>CM075068.1:87246055-89746055 GCA_037428765.1 Rubia yunnanensis
GATCGTGTGGAATTCTCTAGAAAGCCCAAACCCCGTAAGAAATATTCTAAGAATCACGTGTGGAATATATGAGATTTGATACGCGGTTAATCATGATAAGGAATATGATATTATTATCTTTCCAGAATCTATTCAAATATTTGGGAAATATTTGGTGGTTAGAGAATATTTTCTCTGATTACGGGAATCAGATCTTGCACGTATCTTTACATAGGGTTTCTTAGACATCTATAAATAGAGCATATATGTCAGCGAGAAACCTCGCACCATTCTCAAGTTCCTCCCTACTTCTAAACTTGAGTCTTATCTTCTTTCTCTGTCTTTGTCGGTGATAGTCCTTCGGATTTTGTGTGACTCCGAATTACCTTCGATGGTTTTATCCTAGGGAACGATGTCCACGACGGGACTCATTCGTTTCAAGGGCAACGAGTGTTACTCGTAACTCCATCAATTTGTGATTACTTGAAACATGATTTATGCTTTGATTATTTGTAATTTAAACTTTTCGATTGTATGCTTGAATAATTAATAAAAGTTTATTATTCTTGCATATATTTATTGCTCGTTCAATTTTGTTATTTGATTTTCTGTATGATATAATCAATATATGTCCAACTGTCTTGAAACAAATGATCTTTGTTGATCTATATTAATGCGGAAATTGTATGTGATATAGATTGCATGCTTACGTGAATGTCAGAATATATGATCCAGCATTATCTATATTAATGCTTACGGAAATTGAAATAAATTGTATGATCCAGCATTATCTATATTAATGCTTACGGAAATTGAAATAAATTGTATGATTCAGAATTTGTAAATTTCCATGCAATCCAAAATTTCCATATGAATAATTGCATGATTAATCTGCATATGGTAACCAAATTTTGCATGCCATATTTATTTGTAATCGGATTTGGATGCCATCTATACCGTGCATTTCACTTTATGGAAATTGTGTGTTTGGAAAAATATGCATGCTAATGGTATTGGTTATTTACAACAAAATCATATTGAGTAATTTGTTATGTATAATTATTTAAAAAATTATACTACGATATTTGATGTGTACTTATATTTTATGATGAATAATTTTTTTTATGTACACATCGTGAATCCGAGAACCATGTCGAGCAATGATGCTGCAAAGACTACCCCTGGGGCGATGCCTCTTGTGGATGTTCCTCGTGCTGAGAAACCCGAGAAGTTCAATACTGGTATGAACTTTAAGATGTGGCAACAGAAGATGCTTTTCTACTTGTCCACTACGGGTTTGGAATGTTACGTTCACGAATATCGTCCCGTTGTGGATGAGAAAAGCGCTAAGGAAGTTCAAGATGTTGCGGTGGAGTGGAACTCTAAGGAGTATGTCTGCCGCAACCTCATTTTGAATAGCCTTCACGATGCCATTTGGAATGTGTATCAGGTGAAGGAGCCTTCTAAGGTGTTGTGGGAAACTCTTGACCAAGAGTACGGGGTGAGGAAGTTGGATCCAAGAAGTGGGTTGTCGGCAAGTTTCTCGACTACAAGATGGTTGATGCCAAATCTGTAGTCAGTCAAGCTCAAGAACTGCAAATGATGATCAATGAGCTGATAGCCGAGAAGATGATGATAGGCGAGACTTTCCAAGTCTACAGCATCATTGAGAAGTTGCCTCCAAGCTGGAAAGACTTCAAGAGTTACCTAAAACACAAGCGAAAGACAATGACCCTGAGAGATCTAATTCAAAAGCTTCGTGTTGAGGAGGATAACCACAACTCTGAAAGGAGGATCAATGGGTCTATGCCTGTGGCAAGAGCTAATCTTGTGGAAACGGGTGGAAGCTCCAAGTCGAAGAAATTCAAGGCAAAGAAAGTATCCAAGTTGGGAGCTAAGGGTGGAGTTTCGAAGAAGTCGAAATGCACAAGGAAGTGCTACAAATGCAACCTCGTTGGCCACAAGTCCCCCAAGTGTAAGAAGCTAAAGAATGCCAAGAATGAGGCAAACATGGTCGAAAATCTTGCACAAGATGTGAACAACATCGATCTGTGTGCTGTGATTTTGAAGTCAACATGGTGGACTCCAATCCAAAGGAATGGTGGATTGATACTGGTGCTACTAAGCACATATGCTCTGTCAAGGAAGTGTTCTCAAACTTCAAGGCAATTGAAGATGGAGAGACCATCTACATGGGCAACTCTGTAACTTCCATGGTGAAAGGTCATGGCACTGTAGTGTTGAAGATGACGTCTGGGAAGGAGTTGACTTTGAAGAATATTTTGTATGTGCCAGACATTCGCAAGAACCCTGTGTCTGGTTCTGTGTTGATCAAGCATGGCTTTAAGCTTCCGTCATACCTTGGACATCACTTCCGAAATGGGAAATGCATGTTGTTCCGAACTCAGAAACAGAGTCGGAGACCATTTTTGGTCCTTCGAAATGAGCTGAGTCACTTCCCTCTTCAGATATGGAAGCTGGCCCTCCTCTGTAAATTCACGCATTGTATTTTTTGTTAGTGCAAATTATTTCTGAGTTTTAAGGAAAATCGACCTTTTAATATTGAAGGGCCTCATTACCTTCCGGTATCAGAATTGTATACGGCTCAAATGGTAAAAAAACTATTTTCATTCAGAACCCCTAAAAAAAAGCCCCATTCCATAGCTGCAAATGTAACACAATACACAACAGTATTTAACAACTTGACAAACATCTATAGAACATGCTAACAATTTTTTAAAAATCAAACTGTCGTAGACGGGGTTTGGAGGGTGCCCTTCCCTTTTCATTAAGCTCATGTATTGTAAAAAAAGGCTTACATCAAGTTGGCCGAAGGCTTACATCAAGTTTCCCGAAGGCTTACATCAAGTTTCCCGAAGGCTTACATCAGTTGCCCGAAGGCTTACATTTGTAGCCGCAAACTAGGGGTATCATAAAGGCGCTCAATATAAAATTACAAATTTGAAGCCTTTATGTATAATCAAATAGAAAATAAAAAGGGGTACATCGTAAGATAATGGTCGAATACTGATGACACCTCCAACTAGTTCGAATCGAACCACTGGAGGCCGATCACAGTATTTAAATATCAGCAATATAGAAAATGCTGATCATAGTATTCAAATATCATCATTTTCTTTTTTAATAGAAAATGCTAACTAAGTAATAATCTATAGATAAGAATAGAAATCAATACAATCCTTTTCCGACATTTCACATCACAATTATTTATCTAAATTGTGTTTACCAAGTTAGGGTTCCCAAGGATTACTGAGCGGTTGAGAATGAGATGCGTAGCCAAAGAATTTCATGCGTTATTGATATCTTCTTTCGAATAGGGCTTCTTTGCCTTTGGAAAAATCTGCCAGTAGCAAGATAATATCAAATATTATGTTGAGATTGAGTCACTAAGAATGGTTAGTAGAAACAAATGCATAATTACCTTTCAATTTCAAGTAAATCAAAGGTACTGCTTCTATACACTTTATTGCATACAACATTACGTAATAGCTGTACTCCTATGTTTGTGCTTGTTTCTTGTGCTGATTTAAAACAATATTTTATGAAAATTCTAGAAACACATAAATAAATCTCATAGAAAAAAAGAAGCAAATGTACCATATTATATCTTGCTTTCGACTACTTCAAAATTGAAATCACTTCGCTAGTGTCCTTCATAGCCGACGCTAAAATCTTGACAAATGAGTCTGATGGTTGGAAGTGCAAGAGATCCATCCAATACACTCGTTTCTTTGTGCGAATAATCAAAATCACCGACAATGGTGCATGAACACAAAAATTATATTTATCTTCTCAAAATTGTGCAAATGATGTTCGTAAACATAATGAAAATCGTAACTATAACCTTTGAATGTAGGGCGTGATGAATAATTTCTCATCCTTCCTTCCTAGGTTTTTACAAATGTAGTCGATTCTCTCTAGGTTTGTACAACCAATTTCTTGATTCATCACCAAGAACATGTATCCAATCCATCCATTCTTTTGTTATTGAAAAAATACAAGTACCTTGAAAATACGAATGTTTTCACATTAGGGCTAAACAAGTTTAAAGTAATAAATAGTAAACTTGATTAAAATATATATGTGTGTATATATAAATATATATTACTCACAAGGTGTTTATGGAAATTATCGTCTGATTACTTGCTCACATCTCCATATGTTCAAAATTATTCCATAGCGCGATGATAACCTGTTTGCAACCAAATAAGCATTCGTCTACCAAAAAAGCTATGTTGAGTTGCAGCCATATGGTTGAATCTAATTATATAGCACCCGTACGAAGTGAGGTGAGTATTTCAGGACTTGTGCTCTTGGAACCAGTTGTCTGACCTTAAATGGTGTTGTTTGGACCGGTTTAGGTGTTCTTTGGATGGATTTTCGGTGTCGTTTGGACTGCTTTAGGTGTTGTAGACCGCATGTCTTTCAAATATTGATCCTTTATAGGATCGACATATGTTAGTCAACGAGACCATAGAAGAAACATTCCCCGAGAGGGACCAACACTTCTATGATGTATTGTATCATCTGATTCATATGTGACTTTAGATTTTATTTTTTTAGGGAAATATACAAATATAACCCTATGTATTTGATAAAGTGTGGATATAACCATGACTACTTTACATATGTGCAAATATAACCCTAAAGACTATATTCCAGAATTTATCGACCATTTTTTGCCATTGACTTGCCCGAAATGCCCTTTCATCCTAATATACAAATCTTAAAGACAAAAATACCTTTTGCTCTGCCACCGCCACACCTCTACCACCACTACACCTCCACTGCTCGGCCGCCTCCACCCAGTCGTTACCACCACTACCTCTAGAATCCATAGCCACTTTTCGCCACCACATCACCACTTTCCGCCGCCAAATACCACCATCACCACCACAACCACTTAAAGTTTAAAATGAAAAGTTAAAATCAATACCCTTTTCGAGTGTATTCCGCTGCCAGATACAAATCGATACATCACCGCCTAAGGTTCGACATCTCCACCACCAAGGGTCGAAATCTCTGCCACTGAAGAAGAACCGTTGAAGTACATGCCTCACTGTCAATAGAGAATGGTGATGGAGACGGAGACATCTCCACCGCCAGATCGATTAAAAAGAAACGGCGATGGAGAACGGTGGGGAGAACAGCCTGGAAGCCTTCACCGTCGGAAATGAGGCTCCCGGGTACCTCACTGTCGGTGCCAGTACAACCGATAGAGAATAAATGGCGGAGAATAAAGAATGGTGGCGTAGAAAATCAAGATTAGCAACAGAGAATAAAGGGCATCGCGATTGAGGTGAGTGTTGCAATGGGTTTTAGGACGCCACCACTGCTGGAGGTGGCGATATCCATAGCGCCGCTGCTCAAATCTCACATGGGTTTTTCCATTGGTCGGAGGTGAACAACTCGAATCTCATGCCGCTACTCGAATCTGACATGGGTTTTTTCATTGATCAGAGGTAAACCGCTCGAATCTCATATGGTTTTTTCCATTAGTCTGAGGTGGATAGCTCAAATCTCACATGTCTCCCAGATCAATTAAAAAGAAGTGGCCGGACATGAAAAAACTTTTTAAAACTATTTTTGGAAGGGTAAACTAGTCTTTTCAATTAAATATGATCTCACACTACCAGAAAAGGTTATATTTGCACATAACCTAAATATCTAGGGTTATATTTGCACTTTCAATTATCGCAGGGTTATATATGCACTTTAATCAATTATGTGGGGTTAAATATGTACTTTGCTCTTTATTTTATTTCCTGAGAAGATGTTTTTCATAATGTACCTTATTGGACTTAACAAATTGTACTTTTTAGTAGTTACCGACAAAGGCAAAAGCTTTTTCTCACAGCTTTGTGTGACAAATTCCTTCAGCTTTGTTGGAGAACCACTGAGACAATAATAGAATACTCCCCATGTCCCATAGAAAATGACTCGTACTTTTGGATCGGTATTTTATGCAAGCTGAAGTGAAAGTGTTGATGGAAAATAATCGAAGGGTATTTTGGTGTGCTAGAAGAGTTGAATACTGCGGTAAATTTTTTTAATCAAAACCAGAAATCTAAATCAAATGGTGTCCATCACATAATATTTCGCTCCTTTTTCTATGAAATGTTCACTGGTCCCTCCAAAAAAAGTCAAGGGAAAGAAAGCAAAACTACTTCAAACACATCAAAAAAGGGTACTCTACTCCTACCCTATTTAGCCTATACTTGTAACAATAAAAAGGCACTGATGCACCCCAATTTACAGCTGCCATGTGTGCCGCCATTGAGGACGGAATCTGCAAGACAAAGTCCCCAGAGGTTTCTGGGGTGAAGAGGCTCTGACAATCAAGTCAGCAAACAATCTTGTAATTAAGAATCAATAGTTCAGTTTGTAGGGTTATCTCTATCCTTTATATAGGTCGGCAAATAGGATAACTATTTTATTTTATTGTGAAGCAAGTACTCTTCTCTTGGGCCGGCCCAAGGAATATTACCCAATGGGTAAAAGAAGGGACCTGAGCCCGCCAGACCCCTTTGAATTTGTCTTTCGAGTGGATTAATTTATTGGGGGGGTGCGACCTTCACCTTTCTAACCTATGTTAGAGTCGGAGGACCTAACTTTATCACTATTTATTTTACAAGGGGCCTTTGGGCCTTAATAGTAAGGAATGGAGGGGGGGGGGGTTGGAACCTTTGCTTTCTAATCCGTGTTAAAGTCCAAGGGTCTGGCTTTGGCCCCGTTTATTTGACATGGTGCCTTCGGGCCTCAATATTAAGGAATATGGGGGGAGTGCGATCTCTTTATTCCTAAGAGGGCTCTGGAGTGAAAATATGGAACACTAAGAGGGATCGGCCGGTGGATGATGCCATTAGACATACGTCAGATAACGAGCAATGGAAAATGTTCAATACTCTTTACCCTGAGTTTGGCAAGAAACCCCGGCATTTGAGGTTAGGCCTATGTACTGATGGAATGAATCCATTTGGTAGTATGAGTAGTACACATAGTTCTTGCATGTGATGTTGGTTATCTACAACCTTCCTTCATGGTTGACAATGAAACATAAGTACATTTTTCTATCTTTGATGATTTTCGGTCCTAGGCAACTGGGTGATGACATTGATGGGTATCTTGCACCTCTTGTGAAGGATTTTTTGACCCTATTTAAGGATGGTGTTAGGACATATAATGGTATAGTTGAAGACTACTGTACATTGAAAGCCATGTTATTTTTCACTATTAATGACTTCCCTGTGTATGATAATTTTTTTGGTTACTCATTAATAGGTCAATTTGCTTGTCCTGTGTGCGAGAAGGATACTGATTATCAAGGTCATCGGCGGTTTCTCCCGGAGGACCATCGATGAAGAATGGGAAAAATGGTTTAATGAGGAAGTTGAGTCAAGAGAAGCACCGATTGCTCGAACAGGGAGTCAGATATTTGAAACTGTGAAGAATTTGGTAAATGGTTTTGGGAAAAAAGAAACAAAAAGTCCCCGTGGATTGTCCCTGGAATAAATGCTCTTTATTTTCATATTACTATATTAGGAGCATTGGATATAAGACACTGCCTTGATGTGATGCACATTGAGAAGAACATGAGTGATTCCATGGTTGGGACGTTGTTGAATACCCCTGGAAAAACAAAGGACGAGCTAAAGGCTCGGTTAGATTTGGTTGAGATGGGAATTAACAAGTCATTAAGATTAGTAACTTTTGGTGACAGTTACTACTTGACCCCAGCTTGTTATTCAATGTCTCAGGTGGAGAAGAAGTCATTTGTGAGACGCTTAGTAGCGTTAAGGTCCGGACAGCATATTCGTCTAACATTAGTACATGTGTGTCAATTGAGGAGTTGGAGTTTCTTGGGTTGAAGTCTCATGATTGTCACAATCTTATGCAGGAATTGAATGTCATTGCAATTCGATCGTTACTGCATTACAAAACTTTGTTTCTTTTTCAAGTCCATTTGTAGCAAAAACATTAGTGTGTCAAAGTTGGACCATTTGTAGACAATGATTGTTGAAATTTTGTGTCGGATGGAAATGTATTTTCCCCCTTCGTTCTTTGAAATCATGGTCCATTTGTGGGTTCATCTTGTGTGGGAGATAAAGCTTTGTGGTCCCGTATTTTTGAGGTGGATGTACCCATTCGAGAGGTATATGAAAATGTTCAAACAATTTGTGAAGAATTGGTATAGGTCTGATGCAAGTATTGTACAAAGGTATGTGGCGGTGGAGGTCATACAGTTCTGTACTGATTATTTGAAGGAGATTCATTTGATCAGGGTTCCGACACATAGACATAATGGACGGTTGGGAGGTCATGCACTTAGGCAGGGGAAACCATTCAGCCTAAGCGTGGAAGAATTAAATACAACCCATCTCTATATTCTTCGTAATCATGAAGATGTTGTAACGTATATAGAGGTTCACATAGATTCCATTAGAATTGCCAACCCAAACTTCAACGAGGCTTAGGTTTTACGATTACATAGTGGGATTTTTGCGTCATGGTTGTGTGATCACGTTTCAGAGGGTGATCATCCAATGAGATTTAAGTTGTTGGCTCGTAAACCTATGGGTACAATGTTTTCACATGGAGGTTTTGACATTAACAGTTTTACATTTGGCACTAAAGAAATGGATGATAAGGGTGTGTCTCAGAATAGTGAAGTGTCCCTCGCTTTTGAAGCTTTGCATATCGGTAATGGATGTTAAAATAATCCAATGTACGCTCACCGGTGTTACTTTGGAATAATCCTAGATACATGGGAGCTTGACTATGTGACTATGAAAGTCCCAGTTTTTGGATGTCAGTGGGTGAATTTCAACAATGGGCAGCAAATTGGGGATTTCGGTTTCACCCTTGCCGATCGGAATCGGGTAGGTTGGCGGGAGGATCCTTTATTATGGCCTCCCAGGCTCACAAGATTTTCTATGTGAGGGATCCTTCCGATCCAAGGTGGGAGATTGTTGTCGAAGTAAAATGGGCTTTTGTTGAAGAATTTGAAGCCAACAAAATTGTGGGATTCAGTCATAATTCAACAGGTATCGATCTTGATGTGCTTTGTTGCTTGAGGAGGAGGATCTTGCGTTGAACTGTTCAGTTGGATGCAATGATTATGAAGAGGGAATTTGGGTGGATGTTAGTGGAAATGTGAGTCGTAGAAGGAGGAAATCGAAAAAGGTTACTAAGAAGCAAAAAGTGAAGAAGTAGTTTCATCTTGTGTAATACTTATAGTCATGTTAATGAAGTGTGTAACATGTTA
Organism: Rubia yunnanensis; assembly: GCA_037428765.1. NCBI lineage: Eukaryota > Viridiplantae > Streptophyta > Magnoliopsida > Gentianales > Rubiaceae > Rubia > Rubia yunnanensis. Next base: position 87,255,321 of record CM075068.1, read on the forward strand.
GTTGTCCTTCTTTTTTGTAATTAACTGCTCCAAATTTCTATCATCATTAAAGAAGATTCATACTTAATTGTCCAAACATCATTCACACTTAAAAATAATTTGAAACATCAACACTAAAATAAAATGCTAATCCAAATAGAATCCAAAATAGCATCCACCATTATATAGCATCCACCATTACATGGCATCCAACATCCAAATAGAATCCAAAAAAGCACTAATATACCATCCACAGAAACATGACAAGTTCATTCAAACAACTTCACTTAAACATTATAAGATCTACGGAATGTCTGACTCCAAGTCATCCTCAAGATCACCCATCAATGTCGATCAGTCAAGACGAGGACGGTGACTAGATGTGAGGTTACGTTCGAACGCCCTTTATCTTTTCTCAACTTTCAAAATGTTCGCCTTCATGGCTGCCAACTCCTTCCGCACCCACCTATAGCAATCACAGACACCTCTAAAGTATGCCTTCTCTGAATCTAAATAAAGTAATGCATGCACATAATCAATAATAATTAAAAATAATTCGTTAATGGAAATACCATTAAACTAACAATTTGAATTACCTTCATCAACCCGAGGTCTTTTGCTCGGCTCGTCACGTTCCAACTCCTTAGGATGGAACCATTTCCCATCAACCAAGGTCCTTCTCCTGTTTTCATAGTGCATCTTGTCATAGTACATTGGTTATTTCTCCTCCTTGCTTATTTATGATCCCTTAACCGTCCTCAATAATAAGGTGATGAAGTTCCCATCGGGAGGATCTTCGCTACCCTTGTCGAGGTCCCAACATAGAGCATATGTCTTTATATAGCCGCCCTAGGGTTAATTTTTCTACCCTCCATAATTAGATAAAATAACACCAAACTCGAGTAGGTAGGCTCGGTGATGTGGCCGGAGGTGGGAACTATGGTTCTAACAATCATCTCAAAAACAATACAATTATCTATCCCTAACATCTTTAGACTAAAAGTCTTTGGCTTACCCAAATAATTAGGATCACGACCAAAATACTTAACACTACATTCAATAGGGTCAACATATGGGGGGCGCAAACAAGTGGAAATTTGTCCCTATGATAACAATCGTCCAAGGGACCATCGTTGTCTTCCGGATAAACGCTTCCAGGGTTCAAATAGGGGAAATCTTGGGCTTTATTTATAATCCATTGATTAATAGGAATTTCAATACCTCCTACCCTAGTTGGTTAATTACCATTCCCAAGATCCCGTAGATTATTATAAAATTGGCAAGTCAAGTCAAAATACGAGGGTTAATTACAACCAAGCAATGTTTCCACATACTGGTCTTTAAATTTATCTAGGGGATCCACTAATCCCATCCGCATGTACTTATTGAAATCAACGATATAACAATCTAGTAATTTCCCGGAAGAATGCAATATATTGTACCTATATTGCACGAACAAAGACACAAATTTCACTTTATTGTACCCAGGATTGTTGCCGGTGGATTTTGAACGAGGGATGTGAGATGAACCACCTTTTTCCATCTTCAATTGTTGCCCTTTGATGAACTTGGATGTGTCGATCGCCTAGGGAGAATGATTCTTTAGGGTTTTTTAAAAAAAAAATTGAAAGATTGAGGTCGATTGAGAAATGAACTCTGATTTGGGGGTTTTTTTTCTCTTTATACTACTTCCATTCCGAGTTTTGAATCTGGTCGGGCCTTGGTTTTAAAAGGGCTGATTTCTACTTTCTAAGTCCAGAAAGTGTAATTAAGCTCTTTAGAAATTAGAGCTGATTCAATTCCAAACTCGGAATTGAATAAATGTGGGAAAAAAGATGTGCTTGTTTGGACCCGTGCAAGTCCGGATAATGTGTCTAATTTAGGAAATGTCCAATTCTGAGTTTGGAACAAAATCGGCCCCTGGCTGCTATTTGCCCCGATTCTTTTACGAACTTGGAATACCATCCATATTGTTTTTAGAAAGACCCGACCCACTTTCGAACTCTGAAGAAGGTCTGCTCCAATGGTCAAAATTTTACACACTTTTTTCAAAGATAATGGGTGTTCCGACCTTGACGATAGTTCATGTTCAATGTCATAGTTTTTGGATAATGAATGGATTGTCTCCTTTTTGGAAAATGGCCTATGGCACATATGGCAAAGGTTAAAACAGACACCACAAGTCTTAAAATCCATTTTCAAATAACACAAGTCTTAAAATTTTGACCACATGTCAAGAGCACATTCAAACAAACCCATTCGTAAATGAGTCTCCACTCAACCGTCAATTGCCCTAAGTCATAGCTCTCTTCCAGGCCCGGAGTCACCCTAGTTCTATCAAATTACTTCTTAGCCATTATTTTGAGATCTAGTGGAGTAGCTTCAGTTACCGAAGGCCAACTCTGTTGGTGATAAATTTTGTAGGGGGCATGGGGATCGTCGGTTACTACGAGTTTGTCAAAGGTGGTTTAGGAACTACCTAGGGCTTCACAAATCGTGTACTTATTCACAAAAATTTCCTTCCCATTCACCAAAGTAACATCACGATTTTAAAAAGATTGTCCTAAATTTTCATAAAACTGAATAACCTCGTCTATATAAACGGGTTCTTCCAAACACATCAATCCATCAAGATGTTGTTCTTTAAAACGAGTCAACAAATAGGCTAAGCATATCTCTTCGATTGAGGATTTACTAATAACTGTAGCATTAATCACTTTACGTTTGGAGAATTCGACATACCTCTCCTCCGCTTTCGATTTGCCGGTCAGATGCTCCAATTTCTGTGTACACGCTTTGACTCCGATTGTTAGCCTCTTCGGTTTTCTTCTTAGTGTATCGTTGCTTCGACATTGCACTAGGATTTCAGATTTGGTTGATTTTGGGTGAGGGTTAGGGTTTTGATGCGGAGAGGGAAATTGGGGGGTTTTGAAAAACATTTGTGATAGTGGCAAGTCGAATATTCAATTTTTTTAAAAATATATATTTGCAGAGGTTCTCCACATGTTGATAAAAGGTTGGTGTCAATGCCTAAGAATCATTCAATCTTCTTCTCATTTTTCTCATCTAACATATTTATCCCTTTTTTTAGGGGGGTAATGATCATGGAGGAAAAAGGCTTGAGGGAAAGCTAGATTTCATCAACTTGATCCTCCCATTACTTTATTTTTAAGTTTAGTGTTGCAAAACCATAAAAATTCTTGTTCTCCTTTGTGGGTTAAAGAATTTTTTGTTTAACCTAGGGCTATTATGTTATTATTTGTGTTCAATGTTATTGTTTTTGGATATTCTATTGAGTGTGGCTATTTTTTATGCCGGTTTGTGAAAACCCAATGAAAAATAGTATAATATTGTTTGAACCTGAATATGAAGGGGATCCCAAGTTATGTGCCATTATTCCCGGCCTAAAATATATCTTATGAAGTACGTTTAGTTTATAAATATGACATGTATTTTGTTGTAGGAAAAAACATGTCTATGAAATGGCCTCTTGATAATGCGCCATGTTTACAACGTAGCGATGGCAAGACTATGGGATTTGGTTTCAATGACGATGACGGATCCTACAAGGTAGGAGTAGCCAAGAACCATTGTAGAATTTTAGAACGTAGGATGGCTAGGAAGTAGTTAACTCTGTTAGTTTTTAACAAGTTTAGCAAGTGTTTATCGAAAGATCATCCAAAATGGTCTAGTTGGGTTGCGAAGATTGGTAGAACAAGGGTTGACATTCGGTTTGATAGTTAGCATGACTTACCAAAAGACTATAAAGAGACCCTATGGATCAAGTGCAGGGTAACATTAATGGCCATAGTGTGCTCGCAAAATATTTTACTAATAGAATATTCTAAAGTTGTCATCATCTCTAAATCCTCATAGAGACCCTTTGAAATAGAATCCTCGGATATGACATATATTAGGAAGAATACAACGACCATGATGTGCAAAAGTTGGCGGGAACACAAATATACCTTGTCGAGGGAGTACATATTTTCTTCGGAAAAAGGTGATCGCATGTGGATGACGTACACACACATACAACCAGAGAGTTGGGAGATCCATAAGAGAAGGGCTTTGGAGAATAATTCTAACGTTAGTAAAGTTATATAAATTTTACGCAAAAATTTAAATTGAACAAGGGTTAGTGTTAAAATGTCCCTAACAACCTAACATAGGGTACAAGGGTAGAAAAAAATGCCTTGCCAATTTGAATAAAATGCCACACCGTTTAAGCCGCAACGGATATGGATTGGCGGAAAATGAAGTTAGTAGAATAAGGCCTTGAGAAAGATGTTCATATTGCAATCAAAGCTGCGATGACCAAAGAAGAGGTTCGTGCAAAGGTACAACTAATGGATGTGGATGACATTGATAGGGGGATCTTTTCCTCAAAGGTCGACAGAACAAGGAGGGTGAATACGAGGAGGAGGATATAAGAGAAATTGTGGAACGAGTGGTATTCCATTTATCCAGATGTTCTTTTCTTTTTCATTCACATATTTTCCTTTCACTTGAGCTAACATTTTCCCCAAATTTAATCAAATAGGAAAGATTAAAGAATGATCAATAGGAAAATTCGTACCCACCTTCAAACATGATATTCTTCTAAATGCGACAAATAAATCAGACCATGCGGGGTGTGTTAGGGAAGTGGGTGGGTCCTTGACACAACGAGAGGCATTTGGAATTACCCGGTACTATGGTTATGCCCAACCATTGTAGATCCACACATTGCAAAAACATGTCATTCAGTAAGAAAAACGAATTGAGCAACAAGACAATCTAATTTGGAAGTTGATCCAACATACGAGCTTACCTCTTTCTGAAAATTTGGATGATTTAACACCGGATTGGACTCTCCCATTAAGAGGATCACACCATTCTTCCAAAGAAGTTAAGGTTAATCGGGAGGCTATTACCCTAAGTCCTAGACAAAGGCGACAACCTTGACAAGGCCTTACTTGCAAGTGATAAAAAGGTACACGTTTCAGTATACCAATTCTTTGATATGACCTCTATGTATGGAACAACATTAGTGATTGGTGCGATGTAGGGTTCACATGTTTGTGAGTTATCCATTGATCAAGACATAGGTGGTAGACCACTACACGTTGCCGATGGTTTTTTACATGAGTTAATGAGGCATCATCACACCAAACCAATACCGGAAGAATTGTCAAGAGTATCTCTAGAGAAGGAGTTAGTAAAGGGTGCCACGTTGCCTTTTCCAGACGGAGAATACATGACCATCAGTGCCGCTCGTGGAAGTTTCTGTTGTGGCCACGTCGACTAATTTATGCCGATCTCATTAAAGACCACCATTTGAAACTCTACCAGCCAACACCTAAAGACCTCGTAGCTACAAGAAAACTAGAGCAAGCTACACCAAAATGGGTTAAAAGAGCACTTAAACCGGTCCAAACAACACCGGGCAAGATTCGTCAATCGGTACCAACGGCACAACAAACCTTCGCAAACCTTCGCTAGGCATCTCATCCTCAACCGTTCACAAACCTTCGCAAACCCTAATGTGGTAGAGTAACACATATTTTTAAATTTAGTACGACACTTATTTCTGGGATAGAAATGTGTTTATTTCTATTCATATCTATAGATTATTGCTTAGTTAGCATTTTCTATAAATTTTTGTTAGCTTGTAGAATGATTTTATGTATTGTGTTAGCATTATTGTCTGTTGAACGAGGCACATTTTTGAGCCAGGAAAATGAATGTAAATTGTGTTTTTGACCATTGGAGCCGTATGCTCTTACGAGGTCAGAAGCTATTTTGTCCCTTCAATCAATTCTGACCTGATTTCCTTTCCGAACTCGTAAACTATATAGTACCCCAACAATAACATGCTTTCAAAATTTTGTGCGGGTCCAGATTGTGCATCCGATTAGGGAAGAAAATTTGCATTTAAGGCGGTTTTCTGTCCGACATTGCTTTTGAATTCGAAACGTACTAAGGTTAAAAAATTGGAATATGCATCCCACACCGAGCGGAGGAATGAAGGATTTCGTACTTGAAAGCTATTTAAGGCAGTTATTTTGACTTCTCCATGGCAGTTTAGAACCGCCTTTATGTGTCCTCCAAGATTGGAAAGGTTCTCACCGGGCGATGGGGGGAACGTATGTTCCGAGTTCGAAAGTTATTCAAGGCAGTTCACCCTCCCTTTCTAAGGCGGTTTAAAACTGCCTTAATGACTATTTTAAGGCAGTTTTCAGAACCGCCTTTAGTCGGAGGCATGGGCGGAACTAGGGGGGCGAGGGGTTGCTATCACCACCCCTAGGATCCGGAGGCCCGAAATTTAGGCCTAGATCCACCAGGAGCCACTGGATTCCGCCCCACTTAAGGCTTGCAGCGGTGGACGGCGAATGGGCGATTTGGAGAAGATGACCATGTTTTTTTGTTTTTTTTTGTTTTCTAACTAAACAAAACGACGTCATTTTGGCTTAAGTGAAATGACGTCATTTTGTTAAGGTAAGGCCCAAAAAAATGAGGCCAATTGGGCCCAAATCAAAATTTAAAACCAACTCAACCTATTAACCCATGGCAAGAATTCTTGTCTTCCTCCATTTCTGCCAAATCGCAGAGCAGATCCATCTGGCTGCCGCCGTTCCCTTCCTCAACCACAACCAGCTACCGCGTCCAAGCCAAACCAAGGGCAAGGTATCAAGGAGCCAATATTTTTTTTGTGTAATTTGTGTTGAATAACTTGAATTGAATTGCTTATTTGTGTGAAATTGTGAATACTGAATAGCATATACTGATATACATATTTCGTGGCTGTGTTGAAATTGTGAAATTGTGCTAAATATAGATACGAATAAAATAATTAGACATATTTAATTTGACATATTTTTGGCATATTTAATTTGACATATTTTTGACAAATTGTGAATACTGAATAGCCCTCACCAAGCCCAAGTATTGGAACGTAGTTTTTTATGCAGTGATAGTTCCTTGTTGTAAAAATATAATTATTATGTATTCATATTATTATGTAAGCGTTGTTTGTTAAAATATTGTTGTATTTAGCGTTGAATTTTTTTTTTTTTTGCCTCTGTTTACCCCCCAACATATCATCCTGGTTCCGCCACTGATCGGAGGTGATCAAAGGTGCAACCAGAGAAGACACGTTTAATATGGCATGAAGGTAGGAAAGTGATCTGGTCAATATGGCCTGAGGGGTAGGGGATGTTGCATCTGTAAAGTAATTTTGCATAAGAAGTAGCAATGTATTTCTCACTGTAATACGTGGTTGCACTTTAGTATGTGATGTTATTCGTGTGTAAAACCTAAGTTGATCAGAATCTGTAATTAACTTTATATTTTGCATGGTCTTTACCGGTAAAGTGAATGGCTCGTTCGTATTTGGTTACGTTATTCTGCGTATCGCGTCGATAATAGTCTCATAAATTGAGCTAATGTGTAGATTAAGTCGGTAGAGAAGAACGACCGTTATTGTGTATGCCTAATATAAATTCATATGTTGCAAAGTAGTCTTGGTATCTGTTGGATGAAACTAAATGCAAGAGCTGAAATAAATCAAATAATACTAACCATGTGATGGTTTCAGAATCCAATTTCAAAGTTTGGTATCATTTCTCTCCACTAGAATAATCACGCTGCAATATTTTGAAAATGCCCCACACTGAAATGCCATGATATAAAGCCGCCGGATAACCAATGTGTATAGGTCGTAATTCCGACCCCATGAAAACGATATTCAAGGATGACAAGGAAAGTGAAAATTTTCACAATTGTAGGTACAAGAAGCATAAGAAAAAACTTTGACCGTAAATGAAGAGTCATTTCTTAGAATTCATTCAAATATGAATACTCCCTGCACCCAATTAAACCTTGGTTATTTGCTTTTTAAAATTCAAACATTAAAAATATCGTCACTGAATCAGAACTAGTGAATATACAAGAAATATATCTCCTAACATGTTGTTAGATTTATCTAAATATTCATCCAATAAAAAACAAATTTTTCCTAAGAAACTCCCCATGACTTTAAAGATAATGACTTTAAAACATGTCGGTTGATTATTGTCGAAAATGTCCAATTCTGCATTTTTCAATGGGGTATAGAGAATTTGGGTAAAAGATACTCCCCATGTCCCCCTAACAAGCCGCTCCATCTGTACTAACATAAGCTGCACAAAATCTTTTTTACAGTCTTCAAGAAACATGTTTGACAGTTAATATATTAACTACGTCTAATAGCATTAAATAAAAAAGTTGATATTTGAAAACTACTTATTATGACGAATGCAACCATATTACATACGATGATATTATTGTTTATACTTTCCTCTTCAAATATGTGGTCAAAATTTGACAATGTTGACTGTCAAAATCGTAAGTGCATAGCTTCTGCTGGGAAAGAGGGAGTATATAATTTTTTCTATGTATTATGTGTCCATGTTTTACGATTAATATATGAGAAAGTCTCAGGAAATGCGGTTTGTGCATAAGTTTATGGATAGTCCACTGTACTTTTATCTTAAACGCTGTACTTTTTAATAAAATTTTAATATTGTATTTTAAACAAGTAATAATGTGCATTTGAATGTGAAAATATAAAAATGTATAATATAAATATTTTAAATTTTTCTTTGTAATTTAGTAGTATGTAAATTAACAAATGCAGTGTATATGGTAAAAAAAATATGTAGACTGTTCATAAACTTATGGACATGCCGTCTGTCACGAGACCAACTCTTAATATATAACACTGCATACAAAGATGAATCTAACAATCCTTTTTTTGCAAAATTAACAGCCCACTAACTATTTAATAGTTATCACTATCATACTTTGACCACATAATTTAATACTTATACGAACAATAACACTAACTCCATCCCATATAACGTGTTACAATTTCCCACATTCGGGCCTTGCCCACAACTTTCCCAAAATATACCAACTTTTTTACAATTGTTACCAGCCACTTCTGCTTGCAGAAAAGAACAAGCCAAAATCAAGTGCCACATTTTTGTTGGTAAGGATGTAGTATTTTTTCAGAACATTTTCTAAAAACTGGGTTAGGTTCGCTAAAATTTAACTTAGATAATGAATCCATTCCGATTTTAAATGGGGATGGAGCATGTAATTTTTTTTTCTAAAAACCAAAACAAGATTCCATTTTCATTCATCTTTTTCGAGCAACTCAAATTCAAGATCAAAGTCTACTTGCAATAACATTAGCAAGGAAATCAAAGAGAAGCAAAACCTACTACAATTACACTATTTATGACCACAATCATCCAAACACTAAACTAAAGGTTCCATGTCTTGCCATTAGCTTCCTCCAACATAGTTGGTACTTTTTTTGCATCTTCTTTCAACTTGTGAACTTCTTCCTCCAAACCGTTGATTCTCTTCAACAAGCTAGGAATAACCTTCATAGATCTGGGACACATTTCTGAATCGACCCCCTTCCAAAAACCACAACTTGCAGCATTCACTCAACAAAACAACAATAAAAAGACAAATTAACTCAACATACAAATTCCACATACAATTAGAGAAATTTGAATGCCCTCTATTATATCATCTTTGGCAAATGGCAACAAATGAATTGCCTTAGTAGATTTCTGTCAGTCCAAGACGTCAAAAACTTCACCCGCAGCCTGCAATTACAGATCGAATTCTGAGATCGATGTTCCAGGCCATGCTCACTTTTCTGGCCAAGCCAACTATTTCGGTTGTTTCCAGAGTCGACGCTATGAGCCATCGGAAGAACAAACCCAATTGGAATGAAATTTTTGAAGTCCAGAAGATGAGAGAATGATTTGTTGAAGGAGACGATTAATTAAGCTGGCAAGGGTTTTGGTTTGCCGAACTAGAATGATGAAAAGAAATGACTATACTAATGTATTTTAACTGTATTTCAGTAAATTTTTCATTATATTTTAATTTCCATTTTTAAAGGATTCTCTAGCTCTTGCACGCTTACTGTAGGTCTCTTTTGGAAGCGTTCGCCAGTGACTAGCTCAATCGAGGATTAAACACGTGAAAGCTTACTTTAAGAACACAAATCGTTTTCCAAATCCCCAATATCGGGTAAGTGTGTCTTATATTTAATCCCAGTAACTACTCCTCCGCCCTCAACTCGTTTTAAAATAATAGGATTACGATATGAGAATACTTTTGGCAGCTTTTAAAAAACCACAAAAATTCTTTTATTTGCGTCAAGCTTTCGGGGAGCACTTTGTGTCAATGGATTGGTTCGATCCAAAACTTGAGCTTGTGCTACTCGACCGACGTTAATCTTTCAGGGAAATCCTATTGATTGCAGCTTTCTCCCGGAGACTAGATGACTTTCCTTTCTCCGAGGTATAATCTGCAGTTTCTGCTTCTTCGTTTAACTTCCTTTTCCTTACAGTCATAAGTCATATAGTTTCTACTTTTGCTGGAATACTAGTCTTTGGGTATCTAGGCATGGTTTATGCCATGATCTCAGCCATTGGCAGGAATTTTGCCTGTATCCTCTTTATTTTAGCAATTTCTTATAAGGTCTCCTCACCAAGAGCTCCCCGGCGACGCTGCGTTCGGGAAGGATGAATCGCTCCCAAAAAGGAATTTATTGTACTCACATTGGATCAGTGATCGATTTCTAGGTTTCATGCATGCAATTGACAAACAAGTAAACTATTTATACTAAGAACTTGGGAATCATTTAGCAACATGGTAGTTCTAATGCTTCAATCCTTTTCATTCACATATAGACATACAAAATACCTATCAGTGTGTTCACAACACGTGAGGTGACTGATGACATACACGCCCCCGACCTGTCACGGTGGGTGCGCTCGCAACCTTCCATCGACACCGCCATTATAATTAGGGGAGTACAACGAGGTCTGATCATTGTTGTAGGTCTGTTTCTCCCTCGTGCTATTACATCCCGGGCTTCCACCATGAATGCAACTACTCCCCCCGGGTCCTATATACTCTAGCCTCAAGGTTCGTAGGCACCTTATCTGTGATACTAGGGTTTCAACACAGCACCTATTATTCACTATCTCTACCCGCAACCTCTCGGACAACAGTTACAAAGTCAGCTAAGACTAGTGCGATGGTAAATAGGTCAGAGCATTCTCGAATCCCCCGTGCACACACCCACGTAGACGCGTTCTCCCCTACCCATTCCAACATCAAGGTTTCTCTTCCCAATGGGGCATCAATAATTGCACCATACATGAGTATATCCCAAAGTGTGTGCTTATATGTGGTGTACTACTCATGCATTTATAACATTTAAGAACAATCACAATAATGTCATAAACACAAAGATAGGATGAATCTAATGAATCTCATAAAGCATTTAGAAAATACCAAGTGCCAAAATGAATCCCAAGCTAATGTAACTACTCCCTAGACATGGAATTTAAATCAAATATAGATTTGAATTCCACATCTTTGGGACAAAGCAAGAAGAAAAGAAAAGATTACAAAACCTACAAAAGGAAATCCTTCTTGCTCTCCAAACTCTCTTCTCTCCAAATGTGTTTCCAAATATGATCCAACCCCATTCAAAATAGTTGACTAGGGTCCTATATATAGTAGTAGGAGATTGGGCCTAAAAATAGGCCCAAATAGGCTAAAAGTAGCAAAACCCTAGGTCAGCCGCCAAGGTTTCACTAGTCGCCATAGACGTTACGATCTGTGAAGCATGCATAGCCACAGCACGTTACATCTACCACGGTCCGTGAATGTTCATAACTGCAGCCAGTGGGATCTGGCGCGATCTGTGAAACTGTGATCATCCCACGGTCCGTGAAGGTTTTCACAAACCGCGAGTAGCATGCAATTTTTGCTCAGAGTTTTCCCACGATCCATGAAAACCTGCTCACAATTTTCCACGGCCCGTGAAGGTTTTCATGGACCGCGAACAGCTTGTGGCTTCTGCTCTGAAATTTTGTCACGGACCGTGAAGGTTTTCACGGACCGTGATCAGTTTGTGGTCTTGCTCAAAAGTCTTCTCACTGTCCGTGAAGGTTTTTATGGACCGACTATATACTTAGCCAAATTCTTCAACTATTCATCCCATTGCTTCATGGCCCGGTGATTTTGTCACGGCTCGGCGCCTTGCCTCGTGAAGGTCTCATCCAGGTCTTCACGGAAACCCTGCATTCTTTTGTAGTGCGGGCCCTGAAGATTGTCACGGGCCGCTAGTGCTTGACCATGCGCAGTCTGTGACTGGCCGCTGGTGCTTCGTTGGCTGAATTCGTTTGCTTGTCACAGGTGAACTATTAGTCCAAATTGGGAGTTTTAGTAGTCAATTTTGTACTACTCAAGAAGACGAATCCAATGGAACCAGTCTTGAAGGATAATTATTTCTGGATAGTTCTCGGACTAAGGAAACACTCCTTGGACCACGATTCACCATTTTCTCCTTTGACCGTCTTGAACTCCAAAGCTACCTATCTTTAGCTTCAATCTACTTCTACCACGCATTGATGTTTGTGGCCTTCGTTCTACCATTCAAATGTGAATAGCCTTCAAATATTCTACCGTCAAAAGAAAATGGCCTTTGCAAGAATATAATGTAACAAATAGCATTCATGGGCGACCTACTAAAGGTACTCATAATAAAGACCAAGGAGTCTGTGAACACAAAATGTCAAGAATCACTAGTTAAGTATACAAAACATGGGATTTAGAATATAAAACCAAACGTGGTTGTCTGAACCCCTTGTCATGTAAACTCAACTAATGTCGCCAAACCGCCAACCAAAAGTAACTAAAAATAATGTCAAATACATTGGTTAAAGCATGAAAAAAGTGCAGGTCATCAAAGTACGCAATCAATGGCGTCATCCAGCTTGTCTCTAGTTCTTTAACATCCAAAACATTTGTCCTTGGTGTGCTTCTGATTGGGATGACTTCCACTCCCACATCTTTGTGTTCGGCTAATGAGTCGAAATCTGATGTTGCCAATTTGCTTAAGGCATCTGCCTTTGTAGTTTCGCTTCTTAGGATGTGTTTTATATTTAAGTACTCAAGGTTAGCGATGAGTTGACGAACCCTGGTTAAGTATTTCACCAACTTATCTTCCCAAACTTCATAATCTCCACATACTTGTTGGACCACTATTTATGAATCACTAAATTCCCCAACGCTCTTCACCTTCATGTTAACTGTGAGATCTAAGCCACATATTAACGTTTCATACTTTGCTTCGATGTTGGTGAGTGAGAAATTAAAGCAAAGCGAGTATCTATTTTCTCCTTCGTTTGGATCAATCAGTAACAGTCCTACTCCGCATCCTTTCTTGCTAGATGCCCAGTCCACGAACAACTTTCATGCGACGTCTCCCCACTTAGCCTTCCCTTTGTCCTTCTCAACGAACTATTGTATTTTTGCCTATTGTGCCCCTATGCTTGTAAATTTTGCAATGAAATCTGCTAAAGCTTGTGCTTTAATGGAGGTTCGCAGCTGGAAATGAATTTCAAATTGTCCCAACTCAAGGGCCCACTTGGTCCTTCTCCTAGATGACTCTAGTTTGTCCAAGATGTTCTTTCTTAGGTAGTCAGTGTAGACAACAATCGTATGACTCTGGAAATAAGTCTGCAGTCTTTTTTCCGAATATATTAAGGCGAGGGTCAACTTTTTGATCGGAAGATACGCCCTTTCTGTTTGTTGCAATATTCTGCTGATGTAAAACATTGGTATCGGTTTCTGGCCTTCTTGCCTGACCCAGACTGAACTTACTGTGTTCTAAATATAAGTATAGTGTTTCTCCTTGGACTAGTGCTTTTAGCATTGGGGGTATCTAAAGTTGATCCTTCAGCGACTCATATGCTAATTGGCACTCTTGATTCCAGCTAAACTTCCTAGTTTTTTTTTTGAGGATTTTAAAAAGTGGAAAGTGACTTTCTGCTGCCTTCGAGACAAACTTACTGAGTGCAGCAAGTGATCCCATTAGGATTTGGACTTCTTTCACTATTCATGGTTGGGAGAGTTCCACGATTGCTTTTATCTTTTCTGGATTGGCTTCAATCCCCTTGGAGGATACGTTATACCCCAGAAATTTACCTCCTCCAACCCCAATTGTGCACTGCTTTAGATTGAGCTTCATTTCGACTGCGCTCAGTGTATCCAGTTTGCGCATATTAACAGTTTGATACATTGAGCTTCATTCCAATTCCGATTGTGCATATTAACAGTCCTGCTCCGTTTGTGTTTGACCGGCTTGATCAAATCAGCGATGTTCAAAGAATGAGTTTCCATGCTTGGGTCAACTCCCCCATGTTTTGTATGCTCCATGTGAATGTATCCTTGTGCTCTCTTAGAATTTGTAATATTCTCTGTTTTTCTTTGTCTGGAAGAAATTTCCCTATCTTGACATACTTGGAGGCATTGTTGTCATCTAGAATGACATCTTCATTTTCTTCCTCAATTTCCACTGGATGATCCTCCTGGTTGAGTGGGTCACTATTGGTGATGATACTAACCATCTTTGGTTGCTCCATGGTGCATCCCGCTTTCATTGTGATTACCATGTACTGCCTGGTGGTCTATCGATTTCCCCTCAGTGTTGCGACCCCTGTTGGGGTTGGAAATTTCATGACCAAATGACATGGAGACCATATTTATTTTGCTCTGTTCATCCATGGCCTGCCAATGATAGCATTAAACGAACTTGGAGCATCCATGACCACGTAGTCACAGATTATAGTGTAGTTCTTCTCATTTTCCCTAATTGTCATGGATAACTATATGTCACCAAGCGGTGTTTCCACTCTTCTTGTGAATCCAACGAGCGTGGATGTTGGATTTTTCAAGTCATTTCTTTTGAATCCAAGCTTGTCGAAGTAATCAACAAAGAGGATTTCTACTACGCTTCCATCATCTACAAATACCCTATGAACATTTTTATTCCCAATTTTGGCTAATGACCATGGGGTCATTGTGTGGCAAGGCATTAGGAATAGCGTCCTATTTGCTAAACGTGATTGTTTCATCAATGCAAAATATTTTTTCCAAGGGCTCCTGTGGAGGAGAATACCTAGCTTTAGTCTTCCAAGCGTTATTTGACAAGGATTCCGTTGATCTATGTATATTGAAGACTACATTTTCTGGTGCCTCATTGGGAAGATCTTCCTCATAGTCTATAATTGTTGTCATCTTTTGAGCCCTGTTCTGGGTGCTCGCAGTTGCCTGGGTTTTGGCTACAGAGTTTCCCACCTTGCTTGGCTCGTTGTACCTTTTACCACCTTTCTCCTTCCTGTATTGTCCAAGATAACCATTTCGCATAATTTCCTCTATCAACCTCCGTAATTGTGTACAATACTCAGTATCATACCCATGATCCTTATGGAAATCACAATAGTATTCTCTTGATCTCTTCTCTTTGGGGGCTGCCATTGGCGCAGGCTCGCAGAATATCTCTTTGTTTGCCTGCCAGATTTCTCTTTGCGATTTTGTTAATGGTGTCTCTTAGGACAAGATGCTTTGTATCCCTGTTTCTCTTCCTTTGAAGGTGAAATTTCCTTTCCCCTTCTTTTCCAAATTTCTTTATGAGTCCTCTATAGCTCTTTTCTTGCCTCGCTCCCGCTCTATTTTGCGGTTATTAGCTTCCTTGGTCCGTATATATTGTTCTATCATTCTTTGCAAGTCCCTTGGGTTCTCTTGCATGTTTTTTGTTAGTTCCCTTTAGAACTCTCCTGATCGCATGCCCCCCATGAACACACCTAAAGAATATTGGAATGATAGATCCTGCACCTGGAGACTTTCTCTAACGAACCTGCCGTGATATTCCGCCAAACTTTCATCGCTTCGCTGGGCTATGTTGTTCAGATCTGCAATTATTTTGGTGAACTTCTACTTCTGATATAATTGACCCAAAAAAATCTGATAGTTGTGCCAAGATGTGAGGATTCCGCATGGTAAATCTTCATACCATATAATCGTTGTTCCCAAAAAAGAATATGGGGAACGCCTTGCATACCAACTCTATTTCTGCATCGCGGAATAGCATGCTATTGCGATATGAATGAAGAAATTCCTTTGGGTCGGTTGTCCCATCATATATTTTTACATGCAATGGTTATTTGAAGTCCTATGGCATCTTGAAGTTCCGAAGATACGGTGCGAGTGGTGACTTGTCTGTATCATCTTCTGCAACTATGTCTCTCAATTTGTCCCCATATTTATGGCCACTATTGTTTTTAACAACTTTATGACTTACCTTTGGGAACTTTGGTTTAAGATTGGCAAGGAATTGATTGTACAATTGCTCTTTGTTCGCTTCTAAGAATGCTCATTTTTCCTTTTCCTTGTTCAGGTGAGGACACTCTGCTTCTTCTTCCTCTTCTTTGCCATCTCTGTCGTGTTCTTGCTCTCTGTTGAGGGTGTGTTTCTAATCTTGGTTACGATGTGCGTTCCCATTTCTCGCCACAGTTTGTTCTTGAGTGTGGTGGTTTTGAATCCTTTCACTTCTAGTGAACACCATTATCAACTCCGCTTAAAATGAACAACCGAAAAAAAATTTTGATCCCCACAGACGGTGCCAAATATTGTGGCGTGCTCCAATCCAGCTGGTTGATCGTGGTTCATCAAAGTGTGCCTGCGAAGGAGATCCCGAAGGTGGCTCCGGGGAAACAACTCTGACGCTCCAATCAGTAACTTTCTTTCAGGAATCTAGCTTCTCTAGTTTTGTTACACTTACCTGGATTTGTCTTCTCCTTCTTGCTATTATAATATTTTATGAACATGGCTCTTCTTTGTCTGGAATTGCCATCATGTGTGTAATCGTGGGGTCGAGAAATGCAGTTCGTGGGTAACGGTCGATCAAGGTTCCCGATATTCTTGGCTCGTGGGCTAGCACCATTCACTCTACATTCGTTTGATCCAAACTCAATTCGCTAGTTCGGTTCGGGCTCTGCTCATGGTTTGGGGTTCCTACTTGTTTGGAATAGGTATGGACCAACGAAATAAATGATTCGGTAATTTTTCTTCACCTTCTTGAAGAAGATCCTAAAAATTATGAAGAGGCTATGAAATCTATAGATGCTAGCTTTTGGAAAGAAGCAATTAACATTGAACTTGAGTCAATAACGACTAAGACACTACAACAAACAACACATATTACCTCAGTTTTTCATGTTTTACCTCGGTTTTTTGCCCCCAAAAAGCCGAGAAAAATGTGGGTGAAGTAAAAAACACACTTTTTTACCTCGGTTCAAAACTGAGGTAAAATGTAAGTTTTTACATCGGTTTTGGACCGACGTCGACAAGTTCTGCAACCGACGTCAGTCCAAGGAAGTAGGCCAACTATAGTACACCATAGTTGTGACATCATTTCTATCGATGCTGATGTTTATAAGAAGTGAAGTCGATCACAGAAAGAAGGCAGTCAATGGCACTTGAAACACTGCGACATCGACACAATCGAAGTTGCGATATAATTGCAGCGATATCGGTCTTGATTGTAAACGAGATCGCATGATCCAGGGCACCCTCATTGTGTGCATGCTGATGTGGGAGGCTAACCAATACGACGTTGTTTTGAATGGGAAACACCGCAAAAAAATGTCCCTGGTATATGCCACGTTGGTTAGGTGTCGTATCTTTAACGGTATATGCAATGTCGATCAGATGTCGTACCTTTATTTATTTTTGTGATGTCGCAGTATGAATTGTGGAGAATTCGGTAATTGTACAATTAGAAAATATTTACTTTTCGATGAAGCAAAAAAAAACCTTGAACATAAATTACCAATAAATGTCATAATATATTGAAATACATATGGTTGATGTGAAAATGATAGATTAATTATATTTAACATCCCTTGCCTATGTCGTACGGCATTGAAACTATTAGGGGGATTAGGGAAAATTAGTCCATGCTAAGAGTCCATTGATAACTCTCTTTGTCCTATTAAAACAAATACACATGAAACAAAATTTATGTCAGAATTCGGCAGTCCCAGAACGATGTACACATAATATAGTGCAGTTCAGGTGACAATAATCTAAACATGGAAAAAGTACTTATACTGACTAAAACTGTTGTCGCTTGGTCGATAAATTGATGGCACTAACATAGATGGCGGGGCGGCGTCGGACATACAAGATGGTCATGTCAGTTCTTAGACTATGCGATGTCGCTCAACATTCGGCTCCACATCGTAAAGAGCAATGAACAGAGTGCAACATCGCACATTCAACCTTTGTTTATATGAAATTTTGATTATTGTCCACAAGCAACCATAAATATGTTTTTTTCCACACTCCATACAAACAAGACATTATTTTGGAAAGACAAACATTGTACATTATATAACATGTAACATAATCATCATACTCCATGAATATATTCAATGATTGGTCAATGAGGAAAAAACATATACAATTAAGGAGATGCTAAAATGAACTACCACAATTTATTTGAACCCGGAGATGCTCCATCCAAGAATCATTGTTGATATTCGATAGAAGAAATTAGATTGGGCTCTTTAGTGTTTGTAATGGTGTTAATGGAAAGGATGGTGTGGATTTGTGTTGAGACAAAATGTGTTGGAGATGAGAAATTATTGTGTTGGTGCTGGATATTATTGTCACTAGATGGGATTGGGGGAAACTTTTTGTTCAAAATTTTGGCTCATAATTTCAGTTCCCGCTGGAATTTTTCAATTGGAGCAAAATCGCTGGATTGTCAGCTGTAGATTCGTTTCATGTGACTAGCATTTGCGAAGCCGAACGAGTGGGGCCAAAGTATAATTTTTTATAATTGTCATAAAAGACTCCATGTCAAGATTGCTGCCCCTTTCGATAACCCGTTCATGCCAAATAGGAACAACATTATTCTGTAAATATGAATAAAAAATGGTATCTCCAATTTTGCATTTCAACGCCTCCCACTTTCTTGGAATGACCTAAGAAATGGACGATTACCCCAATTTTTGAACAGGACCCTTGCCATCCTCCTGTCAAACTCATGATCACCATTAGTCATTACAAAGAAACTGACATGATCCCATAGAGAATTCCACAAGTTCTTCCTGAATGAACGTTGTGTACTTATAAGTAATCATCTACAATTTACTCTACACAATGCACCAGCACTTTCTAAAATTTGACGGACGTAATTTTATTAGCTTTTAATTTCATAAAAAAACCTAGGATATAAATTTCATGTGATTCTATGCGGTGGAAATGATAGTTCTCATAACATCTGGAATACTCCAAAAATGATGGACGATTATCCCGATTTCCGGACGGTAGTCAAACTCATGATCACCGATAGTCATGACAAATAAACTAGCATGATCCCGTAGCTAATTCCACAAGTTCTTCTTGAGTGAACCATGTATACTAACAGGTAATCATCTACAAATTACTCTACACAATGTACTAGCGCTTTTTAAAATTTGGCTGATGGAATTTTATTAGCTTTTAATTTCATTATAAAACTAGAATATTAAATTCCATGTGATTCTGTGTGGTGGAAATGATCGTTCTCATAACTCTTGGAATATTCAAAAAATTGTGGAAGATTACCCCATTTTTCGATTGGGACCCTTGCCATCCCCCAGTCAAAATCATGATCACCGTTAGTCATAACAACAAAACTGGCATGATCTTATAGAAAATTTCACAAGTTTTTCCTGAATGAACCCTATATAATTATGAGTAATCATCTAAAATTTACTCTACACAATGTACTAGCCCTTTTTAAAATTTGAGGGACGGAATTTTATTAGTTTTTAATTTCATAAAAAACCTAGAATATTAAATTTCATGTGATTCTATATTGTGGAAATAATCGTTCTCATAATGCTTATAGTAAGGGTATTGATGGAATACTCCAAAAATGACAGACAATTACCCGAGTTCGCGGATGAGACCCTTGCCATCACCTAGTCAAATTCATAACAATGCAATTTAGATTATTGGGTAGCTCCAATTTTTCATTTCGTCCTCCCCCACCATCTTGGAGGGACCTATGTGTAAAAACTGAAAAAGTTCACCGGCTATGTTAAAATTGATTTCAATCGAACCAGGCGTTAATATAGTTCATAGACAGTTATAAATTTAAATTAGAAGTATCTAATATACAATTACCTATTTTGAAGGTCAATTGCGTTCGCCTAGGTCAAACGTAGGTCCAGTTGACACGTTAGAGGGCTGAAATGGTGTGGCCCAATATCATAGGTGCCGACGTCATTCCTATGTCGGTTATATGTCACTAAACTAAAATTACATGCGACCTCACACATGAATTGGTGAAACACATGCCCATTCATATGCTAGTGGGTTGTAATGGTGAGACCCACATTTAAATTAGCTAACGTCGCACAACTGCCGGTCTAAGGTCGGTAAGTTTGACTGACATGCAATGTCGCACAGCCCTAGGCAAAAGCCACAATGCTTCATAAAGAATTTATAAATGGAGCCCACCTCTCATACATCACTTCAAATTTTCTGTATTCTCTCGAATTTCAACACTCCTCCATGCCCATCTTCTAAAAGGTATGGTTTCCACATGTGGTTACATTACTTTTGCTTTTGTATTTATCCTTGAAATTGTTATGTATTTGGATTAGGGTGTGAATGTGTTGATTTTTTTATAATTTTTGATTTTTCTATGGTTTGGGGTGCTAGAATATGGTTTTAAGGTGTTAGAATATGATTTTAGGGTGTTAGAATATGGATTGAGGTGCTACAATATGGTGTAAGGGTGAAGTTTTTGTTGTTCCTATTCATTCTCTGCTTGAATGCGGCGTCGCTGGAACATCAATCGTGTTTCTGTTGTACCAATCCTTAGGCAACGTCGCAATCATGTTTTCTGTAAATGGTCAAATCAATGTGAGATTATACCCTCATCGGTTATACCAATGTTAAAGCCACGTCGCCTTGACTTGGTCAACCAAAAATAGTTTTTGTATTTATTTCCCATTGTCAAACTATCATAACATTTAACATCCTAGACAATATGAATTACAGCAATCATGGCTAACAATGCTGGTTCCAGCCGTGAACCGATTGAGGTGAGCAATTTTTTGTTACGTTTTCAGTATTCCTAGTATTTCATTACTAAAAATATAACTGAATTTTTAATAATTTTATGAACCAATATAGACCGTAGTGATTCGGATGATGAAAGTCCACGTCGCACATTCTTAGGCAGATATCCACATTTCGTACATACTCTTATCCATAAAAAACTTCGGGTCAATTCCAATTATGGTAAGTCCTCCCTGTTTCGAACAAATTGAATTTTCAATTAACTTTTTATATAGATTACTTTAATAAGTACTAACAAAGGTTTTCTGTTTATAATTTAGTACCTCCCTGACCAAATTGTTGAGCTCCTACCGCCTTAACAGTTGGATGATGTGATTAGGTGCAAAGGGAGGGAGTACCGCATGCACTACTCAAGGAACAGGATGCTGAAGACCCTGACCCCGAAGGGGTTTGGCGGGTTTCTTGATGCAGAGGAACTGGAGATTGAGAACACACTGTACTTAGAGCTCATAAATGATGTTGGGCCTGTAGTTTTCCATGTTGTCATTCTTCCCTGCGAACATTAGATGTTTAGCTTAGACTTCATATGACCATGTATTTAAAACTAATTGATTCGTATTTGGAAGAATTTGTATTCGAGCGTATTTTATATTTGAAATCTTTAAAGTTTAGACTTTGTTGTTAATTGTTATTTTAATGTTATTCAATGTTTAATATTTAACCTAACATATCATGAACATAGTTTTAATTTAACGATCATTTAGGAAACTGTAAAAGACTTGTGTGTACTGAATAATTTCTTCCAATTATTCTATAAGAAGCAAATATTTGTTGCTTTAGAATTTTATTAATAAATTGGAATTGTTGACCGGTTGGGTGGTAGGCTGAAATTGTTAGGACCATGAACATGCGACGTCGGTCCCATGTCGGTACGTTTTCATATTAAGCGACATATGTGCGGCGTCGCACCATATTAAACGGACTTCACAATCTGGTTAAAACAACGTCGTTCTGAAACAGGTATAAATAAGGTAACCCTAACAGAGAATTCAAGCTTCTCTTCATAAGTTTCCCACAAATTGCAATGGTCTCCAGCTTCCTCCCTTCTCTTCTATATTGGAAAAAATGTATGACTTTTCTAATCTCCTAACACATAATTTTTCTAGTTCTTATTTCATAATGTCAGATCTGTGTGGTCTGTGAATTTGTTTTGTTTTCTTAGTTTTCAAGCTTTTGTTTCTAATTTATGAGAATGTGAACTTTACTTGACTTTGAACGATGGTACAATGTTTTGGTATGTCTCCAAAGGGTTTTTATTTAATTTCATGTTGATGAAGTCTCATTTTTTCCAATTTGATGTGTTTCTTCCCATAGCTAACTCTGATATCTACGACATCGGTAGCGTGTCTGACACAGTTCGGGTCATGCAATACAAATGTCGCGTCGCATATTATTATTTCTTCTTGCATATTCTCCAGTTTATGACGTTGGATGTATCTCTATCTGACCTTATGGCCTCTAAGTTCACTTTGGATATCCATATGCGACATCGATATTGTGTCGGTCCATTGTTTGGTTTATACGACACAAAACCGAGGTCGCATTTACATGTTGACCAAACCATTTCTTTGGACCAAGATGCACCTGCGACGCTTGTTGCAACGTCGCATCTTGCATTCCACAGTGTAGTTTTGCACTTAACATTTTCACTTTTGATGCAGGACTAATGGTTGGCGAAGGATTGTCTATCGACCCTTTTTTCAGGTATTTCACCTATTTACATATATATTTCCAAACACAACTCCACACTTTGTAACAGCTAATAAATTTTGGTTTTCGTACAGTTCACCGCACAATGAAGGCACCTAGAGCCTTTTTTCAACATTGAATATCATTCGATGGCTATTGATAGTCCATGTTTCAGCTGCGTTTTGAAGCAGTTGAACTTTAGGAAAATACCAATTTTGATAAAGCTTTTTAAATAAATTTTATTTCTTTACAATTGCATATGTATATATATCAATATTTTTTACGGTAACTTAGTACATCTCATGGGAGATTGTACCACTACTGCCGACTGAGAAGACCTTTGTAGTGCTGAGGTACTACAGGACAAAATGGCATATGAACTACTAGGGGGTGGGAGGGTCAAGGCCCTTTCCCCAAAGGGTTTTGGCGAGTTCCTTAGGGGAATCAATCTATGCATCGGGGATACCTTGTTCTTCAAGGTGATACAAGCTGGGGGTCAATCATCTTCAAGGTCATCATTATCCGAGCTAATTGAGTGTATTGTTAATTTTTGTTATGGTGGAACTAAGAAAGTTTTTATTCGAATTAATTAATTATGTACTATATTTGTAAGGAAATTTTCATGACTAATGTTTTTCTAATTATTTGTCTATCTTATTTGAAAAATGAACAAAGGGAGTACTGGTCATGCACGAATTAGGGGAGGATTTGTAGAGTGATTGTAGCACAATGATTGCTAGCAACATTTGTGCCTAACTAACCTTAATTTTACATTCCCCCAAATTAATCGTGATGATGGGATATTAGGAGGTGAGAGACGCCAAAGACAACAGGGAAAAGTGCACAACCTCTTATTTATTTTTGAAAAAAAAATCTATCACTGTCAAATTCTATTTTTAACTTACCTCCATTTTATTTTCAATTATTTTTCTATCACTGTCAAATTCTTTACTTTAACCTGTCTTTTACATAGATGCAACTTCGCTAGTCGTTCGCAATACATATCGGTGTCAGCGACGTATCAAGCAAAATCAAGCAAGCATTTCAAAAAACATATGCGACGTCGTACCTTATTCGGTAACATTATTTACTTTGTGTTTTAGCCTTTTACTTTGGTTCAAATAATAACCAAGGTAAGAAACCAATTATTTACTTCTATTTTTTATAACTGGAGTAAATAATATCTTTTACTTCGGAAAAAACCAAAGTGAAAGAACTTTTTACCTTAGTTATTTGGTGTTAAGAAAAAAACCAAGGTAAAATATGCAAAGTAATAGATCATGTTTCTGGTAGTGATAACACATGGGACTTGGTAGACTTGACTAAGGGATCCAAAGCATTAGGTTGCAAATGGATATTTAAAAAAACACTAAGAACTGATAGTTCAGTAGAAGATTTAAGGCAAGACTTGTGATTAAAGGCTTTACCCAAAAGTTTGGCATGGACTTCTTTTAGACTTACTCACATGTGACAAAAAAATAGCCACAAATTGTGCACTAATTGCCTTGGCTTCTATACATAAAATATTAGTACATAAAATGGATGTTAAAACTGCTTTCTTGAATGGTGATCTAGAAGAAGATATATATATATATAATACAACCTTGTGGATACATCATAACGGGCCAAGAAAATAAGGTGTGTAAACTTAAGAAGTTATTGTATGGCTTGAAACAAGTACCAAAACAATGGTATGAAAAGTTTCATAAAACTATTACTAGTCTTGGTTTTATTGTGAATGGATTTAATGCTTGTGTGTACTCAAAAATGTTTGATTCTGAATGTGTGATTATCTGTCTCTATGTAGATGACATATTGTTTGGAACACACATTTTGATACTAATAATGAAATCAAAAGATTCTTATCCTCTAAATTTGAAATGAAAGATTTAGGGGAAGTTGATGTCAATTTAGAGGTAAAAGTCACTAAAAAGGATAATGGTTTCATTCTATACCAGTCTCATTATGTTGGAATGGTGCTGAGCAAATTTAATAGCTTTGATGTAGTGCCGGTAAGAACTCCTTATGACTCCACTATTCACTTGAACAAAAATAAAGGAACAAGTGTGTCTCAAGGAGAGTATAAAAAAATTATTTGTAGTTTAATGTTTCTAATGAACTACACTCGACCTGATATTCCCTATGCAGTGAGTAGACTAAGTAGGTACACCCACAATCCTGGTGGAGAACATTGGGTTTCTCTTAAATGTTTACTAAAATATCTAAGAGGTACAATGGATTTAGGATTGCATCTTGTAGGATGTCCCGCTGTTTTGGAAGGGTATTGTGATGCGAACTAGGTTATCGAGAATAATGAAGTAAGTTTACTAGTGGTTATGTTTTTACTTTAGAAAAAGCTTCTATCTCGTGGAAGTCTTCAAAGCAGACTTGTATAGCTCGGTCTACTATGGAGTCTGAGTTTATAGCTCTAGAATTGGCTGGGCAAGAAGCAGAGTGGCTTAGGTCATTACTGGCTGACATTCCTTTGTGGGGACAACCCACTCCACCTGTCTCACTTTTATGTGACTCTCAGGTAGCCTTAGGTGTTGCCCAAAATTAGGCTTACAATGGTAAGAAAGGAAATGCACATTAGAAATGAATGTATGAGAAATTTGATCGAAACTGGAGTAATGCCTTACAAATCATAAGATTATATGAAATTTACCCGATTCATTTACTAAAGGACTAAGTAGAAAATTAGTCCAAGATTCATCAAGGGGAATGGGGTTAAAACCCTACTAGGTGAGGAATTCTTGGTGGATACTCTTGCTTCTCAAACGACTTGAAGTCAAATGAAACCAAGAAAAGACTCACAAACGTACAAACCTGCCCATTCCTATGATATATGTACGTTGAGAGGATGAGCTTAAAGGTCTTAATGAATTCAAAATAGTTCTAATTTGTGCCAGACTTATGGGATTCATCGAAGAAATATGTGTGTGAGGTTGAACGATGAATCGTTCTTAATCTTTCCATAGCCTGATTGGGTGGTCTAATAAGACTTGATGGAAGGATCTACTTGAGTGTAAAGGATTGGCCTTCCTTTTATGAAAGATTTTAAGGGTTGTCTTTCTAGAGCACTCATGAGTTTTCCCAAGGAAACTACGGCCACTATAAGTTGTTGATTATCGCAGAACTTATTTTATTCAAGTAAGACACGTGTTCTTAGAATGATCAACCAGTTTAGGAGTTCCAGATGCGTTCATTTCAAAAATAAGTCAAGCATTCCAGTTCACTGTGCGTTAGTTCAAGCACAAGATACTGATGCTTAAGTGTCAAACTTTCACATGCTCATAAAAATTACCTTTTTGCCCTTTTGCATTAGCGGGGGATTGTTAGTAATGCAAATGGGTCATTCAGCACAAAATCAATTTTTAAACGAAAAAGAAAAACCTTGTTTTATTCTTAGTCCCACATGGGAAGTTGAGTATGGATGGGTGTGGTTTAAATAAGGAAATGTTTCACTTCCACTTTGAGTGAGAAAAATTAATAAAGACCCCTTGTGCACGCTGCTGCCAACACTGCCAACCACCCGCTCGGACGTGATGCGGCAAGGCGAGGAGAGGCGGGCGATCAGGTCGGGCCGGGTTGTCTTGAGCGCCCCTATTGGTCATGATCAGTTTGAGATTCCAATTTTATGAGACCTCTCAAATAATTAAACTTGGTCTTTATTAATCCCTATTTTTTCTCCTTGGGTTTTCACTCAATAAAACCACGTTGGTATTTTTTAACGGATAAGTTTTAAACTCCGAAATAGACTTGGTAAAAATGACGTGGGTTTTTTACTTCGTAAATTTCTTATCCTGATGTGGCCTAAGAGTGAATCGTTCCGCTCTTTAGGTTGAAGTGGTTTCACTTCTTCACTTGCACGTTCTCCATTATTCTCGTTCCTTTAGTTGTCTAGAGTGCCTAAGAAAGGCCAGTCAACAACAGGTTTAAAACACACTTCTCGGCCTTCTCCCTCTACTACTTCTAAAATTTTATTTCTACTTCTGATCATGGTTAACACAAGTTCCATCTCCGCTGCTTGAGTGCACAAGTAAACGGAGCTCTTGTGGTACCTTGGGGAACGAACGCCATATTGGAACCTTGCAAACTAGGTTTGGCGAATTTTTATTTCAAAGGCAATGACCTATCACGCCCACAGTTCTCTTTTCAAAAGAAAATTGTTTCTGAATTCCTTCTCTTAACAAAAAAAGTTTTTACACCAACATGTTCTTAAAAAAACTGTTTTTGCTAAGACCAATGACCAAATATTATTTTTGTTCGCTACTACTGATTTTACCAACATTGTTCCATCCTGAAAAAGCGATCTACCGCCCTTCAAGGATTTACTTGCTCACTAAGCCCTGCCACCACCACCGCCGTTGCGATCCATGACGCTAAAGAATCATACATCAACGATTGATGAAAAATTGGGAACAAAGCAAACAAGAAGAATCGTATGAGTAATTATATCACATCTACCAAGGACGGCGTCGTTTCAGTTTCACATGGTAGTCAAAATGACGGAAGTACCCCAGTTGATAGCAGAAAGGAAAAAAATCTTTATTACATAGTACTTTGCGATAAATTATTGGTTGATTAACAAACGTACTATTGGGATATTGTAAGTATTGTATTCCCAATGTACTATATAAGAATTGTATGACATATGAATTTTTATTTTAGATGTATCCTCAAATCTATGGCTCTATTTGTAGGACTGGGCTTTTAAGCAAAGGTGTTTTCTGCTTCTCTGCGAGAATAAGCTGCTGAAAAGCAAATTACTTTTAGCATTTGGTCAAATTAGTTTATAAGTGTTTTTTTAATGTAAAAAACAATTGAAGTGTTTGGTAACTTTAAACAATTTATATTGTACTAAATGAGATACGATAAGTATTTATATTCTATGTGAACTATGTTTTGCTTTAACAAATTGGGTTTGTTTTTATTTATCGTAACGATTTTCCTATAAATTTTTAAAAACTTTTAAAATTTGTCATAACGTATAAAAAATTATAATTTGACCATAAACAATTATAATTTGACCTGGCCCGACTCGACTATGAATGTGTTATATCTGTCTATCTTCTGTTGTGGTAGTAGTGTTATGTTTCATAGTTTAGAGCATGAATGTAGTAGATTCATGTGCTGAATAATGTCCTTGCTTTTGTACTTTAAAAATGGCAGAATCTGATTATAGATCTCCGACAATAACTTAAGCTTCTTTAATTCACATTTGCCAACCACGGAATATGCTTCAGTGTGCCTGCTCATGCCTCTTGTGCTGTTGAAACAACGTTTTTAGAAACCCAATCTAGAGTATATATCTCTAACTAATAGATTCACACGGTCATATTCAAAGGTTGAATAACATCTCTAGAAAATATAACATCCCTAAGAATATGACCAAAACAGATATTTGTCATACAAAGAAGCTGAGGGAAGCTATGAAGAGCAACAAAAAGTAAGATGAGAGCAATATACACATCATGACATCTGCCGAGTTTGCTCCTTCCCGTATACAAACTTGCAAAGAACACAAACTTACAAAGAACAATAACCTTGTTCGATGTTTTATACTTAATCTACATAGGTGATTGCTGAGATTCGGACGGGAATATCCACTTTTCATTTTAAAGAGAAAGAACTCCGATTTCTTCAATAAATTGAAGGAGAAGGTTTTTCTTCGCGGGGAGGGTGCCGACGAGCACTCTGCCACATAACGGCAGGCAAGATTAAAAAAAACCCCATTTATGATTATCGCGATGCCCGCGGACCAATTTAAAGTGTTTATGACAAAGTAGATTACATAGCGCAACTAATGAGGATTCAGTGTAGAGAAGAGGCTGATGCCTTCACATATCCTTGAAGAAACCATGCATTTATTATGATCTGAAGCCTATCCTGGACAATGAAATATAAAGGTAAGCTACTAAGAAAACAATAATTATCTAGTATCCTTAGTTTCATATCTCACTTGTTAAAATACCAGCATGGTTAAGTGGGTTTAAATATGCAGCATCGAGTTCGGGTCGTCTCTATTCCAGACCATATAAGTTTAATGCAAAACCTTTGGTGGTTCCACCACACAATATTCAAAAGTGCAACTAGCGCAAGGTCAAGATTATCAAAGCAGATTGTCAACTCAGAATAAAATTTTAAAAGTTCTACTAGGTAATATAATCAGAATAGATTCTCTACATTCATCAAACAATGGCTTCATAAAGTTCCAAGATAAAACAAGTACTGCTTTTTTTTATAAAAACTCCAAACACTCAGAGAGAAGAGACCTCCATTATATACTACTGATGGTTTGGAGGGAAAGGGAAATACTTATTTTAGGTACACCACATAGTACATGAATGCAGTCCCTGATACTGTTTGATAGATGATTAGGTCAAAAATAGGAAATCCATATGTGGATATATTAAAAACATCAATGGAGAAAAATAAATCGCCATACCTGATTATAAGCAAATCAGAATTAGACTTGATTGTGTCTCTCTGCGCTGCAGTCCTCTCCCCGTCTCTAAAACTCGAATTGGAGCTGGAGCTTATTGCCACTGATGAATGTGCAAACATTACGAAAGATTAATACTTCATGACAACTACCTTCTGGAATGGAGTTTGATCTTCTGGAATGTGCAAGTTTGCAAGAAATTTCAATTCCAACTAGTAGCGGGAGAGAAAAAGCTATACAGTTAAGCATATACAATACCTCCACCATCAAATCCTAGAATCAAAATTTCAACCTCCATGCAGCAGAAAAATGCTTCACCATTCAACCAAAAAGCCATACAATCACCTCACTAGTACATGTTGCAGTTGGAAATGACGAATAACAATACAGTAGAAACAAGGTACTTTTAGCTATGAATTTCCTTAAATGCTGTCTTCAATCTCCATGTATCAGAACTTCTTTACAAGGCCAGATGGCTTTCCGAATTGCCAAATATGAATTTATCAGATATTATCTAGTATCAACCTTCTAATTTGGAATATTTGATCACAGAAAGTTTGAAACGCACCCGGAAGTAAAAAAATTCTTAAAATGACCAAACATAAGAAGCTGATAACACCGCAAACATAATCATTGTGATAACCATTATACAAGGAATTCAATTAAGTGCTGCACTATATTTTTTCAATAAAACTAGGAATCTATACTCTGGGAGTAGAAGGTGGATACTTTCTTACATTAATGATCCATTTGCGACTATAATATTTTATATGGAACCAACAGCAACACACCAAAAAGTCGGAACTGTCGGCCCAAGAAAGACACTATTTTCACTTAAGTTTCTCACATGACTAACCGGATGTTGTATTCCATATAATGGCACAGTGATTTCAAATTGCACACTGCAAATTTCAATCAGTGATTTGATCCACGTGAAAATATGTTAAGAAAATAAATATAAAGTAGAATCAAAAACATTAAATGCCAAGACTAGCCTTCACAATAGCTACAACAAATAACAGAAGTAAAGGCGAAACAAATGGCACAGTGATTTCATATGATGATATTAATTTGCGCCTACCTAAGTACCTATATAAATATAACTTTGGTAACTTTCAGCCATTATAAGCAAGGATGGAAGTATTGGCGAAATAAATGGCAAAGTGAATATGATGAGAATAAAAGACATCACGTTAATATAATCAGTCTGACATGAAATAATCATCATCAATCAGCACCAGAATGAAAGTTCTGCTCTATAAAGGTATTGAAACATTGAGAGCTCAACTATTAAGCAAATCTTACATGGCGTTGCTGGTGCAGGCTATTTTAGAGTAGCAGGCTTGAGTATTGCCGAGTTGATCAAACCAATATAGGTAGCCGCAGCATGTTAGGTATCTGATCCTTCTATCATTGTCGTGATCATCCAATATGACAAGCTCTCTGAACTGCACAAGGCTGCTTGTAAGAGAAGCTTTAAATGATCCTGGTCTCAGCATCTCGTATCCATCATAACATGACCTTATTTTGTACAGTATAGTTTGTGCAAATTCTTAATCTGAATGCATCTGCAAAATAAAGACATGGTGACTCAGGCAACATGGAAAAGTGTGGCAAACATCGAGACAAATTGAATTTAGAACATCTTACCTTTCATCCAGCTCTTGCCATTTCATTTCTAAGCTAATTGCTTCAACAGCTGGATTACGTACATCTTTCCAATAAGGCTGATCCTTTCTTTGGCTCCGTCATCGATTTGCAGGAAGGCTCTTATAAATTCGGAAATGAATTTCCACGGGTAACAGACATCAATCTCCCGGGGAAGGACCTGATAACATTACTCATGATCATTCGCTTAATATAACAAGCCACCAGAAAGCAAATGGTAACCAAGCATATTATCTATAAGTATTCATACTGATAAATGTGCTGATCAAAAGCTCTAAGAACAGCAACAATGAAAAGCAATAATCATTATTTTCAGGGCACAGAGCCTTGGTCAAATATGAAGATAAAAACAGGTCTAGCACACAGTATAATAACGTGTTGAAGAAAATCATCAGGAAGCAGACCAAAAATGAGACTCCAGATGACTCCTGCAAAACCGAAAAACCTTTAAGAAGCACGAAATAATTGGTTGAAGAAGTAGGATACCAAAAATGCCATACCTTCCAGATGTTGCTCCAGCAGCGTCCAACAACAATGAAGCAGCAACCTGCAACCTTCAGTACGTTACAAATATAAAACGCAGAGACTACTTGATTGTTGGACTGACAACAGCAGAATTTAAGATCGTATTTCAAGAATAAATTGTGAACAAACATAAAGAAAGTCAAATGGACTTAAAGAATATCAAATTTTATATACTCAAAATCTTGGTAAACTGATCTCACTCGACAAATAATATGCAATGATGAATAGCCTACAACTATGAAATTACATTCTACAAAAAGAAAGAGGAAATCTAATTCCAAAACTACAAGTCACTTGGCTGTTCATGGAACTGCCAAACATCTAGCTGACCAGAATGGTCGCCAGTGAAAAACAGGCCGCTGCACCCACCAGCAACCGCGTTAACCGCTTCCTTTGAAAAGATGGTGCCCATTTTGGTAAAAAGTGGGAGGTTATACAAGCGAATGGTATTGTCGGCGCATGAGCACAGTAAGATAGCATTGTGTATAAGAGACATTGCAAGTACACCAGCATCTTCATCAACTTGATGTGCAACTTGCATACTTCCATCTTCGCTTATTGCCCAGATCTTTATTGTGTTGTCCAAGGAACCCGATATCAAATAATTCCCCCAACAGAGGATAGATGTGACAGGGGCAGCATGTGCATTTAGTAGATAGAGACACTTCAAAGTCTTGACATCCCATAGTCTTATGGTTGCATCCTCAGAGGCCGAATACAAGCAACCAGCTCTAACGGTAAGACACAGCACGGCCTGCTGGTGGCCCTCCAAAGTAGCCACGAGAGTATTTTTCCATACAGCTATAGAACCACCCTCCGATCCACCAAAAAGCATGTCATCAGCCCCTGCCAAACAACGAACCACACCATTTGCTCCATCAAGGATGAGTTCAGTCTTTGCCTCCATATTCCATGCATGCACACCCTTCTCATGACCGACAAAAATCCATGAACCTTCAGCCAATAAGCATCTAATTTCACGGCCAATGTCAACAAAGTTGGTACACTGACCACTGCTGCTATCCCAGGAGCATAAAGTTCCATCCTCACTAACAGATAAAAGCTTGTCTGAGCCAGAAGGGAAACACACTCCAGTAACAGTCTTCTTGTGCCACCTCTTCAAGTTTGCCAAACATGAGAACCCGGTGCCAGTAAACCATGAGTGAAGATCCCTGCATTTCTCGCCATTAGCACAACTACCATTGAGCCAGTGATCGCACACCTTTTTCTTCCCCGTGAGCTGTGTGGTATCATCATTTTTCATGCCCTTTATATAATTCTGATAATCATAACTGCACTTGGCCTCTTTACAATTCTGATAAACTGAACTGCACTTGGATTGCTCTGTTTGTGGCTGTGGGTTCAGTTGAGAATTCTCAACTTCAGTGAGTTTCAGAGAATCCACCCTCCAATCCTCATCATTCTTGATTATTACATCAAAGTTTTTGTCTGCAAAATCAGAATTGGAAGGTTGTATTTGGGGCTCCCTCGATTTGACAACCCCTTCAGCAGATTTGGCAATAGCATCCTCAATTTTGGATATGTCAATAAGTTTCTTTGTAGAATTCAGGCTATCCAAATCAAAATTCACCACAACGAGTTTCAGAGAATCCACCACCCAGTCTTCATCTTTCTTGACTATTACTTCAGAATTTTCGTTCACAGATTCGGAATTGAAAGGCTGCATTTGGGGCTCCCTCGAATTGACAACCCCCTCAGCAGATTTGGCAACAGCATCATCCGAATCCTCAATTCTGGATATGTCAATAAGTTTCTTTATAGAATTCGAAGTCAGGTTATCCAAATTGGAATTCACCACCACTTCAGTGAAGTCATCAGATTTTGCAACGATTGCATCCAAAACCTCATCATTCTTCGTGATGGTAACTGGTCTCCTTTTACAAATCAGCATCTCACCCTGGTCATCCGAATCATAAATGTCATAAATGAGTCGTTTACGTCGCAGTTCGGATTGCAGGGGCAGTGGCTGGTGCGGTTGAGAGTGGAGAAACCGACAAGGGTTTTCATTGCCCTTCTCTTCAACCCAAGATCCAGAAATTTGAATCACTTCATCGCTGGGATAACCTAGCCTCCTGAATACCGAATTTCTACTGGCTGGGGTTATCCTCCCGAATACTGACTTTCTACTGGCCGGGGTTATCCTCTCGAATACTGACTTTCTACTGGCCCTGGTTATCCTCTGGAATACTGACTTTGTACTGGCCGTGGGATCTGGATATACAATCCTCTCAAAAACCCTCCTCCTCCCAGCCTTCACATCCATATGTACCGCTAATTACGTGGACCAAACAAAACCCCCAATTCCTGGAGGCGAGGGCGATTGGTTGGAACCCTAGTTTTGTGAATCAAACAATCGCAGTTTTTTAATAAAAAAAAGCCCAATTCATGGGGGCGAGAGCAATTGATCGAAACCCTAGTTTAGTGAATTAAACAAAACCTGAATTCCTAGTCGAAGAATCTTGACCCGGAATCGCAGGTTTGTTGATTCTGTCGGAAATCAGAAAAGGAATCGAGTGCTTGAAATTGGTTCTTGGGTTTTGCCCAAGGAATCGCTTGTTGGTTGATTCTGCCGGAAAAAACAAGAAATTCGCAGAGGGAAATGATGGCAGAGTCTGACCGCTTATGAGGGTATTTATAGAAGAAACAAAAATCAGAGGCGGTTTACTTGGGATTGGAAATGGTCAAAGCCCATTGTCAAAGCCCATGGTCAACCCTAAATAGTACTACTACTATCAATTAATTAATTAATTTATATTTATAATAGAAGAACAAAAATAAGAGGCGGTTCACTGGTCAAAGCCCATGGTCAACCCTAAGTAGTACTACTATCACTTAAATTTTATTTATAATAGCAAATGCTAACAATTAGCTCTAAACTCTCCATATAATCACTATTTATTATTAATCCTACCCATCTTTCATCCTTTTTCATAAAAAAACAAGAATAACAACATTAAAACTATTACATCGATTTTATCCTAGTTGTATGTTTAAAAATTATACTCCCAATTGAATTTTATTATCCCAATTGAATTTAGCTAAATACATAAAGTAGGATTGTAGTTTTAAAAAGTATTCTAATTATTATTATATAAGAAAAGGGGAAAAAACACCACTTTTTACTTTTAACTATAACTGAAAATAAGACTCATTAATAACTACTCAACTAATATTTTTAATATTGAAGTTCCTCCAATTCTAATGACATTAGATCATGGAGTATAAGTTATTTTAGATTAATAGTGACATTAGATGTTTAAATAGTGACAACTATTATTATTTCAATCATGTGGATATTTTAATGATTCGATACCTTTGTAGGAAGAAAAATAAAGCCTTAAATTGAATTCAACATTATATGCTTCACTCTAACTTAGAATCAAGTAAAAGACATCAATTACATGATGATTTGAATTCTCCTTTTATTTTAATTCAAAAAAATTATGTTACCATTTTATTGCCAAAATTATCTACATTAAAATTTCTAATTTAATAACCCATCTTTAAAATTGAAGCCATAATCTCTCAATTAATTTTTTTTACACAGTAGATCGACCAATTAATATTTTTAATTAAAACACCAACTAACTTTTGTACGAAAAAGAATCAAGTTGTTTCATCGACTAGAATCACAAAATAACAATATCATTGCTAATTGCTAATCATTAAATGATGGTATTGTCAAAGTATATATTTATCAAATAAAGCATTCCATAACTAGATTCAATAAAATCCCCCCTTTACTAGGTTAATCAAATTTTCAAGAGTTTAGCATTGTATTGTCTAGGATAGATTCATCAACTCATCCATAGTATGATGCGTGTTACTTTCTAATTTCTGAGGACTAGACCCGAAAAGTTTCAACTTTGTGAAATCTTGGTATTCAAAGCAAACGTATAGCTAAAGGCAACACGAAGGTTCAAGTTTTAAAATGAGACTATACTTAAAAGACAAGATTTAAACAATTGTTCGAAACATAGAATAGAAAGTATGACGCTTTCAAAGATCAAGAAGGAACAAAATAAACCAACTACTTCTATGAGCAACCAAAATATGTAGTTAAACTAGAA
The DNA here is from genome assembly GCA_037428765.1 of Rubia yunnanensis. Lineage (NCBI taxonomy): Eukaryota > Viridiplantae > Streptophyta > Magnoliopsida > Gentianales > Rubiaceae > Rubia > Rubia yunnanensis. The sequence continues at coordinate 87,290,769 of CM075068.1, forward strand.
AGATCATTACTTTCAGCGCCTGCGATGTAAAAAAGAACAAATTTCTGGTGAAATAGTTGCAGCATTTGTTCTGTTTCGGATCATTTTACGGGTATCATCAACAATAGACAATAAAGAAGAATTCCAACCAATTAAGAGCTAAATGGTCTGAAAATAAGAAGAGCGAAGAGATAAATGTGTACCTTAGGTCCACTCTGCATTTGAAAAGGCAATTTCAATTATCAGCTCCATGTTTTCATCTGCCGCAGCTGTGAAAACCATAAACGCACTTCTCTAACCATACTTGATACTTCCCACTGTAGATTTGATCATCTGAATAAGTTGATTCCCAATAAAATTAAATATATGCGTAAACAAACATCAGTGACAAACCTACTTGAACAAAAGCCTCATCATTGTGTCAATACTTGAACAATACAAATGGCTTTAAGAGATCATTCACCTCAAATACTTCCCTTCTACTTCAAGTTTCAAGTTTCAAAATGGCGTCTGTCTATATGCAATCTGTCTCAAGCCAGTTAAAAACTTGAAGCAGGAGGATCACGTTAAGTTGACATTCCCCGTAAAACATTTACGTCAAAACTTCTTGATATAAGTTTCAAAACTCTGTCTACCTATAGGTAGATTGTGTTTTAAACCAGTTAAAAGGACAGGATCACAATGGCTTCATATAGTTTCAAGAATAAAACTGTTTTATAAAAATTCAAGATAGAAAAGACCTCCATTATATATACAGATGGTTTGAAGGGAAAGGGAAATAGTTATTTTAGATATACCACACACATTAATGCAGTCCCTGTTACTGTCAGATAGATGATTAGGTCAAAAATAGGAAATCCATATGTGAATACAAAAACATCAATGGATAAAAATGAATAGCCATACCGGAAACAGTATAATGGAAATATATCAAGGAAATAAGAAGCCGATGAAGCCCCAAAGAGGTATGCTGAAACCCAATGTGACACAGTGAGAGTGTAGATACCTGAGAGTATGCAAATCATTGTAAACTAGGCAAATATTTCAGGAGCAACAAATAGTATTGAAGCAAAAGATACCAACTATTACTAGCCGATTGCTTAGCTTTTACTTAATTGTCCTAAAGGAAAACAGATCAGCTTTAGAATTTCAAAATAGAGAAAAGAGATCATTTATAGAAACTAATTTCCTTATATGTAAATACAAGTCCCAATTTCTTGTAGTAAAGATATTTCACTGAGCAGGGAGAAATAGAGAGTTTAGCAGATCAGTAATTTGGAATCTTTTATCACACCCAGAAATAGATTCTTAACCAAACATAGTCACCAGTGATTCTATATAATGAGAATAAAGGCCATGAGGTTAAAATAAATCAGTCATGAGATGATAAAGTTCCACAGAAGGAGAGTGCTTTGTTGAAGAAAATATACTACAGGATATACAATAGGGTCAAAATTACTTGAACATTCAGCCACTTAAAATACCTCAACATCCAAAACTAGGAAGTGATCTACAACACGGATAAAGGATTGAATACTACAGAGGAATATATGTTGTAAAGCACAAAAGACAGTCAGACATGTAAAAACCATCATCAATGAGCACCACATTTAAAGATATACCTAATCAAACGATGAGAAACAAATTTGGAACTAGACTTCTAAGCAAACCTTACATGATGTTGAAGGCGCTGGCTCTTTTGGAGTATCAAACCAGATTATCACCAACTTCATCAAATAGATATAGCCTAAAGGTAGGTGCAGTGAATCGTGAACATATTAAGCATAATTTTAATTTGCAACATAAAGAACAGGCCAACATATAATTCTCAGAAAATGCAGACACAACATATTATTAACCAAAATATCAAATAACTCGAACTGGAGCTGAAGCCTATAGCTACTAATGAAAGTACAAACTTTAAGAAAGATTAATACTTCATGTTAAATCTAGTCACCAGCAGCCACTAATATTTCAAGGACAGATACATCCTTTGACTAGAGCTCTCGATGCAGCCCCATGACCACTACCTTTTGGAATGGAGTTTGATATTTTCATGGAAAGTGCAAGTTTGCAAGCAATTTCAAATCCAACCTGTAGCAGGAGAGGAAAGGCTATACAGTTAAGCATATACGATACCTCCACCATCAATCATTCAGCCAAAAAGCATTACAATTACCTCACTAGTACGCGTCACAGTTGGATAAACAATACAGTAGAAACAGGGTAGTTTCAGTTATGAATTTCCATAAATGCTGTCTTCAATCTCCATATATCAGAGCTATAGTAAACTACTTTTGGAGGCCCTATGGCTTTCCCAATTATCTGATATGAAATTACCAGATATTATCTAGTAACAACCTTCTAATTTGGAATCTTTGATCACAGAAAGTTTTAAATGCATCCAGAAATATATAAATTCTTAAAAGACCAAACATAAGAAGCTGATAACACCACCGCAAATGAAACCATTATGATAACCATCACAAAAGGAATTCAATTGAGTGTTGCATTGTTATTTTTCAATAAAACTAGGAATCTATACTCTGGGAGTAGAAGGTGGATACTTTCTTACATCAATGATTCATTTACGATTGTAATATTTTATGCGGAACCAACAGTAACACACTAAAAAGTCAGAACTGTTGGCCCAAGAAAGACACTATTTTCACTTAAGTTTCTCACACGACTAACTGGATGTTGTACTCCAAATAATGGCACAGTGATTTCAAATGGCACACTGCAAATTTCAATCAGTGATCTGATCCACGTAAAAATATGTTAAGGAAATAAATATAAAGTAGAATCAAGAACATTAAATGCCAAGACCTGCCTTCACAGTAGCCACAAAAATGATAGAAGTAATGGCGAAACAAATGGCACAGTGATTTCATATGATGATATTTATTTGCGCCTACCTAAGTACCTATATAAATATAACTTTGGTAACTTTCAGCCATCATAACCAAGGATGCAAGTATTGGCGAAATAAATGGCACAGTGAATATGATAAGAATAAAAGACATCAGGTTGATATAATCAGTCGGACATATAATAATCATCATCAATCAGCACCAGATTGAGAGTTCTGCTCCATGTAATAATCACTCTTTGACATCTTTGCCACACCATCGGATATTGATCATTAGTATTCAACATAATAATAGCATTGGCAGGAACATAGGATGTGTCTGCATTCTTGACCAACGTACAAAATTCAAGGAAACATAACTTAATTGATGAAACGACGTAGATAATGAGGAACAGCTTTCCAAAGTGACAGCTCCACAATATTTAATCTGAAGATACAACAGATTAACCAGAGAACAAAATACTGATAAATACAAATTATCACTTAACAACAGAAGCTTACCAGCCCTAGCTTCATTTGCCGGGGTAGGCTTGTGAAGCCTAAGCTCGTCTGTTGCCAAATGTACATAATCTCTCTCATCTAGACATGTGTTAACAATTATGGCAGATAATGAAATTTGAAAAACTGAAATTTTATTTTCTAAAAAAGAACATACAAGGCCTTCTATCAGCATTTCCTTATCCTCGGTAACAAGGTCTTGCCGCTCAAGATACTCCAAGACATGCTGCAAGAATTGAAATTATTTTACACGGAGCTCGTCAACATTGAAGTATAACTTTATCATCAGCCAGGAAATGTTAATTACCACGATTCTTAAATGCTTGTACTGTAAAGTACGTCGATTTATTTTCGTAGGATGTGCAGTGAGGACAATCCCAACTTCCTAAGAACAGACGCTAACATTGTAACCATGTACCATAAATGCCAAAAAACATATTTTATTTCCCAAAAGAAGAGATAACAACAATGGACCTTCTTACAAACAGTTTCATAGAGCTCTTCGGAAGATACACCGGCCTGAAGTAGCTTGTTGAAAGTATAATCACAAGATCTTGATTTGTAATCTGCATGAACAAGTCTCATTATGATAGAAGTTTTAAAACAGTTCATAACGTGACTTAGGATGGTTAAAAACATTATCTCACTATTGCTAGAAAAAACAGATAATACGGAAACTGAAATAACAATCAGAATCCCATAAGTGTGCAACTTTCATACAAACAAGTACACAAGTGCTAAGTGCAAGTATTTTTTGGAAAAAATCAGAACATAAACTAGATCTTTTCCCATCTGAAAAAAGCAAAATCGTTCAATACAATACCTTGGATGTGTCTCTGCAATTCCCATCAAATTCAGGTGATGACTGAATGTCCGGGAGCAAGAGCCAAAGCTTCTTCCATTGTCAGCTTTGACAAGTCGCTCGCAAGCTGTTTATCGAGCAGCTCTGCAGTATCCTAAATTCCAGCATCCCTCATGCAGCAAGCACTCTTCAAAACCAAAAAGACTGTAAGTATGAGTGCAATAAGACATAAAAGATCACATGCAAAAGCAGCACATTTTTTAAACACCCATAGATGTCCAAACAAAAACAGGTAGTCCCTCTGTCCCAATTCAACCTTCCCTAACACCATTCGTTGAAAAATATCACTGTTTAGAAATCAATATTATTGCGCCAGAATGTTATCCAAGCAATAACTACAAAAAAATAAACAAGGATCCGGCTTAGTCACTAACGTCAGACACTTGATCATAAGCACTGAAAAGAAACTTTCCAGGACTTCTAAAACATTAGCACATACAAGTTAACCACAAAAGAGAAACCAATTACCTTTGCTAAAACATAGGAGTAAATCTATATTGCAAAAACATCTCTAAATCAGGTCTTAGCTGATTAACAACAACACCCTGAATCATATGGGAGCAAGTTTATTAATCGATCTGCATCAATATTTCAGAAATAACATACAAGTGTAGAAAAGTAGTTAAATTTTAGTGTGTAAGCAAGTGGAGAAACTATTAATAACATACAAGTGTAGAAAGCTAGTTAAATCTTAGCATGTGAGCAAGTAAAGTAACTATCATATTTACAGAATACTTCAAAAATGATAATGACAAACAAATTACATGTTGGTTATAATTATCTGCCAAAGCCAAATGTTCAACAATCGTGGACTCTGCTAAAGCTCCGTAAGGCTCATCTGAGCTTCTTACAAGCCACACAGAAAAGTTTGCAGTATTAGTTTAAGTCACACCTTCATATCTAGCTTTCAATTATTTTTCTAATCATCTAGTCAACCATGCTAACATAGCTCTCAAGCATTTGGCCACGCATGAAAACATTAGCATGCAAAGTCTTGTTTAAGTTCATAAAATAGTTGATATGCTGCATTATTTAAGCAATAGGTTGTACACAAAATGCTTGCTGTGGGTTCACTTATTTCCATCTCTAACATATCTCTAGACCATTTGTTTGGCACATCCAAAACTGTATAGTTCAAGTCACCAAAGATCTTAGTAATCACATAATCTCAAAACCTCATTAAAATTAATAGTGGCTACAAGATTGTCAAAATCCTTCATAGTGAGAGAAACATATAGTTAACTACCAATCCAAGGTTTTTTGGCAAAATCATAAGTGTACCATTCTGTCTTAACATGAACTAACAGATATAATGTGTGCATTGACAGTGTCAATTCATCAGAGGCACAAGCAGTACTAAGTGTGAACTCATGGAGAACCTGCAGGTAAAATCCTTCATCTTGGTACATTGTCTAGCTAAGACATCAGTTCATGCCCAGCGAAACCAAAAGATCAAATTTCAAGCTAAGACATGATTTAAGAAGGATGAAAAGATATAAATTACCTAATGACTATTTCTATTCACCGTGAAAAGGAAACAGCAAAATTGTTAGGAGACAAATCGGGTTTAAGAACAAAGATACCAATATCAACAAAAACGTACAGAGAGGGACCAGTAAAATGACGACAAAAAAACCAGATTATTATACATACTCAACAACACTATGTATCATCTAAATCATAATTCATAAAACCCGTATAAACGAATGACAAATACACACTAAGAAATGCTCATTGATATATGCGAGTTGGGATTCTTGTGAGCACTAACATAGATCAATTTTGCTAACATTCTTCACGCTTTTAAACTATTACCTCAGCTGCGGCGGCAGAACGGCGGCGGCGTCCGGCGTCAGGTGGCGGAGGCCTGGCGGGAGGGAGCTGAGCTCCTGAGTTTGGCCACTGGCCACTTCCTCTCTTCACTTCCCGTAATTGGATTGGGCAAAATGAAATTGGATTGGGAAATTGGCCCAATCCAATATATCTTAAACCCATTTTTCTTTTTCTTTTTTTTTGCCCTTACGACAAATGAGAAGACGTCGTTTCACTAACGTGAAAACCACATCGTTTTAGTAGTTCAGTTGCAAAAAAAAAAAAAATCCTCTGGGCTTCTCGCCACCGTCGCCGGAAGACGCAGAAGCAAGGGCGGAAGATGCGCATCTTGCTGGAAAAATCGATTCCTCCCACCACTACTACTTACTTATGTAGGGCTTGAGCCCTACCTCGCATACCACTGGTTCCGCCCCTGCACTCACACACCATCCAAAAGATCATACCTGGAACAAGAACAAAATTGGAGAAGAACCAGGCGAAGAATGAAATTGGTAAAAAAAAACCTACGCAACGATAAACGAAACTGCGGCAAAGAACACCCAGAATATAATGCCGAATGATGAAAACTGAATTGCCCGCACCTTTACTTTTATCCAAGCTGATTTGTCAAGTGCAGGCGTCAATTTAACCTCTACGAATAGAGGCTCACTTCCACGGGTCACTAAAGTTTTTAACCACGTAAAATCGACATTAATTATTGACCTTGGGTTGGAGATAAAATTTAGGATTGGGGTAAGTAGTGGTAATAGAAGTTTACTAAAGGGAATGCTCCATTGGAGATGCTCTAAGTAAATAGGGAAAATTTAACACACTCTCTAATATTATAAAGCAGACCTTTATATTTTAGTTAATTCTGACACCATTTCACATTTAAATCCACCTGCACTTATATGACTTAATCCATTTCATTTTCCTCGAGTAAATTACTCTACGAACTTCTTTTTTCGTTTTTATGAATAACTGGATTTAAAATATGGCAAATTTTTTGAAAATACCGCATTTCCATAGATTTATTGAAAGTCAGGGTTTAACTGGATAATATTTTCCTAACAAATACCCTTTTGTTCTGCACCATAAATGATTTTCCTGCTTATGGAAATTTGTCGGAATATTCTTTGAAAAGCTACTATGCATGTCCAGTTTGTGAGAAAGAAACCACATTTTGTCGACTTAAGCTTGGTTCTAAAACTGTTTACCAGGGACATTGACGTTTCACCCCGACAGGCATTTCGTGGCATTTCGCCAAGAGTGATTCAATGGCATGACGAAGTTGCGAGGAATACATGTACCATTAACAGGCGCTGGGGTTTTCAAAAGAGTAGGATTGTCTAAAAAATTTGGTAAGGAGAAAAGGAATTTGGCAATTGAAAATAGTTGGAAGAAATGCTCAATCTTCTTTCGACTCCCTTATTGGAAGGCTTTGGATGTTCGACACTATCTTGATGAAATGCACGTAGAGATAAATGTGTGAAATTCTTTGATTGGATCACTTTTAAATACCCCGGGTAAAACCAAAGATGGATTGAAATCTAGACTTGATTTGGTTGACATGGGTATTAGGGGAAGTCTGGGTCCCGTTACTAATGAAGATGCTTGTTTTTCCATGTCTCAGATGGAGAATAAGTCTTACTGTGAGATGGTGAATAGTGTGAAAGTGCTTGGAGCTTATTCTTTGAATATCAGCGCTTGTGTATCGCTAATAGTGTTGAAGTTTGTTGGCTTGAAATCATATGATTGCCACAACCTGATGCAGGAATTGAATGCCATTGTGATTCGATCGTCACTTCCGTCCCATGTACGATTGTGTATTACAAAGCTAGGTTTGTTCTTCAAGTGTTTATGTTCCAAAACCGTTAGTGTTGCAAAGCTTGATCAATTGCAAGCTATGATTGTTGAAGTATTATGTCGAATGGAGATGCCATTGTGATTTGTTCTTTGACATAATGGTCCATTTGATTACTCATTTGGTTTGTGAGATTAAGCTTCGTGGTCCTGTATATTTAAGATGGATGTATCCATTTGAGCGGTATATGAAAATTTTCAGGTATTTTGTGAAGAACGGGTATAGGTCTGATGTGAGTATTGTGCAACGGTATATGGCTGAGGAAGTTATTGAATTTTGTGCCGATTATATTAAGAAGGCTGAATCTGCGGGGTTTCCAGTTCCAGGCATGAAGGGCAGTTGGAGGGTGCAAGGGTTCGACAGGGTAAGCTATTTAGCCCCAGTGCTGAGGATTTATGCACTGCACATTTGTATGTTCTTTGAAATCATGAGGACGTTGTCCTATACATTGAGATCCACATGAATGAAAGTCGAGTGTTGAATCCTACTTTCAACAAAGCACGAGCTCTTCGACAACACACTAAACATTTTCACCACGGCTACGATCTCAAGTGTCAATCGACCGTCTTCTAGAAACAGTCAAGTGGTTGTCTCGGAGACCTTTTGGTACCGTTCAATCGTTTGGGTAAATTACTAATTTAATTTCATTTTCCTCGAGTAAATAACTCTACAAACTTCTTTTTAAATATTTTTAAGAATAACTGGATTTAAAATATTCTACGGTATTTTATTTTCCGTTAATTAGCATGCTTTTGTACATAATTCTTTAGAAAAAATCACATGTTAGTCCGACAGACCATTAGATCAGGACCCTTTTAAATACACTTTATATCATTTTGGATTAAAATAATACTTTAGACCAAAAGCAATTATGTCAGTATTCGATTCTTAGAGATTGTGGATAAGTATACACTTTGCCACCGATGTATTTTGAAGCCATGTGCAAAACTTTTATTTTGGCCCCTTATATATTTTTTTCCGGGTATCAATACAAAATAAAGAATAACATTTATTGGGAACTAGAACCTAGTCAAGTGCAATGCTAGGAGACTCACCCTATGTCTGTTTTATTTGTATTAAAATGTTTAAAATAATACAAAATGGAGGGGGGAGAGGGGGTGGGGAAAATAAGCCAGTAGCCTAAAATATATGACATTATTTGAATCATCCTCTATCAGATATAATTTGGAAACATCGATCACATGTTGTACGATCTAGGTAAACAAGTTTGCGCACTAATTTTCTCCTATTTTGCTCATTCTTTGCACATAAAGAATAACTCTTGCTTTGATATATTGAATAAAAAAGTGTGATTGTTAAAAACTAAAAAGAAGTAATTCATATGTACAAAATATTCACAAAATGGGATAAAGCTTAATGAATCCTTCGCAATATTGTTGTACTGGCTTTCTATATTATATGGCTCCTTCTTTCACTTTTTAGAGACAAAATCATCAATTACATCATCAACATCAATAGTTTTCAACAAAAAAAAAAATCTATGCTCAATATTGCTAATTCATTTAACCTATTTTGAGTCATAGTTGTCCATAAATAAGATTTTATCAATTTCTATTTTGAAAAACTTGTTTCTGCAGATGCTACAGTAACATGCACGGTTAGGGAGATTCTATAAGCTAATAAAAACATTTGAAAACATATCCATCATTTTTACAAATTCCAAAAAATTTAAGAATCTCATGTTTTCCAAATTTATATGTTTTTTCAGGTAGCACTACTTGCAATATTTGTAATTCTGACAACAAACATTTTGCACCAATATCACAACTATCATCATGTTTCAGATTTTTCAAGTTTCAAGCAACAAGTTTTCAATCCTTCATCATATAATCAAATTAAACGTGATGTATCCAATAAGAAACCAATATAGATTCAAAAAGTTCTATTTGTTCAAGTCTAGTTTTTAATTGTTAAATGACCATATCAACTAAAAAAGTAAAATAGTTTGTTCTAAAATTTTCTTGTGCAGATTGTTGGTCTCTTCCAAAATCTGGAATTTCATCAACCTGTTTCTTTCTTATGACCCTACATTTTATTTGAAAAAAAAGGTTTAATTTCCATTTCATTAGCAATCTTTCTTTTATTTTTGAAAGATCATTAGCAATCTCATATACATCAATTATAGTCGAAATAAAAGCATGTATCCTATATTTTTCAAAAAAAAAAACCAGTGCTTTCAAACTTTGATAGCTACCTCAAGTCGCTTATCTTCAGATTGTAAACATTTACTAACTAAATTAATCGTATGCAATACGTCATGCCAAATAAGCCAACTTAAAATGAATTCAAAACTCAACAACTCATATGATATTAATTATTTTTCCAACATCCCAGCTTATTTTAGGAAACTTATTTTAGGATCATCACAAACTTCAACCTGTTTTATTAGAGCTTTTGAATTTTATTTTTGGAGCTTATTTTTTATTGTTTTTACACTTTCTAAATGGCTCTCTAATCTTGTTACACACATAGGTTTCGAAGTTAATTCATCCACATATTTAAGTAAAGTATTCCATCTCTTTGTTGAATCGGCACCGGTATGAAAGGTACAATTGATTTTTTTTTTCTAGCACCGGATGTATATTGGTTGTACCGGTTCAAATGTTGAATTTCATTTGCAATGCGCTAGTTTGATATGCATGACCCGTCTTGAATCGATTTTTGGAGAGATTTTAGTGAAGAAATGCAGAACAACAAATTTATTTGCAGATTTGTAAAAAATTATTTAATGAAAGATACTAGTCAAAATCCCAAATACAAACAATTCAGAAATCATAACAATATTGTCAAATCACATCCATCAATCTTCAATCAAACGGAATGTAGAAATAATCATAAAAAGTTGTGTCCTCGTTTAATTTAGGAGATTCATCAATGTCTTTGTTTCTTTTAAATATACCTCTACCCAAGCCTCGCACCATCTCTCGATGACGCCTTGAAATTCGTAGGCATGGTATGCTCCTTTCCCTCTGGAAACGCCTACGATTTTAACACAGACAACATCAGGTCCAATTACTAAATATGTAAGAAAAATGAAAGTTCGTTTTGTAAATTAGCCACTTACTTCAAGAATTTCGGTGGGGTTTGTTTTGAGCACAAGTTCTTCCATTAATAGCATGACGTAGTGCCGGTATTCACACGAGCTGGTGTGACGCCGGTGCTAGAAAAAAACTAATAAATTTTCAATGTTTTCAATAATTAAAGTCAAATTTTGACTTATAGTGTGAATGACTTACATCAATGTTGGTGATTTTCCAGGTATAATCGGGAGATGGTTCGATCTTCCTCTTCTCCCTTTGATATTTACATACTAGTCTGTAAATACAGAATTTTGAAAACTGAACGTACCTGAATTAGACTAGATAAAATATGTACCTAGTCGTGTTTGTTTTTCCAAAAATCATCGTATATGGTTTCCTTATTTTCCACGTCATTATCCCCGGGACTCGATAGCTCATCTCCATCGCCAACCAAAAAGACAGGCCAATCGACCACACTTCCCAACGCCTCTCCGACATCGTTGAACCTGTGGTTGGAAAATGCCAATCCAGCCTTAGCACGATAGATTGGCTCACGTACTCAGACGCGAGCTACTCAACCCGGTGCCTTTTCTCGACACTATGATTTTTGTCTCAAGGATTTTGCAACCATCACCTTTTTTCCATCAATGTTCTTAATGAACAAGATGACCACCTCACAATTATGTAAGTTTAAGAAAAATAAAAATAGTTAATTCGTCCATTAATCTGTTAATTTCTTTAATGGAAAATAATAAAATCAACTTTGTCTTTCCTCCTCATCTTCCTCTCCATCGCTGGTATCATTTTTGATTCGCTGAGGCCGGTGGATACATCGACCATGACCTTCTAATTGAAGCTCTTAGGATCGTTTAGGCCGATGGAGATATTAACTTCGCAACAACAGCAATCCCCTTGACCAACTGGTCAAGGTATGTCACCACCCCTTTCACCACCGGTTGCTCAGTGGTGGCTTTGATGAAACATCAAATGCATGTATTTTCCGAAGTATTTAACATCTCTTTTATTGTCTTTTGGTTGGTATATTGCTAGATTTAGGTAAGTTTACATCATAAGGGTTTTAAGGCAAGTATTAAAAGGAGAAACGGGAAATGACATGATAGGATTGCAGAATCTGGAAAAGGGTGAAAGCAATAAGAAAAATAATTAAATTGGGAGACGGACTCAGGTGCAGAGGATTGAAAATTGCACTAAAGACAAACCCCCTTGATGGATGTTAACCTAATAGCCTGGACTGTGAGAGGTATTAATAAAGGGGAAAACCCCAACTTGATTAAAAGGTTCTTCCTTAGTAATCATGTTGGTATCCCTGACTTATTTGAAACAAAAATACAACAAGAGAAGGAAGAAGAAACATGGAGGAAGATTAGTTTGGGATGGAAAATGTGTTCAAACAGTGAAATGGCGATGGGGGGTAGAATATGGGCAGCTTGGAGTGAAGATTACTTTGATATAAATATCATAAGTAAAGGAGAATAGAGGTTTGACATGAAATTTTCAAGGAAAGATGGAGGTGGAATTTTTTTCTGTACTCTGGTATATGAGTATAATACTGGTGAAAAAGGAAAGCATTATGGGAGTTTTTGAAAAGTAACATAGACAAAAAAAAGAGCTTGGATGGTAATTGGGGATTCAACTCCTTTTTTTAATGCCTGAAAACAGAATAGGAGGAAGTACAATATCTGAAAATGAAACAATGGAGTTCCTGGAGGTTATAAAAGTTCTAAAACTGGAGCAGATAAGAACAATATGTGCCTACTATACTTGGAGCAATAAAAGAAATGGGGAAGATAGGATCATGAGCAAGATGGGGGGGGTGTTAATGAAGGGAGTTTCCCGTGAGATTATGATGTCAGATCATATGCCTCTAAAAGTTAGTTTTAAAACTGAATGTAGATGTGGGGTCAAAAAGTTTGCAAGAAGATGAATTTAAGGCAAGGAAAGAAGCAAAACTTTAAGGGAAACAGAGTTCAGGTTCTTGAAGCTGAAAACAAATTCAGATTAGTTAAATGATGGTGATAGACCATCAAATTCTTTACTTTAACTTGTCTTTTACATATATCCGACTTCGCTAGTCATTCGCCATACCTATCGGTGTCAAGAACGTATCAACAGAAATCAGGCAAGCATGTCAAAGAACATATGCGACGTCGCACCTTATTCGGTAACATTACTTACTTTGTGTTTTAGCCTTTTACTTCGGTTCAAATAATTACCGAGGTAAGAAACCAATTATTTACTTATATTTTAAAATAACTGGGGCAAATAATATTACTTTGGAAAAAACCGAAGTAAAAGAACATTTTACCTCGATTATTTGGTGTTAACAAAAACAACTGAGGTAAAAGGGGCAAAGTAATATGTCATATTTCTTCTAGTGATAACACATGGGACTTGGTAGACTTGCCTAAGGAATCTAAAACATTAGATTGCAAATGGATATTTCAAAAAAAAAAAAACTAAGAACGGAAGGTTCAGTAGAAAGATTTAAGGTAAGACTTGTGATTAAAGGCTTTATCCAAAATTTGGCATGGACTTCTTTTATGCCTACTCACCTATGAAAAAAATAGCCACAAATTGTGCACTAATTACCTTGGCTTCTACACATAAAATGTTAGTACATCAAATGGATGTTAAAATCGCTTGCTTGAATGGTGATCTAGAAGAAGAGATATATATGATATAACCTCGTGGGTACATCATAACGGGCCAAGAAAACAAGGTGTGTAAACTTAAGATATCATTGTATGGTTTGAAACAAGCACCAAAACAATGGTATGAAAAGTTTCATAAAACTATTACTAGTTTTTGTTTTATTATGAATGGATATGATGCTTGTGTGTATTCAAAAATGTTTGATTCTAAATGAGTGATTATCTGTCTCTATGTAGATGATATGTTATTGTTTGGAACACACATTGATCCTATTAATGAAACCAAAAGATTCTTATCCTCTGAATTTGAAATGAAAGATTTAGGGGAAATTGATGTCATTTTAGGGGTAAAATTCACTAAAAAGGATAATGGTTTCATTCTATCCCAGTTTCGTTATGTTGAAAAGGTGCTGAGAAAATTTAATAGCTTTGATGTAGTGCCGGTAAGAACTCCTTATGACTTCATTATTCACTTAAAGAAAAATAAATGAACAAGTGTGTCTCAAGGAGAGTATGCAAAAAGTATTTGTGGTTTAATGTTTTTAATGAACTACACTCGACCTGATATTTCCTATGCAGTGAATAGACTAAGTAGGTACACCTAAAATCCTAGTGAAGAACATTCGGTTGCTCTTAGATGTTTACTAAATTATATAAGAGGTACAATGGACTTAGGATTGCATCTTGTAGGATTCCCCACTGTTTTGGAAGAGTATTGTGATGTGAACTACGTAACTGATAATAATGAAGTAAGTTCCACTAGTGGTTATGTTTTTACCTTATGAAGAGCTTTTATCTCGTGGAAGCCTTCAAAGCAGACTTGTATAGCTCGGTCTACTATGGAGAATGAGTTTATAGCTCTAGACTTGGTAGGGCAAGAAACAAAGTGGCTTAGGTCCTTACTGGCTGACATTCCTTTGTGCGGAAAACCCACTCCACATGTCTCCATTTTATGTCTCTCAGGAAGCCTCAAGTGTTGCCCAAAATGAGTCTTACAATGGTAAGAAAAAGCATATGCACATTAGACATGAATGTGTGAGAAATTTGATCGAAACTGGAGTACTGGCTTACAATTCATAAGATTAGAAAGAAATTTACCCGATCTATTTACTAAAGGACTAAGTAGAAAGATAGTCCAAGATTCATCGAGGGGAATGGGGTTGAAACCCTGCTAGGTGAGGAATTCTTGGTAGATACTCTTGTTTCTCAAACGACTTGAAGTCAAATGAAACCAAGAAAAGACTCACAAACGTACAAACCTGCCCATTCCTATGATATATGTACGTTGAGAGGATGAGCTTAAAGGTCTTAATGAATTCAAAATAGTTCTAATTTGTGCCAGACTTATGGGATTCATCGAAGAAATATGTGTGTGAGGTTGAACGATGAATCGTTCTTAATCTTTCCATAGCCCTGATGGGTGGTCTAATAAGACTTGATGGAAGGATCTACTTGAGTGTAAAGGATTGGCCTTCCTTTTATGAAAGATTTTAAGGGTTGTCTTTCTAGAGCACTCATGAGTTTTCCCAAGGAAACTACAGCCACTATAAGTTGTTGATTATCGCAGAACTTGTTTTATTCAAGTAAGACACGTTTTCTTAGAATGATCAACCAGTTTAGGAGTTCCAGATGCGTTCACTTCAAAAATAAGTCAATCATTCCAGTTCACTGTGCGTTAGTTCAATCACAAGATACTGATGCTTAAGTGTCAAACTTTCACATGCTCATAAAAATTACCTTTTTGCCCTTTTGCATTAGTGGGGGATTGTTAGTAATGCAAATGGGTCATTCAGCACAAAATCAATTGTTAAAGGAAAAAGAAAAACCTTGTTTTATTCTTAGTCCCACATGGGAAGTTGAGTATGGATGGGTGTGGTTTAAATAAGGAAATGTTTCACTTCCACTTTGAATGAGAAAAATTAATAAAGACCCTTGTGCACGCTGCTGCCGACATTGCCAACCACCCGCCCGGGCGTGATGCGGCAAGGCGAGGAGAGGCGGGCGATCAGGTCGGGCCGGGTTGTCTTGAGCGCTCATATTGATCATGATCAGTTTGAGATTCCAATTTTATGAGACCTCTCAAATAATTAAACTTGGTCTTTATTAATCCCTATTTTTTCTCCTTGGGTTTTCACTCAATAAAACCACGTTGGTGATTTTTTAACGGATAAGTTTTAAACTCCGAAATAGACTTGGTAAAAACGATGTGGGTTTTTTACTTCGTAAATTTCTTATCCTGATGCGGCCTAAAAGTGGACCGTTCCGCTCTTTAGGTTGAAGTGGTTTTGCTTCTTCACTTGCATGTTCTCCATTATTCTCGTTCCTTTAGTTGTGTAGAGTGCCTAAGAAAAGGCCAGTCAACAGCAGGTTTGAAACACACTTCTCGGCCTTCTCCCTCTACTACTTCTAAAATTTTATTTCTACATCTGATCATAGTTAACACAAGTTCCATCTCTGCTGCTTGAGTGCACAAGTAAACGGAGCTCTTGTGGTACCTTGGGGAACGAACGCCATGTTGGAACCTTGCACACTAGGTTTGGCGAATTTTATTTCAAAGGCAATGACCTATCACGCCCACAGTTCTCTTTTCAAAAGAAAATTGTTTCTGAATTCCTTCTCTTAACAAAAAAGTTTTTACGCCACCATGTTCTTAAAAAAACTGTTTTTGCTAAGACCAATGACCAAACATTATTTTTGTTCGCTACTACTGAATTTACCAACATTGTTCCATCCTGAAAAAGTGATCTACCGCCCTTCAAGGATTTACTTGCTCACTTAGCCATGCCACCACCACCGCCGTTGCGATCCATGACGCTAAAGAATTATACATCAACGATTGATGAAAAATTGGGAACAAAGCAAACAAGAAGAATCGTATGAGTAATTATATCACATCTACCAAGGACGGCGTCGTTTCAGTTTCACATGGTAGTCAAAATGACGGAAGTACCCCAGTTGATAGCAGAAAGGAAAAAAAATCTTTATTATATAGTACTTTGCGATAAATTATTGGTTGGTTAACAAACGTACTATTGGGATATTGTAAGTATTGTATTCCCAATGTACTATATAAGAATTGTATGACATATGAATTATTATTTTAGATGTATCCTCAAATCTATGGCTCTATTTGTAGGGCTGGACTTTTAAGCAATGGTGTTTTCTGCTTCTCTGCGAGAATAAGCTGCTGAAAAGCAAATTACTTTTAGCATTTGGTAAAATTAGTTTATAAGTGTTTTTTTAATGTAAAAAATAATTGAAGTGTTTGGTAACTTTAAACAATTTATATTGTAATAAATGGGATACGATAAGTATTATATTCTTTGTGAACTATGTTTTGCTTTAACAAATTGGGTTTATTTTTATTTATCGTAACGATTTTCCTATAAATTTTTAAAAACTTTTAAAATGTGTCATAACGTATAAACAATTATAATTTGACCTTAAAATTTATTTTTCATGACTTGTCTAACTATTAGTTGGTCTAATAAAGGACTTTCTCTTGATTCTAAAAATGTTATGAAGAAGTTTCGTTTTAGAGGAAAATATAGAGTAAACCATTGGAGTGAATACAATGTAACAACTCTAAAATACTACTGTAGCAACTGAAAGATAGAGAAAACCATTGGAGTTGCTAAAACGATTGAAGCAGGCCTATACCGACCAACTAGATGTGATTCCTCCATAACAACAGTTAAATGAATTGTGCACACTCAGTAATTGACAGTCAACACCAAATCCAAGTTTTGACACCTAACTACAACAATAATTATCTATTCTTTTTCACTTTATGCCTGACAACATATCTACCCATCGTCTTAGGTCGAGCACTCCAGAGAGGGAGAGATATTTATTTTCAAGTTTAAACATAATTGTATAATTTCGTAAATATAAGAAGTGCAAATGATAAAAGGACACATCCAGAAGTAGAGATAGTCATGCTGACTCGCAGGTTGGGGCGAGTCACCTGTCTCGACCCAAATTGACCAAAAATTTAGGATCAAACGGGTTGGGTCAGGTCGGGTCGGGTTAAAGTTCCCATAGTTTGGGTCGGGTCAGGTCGGACAGGGTCACCAAATCGACCCATATTGACCCAAATATAGTAATTTTTTATAATTTATTCAATAAAATGAATAATTTTTAAATATATTAATATTTAAATAATAAACAAAATGATAATTATGTTCATATAATTTAAAATAAAAATATTTTATTTTATCTTATTATATTATTCACTTAATAAAGAGAAAATATAATTATTTTCACTCTACTTAGTTAGAATACTTATAATATTTCAATTAAAAGATAATTTTTTTTTTCTAAAATTTGTTAATATAACTCAATTATGAATGTATATATTTCATATTTTAATCAATATATTATTTATAATTAATAGTAGTTTACAAAAAAATTATAAATATACATTATTTCAAGAATGTTAAACTTTCTATGAAGTAAATTAATGGTGGATATATTGAATTAAAATAATTATTTTTTATAATTTCTTTCTCAAGAAAATTGGACAAAAGTGCAAATGGGTCAAATGAGTCAATTTGGATCAAAATCCAACCCGAACCATTTTGACCTGACCCACTTGACCCAAATGGGACATTGACCCGACCCGACCCGACTCGACTATGAATGTGTTATATCTGTCTATCTTCTGTTGTGGTAGTAGTGTTATGTTTCATAGTTTAGAGCATGAATGTAGTAGATTCATGTGCTGAATAATGTCCTTGCTTTTGTACTTTAAAAATGGCAGAATCTGATTATAGATCTCCGGCAATAACTTAAGCTTCTTTAATTCACATTTTCCAACCACGGAATATGCTTCAGTGTGCCTGCTCATGCCTCTTGTGCTGTTGAAACAACGTTTTTAGAAACCCAATCTAGAGTATATATCTCTAACTAACAGATTCACACGGTCATATTCAAAGGTTGAATAACATCTCTAGAAAATATAACACCCCTAAGAATATGACCAAAACAAATATTTGTCATACAAAGAAGCTGAGGGAAGCTATGAAGAGCAACAAAAAGTAAGATGAGAGCAATATACACATCATGACATCTGCCGAGTTTGCTCCTTCCCGTATACAAACTTGCAAAGAACACAAACTTACAAAGAACAATAACCTTGTTCGATGTTTTATACTTAATCTAAATAGGTGATTGCTGAGATTCGGGCGGAAATATCCACTTTTCATTTTAAAGAGAAAGAATTCCGATTTCTTCAATAAATTGAAGGAGAAGGTTTTTCTTCGCGGGGAGGGTGCCGACGAGCACTCTGCCACATAACGGCAGGCAAGATAAAAAAAACCCATTTATGATTATTGCGATGCCCGCAGACCAATTTAAAGTGTTTATGACAAAGTAGATTACATAGCGCAACTAATGAGGATTCAGTGTAGAGAAGAGGCTGATGCCTTCACATATCCTTGAAGAAACCATGCATTTATTATGATCTGAAGCCTATCCTGGACAATGAAATATAAAGGTAAGCTACTAAGAAAACAATAATTATCCAGTATCCTTAGTTTCATATCTCACTTGTTAAAATACCAGCATGGTTAAGTGGGTTTAAATATGCAGCATCGAGTTCGGGTCGTCTCTATTCCATACCGTATAAGTTTAGTGCAAAACCTTTGATGGTTCCGCCATACAACATTCAAAACTGCAACTAGCGCAAGGTCAAGATTATCAAAGCAGATTGTCAACTCAGAATAAAATTTTAAAAGTTCTACTAGGTAATATAATCAGAATAGATTCTCTAACATTCATCAAACAATGGCTTCATAAAGTTCCAAGATAAAACAAGTACTGCTTTTTTTTATAAAAACTCCAAACACTCAGAGAGAAGAGACCTCCATTATATACTACTGATGGTTTGGAGGGAAAGGGAAATACTTATTTTAGGTACACCACATAGTACATGAATGCGGTCCCT
Source organism: Rubia yunnanensis (assembly GCA_037428765.1). Lineage (NCBI taxonomy): Eukaryota > Viridiplantae > Streptophyta > Magnoliopsida > Gentianales > Rubiaceae > Rubia > Rubia yunnanensis. Next base: position 87,310,316 of record CM075068.1, read on the forward strand.
GATACTGTTTGATAGATGATTAGGTCAAAAATAGGAAATCCATATGTGGACATATTAAAAACATCAATGGAGAAAAATAAATCGCCATACCTGATTATAAGCAAATCAGAACTAGAATTGATTGTGTCTCTCCACACTGCAGTCCTCTCCCCGTCTCTAAAACTCGAATTGGAGCTGGAGCTTATTGCCACTGATGAAGGTACAAACATTACGAAAGATTAATACTTCATGACAACTACCTTCTGGAATGGAGTTTGATCTTCTGGAATGTGCAAGTTTGTAAGAAATTTCAATTCCAACTAGTAGCGGGAGAGAAAAAGCTATACAGTTAAGCATATACAATACCTCCACCATCAAATCCTAGAATCAAAATTTTAACCTCCATGCAGCAGAAAAATGCTTCACCATTCAACCAAAAAGCCATACAATCACCTCACTAGTACATGTTGCAGTTGGAAATGACGAATAACAATACAGTAGAAACAAGGTACTTTTAGCTATGAATTTCCTTAAATGCTGTCTTCAATCTCCATGTATCAGAACTACTTTACAAGGCCAGATGGCTTTCCGAATTGCCAAATATGAATTTATCAGATATTATCTAGTATCAACCTTCTAATTTGGAATATTTGATCACAGAAAGTTTGAAAAGCACCCGGAAGTAAAAAAATTCTTAAAATGACCAAACATAAGAAGCTGATAACACCGCAAACATAATCATTGTGATAACCATTATACAAGGAATTCAATTAAGTGTTGCACTATATTTTTTCAATAAAACTAGGAATCTATACTCTGGGAGTAGAAGGTGGATACTTACATTAATGATCCATTTGCGACTATAATATTTTATATGGAACCAACAACAACACACCAAAAAGTCAGAACTGTCGGCCCAAGAAAGACACTATTTTCACTTAAGTTTCTCACATGACTAACCGGATGTTGCATTCCATATAATGGCACAGTGATTTCAAATTGCACACTGCAAATTTCAATCAGTGATTTGATCCACGTGAAAATATGTTAAGAAAATAAGTATAAAGTAGAATCAAAAACATTAAATGCCAAGACTAGCCTTCACAATAGCTACAACAAATAATAGAAGTAAAGGCGAAACAAATGGCACAGTGATTTCATATGATGATATTAATTTGTACCTATATAAATATAACTTTGGTAACTTTCAGCCATTATAAGCAAGGATGGAAGTATTGGCGAAATAAATGGCACAGTGAATATGATGAGAATAAAAGACATCACGTTAATATAATCAGTCGGACATGAAATAATCATCATCAATCAGCACCAGAATGAAAGTTCTGCTCTATAAAGGTATTGAAACATTGAGAGCTCAACTCTTAAGCAAATCTTACATGGCGTTGCTGGTGCAGGCTATTTTAGAGTAGCAGGCCTGAGTATCGCCGAGTTGATCAAACCAATATAGGTAGCCGCAGCATGTTAGGTATCTGATCCTTCTATCATTGTCGTGATCATCCAATATGACAAGCTCTCTGAACTGCACAAGGCTGCTTGTAAGAGAAGCTTTAAATGATCCTGGTCTCAACATCTCGTATCCATCATAACATGACCTTATTTTGTACAGTATAGTTTGTGCAAATTCTTAATCTGAATGCATCTGCAAAATAAAGACATGGTGACTCAGGCAACATGGAAAAGTGTGGTAAACATCGAGACAAATTGAATTTAGAACATCTTACCTTTCATCCAGCTCTTGCCGTTTCATTTCTAAGCTAATTGCTTCAACAGCTGGATTACGTACATCTTTCCAATAAGGCTGATCCTTTCTTTGGCTCCGTCATCGATTTGCAGGAAGGCTCTTATAAATTCGGAAATGAATTTCCACGGGTAACAGACATCAATCTCCCGGGGAAGGACCTGATAACATTACTCGTGATCATTCGCTTAATATAACAAGCCACCAGAAAGCAAATGGTAACCAAGCATATTATCTATAAGTATTCATACTGATAAATGTGCTGATCAAAAGCTCTAAGAACAGCAACAATGAAAAGCAATAATCATTATTTTCAGGGCACAGAGCCTTGGTCAAATATGAAGATAAAAACAGGTCTAGCACACAGTATAATAACGTGTTGAAGAAAATCATCAGGAAGCAGACCAAAAATGAGACTCCAGATGACTCCTGCAAAACCGAAAAACCTTTAAGAAGCACGAAATAATTGGTTGAAGAAGTAGGATACCAAAAATGCCATACCTTCCAGATGTTGCTCCAGCAGCGTCCAACAACAATGAAGCAGCAACCTGCAACCTTCAGTACGTTACAAATATAAAACGCAGAGACTACTTGATTGTTGGACTGACAACAGCAGAATTTAAGATCGCATTTCAAGAATAAATTGTGAACAAACATAAAGAAAGTCAAATGGACTTAAAGAATATCAAATTTTATATACTCAAAATCTTGGTAAACTGATCTCACTCGACAAATAATATGCAATGATGAATAGCCTACAACTATGAAATTACATTCTACAAAAAGAAAGAGGAAATCTAATTCCAAAACTACAAGTCACTTGGCTGTTCATGGAACTGCCAAACATCTAGCTGACCAGAATGGTCGCCAGTGAAAAACAGGCCGCTGCACCCACCAGCAACCGCGTTAACCGCTTCCTTTGAAAAGATGGTGCCCATTTTGGTAAAAAGTGGGAGGTTATACAAGCGAATGGTATTGTCGGCGCATGAGCACAGTAAGATAGCATTGTGTATAAGAGACATTGCAAGTACACCAGCATCTTCATCAACTTGATGTGCAACTTGCATACTTCCATCTTCGCTTATTGCCCAGATCTTTATTGTGTTGTCCAAGGAACCCGATATCAAATAATTCCCCCAACAGAGGATAGATGTGACAGGGGCAGCATGTGCATTTAGTAGATAGAGACACTTCAAAGTCTTGACATCCCATAGTCTTATGGTTGCATCCTCAGAGGCCGAATACAAGCAACCAGCTCTAACGGTAAGACACAGCACGGCCTGCTGGTGGCCCTCCAAAGTAGCCACGAGAGTATTTTTCCATACAGCTATAGAACCACCCTCCGATCCACCAAAAAGCATGTCATCAGCCCCTTCCAAACAACGAACCACACCATTTGCTCCATCAAGGATGAGTTCAGTCTTTGCCTCCATATTCCATGCATGCACACCCTTCTCATGACCGACAAAAATCCATGAACCTTCAGCCAATAAGCATCTAATTTCACGGCCAATGTCAACAAAGTTGGTACACTGACCACTGCTGCTATCCCAGGAGCATAAAGTTCCATCCTCACTAACAGATAAAAGCTTGTCTGAGCCAGAAGGGAAACACACTCCAGTAACAGTCTTCTTGTGCCACCTCTTCAAGTTTGCCAAACATGAGAACCCGGTGCCAGTAAACCATGAGTGAAGATCCCTGCATTTCTCGCCATTAGCACAACTACCATTGAGCCAGTGATCGCACACCTTTTTCTTCCCCGTGAGCTGTGTGGTATCATCATTTTTCATGCCCTTTATATAATTCTGATAATCATAACTGCACTTGGCCTCTTTACAATTCTGATAAACTGAACTGCACTTGGATTGCTCTGTTTGTGGCTGTGGGTTCAGTTGAGAATTCTCAACTTCAGTGAGTTTCAGAGAATCCACCCTCCAATCCTCATCATTCTTGATTATTACATCAAAGTTTTTGTCTGCAAAATCAGAATTGGAAGGTTGTATTTGGGGCTCCCTCGATTTGACAACCCCTTCAGCAGATTTGGCAATAGCATCCTCAATTTTGGATATGTCAATAAGTTTCTTTGTAGAATTCAGGCTATCCAAATCAAAATTCACCACAACGAGTTTCAGAGAATCCACCATCCAGTCTTCATCTTTCTTGACTATTACTTCAGAATTTTCGTTCACAGATTCGGAATTGAAAGGCTGCATTTGGGGCTCCCTCGAATTGACAACCCCCTCAGCAGATTTGGCAACAGCATCATCCGAATCCTCAATTCTGGATATGTCAATAAGTTTCTTTATAGAATTCGAAGTCAGGTTATCCAAATTGGAATTCACCACCACTTCAGTGAAGTCATCAGATTTTGCAACGATTGCATCCAAAACCTCATCATTCTTCGTGATGGTAACTGGTCTCCTTTTACAAATCAGCATCTCACCCTGGTCATCCGAATCATAAATGTCATAAATGAGTCGTTTACGTCGCAGTTCGGATTGCAGGGGCAGTGGCTGGTGCGGCTGAGAGTGGAGAAACCGACAAGGGTTTTCATTGCCCTTCTCTTCAACCCAAGATCCAGAAATTTGAATCACTTCATCGCTGGGATAACCTAGCCTCCTGAATACCGAATTTCTACTGGCTGGGGTTATCCTCCCGAATACTGACTTTCTACTGGCCGGGGTTATCCTCTCGAATACTGACTTTCTACTGGCCCTGGTTATCCTCTGGAATACTGACTTTGTACTGGCCGTGGGATCTGGATATACAATCCTCTCAAAAACCCTCCTCCTCCCAGCCTTCACATCCATATGTACCGCTAATTACGTGGACCAAACAAAACCCCCAATTCCTGGAGGCGAGGGCGATTGGTTGGAACCCTAGTTTTGTGAATCAAACAATCGCAGTTTTTTAATAAAAAAAAGCCCAATTCATGGGGGCGAGAGCAATTGATCGAAACCCTAGTTTAGTGAATTAAACAAAACCTGAATTCCTAGTCGAAGAATCTTGACCCGGAATCGCAGGTTTGTTGATTCTGTCGGAAATCAGAAAAGGAATCGAGTGCTTGAAATTGGTTCTTGGGTTTTGCCCAAGGAATCGCTTGTTGGTTGATTCTGCCGGAAAAAACAAGAAATTCGCAGAGGGAAATGATGGCAGAGTCTGACCGCTTATGAGGGTATTTATAGAAGAAACAAAAATCAGAGGCGGTTTACTTGGGATTGGAAATGGTCAAAGCCCATTGTCAAAGCCCATGGTCAACCCTAAATAGTACTACTACTATCAATTAATTAATTTATTTATATTTATAATAGAAGAACAAAAATAAGAGGCGGTTCACTGGTCAAAGCCCATGGTCAACCCTAAGTAGTACTACTATCACTTAAATTTTATTTATAATAGCAAATGCTAACAATTAGCTCTAAACTCTCCATATAATCACTATTTATTATTAATCCTACCCATCTTTCATCCTTTTTCATAAAAAAACAAGAATAACAACATTAAAACTATTACATCGATTTTATCCTAGTTGTATGTTTAAAAATTATACTCCCAATTGAATTTTATTATCCCAATTGAATTTAGCTAAATACATAAATTAGGATTGTAGTTTTAAAAAGTATTCTAATTATTATTATATAAGAAAAGGGGAAAAAACACCACTTTTTACTTTTAACTATAACTGAAAATAAGACTCATTAATAACTACTCAACTAATATTTTTAATATTGAAGTTCCTCCAATTCTAATGACATTAGATCATGGAGTATAAGTTATTTTAGATTAATAGTGACATTAGATGTTTAAATAGTGACAACTATTATTATTTCAATCATGTGGATATTTTAATGATTCGATACCTTTGTAGGAAGAAAAATAAAGCCTTAAATTGAATTCAACATTATATGCTTCACTCTAACTTAGAATCAAGTAAAAGACATCAATTACATGATGATTTGAATTCTCCTTTTATTTTAATTCAAAAAAATTATGTTACCATTTTATTGCCAAAATTATCTACATTAAAATTTCTAATTTAATAACCCATCTTTAAAATTGAAGCCATAATCTCTCAATTAATTTTTTTTACACAGTAGATCGACCAATTAATATTTTTAATTAAAACACCAACTAACTTTTGTACGAAAAAGAATCAAGTTGTTTCATCGACTAGAATCACAAAATAACAATATCATTGCTAATTGCTAATCATTAAATGATGGTATTGTCAAAGTATATATTTATCAAATAAAGCATTCCATAACTAGATTCAATAAAATCCCCCCTTTACTAGGTTAATCAAATTTTCAAGAGTTTAGCATTGTATTGTCTAGGATAGATTCATCAACTCATCCATAGTATGATGCATGTTACTTTCTAATTTCTGAGGACTAGACCTGAAAAGTTTCAACAACTTTGTGAAATCTTGGTATTCAAAGCAAACGTATAGCTAAAGGCAACGCGAAGGTTCAAGTTTTAAAATGAGACTATACTTAAAAGACAAGATTTAAACAATTGTTCGAAACATAGAATAGAAAGTATGACGCTTTTAAAGATCAAGAAGGAACAAAATAAACCAACTACTTCTATGAGCAACCAAAATATGTAGTTAAACTAGAAAGATCATTACTTTCAGCGCCTGCGATGTAAAAAAGAACGAATTTCTGGTGAAATAGTTGCAGCATTTGTTCCGTTTCGGATCATTTTACGGGTATCATCAACAATAGACAATAAAGAAGAATTCCAACCAATTAAGAGCTAAATGGTCTGAAAATAAGAAGAGCGAAGAGATAAATGTGTACCTTAGGTCCACTCTGCATTTGAAAAAGCAATTTCAATTATCAGCTCCATGTTTTCATCTGCCGCAGCTGTGAAAACCATAAACGCACTTCTCTAACCAGACTTGATACTTCTCACTGTAGATTTGATCATCTGAATAAGTTGATTCCCAATAAAATTAAATATATGCGTAAACAAACATCAGTGACAAACCTACTTGAACAAAAGCCTCATCATTGTGTCAATACTTGAACAATACAAATGGCTTTAAGAGATCATTCACCTCAAATACTTCACTTCTACTTCAAGTTTCAAGTTTCAAAATGGCGTCTGTCCATATGCAATCTGTCTCAAGCCAGTTAAAAACTTGAAGCAGGAGGATCACGTTAAGTTGACATTCCCCGTAAAACATTTACGTCAAAACTTCTTGATATAAGTTTCAAAACTGTCTACCTATAGGTAGATTGTGTTTTAAACCAGTTAAAAGGACAGGATCACAATGGCTTCATATAGTTTCAAGAATAAAACTGTTTTATAAAAATTTCAAGATAGAAAAGACCTCCATTATATATACAGATGGTTTGAAGGGAAAGGGAAATAGCTATTTTAGATATACCACACACATTAATGCAGTCCCTGTTACTGCCAGATAGATGATTAGGTCAAAAATAGGAAATCCATATGTGAATACAAAAACATCAATGGATAAAAATGAATAGCCATACCGGAAACAGTATGATGGAAATATATCAAGGAAATAAGAAGCCGATGAAGCCCCAAAGAGGTATGCTGAAACCCAATGTGAGACAGTGAGAGTGTAGATACCTGAGAGTATGCAAATCATTGTAAACTAGGCAAATATTTCAGGAGCAACAAATAGTATTGAAGCAAAAGATACCAACTATTACTAGCCGATTGCTTAGCTTTTACTTAATTGTCCTAAAGGAAAACAGATCAGCTTTAGAATTTCAAAATAGAGAAAAGAGATCATTTATAGAAACTAATTTCCTTATATGTAAATACAAGTCCCAATTTCTTGTAGTAAAGATATTTCACTGAGCAGGGAGAAATAGAGAGTTTAGCAGATCAGTAATTTGGAATCTTTTATCACACCCAGAAATAGATTCTTAACCAAACATAGTCACCAGTGATTCTATATAATGAGAATAAAGGCCATGAGGTTAAAATAAATCAGTCATGAGATGATAAAGTTCCACAGAAGGAGAGTGCTTTGTTGAAGAAAATATACTACAGGATATACAATAGGGTCAAAATTACTTGAACATTCAGCCACTTAAAATACCTCAACATCCAAAACTAGGAAGTGATCTACAACACGGATAAAGGATTGAATACTACAGAGGAATATATGTTGTAAAGCACAAAAGACAGTCAGACATGTAAAAACCATCATCAATGAGCACCACATTTAAAGATATACCTAATCAAACGATGAGAAACAAATTTGGAACTAGACTTCTAAGCAAACCTTACATGATGTTGAAGGTGCTGGCTCTTTTGGAGTATCAAACCAGATTATCACCAACTTCATCAAATAGATATAGCCTAAAGGTAGGTGCAGTGAATCGTGAACATATTAAGCATAATTTTAATTTGCAACATAAAGAATAGGCCAACATATAATTCTCAGAAAATGCAGACACAACATATTATTAACCAAAATATCAAATAACTCGAACTGGAGCTGAAGCCTATAGCTACTAATGAAAGTACAAACTTTAAGAAAGATTAATACTTCATGTTAAATCTAGTCACCAGCAGCCACTAATATTTCAAGGACAGATACATCCTTTGACTAGAGCTCTCGATGCAGCCCCATGACCACTACCTTTTGGAATGGAGTTTGATATTTTCATGGAAAGTGCAAGTTTGCAAGCAATTTCAAATCCAACCTGTAGCAGGAGAGGAAAGGCTATATAGTTAAGCATATACGATACCTCCACCATCAATCATTCAGCCAAAAAGCATTACAATTACCTCACTAGTACGCGTCACAGTTGGATAAACAATACAGTAGAAACAGGGTAGTTTCAGTTATGAATTTCCATAAATGCTGTCTTCAATCTCCATATATCAGAGCTATAGTAAACTACTTTTGGAGGCCCTATGGCTTTCCCAATTATCTGATATGAAATTACCAGATATTATCTAGTAACAACCTTTTAATTTGGAATCTTTGATCACAGAAAGTTTTAAATGCATCCAGAAATATATAAATTCTTAAAAGACCAAACATAAGAAGCTGATAACACCACCGCAAATGAAACCATTATGATAACCATCACAAAAGGAATTCAATTGAGTGTTGCATTGTTATTTTTCAATAAAACTAGGAATCTATACTCTGGGAGTAGAAGGTGGATACTTTCTTACATCAATGATTCATTTACGATTGTAATATTTTATGCGGAACCAACAGTAACACACTAAAAAGTCAGAACTGTTGGCCCAAGAAAGACACTATTTTCACTTAAGTTTCTCACACGACTAACTGGATGTTGTACTCCAAATAATGGCACAGTGATTTCAAATGGCACACTGCAAATTTCAATCAGTGATCTGATCCACGTAAAAATATGTTAAGGAAATAAATATAAAGTAGAATCAAGAACATTAAATGCCAAGACCTGCCTTCACAGTAGCCACAAAAATGATAGAAGTAATGGCGAAACAAATGGCACAGTGATTTCATATGATGATATTTATTTGCGCCTACCTAAGTACCTATATAAATATAACTTTGGTAACTTTCAGCCATCATAACCAAGGATGCAAGTATTGGCGAAATAAATGGCACAGTGAATATGATAAGAATAAAAGACATCAGGTTGATATAATCAGTCGGACATATAATAATCATCATCAATCAGCACCAGATTGAGAGTTCTGCTCCATGTAATAATCACTCTTTGACATCTTTGCCACACCATCGGATATTGATCATTAGTATTCAACATAATAATAGCATTGGCAGGAACATAGGATGTGTCTGCATTCTTGACCAACGTACAAAATTCAAGGAAACATAACTTAATTGATGAAACGACGTAGATAATGAGGAACAGCTTTCCAAAGTGACAGCTCCACAATATTTAATCTGAAGATACAACAGATTAACCAGAGAACAAAATACTGATAAATACAAATTATCACTTAACAACAGAAGCTTACCAGCCCTAGCTTCATTTGCCGGGGTAGGCTTGTGAAGCCTAAGCTCGTCTGTTGCCAAATGTACATAATCTCTCTCATCTAGACATGTGTTAACAATTATGGCAGATAATGAAATTTGAAAAACTGAACTTTTATTTTCTAAAAAAGAACATACAAGGCCTTCTATCAGCATTTCCTTATCCTCGGTAACAAGGTCTTGCCGCTCAAGATACTCCAAGACATGCTGCAAGAATTGAAATTATTTTACACGGAGCTCGTCAACATTGAAGTATAACTTTATCATCAGCCAGGAAATGTTAATTACCACGATCTTTAAATGCTTGTACTGTAAAGTACGTCGATTTATTTTCGTAGGATGTGCAGTGAGGACAATCCCAACTTCCTAAGAACAGACGCTAACATTGTAACCATGTACCATAAATGCCAAAAAACATATTTTATTTCCCAAAAGAAGAGATAACAACAATGGACCTTCTTACAAACAGTTTCATAGAGCTCTTCGGAAGATACACCGGCCTGAAGTAGCTTGTTGAAAGTATAATCACAAGATCTTGATTTGTAATCTGCATGAACAAGTCTCATTATGATAGAAGTTTTAAAACAGTTCATAACGTGACTTAGGATGGTTAAAAACATTATCTCACTATTGCTAGAAAAAACAGATAATACGGAAACTGAAATAACAATCAGAATCCCATAAGTGTGCAACTTTCATACAAACAAGTACACAAGTGCTAAGTGCAAGTATTTTTTGGAAAAAATCAGAACATAAACTAGATCTTTTCCCATCTGAAAAAAGCAAAATCGTTCAATACAATACCTTGGATGTGTCTCTGCAATTCCCATCAAATTCAGGTGATGACTGAATGTCCGGGAGCAAGAGCCAAAGCTTCTTCCATTGTCAGCTTTGACAAGTCGCTCGCAAGCTGTTTATCGAGCAGCTCTGCAGTATCCTAAATTCCAGCATCCCTCATGCAGCAAGCACTCTTCAAAACCAAAAAGACTGTAAGTATGAGTGCAATAAGACATAAAAGATCACATGCAAAAGCAGCACATTTTTTAAACACCCATAGATGTCCAAACAAAAACAGGTAGTCCCTCTGTCCCAATTCAACCTTCCCTAACACCATTCGTTGAAAAATATCACTGTTTAGAAATCAATATTATTGCGCCAGAATGTTATCCAAGCAATAACTACAAAAAAATAAACAAGGATCCGGCTTAGTCACTAACGTCAGACACTTGATCATAAGCACTGAAAAGAAACTTTCCAGGACTTCTAAAACATTAGCACATACAAGTTAACCACAAAAGAGAAACCAATTACCTTTGCTAAAACATAGGAGTAAATCTATATTGCAAAAACATCTCTAAATCAGGTCTTAGCTGATTAACAACAACACCCTGAATCATATGGGAGCAAGTTTATTAATCGATCTGCATCAATATTTCAGAAATAACATACAAGTGTAGAAAAGTAGTTAAATTTTAGTGTGTAAGCAAGTGGAGCAACTATTAATAACATACAAGTGTAGAAAGCTAGTTAAATCTTAGCATGTGAGCAAGTAAAGTAACTATCATATTTACAGAATACTTCAAAAATGATAATGACAAACAAATTACATGTTGGTTATAATTATCTGCCAAAGCCAAATGTTCAACAATCGTGGACTCTGCTAAAGCTCCGTAAGGCTCATCTGAGCTTCTTACAAGCCACACAGAAAAGTTTGCAGTATTAGTTTAAGTCACACCTTCATATCTAGCTTTCAATTATTTTTCTAATCATCTAGTCAACCATGCTAACATAGCTCTCAAGCATTTGGCCACGCATGAAAACATTAGCATGCAAAGTCTTGTTTAAGTTCATAAAATAGTTGATATGCTGCATTATTTAAGCAATAGGTTGTACACAAAATGCTTGCTGTGGGTTCACTTATTTCCATCTCTAACATATCTCTAGACCATTTGTTTGGCACATCCAAAACTGTATAGTTCAAGTCACCAAAGATCTTAGTAATCACATAATCTCAAAACCTCATTAAAATTAATAGTGGCTACAAGATTGTCAAAATCCTTCATAGTGAGAGAAACATATAGTTAACTACCAATCCAAGGTTTTTTGGCAAAATCATAAGTGTACCATTCTGTCTTAACATGAACTAACAGATATAATGTGTGCATTGACAGTGTCAATTCATCAGAGGCACAAGCAGTACTAAGTGTGAACTCATGGAGAACCTGCAGGTAAAATCCTTCATCTTGGTACATTGTCTAGCTAAGACATCAGTTCATGCCCAGCGAAACCAAAAGATCAAATTTCAAGCTAAGACATGATTTAAGAAGGATGAAAAGATATAAATTACCTAATGACTATTTCTATTCACCGTGAAAAGGAAACAGCAAAATTGTTAGGAGACAAATCGGGTTTAAGAACAAAGATACCAATATCAACAAAAACGTACAGAGAGGGACCAGTAAAATGACGACAAAAAAACCAGATTATTATACATACTCAACAACACTATGTATCATCTAAATCATAATTCATAAAACCCGTATAAACGAATGACAAATACACACTAAGAAATGCTCATTGATATATGCGAGTTGGGATTCTTGTGAGCACTAACATAGATCAATTTTGCTAACATTCTTCACGCTTTTAAACTATTACCTCAGCTGCGGCGGCAGAACGGCGGCGGCGTCCGGCGTCAGGTGGCGGAGGCCTGGCGGGAGGGAGCTGAGCTCCTGAGTTTGGCCACTGGCCACTTCCTCTCTTCACTTCCCGTAATTGGATTGGGCAAAATGAAATTGGATTGGGAAATTGGCCCAATCCAATATATCTTAAACCCATTTTTCTTTTTCTTTTTTTTTGCCCTTACGACAAATGAGAAGACGTCGTTTCACTAACGTGAAAACCACATCGTTTTAGTAGTTCAGTTGCAAAAAAAAAAAAAATCCTCTGGGCTTCTCGCCACCGTCGCCGGAAGACGCAGAAGCAAGGGCGGAAGATGCGCATCTTGCTGGAAAAATCGATTCCTCCCACCACTACTACTTACTTATGTAGGGCTTGAGCCCTACCTCGCATACCACTGGTTCCGCCCCTGCACTCACACACCATCCAAAAGATCATACCTGGAACAAGAACAAAATTGGAGAAGAACCAGGCAAAGAATGAAATTGGTAAAAAAAAACCTACGCAACGATAAACGAAACTGCGGCAAAGAACACCCAGAATATAATGCCGAATGATGAAAACTGAATTGCCCGCACCTTTACTTTTATCCAAGCTGATTTGTCAAGTGCAGGCGTCAATTTAACCTCTACGAATAGAGGCTCACTTCCACGGGTCACTAAAGTTTTTAACCACGTAAAATCGACATTAATTATTGACCTTGGGTTGGAGATAAAATTTAGGATTGGGGTAAGTAGTGGTAATAGAAGTTTACTAAAGGGAATGCTCCATTGGAGATGCTCTAAGTAAATAGGGAAAATTTAACACACTCTCTAATATTATAAAGCAGACCTTTATATTTTAGTTAATTCTGACACCATTTCACATTTAAATCCACCTGCACTTATATGACTTATTCCATTTCATTTTCCTCGAGTAAATTACTCTACGAACTTCTTTTTTCGTTTTTTTATGAATAACTGGATTTAAAATATGGCAAATTTTTTGAAAATACCGCATTTCCATAGATTTATTGAAAGTCAGGGTTTAACTGGATAATATTTTCCTAACAAATACCCTTTTGTTCTGCACCATAAATGATTTTCCTGCTTATGGAAATTTGTCGGAATATTCTTTGAAAAGCTACTATGCATGTCCAGTTTGTGAGAAAGAAACCACATTTTGTCGACTTAAGCTTGGTTCTAAAACTGTTTACCAGGGACATTGACGTTTCACCCCGACAGGCATTTCGTGGCATTTCGCCAAGAGTGATTCAATGGCATGACGAAGTTGCGAGGAATACATGTACCATTAACAGGCGCTGGGGTTTTCAAAAGAGTAGGATTGTCTAAAAAATTTGGTAAGGAGAAAAGGAATTTGGCAATTGAAAATAGTTGGAAGAAATGCTCAATCTTCTTTCGACTCCCTTATTGGAAGGCTTTGGATGTTCGACACTATCTTGATGAAATACACGTAGAGATAAATGTGTGAAATTCTTTGATTGGATCACTTTTAAATACCCCGGGTAAAACCAAAGATGGATTGAAATCTAGACTTGATTTGGTTGACATGGGTATTAGGGGAAGTCTGGGTCCCGTTACTAATGAAGATGCTTGTTTTTCCATGTCTCAGATGGAGAATAAGTCTTACTGTGAGATGGTGAATAGTGTGAAAGTGCTTGGAGCTTATTCTATGAATATCAGCGCTTGTGTATCGCTAATAGTGTTGAAGTTTGTTGGCTTGAAATCATATGATTGCCACAACCTGATGCAGGAATTGAATGCCATTGTGATTCGATCGTCACTTCCGTCCCATGTACGATTGTGTATTACAAAGCTAGGTTTGTTCTTCAAGTGTTTATGTTCCAAAACCGTTAGTGTTGCAAAGCTTGATCAATTGCAAGCTATGATTGTTGAAGTATTATGTCGAATGGAGATGCCATTGTGATTTGTTCTTTGACATAATGGTCCATTTGATTACTCATTTGGTTTGTGAGATTAAGCTTCGTGGTCCTGTATATTTAAGATGGATGTATCCATTTGAGCGGTATATGAAAATTTTCAGGTATTTTGTGAAGAACGGGTATAGGTCTGATGTGAGTATTGTGCAACGGTATATGGCTGAGGAAGTTATTGAATTTTGTGCCGATTATATTAAGAAGGCTGAATCTGCGGGGTTTCCAGTTCCAGGCATGAAGGGCAGTTGGAGGGTGCAAGGGTTCGACAGGGTAAGCTATTTAGCCCCAGTGCTGAGGATTTATGCACTGCACATTTGTATGTTCTTCGAAATCATGAGGACGTTGTCCTATACATTGAGATCCACATGAATGAAAGTCGAGTGTTGAATCCTACTTTCAACAAAGCACGAGCTCTTCGACAACACACTAAACATTTTCACCACGGCTACGATCTCAAGTGTCAATCGACCGTCTTCTAGAAACAGTCAAGTGGTTGTCTCGGAGACCTTTTGGTACCGTTCAATCGTTTGGGTAAATTACTAATTTAATTTCATTTTCCTCGAGTAAATAACTCTACAAACTTCTTTTTAAATATTTTTAAGAATAACTGGATTTAAAATATTCTACGGTATTTTATTTTCCGTTAATTAGCATGCTTTTGTACATAATTCTTTAGAAAAAATCACATGTTAGTCCGACAGACCATTAGATCAGGACCCTTTTAAATACACTTTATATCATTTTGGATTAAAATAATACTTTAGACCAAAAGCAATTATGTCAGTATTCGATTCTTAGAGATTGTGGATAAGTATACACTTTGCCACCGATGTATTTTGAAGCCATGTGCAAAACTTTTATTTTGGCCCCTTATATATTTTTTTCCGGGTATCAATACAAAATAAAGAATAACATTTATTGGGAACTAGAACCTAGTCAAGTGCAATGCTAGGAGACTCACCCTATGTCTGTTTTATTTGTATTAAAATGTTTAAAATAATACAAAATGGAGGGGGGAGAGGGGGTGGGGAAAATAAGCTAGTACCCTAAAATATATGACATTATTTGAATCATCCTCTATCAGATATAATTTGAAAACATCGATCACATGTTGTACGATCTAGGTAAACAAGTTTGCGCACTAATTTTCTCCTATTTTGCTCATTCTTTGCACATAAAGAATAACTCTTGCTTTGATATATTGAATAAAAAAGTGTGATTGTTAAAAACTAAAAAGAAGTAATTCATATGTACAAAATATTCACAAAATGGGATAAAGCTTAATGAATCCTTCGCAATATTGTTGTACTGGCTTTCTATATTATATGGCTCCTTCTTTCACTTTTTAGAGACAAAATCATCAATTACATCATCAACATCAATAGTTTTCAACAAAAAAAAAATCTATGCTCAATATTGCTAATTCATTTAACCTATTTTGAGTCATAGTTGTCCATAAATAAGATTTTATCAATTTCTATTTTGAAAAACTTGTTTCTGCAGATGCTACAGTAACATGCACGGTTAGGGAGATTCTATAAGCTAATAAAAACATTTGAAAACATATCCATCATTTTTACAAATTCCAAAAAATTTAAGAATCTCATGTTTTCCAAATTTATATGTTTTTTCAGGTAGCACTACTTGCAATATTTGTAATTCTGACAACAAACATTTTGCACCAATATCACAACTATCATCATGTTTCAGATTTTTCAAGTTTCAAGCAACAAGTTTTCAATCCTTCATCATATAATCAAATTAAACGTGATGTATCCAATAAGAAACCAATATAGATTCAAAAAGTTCTATTTGTTCAAGTCTAGTTTTTAATTGTTAAATGACCATATCAACTAAAAAAGTAAAATAGTTTGTTCTAAAATTTTCTTGTGCAGATTGTTGGTCTCTTCCAAAATCTGGAATTTCATCAACCTGTTTCTTTCTTATGACCCTACATTTTATTTGAAAAAAAAAGGTTTAATTTCCATTTCATTAGCAATCTTTCTTTTATTTTTGAAAGATCATTAGCAATCTCATATACATCAATTATAGTCGAAATAAAAGCATGTATCCTATATTTTTCAAAATAAAAAAACCAGTGCTTTCAAACTTTGATAGCTACCTCAAGTCGCTTATCTTCAGATTGTAAACATTTACTAACTAAATTAATCGTATGCAATACGTCATGCCAAATAAGCCAACTTAAAATGAATTCAAAACTCAACAACTCATATGATATTAATTATTTTTCCAACATCCCAGCTTATTTTAGGAAACTTATTTTAGGATCATCACAAACTTCAACCTGTTTTATTAGAGCTTTTGAATTTTATTTTTGGAGCTTATTTTTTATTGTTTTTACACTTTCTAAATGGCTCTCTAATCTTGTTACACACATAGGTTTCGAAGTTAATTCATCCACATATTTAAGTAAAGTATTCCATCTCTTTGTTGAATCGGCACCGGTATGAAAGGTACAATTGATTTTTTTTCTAGCACCGGATGTATATTGGTTGTACCGGTTCAAATGTTGAATTTCATTTGCAATGCGCTAGTTTGATATGCATGACCCGTCTTGAATCGATTTTTGGAGAGATTTTAGTGAAGAAATGCAGAACAACAAATTTATTTGCAGATTTGTAAAAAATTATTTAATGAAAGATACTAGTCAAAATCCCAAATACAAACAATTCAGAAATCATAACAATATTGTCAAATCACATCCATCAATCTTCAATCAAACGGAATGTAGAAATAATCATAAAAAGTTGTGTCCTCGTTTAATTTAGGAGATTCATCAATGTCTTTGTTTCTTTTAAATATACCTCTACCCAAGCCTCGCACCATCTCTCGATGACGCCTTGAAATTCGTAGGCATGGTATGCTCCTTTCCCTCTGGAAACACCTACGATTTTAACACAGACAACATCAGGTCCAATTACTAAATATGTAAGAAAAATGAAAGTTCGTTTTGTAAATTAGCCACTTACTTCAAGAATTTCGGTGGGGTTTGTTTTGAGCACAAGTTCTTCCATTAATAGCATGACGTAGTGCCGGTATTCACACGAGCTGGTGTGACGCTGGTGCTAGAAAAAAACTAATAAATTTTCAATGTTTTCAATAATTAAAGTCAAATTTCGACTTATAGTGTGAATGACTTACATCAATGTTGGTGATTTTCCAGGTATAATCGGGAGATGGTTCGATCTTCCTCCTCTCCCTTTGATATTTACATACTAGTCTGTAAATACAGAATTTTGAAAACTGAACGTACCTGAATTAGACTAGATAAAATATGTACCTAGTCGTGTTTGTTTTTCCAAAAATCATCGTATATGGTTTCCTTATTTTCCACGTCATTATCCCCGGGACTCGATAGCTCATCTCCATCGCCAACCAAAAAGACAGGCCAATCGACCACACTTCCCAACGCCTCTCCGACATCATTGAACCTGTGGTTGGAAAATGCCAATCCAGCCTTAGCACGATAGATTGGCTCGCGTACTCAGACGCGAGCTACTCAACCCGGTGCCTTTTCTCGACACTATGATTTTTGTCTCAAGGATTTTGCAACCATCACCTTTTTTCCATCAATGTTCTTAATGAACAAGATGACCACCTCACAATTATGTAAGTTTAAGAAAAATAAAAATAGTTAATTCGTCCATTAATCTGTTAATTTCTTTAATGGAAAATAATAAAATCAACTTTGTCTTTCCTCCTCATCTTCCTCTCCATCGCTGGTATCATTTTTGATTCGCTGAGGCCGGTGGATACATCGACCATGACCTTCTAATTGAAGCTCTTAGGATCGTTTAGGCCGATGGAGATATTAACTTCGCCAACAACAGCAATCCCCTTGACCAACTGGTCAAGGTATGTCACCACCTCTTTCACCACCGGTTGCTCAGTGGTGGCTTTGATGAAACATCAAATGCATGTATTTTCCGAAGTATTTAACATCTCTTTTATTGTCTTTTGGTTGGTATATTGCTAGATTTAGGTAAGTTTACATCATAAGGGTTTTAAGGCAAGTATTAAAAGGAGAAACGGGAAATGACATGATAGGACTGCAGAATCTGGAAAAGGGTGGAAGCAATAAGAAAAATAATTAAATTGGGAGATGGACTCAGGTGCAGAGGATTGAAAATTGCACTAAAGACAAACCCCCTTGATGGATGTTAACCTAATAGCCTGGAATGTGAGAGGTATTAATAAAGGGGAAAAACCCAACTTGATTAAAAGGTTCTTCCTTAGTAATCATGTTGGTATCCCTGACTTATTTGAAACAAAAATACAACAAGAGAAGGAAGAAGAAACATGGAGGAAGATTAGTTTGGGATGGAAAATGTGTTCAAACAGTGAAATGGCGATGGGGGGTAGAATATGGGCAGCTTGGAGTGAAGATTACTTTGATATAAATATCATAAGTAAAGGAGAATAGAGGTTTGACATGAATTTTTCAAGGAAAGATGGAGGTGGAATTTTTTTCTGTACTCTGGTATATGAGTATAATACTGGTGAAAAAGGAAAGCATTATGGGAGTTTTTGAAAAGTAACATAGACAAAAAAAGAGCTTGGATGGTAATTGGGGATTCAACTCCTTTTTTTTATGCCTGAAAACAGAATAGGAGGAAGTACAATATCTGAAAATGAAACAATGGAGTTCCAGGAGGTTATAAAAGTTCTAAAACTGGAGCAGATAAGAACAATATGTGCCTACTATACTTGGAGCAATAAAAGAAATGGGGAAGATAGGATCATGAGCAAGATGGGGGGGTGTTAATGAAGGGAGTTTCCCGTGAGATTATGATGTCAGATCATATGCCTCTAAAAGTTAGTTTTAAAACTGAATGTAGATGTGGGGTCAAAAAGTTTGCAAGAAGATGAATTTAAGGCAAGGAAAGAAGCAAAACTTTAAGGGAAACAGAGTTCAAGTTCTTGAAGCTGAAAACAAATTCAGATTAGTTAAATGATGGTGATAGACCATCAAATTCTTTACTTTAACTTGTCTTTTACATATATCCGACTTCGCTAGTCGTTCGCCATACCTATCGGTGTCAAGAACGTATCAACAGAAATCTGGCAAGCATGTCAAAGAACATATGCGACGTCGCACCTTATTCGGTAACATTACTTACTTTGTGTTTTAGCCTTTTACTTCGGTTCAAATAATAACCGAGGTAAGAAACCAATTATTTACTTATATTTTAAAATAACTGGGGCAAATAATATTACTTTGGAAAAAACCGAAGTAAAAGAACATTTTACCTTGATTATTTGGTGTTAACAAAAACAACTGAGGTAAAAGGGGCAAAGTAATATGTCATATTTCTTCTAGTGATAACACATGGGACTTGGTATACTTGCCTAAGGAATCTAAAACATTAGATTGCAAATGGATATTTCAAAAAAAAAAAACTAAGAACGGAAGGTTCAGTAGAAAGATTTAAGGTAAGACTTGTGATTAAAGGCTTTATCCAAAATTTGGCATGGACTTCTTTTATGCCTACTCACCTATGAAAAAAATAGCCACAAATTGTGCACTAATTACCTTGGCTTCTACACATAAAATGTTAGTACATCAAATGGATGTTAAAATCGCTTGCTTGAATGGTGATCTAGAAGAAGAGATATATATGATATAACCTCGTGGGTACATCATAACGGGCCAAGAAAACAAGGTGTGTAAACTTAAGATATCATTGTATGGTTTGAAACAGCACCAAAACAATGGTATGAAAAGTTTCATAAAACTATTACTAGTTTTTGTTTTATTGTGAATGGATATGATGCTTGTGTGTATTCAAAAATGTTTGATTCTAAATGAGTGATTATCTGTCTCTATGTAGATGATATGTTATTGTTTGGAACACACATTGATCCTATTAATGAAACCAAAAGATTCTTATCCTCTGAATTTGAAATGAAAGATTTAGGGGAAATTGATGTCATTTTAGGGGTAAAATTCACTAAAAAGGATAATGGTTTCATTCTATCCCAGTTTCGTTATGTTGAAAAGGTGCTGAGAAAATTTAATAGCTTTGATGTAGTGCCGGTAAGAACTCCTTATGACTCCACTATTCACTTAAAGAAAAATAAAGGAACAAGTGTGTCTCAAGGAGAGTATGCAAAAAGTATTTGTAGTTTAATGTTTTTAATGAACTACACTCGACCTGATATTTCCTATGCAGTGAATAGACTAAGTAGGTACACCTAAAATCCTAGTGAAGAACATTCGGTTGCTCTTAGATGTTTACTAAATTATATAAGAGGTACAATGGACTTAGGATTGCATCTTGTAGGATTCCCCACTGTTTTGGAAGAGTATTGTGATGTGAACTACGTAACTGATAATAATGAAGTAAGTTCCACTAGTGGTTATGTTTTTACCTTATGAAGAGCTTTTATCTCGTGGAAGCCTTCAAAGCAGACTTGTATAGCTCGGTCTACTATGGAGAATGAGTTTATAGCTCTAGACTTGGTAGGGCAAGAAACAAAGTGGCTTAGGTCCTTACTGGCTGACATTCCTTTGTGCGGAAAACCCACTCCACATGTCTCCATTTTATGTCTCTCAGGAAGCCTCAAGTGTTGCCCAAAATGAGTCTTACAATGGTAAGAAAAAGCATATGCCCATTAGACATGAATGTGTGAGAAATTTGATCGAAACTGGAGTACTGGCTTACAATTCATAAGATTAGAAAGAAATTTACCCGATCTATTTACTAAAGGACTAAGTAGAAAGATAGTCCAAGATTCATCGAGGGGAATGGGGTTAAAACCCTGCTAGGTGAGGAATTCTTGGTAGATACTCTTGTTTCTCAAACGACTTGAAGTCAAATGAAACCAAGAAAAGACTCACAAACGTACAAACCTGCCCATTCCTATGATATATGTACGTTGAGAGGATGAGCTTAAAGGTCTTAATGAATTCAAAATAGTTCTAATTTGTGCCAGACTTATGGGATTCATCGAAGAAATATGTGTGTGAGGTTGAACGATGAATCGTTCTTAATCTTTCCATAGCCCTGATTGGGTGGTCTAATAAGACTTGATGGAAGGATCTACTTGAGTGTAAAGGATTGGCCTTCCTTTTATGAAAGATTTTAAGGGTTGTCTTTCTAGAGCACTCATGAGTTTTCCCAAGGAAACTACAGCCACTATAAGTTGTTGATTATCGCAGAACTTGTTTTATTCAAGTAAGACGCGTGTTCTTAGAATGATCAACCAGTTTAGGAGTTCCAGATGCGTTCACTTCAAAAATAAGTCAATCATTCCAGTTCACTGTGCGTTAGTTCAATCACAAGATACTGATGCTTAAGTGTCAAACTTTCACATGCTCATAAAAATTACCATTTTGCCCTTTTGCATTAGTGGGGGATTGTTAGTAATGCAAATGGGTCATTCAGCACAAAATCAATTGTTAAAGGAAAAAGAAAAACCTTGTTTTATTCTTAGTCCCACATGGGAAGTTGAGTATGGATGGGTGTGGTTTAAATAAGGAAATGTTTCACTTCCACTTTGAATGAGAAAAATTAATAAAGACCCCTTGTGCACGCTGCTGCTGACAATGCCAACCACCCGCCCGGGCGTGATGCGGCAAGGCGAGGAGAGGCGGGCGATCAGGTCGGGCCGGGTTGTCTTGAGTGCTCATATTGATCATGATCAGTTTGAGATTCCAATTTTATGAGACCTCTCAAATAATTAAACTTGGTCTTTATTAATCCCTATTTTTTCTCCTTGGGTTTTCACTCAATAAAACCACGTTGGTGATTTTTTAACGGATAAGTTTTAAACTCCGAAATAGACTTGGTAAAAACGATGTGGGTTTTTTACTTCGTAAATTTCTTATCCTGATGCGGCCTAAAAGTGGACCGTTCCGCTCTTTAGGTTGAAGTGGTTTTGCTTCTTCACTTGCATGTTCTCCATTATTCTCGTTCCTTTAGTTGTGTAGAGTGCCTAAGAAAAGGCCAGTCAACAGCAGGTTTGAAACACACTTCTCGGCCTTCTCCCTCTACTACTCCTAAAATTTTATTTCTACTTCTGATCATAGTTAACACAAGTTCCATCTCTGCTGATTGAGTGCACAAGTGAACGGAGCTCTTGTGGTACCTTGGGGAACGAACGCCATGTTGGAACCTTGCACACTAGGTTTGGCGAATTTTATCTCAAAGGCAATGACCTATCACGCCCACAGTTCTCTTTTCAAAAGAAAATTGTTTCTGAATTCCTTCTCTTAACAAAAAAGTTTTTACACCACCATGTTCTTAAAAAAACTGTTTTTGCTAAGACCAATGACCAAACATTATTTTTGTTCGCTACTACTGAATTTACCAACATTGTTCCATCCTGAAAAAGTGATCTACCGCCCTTCAAGGATTTACTTGCTCACTTAGCCATGCCACCACCACCGCCGTTGCGATCCATGACGCTAAAGAATTATACATCAACGATTGATGAAAAATTGGGAACAAAGCAAACAAGAAGAATCGTATGAGTAATTATATCACATCTACCAAGGACGGCGTCGTTTCAGTTTCACATGGTAGTCAAAATGACGGAAGTACCCCAGTTGATAGCAGAAAGGAAAAAAAATCTTTATTATATAGTACTTTGCGATAAATTATTGGTTGGTTAACAAACGTACTATTGGGATATTGTAAGTATTGTATTCCCAATGTACTATATAAGAATTGTATGACATATGAATTATTATTTTAGATGTATCCTCAAATCTATGGCTCTATTTGTAGGGCTGGACTTTTAAGCAATGGTGTTTTCTGCTTCTCTGCGAGAATAAGCTGCTGAAAAGCAAATTACTTTTAGCATTTGGTAAAATTAGTTTATAAGTGTTTTTTTAATGTAAAAACAATTGAAGTGTTTGGTAACTTTAAACAATTTATATTGTAATAAATGGGATACGATAAGTATTTATATTCTTTGTGAACTATGTTTTGCTTTAACAAATTGGGTTTATTTTTATTTATCGTAACGATTTTCCTATAAATTTTTAAAAACTTTTAAAATGTGTCATAACGTATAAACAATTATAATTTGACCTTAAAATTTATTTTTCATGACTTGTCTAACTATTAGTTGGTCTAATAAAGGACTTTCTCTTGATTCTAAAAATGTTATGAAGAAGTTTCGTTTTAGAGGAAAATATAGAGTAAACCATTGGAGTGAATACAATGTAACAACTCTAAAATACTACTGTAGCAACTGAAAGATAGAGAAAACCATTGGAGTTGCTAAAACGATTGAAGCAGGCCTATACCGACCAACTAGATGTGATTCCTCCATAACAACAGTTAAATGAATTGTGCACACTCAGTAATTGACAGTCAACACCAAATCCAAGTTTTGACACCTAACTACAACAATAATTATCTATTCTTTTTCACTTTATGCCTGACAACATATCTACCCATCGTCTTAGGTCGAGCACTCCAGAGAGGGAGAGATATTTATTTTCAAGTTTAAACATAATTGTATAATTTCGTAAATATAAGAAGTGCAAATGATAAAAGGACACATCCAGAAGTAGAGATAGTCATGCTGACTCGCAGGTTGGGGCGAGTCACCTGTCTCGACCCAAATTGACCAAAAATTTAGGATCAAACGGGTTGGGTCAGGTCGGGTCGGGTTAAAGTTCCCATAGTTTGGGTCGGGTCGGGTCGGACAGGGTCACCAAATCGACCCATATTGACCCAAATATAGTAATTTTTTATAATTTATTCAATAAAATGAATAATTTTTAAATATATTAATATTTAAATAATAAACAAAATGATAATTATGTTCATATAATTTAAAATAAAAATATTTTATTTTATCTTATTATATTATTCACTTAATAAAGAGAAAATATAATTATTTTCACTCTACTTAGTTAGAATACTTATAATATTTCAATTAAAAGATAATTTTTTTTTCTAAAATTTGTTAATATAACTCAATTATGAATGTATATATTTCATATTTTAATCAATATATTATTTATAATTAATAGTAGTTTACAAAAAAATTATAAATATACATTATTTCAAGAATGTTAAACTTTCTATGAAGTAAATTAATGGTGGATATATTGAATTAAACTAATTATTTTTTATAATTTCTTTCTCAAGAAAATTGGACAAAAGTGCAAATGGGTCAAATGAGTCAATTTGGATCAAAATCCAACCCGAACCATTTTGACCTGACCCACTTGACCCAAATGGGACATTGACCCGACCCGACCCGACTCGACTATGAATGTGTTATATCTGTCTATCTTCTGTTGTGGTAGTAGTGTTATGTTTCATAGTTTAGAGCATGAATGTAGTAGATTCATGTGCTGAATAATGTCCTTGCTTTTGTACTTTAAAAATGGCAGAATCTGATTATAGATCTCCGGCAATAACTTAAGCTTCTTTAATTCACATTTTCCAACCACGGAATATGCTTCAGTGTGCCTGCTCATGCCTCTTGTGCTGTTGAAACAACGTTTTTAGAAACCCAATCTAGAGTATATATCTCTAACTAACAGATTCACACGGTCATATTCAAAGGTTGAATAACATCTCTAGAAAATATAACACCCCTAAGAATATGACCAAAACAAATATTTGTCATACAAAGAAGCTGAGGGAAGCTATGAAGAGCAACAAAAAGTAAGATGAGAGCAATATACACATCATGACATCTGCCGAGTTTGCTCCTTCCCGTATACAAACTTGCAAAGAACACAAACTTACAAAGAACAATAACCTTGTTCGATGTTTTATACTTAATCTAAATAGGTGATTGCTGAGATTCGGGCGGAAATATCCACTTTTCATTTTAAAGAGAAAGAATTCCGATTTCTTCAATAAATTGAAGGAGAAGGTTTTTCTTCGCGGGGAGGGTGCCGACGAGCACTCTGCCACATAACGGCAGGCAAGATAAAAAAAACCCATTTATGATTATTGCGATGCCCGCAGACCAATTTAAAGTGTTTATGACAAAGTAGATTACATAGCGCAACTAATGAGGATTCAGTGTAGAGAAGAGGCTGATGCCTTCACATATCCTTGAAGAAACCATGCATTTATTATGATCTGAAGCCTATCCTGGACAATGAAATATAAAGGTAAGCTACTAAGAAAACAATAATTATCCAGTATCCTTAGTTTCATATCTCACTTGTTAAAATACCAGCATGGTTAAGTGGGTTTAAATATGCAGCATCGAGTTCGGGTCGTCTCTATTCCATACCGTATAAGTTTAGTGCAAAACCTTTGATGGTTCCGCCATACAACATTCAAAACTGCAACTAGCGCAAGGTCAAGATTATCAAAGCAGATTGTCAACTCAGAATAAAATTTTAAAAGTTCTACTAGGTAATATAATCAGAATAGATTCTCTAACATTCATCAAACAATGGCTTCATAAAGTTCCAAGATAAAACAAGTACTGCTTTTTTTTATAAAAACTCCAAACACTCAGAGAGAAGAGACCTCCATTATATACTACTGATGGTTTGGAGGGAAAGGGAAATACTTATTTTAGGTACACCACATAGTACATGAATGCGGTCCCTGATACTGTTTGATAGATGATTAGGTCAAAAATAGGAAATCCATATGTGGACATATTAAAAACATCAATGGAGAAAAATAAATCGCCATACCTGATTATAAGCAAATCAGAACTAGAATTGATTGTGTCTCTCCACACTGCAGTCCTCTCCCCGTCTCTAAAACTCGAATTGGAGCTGGAGCTTATTGCCACTGATGAAGGTACAAACATTACGAAAGATTAATACTTCATGACAACTACCTTCTGGAATGGAGTTTGATCTTCTGGAATGTGCAAGTTTGTAAGAAATTTCAATTCCAACTAGTAGCGGGAGAGAAAAAGCTATACCGTTAAGCATATACAATACCTCCACCATCAAATCCTAGAATCAAAATTTTAACCTCCATGCAGCAGAAAAATGCTTCACCATTCAACCAAAAAGCCATACAATCACCTCACTAGTACATGTTGCAGTTGGAAATGACGAATAACAATACAGTAGAAACAAGGTACTTTTAGCTATGAATTTCCTTAAATGCTGTCTTCAATCTCCATGTATCAGAACTACTTTACAAGGCCAGATGGCTTTCCGAATTGCCAAATATGAATTTATCAGATATTATCTAGTATCAACCTTCTAATTTGGAATATTTGATCACAGAAAGTTTGAAACGCACCCGGAAGTAAAAAAATTCTTAAAATGACCAAACATAAGAAGCTGATAACACCGCAAACATAATCATTGTGATAACCATTATACAAGGAATTCAATTAAGTGTTGCACTATATTTTTTCAATAAAACTAGGAATCTATACTCTGGGAGTAGAAGGTGGATACTTACATTAATGATCCATTTGCGACTATAATATTTTATATGGAACCAACAACAACACACCAAAAAGTCAGAACTGTCGGCCCAAGAAAGACACTATTTTCACTTAAGTTTCTCACATGACTAACCGGATGTTGTATTCCATATAATGGCACAGTGATTTCAAATTGCACACTGCAAATTTCAATCAGTGATTTGATCCACGTGAAAATATGTTAAGAAAATAAGTATAAAGTAGAATCAAAAACATTAAATGCCAAGACTAGCCTTCACAATAGCTACAACAAATAATAGAAGTAAAGGCGAAACAAATGGCACAGTGATTTCATATGATGATATTAATTTGTACCTATATAAATATAACTTTGGTAACTTTCAGCCATTATAAGCAAGGATGGAAGTATTGGCGAAATAAATGGCACAGTGAATATGATGAGAATAAAAGACATCACGTTAATATAATCAGTCGGACATGAAATAATCATCATCAATCAGCACCAGAATGAAAGTTCTGCTCTATAAAGGTATTGAAACATTGAGAGCTCAACTCTTAAGCAAATCTTACATGGCGTTGCTGGTGCAGGCTATTTTAGAGTAGCAGGCCTGAGTATCGCCGAGTTGATCAAACCAATATAGGTAGCCGCAGCATGTTAGGTATCTGATCCTTCTATCATTGTCGTGATCATCCAATATGACAAGCTCTCTGAACTGCACAAGGCTGCTTGTAAGAGAAGCTTTAAATGATCCTGGTCTCAACATCTCGTATCCATCATAACATGACCTTATTTTGTACAGTATAGTTTGTGCAAATTCTTAATCTGAATGCATCTGCAAAATAAAGACATGGTGACTCAGGCAACATGGAAAAGTGTGGTAAACATCGAGACAAATTGAATTTAGAACATCTTACCTTTCATCCAGCTCTTGCCGTTTCATTTCTAAGCTAATTGCTTCAACAGCTGGATTACGGACATCTTTCCAATAAGGCTGATCCTTTCTTTGGCTCCGTCATCGATTTGCAGGAAGGCTCTTATAAATTCGGAAATGAATTTCCACGGGTAACAGACATCAATCTCCCGGGGAAGGACCTGATAACATTACTCGTGATCATTCGCTTAATATAACAAGCCACCAGAAAGCAAATGGTAACCAAGCATATTATCTATAAGTATTCATACTGATAAATGTGCTGATCAAAAGCTCTAAGAACAGCAACAATGAAAAGCAATAATCATTATTTTCAGGGCACAGAGCCTTGGTCAAATATGAAGATAAAAACAGGTCTAGCACACAGTATAATAACGTGTTGAAGAAAATCATCAGGAAGCAGACCAAAAATGAGACTCCAGATGACTCCTGCGAAACCGAAAAACCTTTAAGAAGCACGAAATAATTGGTTGAAGAAGTAGGATACCAAAAATGCCATACCTTCCAGATGTTGCTCCAGCAGCGTCCAACAACAATGAAGCAGCAACCTGCAACCTTCAGTACGTTACAAATATAAAACGCAGAGACTACTTGATTGTTGGACTGACAACAGCAGAATTTAAGATCGCATTTCAAGAATAAATTGTGAACAAACATAAAGAAAGTCAAATGGACTTAAAGAATATCAAATTTTATATACTCAAAATCTTGGTAAACTGATCTCACTCGACAAATAATATGCAATGATGAATAGCCTACAACTATGAAATTACATTCTACAAAAAGAAAGAGGAAATCTAATTCCAAAACTACAAGTCACTTGGCTGTTCATGGAACTGCCAAACATCTAGCTGACCAGAATGGTCGCCAGTGAAAAACAGGCCGCTGCACCCACCAGCAACCGCGTTAACCGCTTCCTTTGAAAAGATGGTGCCCATTTTGGTAAAAAGTGGGAGGTTATACAAGTGAATGGTATTGTCGGCGCATGAGCACAGTAAGATAGCATTGTGTATAAGAGACATTGCAAGTACACCAGCATCTTCATCAACTTGATGTGCAACTTGCATACTTCCATCTTCGCTTATTGCCCAGATCTTTATTGTGTTGTCCAAGGAACCCGATATCAAATAATTCCCCCAACAGAGGATAGATGTGACAGGGGCAGCATGTGCATTTAGTAGATAGAGACACTTCAAAGTCTTGACATCCCATAGTCTTATGGTTGCATCCTCAGAGGCCGAATACAAGCAACCAGCTCTAACGGTAAGACACAGCACGGCCTGCTGGTGGCCCTCCAAAGTAGCCACGAGAGTATTTTTCCATACAGCTATAGAACCACCCTCCGATCCACCAAAAAGCATGTCATCAGCCCCTGCCAAACAACGAACCACACCATTTGCTCCATCAAGGATGAGTTCAGTCTTTGCCTCCATATTCCATGCATGCACACCCTTCTCATGACCGACAAAAATCCATGAACCTTCAGCCAATAAGCATCTAATTTCACGGCCAATGTCAACAAAGTTGGTACACTGACCACTGCTGCTATCCCAGGAGCATAAAGTTCCATCCTCACTAACAGATAAAAGCTTGTCTGAGCCAGAAGGGAAACACACTCCAGTAACAGTCTTCTTGTGCCACCTCTTCAAGTTTGCCAAACATGAGAACCCGGTGCCAGTAAACCATGAGTGAAGATCCCTGCATTTCTCGCCATTAGCACAACTACCATTGAGCCAGTGATCGCACACCTTTTTCTTCCCCGTGAGCTGTGTGGTATCATCATTTTTCATGCCCTTTATATAATTCTGATAATCATAACTGCACTTGGCCTCTTTACAATTCTGATAAACTGAACTGCACTTGGATTGCTCTGTTTGTGGCTGTGGGTTCAGTTGAGAATTCTCAACTTCAGTGAGTTTCAGAGAATCCACCCTCCAATCCTCATCATTCTTGATTATTACATCAAAGTTTTTGTCTGCAAAATCAGAATTGGAAGGTTGTATTTGGGGCTCCCTCGATTTGACAACCCCTTCAGCAGATTTGGCAATAGCATCCTCAATTTTGGATATGTCAATAAGTTTCTTTGTAGAATTCAGGCTATCCAAATCAAAATTCACCACAACGAGTTTCAGAGAATCCACCATCCAGTCTTCATCTTTCTTGACTATTACTTCAGAATTTTCGTTCACAGATTCGGAATTGAAAGGCTGCATTTGGGGCTCCCTCGAATTGACAACCCCCTCAGCAGATTTGGCAACAGCATCATCCGAATCCTCAATTCTGGATATGTCAATAAGTTTCTTTATAGAATTCGAAGTCAGGTTATCCAAATTGGAATTCACCACCACTTCAGTGAAGTCATCAGATTTTGCAACGATTGCATCCAAAACCTCATCATTCTTCGTGATGGTAACTGGTCTCCTTTTACAAATCAGCATCTCACCCTGGTCATCCGAATCATAAATGTCATAAATGAGTCGTTTACGTCGCAGTTCGGATTGCAGGGGCAGTGGCTGGTGCGGCTGAGAGTGGAGAAACCGACAAGGGTTTTCATTGCCCTTCTCTTCAACCCAAGATCCAGAAATTTGAATCACTTCATCGCTGGGATAACCTAGCCTCCTGAATACCGAATTTCTACTGGCTGGGGTTATCCTCCCGAATACTGACTTTCTACTGGCCGGGGTTATCCTCTCGAATACTGACTTTCTACTGGCCCTGGTTATCCTCTGGAATACTGACTTTGTACTGGCCGTGGGATCTGGATATACAATCCTCTCAAAAACCCTCCTCCTCCCAGCCTTCACATCCATATGTACCGCTAATTACGTGGACCAAACAAAACCCCCAATTCCTGGAGGCGAGGGCGATTGGTTGGAACCCTAGTTTTGTGAATCAAACAATCGCAATTTTTTAATAAAAAAAAGCCCAATTCATGGGGGCGAGAGCAATTGATCGAAACCCTAGTTTAGTGAATTAAACAAAACCTGAATTCCTAGTCGAAGAATCTTGACCCGGAATCGCAGGTTTGTTGATTCTGTCGGAAATCAGAAAAGGAATCGAGTGCTTGAAATTGGTTCTTGGGTTTTGCCCAAGGAATCGCTTGTTGGTTGATTCTGCCGGAAAAAACAAGAAATTCGCAGAGGGAAATGATGGCAGAGTCTGAACGCTTATGAGGGTATTTATAGAAGAAACAAAAATCAGAGGCGGTTTACTTGGGATTGGAAATGGTCAAAGCCCATGGTCAAAGCCCATGGTCAACCCGAAATAGAACTACCACTATCAATTAATTTATTTATATTTATAATAGAAGAACATAAATAAGAGGCGGTTCACTGGTCAAAGCTCATGGTCAACCCCAAATAGTACTACTATCACTTAACTTTTATTTATAATAGCAAATGCTAACAATTAGCTCTAAACTCTCCATATAATCACTACTTATTATTAATCCTATCCATCTTTCATCCTTTTTCTTAAAAAAAACAAGAATAACAACATAAAACTATTACATCAATTTTATCCTAGTATAGTTGTACATTTAAAAAATTATACTCCCAATTGAATTTTATTATCCTAATTGAATTTAGCTAAATACTCCCTCCGTTTTTTTTTCATTGGCACCTCTCTTTTGGTGTTAGAATTGAGAAGATGCTAAATGAGTGGATGAAATTGAATTGAAAGAAGAGAAAGTAAAATGAGTGGATGTAAAAACCTTACTTGCCCAAAATAGCAAGTGCCAATTAAAAAAAACACCACTTTTAGTAAGTGTGCCAATGAAAAAAAACCGGAGGGAGTACATAAAGTAGGATTGTAGTTTTAAAAAGTATTCTAATTATTATTATAAGAAAAGGAAAAAAAACACCACTTTTTACTTTTAACTATAACTGAAAATAAGACGCATTAATAACTGCTCAACTATGTGGATATTTTAATGATTCGATACCTTTGTAGGAAGAAAAATAAAGCCTTAAATTGAATTCAACATTATATGCTTCACTCTAACTTAGAATCAAGTAAAAGACATCAATTACATGATGATTTGAATTCTCCTTTATTTTAATTCAAAAAGATTATGTTACCATTTTATTGCCAAAATTATCTACTCACATTAAAATTTCTAATTTAATAACCCATCTTTAAAATTGAAGCCATAGTCTCTCAATTAATTTTTTTTTACATATTAGATCGACCAATTATTATTTTTAATTAAAACACCAACTAACTTTTGTACGAAAAAGAATCAAGTTGTTTCATCGACTAGAATCACAAAATAACAATATCATTGCTAATCAATAAATGATGGTATTGTCAAAGTATATATTTATCAAATAAAGCATTCCATAACTAGATTCAATAAAATCCCCCTTTACTAGGTTAATCAAATTTTCAAGAGTTTAGCATTGTATTGTCTAGGATAGATTCATCAACTCATCCATAGTATGATACATGTTACTTTCTAATTTCTGAGGACTAGACCCGAAAAGTTTCAACAACTTTGTGAAATCTTGGTATTCAAAGAAAACGTATAGCTAAAGGCAACACGAAGGTTCAAGTTTTAAAATAAGACTATACTTAAAAGACAAGATTTAAACAATTGTTCGAAACATAGAATAGAAAGTATGACGCTTTTAAAGATCAAGAAGGAACAAAATAAACCAACTACTTCTATGAGCAACCAAAATATGTAGTTACACTAGAAAGATCATTACTTTCAGCGCCTGCGATGTAAAAAAGAACGAATTTCTGGTGAAATAGTTGCAGCATTTGTTCTGTTTCGGATCATTTTACGGGTATCATCAACAATAGACAATAAAGAAGAATTCCAACCAATTAAGAGCTAAATGGTCTGAAAATAAGAAGAGCGAAGAGATAAATGTGTACCTTAGGTCCACTCTGCATTTGAAAAAGCAATTTCAATTATCAGCTCCATGTTTTCATCTGCCGCAGCTGTGAAAACCATAAACGCACTTCTCTAACCAGACTTGATACTTCCCACTGTAGATTTGATCATCTGAATAAGTTGATTCCCAATAAAATTAAATATATGCGTAAACAAACATCAGTGACAAACCTACTTGAACAAAAGCCTAATCATTGTGTCAATACTTGAACAATACAAATGGCTTCAAGAGATCATTCACCTCAAATACTTCACTTCTACTTCAAGTTTCAAGTTTCAAAATGGCGTCTGTCTATATGCAATCTGTCTCAAGCCAGTTAAAAACTTGAAGCAGGAGGATCACGTTAAGTTGACATTCCCCGTAAAACATTTACGTCAAAACTTCTTGATATAAGTTTCAAAACTCTGTCTACCTAAGGTAGATTGTGTTTTAAACCAGTTAAAAGGACAGGATCACAATGGCTTCATATAGTTTCAAGAATAAAACTGTTTTATAAAAATTTCAAGATAGAAAAGACCTCCATTATATATACAGATGGTTTGAAGGGAAAGGGAAATAGCTATTTTAGATATACCACACACATTAATGCAGTCCCTGTTACTGCCAGATAGATGATTAGGTCAAAAATAGGAAATCCATATGTGAATACAAAAACATCAGTGGATAAAAATGAATAGCCATACCGGAAACAGTGTGATGGAAATATATCAAGGAAATAAGAAGCCGATGAAGCCCCAAAGAGGTATGCTGAAACCCAATGTGAGACAGTGAGAGTGTAGATACCTGAGAGTATGCAATTCATTGTAAACTAGGCAAATATTTCAGGAGCAACAAATAGTATTGAAGCAAAAGATACCAACTATTACTAGCCAATTGCTTAGCTTTTACTTAATTGTCCTAAAGGAAAACAGATCAGCTTTAGAATTTCAAAATAGAGAAAAGAGATCATTTATAGAAACTAATTTCCTTATATGTAAATACAAGTCCCAATTTCTTGTAGTAAAGATATTTCACTGAGCAGGGAGAAATAGAGAGTTTAGCAGATCAGTAATTTGGAATCTTTTATCACACCCAGAAATAGATTCTTAACCAAACATAGTCACCAGTGATTTTATATAATGAGAATAAAGCCATGAGGTTAAAATAAATCAGTCATGAGATGATAAAGTTCCACAGAAGGAGAGTGCTTTGTTGAAGAAAATATACTACAGGATATACAATAGGGTCAAAATTACTTGAACATTCAGCCACTTAAAATACCTCAACATCCAAAACTAGGAAGTGATCTACAACACGGATAAAGGATTGAATACTACAGAGGAATATATGTTGTAAAGCACAAAAGACAGTCAGACATGTAAAAACCATCATCAATGAGCACCACATTTAAAGATATACCTAATCAAACGATGAGAAACAAATTCGGAACTAGACTTCTAAGCAAACCTTACATGATGTTGAAGGTGCTGGCTCTTTTGGAGTATCAAACCAGATTATCACCAACTTCATCAAATAGACATAGCCTAAAGGTAGGTGCAGTGAATCGTGAACATATTAAGCATAATTTTAATTTGCAACATAAAGAACAGGCCAACATATAATTCTCAGAAAATGCACACACAACATATTATTAACCAAAATATCTAATAACTCGAACTGGAGCTGAAGCCTATAGCTACTAATGAAAGTACAAACTTTAAGAAAGATTAATACTTCAAGTTAAATCTAGTCACCAGCAGCCACTAATATTTCAAGGACAGATACATCCTTTGACTAGAGCTCTCGATGCAGCCCCATGACCACTACCTTTTGGAATGGAGTTTGATATTTTCATGGAAAGTGCAAGTTTGCAAGCAATTTCAAATCCAACCTGTAGCAGGAGAGGAAAAGCTATACAGTTAAGCATATACGATACCTCCACCATCAATCATTCAGCCAAAAAGCCATACAATTACCTCACTAGTACGCATCACAGTTGGATAAACAATACAGTAGAAACAGGGTAGTTTCAGTTATGAATTTCCATAAATGCTGTCTTCAATCTCCATATATCAGAGCTATAGTAAACTACTTTTGGAGGCCCTATGGCTTTCCCAATTATCTGATATGAAATTACCAGATATTATCTAGTAACAACCTTCTAATTTGGAATCTTTGATCACAGAAAGTTTTAAATGCATCCAGAAATATATAAATTCTTAAAAGACCAAACATAAGAAGCTGATAACACCACCGCAAATGAAACCATTATGATAACCATCACAAAAGGAATTCAATTGAGTGTTGCATTGTTATTTTTCAATAAAACTAGGAATCTATACTCTGGGAGTAGAAGGTGGATACTTTCTTACATCAATGATTCATTTACGATTGTAATATTTTATGCGGAACCAACAGTAACACACTAAAAAGTCAGAACTGTTGGCCCAAGAAAGACACTATTTTCACTTAAGTTTCTCACACGACTAACTGGATGTTGTACTCCAAATAATGGCACAGTGATTTCAAATGGCACACTGCAAATTTCAATCAGTGATCTGATCCACGTAAAAATATGTTAAGGAAATAAATATAAAGTAGAATCAAGAACATTAAATGCCAAGACTTGCCTTCACAGTAGCCACAAAAATGATAGAAGTAATGGCGAAACAAATGGCACAGTGATTTCATATGATGATATTTATTTGCGCCTACCTAAGTACCTATATAAATATAACTTTGGTAACTTTCAGCCATCATAACCAAGGATGGAAGTTTTGGCGAGATAAATGGCACAGTGAATATGATAAGAATTAAAGACATCAGGTTGATATAATCAGTCGGACATGTAATATTCATCATCAATCAGCACCAGATTGAAAGTTCTGCTCCATGTAATAATCACTCTTTGACATCTTTGCCACACCATTGGATATTGATCATTAGTATTCAACATAATAATAGCATTGGCAAGAACATAGGATTTGTCTGCATTCTTGAGCAACGTACAAAATTCAAGGAAACGTAACTTAATTGATGAAACGACGTAGATAATGAGGAAAAGCT
Organism: Rubia yunnanensis; assembly: GCA_037428765.1. Classification (NCBI taxonomy): domain Eukaryota; kingdom Viridiplantae; phylum Streptophyta; class Magnoliopsida; order Gentianales; family Rubiaceae; genus Rubia; species Rubia yunnanensis. Next base: position 87,345,903 of record CM075068.1, read on the forward strand.
TTCCAAAGTGACTGTTCCACAATATTTAATCTGATGATACAACAGATTAACCAGAGAACAAAATACTGATAAATACAAATTATCACTTAACAACAGAAGCTTACCAGCCCTAGCTTCATCGGCCGGGGTAGGCTTGTGAAGCCTAAGCTCGTCTGTTGCCAAATGTACATAATCTCTCTCATCTAGACATGTGTTAACAATTATGGCAGATAATGAAATTTTAAAAACTGTAATTTTATTTTCTAAAAAAGAACATACAAGGCCTTCTATCAGCATATCCTTATCCTCGGTAACAAGGTCTTGCCGCTCAAGATACTCCAAGACATGCTGCAAGAATTGAAATTATTTTACACGGAGCTCGTCAACATTGAAGTATAACTTTATCATCAGCCAGGAAATCTTAATTACCACGATCTTTAAATGCTTGTACTGTAAAGTACGTCGATTTATTTTCGTAGGATGTGCAGTGAGGACAATCCCAACCTCCTAAGAACAGATGCTAACATTGTAACCATGTACCATAAATGTCAAAAAACATATTTTATTTCCCAAAAGAAGAGAAAACAACAATGGACCTTCTTACAAACAGTTTTATAGAGCTCTTCGGAAGATACACCGGCCTGAAGTAGCTAGCTGAAAGTATAATCACAAGATCTTGATTTGTAATCTGCATGAACAAGTCTCATTATGATAGAGTTTTAAAACAGTTCATATCGTAACTTAGGATGGTTAAAAACATTATCTCACTATTGCTAGAAAAAACAGATAATACGGAAACTGAAATAACAATCAGAATCCCAAAAGTGTGCAACTTTTATACAAACAAGTACACAAGTGCTAAGTGTAAGTTTTCTTTTGGAAAAAATCAGAACATAAACTAGTTCTTTTCCCATCTGAAAAAAGCAAAATCGTTCGAAACAATACCTGTGATGTGTCTCTGCAATTTCCATCAAATTCAGGTGATGACTGAATGTCCGGGAGCAAGAGCCAAAGCTTCTTCCATTGTCAGCTTTGACAAGTCGCTCGCAAGCTGTCTATCGAGCAGCTCTGCAGTATCCTCAATTCCAGCATTCCTCATGCAGCAAGCACTCTTCAAAACCAAAAAGACTGTAAGTATGAGTGCAATAAGACATAAAAGATCACATGCAACAGCAGCACATTTTTTAAACACCCATAGCTGTCCAAACAAAAACAGGTAGTCCCTCTGTCCCATTTCAACCTTCCCTAACACCATTCGTTGAAAAATATTACTGCTTAGAAATCAATATTATTGCGCCAGACTGTTATCCAAGCAATAACTACAAAAAAATAAACAAGGACCCAGCTTAATCACTAATGTCAGACACTTGAAAACCTTAATCTCACATGAGTGAACAAAGGCTACTAATAGAAGGAAAACACCAAACTAAAAGACCTAGAAATTATACTAAAGAAATGCTCAGTAAAAAATATTTACAAGAATGTATAGGGATATTGACATATAAGTTTCTCATGGTATACAGTCACTGAGCAACATGAAGCATCAGGTATACTATGCTTCCAAACACATGCAAAGGCAAAGAAGAATCTCTTTGTAAGTCTTCCTCACACGGAAAAATGCACATCAGTTTATTTCACGTGAATTACAAGTCCAGCCTCAATTAGAGGCATATACATAAAAAGATTTGGTTTATATTTATTACTATGACAAACATATATACTAATGATGAGTTAGTTTTCTCCCTACCATTCTACTGAGTTTGCTAGTTAAAATGAGATAGTCATAAGAAAAATATACAGACTACAATCAGGCTTCAAAAATAAATATGGTAAGCTTCTCAATCTTGGCCCCTTGAGAGTAAAATTTGTGCTTTGTAAGAATGAATGACATGATTAACCAGAGTTCTCAATCTTAATTTCCCTTAGTACACCTAGTAGACTATCTCATAAACAGAGAACCAACAAAGCAAAGAGGAGATTTTTCATGAAAGCCAACAAATTATAACATACCTCAGCAACAACAGCTTCAAGTGTAGATTGGGTACATCTTCCCGCCCTTTTGACTCATGGACGAACTCCGAATCCCCCTCGGTAGATAGTGGGGGAAGAATAAGAGCATCTCCAATGGTTTGGGGGTCTCCCTTACTTTTTAGGTTCCACATGGCAAGTTTTGATTGGGACCTCAGTATGACATATAATTAGAAGCTTGCTGACTGTATATTAAAAAAATTCAATCTCCAATGGTACCGTCAGAACTATAACTTCAGTTTGACGTGTCAATTAACTTGGAAATTGATTCACCGCATAAGAAAAGCTCCAAATGACGAACGTCACACTATGCCGAAACTACACTACTGCATCACACTTTTAATATCACTCTGATGTTATTTCTGCAAATTTGAGCTGTTGTTGACATTGTACAAAGTGTTCTTGCTGCAAGAAAACTAATACTACTATACATAAAAATGAAAGGAAACTTCATGTAAAGAAATGTCGTTTGAAAATGGCATTGTTATTAAATTTATATGAATTGTAGCTCAGAAATTTACATCACGTTGCAGATGGAATCAACAATTTCTCTATGATCGGCATATTTGTAAGCTTGAGAAAAACAAAACAAATAACCGACAGTGGCTAACATCTACTGTTCACTATAGGAAAACTGATGTACTCATTCTTCTTTGAGATCGGCGATGAGCATCATGATCTAGCTAGCCACAAGGGGAGGAACTGATGAAATCAGACTTTTAACTGCAGGTTTGCGCAGTTGAAGAGATATTGTCACCACATGCTCATGGTGATCATAAACACTGAAAAGAAACTTTCCAGGACTTCTAAAACATTAGCACATACAAGTTAACCACAAAAGAGAAACCAAGTACCTTTGCTAAAACATAGGAGTAAATCTATATTGCTAAAACATCTCTAAATCAGATCTTAGCTGATTAACAACACCACCCTGAATCATATGGGAGCAAGTTTATTAATCGATCTGCATCAATATTTCAGAAATATAACATACAAGTGTAGAAAACAAGTTAAATTTTAGTGTGTACGCAAGTGGAGCAACTATTAATAACATACAAGTGTAGAAAGCTAGTTAAATCTTAGTATGTGAGCAAGTAAAGTAACTATCATATTTACAGAATACTTCAAAAATGATAATGACAAACAAATTACATGTTGGTTATAATTATCTGTCAAAGCCAAATGTTCAACAATCGTGGACTCTGCTAAAGCTCCGTAAGGCTCATCTGAGCTTCTTACAAGCCACACAGAAAAGTTTGTAGTATTAGTTTAAGTCACACCTTCATATCTAGCTCTCAATTATTTTACTAATCATCTAGTCAACCATGCTAACATAGCTCTCAAGCATTTGGCCACGCATGAAAACATTAGCATGCAAAGTCTTGTTTAAGTTCATAAAAGAGTTGATATGCTGCATTATTTAAGCAATAGGTTGTACACAAAATGCTTGCTGTGGGTTCACTTAAGCATTTCCATCTCTAACATATCTCTAGACCATTTGTTTGGCACATCCAAAACTATATATTTCAAGTCACCAAAGATATTAGTAATCACATAATCTCAAAACCTCATTAAAACTAATAGTGGCTACAAGATTGTCAAAATCCTTCATAGTGAGAGAAACATTTAGTTAACTACCAATCCAAGGTTTTTTGGCAAAATCATAAGTGTACCATTCTGTCTTAACATGAACTAACGGATATAATGTGTGCATTGACAGTGTCAATTCATCAGAGGCTCAAGCAGTACTAAGTGTGAACTCATGGAGAACCTGCAGGTAAAATCCTTCATTTTAGTACATTGTCTAGCTAAGACATCAGTTCATGCCCAGAGAAACCAAAAGATCAAATTTCAAGCTAAGACATGATTTAAGAAGGATGGAAAGATATAATTACCTAATAGCTATATCTATTCACCGCGAGCAAGAAACACCAATATTGTTAGGAGAAAAACATCGGGTGTAAGAACAAAGATACCAATATCAACAAAAACGTACAAAGAGGGGCCAGTAAAATGACGACAAAAATGATTCTGAGGACACTGAATCTTGAAAACCAGATTTTTATACATACTCAACAACACTATGTATCATCTAAATCATAATTCATAAAATCCGTATAAACGAATGACAAATACACACTAAGAAATGCTCATTGATATATGTGAGTTGGGATTCTTGTGAGCACAAACATAGATTTGCTAACATTCTTCACGCTTTTAAACTATTACCTCAATGATACAAATATCTCAATTTATATTCAAAAGAGGAACGAAATAAACTCACAAAAACTCACACACCATCCAAAAGATCATACCTGGAAGAAGAACAAAATTGGAGAAGAACCGGGCAAAGAATGAAATTGGTGAAAAAACCCTACGCGACGATAAACGAAATCACAGCAAAGAACACCCTGAATCTGAATATAACGCTGAATGATGAAAACTGAATTGCCCGCACTTTTACTTTTATTTTGGGTGATTTGGCAAGTGCATATGTCAATTTAACCTCCGGCAACAGAACGCTGACTTTCACGGGTCATTAAAGTTTTTAACCACGTAAAATTGACATTAATTATTGACCTTGGGTTGGAAATAAAATTTAGGATTGGGGTAAGTAGTGGTTATAGAAGTTTATTAAAGGGAATGCTCCATTGGAGATGCTCAAGTAAATAGGAAAAATTTAACACACTCTCTAATATTATAAAGCAGACCTTTATATTTTAGTTAATTCTAACACCATTCACATTTAAATCCACCTGCACTTATATGGCTTATTCCATTTTATTTTCCTCGAGTAAATTACTCTATGAACTTCTTCTTTTTTGTTTTTTTTACGAATAACTGGATTAAAAATATTGCAAAAATTTTTAAAATACCGCATTTCCATAGACTTATTGAAATATAGGGTTTAACTGGATAATATTTTCACGACGAAGTCCCTTTTGTTTTGCACCATAAATGATTTTCCTACTTATGGATTTTTCGGAATATTCTTTGAAAGGCCACTATGCATGTCCGATTTGTAAGAAAGAAACCACATTTTGTCGATTTAAGCATGGTTCTAAAACTGTTTACCAAGGACATCGACGTTTTCTTCCCGAGAGGCATCCGTGGCATTTCGCCAAGAAGTGGTTCAATGGCAAGACGAAGTTGCGAGGAATGCATGTACCATTAATAGGCGGTGGGGTTTTCGAAAGATTTAGAGGATTGCCTAAAAATTTTGGTAAGGAGAAGCGGAATTTGGCAATTGAAAATAGCTGGAAGAAATGCTCAATCTTCTTTCGACTCCCTTATTGGAAGGCTTTGGATGTTCGACACTATCTTGATGAAATGCACGTAGAGATAAATGTGTGCAATTCTTTAATTGGAACACTTTTGAATACCCCAAGTAAAACCAAAGATGGATTGAAGTCTCGACTTGATTTGGTTGACATGGGTATTGGGGAAAGTCTGGGCCCCGTTACTAATGGAGATGCTTGTTTTCTCCCTTTTGCTTGTTTTTCCATGTCTCAGATGGAGAATAAGTCTTACTGTGAGACGGTGAATAGTGTGAAAGTGCTTGGAGCTTATTCTTCGAATATCAGCGCTTGTGTATCGCTAATAGTATTGAAGTTGGTTGGATTGAAATCACATGACAGCCACAACCTGATGCAGGATTTGAATGCTATTGTGATTCGATCATGTACGATTGTGTAGTACAAAGCTATGTTTGTTCTTCAATTCTTTATGTTCCAAAACCATTAGTGTTGTAAAGCTTGATCAATTGCAAGCTATGATTGCTGAAATATTATGTCGAATGGAGATGCCATTGTGATTCGTTCTTTGACATAATGGTCCATTTGATTACTCATTTGGTTTGTGAGATTAAGCTCGGTGGTCCAGTATTTTTAAGATGGATGTATCCATTTGAGCGGTATGTGAAAATTTTCAAGCATTTTGTGAAGAACGGGGTATAGGTCTGATGTGAGTATTGTGCAACGTATATGGCTGAGGAAGTTATTGAATTTTGTGCCGATTATATTAAGGAGGCTGAATCCGTGGGGGTTCCCAGTTCCAGGCATGAAGGGCAGTTGGAAGGTGTAAGGGTTCGACAGGGTAAGCTATTTAGCCCCAGTGCTGAGGATTTGTGCACTGCACATTTGTATGTTCTTTGAAATCATAAGAACTTTGTCCCATACATTGAGATCCACATGGATGAAATTCGAGTGTTGAATCCTACTTTCAACAAAGCATGAGCTCTTCAACAACACACTAAACATTAGCACCACGGTTACGATCTCAAGTGTTAACCAGCCGTCATCTAGAAACAGTCAAGTGGTTGTCTTTGAGACCTTTTGGTATCGTTCTATCGTTTGGGTAAATTACTAATTTCATTTCATTTTCTTCGAGTAAATAACTCTACAAACTTCTTTTTAAATATTTTTAAGAATAACTGGATTTAAAATATACTACAGTAATTGATTTTCCGTCAATTAGCATACATTTGTACATAATTCTTTGGAGAAAATCACATGTTAGACTGACGGATCGTTAGATCATAACCCTTTTAAATCCACTGTATATCGTTTCAGATTAAAATAATACTTTAGACCAACAGCAATTATGTCAATATTCGTTTCTTAGAGATGGTGGACTTACTGTATACATTTTGCCACCAATGTATTTTGAAGCCCTGTGCAAAACTTTTATTTTTGCCCCTTATATATTGTTTTTCATTGGTATCAATACAAAATAAAGAATAACATTTATTGGGAACTGAAACCTAGCCAAGTGCAATGCTAGGAGGCTCACCCCATGCATGTTTTATTTCTTTTAAAATGTTAAAAATAATACAAAATGGGGGGGGGGGGGGGGGGGTGATTCAAAAACATTGATCACATGTTGTACGACCTAGGTAGACAAGTTTGCGCACTAATTTTCTCTTATTTTGCTCATTCTTTTCACATAAACAATAACTCTTGCTTTGATATATTGAAAAAAAGTGTGATTGTTAAAAACTAAAAAGAAGTCATTTATATGTACAAAATACTCACAAAATGGGATAAAGCTTAATGACTCCTTCGCAATATTGTTGTACTAGCTTTCTATAGTATATGACTCCTTCTTGCACTTTTAGAGACAAAATCATCAATTGCATCATCTACATCAATAGTTTTCAACGAAAAAAAATTTTATGCTCAATATTGCTAATTCATTTAACCTATTTTGAGTCATAGTTATCCATAAATAAGATTTTGTCAATTTCAAATTTGGAAAACTTGTTTCTGCATGTGCTACAGTAACATGCACGGTTAGTAAGATTCTATAAGCTATTAAAACATTTGGAAACATATCAATCATTTTTACAAATTCCAAAAAATTTAAGAATCCCATGTTTTCCAAAATTATATGCTTTTTCAGGTAGCACTACTTGCAATATTTGTAATTCTGACAACAAACATTTTGCATCAATACCACGATTATCATCATGTGTCAGTTTTTTCAAGTTTCAAGCAGCAAGTTTTCAATCATTCATCATAGAATGAAAGTAAACGAGATATATCCAATAAGAAACCAATATAGATTCAAAAAGTTCCATTTGTTCAAGTCTAGTTTTTAATTGTGAAATGACCATATCAACTAAAAAAGTAAAATAGTTTATCTAAATTTTTCTTGTGCAGATTGTTGGTCTCTTCTAAAATCTGGAATTTCATCAACATGTTTCTTTCTTATGACCCTACATTTTATTTGAAAAAAAGGTTTAATTTCCATTTCATTAGCAATCTTTCTTTTATTTTTGAAAGATCATTAGCAATCTCATATACATCAATTATAGCCAAAATAAAATAATCTATCCTATATTTTTCAAAATAAAAAAACCAGTGCTTTCAAATTTTGATAGCTACCTCAAGACGCTTATCTTCAAATTGTAAACTTTTACTAACTAAATTAATCGTATGCAATATGTCCTGCCAAATAAGCAAACTTTAAATGAATTCAAAACTCGACAACTCATATGATATTAGTTTTTTTTCCAACATCCCAACTTATTTTAGGAAATTTATTTTAGGATCATCACAAAATTCAACCTGTTTTATTAGAGCTTTTGAATTTTATTTTTGGAGTTTTTTTTTTATTGTTTTTCCACTTTCTAAATGACTCTCTCATCTTGTTACACACATATATTTCAAAGTTAATTCATCCACATATTCAAGTAAAATATTCCATCTCTTTGTTGAATCAGCACAAATATGAAAGGTACAATTGGTTTTTTTTCTAGCACCGGATGTATATTGGTTGTACCGGTTCAAATGTTTAATTTCATTTGCAATGCGCTAGTTTGATATGCATGACCCGTCTTGAATCGATTTTCGGGGAGATTTTAGTGAAGAATGCATAACAACAAATTTATTTGCATATTTTTAAAATTTTATTTAATGAAAGATAATAGTCAAAATCCCAAATATAAACAATTCAGAAATCATAAATATTGTCAAAGCACAGCCATCAATCTTCAATCAAACGGAATGTAGAAACAATTATAACAAAATGTGTCCCTCTTTAATCCGGGAGGTTCATCAATGTCTTTGTTTCTTTTGAATATACCTCTACCCAAGCCTCACACCATCTCTCGATGACACCTTGAGTTTCGTAAACATGGTATGCTCCTTTCCCTCCGGAAACGCCCTAGGTTTTAACACAGATAACATCAGGTCCAATTACTAAATATGTAAGAAAAATGAAGGTTCATTTTGTAAATTAGACACTTACTTCAAGAATTTCGGTGGGGTTTGTTTTGAGCACAAGTTCTTCCATTAATAGCATGACATAGTGTTGGTATTCCCACGAGCTGGTGTGACGCCGGTGCTAGAAAAAAACAGATAAATTTTCAATGTTTTCAATAATCAAAGTCAAACTGCCACTTATGGAGCGAATGACTTACATCAATGTTGGTGATTTTCCAGGTATAATCGGGAGATGGTTCGATCTTCATCTTCTCCCTTTGATATCTACATACTAGTTTGTAAATACATAATTTTGAAAACTAAACGTACATGAATTAGACTAGACAAAATAAGTACCTAGTGGTTTCCTTTTTTCCACAAATCATCGCATGTGGTTTCCTTATTTTCCACGTCATTATCCTCGGAACTCTGTCGCTCATCTCCATCGCCAACCAAAAAGATAGGCCAATCGACCACACTTTCCAATGCCTCTCAGACATTGTTGAACATGTGGTTGGAATATGCCAATCCAGCCTTCGCACGATAGATTGGCTCGCATGCTCGGAAGCGAGCTACTCAACACGGTGCCTTTTCTCGATTCCATGATTTTTGTCTCAAGGCTTTTGCAACCATCACCTTAGGTTATTACTGGCTGACATTCCTTTGTGGGGAAAACCCATTCCACCTGTCTCACTTTTATATAACTCTCAGGCAGCCTTAGGCGGTTCCCAAAATGAGGCTTACAATGGTAAGAAAAAATATATGCACATTAGACATGAATGTGTGAGAAATTTGATCGAAATTAGAGTACTGGATTACAATTCATAAGATTAGAAAGAAATTTACCCGATCCATTTACTAAAGGACTTAGTAGAAAGATAGTCCAAGATTCACCGAGGGGAATGGGGTTAAAACCCTGCTAGGTGAGGAATTCCCGGTGGATACTCTTGTTGTTTCTCAAACAACTTGAAGTCAAATGAAACCAAGAAAAGACTCACAAACGTACAAACCTACCCATTCATATGATATATGTACGTTGAGAGAATGAATTTAAAGGTCTTAATGAATCCAAGATAGTTCTAATTTGTGACTTATGGGATTCACCGAAAAAAATATATGTGTGAGGTTGAATAATGAATCGTTCTTAATCTTTCCATAGCCCTGATTGGGTGGTCTAATGAGATTTGATGGAAGGACCTACTTGAGTGTAAATGATTGGCCTTCCTTTTATGAAAGACTTTAAGGGTTGTCTTTCTAGAGCACTCATGAGTTTTCCCAAGGAAACTACGACCACTATAAGTTGTTGATTATTGCAGTACTTGTTTTATTCAAGTAAGACACGTGTTCTTGGAATTATCAACCAATTTAGGAGTTCTAGATGCGTTAACTTAAAAAATAAGTCAATCATTCCAGTTCACTATGCGTTAGTTCAATCACAAGATACTGATGCTTAAGTTTCAACCTTTCACATGCTCAAAAAAATTACCATTTTGCCCTTTTGCATTAGTGGGGGATTGTTAGTAATGCAAATGGGTCATTCAACACAAAATCAATTTGTAAAGGAAAAAGAAAAACCTTGTTTTATTCTTAGTCCCACATGGGAAGTTGAGTAAGGATAAGTGTGGTTTAAATAAGGAAATGTTTCACTTCCACTTTGAGTGAGAAAAATTAATAAAGACCCCTCGTGTACGCTACCGCAGGCACTACCAACCACCCGCCCGGACGTGACATAGCGAGGCGCACGGGCGGTCGGGTCGGGTTGGGTTGTCTTGAGTGCTCATATTAGTTTTTTGGTCATGATCAGTTTGAGATTCCAATTTCATGAAACCTCTCAAATGATTAAACTTGGTCATTATAAATCCTTTTTTTCTCCTTGGTTTTTCACTGAATAAAACCACGTTGGTGATTTTTTAACGGATAAGTTTTAAACTCCGAAATAGACTTGGTAAAAATGACGTGGGTTTTTGACTTCATAAATTTCTTATCCTGAAGCGGCCTAAAAGTGGAACGTTCCGCTCTTTAGGTTGAAGTAATTTCGCTTCTTTGCTTGCACGTTCTCTATTATTCCCATTCCTTTAGTTGTCTCGAGTACCTATGAAAAGGCCAGTCGACAGCGGGTTTGAAACACACTTCTCAAACCTCTTCCTTTACTACTTCTGAAAGTTCATTTCTACTTCTGATCATAGTTAACACGAGTTTCATCTCCGCTGCTTGAGTGCACAAGCAAACGGAGCTCCTGTGGTACCTTGGGGAATGAACGCCTTGTTGGAACCTTGCACACCAGGTTTGACAAATTTTGTTTCAAAGGCAGTGACCTATCACGCCCATAGTTCTCTTTTCAAAAAAAATTGTTTATGAATTCCTTCTCTTAACAAAATAGTTTTTACACCAACTTGTTCTTAAAAAACAAACTGTTTTTGCTAAGACCAATGACCAAACATTATTTTTGTTCGCTACTACTGATTTTACCAACACTATTCCATCCTGAAAAATTGACCTACCGCCCTTCAAGAATTTACTCACTCACTTAGCCCTGCCACCGCCACCGCCGTTGCAATCCACGACGTTAAAGAACCGTACATCAATGATTGATAATAAATTGGGAACAAAGCAAACAAGAAGACCCGTATGAGTAATTATATCACATTTGCCAAGGACGGCGTCGTTTCAGTTTCACATGGTAGTCAAAATGATGGAAGTACCCCAGTTGATAGCATAAAGGAAAAAAAATCTTTATTACATAGAACTTTACGATAAATTATTAGTTGGTTAACAGACTTATTATTGGGATATTGTAAGTATTTTCTTCCCAATGTACTATATAAGAATTGTATGACGTATGAATTATTATTTTAGATGTAACCTCAAATCTATGGCTCTATTTGCAAGGCTGGGCTTTTAAGCAAAGGTGGCTTTTACTTTTCTACGAGAATAAGCTGCTGAAAAGCAAAACACTTTTAGTGTTTGGTAAAAATTAGTTTATAAGTGTTTTTTTAATGTAAAAAGAATTTGAAGTGTTTGGTAACTTTTAACGATTTATATTGTAATAAATGGGATACTGTAAGTATTTATATTCTTTGTGAACTATGTTTTTTATTAACTAATTGGGTTAGTTTTTATTTATCGTAACGATTTTTCTATAAATTTTAAAAACTTTTAAAATATGTCATAATGTATAAACAATTATAATTTGACCTTAAAATTTATTGTAAAGATGTTTTTCATGACTCGTCTAACTATTAATTGGTCTAATAAAGGACTTTCTTTTGATTCTAAAAATGTTATGAAGGAGTATTCTTTTTAGAAGACTTTCTCTTGATTATAAAAATGTTATGAGGAAGTATTCTTTTTAGAGGACTTTGTCTTGATTCTAAAAATGTTATGAAGGAGTATTCTTTTTTAGAGGAAAATATAGAGTAAACCATTGGAGTGAATACAATGTAACAACTCTAAAATGCTACTGTAGCAACTGAAAGATAGAGGAAACCATTGGAGTTGCTTTAAGGATTGAAGCAGGCCTATACCGACCAACTAGATGTGATTCCTCCATAACAAAAGTTAAATGAATTGTGCACACTCAGTAATTGACAGTAGTCAATACCAAATCTATGTTTCGACACATAACTACAACAATAATTATCTATTCTTTTTCACTTTATGTCTGACACCATATCTACCCATCTTCTTAGGTCGAGCACTCCAGAGAGGGAGAGAGATATTTAGTTTCAAGTTTAAACAAAATTGTATACTTTCGTAAATATAAGAAATGCAAATGATAAAAGGGACATATCCAGAAGTAAGGATGGTCATGCTGACTCGCGGGTTGGGGTGAGTCACCTCTCTCAGCCCAAATCGACTAAAAATTTAGGATCAAACGGGTTGGGTCAGGTCGGGTTGGGTCAAAATTACAATAGTTTGGGTCGGGTCGGGTCGGACAGGGTTACCAAATCGACCCATATCGAACCAAATATAGTAAATTTTTATAATTTATTCAATAAAATGAATAATTTTTAAATATATTAATATTTAAATAATAAATAAAATGATAAGTTACGTTCATATAATTTAAAATGATTTTTTTATTTTATTATTCACTTAATAAAGAGAAATATATTTATTTTCATTCTACTAGCCAAATCCTGGTCAGTGAGTCACCAGTTATTTCCCCCCATTGATTTTTTAAATACCTCCAGCAGCCATACGATAGTTTCACCCTTTTCGTTTCCAATAAAAGCACACCCAAACATTGCATTGTTCCAGTGATTGTTTAGTCCTAAAATCGGAGTACAAATGAGATTATAATTGTTTGTCCGATAAGTGGTGTCAAAAATTACAACATCACCATATAGCATGTAATCTTCTTTCATCGTCGAGTCTCTCTAAAAGAGCGCCGTTAGTTTTCCTTCATCATCCAACTTCACTCTAAAAAAAGTAGTCTCCCTCGGTGGCAGCAATCTGATAAAGATCATCTATGACATTTTGAGCATCCCCCCCTTCTATAGTGTCCATTGTGTACATGTTCACATAATTAATGTGATCTCTCATAGTGTGCCCAACATTTTCTTCTCCTTGGGAAGCACATGCTAAATATTTGTAACTTGCTACTGGTTTGAGACCTGCCTTTTCCATAGCTTCGATTGCTCTTGCTTTCTCATTTTCAAATCTTCTTTCACTACGTTGCAGGTACTGCCATTCTGATCTTGTGCACTCATGGTTATGCTCAACGAAGTGGTGCTTGATTTCGTAGAACTTTTCATCAACGAGCTTGTTCCTGATCTGAGCTTTGCATCCTGTTCTTATCACTGGAAACTCTTTTGGTTTTCTTTTTCTCTTCCTTTTTGGCTGTAGAGTAGGTGTGTTTTTAGTTCTTGAAATGAACTTTCCTTCACATAAGCATGTGAAATATTTTTCCCTAATTACTCCCTGGTTTGACTATCTTGTTGCTGACTTCCTTACACAAAATCCAAGCGCAGTTGCATGTGCTCGATACAGTTTTTCTAGCTCTTCCCAAGTTCTTGCTCTCACTCCTTGTAAACACTCCCTTGCATCTATCTCCAATATATTAGAAAAATCATCTGGCAGATCTGTTAGTAAAATCACAGATCATTTAGTTTGATTATAAAATCACAGATCAATTCTATTAGTTTCAGTAACAGTTGACATATTGTGTAGACACATCAAACACATTTATTAAAACATCAATATATATGATATAAACATCACATACCAACATATGCATGTTAGTTCTGAATCAGATGCAGAAGAATCAAACAATTTTATTAAAACATCAATCTGTATAGTAGAAACATCACATAACAGTATATGTATGTTTGTCTTGAATCAGAATTCTAAGATTTGTTACCCATGCTAGATCTGAGCATTCAGTTTTATGAATGAGCATAATTAAATCACTTATTTTATTTATAGCATGATACACTAGTTTTAGCAGCCAATATTCAATAACAATTGACATCAGATACGTAAGTATCAGTCACTTTCATTAACACATCAATCTCTATATCAGTAACATCAGATAACAGTTTATTGCGGTCAACTTGATACAGATCTACAACATTATTTACAACATCAATTCTGAACATTAAAACACTCGCAAGCTTTTGAGCTGAAAGATCAGTCTGTATCAAAATATTCGCAAGCAATAGGAGCTGAAACATTCGCAGCAGATTAAATCAGTTTTTATATGATGATTCCATTTTTTTATACTCACCATTCACAGAATTTTGTTCGATTTCATTGATTGTGTCGTTCAACACAGTAATTTGTCGTTCATTGTTGAAAAAGCCTATTGATGAAGCTTCGATTTTGCTATCATCTTTTTCAAACATCAATTAATCTTCCAATCCGCATAATAAATGAAATTCACATAATGATAATGTAGATTGCTCTACAAATCGATTTATGTAGTTTTGAATGACGAACCTGATTTGTTGTTGATCGACATTGTTCATTGTTAATCGCAGAAGTTGAGGATTTGATCGTTCAAGGTTTTTGAGCAATGGATTGAAGTGGTTGAGATCAATTGAAACTCTGAGAATGTTTTCGAGCTGTGTTTTTCTGTTGTGCGCCTTCTGTAAATGTGTCTTCTTCTCAGATTTCCTTCCATATTTTTGGTATTTACAAGTTTGCCCCCTTATTTTTTTGCGCATTTTAAATGGGCACAGAGAATAAATTAATTATGCCAGGATTCCCGAATTTTTTTTCATCTTTTGCATTACATTACTGTAAGTTTCTGATCTTACGGTAACACGATCTCGGAGGAGACGGACTCCTTACTAAGGTAGCTTCACTGTCCTCTCCCGATGCTTATCAGGTACTCGAACCATCATAGTTCCACTTAGGGAGCACAAACGGGTGTTTAACTGGCTTTGAAAGATTTTGAAATGAAACAAAATTCAAATATAGTACCACATAATCACAATTTTAAATTCAAAACCAAATAAACACGTACACTCAACCTCTTGATAATTAGTTCCATTTTGATTCTGTGCAAACGAAGAGTAGAAAAAAAATTGATTAAGCCAATGGGACAAATCATTAAACATCTTTCATGCAAGAAAAAAACTGAAATAACTCATAAAAAATTATCTTCACGTGGTCTTCAACAACGTCAATGGGGCATACATGTTGTTCAACAATAATCTTCAAGTTGTTTTTTTTAATGCACACACCACTCTATTACTATAACTCAGTTGCCTCACACAAAGGGGCGATGCTCCCCTTGCGTCTCACACAAAGGTGGGGTGAGACTCCCACATGACTCACACAAAGTGAGGCTCCTACACCAACACGGTGCAATTGAAGGCTTAAACCCCAGAAACTGCCCCAGGCCGGAATTGAACCTGGGGTGTCTCTGGGGCGGCCATACGCCCTGGCCACTGGGCTACTCCCAGTGGTTAAGTTGTTTTAATTATAACTATATATGTATAATATATATATAGAGATGTGATTTTTATGAATCCATTTTTCCTTTTGCCACACAAGGATCCCATGCCTTTCTCCAGTAGTTCAGGATTATCATATGTGATAGAATGATTAACCAGGAGAATTGTATTATTGATATCGAAATATATAAATAGAGTACAATAGAGATGTAATAAGGAAATAACTTTAATCATAATAAATCATAATCTAATAAGTAATCTAATTTATCCTAACACTCCCCCTCAAGCAAAGCATCGGATGCTCGCTGACGCACAGCTTGGACCTGAAATACTCAAACAGCGGACGAGAGAGCCCCTTGGTGAAGATGTCTGCAATCTGAAGAGAAGTTGGGACATGAGCAACGCGCAGCTTTCCAGATGTCACCAACTCACAAACAAAATGATGGTCAATGTCGATATGATTCGTCCGCTTGTGTGCCACAGGATTCTTAGCCAAAAAGATAGCACTGATGCTGTCACATAACAACAATGGAGAACCAGAAAGCGAAACCCGAAGATCACAAAGCAAATGAGTGAGCTAAACCACCTTTGAAGCAGTGTTGGCGAGAGCACGGTATTCAGACTTATGCTGGAGCGAGAAACAGTAGGTTGCTTCTTGGCACTCCAATAAACCAAATTCCCACCAAGATAAACCGCATATCCGTAAGTGGACCGATGAGTCTCCATACAACGGGTCCAGTCAGCATCAAAGTATCCTAACACCTCATGAGTACTAGCAGAACAAAAGTTAAGACCAAAATGAAGAGTGTCATGGACATAAAGCAAAATCCGTATCACTGCAGTGAAATGGTCATCTCTGGGATCCTGAAGATACTGGCACACTGTGTTGACCGAGAATGCCAAATCCGGATAAGTGATAGTGAGATACTGGAGAGCACTAACAAGCAAACGAAAAAGTGTAGGATCCTAAAACGGAGGGCTGGTAGAGCTGTGAAGTTGAGAACCAGCAACAAATGGCGTAGAAACAGGTGCCACATCAGACATACCGGCCCGAGTTAAACTATCATGAGCATACTTTGCTTGGCCAAGAAGTAACCTTGAGGAGGTAGGCGAAACTTCAAGACCAAGAAAGTAATGAAGAGCACCAAGATCCTTTATCGCAAACTCTCTGTGTGTCCGATCAATGAACTGGTGAAGAATAGTCGAGTCGTTGCCTGTAAGAATGATACCGTCCGCATACACAAGTAGATACAGCAACGACGACCCTCTTGAGAGGACAAATAAAGAAGTATCGACTGAGATGCACTGAAAACCAAGTTGTGTTAGATAACTACTGAAGCGCTGGAACTAAGCTCGAGGAGCCTACTTAAGACCATAAATGGCCTTTCGCAAGCGACAAACATAGTATGGATGAGTAGAATCTTGATACCCAACGGGCTGATTCATGTAGATCAGAACATCAAAAACACCATTAAGGAAAGCGTTCTTGACGTCCAACTGATAAAGGGGCCAGGAACGCATGGTGGCTATCAGAGCCTCTTATGATCCAAAACCTAAAAACTTAAAATTTCCATCCCCATTTTCTTCCAGCGACTTTGTCATGCACTCCCCCTCCGCGCTCCGTTCTGCTAGCTTTCACTTCACGGGGCTCCCCTCTGGCGCACTCCGCTCCACACTGTTCCACGCGGTTCCTCTCCAAATCCGTGCTCCACGTAGCTACCTTACACTCCATGCGGCCACCTTCCGGCACACTCCGCTCTGCATGGCTCCCATTTGGAGCACTCCACTCCATGCAGTTCCATGCGACTCCACGAGTTCTTCTATGAATCTCTGCTCCATGCAGCTACCCCCGGACGCACGCAGCTCATTTGTGATCCACACCACTCCACGCGGCTCCACACCACTCCACGCGGATCCACACCGCTCCACGAGGCTCCGGCTCCACACCTCTCCACGAGGCTCCATGTCGCTCCATGCGACTGCTCTCTGGACGCGCGCCAACATTGTCCCCAACTATCAGCTCCGACTTCAGTTCTGACAATATCAGTTTCATCTCTGGTAGATTCTCTATTTCTCCATGGAAACACAAATCTTCAACAATTATCGGCGTCTTGGTTCCTCCTTGTGTCAGGTTTAGATCTCCAGTGGGTATCTCTAACACCGACGACATCCTTCGTCGTAATCTCCTCAGAGGCGTCATATCTCTAGCCATTCTTCTTAGTCCCGATAATTATCTCTGGTACTTCAGCGTCGTCTCTTTGCTCTGATACCATGATAGAATGATTTGTTATGAGGAATTGTATTATTGATGACAGAATATATATAGAGAGTACAATAGAGATGTAATAAAGAAATAACTCTAATCATAATAAATCATAATCTAATAATTATTCTGATTTATCCTACAATATGCATAACTACAACCTGTCTGTGTTGGGGACTAACAATTTTACTACCATATATTTCTCTTGACATTGCAGATGTGGATGTTGTAGTTGAGGATAATATGCCCGAGCTTGACATGTATTCTGCGAGTCTTTATCTGCCCTCTGGTTTGCCTTGTTGAGCTCATCTTCTTTTGATGATTCACCTGGTGTGGAGCACTTTCTCGATGTTGAATGTACAAATATTAATCTTAAGAAATAATGTGGTCAGACTAAGCAAATCACAGATAAATGTTTGGCTCTGTAATGGAACCATACATGACGCCTACTGTCCCGGCCTTCTTACAGGATCGAAGCATCATAGGGGGATTGATGCACCTCACTCTTACAGGACATGAAATTTCTTTTGTTGTTAACAAAGTGTGTCAATATTTGTTGAAGCCAACATATGTGCATTGGGAAGCAGTCAACCAAAACATATGCGCATTGGAGCAACATACATGACAGCAGACTCAGTCTTCCGCACTCACACAAAACACATTGAAGCTGATTTTCACTTTGGTTCATCTCTTCAGCCAATTTTGTAGAAAATGCCTTCACAAAATAAGTAATAAAGTAAATGTTGGATCATCTTCGATACAATATCAACCTTGTCTCCGATGGGTGAGATTGAGGGGGAGTGTGAGTAGCAACGTTTTAGACATTATTTGTAAAGTCAAGTAGTATTCATTAAATATTTTAATTGGCAATTTTGTGAACATATTTGAAAAAGAAAATCTTTCCATGTTGGAACATGCAGATTACCATATATACACCTATTAGATCTTACGCATAAGGGTAAGAATATTATGGTATTTGTGAGATAAGAAAATCCAAATATTCTGCTATATATTAGGCATGTAGAAGCATAGTTGACTTATGGAAAATCCCTACAAATATGGTGTGGATATTGTTGAATATATGGGAGATATTGTGATAAGGAAAATCCCTTTATTTATGAGATTTGGATATGCTTCAAGAAGCAGATAAGGAATAGGAATATCATGGAGACAATCATGGACAGTTCCAATCTGCTCATGACTTTAAAAGGGGACAACTACGGTTGCATTCAACACAGTTTTAATCAAAGAAAATATGCACACCGATTTTCAATCTTTCGAGAGAATCGCAAAGAGCCATAATTCTATGTTTCAACACACATGACCTGTCATTCAAACTTCATAATTATATGTCTTAATTCCTTGGGAGGTCGAGATCTAGTGTCGATGAGTTTCAAGGTCAAAGGGATCTGATCAAGGCAGATCGGTAGCTAGGGGAGCTAGCAGAATTCACACGTTTAATTAGTAAAGATAAGTATTTTGTATGGTTTACTTTGTACTGTATCTTTATGATTAGTGGATTCATTTTGAACTGGGCCATACTTGGTTAGATAGGTTATGTTGGAACATACTAGTAATAATTAGAAAAATCCGGTAAAACAAAATTTGATTTGGTATTAGAGCTTGGTCACTCATTTTTCCCTTGGTTGTGTCAAGGAAAGTGTGATCTTGTTTTACCATGGCAACTAAAGAATGAGCTTTGGTGTCTCAACCACCTCTGCTGGAAGACAATAACTACAATTATTGGAAGGCACGCATGAGAGTTTTCCTCAACTCACTGGATGAACTTGTATGGTACTATGTTGAAAATGAGTGGAATCACCCTACTGAAGATGCTGATACAAGCTCTAAGGCGAATGAAGGAGAGTCAAGTTAAAGGGAGCAGAAACTTAAAGACAAATCTAATTGGACTCATGATGACCTCAAGGCATCTCTGGAGAATTCAAAGGCACTAAACGCTATCTTCACTGTGGTTGATGAAAACCAATTCAAACTCATGTCTACAAGTCATCAAGCTAAGAAAACATGGGATATTCTGCAAACTTTTCATGAAAGAACTAGTCGAGTTCGAGAATCTAAACTACATATGTTGGCTACTAAGTTTGAGGAACTCAAGATGGAGGAAGATGACACTATTTCTATATTCAACGGAAAACTCAGGGATATCTCCAATATGGCATATCAACTTGGAAAGGTCTAGAAAGAGGTAAAGTTGGTGAAAAAGACCTTAAGATCACTTCTAAAAGGTTTGCAATGAAGGTTGCGGCAATAGAAGAAGCAAGAGATGCAGCCACCATGAACTTAGATGAACTAATGGGATCATTACAGATGTATGAGATGATGTTTCAACAAGATATAAAAAGGGTCCAAAAGGAGTTGGCATTCAGAACATCTTCATCAAAGGACAATCACGAATCTGACAGTGATGATGAAATTGAAAAACTTGCACTTATCACGAAGAATTTCTCAAGAATGCTGAAGAAAGTAGTAAACAAGAAATCTCAGGAGAGGTTTGGAGGAAATATACCAAGGTCACAGGATTATGGAAATAATCATGGAACGAGATTTAAACAAGGAAATCAGCAGTTCTCCAGAAATCAAAGTAGTAAACCAAAACAGCCTGAACGAATTCAATGCAGTGAATGTGAAGGATATGGTCATATTCAGGCTGAATGTGCAAATACCCAAAAGAAACGGGGAAAATATTATGTCACCTCATGGAGTGGAGATGAAGAAGAAGAGAAAGACGAAGAGGAACTTATAAGCAACTATGTGGCATTTAGAGCAAAAATTCATGATGCATCAGAGGACGAATGTTCCAACACACTGGATAAAGTTGAAGCTGTATGTTCCAACATAGATCCGTATGAAGCACCCAGTGATGAAGACGATGGACTTGGTGTAAGTGATGAAGAAATCTACAACACTTATGAAAATATGTATGTTATGTGGCTTCAAGTGGTTGACACAAACAAAGAGCTGATGGAAGAGAAAATACAGTTGATGGAAATAGAAAGAGAATTGCGTGTGAAAGTTGCTGAACTTAGAAAGGAGAATGAAAAATTAAATGAAAAGCTAATATTAGCAACCAAGAGAGCTGAGACTTCTGAAGCAGTATTTCTAAGCTGAACTCTGGAAAAGCAAAGATTGATGATATTCTGGATATGGGAAAGAACTTTGGAGATCGTCACGGAATTAGGTATTACAAACCACTCGAAAACACATGCACACTCAAGCCTGAGGCACACTAGTTACTCAAGAGTGTAGTAAATCTTAAGACAAAGATTTAAGAGGTAAAAAGAAAGTTCTGCAAGCCCTATCAAAGAAAACCTTTCATCTACAGCTACTGTTCATATCAAGGCCACTCAAAGGATCAATGCCAGAAACTACTCAGAGATCAAATGGCAAGACGTCAACTCGTGGTATGTTTCAACATAGGCGAAGTCTAGAAAACCAGGGTGGTCAGAAAGGTATGGGTTGTCAAAAGATCTGGTACATGCCTTGTTGCACATACTTTGCTTATATCATATTCCAGATATTCGTGGTACTTTGATAGTGGTTGTTCTCGCCATATAACTGGTACTCAATAATTCCTTACAAATATCACACCATACGATGGTGGTTATGTTACGTTTTGTGATGGAAAGAAGAGTACAATGGTTGGAAAATGTGAACTACAGATTAAAGGATTTCCAGTATTCACTAGTATGCTATTTGTGGAAGACCTGAAGGCAAATCTGCTGAGCATAAGTCAATTGTGTGATGACAATATGACTGTGGAATTTTATAAAGACAAATGCATAGTGAAACACGGAGAAGCCAAAGTTCCTTCAGGCATACGATCATCAGGTAATTGCTATCTGCTGGAACAGGAAGTACGATGTATGATCTCAAAACAGGTTGAAGGATTTATGTGGCATAGGAAGCTCGGTCACATCAATTACAAAACTTTGGTGAAAATTACAAATGCAAAAGCTGTACGAGGTATGTCTATCTTAACAAGCAAGGACGGAATTGTGTGCGGACCATGTCAACAAGGTAAGCAAATTCAATCTCCCCACTCATTAGTTCAATATATAACCACCTCAAGAAATCTGGAATTATTGCATATGGATTTGATGGGTCCAGTCAATACACCTAGTATAGGTGGAAAGAAAAATATCTTTGTATGTGTTGATGATTTCTCCAGATATACATGGGTAGCGTTCCTTAAAGAAAAATATGATACAGTAGAAGTGTTTAGAAGTCTGGTGATAAAGTTATAGACTGAAAAAGGAAGCCCAGCTGGAAAGATTGTTCGAATTCTTAATGATCATGGTAGAGAATTTAAAAATTCTCAATTTAGTGACTTCTGTGATGAGCTGGGATTCAACACGAGTTTTTTGTACCAATAACTCCTCAACAGAATGGTGTTGTAGAGTAGAAAAACATAACCTTGTAGAAGATGGCTCGAGTTATGTTAGCCGAGAAAGAAATTCACAAAAAATGGTGGGCAGAAGCTATTAACACAGCTTGCTATACCATTAATCGAGTATACCTGCATCGATTTACCAGTAAAACATTTTACGAGATTTGGAAGGGTAGGAAACCAAAAGTCTCATACTTTCATGTGTTCGAAAGGAAGTGCTACATCATCAGAGACAGAGAGCAAATGGAAAATTTGATAATCGCGGTGATACTAGAATATTTCTTGGGTATTCTGTCAATAGTCGTGCTTATCGTGTTTATAACCATTGGACCAACACACTTATGTTGTCTATAAATGTTATTGGGGACAATTCTGAAGAAGGGCAAAAGTCAGATGTCGTAGAAGAAGAACCTAGTAACACTCATGTTCCAACACAGCCTCGTCAACCTGATAAGGCAGATTCATCAAATGTTGGAACATCTGAGCAGACTGATGTTGAACCGGTGGACACTGAGCATGTTGGAACATCATCCCCCACTACTGTATTCTATGTTCCAAAACATGATTAACCAGAATCAATGGCACGGAGTACTTGACCAGTTTCTCAGGCGGATTACAAGAAGTTGGCAGGATTACAATGTTTCATCTCTCTCATTGAACCAAATAATTACAAGGAGGCATTACTGGATGAATACTGGATTGCTGCAATGCAAGAAGAACTAGGTCAATTTGCAAGAAATGATGTATGGTATCTCACTCCTCGCCCTAAAGGTGTCAATGTCATCGAGACAAAATGGATTTTCAAGAATAAATATGATGCTGACAGATATATTACTCAAAACAAAGCCAGACTGGTAGCTCAAGGATATACACAAGTTGAAGGTGTTAACTTTGATGAGACATTCACACTAGTTGCCAGGTTAGAGTCAATTCGAATTTTACTTGCTATTGCCTGCTCTATAAACTTTACTCAGTATCAAATGGATGTCAAGAGTGTGTTTCTAAATGATGTGGTAAATGAAGAAGTTTATGTGGAACAACCTAAAGGATTTGAGGATCCTCATTACCCCCATCATGTGTATCGCCTCAAGAAGGCCTTATATGGTTTAAAGCAAGCACCCAGGGCATGGTATGAATGACTTACTAACTTTTTTTCTTAAGGTTATCGTCGAGGGGAAGTAAATCGCACTTTATTTGTGCTTGATAAGTCATAAAAAATTCCGATTGCTCAAATTTATGTGGATGATATAGTATTCGACTTTACTTCACCATCTATGGTACATGATTTTGTCATAGTTATGCAGGCTGAGTTTGAAATAAGCATTGTTGGAAAGCTCACATACTTTCTAGAACTGCAAGTTAAGCAAGGTAAACATGGCATGTTCATAAATCAAAGTAAGTATGCACTGAATCTAGTAAAGAGATTTGGTTTAAGCAATGCTCGAGCAGTTAGAACACCTATGAGAATTTTTTACAAACTGGTCAAGGATGAGAAAGGAGTTATTGTTGATCAAAAGTTATACAGGGGAATGATTGGGAGTGTATTGTATTTAACAACAAGTAGACCAGATATATGTCTCAGCGTAGGGATATGTACAAGATTTCAGGCTGATCCAAAGGAGTCTCATCTCACTGCAGTCAAAAGAGTTATTCGATATGTAAGTGAGACTTCTGAGTATGGTGTCGGATACTCTAAGAATCAAGATTATGATTTAATTGGGTACAGTGATTCTGATTGGACTGGTAATGCTGATAATCGAAAGAGCACTACAGGTGGATGTTTCTTCATTGGCACAAATCTGGTTTCTTAGTATAGTAAGAAACAAAATTCGATCTCTTTGTCTACTGCGAAAGCTGAATATCTTTCTGCTGGAAGCTATTGTGCACAATTGTTATGGATGAAGCAAATGATGAACGACTATGGAATTCATCAAGGCCATTTGAAGATCTTATGTGACAATACAAGTGCTATTGATATTTCAAAAAATCCAATCCAGGACTCTCGAACTAAGCATATTGACATAAGGCATCATTTTATTAGATATATTGTTGAAAGAAAGGAAGTTGTGGTAGTCTATATTCCAACACATGAGCAGTTTGCTGATATCTTTATAAAGCCATTGGATACCGCCACCTTAAGTCTCAGACAACACTTTGGTGTTTGTCAAATTTGATATAATTCTTGACTTTATTTATGTGTAAATATTTTTTTTGTGAAATTCAGAAAAACACAAAAAAAGGAAAGAAGAAAAGTTTTACAAAAATAGAAGTTGTATAGTTATGGTATGTTGGAAGTTAATGTGCTTTGAGTTGATGTCTTGAGTTGACAAGAGAGAAAAGAAACATCATTGCTCATCTTGAAATGGGAAAAAAATTCACGGAAACCAAGGAAGTTAAGTGAAGAGTTTGGGTTGGTTTCAAAGTTATCTAAATCCTTCCAAATTCCTCTCTTTTTGGCCACTTCCCACACATCTTGGTTTCTTTCGGATTCCTGCCAAACTCCTCCCAGATTTTTCTCTGCGCAACAAATCTTTGACGAAAGATGTCTTTGAACCAAAAATCTCCCACGGTCGAAGAAGAAGTTCAAGAAAATCTTCAACCTCAATAAGATGTGAATGGCGAAAAAATGGAAGAAAATGTGGAGGCGGTCTTGCCTGAAGCTGACAGACAAGGTGAAGGAAACATAGAGGCTGACTTGACCGATGTTAGTGAAGAGAATGTAGAAGCCAGTGGTTAAATCTTCGATGGTGAATGTCAGGATGAAAGCCATTTCAGAAGGTAACGGATCCTGATCCCCCAACTCTTAAAATTCATGGAATGGAATTCAATACTGTAGACGAGATATTTGAATGGCTTGAAGCAAATAGAATTACAGTAGATTTAACCAAGATTAAGAGTATAGAGGGGGAATTCTTGAATGTTAAGGCCAAAGAATTCGTGTCCGGTGATATTGGAAATCTATGGAATATTGAAAACTATAAGGTTAAGTTTCTGAGGGGGAGGTATGGTGTGTACATAGGGAAGGACAAGTTTCACATTTATTCATCTATGCCTTATCCAAGTTATATGTTTATGAGAGAGATTAGCGATGATGAGGCAGTAGGATGGGATGTGATCAAGTCTACAGATAGGTTGCCTGTAAGATTCTTTGATTTGAAGGCAGGTCAGAGATTGGAAGAGCTGAGAAAACTAGTGATAATTGAAGTCTCTGACAGCAAAGAAGAAGACCATGTTGGCTACACAGAAGGCAGGGGCTGGAAATACTGTCGAGATGGAAGCTGATGATGAAGATATGGGGGGGGGGTGAATACCATATTAAGGTATCGAGTGATGTTGTTGCTGATGGAGAGCAAACTGGAGAGCCTATTTCTAGATAGAGTGAACCAGACCAAGACCAGCATGTTGGAACACAGATTGTTGGAGAAGAAGCTGAGGATACTGAGTATGTTCCAACACAGGAACATACATAGATGAATTACTCAAGTGATGAGATGTTGGATGAGTTCTTCCAGACGGCTAAGGGCAAGAGAAAGGTGGCTGCTACTGAGGTTTCCCCACCAACTAAAAAGGCCAAGAAGAATCAGGAAGCTCCTAAGAGGAAAGTGCTGCCACCTCTACCTGTAACTGATGCACTGTCATTTTCGTACTTTGATATAAAATGTCAAGAGATGGGAGAAGTATTTGCAGAGAGGAAGGTGATCTCTGAGAGACCCATAGACTTGGAGGCATATAGGGGATTTGTCGTTTTTTGAATTTTTTGGAATTGATAGGAATGAAGAGGCATGCCACTATACAGTTTCGGTACAATAGACAGGTGGTCATTGAGGTGCGCCAACTTAATGGCTGTAAATTTAGAAGCTGACTCTCCTTGGTTTGAAAGGGTGTATTTACGAGGGAAGATTGTTGACTTCTCATCTGCCAGAATAAACAAGATTTTAGGGCTGTAAACACCAGAATTTGAGGGGGTGTTTCCAGAGGGTCTAGAAGTGTCAGATGATCATATTCTGGAAACAATCTCAGGAGGATACAAAACCAAGTGGCCCGAAACTGGTTATTCACAGGTTTCTTGTCTGTCATCAAGATTCTTTAGTCTGTATTAAGTAGCAGTAAACTACTAGATGACATCCTCAAACACTACGGCCCTGAATAGAGAAATGGCTAAGCTGTTGTTATGTGTTGGAACACAGAAATCAGTCAACCTTGGATTGTTCATACAGTAGAATCTAGTGAGGCAAGCTACATATCCTAAGGCAAAACATGTCATTGTGTATCCCTGCTTGATTTTGGCGTTGGCTAAAAGTGCCAAGGTGAAGGGGAAGGAAAAATATGTGATCATAGACACGGAATTCCTACGGCATAACAAGAAGACATTTGGCATGAGGCATGTCTGTGATTTACCTTGGAATCCTTCAGGCTTCACTTTTGCAACTGCTGAAAAGAAGGACAAAATGGTGGTCTTGAATGCAAGACTGGGAGCAATAGCCATTCAAATGGCAGCACTCGAAGCAGAAAAGGCTAAACTGGAGATGGAGAAAGCGCAGCTGGAGACCTGCTCCTGAACGGGATTTTTTTTCTCTATGTTCCAACACAGGTGTCATATTCAGGGGGAGCCTGCTTTCTGCTTATTTTTAAGTTTATTTGCCTTTGGAATATTTATGGCCCCCAGGGGGAGAATTTTGGCAATTTTGGCTGTAATATGATTATTTGTATTTGATGGTATTCTGTAATTCTTGGTCTTCGGTTCTGATTCGTATTTTGATGGAATTCTTGTATTCAGTTGGTAGTCTTTTTTATTAGATTAAGTATTTTTGATATGTTCTAACATAGGTGGACTTGGGAAGACATATGTGTTTGATTACAAGTTTTGAGTCGTCATATTTTGGCCAAAAAGTTTTGAGTCCACAAAATTTCAAAGGAGGGGATTTTAAAGTCAAGTGGTATTCATTGAATATTTTAATTGGCAAATTTGTGAACATAGTTGGAAACAAAAATCTTTCCATGTTGGAACATGGGATTACCATATATACGCCTATAAGATCTTACGCATAAGGGTCAGAATATTATGGTATTTGTGAGATATGAAAATTTGAATATTCTTCTATATATTAGGCGTGTAGAAGCATAGTTGATTTATGGAAAATTTCTACAAATATGGTGTGGATATTATCGAATATATGGGAGATATTGTGATAAGGAAAATCCCTTTATTTATGGGATTTGGATATGCTTCAAGAAGCAGATAAGGAATAGAAATATTATGGAGATAATTATGGAGAGTTCCGATCTTCTCATGGCTTTAAAAGTGGACAACCACGGCTGCATTCAATATGGTTTTAATCAGAGAAAATATGCACACAGATTTTCAATATTTCGATAGAATTGCAAAGAGCCAGAATTCTATGTTCCGACATACGTGACATGCCATTCAAAGTTCATAATCATATGGCTTAATTCCTCGGGAGGAGGAGATCCAGTATCGACGAGTTTTGAGGTCAGAGGAAGTCTGATAAATGCGGATCGGTAGCTAGGAGAGCTAGCAGAATTCACACGTTTAATTAGTAAAGATAAGTATTTTGTATGGTGTATTTTGTATTGTATCTTTCTGATTAGTGGATTCATTCTGAACTGGGATAGGCCTCGCAAATGTAAGTGGGTTTCACCGAACTGCATAACTAAGTCTCGTGTCTTTAATGCTTTAATTTTTGCATACTTGGTTAGATATGCTATTTTGGAACATACTAGTAATAATTAGAAAAAAATGGCAAAACCAAATTTGACTATTGATGCATGTTAGGCATAATTATGGGAAGTATTTACATAAAAATACTTTCCTCATTGTGTTCATAGTTGTTAGAGTAAATCAGGTTTCTGATTAGATTTTGATTGATTCTGGAAAAGTCATGTTAACTAAACCAGAGTTCTACCCATAATATGTTTCCTTATTGTACTCTATATATTCTTGTCATCAATACAATAATTGATTACGAGAAATATAATTCTATCATGGTATCAGAGTGTGGTCAGATCCAAGAATCTAAAACCTAAAATTCAAGTCGGCATTTTTTTCTCTTCTCCCTTTTCCGCCGCCAACTTGGCATTTTCCCATCACCTTCCGAATTTTTTTAACCTCCCTCCCTTCCTTTTTTCCGATCAATTGACATGCTTCCTTGTGTCTCTCAACTATCCAAATGGCGAAGAGAAGTTTTCATACAACACACTGCTTCACATGATGCAGATCAAGCTTACCTCTACCAATTATCTCCTCTGGAAACGTCAGACTAGTTACGTTCTCCGGCCTCAAAAACTCTATGGTTTTCTCGACAGCTCGACTCCTTGTCCACCTCATCCGTCTCCGCCACCGTTTAGCTCCTTCTCCTTTGCGTCGGTCATACCATCCCTCCTGGTGGCGCAAAATTCGATCCTCGAGCAGCATACTTGAAGGCTATGGTTGAGTATGAGCAATGGGTCGATCAAGATCAACGGGTATGCAATCTTTTATTTTCTTCTCTCACTCCAGAAGCCCTAGCCCTTGCTAAGATTCCTGAATGTTCAACCTCCAAGGAGATTTAGGACCATCTTGCTGCAACCTATCAGAATAGCAACATTTCCACAATCCTTCACCTCCGTGTAGACGCTCATGGTATTCAAAAAACTGGTACAGTACATGAACTCCATATTAAATTTAAAGACAGTTTCGACCAACTATCTGTTATGGGTTCTCTGGTTAATAATGATGATTAAATAGTTTGGTTTCTTAATGCCCTTGGTAATGAATTCAAAGATTTTTCTTGCTCCGTTGATAAATTCTTCTCATACGCCCCTTTATGCTGAAGTTTTGTCACGTGCTAAGAATCATGAGGCATTTTTGTAAAATCTCCATGGAAATTCAATACCTGCATCTTCTCCAGTAGTTTTTTCTGTAGGTGAGTAACCCCTAGTAGGTCGCGCGTGGGATCACGTGCCAGCCAGGGGTGGTGCGTGGGGTTCACGGGCCCCCAGAGGCAGCCAATCTAGTGGTCGACGAGGTGGTCGGTTTGGCTCTAGTCCTGGTCAGTTCACGACTGGGGCTGGTTCTGGATGCGGTCGTCCTCACTGTACTTGGAGAGGTTATCCAGGCCATTATGCTGCTACTTGTTACAAGATGTTAGCGCAGACTCGTCGTTCAGACTCCACACACTTGGCCAAAAATTTTCAGAATTCCCTGCAGTTAGAGCCATCATCTCGTGCATCAGACATGTATGTTGATTCTGGTGCTACTAGTCATATGGTGTCTTCAGTTTCTAGTCTTGATAGTGTCACCCCTTATTCTTATAATTCTTGTGTTTCTGTTCGTAATGGTGCTTCTATCCCAATTTCTCATATTGGTGTTTCTCGGATTTCTGACACCTTGACACTGTCTGATGTTTTGGTCGTTCCTGCCATCACTAAAAATTTACAGTCTATTAGTAAATTGACCAGGGATTTAAATGTATTAGTCACTTTTGATGACCAAAACTTTGTGATTCTGAACAAGGTTTCCAAGGCAGTCATGGGCATTGGCCACAGTGATGGAGGACTGTACGTGTTAGACAAGGGTGATGCAACTCTAGTTTCCTTCTTGCAGTAGAATAAAGGACGTGCATCTTATAAGCTTTGGCATGTTCGACTGGGGCACGTGCCAGTGACTATCATCTCTGGTTTACAGAGGTCCGGTCTTCTTTCAGTTTCCTCTTTACTACCTAAACCGCAAACTTGCGCTCTTTGTGTTATGGCAAAGAGGCAGCGGTTAGCTTTTGTTGAGAATCAAAGCATGCTACGCGCATTCTGGACTTGGTACATTGTGATTTGTGGGGCCCCTCCCCAGCTTTATCTGGAAATGACTTTTCTTATTATGCCTTGTTTATGGATGATTACTCTCGCTTTACTTGGTTTTGTCCACTGCATCGAAAATCAGAGTTTTTTTACACTTACTTGCAGTTTGAAGAGGCCTTAGTCGAGATCAATTTACGTCCAAAATAAAGGTTTTTCAAAGTGATTGTGGCACTAAGTTCTTAAATATGCGCCTACGATCCCATTTTGCCTCCAAAGGAATTCATCATCAAGTTTCGTGCCCATACACCCCGGAGCAAAACGGACGAGCCGAGTGCAAACACATACATGTTGCTGAAATGGGCCTCACTATGCCTTTTCATTTGCATATACCCTTGTCCAGATGGGATGATGATTTTGCCACTACAGTTTACACTATTAATCGGCTTCCCACTTCGGTGTTACAAGGGACTTCTCCTTATATACTTCTTTATCAGTGTGATCCGATTTACTAAAACTTCCATCCTTTTGGTTGTCGGGTATTTCCATATGTTTGTCCTCATAAGTTATCTCCTCGGAGCATTCCTTGTGTTTTTATCTGTTACAACTGCCATTATAGGGGTTTCTACTGCCTTGATCCTTCTACTAGCAAGATCTATGTCACCCGTCATACTTGTTTCGACAAAGGTTTTTTTCCTTTTACCTCATCTTCAACCTCGTCAACTGGTTCCACTCTCTTGACCTTAGATATTTCTACCTTTCTAGACACTGACATAGTTATGGCCCACTACTCTCAACCCTTGATCAACCGTCATCTACGCCCTACACTATTTACTCATTGGACTCTGTTCCACCGTCTCTTGATCGGTCAACCCCCCACGTTCACCAGCGGCCAGTCCTTCTCCCATGGTGGCATCATCTCCGGCCACATCGGTTGTTCAGTCCTCGACGTCCTCTTTGGCTCCTTCTCCTCCAACCTCTTTACTGCAGCATCGTACTCATTGCATGGGCACTAGATCATCCACTGGAGCTATTGAGCATCGAGGCTATTATGATCTTATGGGTCATGGTCTTCTTGCTGCCCTTCTCACCCAGTCGGAGCCCACTGATTATCGTTCGGCGTCGAAGGACCCGTCTTGGGTCGCTGCTATGAATGAAGAAATTTCTGCTTTGCGGGGCCAGCACACTTGGGATCTTGTTCCACACCCATCTAGTGCCAACATTGTTGGATCCAAATGGGTTAATCGGCTGAAGTATCATCCCTATGGTACAGTTGATCGTCACAAAGCGTGGCTTGTTGCGCAAGGGGTCTCTCAGATTATGGGCTTCAATTTCGATCATACTTTTAGTCAATTGGTCAAGGCCTCCACTGTCTGGACCGTTCTTGCCATTGTCACTATGCACTATCGGCCTCTTCATCAGTAGAATGTCAAGAATGCCTTTCTGAACGATATTCTTGATATTCTGCTTTATATGGCACAACCAGTCGGTTATAAGGACTCTCTTCATCTAGATTATGTTTTCCGCTTGGAAAAGGCCATTTATAGTCTTTAGCAAGCAGCTTGAGCTTGATTTCAGTGTTTTAGCACCTATCTATCGCAGCTCGGGTTTCAGTGTAGTTCTACCGACACTTCCCTTTTTGTTCTCTCTCGAGGCTCGTCATTGCTCTATCTCTTGGTCTATGTTGATGATATCATTCTCACATGCAATGACTCTTGGCTCCTTCGACAGTTTATTGATCGGACACATCAGAAGTTTGCTATTAAGGATTTGGGCGCCCTCCACTACTTTCTTGGCTTGTAAGTATCACCCACTTCTTCAGGTCTACTTCTCAGTCAAGCCAAGTATGCTCGGGATATTCTCACTCTTGGTGGAATGTTCAATGCTTCCCCGATCTCTACCCCATTTGTTCCTGGTTTGTAGTTACACAGCTCCACCAGTCCGCCATTTTGGAGTCTGACACTATATCGATCCCTTGTTGGTGCCCTACAGTATCTGACGATTACCCGCCCTGTTCTGGCGTATGCGATTAACACCGTCAGTCAGATTCTCCAGGATCCTCGTGATGACCATTACGTTGCAGTCACTCAGATTCTTTGCTACATCCGATGCACTCTCCATTTTGGCCTCACCTTTCGCTCGGCCAGTACTCCTGAGGTCTTGGGGTATTCAGATGCTGATTGGGGTCGTTGTCTTGAGACTCACCGATCTACATATGGCTATGCAGTCTTTCTTGGTGGAAACCTTGTTTCATGGAGTGCCAAGAAGCAGCCTACCGTCCCTCGTTCCAGTACTGAGTTGGAGTATCAAGCTCTCGCCAACACAGCCTCGGAGGTGGTCTGGATGACTCATTTGCTTCGTGACCTTCGGGTTCCGCTTTTGAGCTCCCCACTGCTGTTATGTGACAACAGTAGTGCCATTTTCTTAGCTCAAAATCTGGTTGCTCACAAGCGGACCAAACATATTGACATCGACTATCACTCTGTACGTGAGTTGGTAGCTTCTGGCAAGCTGCGTGTTGCCCATGTTTTCACTGGTCTTCAGATTGCTGACACTTCACCAAAGGACTCTCTCGTCCACTGTTTGAGTTCTTTCTCCAAGCTCTGCGTCGCTAAACGTCCGACGCTTTGCTTGAGGGGGTGTTAGAGTAAATCAGGTTTTTGATTAGATCTTGATTGATTCTGGATAAGTCATGTTGACTAATCCAGACTTCTACTCATATTATGTTTCCTTATTGTACTCTATATATTCATGTCAGTAATACAATAATTGATTACGGGAAATATAATTCTATCAATAGTTATAGCTCATTAACAATTGTAAACACTCACTCTTGTATATGGTGCATAAATCTTAAAATCCTGAAAGGGCTTATTTGCACAAGATGAGGTTTCTAACAGGCTGCCCAAAAATGGCGTCGCCTAATGATTTACAATAACAACACCATGTTTTCCCTTTTCTTCATTTCTTCTCCTTTTGTTTTAACCTTTTCCTTCTTCTTGGACACCTTCTTCTTGGACACCTTCTTCTCATCAACTCCAACCTCCATTCTCCCATTATCTTCTTTTACAATAAATTATTTCTTAATATCCAGTCGATCCCGCCTCACTTTGAAGAAGCTGTGACCAGAGATGTTAGATCTTAGATCACATTTTTTAAAAAAAATTTACAACTGCCTTTATAAGGCATAACCATTGTTCCCGCCATTTAATTTGCATTTCATTAGTTTTAAGAAAATTTTTTAGTTTGGTGCGCTGCTGTGAATTATAAATCTTTTGTTTGCTAGTGTTGAAAATAAATGTAATAATTTGTGTTTGTATTCATGACCCCAGGGTACTGATAGAGGTTAGGCCCAAGAAGATCATTGTGCCGCAGGTATGGCAGAGAAAATTTTTAATACACTAACTTAATTGATGCATTCATGGGTAATTAAGGGCGATAATTAAGGAGTACGTTATTTAGGACACGGAGTATAAATACAAGGTACACATTTACTTATCATTCATTCTGTCTTAATCATATTGAACACTTGGACTAATTTAAGCATCGGAGTGCTGACCCCTGGAACCCCAAGGATAGTTTGATTGCAGGTCCACTCGAGAAGAACCCAAGCCCACAAACTGATCGGTGGTCAAAGACGCATCAAGTGGCACCATCTGTGGGGACGAGTAAGCCGGATCAAGGGTTTGGAGAGTTTATGTCCATGGTAGTTCGGAGGAGTGAAAGATTGAGGTCAATAGGTACGGGGGCTGGATCTCCACCAAGGTTAACATTGGAGAATCCAGAAAGAGGAAACGATGCCCGCATCAAGGACAACGACATGGCTAATCCTCAAACGATGAGAGCAGAGTTGCAAGCAGAACCTAGTACAGGCGTAGGCCATGAGGGGGGACAAACCTCAGTGGTGATTGGCGCAAACACCCTGGTACCAATCCAGCATGGTATGTCGGGGACCTTGAGGACTTTGGAAGTGATAGGAGAGCAAAGACAGGGAGATACTGATCCCCTGCTCGAGAGGGTGGTTGATTCGAGGGATGGAAGGTTTACGAAAGTTTTGGGAGACTCGTATATGGAAGCCTATGGCCAACATGGGCAAGGAAATCAGAACGTAGAGAGGGTAAACCCAAGTCAAGATGTGGAACGAGCAGCTCAGGTCCTGGCTGTGGCTGGTTACCGGATCACCCCTCCTCTGAGGGATGATAGAGTCACGATGGGGGCAGTACCGCCCTCGCCTTTGGGAATAACTACATGGTGGGTCTCTCAACCCCCAATAGCTTACCCTTATCAGGGATATATTGCAGAGCCGCTACAGGCTAGGCCTCAGCCTTCCATTCCTAGTTATTCCCAAGTTCCTGTATATGCGCTACCCCCACTAGTCCCATCTGCTCCTACCCTTGACCTAGCTGGTCCAGGAGCAGCATATAGAATAATGACTTCTTCTGGCACGCAAGGATATGGGGGTATGTGAATCAGCCAGGGGCTATACAATCCTTATGTTCAACCGCCACCACCACCAGCATACCAGAACCTCAGACTGCAGTGGATGAACCAAGAATATGGAGGAACCCAACCTCTCTATATGCCACAGTTGGGTGGTCACGATAGGGGGGCTAAATCTACCAACGGGTTCAGTACGAACCCCCCTCGAATGCAAGTGAATTGTTAAGAAAGGAATTGGATAGGTTGATCGGCTCCTTGGGCTAGGCTGCAGGGTCTCCTTTTAGCTCGGTGATCACAGGGGTAAGATGGCTGGTAGAAGTGAAGCCTCTAAAAGGACTTCCCATATAGAATGGTGAAATTAACCCTCGAGAGTTCATACAGACATTCCTAGGCTTGATGAGTTCGAGGGACTTTGATGAGAAATTGACATGCAAGCTGGTAGGCAGCTACTTGTGGGGAAAGGCACAGGAGTGGTTTAATAAGTTTCCAAGGGGCTCACTCCAATCGTATCGGGACTTCAGCAGAGTGTAGTTGAGCCAGTACGTGCAGAAGAAGAAGTTTACCAAAACTTTTTTAGAACTTCACCAAACTAAGCAAAAGCCAGGGGAAAGCATAGAAACATTCTATCACCGATATGTAGATGAGAGTTTGGGAGTGATAGAAATGACAGAGAATGAGGTAATCCAGGGGTACCTGCTGGGGATGTAGGACCTAGAATTATACAAGAAACTGGGTACTAACACTCCTAAGACACTGCAAAAACTTCAGGAGGTCGTGGAGCGATATTTGAGGGTAGAGGAGGCAACTAGAAGGAAAAGAGATAGCCTTGTAGAGAAAGCAGGAAGAAATGTAGAGCATAGAGGAAAGAGGCTGGTCCAACCCATAAGAACACCATTCAAGAGAATCTGCTGCCCCCAATGCTTGGTGGGAAAACCCCTGAACAGATTTTAAGCATACATAGAGGTTTGTTTTGGACACCTCTACCTTTGCAGAGTTTGTAAAACTCGATTGCAGCCCGGAGAGTAACAAATCAGTATTGTGATCATCATAGAGATTATGATCATGACACAAACGATTGCATGCAGTTAAGGATGGAGATTGATAGGTGTAAGCGGGAAGGACAATTTCGATGACAAGGACATAGGAACCAGGTTGCCCCATCGAGGCCCCAGATAAATTAATGGTAGCCTTACAGAAGAAACAATCAAAACAATGGAGTTAGAGAAGATAGAAGGCCTCGAGAACAGGGGGTTCGAGAGAGAGGGCATGAAGGAAGGCAGTATAGACCCCAGGAGCAACAGGGGGGAAATCAAGAAAACCAAAATGGAGAAAACCCACCCGCCTGAAGTGTAATTAACATCATCAATGGTATGGTGGGACACAGATCCTCAAATAGTGTGATAAAGGATGAAGCTCAAAGGGTTCCTGGTGAAGAGCTCGGTCATAAGAGATTTCGACCGGATGAGACTGTCACTTTCTCGGAAGCAAATATTGTGCCGAACCAAATGCCCCATGAAGACCCCATGGTAATTTCAACCATTATTGGAACGTCCTTGATCAGGAGGGTGTTTATTGATGATGGGAGCGGGGTAGAAGTGATGTTTGCTGAGTGTTTTGACCAGTTAGACATAGGGTGTGAGAATTTGAAAAAATCTGCTTCCCCTTTATCAGGATTTACAGGGAATCCAATATTTCCCATTGGAGAGATAACATTTCCCGTTCGAGTGACGGATGACGACAAGGGAGTGACCATCAGGTGTAGTTTTGCTGTCATGGATGCACATTTCCCTTATAATGTGATCTTAGGAAGGCCATGGATGTGCCAGGCTTGGGCGGTCTGGTCACCCTACCACCTGGTGATGAAGTTCTAAACTGAAAAGGGGGTGACATCCATTCGAGGGGATCAGACTGTGGGACAAAAATGCAACCTAACGGCAGTGCAAGAAGAAAGGAAATGAAGTAATGTAGCGGCAGTGCACGCAGAGGCAGGATTAGCTAATACAGTACAGACCCCATTCGGGATAAATGGTTAGTAGCTGTTGGGAAACTAATTCTTGAAGATGTGAAAAGAGGACTGCAATACTTACTAGGAAAATTTGGAGATGTGTTCTCGTGGGATACTTCTGACCTGACGGGAGTCCATTCAAGTCTCGCATTGCATAGGCTGAATATCGAACCTTCGATTAAACCAGTGAAGCAGAAGAGAAGAGTGTTCACTTCCGAACGAGCTGAGGCAATTAAAGAGGACGTGGAAAAATTATTGAAGGCAGATGTGATCGAGGAGGTATTCTATCCCGATTGGATCGCCAACCAGTTATGATTCCAAAGCATGATGGAGCATGGAGGATGTGTATAGAATTTACTGACCTAAATAAATGTTTCCCCAAAGATAGTTACCCATTGCCACTAATCAACAAGTTGGTGGAAGCCATCAGTGGATACAGAATTTTGGCATTCTTTGACGCACATAAAGGGTACCCCCAAATTCTCATGGCGAAGGAAGATGGGGAGAAGACATCGTTCATTACAGACGTGGGCACATACTGCTATAAGAAGATGCCCTTTGGGTTGAAGAATGCTGGGGTTACTGATCAGAGGCTGGTCGATAGACTGTTCAGAAGATAGATAGGGAAAAACATTGAGATATATATGGATGACATGGTGGTCAAAAGCAAGAGTTATGAAGAATTTTTAAAAGACCTGGAAGAAGCATTTGGTAAGCTTCGGGAAGCTAATTTGAAGTTGAACTCGTCTAAGTGTGTCATTGGTGTGGGAGCAGGGATGATTCTCTGATTCATGGTCTCAGAGAGGGGGGATCAATGTAAACCCGGAAAAGGTCGAAGCTCTGAGGACAATGAAAACCCCACAATTGATAAAGGATGTGCAGAAGCTTACAAGATCTTTAGCAGCATTAAGCAGGCTCTTATCGAAGGGGGCAGAGAAGCATTTGTCTTTCTCTGATGTTCTTTGAAGGGAAAAAAGTTTGAGTGGAATGGTAAGTGCGATGAGGCATTCGAGAAGTTGAAAGAACATTTGGGGACATTGCCTACCTTGATGAAACCAGACAAGGATGAGACGTTGTACTTGTATATTTCTACATCACCGCTAGCAAATAGCGCGGCTTTGGTTAAAGAAAAAGAAAAGGTTTAGCACTCGATCTACTTTGTTAGCTGTGCCTTGCAAGGGCCGTAGATGAGGTATACGGTTCTTGAAAGGTTGATTTTAGCTCTTGTGCATGCAGCCCGAAGGTAGAGACCCTACTTCTAGGGACATAAGATAGTGGTGCTCACGAACCACCCAATTTGACAGATCTTGCTAAGGCCAGAGATTTTTAGAAGAATGATGAAGTGGCCAGTAGTGTTGGGAGAACATGATATCCAGTATCAACCTCGAGTTACGATTAAGGGGCAGGCACTAGTAGATTTTATAGTGAAAACTACATAACCCCTTGAAGTGTGTTAGGAGCCCACTTGGAATGAATGATAAGTAAATGCGTACCTTGTATTTATACTCTGTGTCCTAAATAACGTACTCCTTAATTATCGCCCTTAATTACCAACAAATGCGGTATCTAAGTTAGAGTATTAAATATTCCCCTAACCGGGCTGCCATACATGCGGCCCAATGGCTTTCTTGGGCCTAACCTCTATCAGGTACATTATATAGTAGTACAAAATACCTATACAACCTAGGAAAAGGAAATAGAAACTAATTACAATTACAAGTAATATTTATATTCCTTAACACCCTCCCTCAAGTTGGAGTATGGGATAAGAAATTCCCAACTTACCAAGTAATGAATGAAACTGATTACGTCCGAGAGCTTTGGTAAACAAGTCCGCATGTTGATCTGTAGTGCATATATGATGAGTAACTATAGTACCAGACTGCACAAGATCCCAGACAAAATGACAATCAACTTCAATATGCTTCGTTCATTCATGGAACATTGGATCTGCCACAATATGAAGAACAGATTGACTTTCACAAAACAAATGCATAGGAGAAGTATGTGTAACCCCTAAGTCTTTCAGTAAAGACTTAAGCCATAACAACTCACAATAGGTAGCAACCATAACACGATACTCCACTTCAACAAAAGACCGAGAAACTATAGGTTGCTTCTTGGTCTTCTAAGAAATCGAAGAACCACCAATCATCACAAAGTAACTAGAAAGAGAACACCGAGTAATAGGGCAAGCAGCCCAATCAGAATCACACTAAGCAGTCAACTATAACGCACTACAGGAAGAGAGAAATAAACCTTGATCATGATGGCTCTTCAAATAGTGCAACACACGAACTGCAACTTACCAGTGAAGAACACAAGGAGACTTCATGAATTGAGCAAGTGTGTGAACCGAATAACTAAGCTCAGAACGTGTGATGGTAAGGTATATGAGGCATCCAACCAGTCGCCTGTACTACTCTTGATCATGGTAAAGTAGACCCTCAACACGCGCTAGATCGTGTTGCTGCTCTATCAGAAAGTCAGTCGGTTTAGAGGCAGATAAACTTGTATCAGATAAAAGGTCCAGGGCATATTTCCGTTGTGAAAGAAACATCCCCTCCGATCTTCTAGCAATCTCTATGCCCAAGAAATACTTAAGCAAACCAAGATCTTTCATGTGGGAACAAGAATTCATTTATTTCTTGAATTCAGATCTTTCATGTGGAAACAAGAATTCATTTATTTCTTGAATTCAGAGATAAGCACGGAAGAGCTACCAGCAATGACCGAATCATCCACATAAACCAGAACATGCAAAGAAACCAATCCACGGGAAAAAACAAACAGAGAGTAATCTGCTTTATTCTGAAAAAATCCAAATGCTCGTGAAGCCTGTGCTAATTCGACAAACCAATTTCTAGGAGCCTGGCGAATACCATAAAGAGATTTCTGAAGGTGACATAACTGACCAGGGATCATAGAATAGCCCGGTGGAGGTCACATAAAAACCTCTTCATGCAGATCACCATGCAGGAAAGCATTATGCACATCCATCTGATGCAGTTCCCAACCACAAATCATTGCAACAAATAAGAATAGGAGAATTGAATCATTTTTGCAACCAGAGCAAATGTCTCAGTATAGTCAATCCCTTCAACCTGACGATTTCCAAGAAACACTAGGTGCGCCTTATAACGCTCAATGGTACTATCTGAATTAAACTTTGTTCGGTGAACCCACATGCAACCAATTGCCTTCTTATCCAGAGGTAGATGAGCCATAGTCCAAGTCTGATTGCGCTCAAGCGCAGTGAGTTCTTCAGTCATAGCATCTCGCCAATGAGCATGTTGTGATGCCTCAAAATAAGTAGTGGCATCTGCACTAGAAGTTACTGCACCCGAAAATCTAGAATGCATACTAGAGAATTTATTAAAATTTACATAATCAGTAAGAGGATAAAGAACACCTGAGGATAGTGACGGCAGATGAGTGATCGTAGCAGTAGGGGGGTCTTCAGTAGTAAAAGCACATACATAATCATCACATTCATAGTCTTCAAAATATGGAAGAGGTTGGCGAGCGCTAACACTCTGTCTGATAGGAGGCAACTCAGCAGCGAGAGAAGACATCGGAACAACCAGCGAAATAAGGGGCAGAGCTGACAAAAGTAGACAGCGAATGGAATTATCTGGGGTCAGAGACATCGCATCGGGCGGCAGAGCAGAAGGAGTTACTGGAGCTGGCGGCACGTGATGCGACGGCATCCCGGGCGGTGCATCTCAGGATGGATTGGCAAGGGTTTCCTGTGATCTGGGTCGGTCGCCATATCACCGGCGCGACGGCGGCTGGCGGCAAGGGTGCGGCAGTGGCCAGCAGAATAGGCACGGCGGTGATCGGTGGCATAGGGTCGGTGGCGGCCACCGGGACTAGGAAAGCTGCGATCTGGTCATGTGACCCTGACGGCGGCGGAAGTGATGCCGACGGTGAGGTGGTTGCACCACCGGGATCCACTGATGAGGCTGATGTCGGAGTTGCTACATACGAGAACTGGTCTTCAAAAAAATTGGCATCCCAACTGTTAAAGATGATGCAGGATTTCAGGTAAAAAACTCGATAACCTTTCTTTCTGACTACATAACCAAGGAACAAACATCGCCAACTTCTTGGTGCAAACTTGTCACGGTATCTGGAAATGTAAGAGACATAGCACAAACACCTGAAGACTCACAAAAGCTTGTAGTTTGGAGTGCGACCATAAAGTA
Source organism: Rubia yunnanensis (assembly GCA_037428765.1). Classification (NCBI taxonomy): domain Eukaryota; kingdom Viridiplantae; phylum Streptophyta; class Magnoliopsida; order Gentianales; family Rubiaceae; genus Rubia; species Rubia yunnanensis. Next base: position 87,386,628 of record CM075068.1, read on the forward strand.
GCTCAAATGGTGTGTGGCCGTTGAGTTGCTTCATTGGTTTCCAGTTAATCAAAAATGCAGTAGTAAGAACACATTCCCCCATAAATCAATAGGCAGATTAGCTTGAAAGTATAAAGAACGAGCCACATTTAACAAATGACGATGCTTGCGCTCCACACGACCATTCTGATGTGGTGTATCAACCATAGAAGTTTCAAAGATGATGCTAGACTAAGCAAAATTAGATCGCTAGGGTAGAAATTCTGTACCATTATCAACACGAACACGATGAATGGTGCACCCAAACCGGTTCTTGATCAAAGCACAAAACTTCACAAATCTAAAGGCTACATCTGACTTAGCTACTAACAAGTAAGCCCAAACAGCTCGGGAATAATCATCAACTATAGTTTTAAAAAAAATTTGCACCACTAGAAGTTGGTGTTCTATAAGTCCCCCAAACATCACAATGTATCAGTTCAAACAAAGAACTAGCATTTGAGGAGCTCAAAGGAAAACTATGTATAGTCTGTTTTGATCTATGACACACGGAGCAAGGTATAGTAGTATTATTTGTGCTAAAATCAAGGGTAGAAATAGAGGACAACACTGTAGATAATGGATGACCAAAGCGTTGATTCCATAGATCAGATGAAGAAACTAAAGCAACTGTCGGAATAGACTGCAGGAGATGAGGACGAACGCTAGTATCCAACAAAATAAGCCAATAAACCCCCCCTGCTGTTCACCCACACCAATCACAGTCCTCGTACTAATTTTCTGTAAAATGCAATAATTTTTAGTAAACAAAGCTAGACATTGTAAGGCAGATAACAATATAGAGCATGATAACAAATGACATCACAAAGTAGGTATGTAGAGCACACGAGTAAGGGTGACATCACCAAAATCAATAGAACCATATTGTGTAGCAGACGACACAGATCCATCAGGCAATATAACATTCACAGAATTGGTAGCAGTAGTAATATCAGTAAGAGAACCCTTGTCACCAGTCATGTGATATGAGGCTCTCGAATCAAGAATCCAGGGTAAAGTAGACTTACCTGACCCATGGTAAGAAAAATAATTAAATTGATTAAATAAATGTAGTCCATTGGTTGTCAAACAGAGCAGAACCAAAATCACATCGAGTAGGGGTGCCGGAGAAGGAGGCCGTTGCAAACCCTTGCTGCAACGGTGAAAAGAGGTATAACACAAATTATTTATTTTGTTTACTAAATAAATAATAAAAATAAAGGGCAACCAATACGGGCAAAACAACAGCAAGAGACACCAGGTGTGTGGTTGCACTCGCCAGTAGAATGTAAGGCGCGTCTAAATCACCGCGCATGGAAACACACACTTTTGGATGAGGCCCACCTCTCTGTATCCGCGAGTGAGTGCACGCGCTTCTAGAAGGCCCGGATGGAGTCAGACAAATCGCCGGTCAAATGGAGGCAACTGAGATCGCCGGTCCAACTGAGCTAAACAAGATTGCCGTAAAACAGAGGCACTGACACCGACAGAAGCTGGAGGCACAAAAATTGAGAGCTGAGTTTGGCAAATTTGATCGGAGAATTGATGACAGTGGCGGCAGAAACTGAAGCTGGCGCCGGAGAAGTAAGAATCGAAGCTCAGCGAAGAAGCAAGACCTGAGTCTTGGCAGGACTTGATCGGAGCAGCTGAACACAAGATCAACGGCGGGCTGGTGGTGGTGAACCAGCAACGCCCAAGTTTTTTTTAACGGATGAAAGACAGCTTGAATCGATGGTGAGTGTAGGTCACGTGCGGACGAGGAAAAATTTAGGGTTTAAATTTCAGGATTTTAGGCTCTGATACCAAGTTGAAAATAAGGGTAATAAATAATGTTTGTATATTATATAGTTGTACAAAATACCTATAAAATGTAGGGAAAAGAAATAGAATTTAATTATAATTACAAGTAATATTTATATTCCTTATATTCCTTGACATTATTTTGGAGGCAACAAATGTTGCTTCAAGAGCTTAGGGCTTCCTTCTGTAAATCTCAACTAAGCCTTGGCTTCATCTCTTTTTCTGTTTCTGTTGCTCTTTTGTTGTATTACACGGCTTGGGAAGGCCTAATATAATTTTCCCCATCTTCCTCTAGATGGTTTAAGAAAAAAAAATTAACAACTTAATATAAAATAAAAGAAGGAACATCCATGGTAGTATGTGTGAACTTTGAATCCCCAAATTTTCAATAAACCAAAACTCAAATTTATTTTGTTCCTACGTTACTAAACATGTACATGGTATCAGAGCTTCTTTGAAGAACCTATATTATTATGGCATTAACACACCATATTTATTTTCCCGTTCATTTTGAAGATTTGAGCTATGTCAAGCTCTCTCGCAAGCAGTCCCAGATTCGCAACAACCACAAAAGAGGAAGGGGATCATCAAGCCAAACCAGAAGATCCTTCATATCTCAGCAATAATGATCATTCAAATATGATCTTAGTCACAAAATCGTTGGAAGAGAAAAATTCTCATGTGATCCAGATCTATGGGGATTCCTCTAGAGGTAAAGGATAAGCCTGATTTTTTATTTTTTTGTCATGGATGAATTTAAAACACCAGATTGTGCTCCAACAACCTACAAGCAATTGATAAAGACGATAGTTTCATAATCTTATGGACAATTCATATGTGCTTTTACCTTAAATATTATAATTTTTATAAAATTTAAATATTTTATTTTATAAGTTAAAAATAAGTAATAATATGAATTTGAAGGTGAAAACATAAAAATATAGACTAGATTATTTTTTTGTTCCCAATATAGAATCTTATACCATATTTTGGTCCCCGAATATAAAAACTACTCTTGTTCAGTACCCCACAAATTCAGAACGATTTGTTTGGTACTCAAACCAGATTCTGGGTGGTTTTCAGGTAGACTAATTTATTTTTTTGATCTCTAACATATGACCTCATGCCATATTTTGGTCCCCACACCCACATGAAAACCGTCTTGGGGATCAAACAAATCATTCTGAATTTATAGGGTACTGAACGAGGGTTGTTTTGCAATCGAGAACCAAATCACGGTATAAGATGCTATGTTTGAGACCAGAAAAATAATTTAGTGATACAAAAATATTAAAAATTCTAAATTTTATATGTAATTTAACAAATGCAATTTATGGTAAAAAATAAGTGAAATATTTATATATTTATGGAAATACCAGTAACTCCAATGATGATTTTACCTTCATAATCTCATTTCCACCAAAAGAGCATCTTTTACTGCATTCAAACTTCTCTACCTATTTTCACATTTTTGCTTTATTTCACGAATAAAATTGGCATCGTTCAGAGTAAATGGATCATCTAACGACAAACACATCTAATATTCACCGTCGGATACTTTAATATTGACATACTTTTTTTTTGAATTATTTTTTTTATATTGACACACTTTCCAATTTTATAAGATTCATTCAATTTCATCCATTCATTCTATTTTTTACTTTCTACCTTCAATTTCATACACGGTAGCCGTGCGACCAAAATGATGAAGATAGATCGGTGAAAATATTTGTGGCATTAGTATCAAAATAGATAGCTTCAAAAATATCAAACATGAAAGATACATAAAGTAGTTGAACTGGTGTTGTTGCGCGAGGATTACTGAATCGATATATCACGCCATGTATTTTATTTAATTATTATATGTATTTATATTATTAAATATACAATATGCATTTTTAATTTAATTTAAATAATTTAAATAAGTTTAAAATAATATCAAATAAAATTTTAATTTAAACACATTACCACCGCCATTGAAGGTATTTCCCGGCGGTGGTGCACGGCGGGTGATTTCGCCGGAGGTGGAGGACGGTGGCCGGCGGTGCCTCGCCCGGGACGGAGATGGTCGTTTGGCGCTGGTTCGTCTTCTCCAGCGCTGGCAGGGCGGGTTCGTCTTCTCCAGCGCTGGCGGGGCGGGTTCGTCTTCTCCGATGCAGGTTCATCTTCTCCGGTGACTCCGACGACTTCCCCATCTCCGTCCCCGTCCCTATCCCTATTCTCCTCCTTCCTCATCCCCATCCCTGTACCGCCTTCTCCATCCCCGTTCCCGGCCATCCTCGTTCTCCTCCTCCGGCGACTCTCGTTTTCCCCGCCCTATTCTTCTCATCCGGCGACTCGCTTTCCCCGGCCCCGTTCTCGTTGCCCCGCATTGGCCCTATTCTCGTCTCCCAGTTCTTGTTTCCTCGTCCCGGCCTGGATCTCGTCGCCTAGTTCTCGTTCCTTCGCCCTGACCTGGATCTCGTTGCCCGGTTCTCCTCCTTTCTTCTCCCATTTTCTTTTTTCTTCTGACTCTCCTTCTTCCTTCCTTGCCTTTCCCGTCAGCCCATTCTCGTCGGCCCACTCTCGTCGCACGGTTCACGGTTCTCGTCGGTTCACTCTCGTCGTCAGGAATGAGATTTCTCAGGCTGGGTTTTTCTAGGGTTGGTGGTGGCGGTTTCGACAGTGGCGGCGGTCTGACTGTGCCGGTGGCGGCAGTTTCGGCGGTGGCAGTGGTTTCAACGCCGACAGTGGCGGTGGTGCCTACAGTGGCTGTATTATTGTTTTTGTTTTTTTTTTAATTTTAAAATTCATATTATACATGTATATATGTATTAGGATGTAACCTAATAAAATAAATAGCGTGATATATCAACATCCGAGGATTGCGAAGAGAATTTAGGAAAAGGCTAAGAAGGTGAAGAAAGAATCGAGGAAGATAGAGGGACAATCATTCAATACTGTTGTGGCAAGGATTACGAAAGGACTGAAGAGTGAAGATTGAATTGCAGAAGATAAAGGTGAGATCACTACATGGCAAAGAAAGACATGGTAACGAAGAAGCTATGAAAATAATAAAGTATTCAACAATAAAAAATTATTGCTCATTCTCAAATCCACAATTTCAATATGTAGAGATTCAAATAGATAAGTGTCAATATAATCTTATCTACTTGAGTAAGTGTCAATATAACCTTATCTATTTGAGTAAGTGTCAATATAATCTTATGATAATTTTTAGTGCAAATATAACCCTAACTAGTTAATGAAGGTGTCAATATAACCCTCAGACCTCATTTCCGGTATTGACCTCAATTTTCCGGCGTTAACTCTATGTAAATTGACCAAAATACTCTTTGGGCTAACTCTGAAATTAGGTGGACAATTTTACCCTCATAGTTCGCCGGACCGCCGCCGGACCAGGCAGGGTTATATCAGCACATTATAAAATCTTATTGGGTTATATCAGCACATTCATAATATTTGTAGGGTTATATCAGCACATTTCTAATCTTGGTTATATCAGCACATTCTTAAAACTTGTAGGGTTATATTAACACATATTATAAATATTAAGTGTGTGCTACTCGCCTGGCCTTAACGAACGACCACATCATCATATACACCATTATAACACCATACCAATATCTTATACAACATAAAATTTGACATCATGACACCATCATTAATATTAAACACCATTATCACATATCATAACCTTATTTCAAAATTTATCAACATTAAAAACACTAGGTTGAATATCACATCAAAATAACAATCACACACAACACCAAAGGTCATCCAATCATCAATCCGGACTAAACACAACAAAATAAACAAAATATCATTAAAACCCCTATATTCTATAGTATGGGCTGATATGACCCTACATATTTTACGAATGTGTTGATGTAACCCTATAAATTTTAGGAATGTGCTAATTTAACCATACTAGTTTTTATAATGTGTGGATAACCCTACCTAATCTGGTGGCGATCCACCGCCGGCTAAGGGTAATAGCGTTATTTTCAATTTTTTGCATTTTATTTTTTTCAGAAGGGAAAACATGTAATTTTACAAAATTCCAGTTAAAAGTTGTCGGAGAGGATTATATTGGCACTTTCACTAACTAGATAGGATTATATTGGCATTTTCAAATATTGAAAGGCTATATTGGCACTTATGTCAGCTATGTAGGGTTATAAAAACACTTTTTTCTTATATAAATGATTCAGGTCGTTACATACTTAATTTAAATTTGGTCGAAATTATTTATTAAAACTTTGGTTCGTCTTGACGCAACTCTCCCTTCTCTCTCCCCAAAAGTTCTACTTTTTTCTTTAATATTTTTATCATCTTTTCACCACGGGGAGAGGAAATGAAAAACAACAATTTATTTTAATTGATGTTTCTGTTACTGAATAAGTGAAATTTATCTTCGTGCATTAGTTTTATTTTTTAGCCTAATTGATTAAATTGTTGTGTTCATGATGATAACTCGATTTAGTTATCTACGTAGATGTATTATTCTCGATATGCTTTTACATATCATGTGTTCGTAATATTGTTTATGTTTTTTTCTCGGGGTTTTATGCTAAATTGGATAAGTTAGATCTATATTTTTCAACTTGTTTACAGGTTGAATAACATAGATAGTGGTTGGATCAAGTGTTGCTACAACTGTAGAATATCCCTATATGGCATATGATATTTTATGCGTCTGGAAACAGATCGAGCTGTACAAATGGCAAACAAAAAGCCCCAGGAGGTCCCAGGGGTAAACTCTCTGATGCTTAAGTCAGTAAGCATTTTTGGTTAGCGTCTCAAAAAGTCCTCAATAGTAAGTGTGTACCTGCCTATTTATATTGTACCAGGAAATAACGTATATCCAGATTATACGCCTTGATGTACGCCTCGATGTAATATTCTCTATCAAGGAGATTTACTAGGCTGGCGCAGGCCCAAGGCACTTTCAGCCCAAGGTACTCTTGGTCCAGCTGTGGGTTTACCTATCATCAAGAGCCCCCAGAAAATTTGATGGTAGACTCGGTATTAAGATCTTCGAGGAATCTCAAGTTTATCCTTCGTTACTGATCCCCTGGGTTCACGTGTTCTCGTAGAGGGTGTAGAGGATCCCCACTTGTGTCTTTCGGGAAGAAGAGATCCCTAAACTCGAGGCGCTGTCATGATTTTCTTTATAACTATCATTTATTATTATTTTTCTTTTAGCAAAATTCAAGGGGGCGCACACGCGTGTGTAGGTTGTGCAAGGAAGCGCGTGACAAAGAATAGTTTACGAAAAGGCACGCCAACTTTTCACGCCTTTTCAAATTTTAACTTCTCCCAAGTTAATCAGTACTCTGGCCACCTTTTTTGGGCTTTTTAACTTCCCAGTTTCCCCCACATTCTCTTCATTTAAACTGCAGGTGACTTCAGAAGGTTTTCTCATTGCTCTCCCCTTCCTCCGTTCCTCACTTACATTTTCCCTCCTTCTACTTTCATCAGTAAGTTCACCTAACCTTCATCTTTACTCACTTCTTTCCTTTATCCTTTGTGCTCATGGCTGATTCTGGAGAGAAATCCACTGAGAGGGGGCATTCTGACGGAATTGGACCTTAGGGGGAATCGCCCAGAATGGGAGATTCCGAAGCTACGCTTAGCAATCTGGGGCATTCTCCCCAGGGTTCCAACCCTAGCGATGATGAGATTGGTAATTCAAGCTACATACCTCTTTGTGACTTCCATGAGGGGGGTTTTCCCTGTGCTTGGCTTCCCAGTCAGGGGAAAGGGTATATTCAGAGGTTTTTGCGTCTTAGAGACATTGAGTTTGGCCCCCCTCTCCTAAGGAGGGAGGCCCCTTGAGATTGGTAATTCAAGCTACATACCTCTTTCTGACTTCCCTGGGGGCTGGGGGGGGGAGTTTCCCCGAGTTTGGCCTCCTTGCCGGGGAAAGGGTATATTCAGAGGTTTTCGCATCTTGGAGACATTGAGTTTTCCCCCCTTCTCTTAAGGAGGGAGACCTCTTGAAGGTGTTAGAGGAAGATGCCAGGCAGTTCTACCCAAAAATATCCTCCACCGTTAAGACTCGGGTCTCAGATCTCCCTGTGGAGGAAGAAACATACGGCCCCCCGCCCCAGATAAGTCTTGAACTGGTTTTACGATCGCTACCCCCATGTCAGAGGATTCCTACTGACATAGAATTAGAATGGTTAGGGGCCGCAGAGTCTTACGAGATCCCTTGAGAGGAGGTTGGTCATATTTTTAAAGTAGATCCGGTCAGGGTTGTGCTTTCCTTTTCCTCCAATATTCTAGAGGGTGCTCAGAGACTTTCAAGTAAGCCCTGCTCAAGTCCATCCTAATGCCATAACCACTCTCATGCTATTTCTCTGTCAATGTTACAACCTTGACATCGAGCCCGGGTATAAGTTGTTTCGCTCCCTTTTTACCGTGGCCTTTGGCGGTAACTCCTCCAAGAAGATCATCACTTTTTCTCCCCTCCATAGGAGATGCAAGGTTTTTACCCTTCCCAGGAAAGTGGAAAAGTGGAAGGATGCCAAGAGGGCTCTCACATTTAACTACATTGATATAAGGTTCCTCGGTGGAATCCTGACGTTAAAGTCAAATCCCAACTTCCTAACAAGTTTGTTTGCCCAGCTCGCCTTAAGAGTGCTTGGGATTGTGCGCTATCCTCACCCCTTTCCTATGCCTCTTATACCAATTCCAATAACTTGGTTGGGGGTCAAGCCTGCACATACACCCCCTCCCCCAAGGGTTTATGAAAAGTATGTATACAAACCTGCTAAAAAAAGTTGTTGAGACAGCCTCGCTTGGCTCTTTCAAATGAGCCTCCAGTAGGTCCGAAGAGAATGAAACTAGTTAAAAAATATAAGCCACGAGCTTCTCAGGACTTGGTAATCTGAGAGCCCCCTCTCAAGGATTACCTTTTATGTCCTGATTTGAAGGTGTCATACATGTATTTTGTGCTTTGTTTTGTTGTTTATTATTATATATACATATTTTTTTTTGTTGTACCTTGCTAATATCTTCTTCCTCTCTTCAGTGGGTCGGACTCTAGCGGGTGCTATGACCAAGAAGGGAGCAAACACCATCTCCTCAAAGGAGAAGGTTACCCCCGCTACCCCCCTTCAGATAGTTGCTACCATAGACACATCTTTGAAGGGGAAGCCCGAGGACTATCTATCTGTTAGGGAGGGCCGTCAAAAGATCTCTCACTACAGGTCTACTCCTGGGACTTCTAATGAGGAGCTCGACGCCGTCACCCATGGCCTGGCATTTTTTTTAGCCTCTCGGCCTTATAGACCATTGCACTTGGTCCTTTTGTGAAGAACTCTGAGGTCAGTTATTTTCTCAAAATGAATTTGAGAGTGATTATGCATGTTGTTTGTCTACTCATCCCTACCGCCTATTTTCAGGTTGTCAAGGAGTGGATGGTGTGAGGTTCACCATTGCTGCCACCCTAACCTCTTCCCTGTCCTCCTTCTTTCAGAACTTAGGTTCTGAACCATCCTCCACCTATGAGGAAAAGAGTGGGGAGATAGCCTCATTACAGCTGGAGCTTGAGGCTTCCCAATGAAAAATTACTGAACTTCAGAGCGTTCAAGAGCGTATTATCTTTGAAAAAAATTCAACTATTGAGGATGCCAAACAAGCTCGAGACTATGAGTCTCAAATGGCCATGTTGGAGGCATTCAAAGATAAAGTCCTTCAGAGTCCGGAGTTGTTCGACCTCTTTGCACACCTCCTGAGTGTTGCCCAGCGCGTTGGGCGGTCCAGCTTTGTGGATGAAGTGATCCTCTCTAAGATGGGATAGTCCTTATCCGTGGACGACATCAAGATGTCAAAGGAAGAGGCTAAGTCCAAGGGGCTTGAGACGATAAATCAAAAGTGGGAGAGTGTCGTGAACGAGGGTCACATAAGCTTATCCATGATAGGACTTTTGAAGGGTTCGGGAAAATACATCACCCTAGACAATATCTGTGCCTTGCCTGATCCGGATGAAGAAAATAAAGATGCAGAGGCATCAGCTTAGGAGAACCAAGTGGGGGATAATGTAGTAGAGACTGATGTATAACTTTACCCATTTGGCACCCATGTAATTGATTTTGATATTTTATATGAACATTTTATTCCCCTCATTGATGTATTTTTCAAAAATTTCGTTCTCGCATTTCAACGCACTACAACGGGAACTTCAATCCACCCACGAAGATTTCCTTAAGGTCAAGGCCGAGCTTGAAACTACTAGGGGGAACTTAGCCCATGTTGTGACGGCCTTGGACAAAAGATCCAAAGAACTAGAGTTGTGGCGTAATAAGACCCACCCCTTTATAGTTAGCCTTCCAGATAGCATTTCCAGCGTGAATTCAGCCACGAGATTCTTCCAAAAGGAGATTGATCTTGCTAAAGTGGATTTGAAAGCTTGGGAATGTGGAAAACACCCAGTTTTCATGGCGCGCTTGAAGGACTACGACCATAAAAAATTCAAGGGTGCCGTCCCTCTCAATTTTGTCAACGATACTGACCCTCTTAAGGCTGGCTGTGAAGAGGACGTTCACTGCATAATCAACAACTTTAGTTCCCTCAAAAAGTGTCTTTCGGATGCTGAGAGGATGCATATACTCGAGAGTCATCTTATAGCTGCTCAGGGTTAGGCTTATGAGCTTATGACTCAATTGGGTGATTTAGCACAGTGCTATGAGATCGGATAGAGCGAGATCCTGAGGCTAAACGAGGTGCTTTCAAGGTATAGTGCTTCTACCGGTGATGAACCTTCAATAGTGGAGTCTCTTTTAGAGAACCAGACACTGTGGAAGGAGAATGTCAAGTTGGACAAGAAAGCTCATCTTTGCTATCATAGCCTTCAAGATCATAGCTTATTTCATGGTGTTGCTAATACTAAACTAATCTAAGGTAGGTTTTTACCCAAATTTATTTTGAAGGCTTTCTATGATTGGCTTATAAAAAATGAAGTAGAAACACGCTGGACTTTTAAGCAGAAGGAATCTTACACAGCTATTCTGGAATAGATAAAGTGGTTACCCATCCCTCCTCCTAAAAATCGAGGGTCATTGAGGTTAGAAGCAGGGGAAACAACTAGGGGTGGTAGTTCTTTAAAGCACCCCTTTGGAAGGTCTGCGAGGAAGTGAACCCACCATCGGGGTCTTCGATCCACTTTGGCAATAAATGCTGATGATTATCCCAAAGAGGAGCAACGAAAGGATATTCAACGTGCCACTGGTATCAAGGCGGAAGAAATAACAAGGATATAAGAAGTAGCAAGAGTAGAAAAGGAGTTAAAGAAACTATCATCTTGATTCCCTAAATATTGTAACTATGTTCTATATACCACTAACACTTTTTACTACTCTTTTTCCTTTGTGTATATTTCTCTCCTATGGTTGCCTTTATGATCATAACCTTTTGGGCATTAATACCTTAGATCGTGATATGCCAAACTCTCGACAAGTTAATTGCACTCATTTAGTAATCGACTGGAAAGTATAAAAACAACAATGATTTTACCCAGGTTCAATGTTTTCCACCTAAGTCCTGTAACAATTTTTCCACTAGATCATCGAGCGAAGTCTACAATCAGTAGGGGTATCGAGGATATTTCTTTTACACTTCTCCCCCTTTCTTTGGTCTTAAGAGCTCGTGACTCTGGTCTACATGCTTAGCTGGAATACAATTTATGAGCTCGTTGCTCTATTCTATGGCCTTAGTTGGAATAAAATTTAGGAGCTCGTAGCTCTATTCTACAACCTTAGGTGGAATACTTTACAGGAGCTTTTGAGCTCAAGCCTTCAGTCTTAGCTGGAATACTTTACATGAGCGTTTGAGCTCAAGCCTCCAGTCTTAGATGGAATACTTTATATGAGTGTTTGAGCTCGAGCCTTCAGTCTTAGCTGGAATACTTTACAGGAGCATTTGAGCTAGATCTTAGCGCTTAGCACAAGATTTATTGGCATTATTTGCCTCCATCATACATGGTGATATCTCTGGAGATTGGTGATGTTCCATCTCTTTGGGATCCAAGCTCCCCCATGGTCTCGAGGGTGTAGCTTTCTCCGGGGTACGCCTTTTTGTCACTCGATACGGTCCTCCCCAGTTAGCTACGAGTTTTCCTCCCAGCTCCTACCTGTTTTTCTCATTCTTTCTCATAACTAGATCTCCGGGGGTAAATTTCACTTTCTTAACCTTTCGATTGTAGTAACGTTATACTTTTTTTTCACTTTAGCCTCATGTATTGAGGCTAACTCTTGCGCTCCCTTGACCATATCAAGGTCAAGACACTGATTCTCATTGTTAACATCCTCTTCGGCAATAGCCATCATTCTCGGGCTTGGCAGCCCTATTTCAACTGGAATCATAGCATCTGAACCATATACCAGGCTATAAGGTGCTTCCCCCGTGGACAAAGATTTTATAGTTCTATATGCCCATAAAACGCTAGGCAATTCCAATATCTAATTTTCAGGTACCCCCTCGAGCCTAGCTCTAATTCCATTAACAAGGGTGCGGTTAGAAACGTCTACTTGGCCATTTTTCAGTGGATGATAAACAACCGTCAACTTTTGATGGATCTTATACTTCCCGCACCGCTTCTTAAAGGGATCATTGGTGAACTGTTTCCCATTATCCGTTATAACCGTCCTTGGGATCCCGAACCTGCACATGATGTTTTTTAGCAGAAGGCAATAGCCGTCTTACCTGCAATATTGGTCAATGGCTCGACTTCCACCCATTTAGTGAAATAATCCACTTCCACGATAAAAGTATTTGAACTTTCCCGGGGCTTCAGGAAAAGGCCCAACTAGGACAATACCCCATTTATGAAATGACCATGAACCGTGAATACTCATCATCTCCTCCTGAGGAATGTGCTTCAATGGTGTGTTTTTTTGACATTGGAGACAAGCCTGTATATACTGGTTTGCATTTTCTAACATTATGGGCCAATAATACCTGGCTCGGATAAGCTTCCTCGATACTGATCTAGCTCTTTGATGACTCCCACATATACCCTCGTGGGCCTCTCTTATCAAATAATCAGCTTTGAGGGGGCTTACACATCTAAGCAGCGGTTGTAAATACCCTATTTTATATAGAATTCCCTCTTGTATCACATATCTTAGCGCTTTAAGCCTGACTTTTCTGGCCTCAACAGAGTCCTTCGAAAGTGACCCATCTCGAAGATACTTAATAATAGGTGTCATCCAGCCAATTTCTTCCTCCACGACCATTACCATGTACTCCTGAAAACTTCAATTATTAAGGGTCTCCATGAGCAACTGCCCTTGAGACTCAGCTCCCAAATTTGATGAAGCTAATTTGCTCAAGGCATCAGCTTTATGGTTATTTTCTCTTGGTACCTACTGCAAGGTATAACTGTTAAACTTCCTGAGTATGGGCTTCACAAACTATAGATATTTTTGCAAGTTGTGCTTCACGTCCTTGTGTTCCCCCTTTACCTGATGCACCACTATCAGGGAGTCACTATAGATTTCCAAATCCTCCACATTCAGTTCCGCAGCTAACTGCAAACCAGTGATCAGGGCTTCATATTCAGCCTCATTATTTGTTGCCTTAAAGGCAAAGTGCAACATGTACGGGTAGTCTTTTCCATTAGGGCTAGTGAGTAAGACTCCTGCTCCGCTTCCTCCTGAATATAAGGAGCCATCAACATATAGCCTCCATACTTCTTTCCTTTGAGACCCCTTATCAATCTCAATAGGCTTAGTGGTTTCAACTATAAAGTCCGCCAAGGCTTGACCTTTAATCGCTGCTCTAGGCTGAAATTGTATGTCGTGTTCTCCCAATTTTATTGCCCATTTCATCATCCTCCCCGATGCTTCAGGTTTCAAGAGGACTTTCCTGAGGGGATAATTGGTAGCAAAATTATCGCGTGCCCTTGAAAATAAGGTTACAGTCTTCGCGTAGCATGTACCAAAGCTAGTATGAGTTTCTCGAGGGCAGTATATCTTATCTCAGGTTCCAGGGCTTGGCTTACAAAGTATATAGGATGCTGCACTTCACCTTTTTTTTCACAAGTGCTGCACTGATGGCTATGGAAAAACAATATTGTACAAAAATGGGATCTCCCATTTCTCGGGTTTCATAAGCATCGGTAACCTTCGAAGATGTTCCTTGAGTTGCTGAAAAGTTTGTTCACACCTATCGGTCCACTCAAACTTTTTCTCTTCTCGGAGCACGTTGAAGAAACGCAACTATTTTTTAGCCCCCTTTGACAAAAATCTGGTCAAAGTCACCAGGCATCCAGTAATCTTCTGCACATCCTTCATGTTCTGGGGGATCTTCATACTTAACATGGCCTCAACCTTCTCTGGGTTAACGTCGATTCCTCTCTCATGTACCATAAACCCCGGGAATTTTCCTACCTCCACTCCTATGGCGCATTTAGCTGGGCTTAGCTTTACATTTGCATTCCTGAGTAACTCAAAAAGCTCCTTCAGGTCCATCAAGAATTCCTCATAGCTCTCTGAATAACTTGTCTACTAGCCTATGGTATGCCGCCCCTGCATTTTTAAAGCCAAAAAACATCTTCTTGTAACAATACGTGCCCACATCCATGATAAACAGAGTATTTTCTTTGTCCTCATCAGCCATCAATATCTGGTGATAACCCTTGTGGGCATAGAAGAAAGCCAATACTTGATGCCCTGCAATTGCTTCCACCAACTTATCGACGGAGGTACGGGGTAACTTCCTTCGGGCATCACTTGTTTAAGTCCGTAAAATTTATACACATCCGCCAAGTACCATCATGCTTTAGGACCATAACTGGGTTAGCTGGCCATTCCAGGTAGAACACCTCCGATCACATCAACCTTTAACAATTTATCTACCTCGACCTTGATTGCTTCTGCCCTTTCTGGCAAAAATACTCTCATTTTTTTTATTGATGGGCCTAACTCCTGAATCAATGTTCAGCTTGTGGACTGCTAATTCCAGGGGGGGCTGTAAGATTTGAGGTATCCCATGAAACCATATCTTTGTATTCGTCCATCAAATTCTTCAGCCTTTTCTTTATATCCTCAGGGGTAAGTTTCCCTACAACCACTATCCCCTTATCTAAGATTGGCATATGTTTAGTTTCAGAAAGGCTAACTCCCCATGAACTGATACTACATCTCTCATCTTTCTTGCTTCTCTTACCGCTGTGAGGTTAAAACTCTTAGCTACAACCTGATCCCCTTGGATGGAAGTTATCCCTGTACTCATTGGAAATTTCATCATTAGATGATACAGGGACCACACTACTCGAGCCTTGCACATTCAAGGCCTTCCCAAAATCACATTGTACAGAGAATAAACATCAACCACTACAAAGGTGCACTTGATCATTGCCCTCTTATCCCCCTCGGATATCCATACTAGAAAGGTGACTTCTCCTATGGGATATATCAGGTTTCCAGTAAATCCTGAGAGAGGGGTAGCTGATTTCTTCAGATTATTCCTTCCAATATCTAACTGAACAAAAACATTAAGCAAACATCATCTCAACCCCACTTCCATCATCAATAATGACCCCTTTCACTAAGATCATTCCAATCACTGCCACTACCACCATCAGATCTGCATGTGGTGCTTGGTTTGGGACAACATCCACTCCTGAGAAGGTGATTGTCTCGTCCTGCCAGAATCTCTTGTGATTCGGCTCTTCTACGGGGGCCCTTCGAGAATCAGCCTTCATGATTGAGTTTGAAGACCTCTCTCATGTTATTCCACTTATCATGTTGATCACTCTCCGAATAGGCAGATTCTCCATGTTCCTATTGTCCTAGTTTCCAGCGGGTTGTTCTGGTGAACCCTCGTCCCTCCCCGCCTGATCTCTACCTCGATGCTCTTGTCCCTGATGGCATCTTTCTCCTCTATCCCCGTTATTATGAGGATATATCCTGTATGGTGGACGGTTTCCCCCGAGGCCAAGGAGGTTCTCCTTGATTTCCTTGTCTAGGTCCGAGGCCTTGAAGTCACCCCTCTCTTTCATTTCTTTCTATCTCCCATTTCAAGTGGATGCAATCATTTGTATCATAGCCATAGTCCTTGTGAAAGTCGCAGAATAAGTTTGTGGCCCTTCTCTCTGCTACTGCGGCAGGCGCATTTGACAAGGGTTGTGGTTGTCTGAATACCCCTCTATAAATACTTAGGATCTATGTGGGAAGCCTACAAGCGGGAGTATACCTCTCGAAGTTAGGCATGGGTGCCTCCACTGGCTTTTTTCCTCGATGATCATTGCTTCTTCCTGGCCTATCAAACATACTCTCTTTCTTTCTCCTGGTGGCTTCCTCCACTTTCGAGTGTTGCTCGACTATCTCTTGGAGCTTCTGTAGGGTTCGAGGAACATTGTTACTTACTTTCTTGTATACCTCTATGTCTCTCATCCCAAGCAAGTATCCTTGGATCACCTCATTTTTCGTGGTCTCCGCCACCCAAAGCTTTCATCTACATAGCGATGGTAGAAGGCTTCTGTTGACTCTCCGGGGTTTTGTATCATCTGGTATAACTCCAGTAGGGTTTTGGTAAACTTCTTCTTTTGGGCATATTAACTTAACAACGCCGCACTAAAATCTCTGTAGGAATGCAAGGACCATTTTGGCAACTTGTTGTACCACTCTTGAGTGTTTCCTTGGAGATAACTTCCCACCAGTTTGTAAGTTAGATTTTCATCAAAATTTCTTGAGTTTATGTGACTAAGGAATGTCTGAATGAACTCCTTGGGATCTGACTCTCTACTATACGTCGAAAGCCCCTCCGGGGATTTGGTATCTGTGTGCCATCGCTCTGTGGTTATTGGCGATAAAAATGGGGATCCTGCCACCTAACCAAGTGGCCCAATCAGCCTGTCTAACTCTCTTTTTGAGAGCATCTCCAGCATCTCCTCTTTGTTCTCTAGGCATCGATAATCCCCTAAGGGGGTCGCCGTAAGCCATCTGATACCAAGGGGGTTGAATTATCTGCCCAAGATTCGCCCAGGCCGTCATAACCACTGAACTTCCATTATATAGACCATAAGGGTCGTACAAACCATAACTAGCTGATTGGTTCGACATCCCTATGCTTCCATATCCTTGAGACCCATATCACATCTCTGCTCTGGGATATCCTCCCATCAAGGTTTTTGGAACTGTAGGGGGGTTTGAAATGTGCTAAACCTAGGGGTTCATGGAATGGAGGTTGATATGCTCTAGGATATCCTCCAATCAAGGTTGTCAGAACTGTAGGGGGTCCGAAACGTGCTATCCCCAGGGGTTCAGGTAATGAAGGTTGAGGTTGTGCCTGGTACCCCTATCAAGGATACCCAAGGTAAGGAAATGCTATCATGGGTTGAGCAGCATTGCTTGCCAGGGCTTCCATGACCGTTAAAGGACTATCGGGGCCGAGGCAGGCGTGACTTGATATCCCGCCTCCGCCAACATTTGAACTGCCCCGGTTAAGTCAGATTGCGAGGTATTCAAACATGTTGCTCGATTTTCTTGCAAGGCTTGTTCATAAGCTTCTATCTGTGAATCACCAGAAACCTCCGTGGAACGACCATCTCTTTAATCATATTACCCGATGTATACAACTGGTGTAGGGTCTGCAGGCCCTGCTCATCGGCCTGCATCACTTATAGCTGGCCTCGAAGATCCAACCATATCTCGAGGGCCTTCAGATATCACTGGAATCTATCCAAAGGAGCCTTGCCCTCCCTCCTGCTCTCTGGCTGAGACTTGTATCGCTTCATGCTCCACTTCTTGGGATACTGGAGGCTTAACCATTCTCCTTCTTTTTCCTCGATATGGAGATTGTACTTCCTCGGTAGCACCAGTTCCTTGCAACTTTAACCTCTTGCTCCTCCGAGTATTCTTGGAGGTGGACATAAACCAAGGAACTCAAAAAGGCCCGGGAGGTCCCAGGGGTAAACTCTCCATTTCTTAAGTCAGTAAGTGTTTTTGGTAAGCGTCTCAAAAAGTCCTCAATAATAAGTGCGTACCTGCATATTTATACTATATAAGTGAATAACGTATATCCGGATTATACGCCTTGATGTACGCCTCGATGTAATATTCTCTCTCAAAGAGATTTACTGGGCTGATGCGGGCCCAAGGCACTTTCGGCCCAAGGTACTCTTGGCCCAACTGCAGGTTTACCTATCATTAATATTGATGCGTGATACACTTCTCTTTGCCAGGTGATTATGATTTTCACGAGAGACGAGTTATAGCGTATTTTGGCAGAGCTGTGTTATGAGCAAATTTGACTTATTTTGAAAACATAGGTGAACCGATTTATGCTTTTATCCCAAAAATAGTTTCTGCTTTCAAAATGAACAATTTTT
Organism: Rubia yunnanensis; assembly: GCA_037428765.1. Taxonomy (NCBI): domain Eukaryota; kingdom Viridiplantae; phylum Streptophyta; class Magnoliopsida; order Gentianales; family Rubiaceae; genus Rubia; species Rubia yunnanensis. The sequence continues at coordinate 87,404,788 of CM075068.1, forward strand.
ATCACTTTATCAAATGTTAAAAAGTGCTTAGCTTAAGCAATACATCTTATAAGCTCTGCCAAACACAATCATACTATCCCCAAAGACAATGCTAATGTTTTTGTTGAATCTGTAATATGTGATAATACAGACGAATAATTTGATTGACATATACGAAGTAATTTAAATATCATCGCAATATATTAGTTATTGGTAGATTTTAGTTAGATTGAACGTAAAAAATTGATCGAAATTCACCCTTTTTTTCAATTAGCCTCAAAATTTCACCGGTTGATAATTTGAGTTCAGACAATGCAAAAATAAACCCATACACGATATTCCTTCGACGGGTCAGAAAAGAAGGGAAAAAAGAGAAAAAAGGCAAAAGGTGGGGCCCACACAAGAACAAAACAACTCAATCGTGACCGTTCATCTAACAAATGTTAAGACTTCGAGAACTTCAAAAAGGAAAATTAAACCATAGTCTATAGTCTAGACTCAAGCTCGTCACGTATTGCTACGTGTCACGTTTCGATTGGTCTCTTCCTCGTGGCTTCAAATATCATTGGCTGCAACAACTCAACCGCACTCTATTTATGTAACCCCCATTTCTCCCTGCGTCTGGACAGTTCTTCTCTTAGATCCACACTCGCTTGCGCTCATTTCGAATCTCGATCTCCACAGTGATACTGTTTTCATTGAATTAGCGGTTGAATTTATGGTGAATTCGGCCGGAAAGATGAATCGGTTGCGGTTGCTGCTGGCGGCGCTGCTCGTCGGGTGCTTCGTTTCTCAGCTCCGCGCTTCGTCGGTGGGTGTGTGTGGTTTTGAAACTGCCAGATCTGATATGTTTGATAGTGATATTTTATTGGCGTTCGTGCTGTTGCTTGTATTTTCAGGTGTTTTACGAGTCCTTCGATGAGGATTTCGATGGGAAATGGATCGTTTCTGAGAAGGAGGATTACCAAGGTAAAATTATATCCTGGATCAGTCATTAATGTGCTGTTTTATTATTATATGCTTTGCGGCTCTACTGTTGCACATGCTATTTGTTATCTATGATGTCGTGAATACAATTGATGTAGTTGCATGTGATCTAAATAAATACATTTTTGATAGTAAAGATCTAGGGCAGTTGAGAGCTGAGGTTCATTGTTAGTTAATTCTAGGCTCTGTATTTGGGTCCTTTCTTGTAGGAAGCAATTGATTCCCTAGGAGCTTGCACAGTATGTTAATTGTGATGCTGTTTCGTATTGAAATATCTTGTAGTTTTCTCACCTTAGTTGAGTAACCTATCCAGAAGTATTGGTTCTTGTTGTGCAATGGTGTACCTGAGCCTTGTTGAGAGGTGATACTTTTAATGCAGTACTTGCATTCCCATGGCATCTACATGAATACCTGATCTCAGTAACCTGTGATGTTTAGGAATTGGTAGGGGAATGACTATGTAGCTGGCTTTCTATGGGTTTCTCTGTTTGATATTATCTGTCGCAGCTTCCTCTGTTAAAGTTTTCATAACTATGACTGTCACCTGTCTGTTTCCTTGTTTATTTTATATTTGATCTTGTGGTCTGAACTTATTCAATTTTGGCTATTAGGTGTATGGAAACATGCAAAGAGTGAGGGACATGAGGATTATGGGCTTCTTGTGAGTGAGAAGGCTCGGAAGTATGCTATTGTGAAGGAACTTGATGAAGCTGTTAGTCTTAAGGATGGAACAGTTGTTCTTCAGTATGAAGTCCGCCTTCAGGAGGGACTTGAATGTGGTGGGGCTTACATTAAATACCTGCGACCCCAGGAAGCTGGTTGGACTGCAAAAGGGTTTGATAATGAATCTCCATACTCAATAATGTTTGGCCCCGATAAATGTGGCACCACAAATAAGGTTCACTTCATATTCAAGCATAAGAATCCCAAGACTGGGGAGTATGTTGAGCACCATCTCAAGTATCCTCCCTCTGTGCCTTCTGACAAGCTAACACATGTATATACCGCTATTCTGAAGCCTAATAATGAGCTGGTGATTTTAGTTGATGGAGAGGAGAAAAAGAAGGTCAATTTTCTGTCAGCTGATGATTTTGAACCTGCACTCATCCCTTCCAAGACTATTCCTGACCCTGATGATAAGAAACCTGAAGATTGGGATGAGCGGGCCAAGATTCCTGACCCTGAAGCCACAAAACCTGATGACTGGGATGAGGATGCTCCAATGGAAATTGAAGACGAGGAAGCTGAAAAGCCCGAAGGGTGGTTGGATGATGAGCCTGAGGATGTTGATGATCCTGAAGCAACTAAACCAGAAGATTGGGATGATGAAGAGGATGGTGAGTGGGAGGCTCCCAAAATTGACAACCCCAGGTGTCTCGAGGCTCCTGGATGTGGAGAGTGGAAGAGACCAATGAAGAGAAACCCTGCTTACAAGGGGAAATGGCACGCACCTATGATTGATAACCCTAGTTACAAAGGTATCTGGAAGCCTCAGGAAATTCCTAACCCGGGCTACTTTGAGCTTGAAAAGCCTGACTTTGAGCCAATAGCTGCTATTGGTATTGAGATCTGGACAATGTCCGAGGGTATCTTGTTTGATAACATCTTGTTAGCCACTGATGAGAAGACTGCTGAATCATACCGATCCACCGCTTGGAAGCCTAAGTTTGAGGTAGAGAAAGAGAAACAGAAGGCTGAGGAAGCAGCAGCTGGTGATTCAGATGTCCTTAAAGGCTTCCAGGTGAAGAGTTCATCCTTTGTAAATGTTTTTTCCTACAATTGCTTTGTCTTACTCTAATTGTTTTCCGATGATCTACAGAAAAAAGTATTCGACCTTTTTTACAAGGTTGCTGACCTTCCCTTCTTGGGCGAGCACAAGATCAAAGTACTGGTAGGTTCCCTGACTGTTTCTGTTGGGAATCATTTGATCCGAGCTTGATAATATAGATATTGAGTCCTAAGCATGTGCGATTGTCTCTGCAGGATCTTCTTGAGAAGGCTGAGAAACAACCAAACCTCACAATTTCAGTGGCTATCTCCATTGTAGTCGGTATCTTCACTCTTCTGTTGAAGCTTCTCTTTGGTGGGAAGAAGAAGCCTGTAAGTGTTGACGTGTTGTAGCCTTACACACTTGTGCTTCATTGAAATTCTTTCTGGTTTAGTTCAGTAAAAATGATGAATGTGATATGCAGGCTAAGCCAGTGACACCAACGGAGGAGACCAAGAAGACCGAGGGTGGGGAATCGTCATCAGGTAACCAGGAAACGACAGAGGACAAGGATGAGCAGAGTGAGGGTGCAGCCGCAGCCCCTCAAAGGAGGAGGCCCAGACGTGACAACTAGACTTAAAATTCTCCGGTTATGTTCTACCATTACGATTTTACCATGAGGAACCAGGATGAATGTTACAATTAGGAGTCTTGTGTTGTTTTCTGTATGGTTAGCATGATAACTAGTTCAATTTTGGTATAGTTTTCCTTTGTGGTATTGGTACAAACAATCGTGTTTTCTATTTAGGTATTGATGATGGATTTGTGACTGAGTACAACTGGGAAAGCACATTTTGCAAAAAGGGAAAAGAACATTTTTTTACTCTCTCTGGAAAAACTGAAATTAGTATGTTCGGAGCAACTGCAGAGTTTTTAATTTTTGGGTAATATGCACATGTAACTTTATGTATAGTAGAAAATGCAGATATAGTCATGAATGAATTTGTTTTTTTAGTACAAATATAACCCTACATATTATATATAAGTGCAAATCTAACCTAAGTGCTAATATAATCCTAAAGTTATTATTCTGTCATCAACTAGCTATTTTCAGCAAATGACCAAATGCCATTCTAGCTTAATATTAAAATTAAAAAGATAAAATTGTCCTTTGCCGCCACTGCAGCCATTCCACCACCAGCTTGCCACTGCCCCACTACCACCACCAAGCCAACCTGCCCATCCACCACCTTTCACTCCTACTCCATAGCTTAGAAGAAAGAAATGGAATTTGGTTGCGGTTGCGGTTGGGGATATCTTCGTTCTAAGTGGTAATGGCAAAGGCAGACCCCACAGCTGAAGCATTTCCAAAGGACAACCACCATTTGCAAATTGTTCCCGTATCAGCATCAGGTTTAAAAACCCCATCTTTGCTCATGCCGGGAGTCAGGGGTTCGAGATGGCGACCGCCCCGTGTTTGAACCCTGTTTTGTACCGACCCGATCAGCCACTCAGGCTCCGTTTCATGGTCCTGAACCCGAGAACGGTGCCTCAGATGTACCATTTCACCGACAATCTTCTCTCGGACGGGAGAATCCTACTCGCCGGGAGTAACCCTCATTCCTTCTACAACTTCGACCGAGTGTTCCCGATAGAGCTACGAATCGAGGCTTTCTCGTCGGAGTATTTAGCACCGGATCGGACCAACCTCCGGCCGGTCATCGTTGAACTCACCCCGCCACCACCACCATTTTCGGCGCCGGTCTGCCAAGCGCTGGAAAATCGATAAATCCACAACGCTACTGGCGAAGCCACCAAACCTAAAATCGATGAATCCACCACCCTAAAATTGATGAATCGCGGATGTGAATGTAATTTCAGAGAAAGATGAGAAATGAGAATCGACGAATCGCGGTTGGGAATCAATGAAACCTGAACTAGGGAAGAAGAGAAAGACGAAGAAACGGCGGATGGGATAAGAAAAGGGTCTGTGAAAACGAGAAGAAGAGAGGAACGTAGAAGAGGACTTTAGGGGTAGGAATGTAATTTCAATATTTTTTTCAATTTTTAATATTTTTTACATAGGGGCAAAATAGTTTTTTTACCATATTTCGGCCCTCAACTGCCTGAAAATGTTATATTTGCACATAAGCTAAATAGATAGGGTTATATTTACACTTTCAATTAGCGCAGGGTTACATCTACATTTTCGTCAATTACATAAGATTATATCTACACATTTCTCTTAATTTTTTACTCAGCTCATTATTTTAATGATTCGACGAAAACAGAAATCATTAAAATGATTGTGACTATAGGGTCAAATTTGAATTTTATGTCCGGGACGGTCCAAACACCCCCAAACCGAAATCATATTTCATTCAATTTGAACTGCAAGCAAATTTTTACCATTCATAACACGAATTATTGTCCTTAGTTCCTTATTTGGTGTGCATATGACAAATAATTTTTTGAAAGTACACATATATCCCTAATTCCTTGTTTAGTGCACATACACCTCTTTGTTTTTCAATGTTGGTATTCGGTTACAGAAGTATATGTGCAATTTCAAAAAACATGGGAGATAAGGAACTGTGAGATATAAATGCACTTTACCCTAAATATTAAGATGATTATTTGAATGTTTCAAATTATAGAAGATGAGCTAAATTAAAACCCAATTTTACATAAATTACAAAAGATGATTGGGACTAGTACAATATTTATCTTTTTCATCTGGAATTGAAAAAAATAGTTCAAACAATTTCAATACGTGAAATTAAATTTTTTTGAACCAAAGATCTTACATGAATTTTTTAATCTTGTTATGTATCTGGAGTTCTTGAATGCTGAATCTTTGGCGGTCTTGGTTTTAAAATGCGAGATGTGCTAAGGCCCAAAATTAGAATAATGTGTGATGCGGCATGTAATGTGAGTGCATCACGACTCTGATGTGCTACCACTTTAATTTTCAATATATATGTTTATACGTATATGCAAGGCAACTTCAAATAATCAAATGTAAAGTTATATTCATAATAACTTCAACCAATTAATAAATAGCGAATTAACTACAAAGTACCAACAATAATACAGTAATAATATCAAATTTCAAGACTTTCAATTCTCAACAAAAAACACACACAAAAACTTAAAACAATACAAACACAACATATTAGTTCCTAAGAACTATAAATTTTTACTTTAGATTACAAAGTTTCAAAACAATTCAAGTTTAAACATCATCAAGAAAATCTCATCATCATGAATAACCATCACATCATCTTCACCTCCCCCATCCTCTCCAATACTTGTTCCTTCTCCCCATCATCTTCATCGATCAAAGTGAGCTTTGGTGATGTATGGTTTGAACTAGATCCAACAATACTTCTCGTAGCTGTTGTGTTGTAATTAGGCTCATCTACCCTGGAAGCTCTTCTCACGACACTCCAACTCAAATTATCATTTGCAAACACCAAATCATCACCGGAATCATCATCATCCATCGCATCAACCAACCATTCATTACTTTCATCAACATCTCCCGAACAAATAGGATTATTCTTATCTTTGCATTAGGCTCGTTGGCTTAAAACCCAATTTGCCTTCACATAAACCAAATTGTTCAACCTCTATTGTGTCAATCTATTCCTCCTCTTTGTGTGAAACTAGGAAGAATATCAACAAATATTACAAGTTAACGTTCATTACTAAAAATGAACACTAAAAGAGACAAATGCTTGTAAACAAGAAAATTAAAATTATGAATACTTACTTGATCAAATACCCTCCAATTTCTCACACCCATAACACTACATGACATGAGAGACTAAGTATGCGAATTGCAAACTTTTGCAAATTTTTAGCACTTGCGCCATATTGTTCCCACCATAATTTAGAATTCCAAAAGTCAAATAAACAATAATAAATATGAATAAAAAATCTATTTAAAAAGAAATTGTTAGAATTAAATACTGGGATGTTTTCCCTTTCAGTTCCTAATGGCCAATGGATTGCCAAAGAGTCCTTTGTCATTCTTGTATTTCTCAATCTCTTCATTCAAAATAGAGTCTTGAATTTTAACATGCGGAACCAATCAAGAAATACAAGCAAGAAATCCTGTTTGAACTTCATCACAAAGTGCATTTTTGGGATTATCATAGAAGTACTCGTGGTTCAAGAAGTATCTCACCGCATGCAAAGGGCGATGTAGTTGACAATCCCACCTTTGGTCAATAATCTCAAACACTTTTTTTGTATGACTCCGATCTCTCTGTAAAGGACTTTGCAATTTTTTCTTTTGCTCTATCCATAGCCTCATAAATGCAACCTATAGCCGGTTTTACCTCTCCATCAACAATTCGAAGAACTTTCACAAGGAGATTTCAACTTAAGACCATGCACTACATTCTTCCTATAAGAATCTTTAAACATAATTTGAGCAGCCTTCCTTGCTTCCGGTTCCTTTGCCCACTTGCTTTGTTGCCACTATTCCGAAATAATCATTTTCTCAAATTACTCATTTGTTGGTGAATTTGAGAAAGAGTAATAAATGAAGTGTCATACCCTGTTTGAGCGGGTCTGTACAAATTCCTTTAATTGGTAAAATTTCTCATCATATTCACACGACCAACGTGACTAACAATATAACCACTTATAAACATACTATCCTTCAAAGTAGTATGAACCGTGGGTAATTTGTCAATATCCTCTAACATGAGATCAATGCAATGAGCCGCACAAGGAGTCCAATACAAGTGTTTTCTCTCGGGTTCCAAAAGTGTTCCTATGAATGTAAAGATTTTGAAGAAATTTAGTTGTTTTTCAGTGTTACTTATAAAATTCTAAAAAATAACTAGTTTGAATGTATTAATCTTACCGGCATTTTTATAAGCGGATGCATTATCAGTAATCACTTGAACCACATTTTCCTCGCCAATTTCCTCTACCTTGTCATTGAGAAGTTTGAACAGCAAGGTTGAATCCTTTGAGACTTCGAAAGCATCAATGGAATTGATAAAGACCGCCCTTTGGAGAGTTAACAAGAAATTTAGAATATCCTTTTGAGCAACCGAATCACGCCATCTATCGGATAAAATAGAACATTCTTTTTTGAGCCCACTCATTTTCATGCTCCTTCACTTGAGCTTTGGTTTCCTCCACCTCTTCCTTAAGTAGAGGAACTCTTGACTCATACATTGTAGGCGGTTTCAAACTGAGACCAAATTGTCTAATGCATTATCGTTAATTCAACCTGTTGGTATGCCTTGAATTTGGGCCGAATTGTGTTTTGGCCCAGTTTGTTAGGGTTTAGTGGAGACAATATATAAAGTGTCTCTCTTCTCTCTGTAAACATTAATTCTGTTCTGCACTTAGATAGGTAGAAATCTGGCCAATTTCTTGGCGTCTGTAACCTGCTACCTATTATAGTGAATCCGTCTCCCGTGGATGTAGCCAAATTGGTGAACCATGTAAATCTTGTGTCTTGTTATTTTCGTTCATATTTTCTGTTCTTTCTCCATTCCGCACAACAAACTGGTATCAGAGCGGTTTCTTTTTTCGGCGATATCCGTAGTGGGTATATCGGATTCTGGGCTCATCAGATCGGGGCTGATCGGGGAGAAAGATGTCTGGGTTGAACGTGAAGATCGATAAGTTTACTGGGAGAAACAGTTTTAGTTTATGGCAGATCAAGATGCGAGCTTTGCTGAAACAGCAAGGTTTGTGGACTCCGCTGACGAAGGATTTCGCGAGCAGTTCTGGCGATGTTGTGAGTCTGGAAGAAAAGGCACACTCGACGATTATGCTGTGTCTCGCGGACGAAATCATCACTGAGGTCTCAGATCAGGAGACTGCTGCACAACTGTGGCTGAAGTTGGAGAGTTTGTATATGACGAAATCTCTAACCAACAAATTGCTTCTAAAACAACGCCTCTTCGGTCTCCGAATGCAGGAAGGTACGCAACTCAGAGACCATCTAGAGCAATTGAATACTTTGTTATTAGAATTGCGAAATATAGATGTGAAAATTGAAGATGAAGATGCTGCTTTGATTTTGCTAGTTTCTTTACCACTTTCGTATGAGAATTTTGTTCAGTCATTTATTGTTGGTAAAGATTCTGTGTCTCTGGAGGAAGTAAGATCCTCTCTCCATAGTAGAGAGTTGTGACATAAGGCAAACAGTACAGGTACAGAAAGTCAGGCCACTGGCTTGTTTGCTAGTGATGGAAACACAAAAGGCAAGGAAACCGACAATAAGAAGAAGGGCAAGAAGTCATCTTCAAAGGGTCCCAAGGCCAATGATGTTTGTAACTACTGTAAGGAGAAGGGGCATTGGAAAAAGGAGTGTCCGAAGAAGGCTAGTAAATCTGGGAGTACATCTGGTACTGCTGCTGTGGCTGAAGGGGATTTCAGTTCTGAAGATGATTTTTCTCTAGCTGTTACTGGGCAAAATAATCATTCTAATGCGTGGTTTCTTGATTCTGGGGCATCTTACCATGTATGCCCAAGGAGAGATTATTTCTCAACTTATGAGCAAGCTGAGGGCATCATTACTACAGCAAATGGTGTTGCGTGCAAGGTAGTTGGGATTGGTTCAATCAAGATCAGGACGCATGATGGTAGTTTCTGTACTTTGAACGATGTCAGGCATGTTCCATCGATGACAAAGAATCTGATTTCTCTTCCTACGTTGGATAGAAAGGGTTTCGTCTACTCAGGGAGTGATGGAGTTCTGTGTGTCTGCAAAGGTTCTAGGCTGGTTCTGAAAGGTGTTCTGCATGGTACCTTGTATTTTCTACAAGGTTCCACGGTTATGGATTCTGTTAATGTTGCATCTTCGGAGGTTCACCAGGATGATATGACTAAGTTATGGCATATGAGGCTTGGTCACATGGGTGAAAGAGGGATGCAGATTCTGTCGAAGTATGATCTTCTTGGTGGCCACAAGGTCAAGAGCTTGGACTTCTGTGAGCATTGCGTCTTTGGGAAGCATCACCTCAGCAAGTTTCCTAAGGCGATTCATAGAACAAAGGGCACATTGGATTACATCCATTCTGATTGTTGGGGACCTTCCCGAGTTGAGTCACTGGGAGGTCACAGGTACTTTGTTTCTCTGATTGATGATTACTCAAGGATGACTTGGGTTATCATGATGAAACATAAGAGTGAAGCATTCTCAAAGTTCAAGGAGTGGAAAGCTTTGGTGGAGAATCAGACCGGGAAGAAGATCAAGAGGCTTCGAACTGATAATGGGCTGGAATTCTGCTCATCTGAGTTTGATCAGTTTTGTAGGGATGAAGGGATTGCTCGTCATCATACAGTCAGGAATACGCCACAGCAGAATGGCGTAGCTGAGCGGATGAATCAGACATTACTGGCGAGAGCAAGGTGCATGCTCTCTAATGCTGGTTTAGAAACGAGATTCTGGGCAGAGGCGGTGAGTACAGCTTGTTACCTGATCAACCGCGGGCCTCACACGGGTATAGAGTGCAAAATACCTATGGAGTTGTGGTCAGGTAAAGTTGTTGATTACTCCAAGTTAAAAGTTTTTGGTTGTACATCTTATTATCATGTTAGTGATGGTAAGTTAGAGCCCCGAGCCAAGAAGGGTGTCTTTGTGGGTTATGGAGATGGAGTTAAAGGCTCCAAGATATGGTCTCCATCTGAGAAGAGGGTTATTCTGAGCAGGGACGTTGTCTTTGATGAAAATTCTTTGCTTAGATCTATGGTGAAACCCACAGTTGTGCCAGAAACTAGTGGAGTTGATAAACAGGTGGAGCTTGAAGTCACTCAAGGTGAAAATAGATTGGAACAATTTGAGGTGGATCAAGAGCCACAGACAGAATCTGAGATACCGGAATCTCCACCACCAGATCCTCAACCATCAGGAGCTACAGTCCGCAGTTTAGCTCAGGACCGACCCAGGAGGGTTGGAGTTGGGGCGCCAAAGAGATATGGGTTTGAGGATATGGTGGGTTATGCACTGTCAGTTGCCGAGGAAGTGGATACTCAAGAGCCATCAACCTTCAGAGAGGCTACTTCATGTACTGATACTGATAAATGGCTTGCTGCAATGGGAGATGAGATGGAGTCTCTTCAGAAGAATCAGACATGGGAATTGGTCAAACAGCCTCAAGGGAGAAAGGTAATCAGTTGCAAATGGGTTTTCAAGAAGAAGGAAGGAATATCACCTGCAGAGGGAGTCAAGTACAAGGCAAGAGTTGTTGCAAGAGGTTTCAGTCAAAGGGAGGGGGTAGACTATAATGAGATTTTCTCACCAGTGGTCAGACACTTCCATCAGAGTGTTGCTAGCCTTGGTAACACATCAGGATTTGGAGCTCGAGCAACTTGATGTGAAGACCGCTTTTCTACATGGAGAGTTGGAGGAAGAGTTGTCCATGACTCAGCCAGATGGTTTCCAGGTTCCTGGCAAGGAAAAGTATGTTTGCAAGTTGAAGAAGTCTTTGTATGGACTTAAGCAGTCTCCGAGGCAGTGGTACAAGAAGTTTGACAGTTACATGCTTCAGCTGGGATATACGAGGTGTGCTTATGACGGTTGTGTCTACTACAGCAGGTTGAGAGATGGGTCATTCATCTATCTGGTGCTTTATGTAGATGACATGTTGGTAGCCGCAAAGAGTAAGCATGAGGTTCAGAAGTTGAAAGGACTTCTTAGTGCTGAGTTTGAGATGAAGGATCTGGGTGCAGCTCGGAAGATACTAGGAATGGAGATTCTTAGGGATCGAAGTCAGCGGAAGCTTTTCTCGTCACAGAAAGGCTACATTCAGAAAGTGTTGGCTAGGTTTGGCATGTCTACAGCCAAGCCTATAGACACTCCTAGTGCTGCAAATATTCATCTCACCACTATGTTTGCTCCTCAGTCAGACGAGGAGAAGGAGTATATGTCTCTGGTTCCTTATGCCAGCGCGGTGGGGAGCTTGATGTATACTATGGTTTGCACGAGGCCAGATTTAGCACATGCAGTCAGTGTTGTGAGCAGGTTCATGGGGAAACCGGGAAAGGAACATTGGCAAGTTGTGAAGAGGATTTTCAGGTATCTTAGAGGTAAGTCTGATGTGGGTCTCATTTATGGAGGTGATACCGAGTGCTTAGTTACAGGCTACTCTGATTCTGATTATGCTGGTGATGTTGACACGAGGAGATCGATGACTGGTTATGTATTCACTTTGGGAGGTTCTATGGTTAGTTGGAAGGCGACTTTGCAACCTACAGTGACATTGTCTACTACGGAAGCAGAGTACATGGCTCTGATAGAGGCTGCAAAGGAGGGAATATGGATGAAAGGGCTAGTTAGTGATCTTGATCAGGCTACTGTGTACTGTGACAGTTTGAGTGCAATCTGCCTAGCCAAGGATCAGGTCCATCATGAGAGGACCAAGCATATTGATGTCAGATATCATTTCTTGAGGAGTGAGAGGAGAATCAGGGTGAAGAAAGTGGGAACTGCTGACAAACCCGCTGATATGTTCACCAAACCTGTTCCACATAGCAAGTTTCAACATTGTTTGGACTTGCTGAACATCAGAGCTGATTAGGTGCTCTATGGGCACTCCCGAGAGTGGAGGGATAAGTCTGCTCATCTGGCACTGTAATGGTGCGTCTGGAGTTTCTGCTTTGAGGATTCAAGTCAAGGTGGAGATTTGTTGGTATGCCTTGAATTTGGGCCGAATTGTGTTTTGGCCCAGTTTGTTAGGGTTTAGTGGAGACAATATATAAAGTGTCTCTCTTCTCTCTGTAAACATTAATTCTGTTCTGCACTTAGATAGGTAGAAATCTGGCCAATTTCTTGGCGTCTGTAACCTGCTACCTATTATAGTGAATCCGTCTCCCGTGGATGTAGCCAAATTGGTGAACCACGTAAATCTTGTGTCTTGTTATTTTCGTTCATATTTTCTGTTCTTTCTCCATTCCGCACAACACAACCATATCACAAAAAATCTCATGAGTAATCGCATTCAATGGAATACCAACATCATAAAACCACTTTGCAATGGCTTTACATGTTAGCCCTTTCTTCACATATTCATTCATTGATGCTTGCTTTCCTTTATTTGCAACTGGAGCACAACACATATCAATCAGACCTTTGGTTTTTGGCCTCTTCAAAGGAAAATTGTTACCCTCTTCGACTTCTTCGATATCAAGTCCAACATCGACATTAACGGTTGGTTGCCTACTGTCCAAATTCGACACTTTCATTTGCTCCTTCTTCTCTATATAAGTACGAACTTCCTCAATAACATGTGCTGGACACTTTGGACAGATGCTGTTATTCTTCTTCTCTCTCTGAAAGGCACCAAAAAAATGTTAAGCACCCCCTTTTACATACTTGTTACAAAATATACATGTAAAAAAAATTCTGTTATTTGGATATATAATTGCATACTTTCTGCTCGGATCATTACTTCGTGAGGCATCCATAGAACTAGAACTAGAGTCGCCAATACTACTAGCCATGCTCTTCTCTACAAATTTAATAAAATAAATTTTGTGTAGAGAGAACATAAATGAGAAACAATTCACATTATAATAAAACCAAGCTACATCAAATAAAATTACTAGCAATACAATGATAAGCCAATTAGTCCAATGATAAGCCAATTTACATAATTTTTTTTACAAAATCCAATAATAAGCTAATTAATTCAATAAAACACAATTCAATTTACATAATGTTTTACGAAAAGAACACTAAAAATCCAAGCAATAGCCATCCGAATTGAGCACAACAACATAACCCATTAACCTTTGAATAAATTTCAGCAGCATAACCCTTTGAATTGAGCAAAAATATTAAATTTCAAAAGGCAAAATAACCCTTTGAAGAAAACAGATGAGCAGAAGTTAGAAGATTGAAAATTACTTTGTGGAGAGAGCCGTTGATGAGGATGAGTGGAGAGAGTCGTTGATGAGGAAGATAGCCGGCCGTAGAAGAGAAAAAGTAGAGAACGAGGAGACAGTTAGAAGGAAAGGGTTTCATTTTTTAAATTACTATTTTGGACTTTTAATTTGACTAGGTTTTTTAAAATTAAATGGCCTTTTAAAACTAAATGGTCATTTTAACAGCCCAGACCACATCAAAGTCATGATGCGGCTGATACGTTTTGCATCCGATGTGTTTCGATGCGCTCCGATGCGGCCACATCCTAAGAATCTAGGGGCAGTAAACCAACAAATGCAGGGAGGCATCGTATCCGAGCGCATCGCGCATTATGTGGGCACATCGAATTGCATTTTAAAACCAAGTTTCAGCCATACCTCCAAAACTCTTATGAGTAACCGCATTGAATAAAATCCCTGCATCATAAAACCACTTTGCAATGGCTTTACATGCTTTCTTACTTAGCTCTTTCTTCGCATATTCATTCGTTGATGTTGCTCCCTTTATTTGCATCTGAAGCACAATACAAATCAACTGGAACTTTGGTTTTTGGTCTCTTCAAAGGAAGACTATTACCCTCTTTGACTTCTTCGATGGCATTAACGGTTGGTGGCCTACTAACAAAATTTGCAACTTTCATTTGTTCTCTATACAAGTACGGACTTCCTCAATAACATGTGTCAGACACTTTGGGCAAATAGTGATATTTTTCTCCCCTTTCTGAAGAGCACCAATAAAACGTTCCTTCATCCAATACACACCCCCTTTCACATGTTTGTTACAAAATATACATGTGAACAAATACCTATTGTTTGGATCCGTAATTGCATATTTTCTGCCTGGATCATCACTTCGTGAGGCACCCGTACAACTAGAACTAGAACCGCCAGTATTACTAGCCATGATCTTCTCTACAAATTCAATAAAACAAAATTTTGTTCAGAGAGAACATAAATGGGAAGAAATCCATATTAAAAATAAAATGAAGCTACAATTTTTTTTACAAAACTAGCAATACAATAATAAGCCAATTTATATAATGTTTTACAGAATCCAATAATAAGCTAATTAATTCAATAAACCTTGTGAATTGGCCCTGGCCTAGTGGTAAGCCACATTCTCTCTAACTGAGAGGTTTAGGGTTCAAAACACATCCCCATCAAGAGTTGTGAATGTTAGAGAAATTTCTTGATGGGGATACCCAGCATCATGGGACCTTTCGGTGGGCCTCGTTATGGTTTTCCAACTTGTAGGTGGTCGATGATGATGAGATCGTGGTAGTTTCGGTTTTAGTGGTGGCGGTTCGTCGGTGGTGCAATGTTTGATTGTTCTCAGGAGGGTGTCCCTAGCTATTTAAATGATGGAGTTTCAGGCTCCACTGAATTTCAACAGATTCAATGGTGGTGTCTCCTAGTTAGGTCCTAGATTATGTTATTAATATGTAATTTGGTAGCTTATATGTAATCTTTCAAAAAGAAAAAAAAACCTCAATGCAATTTACATAATGTTTTATGGAAATAACACTAAAGAGCCAAGCAATATCAATCCATGTTGAGCACAACAACATAACCATAGAGCAAAAATATTAAATTTCAAAAAATAGCATAACCCTGTGAAGAAAAGAGATGAGTAGGAGTAAGAAGATTAAAAAATTACCTTTGTGGAGAAAACCATTGATGAGGATAAGTGGAGAGATTCGTTGATGAGGAAGATGACCGACCGGAGAGGAGAAAAGCAGAGGACGTGGAGAAACTCAGAAGGAAAGGGTTATTTATTTATTTATTTTTATTTTGGACTTTTAATTTGAATGGTCTTTTTAATTAAATGGGCATTATAATAGCCCATACGGCATCAAACCTATGATGCGGCCAATGCGCTTCACATCCAATGCGCTCCAATGCGGCCCATCATGGAAAAATAGGGCAGCAAACAAACTAATATGAGGAGACATCGCATCCGAGCTCATCGCGCATTATGCGGGCGCATTTTAAAACCAAGTTTCAACCATATCTCCAAAACTCTCTTAAGTAATCGCATTAAATGGAATCCCCGCATCATAAAACTACTTTGCAATGGCTTTACATTCTTTCTTCCATAGCTCTTTTTTCACATATTCATTTGTTGATGCTTGCTTCCCTTTATTTGCAACTGGAGCATAATACAAATAAATCGGACCTTTGGATTTTGTCCTCTTCAAAGGAAGACCATTACCCTGTTCGACTTATTCGATATCAAGTCCAACATTGGCATTAATGGTTGGTGGACTTCTAAATAAATTTTAACTTTTATTTTTCCTTCTCTATATAAGTACGGACTTCATCAATAACATGTGCCAGATACTTTGGACAAATAGTGGTATTTTTCTTCCCTCTTTGAATGGCACCTATAAAGTGTTCATTCATCCGATAAGCACCCCCTTTCACATGCTTGTTACAAAATATATATGGAACAAATTTCTATTGTTTGGATCCGTAATTGCATACTTTCTGCCTGGATCATCACTTTGTGAGGCACCCGTAGAACTAGAACTAGAGCCGCATGTACTACTAGCCATGCTATTCTCTACAAATTCAATAAAATAAATTTGGTTGTGAGAGAATATAAATGGGAAACAATCCAAATTAAAAATAAAACGAAGCTACAACAATTTTTTTTACAAAACCAGCAATACAATAATAAGCCTATTAATCCAATAATAAGCCAATTTACATAATGATTTACATAATCCAATAATAAGCTAATTAATTAAATAAACCCAAATGCAATTTACATACTATTTTACAAAAAGAACATTAAAAATCCAAGCAATATCCTTCCTAATTGAGCACAACAACATAACCCATTAACTCTGTGAATAAATTTCAGCTGCATAACCCTTTGAATTGATCAAAACTATTAAATTTCAAAAAGAAGCACAACTTTTTGAAAAAAAAGAGATGATCATGAGTAAGAAGATTGAAAAATTACCTTTGTGGAAAGAACCGTTGATAAGGATGAGTGGAGAGAGTTATTGATGAGGAAGATAGCCAATCGAAGAGGAGAAAAGCAGGGGACGAGGAGAAGATCAGAAGGAAAGGGTTTCCTTTTTTTTATTATTATTTTGGACTTTTAATTTGAATGAGATTTTTGATTAAATGACATTTTAATAGCTCAGGCCGCATCAAAGCCATGATGCAGCCGATGCGCTCTGATGCGACCGCAACCTGGAAAACTAGGTCAGCGAACCAACTAATGTGAGGAGCCATCGCATCCGAGCACATTGCGGATTATGCGCGCGCATTAAAGCGAATTTTAAAACTAAGTTTCAACTATATCTCCAAAACTCTCATGAGTAACCGCATTGAATGGAATTCCCGCATCATAAAACCAATTTGCAATAGCCTTGCAAACTTTTTTCCTTAGCTCTTTCTTCACATATTCATTTGTTGATGCTTGCTTCCCTTTATTTGCAACCGGAACATAATACAAATCAATTGGACCTTTTGTTTTTGTCCTTTTCAAAGAAAGTCTGTTACCCTCTTCGACTTCTTTGATATCAAGTCCAACATCGGCATTCACGGTTGGCGGCCTAATAAACAAATTTGCAACTTTCATTTGTTCTTTTCTACATAAGTACGGACTTCCTCAATAACATGTGATGGACACTTCGGACAAATAGTAGTATTCTTCTTCTCTCTCTTAAGGGCGCCTATAAAATGTTCCTTCATCCAATAAGCAACCCTTTTCACACGCTTGTTACAAAATATACATGTGAACAAATTCCGATTGGTTGGATCCATAATTGCATACTTTCTGCCTAAATCATCACTTTGTGAGGCACCCGTAGAACTAGAACTAGAGCCGCCAGTACTACTAGCCATGCTCTTATCTACAAATTCAATTAAATAAATTTCGTTTAGAGAGAACATGAATGGGAAACAATCCATATTAAAAATAAAATGAAGCTACAACAATTGTTTTTTACAAAACCAGCAATCCAATAATAAGGCAAGTAATCCAATAATAAGCCAAGTAATCCAATAATAAGCCAATTTACATAATGTTTTACAGAATCCAATAATAAGTTAATTAATTCAATAAAACCCAATGCAATTTACACAATGTTTTACAAAAAGAACACTAAAATGGCACGCAATAGTAATTTGAAGTGAGCACAACAACATAACCCATAACCCTTTGGATAAATGTCAGTAGCATGACAGCAAAAATAATAATTTTCAAAAAGTAGCATAACTCTTTGAAGAAAAGAGATGGACAAAAAAATTTGACCATGAGTAAAAATATTGAAAAATTACCGAGAGAGTCATTTATGAGGATGAGTGGAGAGAGTCGTTGATGAGAAAGATGACAGATCAAAGAGGAGAAAAGAAGAGGACGAGGAGAAAATCAGAAGGAAAGGGTTTCTTTTATTATTACTTTGGACTTTTAATTTGACTGGGCTTTCAAGTAAAAGGGCACTTTAACAGCCCATGCCGCATCAAACTAAATGGGCACTTTAACAGCCCATGCCGCATCAAACTGATGATGCGGCCGATACACTCCGATGCGGCCGCATCCTGGAAAACTAGGGTAGCGATCCAACTAATGTGAAGAGGCATTGCAACCAAGCACATCTCGCATTATTCAGGCGCATAGGAGCACATTTTAAAACAAAGTTTCAACTATATCCCCAAAACTCTCATGTGTAACCGCATTGAATGGAATCCCCACATCATGAAACCACTTTGCAATGGCTTTACATGCTTTCTTCCTTAGATCTTTCTTCACATATTCATTCATTGAGTCTTTCTTTCCTTTATTTGCTACCAGAGAACAATACAAATCAATCGGACCTTTAGTTTCTAGCCTCTTCAAAGGAAGAACGTTAACCTCTTCGACTTCTTTGATATCAATTCCAACAACAGTTGGTGGTTGATGTGCTTCATTTTGCGTGTGTTAACCATTTCATCTGGTATAGTTTTTGGTATGTTTTGTATGGCATATTTCTAGTATTAGTTGGGTTTACGTGACAAGGGGTTTAGACGGCCATGTTTGGTTTTATCGTTTAAATTTTGCATTTTGTAGACTTAATTAGTACTAATGGATATCTTGTATCCACGGAATCCTACGACTTCCATTTGATCATCTTTAGTGGGTCACCATTGGGTACTTTTTGGTTACATTCTATGTGAAGGCCGTTCGTAAGGGTAGTAGAAGATATTGAAGGCCGTTCGTAAGGACGGTAGAAGAGATCGAAGACCATTCACCTCTATAATGGTAGTAGATGAAGGCCACGAACATCAATGCATAGTAGAAGAAGATTGGAGTTAAAGATAGGCGGCAACGGAGATCAAAGAAGCCAATGAAGAAACATGGAATCATGGTCCGATGATTTGTGCCAAATCAGAGAACGATCTGAGAAGAATTAGCCTTCAAGGCTGATTCCAATGGATTTTTCTTCTCGAGCACTACAAAATAGACTACTAGAAATAAAAAAAATCAGACTAACGGTTCACCCGTAGCAAAGGAAACAAGTTCAGCCAGCCAAGGTACCACGGGTCAGCGCATGCCGTTCATGGCCAATCACCAATGGCTTGTGCCAAAGGAGATGTCCTGTGCCAAAGCAGATGCCCTGCACCAACAGTTGTGAGGAAATGGCACGATCGCACCATATGCCACGGTCTGCGCAACTCAAGTTCAAAGGTTTGCTAAAAATGGCTAAGTATGGGCACATACCGTCTCATTCACGATGGCCCACAATGTTCCAAGATCAAGATGCCAAGCCAGTCGTAGGCCCGCGCCAAAGTTTGCGCCCCATGTGAAACTTTTGAGCAAACCGTGCTTCCTGACCACGACCCTCGCCATAGCCCACGCTCCGCACCAGAGCCTCGTGCCACGACCCTCGCCATAGCCCACGCTCCGCACCAGAGCCTCGTGCCACGACCCTGCGCTAGATCAAGTGCCCCGAGCCTATGAAGAACCACGGTCGCACGTGATCATGTGTCCTACAAAAAGTACTTGGTGCGGACTGCGCCATCTGCGACGGTCTGCGCCAGGCGACGGCTAAACTAGGGTTTTTTTGCTTATTTTGGGCCTATTTTTAGGCCCAATCCCCTCCTCCTATATATATGACCTTAGTCCACGAGGTTAAACATGTAAAAATTAGATTAGATCATTAGGAGTGTACTTTGAGAGAGAGAAACACTCTCTCATTTTTCTTTCTTTTCTTCTCTTTTTCCTGTTCATCTTAGAGGTGGAATTCAAATCTATATTTAAATTCCATGTCTATGGAGTAGTTTCCATAACTTTGGGATAATTGTAGCGCATGATTTAATTTATATTTTTTTGTGAGATGCATTAGATATATCATATTATATGTGTTCATGATATTATTATGATTGTTCTTAAATGTTCTAAATGCATGAATATTACACCACATACCGGCACACACTTTGGGCTATATTCATGTATGGTGCATTTATTGATGCCCCCTTGGGAAGAGAAACCTGGATGTTAGAATGGGTAAGGGAGTACGTTGCATCCGCATAAGTGTGTGCACGGGATTCCCGAGCAATACTCTGACTTATTTGCCATCGCACCCATCTTAGCTGATTGCGTAAAGTTTTCCAATAGGTTGCAGGTAGAGATAGTGAAAAAGTAGCAAACTAGGGTGTGAGAGACCCTACCCTTGGGCCTAGTCGATAGGACTTGGGGGAAGTTGTGCATTCATGGTGAAAGCCCGGGACGTAATCACACAGGGAAGAAACAGACCTACAACAATGGTCAGACCTTATTATACTCCCCTAATTATGATGGCGGCGTTGATGGAGGGTTGCGAGCTCACCAGACATGACTGGTACAGGGAAGTGTATGCCATCGGCCACACCACGGGTTGTGAAAACAATATTAGATTGCTTAGTAAATCTTTCATGTGAATGAATTGAGGATCAAAACCTTAGGTTAATCACGTTGCACAATGACTCCCCAAGTGCTAAGCTTAATTAGATTAATTGTGTTTTTTACTTTATGTGCTGTAGCAGTTAATCTGAAAATACAACCCCCCCTATTGTTTGAATATACTGGATTTTCTTTTCACTCGTACAGATTGACGACCCGTACAAGGTTGTGTTTTTAGTTAATACTTGAGCCCTAGCCTCTATGTGGACAAACTCAGGGCTTGCCGCTAACTACCCTCTAAGTAGCGTAGCAGTGAGAACGGGTGGAGAATATAAATTTTATCTTTGATCTCTTCAGCCTTCGCTCGAGTTAGTTAACTACAATTAATGACCCCAGGTGTAGGCGGGTCAAATTTTGGTGCCACTTCCGGGGATGCTATCCAGCTCAAGTATTGATTAGCACAACTTGTTAGTTGAAGTAGTTAGTAGTTGCCTTTTACTTTTGTGTTGTTAGTTTGGTTGTTGAGCAGTTGTTACAGTTTCTTTGTTACCTTTTGATCCGTTTGTAAGTGTTGTATTCTAAAGGGTGTTGCTAGCCCTAGTTTATGGTATACGCCCGTAGCACTAATCTAGGTGCCTTACACCACTCGACACAGAACACAGGTGTTCAGAGGAGAAGGAGATGACAAGGACAGAAGTTTAACTGAGGCAAGTAGTGTTAGTTGAAGATCCACTAGTGATGGCAGAAAATAATCGTACCTTACGGGAGCCTATGGCCCCAACCTGGAGAATCAACCATTATGTATCACCTTCCAGCCATCACCTGCCAATGTTAGTTGTGAGGTGAAAAGTGGAATAATCCATTACCTACCTATATTCTATGGATTGGCGGGAGAGGACCCAAATAAGCATCTTTCAGAGTTTTACTAGGTGTGTACGAACATGAAGCTACCGGGAGTTTCTGAAGATGATTACAACTTGAGAGCCTTCCTGTTTTCCCTTCAAGACAGAGCTAAAGATTGGCTACACTGCTTGCCACCAGGATGCATTGGTTCTTGGATGGACATGAACCAGAGGTTCTTATAGAAGTATTTTCTGGTGTCTGAGACAGCGGGGCTAAAGAAACATTTGTCAAACATCACCCAAGGGGCTACCGAAAGCTTGTATGACTATTGGAAACTCTTCAAGCGGCTTTTGGCGAGTTATTCCCACCAACCCTTCAAGGAGGAGGGTTTGGTGTATTATTTCTTCAAGGGGTTGTGCAAGGAAGATATGCAAATGGTGAACATTGCTTGCAATGGTTCAATAGAAAATAAGAGCCCTAAGGATGCAATGACCCTATTTGAAGAAATGGCTAATAGTATGCAATAATTTGGCACACGACCTAGGGTTAAAGTTTTGGATGAATCCGCACAATCACCCAAGTTGGAAGAGAAAGTTCAAACTCTTGCTTCCATGATGAAAGAGCTTTTACGAGGAAAAGTGCATCAAGTCAAAATGTGCAGAGCATGCAACCACAACCCAACTTCGAAGAATGTCTCGAGGTAGTAGAGGATTTGCAAGAAGTGAAGGCTATTGAGTACAACAATCGAGAGAGGCCACAATTTGCTAGTGGTCAGCCACAAAGGTTCCCGGGGAACCAAGGATACACAAGGTTGGATCCCTATGCCAAATTGTTCAACCCAAGGTATCGAGATCATCCAAATTTCTAATGGAGGGATGGTAGCCAACCTCAAGGATACAGGGGTGGACAAGCCCCTCCTTAACCATATCCTTATAGTGAAGGCCCTTCCAACAACTATGCCTCGATCTACAAGTCAAATCGAGAAGAGAATTTAGAAGTCATCGGTCAATTGAGAAAGAAACATGAAGTCTTTGCGGAGAGCACATGACAAGAGATTGAAGGCCTTGGTAATAGAGCCTTATCGAGTATCAAAAACCTTAAAGTTCAAGTCGGGAAACTTGCCACCTTAGTGAGCCAAACTTCTTGGCTTTAAGTTGGCTCACTGAGGTGGCAAGTTGCCCGACTTGAACTTTAAGGTTTTTGATACTCGATAAGGCTCTATTACCAAGGTATTTAATCTTTTTCCTTGTCCTCTCCGCGAAGAATTCATGTTTCTTGCTCAATCGACCGATGGCTTCTAAAATCACTTCTCAATCTGACTTGTGGATTGAGGCATGGTTATTAGAAGGGCCTTCACCACAAGGGTATGGTTGAGGAGGGGCTTGTTCACCCCAGTATCCTTGAGGTTGGTTATCCTCCCTCCATCGGAAATTTGGATGATCTCGATACCTTGGGTTGAACAAGTTTGCATAGGGATCCTGTCTTGTGTCTCCTTGGTTCCCCTGTAACTCTTATGGTTGATCCCTAGTAAATTGTGGCCTCTCACGATTGTTGTACTCAATGGCCTTCACTTCTTGAAAATCCTTTACTACCTCGAGACACTCTTTGGAGTTGTGGTTAAGGTTGCAAACTCCGCACATTTTCCCTTAATGCACTTTTCCTTTCAAAAGCTCCTTCATCATGGAAGCAAGAACTTGGACTTGTTCTTCCAAATTGGGTAATTGTGCGTGTTCATCCAAAACCTTCACCCTTGACCTTGTGCCGAATTTTCGCATACCATTAGCCATTTCTTCAAAGAGGGACATTGCATACTTAGGGCTCTTGTTAGCTATCGAACCATTGCAAGCTACATTCACCATTCACATATATTCATCGCACAACCCCTCAAAGAAATAATACACCAAATCCACATCCTTGAAGGGGTGGTAGGGACAACTTGCCAAAATTTTCTTGAAACGCTCCCAATAATCATACAAGCTTTTGGTAGCCCCTTGGGTGATGTTTGACAAATGTTTCTTTAGCCCCGTTGACTTAGACGCCAGAAAATACTTCTCTAAGAACCTCCACTTCATGTCCATCTAAGAACCAATGCATCCTGGTGGTAAGTAGTATAGCCAATCTTTAGCTCCGTCTTGAAGGGTAAACATGAAGGCTCTCAAGTTGTAATCTCTTTAGAAACTCCTGGCGGCTTCATGTTCGTACACACCAAGTGAAACTCTAAAAGATGCTTGTTTGGATCCTCCCCCGCCAATCCATGAAATGTAGGTAGGCAATGGATCATGCCACTTTTCAGCTCACAACTAACATTGGTGGGTAATGGCAGGAAGGTGATGCATAATGGTTGATTCTCAAGGTTGGGGCCATAGGCTCCCGTAAGGTACGATTGTCTTCCGCCATTACTAGTAGATCTTCAACTAACATTACTTGCCTCAGTTAAACTTCTGCCCTAGTCCTCAGTCTCCTTCTCCTCCAAACACCTGTGTTCTTAGTCGGGTAGTGTAAGACACCTAGATTAGTGGTACGAGTGCCATAAACTAGGGCTAGCAACACCCTTCTGAATAAAACACTAGCGAGTAGATCAAAGGGTAACAAAGCAACTATAACAACAACTCAACAACAAAACTAACAACACAAAAGTAAAAGGAAACTACTAACTGCTTCAATTAACAAGTTGTGCTAATCAATACTTGAGCTGGATAGCATCCCTGGCAGCTGTGCCAAAATTTGACCCGCCTCCACCCAGGGAGTCGTTAATTGTAGCTAATTAATCCGGGCGGAGGATGAGGAGGTTAGAGATAAAATTTATATTCTGCACACATTCTCACTACTATGCTACCTAGAGGGTAGTTAGTGGCGAACCTGGGTTTGTCCATAGAGATGCTAGGGCTCAAGTATCAACTAAAAACACAACCTTGTACGGGTCATCAATCTGTATAAGTGAAAGGAATAGATAGTATATGCAAACAATGGAGGGGTTTGGATTTTCATATTAACTGCTACAATACATAATGTAAAAAAGCACAATTAATCTAATTAAGCTAAGCACTTGGAGAGTCATTGCATAACATGATTAACCTAATGTTTCAATCCTAGATTCATTCATTTACAAGATTTACTAAGCAACTTAATATTGTGTTCAAAACACGTGGTGTGGCCGATGGCATACACTTCCATGTACTTGTTACATCTGGTGCACTCACAACCCTCCATCGACGCCGCCATCATAATTAGGGAAGTACAACAAGGTGCGACCATTGTTGTAGGTCTGTTTCTTCCTCGTACGATTACGTCCCAGGCTTCCACCACAAATGCACACCTTCCCTCGGGTCCTATCAACTAGGCCCAAGGGTCGTTGGCACCTTATCTATGATCTAGGGTCTCTCACACCCTAGTTTGATATTTTTTCACTATCTCTACTCGCAACCTATCAAAAAATGTTATGTAATCAACTAAGACTGGTGCGATAGAAAATATGTCAGAGTATTGCTCTGGAATCCTGTGCACACGCTCACGCAGATGCAACGTACTCCCTTACCCATTCTAACATCCAGGTTTCTCTTCGAAAGGGGGCATCAATAAATGCACCATACATGAATACAACCCAGAGTGTGTGCCGGTAGGTGGTGTAATATTCATGCATTTAGAACATTTAAGAACAATCATAATAATATCATGAACATACATATTAGGATGAATCTAATGAATCTCACAAAAACATATAGATTAAATCATGCACTACAATTATCCCCAAGTTATTGTAACTACTCCATTGACATGGAATTCAAATATAGATTTAAATTCCACATCTAGCATGAACACGAAAAATAAAAGAAAAGAAAGAAAAAAGAGAGAGTATTTCTCTCTCTCAAAGTACTCTCTTAATGATCTAATCTACTTTTTATATGTTTAACCTAGTAGACTAAGGTTATATGTATAGGAGAAGGGGATTGGGCCTAAAAATAGGCTCAAATTAGGCAAAAAATGCTAAAACCCTAGTTCAGCCACCGCTTGGTGCAGACCATCGCGGATGGCGCGGTCCACACCAAGTACTTGTTGTGGGATGCTCAATCACGCACGATCATGGCTCTTCATAGGCGTAGGGCGCTTGATCTGGCATGGGGCCGTGGCACAAAGCTTTGGCGCTGACTGTGGACAATGGCGTGGGTCGTGGTCAGGAAGCATGGTTTGCTCAGAAGTTTGGCTCGGGGCACAGACTTTGGTGCTGGCCAACTGCTGGTCTTGGCCTCTTGATCTTGTAATGACACGAGCTGTTGTAAATGGGACGATACACGCCTATACTTAGCCATTTTAGCAAACCCTTGAACTTGAGCTGTGCGGACCGTGGCGTATGGTGCATGTCGTGCCATTGCCTCACAATGGAACTGTTGGCACGGGGAATCTCTTTTGGTGAGGGCCGTTGATGCTTGGCCATGAACGGCCTGCACTGGCCTGTGGTACCTTGGTCGGGTGAACTTGTCTCATTTGCTATGGGTGAACCGTTAGTCCAATTTTTGAGCTCTAGTAGTTGATTTTGTAGTGCACAAGAAGACAAATCCAATGAAATCAGACTTGAAGGCTAGTTCTTCTTAGATCGTTCTCAGAATTTGGCACAACTCATCGGACCACGATTCACTGTTTCTTCATTGGCCACTTTGATCTCCATTGCCGCCTATCTCCAATCTCCTTCTACCACGCATTGTTGTTCATGGCCTTTGTATACTACAAATTTAGAGGTGAATGACATTCGATCTCTTCTATCATTCTTACAAACGACCTTCAATATCTTCTATTGCCCTTATGAACGGCCTTAAGATAGAATGTAACCAAAAATTACCCACGGGCAACCCACTAAAGATGATCAAGTGGAAGATCCAGGAGCTCGTGGATATAAGATGTTCATTAGTAATAATTAAGTCTACAAAATGCAGGATTTAGACGATGAAACCAAACATGGCCGTCTAAAACCCTTGTCACATAAACCCAACTAATACTAGCAATCCACCATACAAAACATACCAACAACTATGTCGGATGCAACGGTTAACGCATTCAAAATGAAGTACATCAGACTCCCCATACTTAACTGTTTGCTTGTTCTCGAATAAACAAAGACAAGACAAATAATCTAGCAAAATGTAGCGTACAAAACATAAGTTAACCAAGTCATCCCACTTATTCCTAGATTACCCTGTTTCCCCCCAAAAGAGTAAGAATCTCACAATTATCACACTCCCAGAAGAACATAAGCAATCTAACCACCCAAAATAAAATGTAGTAAAAGGTAAGCCAAAAAGACAAGTGTTAAGCTAGCTTACTTTTACCAAAATGATCCCCAAGCAATCCAAGAGTCGTCTCCAAAAACAATCTACCAAGGAAATCCAGGAGCCATTGAATTGGTTGTAACATAGGGATAATTCATGAATCTCGACCTAGTTACAACCAAGGAGTCAAATATATCATCAACCTAGTTTTTTGTTTTCTCTCAATTTCTCTCATTTTACCTAGGAGCCCTTTCGAGTTTACATCCTAGCTTTAACACACCAAGAGTACTCACTTCTAACCTTTTCCACACGGCCTCTCATTTCTGTCTAGGCTCGTAAGCCTAGCCGGGCCTAGCCTCTCATTTTTACCTAGGTCTTTTGACCTATCCGGGCTTTTCCTAATGTTACCCAAGTTGCCCTTTTGACTTGTCTAGGTTTTTAAATTTTTTTTTTCATTTTTTCAAGTTTTCCAAAAAAAATTGTGTAGCACAAAATTGCCCCAAAAGTGAGCTTCACACTAAAAAAGATAAGATCAAACATAAAATACACCACCAATATCCTAAGACAACCTACCCCGTGCAAACTAGAAATTCTAGCATAGCATGTCATGCCACCAAATATTCATCCAAAAGCATCCCTCAACATACACAAACAAAAATTACCAACAATTAAGAAAAACTACTACCAATGCAAATCATGAAATGCACCGAGGAAATCTAAGAATGAAAACTCCCTAAGTGCTCACTACTCCCTCCTCACACTTAGCCAATGCATAGTCTCCAATACACAAAAATCAAGCCAAAACATAAGTGAGGTAGGAAGAAATGGAAATACTCACTCTTGTAGCCCCGAAGGGCCTTCATCTTCGTGACTCGTGAAACTCCTCTCGATGTATCTTGTTGCTTGAAGTGTGGCCTCAATGCTATCCATCTTCAAAATAAGATTATCCACTTGCGAGCGCACTCCTCCTATGGCTTGGACCACCTCTTACAAAAACTTGGGTGGAGTTTGAAAACCTTTCCCTAAGAGCTTGCAATTGGTCCATAATGTCCGTGGATATGCTAGAATGACTAGGAGGTGCTCTCGGAGTGGACTCGCCCTCGGCCTTCTCAACATCCATCTCTGGGTTGGCTAAGATTCTAAAGAACTCTCTCTCAAATCTCCAGTTTGGCACAAGAAATAGGTCATCCAAACACGTGTCATGGTCAATGGCGGCACACTCCGACTGTGGAAGTACCATGAAACTACAAGTGCTCGCTCTGCCATAAAACCATACATATCTACCCTCCAATGTAGTAGGTTCCACCATGGATGCTTTCGCTAACTTCTCTATGTCGTACCATGTGCTGATCTTCCTAAGTTATTAAAAACCCTTTGTGTGACCGGATGACCTAAGTGTTGCGTCAAAAGACCAACCATGCCGCCCATAACTATCTTGTCGATGTTCCTGTATCCCATCGCTAGACATTCCTGTACAAATGATCCCACCAAGTTTGAGTAAAAGTTACCCTCGGGTGTCATTTCCCAAAGGCAATGAACATCCAAACCTGGACATTGTGTCAATTAACCATGGAAAAAGACACCCATAGCCAAGAGACGGTGAACATAAGGGGACGTTAGGTGAACCAGGACAGTACTCTTGCATGGGTTCTTCTGATCAGTGCCTGTCAGTTGCACCCAAAATCTTCCAAGAGAGAAAGGTAACACTTGTCGGTGTGTCTTCTGGATCTCCTTGCCATACCTTCACCCAAAGGCACGCACTACCTTTTGGTGGGTCATCTTGTACTCCTTATTGTCCAGGTTGAATTTAATAGCCTTGTGTCCATCATCATCCACGACTGACCACATAGTAGCTAGGAACTCTAGGATCCACCAAATGTACGCCTTGGAGTGTTTCTCGAGAAACCCTCTAAACCTACTCGGCCCAATAGGTAGTGACCTCCTCTTTGACTCTATCGAGTTCCTCCACCTCCAGACTGCATTTCCAGATATATTGGATAAAACCATAAACTCCTCGGTAACAAACGTGGGGTTGCAAAGAATGGAAGTCATCGGCTCGGGGTTTGCACCCTTCGTCAACTTCTTCCTCTTCTCACCTCGAGTGGACTTTCCCTTCTCCAAAACATTCTTCTTAGGTGACATCCTAAGAAAATGAAGATAAGAGTGGTGATATGAACATAAAGATAACATTCATCCATAAGATAACATTCAAATAACTTAACCATTCATCCAATACTATCATTCAATATTATGGATGGCCTATATTATCATTCAATAAGATAACATTCATCCAAATAAGCTAACCATTCAAAACATGATGATCTAAGCATGAAAGCTATTTAAACAAGAACATTCCTCATCAAACAACAAACTTATGTAAGTTCTCACCAACTTATCAATATCATGCAACCAAGATTCACTCTCTTCTAAATCACCCAACACTAGAAAATCACATCAGTCAAGCATAATAGTACTTCAATTCACCCAACATCCTCTTCAACACAAGATTATGCATACAAACCCAAACGCATCTTGCAAAAACACACCCATTCAAGATTCATTCTTTTCATAACACCTCCACAATGTCAATAAAGCACATAAACAAAGAGTTCAATGGGTTACCTAAAATTTGAAGCTAGGATTTGTAAGACCCACACAAGAAGAAGCAAAAATTGCTAATTTTTGGAAGAAAGCATCAATTTTTTTCGAGTTTCACCAAGAGTGTGTGAGAGAGGGTGTTTATTGAGAAGGAAGAATGTGTCAAATGATATAATTAGGTGAAGAAATGTACTAGGGAATTAGAAATTTCAGCCTAGGTGGCAGGTGAAAGAGGTATAATTAGGATAAGAATAGAATTTTCAAAATTTTGTATTAGGGGACTAGTACAAATCAAATAATTCATAGGAATATAGGAAGTAATCTTTGCATAAAAAATCCTAAGGGATTAGGGAATTTCAAAATTTTTGAACCAAAAATGCATTTTTGAGTTAGAATTTCAGAATTTTTTGAAAACTTGCATTTTTGGAACAATTTGGCAATGGAAAATTGGAAATTGGCGCAAAAGATGTTTGTCACAGACTAAAGCCCTGCGCCAGACCTCCTGGCATGAAATATCCCCTCGCGCCAAACTTGATGGCACGAAGTATCCCCTCACGCCAAGCTCCTGGCATGGACCTAAGCCCTTGGCGCGGACCGTATCAGGTCTTGGCTCAAGATTTGCCAAAATTTTGACCTAATCCTTAGTTTTTCCCTCTTTTTCAAAAGAGTACGTCACCCATCAAATTTAATTCCATTCAAACACAATCATGAATTACGAGCATCAAATTTACAAATTGATCAGGAGTTTCATCTCAAAAATTCTCATTACAAACATGCAAAAATCTATTTAACCACTATTCGAAAGTAAAAAAGAAACACTGTATTTTTATCGTCATCCTCACGACTTATTTCCTTTTTCATGCTTTTTAGTTAGAATTACCTACATTTGGGTCTCCGGAATCGCCATCGGCAACTCCACCCACGATAACATCATTGTGGAGAGGTCTTCACAACGAGTCATCCTTACCTTCAGACCACTTACTTATCATAAGGAATAAATCCCTGTGTCTTACTAGCATTGAGTCTGTGAATGTCTCTTTGGGGTTAGAGGGAGGTTGAGGAGGTTTTAAACTCTCAACCATCTTCCTTTCCCGTTGCAAGTTGGTTAGCATGGAAAAACAATCTAGTACATACATATTATCCATAGCATCGTGCAACTCATTGGACTTATCATCAATATCATCCACATGGGGTTCATTCAAAGATTCATACTCATTGGTAATACAAGGAGATTCATCATGCTCATTGGTAATACAAGGAGATTCATCATGCTCATCAGTGGCCTACCATCCAAATTTGCCACTTTCATTTGCTCCATTTTCTCTATATAAGTACAGACTTCCTCAATAACATGTGTCGAACACTCCAATAAAATGTTCCTTCATCAAATAAGCACCCACTTTCACATGCTTGTTACAAAATATACATGTGACAAAATTCCTATTGTTTGGGTCCATGATTGCATACTCTCTACCTGGATCATAACTTCGTGAGGCACTCGTAGAACTAGAACTAGAGCCACCAGTACTACTAGCCATGCTCTTCTCTACAAATTCAATAAAACAAAATTTTCTTAGAGAGAACATAAATGGGAAAAAATCCATATTAAAAATAAAATTGAGCTACAACATAAAAATCAACAAAATCAACAATATCATAATAAGTAAATTAATCCAATAATAAGAAAATTTACATAATATTTTACAGAATCCAATAATAAACTAATTAATTCAATAAACCCCAATGCAATCTACATAATGTTTTACAGAAAGAACACTAAAAAGCAAAGTAATAGCCATCTGAATTGAGTACAACATCATAACCCATTAACCCTTTGAATAAATTTCAGTAGCATAACCCTTTGAATTGAGCTAAAATATTAATTTTCAAAAAGCAACATAACCCTTTGAAGAAAATGAATGAAAAAAAATAGATGAGCAAAAGTAAGGAGATTGAAAAATTACCTTTGTGGAGAGAGCCATTGATGAGAATGAGTGGAGAGAGTCGTTGATGTGGAAGTCAGCCGACCGAAGAGGAGAAAATCATAAGGAAAGGGTTTCCTTTTTTTAAAAAAAAAATTGGACTTTTAATTTGAACGGAATTTTTAATTAAATGAACATTTTAATAGCTAGGACCGCATCAATGCCATGATGCGGCCGATGCACTTCGCATCTGATACGCTCCAACGCTGCCGCATCCTGGAAAACTTGGGCATCAAACCAACTAATGCGGGGAGGCATTGCATCCGAGCGCATCATGCATTATGCGGGCGCATTGGAGCGCATTTTAAAACCAAGTTGATGGTGAATCGAGATATCGTGCAACAAATTTCAACGGTGGTTATCCGACAAATTCTTTCGATTTGAATGTTTCCGCAGCCGGAAGTCACTCATCTCCTGCAATCTCTCGGATGAAACCCTTAGAAAATGACGTCGCACGACTGGTTTGTATTTGAAAAATGACTGAAGTGTTAGATTATAGATTATTAAAACAGGCCAATGGAAGTAAATAATTCCAAGGTAATTTTCTTTCGGTTTGAGCTTTGAATCTGTAGCATCCCTCAAAGATGATGTTTTAGATAAATGTTCGGAGGAAATGTGTGGTCGCCGACGAGTTTCACGCTTTGGGTTGTTGAAATCTTGCTCTATATTCACCCAAATTTGGTAGCTTATTGGTTTCATGTCGAATGGTTCAATTAGAATCTGGTTAGTCTGATTGAGTTGGAATTGGTTCGGTTCTGGTCAATAAATATGAGTATAGTTATTAGCAGCCATATTTTTATTTTTGCAATTTTATTTATGATGTATTTTGGTTTAGTTGATTTTCAATTTGTCACAGGATTCTAGATTATAAGGTTTTATTCTTGTACAAATGTATAAAAGATTCTGGTGACCTATCAAATGAAAAGCTTGGCCAGTTTAATTATTAATATCATGGATTTGTTCCGTTTAAAAAAAATAAAAGTTATTTATCTGCATTCATATCTAATGTCCATTTTATTTAGGTTGTGTGCAAATGAAAAAAACCCGTCCCGCCGGATGACACATTGATACATCCTTAAAGTTGGGTTGGAGTTAGCTCGATCTAACTTTAGAAAAAATTGAAACTATTTAAAGGAAAAAATACATATATAACTCCTATTCATTTGATAGGTGTAAATATAACGTTCAATTTCTTTTAATGCAGCTATAACCCTCGCTAGGGAGGTCAGTGAGATGGGTTTTAGTGGAAGTCCACCTTACGTCCATCCCAATGGGATGGGTGTGGAGGTAGTTTTAATGGGGTGAGACGGGTATGTGTATGAAAATGATACTCACCATGGGTAGTGGGTTGGGCATTGATATTAGTTTACACTCGCTCCACCAACGCTCTGCCCCACTAAACCCGCTATATACCCACAAATTTAGTATATAATAAATTATTATTTATCCATAACGCACATATTCTACCAATAACATTTTCATGTAAATACATTTAATATTTTAATATTAAAATTATAATAGTAGAGTGGATTTTAGATATTTTTAGAGATAAAAGAGGGATGAGTACAGTGAATTTGAAGTAGGTAAGGGACCCAAATGGGTAATGGGTGGGGTGGATTATATGTAATACACGGTGGGGCAATGGTGGATTTTAATGTTGTACCCGCCATGAGCGATGGGTAGGGTATGGGTATGTAAATTTTACATGGGCATGAGTATGGAGGTACCATAATCGTACATGCCCCGCCCCATTTCTATCCCTAACCTTCGCTTGCTCTAAGGTCTTAGTAAACACCAATTATCGTTGGTTTCATGTGGAAAGACTAAAATGCTCCTCAATCCAAATCCCTCTATTGGGTACAATTCTCGAATAACCATTAGTTTCCTTGTAAGTGCTAATATGACCCCAAATATTTTTAAAGTGTAAACCCATAATCAGCATTGATATTAGATATTATAACCTTTCACTAGCGACATGCGTTGACAAAAAAAATTCGACGTTGATTTGATTTTAATAGATGAAATTACCCCTTGTGAGTTTTTAGGGACAAATTTTCCCCTATTAATATTCACAAATTATCAAAGCAATTCTTCTCCATTTTCTCATCTTCCTGCTCCTTCACCGCTCAAAACTGGTTAATGGTCATAGTTGCCACCGGCGGTTTTAGAGTCGTCACTCCCCACCACCATCACCTTGCTCGTAAATCCCCCACGACTTCCTTGCTACTCAGGAAAATAACATCATCACCAGAAGACCCAACCTCATCTTCCCACTCCTTCATCGATCTCTAAATCGATTCATGCTCTGAGTCACCACCAACAATTGTAGAGTCCCGTCGCTCCTCACCACCATTTAGGGATGACAGTGGGGCAGGTTTCAGTGGAGGATCGCCACGCATCCGCCCCAATGGGGCGGGATGGAGGTAGTTTTGGTGGGGGTGGGTGGGTATTGGTATGAAAGTCATACCTGTCATAGGTAAAGGGTCGGGCGTAGATATTAGTTCACATCCGCCCCATCCCCGCCCACCCTGCTAAACCCATTATATACCCACTAATTTAATATAAATAAATTATTATTTATCCCTATTGCACACATCTTACCCATAATATTTTTATGTAAATACATTTTTAAATTTAAATATCATAGTTAATATAAAAAAGTGAATATTAACTATTTTTGGAGATATAATTTGAATGAGTACAATGGGTATGAAGTGAGTGGGGAGACCCAAGTGGGTGTTAAGGCTTGTATCGATTTTGTATAATACCCGAGGGGGTGGGTGGATTTTTAAGTTGTACCAGCCATGGTTAATGAGGCAGGTATGAGTATGAAAATTTTAGGTGGACATGGGTATAAAGGTACTATAATTCATACCAGCCCCACCCCATTGTCATCCCTACCACCATTGCCTTGTCAAAGTTTGCGTTACCCAAATCCTACCTCTGGCATCTGCACTAGTGGCGCCAATCACTTTCGAATTATTGAATCTCGCTTCTTTAATAAAAATTGGGAAGACGTTTTCAAAAGAAAGGCATTAGGGTTGCGAAGCAGCTATGGCAATGACAACCATTGTGGAGGACGGCAGATGAGGCGTTATAAAGCGTACGAAAGAGGGAATGGAGAATTATTTGGTAGGTTTTATAATGGCAGCAGAATGCTTAATTGCTCCAGTATAATCTCTTTAAAACTAGAATTACACTCTCTCTCCCTCCAGAACTCAGATACAACATACATGCATTTTTTTAATCGAGGGATATTTCAGTCTACCCACTAAAAATCGGCAAAGAATGGGATTGACCATGAATTTAAAGCAAATTAGGGTTATGTGTGCTCTAAAAAACTCAGGGGTTATATTGACACGTATCACGAACTAGGGTTTAAATAAGCACTTTTTTCAATTCAAAAACTTACGAAGGGATAATTTCATCTTTGTAAATCAAATCAACACCAGAAATCTTTTATCAGCACTAATCGTCGATGACATGGTTATATTTTCTAAAGTCGACGAAAGTTATGGGTATATCTGCATTTTCAAAAAAATAAAACAGGATCATATTAGCACTTACAAGGAAACTAGGGCTACTCAACTGTTTTTCGTAGTAATGTAACTTTGGGAAGGGGATTGAATCCGACTTGCACCTGGCCGAGCACCATGACATGGCCACTTGATTAGTATCGAGCATCCTCCTAGAGCACGTGAGAGGCTCACCCCACTCTATGTGAGTCATATGGGAGTTTCACCATCCACTTTATGTGAGACACAATTACTATATCAATGAGAATGACGAGTGCCTGCTTGTTTTAAGGGATAGAGCATAAATGATCCTATTAAATTAAGAAATACAGATATAACCTTGTATAATCTGAAAGTGCAGAACTAACCCTATCTATCAAATTGTGCAGTTTTACCCAATTAATACTATTCTGGCATTGACCAAACAATTTCAGGCATTGACCATTTATTAAAGGACAAATATATCCCTACCCTTAAAACAAAAAATTGAATAACAAAAATACCTCTAGGTTCTTCTTCATCTTTATCTTCAAACGTGCCGCACCACCATATCCGCTGCTGCCCCACCAGGTCCACCATCGTCCTTTGCCTGCTCCATTATTATACAGTAACATGAAATTAGCTATAAATTCTGCCAAATAAGATATGTTAAAAACTGACCCTAGACAGACCCAGTTTAACTATGTACATCAAAGCAAACAGAAACCATACTCATTCAGAAATTTCCAAATTGCATTTTTCTATCAAGTCAGTAAAATCTGATCCCAAGTCCTACACACGATGAGAAAATATTTCACAAATGAATGAAAGAACTTGAACAAAGAGGCGAACAAAAGCGACAATGAGAAAATACACCCCATGCATCACAATGATCACGCCCAGAATTATATGTGAATATGGGGAAATTTCTATGTTTGTGGCTACAGTAGCCACAAACAGCAGAGAATAGGGAGGACGCATGTAGGAAATGCGTCATCTCCTTCCCCTTTATTTTAGATTTTAAATTATTAGTTTCAGTGGGTGAGTGACACGTGGTGAGGATGCATTTCGAATATGCGTCCTCTGATCTGGTCAACGGAGTCAGGCGCGGATGAAAGGGGGGGAGGCAACACGTGGAGAGGATGCATTTCCTACATGCGTCCTCTTATCCCCTTTAATTCCCAGCTTCTTCTTCTTTTCCTCCTTTCTTCATCCTCTTCATCCGCCATTTTCCATTTTTCTTGTTCATTTCACCTCCGTTCTTCCTTCCCGAGACTTCACCACCACTCTCCTCCGCCATTGCGCCGTTTGTTCACCGGAATTCCACCATTCTCCTCCGCCATTCCGCTTGTTCACAAGATCCGGTAATGTAGCTTTTTTCTCAAAATCCTCCATTTTTCTCTCATTTTATTTTGTAAGGTTTTTTTCTGTCAAATTTATAATGGATATTTGGTTGTAGAGAACAAATTCAGCCTGAAGTTTCCACCGTCCGTTGACCCACCGTTGACCACCATTGACTTCCACTTTTGTCACCTTGTCCGTGAGTCTCAGACTCCCACCCACTCAATTTTTCATTTTCTTGAAGTTAATTGAACTCTAAATAATTTTACTAATGTGTTCAACGATTATGTGTGAGTTGTCGTAGAAAGTTTGTTGTTGATTTTTTTGTACATTATAATTTGTGGAGAACCCGAAATAATTTAGTTAATTTGAATGCGTTGTATGATTGTGTGTAGTTTGAGTGATTAAGTTTTGTCCGATGCTTTGATAGCGTTTAATGCTGATGCGTGACTAAATGAAGTAATTATGTGAATTCTTTACTGATTAATGTATTAAGTTTGTAGTAATAGTAATGACATTTGAGGATACTATGAAAAGGAATGTCGAATGAAAAGGAAATAAAAGTGATGTATTTGTATAATCGTTTACTGATTAATGTATTATGTTTGTAGTAATAGTGTTGATAATGTGGCCGAGTGGAGTACATGTACATATTTGAGGATACAATGAAAAGGAATGTCGAATGAAAAGGAATTAAAAGTTATGTATTTGTGTATTGTAGTTGTATGATGTTTTTGACGGTGTATATGTATAGAGGGGGTCAGATTAAGTTTGATTTGACTGTGGGTGTGTATTATGATCCTCCAATACCGGAGCGGGTTGTGACTCTCGAGAGAAGGTTGAACCACTCAGAATTAGTTGATTTAATTGCCACAAGACTTGGCATTGCAAGTGAGAGGTATATGTTGAAAATATATTACCGTTGTCCTGAACTGATTGGTTTGGCTGTATACTATCGGTGTTATAATGTGGAAGATGATGAGTCAACCGAATTCTTCTTCAACATTGTTGATCGATTGTCGTTGTCCTTCGCGGATTTTTACATTGTTATGGAACAGTTGACAAGCACTAATAATGGGGCACGGCTAATCACGTTCATGTCGTTGTTGAGCAACATGCAGAACTTTACCACTGTACCAAGTATACCACCACCTGTTCATAGCCGAGGTTTTGAAATTGGTGAGTCCAGCCAACCTGGTGGGTATGCTCACATGGATTGGGCTCAGCCGTCCACAAGTGGTGGTATGTATGATATGGACCATGACGAGCAGAATGTCTTTGACGATGATTACGTGGGTCACGTTAGCGACCATGTTGTTCGGCATGTTGGTAGCGAAGACGATGGTGAGGAAGCTGAACTTGACGGTGGAAGTGAGGATGATCGTTCCTTATCAACTTATTCAAATCCCGGGGACAAGGATGAACAAGTGGTGTGCACGAACAATGTACCCACATCGTTTCATATTCTGGAGAACCCGGATACACATGCCTACTATAGGGATTATGGGGGCCCTGATGAGGATAGCTATGACCCAACTCATTTTGGGTCCGGAGTTTCTACTTATGTTCAAGAGACTGGTGAAGTAGAGTTGGGTATGCGATTCCAGACGAAGCCCCAATTGGTTGAAGCTATTTCTAGGTGGAGTTCCATGATGAACAGGGAACACAGAGTCGTGGAGAGCAGATCACGCACATGGTATGCGAAATGCAAGGACGTTGTCGAAGGAACTGTGAATTGTCTTTGGGATGCCAGATCTTCCAAAAAGGCTTCGCATGGCATGTGGGAGGTCACCAGATGGGCAAGTGGCCATGGGTGTGTTGGTGCTGGTCAATCTACGGGTAACATGAATCTGACGTCGGTGATGATCGCTCGTTCAATCCGCCACCACATTGATGTAAACCCTTCATACACAGTGAAAGATGTACAAGCTCAAGTCAAGAAGGAGTTCAATGTCACCATTTCCTACAAGAAGGCGTGGTATGCTCAACAGAAGACAATTGACATGGTATTTGGAACTTGGGAGGATTCATTTGAACAGCTCCCAACATTTATAGATGAGCTTTTCAGGGCTAATTCGAGCACCGTTGTTGATTCGGCTGACGTACCTGACAGAATACACGGTCACGGGTGTAGGAAATTTAAATTTGTGTTCTGGGCATTTGGTCAGGCAATTGAAGCCTTTTGCCACTGTAGGCGAGTCATTAGTGTGGATGGCACTCATTTGAGAGGTGCATATAAGTCCACAATGCTGGTTGCCTTGATGCACTATGCAAATGATTACATCCTCCCCATCGCTTACGCAATTGTTGACGAAGAAATGAATGAAAGTTGGAACTGGTTCATGGGGAGACTGCATCTTCACGTTGTTAGTGGTGATAGCAGGCCAATCTGTACCATATCAGATAGGCATGCTGGACTTATAAATGCGATGACACATATGGAGGAGTGGATGGAGCCAGCTGGATACCATCGAATTTGCCTGTGGCATTTTCAGTCCAACTTCCTATCATATGAAGGCGGGAAATTCAAGAATGAACTTATGAAGACTATGGTATGGCAGGTTGGTGGTGCCAGGCGAGAGAGCAAGTGGAGGGAGTACAAGGAGGAGCTGGAGAGTATAGATCCATCTGTTTGGGCTTGGCTGGAACAGCAAGATAGGAGTAAGTGGTGTTTTGCCTTTGATGAGGGTGATCGGCGTTGGGGAATTCTCACAATGAATTTGTCAGAGAGTTTCAACAACTATTTACAACGCGCACGCCTTCTCCCAATAACAGCGTGTGTCAAAGCGACGTTCGAGCGAACAATTGAAATGTTTGCCCAAAGGGTTATGGACGCCACGAATTGGAGGTACTTTGTCACTTAATTACAGTTTTTTATGTGTTCGTAGACCAGGTTCTAGATTCTAAAATCTTGTTTGTTTGTTCAGGTCCGTGTTTCCTAAGAGGAACTGGAAAAAGTTTCAGAAGCAGGATACATGGGCACAGGGACATATCGTAACCTTGTTTGGTTATGCGTCGCAGACTTATAGGGTTGTGAAAAGGAACCTTGATGGGAGCATTAGTGAACGACAGTACATGGTCAAATACCGAAGAAGAGAGTGTACTTGTCGCGAATGGAAAATATTCCGTTTCCCTTGTTCCCATGCCTTGGCTGTTTGTCGGCATAGACATGACGATCCTGCTAGTCTATGTGACAGGGTGTATCACACGACCACATATGTTCAACACTATAGTCAGGGTTTCATGCCTGTATGAGATCCATCACTTTGGCAATGTGCCCGTTGGAGGTTGATTCCTGATGTAGAAAAGTTTTGCAATAGGAGGCATAGACATATTGCGGAGAGAAGGATAAGGAATCAGATAGATGAGAGGGTGTCGGGTGAATCCAGGGGCATCCGTAGGCGTGGCCGTGCTTAGTGTCATGTTGTCATATGGTGTCTGTAATATTACCTCTGTAGTATGGTACTTGTAGTATTACTTTCGTAACGTGGAATATTTATCACATGATGTAGTATAGCTTTTATTTGTCGAATATGTTTGACATGCTAATCATTTGAATAATTAATTTTGACATGTTATAATTGTAAACAGGGACCCACAATGTATCATTATCATTAAGGACCCATGGAGGATGATTTTTGGTACCTTCATGAGGAGCATCGTGCACGTGCATTGTACAATGGTCACTTAGAGGATGAGGCACTGCAGGTGAGGTGGTGCGATGGGGCATGCTAGACCGAAGGTATGCCTGACACAGTTATGAGCTACGTGCATGATTTAGGATTCTAGGGACTCCTGGATTCCGCACCAATACGCATAGACCATTCACTCATCACTGCCCTAGTGGAGCGGTGGCAACCCGAGATGCACACATTTCACCTACCAATGGGGAGGCCATGGTCACATTGCAGGACGTGGGGATGCTATGGGGTCTTCCGATCGATGGGATCCCAGTCACAGGAGTAGACATCAATAGGCGTACGGAGGACTGGATGATAGTGTGCACGAACTACCTAGGTGCTACACCTGACCCCAGTGTTATCTGAGGGGGTCGCATTAGGGCAAGCTGGTTGGGAAACTTATTGCACAATCCGTTCCCTACTCATCCTACTGAGGTACAATGTCAACAGCGGGCGAGAGTTTTCATTCTACTGCTGGTTGGGGGAATGCTCATGTCAGACACATTTGGCCACCTAATTCCATTGATCTACTTGTCGGTACTAATAGACCTAGGTGCAGCACGTCGGTACAGTTGGGGGAGTGCCATTCTTGCACACTTGTACCGGTGCTTATGTGACGCTGCAATTCCACAAGTTAAATCCATATCTGGCCCTCTTGTCTTGCTACAGGTAAATTAGTTTGTCAATCCACTCATTTGTACATAATGTCCATTATATTACTTTGTATTACATTTAATTTTATTTATTGACAGTTGTGGGCATGGGAGCGCATTCCATCCATCTAACCTGCAGGTGCTCTACCAATAACAGTGATGATGAATGCTGTTGGGTCCCGGTACGTGCCGAATTATTCGAGTTTTCATTTTTTTATACCATAATTCCATATACTGGCTAATATAATTCACTCTTTTCCTCATAGGTGGAGAGCCCGTTACGATTTATCACAATCACCCATGCATGTTTTGAAAGTGTACCGCGATCAGATCAGATCTCTCAATCACAATCAGGTATAGGCCAATTTGGATTATGTTTTTTTGACTTCGTGGGAAAAATGGTTTTAATTACCTAACCGCAATACCTTCATGTTCTTTCAATTTATTTGGGAGCCATACACGACGGATGTTGTGGAATAACTCCTGTGGTACTGTATAACTGGTAGCAACAATTAGCTAGTTTGCGTTGACCTCATTTGCTGGCATGTCGTAGAGTTTCACCATGCACATCGTGTTCTCAGGCAGTTTGGCCTAATCCCGCCAATACCCACCCAGTTGGTCAGTAGGGATGAGTATAAACTGCTTCATACTAGAAACCGTCAAGGCAGGTCTGGCATGGATTGGCGTGTCGAACTGAGAAGATATCTCGATGCTTGGGAACATCGATCCGATCGACAAGTAAACCCCCTTGGGTATGCAGATCCATATTGTCCCAGCCGTGAATACATAGAGTGGTACTTTCGCAAGACGATAAGCATGATTGATCAGCCAGGACGACCTCTAACGGCTACAGAGGGTTTCCATGGAGACGGTGCAACTACAGAGTACTTGGTATTTCCTAAAATTCAAATATTGTCAAGAAATAAAACTACGGATTTCCTCGACATTGCATCTAACATATTTATCTCGATTCTGTAGTTGCAAACAATCACTGAGGTGCACATCAGGTCAGACATTAATTTGGATGAATGTCCCCCACGTTTCGCGGACGTTATCAGGGGAATCAATGATGTTGTCACATGGGGTCTACAATACGCGCATCAGGCCTCTAGACTGCAGTATTATCAGCCATTTGTGCACTGTGAGGATCCTTCTCCTGGTGTGAGATATACTGACCTCAGAAGCCACCGTCAGGCTCCACCTATTCAACAGGGAGGTCGGAGGCCGCGTGCTAGGGGCCAAACATAACACGTTGGTTCATCGCAAGCTGAACCCTCACATGCGAGTCCACCGACTGGCGGACCATCACATGGTGAACCCTCACATTACGACATGACTACATCAGAATACACTGTATATGTCACTCTAATAGCCAGTCATACATACATGTCGCCTGCCGCTCCATTACATACATGTAGTGTTCAACATGCCTATTGTGAGGAGGCAGGAGACGAAATGGAGGACGAAATACCAGAGGGAGTTCCACATGAAGAAGTGCATGTACCTACACAAATGGTTGTTCCACGACGGACATCCAGGACCCTACGTCATCCACCGTGTGGAACGGGCGGAAAGCTTTGTAGAGATCGTCATTAGGACAGTACATGCCATTGAACACTGATTTGCATTACATTTCACACGTATTGTTCGGCTACTGTACATTTATGCTAATTTGTACTCATTCTAACTATGCAATACTTCATTCCTACACCTATATTCAAGACTAGTTAAAAAACTACAAATCACTCTACCCTAATTTATCGTTTGACTAGTTTTCAAAATATCATCAAACAAACACAAGTCTACTTATGCGGAATCTTCAGCGAAAACAATGGGATGGGAAATAATAAGTTATACATTGCAGCATTCAAGGATAATTTATTACTTAAATTCATGACTCATTTTGAAAAATACACTTTTGTTGAATTCAGGACACGATTTTATAATCGGGACAAAACTGAGATAAAATACCTGGAATAAAAAAAATCCTCATAACGGTCATTGGGAATAAGCATTTTCTTAAATAATTAAAATTTCCCAAAAGCTTATTTTACCAAATAATTAATTGTTATACCGAAAAAAATAACTAAGCCAGCTTTGAGGACTCGTTCAAAAAATATTCGGGAATAATATTCCGGAAAAAAGAATAGCCAGCTTTGAGGACTCGTTTTTGAAACGGGCCCTCTAAATAATTTTTCGAAAAAAATGCCCAGCTTTGAGGACTCATTTTTTAAACGAGTCCTCTAATTAATATTCCAAAAAAAATAAAATTGCCCTGCCATGAAGACTCTTTTTTGAAACGAGTCCTCTAATTAATTTTTGGGAAAAATGGCCCTACCATGAGGACTCATTTTCAAAACGAGTCCTCTAATTAATTTTTGGAAAAAAATAAATGGCCCTGCCATGAGGACTCGTTTTTTGAAAGAGTCCTCTAATAATTTTTGGGAAAAAAATAGCCTGGCCATGAGGACTCGTTTTTTAAACGAGTCCTCTAATAATTTTTGGGAAAAAAAATAGCCCAGCCATGAGGATGCATTACCCTAATGTGTCCTCCACCATCTTCTCCATTTTCCCCAACCAGCACACCAGCAGCCAAAATTTAAATAATTACCATATTAAAATCAAGAACTCATGAATATGTCGTCGCGCCATTTGTTACTGAACCAAAAATGGCACAAGCAGACAATTGTAGCTTTGGTGCCTGCTCCACCACTGATAAACCAGACCCGCCATCACTTTCAATTCTAGACCCACCACCAGCTCCGCCTCCACT
Organism: Rubia yunnanensis; assembly: GCA_037428765.1. Taxonomy (NCBI): domain Eukaryota; kingdom Viridiplantae; phylum Streptophyta; class Magnoliopsida; order Gentianales; family Rubiaceae; genus Rubia; species Rubia yunnanensis. Next base: position 87,447,866 of record CM075068.1, read on the forward strand.
TCGCCACCTCAAATCCCTCGCCATCTCCACCCTGACCCCAAACCCTAATTCTCCGTTGCCACCTCCACCCCGCTGCCTACATTCTGCCACATCAAATCCCCCACCTCCTAGAACCACGCCCCGCTACCATCTCTCCCCAGCCCAGAAACCCTAGCCTTCGTCTGCTCTCCAGCTCTAACGTCACTGCCGATATCCAGCTCTAATGCCACCTTCCCCACCCGTTTCTGGCACCATCACCCCAGCCTCCAGCACCACCACCTTCTTCCCCACCCATTAATCGAGTATTAATCTCCGTCGCCCCGCCAACCTAGTCTCTTCACCCCATCATCCCGAGAGTTATGTTGCAATCTCGTACAGCCACTGTCGCCCCTCCATCCTATCGCACCACCCCGTCACACCATCGCTGAGCCACAATGGTGATGAAATTGGAATCAGAATTAAATCGGAATTGAATTTTAGTTTTACCACTTTTTCTAGTAGTTACTAGTGTGTTCCAACATGACTAGTCTAACCAAGTGCATAATAACGTAAACGTAAAGAACACATGACTTGGTTACGCAGTTCGGTGTAATCCACCTACATCTGCGGGGCCTAGCCCAGTTCAGAATAAATCCACTAATTAGAAAGATACAGTACAGAGTACAGTTTACAAAACACTTATCTTTGCTAACTATAATGTGTGAATTCTACTAGCTCCCCTAGCTACCGGTCCGCCTTGATCAAACTCCCTCTGACCTCGAACTCCATCAACGCTGGATCTCTTCCTCCCAAGGAATTAAGGTTTCTGATTCTGAACTTTGTGCGATAGGTCAAGTGTGTTGGAACACAGTCGTCTGACTCTTTGCAATTCTCGAAAGTCTCAAAAATCTGTATGCAGATTTTTGCTCTGTTAAATTCGTGAGTATGCAGCCGTGTTTGTCCTAATTTATATCCACGAACAGATTGGAATACTCCTTGATTATCTCCACAATATTTCTATTCCAAATCTGCTTCTTGAAGCATATCCAAATCCCATAAATAAAGGGATTTATCTTATATCAATCTATCCCATATATTCGAATATATCATCTCCTTATAAGTAGGGATTTTCCATAAATCAATTATGCTTCATACGCCTGATATACATAGCCAAATATACGACTTCCATAAATTATAAAATACTTCAATATTTCGGCTTTGATTTCCATAAAACCTAGGCGTGAATATTCTGTATCATCATGTTCCAACATGGAATGTTTTCTTGTTCACAAAATTGCCAATCAAATATTTACTTGCAAATCCCTTGACTTTACAATCTCCCTTTTTGGCATTTTTGTGGACCCATAATATTTTGGACATGTAATTTCCAACGAGAAAAAACTTCCATCAATATCATAAGCTTGCATCAGAATAGAAGAATAATAATCAACATAATACCAAAAATCTCTTAAGCATGAAAGCCGAGAACCAGAATCCCGAAATCCAGAAATCCAGAACATACACCCAAAATTACAGCCATATTGAATAAAACATTCAAAAATCAAAACCAACATCATCCAAAATCACTCCCCCTGGGACCACACATAAGGCCCAAGCCAACATCAAAATCATCAAAAAACAACAGTCAATCAGTAATGCTCCCCTGCATTAGTCATAAGAATCAATCTTCCAATCGGGACTTCTCGGCCTCCAGGCTTGTTTTCTCCGCCTCCAAAGCAGCCATTTGAATACCTATAGCACCAAGTCGGGAATTCAGAACCATCAGCCTAGCCTTCTTTGCTGCTGCTGATGAAGAAGTCGATCCAGATAGTTTCCACGGAAGATCCTGCACATGCCTTAGCCCGAACGTCTTCTTGTTGGGCCTTAGAAACTCTGTATCGATCACAACATTCGAGGCCTTCCCTTTTACTTTTGCACTCTTGGCTAGTGCAGAGACCAGAGCAGGGTAAATGATGGCATCATTGACTTTGGGAGCAGTAGCTTGTCTGACTAGATGCTGCTGAATAAGTAGTCCAAGGTTAACCTCCTTCTGTGTTCCAACACAGTACAACAGTTTAGCCATTTCCCTTGTCAAGGCTGTGGTATTAGTTGAGGGCAACCAACAATGCATAACCACCTGATATAAACCAAAAAATCTTGAAGACAAGCAGGATGCTTGTGAATACCCAGTTGCTGGCCATTCAACTTTATAACCACCAGATATAACACCTAATATTTCATTATCAGACAATCCCAGATTTTCAGGAAAGACTCCCCCTGTCTCAGGTGTTGTAAGACCCAGCAATGTGTTAATCCTAGAAGTAGAGATATCTATGATCTTCCCCCGTACATATACCCTACCATACCATGGGGAACTTATTTCTAAGTTACCAGTCATGAGGTTAGAATATACTTCAAGTACAACCTACCTGTTGTACTGTAATTGGATAGTTGCTGCAGTAGTCATGCCAGTCAGCTTTAGAAAATCCGTGAAGTCGCTCTCCTTATAGGCTTTTAAATCCAAAGGCCTTTCTGCTATGAACTTATTTTCTGAGAAAAAATCTCCCATCTCTGCACCTTTTTCGTCAAAATAAACAGCAGAGAATGTCTTACTAACAGAGGGTGGAGGTAAACCCTTCTTTTCCTTGTTGTCATGTCTTCTCTTGCTCCTCTTTGCTTGAACAGAATCCTTGGCTTTGTCAGCCTTTCTCTTTCCTTTTGTCATCTAATAGTACTCATCCAGTACCTCATCACTTGAATATGCCAGATCAGGAATATCCTGTGTTGGAACACTCCCTGATCTTTCAGCATCCTTCTCAATTTCTTCCTCGCTCTTAGAACCATCTTTCTGGTTAGACAGGTTCCCTTCAGATGCTTCATCATTCTAACCTTCATGAACAGTCTGCAAAATGTCCCATGCTTTCTTTGCTTGGTGACATGTAGAGATAAGCTTGAACTGATTTTCATCGACTGCAGTGAAGATTGCATTAAGTGCCTTCGAATTCGCCAGAGATTCTTTGAGGTCATCTGGAGTTCATCTAGCCTTGTTTTTGGGTTTCTGCTTCCTTTGGCTTGAATCTCCTTCTACCGCCTTAGAACTTGCATCAGCATCTTCTGTAGGATGATTCCACTCATTCTCAACATAAAACCATGCAAGTTCGTCCAGTGAATTGATGAAAACCCTCATGCGTGCCTTTCTATAGTTGTAGTTGTTGCCTTCTAGCAGAGGTGGTCGAGAGACTGAAGCTCCTTCTCTTGTCGTCATGGTAAAAATGGATCTCACTTTCCTTGAAACAACCAAGGGAATAATAAGTGACGAGGCTCGGATACCAATTGAATTTTAGTTTTACCACTTTTTCTAGTAGTTACTAGTGTGTTCCAACAAGACTTGTCTAACCAAGTGCATAATAACGTAAAACATAAAGAACACATGACTTGGTTACGTAATTCGGTGTAATCCACCTACATCTGAAGGGTCTGGCCCAGTTCAGAATGAATCCATAATTAGAAAGATACAGTATATAGTACAGTTTACAAAACACTTATCTTTGCTAACTATAATGTGTGAATTCTGCTAGCTCCCCTAGCTACCGATCCGCCTTGACCAGACTCCCTCTGACCTCGAACTCCGTCGACGCTGGATCTCCTCCTCCCGAGGAATTAAGGTTTCTGATTCTGAACTTTGTGCGACAGGTCAGGTGTGTTGGAACACTGTCGTCTGACTCTTTGCAATTCTCGAAAGTCTCAAAAATCTGTATGCAAATTTTTGCTCTGTTAAATCCGTGAGTATGCAGTCGTGTTTGTCCTAATTTATATCCACGAACAAATTGGAATACTCTTTGATTATCTCCACAATATTCCTATTCCAAATCTGCTTCTTGAAGCATATCCAAATCCCATAAATAAAGGGATTTACCTTTATCAATCCATCTCATATATTCGAATATATCATCTCCTTATAAGTAGGGATTTTTCATAAATCAATTATGCTTCATACGCCTGATATACATAGCCAAATATACGACTTCCATAAATTATAAAATACTTCAATATTTCGGCTTTGATTTCCATAAAACCTAGGCGTGAATATTCTGCATCAGCATGTTCCAACATGGAATGTTTTCTTGTTCACAAAATTGCCAATCAAATATTTACTTGCAAATCCCTTGACTTTACAGGAATTAAATCGGAGGAGACAGCTGGAAGGAGAGGCTGGGCAGAGGAAAATGGGAGAGAAAGAGAGGAAACAGGAGATGGCTGGGAGGAAAAATAATGGCGGTGGTCGGAGTAAAGGGGAGGAGAGGCTGGTCGGAGGAAAATGGGAGAGAGAGGAAACGAGAGAAAGCTAATATGGGAAGGGAATGAAATAAGAGAAAATGGTAAAGGGGAGAAGGAAAGGAGGGTAAAACTGTCTTTTATCATTTTAATGATTTTTAATATATGGGTAAAATTGTCATTTCAATAATTTTGACCATTTTTTAATTGATATTTCGGTCAACGATGTGCAGTGTTAATTTTGCACTTTCTAATTTAAAAGATTATTTCTGCACTTTCACCCAAAATATAGGGTTAAAAACCCACTGCACTCTTTTTTTAACATGTGCAATTTGTTGAAAATTATTTGTGGAAAATGTAAAAGGCCTCATTAGTAAATCAAGTGTATCAAATCACATTTTTACTAATGAGACCCTTTGCATTTTAACCAAGTGTCATTATCTTAAAAGACGATTTTTCCATAAATTATGGAAAAATTAAGGTTTAAACTGTAAATTTAAAGAAATATAGATAGAATTTTCAGGTTGCCCTAACCGGTCATAAAATTATGAGGGATAGTCTCCTGTGGGGCAACATAAACTTTAGGTAGGGGTACAATTCTAACAATATTCTAGCTCCATGGACATATCTCTAATAATTTTACATGGTCTATCTCTAATTATTTTTACAATGACCTATGCTAATAACTTTCCAAAGGCTTTTTTGTCCATCTTTTTTACATCATTTTTCCACCACCTGCAATCTACAAAAAAGTTTTAAAATAATTTTTAAAAATGCAAAAAAAATCAATAAAAAATTGTAGCAAAAAACTGCAGAACCATCAACAAAAAATAGCAGAACCTCGTCAAAAATTATAAAACATCAACTAGAAACTGCAGCAAAAAAATTAAATAAAACAAAAAAATTAATTAAAAAAATATATAAAAAAATTGGAAAAAATGTCAACTACGACGAATAAAAAATAAGCTGAAAATTATAAAAACATCAACAAACCTAAATTATCATTTTTTAAAAAAAACTTCAAACATCAACTCCTAACAAGCAATGATTGAAGTACTTACAAGTTATAAAATAAGCACTTACAACCTACATTTGAAGCACTAACAAAAAATGAAAAAAAGTCAACGTAATGAAAAAAAATACTACAAAAAATTAACCATATCATCAAAAAACTACAAACATCAACTCCTAACAAACAACCATTGAAGCACTTACAAGTTATAAAATAAGCACTTACAACCTACATTTGAAGCACTAACAAAAAAAATGAAAAACATCAATTTGTAAGCACCTACAACCTACATTCGAAGCACTAACAAAAAAATGAAAAACGTCAACGTAAGGAAAAAAACACTACAAAAATCAACCATATCACCAAAAAGGCTACAAACATCAACTCCAAACAAGCAGCGATTAAAACACTTCCAAGCAACAATTGAAGTATTTACAAGTTATAAAATAAGTACCTACAACCTATATTTGAAGCACTAAGAAAAGATGAAAAACGTCAACGTAAGGAAATAAACACTGCAAAAAATCAACCATATCATTAAAAAAGCTACAAACATCAACTTTTAACAAGCAACGATTGAAGCACTTACAAGTTGTACTCTAAGCCCAATTTGTTTTCATAACACACAAGCTATAAAATAAGCACCTACAACCTACATTTGAAGCACTTACAAAAAATGGAAAAAAAAACGTCAACATGAGAAAAAATACACTACAAACATCAACATTATTACCAAAACAAGATCAACCATACCATCAAAAAAGCTACAATCATCAACCCCTGTCACCTAAAACTCGTCTATAAAATGAAAAATATAACACGAGAGAAAAAAAAATAAAAACATTAACAAAAAATTTACGGTACCTCAAGAGTATAAATTATACTCTTGAGGTATTTATCATATTGAAAATCATACTCCCTCTGTCCCAGCTCAAGTTGCAGAGAGAGAAATAGAGGGGTTTATCTACGGTAGAAAATCAGAGAAAGCTGACAGAAAGCAATTTTTGAAAGCAATTTTTGAAAGGACAAAAAGCTATTGGAAATAGTGACGTTAATTACAAACTTTACACATTAATCTAACTCTTTAAATTCACAAATTTGTCACTAAATGCCTTTAATAAAGGCATTAAATACGATTTCATAGCAAATCAAATTTTAAAAAAGAAGAACTTTTAGGCTTCTGGGCCATGAACTTCGTCTTCTTCATCAAGATCTTCAAGGCCATGATCTTCGTCTTCTTCATCAAGATCTTCAAGCTTTGAAGAAGAGAGAAAAAACATTAACATCCAGCAAGAACAAGAAGAACCAAGTAAACACATAAACACCCAAACGAAAAACATCAAGAATCGTTCGGACTCAGATTTGGAAAAGTTTTTTTAAAAAAAAAATCAATCCATCGGATTTAAACCCCTCACTCCATTCAATACTAAAGAAACAAACAAGAAAACATGCCATTAAAACTAATATCCACAACACAAAACATCAATTTGTGGAGACCAACTATGAACTCATGAAAATCTATCGGAGACCAAACAGATCTATCATCAAAAACACGATTCTCGAGTTCAAAAGCATAAAAAATAGAAATATACAAATACTTACGGATTGACAAGAAACAAAACAAGTGGGTTTGTAAAAACATGAAGAACACTTACAAATCGAGGAGAAGACCCTAGATTGGGTTAAAAACAAGCAAAAAAACGAGTGAATATGAGCTATGGAAGGCATATGAACACGGCGGAACAAGAGAAAAGGGGAAAGGAATGGTTGAATTTGAGAGAAGAAAGGGAGAAGAAGGAGAGATCTTTGGGAGATTGCTTCAGTTTGAGAAAAGAAAGAGAGAACGCTGGGAGATGAAAGAGAGAGAGGAGAGGAAGATGAAGGAATATTCGAAGGGAGAGGAAGAGGTAAGAAAGAGAGATGGAGAGAAAAGGTAAGAAATTGAGATGCTGCGTTGAAAAATAAAAGGGAGGAGGAGTAAAACAAAAATTGGCTTATTCCCCATCTATAAATATCCAAATTTTGATGCCTATATAGATAGTTCAGACTCTATAGGAACAATAATCAATTTTAGCTTGAATGGTTTGTAGGGGAACCCTGCCTTCTCTAATCCATTCGACACGTGCAATTTCTTTTCCGTCGATACGATCCGCAATTTGGATTTGAAATCTAATCTTCTCCCATAAACCCTAATTATCAGCCCAAGTTCAATGACATTTCAGCCAAAATAAAGGGTAAAAATGGAATTTTAGAGCAAGTCAACTTGGCCTTTTTTGGTAAAAATCAGAAATTGTAATTTGAGCTGGGACATCCCTAAATAGAAAGTGTGCAGTTTGAGCTGGGACGAAGGGAGTAAAAAACATTAACGGTTTTTATTTTTTTAAAAAAACTACAAATATCAACTCCTAACACATATACCTCATCCAGAAAATGAAAAACACCAACATCAGAAAAAAGACACTACAAACATCAACTCCTATTACCAAAACCTCAACTGGAAAATGAAAAACATGAACAAGAGAAATTTTTTTTAAAAAAAAAACTACAAATATCAATCAATATAACCCCAAAAAAACTATAGAACCTCAACTCATATCAATTAAATCTCACCAGAATAATGAAAAATATTAACATAAGAGGAAAAAAAAGTTTAAAACATCAACAAAAAGTTACAGTAGCTCAAAAATAAAAATTCTCAATGAACGTAGAGTGGCCTAAGTCAATAATCATTGCACCAAACTCTAACTAAATCATTGCACCAAACCCTTACTAAATCATTGCACCAAACCTTAACTAAATCATTGCATCAAACCCTTATTATGGGGAGATTTGAACTCAGGACCTCAAATTCAACAGCAAGGGTGCAAACCACTAGATCAACTACAAATTTTTTACTAAAGGCTTAATCAAGTAATAACTAAACCTCAACAACTCTTTGTAAAAAAAAAGTAAAACACAATACTAAACTCATCTCTCATTAAGCATAGCCTCAGTTGCCTTAGCCAATGCCACCACTGCCACCGCATTAGCTTCCGCTGTCGCCGCCGAGCAATGACATGACCTCCGGTTGCGCATGAGATGCATGTGCGTCGTCTTCTAACTCCATGCATGTGCATCTCATGCGCCTTCTCTCTACAATCTGCTCGCCTTCCTCCTTCATCTTCTTCCTTCGTCTTCTTCCTTCGTCTTCTTCCTTCGTCGTTGCAGTGCTGTCGTCACGAAAAGATCGCAGCGCCATCGTCACTAAAGTTGCCGTGGTTGGATCCGTCGCAAAGGCGAGTTGCAGAGGTCGTGAATCCGGCGCCTTGCCTCGCTGTCTGAATCCCTAGTGTCATCGTCGTCAATTAGACCTTGCGTCGTTGCCTCACGTTATCGTCGACTAACCCTAGGGTGCTCCGCCGCACTGGAGCAGAAAACGATGCCGCAACAAAAGAAGAAGAAGCCTCGAATCTGGTGAGAGAACGACGAGATGCAGAGAACGTCATTGCCTAGGGTTTCGCAGTGGTGAAGAAACGGCGCCGGAGTAGTGGATAATCGGTGAAGATTGGAGCCTAGTGTTTCGAATTGCAGAGAATGCCGGTGAGATTCTGGTAAGATTTCGGTGGAATTCCAGTAGAGGCGGCGAAAACCGGTAGAAACCCGGCGGTAACCGCTGCCGGAGGCAGTTCCGATCGACGAGGGAAATAAAATGAAAAATCTGTAATTTTGGTGATATTTATAGTATTTCAATAATTACATGATAGGTCCCTAGAGTTTTCAGTAAAAAAATTTTTAAAAAACCCCACAGATTTATATTAATTGCATAATAGGGTCTGCATAAATTTTAGGATGCTTAAAGTAAGAGTTTGTGAAATTGTCTACTACATGTTGCATAATAAATTTTTAATATTGCAACTAAAATATTTTACTTTTCTATAATTATAATTCAACCTCATCTTTCCATATATCTATGAAAAGACGGTCTTTCCCAAAACTTTGCCTTTTACTAATGAGATCATCTAAAAGAGAAACCGAAACAAAACATTAATAATTAGATTGAACGATGACTAAGAACACAAAAATCTAATATTTAAGTTCAAGAAGAATATCAATTAAAAAACTATGAAAAACGGAGGAAAAAAAACTTTAGATGAGGAAAGGAAGAAAGGGGCGAAATTTTATAAGTGGAAATTAGTGTTTATCATTCAATGAGCAATCTTGTATTTCATAAAAATTGGGGGCAATATAATCGTAAGGGGCATCGATCGTCAGATGGCATAAGACACTGACGTAGAGTCCCGGGAAGGGATTTTTTCTATTTATTTTATTTTTTTACTCCAAAGCAGCAGACAGGCAAGGAAAGAAGCTCAAAGATGCTCTTAGTACATGAATAGTAAGTCCAGATGAACTCTCGGGGGTGGTGGGGGCGGATGTTGTAATACATTATTCTAACCAATCTTCTGCAAGGACTATAATCAGAGATAACCTATCTAGGGTTCATTACCTTGGAATAGGAAATCTCAAGGGATCTTTAAACCCACTACATGCTTAACTTCAAGCATGTTGGATGGGTATACAGACATGCTTACAAAAATCATTCCTACCTTTAATTGTTGAAGTTGACTCTTTGCAGGTTATTCATATCCTAGAAAAGAAAAGGCATTAGATTATGTCTTCTGAAGTCAGACAAATTCAAATGACTCAAACCTCACAACAGATGTCTTTCCATCATATATACAAAGGGCAAAATCTGGCTGCTCATTTCCTTGCTCAACACTAACCCAACTCGTTGGGAACAAAAGGTCTAACAGTTGAACATGGATCAAATCAATACAAGAGCAAAAATGGTGATCATAGCTGACGAATTTCACCTGCCCTTAGTTTGAATTCATTAACTTCAGAATTAACAATTTCAGAGAATCGCATCGAATCACCTCCTGCCCTTTACAAGCTCATGATGAAGCGTTTACATCTTTTGAATAGGAGAGTAGGAGATAAATAGTTGCCAGACCATTTTACAATTCGACACCATGAGGGTGGAGGATTTAAAGTGGAAACACCTCCATTGATTTTCTTATCCTTCATTTTGAACTTAGGATCAAATTGTATTTTTACTGACGATCCAACCTACGGATTGACCTTTTGTACTCTCAAACTCATCACTATTCTTGAATGGTTAGAGGAGCAAATATAATCCCCACTCATGTATATGAGTAATTTTAAAAAAATTATTAAAAAGGCTGTTATTGAATATGTCAGTATGAAAACAATGTACGTTATGCATTAATATAAGATCGGAGAAATAAAAGTCATATAGCTGTTGCTTTCCATAAAATTAAGGCTAACCAATAACGAGAGGCCGAAAATAACAGTCACTTTAATAATCCGACCAAATGAAACACCAGTTAGGCAATCCGAAAAAGTACAAACCTGGGGATAACTGTATTGGCAAATCCTTTTATGCCTATATTTCATCTTTGCTACACTATTACAAGACAACACAGACACTTATCAAGTTTGCCTTATTAATTGTGTTCTATAAAAACATAAACAAGTATCTGGAATAAGAAAACAAAACAAAATTTGTCTCTCTCCACTCTCTAAACCCCAACAAGAGCTCCTTCAGCCTATATAAAAGTTACAAAACTGATGATAAATTAATGCTACTCTCAACATTGCTTTCTATTTTTATCACCACTGAAGCCTGCAAATCACTTTATCTCCGGCTGAAACAGAACCACTCATATTTTGTGACCCCAGGCTGCAAGAGATATTCTCACCGCTTCCCGGCAGCTTTCCTAGCCGGAGGACCGTCCTCATCATCTGACTGGATATCTCCATACTCCCACATCCCGAGTCGCTTGTTCCTTGCCTCAGTCTGGTATATTTCCAGTTCATCCATGGCTACCTTTCTATCTTTCGATTCCCGCATCCTCCTCTTCTCCAACCTAGCAAGTCCATCCTGCAAATTTATTTATTTTTAAATTAGAATCTTCATCTCGCTATCATATCACCACTCAGGCAAGGAATATACTGGTAGTAGCTTTCAAACCTGTAGCATAGCTGCATTAATGCTAGTTTCGCCTTCAGCAGGAAGCAGTGTCACCATAAGGATGGTTCCAGTTCCCTGTCCTTTTACTTTTCCTGCAGAGAAGTCTCTATCCTCGATGACAGCACTGAATTCTTGGGGAGAACTGAGCAAGTACTCGCTCAGGCGCACAGCTGACTCTTGCCCGTAGTCCTCCTCCAGGGGTGGCACCTTCATCCATGCTAGAGAGCATAGCTGAGCTAGGCCAGGTGCGCTGGATATTGAGGAATCGAGTGGACGGATCCGACTGTAGGGAACTATTTCTTGGTTACCATAGTCAACGTAGAACACCTCAAACTCCTCATTGGGAGATTGAACGACATCACGAGGACCATTGACAATCTTCACGCATTAAATAAGGATTGGTTAGAGAAAAGATCGAACTAAAAACTAGACAAATAACTACCATAATAACTATGGACTCACCATAGCCCGGTTCCAAGAATTATCTGCAGAAAACTGCGCCAGAACAAGATCACCCCTTTTGGGATTGAAAGTACCAAGTACAGGTGCTTCTTGGAGATTCAAGACTGCAAGCTGTCTCTGGATAGAGCTCACGTTCTTGTCAGCGACGGATTGAACATAAAATTTACCACCTCCAAGAACTTCAGTGACGACCACCTAATGACATCAAAACACAGTTGAGCTTTTAAATGTTCAAAATATGTAAATATGATCAAGATAATCCCCGTTTTTTTTCCATACCTTTAGTTCTTCCTTCTTTCTTCTATCAGAAGTCTGGTCAGCACTAGGAACCTCTTCACCTTCAACATAATTCTCCCATATCTATGCAGAATAGAATATTTGTCAGAAATGTGATAAAAGAAAAACTAAATTTCCCATTAATAAAACATTTCATTACAATTCACCTTCAATTTCTGTCTTTTTGCAGACTGCTCAGCCTGTGCAAGCAAATGAGCATCTGCTAACCTATCGGCCCCAAAGGAAGTCTGAAGCTTTGCCAAGCCAGCTTCTAGAATAGCCACACCCATATTAGTTTTTGACATCCACAATGATCCGATGAATGTACCCGTTCTATCAACTGTTTCAACTTCAATCTGAATACCAAAAACGGGATAATAGAAACATTAAGCAACATGGGAACACAGGGCCGAAATACAATCGAGACAAGGACACTCTGTTACCTCAACATCCCTCTGCATTATCTTCCGCCTCATGAATGCAATTGCCTCCTCAGAATAAGGCTCATCACGACCAGGGCACCTAACTCCGGATAAAGAGAAGGCTATGCTACATGTTTCTTTAGGAACCAAGAGCTTGAATCTATGACCACTGAGGACATACTCCACAACAGCAGACATTCTTCGATTCCGTTGCAAAAATGGCAAGAAATCTCTAGCCTTCTTTGATGAAGCCTAAATGACGTAAAGAGACATACAACTATGAGATAAGATATGGAAAGACCATTAAGCTTGGTAATGAAAACCATAAATATATAAAAACTCACAGTCAGCAGGTCCGTTATGTGCATAACGGGAGGATCCTTAGCAGAATGGATACCCTTCTTTCCAGAAATAGCACGAGATTCAGCACCAAGAAGGTCATCATAGTAATTCGACCTTTCCTCAAAATCTCTATGTCTGATGACAGATGCAAAGCCCCGAGCAACTAAAAGTTCAGCAAGGTTGCTACCTAGCTGCTGGTTGCCTGGAGCCGGAGCATCATCTCCATCCTTTGCAGGAAGAACATAAAAGACAGATCCAAAATCCATGACTCTTGAATCAGCCCCAGCAGTCGGAGCAGCTCCATCACCCATAGTCACCTTCCTTGAATATTCCATGGAAACTTGGACCTGCAATAATAACATATTCCTTATCATTTTTGTCCTGTCTTGAAAAATGGTCATGTCAAAAAAATTTCTTACAGTACCTGTTGGCCCAAAAGGCGCTGCCTCAGAAATTCCTTAGCTTCTCGGGCATAAGGGGCAGGCTTCTCATCCCTACGAGGATTTCCCATTTTGGGACATCTTATACTTGAGAGATTGACACGTCGCTCAGCTGAAGGATCACCAAAAGGCACAGAATCATCGGCGACAACAATACAATCCCCACTAACAATCTCCACTACCTAGAGAGGTAACATAAAATTGTTGAGAAGGTAAATTAAAGCTCCAGCGAAGAGAACTGTGTACATCCAAGCCATAAGACAAACACTCACTTTTCCGGTGAAATTCTGGTCATGAATTGCCTTTGAATTTGTGGCTGGTGGTACATAATTTGTCCAGAGTCTCAAACGAGCCTTTTTTGACAGAAGCTCTACACTTTTCAACTTACGCTTCACATCATCCTCCAATAAACTTGCACTCCACTCTACATATTTTGCTAAGCCCTGCATGTAGGACATATTTATCAAAAGACATTCAAAATGCTCAAATATGGCAGTGTTAGAATCAAGATGACACTTCAGAAACATATTGAAAAGATGAACTCCATGGGTAGATTTGTAATCGAGTAATTGAACAAAAATTTGATAGGAGTTTGTTCACAAACATTTTCAACCAGCTCCAATGCCAGGTCCTTTGCAACATCACCATCTTGATAATATACTGAGCCAATTAAATTGCTAAATTTGTCCACACCCTCCAACACAATCCTCACCTGAAAGTAATGGCATCATAATCAGTCCAATAGCTCCATATACAAGCAGTGGGTACTTGAAATCATAATCGAAGGCAAGTAAAATACCCAACTGACGGAATTATACTCACATCTCTATGAAGAACTCGCATTTCAGCAAAATGTTTCGCTTCCCTCCCAAATGGATCAGGGGAAACTTCAGTAGTAGATGCTGAGGAGGCTGCAAGTCTCTGAGCTGATGTTAAAGGTGCTTGAGGCTCAGCCGACGAACTTCCATTTTGCACATCAGAGGCTGCTCCAGATTCAACCACAACTTCTTGAGTACCCCTTCTTCCCATGGAAGGTGCCTGGTAAAGAAGAAGTAAACAACAACTTGTTATAGCGTATCAAAACAAAAATAATGAACCAAGTCATCTTAGTTTATAAAGAAAAGAATTCATCCATACCTGAATTCCAGCAACAAAAACCTGAACGAACTGAAAATCAGGAAGTAAATAAACACGAAGGGTGCTTCCATCTCGGATTTGCTCAACAACAGCTTCCATTGGTTTTCCTTTGTTTGCAGTAAGAAGCCCCATGGCATCAAAGTTACTAGAATCACCAATAGCAGAGGGTGGCAAATTCCTGATGGATGCCTCAGCCGCACCAGGTACCTAATCCAACATAAACAATGCATTAGTACATGGTATTCTGATTTTAGATTAGATGGTTCAATACTTAAACTAAGCTAACAGGTCTAAAAGGGTTGAGGACAAAATGCTGCTAGAAGCCTTTAATCCATCACTGAAGTTCTACAACGAACACGAGACTAAAGTATTTCAGTAATGTGGATAAAAGTTGAAAGGAATTTTGTGAAAAACACAGTTAGACATGTAGCTTTCAAGAGGTAATGGAAATTAAAGGTTTTGGTCTCACCTTGCTCCAACGGCCAAGACCTTGTTCCTTTGCCTGTTCTTCAAGGCGTTGCAACTCAGCCAAGAACGGACTAACTTCTCCTTTCTGTTGCCCCTGATCCCTAACCTGTACACCAATGACTATTATTAACACCTGAAACAGGAGAGATGGGAATTCCAACAAAGCATCAACATGAGGGGAAAAGTGGGCCAACCTTTGCCCAGCCTTTGGCAACAACCAGTAATGCAACATTTTTATCACCAAGGAATACTGAGCCAAATTCACGACCTATGGAAGGAACTGTATAATCAACTTTAAAAGTAACTTCCTGCAGAAGAGACAAATACATATAATGTTACTTATAGATCGTAAATAAGGTATAGAATCAAAAGTACAAGAGGTACAAATTGATCACCTTCCCAATACAGAGTTTCCTCAGATATTCTCGGCTAGCCCATGCAAATGGCTCGTCAACACTACCTCTTCGGGCCTTTTAAAAATAAAACAAAAAAAAAGGTGTTAATTATCAATGTAGCATATCTCAATTATATCCATCCGCAGGGATGCAAGTTATTCAAATTACTTTTACCACCTAAAGAAAATTCATGCAAATAAAGATAACTAAAGGCTCATACAAACATACAGACAGCACAGGTTTCAAAAGGACTAAAACATGTACCTCCACAGATTCTTAAAAAAAGAAATACTGATTTCAAGTACAATATCATGACAAGGTTTTTTCCCTTTAAATTCCCAAAAGATTTTCGGAAACTCAAAAAGATCAAAGAAGGCTCACAGAGGCCGGAAAAGGTGAGCAGTAGTAAAGAGGTCATCCAAATAAGTGAAAAATATTGGTTGGTTGACGATACATTGGTCAAAGGCGACAGACAAATCCAGTTTCTCAAGAGAACAAAATTTTACCAATTTTGGAGTAATTAAGGATGACAAAGTGATAGTCTTCTCTGGGGGAATTTCAGCCTTGGAGCTCCCAACTATTACCAAACTGTCACCAGATGGAACAGCTTTCACTCTTCCTCTCAGCCATCCAGTGGATCCGCCAGCTGCTGATGCCATCTCAACAGCTAAGGTGCTGCACAATTACAAACGTAACGATAAGCCTCTTATATCACAATGGACATCACATGCATTGACATTTATTCGAAGAGATTGATCCCTTTTTCATCTTCTAGACTTTTTCCCCATAAAAATAGTTTTGTTTTCTCAAGGCACTACAGATAACAGGGCCTTTTGACTAACACCTATTACTAAAATAGAGTAAATTTTCCAGCAGCTCTATAAATTGAATCTTTCCCAACAGAAGTCAACCAAATCACGGGAAAAAAACAGCAGCAAAACCAAGTCTGCATTTATTACCTACGCGGTAACGGAAATATACCAATTCATTTAAAAAATCAGCCCTTATACACAAAAGAGCCTTCAGATTCAGTAACAAAGAAATCAAATCAAATCAAAGGCCAATGAAACGTCTACAGAAAAACTTCCTTTTCAACGCAAAAACACATCAAATCCATGGTGGGCTACTAGAGAGAGAGAGAGAGAAAACAACAGTTACAAATTCTAATCTCCAACTGCAAACAGAAACATTCAACAAATTCAGTCCCAGCCAATTTACTTCACAACACTCGTGCATGTATCATACAAACACGGATCCACAACTTAAACAACAGCGATCAGCTAAATTCAATTCAAATAAAAACAGCTCAGCATTCCTACTAATCAAAATAAACGCACACGCACACGCACACATTAGCTGATGAGCATCACGATTACATAAAGATCTAATCACCTAGATTATCAGCGAGAAAACAGGCAACGGAGACGGAGAAATGGCACAAAAACCACGCGATCGAATCGATCCGGATTGAAACCGCAGGTCTACAAGCTCATTGAGATTCAACCAACGAATGAAACTTTAGCCGGCGACACAGACGGCGGATCGGAAAACGTATGTCTTAAAAACAGAGGTAGGTGTGTTTATTTATATATAGATAGAGAAGAAGGGTACCTTGAGGATTCACCTTCCTTTTCAGCAAATTTACTAAAATTGCCCCTTTTTTTTCCTTCTCCCGGTCGTAATCTGCATAAAATCTATCGAAATACAGCAGTCGCCCCATAATTACCTTATTTTTATTTATTTATTTTGGATAATCAGTTTCTATATTTCAATTCTGTTTGGGAAGGCCCACTTTGTGACAAGAACACGATACCACGTCGGATTCGGAATCCAATGGGGAAAGGCCGCGTGGAGAGTTGGTTACTTTTGCCACGTCAAAAGGATTTTTACCTTCGCGGTTAATTCTGTTTTCTTTCCCTTTTGGGAAACTATATTCATGCTTCTACCATTACTTTCTTACTGGAATCAGGAATCCTTTTTATGTTTATATTGAGGGGACAGTTTCTTATAAAGTTTTCAAACGATCTGGAATCATCCTAGAACTTTGTTGTACTGTACTTTTCCGATTTGAAGATATTCTCTTCAATTCCTTGATTTCATGCCTTTATAATACCTCTATTTCATTGGATTTGATACACTTTCTTTTTCTGGTTGTTTTTGTGGATTTGGTACTCTTCTTTTATGGGAAAATTTCTTCAATTTCATTCACTCATTCTACTTTTTTTCTTCTTTCTAAACTCAATTTCATCCACTCATTTTATTCACCTAAATTCAAGCATCTAAGTTTATGGTGGCACATCCAACGAAACGGAGGTAGTACGTTTGAAATTGGTATTGAGTTTTATAGAAGAAAAATATATATGTGGCTGCATTAGATGGTGAATTTAATAGGATGGTGAAGTAAATTATAAATTTCATTAAAAAATATTCAAAAGACTAGCCTCGTGATTGATAAAAGCATGATAAAAAAAAGCGAACAATTAAAAAACGTTATGAATTAACAGGAAAGCAATTTAAACTCTCCCTATCTATGATCTTTCTGCAGAAAAAAAAACACGAAGGATTCATTAATTTTTTTAGTGATTCAGTGTTATTGACACGTCAGTCATGTTAGGGATTTGGACAAAAAAAATTAGAATTAACAGGAGGGGTTCATTGGGTTATTTTTCTGCACAATTTTACCTTTCAATCCTCATTTTACTTTTGAGTTGCTGACAATTGCTATCAGAGCCGGTGTTTCTCAGTAAATTAATGGCGGAAAGCACAAGGCTACGAGCTATGGATTCACAGGGGAGAAACTTGGATGCAAAATCGATGGCTATTTCTGCACGCATTAAAGAAATTGGAGATCAAATGGAGGTGAACTACGCTAGAACGAATAGAACGGTGGAAAATATGATGGAAGTCATTCCGAGAGGAAGCCAACAAGGATTGAGAAAATCACAAGAAGCAGGTGAGCATTCTTGTGGCTATGAGGCTGAATCAGAAGAACTTCCTTGAGAATATCGCAGAGTCCACAGAGAAAGATGCAGTTGAATCTTCAACCAAATCGTGTAATTCGGAGGTTAGGTCTAACTTTCCGTCTCCTATTATGCCCGAGAATGCAACTATATTGAAGAATCCTAGAGTGTTTAATAACTCTGAATGTGAGCATGATAATTGGAGAACTGCGATTGGGAAAAGTTCAG
Organism: Rubia yunnanensis; assembly: GCA_037428765.1. Lineage (NCBI taxonomy): Eukaryota > Viridiplantae > Streptophyta > Magnoliopsida > Gentianales > Rubiaceae > Rubia > Rubia yunnanensis. The sequence continues at coordinate 87,466,272 of CM075068.1, forward strand.
AAAATTTTATCCCTAGGATGGAGTCAGCATCGTTTTATAGATAAAACCTTCAGGTTAGGAAATGTGATAGTTTCTTTAGCTATTATCAAGTTCCTGATATGTAGAGATTAGAGGCCGTGGAAATTTACTTAGAAGGTAGAGCATAAATTTGGTTTAAACCTCATACTATTGATATATTCTTGGATGTAGGAGGCAGAGATGCATTTGATGAATTTAATAAACTTCACGAGAGAAAAGTGTGAGAAATTATCGGGAACAATTTGAGGAACTAAAACTATGTTGTTGTGTAAAGATCACAGGCTAACTAAGACATTGTCTAGTTGGGTTAGTTTCGGCACATTTTAGATATTCACTTTTTTCAAAGGGGTAAAATAGTAATTTCTCATAATTCTAGCCAAATTTTGCCGAAATGGGTAGTTTTGCACTTTCACTATTATCTAGGGTTATATTAGCACTTTCGAACACTAAAAGGTTATATTGGTACTTATGTTAATTATGTAGGGTTATAAAAGCACATTTCTCTAAATTAAATTCAACACCAATAAACTAAACTCAACACCAATAAACTAAATTCAACACCAATAAATAAAATTTATCACCAAATGCGCCCCACTGGACAAGTCTGAGTCCTATTTTGTAATTAGCTTCATCAGTGGTCTTAAAGATGAGCTCTAACCAATGGTTAAGTTATTTAAACCTTTGACATTACATGATGCTGGAGAGGTTGATGTGATGCAAGAACTAAGTCTTGACATGATGTTAAAAAGGAGTAGGAACTCGGGATCATGATCTAACATGTATCAACCTAATTTGACTAACATTAGTGATCAACCGGATTGGAAATGGGGTTGATGATACTCTTATGAAGCTAAAGTTGGGCAGCAGCCCAACTCATTAAATAATATCTTTGGGTTGGATTGGCCCAATAGGGTTTAGTCATGAATTGGACAAGATTGTCATTTAGTACGTATTTAATAAAAAATGCAATTACGGTCCATAAGTTTTAGGGTTTAATTAGTATAAATATAAAGATATGTAATTTATTTTGATTCATTGACTATTATCTCTTCTGTCTCATATCAATCGGTGGCTAACTTTACCATCAGAGGGCCTTCCCGCCGGAGCACCTCCGGGGCTTTGTTTTGCAGGCCATATGCTAAGTATCCAGCGATTAAGCTTCGTGACGGTTTCCATACGCATCAATTGGCATGCCCAGTAGGACCCCGTTGAAGTCAGAATCGAGGTCCTTAGTGTATCTTCCACTACGTACACCACAAAGATCGTTGATGATTTCACGCAAGTCAGCCACAATTTTGGACTTAAAATGCTTTAAATCTGGATAAGAAAAAAGAAAAAAAACTTCACGACAAATGGTGATGTAAGATTCATTCTGTAGTCATATTTCTTCATTCATGATTGGTAACTAATTTGTTATCAATGTTGATTTCATATTCTTGGGGGAAATCTGGATCTACCATGGAGGGAGTACATGGCCGGAGGTGCCTAGGGTTTTACTGGGTTGCCTCATCCCTCGAGAGCCTCCCCTCGAGAAGAGCAATATGTTCCAAACCTTCTAAGTTTTCCAAGATATTGCTGCCAAGTGAGCAAAGCACCGGCGGTTTGTATCATCCTCCCCAGCGAAGAGAAACCTTGTACCTTGGAGCCTGTAGCCAAGTACCTTTCAACCCTCGTCTGTCGGGGAAGGTTTCAGACGAGTGCATGATTTTTCCATTGAGCAAAATGGAAAGTTGGTCCACATTGCGGCAGATTTGGTGAGTGGAAGTGAAGGTTGAGGATGCATTATCATAATGCGTCCTCTCCTTTTTCCTTTTTTCTTTTTTTTTTATTTTTTTAAATTTTTTTAAAATTTCTGGTCAATTTTTTTTAAAATTTCTGGTCAAATTTAAATATTTATATTTAAATTTAAATTTATAATTATATTTGAATTTATTTATATGTATATATTTATATTTATTTTATATTTATAATTATATTTGTATTTATATATATGTATATATTTATATTTATTTTATATTTATAATTATTTTTATATTTATATATATGTATATATTTATATATATGTATATATTTATATATATATATTCATATTTATATATATATATCTTTATTTTTATTTATATTTTTATATATATTTATGTTTCTATTTATATTTATATTTATATTTATATTTATATTCATATTTATATTTATATTTATCTTTATATTTATATTTATATTTTCGGAAAAATAAATAGAAAAATAAATAAATAATTTCAGAAAATTTAAAAAATATAAATATAAAAAAAATGAAAGGGGAACGATTATGGAAAACAAAAGAGATATATACATATAAATATGAAGATATACATATATATATATATATATATAAATATAAATATAAATATATACATATAAATAAAAATAAATATAAATATAAATATAAAGATAAATATAAATATAAATATGAATATAAATATAAATATAAATATAAACATAAATATATATAAAAATATAAATATAAATAAAGATATATATATATATAAATATGAATATATATATAAATATAAATATAAATAAAGATATATATGTATATATATAAATATATATATAAATATAAATATAAATAAAGATATATATATATATATAAATATATACATATATATATATAAATATACATAAATATAACTATAAATATAAATAAAGATATATATACAAATATATAAATATACAAATATATAAATATAAATATGCACACCCGTAGTGGATGTACACACGTAAATGTGTGGATGTACACACGTAAATGTTTGTATGTACACACGTAAATGTGTCGATGTACACACACGTAAATGTCTAGATGTACACACACGTAAATGTGTGGATGTACACACACGTAAATGTGTGGATGTACATACATATATATATAAATAAATAAATATATATATATATATAAATAAAGATATATATAAATATAAATATATGCGTAAATATAAATATATATATATATATATAAAACATATATATAAATATATATATATATATATATATATATAAATATATACATACATGTAAATGTATGGATGTACATACATGTAAATGTGTGGATGTACATACATGTAAATTGATTTATATAAATATATGAATATATATATACCTATATATATAAATATAAATATATATATATATAAACATTTATATAAATATAAATATAAATATATATTCATATGTATAATTATAAATATAATTATATACAAATATAAATATATATAAATATATTCATATATATATATATATAAATTTAAATATAAATATAAATATATACATATAAATAAATATAAATATAAATATAAAAATAAAAGTAAATATAAATATAAATATAAAGATAAATATAAATATAAATATAAATAGAAACATAAATATATATAAAAATATAAATATAAATAAAGATATATATATATAAATATGAATATATATATATATAAATATATACATATATATAAATATAAAAATAATTATAAATATAAAATAAATATAAATATATACATATATATCAATTCAAATATAATTATAAATTTAAATTTAAATATAAATATTTAAATTAGACCAGAAATTTTAAAAAAAAATTGACCAGATATTGTAAAAAAAATTTAAAAAAAATTAATTTTTTTTTTAAAAAAATTAAAATTTAAAAAAAATTTAAAAAATGAAAAATAGCCCTGCCTGCCACGTGGCAAGGCCTCATTCGGCCACGTGGCGCCCAACATTTTTTACCAGATTTTTGAAAAAAAAGTCACGGCCAGAGAGGACGCATTATGATAATGCGTCCTCGGCCACGTGGCAAGGCCCCATTCGGCCACGTGGCACCCGACATTTTTTACCAAAATTTTGGACCAAAATTTGAAGAAAAAAAAAAGGAAAATTGAGAGGACGCATTTCCAAAATGCGTCCTCCATATTGGTTAGCTGTTTGTGGCTACTTTAGCCACAAACATAGCAATTTCTCGATTTCAGACCTTGTACCTCGATGGAGTCCCTCAAAGCATTCCCCTCAAAAGCTTGCCCATCGATGAGCTCATCCCTCAAAGAACACGTCTGTGTAGGGCTTGTCCCTCAAAAGCTCATTCGTCGAGAGCTCATCCCTCGACCACTCATCATCTCCCCTTAAAAGCTCATTCATCGAGAGCTCGTCCCTCGACTAGTCGCTCGTAGCTTGTCTCTCGTTCCTTAAGCCATTGGAAAATTCCTCGAGAAGAAGATTCTTACACACGGAAATTCTAGATAAGTTTATACCAGCCTTTATTCCACGATTAAAAAAATGTGCATCTTCCATAGAGTTCACACGGTCATCAAAGAAATAGTAAAGGGGATGAGTAATCTTCTCTAAAATAATTTTCGATGAAGAATGTATGCAGGTCAAAATCTCGAGAGCTCATATATCACCGGAATCCTCAAGAAGGTTCTTGTCCCTCATCTCTCAAGGAAGTGTCTTCCATCTCTCGTCTATTGACGTCCAAGTCAAAGTTCTCAAGATCTTGCCGATGCGGCCATTAGCCTCGAAACGTTTGTACGATGAAGCTGTTAGCTGCTGCTCAAAGTTTTATCCCTCAAATCTGTCTGGCAGAGCTCCTTTCCTGGAAGTAGCCTGATGAACTCAGCCACTGTGAAGAGCCTTAAATTGGCCATTCACAACAAAGTGAATGAAATTGAGCAGTCCCTGTAGAGTCCTCGGGAGTTGGACTTATTTATGGCATATTGCGAATTCTGGTGTTCTGGTGTTTTAACATCGGTATTCAGGATTTCCGAATAAAGGTGTCTGTCCACGAATTATGGAGCATATTATGGAGTATATTTATGCGATCAAATCAGAATATTGTGAAGAATATTATCTTGTTTCGTGGCAGTCTAATTCTGGTAAACATATATTCCTGTAATATTTAGGAATTGATTAAGTAGTTTATTTATGGTACAAGTCCTATTGATGAAGGATTGTCCATTTAAATACCAGATTAGAATTAGATCTTTCCTTAGTTTAGAAGTCTATTATTGGTAGAGTTAGACAAGGAAAGAGATTGACACAAGGCAGGATTGCGTAGGATAAAAATAGAGAAAGAAGCAAGGCAATCGGTGGACGTGACGCGACCAAGATCTATTCTCTACGTGAGAACTTTGGAGTTATCTGCCTGTGGTGTTTTGGAGGAGTGTTTGTTCATCCGACCAAGTTCGTGAAGATCAGAAACAAGGAAGTCTTAATTCCTCGGGAGGAGGAGATCCAGGGAGACGTGTTGATCGTGAGGGTTCAACGACGTAGGATCGACAGTGAGGGGAGCTCACAACATTCACTCTGTAGGTTAGCAATGGATTAGTATTTAAGTTAAGATTCTTGTACTAAAGACTGCTTTCTAGTGAATGGTTTCTGATCTGGGCAAGGCCCCGCAGATGTAGGTGTGTTCACACCGAACTGCGTAAACAAGTTGTGTGTGCACTGCGTATTTTACTTTGTGTTTTAACACCAAACGCTAAACAACTTGTAAAAGTATAACAATAGGTGGAACGGAATTTCAATTGGTATCAGAGCGAGGCACTTGCTGACCCCTATACAGGGAGAGTGAAATCAGGTTTCACCATGGCACCAAAGGAGGGGGCGTCAGTCATGCGACCACCGTTGCTGGAACAAGGAAATTATGCTTACTGGAAGGCACGTATGAAAGTGTTCATTGGAGCTCTAGATGATCAAGCTTGGAACTATGTCATAAATCAATACACTCCACCTGCTAGTGACGCAACTGAAGGATCAAGCTCCACTGCCACTAAACCATTCTCTAGATATTCCACCGAGGAGCATAAAGCACATGTGTCCAACTCAAAAGCATTGAATGCCATCTTTACGGCTGTGGACGAAGATCAGTTTAAGATGATTTCAAACTGTGAGACTGCTAAGGAGGCGTGGGATGTGTTACAAACTTACCATGAGGGGACAAGCTCTGTAAGAGAATCAAAGCTGCAGTATTACACGTCAAAATTTGAAGAACTAAAGATGCGTGAAGATGAGACCATTTCTGAGTTCAATGGACGAGTCCGAGATATTGCAAACAAAGCTTTTCAGTTTGGCAAAAAGTACAAAGACCAAAAGCTTGTCAGGAAAGTGTTAAGAGCTTTACCCCCACGGTTCAACATGAAGGTTACAACAATTAATGAGAATGGAAGGATAGGGACAATGACACTTGATGAACTGATGGGATCACTGGAATCGTATGATATGGAGATGCTGCAAACAAAAGCAGGAAAGAAAGAGATGGCTTTCTCGAGCAGAACCTCTGAAAGGTCGGAAGATCATTCAGATAATGAAGAGTCCGATGAAATTGCAAACTTAACCAGGAACTTCTCCAGATTTATGAAGAAGATGGGGAGGAAGCCACAAGAGAAGTCAGGTGGTAACAAATATCCAACAGCAAACTCCACTCCCAGATTTGGCCAAGCAATTGGTGTTGAAACACCAAAGTTTAAATCGACAAATCCAAACCTGAACAAAAAAGTCCAGTGTAGAGAGTGTGAAGGTTTTGGGCACATACAAGCTGAGTGTGCAAATACGCTTAAAAGGCAAGGAAAATCGTATACCACAACCTGGAGTGACGATGACGTAGGAGACGAGTGTAAGGACGGAGAGGAGTACACCAACCATGTTGCCTTCGGAGTGTCAGTGGCAGAGTTAGAGGATTCTTTCGAGGAAGGTTTCAGTATGATGAATGATGATGGAAGTGGTTCCTCAGATGAAGAAACGAGGAGTATTAGTGATGACGACATTCGCAAGGAAAGCATGGAAATGTACAAGATGTGGTTAAAAGTAGCGGATGAAAACAAAGTGCTCAAGTCTGAGAACAAGAGACTGAGTGACGAAGCTAAAATAAAGGAACTTGAAAAGGAAAAGGCAATCGGGGAACTGGAAAGCTTCAAAAAGGAATTTGCTGGAATGGTGCAACGAGCAGAGGCAGCAGAACAATCTATTAAACGACTCAATACTGGAAAGACTAAGCTCGAAGACTGTCTAAGAATGGGACAGACTACCAAATATGGAATTGGTTATGAAGGATCTATGCCTGCAAATTCATGGAGGAACAAGGCAGATCAAAGTGCACCAGCTCCAAGAAAAACTGAGAGAAATTGCCCTATCAAAAGGATCAGATTATGCGGATACTGTGGAGTGCAAGGACATGTAAGAAATAGATGTTTTCAGCTGCTTCGGACATTATCTTTCAACTCAACAGATCGGAGATTCAACACTGTGACAAGGTATGATAAAAGGCACTGGTACAATACTGGTGGATACAGAACCAAATTTCTGAACACACGGGATAACCAAAGCCCACCTCACATCGCTCGACCAACGCGCCAGGTATGGATTCGAAAAACTCAAGATGTGTGTTTTTCAAGTTTTGTTTGCTTTGGGGCACATACAGGGAACTCTTGGTATTTTGATAGTGCTTGTTCAAGACATATGACTGGGGTACCTGAATTCCTGCGTGAATTTAAACCTGGATTTGGAGGACATGTGAGATTTGGAGATGGGAAACGCAGTAGAATAATCGGCAAAGGTGAGTTATCCATCAAAGGGCTACCGGTTTTCCAAGATGTGTTACTCATGGAAGGTCTGAAGGCAAACTTACTGAGCATCAGCCATTTATGAGACAATGAAATGAGTGTGTTTTTTGACAAGGAGAAATGTGTAGTAAATCATGGGACTGGAACATTCACTGGATCAAGATCTATGGATAATTGCTATCTGCTCGATCAAGTCGTCACCTGCTTGAGTTCACAAAAGGAAGTCAGTACTCTGTGGCACAGAAAATTGGGGCACATAAACTATAAATCCTTAGCACGAATTTCCAGACTAAAGGCAGTCAGAGGGATTCCCGAAATCAGTGACAACAGGGGGGTTGTATGCGGGTCATGTAAAGAAGGAAAGCAAATCCGGATTCCTCACCATGCAGTACACGATGTTTCAACGTCACGACTTTTGGAACTACTGCATATGGATTTAATGGGACTGGTAAACACTCCCAGTGTAGCAGGAAAGAAGTATATTTTCGTATGTGTAGACGATTTCTCGAGGTATACGTGGGTATCATTTCTAAAGGAGAAGTTAGAGGCTGCAAATGTTTTCAAGAACTTGGCTCACAGACTACATGCAGAAAAATGATCCACCCATGTACGAATCGCACGAATCAGGAGTGATCATGGAAAAGAATTCGAAAACTTGAAATTTCAGGATATTTGCGAGACACTTGGAATACACCATGAGTTCTCCGCTCCCATAACTCCCCAACAAAATGGTATAGTAGAAAGGAAGAACCGAACGTTGCAGGAAATGGCAAGAGCAATGTTAGCCGAGAAAAATATTCATGCTAGATATTGGGCTGAGGCAGTACACACAGCATGCTACACTGTCAACAGAGTATATCTGCGCCCGTTTACAGAAAAGACGCCATATGAGATCTGGAAAGGGAAGAAACCGGATGTGTCATATTTCCATGTCTTTGGGAGTAAGTGCTATATTCTGAAGGACCGAGAACCCTTAGCCAAATTTGATTCCAGGAGTGATATTGGTACGTTCCTGGGGTATTCTCCCACGAGTCGAGCCTTTCGAGTTCTTAACCATCGATCTGGAGTCGTTATGGAATCTATTAACGTGGTTGTTGACGACTCAGAAGAAGAGTTTCTGGGAGAAGGCGATATTGGTATTGAAATACCAAATCTTGATTCAGGAAATTCTACTGGTGTTGAAACACCAACACCGTCAACCGGTGTTGAAACTCCGGAAACTGTAACACATGACTCTGAACAGAGTCCGGCCAGATACATGCGCTTGAGGGATCAACCGCGTGTAAATTATAGAGAATTGGCAGGACTATCATGTTTCATCTCTCTTACTGAACCAAAAAATTACAAAGAAGCGCTGCTCGATGAATTTTGGGTTTCGGCAATGCAAGAAGAATTACAGCAATTCGAGAGAAACAATGTTTGGGATCTTACCCCACGGCCGGCGAATGTGAATGTGATTGGAACCAAGTGGATTTTTAAGAACAAATCTGATGCGGATGGAAACGTCACCAGGAATAAAGCGCGACTAGTTGCTCAAGGGTACACCCAAGTAGAAGGGGTTGATTTCGATGAAACTTTTGCACCAGTAGCCAGATTGGAGTCGATCAGACTAATGTTGGTAGTATCATGCATTCTGGACTTTACTCTTCATCAGATGGATGTCAAGAGTGCGTTTCTGAACGGGCTAGTAAAGGAGGAAGTCTACGTGGAACAGCCTAAGGGGTTTGAAGACCCACATTTTCCTGACCATGTATATCGGTTAAATAAAGCACTGTATGGTCTAAAGTAGGCACCTCGTGCATGGTATGAGCGACTGACAACCTTTCTGATTCAGAAGGGCTATCGTCGAGGGGGAGTGGACCGAACACTGTTTGTGCTGCAGAAGGGGACAAATATTCTAATCGCACAAATTTATGTGGATGATATTGTTTTTGGATCCACCTCTTCGGTATTGGTGAAGGAGTTTGTTGACTTAATGACTAAGGAGTTCGAAATGAGTATGGTAGGAAAATTGTCATATTTTCTGGGATTGCAGGTTACTCAGGAGCAGAATGGTATTTTCATCAACCAATAGAAATATGCTGAAAACTTAATTAAGAGATTCGGACTTACAAGTGCAAAAGCTGTACGCACTCCAATGGCTACCACCAACAAGCTTACCAAAGATGAACTGGGTCAAAGTGTGGATCAAAAATTGTACAGGAGCATGATTGGCAGTCTGTTGTACTTAACTGCAAGCAGACCAGACATCTGTCTGAGTGTTGGTATTTGTGCTCGCTATCAAGCTAATCCAAATGAGTCACATCTGTCAGCTGTGAAGAGGATTATTCGGTATATAAGTGGAACAGTGGAGTATGGAGTATGGTTTTCTCGAAACAAGGATTCGCAGTTGGTAGGTTTCAGTGATTCTGACTGGGCCGGGAATGCTGATGATCGTAAAAGTACCACTGGTGGATGCTTCTTTGCTGGATCAAATCTTGTTAGTTGGTACAGTAAAAAGCAGAATTCTATATCACTATCTACGGCTGAAGCAGAATACTTAGCTGCCGGGAGTTGTTGTGCGCAGTTATTGTGGATGAAGCAGATGATGAGAGATTATGGGTTCAATGATGTGAGTTTGACAGTCCTGTGTGATAATAAAAGCGCCATTGATATTTCCAGGAATCCTGTGCAACACTCTAGAACAAAGCACATCGATATCCGACATCACTTTATCAGAGACTTGGTTGAAAAAGGAGAAGTCGCAGTCCAGTATGTACCAACAGCAGAACAACGGGCTGATATCTTTACAAAATCTCTGGATGGTGAGACGTTTAAAGGCCTCAGACAGCACTTGGGTGTCTGTCGAATGTAAGGTACTCTGATTTGTACTTTCTATTGTATTACTTACTATTGTGTTGTTTCTTTTATAAGATGGTGAAAAAGAAAAAAAATAATAAATATATGAAAAATCAAAAATATGTGGAGTGGTGTTTAAACACCGAGGGAAATTAGAGAGAAGGAAATCAGATGGGCTGAAATTTGGGCCAGAAAAATTATGCTAATGGGCCTAAGTGTGCAATTGTTGTACTCAGAAAGAAGGAAAAGTAGAGTGGCTTTACGTTTTTCGAAAAAGGTAAGTGAGAGTGACAAGTGGTTGATTCCCACACAAATTCAACTTCCTCAACTGTTCATCTTCTCTAACCAAGCTCCCGCAAGTATCCTGCTCAGACTGATTTTTTTAAATCCCACAAAACCGCACATTCCAAACAAAGCCCAGTGAACAATGGTGAATTTTACCCACAAAAGATGGTTTGGGGGTTTCTCAAGTGTGAAGATTCCAGAGAATCCTCGGGTCGAGGAACTTGACCCCGATACAGAAGTGGGAGAGCGCACAGAAGGTCGAGAACAGACTATAATTCAGTGGGATAGAAGATACCGCTGCCGCCCTAAGCCAAGGTTTGACCATTCGTTTGTTCGTGATGGTGTTTATTTTTCCTCTGTTTTGGAATTTGTTACTTGGATGGTACAAAACAAAGGTTTTATTGATCTTAGAAAGTATAAGAGTTTGCATGGAAAGTTGAATGGGTTCAAGTTGGAAGATCTGTTAACCGGGGGAATTGATGAAATCCAGGAAATTAGCAAATTTCATGCCTCACTAGTAGGAGTCAACTTTGGTGAGCAGTATAAAGTAGGAGAAGATATAGATCAGTATTTTACAATTTACACTCGAATAGGATCCCTGCACAGGCCTGTCATTAGATGCCTGGATGATAATGTTGTGATTCAGCCCTGGATAAAAGTGGTAAAATCCACTGATTCTGCTATGGCTGGTAACACAGAGATAGGTTGTTTTGATGAACCCCTGTTTAAGATTCAAGAATCATTGAGACTATTGCCTATTCCTGTTGTGGACATTAGTGATAGTGAAGAGGAGGCAGGGTGTGCAGGTGGAACTGAAGAGGCTGAGATATCTTCGAGGGTAAATGAACCAGAGAGTGCCTCTGTACTGAGTGAATCTGCACTGAATGAAGTCCTATCAGCGTTTTTAAGGTCTGAGTCTGCCCTATCAGAGTTTCTGAGGTCTGATTCTGAGAAGGAAGATGGTGAAAGAATTCCTGTGGAGAGAACAGGTGGAGATGATGTGCCAAGTACTGGTAGTCCAACACCAGATGTGAGTCCTGCCGAGAGGGAGAAAACTCCTAAGGGTCGTGGTATTGGTGTTGAAACACCACCAGAGACAAGTACAGCCCAGGGACTCAAGAGGAAAAGAAAGGAGGTCGGTGTTAAAACACCACCTGAGTCTGGAGACAAATCTGAGACTGCCAGGGAAATATTGGTCTCTGACTCCAAGAGAGTTCGAAGATCAAAGAGGAGAAGACACATTAGTACAGCTGACAGTGAAGACAGTGATGAGCCTATTGGGCAGAAAATGAGGAAATTGCGTGCAGAACGCCTGAAGAAATCTGCTGAGCAAATGAAGACCAAGACACTACCTGCTCCAGAGGTCAGTAGGGCTATTTGCAATGATTTTTATGATGATGCGAGCCAAGAAAAAATGGAGTTCATCAGTGGGAGAAGGATACTAGCAGAGAGGCCAGCAGATGCTGAGAAGTACCGAGAATGTGGCTTTACTGATTTTTTACAGTACCTCAAAGTACTTAGAGCTGCCACGTGTTTTACCGAGTACAATAAACAGATGGTGATGGATTTTTACTTGAATCTGAAGGAGGACTGTGAAAGTGAAGATTCTCCTTGGTTTCACCGAGTGTACGTGCTTGGGGAAGTATTTGAGTTCTCCCCTGAGGCTGTGAATAGATGTATGCGGCGTGGAAATTCCAGTAATGTCCAGACGGTGTTCCAACACCAGATGCCAGAGAACTTTGATGATGTGGCAGTTGAGTTAACTGGTGGGGTGGAAAGAACTTGGCCACTGACGGGCATACAGCAAATTCCTGCATCAAATCTTACATCCAGATATTATTGTCTGTATATGGTAGCTGTTCACAACTGGATCCCTTCGGTGAACAATACATGTGTGACCAAAGAAATGGCAACTCTTCTCTATAGTCTAGGAGCGAGGCATAGGGTAAATTTGGGAAGGCTGGTCTTCAATGATGTTTTGGACTGTGCTCGGAAGACTAGGAAGGAAGCCCTAGTACATCCCTGTGTCATCTCCATGGTCCTGCGAAAAGGAGGTGCAGCTGCAAGAGAATCTGATGAAGTGGTTGCTACTCAAGCCTTACGGCCTACACTCAGAACTTTGAGCGGTCGTATTGTGAAGGATTTACCCTGGGTGCCTCCAGCACAAGCATGCTTGGATGAAGGCGGAGCTCGATTGAAAGCCATTGAGGCGAGAGCAGCTGTTTGTCAAGAGCTTCTTGGACGTCATCAAGCTGCCATAATAAAGATTCAGGGGGAGTTAGCTGCTCTGGAGGCTGAGCGAGGAGACTTGTTGGCAGCAACTCAGACTGAAAATGGGTTGAATGATAGTGATTCGGACAGTGCTGGGTCAGATGACAGTTTGGAATAATTGGTTTTCTTGGTTTTTCTTGACATATTGCTAAATTCAGGGGGAGAATTTTGAATGATTTTGTGTTTGAATGATTCTGATTTGGTTTTGATTGACTTTTATTCGGTCTGAATTTTTGGGCAATTGTGCCATCTGGGTGTCTATGATTATTTGTGCTGATGAATTCACCAATATGCCAAGGGGGAGATTGTAGAGTTCTCGGGAGTTGGACTTATTTATGGCATATTGCGAATTCTGGTGTTCTGGTGTTTTAACACCGGTATTCAGGATTTCCGAATAAAGGTGTCTGTCCACGAATTATGGAGCATATTATGGAGTATATTTATGCGATCAAATCAGAATATTGTGAAGAATATTATCTTGTTTCGTGGCAGTCTAATTCTGGTAAACATATATTCCTGTAATATTTAGGAATTGATTAAGTAGTTTATTTATGGTACAAGTCCTATTGATGAAGGATTGTCCATTTAAATACCAGATTAGAATTAGATCTTTCCTTAGTTTAGAAGTCTATTATTGGTAGAGTTAGACAAGGAAAGAGATTGACACAAGGCAGGATTGCGTAGGATAAAAATAGAGAAAGAAGCAACGCAATCGGTGGACGTGACGCGACCAAGATCTATTCTCTACGTGAGAACTTTGGAGTTATCTGTCTGTGGTGTTTTGGAGGAGTGTTTGTTCATCCGACCAAGTTCGTGAAGATCAGAAACAAGGAAGTCTTAATTCCTCGGGAGGAGGAGATCCAGGGAGACGTGTTGATCGTGAGGGTTCAACGACGTAGGATCGACAGTGAGGGGAGCTCACAACATTCACTCTGTAGGTTAGCAATGGATTAGTATTTAAGTTAAGATTCTTGTACTAAAGACTGCTTTCTAGTGAATGGTTTCTGATCAGGGCAAGGCCCCGCAGATGTAGGTGTGTTCACACCAAACTGCGTAAACAAGTTGTGTGTGCACTGCGTATTTTACTTTGTGTTTTAACACCAAACGCTAAACAACTTGTAAAAGTATAACAATAGGTGGAACGGAATTTCAGTCCCAAATGGGCCACAGACACATTTCTTGGAAGCATGTCTAGGAAAACTTATGCCTTTCATTTGAGAATGAGAAGTTACTGGATGATCATGCTACCCTTCTGAGCTATGGAATCAAGAACAACCCCCAGGTGCACTTCATTTCATGCGTAAGATCACGAGCTATAAGTAAGCATTCGAAGAGGAGAAAGCATCGCTTCCTCCACAGCCTCAAGGGCACCATGCAACGCTAGCTATAGTCTAGCTACATATCAGGAACTACTAATCAAGCATTCAAAGAGGCGAAAACTAAGAAAGCTAGGGGGTGAGCTACTATGGTGATGTTGAGGAAGGGGTTTCTTCCTTAACAAGTGGGTAAGGCTGGTATCTATTCGAAGCTGTCAAAGACCCTCAAGCCAACGTCGACTCTCAAGCCCGTGTAGACGAGGGGGAGAAATCCTTCATCGACCTCGGCCACTCGCCGTCGATGCCTTGAAAGTGCAAAAGACTTGAGCTCGCCACCGGTTTCTTCAATTAGTGCAGGTGTTTTCGAACTCGCCGGAAGGTACAAAAGCCATAGACATTTTATCTTGCAGACATGTAATGACGCTACATCTGGTAACCATTACTCCACCTCTCTTTAATGGCACTAAAGATATTCTTAGCGAACAGTGCAATAAAATTTTTATTTATATTCTGGAGGAGACATAATGACACTTTTTGTGCTGCAAGTGTTTTGAACTGAAGCTTTGGTAACTTGATATGAGTTTTTGTGACTAAGGTTTTAAGGATGTTAAAACTGGAATATTAAGTGATGTTCATCTTGCTCACGGTATTTTACTAATTATAATTAAACTTAGGTTCAAATCATGATCGTTAATTCCTACTCATCCATCATTGTTTGGATTTAAAACTTGATAATTATTCAGGATAAAACTTTGGGAAATGAATTTGGAGAAATAAAAAAAAACATTGACCAAGTTTTAAGCAGCTATAGCTATCAAGAATAATTAAACCATACTCTGCAATGCTACAATTAAGGAGCAATCTGATGTATCTTCAAGACATTTAATGGTTTCTTTAGCCTCCTAGAAGATTGGATCCAGCTTGTTTTCAACCTCTCTAGAATGGGCACTTTGGGTACTAGTCTTCTTCTTCTGCCAAACCCTTTTTATAGAACAAGAAGAATAGCCAAGAAAAGCCAGTCTTTGAACCCTGTTGCTAAATTGTTTGGACAAGCTATTTTTAAAGCTTCAAAATTGCAAGTCCTGTTCTTGGATGAGGAGAAGCATCCAGGAAAACTGCCCACATCAGACACACTTACACACAATGACATCACTTCAAAGCTCACTCTTGCAATCTCCCACACCATAAATAATTCCCAGGTAAAGTTTTTCCTGTTTTTCCCCAAAAATATGAATTGCAAATGTCTGCATATTTTTTGTTTAATAAAAATAATTTCTTGAAAGGTAGCTTCTCTTATTTTATGATCTTTTCCTCCATCTATGAACATTATTTAGATATTCTGGAACTGAATTTTCTCTACCAAGTTATTCTTAATAAGCTTATGAGGGGCAGAATATGTTGATATGACCATGCTTGCACTTTCATAAATAATATGCCTCGATTATATTCTCTCCATGAGATAATAGTAAGTGCAATGCAAGTTGGAGATTGTTTGTTTCCATATTTTAATGAGATAATGCAGTTGCCCCTTCAGTTCTTGCAAATGCTTCCCCCACTGAACAGAGGCCGATAAGTTGATTTGTGTTGTGATAAGCTGATGAGTTAGCACTTTCTTTGAGTTGGTCACTATAATAGAACAAGTTGTCTCTTATGTGTGGGGTATATATATACATATATAGTTACTTGAATTAAAGTAATCCTGATGGCATCACAAAATGATTTTCTGGGATGGAATAAAATTATTTCAAATCTTTTTAATCAGATTTTAAAAATAATTTGGGGGCTAGTGTCCTTCGACTGAGGGGGGTAGCGCACTCCGGAGAAAATGTCCACTGCAAATCGAAGGACATCTCCCTCGATACCAGATTATTGACATGGTTGTTGCTCATATTATCTTCAGAGGCGAGCAATGCTATCATTCCCGAGTATCATTCACTTGCGTCGAAAAGACCAAGTTTGACGGTTATTTTGCTTGCACCGATAAGGTCAAGTTCGACGGTTTCGCTCCTGCTCTTAAGCTATGATTCGAAGATATGAGCCAAGAGCTCTTATATATCATTCCAGCTAAGGCTATAGAACTGAGCTATGAGCTCTTATATATTATTCCAGCTATGAGTTACTTGTATTTTCAACATTGCACATAAATAGGCTCGAGGGTCGAGCAAATAAAAATGCAATATTCAAGGATGAATATAAATTGTAAACATAATATAAAACTTTGTACATTAGTACATGGAAACTATAGAATCGAAGGTTAAGGATATTTATACTCGAGGGACCCCCTGACCCGAAGGCAGTGAATGTAGAATCCTTATTAACGACCAAGACCCACTAGGGGCAAAGGGCTATTGACTCTTTTCCTCCAGTGGGGGCTCTCGAATCTCTTCCTCCACAGTGAATATTTTCTTCCATAGTCTCGAGGGTAGAAGTTGTTTCCTTGTGAACACTTTCTTCTATCTCTCCAGGTACCCTCGAGGAATTTCCTTCTTCATAAAAAGAAGGACTCAATATTAAGTTACATGCTACACGCTACATTTGAGTTGTTTGAATCTTATGTGAAATGTTGTAATTAGTTCTTTTATTGTATGTCAAGTCACACTTATGTCAGATATGATGAAGTGGAATAAAAAAAACTCAGTTATCGATGGTATCTCCAACACCCCCCCCCCCTCACTCTCGAGGATTGGGGGCTGGGGGCTATTACTTCTTTTCCTCCACAGGGGGGGCTATAGAATATTATCCTCCATGGGGGGGTATAGAATATTACCCTCCACAGGGGGGCTATTGAATATTATCCTCCATGGGGGCTATTGAACTCCACGGGGAGCTATAGAATATTATCCTCCACATGGGGGCTATAGAATATTATCATCCACGGGGGGGGGGGGGGGGGGGGGGGGGGCTATACAATATTATCCTTCACAGGGGGGCTATACAATATTATCCTCAACGGGGGGCTATTGAATATTATCCTCCACTGGGAGCTATAGAATATTATCCTCTACAAAGGGGCCCCTCAAATATCCCCCCCCCCTTCTCAAGGATTGGGGTTGGGGGCCATTAGTTCTCTTCCTTCATAGGGGGATCTCGAATATTCCCCCACCCCCACCTCCACCCCCTCGAGGATTGGGGTTGGGGGCCATTACTTCTCTTCCTCCACAGGGGGCTCTCAAATATTCCCTTAAACCACACCCCTCCCTCTCGAGGGTTACTCAAAGAAGAAGAAGCTGAATTTACATGCAATACGCAAATTTGATCCTTTAATGATTAAGGCTACTTGATTGCTCCTGCCTATGTCGAGCTCTAAAAAGCTGAACAAGCAGTAAGCTAGCTTCATGAATACAATCAAGAGAATTAAAGGTGCGGAAATATTTTAGAATACCTAGGGGGAAATTTCAATGTATTATCTCTATACGGCCACAAATACTTTGGTTACAATATTTCGAGGTATGAATGGTGAAAAGAAGTGATGACAAAGTCTTATAGGAATGATTGATTATTCTTTCAAAAACAAAGGGACTAGTGTCCTTCAACTGAGTGGGGGTAGAGAACCCAAGGAGACCAATGCCAAAAGTCAAAGGACACGTCAAATAATATATATGCTACAAGGATGAACTCTCTCGAGGACCCCAGGAGAGCCTCGGTGATGGAGTTTCATCAGGAATTACACCCATGAGGTAAGAATCGTTGTGCAAGACCTTCAAATATCGTATCACGGGCTTCGAGAGTACCTCAAAGGCATTTATTTCTTCCTTGGCATACTTTTTTCGCCCCACTTCCTTGCCTCGTATGGTTGGGTGACTATTATTGCACTAGGATTCTAAATCCTCGATGGCGTTGGTTAAGTCCCGCATAACTCTCATCAACTCGAGGGTTAGCCATAGTCAAATGATAACTAGACTTCTCTAATGATTCCTTCAGGTTCATACACTACAAAGGCAATGAAAAGAAATTCCTTAATTTTGGCCAAAGAGAACCAAGTGTTGAAACTCTTTTGTCTTGAAACTCTTTAGTCCGGGTCATCTTTTTTTTGCATACTTTGAGTAAAGAACGATGGCACGAGCGTTATATTCTTGCTCTAAGCCTTGTTTATGAATCTCAAACTTTTTTACTCAGCAGATCATCAATATTGGGGGCAGTGGCGGAACCAGGATTTTTTTCCAGGTGGGGCTGGACAATACTACTCAAATTTAAATTTTAAAAAATTAACTCTAAAATAATTAAAAATAGTACATAATTTAATAAATCGAGTACGATACAATAAGGTATTTACAAGTTCACTAAATTGCTAAAATAACTATTTTCTAATGCTCAAATTACTAGAAGTAGAACTAGGAACAAGTGGGGGCAACAAATACCTACGGGACTCCATGCCTTGATAACGCTGAATAATCAATTCATTCTCGATATTAACAAAAATATCTTTATCAATATACACCGTCATAACATCATTCAACCATTCATCTCCCATTTTATTATGAAGATCGGTCTTGATATTCTTCATGGCAAAAAAAAACTCGCTCAACTGAAGCTATTGCAACTGGTAGACCTAATGCTAGCTCAATAAAACGATATACCATTGGGTAGATTACATTGCTACGTGATCAAACCAAGTGTTAAGAAACACTTCCAAGATCATTGATGTCTGAATAGGCAACATCATCTCTCACATCATTAAGGAAGTAATTAAGTTGTTGCTCAAGTTCAACACGCTCAATTAGGGAGAAGTCATCCGGATAGAGTTCAGCTAGGCGAAGCAACTTACCAACATCAAATGTGGAAAATATTTCTTCGGATCAAGGCATGCGATACAAGTGAGTAACTCTGAGCTTGCTTTGGAAAATCGATGATTCATTTCTAGAATCATCCTGTCAATGGTCTAGTATTGAAATAATAAAAAAATAAAAC
Source organism: Rubia yunnanensis (assembly GCA_037428765.1). Lineage (NCBI taxonomy): Eukaryota > Viridiplantae > Streptophyta > Magnoliopsida > Gentianales > Rubiaceae > Rubia > Rubia yunnanensis. Next base: position 87,485,482 of record CM075068.1, read on the forward strand.
AATAAGATAAAAATAAATATAAAAAATATATAAAAATAAATTAAAGTATGTAAATATGAAAGTAGTACCTGAAGAAAAATATCAACACGGTAGAAATCATGATTGGTCAACATTTCTCCACATCGCCTAGAACGGTGATGAATTTTCCGTTGTGCTTCCATCACATCTAATGTGATCTCATGCTTCACACAGAATGTGTTGACTCTATTCAATAATTTATCAAAACCACCATCTCTGAATTCTTGCAATTAAACCTTCATTCTATTCATCATTCACACAACCATCGAAATATTTTGATCTCTTTGTTGCAAGGCAAGGGACAATAAACTTATAGCTCCCAACAAATGCTTCATAAAAAACATACAGAATACAAATTCATAGCTCTCCATTCTATCAATCAAACCCTTTGCTGTAGAGGTATTTTCATCTAAATTGTTATGCTCACAGATATTAAAAAGCACTTAATAGAACACCACATAGCCTCAAAACGAAGAATAGTAGTGTAACGTGATCCCCAACGGGTATCACTAGGCCGTCTCAAACTCATTTCTTGATTTTTACCTCTTCCACTAACATTTTCCACACTCTTTAATGCCTCTACAAGTCTAGTATGTTCTAATTGCACAAGCATCTCTTTTCTCACACATGAACCTCCAACTAGATTCACAGTTTTAACAAGATACCCAAAAAATTCACCCACAGATAGAGTACTATATGCAACAGAAACAGCAACCAATTGAATTTGGTGAGAGAAGCAATGAATATACCTTGCAGAAGAGTTTTCTTTCAATATCAAAGTTTGCAATCCATTAAAATCACCTCGCATATTTGAAGCCCCAATATATCCTTGACCTCTCAACTTTGACAAGGACAATTTCTTATCTACAAACACTTGCTTAAGAGCCTCCATCAAAGTAATAGCTTTAGTATTGGAAACATGCACAAGAGCAAGAAAATGCTTAACAATGCATCATTGCTTGTTAACATATCTCAAAAACAACCCCCATTTGCTCTTTTATTGATGCATCTCTAGCCTTATCAACAAGAAGAGAAAATACACTATCTCCAATGTCATTAACAATAGCATCAGTTACCTCACCAGCACAAGAACTTGAGAGTTGTTTCTGAACTTTGAGGGATGTCAACTTGCAATTTCTGGGAGCATTTTCATTCATTACCTTAGCAACATCTTCACTTCTCTTGCAATACTAGTCAACCAATTCAAGATAATTACCTTTGTTGATGGAATCCCAACCCTCATCATGACCACGAAAAGCCAAACCTTGTTTTAACAAGTATCTTGTCACATCCAAAACCGCAGTCAAACGTGTGTGGTATGCCTTCTCTGATTTAGTAACATGAGCGTCGAAACAATGTAAGATACTTTGCTTTTGAAGGCTAAAATTTCTCAATTTGATTGCGGCACCATGATGACTTCCATCCACATTTGTAGCATGTTTCCTAAATAATTTAAGGGCATTCTTCAAATTTTTCATCCCATCCACAGTATATGGCGTCTCCTTTGCTGAATTCTTAAAAAGATAGCAAGGAAAATAAAAGGCAGCATCCTTTGAAACACTATACTCCAACCAATAAAATTCATCAAACCAACCCTTTTGAAAACTTCTAAATTCAACATTGAACAGTGTCTTGGGAAAAGTATGATTCTTAGGTTGGCAAGGACCTCTTAATATATATTCTCTAAGCACTTCATCTCTAATAGAAATATCAATCTCTTCAATAGGTTTACGTAGCCCAGGATCACTTATAACATCATTCCGATTGAATTCTATGTGAGATTGTTTTCTACTACTACCCTCTCCCTCTTTATTGTGTCTTTGTTCATTAGGTTCATTCGATCTTTTAGAAGATGGAAATCCTCTACTTCGAATTAAAAATTTGTCCATAACCTATTAAATATCAAATAGGGAAAATATGAAAATTGAATTCATTCTTATAAAATTCAAAAGCATTATGAAACAATAATAAATTATAATATCAAATAATTTATAAAATCATATACATCTAAATTCAATTTAACAAATATCCCTAATTTCATAATTTGTCAATTTCACATAAATAATAAATCAAAAAATTATAATTTATAATTATACATGTGCAATCCAATTGATACAACAACCATATAACTTCAATTCTACATCCAATCTAAAAATAATATTCATATAAATTAAATTTTTGAAGGAAAAAATAACATAAACAATAAACCCTAAAATTAAATTACCTCTTTCAAGTCATAAACACAAAGAGGAGACTAGATGATGAGGAAAACTGAGGGTTGGATGGACGGATGGTGGCGGGGCGGCGTCTGGAGTCTCTGGTCAGTGGCGGGACGATGGCGGCGGTGGGCGGAGCTGAGGCAGGAGCATGGCTGGAACGCTGGCTGGATGATTCATGTTCAAATTTCAAACCAATTTTGGGTTTGAAATTGGTTTGTCACTTTGTTGCAAGATTTGGCAATTGGGTTTTGTATTTGGGTCATCCTTTTTTGGATTTTGGCCCAATACAAATACCCAAATTTGATTTTGTTTTTTTCTTCTGCACTAATCAAAACGATGTCGTTTGACTTGAGCCAAAACAACGTCATTTTGATGTATTATGGGCCAAAAAAAAGAAGGCCCGCTATGATCTTCTTCCCCGATTGATTATGCCGGCAAGACGTGAATTACGCCTGAAAACTCCAATGCACCGCCGGGAAGTGCTTTAGCCGCTTATCACCACTACTACCATGGCGCCGGAATCTCAGGTAGGACTAGAGACTAGAGCCCTACCATGCGCTATGGTAGTTCCTCCCCTAGTTGGGAGCTCGATATTAGATTCCCCCTTTTTAAAGAAAATACGTAGCTCGGAAGTACAAGATTTCAAGAGACCGTTCGAGCAAGGGAGGAAAACTCGATATATTCAAGGATATGATATTAAGATAACTAAGGCATTCCTACTATGTTAATGTATTCAAAGTTAAGTTGATTCTAATACTTAAACATAGTCATCATGCCTCGAGTTCTCTGGGGGGCTTTTGATGATACTCTTATGAAGCTAGAATTGGATTGCAACCCGACTCATTAAATAATATCTTTGGGTTGGCTTGGACCAATAGGGTTTAGTCATGAATTGGACAAGATTGTCATTTAGTACGTATTTAATAAGAATTGTGGTTACATGCCATAACTGTTAGGGTTTAGTTAGTATAAATATGAAGGTATGACATTCATTTTGATTCATTAACTATTATCACTTCTCTCTCATATCAATCAGTGGCTAACTTTACCATCGGAAGATCTTCCCCCTAGAGCACCTCCGGGGCTTTGTGTTGCAGGTCATACGCTAAGGATTCGACGATTCAGCTTTGTGACGGTTTCCATATGCATCAGGGGTATAGTGGATAAAGGAGTAGATAGAAAGGGAGGTTGGGAAAGAATTAAGAGGTGTTCACCTCAGGAAGTTCAGTCCAGGAGGAAACATCATTTATGTTATAAGTGTGGTGAGAATTTAGGGATAAGGCATATCTGTAATTCTAAAGAAATAAACCACATCAGTGTAACTGATACTTGATATAAGAATATTTTGGTAGTAGAAAATGTTGCGTAAAATATGTGTGAAGAAAACCATGAACTCGAATATATGTTTGTCAAGATCGTGGGTAGTAATTTAAGGGAATAACAATCACTTTGTATGGGAGGATTAAGAATCATAAAGTGTGTTTGCTCTTGGATACTAGTAGCATCCTTAGCTTCATTTATCTAAAGCTAGTGTATTATTTGGGGCAAAGGCAGGTTAGTACTACCTTCATTTCGTTGGACGTGACACCATACTCTTAGATGGTTGGATTTAGGTGGATGAAATTAATGGATGAAATTGAATTTAGAAAGGGAAAAGTAGAATGAGCAGATGAAATTGAAGGAATCTTATCATAAAAAGAAAGCATGTCAAATTCACAAAAACAACCAAAAAAAGTGTGTCACATCCAATAAAACAGATGGAGAATCAATCTTTGTATTCTGACTATTGATGATGGTAGTCAAGTTAGAGGCTCTAACTCTAAGATCCGTCCTATGGTGCCATAGGAAGGGCTACATACAAATTTTCTTTTGATATGAGAATACTAGGTTGGGAGGGTTAGATATTATACTTAGAGTGGATTGGACAAAATTTTCAATCTAATTTATTTTAACTTTAATACACGAGAAGTATGGACATTTTTTCCTTTTTTTCTCCCTCATAGGTACGGTAGGACGCTCCTTCACTGCGTGCAATTACACCTCACTATGTGTAAAATTTTTGAGCCTTTTTCCGGCCAGATCTGGTGAGCTCAAAGAGCGGCGCCACCATGAGCAAGTCAGGCAAAAAGAGAGCAATGCAGAAAACAGTAGCGAAGGAGGGAGAGGTGGAACAAAAGGGTAAACATAAGGGAAAGGATGTGATTCAACCGAACAATGGTGTTAGAGGATCAAATATGGGAAAAGGGGATAGGGATAATCATGAAGAGCGTGGAGAATGCAGTGAGGTGATGGAAAATGGTGAGATAAGTCAGAATAGCAAAGGCAAAAACCCATTTACGGAGGATATCTCTGAAACAGTGAGGAAAAAACTATCCTGGGGTGATAAGGTGGAGAATGAGATGAGTTAGAGCTCTTTGTTTGCACAGCCAGAGGTTCGACAGTATCAGACTGTGAACATAGAAGGGCTTGAAATGGGAGAAATCACAGTGGAGGATGTAGAAATGAGTGCTAAGCAATGGGAAACTTGTGTCATATGCAAAATCCTTGGAAGCAATCCCCCGTACAAGGTGCTGGACGGTTTTCTGAAATGACTATGGGGATCAAACCTGGTGAAAGTGTGGCAGATGCAAAGAGGTATGTTCTTGGCTAAACTCTTAACTGTTACTTACAAAAATGAGCTGGTAGATAATGGTCTTCTAATGTTTGATGGTAAACCACTGGTTATCAAAGTTTGGTCTAAGGACTATGACTTTGAGGAACCTGGCCGTATACCAGTATGGATTAGATTGCCTGATTTACCTTTAGTCTATTAGGAGCCTAGGATAATCGGCAAGATAATAAGTCCAATGGGTAAACCTATTTGTCTAGACAGGGCAACAACAGAGAAGGATAGGCTAGCTTTTTCTAGGGTGAAAGTAGAGGTAGAAATAGTTAAATCTGTGCCTGAAAATATTAACTATATAAATGATATGAAGGTAGTTGAACAACAGAAACTGATTTATGAATGGGCTCCTGTAAAATGTGGATATTGTGAAATGTATGGGCATGAGAAGAAACAATGTAGGAGGAAAACATAATTAGTGAAACAACTAGTTAATTAGAAACAAATATATATATATATATATATATATATATATGCATGTGAGGATAAGGAATGATGGGATGGGTCAGGAAACTGAGAAACATGAGAAATTAAAGGAACATAATGAGGTACTGGAGACATCAATGAAGAATGAGGAGGGGAGACATGAATGGGGAACTGGTTATCAAAAGTAGGTGAATGTGAGGTCACAAGGCCAGAAGGACTTAGAGTATCATAAGGATAGGCCCCCAGATGAATCATAATTTAACAGGGTGGAATGTGAGGAATTAATAAAGGTGAAAAGCACGGGGTGATTAGAAGATTTTGTCTCAAGAATCAAAATGGACTTTTGGCCATGCTTGAAACAAAAATACAAAAAAAGAAGGAAATGGAGGTGTGGGAAAGAATAGTATTAGGATGGAAACTGTTAACAAATGGAGATGTGATCAAAGGAGGAAGAATATGGCTGGCTTGGAGGGAGGAACTATATGAAATGACTGTGATTGATGTTGGGACACAGTGGATGGATGTACAGTGTGAGATAAAGGAGATGAAGGAGACATTCTTCTTTACTGTAATCTATGGATATAATACCATAGAACAAAGAGAGGTGGTGTGGAAGTACCTACAGAAGCAGGGGAAAAGAGATAAACCTTGGTTGATATGTGGAGATTTTAACTCTCCACTTGACTTTGATGACAAAATAAGGGGGAATCAAGTGGAGGAGAAAGAGCTAACTGATTTCCAAGAAGCTGTTAAGCTATTGGAACTTGAAGAAATCAAAACTGTGGGGGCAAAGTTTACCTCGTCAAACAGAAGGGCTGGTAAAGATAGAGTGATGAGCAAACTGGACAGGGGTTTGGTAAATGATCATTGGCTGAAGCATATGACAGAAGGGGTATGTGAAGTCAGGAATGAAGTAATGTCTGATCACCTTCCTCTATTAATCATACTAAATAGGAAATCCAAAAGGAGGAAGAGACCTTTTAGATATTTTTATATGTGGTCAAAGGCTGAAAATTTTCATATATTGGTACAAGGTGTATGGGAACAGACAAAAGTGGCCAGTACGAGAGAATTGGGGAATAGATTGAGGATCCTGGAGAGATCACGAGTAAGCTGAACAGAAGGGAATTCAGCAACATTGGTGAACAATCTGAACTTGCTCTAGAAGAATGTAGATCAGCACAAGAAGATCTGAATAGAGAGCCAGCTTCACAAAAATTGCAGGAACTTGAATTGAAGGCAAGGCAGAAAGCTTAAAACCAGAAAAGTGCATAATACAGTTTTTTAAAGCAAAAGTCAAAGCTGAGGTGGATAGACGATGGAGACAGGCCAACAAGAATGTTCTTCCTCTCAATCAGAAGCAGACAGTACCAAAACATTATTGTGGTAATCAGGAAAGGGAAGACACTGATACTGGATCATGAGGGTATAGAATCTGAGCTGATAGCTCATTTTCAGAAGCAGCTGGGAGTGGTATCTGAGGTTTCAGGACTATACAAAGGAGTGGTGAAATATGGTGGAGTATTAAACATCGATTAGCAGATGAAGATGATAAAGCCTATAGCTAGAGAGGAGATTGTTAAAGCCATAAGGAGTATTCAGTCAGGGAAAAGCCCAAGGCTAGATGGATATTCCAGTAAGTTCTTTAAGGGCTGTTGGTCATATATTGGGGAAGATGTTATAAATGCAGTGACAAACTTCTTCCAGGGAGAGGAAATTCCTGGCATTTTTAAAAATGTGGTCCTAACACTGATACCAAAACACAGCCAAGCTCAGAAACTAGCATATTACAGGCCAATAGCCTGTTGTTCAGTTATTTACAAAACTGTAACAAAAGTGCTGAGTAACAGATTGAAGGATGTGCTCCTAGATATAATCAGTTGCAATTAGAGTGCTTTTGTAAGGGACATGTCTATTGCTCACAACATGATGATAGCTCAGTAGTTACTTCACAGGTATGGGGTGGAGAAAATGAAGTCCACCTGTGTAGCACAGATAAACATCTCAAAGGCATTTGACAGCTTAAGTTGGCAGTTCCTGATAAATTGGTTGAGAGAGTGAAGTTCCCAGGGCAAATGGTGAAGTGGATAACAGCAAGCCCAATGGAGTTTGATATATGCTTAAATGTTAATGGACAGTATACAAGGAGATTCACAGCTAAAAGAGGAGTTAAGCAGGGAGATCCCATCTCTCCCTTGATTTTTGTAATCAATATGGAGTATCTGACCAAAAGTATGATTAGGGACTTCAGAGCTGGGAAAATAGACTTTCATCAAAGGTGTAAGAAAGCTGAAGTTCACACTTTGCTTTTTGCTGATGACCTCATGTTGTTTTGTGCTGCAAATAGGAAGTCATTAGAAGGAGTGGCAAATACTTTGATTAAGTTTAAAGAAGAGACTGGCTGGCCATTAATGAGGAAAAATCAAGAATTTTTTTTCTCAAAGATGACAGGAGGTGAAAAAACAATGCTAAGCTGGGATTCTAAAGATACAGAAGGGAACTATGCCCATGAAGTACTTAGATCTGCCTTTATCAACAGTAAAGTGAGGGAAAAAAGCCTGTGAAGAATTGTTAAGCAAGGTTAGGGGGCAGATAAAAAGATGGGAGTTTAAAAGCCTATCCTATGCTGGTAAATTGTAGCTGATCAATGGTGTGCTGTTAAGTATATCAAGGTACTGGGCTGCAGTGATGAAACCACCAGAAGAAATACATAAAAAGCTGGTGCGGATTTGTACTAGTTTTCCGTGTGGTAGAGATGAGGGACAAAGGTTTCACAGCTACAGCTTGGACTTCTTTGTGCAGAAGCAGGAAAAAGGAGGAATGGGATTAAGGGATTCCTCACCTTAGAACAAGGCAGCCCTAAGCAAACATCTTTGGGATCTAACTCAGAAGAAAGACACCATATGGATAAAATGGGTACAGGAGTATTATAGAAGGGGACTGGAATTGAAAGCTGTAAGTATTCTAAGACACATAGTTGGCCTTGGAGTGCTACTGAAGCTTAGAGATGGAATTTATCCTCAGATACTGAAATGTGTAAATCAGAAAGGAAGGTTGAAAGTAGCAGTTGTTTATGAAATGATAATGGGAGGGAGGGAGACTAGATTCAAATGCTCAGTGATTTGGCATAAAGGGATTCTACCTAAGCAAAATTTCTTTCTCAGGCTGGTCTTGAATGGTAAACTGGCAACTACTGACAGGTTGTAGGAGTTTGGAGTGCTGGATGGAATAAATGTGTGTGCATTGTGTGGCAAGGTGCAAGAAACTTTATAGCATCTGATGGTGGAATGTGAATATACATTGGAGATATTGCAAGAAACAGGTATGAAGCAAGTCAGGACAATGAGATTGCTGAAGAAAAAGCTCTGGATGCTGGCCAGATTCAAAAATAAGAAGGAAATGATGTTGATGGTGATTGCTTTATACTATGTTTGGCAAGAGAGAAACAACAGAGTATTTAAGAAGCTGGAAATGAAGGCAACGGTGGTGGGATACCAGGTGAGAACATAAGTACAGAGCAGATGGCAGTAGTGCTGTGATCAGATAGTGACTGATACAGAGTTGTTCAGAAGAGTTTTGAGACATCTGCAGAGCTGGTGAGAACAGAAGTAGAGAGCAGATGGCAGTAGTGTTGTGGTCAGAGTTTGTTGTGATCAGATGGTAATTGATACAGAGTTGTTCAGAAGAGTTTGGAGACAACTGCAGAGCTAATGACAACTACAGGTGGTCTGTAAATCAAAGAGTTTGGAGTGCTGGTTTTAAATAGGATATGGAATGTATAGAAAATTAATTTTGAAGGAATAGTTTTTTTGTAGTATATGGGAGAGATAGTCTAAACTTTATATTTTTTTTATCTTCATGTTAATGAAAAAGCTTACATAAAAAAAACACAAGAAGTAGCTTTTTGTTGTAAATGGGGTTAATGGTATTTGGAAGAGAACTGTGATATAGGCAGTGCTAGGGTAACCAGAGGGTTTAAGGTACAAGAATGATTCACTTAAGGAAAAGAAGACTTTTGTTTATGTAACTAGGACTGAGAGATAGTCTAAACTTTGTTTATGTAACTAGGACTTTTGTTTTGTAGTAGATGGGAGAGATAGTCTAAACTTTGTATTTGTTTTGATCTTCATGTTAATGAAAAAGCTTACATAAAAAAAACACAAGTAGCCTTTTGTTGTAAATGGGGGTTAATGGTATTTGGAAGAGAACTATGATATAGACAGTGCTAGGGTAACCAGAGGGTTTCAAGTACAAGAATGATTCACTTAAGGAAAAGAAGAATTGTGTTTATGTAACTAGGACTGAGAGATAATCTGAATGGGGGCAAAAGATCAGAAACATTTTTAGTATGGAAATTATCGGGATAAAATTAATACATATGTTGTGCCCAACAACCAGGGGCGGAACTAGGGGCGGGGGGCGAGGGGGTGCCTAGATTTCGTAGAACAAGGGATATGCAAGGTTGTGGGTGAGGAAGAGTTTGAAGATAAGCAGATTCCCCCCGACCCATTTGCAGAAATTGCAGCTTTAAATGTTTGTTTGGGCGAAGAAGAGGAAGACAATGCGTTGTTTTTGTTTTCATTTTTTTAAATCTTATTAAAACTAGGGCGTTTAATTTATAGGCATTAAGTTCATATTTATTGTTGATCTCTTGTAATATCTCATGTAATCACACCTTACCTGTTCTTAAATTACGGAATACTATTTGCACATTTGTAGTATAGTACACGCACAATCAGCCCATTTGTTTTATTTCCTTTTTTTTCCTGATTTTGATTATTTATTTATTTGTACTTTTTATGGTATCTTAATTAGTATAACATAGTAGTTGTTTGTATAATATCAAAATTATCTGTATAATTTAATTAATTTTATTTTTTGTTACATATATTTTATTAATAAAATATTTTTATTAAGGTAAAGTTTTAGGAAAGACCGTCTTTCCATATAGTTATGGATAGACAGGATTTAATTACAATAGTAAAAAGTAAAAAGTTTTAGTTACAATAATAAAATTTATTATGCAACATGTAATAGTTATAAAGTTTATAACCCGATTAATGCAATCCAAAAATTTTATTTTCATCATTTTCTAATTTCCAGTTTAAACCTTGATTTTCCATGATTTATGAAAAGACCGTCTTTCAAGAGACGGACTCTTACTTGGAAAAATCTTGGGAAAGACTGTCTTTCCATGGGCTTATGGAAAGATGGGATTTAATAAAATAATAAAAGGTAAAAGGTCTTAGTTACAATATTAAAAATATATTATGTAACGTGTAGTAGTTATAAAGTTTATAACCCGGTTCATGCAACCCAAAAATTTATCTTCATTTCTTCTAATTTGTACTTTAAATCTTGGTCTTTCCATGACTTATAAAAAGACCGTCTTTCAAGAGACGGACTGCTTTTACTTTTGTGTGATAAATGATAATAATAATTGATATTGTAAAATACATATCAAATAGAAAATCTATTAAGATATTACACAACAATATTCTACTCCCTCTGTCCCATTGAATTTTGCAGAAAGAGAAAACCCAACTTTAATTTGAGTGATGTGAAATGACAATACTGCCCTTGTCTTCTCCAAACTTTTCTTGGTCTGTGTTTCCTGCGTCTTCTCTATGTCTATTGTGTCTTCTTCACCAGCAACTCCACCTCTTCTTCAATATCAACTTTCCATCTTCTTCTTCAACCACAACCTTGTCTTCTTCAATCTCAACATCCAGATCTACAGGTTGACCCAACAAATACCAAGAGAAAATTAAACTTTTAATCAAAGAAAAATTGAAATCTTCGTCTCCATTTGCTCAGAACTCGAATGGCCATATCCATCTCCACCGTGGTTGTACAGCTCCGGCATCTGGTCGAAGAAAGGGGACCGAGATGGAAGAACACGCCGGTGGATCTGAAGGAAGGCGGGGGTAGCTCAAAAATCATAAACTTTCCGCCTACTACAAGGCTCGTGCTGCTCACCACACCGTCGTCACCGGCGACTGGCTCGCGCAAGCTCAAGCCACCCATCGGTTCCATTGAAGGCGATTCCTCCTCCACCGTCAATTCAATTCCGTCGAAGGTGATTCCACCTCCGATGGCATCAATGGTGGTGGATCTGGTAGAAAGGTCGGCTGGGGGAGGGAGAAGGCGGGGACATAGTCGGAGGTGAGGAGGGGTTTGGAATCGAAAGTGGAGGTGGAAGGAGGGGCGGTGGCGGAACGGAGGAGGGGGAGCTAAAATGTGGTGGTGGAGCAAAAAAGTGGAGGTGGAGACAAATTGAATGGAATATGAAGAATTTAGGGTTGATGAGGAGCTTTGTTGGATTTTGTAAAAAATTTAATTTGTAAGGGTAACCATGTCATTTAAAATTTAAATTTTTTCTAAAAGAGTAAAGTGTGCAGAGTTGCATGGGACACCAATAAAAGAAAAATATGCAGATTTCCCTGCGACAGAGGGAGTAGCATACTTATATTAATTTGATTTTATAATTCATTTGACAAATATTGACTGTAAAACAATAAAAGTGAACTTATATATGCACGTAGGTATTAATATGATATTTTACTTGATGATAAGTTTTAGATTCTAAAGATTTAATAATCGGACATTATGGCATATCAATATTTAACATTTTAATCTTAATCTTAATATTATCTTTAATCCAATGTCGTATTTTCAATTTTAATGTCTTGATTATGTTATTGAATATATATATATATATATATATATATATATTTTTAAATGTTGCATTTAACTTAGCCCCCTAGTATTTGTGTCAAGTTCCGCCATTGCCAACAACTCTAAAATGCAGGTAGTGAAAGGGGTTACGCCCACACGATCGCCCAAGTGGTTGAGCCTCTGACCTATGCTCTTGTCATCGTGAGTTCAACTCTCGGCAGTGGCAGTGTGGGGATTTCTCCACTGGGGAGGTCCCCTGTGCGCACTGAGCACAGTCGAGGGTCAGGGGCTTAGCTACGGGAGTGCTGTGATTTACCTCTCCGGTTATGGCTGTGGTGTCGGTGCGACCGGGGTAGCTGAGGGCGAGCTGTATGATCGCCTTTTGCCAAGTAGTGAAAGGGGTTTTGGAATCAGGGCTACTACAAGTTAGGAGAGAATCGGTGAAGCATCATTCACTAACATAAAGGGAAGGGCAAAATACTTATATGACCATATGTTTTGGTGGTTTGTGCTAATATGACCCTGTGAAGTTGGAAAGTGCTATTGTAACCCTGTCTTTTGCATCAGAAGTGCCGATATAACCATTTGGCACTATTCCAACGTTGAATTTGTATTTTCCGGCATTTACCAAATACAAAAGGACTAAAATACCCCTAATCTTCAAATTACAAATCTATTGACTAAAATACACTAGGTTCTTCTTCTTCTCCATAACCTTAGCCATTGTCGCTCTGCCACCTCTACCACCGCCCCGCCACCGGCGACGGCCGGAATTTGGAAACGAGCCACCACCGCCACCGCCAGAAATGAGACCAGCCAACAACGACTTCAACACCACCACCGGAATCTGGAAACAAGATCACGGTCAACAACGACTTCACGCCACCGCCAGAAACGAGCCACCAATGCCACTGCCAGAAATGAGCCATAGCCACCATCCCAACTTCATGCCACCATCAGAAACAAGCCACCGCCGCAGAAGCTAATTGACACCACCCTGATGCCACCGCCACCATCGAATCCACCAGCGTCGCCACCACCATTGAATCCATCAACGCCACCCCCACCATCGAATTCACCCGGTTGTCACCCCGCAACCTAACCCACGCTGCTCCACGCCACCTGTCCCAAGCCATCCCCCCACCATTTTCCAGTGCCACTCAGTCAAGCGCTAGAAAGGGCTGATATGCTCGGTCCAATTACACAAGCCTCGTCGTCCTCAACCTCTTTGTCATTGTAAAATGATGGTGATGGCTCAACGCAAATCCCCTTTACCCCTTTACCGCAATTGAACCCGATGAACCCAACGCCTACTTCTTCAGCTTCCTGGACCCACCCGCCGCCCTCTGCAACAACCTCCCACTGCCGCGGTGAACGTTTTTGACTTGGTCATCCTCTGCTCTTACTGCTCCAGGGCACCGTCGTGGTGGCCCTCTCTCTCGTTGGATCCCATCGTCAAACCGCCACCACCAATCGCCGATTTTTTATTAGGGTTTTGAAGTTTTGGGAGGAGGCGGAAGTATGAGAAGAAGAAGATTCACCAGCGGCTGTGGCAGGAGGTCGTTTCAATGAAAATCGGCCTATGTTTTTGTGCCCATTTCAGATATAGAAAACCAATGGGAGGCCGTTTCAATGAAAATGCCCTCTGGTTTTGTGCCCGCTGGTGCAATGAGGCGGAATTTTTGAAGTTTTTTATTAGTGTTTACAAGGGCAAGAGGGCAATATAGTCTTTTACACATTTTTGAATTTTTATTTTTTAAAAAAATAAGGGTATAATAGTCAATTCACATTATTCCAACCAAATTCAGGCATCCGGGGTTATATTAGCACATTCAAGCAAATCATAGGATTACAATAGCACTTTCCAACTTCACAGAATCATATTAGCACGAACCACCACAACATAGGGTTATATGAGCACTTAACTCTTATTAAAATATGGAAACCAGAGAAGAGAAAGCCGCGTCGAACGGAGGACATGATGCATCTAAATTTGGTACAACTAGTCAAGTATTTTTACATATATGTTCCATCTGAAACAAGAGTCAACTTTTGGTGAATATAAGTTAAGTTTAGCTACTGAATGAATTAGTGCCATTTTTTGGGGTTGACATGTTCGATTTTTTCCAGAGGAACCATGAGTACAAGCTCAGATAAAGAAGAGAGTAAGGATTCCTCCAGCGCCTAGGAGCAGCAGGTTCCGACTTAATATGAGCCCATTAGGTTGCCTAGAATTTCATCTTCCCCGACCAAAATTTCATGATTTACCCACCAGCTCCGACCGCCTCGCTTCACCGCACGCTATCACCATTCTTCATCTTCCTTGACCATCTCTCTCCACGTGTCATCTCCGTCCAATTCCATCACTTCTCCTTTTTCGCCCAACTCCTTTTTCGTGTAATTCCATCACTCCTCCTTTTTTAATGTGGCAGGCAGTGGCGGAACCAGGACAAAATTTGAAATGGAGGGGGGGTTGAACTATACTGGCATCTCTGGGGCAGACGAATTCTCTTCTTAAACGAAACACTTTTCAGTTTTAACGAGGCGAGACAGACAAAGACTCGAACAGTATTACTCACTTCGTTCGATGAAGTTTACCGGGGCGGCGACCACACCGGCTCGTCCCAGTTTGGTTCCACCAGTGGTGGCAAACTTGGTTCTGATTATGCCACAATTGATTAAAACAATTGATTATGCATGTGAATGTGTAATTCAGAATGATTTCATTGATGCAAGGGTGTTACAATTTATAGAGTACAAGAGCTATATATTCATTGTATCTAGCCTACTCTAAATATCAGTGGTCTAAAAATCGCTAGGCGCTAGTCGGGCGGTTTGCTGGGGCCTAGCGCCTAGGGGATTAATCGGGGATTAATCGGTCTAGGCGGATTTGTATTATTTAATTATTTTTTATATATAATTAATAAAATAATACAAATTATATTTAAAAATAAAATAAAAACCTATTTCCCAAGTCACAATAACTTATATTACATACAAATGATACAATACAAGAACGAAAATTTCATGATAAACGACACAAATGAATATATTATATATATATATATATATATATTGTCGAAATATTATCTTGGAGTTGAAAAATGAAATCCATACAAGCTTACAAAGTTTGAGGCACGTGGCAAAAATTACCAAATACAAACTAGTGAGTAGTGAATCCACACATAGCCATAGGCCAAAATTAAAAGTTAGACAAAATAAAAAAGTACCAAATACAATTCACACATAGCCTATGACATTTCAAATTCTTCTTCACCATTTATCTCTTGCACTTCATCGTTATCGGACTCAAAGTCATAAGTCATGTCATCTACTTCCTCCTCCTCATCCGATTCAAAATCATCTTCATGTAATTCTCTAACCTCTTGAATTCTAGAACTTCTTCTCAACTCCATGCCAAGACCTTGTTCCAATCCATCTCCATCCATATCCATCGCTTCACCATCTTCATTAACATCATCATCACCACCCTCAACAATCCATCCTTGAACCATGGTAGATTCATTAGAAAGAAGCACATCTATGTCCTTCACTTTCTCTCTTTGCTTCTTGTTCATAATCTTGGCATTGAATTGAACATAGACCAAGTTGTTCAACATTTTCGTATCAAGCCTATTCCTCTTCTTTGTATGGATCTAAATAGAAGTAATATAATGAAATGATTAAAATTGAAACTTTGAGATATAACAACATTTCAACTTTAAACAAGGTCTTCCATCACAAACAATAAAGACTACAATATGCTTGCATATTACCCAAACATGATGTGGGAAATTAATTTACTCAAAGTTTTGAAGAGTTAAAATGAGCAAAGTTATAGAAAGTTATTAAATATCTATTCAATCAAGTTATTATAGAATCAATGTATTTTCTTTGAAATATATAGCAACTACAATAGAAAGAAATGAATGAATAGCAAATATTACGTACCCCTTCAAATGTGCTCCAATTTCTTTCACATCCCGACGCACTTGAAGTTAATGAAAGTATCCTTTTAGCCATTTTTTGCAAGTTTGGCACACCATTTCCATAGATACTCCACCATGAAACTATATCAAATATAACAAAGAGACAAAGAATTACTTCAATTCAAAAAGTGAAAGCCAAAAACATACAAAAAACCATTTATGTTAAACATCTATGAAAAAACAAAACTAAACGAGAAACACAATTCAAACAAGTAAAGTCAGAAAACTGAAGAGGAGGCTGAAGCGGCTGCGGGTTTGACTTGGGAGAAAAGAGGGGTTTGGGAAAATTATAAAAAAAAAAAGAAACAAACCAAACCGCCCAGACCCGATTAGGCGGGTCTGGGCGCCGCCCAGAGGCGAAAACGCCTAATGTCGCCGAACAGGCCCTAATCCGGGCGTTTTGGTGGCGCCGCCGTTTAGAACACTGCTAAATATAGACAAGAAATATTACAAATAAATACAAGAATATCTTAATATCAATCAAGATATTCTATCAATAAATACAAGAATATCTTGATATCAATCAAGATATTCTATCACCCCCTTTCAAGCGAAGCGTCGGATTGCTGGAGATGCAAAGCTTGGAACAAAACAACTCGAAGAGCGGGCGAGACAGTCCCTTAGTGAAAACATCAGCCACTTGAAGAGAAGAGGGAATATGACTAACACGAAGCTTCCCAGAGGTAACAAGCTCACGAACGAAGTGGTAGTCAATGTCGATGTGCTTAGCCCGCTTATGGGCAACTGGATTTTGAGCCAGAAAAATGGCACTACTGTTGTCATAGAGCAGTAGCGGAGTGGAAGATCGAGGGATCCGAAGCTCACGTAGCAAATGACACAACCAAGCCAACTCAACCACAGTATTGGCCATGGCACGATATTCGGATTTACAATTGGATCGAGAAACAGTAGGTTGCTTCTTAGCACTCCGAGAAACAAGATTTCCACCAAGGAAAATGGCATAGCCATAGGTGGAGCGGCGAGTCTCGAGACAATGAGCCCAATCAGCATCAGAGTAGCCAAGAATGGGAAGACCAGCAGGCGAAGGATGGAACGAAAGTCCATAGTGAAGCGTCCCACAAACATAGCGAAGGATGCGAGTGACAGCTTGAAAATGATCATCCTTAGGAGACTGCAGAAACTGGCTGACAGAGTTAACAACATAAGATAAATCTAAGCGAGTGATTGTCAAGTACTGCAGTGCACCAACAAGTGAGCGATAAAGCTTGGCATTTGAGAATTCAGGACCAGCAGAGGTGACAAGCTGCAAACCAGGCACAAACGGTGTATAGACTGGCGCAGCATCCGTCATACCAGCTCGCTGTAAAATTTTCATAGCGTACTTAGCTTGCCCTAAGAATAGCCCAAAAGAAGATAGAGTAACTTCAATGCCCAAAAAGTAGTGAAGAGAACCAAGATCTTTGACGTAGAACTCTCAATCAGCATGAACAATGAACCGTCGGGGTACGCAAAAAAACCCAGCAGATTGAAACAACACATGCACCTGAGATCGCCACACCATGAAACTTTCGGTGTTAAGCTTGATCGGCAACATATGGATCATGGTGGCGTAGGTCAGAGATTTTCCGGTCTCCATCGGGACGACGAGAGCACACCGGCCACAGGATTTGGTCTGGATCGGAAGAGCTTTAGACACCTAGCAGTGGGCTAGGGTTTGTAAGGTTAGGGTTTGAATACTGCACCTAACGAATGTGTATGAGAACCAGCTCTGATACCATGTGAATGTGTAATTCAGAATGATTTCATTGATGCAAGGGTGTTACAATTTATAGAGTACAAGAGCTATGCATTCATTGTATCTAGCCTACCTAAATATAGACAAGAAATATTACATATAAATATAAGAATATCTTAATATCAATCAAGATATTCTATCAATGCACCAGCCATATATGTATTACTCTGTCCATTCCAACTAAATTCTACAAAATTTATCACAATTTTTAAAAAAATATATTAATAGTTAAAAAATAAATATTTAAAAACTACTTGTACGATTAATCCAACACTATTGTTTTGAATACTTCTTCTCTCAATTGCCAAATCCTATCCGCCGCAACTTCCCAACTCTCTCCCAAAAAGTCCCACTTTTTTCAATTTTATTTTCCCCATCTTCCCATCATGCGGAGATGGGATAACAAGCGTTTATTTAATCGATGTTTTTGTTATTGAATTAATGTGAAACTTGTCCCTGCACATTAGTTTTATTTTATGACTTGATCGATTAGACTGATATGTTAATGAAAATAACTCGATTTGATTCTTCGCGTCGACGTATTGTCTCGATCTATTTATATAGATCATGTGTTTGTATTCTGTTTGTGTTTTATCCAGGGATTTCATTAATTTGGATATGTCATATATTTTTCAAGGTGTTTACAGTTTAAACAATATAAATCGTGGTTTGATCAAATGATCTTACAGTTGTACAAGATCCCTATTTGGCGTAGTGATATTGATGTGTGATACGCTCCTCACTACCAAGTGGTAATGATTTTCGTGGGAAGCGAGTTATTATCCCCAAGGATAGCATTATAGTTTTTATTGGATTTCTAATCTGTAATAGTACAAACGATCAGTGTGGTTAACATGTAATTTAGATATCATTGCAATATATGAGTTATTGCTAGAGAATTAAATGGATGTCAATTTCACTTATTGTAATCGTCGTTGGCTTTTCTTCCCAACATCTTTGAATGAGTGGCTTTTTTATATTAAAAAAGAAGGCCAAAAATGTCACAAAGATATTGTTCATTGTTAGCTATATATCTATTCATTTTTACTAAGTTATCTTTTCGTGTAATTGATGAAATTCTTCAATTATATTACCACTCAAAAGTACTTTGGAGTGAAAGATGTTAGAATGATATAAAAAGAAATCAACCACGGACCAAAAGAAAACAACTTAACTTAAATGTGAAAATTGTTTACTATCTAGATAATTTTGGTATATAACCATAATCAAACCCAATTCTCACAATTCTCATATGCTCACAACCTTTTTTTAAAATTCACAATTCCAACACTAACGAACGTTTGGTGTGCAAGATAAAACTAGCAAAATATACATTGTCCAGATTTCTTGAGCCAACATATATATCCAGATAGCACATCAGGAATCCTACAAAAGAGCATATTGCGCAAGTAGTAATTACACATTACAATATCCATAGCTTCAAAATCCTTGATCTCGCAGCAGTCTGGCGGGTACATGTCTCGTAGGCGGATTCGGGATCGAATCACCGGGTCCGAGATCATCCATAGGTGGCCGTTGCTTGTGATGATCGGTGACTGACTGATAAGCCATTGCTAATGCCAATGCCTACAATAGTTAAGAACGCATAAGATTCTGCAGACAAGTAGAGAAGTTCTTTATGTACCAGGGAACTTACAATGTGATCGTGATCAGGTGGTGCGTAGATTCCGGTCGTGATCGTGGTTCTCCTTCGCGTGGCGTTTGTTGGTGGATCAGATATCTTCTTGAATCCGGTTGGAATGACGATAACGGGCATGCCTATTAGGTTGCCGACACAAACTCTTTCCCAGTCTGTCACGTTTCCCACGAATGCATCGACGTTGAAATTCTCCTTGACCTCCCGAATGAGTTTTCCTCGCGCTCGTTGTGCCTGTGAAGACATTAATCAGGTTATATCAAGAAGATAAGATTCTAGCCCTAATTTGGGTTTGAAACAAGTACCTGCACATAGTCTACTGCAGGTATAACACGGGCTCGTCGAAGCTCCAGAGGCCACTGATCCTGAGCTTCGTACTGATCATCCAGGTTAGAACGCTGCCACTCATCAAAGTGAGCCAGCATGTCTACATCCATCGTGAAATTCAGGATGCCTTGAGCTGATTCGACCGTGTAATTTAGCTTAAAAGGGACCATGTTAACTCCCATTGATTTAAGGATATCGACAACTTCCATCTCAGCATCCTTAAGATATCCGACAGTCAGCTTAGTTACGTCAACTTCAAATGGATCTGCAAGGGATACATCTCTGGATGAAATATCATCTGGATCTTTCCCTCTAATAGTATCCAGAACGACAGTGCAGTCAGCTGCACTTCTACAGAAAGGGCCTAATTTATCCTGTCAATAATCTAAACTATAATTCTGCAACTTGTGAAATTTGTATAACTATAAAGAGAAAAGAATAAGAATGCAAAGCATATAAGCTACCATTACCAAGCTTTCAGATATACTCATAACACCAGTTCGACCAACAGTCCCAAAAGTTGGGCGCAATGCAGTCACCCCACAGCGAGCGGCAGGATAAGTAATTGATCCAGCTGTTTCTGATCCAATTGCAAATGGAACCAAACCTACCCGTCGAGAAAATAATGACCAGTCATTGAGGATTTAACAAACAACAGCATACGAACCTTAGTTGTGCAAAAGCAAAACATTCTTCTTTCCAGAAAGCATAGAGTAAAAGAAAAGTGTTGTATCGAAAGAATCAATAGGCAAAGATGAAAGCCTCACCTGCGGAGGTGCAGGCAGCTGGTCCAGCCGACGAGCCAGTGGAATATTCCTCAATATTCCAGGGGTTCCGAGTCCTACCACCAAACCAGATGTCATCATATGCCAGTGATCCAGAAACAAGCTTCGCAACAAGAACTGCCCCGGAAGACTTCAGCCTTTATTAGCATTCATTATGCATTAGTAGCATAACATACTTAGATGAATTCTAGATTTAGAGCGGGAGTTTCTAATACTCGGTACCTTTTGTAAACCCAAGCTTCGATATCAAGGACTTGTTCTTTAAATGTCCTTGATCCCCACGTTGTTTTGTAGTGAGGAACTGCTATGATATCCTTTAGCCCATAAGGGATCCCATGAAGAGGGCCTACACAGTGACTTTCAGAATTAGAGAAGGCATCAAATCACAGAGCATGCTTCAAACTTTTCATTAACTATACCACAGGGATCTAGCTAGAATCATGGTAGTCAAATTAATAGATAAATCTCCAAAATTTGAAAGTGGAAATAACAAAACTAGAGCTAACCGAGATAAGTGCCATTAGCAAGTAGGTGATCAGCTTTTTTTGCTTGCCTGGATGCTAATTCCTCAGTAATGGTGACAACGGACTCAAGGACAGGCCCGTACCTGTGAGAATAGCATCACTAGATAATTACAAATGCAATTAGATTCTACTCACAATCGACATCGGGATCAGTCATACCTCTTCAGCCTTTTTATAAAGATCCCGGATAGTTCTTCTGAGGTAATTTGCCGTGTCTTAATGAGATGCCCCAATTCAAGAATCTGCATTATCAATGTGCCAATCTAAGACAACTGAAGAAAAAAATGCATAAAGACAGAAACTATATGCTTCCAGTTGGACAAGGACATACACTCATAAAAGCAATATCTTCATCTTTAAATGGTCTCTTCACCCCGGAGACAGAAGGATGTCTGAAGCTATCGGACGAATGCTTTGCGCTTTCCTTGTTCCAGGCAGAATTAAAAACCAGATAAGATGGATTGTGCAATCCTCCATTTTCAGAAGCCACGGATTTTCTGTTGGCTCTGAAAATCGGGACATTGAACTCTTTTGCTGCCTTTTCAACCTCCTCCAACTGAAAATAAGTTAACACATCCATTAAACACCACTAAATGAACTTCAAAGTACAACAGCTCCTCACAAAAATGCTAGCAGAGGGAGCACCTTCGAATCACTAAAAAAGCCAGCATCCAATATCTGGAAGAAACTTCGAAGAAGATTCAAGCCGTGTTTAGCCTTCTTCAGGCATTCATCGCGAATCCGGTTTTCAGATTTCCCACTGTCCTGGTCAGGCAATATAAAGGAATATCAATCCAACAACTCCAGCCAATCAAGTTATACACTCAATACACCCTAACCAGAAACTAAGTACCAGAAACGAATGATCCTGGACTCTCTGATACATAGTTTCCCAAGGTTTTCTAAATCTACGCACCTGTTTTTATTGAGTTAAAGAGGTCATTCATTAAAAGAAACTTACTTCAAGCATGAAAAAAGAGAAATCATCCATTATGTAAAGAATAAAAAACTAAAACAACTGAACTACTAGAACCCAGATTTCAGATTAGAATTCATAACAAACATACTTCAAGATCGAAATGATTCAGCAATTTGAATAACCAAGTTTGCATATTACCATATTATCAGTGAAATTGGCAGCGAGAGCTCGGCGGCCATCGTAAATGGGTGGAATTGTACATGCTTTATCGGATGAAGCAAACCTAGGACTGAAGAATACTAGAAAGACAGCTAGAGAGAAGTGCGTGAAACGTGGCGAGACGACATCATTTGAAAGACACATGGCGGGAACATGAGGCAACAGCGTTGCTACTAGGTTAGGAATTGAGAGTTGAGGACTTCTATTTGGGGGTTTTGGCGGGGGCTACCAGAAATTTCCCCAGGTTTTGTTTTCCCGGCTGAAAAATGTTTTTTGTTTAGTTGCCGCCTGCCGGAGCTAGTTATTGTTTAATTAGAAAATGACACTCTTAGATGTCCACTTTTATGCGAAATTTTTCTCATTTTACATTATATTTCTAAAATATTTTCAAATTATTATGAAATGTTCTCCGTTGGTTCCTTATCGAACATAATAAATTTTGATTAAATTAACGGACACATTACAATTACCGAGACTTTAAAAAGAGCAAACGATTTCTGTAGCTCTTGAACTATCCTTATCATTCACTTTTGGACCTCCAATTTTTTTTCACATACTTTAGACTCCTAAACTTACAAAATTGGTGAATTGTGTCACTTCCGTCAGATCAAACCGTTAAAGTAGGTTTTCAACGTTAGTTGTAAGGGCAAAACTGATATTTCACATTTATCTTTTATCTTTTTTAAAAAACTTTGGGCTTAAAGGGGGATTTGGGCCTTTTAATCCTTTATCCACAAATTCCTTTAACCCTTTATCCCCAAATTCCGTCGACCGCCGCTTCTCCCTCGTCCTCCGCCGCCCAACCACCGCTTCTCCCTCGTCCTCTACCATGCAGGCGCCGCCTCATATGGTGGACGGCGATTATTAACACCCTCTGGGACGAAGAACGACGAGGAACAGAAATCGGTGACGAACGACGGTGAATAGAAACCCTCAGACGAAGCAGCAACCCGACGAAGAACGACGAACGAGTTTGAGGTGGCGCGGCTGGCGCCGACGATTATTCCCACCCACTGTAACTTAGGGTTTGAGGTGGCGCCGGCGAGGAACCCAGGGTTTGTGGTGGCGCCAGCAATTTTTCCCGCCCTCTGTAACCCAGGGTTTGAGGTAGCGCCGGCGAAGAACGACGAGGAACAGACGAAGAACTGAAGAAACCGATGATCAGAAAATTAGAAAGGAAAGAAGAGAACAGAGGGCAGAAGAGTTTTCATTCATCATGCTCTACAAATCAGAGGAAATCGGTACAGCTGGCTCAGAATGAGCAATGTTTGTTATAACAGAAAAAACAAAACACGTTCATCCACACAATTCAAGACACGTGTACAACCAATTGCTAAAACAAGCTGAAAGAAATGAAACGATAGAAGTTGCTGCGTCTAAGCAATTGAAAAATCTGGCACCAAAATTTAAAATGAAGAACACCCGCCAACTGCCATCTTCTTCTTTATTTCTTCATCCCATGAATGCTGCAACTTCTCCAGAACCAGTGCGGCAGATTCTTGAGATGATGAGGAGCTTTGCTTCAGTTTCAACAGCCCCTCCTCAAGATCAGCAGCAGTGGAACAAAAGCTGAGCTTGAACAAATTAGAGTTGAAAGGACCAGGTGGCAATGACTTAGTGAAAACATCAGCAAGCTGCAACCTGGAATTGACAAAAGAGGGAAGCAGAAAACCCTCAAGATAATAATCTCTGACCAGATGACAGTCAATCTCCAAGTGCTTAGTTCTTTCATGAAAAACAGGATTGGCAGTAAGATGCAAGGCTGCCTTGTTATCACAAAAAAGTGGAATAGGATAAAGAACTTGCAGATGAAGATCCCTAGCAATATAACTGATCCATTTAAGCTCACAAGATGTCATAGAGAGACTTCTGTATTCAGCTTCTGCAGAAGATTTTGATACTGTGGATTGTTTCTTAGATTTCCAGGAGATGAGAGCTGATCCTAAGAAAATAGCATAACCAGTTACTGATCTCCTGGTGATCTTGCAAGTTGCCCAGTCAGCATCACAGTAGGCATGAAGCCTAAGATCATTTGTGGAGGCATAAAATAGGCCATGATCTGAGTGATGGTGAAGATATCTGACAATATGGAGAGCTCCAGTCATATGATGAAGAGTAGGATTCTGCACAAACTGACTCAGCTGATGAACTGCAAAAGTAACATCTGGTCTGGTGTAATTTAAGTAAAGTAACCTGCCAATCAATCTTCTGAATACACTTGGATCAGTCATGAGAGGAGAAGCCTCATCATGCACAAGCCAAGAAGAAGGAAAAGGAGTTGAGGATGATTTACATTGTGTCATTCCACAATCTGACACAATGTCTTGAATGTATTTCTTCTGATGTATATGCAATCCTGAGCCAGATCTGATCAGTTCCAGGCCTAGAAAATAGTGAGCAGCTCCCAAGTCTTTAATGGTAAACTTTTGATGCAAAGAATCTTTGATCATTTGGATTGCAGGAAGTGAGTTCCCCATGATCAAGACATCATCTACATATACAACAAGGGCTAATGTATAACTGGCAGTATATTTCAGGAAGAGGCAGTGATCATGATGAGACTGATCAAAGCCTAAACTGAGCAGATGCTGAGTGAATTCTTTGTTCCATTGCCTAGAAGCCTGTTTGAGACCATATAAACTCTTAGTAAGCTTACAAACCATATGTGGATCAGAAACTGAATATCCATCTGGCAGCTTCATGTAGACATCTTCATCAAGATGGCCATGCAAAAATGCATTATTAATATCCAGCTGATGAATGTGCCATTTAGAGGCTGAACAGATAGCTAACAACATTCTGATGGTTACAGCCTTGGCAACAGGTGAGAAAACTTCAAAGAAGTCTATCCCTTCAATCTAATTAAAAACCCTTTGCTACCAGCCTTGCCTTGTATTTGGAGAGGGATCCATCAGCATTATATTTGATCCTGTATACCCACTTGGATCTTATAGCCTTCTTGCCAGGTGGCAGCTTGACTAAGTCCCAAGTGTGATTCTGCTCAAGAGCCACTAACTCCTCTCTCATAGCCTGGACCCAGTCAGGTAAATACTTTGCTTGATGATAATTGGAAGGTTCTTGAATATGTGAAGAACAAACCAAATGTGCAGGAATAATGGACTGAGGCTGTGAAGTGGAATGGAAAACAGAAGACACATAATCTTTTGTCCAAACAGGTGCTCTTATCACTCTAGTGCTGTGTCTGACTGATGATTCAAGTGGAGGTGAAGGGATAGCATGGGGTGGTGAACTGAAGGATGGTGGTGTGACAGAAGATGTGTGATCATCAAGAAATGGATGTGGAAAGGAAAATTGATCAGAAGAAGAATAGGGAAAGATAGATTCATGGAAGATGACATCCCTGGAGATCAGAAGTCTGTGGTTTTGTAAATCAAACATTTTGTATGCTTTCTGACCTGAAGGATACCCTATGAAGATACAAGGAAATGCTCTTTCAGCAAACTTGTCTTTGTGAGGTTGAGTATTTGTGACATAGCCTAAACAACCAAAAGTTTTGAGATGATTAAGATCAGGCAATTTCTGAAACAAGATTTCATAGGGTGATTTCCAAGATAGCACAGGTGTAGGCAATCTATTAATTAAGAAGGTAGCTGTAAGCAATGTATCTCCCCAGAACGTATTAGGAAGATTTGAGTGAAACAAAATGGCTCTAGCAACCTGAAGCAAGTGTTTGTGTTTGCTCTCCACAACACCATTTTGTTGTGGAGTGTAGGAGCATGATTTTTTATGTAAGATGCCTAAATCTGAAAACAGTTTTGAGCAATTATTGTTGACAAACTCAGAACCATTATCTGATCTGACAAACTTAACTGATGTACTGAAATGATTTCTGACCATAGAAAAAAAAAACTTCAACAGAGAAGCAACTTGATCTTTGAATTTCACAAGATAAGTCCATGTGCATCTTGTGAAATCATCAAAAATTGTAAGAAAGTATTTGCATCCTGTAACAGAATTGACCTTGTATGGCCCCCAAAGATCAACATGAATCAGGAAGAAAGGAGATTCAATAACAGTACTACTTATTGAGAATGGTAGTCTATGTTGTTTAGCCAAAGGACAAACAAAACAAAAATTATCATTAACAGAAAAGGACTTAGTTACATCAATGTGTTTCTGAACATCCAAGGATGGATGTCCCAATCTGAGATGCCAAAGTTTAGGAGATATAACTGTCTGACTATTACAAGCAAAAGTGTGTCTAGGCATAGAATTTGCTGAAGCTGAGTGAATCCTTTGCTGTATTACATCAGATTTGAAAGACTGATTATCAAGTATGTAAAGGCCATTGGTTTCATTGATTGCTGCAAGGACTTTCTTAGTCTTGAGGTCCTGCAGCAAACAAAGCTGGGATGAAAAACTGAAGTATAATGGCAAGGTTTTCACTAATTTGCTCACAGATAGCAAATTATACTTGAAATCAGGAACATGTAAGCAGTCTAGAAGAGTGAGTGAAGGACTGAGGATGACTGAACCTATGGCTTTTACAAATTTGGTTGTATGATCTGGCATGTATACAGGTGTGATGTCATGGACTGGAGATATGGAAGAAAAAACTGACATATTACTGCACATGTGACTTGAAGCTCCACTATCAATTATCCAATTATCAACATTCAAAGTCATAACACTGAGAGAGAAATTAGTAATCACACTACCTGCAAAATCATGGTAGTGTTCATAATTGATTCCTGCATGTGATTCCTGCATCTGCTCTTTTCCTCTTTGTTTCTTGTCTAACTGAGCATCCACTAGCTTAGCAATGAGTGCATGCAGCTTAGCATCTCCATCACTGAGTGGTGTCTCTTCATTCTCACAAACTGCATATGCACTATGTTTCTGAAACTTCTGAACATGCTGAACTTGTTGCTGGCCTTGAAAAGTCTGAGGAGCAAACTGTGGTTTTAAAACCTGCTGTGCCTTTGATCCAAAATCTCTGTTATGATCCCACCATTCTGGATATCCTTTTATCTTGAAGCAATTCTCCTTCACATGCCCTATCTTCCCACAGTGATCACACTTCAAATCAGTTCTTCTGACATTCTTCATTCTGATTCCAGAATTATCATACTGATCAGTTGCATTTTCCCTCATCTGATAAGGAATCTTAGTGTCTCTATACACCCTTACTGCCATAGCTGCATTGTTAGAAGATTCTTGATATCCCCCATGAATCACTTTCTGCCTTTCAATCCTAGATATCATAGAACATGCTTTACTGACACTAGGAAAGGGATCCATCAACAGGATCTGATGACTTATAGCATCATACTCTTCATTCAATCCCATCAAGAACTGACTAAGTTTATCATCCTCTTCCTCAGCAGGTAAACAATCATAATTCACACAATCAGGTCTACATCTCCTTCTAGGTCTCAAACAAGAAAACTCATCCCAAAGACTTTTCAATTGAGTAAAGTAAACTGCAACTGAATCATTTCCCTGTTTCAATTCACATATATCTCTTCTCAATTTATGTAACAAAGGACCATTACTTTCACCAAATCTTTCCTTAAGTTCATTCCATAACAGATATGCATCATCATAAAACATAAAACCTCTTGCTATCTTAGTACTGATCGAATTCAGAATCCATGAGATTATGGTAGAATTCACCTTATCCCACTGCTCATACATTGGATCCTCAAGCTCCGGTGCTGTGATTTCATCGAGTAGAAACTTCAATTTGCCTTTGGATCTGATTGCCCTCACCATAGCCTTACTCCACGTTATGTAGTTGTATTCATTTAATGGTTCTGCAACAAGCACAAGGCTGGAATTATCTGTGCCTAGCAGATGAAAAGGATCATTTGCTTCATTCTTCCTATTATAGCTTCGGCCAGGACTAGATCTAGCAGAATTCCTAGCTGAATTTACAGATTCATCATCTGATGCCATGACAAATGGATCTTAAAATATGTCTGGTGATTTGCTGATTAAGATGATAACAATTATTTGATCATTCGCTCTGATACCATGAAGAAACCGATGATCAGAAAATTAGAAAGGAAAGAAGAGAACAGAGGGCAGAAGAGTTTTCATTCATCATGCTCTACAAATCAGAGGAAATCGGTACAGCTGGCTCAGAATGAGCTGTAATGTTTGTTATAACAGAAAAAACAAAACACGTTCATCCACACAATTCAAGACACGTGTACAACCAATTGCTAAAAAAAAGCTGAAAGAAATGAAACGACAGGAGTTGCTGCGTTTAAGCAATTGAAAAATCTGGCGCCAAAATTTAAAATGAAGAACACCCGCCAACTGCCATCTTCTTCTTTATTTCTTCATCCCATGAATGCTGCAACTTCTCCAGAACCAGTGCAGCAGATTCTTGAGATGATGAGGAGCTTTGCTTCAGTTTCAACAAGAACAACGGACGATACAGGCGAAGAACAACGAACGATACAGGCGAAGAACAATGAACGATACAGGCGAAGAACATAGGGTTTGAGGTGGCACCGGCGAGAACGACGAACAGAAACCGGTGACGAACGATGGCGAACAGAAACCCTAGGATGAAAAATAGGGGGTGGCGTTGCAGCAATCCGACGAAGAACGATGAACGAACCCAATGCTAATCAATAACCCAATTCTCAGCAATCCTAGCGGCGACTTCCCGGTGGGGGGCGGCGGTATCAGGTGGAGGGCGGCGAAATTGGTGGGAAAGGGGAAACGGATGAAAATGAAACGAAAAGGCACAAAAGAAAAGAGAAGGGAAAATGAAAAGAAAAAGGAAAAAAGATAAATGAGAAATGTCAACTTTGTCCTTAACTTAACGTTGAAAATCTAACTTAACGGTTTGACCTAGGGGAAGGGGCACAATTCACTAGTTTTGTAAATTCAGAAGCCAAAAGTGTTGGGAAAAATATTGGAGGGCCAAAGGTGAACGATGATTAATTCGAGGGCCACAAAAGTCGTTTGCTCTTGAAAAAATTATACTCCAACCATCCTAATTGTATTTGCACTTTTACTTTTTTGATATTATTCTCTATCACAGTTTGACCGTATATTTGAATAAATATATGAACAACAATATTATCGTACATGATATTGTTCAAATCGCTGTAACAAGTAATTTTAAATATTAAATTTTTATTTATCATTATTATACGTTGGTGAAGATATCATAGTTAAACATGTGTATTGGAAGGCGTGCAAAAAGTAAAAGTGCAAAAACAACTGAGACAGAGGGAGTAGTTTAACAACTTTTAAGGTTAATTTTTTTTCCTCCAAATTTTTCATTTTCCCAATTTTTTCTCCACTGCCTCTGATAGACTGTCACTATGTTCTTAACACCACCACTCCAATTATACTCATTGTCTCTTCTATCGTCCTTACTTTCCATGTTCTTTGCTTCTCAATAGTGACAATATCACCATTAGAAAGGTCGCATCAGTGTTGACTCACTTAAAACGACTAATAATATGTTGCATGTTGATGAAAGCATTCATACCATCATCTCTATCCGGATCATAGCTTCATTAATAGATCGAGAACATTTCGTAATAACGTGGGAACGTTTTGGGCACAATTTGCAAAAAAGAGGAACAAAATCTGTCATTTCACCTAAAAATGGGTACCAAATCTATTATTTTCTTATTGTTTAATGAGAAAAGTGTATGTATGACCCTATCTAAATCACGTAAGTGTAAATATAACCCTAAATAGTAAGTGCAAGTGCAAATGCACCCATTCCGGCTGATTTAGGCCGGAATTCAGTGAAAAAACACTATTTTACCCCTTTGGAAAAACAAAAAAATAAAATGTCTATAATGCCCCTAAACCCTAATTTTCCTTACTTTTCTCCTTCTCTTTCTTTCCTTCTCCGTCGTTCCATTTCCTTCTCCATCGACTGAGCCCGAATCGACTTCTTCCCCAATTTCTTCTTTCTCAAAGTCAAAAGGCTTAAAACATATTTTAGTATGTGGATCCACCACAACCCTTTGGGTCTAAGAAACACCAGCCCCCACGATGGCACCAAGAACTCGCCGCCGAAGTTGGACGGTGTGCCGGAAACAACCAGCTGCGACGGTGAAGAGGAACGGCATGCGTTCGCCTTTGGGAAGCTGCACTGTGACTGCGGCGTAGTCGATGTCATTTTTTTACGGACTTGATGGAGCCGTCGGAGTTTACTGATAAAGTAATTTCCTATAATGATTATGATTAATGATGAAGAATATATATAGAGTACAAATAAGACTAGTCTAAATATAACTCTAGTACTAGTCATCAACATGGAATAAAATATTATCTAATCATCTACTTTCTTTATTCTAATACCCCCTCAAGCGAAGCGTCGGATGCTCGCCGACGCAAAGCTTGGATCTGAAGAACTTGAACAACGGACGAGAGAGTCCCTTGGTGAAGATGTCAGCAATCTGAAGAGAAGTAGGGACATGAGCAACGCGTAGCTTGCCAGAAGTCAACAGCTCACGAACAAAATGATAATCAATATCAATATGCTTGGCCCACTTGTGTGCCACCGGATTTTGAGCCAAGAAGATAACACTACTGTTGTCTCAAAACAACAACGGCAAACCAGAAAGCGGAACCCGAAGATCACGAAGCAAATGAGTGAGCCAAACAACCTCAGAAGCAGTGTTGGCAAGAGCACGATACTCAGACTCCGTACTGGAATGAGAGGCAGTGGGTTGTTTCTTGGCACTCCAAAAAACAAGATTCCCACCTAGATAGACCGCATATCCATAAGTGGAACAGCGAGTTTCCAGACAGTGGGCCCAGTCAGCATCATAATAGCCTAACACATCCGGAGTGCTCACAGAATGAAAAATCAAACCAAAATGAAGAGTACCACGAACATAACGCAAAATCCGTGTAACTGCAGCAAAATGATCATCCCTAGGATCCTGAAGGTACTGATTCATCGTGTTGACCGAGAAGGCCAAATCCGGACGAGTAATGGTGAAATACGAAAGGGTCCCGACAAGAGAACGATAAAGAGTAGGATCCCTAAACGGCGGATTAATGGAACTGTGCAGCTGAGAACCGGCAACAAACGGCGTAGAAATTGGCGCAACATCGGACATACCAGCCCGAGTCAGAATGTCCTAAGCATACTTTACCTGGCCGAGAAGCAACCCGGAGGAAGTAGGAGAAACCTCAAGACCAAGAAAGTAATTAAGAGCACTAAGATCATTGATCGCAAACTCCTTGTGCGTCCGAGAAATGAACTGACGAAGAAGAGTCGAGTCATTCCCGATAAGAATAATGTCGTCCACATACACAAGGAGATACAACAATGAGGACCCCCGCGCCAGAACAAATAAAGAAGTGTCAGCCGAGCTGCACTAGAAATCAAGCTGGATAAGATAGCTGCTAAACCACTGAAACCAAGCTCGAGGAGCCTGCTTAAGGCCATAAATAGCCTTTTGCAGACGACAAACATAGTCCGAATGAGAGGAATCCTGATAACCAATTGGCTGTTTCATGTAGACCGGAGTATCCAGAACACCATTAAGGAAGGCGTTCTTGATATCCAGCTGATGAAGTGGCCAAGAACGCATGGTGGCAATTGCAAGAACTATCCGAACAGTGGAGGCTTTGACCACATGACTGAAAGTATGGTCGAAGTCAAAACCCAAAATATGCAAAAAACCTTGCGCCACAAGTATGGCTTTGTGACGATCAATAGTACCATCCGGAGAATACTTGAGCCTAAAGACCCATTTGGAGCCAACAATGTTGGCATCCAAAGGCCGAGGCACTAAATCCCAAGTGTGTTGACCATAAAGAGCAGACATCTCATCGTCCATACCTGAAACCCAGGTTGGATCCCAAAAGGCCGAGCAATAATCTGTGGGCTCTGTCTAAGAAAGTAGGGCAGCAATAAGGCCATGTGCAATAATGTCCAAATAATTACGTCGCTGAATAGCACCAGTAGCAGACTGAGTGGCCATCCGATGAGTGCGAGGCGGAGGCCCCGAGACCGGAGGAGGAGGAATAGCGGACGACGCCGGAGAAGGCATGGAAGATTCGTCCAATCAGTAAGCCACAGACAAGGCCGGAGAAGATGCAGTCGAGGCTGGCTGTGACACCGGGACCGACAGCGGAGAATGCGGAACCAGCGACGGAGAAGCTGGATTTAGATCCGGCGGGCACAAAGCGCAAGGCGGCACGGGAGACAACGGCAAGCTGACACAGAGATCGTAGAGTTGCTCTCAGGATCAAGAAAGGGAGATACATCAAGGGCGGATGCTGAAGATCCCGAAGACGGAGATGGAGCAAAAGGAAAATATGTCTCATTAAAATGAGCATGACGAGTGATGTAGACTCTGCCTGTAGAAGCATCTAGACACCGAAAACCTTTGTACTGGGAACTGTAGCCAAGGAAAACACATGGAATGCTACGGGGAGATAACTTATGATCAACATAGAGTCGAACAAATGGAAAAACCGGGCACCCAAAAGGATGAAAATTCGAGTAGCAAGGGGCACGACCATATAGAAGATCATAAGGCAACGAACCATGCAAAACCAGAGCAGGCAATCAATTGATTGTATATGCAGCTGCAGCAAATGCATTATCCCAGTAAGAAATGGGCAGATGCGAACGAAAAAGCATAGTAAGACCCGTCTCGGCAACATGCCGATGTTTGTGCTCCGCACGACCATTCTGTTCCAGAGTGTAAGGACTATCTGGTGGTGAATGCTCTTAGTGGCAAAATGACCCCGTAGGCGATTGTTCAGGAATTCAGTACCACCATCACTCTGAAACACCTTAATTTTGGATGAGAACTGATTCTCCACAAAAGCCTCAAATTAAAAGCATAAAAAAGTCTGACTTGCGACGAAGTGGATAAAGCCAGGTGAAACAAGAATAATCATCCAAAAATAAAGCATAGTATGAAAAACCATGTGTCGATAAAATGGGGGAAGGTCCCCATAAGTCACAATGAATCAAATCAAGTACATGCGTAGCTTGCTTATGCTTCTCAATAAACGCCAACCATTGACCTTTCGCCATAACACAAGGGGCACAGGCAACAGGTTTAGGCAACAAATCAGACAAAGAAACTAAACTAGACTTTCGTAAACTAGAGATAACTGATGTCAATGCATGACCCAAGCGAGCATGCCACAGCTCATAAGATGCCTATCATTTATTCTACTGTAAATGCAAGAAAAATGCTGAATCGCCTTTATCTAAAACAAAGAGACCACCATCACTGTGGCCCATGCCCACGACCGCCTTGGAAACTTTTTTCTGAATGACAAAGTTTCGATCATCAAAAGTGACAAAAGCGTTTAAATCTCTGGTCAGTTTACTAATAGACAGCAGATTCTTAGTAATATCAGGAAAAACCATAACATCATACAGGCATAAATCATCAGAAAGTTTAGCATCACCAACATGAGAGATTCGAATAGAAGCTCCATTACCAACAGAAACATGAGAATTACCAGAATATGGAGAGACAGACTCTAAGCCTTAGGCGGAGGATGCCAGATGACTGGTGGCCCCAGAGTCAACATACCAATCAGAGGATCGTGCAGTAGGCTCTAACCGCAACGATGACTGAAAATGCTCGGCCAGATAAGTGAAGTCTGTACGACTAGTTGGACCCTGAGAACCATTCTGAGCAAGCATCTTGTAAAAAGTCGCAGCATAGTGACCGGGATGACCACACCAAGTACACTGCGGCCGACCACGACCAGCCCTTACCGTGAACTAACCACCGGGCATGTCACCTCATCATCTACCGAAATGGCCTTCCCTGGCGGTGCGTGAACCAGATGCGCCATCGTCCCTTGCTGACACGTGATCCCACGCGCGGCCGACCGAGGGAAAAATGCCTGCTGTGAAGGCGGCAGGCCCAGTGGCTGGGGCTGAATGGTCCTAGAAATTTTTCAGAAAAGCTTCGTGGTTTTTGGCACGAGGTAAAACATAGGCATACGACGGAATAGGCGAGGAATTAATTAATGGTGCAGAAAAATCCCTAAACTCAGTTCCAAGAGCAGTAAAAAACCAAATAAGTTGATCATCATTCGATACAGGAGAACCCATCATAGACAACTGCTCAAAAATTTCTTTAAATTGGAGATGGAGTTCATGAATTGTACCAGACTTACGTATACCGTGGGCAGCAGCACAGAGACGAATGATAGATGATTCACTGCTGTCGTGATAAATGGACTGAAGATTGTCCCAAATTTCCTTGGAAGTGGCACATTCAGGTAAAACCTCTAAGGCCTCTGGGGTGAGAGAAGAAAAAAGAAGACTGCACACACGTTGATCTTCATCAACCCAGAGATCATAATCAGACGGTGCCTTCAAGTAAGCCTCTATGAGATTAGGCTTGGTGGTGGCGCAACGACTGGGAGTGGCACTGGCGGCCAGAGCGTAGGAGATGGAAGAGGCGTTGGCCGGAGGGAGAGGATGGACAGACAGACAGGGCCTGAAACCATCAAGAAAACCATACAAATTCTGGGGTCTGAGAACATAACCAGCTTGACGCTTCCACAACAAATAATTGGATGATGACAATTTGATAGTCATCATGTGGAGCAAGGTATTATAATATAATTTCTCGTCAGACATGATGAGAGTAGAAAAAAAAATTTGCAAGGAGGGGGGGGAGAGATCGCTGGCAGTGGGAGCAAGGAGGGAGAGGTGGCTGGCTGAAAAAAGAGAGGGTTTTAGAACTAGGTTTGCTCTGATACCATGATACATTAATTTCTTATAATGATTCTGATTAATGATGAAGAATATATATAGAGTACAAAGAAGACTAGTCTAAATATAAATATAGTACTAGTCATCAACATGGAATAAAATATTATCCAATCATCTACTTTCTTTATTCTAACATTTACTTCAAAAGGGCCTTCGATTTCGTCGAGAGTGTGGGTTAGGCGGGTCATGGGCTTGGTTTTTTGGACTTGAAGGCGAAGCCGCCTTCGATGTTACCTGGAGGAGAGCTCACTAGTACCGGAGTTGGAGGAGAAGTATTGACGGGAGCGGAGCCGGAAGAGTGGCAACAACCGTTGTGGGTGTTGGTGATGTAGTAAATAGTGAAGAAAGAGCATTTTGGCCCAAAATTTTGTATTTGGCCCAAAGGTCATTTTGGTCATTTCTGATCGGTCAATGGTCGAAATGGCCAATCAATGCCGGAATGTAGTTAGGGTTATGTTTTCACTTTCATTAAATAGTTAGGGTTATTTTGTATCAAAAATGATCTGAGGGTTATATTTGCACTTACTCAACTAGGTATGGTTATATTTGTATATATCCCTTGTTTAATTAATTCACAAAATTAAAGGTTGAGCGAAAACACTTTTACAACCCATTCATTCATACATGCCATTAAGGGCTTGTTTCTTTTAAAGTATTGAACAATTCTTTGATCGGCTACAAAGTGTGTTATTTAAAATTTATGATCGACGATGATCGGATATCCCACCAAATTAGTTAAAGTTCAGATAGAGACAATTTGGTCCAACAACTAAAAGGAGAGTCCTCATTTCTTGCTTAAGTGCTAAACAAGACGCTAGTTTTTCAAAATTGCAGAAGAATCATATAGACATCATCAATGTTGGTTAACATAAAA
Source organism: Rubia yunnanensis (assembly GCA_037428765.1). Taxonomy (NCBI): domain Eukaryota; kingdom Viridiplantae; phylum Streptophyta; class Magnoliopsida; order Gentianales; family Rubiaceae; genus Rubia; species Rubia yunnanensis. The sequence goes on from CM075068.1 coordinate 87,521,253, forward strand.
AACCCATGAAATGGACCAAAGCAATCTTCATTCTCATATTTGTAAAATAGGAATAAAACATCAAATCAAGAATTTACACTTTTTTTCTTCCGTGAAACCCATTCCCCCAATTTCACAGTTAGGGATTCCGTTGTCAAGTGGTGAATTTGACAATTGATGGCGGCACAATTACTCCCTAGTTGATGGTGATGGATGGGGATCAATGGTGGCGAAGACGATTGTGATAGGTGCTGCATTGATAGGGGTGACAACGACAAAATGAGCTAATGGTAGGGACTTGTTTTTGGTGCTGATTAGGGGGGGTCAATGGTGGCAAGATGTTGTGTCGAGTTGGGTAGGAGGCTACGAAAATGATGACTTCCATACGGGGATGGTTTGTGCAGGGATGGTGGTGAAAAAATAGGTGAGATAATAGTGGGGCGGTGGATGATGGGGGTGTTGAGTGGTGGTGCTATGTGTTGCACTACCCAACTATAACGGGAGTGTGGTGTCTTTCGTGTTGGTGCGTAAAGCAGTCGCAAAAAAAGTGTGAGATTGATGGTGGTGGGTGTTGGGCAGACCAAGTCTAATGTTGTGGCTATAGTGTTTGGTGTGATGGTTACAGTGGCTTTGGTGTTTGGTGTGCAAGACGATGATGCGAAGTCGTAAGATGGGTGGTTGTGATATTGTGGATGTGGTAGCTATAGATGATGGCCCTGGCTAAAGTGTGTGACTTTATGGATATTTCAGTGATGATGGTGTGAGTAGTACTAGTACTGGGGAGATGGTGGCATGGAGGTACGATTAGGGTGGTTGGCGGACGACGTGAGGGGGGAGGAAGTAGAAAGAAGAAAGGAGGGCCCACACAAGTGTTATTTGGACTACACGATTTCTTAAATATTAGGGTTATTTTCCTCTTCACATTGATTACTTTTGCCAGATATTTTGTCGAATTTCATGTTGTTAGTCATAGATTTTAAGTGGCACATTTTGTGGCCGACCGAGGAAATATTTGTCACTTTCGAAGATCTGGGGCCTTAGACAGCTCATACGAAGAAATTGGGGGTATAATTGGTTTGATGTTTTTTTCCAAATATTTGAACCAAAGGTTTTTTTAATCTTTTCACGTGCTTCTGGCATTGACCGACATTGTCCTAGTCTATAGAGGTCTTTCTGCACTTTTGAAAAATTGAATTTCTGTTTGGCATTTAAACCGTCATTGAGGAGCACAGTCGCACTTGGCTCTTAAAGTTCCATGACGACAAGCCTTTTTGCCAAAAGTGTATTACCAAGTCGACAATGAGTAGGGAGAATCTTTAGTCCAACTTTATAAACTATCAATTTTGTATATTAGAGGAAGGGAAAGTCTCAGGAAAGACGGTATTTTCATGAGCTTATGGACAGCCCACAAGGGCTTTTACCTTAAATATGGAAATTTTTTATAAAATATAAATATTATATTTTATAAGTTAAAACATGTAATAATAATGTATTTGAAGGTGAAAATATAAAAATATATGATATAAAAAAATATTTTCAAAAATTCTAAATTATTGTATGTAATTTAACAAATGTAGTACATAAGGAAAGAAATAAGTGATATGTCCATAAACTTATGGATATGCTTGCCTGTCAGGAGACCTACTCTGAGAGGAAAACGATGTCGTTTTACATGAAATTAAGGAGATAAAAAAAATCATCACAAAATTTATCTTTTTGAACCTTGTAAACGTATTTGTCTACCTGACAAGCGCGGGCGGTCGTCGCGCCCGCGCGCCAAAAGATAATTTATAAGCCCTCAATGCTTACTTTCTACAACTAGGTAGATAGTGGCAAATCGGGGTCGTCCAAAGAGAAGAGGGATCTTCCTAAGCATCTAAGCACAAAATGGTTGATATACTAGGCTAGGAGTAACTATATATACACACACTTAAAAGCAAGTAAAAGGGGGGGGGGGGGGGGGGGTTGGTTGGTTGGTTTCCTAAGTTAACAATGATAACTAGCAACGTCAAGTGACTATGCTAATCATCAAACGAAACTAAGAAAAGGGGTTTTAAACTACAAAGGTAAAATGCCTTGGGGGCAACGGATATCCACTTCCACATCTAATGTAGTTCATCGAATCATTCACACATTCCATCATATAGCATTCACGACCCAACGCTCACACACCCCATCTAGCAAGTACCACAACACACACACCACAAGGAGTTCTAAGTTCATGCTCACAGATCTTCATGCAAAGGCGCTACGGAATTCGTCACGTTCCTACACCTAAGCAATTCAACCACACAAGCACTACCTATGCTCAAACCACTCGTGGCACACATGCAGCGAAACACACCGTCAAGAATACATAAACGCCGAATAACAAATGCTTCAAGAATGAGTTTAAATCATCTATTCAATACTTCAACTACTTGTCGCGGAGACTAAACTCCTATCCTTCTTAGTTCGTAGTTTGCGAGAGTGAGTTCGACATCTCTCGTCAAACCTCACCAATGACTCCCGAGTCGCGACCACGACTCAAGGTGTCATTGGTGGCATTTAGCACGAAGGACCAACAAGCTTGGCAATGCCTATGACCACTACACCGTGACTAGGCATTAAATCAATTCATGCAATTACATGAGATTGGATGAACGTGCAACGCACATTCATCCGCGAGCATATGACTCTCTCGTTTGCTACACAAACGAACATGACGAAGAGTTCGACATCAATCACATTCGCCTAGCACATTGTCAACACACTAACACAATCAAAAGCTCTAATTCACACTCATACATTCCTAACAAGAACAGGGGGGAAATTAACCCAAATCCCCCAAACCCTAGCTAGCAATTCATACAAGCATTCATATCATCAAGCTCTCAACAACATCAATGCAATCAACAATTAACATTCAAAGCACAATAAATGCACAATAGCAAAAACATCAAATAGATAGATATAAATGAATCTCAATACATAGAAGTGGAAGCTTCAATCCATAGCTCCCAAGTGCAAGAACTACTCTAGAACAACAAAAGACATAATTAAACTAAGAGAAAACTAAGAAAAGAAAGAAGAGAAAAAACCTAGGTTTGGCGCCCAAAAACAGAGAGAAAAGCGGGCTGCAAAAGCTGGAGAAGAAGAGGGAAAGAGATGGTATTTATAGTGCAAAGAAAATAAGAATGATTTCTGGCCGCCCGTTGGTCGCGACTCGCGACGGGGTTCGTCGCGACTCGCGACGGTGTCGCGACGGGATCGCGATGGTGTCGCGACGGGGTCGCGACGGCAGCCACAGTTTTGCATTGTTTCTTTGTCTTCTTCATAGCCATCCCTCTCACTCTTCAAGTCTTCAACAGCTCCAAAATGGTCTTCAACGGCCTCCGGTCTTCATGTCTTCGAAGTGAGTATCCAAAAGTCTTCGAAAGTATAGTCTTCAATGTCTTCCGGTCTTCGTTGGTTCCGTGTTCTTCCCTTGTCACACAAAATCCACTTAAAAGAGGTAAAAGAGTACAAAGTTGCTTTTACCTCTCCTAAGTGAATTTCAAGGTAAAACACAAGCTCTCGATAATAAAAGAGCACAAAAGTGATCCTAAATACTATTAAATAATGCGCCTAAAATGGACACATCACTACCCTTCATATTTAAACGTTTTTCTCCCAACCCTCGCCGATGTCGCCCACCCCATTCTCCCTTGGTCACCAAGGGCACTGTCCTCATCGACATCACCACCCTCTCTTAGCCACCGGTAGATTTGAAGAAGGAAGAGTACATTTTGGATTAAACACATGAGTAACCCTCAACTCCTTGATATTTGCCCGTTGACTCGGATTTTTCTTTTTAAAGTGTAGATATAAGATGTGACCGACGTACATGTTTTTTAAATATGCAAATATAACAATTGGTTAGCTAAACCATCTCACTTGGTGGCCAATGTACAAGTTTTTTCTTAAACCTCACTGCTTTCTTACCTAAAAATGAAATAACAAAAAATAGGCCTATTTATTTGGCTAAAATTCCATTGGACCACAAGCACCGCACTATCGTCGCTGCTTTGCCGCCCAAATCACCACCGTCATACAATCCATACCCAAACCACTACCTCCCACTGTGACAAGACCAAGAGCAAACCAACACACATTTCAATAATGAATTTCACCATACAATCTCAGCACTCGGCACCACCCGCAATAGGAATTTCACCACCCAATCCAACCCTTGCCACCACCATAGCCTAACCGATGGGATTTCACCACTCAATTCCAACCTTTCACAACCCACCACCACCTCAATCGAGAATGCACCCTCACCGCACCTATGTTGTCACCCTCATCCCGCCTTTGTGCATGTTGTCAATGACCCCATCATCAATTCCCTATTAACCACTCATGTCGAAACAAACACCATCAATGACGAGTTTGAACTCGATTACCACTGTTGTTACTCTTAGCTGTCATGACCTTCAACCACACACTTTTAATTAATCATCACTGTTATCTAATCAGCACAGGATCCATGACCGTATGGGTGGGGTTTGACCTCCCAACAAAAATTATTTTAGGGGGAGAGGGGGCATTGAGGAAGATATTTGCATGGGTAATTTTTTCCCTTCTATTTTATATTCTTCAAATTATTTACAGTTATTGAAAAAAGGGTAATTTGATTATTTTCATTTTCACAGCACTTTAGAGAGGTCAAAGAGCACTTTAAAAACTTGAGATCATGTTTTTTTTTAAAAAAAAATCAATCATTCCAAGATGTTGGAAAAAATGCCTAACGGCGATTACAATAAGTAGAATTGACATCCAACCTAACTAGCCCCTAGCAATAACCAATCTATTGGAAGCATATTCAAATTACATGTCAACCAAACTGATCATCTGTACTATTACAGATCAGAGATCCAATATAAATTTATAACATCGCCCTCAGGGATATTAACTCACTTCCGCAAAAATCATGACCACTTGGTGAGGAGGAGCATAACAACATTGATATCACTACGCCAAACAAGGATCTACAACACCTGTAACACCACTTGATCTTGATCCAAAGCACGATATCTATTGTCCAAACGGTAAACACCTTGAAAAATACAGATCGAGAACGAAACTCCTAATAGAGAAACACAAACGAAATCACGAACGCATGATTTGTAAAACCAGATCGGACAAAACACATCTGAACAATTAGATTGAATGATCATTATGGACACATCAATCTAATCTATCAGATCGAAAAACAATACTAATGTATGAAAACAAATCCATACTTATTTAATAACTTAAACACTAAAAGTATATCAATTGAAAAAAAACTACCAATTCCCCATCTCGCCATAATGGGAAGATGGGGAAAAGAAGGCTGGAGAAAAAAGCGGCAGAGGAACAAGGGCGGCGGCAATAGGGTTTCTTAAGAATGTTGATTACTCGAGATCATAGTTATCAAATACTCCCTCTGTCCTAGCTGAATTTGCTCTCTTACTTTTTTGACATTATTCTCTATCAAAGTTTGATCACATATTTGAATAGCTATATGAATAATAATATTATCGATATGATATTGTTTAATTCAACGTAATAAATAATTTTTTAATATTAATTTTTATTTAATATTTTTATGTGTGCGTCTCTTGAAAGACGGTCTTTTCATAAGTCATGGAAAGACCAAGGTTTAAAGTGTAAATTAGAAGAAATTAAGATAAAATTTTTGGGTTGCATGAACTGGGTTATAAATTTTATAACTACTACATGTTGCATACTAAATTTTTAATGTTGCAACTAAGACCTTTTACCTTTTATTATTCGAATTAAATCCCGTCTTTTTATAAGCCTATGGAAAGACCGTCTTTCCCAAGACTTTGCCTATTTTTATATGTAGGTAAATATATAAGGCAAAGTCTTGGGAAAGACGGTCTTTCCATAGGCTTATGGAAAGACGGGGTATAATTAGAATAATAAAAGGTGAAAGGTCTTAGTTGTAATATTAAACTTTTAGTATGCAACATGTAGTAGTTATAAAATTTATAACTCAGTTCATGCAACCCAAAAATTTTATCTTCATTTCTTTTAATTTACACTTTAAACCTTGGTCTTTCCATAACTTATGGAAAGACCGTCTTTCAGGAGACGGACTCAATATATAAAGGATCGAATATTTTTTTTTTGAAAAAGGTGATAAAGATGATTCGGATAGGGAGGAGGGAGCATCAAGGAATTGAATGCTACGACTACTTCTTTCTAATTTTTTTATGCGAAAAAAATATGAGTAGCCTTTGTCCTTGGAAGGATGACGCCGTCCTTTTGAAGCAATGGACAGAGCACAAGTTGGACAGGAATACGCTAGCCAAGCATAAGTGGGTCCAAGTTAAGATTCCGATCACCCCAAATTGCATGTCGGTCGAAACTCTATCCCGACCGACTGATTCCTATCTGTATTTATAATACGATTTGCAATTGAAGGGGAAGATCACCTTCTCCTACCCAATTCTTGTAAGCTTCTTCTGTTACCCTCTGTATTAATACTCGCATTTCCTCCTGCTTTTATAGATATACTGGGTCTGGCAATCTTTGTAAAGTGTAAAGTAGCGAGCTTTTCCTCGTCTCTGTCGTTTCTGATGAACTTTTGCCGTGCAATTGCGGGTTATGTTTTTTTTAATGTTTCCATTGTCAGCTTTGGCAACTTTAAGAATAAAATTAAGTGGGCTACTTTGAACCCATTGTTTGGGTGAAACCAATATTATATAGCTACAGAAATGGAAATCTAATTAGGCATTGGAACATTGAGCTTGGAAAACTTGGATGGTGTGGACGAAAAGTTGTTGATCAATTGGTTCAATTCTTCAATTGCCCTGTGATTTTTCAGTTGAGAACTGAACAGTTTGAGTCTTTACTAGTATGAAGAAACTGTTTAATTGATTACCATTTGACAGTTTGGGATGTTGTAGTTTATCAAGTTGGTGAAAATTACGCATTGTGTTTATCTTACTTCATTGTTGCCTCTTCCGGCGATCTTGAATCTAGTTGTCCGTGATGAGATTGTAGTTGCAACCTTTATTATCTCGGAACAAACCGTGTCTCTGTGCTAGCAAGAATCTGTCTGGGTGTATATGAAATTATGATGTATAGTGCGTACCTATGCCTGTACCTATGAAGATCATTGCACATTGATTGTGTGAGTCATTTGTCCTCTCCATGAGAAAGCAAGGGCTCTCTCAATCTCTTCATTTCTTCTTGTGGAGTGATTTGTACCCCTTAAAATGTCAGTTGTAGTTTTGAAAGTAGTCATTTAGCACATCATTGCTCCATACCTTTGACATAAAAAATTGTGATCAGATCTTCGGTATTCTCCATCATATTTTCATAGCCTTCAATTTACTCAGCAATCGTAGTTAGTAAACAAATCCTTTGAATAAGCCTATTTATACATTATGAACCCTCACACTTGCAGATTGATAGTAAATTAGATATTTTTCACCACTCCAATCAGTATTTCTAATACAATAAATCAATCACACAACACTTCACAATATTCACTCCAGAGTCACGATGAAGAGAGGCTTCAGAATAGATAAGTTCACTATGTGGCAGATTTATACATTTCCACTAACATAACGTGAAATAAGGATGCATTTTCATGCTGATCTCAAGTTTGTTTCTTCATGTAAAATTCGCTTTCGATGATAACTGCCCTATGATTTTTATCATCGAAAACTAACAACAGCAGTCTTTAGTAGAGTGATTTTTTCTTGTTAGATTTGTTGAATGTGGACAAGAGTGTCTGTCTGACAGTGATTTTGTTCAATGTAAACGGAGAGAAACTCTTTTAAAAAGGAAACCCTTTGACAGTTTGGGATGCTGTAGTCTATCAATTTGGGGAACAATCTGCAACATGTTTATCTTACTTCATTGTTGAAATTTCTTGGAAAAGATGATAATTTGTTTTTATTCGTTTAAGGGTCTGCAAATCACAAAAATTGGTGTTGGAAAAGTTGTTAGTTCTTTGTAGACATGCTTAAGCTTCCCCAGAATCAAGTGGCAGGCCACCAAGGTGGTAGTGGGAAGATTGGGCCACTTATTGATGACTCCGGGCACTTCTACAAGCCTTTACAGGGGGATGAACGCGGAGCTCATGAAGTTTCATTTTACAGTTTATTCTCTCAGGACACTAGAGTTCCAGATCACATCCGTAAATACTTCCCTGTATTTCATGGCACTGAGCTTGTTGAGGCATCCGATGGGTCTGGATTACAGCCCCATCTAGTTTTGGGAGATCTGACTGCAGGCAGAGTTAATCCTTCTATAATGGATATCAAGATTGGTTCCAGAACTTGGCCCCCTGAAGCACCGGAGGACTACGTAGCAAAATGTTTGAAGAAAGATAGAACATCATCGAGCATCTACCTTGGATTCAGGTTTTCTGGTTTGCAGTTTTTTAGCAGTAATGGATCGGAATCCTGGAAAGCTAAGAAGAAGTCGGTGCAGAGTTTTTCTGCAGAAGAAGTTGAACTTGTATTGAGAAACTTCGTGTCTTCTAACACTTCAAAAGAGCTAGAATTAAAACCTGATTGTGCTTTTGCATCGGTTGTTTTTGGTGGTTCCACTGGGATTTTGTCACAACTACTGCAGTTGAAAACCTGGTTCGAGGATCAGAGATGTTACCATTTCTATTCTGCTTCAGTTCTTATAATGTTTGAAAAGCAGCTTGCCGTACAAGGCAGGAGTCCTAAAGCAGAAGTTAAGCTTATTGATTTTGCACATGTTGCTGATGGAAAGGGTGCTATTGATCACAACTTCTTGGGAGGTTTATGCTCACTGATAAAGTTTGTATCAGTGATCCTTAGCTCTACTGAGGATAACCAGGCGGGTGATCATTCAAAAGATATTCCTCAGAAGGACCAGTGTGTTTCTGAGAACGGGACACATTGATTAAACTGATGCTTTATTGGTAATGAATGCTTCATCGCTTATCTTCATTACTTTACGTAATGAATTTTCATTTTCTTTCCTTGTCTAAAGGCTCATAAGTTGCCCATTCGGCTAATACTATAAACATCCATATTTTTATATTGTAAGAATTGTTTAGGTTTTGTTGAGCATGTGATTGTTCAGTAGCTAATCACCGACTTTTTTGTAACAGTTTTTCCATTTCCCTCCACTGGTTATCGTTGTTTCATTGTTTGTGTGGTTATTTCTTAATAAAATCTTTATCCTACTCTTGGGAAATAGGAGGAACTGAAACATTCTTTGGCAAAATGACAATTTGATTCGAGCTTGATTTGATAGGTAAACGGAACAGAAACTCAGTGTAGAAAAGTTTCATTTGTGTGTAGTACTAAACCAAAGGTAAGGATCTAAACTCATCATTATATGACTACTTGCATGTGCATACATTTAATCTACTGTGACTTTCATCAAATCTTTATGCTCCTTGTGTATGCACTTTTTAATTAAAGAGTTTTGAGCAAGTTGTTGCCTTGTGCAGTTAAATTCTGTCTGTAACGTGCTTGACTTTTTTCTGTTGGGTGGGAAGGTGATGGGATTATGTGGTGTTTGTTGTCCGTCTTATCAAACCTTGATGCAGTGATATCATATCTTAACCTCGTGTTGCATCATTCACTTTTTGTTAAATGACCTTATCCAGCATGCATTGGAAGTAAGAACAATCTTTTATACACATTATGGCCTTCACCTATATTTGCCGAAGCTGTAATATACATATTCCTTTAAACTAGTTTGTTGCATTTTCAAAATGCGCAGTATAGGATTATGAAGTGCTTTTGTCGTCTGCTGTAGTTATGCAGTTATTTAACCAAACTGAGGTTTTCTGCAGGTTGTAAGAGAGTTTTTTAGCCCCCTGGTTACAGATTATTTAAAGTGAAGATTAGGCCAAATTGTGAAATTGTTTAAGCTCTTGACACATGACTTTGCTGTTGCCATTCTTTGAATTCAAAGTGAAGATTAGGCCAAGTTGTGAAATCGTTTAAGCTCTTGACACATGACTTTGCTGTTTGAATGAAGGGAGGGACATGTTGATATAAAAAAAAGGGACATGTTGGATTTTGAAGAAGCTTATTGGCATTGCTGTTATGTTCTTATGCTGCATTGCATAGTTCTCAAATTAGTCGCATTGCTCTTTTACAGTGGCTCTAAAATTGGTCAAACCTGTCAAATACAGGCTTTATTCTCTAATCTTGCACTGCAGTTGATGTAAAGATTAAACAGTTTACGACCTTCCTCAATTCAGGGTACTGAACCCCAATTAAAAAGTAGTAATATCCAACTCTATGGATTACACATTTCTAATCTGGTGCTTGATAAAATTGCAACTAATTAAATAGATCGACCATAAATGCTTCTGGTGGCATACAACTAGTATTTCCAATCAACTTTTAGATAATAGTGTTAGTTATCTAGATTAACTAACAATATTAATACAATGAAACAATTATCAATTTTCAGGAGTGAATCATCTTTGAATTCCTTGAGTTCAATGCCATTTTCATTTGAATCCTCCTTTGCTGGGTGTCTTATTTAGTCCAATTTTCAGTATTTTTCTATTCCATAAAAGTTATAACTATTTCAAATGTAGATCCAACTCCTGCAAAAAGTCATACGCACTGAATACTAATGAATGCAACATATAATTGAACAAGTGCAATTCCATTTAAAAAAAAAAGACAATTAACAACTAATGGTAAACAAGTGATACACAATATAACTAACAAGTAACACTACAGTACTAAACCTTCATTAATAATTTTTTTTCTCTCTTACTATGGGAGATTTACACACACTCTCGGTGGGAAACTGTACGATTTGATTGCTTTGATTTCAACGGTGAAACTGCCATGAGGAAATCGGGGGGAAAGAAACGACAGTTGCAAAGAGTGTTAAGGAAGGAAAAAAAGAGTAGGGGAAAGAAAGAAGAAGTTTATGATATGGAGTTGGCGAAAGGGGAGTTTCAGGAGAGATCGGAAATGAAACTGGAGGTCAAAGTAGGTGAATAGAAGGAGCTGAAAGCTATGGAAATCACAAATACACCAAAGGGGATAAGCAAGAAGTATGGTAAAAGAAAAGGGGAAGAAAACAAACTAGCAGAAGGAAATATGAGTAAGAATCGGGAAAGTATTTTGGGGAAAACAAAGGTCGTAATCAGATCATAGAGTGGAGGTAGCAGAAGGAGCTGGGGAGAAGAGTTGAAGATGAAGCTGATCAGCCCAAGGTGTGGACAACTCTGTTTGATGATCAACCACTCGATGAGGTACAATACTTCCCCCTTACTGAAACTAGTTCGGTTACACCGCGCGTTGCACGGTGAACTTGATAACAAATTATAGAAATTCTATAGGAATGTTAAAAGAGCTGTAATTTAAGCTACAAATGTACCAATTATACATATAATTGAAGCGTGGAGATGGCGAGAGGTGAAGGTTCAGGTGGAGAGGGTTCAAGTAGAGGGGTGGGTTCGAGAGGTACGGATTCAAGATGTGAAGGTTCCAGTGGAAGTTCGAGAGGTAATGAGTTGGAACGGAGGGTTCGAGAGGTATGGAATCGAGTGGTGAAGGTTCCATTGGACAATTTGAGAGGTGAAGGTTATGGGTTCCATTGGAGGGGTTCGAGAGGTATCAATTTGAGAGGTGAAGGTTAGGGGTTCCATTAGAAGGGTTCGAGAGGTGTAGGTTCCATTGGAAGGGTTCGAGAGGTACCGATTCGAGAGGTGAAGGTTAAGGGTTCCACTGGAGGGGTTTGAGAGGTACCAATTGGAGAGGTTCGAGAGGTGAAGGTTCCAGTGGAGTTCGAGAGTTAGTGGGTTCAAGAGGTACAAATTCGAGTGATGAAGGTTCCATAGTAGTTAAAGAGGTGAGGGTTCCAGTGGAACCCCTCCAATGGAACCCCTCCACTTGAACCCTCTACAACTGAAGGGTACTTCTCGAATGGGTGTATCTCGAGTGGGCACCTCTCGAATGGTACCTCTCGAACCCATCCAATGGAACCCCTCCACCTGAAACTACACCTCTCGAATGGGTACATCTGGAATGGGATCTCTCGAATCGGTACCTGTAGAACCCATCCAATGGAACCCCTCCACCTGAAACTTCACCTCTCGAATGGGTACCTCTCGAACACATCCAATGGAATCCTTCCACCTAAAACTACACCTCTCGAATGGGACCTCTCGAATCGGTACCTCTCGAATGGGGCCTCTCGAATCGGCACCTGTAGAACCCATCCAATGGAACGCCTCCACCTGAAACTTCACCTCTCGAATGGGTACATCTCGAATGGATCCAATGGAACCCCTCCACCTTAAAATTCACCTCTCGAATTAGTACCTCTCGAAAGGGTATCACTCGAATGTGGACTCTCCAATGGAACCCTTCCGCCTTAAACTTCACCTCTCGAAAGGGTACCTCTCGAACCCATCCAATGGAACCCCTCCACCTGAAACTTCACCTCTTGAATGAGTACATCTCAAATGGATCCAATGGAACCCCTCCACCTTAAACTTCACTTCTCGAATCAATACCTCTCTAAAGGGTACCTCTTGAATGGGGATTTCCAATGGAACCCCTCCACCTGAAACTTAACCTCTTGAATGGATCCAATGGAATCTATCCACCTGAAACTTCACCTCTGGAATGGGTACATCTCAAATGGGTCCAATGGAACCCCTCCACCTAAAACTACACCTCTTGAATGGGTACCTCTCGAATCGGTACTTCTCGAATGGTTACCTCTCGAAGGGATCCAATGGAACCCATCCACCTTAAACTTCACCTCTCGAATGGGTACCTCTCGAACACATCCAATGGAACCCCTCCACATTAAAACTTCACCTCTCGAATGGGACCTCTAGAATCGGTACCTTTCGAATGGATCCAATGGAATCCCTCCACCTTAAACTTCACCTCTTGAATGGGTACCTCTCGAACACATCCAATGTAACCCCTCCACCTTAAAACTTCACCTCTCGAATGGATCCAACGAAACCCCTCCACCTGAAACTTCACCTCTTGAATGGGTACCTTTCGAACCCACCCAATGGAACTTCTCCACCTAAACATTCACCTCTCGAATCGGTACCTCTCAAATGAGTACCTCTCGAATGAGACCTCTCGAATCAGTACCTGTAGAACCCATCCAATGAAACCCCTTACCTGAAACTTCACCTCTCGAATGGGTACCTCTCGAACACATCCAATGGAACCCCCCCACCTTAAAATTCACCTCTCGAATGGGTACCCCTCAAAGCCCTCCACTGGAACCCTCATCTCTCAAAGCTTCCAATGGCCAAAATGATGTGTTTTGGGCAGCCACCTGGCAGCACCTGCAGGCACACATGGCGGCGCCACAACTTTTGAAAAAGGGGATGCACAAAATGACAAAAAAAAGTGCCCAAAATGGTGTCATTTTGGGCAGCCACTTGGGAGCACATGTAGGACCACACGTTTGGCAGGCCTGCAAAATGACCACTATGCCCCTGACGACGGTTGACACAAGCATGTGGTTTCAGAGTATTTCTTTTATATAGTAACCAGATTAATGGTGTGATGATAGGGAAAATACCAAAAGAGGATGATGAGGACAGTATAAAAGCGTGGGACAACACTGTGATATGCAAATTCTTGAGCAGTAATCCGCCTTATAATGTTATTGAAGGTTTTTTTGGTAGAATCTGGAGGAATAAAATTATGAGGATATGTGTAGAAAGAAGGGTAATGATGCGTTTATTCATGACCTTAGGGTCCATTATATAGTAGTACAAAATACCTATACAAGCTAGGAGTAGGAAAATAGAATCTAATTACAATTACAAGTAATTTTTATATTCCTTAACACACTCTCTCAAGTTGGAGCATGAGGATCAGAAATGCCCAAATTTCTAAGTAATGAATGAAACTGGTTACGTCTGAGAGCTTTGGTAAACAAGTCCGCATATTGTTCTGTAGTGCGGATATAATGAGTAACTATAGTACCAGACTGCAGAAGCTCCCAGACAAAATGACAATCAATTTCAATATGCTTCGTACATTCATGGGACACTGGATTTGCTGCAATATGGAGAGCAGATTGATTGTCACAAAATAAACACATAGGAGTAGTAAGCGCAACCCCTAAGTCTTTCAGTAAAGACCTAAGCCATAACAACTCACAACAGGTAACAACCATAGCACAATACTCCGCTTTAGTAGAAAACTGAGAAACTGTAGGCTGCTTCTTGGTCTTCCAAGAAACTGGAGAATCATCAATCATCACAAAGTAACTAGAAAGAGAACGCCGGGTAATAGGGCAAGCAGCCCAATCAGAATCACAGTAAGCAGTCAACTGTAACACACTACGGGAAGAGAGAAATAACCCTGGCCAGGATGGCTCTTCAAGTAGTGCAACACACGAACTGCAGTTTGCCAGTGAGGAACACAAGGGAACTTCATGAATTGAGCAAGTGTGTGAGCTGAATAACTAAGCTCAGGACGTGTGATCGTAAGGTATATCAGGCGCCCAACTAGTCGCTTACACTGCTCAGGATCATGGAAAAGCTAGCCATCAACACGTGCCAGATCGTGTTGCTGCTCCATCGGAAAGTTAGTCGATTTAGAGACAAATAAACCTGTATTAGATTAAATGTCCAAGGCATATTTCCTTTGCGAAAGAAACATCTCCTCAGGTCTTCCAGCAATCTCTATGCCCAAGAAATACTTAAGTAAACCAAGATCTTTCATATGGAAACAAGAACACAAGTATTTCTTGAACTCAGAGATAAGCGGAGAAGAGCTTCTAGCAATGACCAAATCATCCACATAAACCAGAACATGCAAAGAAACCGATCTACAGGAAAAGACAAACAAAGAGTAATCCACCTTACTCTGAACAAAACCAAATGCTCGTAAAGCCTGAGCCAATTTGGCAAACCAATTTCTAGGAGCCTGGCGAAGACCATAAAGAGATTTCTGAAGGTGACATACCTGGCCATGGGGCGCGGCATAGCCTGGTGGGGGTCGCATAAAAACCTCTTCATGCAAATCACCATGCAGGAAAGTATTATGGATACCTATCTAATGCAGTTCCCAACCACGAATGACTGCAACAGATAAGAATAGGCGAACAGAACTCATCTTCGCAACCGGAGTAAATGTCTCAGTATAATCAATCCCCTCAACCTGGCGATTCTCAAGAATGACTAGGTGTGCCTTATGACGTTCAATAGTACCATCTGACTTGAACTTCGTTCGATAAACCCATTTGCAACCAATCGCTTTCTTATCCAGAGGCAGAGGAGCCAAAGTCCAAGTCTGATTACACTCAAGCACAGTAAGCTCTTCAGTCATAGCATCTCGCCAATGAGCATGCTGTAATGCCTCAGAATAAGTGGTGGGATCTGCACTAAATGTTACTGTACCCAAAAATCTAGAATGCATACTAGAAAAATTATCACAATTTACATAATCATTAAGAGGATGGAAAACACTTGAGAATCGTGACGATGCATGAGTGAACGTAGCAGTAGAATGGGGGTGTTCAGTAGTATGAGCACATGCGTAATCATCACAGTCATAATCTTCCAAATAAGGAGTAGGTCGGCGAGCTCGTACACTCTGTCTAATAGGAGGAAACTTAGTGGCGGGAGGAGACGTCGGAACAACCAGTGAAATAGGTGGCGGAGCTGACGGAAGCAAATGGTGAGCAGAATTAGTCGGGGCTGGAGACACCGCATTGGGCGGTGGAGCAGAAGGAGTCACCGGAGCTGGCAGGGCGTGAGGCGCATGATTTCCTATCGCCGGTGGCATCCCGGGTGGTGCATCGTCAGGCCGTACTGTCAAGGATTTCCGATGATCTGGGTCGGTCGCCAGAATTGGAGAAGCGGCTGGTGGTATAGGCGCAACGACATTCGGTAATAAGGGTACGGCGATGGCCGGTGGGACATGAGCGGCAGCGACCGACGGCATAGGGTCGACGGCCGTCGACGGGACTGGTGGTGCCGCAATTTGGGCATGTGACTCCGGCGGTGGTGAAAGTGATGACGACGGTGAGATGGTGGTGCCGCTGGGATCTACGGAAGAGGCCGGTGTCGAAGTTGCTGCATACGGGAACTAGTCTTAAAAAAATGGCATCCCGACTATTAAAGATGATTCATGATTCCAAGTCAAAAAGACGATAGCCTCCCTTTCCAGCAGGATAACCAAGAAACAAACATTGCCGACTTCATGGTGCAAACTTGTCGCGGTATCTGGGAATGTGAGCAGCAAAACACAAGCATCCAAATACCTTTAAAGATGAGCAATTTGGAGCTTGTCCATATAGCATCTCAAAGGGAGTGCGACCATTGAAATGTTTCGTCGGTGTCCGGTTAATCAGATAAGTAGCAGTAAGAACACATTCCCCCCAAAACTCAATTTGAAGACTGGCTTGAAATCGTAAGGCACGCGCCACATTGAGTAACTGGCGATGCTTTCGTTCAACTCTACCATTCTACTGTGGTGTATCAACCATAGATGTCTAAAAAATTATCCCAAATGCAGCAAAATGAGATCTCAAAGGAAAAAATTTAATCCCATTGTCAGCCCGGACACGCATTATAGTTCGACCCCATTGATTATGGACCAGAGCACAAAATTCCAAAAATCCAGAAGCTACTTCTGACTTAGCCACTAATAAATAAACCCAAACAGCTTGGGAATAATCATCAACTATTCTAAAATAAAATAAAATGCACCACTCAAATATGGTGTTCTATAAGGGCCCCAAATATCACAATGTACTAATTCAAATAATGCAGTAGTATTTGTAGAACTCAATGGGAAACTATGTCTAGTATGTTTTGTTCTTTAACATACAAAGCAAGGTATAGTAGTATTATTTGTGCTAAAATCAAGAGTAGGAATAGAAGACAACACTGTAGATGATGGATGACCAAAATGTTGATGTCATAAATCAGAGGAAGAAACCAAAGCAACTATCGAAATAGACTCCAGGATATGAGGACGAACGCGAATATCCAAGAGATGAAGCCAATAAACCCCCCTTGCTGTTCACCCATGCCAATCACAGTCCTTGTACTGATTTTCTATAAAATGCAATAATTTTCAGTAAACAAGGCTAAACAATTTAAGGCAGATAACAATCTAGAGCATGATAATAAATTGCATCGCAAAGTAGGTATGTAGAGCACATGAGTAAGGGTGACATCACCAAAACAAATAGACCCATATTATGTTGCAGACGACACAGATCCATCAGGCAGTATAACATTCACATAATTGGTAGTAGTAGTAATATCAGTAAGAAAACCCTTGTCACCAGTCATGTGATATGAGGCTCCCGAATCAAGAATCCAGGGTAAAGTAGACTTACCTGACACATGGTCAGATAAAGAATGAAACTGATTAAATAAATGTATGACCGTACTCCATTGGTCGTCAGACAGAGCAGGACCAAAATTATATCGTGTAGGTAAGCCAGATGAGGCAACCACCACAAACCCTTGCGGCGACATCACTATGCCGGCGAAAAGAGAAATAACACAATTTATTTATTGTGTTTAATAAATAAATAAAAGAATAATAATCTCACCAACTAAATGTCGAGTAAAGCAGCCAAGAAAAAAGAAACGCAGGCGCGTGGTTACACGGGCTGAGAAGGTGACCCGCGCTTCCTGTTTGGCGTGTGGTTACACGCGCTGAGGAAGAGGGAGACACAGCTTGCAGTGCGCGCGTGACAACAGGCACCGAGGTCGCGCACGTGAATCTCACGCGCGCCTTATCTTCCAGGAGGCAACGGGATCCGGCCGGAGTTGCAGGCGAGCAACGGACGAACGACGCAAATGGCAACCGCGCAAATACCATTGGAGGAGTAGCAGACTGCGGCCGAGCGAACGCTGTCAGAGGAGGAGCAGTCTGCAGTCGAGCGAATGCCATCGGAGGAGGAGCAGACCGTGGCCGAGCAAACACCGCCGGAGGAGTAGCAGACGGTAGCTCGCCAGAGTAGTGCTCGACGGGAACGAAGTTCTGATCGGCGAAGCAGCGGCCAAAGCAGTATTTTTTAGTTTTTTTGGAAAGAGGAAAGCAAATTAGATCGGCAGCACATCACGCACAGACGATGGCAACAGTGTTTACGGAAAAATTTAAGATGGAAAATTTAGGTTCTTAGGTTTCAGGATTTTAGGATCTGATACCATGTAGAAAGAAGGGTAATGATGTGTTTATTAATGACTCCAGGGTCCATTATATAGTAGTACAAAATACCTATACAAACTAGGAAAAGAAAAATAGAATCAAATTACAATTACAAGTAATATTTATATTACTTAACAATATGGAAAGTGAGAAATGAAGTCTTTATGGTGAAATTTTAATTGAAGGAACACAGGGATGAAGCAGTGGAAGTGGGGATGTTATTGTTTGACAACAAACCTGTAGTTGTGACTGAGTGGTCAAAAAGTATAGTTGATGATAAACCTGAGTCTGTCCCAGTATGGATACAATTACCTAAACTCCCCATGGTGTATTGGAAACCTAAGATACTGAGTAGAATTGTAAGTATGATTGGGAAGCCTATCAAATTGGACATGGCAACAAAGGACACAGATAAGTTAAACTATGGATGTAAAAATCAGTGATCAGGTTCCATGGGTGATTCCCTATATAGATGAAGATTACGTCATTCAGCACCAGGAGGTAGTGTTTGAGTGTATGCCAGTGATATGTGAGAAATGTGATATGATGAGTCATTTGACAGAGACATGTAGGAAGATTGAAGAGAAAACAGAAGTGGTAAAATAGGTTATTGTAAAGTCTAGATTTATCAAGTTGGCAATTTGTGAAAATTATGCAAATATGGTATTATTGAGTTGCAACATCAAAGAAGGAATTTTGGTGAAATAAGGAAAAGGTTGAAGACTGAATCCGAGAAGGATACATCTAGTCCAAGTTGTAATTGAATTGGAGAATATATCAGTTCCTATATATGTGGGATTGGATTAATGTTATGGAATTGGAGATGGAATAAACTTCATGTGAACATACGGACAAGCAGTATTTACGCCAATGCTTTTCGTGAAAAAGAAGACAGAATATTATGGTATTTGTGATTTATGGAAATCTGAATATTCTGCTATATATTAGGCGTATGGAAGCATAGTTGATTTATGGAAAATCTCTATAAATATGGAGTTGTTATTATCGAATATATGGAGATAAGGAAAATCCCTTTATTTATGGGATTTGGATATGCTTCAAGAAGCAGATTTGGAATATGAATATTATGGAGATAATCATGGAGAATTTAGATCTGCTCATGGACTATATATAGAGAACAAACACGGCTGCATTATTTACGGAGTTAATAGAAAAATCTGCACACGGATTTTTATCTTTCCAGAATTGCAAAGAGCCAGAATTCTATGTTCCAACATACGAACCTGCTGCACAAAGTTCATAATCATATGCCTTAATTCCTCGGGAGGAGGAGATCCAGCGTCGACGAGTTTCGAGGTCAGAGGGAGTATGATCAAGGCAGATCGGTAGCAAGGGGAGCTTGCAGGATTCACGTTATAGTTAGATAAGATAAGTATAATTGTATGGTGTACTTTGTACTGTATCTTTCTGATTAGTGGATTCATTCTGAACTGGGCCTGGTCTCGCAGATGTAGGTGGATTTCACGGAACTGCGTAACCAAGTCTTGTGTCTTTTATGCTTTACTTTATTGCATACTTGGTTAGATATGTTATGTTGGAACACAGTAGTGATAATTGAATTAATTAGGTAAAACCAAATTTCAATTGGTATTAGAGCTTGGTCACTTATTATTCCCTTGGTTGTGTCAAGGAAAGTGAGATCCGGTTTTACCAATGGCGACCAGAGAAGGAGCTTCTGTGTCTTGGCCACCACTGCTGGAAGGAAAAAATTACAACTGCTGGAAAGCTCGCATGCGGGTGTTCATAAATTCGCTGGATAAATTGGCTTGGTACTATGTTGAAACAGAATGGAAACCCCCTGTTGTTGGAAGTTCTGAAGGAGGAGAATCTAAGCCTAAAGTGTCGTGGACACCAGGTGAAAGAATGGGAAGTTTGGCGAACTCCAGAGCATTAAAAGCCATATTTACTGCAGTAGATGAAGATAAGTTCAAACTCATCTCTACGTGCCAACAAGCAAAGAAAGCATGGGATATCCTACAAACTGTACATGAGGGGACAAGTCGTGTATGTGAATCCAAATTGCAGATGTTGGCTACAAAGTTTGAGGAACTGAAGATGGAGGAGGATGATACTATTTCTATATTCAATGGAAAACTCAGAGACATATCCAATATGGCGTATCAACTTGGGAAAGTTTACAAGGAAGCAAAATTGGTGAAAAAGACCTTGAGATCTTTTCCTAAAAGATTTGCTATAAAAGTAGCAGCAATAGAAGAAGCAAGAGATGTAGCCACCATGACCTTAGATGGACTAATGAGATCACTACAGACCTATGAGATGGCAATGCAACAACCTGCAAAGAAAGTCCAGAAGGAGTTGGCTTTCAAATCCTCTACATCAAGGGTCATCTATGAATCTGATAGTGATGATGGAATTGAAGAACTTGCTCCTATCACTAAGAATTTCTCAAGAATGCTGAAGAAGGTGGTAAACAAAAATTCACAGGAAAGATATGAAGGGAATAAAACTCTTGGTAATCGTGGAACTCAGATGGAACAAGGAATTCAACAATTCTCTAAAAACCAAAGTGGTGAAGGAAGGTAGTTTGAAAGAATTCAATGTCGAGAATGTGAAGGATACGGCAACATCTAGGCTGAATGTGCTAATATCCTAAAGAAGCAAGGAAAATCATACAACACCTCATGGAGTGAAGATGATGGAGAAGACGAAGAGGAACTTATAAGCAATTATGTGGCATTTGGAGCAAAATTTCACGGTGGATCAGATGAGGTATGTTCCAACATGTCAGAGAAAGACGAAGTTGTATGTTCCAACATAGGTTCTGAGGCACGTCCAGTGATGAAGACAGACTAGTTGCGAGTGATGAAGATATCTAAAGTACATATGAGCAGATGTATGCCATGTGGCTTCAAGTTGTTGATACAAATAGAGTGTTGAAGGAAGAGAAAAATCATATGGGCAAGAAGGAGAAGGAGTTGCGAGTTTTAGTTGGTGAACTCAGAAGAGAGATTGAATTGTTAAATTTGAATCTAAGCTCAACAACTAAGAGAGCTGAGATGGTCGAAGCAGCTATTACCAAGTTAGACACTGGAACGGCGAAACTTGATGACATTCTGATCATGGGAAAAACTTTGGAGATCGACATGGAATCGGGTTTGACAATTCATCAGGTAGCAAGGTCAATCTCAAGTCGAAGATTCAAGGGGTAAAAAGAAAGTTTATCAAGACTCATCAAAGGAAACCTCTCATCTGTAGCTACTGCATGTATCAAGGTCATACAGAGGAACAATGCCGAAAACTGCTTAGAGATATCATGACAGGGCGACAACTCTCAGTATGTTCCAACATAGACGATGTCTAGCGATAAAAAATGGTCAAAAAGGTATGGGTTGTTAAACACACAAGTACTTGCCTTTTTGCTCATACATCTCCTATTGCACATTCTAGAGACTCGTGGTACTTTGATAGTGGTTGCTCTGGCCACATGACTGGAACTCAGGAATTACTAACAAACATCCAGCCATATGATGGTGGTTTTGTTACGTTTGGTGATGGAAAGAATAGTCGAGTGGTTGGAAAAGGTGAACTGCATATTGAAAGATTCCCCGCATTCACTGGTGTTTTGTTGGTGGAAGACCTAAAATCTAATCTCCTAAGTATCAGCCAGCTATGTGATGATAATATGACCGTGGAATTCCATAAGGAAAAGTGCATAGTGAAACATGGCAACAACAAAGTGCTTACTGGTATTCGGTCATCAGACAAATCTTACTTATTGGAACAAGAAGTGAACTGCTACAGTGTCAAATGTGATGAAGTAGATTGTACGGCTGACCATCTTCCAACATTGGTTGATTTCTCATATCAGGGACATAATGATATTGGAACATCAGATGAGATGGATCTTAAAGATGAAGCTGGTGACGCTTATATCTTCAAAAATGTTGGAACATCGTCCTCTCCAGAACTCTTCCATGTTCCAACATCAGTGCATGTTGGATCAAGCAGAAAAAAGACTTGATCGATCCCTCAAATTAATTATAGGGAACTTGCTGGCCTACAGTGGTTTCTCTCCCTTATCGACAGTGATAATAAAGCAAGATTAGTTGCTCAGGACCACACTCAGGATGAAGGAGTTAATTTTGATGGGACATTCGCATCAGTTGCCAGGTTAGAATCTATTCACATTCTCCTTGTTATAGCGTGCACTATGAATTTTATGATGTACCAAAAAGTTGTCAAGAGTGCTCCCCTACATGGTGTGGTTAATGAGAAAGTATATCATCGACTCAAGAAGGCTTTGTATGGATCAAACAAGCACCACGAGCGTGGTATAAGCGACTCACTACCTTTCCTATTCAGAAAGGTTCTCGTCGAGGGGGAGAAGATCGCACCTTGCTTATTTTTCGAGAATCATCAAATACACCGATTGTCCAAATCTATATTGATGATATGATCTTTGGGTCTACTTCACCATCCTTGGTACAAGATTTTGTGACTTTGATGCAAGCTGAATTGAAGATGAGTATGGTGGTAGCATTTGTAAGATTTCAGGATGATCTTAAGGAATCTCACTTGAATGAAGGCAAAATGATAATTCGGGTTGAGAGGAAAGTTGTGGTAGTCTATGTTCCAACATTTGCGGATATTTTCACAAAGCCGTTGGACACTGCTACGGTTGAGCTCCTCAGACAACACTTAGGTGTTTGTCAGATTTGAGGTATTTCTTTAAAGCTTTTATTTAGCTGTAGAAGTTTTGTTTATTTATTTTGTGTACAGAAAATTAGAAAAACACAAAAAAATAGAAAGAAGAAAAAGTGAACAAAATAGGAGTTGGAAGACAGTGATGCTGGTCATGTTCCAATGCAGAGTATGGAGACAGGTTGAGAAGATGTGGACATGGATTAGAGATTCAGATGTTCAAACATCAGTAACTGTGGCTGGAGAAGATTAGGATCTGGATGGTGAACAAGTCTATATTCCAACACCAGATAGGGGGAGAAAGTACTGATGAAGTGAAGGAAGCAGAGTTGTTGATGTATTTATTCTGAAGCAATGAAAGGATCTTATGTTCCAATATAGAGAAATCGGGTGAAGCTGAGAGCTGTTATGTTCCAACATCGGTGACTGATGTTCCAACACAAGGTGAACAGATTATTGAAGGCACTTCTGATCAAACTGCCATGAGAGATATAATTTTAGCCGAAAGGACAATTGATCTGGGTGTATGTGAGGAGTGTGGAGTTACAACTTACCTGGACTATTTGGGTCTCAAGACTGCTACCTCAATCTACAAGGAGTACAACCGAGAGATTGTAGAAGAATTCTATGGGAGGCAACATTGATCCAGATTTTGAGTGGCACAATGGTGTGAAGTTGAGAGCTCAATCCATTTAGATGGTAGATTTGGAGGTAGAAAATGCCAGATTAGATGAGGCACAAATAGCTGCTCCTGAAGAGGTTTAAAGGTTCTGTTATGGCTATGTTCCAACATAGGCCAGATATTTGCTTCAGGGGGAGCTGCATTTGATGGAGATTCTGGTTTGCTGTGTCTATTGAGTTTGGCATGTTTATGTTCCCAAGGGGGAGATGTTTTGGATTTCTTGGATGACTTTATTGGTCTCGTTGGGTTGATGTTCCAACATGATCATTATTCCTGGATGTTGAGGGAATCTGGAATTTAGGGGGAGATGCTATGTTTCTATGTTCCAACATCCAGAGTGGTTTTCAATGTTGATGTCTTTATTTGCATAAGCTCTTGTGATGAAATTTCAAAAGGTAATTGGTCCACAAAATGCCAAAGAGGGAGATTGTAAAGTCTAGATTTATCTAGTTGGCAATTTGTGGAAATTATGCAAATATGGTATTATTGAGTTGCAACATCAAAGAAAGAATTTTGGTGAAACAAGGAAAGGTTGAAGACTGAATCCGAGAAGGATACATCTAGTCCAAGTTGTATTTGAGTTGGAGAATATATCAGTTCCTATATATGTGGGATTGGATTAATGTTATAGAATTGGAGATGGAATAAACTTCATGTGAACATACGAACAAGCAGTATTTACGCCAATGCTTTTCGTGAAAAAGAAGACAGAATATTATGGTATTTGTGATTTATGGAAATCTGAATATTCTGCTATATATTAGGCGTATGGAAGCATAGTTGATTTATAGAAAATCTCTATAAATATGGAGTTGTTATTATCGAATATATGGAGATATTGAGATAAGGAAAATCCCTTTATTTATGGGATTTGGATATGCTTCAAGAAGCAGATTTGTAATAGGAATATTATGGAGATAATCATGGAGAATTCAGATTTGCTCATGGACTATATATAGGGAACAAACACAGCTACATTATTTACGGACTTAATAGAAAAATCTGCACACAGATTTTTATCTTTCGAGAATTGCAAAGAGGCAGAATTCTATGTTCCAACATACGAACCTGCTAAACAAAGTTCAGAATCATATGCCTTAATTTAATTCCTCGGGAGGAGGAGATCCAGCGTCGACGAGTTTCGAGGTCAGAGGGAGTTTGATCAAGGCAGATCGGTAGCAAGGGGAGCTTGTAGGATTCACGTTATAGTTAGATAAGATAAGTATAATTGTATGGTGTACTTTGTACTGTATCTTTCTGATTAGTGGATTCATTCTAAACTGGGCCAGGCCCTGCAGGTGCAGGTGAATTTCACCGAACTGCGTAAGTCTTGTGTCTTTTATACTTTACTTTATTGCATACTTGGTTAGTTAGGTTATGTTGGAACACAGTAGTGATAATTGAATTAATTAGGTAAAACCAAATTTCAGTTATAAACAAAATATATATACCTGTAAATAAAAAGGAAGAGGAGCGGAAAAGAAAGGAGGCAGGGTTTCAGAAGGGAAATAAAGAAAGGGGAAGGAGAACAGCTGCAGAAAGGACAGATGCAAAAAATGGGAAAGGAAAAGAGAAGGAAACAGATAAGAGGGGGGTTGAAATTTTAGGAGATTGTAGAAGTGAAGGGAAAAATGAAAGAAGGGAAGTAGAAAATGGATAAGCAGTCAGAGGAGAACACAGTAAGGCTGGGAAAGGAAAAGAGAAGGCAACTGATGAGAGGGGGGGTTGAAATTTTAGGAGAATGTAGAAGTGAAGGGAAAAATAAAAGAAGGGAAGTAGAAAATGGACAAGCATTCAGAGGAGCACACAGTAAAAAGGTAGAAGAGGAGAAGGGGCAGGAGAAAATAGAAAACCACCTGATCAATGATGAAGAACCTGTTATTTTGGAATGTTAAGGGGTGTCAATAGCAGAGAAAAACAAAAAGAGTAGGGAATTCATAGTTAAAAGTAAGGTGGGGTTTGTTGGGTTGCTGGAAACTAAGGTACAGAGGGATAAGGAGCAGAGAGTATGGAGAAATATTGATCTGGTCTAGAATCTGTCAACCAATGGAGAGATGATAAAGGGTGGGAGAATATGGATAGGCTAGAAATCAGAAAAGTATCAGATGAAGGTTCTAAAAAGACATGAACATTACATGGATGTGGAATTGATAGATACTAGACAGAAGCATATGTTTTATGTAACAGTGGTGTATGGTGTAAATGATATTTTAGGGAGGAAAGAACCGTGGAAACAGTTGGAAAATATGGAGCAGGGAAGGGATAAGCCATGGCTGGTTGCAGGAGATTTCAATGCACCTTTAGAGCAGGATGACAGAATGACGGTGGGGGTGGGGGATGAGGGGGAATTAGTGTCACAACAGCAGAAATTGAAGACTTTCAAGAGTTGTTTGCAAAAACATAGTTAATTGAAATGAAGACTATTGGGTCTAAATACACATGGGACAATAGAAGGTTGGTAGGGGAGAGAGTTTTGAGCAGGATAGACACATCTTTGGTGAACAAGGAGTGGACCTCAGTCTAAAAATCAGTTTGCAAGGTTGTAATTAATGGGGTTTCTGACCATTTCCCGATGATGGTTAAGGTGGTGAGTGGAAAAGGAGATAAAAGGAAGCAGTTCATTTTTAAAAAATTTGTGGGTGGAGTCCAAGAATTTCAAAGACATAGTAGCAGCAGTGCAGGGGCGTAAAAAGGGTGGAGATACGAAAGGTTTATGTTAGAAATTAAGAAGCCTAGAAGGACCTTTAGCTGACCTGAATAGGAGAGAATTTTCAGAAATTGGGAAAAGAACTGAAATAGCAAGACAGGAGTGGATCTTTGCAAGTGATAAAATGCATAAGGGTCCAGGTTCAATGGTGAAGCAAAGGAAAGAACACGAGTGTAGAGAGCAGTTGCAGAAATCGGAGGAAGCAGAATATAAATATCTGCAACAGCCAGCTTAAGTGCAGTGGATAAATGATGGAGATAGGCCAACACAAATGTTCTATGATAGGCTTAGGGAGTGTTGGAAATAAGGGTAATAATCTGTGTTTGTATTCATGAGTTCAGGATACATTATATAGTAGTATATGATACCTATACAAGCTAGGAAAAGGTAACAGAATACAATTACATCTATAATTATGGTAATCTAATTCCAATTCCTTAACACTCCTCCTCAAGTTGGAGCATGAGGATCGGAAATGCCCAACTTGCCAAGTAAAGAATGGAACTGGTTACGTCCGAGAGCTTTAGTGAACAAATCCGCTGGTTGGTCTGTCGTACGGATATGTTGAGTAACAATAGCGCCAGATTGGACAAGATCTCAGACAAAATGACAATCAACTTCAATGTGCTTCGTGCGTTCATGAAAAACCGGGTTGGCTGCTATGTGGAAAGCAGATTGACTGTCACAAAACAATTTCATAGGAAAAGAGTGAGAAATTCCTAAGTCCTTCAGTAAGGACCTAAGCCATAACAACTCACAGCAGGTAACTGCCATAGCACGATACTCTGCTTCAGCAGAAGACCGAGAAACAGTAGGTTGCTTCTTAGTCTTCTAGGAAACCGGAGAATCACCAATCATAACAAAATAACCAGATAAAGAATGCCTAGTAATTGGACAGGCGGCCCAATCTGAATCACAATAAGCAGTCAATTGTAGAGTACTACGAGAAGAAAGAAATAAACCTTGACCAGGATTACTCTTTAGGTAGTGCAACACACGAACCGTAGCTTGCCAGTGAGGAACACAAGGAGACTTCATGAATTGCGCAAGAGTATGAACTGAATAACTAAGTTCAGGATGAGTAATAGTCAGATATATCAGGCGCCCAACCAAACGGTGATACTGCTCCGGGTCATGGTAGGCTGGACCTTCAACACGTACCAAATCATGTTGTTGCTCCATTGGAAAACCAATTGGTTTAGAAGCAGATAAACCTGTATCAGATAGGATGTCCAAAGCATATTTTCTTTGCGAGAGAAACATCCCTCCGGTCTTCTAGCAATCTCTATGCCCAAAAAAATACTTCAGCAAACCAAGGTCCTTCATGTGAAAACAAGAACCCAAGTATTTCTTGAACTCAGAGATGAGCGAAGAAGAACTACCAGCAATGACCAAATCATCCACATAAACCAGAACATGTAAAGACTGTGATCCATGGGAAAAGACAAATAAAGAGTAATCTGCCTTACTTTGAACAAAACCAAATGTCCGTAAAGCCTGAGCCAATTTAGCAAACCAATTCCGAGGAGCCTGGCGAAGACCATAAAGAGATTTCTGAAGGCGACAAACCTGACCAGGTGGGACTGCATAGCCAGGCGGAAGACGCATGAACACCTCTTCATGTAAATCACCATTCAGGAAGGCATTATGAACATCCATCTGATGCAGCTCCCAACCACGTATAACAGCAACAGACAGGAACAATCGAACAGAACTCATCTTTGCAACCAGAGCGAAAGTCTCAGTGTAATTAATTCCTTCTCCTTGGCGATTTCTAAGAACCACTAGACGTGCCTTGTGACGTTCAATAGTACCATCTGAACGGAACTTCGTCCGGTAAACCCATTTGCATCCAATAGCCTTCTTATGCGCAGGCAAAGGAGACAAAATCCATGTCTGATTTCGCTCCAGTGCAGTTAGTTCCTCAACCATAGCATCTCGCCAATGAGGATGACGGGAAGCCTCAGAGTAAGTAGTGGGATCTGCACTAGAAGTTACAGCACCCAAAAATCTAGAATGCATACTAGAAAAATTATCACAATTTACATAATCAGTAAGAGGATAGAGAACACCTGAGGAAAGTGACGACGCATGAGGGAACGTAGTCGAAAGGGGGGGGGTCTTCAGTAGTAAGAGCACAAGCATAATCATCACAGTCGTAATCTGCCAAGTACGATGGAGGGTGACGAGATCGAACACTCTGTCTTGTAGGTGGCAACTCAGTAGCGGAACTATCCGGTACCAGAGAAGCTGGTAAAGTAGAGACCGGGGATGTAGCATTGTCAGCAACTGGCGGAGAATGACCAGTAGCGGACGACGAAGGTAGGCCGACGGCGGCCGGCATGGAGGTACCGGCATCGGGCGGATGATAATGGCCGGTGGATGTCGGCGATGATCGACTAGCGTTGATTGGTGTTGACTGGCTGGAGTTGACCGGCAGTGACCGGTGAGACAGCCGACGGCTGTAGATGGCCACCGGCGGATGGTGGAAGGCCAACGACGACCGGCGGCAGTGGATCGGTAGCGGAAGGCGGAACCAAAATTCCATGCAGCTCCGGCGAGAAGGAGGAGGAATCCGGCGGTGGTGTGGTGGCGCCGCCAGGTTCATCGGATAAAGTAGAAGCCGGAGTTGCAGAGTACGGGAACTGGTTTTTAAAGAAATCAGCATCCCGACTGTTAATGATCACTCGGGATTTCAAGTCAAAAAGGCGATAGCCTTTCTTTCCGGCAGGGTAACCAAGAAACAGACATCGCTGACTTCGTGGTGCAAACTTGTCACGATATCTGGGAACATGAGCAGCAAAACACAAGCATCCAAAAACCTTTAAGGATGAATAATTTGGAGCTTGCCCATAAAGCAACTCAAAAGGAGTACGACCGTTGAGATGCTGAGTCGGTGTTCGGTTGATCAGGTAGGCGGCAGTAAGAACACATTCTCCCTAAAATTCAATAGGAAGACTGGCTTGGAACCGTAAAGCACGCGCCACATTGAGTAAATGACGATGCTTTCTTTCAACCCGACCATTCTGTTGTGGTGTGTCAACCATAGATGTCTCAAAGATGATCCCAGATGCAGCAAAATGAGATCGCAAAGGCAGAAATTTAGTCCCATTATCAGCCCAAACACGTTTTATGGTTCGGCCCCACTGGTTCTTCACTAAGGCACTAAATTCTAAAAATCTAGAGGCTACTTCAGACTTAGCGACTAATAAATAAACTCAAACAGCTCGGGAATAATCATCGACTATCGTCAATAAATAAAATGCACCACTTGAGGATGGAGTTCTATAAGGTCCCCAAACATCACAATGTACTAATTCAAATAATGTAGTAGTATTTGTAGAACTCAATGGAAAACTATGTCTAGTCTGTTTTGCTCTATAACATACAGAGCAAGGTATAGTAGTATTATTTGTGCTAAAATCAAGAGTTGGAATAGAAGACAACACCGTAGATGATGGATGACCAAAACGTTGATGCCATAAATCAGATGAAGAAACCAAAGCAACTGTCGGAATAGACTGCAGGATATGAGGACGAAGGCGAGTATCCAATAGACGAAGCCAATAAACCCCCTCTTTCTGTTCACCCACGCCAATCACAATCCCCGTACTAATTTTCTGTAAAATGCAATAATTTTCAGTAAACAAAGCTAGACATTTTAAGACAAATAACAATCTAGAGCATGATAATAAATTGCATCGCAAAGTAGGTATGTAGAGCACTTGAGTAAGGGTGACATCACCAAAACAAATAGACCCATATTGTGTAGCAGACGACACAGATCCATCAGGCAGTATGACATTCACAGTATTGGCAGCAGTAGTAATATCAGTAAGAGAACCTTTGTCACCAGTCATGTGATATGAGGCTCCCGAATTAAGAATCCAAGGTAAAGTAGACTTACCTGACCCATGGTCAGATAACGATTCAAACTGATTAAATAAATGTATGGTCGTACTCCATTGGTCATCAGACAGAGCAGGACCAAAATCGGATCGTATAGGTAAGCTAGAGGAGGCGGCCACCGCAAATCCATGCGGCGACGTCACTGCGCTGGCGAAAATAGCCATAACACAACAGATAAAATAAATTGTGTGAACAAATAGGAGAGAGAGCAACAAATGCGCTGCGTCAGCAGCTCACTGCGCGCGTCACGCGTCACTGTCGGCGCGTGTAACACACGCGCTACTGGAGGGGAGCGCGCGTTTGGTGTACCGCATGTGGCTTACACGCGCTTCTGGAAGGTGCGCGTGTGAATCTCACGCGCGCCTGCGTCATCGCCATTCTGAATGAGAGGTCTGCCGACGACGAAAGGCGAAGGTTGATCGGTCGTTGGCGGAGAAGAATCTGATCACCGAGGAGAAGAATTGGCGAAGAAGAATCCGGTTGTTGGCGGAGCAAACCAAGGCTTCGTCGCCGGAGGTGCAAAACCGAGGCTCGTGGCCGGAGTGAACAAAGGACGCAGCGTCGGCAGCGGTCGGAGGTGAACAACGACGATTTGAGCGAGCTTGTACCGCAGCAGAATGGCGGTGGATCGGCGGCGGCGATCGGAGAAGAGACTCGACGGCGGCGGGCTGAAAGTTGTTTGCTTGTTTTTTTTTCAAAAGAAAGGTAGTCCGGATCGGCGGCGCGTGGAAGTCACGCACTGACGACGGCGGAAAATTTAGGACGATATTTTAAGGTTTCACGATTTTAGCCTCTGATACCATGTTGGAAATAAGGGTAATAATCTGTGTTTGTATTCATGAATTCAGGATACATTATATAGTAGTACATGATACCTATACAAGCTAGGAAAAGGTAACAGAATACAATTACATCTATAATTATGGTAATCTAATTCCAATTCCTTAACAGGGAGAGTCAGTACCATAATCAGCTGGTGTACTTGAAGAGCAATAACAAGGTTCTGGAAGGAAGGGAACTAGAGGAGCATTTGTAGGAAGTTTTCAAAAACAGTTAGGCAAGGAGAAAAAGCTAACTGGGAAACTTGCAGAAAATACCACTGAGGGTGGAAAGGTTTTTAACCTTATGCAGCAAGCAAAACTAAATGAAGCAGTAACCGAGGAGGAGATCAGGAGAGCTTTAAGGGGGTATGAAGTCAAGTAAAAGTCCAGGATTCGTTGGATATGGAAGTAAATTCTATAAGGAAACATGGGAAATCATAGGAAGGGATCTCATTGATGCAGTAAGCAGCTTCTTTCGGGGGGAGGAAATACAAGGTAATTTTAGCAAAGCTGTTATTGCACTCATTCCAAAAGTTAGTCAGCCTCAAGCTGCTTCTGATTTAATGCATATATCGTGTTGCTCAGTAGTCTGAGATTATTTCAAAGATAGTGTGTTCCAGACTAAGTGTGGTACTTCCAGATTTGATTAATCTTAATCAGGGGGATTTTTTTAAAGGGAAGACATATAGCTCATAATGTTTTATTGGCTCAGGAGTTAGTGCATAAGTATAAACTAAAAGGCCTAAAATCTAGCTGTGTGATCAAGGTTGATATAAGAAAAGCTCTTGACACTGTTAATTGGGACTTTCTGTTTGAATGTCTTAGAAGATTCTCTTCTTTGTTTCTGAGTTGGATAGAAATATGTGTTAGATCAGCAAATTACTACTTAGCTGTGGATGAAGGATATACAGAATCATTTGTTGGAAGGATAGGAGTAAAACAAGGACATCCAATGTCCCCTTTGTTATTTGTGTTGTGTGGAATTTCTTACAAGACTCCTTGCTAGAAATTTTAAGGAATGAGAGGTTGGCTTTCACCAGAAACAAAGAAGATTGCATGCCTGCTATTTAAAGGGGAAAAACTTTGAGAATTACCGGCCTCAGGTTGCTCAAAGCTGGATTTGGAAAGTTGAGCTGTTGTGTTCAAAAAGGAAAATTCAGCATCACAGAAGCATATAACAATCTAAAAGGAGGAGGGAAGAGGGATTCTATGATGCTCAAAATTACTTCCAAGACATAGTTTCTTTTTGTGAATGCTGCTAAAAGGGAGATTAGCTACAATTGAAAGGTTGCATGCTTTCAATATCCTGAAGATGCAACAATTGTGCAGTCAATGTGAGCTAGAGGAAGAATCAGCACATCGCGTTTTCACTCTGCAAATTTACGAGGAAAGTGGTGATGAAGCTTGAACAACCAAGTTTTGGAGATATAAGGGGATTAAGGAAAATTCTAGGACTGCTGAGGTTGAGAGGGAAGATGAATGTGAAAAGGAAATATATTGCAGATTTATATCAGGTTTGGGAGGAGAGAAACAGACGAATATTTCATGAGGTAAGGCAGGATGAGGGGTGTATAAGAAGAGGAGTTTAAATTGATCTTGGGCAGGGTTTAAGGGATTCTAGAATGGGCTGAAAATTATGAGAAATGAGCTTATAAAGCTTGCCAACCCAATGGCTTAGAGTTGTTCAATTAGAACAGCTCAAAAACGGCATAAAAAAGGGGGAGTAAGGCAGCCCTTCCTCTTTCAAAGTAAGGCAGCCCTTCCTCTTTCAATTTCTTAGCCTTTTCTGAAATTCCTTTAAATTCCTGAAAGTCATTTTTGCATTATCCTAGAGTAAGGGATAAAACAATGTATAGGGTTTTGTATTTGCTTTGAATGGAGATATAATTTGCCATAAAAAAAAAAGTAACACTAGATACTAACAAATGCAACATATAAGTAAACAAATGCAATTCTTAAATTAAAACAGACAATAAAAAATAAATGAAAAAAATAGAGCAAATGACTTTGGTGACCCCTTAACTATCACGAATGTCCACCATCAGCCCTCTATTTTTTAAACACTTTTGGCCCCTCAATGAGCAAATTAGCTGGTTTTTGAGATAATTAACGGGCCAAAAGTGTTTAAAAAATGGTCATGACTCAACAGTTCTGCAAGTTGAGGTGCCAATAGTGTTGAAAAAAAATGGAGGGCCAAAGGGGGACGATTGTGAAAGTTAAGGGGCCACCAAAATCATTTGCTCAAAAAAAAGAGTCATACATAGTACAACTAACTAGTACACATTGGACACTAACAACTGCAACATATAAATAAACACATGCAGTTCCTAATTCAAAATGAACAATTAACTACAAATGACAATAAAAAGTCATACACAATACAACTAACAAGTACACACTGGATACTAACACTTGCAACATATAAGTAAATAAATGCATTTCCTAATTCAAAACGAACAATCAACAATGAATGAGGAAAAAAGTAATTCACAGTACAACTAATAAGTACACACTAGATACTAACAACTGCAACATATACGTAAGCAGGTGCAGTTCCTAATTCAAAACGGACAATCAACAAGTTTGTTATAACAAGCGGAGAATTCAAAACTAGACCAGAGAACGCACATAACAACTCAAACACACAGAAAATTATGCTTATCTAACGTGCAAGCAATCAAACAAAAAATAAATGAAAGTCTCAAAAAATTGAGTAATAGTACAAACGAAAAATACAACCCTCGATATCTGACATACCTCAGATGATGCAACAATCGACGGAAAAACAGAATGGCAATGCTAGAGTGAACAATGAGTGTGGAGAAGAGGTGTAATAGAAATGAAAAAATGCAGCGACGAAGAAGCTGGTAAAAGGCGGAGAAACAAGGCGGAGAAGAGGTGGAGCACAGGAGGTGAATAAAAGAGGTGGTGGCAAAGCTTATAGATAGACTTAATTTTTATTTCTTTCCCTGAATAAGCAGAGAATATATTTATAGGTGAGTACAACTTCAGCTTTTTTACCTCGGTTTTTTGCCTTAGCAAAAAAAATGGAGTTCTTTTACCTCATTTTTTTTCAAAGTAAATAATATTAATTACCTTGGTTTTTAAAAAACGAGGTAAATAACAAGTTTTTTACCTCGTTTGGAAGGTAGCCGAGGTAAATGGCACTCAAAAACAAAGTAAATAGATCAACCGACGATGGTGCAACATCGGTAGCATGTGTCTTTGTTTCATTTTTAGTCATATATGTGATTACCGACATCGCACTTATCATTGGTTTGACCGATTCAGTAAGGATTAGAAAAAGAGACATCGCATTTGTTGGGATTTGGTCAATATTACTTTAGTCCTATGACCATTTTCAATCAAAATTCCCTAAATTTTCTTCCCCATTAAATATGGTTCTACAAATTCCAATCAAATTCCAATTCCTCATCTTTGAAGGAGGGCTATATGGTTGTGGTTTTACTTTAATTAACCCCACACTCAAGAAGTAAGTATTCCATCCCTTAATTTTTATTTTCATCTTCAAATTTGGTTCTAGGTTATAGTTCAATGTGTTTAACTATGGGTTGATTGAATGTAAGCATTGCATAAATATTGGGTTGATGTTATATTTATATGTGTTTCAGAGCATAATATAAGAAGGTTTACATATTGACACATATATGTGTTTGTGTTTAA
Source organism: Rubia yunnanensis (assembly GCA_037428765.1). Classification (NCBI taxonomy): domain Eukaryota; kingdom Viridiplantae; phylum Streptophyta; class Magnoliopsida; order Gentianales; family Rubiaceae; genus Rubia; species Rubia yunnanensis. The sequence goes on from CM075068.1 coordinate 87,555,882, forward strand.
GGAATCCATGAAGTGAATGTATGTTAGTGTTTGTATTAATTTGTTGCTAATATCTAGGATGTTAAACAATATTGTGTACTTATTGTTGTAATAATATATATGCATAAATGTTTATGGATAAAACACACTATTTTGATGAAGATCGAACGAGTGTGGAGTATCAATCTTTTGTAGCTAACTTTATCAAATATGCATTCGCGAATGCTTCCAAGGAGAATTTGTCGTATGTGTATTGTCCTTCCAAGAAGTGTTGGAATACTGCTATTCATGAAGATGCAATTAGTTTGAAGGATGATTTATTTATACATGGTTTTGATCCGACATATAAAATTTGGTTTTGCCATGAGGAGAACGTGGACGATCATACTATAAATGAAGTAGGGACTGAAAAGAATAATAGGATGGATGAGTTGGTTGACCAGATTGTCAAGAAATACCGTGGAAATCCTAAAAGACTTTCGGAATTACAAGGACATAATGAAACACTTATATACAATGGATGCCCAGAAGAAATGACAGTATTGAAGGCTACGTTGTAGTTGATGAATGTGAAAACCAAGTATTCCTTTAGTGATGTTGGGTTCTCTGGTTTGTTGAAAGTGCTGAAAGAAATGCTTCCGGATGGGAATAGAATACTGGAAATGGTATACGAGGCGAAGAAGGTACTATGTTTGATGGGCATGGATTATGAAAAGATACATGCTTGTCGGAATGATCCTATCTTGTATAGGGGTGATCACCTACATGCGGTGGAATGCTCGAAATGCAATGCTCCAAGGTTCAAATTGAAGGAGGTGGTTGTTAATGGAGATGGTATTTACCTATTATACCTCGATTGAGAAGATTGTTTGACAATCCTGAGGATACAAAAGGATATGTTGGCAAGCAGATCAGGCAGTGGTTGATCCTGAAGTCATTAGTCATCCGACCGATGGTGATCAATAGAAGAAGATAGATGTGGCCTTTCCCGAATTTGGGAATGAGCCACATAGCTTGAGGCTTGGTTTGTGCACGAAAGGAATAAACCCATTCGGTAATATGACCAACAATTATAGTTCGTGGCCACTGATGGTGATGATTTACAACTTGCCCCCATGGTTGTGCATGAAAGGGAGTACATCATGTTGTCCCTAATGATTTCTGGTCCTAAGTAATTAGGGAACAATATCGATGTGTACCTATCCCCGTTGGTGGATGACCTAAAAAAGTTGTGGGATACTGGAATGACAATGTATGATGGGTTTCAGAAGGAGGAGTTTGACTTTAGAGCCATGTTGGTTTGCACCATTAATGACTTCACGCATATGGAAACTTGTCTGGCTATTCAGTTAAAGGTCACAAAGCAGGCCCTATTTTTTTAGAAGGAACAAATTATTGTCAGTTTAGGCATGGAAGTAAGACGGTGTATCTTGGGCACCAGAGATGGCTTCCAACAACTCATCCGTGGAGGAAACTTAGGGTTGAGTTCGATGGGAAGGTAGAGTTGGCACCCCATCTTCCCATTTTAACAGGTGCATCAATCTCGAACATGTTGCATAATTTTTTAAATAACTTCAGGAAGAGGAAGAGAAAACCTAAGGTTGCTGGTAGTTGGAAGAAGCTTTCCATTTTTAATTACCGTATTGGGAGAGTCTTGACGTCCGACACTGTTTGGACATGATGCATATTGAAAAGAATGTATGTGATAGTTTGGTTGATACTTTTATGAATATCCCTGGTAAGACAAATGATGGTTTGAAGTCAGATAAAGATATGGTTGAAATGGAAATTGAACCTAAATTGGCCCTCGAGGCCCGGGGATCGAAGACTTACTTTCCCTTGCTTGTTACACATTTTCAAAGATTGAGAATGAGCTGTTATGTTCCAGCCTGAGACGTATGGTAGTCCCGACAGACTACTCTTTGAAGGTTAGCAATCTAGTATTCGATAAGGTATTGAGATTGGGAAATATGAAATCGCACAATTCACATTGTTTGATTCAAGAATTTCTACCGGTTGCGATTATATCCATCTTGCCAACTCACGTCAGAAAGTGCATTACCCAGTTGTGTCGCTTCTTCAAGGCAATTTGTTGTAAGGAGATTAGGCATCAATGATTTTCGAACTTCAAGAGGAAATAGTAATCGTGTTGTGTGAGTTAGAGATATATTTCTCTCATTCTTTCTTTGACATCATGGTGCACTTGTTGGTGCACTTTGTACGGGAGATATTGATATGTGGTCCCGTTTATCTTCGATGGATGTATCCCTTCGAGAGGTATATGAAGATATTCAAGGGTTATTTGAAAAATCAGTATCACTTGGATGCTAGTATTATGCAGAGGTATGTGACCAAGGAGGCTGTAGAAAACTGTACTGAATTCATGAAGGTAGAGGAGTCGGTGGGTGTACCAAAAATGCGCCATGCAGATAAAGTGGGCGGAAAAGGTTTGCAAAAAGGAACTGGTGAATCTCTGAACCCGAGCCACAAGGCCACCTTCGACCTGTTGGCAGACCTTGGAAACCTGCAAAACAAGCCCCGGAGGATTTTGGGGAGAAGAGCTCTGATGATAAAGTCAGTAGACAACCGATTCACAAATAAAAAAAGCACACTCCCAAAAATAACTACATACCTTTCTATTTATATGTTTTAAACCCTAATTGTGGTTGCCTATTTCTTGGACTTACTTTTCCCTTGCCATGAGCCCAACCTGGTTGCTAAGTGTTTTGCCTTGATGGGTCGTGCTTGGGTCTTTCCTGTCATTAGGCCGAGGACCCAACGAGATCTTGATTTAGTTCATCATCATCAAGGGTCCCCCAGAAAAGCCAAGTGATCATATGTTATCAAAGTGTCATGCTCTCGAGCCATTATTGAACTTTGACTTGTCTTCGATAAAGATGACATCGAATGCATAAAAAAAATTTCGATGGCAGCGAGGCACTTGGTTTTCTTAAGATAGATTTTTTTTCTTGCACATTTTCTTTGAATCCCAACAGACACGTGTGGATACGGGAGAGTGTGAAGTCTGAGCACGTGGAGAAGTTTCTTCTCACCACTCTTCACGCTTTGTCAGGATTCTCGCTTTTCCAGGTAATTATTACCTACTGCCACTTCTCCCCCCTTGTTATTCTCCTCTTAATTCCAGATTTTCCTCCATTTAACTCTTCCCTTCTTTTGCAGGTGGTTTCATATTCCTAAAAGACAGTTTATCGCTTTCAAATTCTCCACTACTTCCAGCCTCTAATTTCTTTCACGAGTAAGTTTTTCTTGACAGGGTTTCCTCTTCTTTTAACCTTGATTCGTCTTTTGAGAATACTGCTTCTCCCCAATATCTTCCTAAATCTCTGTCTCCCTTAAAATCTGGGAGTCACGGTGAGTTTGGGGGTAGTTCATCGGAAAGAACCGCTTATGTATATGCAGAATCCAGTCCTCTGTATAATGTTTCTGGGTCCAGTGGAGTTCTGGCCAACTCAGCCAGGGGTAGAGCTTGCACATGCTCCCAAGTTATCAAAGGTGCCATAGCCCTCGATGATCTGGGTCCCATTAACGGGGGAACAACTTGGTACCCTGCTGCCGTCAGCATTTGAGAGATCTACCCAAGACTCAATGGCTGACTTGCAGCCAGCTCTGTCATACTCCTATTCTCTCGAACGCTTCTTTCATTACCTTCTATCTGAGAATCAGCGGAACACTTAGTAAGGTGACCATCTACGACCCTTGACACGTGGGTGGGGATCTCGAGAGCTACTATTCCAATTGCCGGCTCGATAGCCCCTTCCTGAGCAAGGGGTGCCCCCGTAGGGCCCATTATATTGGGATTCACCGATATTTACATCGGATCTGTCCCTATATTTTGTGCTACCATGAGCACCTTCATGCTTTGGGACACTCATGTATTTCACGCACCAACCTCTCTAAAGTACACCAGACCTCGAGGGTATACTACTCCTCGAGAGGGGTACACCAGCTAGCACTCGAACTATCAACCCCTCGAACATCATGCATTTGCCTTGAGGGATGTTAGCTCGAGCCATCCTTCATCGTACCATCAATCTTCGAGCCCCTATAACCATTAACCATCCGCCACCTGAGACTATCACTCTGGGATCATCACCCCTCGAACCTTTGGAACCATCAACCATTCGCCTCACCATCACTCGAACTATCAATCATCCACTCCTGGGACCATCACCCCTCGAACCATCCACCGCGCCACCACTCTAACCATCCATCACTCTGATCTTGAACAGTTGGTTCCTAACCCCTAGAACCATCAATCGCTCAAAGCAATCATCTAGTCCTTGAACCCTTCGAATCATCACTCCTCGAAGCCCTGGAACCATCCAACCCTGGAACTGTCCACCACATCTACTCGAACCATCTACCCCCTCGAATCAACTCGGACCTCTCTACTCTAACATCCACTCGAACCCTAACCACTCGGGCCCTTTCCACTCAAATTCCCTAATCAAACCTTCTCGACTCGACCCTCACTACTCGAATTCTCACTATTCAAATGCTCACCAATCGGCCCCTCACCACTCAAACCTTTTCACTCGAACCTTCTCCACTCTAACCTCTCTACTCGAACTTCTATTCAAACCCATGCCACTCTAATCCAGTGGCACTCGAACTCTCTCCACTCGAATACTCACCACTCGAATGCTCACTACTCGATCCATTACCCGTCGAACTAGGTGCCACTCGAACCTCTCTATTCGAACCCTCACTACTCGAACCCTTACTACTCGAACCCTTTCCACTCGAACCTCTATTCGAACTTCTCCACTCGACCTTCAGCATGCGAATTCGAACCTTCGAATCCCCTCTACTCGAATCTCTCCATTCAAATCCTCACCACATGAACCCAGTACCACTCAAACCCAATACCACTCCAATCCTCTCAACTCGAACCCTCTCGACTCAAACCTTCACCACTCGAACCTGTACTACTCAAACCAGCACGACTCGAGCCAATACCACTCGAACCTCTCCACTCGAATCTCTCCACCTAAACCTCTATTCGAACCCTCTCTACTCGAACCAGTACCACTCGAACCTCTGTACCCAAACCCTCTACTCGAACCCCTTACCACTCTAACTTCTACTCGAATGTTGATCTTCCTCTACTTGTACAAATGGAACCACCGAAGACCACCAGCTCTATTCCCACTCTTCCACTCTAATCACCGGATACCACCAGCTCTATTCCTACTCTTTCACTCTAATCACCAGAGACCACCAGCTCTATTCCCATTCATCCCCGTCTACCACCACCATCTCCCAACATTCCCGCCACCTCTACAGCCTAAGCCGACCACCTCCTATGCCCCACCTTCGCTAGAGACGACAAAGGCCCAGCCTGGATGACTTGTTTGAGAGGTGGCGCCGCCAAAAAAACCATCTATCTTCTTCTGCCACCACTAAGAACAATAAAGGCCATCGAACTCTGCTCCAACCCCGTCGGAGAGCCCTGTTAGCAAAAACCGCTACTACAACATCGATAAATACAGAAAACAGCACCTTCGCCATGGTAATGAAGCAAAATGAATAAAAACAGGGACATAAAAAAGAAGCAAATTTTAGATTAGAGAAACCTTGAAAGAAAATAGAGGCGTTGGAGGAACTATCATCCTCAGAGTCACTGCTGCAGATCGAAAAATAGATGAATTAGACACATGACAAAAAAAAGGAGTGTAGGCCGCGTGTACGACGGAGGGGAAAGAGAAAAAGCAGACTGAAGGATGTCATGACACGTATTAGTGGGGATGTAGAGGAGAAAAAAAAAGGAAAAGCCACCGAATTTGCGACGATGGAAAAGTTGCTGTTCTCGCATGGATCCGTGCTTTTAAGATATAGAGATAACGAGTTTGGGCAGAATATGAAAGCCCAAAAATTTAAAGTGTGTTTATCCCCTCTCCTTCTACCGTTCAGTTCTTTGGCTTGGGATTGACGCGCCAAAACTCGCTTATAAATAAAACGGTTGCATATCATCTCGTTTTCTCTTGCTGTAATTTGAGAAACTGAGAAAATGGGTATCCTGTGTTTTGTTCTGGATTTGCGAACTCTTCCGCCGTCGTTGCTTCGAGAGCTAAAGCTGGTAACTTATTCGTTGCGGTTTGGTGAATTCGTAATTCAATCGCATTCATTTTCAAATCGATTTTGTTGGCTACCTAGGTTGGAAACGTTTCATTTTTTTATTTAATTTGTTTGTTTTTTGGCAGTCATTGTTGCAGCTTGCGAACTACTATGCCGTCTACACTCGGAAGAGTAATAGCGATTCGAGAACTCGATTGAAACCGCTGCCTGATCGAATCGGTCTCTGCTATCTCTTCACGAACCGCATCTCGTGTTCTCCCGAGGTAATTTTCTGAAATTTCTCATGCTCATTGAATCCGTACGGTTTGTAAGTGTGCACATTAGGTTAGTAGTCTGTCTTATGATATGAGAAAATATGATCGTGTTTATGATGCGTTAGTTGAAGTTAGGGTTTCTGGTTGATGTGGTCTTTACATGAACTAGAGTGTGTTTATAATTGTATTTTGTTTGAGAAAGTGAAAATGTTTGAGATGTGTATTTCTTTTTTTTGATGACCAGCTGAAGGTTGCCTACAGTCCGATAGGAGACTTCAATCTTCGTGATTTTCATCATGCAGTGAATAGTTTGCCAACTGATGCGTTAGAGTTTAACGGTTCTGGAGCTCTCTCATTTACTGGTAATGCTGTCTGTGAGAATAGATAATGTTACTTTTCATTTGTTTATTCCTTCATAGAATGGGTATAGTTCGTTCCTTGTTTTACTCCTTGTTTGATGAGATTTATTTAATTTCTGTCACAGATCTGAAATTTTCAAGTGTTCTTAATGATAAAGTCTTGTACTCATGGGGGGAACATGATAAACATGTTACACGAAAATTGTATGTTATAAGCTGTTGTATAGTTCAGAATATGGACTTCGAGACAAAAAAATCTTTAATGGTGAGTCAAAGTAGATCAATGTCATTGATTTGTTAATGTCGAGGGGCTGTTACATTGGCTCTTACTCCAAAATTCATATCGTCTATGCTAGGATGCAGCAGATAAATGTGTTTCCATTGAGTTTACTTTCATACAGCACAATTCAGAACAGTTGGCGTATAGCGCTGAGGATATCAACAACTTTGAAAAGCTAATTGGTGATCTTGAGAATTGCTCATTTCACTCCTATGTTTCAGGTTAAGCGCTCCCCTTATTGTCAGAACTTTGTTTTCTTTTCTTCCAGTCCTCAGTTCAGGTTGATGAACTTGATCATTGACTTTCATAGACCCACCCCTTTAAAGAAAGTGGTTATCTGTTTTTTTTTCAAATGATTTTGCAGATTCACATATCTATTCTGGTATTGTAAAGCGCTGGTTTCCGGAGTTGATAGACGACATGGAAGAACTTCTACAGACTCGATTCATCTTCAAGTCTAACCTGATAGACAATGTGAACCAGTTGTCATGCAACATGTATAGATGTTTGTATCCAATAGTTGATGGGTTCAGTTCTTGTCAGGTATAGCTAATGGTACCACTTAGGAACTTTTGGTTGATCAGGCTGTGTGTTTCATGTGGTGTTTCATGTGGTGTTGTGAGAAGAGAAAACAAACAAAGAAAAAAAAAGATAGAAATTCATTGTCTTAACTAAGTTAGTGTCTTAGGAACCTCATTAACTGATGAGCCCTGGAACAGAAATTGGTTTTTTCATGATTATTCTTCTATTTCTGTTTTTTCCTATCTGTGTATTTGTGTACCTTCTAGAATGATGAACTACTTAAAGCTGCAATTGCAAACTTAGCTGATGGTGTTCTCATATGATTCATTACTATGCACAGACTTGATGTCCATGCAAACACAACTTCACATGTTTTCTGTTCATCTTTATCAACTAAGATAACTAATATATTTATTACATTTGCGTTGCAGAGTTGCAGGTGCCATGGTATTCCAATGGAAGCACCAAATGACCAGATTGTCCAGAATTGTTATTGTCCAGTAACTAGACAACCACTTAGAGAATTGGATTTGATTGAGAATTCTATAAAGATTGGAGAAAGTACAGTCTTGTTAATGCCTTCCTTTCAGTGCTGTCAGCAGCTACCACACGTATCTTTGCCGATGGATTTCACTGTTCTTAAAAGAACCCATGTAGGATCACTAAGTGAAGGTAGTTAATGCTGAAATTAACGCGACCCTATTTCAAAGCCTATGTCAATTCAAATTTTCCATCTCAGGTCCCATTATATGATACTTTTCATGGTTGTCAAGACACCTCTTATATCTCTAATACACTTTCACATATTCAAAATACTTCATTTTCAAGGATATCCAACGGTGTTGCTGTACGTTGTACAGACCTCCATTATCAACGATTCAACATATATGGAAACCATTTTCTCTCATGGTTATTGCATGTTTTGGGGTTTATTTTGGCCTGTCTTTATAAGATCTTTCCATAGACCATAAGCAATTTTTATCATGACAAGTTATACCTTGTAACTGTTTTCAATACAGAGTTGCATGACAATCCTGCTCTGCTTTGTTTCTTTTAATAGTAAATTATTTAAATTTCTTCTATGTGTTATTGTACTTTATGATCGGATCTCAGTAATGATAACCTTACTTTCTGTAGACATCAATAAAGTATAAGGTTTATAAAAAACTTTGAATCTTTAGATTAGTCATTTTTCGCATGACCATTATGCTTATTGAAGTCACACAATATTGGAATCTCAAATAACTGACTGCAAGTCAGCTAACATCCCTTATCCTTTCGGCAGCAATTAAATTAAGCTGTTTTGATCCTATGAATTTTCCAGATGAACCGTAGCTTCATAAACTGTGGAAACATGTTTGACTAAACTCCAACTGCATAGTACATGTTTTTAATATTCTCTTCATTTATTATGGACAGAGGCTATTGTTGGTGCTTCTTATGTTGTTGTTGCATCAACATATGATGAGGACGATGATACAGACAATTCAGAGAAAAACAGCCATCGTAGGGACAAGGATCTCTCCTTTATTGAATATGATGTTTATCATTCCAGTGAGGGATAAATAGGAATGATTTTGGAAGAGGCTGTGAAACTGTAAGCAAGTTTTTGTTTTTTCAGCTGAAAATTGAAGCTCTTCATTTTGCCTGTTTGCTGGCAGTTTTCCAGGTGGTCTGTCATCTGCTAAGTTCCCTTGACCAGGGGTTGGTTTGCTCTTCCTACTGCAATGTTCAAACCATGACAGAGGCTTCATTTCTGTGCTACTATGTCCTACTGCCTTCAGATAAAGGAGTGATGCTTCTGCGGGTAATCTTTCTGACTCTTCTATATTGTAGATATCGCCCCATTCATACTTTTCTCTAATCTTCATTTTGCAGTCATTTCATTCAATGGGTACTTTATTTCTGCTTTTGTAACCTTTAAATTTAGTACGTTGTTTTTATATCTGGGGTTTCTTCCAGCAATATTTCCATGAGAATGCTGAAGTATTTGAACGTCTGATATTGAGATTTCGAGTACTTATCTAGTTAGGCATGTTTGATTAGCTTCATTATATCTCTTGCCTGATAATTGTTTAATCATTGATGTACTATGGAATGACAGCGACTTGTTTCATCAGAAGAAATCCTTCCTGTATCTTTTGGAAGCCAGTTTACTTACAGTGCACAGGCCAAGGAAATGGAGCATGCCGTTCAGTCTTCCTTGCTTAAGGTTCAATCTCTCCTTACTTCTTTTATTCCCCACACATGCATGCAAGATGCAGCTAGATTATCTGCCCATTTTAAGTGTCGGTCAAGTTTACCTTACAAATGCTATCTACATCTCACAAAGCAGTTTTAAAGCTTCTTCAAATGTACCCTTTTAATGCAAAGAGAAGATTACAGGACACTGTACTGGGCTTAAAGGAGCAGAATTGCAAAACAAATGTCCTTTTCTGTTAAAGCTCCTTCAAGTTCTATCATTTCTTACAGTAATGGGGAGCAAGTATACTTTGACACACACTTTTAAGAGGAAAAAAACTTAATGCTCTTGTTTTAAATCAAATGCCGTTCTTCGACATAATGAGCATACAATCTCACATTGATTTATTATAACCAGATGGAAGCAGCCGCCTATAATCCACTTCAGCACGAGAGAGGCTTCCATCAAAAGCTAAACTTGCTTGTTAAAGAGAGTCTTCAATTTGGGTAATCACCACCTTTCTCCATCAAATGGATTTGAAGTTACTAGACAAAGGAAATCACTGTTTTTATGCTGACCTTAGAAATTCTAAGTTCCAACTGCTTGAATTTATGGTGTTCTCACTTCTCATTTATGGACAGATTTAAATGATTATATATACATATTTCATAGAAAGAGTTAAAACTTTTTATGCAGTTTGAAGTTCTATCAATTGTCCTGTGTATTTGCAGTTGTTTTGTAATGACTGGATTGTTAATGGTTCTTATTGATGAAGTTCTAAAATATGTATGTTATGTATTAATCGAAGGGCTGCACCTATGATTTACAAGTTTTGATCTGCACCTATGATTTACAAGTTTTGATGAATTTGATTTGTAAATTGCTATCCCAGTTACAAATTTTCACAAGGAAGCGACACTAGTAGCTGCATCACAAAAATAATATAATGCTGGTGAACTTTTCTCCTTCACTGAATTGATAATATCATGTAATGTCAAAATCTCCCAGTATAGATATTTTTTTTCTTTCTAAGGAAGCATTAGAACCTATAATCACGTACATTTGAAGCTAATTCTATGAACAATATCCTAATATTTCACAAAGCTGGAATTGTAAACTGTTGAATTTTGTTGATGCTTTTATGTTATTGACTTGTCTATCACAATTCATGACTTGCTCTTTCAATACACAGGGCGATTTCTCCAAAGGTTAGACAGGAACCTGGAGAGTCAAGCTTAACCCCTCAAGACTCAGAAAGGGTTGTAGGATTAACTCACACAGCTGCTTTGCTTATCAAAGAAGATCAAATGCCACAATCAAATGAAGACACTGAAAAGATGAGCAGTATAGGCATAGCAGCAGAATGGGAGAATCTGGTTTTCATTGAAGTTTCAGATTTACAGTCTCCCAAACCAGTCTCCAAACCCATATTGGATTGTCCGGTACCATCACAACAGAGCAATAGGCAAGTAGATGACAAAACTTCAAAAATCCTGGAGAGGTTGGAGGTCCCTAGGCAGTTAAAGAAGAAGGCAGCTTCTCCCAAAACTCCAGTCACCAGTTCCACTGAATCATCTTTGCAGACAAAGAAGCCTCTAATCCCATTCCCACACCTGCCTGCATGTTCTGGTGATCTGCGTACAATAGCTAGCCAGCCAATAAAGCCTCTTATATCATTTTCACAAGGGCTTAGTCAGAATTTTGCCAATGATCTGGGTACACGAGCAAGTCAGCCAATGAAGCCTAATTTCCCAAAGCTAAAGAGGAAAAGATAGTTGTAGCACAGTTTCCCAAAACTAAAGATGAAAAAAGCCACGATGGTACATTGTCTTACATACAGTCTATTGCAGCCCTTCACCATAATTCTCAGGAGGTTAGTCTTCTCAACTGTTAAATCAATCGTGATGTTTTTGTTCTACTGAGCATGTTACTATCTGGAAATTGGGGGGAAAATGATCTTTATATTTTACATTGACGTTTTATAGAGTTGTACTGTTCATGCTAGATGGGCTTATTGAGATAATATAGAAATATTCATGGACTTCTTATTGAGATCCAATATCCTTACCCACCTACATGAGTCCTTCCACATATACTTAATGGTTGATATTAAAGGGATTTTCTTACAACTTTTAGTTTTGTATTCCTGCTGAAGAGTCTCATCTATCCTAAAATATATTTTCAAAAAATCAGGGCATTTGCTCCATGCTATGGACGTCCATTTTCAAAACTGAAATGCATATAGACATCATTTTCAAAATAGAAATGTTTACTAACATTTCTATTTTAGGATAGAGGAAGTAATTCTGAAAGATAACCGGACCTGCTAAATTTTTTTGCCTTTTAAAAAGAGAAAAGAAAGAGAAAGTAGTGTATCTATATGCATTTTACATCCAATGCATTATGCATATAGGTGTCAATTCGGGTTATCGTATCAGGTTCGTATCAGGTTGGAAACGTGTCGTGTTGAAACATGTCGTGTTGAAACATGTTGGGTTGAAACGTGTTGATTTCATTTGTCGTGTTGTGTCGGGTTGGGTTGGGTTACTGTCGTGTCGGATTGAAAACATGTCAGTTTTTTTCCTCGGGTGGGGTCGTGCCGAGTCGAGTTAATATTGGGTCGGGTTACTGTTATGTAATTTTTATACTTGGATTAGGTTGGGTTGGATTGGGTTATTGTCGTGTCATTTTTTGTATTGAAGTTTTGTTCGGGTTATAATGTTTCATATTGGATTTAGATATATTTTGGGTTGGTTCATTTTAGATCGGGTTATTATACTACCGATTAAATTTGGATTGGTTTAGGTTATATTTCAATAATATTATTGATAAACTGCACTATTATCAGGTTTTTGTTTTATTGTAACTTGTAACTTGTAAAATGGAAAAACTTGACTCGTAAATCCAAATTAAAATCCGCTTGAAAGTGATGCTACCCTGTACACCCCTCATTGTATTTTTCAAGTACGTAACAAAATATTTATCAACAATTGAGGATAAAAATATATTTGCAATCATTTTCGATTTCTCTTTCTTACTTCTAAGTAATCAACTTTAAATTACCCTAGCACAGGTATTAGCGTTTTTCAACATTTCACAAAAAAAATTAATTTAATATTTCTATATCTAGGCAAGAATAACAAAAATAATGTATTTTGAAATAACGAATAATGGGTAACACAATTTTGGGCCACAGAGTAATTTTTCAAGACTGTGTAGAAATATTCAATGTTAACTTTCAAGACTCTTATGTTCACCCATACATGACCAAATTGCAAAGTCGCAATAGTTTATTATCGAATTGCTTTTTGGTATTGTTAATTTCGTGATTCAACAATTCCAACTTTCTTGGAGGGACCTAAGTGCAAAAAATAAAATTTACTCGTAACTCCAAATTGATATCCACTCGAACGTGATGATATCCTATACACTCCCATTATATTTTTCAAGTCCATAACAAAATATTTATCACCAATTGGGTCCAAGAACATATTTGTAATCCTTTTCGATTTCTCTTTCTTACTTCTAAGTAGTCAATTTTAAGTTACCCTAGAACATGTACTAGCGCTTTTCAACATTTCACCAAAAAAATATTTGTTTTCTATTTCTATATTTATGCAAGAATAACAAAAATTGTGTAATTTGGAGAGAAGGATAATGTCGTAACTTTTTTTGGGCCATGGTGTAATTTTTCATAAATATGTTAGAGGCGCTTTTGTGCCTACTATCTTAGTTGAATAGCTGTGTTGAGTATTCATTGAATTCAATTCACTTTTTAAAATACGTTAGTGCATTTTTGTGTTGTATTAAATATTTGATTATAATTTTTTAAACAAAAAACTAGTGGAGTCCCACCACGCACATTGCACGGTATTATTAATTAAAAAATTAGGATTACTTTTATGTATTTTGGTGTCTTACATTTAAATTGAAAATAAAGAATTTTATTTACAATTTTGAAGTTTAGTTATCTAAGGAAAACTATGAGTAATGAAGTGAAATAATTAGTTTAGTTAGAAATCATTACATATTAATACAATAAAAATAATTATTTTTATAATATTTCATTCAAATTATTTTAAAAATAGTTATTTATATGTTGAACTCATTTTAAAGGTTATCATAATTATATATATCACTGAATAAAACTAAATATCGAATATTCTTATTAGTCCACTAATTATAAAATACTCCCATTGAACAGTTACTCGGTCTATAACAAGAATTTGTGATAATTTGTTAAATATTATTTTTATAATACTTTTGGAATTGATTTTTGAAATTAATACTTAGTCGACTCTTTATATTTACTAATTCAAAATCATAATTTTAATGAGACACCTCTCTTTGTTTGACTATTATTCATTAGACTTATAAATTTAGTCGTGTGCATTTTAACTTAACCTTGTGCAGTCACATTTGTTATGAGTTGACTTTACGTACTAGTAATCATATCTGTAAACTCGTAATATATAACCCCCCACTTTATTCTAATAAGTCTGGCTAAAGAATTTATTAGTTTGACGCATAACCAAGTTGACTTGGTTCCATATTAAATGTTAATTGACCTTTTTATAACTATATAAGTTTTGGGTTGATTATGCATTGGGTTATATAATTGATTTATTGGGTTGAATTAGGTTCGTATTAAATCGGGTTTGGGTTGGATCGGGTTTGGGTTGAGATCGGGTTCGTGTTCAGGTCGGGTTCGAGTCCAGATTATTGGGTCCTATTCGGGTTTTGGGTTGACTTCGGTCGTGTCGGGTTTGGATACATGTCAATATTTCTCGGGTCAAAATTGGGATTGGGTTGAATGTGGTCGTACCAGGTCGGGTTTGGGTCAATATTTCTCGAATCAGATCGAATTTCGGGTTCATTCGTTCGTATCAGTCCAGGTCGGGTTCTCGATTCGGGTCAAAGATTGGCAACTCTATGCATATAGCTTAGACTGAATCCATGGTACACTACCTTCCATGTTTGAGATAAAACATTTAGGGTGTGTTTGGTGGAACTGTGCCTATAAGCAAATCAGTTTATTTTAAAAGTAGGGGGAGGCCAGCTTATGTTTTCTTCCAAAATTAGCTTCTGCTTATAATATAAACAGTTTTTGTTTAAGAGTTTACCAAACACAAAAAAAATAGCTTAGCTTATAATCAAAACACACCCTTAAACCGTATATATTTCGTATTTCTGTTTGTTATAAAACATAACTTAAGTTGTTGATGGATACGGCTTTGGTTGAAGTTGAAATATTAGACATTTGCATAGAAATAGAATAGTTGGCTATGCTTTCGGCAAACGGGACCAAGTGAAACGTTTGTATCTTCACTGAGATGCTTTTAATTCATAATAACAGTTAAAAGAACCAGGAGTAGCTGAGTAAACTACGATGTCTAGTAGAAAGTTAAATGGCTGTTTGACATGAAAAGGATGTGATCTGATATTAATAAAACTTAGGGGCCAATTGTTGGGATCATTCTCATATATAGTGTTTGGCTTAAATATATTGGAATCAAATTTGGGAGAATTTTAAATTCAAGGAAATTTTCAATTCCCCGAATATGATTTCGATTACAGCCTACTATAATCCCACTTCAATTCCCATTCCCATTCCCCCTTTAATGTGGGGTTATGCCAAAGTGGAAGCAACTTTAGTTATTATATAAATTAGTGTTTAGGGGGTAGCAGCCATATGGAGATAACAACGGACAAACAAAAGTGGTTTAATCTATTTTTGCTTAAGTGCGTTTTGTGGGTTGGTTTTGACTTGAGAATGCAGCCTTTCACTGTTACTAGTAGGTTATAGATAATGATGACATCACTGAGTTTAGTGCTCCCGGCGATGCATCTTACTGCTGCTTCTTGTTTTGCTTATGTGATTTTTCTGCCTGTAGCAAATATGGCCCCGATATTTTAATAATGGCTTCGTTTAACTGTAAAATTTTTCAATCATGTTTGACCATTAATAACAAACATTATATCAGATGTCTTTGGATTTTCTGTAACACATTATTTTTAAAAAGTAAAACTTTATTGTCCGTTATCAAAACTCAAGTTATGAGTGGTCAAACCTACCTTGAATTTTCTTTGAAAATGTCATTTGTTAAAAGACCAGAGTATGCATGCTACAGCATTTATATTGTTTGAAGCTCCTGAACCAGGTGTAATTTCCTGTCAAAACTTCAACCCCAGGGCTTATACTCACAGAAGCGGTAGATGATACAGAATGTATATGTTTTTTTGGGATTAGCAAGGAAACTAGAATTCATTTGAACTACTTTCTTGTTATTTTACAACATTTCCGTCCTCAGAAAGTACTCCTACCTTCAAATTGATTCAAGTGCGCCATCTCAGGAATGATTGTTTGAATTGTTCGAAGTCATTTTCCTGTTAGATGGGCACATTTGTCTCATTCCGCATGCCATACTTGGTCATGTTTTAATTGCATTCGTGCACTCGCGGAATTTTCTTGGTCGGTGCATCCGAGTGGGAACACAACCGCATTGCACAGAACCGCCACAGCTAAGTAGTAGGTTCATTTTCCTCTTAATTCCTGAGGATATGATATGATTTGTGCAAGTGCATGGTTGAAAAACACGCATAAGCCTTTTGATTCTTTTTACCCTTTTTCAAAACCAAAAATGCCTTCATAGAAGAATACTCAAAAAGCCTTTTGTTTCTTTTTTACCAAAAAATGCCTTGATAGAAGAATATTCAAAGATACTCAAAGATACACAGCCCATCTCAATGGTCAATATGGTTGGTTGGTGTTTGGTATTCTCCCATTTCCCACCATCCATGACCATCATTACCTTTAACCATATATACCTAATCCTACTTCCTTTATATATATCCCTAAGCAAAAATAAACAAATAAAACAAAGGGTTAATTTTACTACACTGAAATTAGAAATACTACAGCTCACACAATAACCAATACCATGTCACATCCACCACCGTCAAAATGCAAAGGTGCCCCAACCCGTGGAGTAACTAAGACCATTTCCACGATCTTTGGTCTTTCCATTAACCAACTTTCAGCCAAAAGTAGTGGCATCAACGGCGCATTATTTGATATCTTTATTCAGCTACTCTCTCTGTACAGGGGGGATGAGGTGGTCTAGTTTCTGTCAGCACGAGTTTGGTTTAATGACAAACTCTTGCCTCGTAGAATTGCATCCATTAATCCCCTCAAAAGTTCTCCTTGTGGAAATCAAATTTGGTGTCTGATTTACGAGAAAAATCCGAGGCTAGCTGTTTTAGCTCTTTAGTAAGTGCCGGTGCCCCACAGTAAAACACCCCTGAAAAGATAAGCATACAAAAGTCTCATAAATATACCAGCAAAGTCAAGCCATGTGTTTCATACCGGAATATATACTCCCTATGAAAATTGGTGGTGCCAGGTATCATCATAATCATTCAACAAAAGCTAAACCACTAGGGGGTAAAAAGCAAGTGGCTCCTTTTGTGAAGGGTAACTAACTAAAAGACAAGGCATGTGTTGCTTTTTTCTTCCTCTTCTGTGTGTTGATTTTGACCTGATCTCAAGCTGAGGTCTTAATCTTAAACTAAACTTTTATTAATATATGACAAATAACAGTTAAACATGGAACACGATAAACATAATTCTAATTGATCACGTATGACCTCTGTCCTATAAACTCTCAGCACCACAAAAGCTTAAGTTAAAGATTAGCCATGCTGTAGAAGTTTTTGTCCTGATATCTTTTTTTATTCCTTTAGATCCTAGGTAAGAACTTTACTTGATAGCAATTGAGATAAGGCATATCAAAAGCTGTAAACTTACCAACTCTCTGGTCTTTGTGATTGAGAGCTATACGTTTGTAGACGTTGCGCCAATTAGGCTTGGCGAAATGAGACTTGACCCGGGTTCCAGAAACAACATCCACACCATTTTTAGCATGGTTTAGAGACTGAAGCATAGTGATAAGAGCAGACCTAGCATCACCTTCTTCATACACACTAGTGCAGTAGTTATGCATCTCTATCACTCCCTTCTTATCCGTTTCAGCAACCTCGTTCATGATCCCTTTGAACCAGTCGAACGATCCCTGTTCCCTCGTAACCCAGTAGAAGTACGCCCTCTTTGTCTTGAAGTTGCCTCCACTCCCGGAAGCCGCGCCTTTTCTCTTCTGAGTCAAGGGGCTGCTGTTTGGGGGTGTGGCGCCGCCATTCTCCAAAGCCTGCTCTTCCTCTTCGATGGCTTTCATGTTGTTCACAATGTCCTTCACAATGCTGATCATCGGAGTGGCTCCTATTCCCAGTCCCACTAACAGCACAACGTCGTACTTCTTGTAGTCTTGAGCTGGTGCTCCATATGGACCATCAATCATTACCTTTGGGAAACTGTTTTCAATAACATGTTTAGTATTCACTAAAATACTCGTTTCCGAATTTAAGATGTAGTACTCCCTTGCATGCATGATCTCTCTAGCGTAAGAAAAGATCATGTGTGTAATTAATTATAGGAATCTATTATTGTAAGTGAATCTATAAGCAACTAGAGGAGGAAATTTCCATTTAAAATACAGTACTATATACTAGTGACGGATCACTTACTTGGGGCTGTACTCTAATCCACCTTCCAAATGATCAGGCTCGAATCTGAGGAGTCCGCTTTTCCCTGTTTGTGGTGGCTGACAAACCTAACCAATTCCAAACATTACCAATAATTTAGCTCATATAATTATTAGAACCATTAGTCTAGCTACATATAATCAGGTGACTTGTTTATCAAATAAACTGGTAGATTCTAAATCTTTCATGTGTAGGAATTAATTATTTTCGGTTCTCTTTTAAAGCATTACACTTCTTTTCCTTTTACTATTCACGCACATTTTATCGTCAATATCTCTAATTTTATGTATTTACAAATTATAAAAATCTAATATATTCAAGAAAAATATATTAAGGTCCCGCATGACAGTATTAATAGTGTGTTGAATGGAAAAAGAAAATTTGGATAAATTGATTTTTAACAAATGCAAACAAATATATTACCAATTATTGAGAGTTGGTGCATCCCCATGGCAATAATTGTGGCGCAATTTGACATTACTATCACGAGTGGGGAGGGATATTTTCAACTATCCGATTATGATATGTTTGTTGGGATCCTATTCATTAACATTTCCGTAGATACAAAAAACACGGTTCTTGAACCCGGTGACCAATCCAAAAATAGGTGGGAATTTTAAAATCACCAAATCAGTTAATTGGTTTACCTCAGAGAAAACAGCTCTCAATTGTCTGGTCCAGTCGCCAAGAGTTCGAATATGAACGCTCAAGTATTCATCTCTAGGAGCTGAAGTTATGGAAAATGGGTGCCTGTAATTTTAGACCGCACATGCATGCATCAATATCAAGGCAGATAAAAAAAAACTCCAATCAATCATATAAAACGAGTTGAAGTTTGACAATTTCCCTTCTTTTTTAAAAGTGGGAAATCGATTAATGCAGCATTTTTAAGTTTGAATTCTTGAACCATCATGGAGCCAAAATAAAAGTAATAGTCAAGGTCAACCGTGAGAAGCTAATTTTTCTTCTTCCTTTTTGGCCTTTTATTTCTATTTTTCGGCTCACTTCAATTGTACGTGATTAATTAAGTGCAGAAGAATAATAATTTGTAACTTATAAAAATTGAGTGGCTGCTTACCACTCAAAGGGGGAGACAGCTGCACAATTGACGAACATGTACTGCCCACTTTTGTATTTGAATCCCTGTGGCTTTGACATGTGCAGTGCCAACACGTTTCCGGGATACACCGCTACCTGCAATTTGATCCACACATTCCGTTAGTTTCACCCACAGCTAACTAATTCTGAATTTTCAGAATTGATTTATTCATCGTATATTTTCCCTGCACGTAATTAATCACCTTGAGTATGTTGACAGGCTTGATGCTTGATCTGAATGCCCGGATCAATCTCTCCCCAGTGTACAGAGCCAACGGGACTGCCAAGTACATCCACGTCTGGATTTGCATTATTTAGATACGTCAGCAGCGTTAAAAGAGCCGTGTTTGTAATACTACAACTTCCTAATTACTAACCGTCTTCTTCTGCCAATCATGGGTCAGGTAGAGCTTGTAACCATGTACGATGAGGAGAGCGTAGACGATGATGAAGAGGTGGTGGGAGTACCAGAACGCATTGAATCCGGTGAGCCTCTTGAGGGGCTTCGGCAGGTTGAGTTTGTTGCGCCGGAACCATGGGCTGGCTAGGGTGAAAGCTATGGCCATCAGAACCACCATTACAATTCCAGTCACTCCTTCCACACTCTTCACAAAATGCCAGTAGTTTTTAGGCTGATCCCCGAAGAATTGATGCATCGGCGCATATTTCTCAGGGCTCGCGTGGATCAACCTCGGGAAATCACACGTTAAATGCGCAATCGCGTGTATCCCAACTCCCAATGCAATCGCGATCGCTATCACCTACAACAAGAAGAAGAAGTTAGGGTCGCAAAAATCCCCGTTACTGTTCAATCGAGACATATTGTATAGCTCAAAACTACTTGCTTTGTGAAAGTTGAGGTTGTCGTCGAACGGAACTGCACCGCCCAGCCTGGTCTTGTTTCTAAGCCAGGTGATGGTGTTTCTACAAACCGGCAATAGGATGAGAGCCATGTTTAGCTTGGTTGTCTCGGCTCCACCTTTGGCTAGGGAAACACAGGCTCCCATGACTTCATAAGCAGCTCTATTTTTGTACTGTATGTATTTGTATGCAAATAGCCCTGCCATTACTCCAATCCACAAGGCCAAAACCCAGATTCTCTGCCAATTGTCCACCAAAAAGTACCTGAATTCTTCGTACCATCTTCTTACCACATTATGGTCCAAAGTTGGCTTCAGTTTTTGGCTCAGCATTTGGCTCAAAATCTTGCTTTCACCCCGCACTTGTTTGGCTGTATGAGGTGCTTGTAACAACAGCATCTCCAGGTTTTCCAGCTGTTCATAAATAATCAAAAAACATTTAATTGATCACAGTTATAAAAATTGATCACTCGATTATTATGATTAATTAAGTTTTTTTTTACCAGGATGTACCCCTTGTTGTTGGGGTCCAATTCTTCCATGATCAGTGCTGCATATTCATCAGCCTGCTTCTGAATGTTGGATAGCTTATTCGCAGAAGCACTAAGGCTAATAATCTGACAATTTAAGAAGGGAAAAAAAATCAAATTTCAAACTCAACGTATTCAAGTGAGTGACTGGGTCAAAAGTTTGATATAGTATTTCCCAGTTGTTCCATACAAATTAAATAGTCAATAAACAAGATTATTACCTCCTTCACTTCCTCCTCAGTAATTCTGCCATCAGCATCTTTATCAACCCTGTTAAGACAAAATAATTATAGTACCAACAATGATTAATTAAAGAGAAATTAATGGTGATGGCGAAGTAATGGCTCCTCACATGTCAAAAAACGTTTGAAGCCGAGTATCAAAGCTCTGATCAGACATTTGCTCCCAGAAATCTTTCAGCTGCGATTTGTTTATCGAATCTCCGGCGATGTTCCTCCGCCTTCCCATGGCATCAAAAAGCTCTCCGGCGAAATCCTTAGACTCCTTATTCATACCTACCATGGAAGGAAGAAAATTAATCTTCCATGTTAGGTGAGACTTTTAAGTTTTTCATTTCTTTTATCGTGGTATCAGAGAGCAGGGAATCCTTACCTATGCATTCCCAAAACTGTGAACGGGGGAGCAGCCCGCCGTTGTCTTTGGTGAGGTCGTCGAACCGCTTCTCCACGGCGGCCCAACCGGCGGCACCGTCGGTTTTGCTAATGAACTTGAGCCCCATGAGAGCATGCGCGGCGGCGGATTTCGTCCGATCGTACTTCCCCATCTGCGGCCGCCGGCTGAACGAGGTCAGACGCTTGAGCTCCTGCGAGAAATGCTTGAACTTGGACGAAGCATTCCTCACCATGGACGACTTCTTCTCGAGCCCCCTCGCCAGCAATGCCAGCTCCGGCTCCTCTATCTCCCCGCCGCCGGCGGCCTTCACGCTGTGCACCGCCACCGCGTCGTCGGAGACCTCCAGCGTGATCTCCACGTACGCGTCGTCGCCGGAGTTGGTGCTGGAGCTCGCCATGTCGCCGGGGATGTTGAACCTCGCGCTCTTCTTGCTGCTACTGCCGCCTTTCTTCGTCAGCGGTCCGCTGTAGTTTAGGAGCTCGGAGTCGGAATGGCGGTTGCGGTGCTGAATATCCATGCTGTTGTTCTTGTGCATTCTGTACATATATATGTGAATATCGGAAGGGTTTTGTTTCTTCGGAAAGAATTAAAGGGAGGGAATCTGTTGAGGGGGTTAAAAAATGAATTGAATAGTGGAGTAGAATTGCGAGAAATGAGGAGGGGCGAAATGGAAGTATCCCTCTCCAATGTTTATGTAAACGTGTGTTTCGGGGAGGAAGAGAGAGGCATCCCTCTTATATATTTGTTGCAAAATTTGTTGTCCCTGGATTTGTAGGAAGCACACAGGATGGATCTTTTGTTTGACCGTGGATTGTTTTTTGTTTTCTTTCCGACTCTTTTCTCCTCCACTCCTATTATTATTAGGCTACATGCAATAACATAGCTATATGGGTTTAATTTCTAAATCATGTGTTTAATTTTGTCTAGATTGTAAAATGACCAATTCGTATACCGTACCTGGCTACCAGAATGTGCATTTTAATACAAACATTTGTGCATACGATACTTATATAATAATTACATATTCAATACAATAATGCACAATTTCACACAAGAGAATATACGTCCTTGAAATTTAAAATGCACAAATTATATTTGGGGATACAGTACTCGTAATACCCCAGGAATACCATATAATTTACCTTAAATAATACATATTTTTTTTATCAACATGTGATGAGGAATTCCACAATACTATTTTCTCTATTACACACATATAAGAAGAAAATTATTACTAAAATAGGCAATTCCTTCATCCATATATAAATGTGTTACCCCCTTTGTCCCAGTCATTTCTGTACACTTTCTTTTTTTAGGTATCCCACCAAAATCTGCGCACTTTCCATATTGAAAAAATTTCTATATGTCATAGGACAAAAAATGCCCTTGACCTAACTAAAAATTACTCACAAAACCTAAACCTAACCTCATCAACCCTCATTGCATTTACTTTTCTCTCTCTCTGCCTCCAACTTATATATTTGCGCCTCCCACTCTTTAGTGCTCAACTCAACTCCTCAGCCACCGGAGGGCGGCACTCCTCATCGTACGGCCAACTACGGCGGCACTCCTCCACGCCAGCTCCTCCGCATACAGCTCCTCCACGGCAGCGCTTCTTCGCGTTCGGCTCCTCCACGGTGGCGCTCCCCGCGCACGGCTCCTCTACAGCAACACTTCTCCACGTTCGGCTCCTCCACGGCAGCGTTCCCTGCGTGCAGCTCCTCCACGTCTCATCTCCGTCGATTGTTGGAGGCGAGACGTGGAGATGCGACGGTGCTGGTTGACGTGGTGGAGAGGGTCGCATCTCCGTCGACCGGCTCCGCCACGTCTCGCCTCCATCGATTGTTTCCCTTTCTCCGGCTACCCGATTATTCCAGATCTGGAGCACGTCTCTTGCAAGAATAATACAGTTGGCGAGAATAAGGGGGGACAAAGGGCTGGTCGAAGTGGTGGCATAGAGGCTGCGGCGGCATATGGAGGGGCGAAGGACAGAAGGCTGGGAGAGGTGGGGGCATTTTGGACATTTCACTCCCTCCAAATTTAACCCAGTCATTTCTCTCTCTGCAGAAATGAAATGAAATGAGTAGATTATTAGTGGATGACATAGTTGTAGGAGCCTGGATTTAGGTGAATGAAATGAGTGGATGAAATTGAATTTAGAAATGGGAGTAGATGAAATTGAAGAAATATTGTCACAAAAGAAAAGTGTGTCAAATTTACAAAAACAATCATAAAAGGAAAGTGTGTCAAATCCAATGAAACATATGTGTCACGATGAATGTTATAAGATTTCATATAATAATAGGTGTGTTTAGCAGAGTTGTACTTATAAGCAAAGCTGGTTTATTTTGAAAGAAAGGGAGACCAGTTTATGCTTTTCCTAAAAAAATAGTTCTACTTTTGAAATAAGCACTTTTTTAGCTGTTTACCAAACATAAAACAGGTGTTTAGCTTATAAGCAAAACACTTATAAGCCCTACCGAACAGAGCTAATATCATATCTATTTATCAATGGATATTTATAATTTAAAAATATTAAAATTTAATTCATAAACAATTTAATTCATAAACAGTGATGCAAGACAATTTTATGGAGAGAAAGGAAGTATAAGAGAATAACTTTTCATGAAAAATGGAAAGTATAAGGAACAATGTCCCTGGATGTATTATTATCGTATACAAGCCCTTCAAGGAAGGTTGTGGAGCTATGGGTTGACATTATTTCACATGATCCGGAAAGCCAACTCGGTTCCATATCCCTTTGTCCATATATCTACATATATAGTGCAGGTATTATAATACTATTCATCAATAAAATTGATACCATTTGAACCGTAAAAATTTATAAATGTAATATTTTTGGAGATACTGCTAGATTAATCTTAAGAATAAGTTTTAGAATATCTATTTTTTTATTTATAATTTATAGTTATACATAATTTAAGATATTATAATTATAGCACTAGTGGAAAAGTGTTGATTAAAGGCAGTAATCAAAGATGATTTTTGAGGAACCACCTTTAGTTAGGACCCAAATCGAGTTCCGAACTCAGAACTCCCTCCCAAGTCCCGAATTTCATTTTAAAGACGGTTATTTTTAGATCAAAGGCACTTCCGCCTTCAGTGAAGATCGATTAAAGACGGTTCTATTGTAGAACCATCTTTAATGCAATGCCTTTGTTGGATCACTGTGTACAATAAAAAATCTAAAATCTAGCCCAAGTTCCATGCCTTAGTTAATTTTCACATTTTTCTCTCCCTCTCCGGCCCTCTCCCTAAACCCTAAATCCATCGCCTTCCTCGAAACATTTCCGGCGGCATCCTCCCCTCCCTCACGCCACTCCCTCTCCCCCCTCTTCCCTCCGCCGGACCACGTCGATTCTGCGTCCGCCGCATCATCCGCCTCGTCTCAGCCGCGTGGGCTGTGCCACCTCCACCGCTATGCCTTCCGCCCCTCCGTGCCGGAAAAGTTAGTTTCTCGTTTCTCTGTAAACAGATCTAGATCTGGTTTGTTTTGTTGTTTATTAATGTTTTTTGGTTGTAATCAGTTGTATAATGTTGTTTATTAAACTCATAAATATTTCCCTTTTTGTCAGATCTGTTTCTGATGCTTGCTGTCGAAAATCTAGGTTTTCGGCAGTCTTTTTTTGGGACCTTAAAAATAGGTTTCAAATTTATTTTGGACCCCAATAGAAGGCTATTTTTGAACCGCTTTTGATCGAAAGACTTCTTTTGCATCCTTACTTCTTTCATTTGTTTGTGGTTTAATTTGAATGGATCAAATTGGCTGCTTGTTTGTTGAATAGCTAATAAGGACCAGTGGTTCTAAGGTGGTTTTTTTTATAAGAAAAAAAAAGAGACAACGTCTATGCTTTATAATTCGCGTAGAAATTGATACAATAACTTATGGTAAAATCTGTAAAAGAAAAAAAAATCATATTTTTATAGACTCATGGAAAAATGAGTTTTAATTAGAATAATAGAAAGGTAAAAGGTTTTAGTTGCAATTTTAAAAATTTATTATACAGCATGCAATAGTTATAAGTTTATGATCCGATTAATTCAATCTAAATTTTTTTATCTTCATTTCTTCTAATTTATAGTTTAAACTTTAATTTTTTCATAATTTATAAAAATATCATCTTTAAAAAGACGTACCGATAACTTATACATGTAATTAAAATCATGCAAACCAACAGATGCTTATCCACAAATTGCAAAATTAAAAATAAATAAAAAATTCTCTGCCTCGCACTGTTAAGGAATTGGAATTGGATTTGTATTCTTACCATAATTATAGATGTAATTGTATTATGTTACCTTTTCGTAGCTTGTATATGTATCATGTACTATTATATAATGTATCATGAATTCATGAATACAGACACACAATTATTACCCTTATTTTCTACATGGTATCAGAGCCTAAAATCCTGAAACCTTAAAATACCGTCCTAAATTTTCCACCGTCGTCAGTGCGTGACTTCCACGCGCCGCCGATCCGGACTACCTTTCTTTTGCCAAAAAAAATTCTTCTTCTTCAGCCTGCCGCCGGTCCTGCTCACCACCACGCCGCCGTTCTTCTTCCGCCGCCGGTTCTGCTCCCGCTCCGCCGGCCTTCAACTGCTTCCGCTCCCGACTCCGTCCGCCGGCCTGCTCCCGCTCCCGTCTTCCTTCAGTTTCGTCCGGCCCACTCCGCTCCGACCGGTGAGCTCCCGAATCACTCTGACTCGTTCTTGCTTCGATCCGTCCGGTCTACTCACCACTCCGGCCGGATAGCTCTACTCCGCTCTCGACTCCGACTAGGTTCCATCGGCTTTGGCGACGTGAGACGCGTAGACAACGTGAGACATGCGTGAGATTCACGCACTCGACCTTCCAGAAGCGCGTGAGTTCACACGTGAGTGCACCAGACGGGCAGTTTCCCTTCACAACGCGTGACCTGCACACGCCACACATTAAGCGTGCGTCAATTGCCTCTTTTGGCTTTGGTTCACCAAATTTTCTTCCCGTAGTACTCTACAATTGATTACTTATTGTGATTCAGATTGAGCCGCCTGTCCAATTACTAGGCATTCTTTATCTGGTTATTTTGTTATGATTGGTGATTCTCCGGTTTCCCAGAAGACTAAGAAGCAACCTACTGTTTCTCGGTCTTCTGCTGAAGCAGAGTATCATGCTATGACAGTTACCTGCTGTGAGTTGTTATGGCTTAGGTCCTTACTGGAGGACTTAGGGGTTTCTCACTCTTTTCCTATGAAATTGTTTTGTGACAGTCAATCTGCTCTCCACATAGCAGCCAACCCAATTTTTCATGAACACACGAGCACATTGAAGCTGATTGTCATTTTGTCCGAGATCTTGTCCAATCTGACACTATTGTTACTCAACATATCCGTACGACATACCAACCAACGGATTTGTTCACTAAAGCTCTCGGACGTAACCAGTTCCATTCTTTACTTGGCAAGTTGGGCATTTCCGATCCTCATGCTCCAACTTGAGGAGGAGTGTTAAGGAATTGGAATTGGATTTGTATTCTTACCATAATTATAGATGTAATTGTATTCTGTTACCTTTTCCTAGCTTGTATAGGTATCCTGTACTACTATATAATGTATCCTAAATTCATGAATACAGACACACAATTATTACCCTTATTTTCTACACGCACGTCCTTTCTCCACTTAAGTCAAGTTTTTTCTTCAATTTCCTTTTTCCCATATTTTCATTATGGAAAAATGGGAAATGATAATTTTGATATTATTTTAGCATTTATTATTATTGAATAAATATGGATTTATCTCAATACATTAGTATTGTTTTCAACCTAACATATTAGACTATTGTGTTTATGATCGATGATCACTCGATTTAGTTGTTCGCGTCGATGTTGTCGATCGATGTCTTGTTCTCGATCTGGTTATATAGATCGTATTTTCGTAATCTTGTTTGTGTTTTTTTACTAGCATTTCCATCACTTTGGATATGTCAAATCTGTGTTTTATAAGGTATTTACAACTTGAACAACATTGATCGTGGTTCAAATAGTGTTACAGTTCTTGAAAATCCCTATTTGGCGAAGTGATTGATTCATGATACGGTCTGCTCTATCAAGTGGTCATGATTTAAAGAGTTAATATTTGCAAGGGCAATGTTACAATATTATTGGATATCTAATCTGTAATAGTACATACGATCAGTCTGGTTGACTTGTAATTTAGATATCTTTGTAATAGATTAGTTATTGCTAGAGAATCGTTAAGTTGAATGTCAATTCCACTTATTCTATTCCTTATAGGGCATGCTTTCGAGTACTATGATTGATTATTACAAAAGTTTGGGTGAGACAGTCTCACTCAATCTTATGGTAAGACGAGGAGTTTAAATATAATTTGATACGATATAAAAAAAATATTTCTTACAGTTTTCTTAGTTTAGTATTTTTTTAAGAGTTTAACACTATACTATTTTTTCCACTAGGTTTTTTAGTGAGGTGGTGTGCTCATATTTAGAGTTAATTTTGAATATTGTAATTTAGGAGTTTTAATTCTAATTAGAATAGATTTGGTATGTTTTAGATAAGATAGATTCATTCAAGGATTCAACTAATATTTGGATTGATTTACTTGAATGAATTTGGTCATCATTCACTAGTGGAGAACAGGCTTATCAAAGGCGGTTCCAAAACCGCATTTAATTGGACCTGAAAGTATCTCCGAGTTCGGAACTTAAATCTTAGGCCATAAAAAAAGTTGCCAGACACCAATAGGTTTCTGGCAGCCTCGATCGAACCAATAAATACAGCAAATGGACTTGAGTCTCCAACAATATCAACATCTTCAGTAATACACACAGATAAACTAAATTATTGAAACCCAAAAACTTAATTAAATACAACTTTATTAACAGATCCAAAATTTACAGATTTATATGGAGAAGAAGAAAATCTACCGCCGCCGGGTCGGAGGAGAAGGAAAAATGGATACACGCCGGTGGAAGGAAAGATTGAGAAAATGCCAGTGGAAGGAAAGATCGAGTGGACGCCGATGGAAGGCCACGGTGGCACTGGTGATGCGCGACGGTGCTGGAGCGAGCGGCGGTGGCGCTGGAGCCAGGAGCGGTGACCCTGGAGACACAGTACGGTTAGGGTGATTGTAAGGTGGCACTAGGTAGCGAAGGGGTGACGCTGGGTGGCACTAGAGATGAGGAACGAGAGTGGGTGATGAAGAACGAGAGAAGATTGGAAAATGGCTAAGGACCAAGGCGGGAGGAAAATGCTAAGGGTAAATGGCTAAGGTCGGTGAAAAATTGGGCCAAAAATTCATCAAAGTCAGTCCATTAAAGGTGGTTCCACAATAGAACCGCCTTTAATTGATGTCCATGAAAGACGGTTCTTCGAAAACCGTCTTTGATCGATTTTGAACCGCCTTTAACCGGACCCAAAAATAGTTCTGAGTTCGAAACCTCATTCGGATCTCAATCAAAGGTGGATCCACAAAAGTGCCTTTGATTATTTCCTTTAATCAAGTTATTTCCAATAGTAATTTAGATTTATATTAGATATTTTAGTTATATATGATTTTAGCTTCTCAAACCTAACCTGCCATAAGTCACTACAGTTTTTGACATAAAATTAATCTTGTTTTCTTTCTGATTTGTAATGGCCGCAGGGCCGGCCATATGGGAGGCAAGTTAAAGGTTTACCATAGGCTCCCGATTTATTAGCCATATATGGACCTCATTTTTTTTTGAAAAAATATATTGTGTATGTATAAAAAATAAAAAAATATTACAATTTTCAATTAATAATATTCTTATCCTTTCACATTGGGCCCAATTTTACTAATATTATATACCCTAAATATTTTATGATGGGCCCAATATTTCAATTTGCTTCGGGCCCCCAAAAGTTTAGGGCCATCACTAAATGACCTAGCCCCCTCATATAAATAGGGGATGGTTTCGACATTTTTAATTATTTTACACGTTTATCAATTATATATATTTCAGATTTTAAATTTTATACTCTTTGCTCGCTAAGCATTAAATCGTTAGGTTTTTCCATTTAAGATTAGTGCTTAGAATCGTTAGGATACTTTGTGTTAATTTTTGTGCAACTAGTGTTTGGGTTCATGCGAATTAGTCTCTTGTGTTAGTGAAGTTCATAAAGTTGTGTTCTTGACTAGACTTCGTTTGTCTCTTCTCAATTTTAAGAGGGTGCTTCGACCAACCTTCGTTAAGAGTGCTTTTCAAAATTTTGCAATCTAAAGTCTTCGCAAGGTAATGTATATCATAATTGTTTAAAGAAGAGAGATTACATGCGGTACTTTTTTTAATTATTAAAAATTTACTTAGACATTTGTCTCAATGTAAGGTACAAAGAGACGGTCTCAAGTTTTTCTTAATGATTATTTTAAAATAAATAAATTATACAGGTAATTAGATAACTAGATGTCATTTATATAGAGAGAATTAGTATAAAAAGCCGTAACAACATTTGTCAGCTCACACTGCATTAAAAGTTGTCTCTTTATTCAACTTTGGTCCAGCTTGGGTTGTAGGTAATCTCAAATGATTGTCCGTATATCAGTCATGTTCAATTTATTTCAACTCATGGTAGTTTAGCACAGTTCAATTTAATTTAATTCATTTCAATTCGGGTAAAAGTAGCGGTCTTGTTTTGAAGCTGTTAGGCTAGCGGCGACATTTCATAAAATCCAAAAACTTGTTCTTTTTGTGCAACCCTCTTAAATTGATGGCATCCTATTTCAGAAGCAACACAATTTTATCCATTTACTAGAAAATGAAGGGTGGTTAGTATCTCTCATATTCACAGGATTCACTCGAGAATCATCAAATGCATCCATATGCCAGCACCTCAGTCAAAACACTTTGCGTTTTAATTTTTGCGAGATCGAGTCATAGAACCACATAGTCGGAATACATTCATTATAAGATGAAAAAGCTTCAGAACTAACACCACCCAGTATGCAAAAAGATCCGACCCAAGTTCAACGAAGGGACTAACATTCATCCACCAGAAGACTCAAATTCGAACAAGTCACACTCTAATCAGAATACAGGAACCCAATTTTTAAAAAAACTTCAAAACTGGCATCCAACACACAAGAAGATGAAATGCTCAGTAAAGGGACCAGCGTTTTATTATGTTAATAATTAGGCATAAACAAATCAGAACCCCCACATTTGTGTTTCTTTTCATAAAAGCAACATTAAACAACTTATTCACTGAAAAACATGTTCAGGAGAATTCAATAAAAACCACATATTCATTAAACAACTCCAATCAAGCAACGATTGCCATAAAAAATTGGGCATATTCATTAAACCAAAATATTCATTAATAAGGCTTATTAATTGACCAACATATTCATCAAACCAACATCCAGTTTACATGAAGACTCGACTCATACAAGCTAGAGTAAAATCAGAATACATGACTTCAGACTTCAGAAAGGTTTAGAACTAACAATATCCAGCATAAAAGAAGATAGATTGTTCAGCAAAGGGACCAACAATGCATTGTGTTAATAATCAGCCATCAGCCAATCGTAACCCCCATTTTTTCCTTTTATTTTCATACAGACAACAACCTTAGACAACACATTCATCAAGGATTTGAAAACCAACATACTTCTTAAACAACATAATCAAGCAAATAGGCCGGGACATAAACATCACACAGAAGACTGAATTAAAAGGCTGAAGGCTAGCAAGCACCAACAATTATAGATCGAACTGGAATATCCTTATTTTAGTTACAACAAAGGGAAACTGGATTGGAGCAGTAACTAAATCAGATTCACATGAACATAAACTCAAAACATGAGTCATTCTCATTAAATCAAATGAAAGTGAATTGGTTACAAGGGGTTTATTGAGAAGCTTCACTTTTCTTTTTTATTTTTCCTCACCTTTATTCATTTGAACAAGTACTCCACGTAGGTTAAGAATCATTAACTCGGCCATCCAAAATTTTGAATCGATCATATCTTAGGATCGAGTCGAGTTTTACTTCAAATCGGACATTTGATCCATTGGTAGCCTAACAACGATGATGGGGGATCCATCCAACTCTGTGGTTACTGGTCGTTGCTTAGCAATCGAGTTGGGCCGCCCGCAAACAGTACGAGACCCGCCTGATATTAAGCACGTACAACACATGCACACTTGAGGCCCGAGCACAACCCGGACCCTGACTAATGGGTTTTGTGCCGGGCCTTGGCAGTGAGTTGACCAAAATTGTGGGCCTAGGCATGGCATGGTCTGAATGGCATGGTACGAATGGCACGAAAGGTCTGCTCGGGTATAAATTATGGCAGTCTATAATAGGTTTAATAAAAAATATGTGGTCAGTGGGAATTGAACCAATGGGTTCATGTTATACAGGTCTTTATGCCATTTTTTAAACCATAAATTCAATATATCACATTGATAATTTATTTGAGTTGTTTAATTATATAGTTATATTATACTAACTATATTTTATAAAATGACTTTTAGATAAAAATGAATTAAATAAATTATTCATTTGTATATTTCATTCACTAAATATGATAATGTGTTGTTATATAATGTAATGAATTATAAGTTGGAATTGTTATAAAAATTTTAGGATATACTTAAATAAAATATTAATTAAACAATGTTATTAATTATGATGTATTCGTAAATGAATAAAAAACCTTTAAATTTCAAAATGTTCAACTTCTAATTTAAAATTTTCAACTTATGTTATTTTTTTATCAATTTCAAATTACAAAATTTTTAATAAAATGTAATATATTAAAAATAGCTTATATCAATAATTTCATTTATATTTATTCTACATATACTTAAACCTATATTTGTATTCAAAACAATCATTCGATAAAATCATAAAACACTAAATTTTCGTCAAATTAACTCAATTAGACAAGCATGGCATGATTCATCACGTAGAACGAGCACGACATAGCATGAAAAGTACGAAGCACATGAGCGGGCTAGAAGCCGTCTTTTATTTTAATAGCATGGCACAAAATGACATGAAGCACGATAGACACGGGCACGACAGTAGGCCTCAAATTATATAAGAACAAAGGCATGACACGAGCACGACATGAAGCCAACCCTAGTTGTGATCCTCCAGCTTTACCCCAACTCCAGCCTGTGTCAATCCTGCACCGAATGTTGCACGAGCGATTTCCGGTGGATAGCATCCACATAGAACACAGGGCACGATGGATCTTCAACCAATGCCCGGTTCTATTTCTTTTGACCCAATGACAACGCCACAAGCAGTGCTAAGGTTTGAGTGTGGTGCATCACCGCCTCCCATAGCAGTTCAACCCACAACCCACAACCCACCCACCCCCTAGGCTCATCTTTTTCTTGGGGAAAAATGAAGAAATTAAGCGGGACAGTAGATCCAATAAGGGTAGAGCTTAAGAATGTATTAGGGACGAAAAATATGTGTGGGAAGATGTAGAGCAACGTGGACCATATTGGGAGATGGGGAAAATGAAACCCTAATCGGCTCATAACGAAAGAGGAGTATGTGTGAAAAGGCAAGAGAAAACAATAATGAAGTTGAAGAATCTCGAGAAAGTATAAGCCATTTCAGAAGCATGCTTGAAGAAAAAAAAAACCAGGTTCAGAAAGGTGGTTGAGACAGTTTTTTTTTTTTTTTTAAAATTGGGGGGAATATATATGGCTCCCCAGACCAAAAGAATAAACCCCTGTAGGGGCAGAAAGTTTGCATACGTTTATTTTACAAAAAGATCCTGCATATGATGATCTATTGCTAAAAGGCACGTGAATCAATAAGGCCTTTGCTTCCAAAAGCGATGGTAACACCCTAAAAGTTATGGACATATCTAGAAGAAGCTCTAAGTAGTATCTATCACACTAGTACATCGCGAGCAGGTCGGAGAAGCGAGATCGAGGGTTGAGACAGTTAAATAGGGGGAGCAAATAAGAGTTTGAGTAAAGTGTCAAAATAACCCCGGCTTTACACAAAAAATGCTAATATAACCCAGTGAAATCAGAAAGTGACAAAATAACCCTATTTTATGAAGTATGTGCCAATATAATCCTGTGATGCGTTGACTTCACTGGTCAACACAAATTTTGGCCAAAAATAAAAAGAAATGACCATTTTACCCCTAAATTTTAAAAAGGAAAATGAAGTAAAATGGCGGAGAAAGAAGCTGAAGTATCGGCTCCTATCTAGTCCGCATCCTCCTACACCGCGGCTATACCATCCACGCCATAGTCAAAGATCTCGGTTACGCCCTCACATTACCAAGCAACCATTTATATCTCTATCATATTACTAAAGTTCTGATTTTACAAATGACGAGAAAGAGACGAAGCCCTGAAACCTACCCCTCCACTCCCGTCGGCCACCACCCATCCCTCTCACCCCAGCTTGCCACCAGCCACCAACTCCCGCCTGCCCACCACCGTTCCTACCCACCCGTTTTCCAAATGACGTAGAAGCCATCGCACCACTGTTGATTTCATCTTTCTTCTTCGCCCGCTATTGACAAATTGCAATATTTGATTCTTGAATTTTGATTCGCCAAGGAGATTTATGTGGTATGAGAAGAGCTTTGATTCACCGAGAAGAGCTGTTGTTGGTGGGGCAGAGCGGGTGGCTAGTGGCGAGCTGAGTGGGGTGGTGCCACGATGAGGGTTTGGTGGTGTTGGGGTGAAGGTTTGGGGGGTTCTGGTGGTCGTGGTGGCTGGTGATGAGCTGGGGTGGGGCGGTGATGGGGTGAAGGTTTGGCCGCAGTGAAGTGAGGGTTTGGGGGTGGCTGGTGGCTAGTGGCGAGCTGGGGTAGGGTGGTGACGGGGTGAGGGTTTGGTGATGGTGGGGTGAGGGTTTGGGGGGTGGTGGTGGGGTAACGGTGGTGGGGAAGAGTGGTGTGTGGTGGTGGCTGGCACCGGGAGATGGTTGTTGGCAGCAATAGGAGTGATAATGTGGGAGAAAAAATAAGCTGAAATGTTCGAGGGAAAATTTGTCATTTTAGTCCATTCGATGGCTAAATAGGTTAGTCAACGCTGGAATGTTGTTGGAAGGTTATATTGACACAATTCATCATAAAATTAGGGTAAGTTTGACACTTTTTGATTTTACAGGGTTATATTAGAACTTTTACAAGGTTACATTGACACTTTCAACCCAAGAGTTTTGTGTGAGTGTGAGTTGTATTAATTGTAAATTCAGATTATTTAGGACCTAACCGGGTGTAAACTTGCTAATTTTGGGTTATAGGGATTTAGTGAACAAGTCTGCAGGTTAGTCTGACGTGCAGATATGCTGAGTAACAATGGTGCCAGATTGAACAAGATCCCAAAAAAATGACAATCAACTTCAATGTGCTTTGTACATTCATGGAACACTGGATTTGCCGCAATATGAAGAGCATATTGACTATCACAAAACAGTCGCATAAGAGAAGTGTGCATAACCCTTAAGTCTTTCAGTAAAGACTTAAGCCATAACAACTCACACAGGTAACAACCATAACACTATACTCCGCTTCAGCAGAAGACCAAGAAATCGTAGGTTGCTTTTTGGTCTTCCAAGAAACCATAGAATCACCAATTATCACAAAGTATCCAAAAAGAGAATGCCGAGTAATTGGCATGCAGTCTAATCTGAATCACAGTAAGCAGTCAACTGTAACGCACTAGTGGAAGAGAGAAATAAACCTTGACTAGGATGACTCTTTAGGTAGTGCAACACACGAACTGCAGCTTGCCAGTGAGGAACACAAGAAGACTTCACGAATTGCGCAAGTGTATGAATCGAATAACTAAGCTCAGGACGTGCGATAGTCAGGTATATCAGGCACCCAACCAAACGCCTGTACTACTCGAGATCATGGTAAGCTGGACCCTCAACATGTGCCAAATCATGTTGTTGCTCCATAAAAAATTCAATAAATTTAGAAGCAGATAAACATGTATAAGATAAAATGTCCAAGGCATATTTCCTTTACGAAAGAAACATCCCCTCAAGTTTTCTAGCAATCTCTATGCCCAAGAAATACTTAAGTAAACCAAGATCTTTCATATGGAAACAAGAACTCAAGTATTTCTTAAACTCACAGATGAGCCCAGATGAGCTATAAGCAATGACCATATCATCCACATAAACCAGAACAAGTAAAGAAACTGATCCACGGGAAAAGACAAATAAATAGTAATCTGCCTTAATCTAAACAAAACCAAATGCTCGTAAAGCCTGAGCCAATTTGGCAAACCAATTTCTAGGAGCCTGGAAAAGACCGTAAAGATATTCCTGAAGGCAATGTACCTGACCATAGGGCGCGGTATAGCCTGGTGGGGGTTGCATAAAAACCTCTTCATGCAAATCACCATGTAGGAAAGCATTATAGACATCCATCTGATGCAGTTCCCAACCACGAATCACCGTAATAGATAAGAATAGGCAAACAGAACTCCTCTTCGCAACTAGAGAAAATGTCTCAGTATAATCAATCCCTTCAACTTGGAGATTCCCGAGAACCACTAGGAGTGCCTTATGACGTTCAATAGTACCATCTGAGTTAAACTTCGTCTGGTAAACCCATTTGCAACCAATCGCCTTCTTATCCAGAGGTAGAGGGGCCAAAGTCCAAGTCTGATTGCACTCAAGCGCAGTAAGCTCTTTAGTCATAGCATCTCGCCAATGAGCATGCTGTGATGCCTTGGAATAAGTGGTGGGATCTGCACTGGATGTTACTGCACCAAAAAACCTAGAATGCATACTAGAAAAATTATCACAATTTACATAATCAGTAAGAGGATAGAGAACACCTAGGGATAGTAACGATGCATGAGTGAATGTAGCAGTAGTGGGAGGGGGGGTCTTCAGTAGTAAGAGCACACGTATAATCATCACAATCATAATCATCCAAAAATTATTCAGAGCCAGAGATCCCGCGGAAGGAGGCCAGGCAGGCGACACGTAAGATTCTGTTGCCAGCGGTGCATGAGGTGGCGGCGTCCTTGGCGATGCAACGTATAGCCAGACCAGAAGTAGAATTCAGTGGTCTTGGTTGGGATCTGGCGATGGAACCTCATCCGTCGGGGATGAGCTGGTGAACACTAGTGGGTCGGTGTCGATAGGGGCCGGCGTAGATGAGCCGACGGTAGGGGACCGGTGACAACCGGCAGTGGGGGACTGACGGTGATCGGCGGTGGAGAACTGGCCTATGCCAGCGGGGGGTGTTCGGTGGTGGCCAGAGGTATGGGGCTGGCGGTGGCCGGAGGCAATGGGCCGTGCGACTCTGGCAGTGGCAATGAGGAGGTCGGTGGTGAAGTGGGGGAACCACCGGGGTCTTCTGATGAAGCTGATGTTGGATTTACGGAATGTGAGAACTGGTCTTCAAAAAAATCTACATCCCGACTGGTAAAGATTATATGGGATTCCAGGTAAAAAAGACGATAACCTTTCTTTCCGGCAGGGTAACCAAGAAACAAACAACGCTGACTTCTTGGTGCAAACTTGTGGCGATATCTGGGAACATGATCAGCAAAACATAAGCATCCGAAAAACTTTTAAGGATGAGTAATTTGGAGCTTGCCCATAGAGAAACTCAAAGGGAGTACAACCATTGAGATGCTTCGTTAGTGTCCGGTTAATCAGATAAGCAGTAGTAAGAAAACACTCTACCAAAAAATCAACTGGAAGATTGGTTTGAAGCCATAAGACACACGCCACATTAAGTAGATGACGATGCTTTCTTTCAACTCGACCATTCTGCTATGGTGTATCAACCATGGATGTCTCAAAAATGATCCCAGATGCAGCAAAATGAGATCTCAAAGGCAAAAATTCAGTCCTGTTATCAGCCCGAACACACAGTATGGTTCGGCCCCATTAGTTTTTCACCCAGGCACAAAATTCCTAAAATCTAGAAGCTACTTCTGACTTAGCCACTAATAAATAAACCCAAACAGCTCGGGAATAATTATCAACTATAGTTAAAAAATAAAATGCACCACTAGAAGATGGTGTTCTATAAGGACCCCAAACATCACAATGTATTGACTGAAATAGTACAGTAGCATTTGTAGAACTCAATGGAAAACTATGTCTTGTCTATTTTGCTCTATAACATATAGAGAAAGGAACATAAGTCTTATTGGTGCTAAAATCAATAGAAGAGACAGAAGACAACACCGTAGAGGAGGGATGCCCAAGACGCTGATGCCATAAATCAGAAGAAGACACAGAAGCAACTGTCAGATGAGACTGCGGGATTGGAGAATGATCACGAGTATCCAGTAAACGAATCCAAAACAACCCCCTTTCTGTTCACCCACGCCAATCACTTTCCTCGTACTAATTTTCTGTAAAATGCAATAGTTTTCAGTAAATAAAGCTAGACATTTTACGGCAGATAACAATTTAGAGCATGATAATAAGTTGCACCGAAAAGTAGGTATATATAGCACATGAGTAAGAGTGACAACATCATAGCAAATAGAACCATATTGGGTAGTAGATGACATAAAGCCATCAGGCAGAACACCATTCACAGTGTCAGCAACAATAGTGATATCAGTAAGAGAATCTTTGTCACCAGTCAAGTGATATTAGGCTCCCGAATCAAGTATCCAGGGAAAAGTAGACTTACCAGACCCATTGTCAGTAAGGGAATTGAATTGATTAAATAAATGCATGGTCGTGCTCCAGTGGTCATCAGATAGAACATGGTCAAAATCAGACCGGGTAGGGATGCTGCCGGAGGAAGTTGACGTCACTAGGCCAGGTGGCAACATGGCGGCATCGACAAACAAAAGAAACGGTGGTGGGAGTGGAAGAGCCGTGGTGGATCCTCCGTTCACAAAGGAGGCGATCGGCCAAGAGGCTGGCGCCGTCGGCTTTCTCCTTCAACTCCTTCAGGTCATCCCACAATTTCTTAAATGTGGCAAACGAGCTTGTAGAAGATCTTAACACCGGATCCAGGGTTTGCAAGATCCAGCAAACGAGAGTAGCATTAACCCCAGGCCAATTAGCAGCATCAGGATGACCATCCTAGGGTTTGATAATGGATCCATCAATGAACTCAATCTTGTTCTTAGCAAAGAATGTGCGGCACATCGCGTCTGACCATTCAATGTAAGTTTCTTGACCTTTCAGCATGTTCGGCATAATTTGCAGACCTGGACCATCGCCAGAGCCAATAAAGTAAGGATTAGTCGACAGACGATCAATAGGTACAGTAGTCCGAGGGCCAGATTGCAACTGTAACTGCTTCAGTAAAGTCGCAATCACATCATAACCACTCATATCCTGAAGCTTCGGAACCTCGGGCGCAACATCAATACGAGCCTGTTCTTCAGAAGCAGACATCGTGCAAAATCAGGTACGGATCAACAGCAGGTGCAGCAACCGGCGGCGGCGCGTGAGCTTTGGGGCGCATGTGGCTTAACGCACAGACCGATCGGATCAGGATAGGCAGCGCATAGATTACCACAGCCAGACGGTGGCGGTGGCGGTGGCGAGCGGCGGAACAAAGCAGGCGGCGACGGCTGTGCGGCGGTGCGTGGATTGACGCGCGGCTGGACGGTGGCGGCGGTGACTCGAAAAGGCAGCGGAATATTTTCTTAGAATTTCAGGATTTTAGGCTCTGATATCATGTAGAAAATAAGGGTAATAATCTGTGTTTGTATTCATGATCTCACGATACATTATATAGTGGTTATGAATACCTATACAGGTAGGAAAAGGTAATAGAATATAATTACAATTACAAAAACAGCCACTTCCCAACTTCTTCACCACTACTTGCAGAAGTTAAAGCTTGCCTCCGGGGACTAGATTACGCACTTAAAGAAGGATATCAGCTGTTGCAGGCATGGTCGGATTCAGAAACCTTAATAAGGCTACTCAACAACATCACGGAGACTCGGCCAGTAGAGGTGGCAGCAATAGTGGATGAAATCAGGCCCCTATGCAAAAATTTCCGTTGCCTAAGATTTAGGAAAGCTCCAAGAAGTGTTCTGACAACGGAGCACACTGCAGCTAATATGTTAAATTGTATGCAACAACGCTGTAATAATTCCAGTCATTATAATTAACATAATTTGATTCTAAAAAAAGTATCTTCAACTAAGTTTGTTGTACTAGATACCAAGTCGGATTTTTTTTTTTACCTTGAGGAGACTCACTTGAAGAGACTCAGCCCTTTACTAAAATACACAACAATCATGACAATGATCATTTGACCATTTAAATATCAAACAGGGGTGGAACGGTTAAAATAAATAACTAATAACTCTATTTTTCAAAAGTAAATCAATGACCAACTAAATAAATGTACGAGGAAGCGTTTTAAAAAAAATGGTAAGAGGAAGCTGTCTAGTTGGTTTGCATATACATACACGATTACATAATATTTTGTAGGATGTTACACAATATTCAATGCATATATAGTTTCTTCTTCGATTTTACACATATTTTCTATCTTGCTATTCATAAGTTTGATTTAGATATTTAAGAAATTAAATTATTTAATATAATGATATTTT
The DNA here is from genome assembly GCA_037428765.1 of Rubia yunnanensis. Taxonomy (NCBI): domain Eukaryota; kingdom Viridiplantae; phylum Streptophyta; class Magnoliopsida; order Gentianales; family Rubiaceae; genus Rubia; species Rubia yunnanensis. Next base: position 87,595,834 of record CM075068.1, read on the forward strand.
TTCATTATAATTATAGTAATAATTTTTATTTTTAAATATTTAATATTTGTAGTTTTTGTCATACATGGTTGGAAGTGGTAAAACATATAACTGTAGAACATGTCAAAGGCTAGTGTGATTAATTACACAGGAGCAAGTCCAACAGTTTTTTAAAAAATTTTCTCTAAAATATGTATTGAAAATAAATAATTTTCATATTTTTTATTCCAACTTAAAAAAATTTCTTATTTTATGTAATCTGATATTTATTAACAGTAATTGTTACTTTTATATTTTAAATTTCTTTTTTTAATTCCAAAATATATCTATAAAAATTCAAAATTTAACAACCAATAAAAATTGATGAACTTGAAGAATATTAAATACCTCCACATTCCACATGAATGCGAATGAAACTGAAAATCAAGCATGCCTAAATCATATTTCACTAGCCAAATCAGTTACTCCCTCTCTCCTATCTGCACTTTTGTTTTGTTAACTTTCTCAAGATACGTTTGACCATAAATTTCAATTAGTATATAGAGGCTAATATTTTCACGCGAGATATTGTTAGATTCCCTGTATAATGTATTTTCTAAATATTAAATTTTAATACACCATTAGCATATGCAACTAAAGTTATCGATGGTCAAATATGACATGAGAAAGTTAATAAAAAAGTGTGCAGATATGGATTAGATAGAGGAGGTACACATGAAAACGAACTAGAGGTCTGACACAAATACAGATTCCGCTACAATTACCAAACGGAAGGAGAAGAAAGTAGCACAACAACAAAGTAACAATGCAGAATTGCATAATTTTTAAAGACTCTGGTAGAATGATTTATCGTAATAAATTGTATTATTGATATCTGAATACATAGAGAGTACAATAGAGGTATAATAAGGAAAGAACTCTAATCAGAATAAATCATAATCTAATCAGGAGTCTGATTTAGTCTAACACCCCCCCTCAAGCGCTCGCCGACGCACAGCTTGGACCTGAAGAACTCGAACAACGGACGAGAGAGCCCCTTGGTGAAAATGTCTGCAATCTGAAGGGAAATCGGAACATGAGCAACGCGCAGCTTTCCGGATGTCACCAACTCACGAACAAAATGGTAGTCGATGTCGATGTGCTTCGCCCGCTTGTGCGCCACTGGATTCTAAGCCAAGAAGATAGCACTACTATTGTCACATAATAACAGTGGAGAACCAGAAAGTGGAACCCGAAGATCACGAAGCAAATGAGTAAGCCAAACCACTTATGAGGCAGTGTTGGCGAGAGCACGGTATTCAGACTCAGTGCTAGAGCAAGAAACAGTGGGTTGTTTCTAGGCACTCCAAGAAACCAGATTCCCACCAAGAAAAACCGTATAACCATAAGTGGACCGACGAGTCTCCAGACAGCGAGCCCAATCAGCATCAAAGTATCCTAACACATCAGGAGTACAAGCAGAACAAAACCGGAGACCAAAATGAAGAGTGCCACGAACATACCGCAAAATCCGAGTCACAGCAGCAAAATGGTCATCTCTGGGACCCTGAAGATACTGACTCACCGTGTTGACCGAGAATGCCAAATCCGGGCGAGAGATGGTGAGATACTCGAGAGCACCAACAAGAGAACGATAAAGTGTAAGATCCCGAAATGGAGGACTAGTAGAGCTGTGAAGCTGAGAACCAGCAACAAATGGAGTAGAAACAGGTGCCGCGTCAGACATACCGGCCCGATTCAAAATATCCCGAGCATACTTTGCTTGGCCAAGCAGTAATACTGAGGAGGTAGGCGAAACTTCAAGACCAAGAAAGTAATGACAAGCACCGAGATCCTTGATCGCAAACTCTCTGTGTGTCCGATCAATGAACTGGCGAAGAAGGGTAGAGTTATTGCCTGTAAGAATGATATCGTCCACATACACAAGTAGGTACAGTAACGACGACCCTCTCAAAAGGACAAACAAAGAAGTATCAGCTGAGCTGCATCGGAAACCAAGCTGTGTCAGATAACTGCTGAAACGCTGGAACCAAGCCCGAGGAGTCTGCTTAAGACCATAAATGGCCTTTCGCAAACGACAAACATAGTCTGGATGGACAGAATCCTGATAACCAATGGGCTGCTTCATGTAGACTGGAACATCAAGAACACCATTAAGGAAAGCGTTCCTGACATCCAACTGATGAAGTGGCCAGGAACGCATGGTGGCTACGGTGAGAACCGTCCTAACAGTGGAGGCTTTGACCACAGGACTGAAAATGTGGTCAAAATCAAAACCCAAAATCTGTGAGAAATCCTGCGCCACAAGTCTAGCTTTATAACGCTCAAGAGTGCCATCTGGTAGATACTTGAGCCTATAGACCCATTTGGAGCCAACAATGTTGACATTCGAAGGCCGAGGCACCAAATCCCAAGTGTGCTGACCACGAAGAGCGGCCATCTCATCATCCATGGCTGAAACCCTGGCTGGATCCTGAAGGGCAGAGCGATAATCAGTGGGCTCTGTCTGAGAGAGGAGTGCGGCAGTGAGACCATGAGCAATAATATCCGAATAATCCCGGTGCTGAATGGCACCAGTAGAAGACCGAGTGGCCATTCGATGAGTACGAAGCGGGGGCGGCGAAGATGGAGGAGTCGAACCAGCTGAAGACATCGAGAAAGATCAAGATGCGCTGACCGGAGAGTGGCCGTCGAAAGTCGCCGGAGAAATAATAGCTGATAAAGGCTGAGACGTGGTGGCCGGTGGCTGAGACGGTGGCTGAGGAGTGATGGCCAGCGGCTGAGGTATGGTGGGCGTTGGCCGAGGAGCCGGGTCTAGGTCAACCATCTAGATGGAAGATGGTGGTGAAGGAGGGGCAGTTGGAGCAGGCACAGACACAGGTGTGGTGGCCCCAATCGATGAAGTAACATTTCCATCAAAAAATGATAAAATCTCCAGATCTGAAATCGAACGACTGTCCGTGGAAGATGAGACATAAGGGAAGGAAGTTTCATCAAAACGAACGTGGCGAGAGATATATATGCGCCCAGAAGTCTGGTCGAGACACTGGAAGCCCTTGTGACGAGGGCTATAGCCAATAAAAACACAGGGAATGGATCGGGGTGCAAACTTATCAGTAGCAGTGGCACGCAGACATGGAAATGCACGGAAACCAAGCTGGTGAAAGAGGGTATAGTCAGGCACATGACCAAAAACAACCTCAAAAGGTGATTTTCCACTCAGAACTGAACTAGGAAGACGGTTAATAATGTAAACCACAGAGGAGAAAGCTTCCACCCAATAATAGTGCGGCACATAAGAGTGAAAAAGAATGGCAAGACCAGTCTCTGTGATGTGACGATGCTTTCGCTCAGCCCAGCCATTCTGAGCAGGTGTATAGGGCGAGGACATGATATGAGATGAGCCTGAAGTCGGTGATTAGTAAACTCAGTGCCACCATTGGTCTGAAGATTTTTAACCCTAGCAGAAAACTGATTCTCAACGAATTTCTGAAATTGGATAAAAGTGTCATAGAAATCCGACTTATGCCGCATCGGAAGAAACCATGTGAATCACGAAAAATCATCAATGAAAACGGCATAATAAGAGAAACCACCGACAGATAAAACAGGAGCTGGTCCCCACAAATCACAATGTACTTTATCCAATAAACCAGTAGCGCGTTTGGCACTAGTGGAAAAGGGCAAACGGCTACTCTTGGCCATCTGACAAGGAAAGCAACATAGCAGAAGTGACAGAAATAAGGCCCCGTCGATTCAATAACTGAACAGTATCATGAGACACATGACCGAGGCGAGAGTGCCACTGCTCAAAAAAACATGAAGCTTTGTAGAGCGTAGTTCGCTTAAAAAGCTGGAATCACCAGTCTCAAGAAAATAAAGACCTGAACTATGACGGCCTTTACCAATTATCGTCCCTGTATGCTTATGCTCAATGGAAAATGCATCGGCATCAAATATAATACGGACAGATAAATCACGAGTAAGCTTACTGATGGATAATAAACTTCTGATAATGTTAGGGACCACAAGGACATCATTAACAGAGAAACCAGATAAATGACATTAGCCGATGTGAGAAATAGATAATGATTCACCATTTCCAACAAGAATAGAATCAGAACCACGATAACGTTGTACCTGATCAAGATGGCTGGTGTGAGCAGTGATATGAGATGTAGCACCTAAATCAACAATCCACTGATTTGACGAAGAATGACAGTTGGGACCATTCAAACTGGCCTGAAACAACACCTTGTCCGCAATCCGATTGGTGGAGCAATCTTCCCGAGATATAGGGCCCAAATGAACCATAGCAGAAGACAAAAAAATCGCACAATAGGCCGAATTGCACAGAAATTGACTGGATGCTGACGAGAATTTGAAAACTCGTGAGAATGTGAGCAACTCGCAAGAAACAGCTTCAACTCGGGATAATTTGATCAACTTGCGAGAATGTGATTCAACCCACGATAAATTGAAGGCACGAGAAACTCCCTTGCCGGCGAGTCAACTCGCGTGTGGCTTTACGCGCGGAATATTCCTTCTTGCTGGCGAGTCGACTCGCACGTGGCTTCACGCGTGGAATATTCTTCTCCGTGTCGCGCTTGGGCTTTTCTTCTCCGTGTGGCTTCGCTTGGTTTTCTCCGCGTGGCCGCTGGAGGACGCCGGAGGAGGAGGCCGCCGCTGGAGGATGCCGGAGGAGGAGGCCGCCGCTGGAGGACGCCGGAGGAGGAGGCCGCCGCTGGAGGACGCCGGAGGAGGAGGCCGCCGGAGGAGGAGGCCACCGATGGAGGAAGACTCCGCTAGAAAAAGATGGAAACTTTGCCGGAAAATCGAGACTTGAGAGGACGCCGGAGAATGGAGGAGGACGCCGGAATTTGGCCGGAACTTCACCGGAATTCGGCCGGAAAAAGAGAAGGGGGGAGGCACTGAACAATAAATTAAAATTTAGGGCTTAGGATCAGAACCTTGCTCTAATACCATGATAGAATGATTTGCCGTAATAAATTGTATTATTGATATCTGAATATATAGAGAGTACAATAGAGGTATAATAAGGAAAGAACTCTAATCAGAATAAATCATAATCTAATCAGGAGTCTGATTTAGTCTAACAGACTCCAAAGAAAAGGGACTAAATTGGGACGATGATATGCGTCAAAATTTCAAGGTAATTTTCGTCGAATAAAAGAAGTTGAGTCGTTAGTGTTATTTTTCTCGTCAGAATTGAACTAATTTTGTCAAAAACATATAGTTGCGTGGTTGCAAAGACGTGAAGTTCTTAAATGAATAACTGAATATTATGTTAAAAGCTAACACGATTGCATTAAATTTTTATTTCCTAGATGTTTTTCCTCTCTTTATAAATATAGAGAAGCAAATGTTCTCCCGTTAAAATACATGCATTAAGAAATGTGATAGGAATTGTGTTGAACTTGGTCTAACCATTTTACTTTCTAATTTTATCTGTTTTGTTTATGTAGTTTCAAATTTTCAATATAGGTGTGAAATGAAAGCGTTGTAACGAAACTATATACGCCCTCCATTTTATTAGGTTTGGCATGATAGGTTTATCTGTTTTTATATAAATTAAAATGTGTGGAGAAAATTGAGTAAGCAGAGTAAAAAGTTTAATGAATATTAAAAATAATGTACTTTTTACCATAAAAGAAAATATAACAAATTTTAAAAAACATAAAATATCGTAAGTGTGTCAATTTTTTAAAAAATAGAGGGAGTATTAGTGTTTGATGCTGATTATAGTGCAAGAAGTTCGGTAGAAACCACGATTTAGCCGGTTAGCCTTGGTTGGTACAACTGGATTCCTCATTAATATTTACAGACAAATCCGTCCATTTTATTAAATTATTTCTTCCACTAACCTTGATTGTCCCTTATATACAGTAGTTTAGAAGAAAAAATGAGTACTTTTCAAAGGCTATCTAGAATAACGAATTATAGTATGCAACGGATGAGTGTGAGTCAGATTTATGATAAATTGAAAATTTCACACGATTGAAGGTGTGTATAGATATATAATGTAATACAAAAGATATAATAGAAAATATAAACACTAATTTTGTAAATTCTAAGGCCATGTTCATAGGAGATTATATATTCTACCTTCATCTCATATCATCTAACTTCATCTCATACCATCTCATTTCATCTCCAATAATCCCTCATCATCTCCAATAATCTCCAAACACTACTACAAACTAAGTTAACAAAACATTTTCCTTGCAACACTTATTTAAAATATTACAATAGCTTATAAAGCGTTACTTAAGATTTTGAAAAGTGTTACTTACCTAAATTTTAAAAATTGTACTTTAGATCAAATGTAACATCACATAAGGTAATACTTGCAAAATTGTTACAATAGGTTCAAAGTGTTACAATAGCACCTAAAGGTACACTTTTACAAGTATTACCTCAGATGATGTTACATTAGATATAATGTAACACTTTTTAAAATTTAGGCAGCACTTTTCAATATTTATGTAACACTTTATAAGCTATTGTAATATTTTAATAAGTGTTGCAAGGAAAGTGTTACGATAGCTCTAATCGATAGAAGTGAAACTACTTTCAACACTTTTTAACTTTATTCAATTCTAATTGTAACCACTGGGAGTAGCCCAGTGGCCAGGGCTTGTGCCCGCCCCAGAGACACCCCAGGTTCGATTCCGGCCTGGGGCATTTTCTGGGGTTTAAGTCTCCAATTGCACCATGTTGGTGTAGGAGTCTCACTTCGTGTGAGTTATGTGGGAGTCTCACCCCACCTTTGTGTGAGACACAGGGCAACGTGGATTTATTATTGTGAAGGAGTTCGAATATTTGTTTTAAAAAAAATTTTCTAATTGTTTTGAAAATGATTTTAAATATTAATATTTAGTAATTGTTTATTTCAAATATTTATTTAAATATTAATTATTAAAATTTTATTAAATATTTATTTGATATTTATTTTAAATACTAACATTTAAGTAAATAATTATTTTAATAATAATATTTTAGTATTATTATAATATTTTAGTAAATGTTTAATTTAAATATTTATTGTAAATATTAATATTTTAGTAAATATTTATTTAAAATTTTTATATTACTTATTTATTTGAAATCATAATGTTTTCGTAAAATTTTATTTTAAATATTTATATTTATATAAAATATTTATTTTAAATATTAATATTTTGAATAATTTTTAAATAATTATTTTGACCAGCGTCATATCATGTGACCAACTCCAATGATCTGCTTCGTGATCTTATTGTTGTTAAATTTCTTGATGCTATTTAACCTAATGGAACTATATCTACTTATTGTGCAACAAGAAACTCTCTGGTTTAGAAATTCATTTCTTCTTTTGTTTATTTTTGAATTGCATTGCATTTTATTGAATGCTAAGTTACTTGCTACGTTAAAATATCTATCTTTGCCTACCGAAAAAGTTAATATATTAGAGGAAATCAGCTCGAGGAAGGGGATTAGTGTGGGTGAACACTTGGGTGGGATATGTTGGCTTTGCTTCATAGGGGATCTGCATCCACCGTTTTCACTGTCTTTGCCAATTGTCTCCGTCGTATCCAAGCCTTTTGTTTCCGTGAGTAACGTGCATTAGCGATTTGGTCATCCTTCCACTGCGATGATGTCTTCTATCCCATTTATTAAATATAGTCATTTTGATATTAATAATCATGTTCCATGTTCCATCTGAAATAGAGCAAAACAATCTAAGAATAGTTTTCCTTTGAGTTCAAATAAAACGAATCATCCATTTGAGTTGATTCATTGTGATGTTTAGGGAGGCTCATAACTAACTTTCTACTAGTGGAACATATTATTTTTAATTATTGGTGATCATACCCAGGTTTTTTGGGTCGCTTACTAGTTACTAAGTCAGAAGACTGCAAGATTAAGAAATTTTGCTCATTGCTAGGTTCGACGGATATGGTCAGGAACTGGGTTTTTACCTCTTCAATCTTTCTTTGCAGAAGCAGGAATTATTTTTGAGACATCTTTTGTTGATAAGCCTCAGCTGAATGATCAAGTTGAGCGCAAGCATCGCCAACTTCTGAATGTTTCTCGCACTCTTCATTTTGAGGCTCATTTACTGATTGATTTTTAGGAGAGTGTGGCTTGACTGGGGCATTCATGATCAAAAGCACTTCACTCTGTTGTTGGATGGTAAAACTCCCCATTAGTTGTTGCATGGTTGTGAGCCAAACTACACCCTCTTACGTGTGTTTGCTTAAGTTTTTCTTCTAAAGTGCCTCCTGATGCGATAAATTTTCTTCCCAAGTCATAAGTGTGTCTTCCTTGGTTATTTTGCTGGAAAGAAAGGATGGTGCATTTATGATCTTGAATTACACTCTCAGTTTAACAATCGTGATGTTGTGTTCTATGAAGACCAATTTCTCTTTGCGTCTGTTGTTACAGTTGAACAGCATGAGTTTGTATTCGTCAAGTTACCACCTGCATCCGCCACCAACCCATTTCTTGTGTCGGTCACTGATCCGCTGCCCATACCCATTAGTGAGTCGTCGTTGGTATTCTGTCGTAAATTTCCCTTTGGCATCCATCGCCGAGCCTTCACCTGTGTTTACCGCTGGGCTGACCCCAAGTCTTTCACCACTACAAGTGCGTGTGTTTGGAATCCACATGCTCACTTGAAGGACTGTGTCTGCATTGATATTTACGCCAACACACCCCCATCCTTCTTTGTTCACTTTGCCATTGTCGATGTCCTCGGGTACTCTTTACCTTATAGTTGATTTTGTTTCTTGTAATAAATTTTTTGTTTTGAATTCTAGATTTTTTGGTGTAGTGACTTCTACCACAAATCCCACTTCTTATATTGAAGCATCTCAGCTTCCACACTGGAAAGTGGCAATGACGGATGAAATTGAGGATCTTTAGCGTAATGTCTCTTCTTCCTCCTAGAAATTCTTATATAGGTTGCAAGTGGGTGTTTCTTACCAAATGCAAGTCTTATGGTTCGATCGAAAGACATAAAGTATGTTTATTTGTCCTCGGCAATCGTCAAATTAAGGGGCATGACTTAACTGAGACCTTTGCTCTTGTTGATAAAATGAGTTCAGTTCGTATTTTCCTTTTTGTTGCAGTGATAAAATGTAGGAAACTTCACCAGATGGATGTTCATAGTGATTTCTGCATGGAGAACTTGAGGAAGGGGAGTATATACATCCCCTCCTGGATATCATGTCTCTTCTACTAATCTTGTTTGCAAGCTTTAGAAGTCTTTATATGGTTTTCATCAAAATCCTCAAAATTGGTTGGCTAAGCTGGTTGCTGCTCTCAAAATGTTTATTTTCGTGCAGAGTAAGGTGGATTACTCCTTATTCTCTTACACACAAAATTCGAATACTTTACATGTGTTAACCTGCTTACTACTCTCATAAATGAATTCAAGTCCTACTTGAGTACTTTTTTTCATATGAAGGATCTTGGTCTGCTAAATAATTTTCTTGGAATTGAGATAGGTCGCAGTTCAATGGGACGTTTCTTTCTCAGCGGAAATATGACCTTGATATTTGTCTTATTATGGTTTGTTAGCAACCAAACTAAAAAAATGTTTCGATGGAGAAACAACATGATTTGGCTCATGTAAAGGGGTCAAAATTTGATGATCCAGATTGTGACCGTCGATTAGTTGGGTGCCTGATTTATCTCACTATTACTCATCTATAGCTCAGGTATTCTGTTCATACTCTTACTCAGTTTATGCATGAGCCACGCATGGCACACTAGCAGGATCCTTGTGAGTTCTTCGTTATTTGAAGATTCATGTAGGTTAAGTTCTTTTTCTGTCTTCTAAGAACTCAGTGTAGTTGACAACTTATTGTGATTAAGATTGGGTTGCGTGTCCCATTACACATCGCTCTTGGTTATGATATTTTGTAATGCTTGGCGAATCACCTATTTCTTGGAAGGCTTAGTAGCAGCCTACATTCTCTCATTCATTTGTTGAAGCCGAATAAAGGGTTATGGTTGTTGTATGTTGTGAATTGATCTGGATCAAGTCAGACGACTATTCACATTGTGGCTAATCCTGTTTTTCATGAGCTTACGAAACATATTAAGATTGATTGTCATTTTATCACCAATTTTATTCAATCATGTGGGGTGGTTACAGATCATATTGGCACATCCAATCAACCTGCGGATCTCTTCACTAAAGCTCTTGGTCGTTGCATGGCAGTTTCATAATCTTCTTTTCAAGTTGGGCATTCTTGATGTTTATACTCCAGCTTGAAGAGTAGTGTTATGATATATTAGCATATTTTGTAAACAAAGATTAGATTATAATCCTCTTCCTTTTAAACTTTTGTGCAATATCTTATATATTGTAAATTTTGCTATGAATGCAACCAATCTAGGGGCGGAACTAAGCAAGAGCTGGAAGGGGTTTCAGCCCTTGCCAGGATGAAATTTACAGGGAATATGAGAGTAATTTTTTTAAAAAAATAATATTCATCAGCCCCCTCTAATATAAAAAATAATAAAATTTTAAACTAATCAGCCCCACCATATATATTTTCTGCACTATTAAAATACAATTGTTTGTCACTCCTCTAAAAACCTATTGTCTGATACCGCCGCCCCTTCTTTAGTTTTCTTCTCCGGACTTCTTTTCCCTGCCTCCCCATCATGAGGAGATAAGGAAACAATAATTTTTTCAATTGATATACTTTTAATGTTTATATTATCGAATAAGTATGGATTTTTTTATACATTAGTATTGTTTTTCAACTTGATAGATTAGATTGATGTGTCCATGATGATTATTCAATCTAATTGTTCAGATTGATGTGTTTTGTCCGATCTGGTTTTACTGATCTTGTGTTTGTGATTTCGTTTGTGTTCGTTCTCGATCTGTGTTTTTCAAGGTGTTTACAGTTTGGACAATATAGATCGTGTTTTGGATCAAGATAGAGATTTGGAGCATCACTTCAATCTTTTGTCCATGGTAATCTTTTGTGAAGATTGAAGATAAGATTGAAGATTAATGTTTGAAGATAAGATTGAAGATAAGATTGAAGATTAATGTTTGAAGATTAATACCATAAATTGAAGATTTAAATTAATGTTTATCTCTTGTATAGTAGGTCCTTACTTGTATCTATTTATAGCATTGTAAATTCTAATGAAAATCATCTAGGGAATTCCCTCTTTCATGGTATCAGAGCCATTTTCCTCCCCTCTCTCCCTTCCTCTTGCCGCCGCACAAGCCTTTACAAACCCTAGGCTTGCCGCAAGTCTTCTCCTTCTCTTCATCTCTTGCAATATTTTGCTTCAGTCATAGCTACAGACAAATTATCCTTGAATACTATGATTCACCTTCTCACCACCAAGCTTTCTGCTGCCACCTATCTTCAATGGAAAAGACAGGTACAACATGTTCTTCGTCCGCAAGGTTTGTACGGACATCTTGATGGATCCTCCGTTTGTCCTCCGCTTTCGGCGCCATTGCCGACCTCCTCCTCCACCGCCATTCCTGTTGATTCTTCAACCAAGGCGCAAGAAGATGCGGACGCTGCTGCCAAGGCTTCCCATGATGCTTGGGTCTCCGAGGATCAACGCATTTGCAGTCTTCTCTATTCCTCTCTGTCGTCGGAAGCGATGAATGAAGTCTCCCAATGTGAAACTGCCAAGGAAATGTGGGATGCTTTCCCCACAGCCTATCAACACCGCAGCAGGACCTCGGTGTTCAGTCTTCGCCAACAAGCCGGACTTCTCCGCAAAATGGGTACCGTACATGAGTTACACCTTAGTTTTATGTCGATTTTTTAGCAATTATCTGTTATGGGCAGCCCCGCTGCCAATGATGAAAAGCTTTTATGGTTTTTTACGGCTTTAGGCCATGAATATAAGGATTTTAGTGTGTCTTTGGTTAATCGTGATCCAATTCCGGAATATGTTGAAGTTGTGAATTTAGCTAAGGGACATGAGTCATTTTTGAAAACTTTGGATAGTATGAAGGGGCTTTCTGTTCAGGGACAGACCAGTACTGGTCCTGTTACGTTCCTGGCTTCGTCGCAGCAGCAGGATGGTGGTGCGTGTGATCACGCGCCGGGAGGTGGAGTGCATGGTGGCGGCGCGTGGCGCTCACGCGCGACCAATCCGGGGCAGTTTGGCAGCCGCCGCTCTGGTTGTGGTTCCTAGAGGTATTCTGGTCGAGGTTTTGGGTCCAGATCTCCTGCTGGTCTATCCAATATACAATGTTACACTTGTGGTGGTTTAGGTCACATTTCGGCGCAATGTCCGTCATCGACTCCTCGTCCAACGGTTCAGGCACATGTTGCTCATCAATATCAGCCATATGCTCCCTCCTATGCTACTCAGCAAGTTCAACCAACTCTTCCTATTGAGTCATCTTTTGTTGCTTCAGACTGGTATATTGATTCGGGCGCCACAAATCATCTGAGCTCCTCCGCCTTGAATCTTTCGAGCATCACTCCATACCATGGTAATACTCTAGTTTCTGTTGGCAATGGAGCTTCTTATCTATTACTGCTGTTGGTGATGCTCAAATTTCTTCAAAATTGCGTTTATCTGATGTGTTGCTTGTGCCTGCTATTACTAAAATTCTTTTGTCGATAAGTAAGATTACTAGAGATTTGGGGGTTCTTGTTATATTTGATGACAAGTCCTTTACTATTCAGCACAAAATAACCAAGGCAATTCTGGGGCGCGGACATAGTGAAGATGGGATGTATGTGCCAGATCGTGGTGAAGAAGCCCTTCTTTCGTTTGTTAGGCAGAATAATAACCGAGCATCTTATGAAACTTGGCATACTCGGTTTGGACATGTGTCGTATAGTATTGTTTCTTTACTGCATAAGAATGGTTTTTTGACTCTTACTTCAGTTTTGCCAAAACCCAGTATTTGTGAGCCCTGTCTTATGGCTAAAGGACAAAAGTTATTTTTTTCTGATAATCCCAAACGTGCTGATTGTGTGCTTGATCTTATTCACTGTGATTTATGGGGACCATCTCCCGTACTATATGGGAATGGGTTTTCTTACTATGCCATCTTTGTGGATGACCATTATCGATTTTCGTGGCTTTACCCCCTTCGTCGAAAATCAGATTTCATTAACATTTTTTTCCAATTTGAGGCGCTGGTTGAGAATCAGTTTTCTTCCAGGATTAAGGTGTTTCAGAGTGATGGTGGTTCTGAATTTTTGAACTCTCATTTGCAGTCTCATTTTGGTATCCATGGCATTCATCATCAGGTTTCTTGTCCCTATACACCTGAACAGAATGGTCGTGCAGAGAGGAAGCATCGTCATATTACTGAGATAGGGCTTTCTATGCTTTTTCACTCCCACATGCCTCTATCCTATTGGGACGATGCCTTTGCTGCTGCAGTATATACTATCCATCGTCTTCCAACTCCTGTGCTGAATGATATATCCCCCTTTGAGGTGTTGTTCGGTCATCCTCCGATATACTCAAATTTGCATCCCTTTGGATGTCGAGTTTTCCCTTATGTTCGCTTGACTGCTGCCCACAAGCTTGCTTCCCGTAGTCTTCCTTGTGTCTTTCTCGGATATAGTGCCCATTATAAGGGATTTCGATGTCTCGATACGGATACTGGCCGCATCTATATGACTAGGCATGCTCATTTTGATGAGACCTATTTTCCTTTTTCCACTTCAGCCTCTGAAGCCTTGTTCACGTCTCTGGATGTTGTCGCATTCATTGACCCTGATCTGCCTTCTGCTGTCGACGATGCTGTTCTACCTGTTGACTCTCTGGCTTGCTCTATATGTTCTGATTCAGTTTCTCCATCAGTCACAGTGCCGTTACCTGTTTCTACAGTCTCCACCGAGGATTCTCCCACTGCCAGTTCCAGTGTATCTCCGGGTTCTTCCACCTCATCGTCTGATCGGTCACTGTCCTCCTCAGATAGTATTCCCTCTCCATCACCTCCTGCTATTTCCATCCATCCTATGACTACCCGCACCCGAGATGGCACACGGGTTGTTCGTAATCTGGGTCCAGAGTTTGAGGTCTATGGTCTTATTGCTCAGTTGCTGGCTCAGAAAGAATCGCGTACTTTTCGCACTGCTTCTCAAGATTCAAAATGGGTCTCCGCTATGGACGAGGAGATGACTGCCCTTCGTCAGCAACACACGTGGGATTTAGTTCCGTGTCCTCCCGGTGTCAACATTGTTGGCTCCAAATGGGTGTATCGACTGAAGTATCGTCAGGATGGTTCCCTGGATCGCTATAAGGCTCGCTTAGTAGCTCAGGGCTTCTCTCAGATTCTATTTGATCACACATTCAGTCCTGTGATCAAAGCTAGCACTGTACGCACTGTGCTTGCCATTGCCACTATGAGGAGATGGCCGTTACATCAGCTGGATGTTAAGAATGCCTTTCTCAATGGCGTTCTGGATGCTCCCGTCTATATGGCTCAACCTGCTGGCTATCAGGATTCTGCTCATCCTGATTATGTCTGTCGTCTACGGAAGGCAATTTATGGTCTCAAACAGGCACCCCGTGCCTGGTTTGAGCGATTCAGTGCTTTTGTTCAGAGTCTTGGTTTTATCGGTAGCCTATCAGACCCATCGCTGTTTGTATTCTCTCGTGGCCCCGTGGTTCTTTACCTGTTGGTCTACGTTGATGACATCATCCTGACTGGGAATGATGTTCCTACCATTCGACAGTTTATTGCTCGTGCTGATCGTGAGTTCTCGGTTAAGGATCTTGGGGCTCTCAGCTACTTTCTTGGCCTTGAAGTTACTCCTACTTCCACTGGTGTATTCTTGGGATATGCCAAGTATGCTCAGGATATTCTTCACAGGGCAGGGATGGCTGATGCCGCTCCAGTTTCCACTCCTTTTTTGCCGTTATCTCAGCTCCATAGTAGTACCAGTGCTCCGTTTCACAATCCGAAGCTGTTCCATTCGCTGGTTGGTGCTCTTCAGTATCTTACCATTACCAGGCCTGACTTGTCTTTTGCAGTCAATTCAGTGAGTTAATTTCTTCAGGATCCTCGGGATGATCATTTTTCAGCCGTTACTCGGATTCTGCGCTATGTTCGTGAAACGCTTCATTGCGGTCTGAATTTTTCGGGGGATGGCATATCTGAGATTGTTGCTTATTCTGATGCAAACTGGGCCCGTTGTTTAGAGACTCGTCGCTCTACTTATGGCTATGCTGTATTTCTTGGCGGTAATCTTGTTTCCTGGAGTGCCAAGAAGCAGCTTACTATCTCCCGATCCAGTTCTGAATCCGAGTATCGGGCTTTGGCCAACACGGCGTCGGAGGTTGTCTGGCTTCTCCATCTTCTTTGGGATCTTCAGTTTCCACTTCAGGGTCCGCCTCAACTTCTTTGTGACAATAACAGTGCCATTTTCCTTGCTGAGAATCCTATCGCTCACAAGCGGGCTAAACATATTGACATTGACTATCACTTTGTGCGGGAACTGGTGGCTAGTCATAAGCTTCGTGTTAGTCATGTCCCGTCCTCTCTACAGGTGGCTGACATTTTCACAAAAGGACTGAATCAGGCTCTATTTGAATTCTTTAGATCCAAGCTTCGCGTTTCGGTCAACCCGACGCTTCGCTTGAGGGGGGGTGTGAAGATTGAAGATAAGATTGAAGATTAATGTTTGAAGATAAGATTGAAGATAAAATTGAAGATTAATGTTTGAAGATTAATACCATAAATTGAAGATTTAGATTAATGTTTATCTCTTGTATAGTAGGTCCTTACTTGTATCTATTTATAGCATTGTAAATTCTAATGAAAATCATCTCGGGAATTCCCTCTTTCAATTTTGGATCAAGATCAAGTGGTGTTACAACTGTTGTAGATCCCTATTTGGCGTAGTGATATTGATACTAATACGTTTCTCTTCGACAAGTGGTCATGATTTTGCGGAAGCGAGTTAATATCCGTGAGAGCAATGTTACAGTATTTTATTAGATCTCTTATTTGTAATATTACAGACGATCAGTGTGGTTGACATGTAATTTGAATATCCTTGCAATAGATTAGTTATTGCTAGAGACTAATTAAGTTGGATGTCAATTCCACTTATTGTAATCGTTTCTGGACATTTTTTTCCAGCATCTTGGAATGAATTGATTTTTCAAAAATAAAATAAAATTTCTGCACCAGTCGTTCCTATTTTATAAGCAGTGATATCGAGCATGGAACAGAAATGAATGCTGGAATGGATTCTGAGGCACGTAGATACATGTCTTCTTCCTGTGTGAAAAAAATAAAAGGAAGTAAAATCAAGTCATATTTGCGTTGAATGAAAGTGATGAAAAAGCCGGTTGGCCTTGTTTGAATTTTGACGATTGTATGTTTGAAACTGAGACTTTCCGCTTTTGTAACAATCGGCTCACCAATTTCCTCATTTAATTGTTGGTTGGATAAGTCACCTTTCGATTATTTCTTTTCTCCTTTTTTCAACAGGCAACGCGTCTGGTGCAATCGAGTATCCAATATGGACAGTAATGATAAATTTGTTTTAGATTGCGCGAAATGTCTTCTTTTTATGTCTGACTTCAACTTCTTAAAAACATATGGATGTTGATTTTGCGTTCAATGTTGATTTCATCGCGATATATATAAGCTGACATTATTTTTTATCTAATTTGATTTGAACTAAATTAAATTAAATATAACTAAAGTACATTAAACTAAAATACAATAAATTACACAAAAATTTGTTTTGGACATATTAGCCGTTAAAGTGGATCATTTTATAATTGATATTAGACAATCTTGTGCGAGACGGTCTCGCAGCGAAACCAGAGATTAAATTGTTAAGAATGTAGCATGGAGTTTCTAATTAAAGTTTTTAAAAGTCCAGGGGTTGGATGTGAAATTTCACTATTTTACATTCATGTCCAGATATAAATAACATTTTCCTCATTTTTCTCTCATTATTTTCCCACGCATTCTCTCTCCCCTACTTCTTCTCTCCTGCGCAACTGCTCCTTCTTCCCGTCCTCTCCATTTCTCTTCCATTTTCCTTCAATTCAACCAATCTTTTTCTCCGTTTTCTTCCATGTTTCTTGCGCAGGAGAAGGACGCAGTGACTCAAAGAAGATTCGCTCAATTCTCTAGTGAATTTTCTGCGAATTTTCTGCGAATTTTCTGTCTAAAGCTTCGATTTCCAGCGGCCGAACATAATACAGCCTTCCTTTCGTGTTTATCTTCGAAGGTAATTCTTTGCTCAGCTTTGCTCAGCTTTATTCTACATATTTTGTTGTTTTTTTAAAAATTTTTGTTTGCTTTTTTGGTTCATGTAATTTTCTAGGGTTTATGTTGCTAAAGGTGTTAATATTTGGGGATTTCTCTATTTTTTGTGTTTTGTGAGTTGTTCTAACGAATTTGTGCTAATATTTGTGTTGTTGCTGCTGTTTGTTAGATTTCTAAGGAGATTTGCATCATTTTTACTGCAATCGAGGAGGAAGAATTGTTTGTAAGTTTTTGAATTTTCGGCCGTGATGTTTTAGCTACAGGTATTGATCTTTCAGGTTTTCAGTTTGATGTTTCAGGTTTCAGACTTTAAGTACTGTTATCAGTGTTGTTGTTATGTTTTAGTTTCAACGCTTGATACTTGTGGTGTTTTCATGCTTAAGTGTGCAATTGATGTTCATTTTTTTTATTGTGTGTGATATTTATGCTAATTTTGTTGTTGTTGATCTTCCTAAGATGTCTAAGAATGCATTTGTTACTGTTGCTGCAATCGAGAAGGAAAGAGGATCGGTAAATTTTGTTATTTTGCATATGTGACCTTTTTTGTTTCATCTTTCATGTTTAGGTTTAAAGTACTGTTTATCTGTGTTGGTGTGATGATTTAATTTCAGTATTTGATGTTTGTAGTGTTTTAAGTGTGCAATTGATGTTGAGTGTTATTTTTTTGATTATGTGTGTGATATCTTAGGGTTGTTATGATTTGTGCTAATTTTTTTTGTTGATCTTCCTTAGATGTCTAAGAATGGTTTTGCCACTGTTGCTGCAATCGAGAAGGAAAGAGGATCTGTAAATTTTGTTATTTTGCAGATGTGACCTTTTAAATACTATTGTTGACCTTTCAGGTTTTTTATTTCATCTTTCATGTTTAGGTTTAAAGTACCGTTTATCATTGTTGGTGTGATGATTTAATTTTAGTATTTGATGTTTGTAGTGTTTTAAGTGTGCAATTGATATTGAGTTTTGTTTTTTTGATTGCGTGTGTGATATCTTAGGGGTTTGTTACGATTTGTGCTAGTTTTTTGTTGTTGTTGTTGATCTTCCTTATATGTCTAAGAATTCTTTTGCCACTGTTGTTGCAACCGAGAAGGAAAGATGATCTGTAAATTTTGTTATTTTGCACATGTGACCTTTTAAATACTATTGTTAATCTTTCATGTTTTTTGTTTCATCTTTCATGTTTAGGTTTAAAGTACTGTTTATCTGTGTTGGTGTGATGATTTAATTTCAGTATTTGATGTTTGTAGTGTTTGAAGTGTGCAATTGATGTTGAGTTTTGTTTTTTTGATTATGTGTGTGATATCTTATGGGTTTGTTACGATTTGTGCTAATTTTTGTGTTGTTATTGCTATTTTTTAGATGTGTAAAAATGCATACCCATTGTTATTGGAATCAAGAAGGAAAGAAGATCTGTAAATTTTGTTATTTTGCATATTTGACCTTTTAGATACAGTTGTTAACCTTTCAGATTTTATGTTTGATCTTTCATATTTAGGTTTAAAGTCCTGTTTATATGTGTTTGTGTGATGATTTAATTTCAGTATTTGATGCTTGTAGTGTTTTAAGTCTGCAATTGATGTTGAGTTTTGTTTTTTTAATTGTGTGTGATATCTTAGGGTTTTGTTACAATTTGTGCTGATTTTTTTGTTATTTATGATGCTCCTTAGATGTCTAAGAATGCTTTTGCCACTGTTGCTGCAATCGAGAATGAAAGAAGATTTGTAAATTTTGTTATTTTGCAGATGTGACCTTTTAAATACTATTGTTGACTTTTCAGGTTTTTTGTTTCATCTTTCATGTTTAGGTTTAAAGTACTGTTTATCTGTGTTGGTGTGATGATTTAATTTTAGTATTTGATGCTTGTAGTGTTTTTAAGTGTGCAATTGATGTTGAGTTTTGTTTTTTTTGACTGTGTGAGTGATATCTTAGGGTTTTGTTACAATTTGTGCTGATTTTTGTGTTATTGTTGCTATTTTTTAGATGTGTAAGAATGCATGCCCACTGTTGTTGGAATCGAGAAGGAAAGAGGATCTGTAAATTTTATAATTTTGCATATTTGACCTTTTAAATACAGTTTTTGACCTTTCAAATTTAATGTTTCATCTTTCATGTTTAGGTTTAAAATACTGTTTATCTGTGTTGGTGTGATGATTTAATTTTAGTATTTGATGCTTGTAGTGTTTTAAGTGTGCAATCGATGTTCAGTTTTGTTGCTTTAATCGTGGGTGTGATATCTTAGGATTTTGTTACGATTTGTTCTAATTTTTGTTGTTGTTGTTGATCTTCCTTATGTGTCTAAGAATGCTTTTGCCATTATTGCTGCAATCGAGAAGGAAAGACGACATGTACATTTTGTTATTTTGCAGATGTGACCTTTTAAATATGTTAACCTTTCAGGTTTTTTGTTTCATCTTTCATGTTTAGGTTTAAAGTACTGTTTATTTTTGTTGGTGTGATGATTTCATTTCAGAGTTTGATGCTAGTAGTCTTTTAAGTGTGCAATTGATGTTGAGTTTTATTTTTTTGATTATGTGTGTGATATCTTAGGGTTTTGCTATGATTTGTGCTAATTTTTGTGTTGTTGTTACTATTTTTTAGATGTGTAACAATGCATGTCCACTGTTGCTGCAATCGAGAAGGAAAGAGGATATGTAAATTTTGTTATTTTGCATATTTGACCTTTTAAATACAGTTGTTGACCTTTCAGGTTTTATGTTTTATCTTTCGCGTTTAGGTTTAAAGTACTGTTTATCTGTGTTGGTGTGTGATTTAATTTTATTATTTGATGCTTGTAGTGTTTTATGTGTGCAATTGATGTTCATTTTGTTGCTTTGATTATGGGTGTGATATCTTAGAGTTTTGTTACAATTTGTGCTATTTTTTTGTCGTTGTTATTGCATTTCTTAGATGTGTAAG
Organism: Rubia yunnanensis; assembly: GCA_037428765.1. Lineage (NCBI taxonomy): Eukaryota > Viridiplantae > Streptophyta > Magnoliopsida > Gentianales > Rubiaceae > Rubia > Rubia yunnanensis. Next base: position 87,615,989 of record CM075068.1, read on the forward strand.
AATGCATGTCCAGCTTTCATGTTTCAGCTCTAAGTATTGTTATGTGTTGGTGTAATGTTTTTAATTTCAGTGTTTGAAGGTTGTGATGTTTACATATTTAAGTATGCAACTGATGTTCAATTTTGTTCTTTTGATATTTTAGTGTGTACTATTTGATGTTTTTAAATTTTGAGATTGATGTTTTAAATAATGTATTTGACTTTTCCTCAATGTAGTTGTCATTGATGTAATCTGTGCTATTGTGGTATTTTAATTACAGATATTGACGTTTTAATTACCGTATGTGATGTTATATATTATTTCCTAGGAATACTTTCCAAGATAGAGCTCTATGATGTCATTATTGAGTAAATAAAAAAATGGTATGAGAAACCATGCTTCCGAAGGTGTTCCCTTGAACAGAAGACTGGAAATCGACCTTTGCTCATTGCGTTGATTGAGTGGAAGAGCCATCCTCTTCGAAAACCCGCAGGAGAGAAAGCAAGTTAAAGGAAGTTTGGGAATAAGCGAGCAACAAAGGAAAACAAGTCGGGGAAAAATAGAATTTGGTTGTTTGGGATGTATTGTCTTACATTGATTTCCAATTATGATAGTTGATTGTTAGTGTTGAGGTGCTTGATTGTTATTGATGTTTTATCTTGATTTGAATTTTTTCCATTTTATGTTAGCGATTTATTAGGGCATTTGAACCTTTTGTTTTAATGAATGATGTTTGATGATTCGATATTTATGGCGATTGACATTTTGGCATGCAAATGTAAAATTTCAAATTAAAGTTTGCCACTTTCATATGCTAATTTTATATGTATTTATTTTGTCCATGATCATTCATAGAATTTCTTCGATTTTCAATTGTCAGTGTATGGTGTTTTATCAAGTTCTCATCAGTACTTTTGTAAAACAAACAAAATGAAGAATCATCAACGTGTCACAATGTAACATCACTGTAAATAATAATCAACTCCCTACAAACTGGTTTTAGATAAATTGAGCATTTGAAAAATTATTTGGTTTTTTATTTTTATTTTTTTTATAAATTTGTATTTTATTTGATGTTTTACTATTATTATTTCATATATATTATTATATTTGATGTTTTTACTATTTAATTTTTGTATTTTAAAGTTTTTATTTGATGTTTTAGCTATTTTTGTTTGATATGTTTACTATTTTATTTGATGTTTCACTATCCAAATTTATTATTTTTATTTGATATTAACTGTGATAATTATATATATTAAAATAATATATATGATGTTTTAAAATTTTATTTTGATGTTTCAACTATTTTATTTGACATTTTACAATTTAAACTTGATTCACTTTCATTTAAGTTTCATATTTTAGTAATAGTATGTTAAAAGACCCATTTCAACAGGGTTAAAAATTGTATAAGGCATAAATCTCCGAACTATTGTGGATCCGGTAAGGGGGCATCAGAAATTCGTCGGAAGTTCATCTGGATGTCGCTGGAAAATCATGAAATTGGAGACGATGCCAGATTTGGCCAAATTTGAAGACGATGACGCCGGGTTTGGCCAAATTTGAAGATGAAGACGCGAGAATTGGCCAAATTTGTAACGACCCGCAAAGCCCTAGCCTCTGACGAAGATGACAACATTGGAGATGCAAATTTGAATCTCTAGCCTCAACGCAATGCGATTTGAACCAAATTTGACGTGAAGTCCGTAGGAAACACAAGTATCGGGGTCAGAGAACTTCGTCGATTGAGATTCGGAGCTTATTCACCATTACCGGTGACGAATTGAAACTGGAGAAAGCAGCGTAGCCTCAAACAAGGGTTTTGGTTTCCACAAATCTATGAAACTAGGGTTTTGATGGTGGAGAAGTCGATTTGACGATAGAGAAGGCAAGAAGACGACGAGGCGACGATGAGGTGGTGAGGCAACGACGGCTGAGGGCGAGGTGGCGCCGGCAGGGAAGGCGAGAAGGAGGAAGATGCATTTTCTGGTAAGATTTTCTTAATTTGCAATTTGGACCTCCAGTTCTTTTGTGTTTTTTTTTTATTTTGGCACCAAAAAATAGTAATTGTAGTTTGACCCCCGAATTTCATTTGCTCTTTTACCTATTGTCACTCTAGTCCCTGGTCCTACGGTAAGATGGTCTCGCAGGAGACGGACTGTTGACATAATTAATGAGGTGATTTTGATGCTTGTTTTTATTTATTGCAATGAGATTTCTATAATTTTGAATAAATTTTAAAACGTATTTCAATATATAATTATTTATAATTTGACTTTAAAAATTATTTAAATGATATATGAGAAAAGTGCAAAAAATTGCTGAGCATGAAGAAGGGTAGTGGCCAGCCAACAACTAAGGTGGTCACGCCGACGGTGAGGAGAAGTGGTGCGGTACAGGAGGTTGGTACTAGCACAAGCAGTTAGCAGTAAATTCCTGGAAGTAGTATCAACGGATGTATAGGAGATGGCCGTGAGCAAGCTGGAGCTAAGATGATGGTTGCAGATCCAATCCAAGCGGAGGTCGGAGATGCTATTCATATGTAATCAGAAACTGAATTGGAGAGTGGCTGGGCAATGATAGAGAAGAAATAACATCAGAATGAGGTATGTTTGACTGATGATGTAAGTACTGTTCAGAAATATGAGAATAGGTTATAGGTTGATGTGATTAAGAGAAATCAATTACAGGCTAATGGAATGAAGATATAATTTAAAGCTCATGTGATTGTTAATGGAGAAATTGAAGTTGCAATTGATGAAGATGATGTCAAAACTGAATTGAAATTTTGGGAGAATTCACTAATTATGTATGTGCTAGGGGATGAACTTACTATGCTACTGTGAAAAACTTTATGATCAAGTATTGGTCGTTTGTAGCATTGCCTGATTTTTTTATAATGAGGAGTGTTACTTTTTGGTTAAGTTTAAGTCCAGAGAGGATAGAAATTCAGTGATGAGTAATGGCCCCTACGTGATTTACAATATGTCTATGTTTTTACACCACTGAAAGCCTAACTTTGAATAGAGGAAAGATATGATTAAGACTCTACCAATTTGGGTTAAATTGCCTAACTTGCCTTTGCATTTATGGAGTGCTTCAAGCCTGGGAAAAATTGGGGGTATTTTGGGGAATCCTATGGTAACAGATGAATGCACCGCTAGTAAACTAAGAGTTTCTAATGCTAGAATCTTGGTTGAAATTGATATCACACAGAGGATGAAGGATTCAGTCAGTATCAAAGACTTGAATGGCGAGAAATTGCTACAAAAAGTATAGTATGAATGAAGGTCTCCATATTGTGAATCTTGTCAGATGGGAGGGCATATTTGCAGGGGACATGAGAGGCCGAAGAAAGTAGTTCAGAAATGGATTATTAAAACTGATATCAAACTTGATCAAATGGCATAGAAATAAATTGAGGAGAAGGAAGCTGTCATAAACACTGAAACTTAGAAGAGGCACGTAAGTTCAAGCTCTGGTAGTTCGGGGGTTTATAAACCTGAAAAGCTGGAAACTAGGAGAAATAAGGTGAAGCGGAAGGAAATTGAATATGGAGATCAGGAGAGACGGGATGGAAAACATCATTGGAGGAAACCTGTACAACTGTAGATTTGGAATAATCTTGTAGATGTACAAGGGCTTGTCCCATGATAGTGTCTTGGAATGTAATGGGGCTCAACAATCCAGCAAAAAATAGTGAGATAAGCTCCCGTCTCATAGCTATGAAAGTCATTATTGTTGTTATAGTATAAACTAGGGTGAAACAGAAGAAGGCAGAACTTGTGAGGAAAAGATTTGTCTCTAAATGGAGGTTTGTAGACAACTATGCTGATCATTTAATGGCAGAATTTGGGTACTTTGGGGCTGGAGTAGAGTGCATGTTAATATGATCTGTAGCTCCAAACAATTTATCCATTGTGAGATATTGAATTTGAAGGGTGAAAAGGTGGCTAGCTTAACAGTTATATGCAAATAATATGCTCAATAACAAAAAGAAACTATGGAAGGATATACCATGATTTGTATATCAGGTGGATGGACCATGGATAATTATGGGAGACTACAACAATGCTCTCGAAGTGCATGATAGAATTAGAGGTAATGATGTTGTGAGGAGTGAGTATATTGATTTGGAGGAAATGATGTGTGATAAAGAACATTTTGAATGTGATATGGTGGGGGATTATTACACATGGAGTAATCGGCATAAGGATGGAGTAATCTATTCTAGAATTGATAGAATCCTTGCAAATATTGAGTGGTTTTATCAATTCCCAAATGCTGTTATCAAAGTGGAGGAAGCAGGGGTGTCTGATCATTTTTTATTGAGTATTGATGTCTTTAAGAAGCAAAGGAGGACGAACAGAATGTTTAAGTTCTTGAACTGTATAATGGCAAAGGAGGGGATACAAGATATCATTAAAAATAGTTGGGAAAGTCCTATTAGGGGAGAAGCAAAGTGTATTATGGAGAAACTGATCAGGTTGCAGCTGGTGTTGAAAAAGAACATGAGTTATATCAATGGAGTTCATGGGAAACTATTAAAAGCAAAAGAGGATATACTGAATGCACAGCAGAATTTGGCAACCTCAAATATGGATGTCCAGAAAGTAGAAAAGGTGATTTAGTGCACACAAGAAGTCTTGAAATGGAATGATAAGGATGAGCAAATTTCCAGGCAGAAAGAAAAAATAGATTTGCTTAGACTTGGTGATCGAAATAACTCCTATTTCCATGCCACATTCAAAGCTAAAAATATTCAGGTTGGGATCAGAAAGTTAGAAGATGAGAATGGGAATATGATTTATGAGCAACATGAGATTTTGGAGAAAGTAGTCATGTTCTATGACAAGCTTGTGGGTTTAAGGGCAGGTAAACTGAATGGAGTAAATGTAAGGGTACTAAGAAAGAGCAGTATACTTAATGCTGAAGCAAGAAGGAGGCTGGTGAGAAGAGTAACTGAACAGGAGATTTGGGTTGTTGTAACAAGTATAGGGGCCTAAAAGCACCAGGTATGGATGGCTTTAACTCAATATTTTTAAAAAGAAATTAGCATGTTGTGAAATGGGATGTTGTTAGCGCTGTAAAACAATTCTTTGAAGATGGTAGGATGTATAAGGCTGTTAACTGTACAGTAGTTACCCTAATACCTAAAAAGGTAGATGCTAGAAAGATATATGCTTACATGCCCATATCTTGATGCACTACTTTTTATAAGCTTATCTCTAAAATTTCAACTGCTAAACTGAGCACAGTGATGAGGGAGTTAGTGGATGAATCCCAGGCTGCTTTTGTTCTTAGAAGAGGTATACATGATCATATCCTACTTTCTTATGAATTGAATAAAGGCTATACAAGAAACGGAGGACCACCAAAATGCATGTTACAACTTGATTTGCAAAAAGCCTATGATACTGTGAACAGGATAGCATTGGAGAAGATTTTGAAAGAACTTGGTTTTCCAATGAAATTTGTGGAATGGATTATGACTTGTGATTATGACTTGTGTGAGTATAGTTTCATTCAGGTATATGATTAATGGGGAGCCTCAAGAATTCTAGTGGCAAAGAGAGGGATTAGGCAGGGGGGCCCTGTCTCACCTCTTCTTTTTGTGCTGGTTTTGGAGTATCTTTATAGGTGTTTACAGGAGTTAAAGACCAATGAAAATTTCAGATTTCATGATAGCTGTGATAAGTTGAGTACTGTAAATTTGAGCTTTGCTGGTGATCTTTTATTTTCAAGAGGAGAGAGGGGAGCCGTAGGGGAAATAATGAAAGCTTTTAAGAAGTTTACTGAATCTACATAACTGGATGTAAATCAGGCTAAATGTAAAGCCTACTATAGAGGGGTGGTGGAAGATCAGAAAAGAGAAATCCATGAGTTGACCGGCTTTTGTGAAGGGGAATTGCTATTTAGGTATCTAGGGGTGCCTATGACTACCAAAATATTATCTCTACATATGTACTAGCCTCTAATTGACAAGATGATTGAAAGAATACAACATTGGAGCTCCAGCAAGTTAAGTTATGCTGGTAGGGTTCAACTGATAAAGAGTGTCCTCTTTGCCATCACAAATTACTGGATGCAATGCCTACCTTTGCCGAAGAAGGTACTCAAACATATTGAAGTTGTATAAAGGTTTTTCTTGTGGAGTGGGAAGGAAAAATCACCAAAAAAGCACATGTGGCATGGGAAAAGAAGGGGGTTTGAACCTTTATATCATTAGCAGAATATAATTAAGCATGTTTAGAAAAGTTGCTATGGAATCTGAGTTGTAAGGATGGCAAACTATGGGTGAAATGGGTTCATGAGTACTATACAAAGGGGAAGGAATTGCAAGCAGTAAGATTGCCAGGAAACTGCTCTTGAATTCTGAAACGACTGTTTAAGAGTAGGGATATTATTCTGCAGATGAAAGCCTGGGAACAGATAGTAATTGATCAGGGAGGTAAGTTTAAAGTTGGCAAGTTCTACACAAAAAAAAGAGATGAACAGGAGATGGTGAATTGGAGGAGGTTCTTCTGTGGAAACCACCGAGAGCTCAGTTCATTGTGTGGATGGCATGGCTGCAGCGATTGGCAAGCAAAGACAGGCTTCGACGATTTTGGACTAATACTGATGGAAAATGTGTGTACTGTGGCCAGGAGGAAACAATGGTGCATTTTTTCTTTGAGTTCCCAGAAACTAAACTGATATGGAGAAGAGTTTTGGCATGGATGGGGATGGATAGAGAACCGAATGGATGGACTCTGGAGAAGACCTGGATTATATAGCATATCAGAGGCAGAAGTTGGTGAAATCAAGTTGTATATATGTGTGGATAGGAATGAAAAATCTTTTGGGAAGGATAAGAAGGTGAATATTTTTGATATCATAATTGATTGCATATTGTATAGACTATGGATGATACCAAAAGTTAGAGGTAAATGTGCTACATGGATGCGAAGTACCATATAGGGGATATATAGGTGGATGGAAAGCTGGAATTTGCTCGCTTTGTACTTACACAGTTTTGGCAATGAGAATATATACTTATTTTTTTAAAAAATATATTATTTAAATGAGGTTTTCATAATTAGTCTATCCGTTAGTTGGTTTAACATGAGACTTTCTCAATAAATTAAATTAAGTAAGATGGAAAATAATATAATTAAACTAGCTTAAATTTGATTAAATCAAATTAAAATTAAGTAAATTTAATTTAGAGTGCGTCTCTTGAAAGACGGTCTTTCCATAAGTCATGGAAAGACCAAGGTTTAAAGTGTAAATTAGAAGAAATTAAGATAAAATTTTTTGGTTGCATGAACCGGGTTATAAATTTAATAACTACTACATGTTGCACACTAAATTTTTAATGTTGCAACTAAGACCTTCTACCTTTTATTATTCGAATTAAACCCCGTCTTTCCATAAGCCTATGGAAAGACCGTCTTTCCCAAGATTTTACCTATAATTTAAGTTTAATTAAACTAAAGTACAGTTAATTAAGTTGAAAATAATTTATCCTAAATTTATTCCCTTCTATTTTAGTTACAACTACATAGAGAAAATTATTCTCAAAATTTTGCATAGTATTCTTGCAAGAAAAAGAGAACCTTTTCAAATTAAAATGAAATAAATGAATCTTCTACAATTGTACCCACTTGATCTAGATACGATCTATATTGTCCAAGTTGTAAACACTTTGAAAAACACTGATCTGACGCATCCATATTAATGGAAAATCTAACATAAATATAGAAGTAAAATTGCAATCAAGCGATCTATACAGTTAAATCGAGAACAATACATTGATGTGAACAATTAAATTTAGTGATCAACATGAATACAACGACTAATTGATTGGGTTGAAAAACAAAATTAATGTGTTGAGACAACACCCTTGCTTATTTAATAACATAAATGAGTCCGTCTCCTACGAGACCGTCTTACTGTAAGACACATGGTTAGAGGGTAAATAGAAAAGGGAAAATTAAATTTGGGGGTTAGTTTAGAAATATTTATGGCTTGGGGTGTATATTATAATAAGTCCTAAAACTCGGGGACTAATATGCAATTTCAGAAAATAAAACATTCCCCCCTTATGTAAACCCTAGCGCCTCCACCATCCGCCCTCTCTTCCGCCTCCACCATCTGCCCTCTCTTCCGCCTCTCTCCTCCGCCTCCCTCCTTCCCTCCTTCTCCGGCAGCGGTGGACATGTTTTCCATCGCACCTCCTCTGGAAGCTCCAATTTTGCTTCAATGAACCAGCGTCATGCTCGCTTTCGTTAATTTCCTTCTCCCATCATCCGCCAGATTCTGCCATAGTCGCCGCCTTGGAGCTTCTCCTTCGCGTCTTCGATGCCTTCCTCATTATCTCCAGTGTCATCCCATCGTCGACATCCTTGCGACGAATCTGCTTCAACCGCATTGATACTAGACGTTTCCACTTCTAGTCGTAGCAGTTGAGCTTCCAGTCATAGCAGTTGCAAAGCTATAAACTGTAATTTGATAATCAGTATCTGGCGACGTAGATCTGATTAACTTGGTGTTGATTCATATGGAGCTGATGATGAGAGTCACGAGTATCATTGTAATAATAGTCACCATGCTCAAAAGATGCTGGAATGTCAGCTCGATCGTTGTTTGCGGCGCCGAAGTTCAAAGTGATGGGACCTTTCTCATTCGGCCAAATCCCGGTGAAATTTAGGTTAAATTCAGATTCAAATTGGGCTGAATTTGTATTTGAGCTTGATTTCTAAAACTCAAATTTAAATTAAAAATCATCATATTAAAATAGATAACAATAAAATGAAAATAGTAACAGATCAAATAACAAATGCCAGACATCTAAATGAAAATCTGAAATATGCAATAAAATTAAGATATTCAAATAACAAATATAAAACATCAAATTAAATTAGTTAAATATCATACAAAAATACTAAAAAATCAAACTAGTGTTGAAAATATACGTTCCATTGTTGAAAAACTATTTTGACGTTCCACTTCTATCCACTGATCTTATTATTTTTTTGCAAAACAATTTACAGATGTAAAATAATATGTATCACTTTACGTATATTACAGATGAACAAAACATAAAACATCATGTATCGACAACTCAAAATCAAAGGATTTCATTGAATCATCATTGGCTCTACTAATACATATAAAATTGGCATATAAAAATGTCAATCGTCATAACTATCAAACCATTAAACATCATTCTATACAAAAGGGTTCAAATTCCCCAAAAAACCATTAACATAAAAATTGAAAAAATCCAAAGCAACCTAAAATCAACAACAATCTAGTGTCTCAGCTCTAACAATTAAACCAATATTTATTTTCCCCCAACTTGTTTCCCTTTGTTACTCGCTTATTCACGGACTTGCTTTTCTCTCTTGCTGGTTTCGAAGAGGATGGTTCTATAACTCCATCAACGCAGTGATCATATGTCAATTTTTTGGTCGTTTATTCAAGGGAACACCTTCAGGAGCATGATTCCTCATATCATTTTTAAAATATCTAATCAATGATATCATAGAGCCATGCCTTGGAAAGTATTCCTATGAAATAATATAAAACATCACATACAATAACTAAAATATCAATATCTGAAATTAAAATACCACAATAGCACACATAACATTACTAACAACTACATTGAGAAAAATCAAATACAATATTTAAAACATCAATCTCAAAAATTAAAAAACATCAAACAGTACACACTAAAATTCAAAAGAACAAAACTGGAAATCAGTTGCATACTTAAATATGAAAAAACCACAAGCATCAAACACTGAAATTAAAAATATTATACCAACACACATAACAATACTTAGAGCTTAAACATGAAAGCTCAAAGATAGAGCCTAAAATATCAACAAAAGTATCTAAAACATCTCAGCTCAACCCTAAGATATCACACACAAAAATCAAAACAACAAAACTGAACATCAATTGCACACTTAAAACACTACACGAATCAAATACTTAATATAAAACATATAAGCAAAAGCATGAAATGTTGAACATCAAAACTGAACAATCAAAACAATAAAACTGAACATCAATTGCACACTTAAAACACTACAAGCATCAAATAATGAAATTAAATCATCACACTAACACAAATAACAGTACTTAAAACTGAAACATGAAAGATCAAACATAAAACCTGAAACATCAACAACAGCATTAAAAACACCACATCTGGAAAAAAAAGAACATATCCTCTTTTCTTCTCAATTGCAACAAAAGTGGGCAAGAATTCTTATACATCTAAGAAATTCAACAATAACAAAAAAGTTAGCACAAATCGTTACAAAACCCTAAGTTATCAAACCCACAATCAAAGCAACAAAACTGAACATCAATTGTACACTTAAAACACTACAAGCATCAAATACTAAAATTGAATAATCACACCAACACAGATAAACAGTACTTTAAACCTAAACATGAAAGATGAAACATAAAACTTAAAGGTCAACAACTGTATTTAAAAGGTCAAATCTGCAAAATAACAAAATTTATAGATCCTCTTTCCTTCTCGATTGCAGCAAGAGTTGGCATGCATTCTTACACATCTAAAAACGAGCAACAACAAAAAAAATTAGCACAAATCGTAACAAAACCCTAAGATATCACACACACAATCAAAAAAACAAAACACAACATCAGTTGCACACTTAAAATACTACAAGTATCAAATACTAAAATTAAATCATCACACCAACACAGATAAACAATACATTAAACCTAAACACGAAAGATGAAACAAAAAACCTGAAAGGTCAACAATAGTATTTAAAAGGTCACATCTGCAAAATAACAAATTTTACAGATCCTCTTTCCTTCTCGATTGCAGCAATAGTGGCAAAAGCATTCTTAGACATCTAAGATTAACAACAACAAAACAATTAGCACAAATCATAACAAAACCCTAAGATATCACACACACAATAAAAAAAACAAAACTCAACATCAATTGCACACTTAAAACACTACAAACATCAAATACTGAAATTAAATCATCACACCAACACAGGTAAACAGTACTTTAAACCTAAACATGAAAGATGAAACAAAAAACCTTAAAGATCAACAATAGTATTTAAAAGGTCACATCTACAAAATAACAAAATTTACGGATCATCTTTCCTTCTCGATTGCAGCAACATTGGCAAATGTATTCTTAGACATCTAAGGAAGATCAATAACAAAAAAATTAGCACAAATCGTAAAAAAAATACTTAGATATCACACACAATAAAAAATGAACATCAATTGCACACTTAAGCATGAAAACCCCACAAGAACTAAGCATTGAAATTAAAACATCACAACAACACTTATAACAGTACTTAAAGTCTGAAACCTGAAACATCAAATTGAAAACTTGAAAGATCAATACCTGTAGCTAAAACATCATGGTCGAAAACTCAGAAACTTACAAACGATTCTTCCTCCTAGATTGCAGTAACAATGATGCAAATCTCCTTCGAAATCTAACAAACAATAGCAACAACACAAATATTAGCACAAATTAGCAAGAATAACTCACAAAACACAAAAAAAAGAGAAATCCCCAAATTTTAACACATTGAACAACATAAACCCTAGAAAATTACATGAACCAAAAAAGCAAACAAAAATCCAAAAAAACAACAAAATATGCATAATAAATCTGAGCAAAGACATTACCTTCGAAGATAAACACGAAAGGAAGGTTGTATGTGTGTTCGGCTGTCGAAAATCAAAGCTTTAACCAGAAAATTCACGAAAAATTCACCAAGGAATGAAGCGAATCTTCCTTGAGTCACCGCGCTCTTCTCCTGCGCAAGGAACATGTAAGAAAATGGAGAAAAAGAGCAGTTGAATTGAAGGAAAATGGGAAAGAAATGGAGAGGAAGAGAAGAAGGAGCAGTCGTAGGAGAGAAGAAGGAGAGAAGAGAGAATGCGTGAGAAAATAATGGGAGAAGAAAAGGAAAGATTGTTATTTATACATGGACTTAAATGTAAAATAGTAAAATTTCACCTTCAACCCATGGACTTTAAAAAACTTTAATTAGAAACCCCATACTGCATTCTTAACAATTTAATCCCTAGCCTCGCTACAAGACCGTCTCGCACAAGACTTTGTCAACATTAATATCTAAAGAAAATCAATGAAAATAATCGATTGTTTTTCTATCTCTCTGAGAAGATGGGTAAGAAACTTGAAAAAAGTAGAATTTTTAATGGAATCTCTAATATAAATATAGACGTAAAATTGCGAACACACGATCTATACAGTTAAATTGAGAACAATTCATTGACGTGAACATTTGAATTGAGTGATCGTCATGATCACAACGACTAATTGATCGGATTGAAAAATAAAATTAATGTGTTGAGACAACTTATACTTATTTAATAACATAAATATCTAAAATATCAATTAAAATAAATGATTGTTTCTCTATCTCTCAATAATGAGAAGAAGGGAAAAAATTGAAGGAAAAATAAGTAGAATTTTTAATGGTCATCAAATGTTATGGACAGAAGTAGTTATCAATATAATAGGGATGAATAACACAAGCCGCTAACCCTCTCTTCCCCTTCTTGTCGCAGCCTCCCTTGCCACAACCCTTCTTCTTTAATTTTTTTCCCATTTTCTCATTAGGGGAGATGGGAAACAACAGTTTATTTTAACTCGTGTTTTTGTTATTGAATAAGTGTGGATTTATCTCCACAGATTAGTTTTATTTTTCAATCGATCATTACATCGTTGTTCTCATGATAATAACTCGATTTGGTTGTTCACTTTGATGTGTTGTTCTCGATCTACTCGTTCATATCATGTGTTTGTAATTTTTTTTGTGGTTTTATTTTTGGGTTTCCATTGATTTGGATTCGTCAGATCTGTGTTTTTCAAGATGTTTACAGTTTGAACAACATAGATTCTGATTGGATCAAGTGGTGTTACATTTGTAGAAGATCCCTGTTTGGCGCAGTGATATTGATGTGTGATACGCTCCTCTCTGCCAGGTGGTCATAATTTTTGCGGGAAACAAGTTAATATCCCCGAGGGCGATGTTACAATTTTTTACTGGGTCTTTGATCTGTAATAGTACAGACGATCAGTCTAGTTGATATGTAATTTAGATATAATTGCAATAAGTTAGTTATTGCTAGAGGCTAGTTAGGTTGGATGTCAATTCCACACATTGTAATCACCGCTGGATGCTTTCCCAGCATCTTGGTTAAATATATATATATATTTATATATAACTCAAGCCCACGAACCGGTCGGTTTTCGGGGACGCATCAATCCATATCCTTTTCGAAACATAATTCAACTTTAATATGTTTCGAAAAGGATATGGATTGATGCGTCTCCGACAACCAACCTGTTCGTGGGCTTGAGTTATTCTTGAATGGACCTGCAATAAAACTGTCCCTGGGGTTCCATGGGTCACCACTCTGATGCCTAAGTTAGCCCAAGCGTTTGGTATGATTAAGACAGAATGAATGATAAGTAAATGCGTACCTTGTATTTATACTTCATGTCCTAAATAACGTTCTCCTTAATTATCACCCTTAATTACCCACAAATGTGGTAATTAAGTTTGAGTATTAAATATTTTCCTAACTAGGCTGCCACACCTTCGGTCCAATGGTCTTCTTGGTCTTAACCTCTATCAAGAGCCCCCGGAAAAGCAGGTTCTCGACCTCTGAAGGCTGGAACGTCATGAAGGCTCGAATGCATGAGACAGTTTGAGGTCTTTGAAGACTCAAAATGAACCTTGCACTTCGTTGCTCTTGCCTTCGAGGGAGAGAACCTGGTTTTCTAATAAACTATGTCATTTAGGATTTACAAATGCGCGCGTGCTGTAAAACCACGCGTGTCACTGCTCCCCAAACAACGCATTGTCAGAAGACAAAAAAGCAACTTTGCCTTTCCATAACTTTTTATATTTCCAAGGTAGTAATAATTATCCACCGTTTCTGCCCCCATAATTACCTCTTATCCGCTCTTCCTTATTCACTTTTCTCGTTTGCAGGCATTTTTTTACAAGCATTCTTTCTGTACTTCTCTCTCAAGAAATCTAATTGTCATCATCTTTCCCAAAAAATCAGTAAGTTCCTTCATCCCTATTCTTATTCTAATCTTTTCATTTCCTCCCCTTACAATCATGCCCCGCTCTGATGAGGGTTTGCTTTAGAGATTTTCTTGTGAGATTAGTGTAGGCGGGACAGGGGTTAGTACGCCAGAGAGAGCCATTAGCGATTCGAAATGCACTCATTCTGAAGAACTCTAGAACGATTCAGATGCTGAAGAAGGCATATCTAATCAGGTTGCTAACAGTCCTGGGGAAGAGAGGGTTTCCCCATAACTAATATGCCTCCTCGAGATGCTGTTAAGAACTGGCAACCAGGCATGGGCAAGCCTTACATAAGGAAGTCCCTACTAGTGGCAAAATTGGTTTCTACCCTCTTTCGAATCCAGAGCTCAAATTGGAAAGGGGGTCAAATATATCTTTGGTCTGTAGGGAGACACCTCTTGAAACCATAGAGGAGGAGGAGAACGCGTCTCCTTTGAGAGAGAGGACAATCCTCGAGGGGGAGGAAGCACTCTCAAGAGCGCCTCAGGAATCTTCCTTTGGCTAAACCCTCGTTGTACTTTCCATTCCACTCAAACTTCTTTGCCCTTTGAAGGACATCGAAAAAGGGTAAGTGCTTCTATGAACGCGTCTCCTTTGAGAGAGAGGACAATCCTCGAGGGGGAGGAAGCACTCTCAAGAGCGCCTCAGGAATCTTCCTTTGGCTAAACCCTCGTTGTACTTTCCATTCCACTCAAACTTCTTTGCCCTTTGAAGGACATCGAAAAAGGGTAAGTGCTTCTATGCCCCCTTCGATAGAAACCTGCTCAATGCTGCAAGAGACCCTATAAGCTTCTGTACATCCTTTATCGATTTTGGAGTTTTCATTGTCCTCAAAGCTTCGACCTTTTCCGGGTTTACATCAATCCCTCTCTCTAAGGCCATGAATCAGAGAAACTTCCCCGCCCTCACACCAATAACACACTTAGATAGGTTCAACTTCAAATTATCCCCTCGAAGCCTACTGAATGTTTCCTACAGGTCTCTTGAAAATTCTTCATAAATTTTTCTTTTAACAACCATTTCATCCACATATATTTCTATATTCTTCCCTATCTGTCCCCTGAACAGTCTATCAACCAGCCTCTGGTAAGTAGCCCCAACGTTTTTTAACCCAAAGGGCATCTTTTTATAGCAGTATGTGCTTACATCGGCAATAAATGATGTTTTTTCTTTGTCTTCCTCCGCCATGAGGATTTGGTGATACCCTTTATGTGCGTCGAAGAATGCCAAAATCTGATATCCAGTTATGGCCTCCACCATCTTGTCGATTGGTGGCAACGGGTAACTATCTTTGGGGCATCATTTGTTTAAATCAGTAAAGTTGATACACATTCTCCATGCTTCATCATGCTTTGGAACCATTACTGGGTTAGCAATCCAATTGGGATCAAACACCTCCTCGATAACATCTGCCCTCAACAACTTCTCCACCTCCTCTTTATTTTCTTTAGCTCTTTCGGGAGCAAATACCCTTCTCTTATGCTTCACTAGGGGTCAATATTTAGCCTATGCAGTGCAAGACTCGAAGGTACTCCGGTAAGGTCAGAGGTATCCCACAAGAAAACGTCTCTATATTCTCCCAACAAGTCCCTCTGCTTCCCCTTAATTTCTTCAGGAATTAGCTTTCCAACAGCTACTGACCCTGTATGCCGAACAAGCATCAGTACTGTATCAGCTAATCCCACTTCTGCGTGTACTGTCGTCACATCCTTTTGCCTTCTTGCTTCTTGTACCGCCGTGAGGTTACATTTTTAGGCCACAGTTTGATCTCTTCGAATGGATGCCACCCCCTTCTTGGTTGGGAACTTCATCATCAGGTGATAAGGTGACTAGATCGCCCTAACCTGGTACATCCATGACTTTCCTAAAATCACATTATAAGGGGAAGGAACATCTACAAAAGAAAAATTACACCTGATGGTCACTCCTTTGTCAACTTTCGCTACTCGAACGGGCAATGTTATCTCTGATATGGGGAACATCGGGTTTCCTGTGAATCCGGATAAAGGAGAGGCAGACTTTTTCAAGTTTTCGCGCCCTATGTCTAGCTGGTCAAAACACTCAGCAAACATCACTTCTACCCAGCTTTTGTCATCAACAAACACTCTTCTTATCAAGGACGTTCCCATAATGGCTGAAATTACCATAGGATCTGCATGGGCATTTGATCCGGTAGAACATCTGCTTCCGAGAAAGTGACCATCGGGTTTCCTGCAGGAACCCTTCGAGCCTCAGCTCTTATTACAGCATTCGAAGATCATTCTCCCACTATGTCATTGATGGCATTAATTATCTTTCGTATGGGTGGGTTTTCTCCATTTTGGTTACCATGATTTCCTCCCTGTTGCTCCTAGGGTTTATCCTGCCTTCCTTCTAGCCCCTTGTTTCGAACCACCTATTCCCGAGGCCTTCTATCTCCTCTACCCCCATTGTTTTTATTGTTTCTTCTATAAGGCTGTTAATGGTTCATTTAGGACCTCGATGGGGCAGCCTTGTTCCTGTGTCCTTGCCCTCAGAACCATCCTTCCCTCTCACACCTATCGATCTCCATCCTTTACTGCATGTAATCATTTTGTCATTGCCGTAATCCCTGTGATGATCACAATACCAGTTTGTTTTCCTCGGGCTACAACCGAGTTGTGCAAACTCAGCAAGGGCGGGGGTGCTCGGAACAACCCTCCATGTATGCTTAAGATCTGTGCAGGGGTTCTTCCTCAGAGCATTGGTGGCAATGGATTATACCTTTCGAATGGTGTTCTTATGGGTTCAGCCGGCCTTTTTCCTCTATGCTCTACATTTCTTCCCGCTTTCTCTGCAAGGCTATCTCTTTTCCTTCTAGTTTCCTGCTCTACTCTTGAATACTACTCTACTATCTCCTGAAGCTTGCAAAGTCTTAGGGGTATTAGTACTTAGCTTCTTATACAATTACAAATCCTGCATTCTTAGAAGGTACCCCTGGATTACCTCATTCTCCGTTGTTTCTATCACTCCCAAACTCTCGTCCACTACTGATGATAAATGGCTTCAGTGCTTTCCCCTGCCTTTTGCTTCGTCTGGTAGAGTTCCAACAGAGTTTTGCTAAAATTATTCTTCTGTGCATACTAGCTCAACAATGCTCCACTAAACTCCCGATATGATCGAAGAAATCCCCTTGGCAACTTATTGAACCACTCATGTGCTTTTCCCCGCATGTAGCTACCTACCAGCTTCCATGTCAATTTCTCATCAAAATCCCTTGAGTTCATCAAGCCCAGGAATATCTGGATGAACTCTCTAGGGTCAATTTCACCGTTGTACGTGGGAAGTCCTTCGGGGGGCTTCACTTCTATTGGCCATCGAACATCACTGAGCTTAAAGGAGACCCCGCAGCCTGGCCTAAGGGGCCGGTCAATCTATCCAATTCATTTCTTAATGATTCACTTGCCTCTGAGGGGGGGTTCATATTGCCCCCTTGGAAGGTTCAACCCCCTGTCGTGACCACCCAACTGTGGCATATAAGGAGGTTGGGCCACTCCGTATCCTGGGATCATCCAATGTTGTCTAAGGTTCGAGTATGCTGGTGGTGGGGATTGTACCTTACTGATTCCCATACTTCCACATCCTTACATGCCAGAAGAGGCCATTATTCCATATGCTGCTCCTGGACCGGCCAGGTCGAGGGCAGGATCAGATTGGGTTATCGGAGGCAATGAATACACAGGGCCTTGGGAGTAACCAGGAATAGAAGGCTGAGGTCTAGCCTGTAGTGGTTCTCCAGCATATGCCTGATAAGGGTAAGCTATTGGGGGTTGAGAGGCCCACCCCATGGTTATTCCCAAAGGTGAGGGCGGTAATGCTCCTGACGTACCTTATTATCCCTCGGGGGAGGGATGATTCGATAGCCAACTGCAGCCAGGATCTGAGCTGCTCATTCCACATCTTGATTTGGGGTCGCCCTCCCCGGATTCTAATTTCCTTGATCATGTTGACCGTAGGCTTCCATATATGAGTCTCCCAAAACCTCCACAAACCTCCCATCCCTCGGGTCGGCTACTTTTGAGCAGGGAATTGGTGTTTCCTTGTTCTTTCTCTCCCATCATTTCCACCATCCTCGAGGGCCCCGACACATTATATTGGATTGGCGCCAGGGAATTTGCGCCAAACACCACCAAAGTTTTCCCTCCATCATGGCCCATGCCTGTAATAGGTCCCACGCACAACTTCGTTCCTGACATTTAAATATTAGCCATTTTGATGTCCTCAACACGGGCATTGTCTTCTACTCCCGGATTCTCCGATGTTAACCTTAATGGGGATCCAGCCCCCGTACCTATTGACCTCAACCTTTCACTCCTTTGAATAATCATGGACATAAACTCTCAAAACCCTCGATCCGGCTTAGTCATCCCCACAGACGGTGCCACTTGATGCGTCTCCGACAACCGACCGGTTTGTGGGCTTGATTTCTTCTCGAATGGACCTGCAATAAAATTGTCCCTGGGGTTCCAGGGGACAGCACTCTGATGCCTAAGTTAGCCCAATCGTTTGATATAATTAAGACAAAATGAATGATAAGTAAATGTGTACCTTGTATTTATACTCCATGTCCTAAATAACGTTCTCCTTAATTATCGCCCTTAATTACCTACGAATGCGATAATTAAGTTAGAGTATTAAATATTTCCCCAACTGGGTTGCCACACATTCGGCCCAATGACCTTCTTAGGCTTAACCTATATCATGGACACAATTAATTTTATTAGAAATATAAATATAACTTACCAAGATAAGAATAGGAAATTATTTTAAAAATCAAGGTTCGTGTGTGTGTGTAAAATTCATCCCTTCAAACAGACTTTAAAGAAAGACCTTTTAGGGGTCGTGCTCGTGTGTGCGAAAGTTAATTCCTTTGTCCTGTGCGTGGAAGGCACCAACAACATTCGTTTAGTTCTTTTGATTCCTACTCGAGCCGGATGATGAAATATTATCATGTCCGGTTCTTTCAGGGCGTTCTTAAGACCGACCAAAGAGAAGTCGGGCGGAAAAGGGGGGGAAGCTCTCCATTCCTGGTTCTCCTGTAGCTGGATCCTTCGAAGGAGTAGGAACTAGCTTTCATTGAAGTAGGGGCAGAATCTAAGAAAAGAAATTCTGAGTTTATACCACGACGATGTGTCGTGTTATACTGACTAACCACTATAGCACAAAAGTCCTTTTAGAATGCTAAAAAGTGTCTAAATATGTCCCTATTGAGATACTTCTATTCATAGGATGCTTCTTTAAATGTCTCGTGGTCTTGGCTCGCTATATTAAGTGACTCTATATTTATGTGTCATATTATATTAGGTTGTTTTTAATTTAATGTCCTATCTACATATGTATTGAGACGTTTAATTTATAAGCGTCCTAATATACATTTATTATGACACTTATAAATGTTCTAATAGTTTTGATATTGGATCGCTTTGTAATATCCTAATTGTGTGTGTATATATATATATATATATATATATATATATATATATATATATATGGAGTTATTTTTAATATGTGTCACAAATCATTAGAACATTTTATTACATAAGTGTCCTAATATAAAATTTTTAGGACGTTTCTTATAAAAGCATCCTATATACGTGCCCTAATAGACCATTTTTGTTGCAGTGAACGAAAGGACAACAAATTACATAGCCCACCAATGGCCATACTTGTAAGTACTTGATAATCCATGATTATACTATTGAAGCAAAGTAAATATTTCTTCATTAAATATGATCATTTTTATTTTAAAAAATAATGAAAACCACCACGGAAAAAATGTCCCTTACTGGTGGTGGGATTCAGATTCTTGGAATTAAGATTCTCAATCGTATATATTGTAATTAATTTATTAGTTTACCAAACTTATATTCGAATGTTTCTTCTGGAAGAAGCAGAATTTTTCGGTGTTGAAGCGTGTTATCATTTTTTCATTAGCATCGATTAGTATTATATAATTAATGAAAAACTTGGTTATTCCAACCATGCATGTTGACCATGAACAATTCATGCATCCATGCATGCATTTTTCTCCCAAACTTGTAGTTAAATATTTCTCTGTCCCAGCTATTTTTGCAAATTTTAACTTTTTCATGTTGACCAGAATTGATTGTAACCATTAATATCTTTAATTGTGCATATTTAAAAAGATGAAAAAATAATATTATAAAAATAGATGTTAGCACGATTCTAATGATATCACATATGATAATATATTATTTTATGCATTACTTGAAATTTACTTTTATAAGTAACAAAGTTTGACTAAGTGAATAGTGATAAGTGCAAAAATAGGTAGGGTGGAGGGAGTATAATTTAGTTGATCATAAAAGAAGAATTTTCGTTTTACTAAATTAAATAATCCTAGCTATAGTGACAAATTAAGAAATCAATCTGAAGGAACAAAGAGATTGATTGACACGCTTTGAAAGTTCAAATATAGGTGGCTGATCTTCAAGAAAATTGATCTAACAGTATCAGAAATATGGGTGGTACTGAATATATGAGTGTCAAATAATTGATCTGTATTTTCGATTTTTTAAACTCTCAGATGCTGTTTCTTTATAAATAAATAAAAAGTTTACTTATAACGGATATAGCATGCATACACGTATGGTAAGTAGAGTTTCTTTTGAAATTGAATGCTGCCTTCTTGTCTGTGATGTTTAACAGAAATGTGAGTTATTCCCTTATTGGATGATTGTGATTTGTGGATAAGTGTTTTGCGATCTGTGAAGGAGAATGCGGCAACGATGATGTTAAGACATTTAGATGGGTGTATACTAGGTTATAAGACCATTCTGGACATTTCTTTTTGTTAGCAATATTATTACTCCTTCTAGTTCACTTTAGAAACTGCACCTATAAGATACAAAACATAAAGTCAACTTTGAATCACCACTTTCTTTATTGTTATTTATATCTTAACTAGATACAAATAATTTCATATTACAAGTACTACTGCTCATTTCAAATTACACACTTTAAATTTTACTAGTTGATTTAAAAAATATTTGATCCTTAATATCCCCCTCTTTTGGTAAAAATTTCATGATTTGACTTTTGGAATCAAGTGTATCAATATTTAACTACTCATATCTTTGTTTATGTATATGAACAAATTCTGAAAAAATAATAATTTGAAAATATATATTATAACGAATTCAACAATATATTACATGATAATAATCTTGAATATATAGTAATAGAGTAAAATGGTCGAAGTTGTGTCAATTTGACTCCAAAAGTCAAATTATGGCATTTTCGAGAAATAGCAATAGAACTTTTCCAGACATTTTTAATTCATGGTCTAATTGGACAACATCTTGCTTTGCTGGAATGGAAGTGGTATCTTTCATCATGGATAATTAAAACGTGTGAAAAGATGATATATTGAAAGCATATGGTTGTAAAGAATCTAACAAAGTATCGTAATATTATTTATACTTTATAAGCCAAACTAATTTTATGATCAAAGTTTTTAAAGAAATTAACTAAATAAATAGTTAAATTACAGGTTGAAATGGGATGGGAGAGCACTAAAACTATTACGGGATAAGTGCCAATATAACCCTATCTACTTGAGTAAGTGCTAATATAACCCTATGATAATTTTTAGTGCAAGTATAACCCTAACTAGTTAATGAAAGTGCCAATATAATCCTCATACCCCATTTCCGGCATTGACCTCAATTTTTCAGCGTTGACTCTATGTAAATTGACCAAAATACCATATGGGCTAACTCTGAAATTGGGTGGACAATTTTACCCTCATAGTTAGCCGGAACGCCATATTCGTTGAATTAGATAGGGTTATATCAGCACATTATGCAATCTTATTGGGTCATATCAGCACATTCCTAATGTTTGTAGGGTTATATCAGTACATTTCTAATGTTTGTTGGGTTATATCAGCATATCCTTAAAATTTATAGGTTATATTGGCACTTTCACTAACTATATAGGATTATATTGGCACTTTCAAATATTGAAAAATTATATTGACACTTATGTCAACTAGGTAGAATTATAAAATCATTTTTTCCAATTATTAATAATAATATACAGTTAAATAAACGATTGTCAATGGAATTTAACAGGGCAAGAGAAAAGGCAGGTGGACAACAATGTCAATGGCATTTGGTAGATTGTAAAGTCCTCCGGAGTTGGACTTATGTATGGCATATTGTGAATAGTGGTAATCTGGTGTTTGAACACCACTGAGTGAATCCTGGTGATATGGTGTTTGAACACCACTGCTGCCCAGCAGTTTCCAGCAGCTGCGTTGTGGATGTCCACGATATAAGGAGTATATTATGGGATATAATTATGCGATCTGATCAGAATATTATGAAGATAATTGATTGATTTCGTGGTCATCTAATTCTGGTAAACGAATATTCCTGTAATAGTTAGGAATTGGTTAAGTAGTTAATTATGGAACAAGTCCTATTGATAACAGGATTGTTCATTTAAATACCAGATTAGTATTAGATCTTTCCTTAGACTAGAAGTCTATTTGGGGTAGAAGTTCGACAAGGAAAGAAGTCTATTCAAGGCAGGATTGCGATGGGATAAAATGAAGAAGATTACAACGCAATCATTGACGCTTCCACGACTATTCTCTACGTTGAGAACTTTGGAGTGATCTGCCGTGTTGGTTTTGGAGGTTCGTAAATCAACCGACCAAGTTCTTAAAGATCAGAAACAAGGAAGTCTTAATTCCTCGGGAGGAGGAGATCCAGGGAGACGTGTTGATCGTGAGGGTTCAACGGCGTAGGATCGACAGTGAGGGGAGCTCACAACATTCACTCTATAGGTTAGCAATGGATTAGTATTTAAGTTAAGCTTCTTGTACTAAAGACTGCTTTCTAGTGAATGGTTTCTGATCTGGGCAAGGCCCCGCAGACGTAGGTGTATTTGCACCGAACTGCGTAAACAAGTTGTGTGTGCACTGCGTGTTTAGTTTTACGTTTAAAACCAAACTAGTCTTGGTGTTCCAACACCAAACTGTTAAACAACTTGGCATTAAGGTTCAGAATTTAGGTGAAACTGAAATTCAATGTTCATCAATCTATTCAACATAGGATAACTCGTGAATAAGGATCGAACAAATAAAGAAGCAGAACAGTTAGTAAGTGTTTTTTATTGTACATCCACTTTAGACGGGATTACAAAGAAATCAAACTGAGGCACCTATGAATCCTGGTGCTAGAAAGCTGATTAGTGATTACCAGTTAGTTACAGAAAGGAGTTTCGATCTCTCCCAACAACACAAAGTTGTACTCTACCGTTTCTCTATTAGTGACACACTTACTTTAATAGGATATTTCTTTTATACTGAACACTTTTTATTTTTGGCAAGATTCCTTCAATTTCATTCACTCATTTTACTTTTTTACTTTCTACATTCAATTTCATCCACTCATTTTCTCTACTTAAATTCAAGTACCTAAATCTATGGTGTCAATACTAGTGAAAGGGAGGGGTACTTATATATGTACGTTCTTGTTCGAATCATGGCATGTCTTTGCAATGCCTAGCATGTTATGGCCATGCAGCCATACAGGCAGCCATACAGCTATGTTCTACTAGGATCCCCTATTTATGGTCCTCTTTGATTGAAACTGTTTTATGATATATTTGATTATTGATAACTTTTATAGTATATTATCATAAGTAAAATTTATAGTATCCATTCTCAGTGACGTGTGGTATCTAAAATGTAAAATTTTTTAGTCCATTTTCATAAGTAACTAAAGTTATCGGTGGTCAAACATATCTTAAAAAATATTAGAAAAAATGGAGACATAAATAGGAGATCAGAGTTAGTATTAAACAATGCTATAAGAAGGGAGATATAAATAAGCGACCAGAGGTAGTATCTGTTTGTCACCACTAGAATGTACAAATGACGATCGTATTTTCTCCCTCTTATCAGCCTTTTAACTCAATTCAATTCAATTAATTTAATAAATTTTGAATTGATACTATTCAATTTAATTGTGATCTATTATTATAACATTTAATTCCAGTTAAAATCAATTCATTTTATTATAGTTCAGTAAAATAGGAGCACCTCCTTAATTAGTTGGGGTCTGAAACAATCTTTACAGAATCGGTAGGATTCCTATGCATGATCATGTTTTTCTACCAAAAATTTTAAAATTAATTTTGTTAAAGAGTTGTAGAAAAAAAAAATTGCTCACCAAGATCCTAGTCATGGGATCATCGTAAAATTAATGGTAAATTTATAAGTTTTATTTTGAATCAATAAATAAGTAGAGGACACCACTACAAACTAAGGCTAATACAACACTTTGAATGTATTATTTTATGTGCTATAAAGGTAAGTTGGATCTATTGCAACACTTTTACAAATATTACCTTAGGTCATGTTACATTGAATCTAACGCAACATTTTTGAATATTTACATAACATTTTCAAAGGTTTTAAGAAAATTAAAATCACCCAAATGGCAATAGGAATTGGTGTACATAGATCCCGGGCAATAAATCCAGGTCCAGAAGGAACGTATAGAGCAGCCCAAAGGCAGAGCTGACTCGAACTCAAACTAGTCCTCAAGGGTCATGACAAACCATCCTCCTTACTATCAACCTTGTCCTCAAACTTGAAAATGAGGAAATTATAGTTTGATAATAGAAGCAAATTCCCAGAAATCATCTTCAGAACATGGAAGACTTTGCCAATGATAGAAGCAAAATTCACTTCTTCAATTCTGAAGTTGACATCAACATTGAATAACAAGAGCAAGATGCGGCCAACAACCAAACTGTTTGATGTTACTATGAAAATATTGTTTCCAATTATCATTGTACTTGCAGACGTGTGTTTTTCAACCCCACAAACATTTTCAAAGCCCACCTCAAACCAATTTGAATCACCTTATGCTCAAAAGACACCAACCTTTTGTCACTCACATTGTTGCATGCAGAACCAATGTCTCCAAGGTCTCTGGCTGGCAGTTTTTTAATTCCACAGTTAAGAGGTCGAATTCTTTGAAAATGGCTCAATGAAGCATCAGAACAAGTAGCAGAAAAAACTTCAAATTGGCGCTTCCTAGTTTCTCGAAGGAACCTGCACCACTTGCTCTGCTCCCAAGTCCCGGTGCGAACCTCCACGCCGCTCCAATATCATAACCCTTCGATGACTCATATAGTGCTATGGAGAATGACTTTCCTATGGCGTCATAGTGGCACAACCCCCGCAATTTCTCAGGGACTTTATCCATGATGAAATACAAATCAAACCGGTGTAAGCACCTCGAGAAAAACTCAGCAGCAGCACTTTGCAGAACTCGAGATCCATCAAGAATAATGGTATGTGGATGATTACCCAACCTGTAGATGGCTTGCGCGTCACCCTTCTTCAGATCCAACCAATCAGAAGAATGCATTGCCTCTTGAACAATAGTGCGTGGACCCCCATTATTGCGATCTTCATCTATAACAAGTGCTTTGTACGACTTCCCTGTCCGTACCTCCACACCAAAGCTTGAAAGCGGAAGCCTCTTCGTTTCAGTGCTTGTGCTCACCCTTTTCTTACACCTGTTCATCTTCGACCCCATCAAATGGTTGTACTCCAACGCAGCTTCACATACTCTCCACCATTTAAAATTTGTTATTCTCAATCTTATCATCGTAGGACAGCAAGAACTAGTCTCTTCTCTCAATCGATTGACATCTCCCACCTTTTTAAAACCCTGGTTGCTGCAACAAAGCATTGCACCATACTTCTCCATGCCATTCCTTATACACCACGTGTTGGTATGCCTTGAATACTGTAATAGCCGCTTCTGCGACCCTAGCCTGGAATACAACTACATCTACAATGGTGATAAGACTATAATTCCAATTCCAATTTGGACTGATGTTGATTTGGGCCGAATTGTGTTTTGTTCCAATCCCAGTTTGTTAGGGTTTAGTAGAGACAGTATATAAAGTGTCTCTCTTCTCTCTATAAACATTAATTCTGTTCTGCACTTAGATAGGTAGAAATCTGGCCAATTTCTTGGTGTCTGTAACCTGCTACCTATTATAGTGAATCTGTCTCCCGTGGATGTAGCCAAATTGGTGAACCACGTAAATCTTGTGTCTTGTTATTTTCGTTCATATTTTCTGTTCTTTCTCCATTCCGCACAACAAACTGGTATCAGAGCGGTTTCTTTTTCCGGCGATATCCGTAGTGGGTATATCGGATTCTGGGCTCATCAGATCGGGGCTGATCGGGGAGAAAGATGTCTGGGTTGAACGTAAAGATCGACAAGTTTACCGGGAGAAACAGTTTCAGTTTATGGCAGATCAAGATGCGAGCTTTGCTGAAACAGCAAGGTTTGTGGACTCCGCTGACGAAGGATTTCGCGAGCAGTTCCGGCAATGTGGTGAGTCTGGAAGAAAAGGCACACTCGACGATTATGTTGTGTCTCGCGGACGAAATCATCACCGAGGTCTCAGATCAGGAGACTGCTGCACAACTGTGGCTGAAGTTGGAGAGTTTGTATATGACGAAATCTCTAACTAACAAGTTGCTTCTGAAACAACGCCTCTTCGGTCGCCGAATGCAGGAAGGTACGCAACTCAGAGACCATCTAGAGCAATTGAATACCTTGTTATTAGAATTGCGAAATATAGATGTGAAAATTGAAGATGAAGATGCTGCTTTGATTTTGCTAGTTTCTTTACCACTTTCGTATGAGAATTTTGTTCAGTCATTTATTGTTGGTAAAGATTCTGTGTCTCTGGAGGAAGTAAGATCCTCTCTCCATAGTAGAGAGTTGCGACATAAGGCAAACAGTACAGGTACAAAAAGTCAGGCCACTGGCTTGTTTGCTAGTGATGGAAACACAAAAGGCAAGGAAACCGGCAATAAGAAGAAGGGCAAGAAGTCATCTTCAAAGGGTCCTAAGGCCAATGATGTTTGTAACTACTGTAAGGAGAAGGGGCATTGGAAAAAGGAGTGTCCGAAGAAGGCTAGTAAATCTGGGAGTACATCTGGTACTGCTGCTGTGGCTGAAGGGGATTTCAGTTCTGAAGATGATTTTGCTCTAGCTGTTATTGGGCAAAATAATCATTCTAATGCGTGGTTTCTTGATTCTAGGGCATCTTACCATGTATGCCCAAGGAGAGATTATTTCTCAACTTATGAGCAAGCTGAGGGCATCATTACTACAGCAAATGGTGTTGCGTGCAAGGTAGTTGGGATTGGTTCAATCAAGATTAGGACGCATGATGGTAGTTTCTGTACTTTGAACGATGTCAGGCATGTTCCATCGATGACAAAGAATCTGATTTCTCTTCCTACATTGGATAGAAAGGGTTTCGTCTACTCAGGGAATGATGGAGTTCTGTGTGTCTGCAAAGGTTCTAGGCTGGTTCTGAAAGGTGTTCTGCATGGTACTTTGTATTTTCTACAAGGTTCCACGGTTATGGATTCTGTTAATGTTGCATCTTCGGAGGTTCACCAGGATGATATGACTAAGTTATGGCATATGAGGCTTGGTCATATGGGTGAAAGAGGGATGCAGATTCTGTCGAAATATGATCTTCTTGGTGGCCACAAGGTCAAGAGTTTGGACTTCTGTGAGCATTGCGTTTTTGGGAAGCATCACCGCAGCAAGTTCCCTAAGGCAATTCATAGAACAAAGGGCACATTGGATTACATCCATTCTGATTGTTGGGGACCTTCCCGAGTTGAGTCGCTGGGAGGTCACAGGTACTTTGTTTCTCTGATTGATGATTACTCAAGGATGACTTGGGTTATCATGATGAAACATAAGAGTGAAGCTTTCTCGAAGTTCAAGGAGTGGAAAGCTTTGGTGGAGAATCAGACCGGGAAGAAGATCAAGAGGCTTCGAACTGATAATGGGCTGGAATTCTGCTCGTCTGAGTTTGATCAGTTTTGTAGGGATGAAGGGATTGCTCGTCATCATACAGTCAGGAATACGCCACAACAGAATGGCATAGCTGAGCGGATGAATCAGACATTGCTGGCGAGAGTGAGGTGCATGCTCTCTAATGCTGGTTTGGAAACGAGATTCTGGGCAGAGGCGGTGAGTACAGCTTGTTACCTGATCAACCGCGGGCCTCACACGGGTATAGAGTGCAAAATACCTATGGAGTTGTGGTCAGGTAAAGTTGTTGATTACTCCAAGTTAAAAGTTTTTGGTTGTACATCTTATTATCATGTTAGTGATGGTAAGTTAGAGCCCCGAGCCAAGAAGGGTGTCTTTGTGGGTTATGGAGATGGAGTTAAAGGCTCCAGGATATGGTCTCCGTCTGAGAAGAGGGTTATTCTGAGCAGGGACGTTGTCTTTGATGAAAATTCTTTGCTTAGATCTATGGTGAAGCCCACAGTTGTGCCAGAAACTAGTGGAGTTGATAAACAGGTGGAGCTTGAAGTCACTCAAGGTGAAAATAGATTGGAACAATTTGAGGTGAATCAAGAGCCACAGACAGAATCTGAGATACCGGAATCTCCACCACCAGATCCTCAACCATCAGGAGCTACAGTCCGCAGTTTAGCTCAGGACCGACCCAGGAGGGTTGGAGTTGGGGCGCCAAAGAGATATGGGTTTGAGGATATGGTGGGTTATGCACTGTCAGTTGCCGAGGAAGTGGATGCTCAAGAGCCATCAACCTTCAGAGAGGCTACTTCATGTACTGATGCTGACAAATGGCTTGCTGCAATGGGAGACGAGATGGAGTCTCTCCAGAAGAATCAGACATGGGATTTGGTTCAACAGCCTCAAGGGAGAAAGGTTATCACTTGCAAATGGGTTTTCAAGAAAAAGGAAGGGATATCACCTGCAGAGGGAGTCAAGTACAAGGCAAGAGTTGTTGCAAGAGGTTTCAGTCAAAGGGAGGGGGTAGACTATAATGAGATTTTCTCACCAGTGGTCAGACACACTTCCATCAGAGTGTTGCTAGCCTTGGTGACACATCAGGATTTGGAGCTCGAGCAACTTGATGTGAAGACCGCTTTTCTACATGGAGAGTTGGAGGAAGAGATATACATGACTCAGCCAGATGGTTTCCAAGTTCCTGGCAAGGAAAAGTATGTTTGCAAGTTGAAGAAGTTTTTGTATGGACTTAAGCAGTCTCCGAGGCAGTGCAGGTTGAGAGATGGGTCGTTCATCTATCTGGTGCTTTATGTAGATAACATGCTGGTAGCCGCAAAGAGTAAGCACAAGATTCAGAAATTGAAAGGACTTCTTAGTGTTGAGTTTGAGATGAAGGATCTGGGTGCAGCTCGAAAGATACTAGGAATGGAGATTCTTAGGGATCGAAGCCAGCGGAAGCTTTTCTTGTCACAGAAAGGCTACATTCAGAAAGTGTTGGCTAGGTTTGGCATGTCTACAGCCAAGCCTATAGACACTCCTAGTGCTGCAAATATTCATCTCACCACTATGTTTGCTCCTCAGTCAGACGAGGAGAAGGAGTATATGTCTCGGGTTCCTTTTGCCAGCGCGGTAGGGAGTTTGATGTATGCTATGGTTTGCACGAGGCCAGATTTAGCACAGGTTGTCAGTGTTGTGAGCAGGTTCATGGGGCAACCGGGAAAGGAACATTGGCAAGCTGTGAAGAGGATCTTCAGATCGATGACTGGTTATGTATTCACTTTGGGAGGTTCTGTGGTTAGTTGGAAGGTGACTTTGCAACCTACAGTGACGTTGTCTACTACGGAAGCAGAGTACATGGCTTTGACAGAGGCTGCAAAGGAGGGAATATGGATGAAAGGGCTAGTTAGTGATCTTGGTCTACATCATGATCAGGCTACTGTATATTGTGACAGTTTGAGTGCAATCTGCATAGCCAAGGATCAGGTCCATCATGAGAGGACCAAGCATATTGATGTCAGATATCATTTCTTGAGGAGTGAGAGGAGAATCAGGGTGAAGAAAGTGGGAACTGCTGACAACCCCGCTGATATGTTCACCAAACCTGTTCCACATAGCAAGTTTCAACATTGTTTGGACTTGCTGAACATCAGAGCTGATTAGGTGCTCTATGGGCAGTCCCGGGAGTGGAGGGCGAAGTCTACTCATCTGGCACTGTAATGGTGTATCTGGAGTTTTCTACTTTGAGGATTCAAGTCAAGGTGGAGATTTGTTGGTATGCCTTGAATACTGTAATAGCCGCTTCTGCGACCCTGGCCTGGAATACAACTACATCTACAATGGTGATAAGAATATAATTCCAATTCCAATTTGGACTGATGTTGATTTGGGCCGAATTGTGTTTTGTTCCAATCCCAGTTTGTTAGGGTTTAGTAGAGACAGTATATAAAGTGTCTCTCTTCTCTCTATAAACATTAATTCTGTTCTGCACTTAGATAGGTAGAAATCTGGCCAATTTCTTGGCGTCTGTAACCTGCTACCTATTATAGTGAATCTGTCTCCCGTGGATGTAGCCAAATTGGTGAACCACGTAAATCTTGTGTCTTGTTATTTTCGTTCATATTTTCTGTTCTTTCTCCATTCCGCACAACACCACGAGTTCTTCACTCGAACTCAAAAATCTATCTCCTTAGCGTAACATCACTGAACCCATCCAATTCAACAAATTCAGCAGCACTACCTGGACTTTCACAAAATACCTTGTTAACCGTATATACATTTTACCATTCCACATGTACATTTACCATAGTTGTTAGAATATTGTTGCTAGTCAAAGATTCTAGATAGAGTTGTTAAAATGTATCCCGCGTTAGGTGAGAATCAGTTAGATATTGTAACCTTAAATACCTACATTCATCAATGGAAGAGATTAACACTTTCCACAATCAAAATATTCTTTCTCATATTTATTTACATGGTACCAGAGCCTAAAATCGATTATATGGCCTCTGATGCATTGATTGTGGCTAACTCTGATTCACAAAACTTTAACTTTCACTTTCCAAACTTATCCATTAAATTGGATCGAAACAATTTCTCTCTCTGGTGTAGTACCATCACATCGGCTCTTGAAGCCTATGGCCTCACCTCTTTTCTCACCGATGCCTGTCACAATTCCGACGGCACCGGCGACTGAGTCCAGCCAGGCTACCGCCTCACGCATTGAGCCCAATCCCGCCCACACCGCATGGATCAAGATGGACCGCCTCATCTTGCTTTGGTTCGGTCGACGTTGTCCTCGCAAATGCTTGGGATGGTGGCACGTGCTTCTTCAACCGCCGAGGCCTGGGTTATTCTCGGCCGCACCTTTGCCGCTCACACGGGGGCACGTGAGATGCATCTCCGCCAAAAACTTCAGTCAATGACCAAAGGATCTCTATCGATCATGGAATACTTTGATCGGAAACGTGAAATTGTTGATGCTCTTTCTGATTGCCTCATCATTGTTCCCGATCCCGAATTTGTGGGATGTCTTCTGTATGGCTTGGGCAGCCAATATACTGCACTCCGTTCGGCAATTTTGATTCACCCGGAGCCACTCTCATCAGATGAACTTTTAAGGATTTTGCTCCAGGAAGAAGCTCAGCAGGAAGAGGAGGTCTCGGCCTTCCAATCGCCATCGGTCAACGCGGCTTTCCGGTCAGCGTCTCGCCGGTCCACGCCGCCGCCACCGTCGGTCAACGGCCACCCTGCGGCATCTGTGAGCAGACTGGCCATGATGCCAAAAATTGCTTTGGGAGATTTGATCTAAAACTTTTTCCTGCCACAAATCCCAAAGCTATTGCTCGCTTCAAAGGTGCAAACGGTGGAAAATCGACATTCTTTGCCCTGGCTTTAAGTCCGTCCGACATTGTTGATCCATGGTACATTGACTCGGGCGCCACTCATCATGTGACTGCTGACTTGGGGAATCTCATTGTCCAAAACCAGTACAATGGTAATGATGGCATCACCGTCGGTGACGGTACATCTCTTCCTATT
Organism: Rubia yunnanensis; assembly: GCA_037428765.1. Lineage (NCBI taxonomy): Eukaryota > Viridiplantae > Streptophyta > Magnoliopsida > Gentianales > Rubiaceae > Rubia > Rubia yunnanensis. Next base: position 87,648,024 of record CM075068.1, read on the forward strand.
ACTCATTATGGCAATTCTATTTTGACTGCTTCGCATGCTGTTTCTCCCTTAAAATTGAATGATGTCCTTTGTGTCCCAAAAATCACTAAATCTTTACTTAGTGTGTCTAAACTAACTCGTGATAATCCTGTCTTCGTTGAACTCCACTCAGACCATTTCCTTGTTAAGACATTGCAGGGACAGATCCTGCTAAAAGGAACCGTTCAGGATGACCTTTATTGTTTTCCGCAATCACCAAGCATGTCTTCATCTTCTTCCCCGCATGCATTTCTCGTGGAGCGCACATCACTTCAATGTTGGCATCATCGTCTAGCCCATCCACATGAGTCTGTTGTTCATCGTACTGTCTCTAGCTTTGATCTTCCCATCTCTTGTAATAAATTAGACCCAGTTTGTGGCTCCTATCAACTTTGCAAGAGTCACTGTTTCCCACTGCCCTCTCGAACTAGTATTTTATCACAACCTTTTGATTTAATTCATTCTGATGTTTGGGGACCATCTTCTGATTTATCCACCTCTGGTTGTCGATATTATGCTAGTTTTATTGATGACTGCACTATATTCACTTTGTTATATTTCTTGTCAACCAAATCTCAAGTTTATGCCACTGTTGAGCTTTTTCTCAAACTTGTTCAAACCCAATTTTCAACACAAGTCAAAGCCTTCCAGTCTGATTGGGGCGGTGAATACCGCAATGTTTCTACACTACTCGCCTCCCATGGAATTCGACATCAAGTCTCCTGTCCTCACGCCCCTGAACAAAATGACTCTGCGGAACGTTGTAATCGAATGATTGTTGAGAAAGACCTCTCTCTCCTTGCCCACTCTCGACTACCCACCAAATACTGGGAGCAAGCTTTTCATACTGCCGTCTATCTCATCAACCGCACAATTACACCCATTCTTTCTCACAAATATCCTTATCAATGCCTCTACAACAAAGTACCCAACTACAGTCTTCTTCGATCCTTCGGCTGTCTTTGCTATCCCTTTCTCCGTCCATACACTGCCAACAAGCTTGAGTATCAATCTCTTCCCTGCATCTTTCTTGGCTACAGTTCCAAGCATAAGGGATATCAGTGCCTTCACCTACCCACCTCTCGCACATTCATCTCTCGTTTTGTTGTTTTTGACGAGATGGGTTTTCCCTATCCTAACATGTCATCTACCCCATCTCCCCCGTCCTCCTCCAATCCAATTTCATTCATTCCTCTACCTTCTACTCATCCTTCCCCTTCCACATATTTACCCCCCCCCCCACTCATACCACTCCACCCTCACCCTCCCCACGACCATCTCCTACCTCTCCTCCACCGTCCACGTCCCCTCCTCCATCTCCTCCTACATCACCATCCGACTCTTCACTCCTATCACCGTCCGAGTCTTCACCCTCGCAGCCACTTCCACACTTCACATTGGCTGCACCTCCATCCTATGACAATGCACCTACCTGGTTTCCTCCCTCTGATCGGTATTCATAACATGACCACTCGTTCTGTCACACATTCCCTTAAACCCAAAGCTCTTTTATCCACCAAATATCCGCTTCCTGTAGCACTTACTACATCTCTTGAACCTAAACTCTTTCATCAAGCCTGTAAAGATCCCAATTGGCAGCATGCAATGCAATCTGAATATGATGCTTTAATGATTAATAGGACTTGGGACTTAGTCCCTCATCCCTTGGACGCTAATGTTGTTGGTTGTAAGTGGGTTTACAGGGTTAAGAGGAAATCTGATGGCTCCATTGAGCATTACAAAGCACGTCTTGTGGCTAAGGGCTTTCATCAGGAAGCAAGAATTGACTACTTTGACACGTTTAGTCCCGTGGTCAAGCCCACTACTATTCGTCTGGTGCTGAGTTTGGCTGTCTCTGCAGGTTGGCCCCTTTGACAGGTGGATGTGAATAATGCCTTCCTCCACGGTGACCTTTCAGAGAATGTCTTCATAGAGCAACCACAAGGTTTCACTGCTCTAGACAAACCCACTCATGTTTGCAAGCTTCGGAAAGCTCTCTATGGCTTAAAGCAAGCTCCCAGGGCCTGGTTCCACAAGCTCACTGCCTCCTTTGTTTGCCTTGGTTTCAAGGCATGTATCCCGGACCCGTCTCTTTTTGTCAAGACTTCCGGCTCTCATGTTGTCTATGTTCTTATTTACGTGGATGATCTTGTCATTACCGGGTCTCACACAACATTCATTGATGAGTTTGTCATCCTGTTATATCGTGACTTTGCTTTGAAGGACCATGGCTCTCTTCACTACTTTCTCGGCATTGAGGTAGCTCGACATGGTTCCTCCCTTCACCTGTCTCAGCAGAAGTTCATTTGTGAAATTTTAGAACAGAGTGATATGTCTGGTGCTAAGCCTATATGTTCTCCTGCTGAGCCTGGCTCTCGTTTGGTTGCTGCTGGAAAAGTTCTCTGTGATCCATCTCTTTATCGCAGCATTGTTGGAGCTCTCCAATATGTTACCATCTCTCGGCCTGAGATATCCTATGCTGTTAACAGAGTTTGCCAGTTCATGCATTCACCTACTGAGGACCATTGGTGTACAGTCAAACGCATTCTCCGATATCTTAAGGGCTTGCTTTCATCTGGTTTGTTACTGCAAAAGGCAAATGATTCTCGCCTTGTGGCCTTTTCTGATGCAGGTTGGGCATCTAATCCTGATGGCTATCGTTCTCAGCATGGCTTTGCTATTTACTTTGGTGGAAACCTTATCAGTTAGTCCTCTCGCAAATAGAATTTTATTGCTCGCTCAAGCACTGAAGCGGAGTACCGTGCCATTGCTTTCACCTCTTCTGAACTCATGTGGCTTCAGCAACTTCTTCAGGAAATGCAGGTCTATGGCCAGTGTCCTCCCATACTACTCTGTGACAACTTGAGTGCTACTTTCCTAACTGCAAATCCAGTCTTTCATCAGCGGTCCAAACACATCAAGATTGACTACCACTTCGTCCGGGAACAGGTTGGCTTGGGCTATCTCACAGTTCGCCATGTCCGGTCTCTTGATCAAACCGCAGACATCTTCACTAAGGCTGTTGGAAATCGGCATTTTGTTACTCTACGGTCCAAGCTTCATATCCATCCTCGACCATGAGCTTGCGGGGGGCTGTTAACCATATATACATTTTACCATTCCACGTGTACATTTACCATAGTTGTTAGAATATTGTTGCTAGTCAAAGATTCTAGATAGAGTTGTTAAAATGTATCCCGCGTTAGGTGAGAATCAGTTAGATACTGTAACCTTAAATACCTACATCATCAATGGAAGAGATTAACACTTTCCACAATTAAAATATTCTTTCTCATATTTATTTACATACCTCAATGCCCGGATCATAGCACATTATAGTTTTGACTAAGTTACCTTTCTCATTGATAGTTATCAGAATACAAATCAAACACAACTCAGAAAATTCACTAAGTTTCACTATATCCATCACGACAACATATTTTTTCCTACAAAAACTTTGATTCACGATCCCATCACACTACAATATTTCATCTCCAATTTTGAAATACCATGATTAAAACCTGGGTTTTAAAAAGCGCTAAGTACAGCGAAGCGCTAATGGTAAAATTTACCAAAGCGCTGAGCGCAAGCTCTCGCTTTTCGGAAAAAAGCGCTCCCAAAGCATATACTAGGATTATTTCAATAAATACACAACATAGAACTTTGAATAATAACACAATATCATAAAAGACAAATGAAACATTTAACACATTAATAACACAATCGCTTATGTCCGATTTCTATCTTTTTTTGGGTTTAAACCATAAATAAATTATATAATCCTAATACTATTTATTTCAGCCCAAACTCCTTTCATTTTAGAAAAAAAAAAGCCCATTTCAGCACAAAAACGAAAAGCGCAATTTTTTGAGCGCTGAGCGCTTCGCCAAAAGCGCGCACTTTTAGTTGGCACTGGCGCTTTTCAATACAAACTCACTTGAGCACTTAGCTCTTTTTTGCGCTTTAAGCGCGCTTTTTTAATCCCAGATCAAAGCACATAACATGTTCAACACATTCATTATTGTTATCAATCACTTTTACCCTCTCAATCTTAAATTCATCACTGCCAAGAATTTCACTTGAATGGATTACAACCAACTACATAGTTTTTGGCATCCAAACTTAAAACATAGTTTTTGGCATCCAAACTTAAAACTTCATCACCATCTCTCTCAGAATCGAAGAAATAGTTTCTTCTTAACACTAACATAATCCAACTCATTGACATATGAAAGCATGCTACCAGACCCCATTTTCGTCAATGACTCAATATAAATTTCATTTATATCAAGAAAGTCAAGATTCACTTTACCCGGAGAAGGTTCAACAAGGATCAGTTCTTGGAAGTTGGATGCAGAATTTAGTACCGGAAACTCGTCAACAGGAAAGGGTGTTTCCTCGCTTTCTTCTCCATGATTTCCAAAATTTCAACTTCGACGACAACATCATCTTGAGCAATCTTGACTAATTTTGATTGCCACTCTCTGCATATAGATCTCGTCGATTTCATTTTCGGAACCAAATCGATAAATTGCCATGTCTAATAACTCTTTCCAAGTAATGCAGCCGTGACGAGATAGGATCAAGTTATACCAAGAAACTGCCATACCTTCCAAATAAGGATGAAGTAACTCGAATCTTTGACTCACCGGAACTGAATTGAGGTTAGACAAAGTATCTATTTCACTCACCCATTACTTTGGTTTCGCGCCGAAAAATAACGGAAAGTCCACCGCTTCAATTGTAGCCTCTGTTTGCGTATGAAAATCATCAATCTCGTCAACCTGCTCGTTATCTTCCTCCTGATGGAATTGGAGCAATTCTTCACCGTCGACCTGACATGGTGTCAAAGAACCCTGAGAGTCTGCTTCAAAATGGATTCCTTGGCTTCTAGTCATCGATCGCAACACTTCGATCATCACGTCAATCTTTTCAACATATCCAATTGTGAAAATTCCGCCATTGTAGGCCAATAATCATCCGCCATTTTTTGAGAAATGCCTGGCTCTGATACCACTTGTTACGATCAAAGAAATCCAAGCAAAATTACAAAAGAAACCGGATTTAGGAGAGAAACAAACCGTAACATTTACAGTACAAAACTACCACAAATTGATCAGTAAACCTACTGATAAACTCTTCCAAAGCTAACATATGCTTTATATACTCAAGCATCCTCAACTGCTCCCAATCTTCAAGCTAACAACCCTCACTTGCTTTCCTTTTGGAAGTTACGGAATCCGTTAAGTCTCGGCCTATTTTCTCTTTTGATTGATATTCTCTGCTCTCTAGCTTCTTCTGTAAAATGATTATCTGGTCCTCAAGGATCATGACAAGGGATGCGGTTCGAACAGTCAACCCACGATCTCCGAGACACGGGCCGTCGCACCACCATGATGATGGCCACGACTACAAAAGCATGTGGTTAACTCACGATGCCTGGGACATGGTTGCTAGTAGGGCGGGCATTTAATTTGAGCCAAAATACCATACCAACTAACTGAACCACGTACCATTTGTACCAAATATGATGGTAATTGATGATATGGTATGATAGTACCGTACCATACATTTGTGATGGTATGGTAATGGTATTGAGAAAATATTACCATGGTATTATCGTACCGTACCACACATTTTTATACTAAAAGTATAACTAATATTATGTGTTTATACTAAAAGTATAACTAATATTATGTGAAATTTGAGTTTTTTTTAGTTAAGACTCATCCATTCGTTAGTATTAGAACCAAATTAATAATCTATATATGTAATTTATGTTTTGGTTCCAATATGTTGGATATTGGTAAAAGTTTAAAACATTTCTTAAATTAGATTTCTTGATAACTAACATTTTTGTTCTAAACCTTACAAAAAAAAATTAGAAACATAATTCTCTTTTTTTAATCATAATTTACTTATAACACAAAGTCTTATTTTCGATCGACTAACTGTTAGACGGGGCATTTTATATTTGATGTAACTAGTAGGTTATTTTGATGTTTGTTTTTAATTTATTGTAACGAGGTTCAATCATGTAATTTTGAAGGAAATTTTTTTAAAAAAAAATGTATCGTAATGTATAAATAATTATAGTGTGACCTTAAAAGTTATTGAAATGAGCTTTTTCATAATTGGTTGACCATAGTCGGTCTAACAAGAGACTTTATCTACTTATTATAGTTCTTAATTTGATGTTATCTTACTGTATTATTATGATTAGAGAATATTTAATTTTATAAAATTAAGATTATGCAATAAAAAAGATTAATTTTTTTATGGTCAAACAATTAATTCATTATAGCTTATATTTGGTGGTATTTTGTCATACCATACCGATACCAACCAACTTTTGTGTATATCGATGTGTTTGTATGCCAAGGATTTGGTATGGTATTGGTTTTTAAAGATAAATATACCGACATTGTTGGTATGGTACATGGTATTAGTAAAAAATGATGGTAACCATACCGAATCCACCCCTAGTTGCTATGGGTATTCACAAAAAAAAACCGACCAGCAAAACCCGGCCGGCGAATTCGCCGGTCGGGTTTATAATAACTGAGTACCTATTCATTTTTTAGGGTAGGGTACCTGGCCTGGAAATTTTACATTTTAACGGGTCCAGGCCACAAAAATAATACTTTCGAGTATCTGGGTTACACAGTAAAATTAAAATATATTTTATTTAGTTTATTTTAAATAATATTTTTGTACACATCTACTTCCAATTCTCAATTGTAAATATCTATGTAATATTAATTATTAAATAATGCAAATTTACATAATATTCAAGTGCTAAATTTCCAAGCATTACCTATCAACTCCAAATTCTCAATTGTTCCTTTGAGTTCTGGCCCTTCCCTTTCTGCCTCAAATTTTCAATTATAACCCCGACCACAATCATATTCTAGCATTAGGCCAAATTGAATATTTTTTAATTTGGGTTTCATCAAAAGTTTCATATCAAACTTTCCTAAACTCTCCACTAAATTAAAATTTATTAAAACAATTATCTTATTCTCGTAATTTCAACAGATTTTGTTACGTTCATCCATGCTAAGGAATAATTATGATGATTACAGATGTGTACCTCTTAGTGCTCATTATATGCTGAATGTTTTAATGATAAATGGTGATAATTATTTTTACAAAAACAATATCACGAGAATTCAACTGTATTATACATTGCCATCATTGTAAGACATTTTCCGTGCATTAATACAAATTTGCATAATATAATTAAATGTTAATTATCTCAAAAACTTCAATCTTGAACGGGTCAGCAAGTACCCTGTTACCTGGCCCGAACAATCCGGGTAACTGGTTCTTTCAGGCTGGACCACGGATTGCATTTTCAATTACCCGCACATACGAGTACTCGGATGTGCCGGTACCCAAAGTTGCGGGTACCCACATTTGAACACCCCTAATGGTCGCTCAGTCATCGTGATAGCCACGATCACCATGAGCTAGAAATCAAGGACCATGATCGCTACAACGTTTGGCTAGATCTATAAATAGAGAAGATGTTGTGTAAGCGAGGTAGTTCCAAAAAATTCCAAGAAGATACACTCTTAACAAAAGTACCAACTTAAACTTCAGAGCTTTCTCTGTGGAATCAATCTGGGACTTTGATTGTAGGACTTTAGATGAGGAGAACCCCCACACACTTGTTTATTATCACTTCCACAATCAAAAGTAATCAACCACATCATTGGCGCCGTATGTGGACCATTTTTTTTAAAGTTATGGTAGTTACTAGAAATGGTCAACGTCGGATGTAGGCCAAATGTCATCGGCACGCACACTTAGCCAGGGGAGACCCATAAGTAACGACCCTGAACATGAAGTGGAATTCTCAAACACGAAGCACAAAAAGGATAAGCGAGCATTCACATCATTCCTAAAGGCTAACAGTGAAAAACTCAACACACAGCTCATCAATGCAACCAGAGTAGAGTGGAGTATCGATAAGAATGCAAAGTCAGGCCTCATCGAGAAAACAAACGAAAGAGAAACTAAAGGCATATAGAAGAACCTAAGAAGTTCGTTTTGGAAGAGGAAGAAGAGCATTCTCCACTGGGACAAGACTTACAGAACTTCACAATGCCAAGATACTTCAAGCTACCCAAGCATGTGTAATATGTCCATTTTATGTGCATAATTTAGTACTGTTTTGGGTCACTTTTATGCTATTTTATTATCAAGATCTTGTGTTTTACCTTGAAATTCTCAAAGGAGCGGTAAGAGCAACTTTGTACTCTTTTACCTCTTCTAAGTGGATTTTGCATGACAACGGAAGAACACAGAGGCTTAAGACCGGAGGCCATTAAAGATCACATTTTTGAAGACTTTGAAGACTTGCTTTGAAGACATGAAGACTTGAAGACCGAAGGCCATCGAAGACCATTTTTGAAGACTTTCTTCAAAGTGTTGAAGACTTGAAAAATGAGAGGAATCATTGTGAAGATAAGTGTTTACCACAAGAAGAAGAAAAGAAAACAAGGTTAAGTTCTGGCACCCCGTCGCGAGTCGCAACGAACGAGTGGCCAGAACCTAACCTTATCTTTTTTGTACTATAAATAGCACTCTCTTTCCTCTCATTCATAACTCTTCTGTCCCCGCATTTTTGGTACTGTTACTAACCCTAGTTTCTACCATTTTTCATCTTTGAATTCTCTTGTATTTTGTTTGGTTTGTTAGCATTAATTAGTATGAACTCTTGTAGCTAAATCTAGTTCTTGGGAGCAATTGATTGAAGCTTCCAAACTTATGTAGTAAGATTCTATATTTGCTCATTTATGAAAATTCCTTGAAGAACATTTATTATGCCATTAATGTTGTGCTTTACCTCATTTATACCACGGGTTGTTTGAAGTATATGGAATGTTTGTATGATTAAAATGTTAGAGTGTTAGGAAAGTTGCAAATTTCTTAACTCATTTGATATGAAACCAAAAGCATGTATTTATAACTTCTTGTGTATAATGTGTGGTGATTCTTGCTAGATGAGTATGTTAATGTGGATTGTTTTCATATTTATCATATAGATGCAAAGAAAGGTTGAACCTTGAATGTTTTTTGTTCTAAGTTTAACCTAATAAATTCTTTGTTTGGTTTAATGACCATGTCTTTGGTAGAAGGCTTGTTGTTATCAAACCTTTGGTCCTTAGGGTGAAATGCCATTGATGAAATACCCCTATGATGTTGTTTGTCTAGGGTATCGTTGTTTGTCTTTGCAAACTACTCTTAAGGAGGAATGAATGGTTATCTTTGAATGAGAAGTGATAATATTTCCCATAGACAATAAATGTAATTGAATGAGTGAATGAATCAATGAGCTATAGGAAGTTTGAAAGTGGAAGCCGATTGCCCCCAAGGCTCCGTTAATTATCATTTTAATCGTATCTTTAGTTGTATTGCATGATTAGCATTGTTCTCTTGCTTTGCTAATTGTTGTCTTTCAATTTGATAACTTAGGCTAAAAAATGAACCAACCCCCCCCCCACTTTACATGCGTTTATATGTATATGCCTAATATGTTTTCTCCTATATATGTTTAAACACTTTGAAAGATCCCTCTTTTCGTGGACGACCCCGACTTTCCATTATCTACTTAGTTGTAGATAGGAAGCATTAGGGCTTAAAAGCATTAACTTTGAGAGGTACAGCGATGACCTCCCACATTTTAGCGCCGCTGCCGAGGAAGGGGCATTTATTTTTAAGTGTTTAGCCATATTATGTGTGATTATGTGCTAGTTGTAAATATTTGTTAGTTTGCTTTTATTTTGATTTCTTAGTTGATTTTCCATTTTCACTTGTCTTAGAGACGTATTTTTTGAGTTCTTGGTGTATGGTTCGTATGCGATCCTCTTCACAAGAACCCCTACACTACGACCCCGAGTTAGAGTTGAATTTGAGATGGGCTAGGAGGCTTTCTTTGGAAAGTATGAATAACACCCCTCCTAGTGACCATTTTGTGGATACCTCTTCCTCTATGGAACATCAACTTGAGCACAAAGATGAGCATCCGGGAGGGGGACCTCAACATCCTCCTCTCCAAGGGTGAGCTCCTCCTCTCCACCAAAGAGAGATTCCTTTGGGGAAAGAATTGTTAAGAGACATAATGGCCCCCAACCTCGATCAACAACCAATGTGCATTGAATATCCTGTGGTTGGACCGAACGGGCACTTTGAGCTAAAGAGCGGGTTCATCAACATATTACCCATCTTCCTTGGTAGGCAATGTGAGAATGCCAACAAACACCTCACTGAATTTTACTTCTTGTGTGGTGGTACGGTCCCCCATGAAGTGGATGAAGATTTCTATAAGTTGAAAGCACTCCCATTCACACTAAGGGATGGTGCAAGAGATTGTCTACACTACCTACCAGCCAAGAGCATCAAGAGTTGGCTCGATATGAAAACGAAGTTTCTAGCCAAATACTTCCCGACCTCGAGGTCCGCTGCCTTGAAGAAGGACATAAGCAAAATCCTTCGATGGCATGAAGAATTTCTCTTCGACTATTGGAAGAGGTCCAAGAAGCTTCTCGCAAGTTTCCCTTACCACGGTTATTCGAAGGGGGATTTGGTTTATTACTTCTACAATGGTCTTCCTGATGAGGATCAAAGGTTGGTAAGAAGTTCTTGTGGTGGAACTCTTGGGAACAAAACTTCATCCGAAGCGATGCAATTTTATGAAGAGCTAGCGGAAGAATCAAGAAACTTTAGCTCAAGGGCCGATTTGAGAAGGAGAAACCCTATGCCCACAAGTGACTCTTCCAATAGTGAGAAGCTCAAGGACCAACTCTCGACCCTTGCATCTATGGTGAAATCATTGATGATGAAGCCCAGGAATGTGCCACATGTTAAATCATGTGAAATTTGTTACTTAGCACATCCTACAGACACTTGCCCTACTTTGCAAGTGGACTATGTCGAGGAAGTGAGTGCCATGGGATATCAAGGCTACCAAGGCAACCAAGGATATCAAGGTGGGCAAGGCTACCAAGGTCACCAAGGCTACCAAGGTTATCAAGGGTACCAAAACATGCCGTACAATGAAGGAAATCATGATAACCCGAACCTCCGGTATGGAAACTTTCAAGGAAGTCAAAACCCTCAACCATATCGGCCTCCTCAACAGCAATATAGGCCACCTCAACAACAATTTCAAAGGCTCCAAGACAAACTCCAAGACCAAGGGGAGAGCTCGGGGTTAACAAGGGATGAGGTGATGCAAGCCATTAATCGGTTAGGCATGTGTGCGGAGAAAAGTGAAAAATTCCAAGATGAAGCCAAGACGAGCATCAAGAACTTGGAAAATCAAGTGAGCCAAATAGCTCAAGTGGTGAACCGGATGGAGGCTCGAGAAAAAGGCAAACTTCCCTCCCAACTGGAGATCAGTCCTCGACAAAATGTGAGTGCAATCTCATTGAGAAGTGGAAGGGAAGTGAAGGAGCCCCAAAAAGGGTTTTTATTGAGTGGAAGGTTGAGAAAGAAGAAGATCATGGGAAGAAGGCCGAGGAGTTGGCCAAGGGGAGCAAAGGAGAAGAAACAGAGGTGGAGACATGTGTGCCAAGACCAGGATCAAATCTTGAAACCCCATCCCCACTTCAAAAAAATCAAGAGGGGTGGAGATCCCTATCTATGTGTTGGAACCCCCGTTTCCGGAGGCATTAAAGGATAGGAGAACCAAGGAAGACACCAAGGACATCTACGAAGTCTTTCATGGATGCGAGGTATATATTCCACTCTTAAATGCTCTAGATCAAGTTCCTAGGTATGCTAAATTTCTTAAATAATTGTGTACCGTAAATAGGAAATAACAATTTAAAAGTAAGAAAAAGAGTGTGAAGAGTGAATATGTCTCTACCGTTTTTGAGGATGAGATGCCCCTTAAGTATGATAATCCAGGAATGTTTACAATCCTTGTGAGATAGGAGGTAAATGTGTTAACAAGACCATGTTAGACTTAGGTGCTTCAATCAATGTGATCCCATATTCCTTGTATGAAAGTCTAAATCTAGGCACTTTGCACAAAATCGGGGTTGTTATCCAACTAGCCGATCAATCTAGCACATACCCAAAAGGTATTGTGAAGGATGTGTTGGTAAAAGTGGACTCTTTGACATTCCCCGCGGACTTTTATGTTCTTGAAATGGGAGGTGACAACAGCTCTAAACCTATTCTTTTAGGAAGGCCATTTCTAAAGACTTCAAGGACCATAATTGACGTGCATGAAGGAACATTGACCGTGGAATTTAATGGGTGGAAGGTGGAATTTGACACTAATAATTCTATTGATCATCCTAGTAGATACCATTCTTTCCAAGCTATTCATGTTATTGATGATAAAGAGCAAGATGTAATTGAGCCCAAAGATGGTAGTTCCTTAAATGTTGCCATAGATGATGTTTTGAGCGATGCTTTTGATTTCAAATGTTGTTAGTACTAACTTGAAGGAAAAAAACAATGGCAAATACACTCTTGGTAAAGAAACATCCAACATTTTTCATGGGTCCATGGGTAAGCTAATAAGGGTGGTTTTTCCTCTTTCTCTTGAGAAGACTTCGGTGGAAGAGTGCAAACCACCACCGAAAGCTCTTAAATGTTCACCCCTTGGAGAAGGAGAGAAACCCCCGAATGCTCACGTGTTTGAGTTCACCGTGGAACAAAAAGGTGAGTTGTTGAAAATGTTGAGGGAACATGAAGAAACCCTATGGTATTTGAAGAAGGCTTTGTTTGGGGATGATGTGAATCCCAATTGTTATGATCCGGATCGGGGAAAGGGGACCGATTATCTCAGTTCATTTTGTGAGTAAGCTCCAAGAAGGAGAGTGAAGCGTGCCTGCGATGTTAAATAAACATGGTTTTGAACGTCTGAATTGTCATTTGTGACCTTCCATTGATGTAGCTTAGTTTTGGATCTTGTCATTAGTTTCATTGTTTTTGCTTTGTGCTTTTCACAGGTTGTTTTTCCATGATTTTGCAGTGATTTGAAACCAAGGAATTTGACTTTTTAAGGGAGAAATTCTTGGAGTCAAGAGGGAAAGACTTGGACAAGAGGTGAAAGCAGAAAACAAAATTCTAAGCACCAGGTGGTCGCGAGTCGCGATAGGCTCAAAACATTTTGTGCTCATTTTGGGTTTCAGCCTCCACTTTCTGTGAGTCGCAATGGCCTCGTCGCGAGTCGCGACGGACCATCATGAGTCGCAACAAAGTGGTCGCGAGTCACAACCAAGTGCTCACGAGTCACGACCGAATCAGAAATTTTGGCTGAAAAATGGATCTCTCAGGCTACACTTTTCACAAGTCGCGATGGCCTCATCGCGAGTCGCGATGGACTATCGCGAGTCGATATGAAGTGGTCGCGAGTCGCGACCAAATCAGAAATTTAGGGTGAAAATAGAGCTCACGACTCACACGTTTCACAAGTCACGATGGCCTCGTCGCGACGGACCATCACGAGTCACGACGAAATGTTCGCGAGTCGTGACCGATGTGCAGACTTGTTTTAAAAAATGGGCAGAATCACATTTTTAGCCACAAACCATGTCTCCTTTCATCATCTCCGCCGCCTCCAACCAAGTCACCCCCACCTCACTGCCGCTCACCGCCACCGCTCCATACCCCATTCTTTCTTCCCAAGCTCTACCCACAAATTATCCTAATATTGTTGAAGAACACAAAACCCTAGAATTTCAGAGTGTTGTGATTTTTGACAATTAAACTTCAATTTGCTTGTGGGCTTCAATCCTTTCTCATCCTAGGTATCTAAGTGGTACATTTCTTCACTTTATTGAACTTCGATTGTGATTATGAATGTATACTCTATTTATTGGATATTGTATAGATTATATGTGATGCCTTAGGAAATTAGATTGTTGGACCTTGGTTGATTTTTGTGAATATATTGTGCTTTCCATTTAATTTGATGGGGATTGTGTGCATATTTTGTGGTTGCGGTTTGGTTGGCTGTATTGAGTTGCTCGTATGGTTTTGTGCTTGCACTGTGCCATTTGTGTTGCTTTGGCTAAGAATGGATTTTGACTTATACTAGATATGAGGCATGTTGGCCCTGGATAAGACATAGTTTTTATGTGGATAAAATGTGATTGTGCTTTGCAATGTATTTTGCTTAGGGTAGTTTCGCCATGGAACTTGAATGTTGACCTTATGAATGTACTAATGGTGGCTAAACTAGTTAGGCATAACTGTGATTTTGAGATATAGCATACTAGATTTCAACTATGTGATAACTTAATAGACTTGAGAATATGGGCATGTTGGACATAATATAGACTATATGTGCAATTGTGATTAGGACTTGAACTAGTTAGCTTGGACTTGATTTGGCTTGTGATGATTGAAAAAAAACTAGTTTAAGGTTGAGTATGAATTTTTGCAATATTGCATATGTACATATTCATGTGCAATTGACTTGTTTGTTGTGGTTGTTATATATGGCCCCTACAAAGAGACCCAAGACTCCTCCCCGAGGTGGGCGCACCACCGCTCAACCTCTGCCTCTACCACTGGTTCTAGAATCGAATCCTGTACCTACCCCTCCGGATAGGTACATGGGTATGACCAGAATCACCGGGTCCTATGCTGAGAGGTGGGAGGCCCTGGCAAGTCGGTAGCTCAATGGAGATGAGCTTTGTAGATGTACCCACACTGGACACTCTTGGGCTCACCCAGCCTGTCTGATGCCTCCTCGCCAAAGGGGGATGGAAGGATTCATGAGCAGGAGCGCATCCTCCTACCGGCGATACATAGAGTTCCTGTCCACAGTCAGGATATGCAGCTGAGAGATGATCAACCATGCGAGAGGTACATCGCTTTCCACTTGGATGCTATATCTTGACAGATGACTATCTTGCAGTTTAAGGAGGCGTTTGGATGGGACACTGCGGAGATACGGGCAAGGTTTGACCCACAGGCCCAGGAGCGATCGATCGAGGATGACATGCAATTTTTGAGTGTCATCAACATTAGGCCAAAGAACTCCCATGACAAGAGTAGTGTCATCATCCACCCTGCACTTCATTATGTGCACCGACTGTTGGCTGGCACAGTACTTTGCTCGGCGAAGCCGATGAATATGCCAGACAACGACATTCACTTTCTGTGGCACTTGATGAGTGAGGAATTAGGATTTGGTTTGTGGGTTGAGCTGTGGATGAAGAGGATCGTAGAGGTGGCAGAAAAGCCAAAGGGCAAGATTATGGTTGGAGGTATGATAAGCCTATTGGTGGAGTACCTAGGATTGGTTCCTTCGGCTGACTTTTTGCCCTTAGGGAGGTGCACTTCCTACCTCATCACTGCTGAGAGGTTGGTTCAATTTTAGATGCTCAGTGCCACCCGGACCACAGGGTATTCCACTAGTTGTATGGCGCCAGGAAGGTCACATTCATGGCATTTCCTCAGCCCAACAAGATGAAGCTGGAATTTGATACACCTCTAGGAGACTTGGAGATTTCACCCGACTCCTCGTGTAGAGAGGACTTCCAGCACGAGCTCTATGACCTTGGTCCAGCCCCTGTCCAGTACGATGATAGCCGCCTGAATTTCTCCGAGCGACAGCAGTAGCACTCCCTACAGCCTCTACCAAAGACCGATCTGATGCAGGAGAATGATGTGCCAGCTCGCTACTCCTAGCCTTCACCGGATTTCTATGAGCGGATGATGCAGACCATGCATGATGGATTCAGCTGCCAGGACAGTATGATACTAGAGCACAATGTGTTTGTCTCCCAGAGCTAGATCGACATGGATGAGAAGATTGATCACCTATCAGCTCGCATCCATGAGATGCAGTCCTAGGCAGGCGGTGTCTCAGGCCCTGATCCGGGAGGAGAGAGGCGGAGAGCTAGGAGGCAGAGGAGCATTGATTGGCTGGCTCGTTATCAGCAGTGCTATTTTGGAGGTGTCCCTTCTTCCTCACATCAATGATTTGTGAGCACCATATCCTTACCCTTTCCATAGTTTGCTTTGTACGATTTGGCCCTATTGTCTACATTGAGGGCAATGTAGTGATCTAAGTATGGGGAGGGGTATCTATTGATTGCATGGTTGGGGTTGGAGATACTTTGAAGACTGGCTACTTTTGGATAACTCTTTTGCTTTGTTTTGGATATTTTTCCCTTTTGTTTTGGGATTCTTTTCTTTTGATGTACTTAGATGGTGTTGGCTTTGATATTTTTCTTAGCCTTAACATTTGGAAAGCACTTTGCTACTTTTTGGATTGGAGAAACATGAAAAAATTGAATATTTTGAAGAAAAAAAAGTAGAAAATAAAATTTAAAAAAAATCTAAATAAAAAGAATCCCGCTAAGTTGAAAACTCAAGAGGGCATCTTAGGCAACATTGGGGGCCCGGATCGGTCGAAAACCCGAGAGGACGACCTAGGAAAAAATGAGAGGCTAAATGTGTGGAAAAAGGTGAAATGTAAGCCGAAGAAACATGACGTGTGATTGTGATGAAAACCTAAAAGGGCTCCTTGGCAAAATGAGAGTAAATGAGGGAAATTGAAAATTGCTAGGTGTTCACTCATTTGTCGGCATTGGAGTCATAAGGTTGTCGTGGCCATACGGATGGATCGGGTAGCTTGACATTTTGAGGACCTCTTGGGAGTGGGAAATTTAGCGGGGAAAGACGAAGTAAGTTATGAAACTCTTGATCGTTAATATTCTTCATTTTTAGGTTGATATATTGGTATAAAGTGGAGCATGTGTTTTGAACCATATATATATGTCTTTAGCTTCACCTTGTACCATTGGATTTGGGATTGTCAATTCGGGATTAGGAGATGTTTTAGGGATATCAATAAATTGATGGGTTGATATGGTTTGGGTATATTTAGGAATAGGGGTTGTGGGAAACTTCTCATTTGACCTTAACATTGGGATGTGTGATATTGAGAGTTTTGTGAGGTATTGACTTGGACGAATAGTAGTTAGAATGTGGATACATCATTTCCTTCGTATGCTTGGGTCTTTTCTAACTCGGGGGCGAGTAAGGTTTAAGTGTGGGGAGGTTTGATATGTCCATTTTATGTGAATAATTTAGTACTGTTTTGGGTCACTTTTGTGCTATTTTATTATCAAGAACTTGTGTTTTACCTTGAAATTACCTTAGGAGGGGAAAGAGCAACTTTACGCTCTTTACCTCTTCTAACTGGATTTTGCGTGACAAGGGAAGAACACAGAGGCTTGAATACCAAGGCCATTAAAGATCACATTTTCGAAGACTTTGAAGACTTGATTCGAAGACATGAAGACTTGAAGACCGGAGGCTATCGAAGACCATTTTTGAAGACTTTGAAGACTTTCTTCAAAGTGTTGAAGACTTGAAAAATTAGAGGAATCATTGTGAAGATAAGTGTTTACCACAAGAAGAAGAAAAGAAAACTAGGTTAAGTTCTGGCACCCCGTCGCGAGTCGCGACGAACGAGTGGCCAGAACCTAACCTTATCTTTTTGTACTATAAATAGCACTCTCTTTCCTCTCATTCACAACTCTTCTTTCCCGCATTTTTGGTACTGTTGCTAATCCTAGTTTCTACCATTTTTCATCTTTGAATTCTCTTGTATTATGTTTGGTTTGTTAGCATTAATTAGTATGAACTCTTGTAGCTAAATCTAGTTCTTGGGAGCAATTGATTGAAGCTTCCAAACTTATGTAGTAAGATTATATATTTGCTCATTTATGAACATTTATTGGAGAGCATTTATTATGCCATTAATGTTGTGTTTTACCTCATTTATACCATGGGTTGTTTGAGTATATGAAATGTTTGTATGACTGAAATGTTAGAGTGTTAGGAAAGTTGCAAATTTCTTAACTCATTTGATATGAAATCCAAAAGCATGGATTTAGAACTTCTTTTGCATAATGTGTGGTGATTCTTTCCAGATGAGTATGTTAGTGTGGATTGTTTTCATATTTATCATATAGATGCAAAGAAAGGTTGAACCTAGATTGTTGTTTGTTCTAAGTTTAACCTAATCAATGCTTTGTTTGGTTAAATGACTGTGTATTTGGTAGAGGGCTTGTTGTTATCAAACCTATGGTCCTTTGGGTGAAATGCCACTGATGAAATACCCCTATGATGTTGTTTGTCTAGGGTGATCACCAATGAGGTTTGCAAATGGTCGTTGTTTGTCTTTGCAAACTACTCTTAAGGAGGAATGAATGTTGATCTTTGAATGAGAATTCATAACATTCCCCATAGACAATAAATGTAATTAAATGAGTGAATGAATCAATGAGCTATAGGAAGTTTTGAAGTGGAAGTCGATTGCCCCCAAGGCTCCGTTAATTATCATTTTAATCGTATCTTTAGTTGTATTGCATGATTAGCATAGTTCTCTTGCTTTGCTAATTGTTGTCTTTCAATTTGATAACTTAGGCTTGAAAACCAACCACCCCCCTCTTTACATGCTTCTATATGTATCTATGTATGTATATGCCTAGTATGTTTTTTCCTATATATGTTTAAACACTTGGAAAGATCCCTCTTCTCATGGATGACCCCGACTTGCCATTATCTACTTAATTGTAGATAGGAAGCATTAGGGCTTAAAAGTATTAACTTTGAGTGGTATGGCGATGACCTCCCAAAGTGAAAGTATAGTATGGAACAACAAATCTCCAAGAGTTCTTGCACTCTTATCGCATCACCATGCGATTCCGCAATGCGCCCATCAAACTTTTATACAAAAAAGTTTTCCCCTTTTTCTTGATAGGGCTATCACATAGTACGACAACCTACCAAGAAGAAGCATCCTGGCATGGGCCCATCTTCAGACAATTTTTTTGTTATATTTTTACCAAAAGTAGGAGTTCACAAAGACATTCACGAATCTAATGAATGTTGTGCATCAAACTGGAGAAAGTATAGCATACGCTACTGCAGGCACCCCCCCCCCCCTCATGGCAACAATCACTGGGGGCTATGGCACCTTTCGTTCATGCCTCCTGCCAACCGGTGCCTAAGTAGGGTGGTGCTGAAACGTAATTACTATGGCACCGGTTATAAAAATAGTGCTGAAAGATCGATATTACAGCACTAGTATTTGAGAGGCCGGTGCTGAATGTTGAGTCTCCATTAACGATCACCAGTTCTTATACACCATTGATTACAAACATGAACTGGTGCCTAAAACCTAACAAATTACAAAAACCAGCACCAGGTTATTTTTTTCGGTGTTTTTGCTTTGGAGATTGATGTCTAAGCATCTGTTGTATTATGTAAAACCGGTGCTTATTTTTTAAAAAAAATTAAATATCCTATTAAAATTATTTTCGGCCCTCCCAAAATTGAAACCCGGGAAAAATTAAATTGATTGTAAGCAAGAACATTTGAAAATGTAAGAATCTTAAGTGGAAAAAAAACAATCCATTAACATGATATAACTTAAGACAAAAGGTGAAACTGTGTCCCAATAAAATACACGTTGAAAATACACTAAGTCCACTTAAGTCTTGGTTTGTTAGGAAGACACGTTGACCCAAATTTCACACCTTGTGTCTATGACATATATCTCCTTGTCATTGTACGCTCCTCTTGCCAGGGGAAATATCTATTGTGTACAAAATAACTACGATTTGTCGAAGAAAATAATTTAGAATGTCGAAATGATGCAGCATTTAAACACCAAGGAAACATGGTGTGTATAACTATGTTTCGACACTGCATTTAACATTAACACTGATTTAATGTTAAACACACAATGTTGAACAGTTAATGATAAACGCACCATGTGTACTTGGTGCTCATACACTACAAAATCTCCACATTTGAAGTTGTGGAGTTCTATAAATGTTATAGCACTGTTTCATAATGTAAGAAGCATTACTTAGTTATTACGCACTACATGAATAGTTATTATACATTAAGCGCCACACACATATTCTATTTCCATATTTTTGTAGGATGCAAAATTTTATTAAAAAACCATGTACGTGTTACAATTGAAGCATTAGCAAGTTGTGGTAGATGCACCCACAAGCTGTACTTTAAGCACCTACAGGCTATAAGTGAAGCACCTACAGGTTCTAAATAAAACCCCTACCAATTAAAACTTGAAGCCCCTATAACTATAAGTAAAGAACCTGGAAGTTATAGTTGAAGCACTTACAAGAAATAGTTGAAGCACTTACAAGAAATAGTGAAGCACCTTTCATCTATATTTTTTTTCAAGTTGTGGTAGAAGTACCTACCAATTGTACATTAAGCATCACAGAACTACTCTATTTCCATGTTTTTGTAACACACAAATTTTATTTAAAAAAAAAACATGTACATGTTACAATTGAAGCACTTGGAACTTGTGGTTGATGCACCTATAAGTTGTACTTTACGCACCTACAACCTATAAGTGAAGCACCTACATGTTATAAATAAAACACCTACTGATTAAAACTTGAAGCACCTTATATAAACTATAAGTAAAGAAGCTGCAAATTTTTTTTAATGAAAAATGAACCTGCAAGTTATAGTTGAAGCACTTACAAGAAATAGTTGAACCACCTTTCATCACTATTTTTCCCAAGTTGTTATTGAAGTGTTTACAATTTTTCTTAAGCCCCTACATGCTATAAGTGAAACACCTTCAAGTTATATTTGAAACACGTACAAGTTTAATTTGAAACACGTACAAGTATAATTTGAAACACCTAATAGATACATAAGTAAAGCATATGCATGTTATACTTTAACACCTATAAGTATAGGTGGAAAGTACTATTATTATTTTTTAATCAAATTTATTCTTATTGAATTACTATCTCCGTTCAACTAATATTGACACCAGTGGCGGAGCCACAACCATGTAAGGTAGGGCAATTGCCCTACTTTTTAAAAAAAAAGAATATTTTTTTTATTTTTTTAGTTAATTAACATATGATTTTTTAATAGTGCCCTACCTTATTTTTAATTTTAGACCAACTTTATTCCTTTAAATTTTAAAATTTCTCATATTTTAAAATTATTTTCAAAGCAAGAATCATCAAAATAAACTGTGACCCACCAATTATTTTTTCTGCCTCCGCCCCTGATTGACACACATACCATATTAGAATGTTTATTTTATTTTGACACTCTTTACCTTTCTACCAAAAAAGGAAAATTTTAGATGAATGTTATCCACTCATTTTACTTTACCTACACTCACTTTAATTCCTACCTCTCATTTAACATCTTGTAAATTTTTATGCCCAAAACAAATGTGTCACAATAATTTGAAGAGAGAGTAGTAATTTGATCAATTGCTTCCCCGTGTAGTTTAAAAGAACTTTAAAAAAATGAGAAAAGTGCAGATATAACCCTATATAATTGAAGAAAGTACAGATATAACCCTATCTATTCATATTATGTGCAAATATAACATTTTCAGTTGGTTGGAGGCCGGATTATGATGAATATACTATTTTACCCTTCTGAAAAATAAAAATAAAAAAATGAAAATGTCTTAAATGCCTTCAGCCCCAACCCTAATTTTCATTCTCCATTTCTTTCTTTCTCCGCGTCCTTTTTTTCAGGAGAATTCCCATCCCAAGCGCATTCAAAAGCCACCGAGAGCAGGCCGCCGCCAGAGTCTTAATCAAAGAAAGCATCCTCTCTTTCAGTCTTAATCAAAGACTAAATATTTGATTAAGCATTTTTATAGCCCAGATCTGAGCATTGGGTGGAGGTTCACCATCTGGAATTAATTGCACCATTCAAAAGTTGTTGCTCAGCATCGCAGTCGGAGTACACTTCCAATGGTCACTGCAACCATTGGCATCGAGAACTGCAAATGGTGGACCACGGTGGTAAACACCAGAAAGAACTTTGTGATGATGGTGTTTGCGGTGGTTTTGGCCCACCGGAGCTAGATCTGTCGGCAGCGACAGAGGCTTCTTCCGATGCGCAAAAGAGAGAGGATCATCAGAGTGATGGAGAAACGAGGAAATCAGTAAGAATTAGTGCTCATCAATGGCATCCATCTATATTTGGAGGCATATCGCTTCGAAGTCAGTGACGGAGGAATTTGGTTCAGAAAAAGCTAGAGCGCCGGTTTGGATGGGTTAAAGGAGGTGAAGCAGCGGCCTATATTAGGGTTAACAAGATTAGCAATGGCAGTTTGGTGGTGGAGGTGGAGCGGAGGCAGAGGTGGTGACGAAGGTGGTGGAGTGGCCGCGATGGTGATTGCAGCGGCAAAAGTGGTGGCTATTAAAGGAAAAAGGGTATTTTTGTCTTTCAATTTTTTTGATTAGGCTAAAAGGGTATTTTAGTCTTTTTAAGTGGATCAATGACCAAAATTTGTTAGTCAACGCCAAAATCATGGTCGGAGGGTTATATTTGCACTTTCATTCAATAGTCAGGGTTATATTTGCACTAAAAAACAATTGGGGGTTATATTTGCACTTTGTTCAACATATAGGGTTATATTTTCATATTACCCTAAACATATAGCTCATAAAAAGGAGAGATTCATAAAGGCTCTTGGCACAACAGAGCTGCAAATGTGGATTGACAAAAAAATGTGAAGCTACAATAAGGAGGAAAGGAATATGGGATAAAGAAAGAAAAGGCGACTGCATTTAATATTTCAACCACGTGAAAGAAATAACCCGCTTAAACCTGGGCCAATCCGCGTCTTCTTCATGAGTGATATTTATAGATCTAAAATCTCAACCACTGATTTACATATATCTATGGCTAGGATCTGGTCTCACATAAGTGACTTGTCTCACATGAACCTAATTCTCTCTCTCTCTCTCTCTCTCTCTCTCTCTCTATATATATATATATATATATATATCTATTCATATGTATACTCACATTTATATATATGTACATACACACACACGCGCACACACACACATATATATACATACACACACACACATATATATACATACATACATATATATACATACATACACATATATACATATATATATATAATACACTTTCAATTTCATCACAAAATGCAGAAAATGTTGCACAGCCCAAAAAGTACAAAAATGGAAAAAATTGCACACTCCACTTGAAAGAAAACATGATAAAAAATCCAACATGCCCAACAAAATAGAAAAAATAAAAGATTGACCTATAAAAAAAGAATGACCTAGAAAAAACAATCTAACACAGCCAACAAAAAAATCATAAAAACATGAATGGAGAGGTGGGAGGAGGAAGAGGGAGGAGGGTCGAGGCGGCGGCGGTAATGGCTGGATGTTTAGGAGAAGGTGGTGGTAATGGAGAGGAAGAAGGTGGTTATGGAGGGAGGAGGGATGAGACGGCGGCAGTAATGGTTAGATTTTAGGAGGAGGCGGCGGAAATGAAGAGGTGGTGGAGTAGGAGGATGAGAGGCAAATGAGGGAGTGAGTAGCCTTAGGGTTTCAAGTTTGCTTTAGGGTTCAGATTGAATCAACATATGGAAATCAAGGGTTCAGATTATACCTTGATGGGATCTTCATTAATTATGGGGACCGGTGTTATGATTTACTTAAACATGTGCTAACTTTTCACTAATGCAGTTGCTTGATGCTACATGGGTATTAATTGCTTTTACAACCCGAGAGTAGATATATAACTTTTTCTAACTATAGAGCACCGGTTGTCAGACCGGTGCTATTATTGAAAACCGATGCTAAAATATGGTTAAAGCAGCTGCTTGATGCTGTGTGGTTATTAATTTTTTTTACAATCCGAGAGCAGACATATAATTGTTTTTGAAACTATGGAGCACCGGTTGAGATGCCGGTGCTAGAACGGAAGACCGGGGCTCAACTATAGTTAAAGCAGCTACTTGATGTTGCTTAATCCCTACACGCTGTAGAATCCTAGCACCGTGTTTTGTAACCGGTGATGATGGTATACTCGAACCAATGTTTAATATTAACATACAGAATTTTGAATTTCCCGCCCAAATATTGAACAATTTTTTTCGTCAAGTACATCCAAAAAATCTTAGCACCGGTTAATCAACATTCATAACCGGTGCCGGTTTTTTATACAACTATTTCTAAATATTCATTTGAAGTTCCTATGAAGGGGGAAAGTTTTATCCATTGTTTTTATATCCAATTGGGATCAAAAATATTCAATTCAACACTCAATAGAGCTCGTGTTTCGAAATTGTATCCAACAGATACCAACAAACACTCCGATCAAAATTTTGTTAAAATAACATTGTTGCCC
The DNA here is from genome assembly GCA_037428765.1 of Rubia yunnanensis. Taxonomy (NCBI): domain Eukaryota; kingdom Viridiplantae; phylum Streptophyta; class Magnoliopsida; order Gentianales; family Rubiaceae; genus Rubia; species Rubia yunnanensis. Next base: position 87,672,243 of record CM075068.1, read on the forward strand.
AAAACTTAAATACAACTCCTTATTGTGGCCAAATAACACCACATTGTGTATTCTTGGGTTAATATATATTTTTTAAAAGAATGTCATGTTTTATTAGAATTCGGTAAAGCGCTAGTATGTGTCCTAGAGTATCTGACTATAGATGACTTAGAAGTTAGGAAGTCCAAACGGGAAGTTTTCTTTGTTATTTGTTTACACCAAAAATAGAATTTTTTTTATTCATTCTAGGAATTCACTTTTGGGTCCACGAATGTACGATTGCATTTGAGCGGACTTTAATTTAGATGTCCAAGTGAACTTTTTGCTTTTTGCCCTTAGGCCCCTCCAAGAATCTTAGAATTGTCAAAACACGAAATTGGCGATTTAATACTGTAATTGAGTGTTGTGTGATCATAATTATGCGATTGCAACTTGATTGGGTGAATGGAACATCCTCAAAACTGATTATAGATAACAAGTGCTACATTTACATAAATTGCAGTATTGTCCAAAACTAAGTTTCACCTTGAGCATTGATTCGAAACATTTGATTCTTGTTTTTACTTCCTAAATATATGAATTATAAATAATGGAATTTTTGAATATATTAATTACAAAGTAGTAGTACATGTCCTAGACTAAATTGTTCAAAAAGGTTTGGAAATATAAACGGAAAATTATATTTCTTTAATACCATACGATTAATGTAAAAGCATGATAATCCTCGAAGTATTAGATAATAACGGTATTTCATCTGCAAAATAACATAGAATTGTTTCAAGGTGTAATCCAAAATATAATTGCTGCAAAAACGATAGTATTATGATGACAATGAGGATCGAAATTCATGAAAAATTTCTAGCAAATGGCTCTTCATCCAACAAGTGTGCATCTTCAGAGCTGGTCCCAACATCGATGTGCCTAACGCCCGAGCCTGGATATGTAAGGAAAGGTCCAACTGCTTTCATTGAGTCCAGGAACTGGTATTGAAATACATTTCCCCTGTGATCACACCAGGACCTTTGATATTGTGATTCCGTCAGCAGACTTTGTACGCCCACCTCCAACGCTGTGGCTCTAGATTCCAATGTATGACTCACATTGTCCTGGGGAAATTTGAAGAAAGAGTCTGATGTAGTCTAACTCATTGGATGCCCGTATATGTCATTCGAATAGTGGAAAACACCTGCTTTTGTGCATAGTACTGAGATTAGGCTGCAGAAATCGTAACAACATGTCTCTCTGCACCATGTCTCAACTCATTCCCTATTTTCTTACCCAAATTCCATCAGAGTTTTTTTAATGGTGTACTGATGTCTCAGCCACATACTGTGAACCTCAATGTTCACTGTGACGGGGTAAATTATGGATGCTACAAAGTGGTACCATCCATTCATCTCGGGAGTGAGTAGCTTCTTTTGCATCTTTTCCAACATGGTTTCACAATAGAGTCAACATCGGTTCCCTATCTAGTTACCATCCTCATGATCTCCCATCCTGTAGGATTGTCAAAATCCCAACCCTCATCGGTATAGTAGTGGAATGCAAGAAATCCATCCTTCTCGGGGGGACATTTGGCAACTTGTACAACTCATTTATGGATTCTGCAGTTAATTCACCATTTTCCCATGACAGAATGCCTCAGTCCACTTTCCATCACACTGCAAATTAGCATAGAACTCACTCACTATGTTGAGGTTGAACATTGGAGGCGTGTCACACAATTTCTCCCGCCAAAGTGCCCGGATAGTTTCTTCAATAGGGGGAGCATTTTCGATTCCTCTCTTCTAAAAATGTCGCCTTCTTCTGTATGTTTGTTCAATTAACATTGCATGACCCGAAATGAACCTCTTCTCCTGTTGTTCAATATTGGATTGCACCTCCAGAGAGGAAGGGGATGCATAGCATGTCCTCTTGGAGCCAGTTTTTGGTGCAATTTCCTACAATGTCAAATAAGGCATTTCAACAAACACCTTCCATGCAACCAAAAAAACCTATACAATACTTGCTTTCTTGAACATCAACATACCCTCAATGCAACCCAATCAAATCCAATATATACATAAATGTAGTTATTACACATTAACGCTATGTACATGGTTGCAATATCGAAAAAAGTTGGAGAGCAAAGTGAACCAACATTGAAAAAAGTTGTTACGTTTCCAAAAACTTTGGGTTCATGATTAATAATCTAGCACAATATAATATATTTGAAAGAGAACTCACCTCAATCCTTCACAGAGTTTAGGAGTTTGAACCGATGGGGAAGATAGGTTAGTTTTCCTCTACAAAATTTTGGAAAATGAAGAGCAGCAGCACGTGGAACTGTACAAAATTCAGAACTTAAATTTACTAGCACCGGTATGAAGCTTGAAAACCAGTGCCAAACCAAGTAAAAGCAGCTGCTTGAGGCTACGTTGAATTATTTTTTTGGAATTTTCTCCCAATTCGAGAAGAATCTTGCAAAATAAATTCTAAGGGGCCTGAATTATCCCAAAATGGGTGCCGTTAACAGAAAAAAAAAAGTAGCTGTGTATGGCTGCGTCCATTGATTTATTAAAATCTTTTTCTCAACCCGATAGCTAATCCATGAAAATTTTGTCTATGTACACAGCACCGATGTCCGGACCGATGCTGACATTACAAAAACCGGTGTCAATTATGGAACAAAGCAATACTCTGTTTTCAACCTTCAACATTACCCACAAACATTACTATTTGGAGCACCGGTTCTTACAACCGATGCTATTGCTTATGTATTGCACCAATTTGTACGATACCGGTGCTATTTATTATGTATTGAACCGGTTTCAAAAAATAGGTGCTGGAAATATATTTCAGAACCCATTTTGTGGAATTATGTCACAATGCCAGTGCCATATAGGGTTTCAGCACAGGTTCTGGAGGCCACCAGGTTAGTGACCGGTGCCATAGTACCTGTTTTCCAGTAATGATAGTACCAAGACCATATCATTTCAGAGATCCTGCAGGTGAGAACATACTAAATGTCCTTGGGAGCTTTCATAAGTGGTATGCGATCAGGAGAGCTTTACAAGAAACTCATTGCAAATATTCTTGTAATCCAAGGGACCTCCAGAAGCTGGTGGAAAAGTATGTTCGAACAGAGGAAGAAAACAAGAAGTTGAAAAATGAACGATGAGAGAAGCAAACTGGAGAAGATACTAACAAATATGTAGTGAAGGGAGGAAAAGGAGCATCGCTAATAAAGGTAAAGATATCACAGCCAGCAGCATCGTATATCCTGAGATGCTGCTATCAAAGTCGCAAAAAGAAATTTGGCAGAACAAGAAAGAGTTATTTTGTGAACCCGCCCACCATTAGACAAGATATCAAAGTAGTATAATTGTACCTTCCATAAGGATCGTGATCATGGCATAGAGAGCTGCAATTACCTTAAAAGGCAACCCGAAAAGCAGGTCCGCTAGGGATGGCTGGCCCGATGCAAGAAATGAGAATACTACATGCCCAATCGCAAATTCTAGTTAACAAAGCTAAATACCTATGGTACAGAGACAAGCGATGGTGGGACGCGGACTCAGCTTAAGCAAAATTAGAAGGTAACGACGGCCAACGATAGCAATGGGGCAGGGCGGGCCAGGGTGCAGAATATGGTCCCTCCACTCTCCGTGCCCATGGCCATCTAAAATTTTCATACCCATATTCGCTCCATCATCCATGGTGGGTACAATACTAATATACATTTGTGCAACATTGGGTATTATATAAAATCCATGCCCTCCTCATCACCCATTTGGATTTCCCTAAGCAATATAATCCATTGTACCCACACCACCTATATCTCCAAAAAAACTTAAAATCCACTTTATTATATAAAAATTTAATACAAATTTTTATAAGTATTTACATAAAAATATTATATGTAAGATATGTGCATACATTCAACCAGGGACAGCTCACCCATTACCAAAAATAGACGAATTGGTAGAAACAATTTCATGCTACAAAACCATGGTCTTTCTAGATGCATACAAGGGATACCATCAAATATTGATGAATCCCGAGAACGAGGAAAAAACCACGTTTATAACAAATCAATCAATCAAGATTAAAGTCAATTGAAAGAAAATTAATCAAATTGTAGTAGTATTTAATATAGCATAACCTCAAAACTGAATTTATTAGTTATGTTTAATTTCATTTAATTAAATGCCGTTAACTTGAAAAGAATAAGTTGAAGAGAAGCATTAAAGCTAAAATTTTGAAAATAGAAAGTACCTGATAGAGAAAAGTTGGAACTCACTTAATTCAACGTTTCTTAAAATCGTTATCAAGAGATGTTCTCACGTGAGGTATCCTAAACTTTAGGAAGGTGGTTTTATTCAATTCTAACAATATTCTAGTTCTAGAGACTCATCTTTAATAATTTTACAAGAGTTTATCTCTAATTATTTTACATGGACCTATCTCTAATAACTTTCTAGAGGTTCTTTTGTCCAATGTTTCCATCATTTTCCCGTGTCTGCCATGTGTAAAAAAAAAATTGAAAATCAAAAAATATTTTTAAAATGTTTTAAAATGCAAAAAAAACAATATGATCAGCGAACTGAAAATCATAAACATCAGCAAAATAGCAGAACATTAACGAAAAATCATAAAACATAAACTAAAAAATTGCAGCAAAAAAATTAAAAAATCAAATAAAACAGAAAATAATATTTTAAAAATTAAATAAAAATCAACAAAGAATGTTTTTAAAAAATTTCGACCACAACTAACAAAAAATCAATTGAAAACCATTAAAACATCAACAAAAACTAAATTATCAATTTTTTTAAAAAAATTACTTACAACAACCTATATCACCCAAAAGCTAAATATATCAACATATATCACCCAAAAGCTAAAAACATCAATTATTATCATCTAAACTTCGTCCGCAAAATGAAAAACGTCAACATAAGGAAAAAAAATACTACAAAACATCAACTATACCACCAAAAAGCTAAAACCATCAATTCCAATCATCTAAACTTCACCCATAAAATGAAAAACGTCAATATAAAGAAAAAAACACTATAAAACATCAACCATATCACCAAAAAAATACAAAACATCGACTCATATCAATTAAAACTCACCCAAAAATGAAAAATATCAACATGAGAGAAAAAATACTAAAAACATCAACAAAAAAGTCGTGGTGCCTCAAGAGTATAAAATACTCTCTGAAAATCATAAAACGTCAATAATTTTTTTATAAAAAACTACATATATCAACCTATATCACCCAAAAGCTACAAATGTCAACTCCTAACACATGGACCTCATCCGGAAAATGAAAAACATCAACGTAAGAAAAAAGACATTACAACATCAACTCCTATTATCAAAACCTGTGTCAGAAAATGAAAAAACATCAAAATGAGAATTTTAAAAAAACTACAAATCAATCCATATTAACAAAAAAACCACAAAACATCAACGCATATCAATTAAAACTCACCAGAATAATGAAAAACATCAACATAACAGAAAAAATTTTTACAAACATCAACTAAAAGCTACAGTACCTCAAGAATAAAAAATACTTTAAAAAAAGAACTTTGTGGGATTTGAACCCAGGTCTCTAACCTTAAAGCCTAGGCCAATAACCACTACACCAAAGACTCTTATTGAACATACATTCAGTTAAATAATATTAAATCTCAGCATGTACATCAAGTACATAGATTCATCAAAATAAAGGTCACAATGAGACCAGAACCCTAGAGCTCTAACCTCAACAACAACAGTACTAACCGCTAGACCAAACAATCTTTGTTGATAATAAGCTCAGTCAAGTAAATATTAAACCACGCCAAGTCTTCAAAAAAAATATAACACAAAATTAAACCTCACCTCTAGAGGTAGAAGCTTAGCCGCCACCCCTGTCGTTATCGTCGACCGCCGCGTCACAGTCGTCACCACAGGCTATGTGTGGCTTCACGCACGTCTTCTTCCTTCGGGCGTGTGCATCTCATGCGCCCCTCTTCTTCATCCCGATCTGCCCTTCTTTCACCAGCGTGGCACCCTTAGACGCGAGCTCGTCGTTGTTCAGAGGACCGAAGAACAGAGTATCGACGTTGCCTAACCTTCGTCGAATTCTCTGTCAGATTCGATGCGCCTCACCTCCGTCGAATTTTTCTTCTTCTGCTCGTCGCCGATAGAAGATGCCTCCGATTTGCCAGAGAATCAGCGTGCCGACGAGCTAGGGCACGACACAGTGGAACGTTTGACGAGCTCGCCGGAGAAGAAGAATCGCCGACAGAAATCAGCAGCTTCAATGGAGGCGGGGTGGCGAAAATCCAGCGGAAACCCAGGGGAAACCGGCAGACATAGTAGATTGGTGAAATCCGGCAAAAAACCGGTGAGATTTCGGCGTCCGATGGTGGTTGCCGGTGTTAGGAGGTAGTTTTCGATCAGCGGTGGCAGTTTCCGATCAGTTGAAAAAAAAACTAAAAATGGAAATTCTGGATATTTTTGTGATAGATATAGTATTTTGATAATTACACAATAGGTCCCTAGATTTATCCTCATATTTTTTATAAAAAATCTCATCTCAAATGAAGCTTCTTATAATTACACAATAAACCCTAAGTTTAGTCGGATTAAAACAAGAGTTTGTGATTAATCAATTGATTTTCATATTATTACCACGTTACAATATTATGAGCGTTTAGTTTGATCAAGTTTTGACACGATGATAAGTATGGACAACTCATGGAACATGATACAATGAAGTACGAATTTTAAACTTGTGATCACATAAATAACCCTGTTAATTCGAAGGGTTGTAATTAAAACGCGTCGTTTAAATTGGTCGGTAAGAGTATCAGTTACGGTGTGTTAATTATCAGGTCAACCATGTGCGCATTAATAAGGCTTAGTAACTCACTAACCTTAAATTAACTCAATTTTCTTCTATTCTACTCTATAGTTTTTGCTTTTTCACAATTATTTGATCTTTTCTTTGTGGTCCATTTTCTCATCTTTTGAAGCAAAGATATCAAAAGATAAAATAGTGTTGGGTGAAAGTTCGTGTGGATTTTGTCTTTGGTGACAATTCCAATCACATGCTAATTAAGTTGCTATAGATAGATTCAACGTCTCTTAATGCTCTTTCTATCTTTACCATGTCAAACGAATATTCAAATGTAATAATTAATTATTCATTTTGTGACTATTGTAAGCTTATTGCAGTTGAAAACTAATAATAAGTTAATAACTTCACTCGGAAGTTTCAGTTTATGAATCAGAATTATGATCAATTGAATTTGTATGGTTCCTGACAAATCTTGGAATCAACTTTTCGACTGACTTCTGATGCTGGTTTTTTTAAGTGGCTGAAAAGTGAGCATTTTCCTTCAAAATAAAAATGTCAGTGAAAACAATTATTTTAGTGACTTTTAAATTTTTTTTTATTAATCATTTAATTTTTATGAAAATAACCAACAATCAATAGGTATTTATTACATACTTTACAAAATTATTCTAAGATAACCAACAATCAATAGGTATTTATTACATACTTTACAAAATTATTCTAAGATAAACAAGTAACCAAAGCAACCAATTAAAATTGTCAACAATGTAATTTCTATTAGTCGAAACATACCCATTAGCAAGTAAACTATTCTCTCTAAGAACACCTTCAATGGCCTCCTCTATCTTTACGTGCCACATGGGATAAAATCAGCTAAACAAATTCTAATGGTACGCCAAATTGGCGCTGAAAATTTAACGCATCTGCATTACAACTCTAAATATAGAGTATATTGTTTAACCTCTATATTTACCTTTTGCTTCCATTCTTTCCTTTTTTTATTCTTTGTCTATTTTTCCCTTTAATTTATACTTTATTTTACGCTATTTTCTTTGTACGTTATTTATAATTAATATTAATTATATGTAATAAAATTTTAATTTTAAATTTCTTAAAGATAAAAATAAAAATAATATTTATGTTTTATTTAAATTTATTTTTATTGTATCACTCGATCTATTCATGACAAAATTCATAGTCAGTTGCAGCATCATCCTGTGGCTGAAACCATTGCGTATTTGAGAACTCTTTCGAAAAATGGAAAAAAAAGTAAAATAAATAATTAACCAAATATAATTCTATAACGAAAGTGGTGTTTGAATTCTCAATTTTATGAATGTTTGACCTTTTTTTTTACTAATAAAACATCTCTTTGGAACGAAATTTTACCAAGGGACAACTAAGCAGAGGAAGAAGGTGAAGCAACATGTGGTGGAATTATTAAGCAGAGGAAGAATGTGAGGCGACATGTGGCAAAATTATTATGGAATAATGATAATGAGGAACAAGATGCCGATAATGATAATAAGGAGGAGGAACAAGATTCCAATGATGATGAGGATGAACAAGATACCGATAATGAGAAACTAGATACCGGTGAAATCATGTTTCATTCGGTATTGATTGTGGGCCATGGAGTATTATCTGGCATTAAGTATTATGTGATTCAAAACTCACGAGGTGATAGGTGGGCTCGCCTCTGTTATGAAAAAGTGGCTAAATGTTTGGTCATTGAAGCGGGGTGGCCAATTAATGTAACCCTAAGTAATCCTGGGTCGAATTACTAGGAAGAACTGAAGAAAAAAAGGTATGCATCTAGATTCTCTTCACAATAATGAAACTAGTTGTTTCCTCCTTTAATTTGATAAATAGTGAAGTAACTTTCTATGTGATAAAGTAATAATTTTAATTTTAGCAAATTTTGTTGTATATGAAGCATTGATTCCTTGATTGCATGAATGCATCTCTTTTTTGTAACTTACATGAATAACAACACATACCATAACCTTGAGTTTGAGCTTATTAAACCTGATTTGCAAATTGTTAAGAGAAGGGAGTCTTGTAAAAGAATGAAGTATCTTAGAAAGTGAAGAGTCTCTTAGACAGCGAAGAGTCAGAGGATTTGGATTCAGGTGTTGGATATTCAGGCTGTGTACAAAACTATTTTGAGTGCGGAAAGGTTCATGGGCTATTTCCTGAATTAATATAACTCGCACAAACAACTATGGCTAAAGTGGAGGATACTCCTGCCTATAACCCATCGGTAAGTTTTCCATCCACACATGTACATCTATAATGATTTATTTCGAATGACACCTATAATCTACTTTTCAAATTTACAGGGCAACAAGATCTATATTGAGAGCTATGTGTGGATCGATTCACATCAAGATCATGAAATTCATGACAAAATTCATAGTTAATTGCAGCATCGTTTTGTGGTTGTAACCATCGTGTATTTTAAGAACTATTTCGAAAAATGGAATAAAATGGTAAAGTAAATAATTAACAAAGTATATTCTTATTCCCACTTTCGTTGAAAGCGATGTTTGAATTCTAAATTTTATGAATGTTTGACCTATCATTTTTTTACTAATAAAACATCTTTTCGCAAAGAAACTTTACCAATGTACAACTAAGCAGAGGAAGAAAGTGGAGCAACATGTGGTGGGATTATTAAGGAGAGGAAGAAAGTAGAGCAACATGTGGTGGGATTATTAAGCAGAGGAAGAAGGTGAAGCGACATGTGATGGAATTATATGGAATGATGAAGATGAGGAACATGATGCCGATAATGATGATGAGAGTAAGATGTTGATGATGATGATGAAGATGTTGATAATAAGGAACAAGATGTGGTGATGATGATGAGAAACAAGATGTCGATGATGATGATGAGGAACAAGATACCGATGAAACTGTGTTTCATTCATTTTTTATTGTGGGTCATGGAATATTATCTGACACTAAGTATCAAATGATTCAAAACCCACAAAATTTCATTTTTTTTCGAGAAGTCATTCTATTTTTTCCAACTTTACAACTGCAAAATGAGACCAAATTGGTCAGATTCTAGTCATTGAATTTTTAAAATCCGTTGTGTATTCATTTTTCTCCAAAAATTATGAATTTTTTTGACAACATACCTATGATCATCATCCTTCTTCCCACAAAATTTCATATTTTCTGAAAAGTCCTTCTATATTTCTTGACTTTTCAACTGCGAAATAATCCAATATGGCCAGATTCTGGTCGGTGAATTTTTGAAAATTCGTTGGGTACTCATTCTTTCTCCAAAAATTATGAAAATTTTAGAGAGCATACTTTTGATCAGACTTAATTATTTTTTTGGTCCCTTGCATATTCTGAAATACCTTCTTTTGGTCCACAAGGCCAATACCGTATTTGTTTAGCAAATAACATATTGAAATTGATTTGTTTGGTTCCCAGAGGTGGTTTTCAGGAAAGACTAAATGATTTTCCGGTATAGTCAGGGGTATTTTCATCATTTTACTAATTAAAAACATTTTCAATTAAAAATAATATTTTCCCTTTCTTTTCTCCGCAGCAACAATCGTCATTTCCCTTTCTTTCTCCAGAGTGGAGTGGAGTCTCCGAGAGCGGCGTAGGAGTGGAGTCGCCGAGGGCGGCGTAGAAGTGAGTCGCCGAGGGCTAGCCAAGAGCGGCGTAGGAGTGGAGTCGCCGAGGGCTCACCGAGAGCGGCATAGGAGTGGAGTCGCCGAGGGCTCGCCGAGAGCTCAAGCTCTAGCGGCGAAGCTGACATAGCTGAGGGGTGGCGCCAAAAACTATGTTGGTGCAGATCTGAACGGTGGAGACCAGGGCTGAGGGGTAGCGCCGATCTGGACCGGTGAAAACCCTTCTGATTCCGGCGAATTGATGAAGAAGACGAGACGCTGCCATTTTTCAATTTTTGTTGTTTCTTCATTAAACAAAACAACGTCATTTTTGTATAAGTAACGATATCATTTTGTTTAATGAAGAAACAAAAAAAATCAAAAAATGGGCTTAAAAATATTTTGGCCCAACTACTCATCTTCTTCCTCTTAAACCCTATTCTCTTCCTCCTGTCGCGCCAATGTCTGCCTTCGCTACCCGCCATCCGCCGTCTGCCCTCACTACGTTGTTGTACGCCAAAAATAGATGAAGTTTCTCCGTGGAAGAAGATGGATCTTCGAGCAGGCTTCTATGTGGAAGAAGACAAAGATTCAAAATTCATCTTTAGGCTTCTCTGCGGGCAGGTTTCACTGTGGGAAATGGAAAATAGATAGTGGAGGTTGGCGGGTGGTGGAGGAATGGTAGACGGAGGAATGGTGGACGACGGAATGGTGGACACCGGAGGGGAAGTGGAGGTCGGTGGGGAAGAGGCTTCAGTGATAAAGAAGAGGATTTTTTTTAAACTCAGGGGTATAATGGTCATTTTGAAGATTTTGACCAATTTTATCGTTGACTTTACCTGAAAACCACCTATGGGGACCAAACAAATTAATTTCAATATGTTAAGTGCTGAGCAAGCACGGTATTGGCCTTAGGAACCAAAAGAAGGTATTGCAGAATATGATAGGGACCAAAAAAATAATTTAGACTTTTGATCATCATCCATCTTCCTAAGAAATTTCATATTTTTTCCAGAAATCCTTCTATTTTTATTGACTTTCCAACAGCGACATGAGTCCAAATGGCCTTCTGGTTTTGGAATTTTTCATAAATTCGTTGTGTAATGATTCTTTGTCCAAAAATTATGAAAATTTTAGACAACATACTATGATTATCATCCATCTTCCTACAAAAAGTTTTTTTGAAGTCCTATTTTCCCCGACCTTACAACTGCGAAATGAGTCCATAATGACTAGATTTTGGTCGTTGATTTCTTGGAAATTCGTTGTCTACTCATTATTTCTCCAAAACTTATGAAAATTTATGGCATCATGTCTTTGATCATCATCTATCTTCCCACAAAATTTCAATTTTTTTTCTAGAAATCCTATTTTTCCCAACTTTACAACTGCGAAATAATCTAATATGGTCAGATTCTGTCGGTGAATTTTTGGAAATCCATTGATTCATGAGAATCGGATCTATCCAGGAGTTGTGCGAGAGGGAACACTTCACCCATTCCCTAGACCCTACAGTAAATGACCCAGTTGAAGGAGGATATCCAGGTTGCATCAAAAACCATTTTACATGCGCAGAGGATCATGTGATGTTTGATTATTTGAAAAATACCCTTTACGAACAACTCTAGATAAAGTGGAGGATACTCTCGTCCATAACTCATCGGTTAGTTTTTCATCTACACATGTACATCTATAATGATTTATTTTGAATGAAAACTTTTAATTTAGTTGTTTTCAACTTTACAGGGTGACAATATCTATATTGAGAGTCATGTGTGGATCCAAAACAATCAAGATTCTAAATTTCATGATAAAATTTGTCAGCAGTTGAAACTTCATCCCGTAGTTGGAACCATATGGTATTGTAAAAAATCTTTCCATAACTGGGAACAAACGAATGAAAAGGTAAAGTAAATAATTAAAAAATTATTTTCCTATTCAGTGATGTTTGAATTTTCAACTTTATGAATGTTTGAACTATCTTGTTTTTACTAACAAAACATCTCTTTGCAAAGAGCGTTTACCAGGAGACACCTAAGCAGAGAGAGGAGGTGGATCAATGTGTCGGGATTATTATGGGCTGATGATCTTGATGAGGAACCCACTGGTGATGCCAATGATCTTGATGAGGAAGGTGTTGATGATCTTGATGAGGAACTAGCTGCTGATGCCGATCCTGAGGAACCTGCTGCTGATGCCGATGATCATAATGAGGAAAGTGCTGACAATCTTGATAAGGAACCAGATGCTGATGCCGATGATCTTAATGAGGAAGGTGTAGATGATCTTGATGAGGAACCAGCTACTGATGCCAATAATGAGAAACAGCCTGCTGATGTCAATCATGAGGAACTAAATGAAACCATGTTACAAACGATATTGATTGTAGGATATGGGAAATCAGATGGCATCGAGTATTATATAATTTAAAACGCATGGGGTGAGAGTTGGTGTCATCTTAGCTACAGAAAAGTGGCTAATGTTTCGTCTATGAATCGGGGTAGCCCGTTAATATGACCATAATAGATCCTGGATCGGATTACTGGAAAGAGATGGAAAAAAACAGGTATGCATCTAGACTCCAATCACAATACTGAACACCCACGGGTGTACCCCAGTGGTTGGGACATGGGTGGGTAAGCCAATGATCCCGGGTTCGATCCTCGGCAGCGGCAGTGTGGGGAGTTCTTGCTTTGCAAGGCTCCCTTGTGCGCACCGAGGCAATGCCAAGCCCATGGGTCCTGGTGCTGGGCTACCGTGATTTACCTCTCATACGATGGCCTGGGTGTGGACTGGTATGGGCCGCTGAGGGCGAGCGGATGATCGCCTTTCCAATCACAATACTGAAACTAGTTGTTTCCACCTTTAACTTGATAAATAATGAAGTAACGTTATATGTGATAAAATTAATATGTTTAATTTTAGCAAATTTTGTTGTGTTATGAAGCATTAATTCCTTGCATGAATGTGATTCCTTTTTGTGACATACATGGTCTACAATTCTATAATTCATACTACTATAATTTTAGGCCATAACCTTGAGTTTGAGTATTATATGACATTGAGTAGTATATGATTTGAAACCCCCAAAATTTCATATTATTTCGAGTATTCATTCTATTTTCCCGACTTTACAGCTGTGAAATGAATCCAAAATGGTCAGATTCTTGTCGTTGAATTTTGAAAAATTTGTTGCGTGCTCATTCTTTCTCGAAAAAATATGAAAATTTTCGACAACATACCTTTTATCACATCCATCTTCCCAGAAAAATTCATATTTCCAAAAATTCCTTCTACTTATCCCGACTTTTTAAAAGTGAAATAATCCAATATGGCCAAATTTTGGTCGCTGAATTTTTGAAAATTCGTTGGGTACTTTTTCTTTCGCCAAAAATTGTGAAAATTTTAGATAACATACCCATGTTCATCATCTATCTTCCCACAAAATTTCAGATTTTTTTTCAAATGTTCTTCTATTTTTTTCGACTTTAAAACTGCAAAGGAGTCCATAATGGCCAAATTCTGGTAGTGGAATTTTCGGAAATTCTTTGGGTACTCATTCTTTCTTCAGAAATTATGAAAATTTAAGAAAACATACATATGATACTCATCAATATTCCCACAACATTTCAGATTTTTTTGAGAATTTCTTCTATTTTTACCGACTTTTCAACTGCAAATGAGTCCTAGTAGCCAAATTCTAATCATTGAACTTTTTGAAATTCGTTGTCCACTCATTCTTTCTCCAAAAATTATGATAAATTTAGACAATATATCTTTGATCATCATCTACCTTCCCAGAAAATTTCAGATTTTTATCGAGAAGTCCTATTTTACCCAACTTTACAACTGTGAAATAATCCAATAAGACCAGATTCTGGTCACTGAATTTTGGGAAATCCATTGTGTAAATCCATTGTGTACTCATTCTATCTCCAAAAGCTATGAAATTTTTAGAAAAAAACATACCTTTGATCATCATCCATTTTCCCACAAATATTTTTTGAGAAGTCCTTCTATATTTCCCGACGTTTTAACAGCGAAATAATCCAATATGGCCAGATTCTGGTTGATGAAATATTGAAATTTTGTTGTATACTCATTGTTTCTCCAAAAGTTCTGAAAATTTTATACAGCATAACATTGATCATCATCCACCTTCCCACAAAATTTCACACTTTAGACAGCATATCAATATTGAGAAACTAGATTCCGATGAAATCATGTTTCATTCGATATTGATTGTGGGTCATGGAGTATTATCTGGCATTGAGTATTACTAGGACTCTAAGGCCACGCTATGCGCGTGCTGTCAAGATAGGCTAAAAAAATTGGTAATTTTTGGTGCAGTTCGGTTGGTTCTGTTTATTTTTCCCCTTGTCTATTTTCTTATGAAAGAGCAATTTAGTTCTTTTCCCTTGTCTATTTTCTTATGAAAGAGCTGTTGAGCTCAAGGCTCAAGGCTCAAGGTTTCTGATACCTCATCTGATAATGAAAGACTTTAAAGTGTTATCTAAGTAACAATTTGCAGTGTCCCTCCAAGACTTAACAAAACCTTTGCTCTGACACCTTGTCTGATAATGAAAGGCTTCAAAGCCATATCTAAGGGACAAATGATTTGCATTGTTCCACCAATTACTCTGTACTCATTCTTCGCAGTGAATAGAAAATTCTAACTTTAATCCTTTATTATGTACTATGCACCAATTCTCAACACCAGAATCCTTGAGCCTCAGATTCTGGACTTTGGAAGATTTATTGAAATCATCCCCTATTTGTGCAGTAGCAAGAATTTAAATTTGAAGTCTCAAAAAACCTTAAATATAGAACAAGCAAAGCATACAACAGGTGCATTCTTGTAGCACTGAGCAAGTCACGGTAACCCATCAACCTTTTGTCCTTTCGAAAGGTTGAATGAAGTAAGCCATGCTGCATGGAATTCCTCGAAAATGATTGATGGTCGTAACTGATGGAAATATAGTTCACATGAGGTACAGCAGCAAGGCATTGCAAGTTTGCAGCAACTCTCAGATGCAGCAGCAAGGGCTTAAAAACTGTCGGTAGCAAGGACCATTTAAGCATCTCCGTCAAATAAACAACTTGTTTGTCCTTAAACTTGAGCCCACCATTCAAAACTCTTTGGAAGGAAGACACACACCCACACGATCGCCCAAGTGGTTGGATGTGTGGTCTCATTCCCGAATGGGACGGGTTCGACTCTCGACAAGTGCAGTGTGGGAATTTTCCCAGTGGGAAGACTCCTTGTGGCTAACGAGTACAGTCATGAACCATGTGCTTGACCACTGGGAGCGCTGTGATTTTACCTCCTCGATGTTGGTTGTGGTGTTAGTGCGGCCGGGGGCCCTCAAGAGGGTTATCGCCTTTTTTTTGGAAGGAAGACACCTAGGAGAATAAAAACGGGAGCTCATTTACCATCACGATAACAAAACAAAGCATATGATAACAATAACGTACTTGAAAAGTAATCAACCTGTTCAGATATCCAAAATGTAAATAAAACAAGCAAGTCCATATCCAAAAATTGAAAGCTTATCAAGGTGAACTTCTTCATGGGACCAATACAAAAGGACTTACTCGATCATCTATTCTCCATGGCTTTTGCTAAATTCTTCTTCTTCTTCACAGCTTTTGGGATTTTATTTTTCTTAGCCTCTCTCCTCTTCTTTAACTTTCTTCTTGTTCTCTTTCCTAGCAGTTTTTTTATCTCCAGTTGTTGGCTCGTCTTCTGATAATGATTCGCCATCCTCAGTTCCACTTGAATCAGAATTGTCTCTCTCCTTTGTCCCATTACTCGAGTCACTGATGGACAAATCAGAAGGCTCGCTTGGCACCAATGAAGGTTGGTGAACTTGTATATTCGACTGGAATTACAGTTTTTCAGAGGGAAAGTTGATCGTGTAGCTGTTAGAGAATTGGGCAGGCAGAATTTATCTCAGAAAGCTGAGAAGGAAAAATTGTTTAAAGTCACTGCAATAAACATTCAAACTATATTGCAAGTTTAAGATTAGCAAATCATCGTGGCAGCTCGAACTGAAATTTGTGTTTCTTATAGAAATGGAACAAGTGCCAAACTCGAACTTCGATATAGAAAAGTGCAGTTAATAGGCATGAGAACCTAAAACTCAGACAAACAATTATTCATCTTAATTAGAGCAGAAGCATAGTTTTCTCCCCAGACAACAAGCTTTGCAGTAATAGGATCGTAGTGAACACTCACAGCACTCCTTTGCTTAACTCCAGTCTCAACTCTAACTGCAAAAATCACATAAACTGGAAATGATAATCTCAAAAAAATACAACAAAAGCTAACGAGATTAATCAAATTCGTTAACAGTAGAGCAATATGGTAAATATAGGGTGTATGACTGTGAAAAAAGAAGCAGCTAAAACTCCATCAGTACAGACCTCACAACAACACAGTTTTATTTATGTTTGAAAGTGAAAGCTTTAATGTTATATTTTACTTTAAAATTCTCTTCATGCAAGGAAAATTAACTCATTATATGTTGACCAGTATAATGTCAAAGCACCTACTTGAACCAGTTGATAATGACGCAGAACACCAGTTGCAGGGAGAAATCCTTTTGGAACATTTTCAACGTATTTACGAGATTTAAAAGCTTGGCCTGATAGGAATTGAAATTACAAGAACATCAATGATATCCCTCATTGAATATATCAGCAAACCTACAGAACATTTGAAATATCAGTTTAAGAAGATGGTTATACCAACATACATCATGAAGATAACTATGAGAAAATATTTTTTTGATCAGTGAAACAAATTGTGAACTTATGTTATCTCTTAAAAAGTAATTTATAGACTAATAGCCCATGCATATGGGAACGTAGATAATAGAGTTTGTTTTGAACACCAAAAAAAAATCTCTTAGCATCTAGCTTTAAACAAACAACAAAAGACATTCCTTTTCATTCTTCCTATCCTTCAGTGGAATTGTGTCCTAAAGAACCAGAGTTAACCACATTGTACATGCCTTTCCATTAGAATTAACAAATAAACATTCTGACATCTTTCTTTTTAAGTCAAAAACATGCTAACCAAATTAACCTAACAAACAGGGCCGGCCTTTATATGGCCCAACCGGTACTGTTGAACAGGGCCCCAAAATTTCTGGGGCCCCAAAATTATATTATTAGGTATTATATATATAGAAAATTTGTAATATCGTATTGTTTAGAAAATTTGTAATATCGTATTGTTTAGAAAATTTGTAATATCGTATTGATATAAGGCAAAGTCTTGGAAAAGACGGTCTTTCCATAAACTTATGGAAAGACGGGGTTTAATTCGAATAATAAAAGGTAAAAGGTCTTAATTGCAACATTAAAATTTTAGTATGCAACATGTAGTAGTTATAAAATTTATAACCCGGTTCATGCAACCCGAAAATTTTATCTTAATTTCTTCTAATTTACACTTTAAACCTTGGTCTTTCCATGACTTATGGAAAGACCGTCTTTCAAGAGACACACTCTTGATATAATTCTTATATGAAAATTTTACATTAATATATTTAGGGGCCTCATTTTTCATTTGCACAGGGCCTCCGAAATGTCGGAGACGGCCCTGCTAACAAACATAAATAATTCACAAAATCTCCGGGGAAAAACATTCACGAACACATAGTAACGGTAATAGCAATGCATTTCCAACATTCAAAATGTTACTAACCACCTTTAACAAAGGCATCAGCCTCGCCATCACCCAAAGCACCATATATGCAATCCCGTATATAAAATAGATTTAACATGTTAGGTACCTCGTCATTCACGTATCAGGATTTATTAGAACTCTACGTGTATATTTTGAATTAGTCATGCAAGAATTAGTCTAGTTAGTTACTTCTCTGACTATGTATTTTAGTAAGACTTAGTCTAGTTAGTTACTTCTCTGACTTTGTATTTACGTAGACTTAGTTAGTAGAATTCCTATAACTTTGGGATTTAGTTACATACTTGTATTATATATACGGTACTCCAATGATGAATAAAATTAATAATTTTCATCTCTTGCTCAATATCAAACTCTTCTTTATGGTATCAGAGCAACATATTTTCTAACTTTTCCACCACTCATCAATCATGGCAGCAACGCCAGCAGAAGAAATAAACTCTTCTGAAATGGAAGTTGAGAAGAACTCAGCTAAATCTCAATCTGAAGCTCGTGATGATACTTCTAAATCATCTATGTCAGTCAATGATCCTTACTTCATTCACCCGTCTGATAATCCTACGACGGTGCTTTTCTCTCCTTTGCTTCAAGGTGACAACTACCCAACATGGGCTCGTGGAATTTCAAAAGCCTTGAATGCAAAGAACAAGCTTGGATTCGTGGATGGTTCTATCCCACGTCCAACCGATCCCATAACCCAAGCATGCTGGAAACGGTGTGATGACTTGGTAGGGATGTGGATCACAAATTCAGTCCACACTGATATCTGGTCGAGCTTGATGTATGCTGATTCTTCTTATGCAATTTGGCAAGATCTGAAGTTAAGATTCACACACTCAAATGCTCCAAAGTTGTATCAACTGAAAACAACTGTCACTGGTCTCAAGTAAGACGATCTTTCCGTTACGGCATATCACACCAAACTCAAGACACTCTGGGATGAAATTGATTCTCTTAATCCCCATGAGCCATGTATTTGTGGTGCTGGAAAGAGTCTTCTTGAACGCCATGAAAGGGATCGTACCATGGAATTTTTGCAAGGACTTCATGATCGTTTCTCAAGCCTTCGCAGTCAAATCCTCTTGATTGAACCGCTGCCTTCAGCTCAGCGAATCTACAATCTTGTCAAGCAAGAAGAGGAACAACAGTTCATTAATGCTACTTCTCATCCCAGTGTTGATGCTGCTGCTCTCAATGTTAACAAGTATGATCCATCTCGTCGGCATAATAACAACACCAACAAAAGACAACGCCCATATTGTGATCATTGTAGCAAGTATGGACATACTCGCCAGACATGCTATCAAATTCATGGCTTTCCCCAAACCAAACCAAAAGGAAGCACTCACCCTTCTGCGTTTGCTGCAACCACATCTAGTGAGCAACTTCTTCCATCACTTTCAGCCGATCAATACAGTCGTCTCCTTGCAATGTTGTCCACTCCAACAGCTGATTCGGACACATCGCCTAAAGTGAATCTCACAGGTAATACGACTAATTATCATCCTGTTTGGTATGTTGATAGTGGTGCAACGCATCACGTTTGCACTAATTTGTCTTTATTTAGCAAATATCATTCTCTTTCAAAGCATATTGATGTTCAATTACCAGATGGATCTCTTGTCACTGTACATCATATTGGTGAAATAATATTCTCACCAACATTGAGATTATCACAAGTTTATCATATTCCTGCATTTAAATTCAATCTCATTTCTATATCTCAATTAACTAAATCTCTCCATTGCAAAGCTGAATTTCTTGATTCTTCATGCACTTTTCAGGACCTTCGCTCGAATCGGACGATTGGTCAGGCTGATCTTGTTTCTGGTCTTTATCAACTCCGCCACCCTTCAGCTGCTTGTTTTTCTTCCATTGCTCCATGTAATAAAACGCCACTAGATCTTTGGCATTGTCGGTTAGGCCATCCAGGCTTAAACCGTTTTAAGTTTCTATGTAAAACAGTAGATTTCATTCATTCCAATTTCTCTTCCACTCGTTTATCGTTTAATCAATCTGTTATTTCTTCTTCTCGTTGCTTTGAGCTCATCCATTGTGATATATGGGGACCTTTTTCTATCTCTTCTAAAGATGGCGCTAAATACTTTCTTACCATCGTTGATGATTACTCAAGATGTACTTGGGTCTACCTTATGTGTTCTAAATCTGAGACTCTTCAGTATATTCAATATTTCCATAAATTTGTCATTACACAATATTCACATATGATCAGCTCCATTTCTACAGGATCCCTCTCCATTTTTTTACCTCAACTACAAAAGTTTCGATCCGACAATGGGACAGAATTTTTGTCAAAAGACATTCAATCATGGTTTCGATCTCATGGAATACACCATCAACGAAGTTGTGTGTATACCCCTCAACAAAATGGAGTTGTTGAGAGAAAACATCGCCATCTTCTTTCGGTGGCAAGAGCTCTACGGTTTCAATCCAATATACCAATCGATTATTGGGGTGAATGTGTTCTTACCGCTGCATATTTGATAAATAAAATGCCAAGTCCGGTATTGTCCAATAAGTCCCCACACGAGATTCTTCTCCGATCTCCGCCGAAATATGACCATCTTCAAATTTTTGGTTGTCTTTGTTTTGCTCGAAATACATCGGTCCGAACAAAGTTTGACCCTCGTGCTAAACCAGGTATCTTCTTAGGCTATCCATTTAATCATAAAGGATATATGATCCTCGATATCGAATCAAACCAAAAATATGTTTCTCGCGATGTTGTGTTCAAGGAACATATATTTCCATTCCAAGACGCCATGCCTCCTGTACACGATTTTTTTTCGAATACCGAGACATCACCATTGTATTATGATGATGATATTCCTAGTTCTTTGGTTAAATCACCATCCCCATCCTATGATACTCCTCCCACTACTGCAAACACATCATCTGATCATCCTCTCCCAGCTCATTCCATATCAACTCATGTCTTGGACTCCATTCCGTCTCCACAATCTCCTTTAAGTCCTTCTCCTTCTAATTCAAATTCTTCATCCACGTCTCCCACATATCCTTCCTCGTCTAGTTCACAAAATTATCAAGAACTAGCAAGTAATTCTATCACAAATGAATCACAAATACCACTTCGGCACTCTACTCGTGATCGCCAAGAACCTGTTTGGAAGAAGGATTATATCTGCACTAATATTTCATGTACTACTACTTCTCCTTACCCACTCACTCACCATTTATCATTTGATAAATTCAGCTCCACTCATAAGGCTTTCCTTACTTCTATCCTTACATCTCATGAGCCGAGAACCTTTACTGAGGCCATGAAACATGCTGAATGGCGTGAAGCTATGTCCAAGGAGATTGCAGCTTTGGAAGCTCATTGCACATGGACATTAACTCCTCTACCACCCGGTAAGTCCGCCGTTGGTTGTAAATGGGTTTACAAGACTAAATTCAAATCTGATGGCAGTATTGAACGCCGCAAAGCTAGACTCGTTGCAAAAGGATATACTCAACAGGAAGGCATCGATTATCATGATACCTTTGCACCTGTGGCTAAATTAGTTACCGTTCGTGTGTTATTATCCTTAGCTTCAATTCAAGGTTGGTCTCTCCATCAACTTGATGTCAATAATGCATTTTTACAAGGAGACCTCAATGAAGAAGTCTATATGCAAATTCCCCCTGGCTTTCGTAAGCAAGGCGATCATCGTGTTTGTCGCTTGCATAAGTCCCTCTACGGTCTTAAACAAGCATCTCGACAATGGTTTTCAAAATTTTCCTCAACCCTCTTAGTTGAAGGATTTATTCAATCTCGTGGAGATTATTCACTTTTCTTTTATCACCAACATAATATTTCAGTCTTTGTCTTGGTTTATGTTGATGATATTATCATTACAGGAAATGATACATCTTTTATATCCTCTCTTAAATCTCGACTTGAATCCAAATTCTCTATTAAAGATATAGGCAAATTACAATATTTTCTTGGCATTGAAGTATCCAGATCATCTCATGGGTTATTTTTATGCCAACGCAAATATATACTTGACATTCTCCAGGATTCTGGCCTTACTGGCGCTAAAACTTCAGCTTTTCCTATGGATCAACATCTTAAACTTCTTCCTACTTCAGGGGAATTATTAGCCGATCCCAGCATTTTTAGACGTTTGATTGGTCGTCTTCTTTATCTTACAATTACTAGACCAGATATAACGTATTCTGTTAATTCTCTTAGCCAATTTATGCAACAACCAAGGTCTGCCCATTTAGAAGCGGCCTTACGTATCATGCGATATCTCAAAGGCACTCTTTCTCATGGAATCCTTCTATCTTCTTCCAGTTCTCTAAACCTTCAAGGGTACACAGATTCAGATTGGGCTAGATGTCCTACCACTCGTTGTTCGACAACGGGTTACTTTACCATGCTTGGTGCTAGTCCACTTTCTTGGAAATCTAAGAAGCAACCAACTGTCTCCAGATCATCCGCCGAAGCTGAATATAGGGCTATGGCTAATCTAACTGCCGAATTACAATGGCTTTCCTTTCTATTTACTGATCTTCGTATCCCAATTCCCAAGCCAATTCCGGTTTACTGTGATAATCAAGTGGCCATCCACATTGCCAAAAATCCTATTTTTCACGAACGTACGAAACACATTGAACTTGATTGTTACTTTGCACGTGAAAAACTATTATCAGGTTTAATTTCTCCAACTTACATCTCCTCATCAAATCAGCTTGCTGATATCTTCACTAAATCCCTGGGTGCAGAACAGTTTCGTCAACTTTTGTTCAAGTTGGGCATACGTTTGAATCCCACTCCCGCTCCAACTTGAGGGGGGGTATTAGAACTCTACGTATATATTTTGAATTAGTTATGCAAGACTTAGTCTAGTTAGTTACTTCTCTGACTATGTATTTTAGTAAGACTTAGTCTAGTTAGTTACTTCTCTGACTTTGTATTTACGTAGACTTAGTTAGTAGAATCCCTATAACTTTGGGATTTAGTTACATACTTGTATTATATATATGGTACTCCAATGATGAATAAAATTAATAATTTCCATCTCTTACTCAATATCAAACTCTTCTTTAGGATTTTAAAATTTTGGGAACAAAAACATTTTTTGGGGGGGGAGCTTCCTAAAAAAAGAAAATCCCCTTATCTGTGCTAAGTATCATTCATTCCCCTACCCACGCAATCCAAAATACTCAATTTAAATATTAAAAAATTAAATAGACATGCATACACAGGGATTTATATTGCATGAATAGATGTTTGTCTTACTCTTAGCAATTGGTGTAGCCGTGTAGGAGGCAGGGGAACAACAACCTTCTTTCTCCTCCACAGACTCTTTAAATTGGTGGTCCATACACTAGAGTCATCCACTATAGATAGCCCAACCTGCATCAAAACAAAGTTCTCAGCAATCAAATATTCCAGAAGGGACACAACACAGCATGGGCGGAACTACCATGGCGCGTGGTAGGGCTCCAGCCCTACCTAAGATTCCGGAGCCATGGTAGTGGTGGTTATAAGCGGTTAAAGCACTTCCCAGCGGTGGAGCGGAGTTTTCCGGCTTATTCCTCATTTTTTCGGCATATTCAACCGAGGAAGAAGGCTGTAGCAGGCCTTCCTTTTTTTTGGCTCATAACACATCAAAACGACGTCGTTTTGGCTCAAGTCAAACGACGTCGTTTTGATTAGTGCAGAAGAAAAAAAATTTAAATCGAATATGAGTTTTTGTATTGGGCCAAAATCCAAAAAGGATGGCCCAGATACAAAACCCATGGCCGGAAACTTGCAACAAAACAAAACAAATCTTGCCAATTGCCAAGAACCAAAAATTGGTTTAAACTTCAAACGTGCCAGCCAGCTTACTTCCAGGCTCCAGCCTTAGCTTCGG
Organism: Rubia yunnanensis; assembly: GCA_037428765.1. Lineage (NCBI taxonomy): Eukaryota > Viridiplantae > Streptophyta > Magnoliopsida > Gentianales > Rubiaceae > Rubia > Rubia yunnanensis. The sequence goes on from CM075068.1 coordinate 87,696,306, forward strand.
TCGCCTCCGCCGCCGGCCAGAGACTCTGGACGCCGGCCCGCCACCGTCCAGTCCCACCTGGAAAAAAATCCTGTTTCCGCCACTGCAACACAGTCATGCATAAGGAAATTAACAATTGGCCTACATGCACAGAACATTCAGAGCCACGAAAGAGGTCACTCCTAATACACATCCAATCCATTAAATTAGGGAACATGGAACCAACAGAATTTAAAAATAGAAGCACAATAATACATGCAACAACTAAAATAGAAGAACGATAAATTCATGTAAAACACAATTACTCAAAAATAGCTTAATCAAACAACATGCAATCTAAGGAATCATGTACAAATGGATCAACCACACTGAATAACCCTTAATGCCAACCAAGGAGGGACTTACTCAATTTCTCAACAAGAGAAGTCATTCCAAACCTGAAATCAAGATGGGGAAAATTGTCAAACACCCCGCGTGCTATATTTAGGATTGCAAAAAGGGAAACAATTGGGAAAAAATAAATCCCTCAATAGATCTAATAGAAAGATGGTGAAGAATTCATCATGGCATGGTAAAAGAAAAACCTAAGCCATCATCACGAATTTCGACCGCGTAAGAAAAGGAAAATTGAAGGTGCCAACAGTAAGGAGCGAGAAAAAATCACTTGTGATCAATTTTTGAACGAAGCAAATGAGAAAGAGGAGAATTTGAGAGCATCTGATAGTAGTAGAATTCTCTGGAAACGAAAGGAAGAAAAATGAAGGAGGTGGAAAGACGCATGGAAAGAAGGATAATGGAAGCGTGTAAAGAACGACAGTGGAGCGAGAAAAAAAAGAACAAATAGGACAAAAATTTACTGTATATGAAGGAGCCAAAGCGACGTCGTTTTTGCAAGCGAAAAAACATGACAAAAATTTGTTGTAACTAAGGGATCGTTATAGTATATGTGATTCAAAACTCACTAGGTGATGGGTGGGCTCGTCTCGGTTATGGAAAAAATGGCTAAATATTTAATCATTGAAGTTTGGCAAAGTCTTGGGAAAGATAGTCTTTCCATAACCTTATGGAAAGATGGGATATAATTAAAATTATAAAAGGTAAAAGGTCTTACTTGTAATATTAAAATTTTAGTATGCAACATGTTGTAGTTATAAAATTTATAACCTGGTTCATGCAACCCAAAAATTTTAGCTTCATTTCTTCTAATTTACACTTTAAACCTTGGTCTTTCCATAACTTATGGAAAACTCGTCTTTCAAGAGACGAACTCTTGAAATTTTTAGGGTAATATGCAAATATAACCCTATATGTTGGAGAAAGTTCAAATATAACCCTGAATTATTTTTTAGTGCAAATATAACCCTACCTATTATACATAAGTGCAAATATAACCCTAAAGTCATTAATCCAGCATTGACTGCCCATTTTTAGCCATTGACCAATTGAAAATGACCAAAATACCCTTTGGACCAAATAAAAAAATCTAAAAGATAAAAATGCCCTTTAGCCCTTTGAAAACCACCGTTCGCCGCTCCCTAAAACCACTGCCGCTCCCTAGAACCACCGCCGCCACCATCTCCGCTCATCAATGCCACAAACATCCACACCAGTGTTTCCATCTTTGACAAACTGCTATGCAATCACCCATTCACAGAATTAACATCAATGGCTCCACATGTTCACAATCACCACCCATTCTCATTCGGTGGCGAGGTGATGTCCCAAATCTGGGCCTTGGTGTACCGCCTCCACCTTTCTTCCTCACCGCTCCATCTTTCACCGTGCGCCACCTTCCACCCGCAGCTTCTTCGTCAGAGGTGTCCCAAATCCCTTCCCATTAGGTGGCAATGCAGTGTCCCAAATCTGGGTAGCGGTGGAGTGATTTACAGATATGAAATCTGGGCAGTGGCACAGTGACCACCCATTCCCATTCCCCTGAAACCATCGTCGCCCCCTGAAACCACTGTTGTCGCTCCCTGAAACCACTGCCTCCTCTGCCCTCTGAAACCACCGTCGCCACCATCTCCGCCCATTCTCCCTCCCCCCCCCCCTAGCGCCACCGATTTCAAACCCGCCACCACAAACACCTCCCTCCACATCCCTACGCCACTTCCACCATCATCGGTCACCATTTTCAACGCCGCTCAGCCAAGCGCCAGAAAATTGAAACCCATCCCCTAGCCCCACCTCCTCCTCTACCCAAAAATTGAGACCCACCACTGCAAACTCATCGTACACTTTCCGGAGACTCAACACACACTCACCGGATTCGATGTGCGCTTGAGAAGAAGAAACGGCAAGAAAAAAAAAAGAAGAAAACGCAAAGAAGAAAATGTGAAAGAAGAAAATGCCTGGGAAGAAGAAAGCGGCGATAAAGAAACAAAAACAAAACAAAGGGGTAAAAAGAAAAAAACTGGGAAGAAACAAAAAGAAAGATGAAAGAGGGGTAAATGTAATTAGGGGCGAAGAAAGTAGATAATTTTTAGGGTTTTAGGGGCATAAATATAATTTCAATATTTTTGTGTTTTTTAAATTTTTCAACAGAGGGGTAAAATAGTAGTTTCACTAAATTCTGGCTTCAACTGCCTGATAAGGTTATATTTGCACATAACCTAAATATTTAGGGTTATATTTGCACTTTCAATTATCATAGGGTTATATTTGCACTTTCAATTATCATAGGGTTATATCTGCACTTTCGTCAATTATATAGGGTTATGTATGCACTTTGCTCAAGTTTTTAAATGTTTTTTATTAACAATATTAACATAAAGAAATACTCCTGTTAGACTTACTAACGGTTAGACCAATTATGAAAAACCATGTTTCAATAACTTTTAGGATCAAATTATAATTATTATAGTCTGTCTCCTGCGAGATCGTTATACCATAAGACCGTGGACTAGAGTGACAATAGATAAAGAGCAAATGAAATTTGGGGGATAAAGTACCATTACTTTTTTTAGGTGCCAAAATAAAAATCGCTAAAAAGATGAAGGGTTATCCTGCAAATAAACAAAAAATAATGCAGAACAGCTCACCTCCTCCTTCTCGCTTTCTCCGCCACGGCCGCCTCACATCTCAACCGCCATCAATGCCTTGCGTTCTCCGCCATCACCATCGATAGTCTTCTGCCTACATTGTTTCCCAACCATCCCGCCGTCACGCTACCTCCTGGACTCCGGTGTCAGTGTCAACTCCCGGAATCGCGAGGGTTTTGCAATTCGACGTTAATGTCAAATCATTTTGCCGACATCGTCCAAAGATTTGGAATCGCGAGGGTTTTGCAATGTTGTCATCATCGGTGTTCGATTCAGCTGGATTTTCACCGGCGTCGGCGTCGTTTTGGAAGGGAGCGGATTCTCGATGATGATTACAGTCATCAAAAAGGCAGAGCACCGACGTCGGATTCGCGAACTTCCGGTGGGGATTTTAAACTTCGTTGGCAGCGTTCGAATCGATTTCTGGTGGGTAGCGTCGTCAACAACAATGTCGCAAATGGTTTTCGGCAGGTAGCGTCATCGTCGGCAACGTCAAAGTCGAATTCCAATAGCTAGGGCTCAGATGCATCGGTGGGTCGGATTTTCATCGGATACCCATTTCTGTGGGAAGGTAACGGGCCAAATTCAGGTCATGGGCTATAAACTTAAAAAAATTGGGCTGATATATTTTGGGCTGTAAAAATCACCCTAACTAATTACACATCAAATGAAAAATAAATAACATCAAATTAAAACACTAAATCATCAAATAATATAATATACTAAAATAGATATCAAACTAAAATACTTAAACATAAGATAAAAACTCTAAACTATCAAATCATATAATATACTAAAATACACGTCAAATTAAAATGGTTAAAAATCAAATAAAAATACTACAAATACACTAAATTATAGTTAAAACATCAAAATAAATTCTAAAAAAATACATCAAATAAAGATAGTTAAATATCAAGTAAATATGCTAATGGAGTGTAATTAACTAAAAATAGTTACACATCAAATAGAATTTGTTAAACCTCCAAAAAATAATAAATTAACATCTAATACAAAAATAAATACATATATTGCTCAAATAATCTAAAATCAGCTTGTTGGGACTTAGTAATTATTTACTGTCATACTGAGATGTTACACAACTACATTGTGATGGTTCAATTTTTTTGTTTGATGGTTTACATTTGTACTGAAAAAGACGTTGATATAAACAAGAAATTCATATGCTCCACTGCACTAATACATTCAACTATTGTTGCATTGAAGCAACTTGTTAAACACCATTCATTATAAAAAAAAAAGGTTCAAATGCCCTAATAAATCGCTAACATAAAACTGAAAAAAAAAATTCAAATCAAGCTAAAACATCAATAACAGTCAAGCGCCTCAACACTATCAACCATCATAACTGAAAAATCAATGTTTAACACTACATCATAAATAATCAAATTCTATTTTTCCCCCAACTTGTTTCCCTTCGCCGCCGACATTTTCACAGACTTGCATTCTCCTGCTGGTTTTGAAGAGGATGACTCTCTTATTGTATCAACACACAGATCAAAGGTTGAACGGTTCTCTGTTCAAGGGAACACCTTCAGAGCATGGTTTGGTTTCTCATACCATTTTTTATTAACTCATCAATGGAATCATAAAGCTCTACCTTGAAAAGTATTCCTGTGAAATAATATAAAACATCACATGTAGTAATTAAAACGTCAATAACTGTAATTAAAACATCACAGTAGCACAGACTACATCACTGGCAACTACATTGAGGAAAAGTCAAATACGGTATTTAAAACACCAATCCCAAAATTTAAAAACATCAAACAGTACACACTAAAATATCAAAAGAACAAAACAGAACATCCATTGCATACTTAAATATGAAAACACTACAAGCATCAAATACTGAAATTAAATATCACACCAACACAGATAAACAGTACTTAGAGCTTAAACATGAAAGATTAAACATAGAACTTGAAAGATCAACAATAGTATTTAGAAAGTCACATATGCAAAATAACAAAATTTGCAGATCTTTTTTCATTCTCAATTGTAGCAACAGTGACAAAGGCATTCTTAGACATCTAAGGAACATCATCAGCAACAAAAAAATAGCACAAATCGTAACAAAACCCTAAGATATCACACACACAGTTTTAAAAAAAAACCCAACATCAATTGCACACTTAAAACACTACAAGCATCAAATACTGAAATTAAATCATCACACCAACACAGATAAACAGTACTTAAAACCTAAACATGAAAGATCAAACATAAAATCTGAAAGGTCAACAACTGTATTTAAAAGGTAAAATCTGCAAAATAACAAAATTTACAGGTCATCTTTCCTTCTTGATTGCAGCAACAATGGGCATGCATTTTTACACATCTAAAAAACAGCAACAACAACACAAAAATTAGTACAATCGTAACAAAACCCTAAGATATCACATACAAAATCAAAAAACATAACTCAACATCAATTGCACACTTAAAACACTACAAGCATCAAAAACTGAAATTAAATCATCACACCAACACAAATAAACAGTACTTTAAACCTAAACATGAAAGATGAAATAAAAAACCTGAAAGGTCAACAATAGTATTTAAAAGGTCCCATCTGCAAAATAACAAAATTTACAGATCCTCTTTCCTTCTCGATTGCAGCAACAGTGGAAAAAGAATTCTTAGACATCTAAGGAAGATCAACAACAACAAAAAAACTATCACAAATCGTAACAAAACCCTAAGATATCACACACGCAATTAAAAAAACAAAATTCAACATCAATTGCACACTTAAAACACTACAAACATCAAATACTGAATATAAATCATCACACCAACACAGATAAACAGTACTTTAAACCTAAACATCAAAGATGGAAAAAAACCTGAAAGGTCAACAATAGTATTTAAAAGGTCACATATTACATATCCTCTTTCCTTCTCGATTGCAGCAACAGTGACAAATGCATTCTTAGACATCTAAGGAAGATCAACAATAACAAAATAATTAGCACAAATCGTAAGAAAATCCTAAAATATCACACGCAATAAAAAAATGAACATCAATTGCACACTTAAGCATGAAAACACCACAAGTGTCAAGCGTTGAAATTAAAACATCACAACAACACTGATAATAGTACTTAAAGTCTTAAACCTGAAACATCAAACTGAAAATCTGAAAGATCAATACTTGTAGCTAAAACATCACGGCCGAAAATTCAGAAACTCACCAATGATTCTTCCTCCTCGATTGCAGTAACAATGATGCAAATATCCTTAGAAATCTAACAAACAGCAGCAACAACACAAATATTAGCACAAATTCGTTAGAACAACTCACAAAACACAGAAAAAAATAGAGAAATCCCCAAATATTAACACATTGAACAACATAAACCCTAGAAAATTACATGAACCAAAAAAACAAAAATTAAAAAAACAAACTATGCATAATAAATCTAAGCAAAGAAACTACCTTCGAAGATAAACACGAAAGGAATGATGTATTATGTTCGGCCGCTGGAAATCGAAGTTTTAGCCATGAAATTTGCAAAAAATTCACCGGAGAATGAAGCGAATTTTCCTTGAGTCACTACGTCCTTCTCCTGCACAAGAAACATGGAAGAAAATGGAGAAAAAGATCGGTTGAATTGAAGGAAAGTGGAAGAGAAATGGAGAGGAAGAGAAGAAGGAGCAGTTGCGCAGGAGAGAAGATGGAGATGAGAGAGAATGCGTGAAAATAATTGAAGAATAAGGGGGAAAATTGTTAATTATACCTGAACTTAAATGTAAAATAGTGAAATTTCGCATCCAACCCATGGACTTTTAAAAACTTTAATTAGAAACTCCATGCTACATTCTTAACAATTTAATCAGATGGTCTCGCTGCAAGACCGTCTCGCACAAGACTTTGTCTAATTATTATACATTACAATATAATTTTAAAAAGTCAAAATTATAGGAACCTTGTTGCAATAAATAAAAATAAATATCAAATCACCTCATTAGTGTCATCAATTATAAAATGATCTCGTCTAATGGTTAATCGGTTTAAAACAAGAAATTGTGTAACATAAAAGTCTTATTACGAAAAAAAATGGTAATGAAATAATTTATAAAGTGACTTTTTATTATTAATTGTTTTTTTGTGATTAAATAAAATAGTGACTCGAGATAAATATACAATTTGAATTAATTTAAAATATAATAAAGTATTAGAAAATTAAGTAAATTAAGTTATACAAAGAATATGAAGGAATATTTCATATGGTGGAAGGTATAGAGTAAACTATTAGAACAAATACACTGTAGTGACTATAAAAAACTACTGTAGCAACTGAAAAAAATTGAGAAAACCATTGGAGATTCTATAACATATTGTCCTTTGCAACATACTTTCTCAATTTCTACTGATAACGTCCATTTCTTATCATAATTCTCACCAGAATCTCAACGGAAATGGCGATGTCGCTGCACACCGATGACACAAATCATCTATGCAAATCATAACCTCATATCAACCACCCCTCAATCAATCCCTCCCATATAACAATAACCTAAATCCCACAACAGAGCAACATAAGAACTCGCCTACCTCTAATGCGATGCAGAAGTGCAGCAACTCTCTTAACAGTATGCAAATGTGCTCATCGAAAAATTGTTAAGAGGGAGACAGGTGATGGAGCAATTACATACGTCATTCAAATCAGCTGGCTTCAAGGGCGAATTCCACCTTGGGTCACTTTATTCAAGCACATCCTCATTTGGTTCGATCTAATAGAAGATTTTAAGCAATACTAGATCAAAGGGAGAGGGGTGACCCTTCAATGGTGCTCCAATAAAAGTCCTAATATGGACACCTGATTTTCCCCTGATGTGATTAATTCAATCTGAATAATTATATTGTTCGGAATCTGGTCATAATGAGTCCATACCTCTTTGAGTACCTGCAAATATCCCTGGGCTGGTTACAGGGGAAGAAGCTTTGATGCCTAAGTCAGTATATTTGCATAATATGTTTGTTTTTTGTAGTAGTTTTCCCCTTACCTTTTTCAAGTGTTTCATCTCTTTATTTATAGTTCTCCTATCTTTGGATCGTGGTCATATTATCACACTCCTATCTTTGGATCGTGGTCCAGTTATAGGGCATCATGGTGGGTGGTGTTTTCTATCATTTTTGTGGTTTGCCAATTACTAGCTTTGCTGCATTCAAGTCTACGCGGACTGGGCAAACTGCCTTAGCTTAGCGAAGTGGTCGCTACACATATCTTGCTTTCTTATCTTAACATACCTTGTTAGTTAAATTGGATTGGGAAAGTCATATGTACCATAACCCCTCCCCACAGTCACGAAGTCATGGAAATGGAGCATAAGGAAACTATTAGACTGATGGCATGGTACTATGTTTGAGAGGATGTGTTGATAACATCATCGGTGCATATAGTTGGGAAGTATAATATATATAAAATAGACGAAGTTGTAATGACTTTGTGAGTATTGATTGTTTGTGCATTTGTATGTTTAAAATAATGTTACAGCCATTGATGGGCTACTTAATGTTTAAATTTTCAGTGTGAATGTCCATCGGTTGGATAAGTGTCGTTTAGTATCCCTAAAGTCTTAGGAGTTGGTTATTAATGGGTTGAAAATAAGGGGATTTATACAGTATAAACTAAAATTTGTACAATGTAATAATTACGAAGCGTGTTTCCCTATATCAACGTGTGAAGATTCTGATTTATAACTAACACATGCTTCTTCTATTGCATCAAGAAGTTACACAGACCTCTAGAAAAGTTACTTTTTGTTATAAAAGCTTGTGGAAATCTAAATGAATTTACAAATTATTGTTATTCTTGTTTTTGCTGGTAGGTTTTCTTTTGTTCTTTAGTTGATTAAACACCTTCACAGGAACCACTATCTAGAAAGTAAAATTATTTTTTCATAGTTTCAGCATTACTTTTCTCGCTTTGTTGTTATGCCTGTTGTGCATACTGATGTGTCTTTTTCAACTACTAACCCGGATGCCAATAGGTGCAGCAGTGAAACTACTCATGTTGATGGTACTGTTAATTATTAGGGTCGGGCTAAGAAGACTCCTTATCCTAGCAGTGAATACACTGCTATTACCAAGGGATATAATGGGGATGAGAATGATGAGGGTCGGACGATTGAAGGTAGTTAGAGTGTTTTGACCGAGTATGATTTAAACGTTTTGAGAAAGCGATATCCATACATGGGTGAATGTGAGATTAGGATTCCTCACCCTGAATGGGGGTATGGAACCCTCATTCTAGGTTTTTCTCTATGTATGAACACCATTTGTTTAATGGGTTAACTATATTGTCTCTGATTAAGTTGTAAGTGTGTTAGAGAGATAAAATTGCTTTAGCCCAACTTCATCCCATGGGTATGGCTTTGATCACTAGTTTTAATGAGGTGTGTGAGCATGTTGGGGAATTTTTTAGCATGGGTTTGTTCAAAAGTTTTTATTAGCTTCACAAATTGAAGAATAACGAAGATTTATTCACCTTCTACCCTAGTATCCCTAGGGTTCAAGTAGTGACGAGGCTCCCTAGTAATTTTAGCATGTGGAAGGATAGGTATTTGTTCATCAAATGTTCAGATGATGATCACATATCCGTGTGGAATTATGAGGTGCATTTGGATAAGCAATCTTATTGAGGATCGAAGTTAACAAAACATAGCTGAATTGTAAAGACCCTAGTTGCTCATTCTATAAAATTGGGTCGGCCTAAGGCAAAGTGAGGTTAACCTATTCTTTATTTGAGGGTTTATGGATTTATGCAATGTTGCATATAGCTATATTTTCTTGATTGACTTTGTGTATTATATACTGAATGATTGATTGTTGGCTGTTTTATAGGTACAAGGATGTCAAGTACCGTTGTTTAAATCATGTTATTTGGGATGAAGATGAAGCTCACTATGATGAGGGCACCGAACTTGGTTGGCGTCTGAAAAAATGTCGTAGTGACACTAAATTGAAAGAAAATATGGCTTAAAGAGATGCCAACCTGGATGCTGGGAAGGAGGGTCAACGCTAACTAGCTCACCTAGCTAGATCGAGATCTCGAAGCGTGAAGCAGAAACCCGTAAGGGTGGAAGAAGTTGATGTTGAGCGATATAACTTGCAGAAGCTGCAGGATCCTGGTCACAAAACACCAAAGGGTGTGTTTTATGTGAACGTTGTGAAGTCATCTCCTAAATCAGTAGTACTTGCTAAGGGAGTAATTCCCTTGGTATCTGTGACCATCATCGTTAGTAATGATTAGACATATGCATTATTGGTTTGTTTTGTATTGAACTATTAACATGAAGAAGTGGCCTCTCACATATCTAGGAGAATCTGGTGTCCTTTGGAAGTCGCCTTGCCAAGCTTACTGAAAGGGGATGCTCATTGTATGGACAGATTAAAGAGCTGCAGGAATCTCTTGAAAAAAGTGAGTTGCAACTAGCGAAGGAGCGAAGCCTTCGTGATAAGCTAAGCAAGGTGAATCAGGTATTGTGGGATGAGTTGCAAATGTTGAGAAGTGCAGGTCTTACTAATCAGGACTATCCTCGCGTGGTGATGAACCAGATTGTGAAAACCAATGGGTTTTTTTTTAGTTTTTTCAAGGATGTGTACTCTTCTACCATGGGCATGGGGTGGTGCGATGCATAGCTAGATATCTGGAAGAAGAATCTAGATATGCGGGCTAAGGGACTTGCCAGTGACTGCCATGGTGTGCACGTTGGAGAAAGATGGAGTTTCGTTTGTATGAAGGATCACCCATCTACTACTGATGGTGGTGAGGAATAGGGGATTGAATCAACGAGACCTAGTTAGGAAGTTGTTGTATCTATCGGAGTGGCAACCTTTGGGACAAGTAGCACTCTAATTGGTCGAAGAGATTCAGGAGGCAGACCACCCAACAAGGTGTTGGTGGTGCAGGGCCTTCTAGTAATAAGGCTGTTTAGACTTGGTGGTGGTGGTGGTTGGGTTTGGGGGGGGGGGGGGGGGGTGGTGAGGGGAAAATCATAACTAAACTTACCAACTCGCTTTGTGAGTGTTATTGAGAGCAATACGTTTGACATCTGTAGTTTTTTATGTCAATTGGCCTGCCAAAAGGACTCAATCCGGGTTTCAAACAAAACAACCACACCATTTTTAGCATGGTTGAAGAATTACTTTTCATTTCCTTCTATGTAATTCTCCAGAGTCTAGCCATTAAGTATTTTAATAGTTTCTAAATTAATATATTTTATTTGCATTGACATCCTTAACTGTGTATTACAGATTCAGAAAAATCATCACAAAATTATATTCAAGCTTATTTGAGCAAACCAATTTACTCCATGAAAAATCTGAATTACTAAAAACAAATAATCAAGCAAAAAGCTTAACCATGACTTGGATACCGATTTTGCTTTTTTCAGGTATTTATTTATCCAATCACAAGAATTTTAATAGTTTTTAAAACATACGTAAATGTTATCCTCAGATCATAACGAAACTCATGTTTACTTTAAATTTCACATTTTATTTATGTTTATGGGTATTTCTGATTCAGAAAACTCATCACAAAGTTTGATTCAAACTTATCCTATCGAACTGATCGAAAATCCATTGTTTATGTAAACGAAAACTCAAGGCAAAACCCAACAAAAGGTTTGCAAATTGGCTATCATGCAATGGCGCCAGCTACGACATTACAAAGCACTTTGAAGTTAATCTCGACACATTGCAACGACACGAAGGCTAAGGATTCAAGCCTTCGCTCAGGACCATCATCTTTGACACGGGCGCGATGCAAGTTGCTGTGTCTACATCAATCTGGACATTTACCAGCAGCTTGGTAAGTACTCGTGATTATGATTTCAGGCAATGCAATATGTAAAGCATGCACAGGAGAGACTGGAGGAAATGAAATCACAAAAGAAGTTGAACAACCTTCTGACTTGGTTTCAAGACGCCAAAGGCTGTTCCCATAGCTAACTGCAACATGACTCCTGGTTCACCTATTTGACGTGTTTGAGTTGCTAGAGGCCAACATAAGTTGATAATAGTCAGACGAATCGACTCAAGCAATTCAGGATCATCAACTTTTCTACCTGAAGAGAGCTGGATGAAGAAGAAAACTGAAAAATCAGAAATTCATCTAGAGAAATAGAATTTCCAAGAGTGCCATAACCAAGTAGTAGAGAGTACTGCTCATACGTGATGAATCACAATGATGATTGAAAAATTATTGTCACACGGCTAAAGCAATATCAAACCAAAGGAAACATAAGGCGTGATTCAGTTGATAAACAAAGATACCCTATTGGTTAGCGAAAACTCGACTCAGTGCAACATGTACATTGATTTGATGAAATATATAGTGCCAGATAGCATATTCTGAAGTTTCCTAATGCACCTCAGCATTTATCAGACAGCCTAAAAACTGGACTAAATACAAGAATGAAGATAGCCTATACAATATTCTAGACCAGCAGCAAAATTCAGAAATGAAGAGAATAGAACAAACACTTTGACAGAAATAACAAAAGCCAGATATCGGATACACGGAAACTCACATTTTAGTAATGCAAAACCTATTATGCTATCCAGATTAGTGAAGGTACACCATTGCCTTGACGACGTTGAGTCCAAGATTGTTCAGCGTGCTCATCTGAAACAATAACATACATTAGAAGTTACGACAATCAAACCAAAAGCAGAATATCATTTCCAAATAATAAGAAAATTAGTTATCATTTACCCTATCAAGAAGGGTCCCTAGCCGATCCCCAGAGGTGATCTCCACCACAGTAGCATCAGGATCAGAATCTTGATCAATTATAACTTTTGGCACCAGAACTGCATCAGTCTCTTTCGAACTTCCACCCTATTCGCCCAAATTCAAAACATAGAACTGAGATAGATGAATTAAAAAACAGCACAAAGTAACCGAAGCAAAAGGCAATCATACTGCAAGTCAACAGCAGTGGCCAAAGAGGGTAGCAGAATTATTCTACTTTCTGGAGACAACAATCTGGCACAAAACCACCATCAGTTTAGTAAAGATAACACACAAAAAGGACAGCTCTGCAAAAACACTATACCGGGGCAATTAAGATAATCACTACACTGTTTGAATTTCATAAAAAATCTGGAATAATAAGAAGCTCTAAATGATCAACATGCAGTAAACTTATGTTGATTAGTAAACCAGTAAATCACACGATAAGATACTCCCAAACTCCCAGTCAAAAGGGGTTAAACTAAAATCAAATCAAATTCCAGAACAGTAAAATGGCATTCACTCAGTAAACCAGCAGAAGCCCAGATAAAAACTTGAGAAAATGAGCAAAGTGTTCACCTTTTTCTTATAGAAAAAGTAGGATCCCTGAACCAGATTCGACCCGAAAAAGCAAGTAAAGCAAGAAGCTTTAGCAATGGATTGCTTTTCCATTACCTTCAAATTGATGGAGAGCCCAATGGTGGTCCCACAGGAAGCCATTGCCACGCCATTGCAGCATGATGATGAATCTGATTCTGTGAAATTATGATAAATCTTGTCGTGTCAATTTGTGTACTCTTCCTCAAACCTTCAACATGCAATGAATGCTGAATTCGCTAAACTCGCTGAAACTAAGGTACTATTAAGTTCTTGATGATTGCTTTCGCTAACCAAGCTGCGCAAGATTAGTGATGCCCTCGAAGCCCTTCCATTTTGTGAATACTGGTCAAATATCAAAGAATACTTCTCAGCAACACGGAGCTCGTGTGGATTTAAGTTGCAAGAGATAATACTTTTCCATTTTTCGTATTTTCCCACGTAGCATATACCATGAAGCAAGGCAGCAAAAGTGACAGAATTTGAAACATGAGCCTTACTAGCCATTTGATCTTTTAGTTGCAGGGCTGTTTTCAGAAAACCGTGTAAACACAGGGAAACCAGGATCGAACTATATGCAGCTGCTATTGGAATCCAACCATCTGATGTCATCCAGCGATAAACATCCAACAGGAAGGGGCCCTCAGATGATACAGTCGATATATTTTCTGAAAGTCCTTTCACCAGAAAATGAAATGTAGATTCATTGGGACAGCACTTTATCGCCAACATATGATCGAAATAGAAGGCAGCCTTCACAAGATTCCCCATCTTGCAGAAGCCACCAATTAATGTGCTGTAAGTCACAACATTGGGCAGTAAACCTTTCAACCTCATCTCCTTAAACATCATTTCGGCTCTTGTGGTATCACCATTGCGACAAAACCCGTTGATCAAAGTGGTGTAAGTGACTACATTCGGTGTAGATTTTCCCTTCAACATGGTAGCAAATATTGCTAATGCACTATCCAAGCTGTGCTGCTTTATGTGTCCATCCATTATGGTGGAATAAGTAAATTCATCTGGAGATATATTGCTCTCCACCATCCTTTTCAAGAAGGAAACTGCATCTTTCATCTTCCCAAATTTACAGTAACCCTTAATCAAGGCATTATATCCAACAAGCCCCGGATCAATACCCTTATCAACAACATGTTCAAATAACTTCTTTGCCCCATCAAGATCACCATCTCTCACATATCCATCCACTAAAGTCGCATAATTAAACGCATCAGGTACCACATTGTTGCCAAGCATCTCACTCAGAAGCTGCTTAACATCAGCAAACTTCCCTTTCTTGCATAGTCCATTCATTAACACATTATAGATACTGGCATCAGGAAGCACTCCCCTTTCCATCATCTTGTCACGAATGGATAACGCCACATTAACCTCACCAGAAACCACAATCCCGTGTATAAGTGCTCCGTAGGTTACCAGATCAGGTTGATGTCCAGACTGTGTCATCTTAACTAACAACGCAGATGCCTTGTCAACATCTCCCTGCCTGCAGTACATGTGAATCAGAGGAGTGTAACTGAACTTATTAAGCAGCACTTTGCACTTGCTAGCTTTCTGAATCAGTATTTCTGCTTCCTGAGCCTTCCCATCCCTACATGCCTCTGAGATCATTATATTATACGTGACAATGTCCGGCTCACATCCTTTCTCAATCATCTTTTTCATAGTTTCTGCTGCTTCCACAGAACTGCCATGTCTGAACTTTGCATCCAAAATGTTGTTATAGATGCACACGTTAGCCGACAAACCCCTATCATCCATTTCTTGCAAAAGCTTCCCAACACTCTCAAAATCACCTTGTCTGCAAAGTACATTAATCATTGCTCCATATGTCTCCACAGTAGGCAAATACCCCTTCCGTTTCAACTTGTTGAAAAGTAAACGAGCCTTACCTACATCCCCTCTCTTACCATACCCATCTATGAGCATATTATAAAAAACCACATTTGGTACACATCCCTTTCCCCACCTGGCCTCAATCAACTGCACAGCTTTCTCAAGCTCGCCGTCCCTGCACAACCCTCTAACCACAATCCCAGTACTGTAATTATCCAAGCAATTACCATCTCTCTCAAGCAAATCCTCATACATCCTCAATGCCACATCAGCTCTACCTTTTCGCACGATCCCATCAAGCAAAGAATTGCAAGACAGCACATTCGGGACCAAACCAAAGCTTGAATACAGTTCAAGAGCCTGATCAACCAACCCGGATTCCGAATAAGCTCTAATAAGCACATCAAATGCCTCTCTACTGGGCACTTTCCCTTGAGATTTCATACTCCCCATCACACTTTCCACCTCAGAAAACACTCTAGACTTGGCCAACAGCTTCAAGAGAGATGAATACGCATTTGTATCGATTGAACCCCTGCTAGAGACCCAATCAAAGAACCTCAGGCCTAAACCGACATCATGAATTTTGTCGAACACTAAGTGTGCAATATCAGAAGGCACGATTTCCTCCTCTGACAACCGGTATTCTACTGTCTCTTCCCATCGGGTCTGTGTCCGAAGTAACTGACAAATCTCGGATATGAGTTTTCTGACATGGGTCGCGACGGATACGGGTCGGGTTGACTTGGGTTGGGGCTTCCGAGGTTTAATGCCAGCGAGAAGAGCTTTAGACATGCTAATTTGCCAGTAATTAGGTTTAGTTCAACAGTAAAGATGCAGTCTTTACATGTTGACGGCTCTGAGTTAGCGTAAAAATGGAGGATTTCAGAAATTGCAGACCTACGTTCATATTGAAGTATGGCGAGAAGTATGAAGGACGGGCTCAAGTACAAGCATTCTGGCGGTAAAATTTTCTTCAAACATTAAATGGTTTTTATAAATAATAATAATATAATATAATAAAGGGCAAATCTAAATGCATATTGGGAATTCCTAAATGCAGGTAAAATTAATGAAGGGAGTTTTGGACCTGCATTTGAGAAATGTTTTTAACTATTTAATTTTAGTCTTAAACAAATTCTAATTCTTAAAATATTCCCCTATAATGTCAATAAACTTCACCGACTACCTTATAATTTTAACTTGTATTTTATCAACTATCCATGCAAAACCTTAAAACCAAGTTAATGTTGGTGGGTCCAAAACTCCATGGGGGATGGATCTCTAGAAACATAATTACTAAGTAATTTATTCTTGTAGGAACGGAAGTTTTCAAAATCAGAAACTGTAGGAAAGTCTGGTGACCCTGTCACCACAAAAGATGGCTCAGGCTCTGCAGCCACTTCTTTCTCAAACTCAATTGTTCCACTTGTAGGACTAGCCCTATCTAAGGTGCCTCCAAATGCTTTGTCGAGTTTGAAGCGATATGTTTTCATGATCTTGCCCAACTGCTCATGTGCACCTCCATACACGTCAGAGTTCACATCTTTCTTGGGGCAATAGAGAGTGGATAGAGTAGGTTGAGCCGTGAAAAGCCCCCTGTCGTATATGTTGTAAGAATCATCTTGGGCGAACCCTGAACCAATCCCCTTCTCTTGGTTAAAGAGCCTCTAATCATACTAGACTTCGCCTCATTTCCCAGTATTAGCCATTCCAAGAGCAACTTCCTCGCTGATGTCCCAAGAGTAATCTAATTCTTAAGATTTTTTTGTAATTTTAATTTTTGTTGTGGATTAATCTTGAATAAGAATAGTTGGTGAGGACTGAAGTTAAAAATCAAAATTTGATTAACATTAAAATTAAATAAGGGAAGTAAAGTAAATTCCTACTTAAGTTTACTTACATTTAGGAAATCCAACATGTATTTAGATTTTGTGTATGATGGGAATGTCATATTTTAAGAGAGTTATGAGTGTGTTTGGCACGGTCGTGCTTACAAACAAAAGTGACTTATTTTAACTTATTTTGAAATTAGTGTAGAGCATTTCCTTTTTTTTCCAAAAAATATCTTGTGTTTCTTAAATAAGCATTTTTAAGTTGTGTGTCAAACACTAAAACACTTACAAGTAAAACACTAATAAGTATTGCCAAACACACCCTATAAGTGGCATTATATGAGCAATATTGATAGATATATGATGCTTCTCGAACGACTGTCCAACTAATAGGCTTGAGCTCCTCGAACCGGCCTGCAATGAAAACTGTCCCTGGGGATCCCATGGTCAGTCCTCCGATGGCTAAGTCAGTCAAAGAGTCTAAATGTTATATAAGATCGAATGAATAGTAATGAATATGTACCTTGTATTTATACTACATGTACTAAATAATATCTTCCTTCATTATCGCCATTAATATCCCAATAATACCTTAATTGGGAGGCAGCTAATATGGCCCATTGTGCCTTCTGGGCCCAACCTCCATTAAGAACCCCCAAAAAATTAGGTTCTTCTTCCTCGAGGCCCCGGGATAGGGCATTAGAGATTCGAGGATCTCAACTCAACCATGTTCGAGATCTTATGCTCGCACGTGTGTCTCGAGGACTTGAGGTTCAACGTGGACCCTGTCCTATATGGTTCCAGGACTTAGAGGAGGAAATCTAGTTTTCTCATCAAATAATATCATCAGAACTCCAAGAAGTGCGTGTGTCTGGCAGTCACGCGTGTAGACATACTCCAAGGGAGTGTAGAAAGAAGGCAAAAAGACAGTTGCGTCTCCCCATAACTTTTTAGTGTTCTAATGCGGTTATTAATCATGCCGTCGCTTTTGACTTTTAAAATGCTTCTTTTTCCTCCATCTTTCATTCTTACTCATTTGCAGGAAACTTCTCAAGCAATCTCTTTCTCTTTTTTCCACCAGCAATCTCGCTTTCGCCACATTCCTTTAAAAATCATTAAGTTCTCCTTTCTTCTCACTCTGATACTTAATTTCTTTCTTCTTTTGAAATCATGTCCAACTTCGACGAGGGTTCTGTTGAGAGGGGGTTTTCCGACGAGGCTAGGTTAGATGAGGAGGGGATTTATGCATCTGAAAGGGCCGGTAATAGTTTTGAGTACGACCACTCTGATGAATCAAAGTTTGATTCTGACATAGGAGGGGATGCGTCTGACTATACTACCCCTAGCCCTAGGGTTTTTCCCCTCACGGATATGCCCCCCGAGGGTGTGCTAGAAACTAGCCACCAGACATGGGCAAACCCTATATAAAAAGGTCTCTAACTAGCGGCAAGATTGGTTTTTATCCCTCTCGAAGTCCAACCCTCGAGGTGCAGGAGGAAGAAAATGTGTCTCCTCCCAGGGAGGAGACATCCCTCAAGGGTGGGGAAGTAGCCCCCAAGGTTTTAGAAGTATCTCTAGGGGAAGAGACATTTCGAGAGAAGATGGAGAAGGTGTCTCAAAGGGTAAAAGTTAAGGTTTCTGTGAAGAAGCCCTCATCCTCGGAGGCGGAAAAGGCTATCTCAAAAAATTTCAGCTCGATCCCCCTTGGCCAGCAAATATCCCCTGAATGTGAATTTTCAGATTTTTTGAGAAGGAGACACTCCTCATAGCCTTCCCGAAGGAAGATCATCCATCTACCTTAGGCATCTGTGTTGTGGGCTCAACTTTCCCTTTCACCTTTTTTCCAAGCTTCTCAAGCAATTCCAAGTGAGCCCCGCACAATTCCACCCCAACGTCTTGGTGATCATGATGTTTCTATCGAGATGATACAAGTTTAATACCAATTCGAGTACAAGTTTCTCCGCTCATTGTACTATGTGTCTCACAGTGGCAAGTCTTTTGATAAGATTATTACCTTCATCAGCCGGGAGACACATAATCAGGTTTTTACTATTCTTAGTAACTTGGGTAATTTGCGGAGCTGGAAGAAGGGGATTTATTTTGAAAGAAAGAGACATCGAGTTCCCCAATGGAATTGGAATGTACAAATCAAGTCCCTCGAGCCAGGGGAATACGTTTGCCTCGACAAACTCGAGAAGGATAGGCAGAATTTATTATCCAGCTCCCTTGACTATAGCCCCTTCTTGAATCCAACTCAAACATTGGTGGTTTTATCTGGTCATCTGTAATATATGAGAAATATGTATATAAGAAACTTTTGAAGGGGGGGAAAGAAGAGGAGAAGAGAATCTGAGGACCCTCTCGAAGACCCCCCTATTGATTCCCCTAATAGTGATTGTAGGCCCTCGGAAGCCTCCGAAGGTACCTTAATAGAACTCTGTTGTTATTTTCTTCTTTTTATTTTTGGTTTTTCTTTACTGGCGTACATTTGTATTTTTCCTCAGTGGGTTTCGGCGAGTCGTTGAAGAAAGCCAAGAATGGCTTAAAACAGAGTCGCTCAAAACAGAGTCAAAGTCAAGGTAATCCTAAGGGGACCCTGCCCCCTCAGCTCAGACTTCCATCCCTCCGGTAGGTGGTGGAAGTACTATCTTGTCCACAAGGGATGCTCAACCACCCAACAATCAAACTTCCACCAGGAATGTCTGTCAAAGGATGGAAACAGAAGGTGGACGAGGTGACAATGTTTAGCAACAACTTTCTTCCCAAACGCCCCTCTCTAGTGCTGCAGTAACTTCATCCAGCATTTTGGTTGTGAATTAGCAATCTCTCATCACTATGGTCGCCAACCCTCAGGTTCCTGCTCCCCTGTGAAGTTTTATTGTAAACTACTTCCAAGCACTTAACTTTTGTTGTTGATTTTATTTTAGGCTTCCCAGCTTCTCAGCGAAGCTACCCAAAAGCTATCTGCTTTTATTTGGGCAGTAACTACCAGGCATGGTAGCCTACAAGAGCAGTTAGGCCAGAAAGATGTCAAAATTGCTAAGCTAAAGATAACACTAGAGGAGGAAAGGTGGGCCCGCGAGGAGGATAAGTAAGCGCTCAAGGAGGAGAGAGGACATACAACTGGTTTTTATGCCGCGAAGAGCCAGCTCATGCTGGAGAAGAAAACCCTCAATAAAAGGGTCGTAGCAGTTGAGGACCCGACCAAGCAGGTTCAACCACTGGAGGCGTTCTAGGAGAAACTGTTGAACAGTGCCGAGCTGTTCCAGTTGTTTGTAGACCTCAAGGTG
The DNA here is from genome assembly GCA_037428765.1 of Rubia yunnanensis. Lineage (NCBI taxonomy): Eukaryota > Viridiplantae > Streptophyta > Magnoliopsida > Gentianales > Rubiaceae > Rubia > Rubia yunnanensis. The sequence goes on from CM075068.1 coordinate 87,716,678, forward strand.
GCCAAGCAGCTTGGTTGCAGTGATTTGGCTGAGAAATTATTGAAGCCTTGATTATCTGTCTCTCTATCCAAGGAGGATGCTAAAAAAGTAGACGAGATGATCAAACTGGAGCTTGAGGCCTTCCTGGATGCAAAGTGGGACAAGGCGATCAAGAATGGCGGCCTGCATTTTTCCCTGATGGACTTCATCAAGTCCAAGGGGCAGTTTTTCACTGCTGAAGAGATTCGAGCAATTCTCCTTCCAACGGCCACTGGCGAGTCTTCCCAGCAGAGGACCCCACTTGAGCAAAATGTTGAAGAGCTGATTATATCTACCTCAAAAGAGGATGACTCTGGGGTTTGTACTGGATTGTAAACTTTTCCAACTTTTGGCCTCCTCATGTAACTTTTTCTATTTGAATATGAAAGAGTTTTTGGAATTCTCATCGTTCATTTCCTTGTTCTTATTGTCTTTCTCTTTCTCATAGTTTAATTCATTGAAAATGCTACTGAAAAATGCTTGCCATGAGCTTTTGAGTGCGCAAAAGGAGTTGAATGAAACACACAAACAACTATTAAAGGCGATGCGTGACCCACCCATCTGTAATCGAGAGAAGAAATCTTTAAAGGACAAACTTAATAAGCTCGAAGTGGAGATTAAGTTGTGGCAGTCTAAAGATCACCCAACCTTTGAATAAATTGTTAAGGATTTCTTAGCCAAGGAGTTCAACGAGAGATATGCTTTGGAGGTGGTAAAAGATCGTGATCCCGCAGATCAATAATATGAAGAATTAGTGCGCCAAATAAATTTGAAGTTCGAATCTCTAAAGACGTGTGTCACTAACGCGACTAGGCAACCAGCAGCCATGGAAGGGCGCCTAACCGCTTGTGTGGGCAAATATTATAAGTTGAGGGCGCAAAGAGAGGATATTGCCAAACGATATATGGTGGCCATGGGGAAAATAACCAGTCTCAAAGAGGAGTTGCTAGCATGGAAAGTAGCTGGCGGAGACCCCTTCTTGGTGAGGGAATTTCCCATAAGGAGCTCATCCGCCGGAGACTTTTCTCTAGTAGAGTCCCTTTTTCTCTAAGAATACTTGACTCGTAGGAGAGATCGAGGCTTGAAAATTTTGGGCCAAGGACCTCAAGGAATGTATTTCCGAGTTCAAGGAGAAAATTGACGTTCATGAAGTGAGCCTTCGAGCCCACATGCTTTCTCATGGCATCCATAACCCGTATTTAATCGGACATGATCAGCTTCTGAAATTTCTACTCAAGGCCTCTAAATATTGGATTAAGGAGGTTAATGTTTATGAGGACGGAACCCCACGACAGAATTAAGACCTTTGATCTTATTCCCGAGTGGTTGAAGGAATTGCAATTAAAGGGTTCCATTACAACGAGCAATCGTGACTCTCCCCAATCACCTAAACTGGCTTCCAAAAAAGCTGATAACAATCGCACATCCTCAAGCACAGTTGAAAAGAGATCTTCCAAGAAATGCCACCGAAGTGAAGGGTCCTCCTCGAGGGGTCCGGGTAATCAGTCCATGAAAAAACAAGGTAGGACAATCGCACCGCTGGGTAATTCCGAGTATCCCGAGGAAGAGCAGATGAAGGATATTCAAAGAGCTGCTGGCATTAAAATGAAAGAACTTGACATTTTGAAAACAAAGTTTAAGGGGTTAACACCTTCTCGAGAGGGGTATCCCTCAACCAATTATATCAATAATGTATCATGTAATGTACGCAAATGCACTTTTATTTAATAATGACATTAAGATCTGTATGTGAGCCTTCTTCCTGAAGAATAAGTTATAGCGGGATCCAAGTTGCATATGCGCATATCTTTTTCGAATTAAGTACCAACTATTGGTAACACTTTCTGCTTACCTATTTAGAAATGTTGTAATCGACTCTGATAAGTAGGAATTGAAAAATTCAGAGACACAAGCAATTTTACCCAGGTTCGGTGTTTCCACCTACATCCTGCAAAAATTTCCTCCACTAGATCATAATTTCGAGATTACAAAAGAACCTCATGAGTGTCGCTTAAAAGCATACCACTCGATCATCAGCCAAAGCTAAAAATATCACCTATAGTGCTTCTTAAGAGCAAACCACTCGAACATTAGTCATTGTTGAAATATCATCTAGAGTGCCGCTTAAGAGCAAACCACTCGAATACCATCATGAGTGCCGCTTAAGAGAAAACCACTCGAATTCCATCATGAGTTCCGCTTAAGAGCAAACCACCCAAACACCATCATGAGTGCCGCTTAAGAACAAACCACCTGAACACCATCATGAGTGCCGCTTAAGAGCAAACCACTCGGACACTACTATGAGTGCCGCTTAAGAGCAAACCACTCGAACACTCAAACAACATCATGAGTTCCGCTTAAGAGCAAATCACACGAATACCATCATGATTGATAATACTTTCTCAGGTTAGTGATGTTCCACCTTCTCGGAACTCGAACACCATTCATCGCCTCAAGGACAGAGCTACCACCTGGATGCGATTCGATCACCCTGTAGGGTTCTTCTCAATTCGCAGCTAGCTTTCCTTCGGGTTCCTTTCTGCTTTTCTCATTTTTCCTCATTACCGAATCTCCTGGGTTGAACAACACCTTCTTTACCCTCCTATCATGGTATCTTCTAACCCCTTCTTTAACTTTTTCTTAATGTAAATAAGCTAGCTCTCATTTTTCTTCCACCATGTCGAGATTTAATTTGCTATTCCTCACACCATCTCTTGAATGGATCTTGAACAAACTGTGTTCCGTTATCCGTGATGATTGTCCATGGAATTCCAAAATGACATATAATATTCTTCCAACAAAAGGCAATAACCGTCTTTCCCCTTATGTTCGTCAAGGGCTCGGCTTCCACCCACTTTGTAAAGTATTCAATAGCCACTATGAGGTACCTGAACTTTCTTGGAGCTTCTGGGAAGGGTCCCACCAGGTTGATCCCCCACTTATCGAGGGGCTATGAACTGTAAATGCTTTTCATCTCTTCCTGGGGAACATGGGTTATGGGAGAATGTCTTTGGCACTGGTGGCAAGCTTGTATGTATCTATTTGTGTCATAAAACATTGTTGGCCAGTAGAATCCTGCTTGAATGAGCCTCTTTTCCACAGATCGGGCCCCTTGGTGACTACCGCATATCCCTTCGTGAACCTCTCTAATGAGATAATCATCTTCATAAGGGTTATCACACCGAAGCAACAGCTGCAAATGACCCCTCCTGCATAACACTCCTTCCTGCAACACATACCTTGGAGCTTTCAACCTTATATTTCTAACCTCAATATCATTCTTCGGCAAGACACCTTGTCGAACGTATGCCACGATAGTGGTAATCCAATTGTCTTCCACCCCCACTACCATAACCACAAGTTCTTCAAAATTTTATTTGTTTAAGGTTCCCATGAGTAACTGCTTCTGAGATTAGATTCCCAAGTCCGAGGAAGCAAGCTTGCTAAGGGCATCTGCTTTATGGTTGTTCTCCCTTGGGACATGTGTTAGAGTATAAAATTTATAAGCTTTCAAGAGATTTTTCACTACCTCGAGGTACCTTTATTGGTTATGTTCCCTGGCATCATATTCTCCATTCACCTATTGAACGACAATTTGAGAATCATTGTAAACCTCCAAGTCTTCCACTTTAAATTCCTTAGCTAACCTCAATCATGTTATCAGAGCTTCATATTCTGACTCATTGTTCATCACCTCAAATGCAAATTTTAACGCATAAGGGTAATCTTTGCCTTTAGGACTGGTTAATAGAACCCCAGCTCCACTCCCACCTGAATGCGATGAACCATCCACATATAGCTTCCATACTTATTTCTTACTCACCTCTTCCTCTTGGGTAGAGTCTTGGTACTCAATGGTGGTACTCGATGGGCTCCGAAGTTTCTACTATGAAGTTGGCCAGCGCTTGGCCTTTAATTGCAACTAGAGGCTGATATCGGATGCCATGTTCTCCCAATTCCACCGCCCACTTCTTCATTTTTCTAGAAATTTATGGTTTCAACATAATCTGTCGGATAGGGTGATTCGTGAGTAGTACAATCGTGTGTCCCTGGAAGTAGGGGCGCAATATTCTGGATGCATGTACCAGAGCTAAAATCAACCTCTCGAGAGCAGTATACCTCGTCTCCGGCCCTTGTAAGGCACAACTGACAAAGTAAATGGGGTGTCTCACCCTTTCCTTCTCTTTTACCAGTACCACGCTAATTGCCAGGGGCGATGCAGAAATGTACAAGTATAATGTCTCCTCTTTATCAGGCTTCATTAAGGTAGGTAGCATTCTCAAGTGTTTTTTAAACTATTTGAACGCCTCATTGCATTTCTCAGTCCACTCAAATATTTTTTCCCTTCGAAGGACGTTGAAAAAGGGTAGGTGTTTCTCAGCCCCCTTCGAGAGGAACCGGCTCAATGCCGCTAGAGATCCCATAAGCTTTTGCACTTCTTTTATTGACTGTGGAGTTCTCATCCTCTTCAAGGCCTCGACCTTCTCCAGGTTCACATCAATACTTCTTTCCGAGACCATGAATCCAAGGAATTTCCTTGCTTCTACACTAATAACACATTCGGACGGGTTTAACTTCAAGTTAGCCCCTCGAAGCCTGCCGAAGGTTTCCTCCAAGTCTATTAGGAATTTCTCGTGACTCTTGCTTTTCACTACCATATCATCCAGATAAATCTCCAAATTCCTCCCAATTTTCTCCTTGAACAGCTTGTCAACCAACCTCTGGTAAGTAGCCCCAGCATTGTTTAGTCCAAACGACATCTTCTTGTAACAATAAGTGCCTACATCTATAATGAACAATGTTTTCTCCCTGTCATCCTCTGCTAAGTATTTGATGATATCCCTTGTGTGCATCAATAAACGCCATCATTTGATATCCAATGATGGCTTCCACCAGCTTGTTGATTGGTGGTAATGGGTAGCTGTCTTTGGGGCAGTATTTGTTTAGGTTAATAAAATCTATGCACATTTGCCAAGCTCCATCCTGTTTTGGGACCATGACCGGGTTGGCTTACCACTCAGGGTAGAACACCTCCTCTATTACATCTGCCTTTAACAAATTTTCTACCTCTTCATTGATTGCCTCAGCACTTTCAAGAGCAAGCACTATTCTCTTTTGTTTCACCAGCTTTATCGAGGGATCTATATTCAACCTATGCACTGCCAAATTTGAGGGCACACCGGTGAGGCCAGAGGTATCCCACGAGAACACATCCCCATATTTTCCAAACAGGTCTTTTAGTCTATCCTTAATGCTCTCGGGCACCAGCTTCCCAATAGCTACCGATCCCCCGTCTTGAACTGGAATTTGTATTATATCGGCTAGTCTCATATCTACGTGTACCATGGCATCTTTCTGTCTTCTTTCCTCCCTCACGACAATAAGGTTACAATTTTGAGCTACAGCCTGATCTCTACGAATGGATGCTATCCCATTCTCAGTTGGGAACTTCATCATACGGTGGTAAGTCGACCAAACTGCTCGAGCTCGGCACATCCATGGTCTTCCTAGGATCACGTTATATATAGAGATGGGGCATCAATGATAGCAAAATTGAAACTTATGGTTACCCATTTATCACCATCTGCCACACAAACCGATAAGGTTATCTCTCTCAGGGGAAATATTGGGTTCCCTATGAAGCCATATAGGGGCGAGGTTGACTTCTTTAGATTACCACGTCCTATGTCCAGCTGATCAAAACAGTCAACAAACATTACCTCTACCCCACTCCCATCATCAATGAATACCATTTTACCAAAGATGTTCCAGTGATCGTCGAAACCACCATGGGGTCTGCGTGAGGCATTTGATCTGGTACTGCATCTGCTTTCGAGAACGCTACCATCTTGTCTGGCCGAAGCCTTTTATGGCGGGGTTCTCTTGTAGGGATCCTTTCAGCATCTGCTCTTATCACAACATTTGAGGATCTCTCTCCAACCACACCATTTATGACGTTGATCACTCTTCGAACATGTGGGTTTTCCCCATTCCTGTTATCCTGGTTGCCCCCTTGTTGCTCCTGAGGTCTCTCATACCTTCCTTCTTGTCCTCTATCTCAAAATATATGTTATTGAGGTCTTCCGTCACCTCTACCCCCATTATTCTGATTATTTCTTCTATAGGGCTGCCATTGATTCACTCGAGGCCTCAGATAAGCCACTTGATTCCTGGGTCATTGCCCTCGAAAATGTCCTTCTCGCTCATATCGTACAATCTCCTTTCTCAACTGCATGCAATCATTTGTATCATGGTCATAATCTCTGTGATGATCGCAATATCAGTTCGTCGCCCTCCTGGCCATTATCGCACTGTACAAATTCTGCAAAGGTGGGGTTGGTCGCAACAATCTTTGATGTATACTCAAGATCCGTGCAAGGGTTCTTCCTCCAAGTGCCGGTGCCCTGGGATGGTATCTCTTGAATGGTGTTCTTATGGGATTGATCGATCTTTTCCCTCGAGGATCCATATTTCTTCCAGCCATCTTTGTGAGGCTATCTCTTTTCTTCCTGGTTACTTTCTCTACCCTCGAGTATTACTCTACAACCTCCTAAAGTTTTTGTAAAGTCTTAGGAGTGTTTGTGCTCAACTTCTTGTATAACTCAAAGTCCTGCATTCCCAGTAAATATCCCTGAATCACCCCGTTTTCTCTTATCTCTATTACTCATAGGCTCCCCTCCACATACTGATGGTAAAAGACTTCCGTACTTTCTCCGGGCTTCTTCTTTCTTTGGTATAGCTCCATCAAGGTTTTTGTGAACTTCTTCTTCTGTGCATACTGGCTTAGCAATGCTCCACTAAAGTCTCGGTAAGAGTGGAGAGATCCTCTTGGCAACTTGTTGAACCATTCCCGAGCTTTTCCTCGAAGATAGCTTCCAACCAGCTTACATGTCAGTTTTTCATCAAAGTCTCTTGAACTTATCAAGCATAGGAACGTTTGTATGAACTCACGAGGATTTATCTCGCCGCTGTAAGTGACAAGTGAATTCCTCTTCGTCCTTCTCATCATCTTCATCTTCACTCCAAGAGGTGGCATATGATTTTCCTTGTTTCCTGCGAGTGTTGGCACATTCAGCCTGAATATGACCGTATCCTTCACATTCTCTACACTGAATTCTCCCAGCCTGTTTTGGTTTGTTGTTCTGATTTCTCTCGAATTGCGGATTCCCTGGTTCAAATCTCATTCCACGATTATTACCTGAGTCTTGTTATCTTTTCTATTTCCGCCAAATCTTTCCTGAGATTTCTTGTTGACCACCTTCTTTAGCATTCTCGAGAAATTCTTAGTGATCAGTGCAAGTTTTTCAATCTCATCGTCGCTGTCAGACTCGTGATTATCCTTAGGTGGAGACACTTTGAACGCCAATTCCTTAGAGACTCTTTTTGTAGCTTGTTGGAATGTCATCTCATATGTCAGTAATGAACCCATTAGTTCATCTAGGCTCATGGTGGCAACGTCTCTAGCTTCCTCTATTACTACTACTTTCATTGCAAATCTTTTGGGAAGTGATCTTAGGGTCTTTTTCACCAGTTTTGTTTCTTTGTACACCTTTCCAAGTTGATAAGCCATGTTGGAGATGTCCATGAGTTTTCCATTGAATGTAGCAATGGTGTTATCTTCATCCATTTTGAGTTCCTCAAACTTTGTAGCCAGCATCTGTAATTTGGATTCACGAACTCGACTGGTTCCTTCATGAACATTCTGTAAAATGTCCCATGCTTTCTTTGCTTGGTGACATGTAGAGATAAGCTTGAACTGATTTTCATCGACTGCAGTGAAGATTGCATTAAGTGCCTTCGAATTTGCCAGAGATTCTTTGAGGTCATCTGGAGTCCATCTAGCCTTGTCTTTGGGTTTATGCTTCCTTTGGCTTGACTCTCCTTCTACCGCCTTAGAACTTGCATCAGCATCTTCTGTAGGATGATTCAATTCATTCTCAACATAAAACCATGCAAGTTCGTCCAGTGAATTGATGAAAACCCTCATGCGAGCCTTCCAATAGTTGTAGTTGTTGCCTTCTAGCAGGTGTGGTCGAGAGACTGAAGCTCCTTCTCTTGTCGTCATGGTAAAACTGGATCTCACTTTCCTTAAAACAACCAAGGGAATAATAAGTGACGAGGTTCTAATACCAATTGAATTTTAGTTTTACCACTTTTTCCAGTAGTTACTAGTGTGTTCCAACATGACTAGTCTAACCAAGTGCATAATAACGTAAAACGTAAAGAACACATGACTTGGTTACGCAGTTCAGTGTAATCCACCTACATCTGCGGGGCCTGACCCAGTTCAGAATGAATCCACTAATTAGAAAGATACAGTACAGAATACAGTTTACAAAATACTTATCTTTGCTAACTATATAGTGTGAATTCTGCTAGCTTCCCTAGCTATCGATCCACCTTGATCAGACTCCCTCTGACCTCGAACTCCGTCGATGCTGGATCTCCTCCTCCCTCCTCCCGAGGAATTAAGGTTTCTGATCCTGAACTTTGTGTGACAGGTCAGGTGTGTTGGAACACAGTAGTCTGACTCTTTGCAATTCTCGAAAATTTCCAAAATCTGTATGCAGATTTTTACTCTGTTAAATTCATGAGTATGCAGCCGTGTTTGTCCCAATTATATCCACGGACAGATTGGAATACTCCTTGATTATCTCCACAATATTCCTATTCCAAATCTGCTTCTTGAAGCATATCCAAATCCCATAAATAAAGGGATTTACCTTGTATCAATCTATCTCATATATTCGAATATATCATCTCTTTATAAGTAGGGATTTTTCATAAATCAATTATGCTTCACACGCCTGATATACATAGCCAAATATACGACTTCCATAAGTTATAAAATACTCCAATATTTCGACTTTGATTTCCATAAAACCTTGGCGTGAATATTCTGCATCAGCATGTTTCAACATGGAATGTTTTCTTGTTCACAAAATTGCCAATCAAATATTCACTTGCAAATCTCTTGACTTTACAATCTCAATCTTTATATGAGAGTATTTCCATTGTACTTAAAAAAAAATTCCACTGTACTTTTGTCAATGTAGTATAATCTTTTTTTTTCCGCAAAAACACTCACAAGTGAGCGGGGAATAGATTAGGGCTCTCACACCCGGAAAAAAATAAACTTACAAGACTTATAGATCTATCTTTTAAGCTAGACTAGAAACATAGTTAATGTCATCCTCTCGACAGTGATTCCTTCGACAAGCCCTCCACCCCCTGTGTGGAGCTTGCGAAGGCCAAACCATCGAAAAGAAACAAAAACATCAAAACCTATACTATTCGAGCCTATACGAAGTTACAGACTAGACTTGTGTTTCCATCGGAATTGAGGGAAAAGAGTCTCTCTGCGGTGAAGGAACAGAAAACGCTGTGATGTGAGGAGTTCTTGAAGCTGCGAGGTGTTTCCTTTTCTGATTGCCAACTGAGCCAGATAGTCCGGAGATTGATTCCCTTCTCTATGGATGTGGCTGAAATGAACCTGTCTGAACCTTGTAGTGGCCACCATGATCTTCTTCAGAATCGGCCTTAGTGACCAGGGACAAGGTTGCCCCTGAATGATCTTTATTGCTGCAAGGGAGTCCGATTGAACATGGAGATGATCTGTCATTCCGTCCGCCACTTGGAGCCCCATCCTGATAGATAGCATCTCAGCTCTGATCACTACAATATAAGAGGAAAAGCAGGCATTATCTGTAGTCATGAAAGATGATACAGCATGTATGATCCTTTTTTTTCCATCTCAGATAACACAACCTATCCCTACATTGTCACCCTGCAATGCTGCATCACAGTTTACTTTTAACCCTATATCCGGAGGTTCCCACTTAATTAAATAAAGTCTAGTGATTCTTCTCCGTGTAATGCAAGGCAATAAACCATTACTAGTTAGTTGACAATTCAGATGGCAAATATCATGTGGATGAACCGAGTATAGCAGAGAACATGAGTTTGAAATGCATTTCCAGATTACAGGAGCATGGCTCTTTTTGTTTTCGTGTATCCATTTATTTCTGAGTTTCCAAAGTTCCCAGCAAATTAGACATGGCAATACTGTCATTAGGGAACAGTTTGATGATGCTGAGTGTTTGAAAGACCAGTAAAAAGCCAATCTTTCCCTAATATTAGTAAAGGATCTTTCAGTGATGTGTAAAGCTTCATGCATTTTAGTCCACAAAAAACTGGCAGTAGCACAAGAATTAAAGAAATGATCAAGAGAATCAATGCTATCACATTCTGAGCACTTAGATGGTAAATGTAAGCTTGTTGTCATCAAGATATCAGCAAATGGGAGTGCACTTAAAACCATTTTCCACATGAAGAAATTGATTTCTTGGGTACGGTTTTGATCCAGATTCTTTTAAAAAATTGCGCTTCAGGCTTTTTTGGTCGTAACACTTGGTATGCAGACTTAATTGTAAATGTACCATGGATATCAGGTTTCCATATCAAGTAGTCCTCCTTACCAGTAAATGATATGTCCTTTATAAGATCTGCATTTATATCAGAGCTAAGAAGGCAAGCAAGTTTTGGAAGATACTGACCTTTGTTCTTCATGAAATCAGCAACAGTAAGAAAGGGAAAGTTGTCCTGTACCTGATCTTCATCAACCTGGTTAATCAGGGGACCCGAGCCAAGCCAATTGGCTATCCAGAAATTAGATTTCCCATTTTCTATGATCACCTGTGAGTTAGCTTCTGCTATGCCATTTATTTTCCTATATCTAGTCCAAGTTTCTGATTTCCTAGCATTATCAGGAAGAGACCACATAAGTTTTGCCCAAGGAGATTGGCCAAGCTGAAGCTTCCACCAAATCTTTATAGAATAAGAATCAACTATGGCTTGTATGTGTCTTATTCCTAGGCCTTTCTCAGCCAATGGGTAAGATAATCTATCCCATGCAACCCAGTGTTTGTTTAATCCATGTTCAGAAATCCCCCACAAGAAGTTACTGAGGATTGATCTAAGCTTCTGGACAGTGTATCTTGTGGGAGCCGTAACAGCCCAAGTGTGTTGAGGAATAGATGTCAACACATGGTTTATCAATATTATCCTTCCCCCACCTGAAAGCCACTGATTTTTCCAATTACTTATTCTTGTATTTACCATATCAATTAAGTGTTTAAAATGTTTATTAAGTTTTCTACCTCTATAAACTGTAACCCCCAGATAAGAAAAAGGTAATTCCCCTCTTTTCATGCCTGTTATTTCCTTGATTTCTTTTTCCTTGTTTCTGCTTAAATCTCCTGCATAGTAGGCACTTTTTTGAAAATTGATTTTTTGGCCAGTTGCCTTTTGAAAGATGTCCAGAAATTTCATCATGTTTTTAATGGATTTAGTGGTTCCCTTCAGAAACACCACTGTGTCATCAGCAAAAGACAGTTGGTTTAAATTATTTGCAACCCCTGGAGTTTTAAACTGCCTAATATTCCCATTTTGGAACTGAATCCTAAGATTTCTTGTTAAGATTTCAGTTAGTAAGTTAAAGAGAAAGGGTGATAGAGGATCACCTTGTTTCAACCCTCTAGATGGCTTGAAGAACCCACAGGGGGATCCATTGATTAAAACAGAGAACCAAGTTGAGTTAATGTTGTTCATGATGATTTTAACTATGTGTCCATGGAAGCCCAATTTTAATAAAAGAGTGGTTGACCAGGAAACCCGGTCAAAAGCCTTCATCATATCCAACTTAAGAATTAGATTAAGTGATTCATTTTTTTTATCCAACATTCTGACTGCTTCCTTCATCATTAGTATATTTTCTGTTATATCCCTACCACTTAAGAAGGCTGATTGTTCCTCAGAAATCAGTAAGCTCATTAATGGTTTAATCCTTTCCACCATAATCTTTGACATCAGTTTATTAATGAAATTTGAGAGGCTTATTGGTCTGAATTCACTAAAGGACTTAGGGGTCTTAGTTTTAGGTATTAAAACTATTAAAGTGCTTGCTACTGATTTAGGAATAGGGATCCCAACTTGATATTCTAGCAAAGCATTTAGGACATCCTGGCTAATGGTTTCCCAGAAAGTCCTGTAAAAACTACCAGGAAATCCATCAGGCCCTGGGGCAGCATCTGGGGACAGATAAAAAACACCTGCTTTTGCCTCATCCAAGGTTATAGGCCTTAACAGGTTGATATTATCATTTTCAGAAACTGAAGGTTGTATTTGTTGTGTTAGAAATGATAAGCATTGACCTGATGGATCCTCATTTTCATCAGATAGCAGATTTTTAAAGAAGCTAACTGCTGCATCACAAATTTGAGCTGGGGAATTTAACCAGTTACCCTCCTGATCCTGAATCTTCATTATTTTTAATCTAGCCTGGTTTTCAGTTATGGATTTATGGAAGTATTTTGAATTTAGGTCACCATCTTTGAGCCATTTCATCCTGGTCTTTTGTGCTAAGAATAGATTATGTTCAACCAAATGTCTTGTTAGTTTTGCCTTTGCCTTGTTTAAGGCAATTCTATCCTGTATGTTGCTAGAAATATCGTTTTTTATTTCCAACTCATCCACTTCTTTTTCTGATTCTTTTAAGTTTTCAAATACATTTCCAAAGACCAACTTATTCCATGATTTTATTTCAGCCTTAAGTCTTTTCAGTTTAAGTGAGAAACCTAGGATTCCTTGTTCCTGAATAGGCTGGCTCCAGCTATCTGATACCAAATCCTTAAATTCAGTTCTGTTTAACCACATATCCTGAAATCTGAATGGTCTAGGGGAAGTATCATCTGATTCTGATATCTCTAGCAGCATTGGAGAGTGATCTGAGGTCGTTCTATTTAATATTTGAACTGTGGAGTGGTTAAATAACTGAAGAAAACAGGTGTTTCCCATTATCCTATCCAATCTCTTTGAGGTTGGGTTAACAGCTCTATTATTGGTCCATGTTAGTAGATTGCCAACAGTGTTTAAATCCTCAACCTGTATCTCATTGATGAAGGAAACAAAATCTAAAATTGAGTCCATCTTTGGGGAGCTGGGACCAGAGTATTCCCCAACTGATCTAATCACATTAAAATCACCTCCTATCAGTGTTGGGGAAGAATCTATTTTAGGAGCTATATCTGCATACACCTTAAGCCTGTCCTCTCTACTATGTGGAGCATAAACAAAGAAGGACTTAAATTTCCTATCACAGTTTTTCACATTTATCTCAACTTGGATGTAGTGATTATGGACTTCTAAAAGATTTATGGCAATTCTATCCGTAAACATAATCCAAATCTTGTTATGTATCATTCCCAAATGATGTCTGAACCTAAACATTTTTTTATACATCTCTAATTGGTTCAAGTTACCTTTAGGTTCAATTAATACTAGAAGATCAAGTTTATGTATCCTAGACAAGTGTTTTAGTCTCACTACTGAGGTTGATACACCCCTTACATTCCATATCAAACTTTTAACTACCATTGGAAACTTTGGATTTTAGGGCTAACCTGGAGCTCCTTTTAAGGAGGGTTACCTGAGAATGACTTTCCTCAACTGTGCTTGATGTTTGCTCCTTCAGATCATGATTCTCCTCTGGATCCTTAAGCTCCTCCAGATCTGTTTGCTCCACAGAATCTGAGTGCTCCATCTCTAAGAGAGGTTGCACTGGTTCACCTTTTTTCTGACTGTCCTTCTCAGGTTCCCTGGGGGATTCTGGGAGAATGTGCCTTCCTAACTCCTGAGATTTTATTTTATTTTGACTTTGTGCTAATGAAACAAGTTCAATGTTAGGAGTCCAGGAAAAACGGTCATGTAAGAAAATATCTGAATTTAATGGAGTTCTATCTCTAGTACACAAAATGTCATCAGTAAATGATGGACTAAGGATACTCTTCTGCAGGGGAGAGGAAGGGGCAGTGTTATAGCCTCTGGAATCAAATCCTTCCTCTTCCAAGTCTTCAGTAGTTATGATTTCCAGAGTAGCATTAGTGTTTGCCAGGTTTGTCTGTTTCTGTAAGGAGCCCTGTGGTACCTGATTTCTTTTTTTCAGACAAGTTTACCTGAGGAGGGGTTGAGTTTGCTACCATAGGAAGGTTAGGGCTTTGGGGTGTCCCCTGGATATGCTGATCATCCGTATTAAGCATCTCTAATATAGCAAATCTATTAACAGTTGTGGAAACTATGTCTTGCCCACTTTGGGCTGAGGCCACTGTGTTAGGGGCATCTGTGATAGGGGCAATTGAGCTAGGGGCAACTGAGATAGGGGCAACTGTGTTATGGTCAACATTGATGGGAGTTATCACTTTCTGCAAGCCTAGGGTCTGCTTAGGGATGTAAACCTTGGTTGTTTCTTGGTTCTTTCCCTTATTGCTCTTGTATGGGTTCCTGATTTCCTTAGGCAGGGCTACCTCAGGATGTTTAGGATCAGCACTCATAATGTTAGTTCCTGAGCCAGAGGATTCCTTAGAAGTTTTCAGCAGTTGATCCCTTTTGCAATATGGTTCATTATGTCCTAATTTTAGACATTTTTTACAGTACTGAGGGAAATCTTCATAGGAAATGGCATAGGATTTGTTATGTGCTATAGAACCTAGCCTAATCTTAGTCGGTCTTGGCTTAGAGACATCCATCTCCACACAGAGTCTAATTGTGGAGGGCCTAGTTAGGTTCTTAGTAGGTGCATCAGCAAAAAGAAGCTCTCCTAAGGAATTTCCCAAATCAGTTATAGCTTTAGGGTGAAAGAAATATACCGGGGGAAATTCCACGGTGAGCCATACCGGTGCCAACGCTGATTCTTCATCGTAGTCGAAATGTTTTGTCCATTTGATGATGCGCATTATTGCCCCCCCCCCATGGACCAGGTGCGTTTGAGCCAGCATCGATGGTAGTCCTCGTCAATATTGAAGGTTATTCTGACGTGCCTCGAGTCCATCGCTGAGAGCTGCACATCTCCCTTGAAACCTATCGTTTTGATCTGATTTCGAAGGAATTCCATAGTGGGGCGTCCTCGACTGAACTTTCCGACCAACGCTTTTGAGAATGGGGCGGCGAGGATATCCACTTCCTCTTCTGGGTATAATACCGCCAATTCACCCTTGAAATTGAAATGGGGACGAAGGTCTGGTGAATCGAGGTCCGATGATGGATGGGATTGTTTCAAAGTTTGGGCAAAAGAAGGCTTCTCCCTACTCCATGGCGCAGGAGCCGCCATGGCAGGGCGGAGGACGGCGGCGATAAAGCCGTTAGCCGAGTTTCTTGGTTTTCGTGAGAGAGTTTTCAGAGAGAGAGTTTTCAGAGCCTTCCTCAAATGGAGAAATCGGGCAAGCATGCCAAATGCAGTATAATCAATATTATCACCGTAATACAATATCTTAACTTGTTTTCAAAACAATTAATCCAAAACTCACGCAACACACTAAATATAAGCGCATGTTAAATTAACAATATTTACTATTGTATTGATATAAAATTTATTTATATATTAACTTCATAAATTACATTTAAAGTTATCTGGTTTTATTGTTATTTATAACTCCTAAAAACATATTCCCTCCGTTTTTCTATTTATGACACCATAAGTTTATGTGCTTGGATCTAGGTAAAGAAAATGAGTGGATAAAATTGAATGTAGAAAATAAAAAGTAGAATGAGTGGATGAAATTGAAGGAATTCTACAAAAAAAATAGAAAGGGTGCCAAATAAAAGAAAAACATTTATTTATAGTAAATGTGTCATAAATAACAAAACAGATGGAGTATGTGAAATTTAGTTTAAGTAGCATTTTTTTATTGAGTGAATCAATCTAGGGTTTGATACTCTAAGTGTTAGCCATTTTTTAGCAGCTAGTAGCGCACCCGAAGGAAGTAAGTGCTCACTCTCCAAGTTAAAGAATTCAAGAATGAATCAAATCCTCACAAGTAGAATATTTGAAACTATGACCAATTGGTTAAAAACCGACCCCCTACCACTGAGTAAGAATGGTTGATCTTATAGATATTCTCAATCAAGGTATGAGATAAAATTTTCAAGGCGGGGAAGGTGGTTCTCTAGAGGAGATTCTCTAAAGGTGGGTGAAGGTGTATCTTTAGAGTTGGGTGAGGAAGGTGGTTCTCTAGATATAAGGGTGGAGGTGTATCTCCAAAAGATGAGAGGGGGGGGGGGGGAGAGGGAGTCGGTTTGATAAGGATGGAGATAGGGGTCTAGAGGTGGGGGGATAAGGTGGATCCTTTAATGATGGGTGAGGGAGGCGGTTCTTAAGAGGTAGATGGGCTTGGGTGTTTTTTTTGGGTGGGGGTGGTGGTGATGTTTCTATAGATGTGGGGTGGAAGTGTGTCTCTAGAGACTATGGGCGGAGGTGGACGGTTGGCAATCGACCGCTAAATATTTTTTAATAACTTAAGGCCGCCCCTTTTCAAGTCAATTTTTTTTGAATTTCTTTGATAACCCCGACCGCTTTGCACGACCCCATGTGGGGTGGACGTGTCTCTAGAGACTATGGGCGGAGGTGGACGGTTGGCAACCGACCGCTAAATATTTTTTAATAACTTAAGGCCGCCCTTTTTTCAGTCAAAAAAAATATGAATTTCTTTGATAACCCCGACCGCTTTGCATGATCCCATGTTCATATGATCGTTGGCTGCCACCAATTTTGCCTAAAAAGATGCCTCCAATTTGAATATCGACATCGATAAATTTAAGAATAATTAATGCGTATATTTTGTGTGGCAATTTGCATTTCACAGAACAATGGTACACAACTATATTAATCGCGTTCAATTCTACTTATAATTCCAATCAAAATACAAAATGTATAAATTCTTATAAATATATGGCATAATCTAGTAAAGTATAGAACGTGATATAGAATTTCACTTAATATTCTCACATACAAATTATACGATTGCCAACCGTATAATTGGACACCCACATGACCGCCCAAGTGGTTGGGCATGTGGTTCCATTCCCCATGGGGAGGGGTTCGAACCTCGGCAGGTGCAGTGTGGGGGTTCTCCGCAGTGGGGGGACTCCTTGTGACCAACGGGAACGTTCGAAGACCATGTGTTTGACCGTTGAGAGTGCTGTGATTTACCTTCTCAATTATGGCTATGGTGTCATTGCAGGGTCCTGCGGACGAGGGATATCACCTTTTTGGGGGGAAAATTGGATTTCCCCATAAAGGCCCAATATTACACGACAAAATTCCCCAATCAGGGCCACAAGAAAGAAAGAGGAAGCCCATAATTTTTCCGTAATCGGAATGGGAGGGAAAATTGAGTTGCATTTTTTCCCTCCACAAATCTTCCCTTGCACTCTTTCTTCCATTTTATTCTTTTGTTCTTGCACAGCGTCACACAATTTTTTTCATCAAATCCTATTTTTGATGTTGAGATTATCATGGATAAACATCCAGGCTGTTGTAATCAAGCCCAGAAACGCCATTCATTGAATCCTCTTCCAAGTCCTCTGAAAAAACCCAGATTAAGCACTGCTTCTTCAGCTTCGATTTGCATAAAACCCCTCGGACTCCCACTAATCTCAAAAACCACCCAACTTCCCTGCAAATCGTTGCATTTGAGTCCTGATAAAGCCTACAACATCGGGCGCAGTCATTCTTTCTGTGATTTTCTGTTTGATGATAAGAAAGTAAGTAAAACCCATTGCCAGATTTTATTTAATTCTTACAGTAAAAGGGTATTTTTGAGTGATGGGGGATTTTTTAGGGCTTCGCTAAATGGGGTTTTTGTAAATGGGGTTAGGATTGGGGAAGGGGAGATTGTGGGCTTGTGTGTTGGGGATGAGGTTTTGCTTGCCTGTGGGAATGAGAGTGTTTGTGATGGGGAGAATCATGTTGGCTTTTTTGTGGAAAGAATTGTTTTTTTGGAGGAGGTTGTTGGTAGGAATGTTTGGAGTCAGCAATTCGATGTGAAAGCAGGGTTCTTGTTGAGTATGTGTAGGGATATATTGTGTAGTGATGATCCTGTTTCATTTATTAAGAAATATGCTATTTTCGGTGATGGTACGGGTGGTAAACTAGTGAGAACGTGGGAGAAAGGGCTATTCAGGATCCTGAGGAATAGTTTTAGTCCTAATGGCAAGGACAATTTGATTAGGAATGAGGCTTCACGGCGTAATAACCTGGTTTGTTGCAGGGGTTTATCAGTTAATACTCAGAAAGAAGCTACTGTGGCTCCTGAAAGAGTTGCAGGATATCGGTTCTGTAATGTCGATGGTAGGGCTGAAGAACCGGTTGATAATAGTTGTTTACAGAATGAGGGTGTTGGTTGTTTAAGTTCCAAGACCAAGGTATGTTCTACAGAAAGCCCAAGAAGCAAGGGCTATACTGTATATAAGGAGGGAGATAATGATGATAAGGGTTCTTATGTACCACCACCAGGAAAGAAATTTTACTTGAACCGACTACCGGGCATGGAGCATTCCTCAACGAAACATTCTGGCGTTGTTTCTCTGCCAGAGCTCTTTTATCCAATTAAAAGTCTTACGCGGGTTTTTATAGCAACATTTACTAGTGACATTCCGTGGTAAGTTCAAATGTTTGCTTGTTTGTGTTCTGTTGCAGTGTTCAAATGCTGCTTGTGACTACATAAACCAAGTTAGATAAGAAAAGTAGTTTCCAGTTATCTTATTACTCATATAAAGGTTGATCAGACCATGCTCTCTGTACAGGGTTGGGGCGGAATACATGTTTCAGCATTTATAGGAATTTACTCCACAAATGTGTGAATGCGTACTTTTGTATGTTTCTGTGGTCTATCATTTAATTCAAGCGAGTGTCCTGCTTTTAGGTTCCTGTCTTACTGTGGTATTCCTGCCCACCTTCCCTTGACGGTTGCTTGTCACAATGCTGAAAAATGTTGGAGTTCAAACCCTGATAAGCGAACTTCAAGTCCTTACTCAGATTTCCCTCAGTTAGTCATAGTGTAAGTTGTGTGTTTGGACTGGGATCCAATGGTAATTATCTAAAGCACCATATGGATTTTTTTTTACTTTTCCCAAGTATGGTGCTGGCTTTCGTTTTAATAGTTCACTTCATTATGATAGGCATCCTCCTTTTCCTGAGGTCATAGCTTTTGGTAAGGATCGTAAGAAGTCAGGCATCGCTTGCCATCATCCAAAATTGTTTGTTCTGCAAAGGGAAGACTGCATACGTGTCGTGATTACTTCTGCAAATCTTGTTAAAAGACAGGTTGGTGTATTGTTCTTCACATGAAATGCTGATTTTTTTTTACTCCTCTCTCAGAAAATGACAATTTTGCCATGTTGCTACTTGAAGAGAAACAAGCTGATTTTTAATAAGCATTTGTCTGGGTGTCATCTTGGTTAATATCCTATTTATGACAGTTTTATAATCTCCATTTATAAGTTCCATGTGAATTTCTGATTGGTAATTTTCATTAGTAGACAAGTCTAGGCCATAGATATTCCTTTCTAACCCCCACTCCCTTTTTTCTTTAAGGTAACTGATCTGTTTTACAAAGTCAAGTACATGCTAAATTAGGTTCTCCCACTCAGATCATATTAGAATGACGTTGCTAAGAATATCGTTTTCTTTTACCTCTTATTTGGCTTATTATTCCTGGTTCTGCTCTATTTTATGTACTAATGGGAAACAATTATTTCCTTTCCATGGCAGTTCTAATGGAACTCTTATTTCTCTCTTCTTGTGGTTATAAATGAATGTGAACAGAGTCATGGTTGAGTTGTCATCCTCAATTCCTTTGTCGATGCATCAGTTTGAAGTAAAATGTATCAAAAAGACAACAACTTTGTGACGTTTGTTGATGGTGTAATTGCTCTTGTATATAATAATTGTCCCTGCAGCATAGGGCGGGTCTATTTTTTATCACTTTATTTAATTTATGCACTGTTACTATGATTTGAATTGTTCCAACGTTTTTTTTATGTTAATACAGTGGCTCAGTGTAACTAATACAGTATGGTGGCAAGATTTCCCTCGTTCAACTGCACCTGAGTACTTTTCACTTTTCATGCAATCGTCCTTAGGAGAAAATGACAAAGAACCAAAATCTGATTTTGCTGCCCAGCTAGCTGGATTCATTGCTTCTTTAGTAGTTGATATTCCAAGTCAGGCTCATTGGGTTCCAGAACTTGCCAAGTATTGTTTTGAAGGATCACTTGTGCATCTGGTTGCTTCTGTGCCTGGAGTCTATTCTCCTAGAAGTCCTTATATTTCAGACTCTAAACATTTTTTATGTGTAAGTATGGGTTTTTAACTCGTTTAAATTCATGGTAGCTTTATCTATGATAAATTTCCTGTCTTTACATCCTTAAGGGTGATTCTTGTCTTTGTAGAACACATTATTGTAACTTGTACGTCACTGAAACGGCCTGTATCTTTATTTTATGTTCAGACATTCATTGGGGACTGTTAGGATGCTTTCGTTTTGCCCCCACCCCCCAAAAGAATTCCTAAAAATTGCTCTTATGCTCTTTCAGTTCCTGCTTATGGACATAATTAAAAAGCCACTAGTCATTACTTGGAGTGGATTTAGAGGATAAATATCGTGTATTGGAACTTTTCAACTAAGCTAAGATACTTCTTAGAATTTTCTGATAGTTTTGATGTTGGCAACTTTGTAAGTTATTGGCCTTCTATAGGTCTCTTGTGCTTTAGCGTATATCTGCAGGTAATTTGCTGATTTTAAGTTTGCCTAATGCCTTGTGGTCACGCGAACTTTTCAATAATGGCAGCTGAGTTAATTGTTCGAATATTCTGATAGTTTTGATGCTGGCACCTTCGTATGTTATTGGCCTTCTATCCGTTTGGTGTGCTTTATCTTATATCTGGACGTAATTTGCTGACTTTAGTTTTGCCTGAATGCCTTATGATTTACAGTGCTTTATTCGTTTATGACTTTGATTTTACAGGAACTTTTCAACAATGATATCTGAGTTACTTGTTACAATTTTCTGATAGTTCTGAATCTTTTAATGTTGGCGACTTTGTATGTTATTGGCCTTCTATCTGTTCCTTGTGCTTTATCATATATCTAGAGGTAATTTGCTGAATTTAGTTTGATGTAACAGCCCAGTGATTTCTCTTTCAGGGTAATCAAAAGATGCTAACATCCTTCCGTGTGAACTTACTTGGCTCTGTTGAAACTTGTGTTGTCGGTTTAAGCCACCTATTTCGTACGAAAGCTGATTCAAAGGGTGTTAAGCTGAAAAAACTGGCTAGCTTTCTTAGAAACTGCAGCGGGAATGTATATGGTATGTCAGAGATTGTTTTGAGGCGAGAAACAAACATATCAGCTGATGTTAATGCCGTGAGTGTTTTAGTACCCGACCCGGGAGAGATTTCTGTAGAAGGTATTTTTTTTGCGTACTTCTTTTGACTCGCTACACATAAATCTATTCTAGACAATCACGTCCGTGGTACTAGAGTTTGATGGAGTTAAAGCTGAATTGCCTAAATATGATCTCCGATTCATTTTGAAAGAAATTGTGACTTTATTTTCTTTGGTCATGCAAAATATATATGTTTCAGTTTACCTCTACAACCATTATTCTGTGCCTTTAACATGTAAGCTTATTTGAATTTAATTATCATATGGAATATGTCAAAATTTTCTGCATGGGCTTTTTATGTCAAATCTCTAACATCTTTAACAACCAATTGACTTCTTTACTCTGGTCAGGTTGCATTCAAATTGGTTTCCTTCCTAGGGATATTGCAAAATGGGTTGCCCCACTCTCAGATGATGGCTTCTTTGCATTTTCTGCTTATATCTGCCCAAAGGATGTCCTCAGAGCTGCCTTAGAGGGAAGGGCGAGCACAGTGGAGTTGATAATCTATGTATCACAAGTAATTCTTCAATTGTCTTATTTGTTACAAGATCTAAGCATTTTACAAATGGTCCGGGGAATTCTTATTGTGGGACCCGTGCTATCGTTTACAGGGTCCATGCTTCTCAAGATTTTCAGATTCCATGACAAGTCAGCATGTTTCTGGTTTTTCCTCACTCGTTGCATCAGTACAGCGATGTGTAGGCCTGTGGCGTCTTCATGAGGTACTGCACTATTTTATTTGTCAATTTGATAGCTGAACAATGCCTTTTTTCTTCTTTTTCATCTTGATAGATGCTTTTGTCAATGCTCACCTATACATTAGTAGGCAACTGCAAATTTCAAGAAGCTTGCTGATGGTTGTACTCTTCTGAAAATATCCAGGCTCTTAAAGTGGTATCTGAATATGGATTCCACTAGAATTATCATAAAATAGTGGTAACTTACATGTGAAATTGGCAAACATGAATATTAAGTTCTGTAAAATTTTGAGGATCTACCATAGAAGAAAAAGAGGAATCGATAAGAATGTAATGTGTTGCATTCATGTGATATAAAAGAAGGAAAGCACATAAACGGTTACAGCACCAACTATTTTTGCAGTTCAAAGTGTTGGGTTGCTATACAAGAACAAAATCTGAGGATAGCGTAACTAAATATGTCGAGATGGATGTTTGAAATTTGAAGGGACAGTTTTAGATTTCACTAGAAGTGATTAAGTAAAGAAGAAAGCAAGTCCCGTTGTAGATAAGAATGAGAAACAATGGGGACATCATGCATGTAATTCCCTATAACAAATTGTCCTGCGTATTGAAGCATACTTACATTCCTGGAAGCGAAAACATTAAAAAACGACTTGGAAGGAACTACAAAAAGAGAAATGTTTTACTCCCTTTGTCCCAACTCGAATTGCACACTTGCTTTTTTGACACTATTCTCTATCAAAGTTTGACCGCATAGTTGAATAGATATATGAACAAAAATATTATCGTATATGGTATTGTTGAATTTGTCGTAACTAGTTATTGAATATCAACTTTTCGTTTGCCGTTATTATACATAGGTAAACATATTAACGGCCAAACATGTTTCTTGAACAACGTGATAATGATTATGGTGCAATTTGAACTGGGATGGAGGGAGTATTTAAATATAATGGAAAATTTATCTGGACTCTCTAGTCTTGACTGAACACGATGGTAAGATCTGATGCACATAGTCGATCCCTCGCAGTGGAAATAAATGCTTGGTTATGTTTGGGGTTTAGGCTTTCTGAAATGTAGTGTGCTTCTTTTTCTCATTTATATGACTCAAAACAAATAGATTTAAAAGCTATACCAGCAGGTAAGTTTCCATTTGCTAAGTTTCCCGTTTAAAGTGTGTCATTTGTTGGGTTCTTAGCTCTTCATAATTGACCAAGAAGATAATTGTTAGCTAGACTGGTGATTTCTGATTGTATTATATGATCAATGCAGTTTTGAAGTTAAGAATTAATGACAGTAGTAGCGGATACAAGACACTCACTTTTCCTTCTCATGCAGATTCTGGGTACGTACAAATGGCCTGAGCACTTGGAGACTGATTTTTGCTTTGGTTAGTTTCTTTTTAACAATAATAATATGCCTTGTGTGAAACATAAGTTTACTTGTGGTGTGAATATAAATATTGAATTTTTACTGTGAAGGTTCATCATCCATTGGAGCTGTAAATTCAAAATTTCTAGCTGCCTTTTCAGCAGCAGCTGGAAAGAGAGCAGTGGAATTATCAGAATCTGAAGAGTCAGATCCATATGTACGCAACAGTCATGGTTATCTTTGTTTAACTTGCTATACCTTCAGTAACTTTGCTTTCATCAAGATGTTGGTAATCGATTTCAGTGGGGATGCTGGAGTGCAAGCCAAGAGTTGAAAAAACCATCAATTAAAATTATTTTTCCTACTATTGAACGTGTCAAAAGTGCAACTCATGGAATATCAGCGTCTAGGTGCCTATTGTGCTTCTCACAGGTACAACTTTTCTGTTTCATTTGAACTCTGATTGTAAGCTCCACAGCATATAATTGAATAAGAACGGAAAAACAAGTTTCTTGGCACAGATTGTGTATTGTTTTCACATTAGTGTGAAAAGATATAGTAGTTTTGAATTCAGTAAAGGCTAAACTTTCAGATATTCAGATAGACACAGTTGGAGTGGTTAGAGAAGAAAAAGATTGAGACAGGGCTATCTCCTGTATGAATTGCAATCTGATTGAACTGTTTTACTTCTTACAGAAAACATGGCAAAGATTGAAGAATGTTGGCATACTCTATGATGCTATTCCTAATCCCAGTGACAGAGTTGGGCACCCTATGCACGTGAAGGTAAGCAGTAGATACCTAGTTTCATGAAGTTTAGTCTCTCTCAAAAGGTGTAGTTGGTTTACAGTCGGTATACTTCATAGTCTGTACTCGTGGCTGCTTTTAGCTAAGATTCTTTAGCGTCGTCAATGGCTATTAATGGTCCAATAAAGTGACGGAGATGAAGTATCTCTTTCAAAGCTTTTCTACACTCGCCAGTGCATGTGACAGGATTCTACTATGTTTTAGCTATTTGCTCAAGTGGAAGAATGCTAAGTTCAGTTGTGAACAGGTGGCCCGAAGGCGGTTCCAGTCAGAGAGAAATGGTTCTTCCTTTGGGTGGGTTTATTGTGGGTCGCACAACTTCAGCGCTGCTGCTTGGGGCCGTCCACTTTCACAGGCAACTGATCTGAACACGAGAAGCAGTTCCATTTTAGGGTCAAGGCTTCACATTTGTAACTATGAAATCGGCATCATTTTCACAGTCCCTCCATCAGAGAGCAATGTTGGTGGGGGTGAACAAGGGAGCTTGGATGATATCACATTGCCTTACGTGACACCTGCCCCGAAATACAGGCCTGGAGATAGGGCTGCGACAGCACAGGCAATGGGGGATGCAATGAGGGAGCTAAGTGCACTGCAGAGAGAAACCGATGAATCTGTTGCAATGACTACAGAGTGTCCCGATGAGGAGGAGGAAATACCCGAGACTGGGGATAGTTTTGTGGCGGAAGAGAAGGAAGAGGAAAGAGCTTACGCTGAGAAACTATGGAGTCAAGTGGACAACTCCTAGTATTTACGTTCGACTGCTGAAACATGGAGAAATGCGCGCCGATAGCAAAGATATGGGTCGGTAGGGAGTCAGAGATCGGATTCTGCAAACTGAAAATGGAGATTATGTATGGTTTGATTGCTATCAAAGTTGAAGTATTGCTCTGGTAGGAAGAACTAGAATGAGCTAACTGCTAACATGTTGAGTTCCAAATATGTTAACTCAGGTACTGGTAGGGTGGTGGTTCAAATTATTTAAAACGACCAATTAGGTGATGCGCAATGTACAATTGTACCATCGTTATAGCGTTGTACCAGAGAAATATTATTGATAATATACCAATCTGCTGAATCTGCAACTGAATTGAATCATGCTTTTTAAAATAAAAGTGGTTCATGGCCTGTAATTTTTTATAGACCAAATTTTTTTTATTACATGGCCTCCATGATAGAGAAATGTGTAATTAAAAGGAAAAAGTGATTTTATAATCCTACCGTGCCAACATAACATTTTATTATTCGAAAGTGCCAATATAATCCGATATAGTTAGTGAGAGTACCAATATAACCCTCTCCTGTAACTTTTAGTCGAAATTTTATAAAATTACATGTTTACCCTTTTGAAAAAATAAAATACAAAAAATAGGAAATGGCGTTATCACCCTTAGATCGCCGCCGGATTAGGTGGGGTTATATCAGCACATTATGAAAACTAGTAGGGTTAAATCAGCACATTCCTAAAATTTATAGGGTTATATCTGCACATTAGTAAAAAAAAAATGTAGGGTCATGTCAGCACATACTATAGAGTGTAGGGGTTTTAATGATATTTTGTTTATTTTGTTGTGTTTAGTCTGAATTGATGATTGGATGACATTTGGTGTTGTGTGTGATTGTTATTTTGCTGTGGTCTTCGACTTAGGGTTTTCAATGTTGATAAGTTTTGAAATGAGGCTATGATATGTGATAATGGTGTTTAATATTAATGATGGTGTCATATGTCAAATTTTATGTTGTATAAGATATTGTTATGATGTTATAATGGTGTATATAATGATGTGGTTGCCCGTTAAGTCCAGTCGAGTACCACACAATTAATATTTATAATATGTGCTGCTATAACCCTATAAACTTTAACAATGTGCTGATATAACCCTACAAACATTAGAAATGTGCTGATATAATAACCCTACAAACATTAGGAATGTGTTGATATAACCCAATAAAAGTTCACAATGTGCTGATATAACCCTACCTATTCCGGCTGCAGTCCGGCGAACTATGAGGGTAAAATTATCCACCTAATTTTATAGTTAGCCCAAAGGATATTTTGGTCAATTTACATAGAGTCAATGCTGAAAAATTGAGGTAATGCCAAAAATGGAGTCTAGGGGTTATATTGGCACTTTCATTAATTAATTAAAGTTATATTTGCATTAAAAATTAGGCAATGTCTTGGGAAAGACGGTCTTTCCATAGGCTTATGGAAAGACGGGGTTTAATTAAAATATTAAAGGGTAAAAGGTCTTAGTTGCAATATTAAAATTGTAGTATCCAACATGTAGTAGTTATAAAATTTGTAACCCAGTTCATTCAACCCGGAAATTTTATCTTCATTTCTTCTAATTTACACTTTAAACCTTGGTCTTTCCATGACTTATGGAAAGACCGTCTTTCAAGAGACGGACTCTAAAAATTATCATAAAATTATATGGGTAATATGCAGATATAACCCTATATGTTGAGGAAAGTGCAAATATAACCCTGAGTTATTTTTTAGTGCAAATATGACCCTATCTATTACACATAAGTGCAAATATAACCCTAAAGCCACTATTTCGGCGTTGACTGGTCATTTCCGGCCATTGACCGACTGGAAATGACAAAAATACCCTTTTAACCTAATAAAAAAATTTAAAAAGACAAAAATGCCCCACAAACTACCCTCCAGCCACCTCCAATCCGCCGCATGTTTACCTCCGGCCATCTCCCACCGCCATGTTCAGCTCCGGCCATCTCCCGCCGCCATGTTCACCTCCGGCCATCTCCCGCCGCCAGCCATCAGTCCATCACCTCCTTGGCACCATCCCCCCCTCCAGCACCACCACAATCCCCAGAATCGGAGAGATGAATTGGAATTGGACCGAGCCTACATCAAGCGCCATCGAAGCTCCTAAACTACCAACACTATAGATGCTTGACCCCAACCTAACTTCAACAGTATCTGCAACTATACCATTGCTAATCATTATGAACACAAAACCCATTCATCCAAAAGAAACTAAAATTGACCAAGCCATACCAAAATTGAGTCAATGAAAAAATAGTCGTGTATAACCTTAACAGAGGCGCATAGCTCTGGCACGGATTTATAATTTGCTAGTTAGTTAATCTACTGTGAAATGTATGTCTTTCACCAAATGTATCAGCAATTGAAGAACACACCAAATGAAGAACACACGTGCACCACAACTCACCAAATGAAGAACAAACCTGCACTACCACACGAACCCCTAATCTGTCAGCAATAAGTTCAAGAATGGCTATCCTGGGCATCCAATTTCGCCTTTGGTCCCAGGTTGTCAGAAGCACGGTTTCAATTGATTCGGTGGCCATTGAAACCCAGAAGACCGATTATTCCACCGCCGCCCTCCTCCTTTCGCTCGCCACCTCCGCCGCCCTCCACCACCAGACCATCGATTCTCGGCGCCACCTCCCTCTTTCTGAATCGGTCAATGGTCAATGGCCCTATCCTCGCCTCTACCATCACCAAGCCCCGAATCCACAACACCACCGGTGAACCCCTACCCGCGAGCTCTCCGCCACACCATCTGCAGATTGGATTCAGAGAGGGAAGGAGTTTGGAGCGGGGAAGAGAAAAGGAAAGAGAAAAGAAAGGAAGAAAAGAGAAAAAAGAATGGAGCGGAAGAAAGAGAAAAGGGTAGAAAATGGTGCTATTTCCATTTTTTTTAAAAAGAATCCGTCAGGGACAAATCCGTCATTTCACTTCATTCCGGCCACAAACCGGCTAAAAAGGTTATATTTGCACATAACATGAATAGGTAGGGTTATATTTGCACTTTCGAACATCGCAGGGTTATATCTGCACTTTCTTCAATTACATAGGGTTATATTTGCACTTCTCTCTAATTATATTGATACTTACATAAATAGATAGAATTATATTAATACTTACTCAAGTAGAAAGGGTTATATTGATATTTACATTTAGTCATATGTCTGAACACTTGCAAACGAGGGATTCTTCGTCGTAAGAGGCCGCAAAGGGCATTGACAAAGAAGGTTGCGTAGTTGGAATTGCTTTTTCGGGAACAACTTGGACCCCGATTCGTTTCCTGCCGTCTTGGACTTCGTACCTGGGGATGTGGCCGTCATAATGCAGACCATCACATCACAAACGCATTGTCGTTCCTTGCACCACCCAACTTCTACTTCTTACTCTCGCCTTGACTAAGTCAACGGACCACATTTAGTTGCGGAACCATACCAAAAATATTAGGGGGTGCTCAGCGAAATCATCAATAAAACGAGTGAATTGTCAAGACAGGTGGTCTGTACATAATTTATGTATATGTTATTTATTTTTTATTTTATATATTATATTTATTAAATTATATATAAAATTTTAAATTTGTAAAAATATTTATTTATATCATATATTTTTATATTTTCATCTTCAAATACATATTATTACTTGTTTTAACTTATAAAATATAATATTTAAATTTTATAAAAAATTACAATATTTAAGGTAAAATTCCAATGTGAACTGTCCTTAAAGTTATGGAAAAACCGTCTTTCCTGACAGTTGCGCTTATAAAAAAATTAAATGTTTAAGTGAAATTTTTTCTTAATTAGGCCAACTAAAAATTTAAAATTCAATAATTCAAACTAATTTTTTCGTAACTTATTACATATCAAATGTTTTTGAGTTCGTCTCTTGAAAGGCGGTCTTTCCATAAGTTATGAAAAGACCAAGGTTTAAAGTGTAAATTAGAAGAAATTAAGATAAAATTTTTTGGTTGCATGAACCGGGTTATAAATTTTATAACTACTACATGTTTCATACTAAAACTTTAATATTGCAACTAAGACCTTTTACCTTTTATTATTCCAATCAAACCTCGTCTTTCCATAAGCCTATGGAAAGACCGTCTTTCCCAAGACTTTGCCAATGTTTTTTCAAATAATAATATAATTATAAGCTCAATAAATTTACAATTTAAACGATTCATATTCATTTAACAATTAACATTAAAATTAGTAACAAGAAAAATATATTTCAAACTAATTTTTTCATAACTTATTATATATCAAATTTTAATTTTCAAATAATAATATAATTATAACCTCAATAAATTTACAATTTAAACAATTCATATTCATTTTACAATTAACATCAAAATTAGTAACAAGAAAAATATATATTACTAACTTACATATTAGCATCTTTTAAATATTAGACTATATGTATTAGCCTTAAAATCGCACACCATATCTTCTATTAGCAGATTTTTTAAAGAGAAAAGTGCATATATAACTCTACCTAATTCAAATAAATGTAAAAATAACCTTTTGATAATTGAAAATGCAAACCCTAGATAGTTTATGTTCAAATTTACCCTTTCCGGTAGATTCAGACCGAAATTGAGTAAAAAGTTGATTTTACCCCTTTGGAAAAAAGAAAGACTAAATTATTTTTTTGGTCTCCTACAAAGTATCTTTTACTATCTTTTGGTCCCCAGTTGCAAAACAACCCTTAGATGGTACCCTACAAATTCAAAACATTGTTTCTGGTCCCCAATCCCAGTTTTCGGCAAGATTTCTGGTTTTTAGGCTCACGTGCAGGTCATGTGCCATTTTTTCCGGTATGGTAAGGGGCAATTTGATAATTTCACAAGGTTGCAATTTTCTCTAAATTAAAAACATTTGCGGAAAATAATTTTTTCTGTTTACTCCGCCGCCGCACTGCGCCCTCCGCTGCGCCGGAGAGAGTTCGACGCTACCAAGCCGACGCCGGAGAGAGTTCGACGCTACCAAGCCGACACCGGAGAGAGTTCGACGCTACCAAGCCGACGCCGGAGAGAGTTCGACACTACCAAGCCGATGCCGGAGAGAGTTCGACGCTACCAAGTCGACGCCGGAGAGAGTTCGACGCTACCAAGCCGAAGCCGGAGAGAGTTTGACGCCGATGCCGAATGGATATTGTGTCCGAATTATCATTGTGTTAGAATTGATGCCGGAAAATTTATTGGGAGCACTAGCACTGGAATTGATGTCGTTCGAATCACAAAATTAGATGATACAACTATATCACTGCAATCATCCTAACAACAGGCCATCATTACCAACCTAGCTACATGAGCATATCTCAAACACGTAGAGTTCACAGAATTCACTACAACCACAAAATACAAGTAAAGATGAACCATTTCATACCCTGAGACGATCCGAGAGAACCGACAGAGTGATCAGTTTGTATTTCGGAGCCTTGGACAGTAGCTTATTGTACGTAGCCTTGTCGAACAACACCATGTTGTTTACCTTCTCCTTCTGCTTTCC
This sequence comes from Rubia yunnanensis, assembly GCA_037428765.1. Taxonomy (NCBI): domain Eukaryota; kingdom Viridiplantae; phylum Streptophyta; class Magnoliopsida; order Gentianales; family Rubiaceae; genus Rubia; species Rubia yunnanensis. The sequence continues at coordinate 87,747,166 of CM075068.1, forward strand.
CTTGCTCAATTTCTGCAACATTCGAACAACACGTACAAACAAACATTAGAGATCCAAAAAATTGTGCATTAATCGATCGAAGAAAACAGAGATAAAAAGGATCCGACCTTCTTCTTCTGCTTGCCGCTGCCGGATTTCGCATGTTTGCATGTTTTGTCTCATCATTGTTCAAGTTCAGAATACTCCTCCCCTTGAAGTTGAGAATCAGGAGCACTCTAATTTGGTAGATTGCCTGAAATCAACAAAGATATCTGTAAGATCCATTCCGTTTTCATCAGACTTTTGGTGTTAAAACATTAGCATTTCCTACCTGAACGATTAAGTTCCTCCACATTATGTTTGTCACAAGAGGTTCCCTGAAAGTTCATCGAAATTTGAGGCCATGAACAAGAAGAAGAAGTCAGAAGAAGTTGTCTGGAAAAGAAGAAACCACCTTCGACCAACTGGAGTTCGCTGCATAAGATCGTCGGTTGGAGGCTCAGTAGCCAATGCCAGTGCTCCCAAAGATCGTCGGAAACATGAAACTGATATCGGTTACACCTAGGAAACTCATACACTAAATCAATGGTGAGATCTGAGGATGATTCGATCGGCATCAATTCCAGTGCTAGTGCTCCCAATAAATTTTCCGGCATCAATTCGAACACAATGATAATTCGAACACAATATCCATTCGGCATCGGTGTCGACGTCGAACTCTCTCCGGCGTCGGCTTGGTAGCGTCGAACTCTCTCCGGCGTCGGCTTGGTAGCGTCCTCTCTCCGGCGCAGCGGAGGGCGCAGTGCAGCGGCGGAGTAAACAGAGAAAATCATTTTCCGCAAATGTTTTTAACTTAGAGAAAATTGCAGCCTTGTGAAATTACCAAATTGCCCCTTACCATACCAGAAAAAATGGCACATGACCGGCACGTGGGCCTGAAAACCAGAAATCTTGCCGGAAATTGGGTTTGGGGACCAGAAACAATGTTTTGAATTTGTAGGGTACCATCTAAGGGTTGTTTTGCAACTGGGGACCAAAAGATAGTAAAAGATACTTTGTAGGGGACAAAAAAAACAATTTAGTCAAAAAGAAAACAATTTTTTTTACTATTTTGAACACAAAACTCCCTAACCCTAATTGTTTCTCCTTTATAGGAACCCTTGGCCGTCGTTCTCCTTCTCATTTTCTCTGAAAAGAAAATTGAATTGCTTCTTCAAACCTTGGTAATTACAAACCCTTGGTCGCAAGGGCCGGTTCTGGGTGGCGGGGCAAAGCGGAGCAGTGAGGCTAGTGGATGGCAGGTCTGGGCGGTTAATGGGAGGCAGGGCGGGGCTGATAGAAGGCATGGAAAAGCGGAGCGACGTGGCTGATGGGTGCAGGTGTGGGCAGCTGATCAGTGGTGAGGGCGGGGCTGGGTTGCTGATGAGTTGTGGGGGCGCGACGGGGCTGATGGGAGACGGGGTTGATGGGGGGGGGCTGATGGGTGGGGGAAGGGTGGCAGATGCGTGCGGGGCTGATGGGAGGCGGGGCAAGGTGGAGCGGCAGGGCTGATGGGTGGCTGGTCGGGTTGGGGCGGGGCTGATGGGTTACGAGCGGGGGGCGGACTCGAAGTTGCCGGCAAAGTCGACCACCACACTCTTGATTTGAACCTGCTTGTACTTCTCCTTGATCGTGTCAACCACGTCCTGGAGCTTCTCCAGATTCTGTTCGATGAGCACTAGGTTCAGACCCTTCCCAAGGCCCGTATTTCTTCGGCTGATGATGCAGAAAATGGTTGAATTCCTAGCTGCGGCGAAGGCGGTGGAGCAGTGGCTTTGGTGGCGGAACAACGGTGGGGCAAATGACATTTTTGTCTTTCAAATTTTTGTATTAGGCTGGAAGAGTATTTTGGTCTTTCAAATCGATCAAGGGTCGGAAGGGGGCAGTCAATGCCGAAATATAGTTTTTAGGGCTATTTGCACTTATGTAAAAATAGTTAGCATTATTTTTGTATTTTAAATTATCTAAGGGTTATATGTGCACTTACTAAGTATATAGGATTATATTTGTATATTTTTTTAAAGAAGTTAACAATCCATTAATACGTTTGATTTTCATTTGAAACATTTGAAACTGCACAAAACTAAATATGTTAATAACGTAAATATTCCCCCCACAAAAGTACAATAAGATAGGGATAGAGGAGCTAATTAGCTACTCCCTTCGTCGTACTCGTATTGGTTAATTTGATTTTTGAGATTTAGAGGCATCAATATTTAAATATTTATATATTCATTTATTGTTATTTGAAACAATAATAACTAAAAATATAGGCAAAGTCTTGGGAAAGACGGTCTTTCCATAGGCTTATGAAAAGACGAGGTTTAATTCGAATAATAAAAGGTAAAAGGTCTTAGTTGCAACATTAAAAATTTAGTATGCAACATGTAGTAGTTATAAAATTTATAACCCGGTTCATGCAACCCGAAAATTTTATCTTAATTTCTTCTAATTTACACTTTAAACCTTGGTCTTTCCATGACTTATGGAAAGACCGTCTTTCAAGAGACACACTCAAAAATATATGTTACTTATAACTTGATAATAGTTTAATATAAATAATAATAAAATTTTATGATTGAAGTTGACTTAATTTAACTTGCAAAAGTTAAATTAATCAATATGAAATGAATTAGATGGAGTATACTTTTGCCTAGAATAGTGAGCTTCTTTTTAATGAATTAAAGCAAAGGATCCGAAAAAAGTGCCTTTAATAATGAACAATTCGGTCCATCTTCAGCTTTTCCTTAACTCCAATACTCACCTCTGTCCTACTAAATATTAGTTATTTACATTTTCATGGTATTCAATGACGTGTTTCATTGTTAATATCTTTAATTACATATAATATTTTTATATAAAAAATAATATTTAGAAAATAGATGTTAAGATGAATCTAACAACACCCCACGTGATATATATATATATATATATATAATCCCCATTGAGTGATAGGTATATTATAAATTGATTAGTAAAACTATACTTGCTGACTTGTGTTCCTTGCTTTACTACTCATGTGTTCATGCCTGTAAATCGTTTTGGTTTAGCCCGTTGAGAGCAGGTGGCTCGTTTAGGGTGGTCCACGTTGGCGTGACTGTAGCATAAGCGTGAGATACACGTGATTGGCGTGATATAGTAAAACTTATCAATTATTAATATATTTACCATGGGAGAAAGGATTAAGAAGTTTTTGTTTGGAAGCTCCAGTACTATAAGTACAGGATCTTTATCTTCTTCAAACATTTTGCAAAGTCATGAAATACAACAAATTTTACCAAATAAAACATTAAGATCAATATACCAACAAGGAATACTAGAATTTAATAAATCATACTCAATCAAAATACATGAAGAAATAATACCAATGAACCAAGAAGTACAATCAATAAGATTATTATCATCCCAAGCCATTAGAAAATACAAAGAACAAAATTTTAAGTTTTTACATTTTGGACTAGTTCAAATAGCATTACATCCCTTAGTAAGATTAGGAATTAATACACCAATATTCATGGCATTACGAGATGATAGACTAATAAGATATAAAGACTCGATATTAGCAATGGTTCAAACTAACATATGTAATGGAACTATAAGATTTGAATGCATTCCAAACTATTCAGTTAGTCTAACAGACCCTCATATAATGGATTCATTAAAGTTAGATATACAATTAAAACAAGATAGAATAGTCAATGATACAGAACATTTTGTACTAATTTATAGAGTTTATTTTAAACTTATGCAATCCATGATTCCCACGGCATTAAAATTAATCCCAACTGAAAAGGATGAGTCAGTCTATGTGACAACAAATTCTAATAATATTTCAGTAGAAACACCTAAGTTATTAAAATGGAATGAAATTACTATTCCTATGGAAATATTAGCAGAAAGACCAACAGTAATTCAAAGAAATATAAGAATAACTGAGCCTTCTGAAATAGAAGAGCAAAATGATGGAAGGATATTAATAAAATTTAATAAATCTATGTCAGGTAGATATAATTTACAATCATCTAGATATGCAAGTATGGATAATAATTTAATTCATAGACATAGGCATTCAACATCAGACATTCCAAATCAATTTAATGACACAAGGGTTAGATATTCTGCCCCATTACCAGAAGTAATACCAGATTCAAATTCATCAATAGGTTCACCAACATATAGTCAAATGAGACCATCAGAAATTAATATGATGAATACTGTTAGTGAATTTAAAATAAATAAGGCATATTTAAATGAAGATTACTATAATCAAGAAAATATTAAGAATAGATTATGGTTTGAAAAATTAAGTATAGAAACTAGAGAACATATTAAAAAAGAATTTTATGATGAATTAACAGAGAAAAAGATTAGACAAATGAAGTTTTTCATGTGGTTAGGATACTATTTAAAAAAGAAACAAATAATAAAAAAAGAAGATTTTTTAGAAGTTCCAGTAATAAATGTCCAGTCTAACCTTTTTAAGAAATGGAAATTAACAGATAATACAGTGGTTAGTTCTATTCATCCACCACTCCAAACAGTTAATATTGTTACAGAAGAAACTACAATAATTGCTTCTCCATTTAAATCAGGTAGACCAGACAAAAATACAGACTTAGTTAATTTAGAAGATATTAAAAAAATCTATCAACAGAATAATTATTCCAACCAATTATTACATACTGTAGCTAATCAAGTTGATTTTATTTCAACAAAATTAGATAATAAAATACCTAGTAAAACAGAATTATTTACAAACCCATTTTCAAAACCTCATTTTCAAGCATCACCTTTTTCGAAAAAGATGGAAGAATCATTATCGTTAAGACCAGATAAACCTAGTAGTTCAAAACAAATAGGAGTTATGTCAGGAACAAATCCATTAGAAGAATCCAATAGTAGTTCTGAATATTCTAGTAACTCTAGTACAGAGTCAGAAAATGAAGATAATTTTGAAAACCAAATAAAGGCTATAGAGCAACATTTTCAAGAACCAATACAAAAACCAAACATGACTATTAATAAATTAAAATATAATTGGAAAAATAGTAGCACAAAACCCTATTATTCAAAACCAACTCCACCAGATCTTCAATATGAAGAACAATTACATTCATTTAAAAGTTATGATGGTGCATCAATATATCAATGGAATATTGATGGATTATCAGAATATCAAATTTTAAATTTATTACAAGAAATGGGAATGGCAAGGGTAGCTTATAAAGCTTCCATAGCCTCCTCAGAACAACAAATTGTAATGTTGTTAGTAACAGGTTTCACAGGACAATTAAAAGGTTGGTGGGATGAACACCTCAACCTAGCACAAAAACAAGCAATTTTAAATCATGAAGTAGAAGAAGCCCAAGGTGAAGAACCTAATATTCAATTTGTTATGGTTCCAGATGGTTCCACATTTTTATTATATACTATATCAATGTATTTTGTTGGAAATCCAGCAGAAGCATTAGAAAGTTCAAAAATATGCTTAACAAATTTAAGATGTCCAACTTTAACTGATTTTAAATGGTACAAAGATATATTTTTAACTCAAATATTTAGAAGATCAGATTCTAGTGCTCCATTTTGGAAAGAAAAATTCATAACTGGATTACCAAGTTTATTTTCTCAAAGAATAATAACAAATTTAAGCAAAGCATTAGGAACAGAAAAGATAGATTATAATGATTTAACTTTTGGTCAAATATTTGCTTTTGTCAAGAAAGAAGCTTTAACACTATGTCAGGATTTAAAAATCCAACATAAGTATGGATCAGAAAGAAAGGAAATGGGATCCTTTTGCCAACAATTTGGCATAACAGGACTCAAGCCTCCTTCTTCTCAAATAAAAGAATATAAAAAATATAGAAAACATAAAACTGAACATAGGAAAAAGAAAACTTATCATAAAAATAGATCATATGAGTATAATCGTAAAAAAGATAAACAACCCTTTTATTCAAAAGAACCTAAGAAAGAACATAAGAAACATAGATCTAAAAAGAAAGAGTTCAAAAATATTCAATGTTATAAATGTAAGAAATTTGGTCATACAGCAAATGTCTGTAAAACAGAAAATAAAATAAATGCATTAGAAGATGTAGAATTAAGAAATAAACTATTAAGTATTTTAATTGATTCAGATAAAGAACAATCAAACTATGAAACAGATTCAGATTCAGATTATTCTAGTGATTATGATAGTGAATGTCCATGTAAAATCTCCTCTATTAATATGTTAAATAGTACACATGGTAAGAAAAAAGAATTATTAGATATAATAGAAAAATTAGGAGATTCTGAAAATAAAACTGAGTATATTCAGAAATTAAAAAATTTAGTAACAGAAGAAAATAAACCTAGGATAACAGAGGCATTCAGTTTAGGACAAACCATTAAGAAATATACTGAATTAGACAAGCAAAAATCATTAATCACTTCAACAGATAATCAAGACTTAAGAAAAGAAATTTCTTTATTAAAAAATGAAATTAGACATATTAAAACAGAATTAAATGAATTAAAAGAAAAAGACTTAGAACTAGAATTAAAATTAATAGCATTAGACACACCAACTAGTTCCGGTATTGATATTTCAAAAGATATTCCAAATGATCAACAATTTTTTGGTGTCATTAATAAAATTAATATGGAAAAATGGTATTCTTTAGTTACCATAGGAGTCCAAGATTTTAGTACTACTGTAGTTGCATTGATTGACAGTGGAGCAGATCAATCATGCATAAGGTCAGGATTAATTCCAAGTAAATATTTAGTAAAAACAAATGAACAGTTAGCAGCAGCAAATGGTACTCCAATGCTTATTAGGAAAAAATTATCAAATGGATACATCAGGAATAATGATTATTGTATTAAACATTCATTTTTAATATTAGAAAATGTATCATATGATGCAGTACTAGGAAACCCATTTTTATATCAAATAACCCCTTTCAAAAAGACTCAAAGAGGAATTAGTACCAAGATATTAGGAAAAAAATTATTATTCTCTTTTATGAATCCTCCTAGTCAAATTGAATTAAACTTATTACAGACCAATTCAATATATAAAAGAATATGTATAATAAATAGAAAACAAAAAGATATTTCATTTTTAAAGGAAGAGTTAAGCTACTCCCAAATAGAAGAACAATTAGAACATAAAGATATCAAAGATAAAATAAAGGTACTAGAACAAAGATTCAAAAACCAAATCTGTTCGAATCATCCCAATGCATTCTGGGATAGAAAGAAACATATTGTTTCATTACCATATGAACAAGATTTCCATGAACAAAACATTCCTACCAAGGCAAGGCCTATTCAAATGAATGCAGAACTGTTAGAATTATGTAAAACAGAAATCCAAGATCATTTAGAGAAAAAATTAATAAGAAAGAGTAAATCTCCTTGGAGTTGCTCAGCTTTTTATGTTAATAAAAATGCAGAAAAAGAAAGAGGTGTTCCTAGACTAGTCATTAATTATAAGCCATTAAATAAAGTATTACAATGGATTAGATACCCAATTCCAAATAAAAGAGATCTAATTAATAGACTATCCAGTGCAAAAGTATTTTCAAAATTCGATTTAAAATCAGGATATTGGCAAATCCAAATAGATGAAAAAGATAAGTATAAAACGGCATTTGTTGTTCCATTTGGTCAATACGAATGGAATGTCATGCCTTTCGGATTAAAAAATGCTCCATCAGAATTTCAAAAAATAATGAATGACATTTTTAATCCTTATTCAACATTTGTAATAGTTTATATAGATGATGTGTTAGTTTACTCAAACACAATTGATAACCATTTTAAACATTTATATATATTATTAAAAGTAATGACAACAAATGGATTAGTAATTTCTGAACCAAAAATGAAGTTATTTCAAACTAAAATTAGATTTCTAGGTTTTAACATACATTTAGGAACAATAAGACCCATCCAAAGGTCTATAGAATTTGCAGATAAATTTCCAGATGAAATCAAAGATAAAAATCAACTGCAAAGATTTTTAGGATGTGTTAACTATATTTCTGATTTCTTTCCAAACATTAAGATTATTTGTAAAAAATTATATGAAAGACTAAAAACAAATCCTCCTGTATGGACAGAAGAACATACAAACTTAGTAAAAGATATTAAACTAAAGGCAAAATCATTACCATGCTTAGGAATTCCACATTCAGATGCATTCATGATAATAGAAACTGATGCATCAGATATAGGATATGGAGGAATATTAAAACAAAAACATTTAAACAAAATATCCATAGTAAGATATTATTCAGGATTTTGGAATAATACCCAGAAGAATTATTCAACAGTTAAAAAAGAAGTTTTGAGCATTGTTTTATGCATTTCCAAATTTCAAGATGATTTATATAACAAAAAGTTTTTATTAAACATTGATTGTAAATCAGCAAAAGATATTTTACAAAAAGATGTCAAAAATTTGGTTTCAAAACAAATCTTTGCCAGATGGCAGGCTATATTATCTGTTTTTGATTTTGATATTGAATTTATCAAAGGGAAGGACAATTCTCTCCCAGATTTTCTAACAAGAGAATTTCTTACAGGACACAATGAGTAATGCATCTTCCAGTTCGTCCACAGCAAAGAAGAGCTCTGATTATGAAATTCCTAAGCCTATTAGTCCAACAGTTACTCCTCAGCTCAGGGCCGAGGATTTTCCTCATCTAACCTATTCACATATAGCCCAAACACCTCATGCTCGATTAGTCCAAGAACCAAACTCTCAAACACAATCCAATTTTACTCCCCTCAAAAGAGCCCATACATCATTACCCAATATCAAACCATATGTTAAAAATTAGGGTCAAAGTTTACAAAATTTAACTTTGAAAAAATAAATAAGCAATTTTTAGTGGGATGGAGGGAGTATGTTAAACGACATCGTTCGACGTCTCGGTAAAATTTTAAAAAAATAATTAAAACAGGACTTTTTCTCCGAGTAAGGGGTGGTCAAAGCAGAAAGAATTTCCGATCAGTGGCTATCCACCATGTGCTACTACCTTAGTCATCAAACCCAGGGTGTGGTTGCGCACCCTCTAGCCCTCCTAGTTCCGTCCCTGCTTACATTTCTTAATTCTCATGCATTCTTCAATTTCTCTATATTTGATACCACAATTTTAAATGTTTGAATTTAGATGAATGAAATGAGTGAATAAAATTGAATTTAGAATATAAAAGGTAAAATGAGAGGACGAAATTGAAGAATCTTGCTTGAAATAAAAAGAGTGCCAATACAAAAAATAAAACCAAATTACACAATAACAAATACAGTAAAATGGAGGGAGTACACCTTTTAGTTTCATTATTTAAATACATCAATTATTATGGGAGGGAGGAGTATATAATTTAATAATTGTGACACTTTTAAAACTTTCTTTCAAACTTCTTGAAAGGTAAGAAGGAAGTTTATATCTGTGCATAATAGTCCAAAGTCAGACCTATCTTCTTCAACATTATAAAAGGCCTTGATCAATATTTGTGCATCCCCTCTAATTGTATCTGGATGTATTTGAAGATCAATACATTTAGTAATTCATGTCTCCAGGCCGATGCTTCGGCAAGTTATGCTGTAAGCATCTGATCTATCCTGGATGATTCACCGTATTTTCATGGATTGTCTCCCTCTAAGTTTTCTATGTACCATCCAAAGCATGTGAAGTCCCTTGCTGTAGCTGCATCAACGAAGATAGTGGATTCCCATGCTGCATTACATGATCCAATAGTACGATGGATTCTAAAACAAACAAATAGTGTAGTACATTAATTAGCACAATATCCAAAGACTAATTACTTGTACTTTTACTCATGGCGCTCAACTCCACATTTTGTAACTCAACCCAACTTTTAATGAAATACAATTTTATTTTATTTTTTTTAAAAAAGGAAGTTTAGAAAGTGATGGGGAGGGACAGTTGTGTATGCATGTATGGTAGTCTGGCGGATTTTGATATATATTAATCTACATTAATGGACGCTGATGCGAGAAATTTTTTTTGGGTTGAGGGTGGGGGTGGGGGTGGGAGGAAATGGACATAAATGAAATAAAATTAGTACATGTCCTGAATAAATGGTTAGACGTACTCCCTCCGTTGCAACTGATTCTGCATACTTTCCTTTTTGGGTGGTCTCACGTAATTATGCACACTTACCCTTTTAGGAAATATTCAACATTATAAAAGGCATAATTACCCCTAAAATCTTAAAATTTTACCCCATATACCCATCCCATCCATACTACCCTTAAACCCCAATTGAGCTCACCCTACCTCTCTCTCCTCCTGATCTTCAACATCACCCCCCTCTTTTGCCCCTTTAATCCAGCCACCTCTCCATTTGCCCATCAGCGCCACCATTTTTCCCCGCCGCCGCCTCTCCTCCATTTGCCCCGCCACTAGTCCTTATAGTTCAGAAAACCTAATTTCTTCTTCTAATCCATGTCGCGAACTTCTTTGTTTAGATTGGACCACTACAATGTGGCCAGCACAGGCGAGCTTCACCTGCGATAACGGAGATTGTGACGACGAAGCTTCACCCGCAGTGACGGACGCCTTACCGGCGACAACTTTGAGAGCGACACAGCTTGGAGCTAATGCGGAAGAGCGTGGCAAGGTCGACTCGGAGAAGAGGCGGAGAGAGGAGAAGAGATGAGGCGGAAGCGGAGAGAGGCGCCGAGAGGAGGAGGCAGAGAGAAAAGGTGACGGAGGAGGAGGAGATGTGAGGCAATGAGGCGGAGGAGGAGCGGAGGTGGAAAGAGTCGGTGGCAGATCTGGGAACAGTGGAACACAGGGAGAAGACATCAGGAAGAAATTAGCGTAAGAAGGCAGGGGCATTTTTGTCATTTCACACAAGGGAGATTCTTAGAGAGAATTTCTCTCTGTGCAGAATCCCCTGGGATAGAGGGAGAAGTGTTTTTAAATAAAAATGAATCGTCTCTAGGAAGAGAGTTTATAAAGAAATCCCCTTTCTATTAAATTTAATTTTACACAATGTGCAAATATATCTTATGATATGAGATAAACTCATTTACACTGATGCTCTAACTAAACATTACAATTTTAATTAAAAACTTTAGTAGCTAAAAGAGAGATACACAAAGGCACTACTCCCCACGTCCCAACTCAAATTTCATGGAATGTTTTTCACAGTTATCTATATATATGTTTGACCATTAATATGTTTAACTAAGTATAATAACGACAAATAAAAAGTTAATATTTAGAAACTATTTATTACGACGAATATAACAATATCACATATGATAATGTTACTATTTATATATTTATTCAAATATGTGGTCAAAATATAATAAAGAATAATGTCAAATAATAAAGTGTGAAATTTGAGTTGGAACAAATGAAGAAAGAAGTCAATATTACAGTACTAAATGTACTAAACAGAGGCTCATGTGAACGAAAATGGCGCACAAAAGATAGGTGGACAATTAACAAAGGCTTTGATAGTTTTTATCTCACATTCATCCTATCTTCGGTCCGCTCCAAGCATCCCGTGTAATCTGCTTCAATGATGAAATATTTATTCAATAATAATCAACTTCTATCTATAACTTTTGTTTTCTTTTTACTTTAAGTAGTATTTATTTTTGTCATCATTAACATTAGTATAGTTGAACAAATTTTAAGTGAATATATATAGGTTCATACGAGCAGATACTGTAGGTTTGGAATAAGTATAGCTCAAGATAATTTCTGGAGTCATCGGGTCTTTGTAATTTTTGGACTGCTAATTGGTCTGGACTAGGATTACTAATTGACAATGGAAACTGATAGAATGATTTGCCGTAATGAATTATATTATTGATATATGAATATATAGAGAGTATAATAGATGTGTAATAAAGAAAGAACTCTAGTCATAATAAATCATAATCTAATCAGGAGTTTGATTTATTCTAAGACCCCCCCTCAAGCGAAGCGTCAGATGCTCGCCGACGCATAGCTTGGACCTGAAGAACTCGAACAGCGGACGAGAGAGCCCCTTGGTGAAAATGTCTACAATCTGAAGAGAAGTCGGAACATGAGCAAAGCGCAGCTTTCCTGATGTCACCAACTCACGAACAAAATGGTAGTCGATGTCAATGTGCTTCGCCCACTTGTGCGCCACTGGATTCTGAGCCAAGAAGATAGCACTACTATTGTCGCATAACAACAGTGGAGAACCAGAAAGCGGAACCCGAAGCAAATGAGTGAGCCATACCACTTCTAAGGCAGTGTTGGCGAGAGCACGGTATTCAGACTCAGTGCTAGAGTGAGAAACAGTGGGCTGTTTCTTGGCACTCCAAGAAACCAGATTCCCACCAAGAAATACCGCATAACCATAAGTGGACCGACGAGTCTCCAGACAGCGAGTCCAATCAGCATCAGAGTACCCTAACACATCAGGAGTACTAACAGAACAAAAACCTGAGACCAAAATGAAGAGTGCCACGAACATACCGCAAAATCCGAGTCACAGCAGCAAAATGGTCATCTCTGGGATCCTGAAGATACTGACTCACCGTGTTGAGCGAGAATGCCAAGTCCGGGCGAGAGATGGTGAACTACTGAAGAGCACCAACAAGAGAACGATAAAGTGTAGGATCCCGGAATGGAGGACTGGTAGAGCTGTGAAGCTGAGAACCAGCAACAAATGGAGTAGAAACAGGTGCCGCGTCAGATATACCAGCCCGATTCAAAATATCACGAGCATGCTTTGCTTGGCCAAGCAATAACCCAGAGGAGGTAGGCGAAACTTCAAGACCAAGAAAGTAATGAAGAGCACCAAGATCCTTGATCGCAAACTCTCCGTGTGTCCGATCAATGAACTGGCGAAGAAGAGTCGAGTCATTACCTGTAAGAATGATATCGTCCACAAACACAAGTAGGTACAATAATGACGACCCTCTCGAAAGGACAAATAAAGAAGTATCAGCTGAGCTGCACCGAAAACCAAGCTATGTCAGATAGCTGCTGAAACGCTGGAACCAAGCCCGGGGAGCCTGCTTAAGACCATAAATGGCCTTTCGCAAGCGACAAACATAGTCTGGATGGACAGAATCCTGATAACCAACGGGCTGCTTCATGTAGACTGGAACATCAAGAACACTATTAAGGAAATCGTTCTTGACATCTAACTGATGAAGTGGCCAGGAATGCATGGTGTCTATCGCGAGAAAAGTCCTAACAGTGGAGGCTTTGACCACAGGACTGAAAGTGTGGTCAAAATCAAAACCCAGAATCTGCGAGAAACCCTGCGCTACAAGTCTAGCTTTGTGACGCTCAATAGTGCCATCTAGTCGATACTTGAGCCTATAGACTCATTTGGAGCCAACAATGTTGAAATTCGAAGGTCGAGGCACCAAATCCCAAGTGTGCTGACCACGAAGGGCGGTCAACTCATTATCCATGGCTGAAACCTAGGCTGGATCCTGAAGGGCAGAGCGATAGTCAGTGGGCTCTGTCAGAGAGGGGAATGCGGCAGTGAGACCATGAGCAATAATATTCGAATAATCCCGATTCTAAATGGCACCAGTAGAAGACTGAGTGGCCATCCGATGGGTACGAGGCTAGGACGACGAAGCTGGAGGAGTCGAACCAGCTGACGACACCGAGGAAGATTGATCTGCACTGACCAGAGAGTGGCCGTCGGAAGTCGCTGGAGAAAGGATGACCGATACAGGCTGAGACGTGGTGGCCGTTGGCTGAGACGGTGACTAAGGAGTGATAGCCGACGGCTTTGTGTGGTGGCCATTGACCAAGGAGCTGGGTTCGGGTCGGCCATCCAAATGGAAGATGGTGGTGAAGGAGGGGCAGCTGGAACAGGCACATGCGTGGTGGCCCCAATCGATGAAGTAACAGCTCCATAAAAAAAAGAGGAAATCTCCAGATCTAAAATAGAGCGACTGTCCGCGGAAGATGAGACATAAGGGAATAAGGTTTCATCAAATCGAACGTGGCGAGAAACATAGATACGCCTAGAAGTGGGGTTGAGACACTGGAAGCCCTTGTAACGGGGGCTGTAGCCAATAAAAACACACGGAATGGATTGCGGTCCAAACTTATCAGTAGCAATGGCATGCAGACATGGAAAAGCACGGCAGCCAAATGGGTGAAAAGGGTATAGTCAGGCACATGACCAAAAACAACCTCAAAAGGTGATTTTCCACCAAGAACTGAACTTGGCAGACGGTTAATGATATAAACCGCAAAGGAGAAAGCTTCCACCCAATAACAGTGGGGCATGGAAGAGTGAAAAAGCATGGCAAGACCAGTATCTGTGATGTGACGATGCTTCCACTCAGCTCGGCCATTATGAGTAGGTGTATAGGACGATGACATCTGATGATGAATGCCACATGATATGAAGTGAGCCCTGAAGTCGATGATTAGTAAACTCTGTGCTACCATTGGTCCGAAATTTTTTTTACCCTAGTAGAAAACTGAGTCTCAACGAATTTCTGAAACTGGATAAAGGTTTCATAGAAGTCCGCCTTATACCGCATCGGGAAAAACCACGTGAATCGTGAAAAATCATCGATGAAAATGGCATAATAAGAAAAATCACCTGCCGATAAAACAGGGGCTGGTCCCTACAAATCACAATGCACCTTATTTAACAAACCAGTAGCGCGCTTGTCACTAGTGGAAAAAGCTAAACGGCTACTCTTGGCCATCTGACAAGGAGAGCAACTTACAGATGCCGGCATAGCGGAAGTGACAGTAATATGGCCACGGCGACTTAATAACTGAAGAGTATCATGAGACACATGACCGAGGCGAGAGTGCCACTGCTAAAAAGAAACCTGGAGCTTTCCAGAGCGTAATTCGCATAAAAAGCTGGAATCACCAGTCTCAAGAAAATAAATACCTGAACTATGATGGCATTGACCAATTATCTTCCCTGTATGCATGTGCTCAATGGAAAATGCGCTGGATCAAATATAACACAGACAGGTAAATCACGAGTAAGCTTACTAATGGACAGTAAACTTCTAGTAATCTTAGGGACCGCAAGGACATCATTAACAGAAAAACCAGAGAAATGACATTGGCCGATGTGAGAAATAGATAATGATTCACCATTTCCAAGAAGAATAGAATCAGAACCACGATAACATTGTACCTTCAAGGTGACTGGTGCGAGAAGTGATATGAGATGTAGCACCTGAATCCACAATCCACTGATTTGACGAAGAATGACGGTTGGGACCATTCAAACTGGCCTGAAACAACACATTGTCCGCAATCCAATTAGTGGAGCAATCTTCCTGAGATATAGGGCCCAAATAAACCATAGCAAAGGACCGAAAATTGCACAAAAACTAACTGGATGCTGATGAGAATTTGAGCAACTCGTGAGAAAGCGCTTCAACTCGCGAGAATTTGAGCAACTCACGAGAAACAACTTCAACTCGCTAGAAATAGCTTCAACTCGCGAGAACATGTTTCAACTCGCGAGAAAGTGTAGGACGCAAGAAATACTCTTTTGCGCGAGTCAACTCGCGCGTGAAAGTCACACGCTGGATTCTCCGTTTTCTTCGTGGGCACGTGGATCTCACCGCTGCGATCTTCTTCTTCGTAGGACTTTGGCGGCGCTGCTAGAAGATGTCGGCGGTACAATAGTGCTGAAATACTCTTGCTCCGGAGTCCAAAATACAAGCCGGAGATGGACACTTGATTCGCCGGTGACGGAGCGAAGGAAGGAAGCCGCTGGAACGCCGCTAGGAAGCCGGAAGATGACGACGCCAAAATAATTACTGCTAGTGGACGGAAAAGAGCCGCCAGATGTTGCCAGAATTTGCTGAAATTTGACCGGAAAAGAGAGAAGGAGGGAGGCGTGGAACAAGAAATCAAAATTTAGGGCTTAGGATCAGAACTTGCTCTGATACCATGATAGAATGATTTACCGTAATTAATTGTATTATTGATATCTAAATATATAGAGAGTACAATAGAGGTGTAATAAGGAAAGAACTCTAATCATAATAAATCATAATCTAATCAGGAGTCTGATTTATTCTAACAGAAACCATAATTTTGAATCCCCTAGCCCTTATAGGACACTTAAGGATTTTTCGGAAAACAGAAACCACATGATGCAGTCACTTAGCATATGTTTCAGTTCACTGATTATGTCAAAACTGGAACACCCTATTATGCTCTTTGACAAACAGGATCACATGGTGTGGACTCTATTTACCACATGTAAGTTCTTTATCCAGTCTGCTTATGAACTGCTTATGAACAAGAAACAAGTGTCAGGACTGGAAAAGGTATGGAGCTCAATTTTACTCCCAAAAGATTGCAATATCTGTGTGAAAAGTGATTAATAAACTGCTCCCAGTGGATGATATATTGCAACCTATGATGATTAATGTTTCTTCTAGATGCCCTCTCTGTTTCAACCATGAGGAAACTCTTAATCATATTTTTAATATCTGTCAAGTCACTGAGAAGCTATGGAAAAATACTGCTCACTTGCTGGAAATAAATGACCATACTTGTGATCATATATTTGACAAATTATCTTGGTATGGGTCGAACACAGCCTTTTCAATTTTTTTTTCAGATCTTACCGTCTTTAATTTTTCAGATCTTGTTCAGATCCTAGTGTGGACATATAGATGCTTATTAGTGTATGATAACAAAAAAGTGAGGGCTGACAGTATGATTCTTGAATTGAACCGTATGTTGGCTAATATTTTAACTGTACATCCTCAGGTTATATATAGAGATTGTGATTCTTTGGTTTTAAAAGGACTAATTCCAGTGCAGAGGCAACCAAAAACTAAAACCATTAGAGCCTATAAATGGGAACCACCGGACATAGAGTATAAACTGAACACTGATGCCACATACTCCCTTTTATCTTACTCTAAACTGGACTAATTGTGAGAAATATGGAATGCACAGTAAAATGGCAACAATAAGTAGTATACCATCAGCAGACTCGCCATTAGAGGCTGAACTCTTGGCCATTAGAGCGGGGCTTAACTTATGTATTCAAAATAACTTCTACCCTCTGATAATTGAAACCGACTCTATACAGGCTGCACAGATACTACAGGGAAGTAAAATCTCACCCTGGAAGATCAGAAATTTATGTTGGGAGATCAATGATGCTGCTGCAAACATAGGCGCCACGTTTCAACACATTTTCAGGCAACAAATCAGGTTGCGCACGAACTTGCACACATGGAACTCGGTCTGGATACTCAGCTGATCACAACCTTACAAGCACAGGACTTCAACCAAAGAGTCAAGACAACAATCATGGCGGATCAGATGAGACATCCAAACATTAGAGTCAAACACTAAAAGAACACCTTCCGTCACTATTAGGCTCATCCAAGGAGTTATATATAACTTTGGTTTTTTGGAGATGTTTTCAAAGGATTTTTTTGGCTAGAAAATGTTAACACTTGGGGTGGAGGCATTTCGTTAGAGACACAATCCTTTCAAACCAATATACATAGCGCCGCTTTTGTCTTAGAAGCGCGGTCACGCCTTTATAATAGGAGAGTTCTCAAACCTAAAAGAGCTGTAATGTTTTTTGGTTACAGGGCTAGGGGTGGCCAATATATACCCCCCACCTACTAGGTGGTTTCTATTAAAAAAAAATGAAGAGACATGAATTCTATTCCCTCTAACCCACTTTAAATTATTCATTTATTTTTTCTCGGTTTTCAATGAGCATATTGACCGTAAATATCTCTAGTTACCTATAATAGGGTCACATAAGAAATTGATATTTATAAAATATATGTTAAAATAAATCTTAACAATAACTTACATGATATTTTTATTATTTATACATTAATTTATATTTATGGTTAAAGTTTACAAAGTTAGAATCCAAAAAAATAAATAAATAATTTAGAGTGAGACAGAGTTAGTATATAATATGGAGTAAGTAAATTTTAATATTGTATCTATTATGAATCATGAGATAAAAAATATAAGAGATGGTCTCTTGTGAGACAACCTAAACTTTAGGCAAGTGCCTTTATGCAATTCTAACAATAATATAATTTCACGGACTTATCTCTAATAATTTACAAGGACGCATCTCTAATTATTTTACAGGGATTTATCGCTAATAACTTTCCAGAGGCTTTTTTGTCCACTTTCCCCCCATCATTTTCCCTCCAACTGCCATTTGCAAAAAAAAAAAAATCATAAAAATTTCAAAAAAATATTTAGAAAATGTTTTAATAATGTAAAAAATCATTATGATCAGCGAATTGAAAATTATAAATATCAGTAAAAAATAACAGAACATTAACGAAAAATTATAACACATCAACTAAAAACTGTAGTAAAATATATATAAAAAATCAAATAAAACAACAAAAAATGTATGAAAATTCAAATAAAAATCAACGAAAAATTGAAGAAAAAAAATGCCGACTACAAATAACAAAAAATAACCTGAAAATTATAAAAATATCAACAAAGCTAATTTGTCATTTAAAAAAAAACTACAAACATCAACCTATATCACCCAAAAGCTAAAAACATCAATTATTATCATCTAAATTTCACTCAGAAAATGAAAAACGTCAACATAAAGAAGAAAAACACTACAAAAAATCAACCATATCACCGGAAAAAAACTACAAACATCAATCCCCTATCACCTAAAACTCATATAGAAAATGAAAAACATCAACATGAGAGAAAAAAAACTAAAAATATCAACAAAAAAACTACAGTACCTCGAGAGTATAAAGTATTCACTCTGAAAATAATAAAAGATCAACAAAATATTTTTAAAATAAAAAAACTACAAATATCAACCTACATCATCCAGAAGCTAAAAACATCAACTCCTATTACCAAAACCTCAGCCGAAAAATGAAAAACATCAACATGAGATTTTTTTTTTCAAAATAAAACTACAAATATCAATCCATATCACCTAAAAAAACTACAATACATCAACTCATATCAATTAAACATCACCCAAATAATGAAAAACATCAATACAGGATAAAAAAGCTACAAACATCAACATAAAGCTACAACACCTCAAGAATAAAAATTCTTCAAAAAATAGGTCCTGGTGAGTTTTAAACCCAGGTCTCAAACCTTAGAGCCTAAAGTAATATCACTACACCAAAGACTATTATTTATTATATACTCAATCAAATAATATTAAAGCTCAACATGTACATAAAGAACATAAATTCTTCAAAAAGAAAGTCACCAACAAGACTCGAACCCCTGATCTTCAACCTCATCAACTAGAGTACTAACCACTAGCCCAATCTTTGATAGCAATAAAATCAGTCAAGTAAATACTGAAGCTCAGCAAGTATTTGAAAAAAAGTGAAACACAATATTAAACCTAACCTATCATGAGGAGAAGCTCATCGCCGTTTGCCATTCGCCTTTCGTCGTCGCTGTCAACCTCTGCCGTCGTCAAATGCGTGCATCTCACGACAAATGCATTCTTCTTCATTGCAACGTTAGAAACATAGACGCCTGCAACTTCTTCTTCTTCAGTCGCCTTCAACGTCGAATTTGAATTGAAACTCGTCATGGCTTGCCATCGCTCGCAGTCGTCTTGCCATCGCTTACCATCGCCGTTCAAATATTAAAATCCTAGCCACGGTGCCTCGTCATCGCCAATAGAATCCAAAAACCCTAGCCTTGTCGCCACACCATCGCTCGCCGTTCGAATCTAGAAACCCTAGCCTTATCGCCTCGTTGCTTCGTCGCCGTTCGAATCAACCTCGTTGACTCGTCGTTCTTTCATCGGTGTTCACCTCGTCACAGTGCCGTCGTTCAGATCACCCTCCACGACCAGAAACGTTAATCAATCGAGATCAGAGGAGCTCACCTCCAGCGAAGCTTCGATCTTGATCTCGATAACCACCATGGAACGAAAGGTGAAAGATGAAGAATCACAATGGAAGAGTGGTGGCATCGAGTAGCGGAACAGTGGCGTTAGGTGGCAGAACAACAATGGTTGGTGGCGGTTATGAATTTCCCATCGGAGGAGAGAATTTTGATTGGAAAAAGAAAAATAAAAATTCTGAAAATTTTGTGACATTTATAGTGTTTTGATAATTGCACAGCAGGTTCCTGAATGTATTAACAAATTTGGGAAAAAACTCCACCCCAAATTAAGATTTATATTAATTGCATAATAGACCCTGACTAAGGTTTAGGCTTCATAACACAAAACTTTGTGAAAATATAAATACTAAATAAATATAACTGTGAAAAGATTGCAATCTTAAATATATCAAAAAACGCTCTCTTCTCTCTCCTTCGCAACCACCACTTCTCCACCGCAACGGTAACAACGCCACCATCGCCACCACCGTTAATCATACACTCCCTACACCATACTCACCTTGATATGAGCTTGATCAAGCACATCGCCGCCATGGCGGCAAACCGAAGCTTTGCCCAGGCATTGCTAGCCAAGAGCCCTCTAATCACCACAACCCTTCCCGCTACACTAAACCTAAACCCCACACTCCAATTCAAAGGGGAATCTTCAGTACTATACTCTCCAGATGAAATCCAACAATTATCAAGCCAATACTCGAATGCCCTAATTGGGAATTTCCCCAGAGGAAGGCCATCCATGGTAAAAATCGAAGTAGATTTCAAAACTGTGGGCTTCACCGGCAGATATCAACTAGGAGCTGTGGATTTCAAAAATGTATTGATACACTTCGAGGATAAGGAAGATTTCCAAAGATGCTGGATCAAGGGGGTCTGGGCTTCCAATGGAATTACGATGAGGGTACTAAGCTGGACACCAGCCTCATCACGAATCCTCAGTTGTCCCATCCTGGCTCATTATCAGAAATGTCCCACTCTACTACTACAACATCCCAGCAGTCAAGCAATTGGCAACCAGATTGGGAAATACATAAAGATGAACCTGGTAACAGAGAAGCTTACAAGACCATATGCTCTGAAAATATGTGTTGAGGTAGACCTTCAAACATCGCTCCTCACGCATATCAGGTTAGGCTCAACTGTTGAAAATGAAAAATATGCAATCGAGTATGATAATCTCCCTTCATACTGCTCTCACTGTAAGAAGATAGGCCACTCCATTGAGAAATGTAGAATTGAGCACCCTGAATTACCCACTAGACACCCTACTAAACATAAAGCCCAAACCATATACCAGCCAATAAGAAAAAAGGCTGTTTCAAATCATCAGGATTTGGGTAATAACAAAGTGATAAATGTTGAAACTGCTGGTTAGGATTTGGGTAGTAGCAGAGGGATAGATGTAGAAACTGCTGGTCAGGATTTGGGTAGTAACAAAGGGAAAGACGTAGAAACTGGTGTTCAGGGATCCAGTGGTAGTAAGGAAAAAAATGATAGAACTGGCCAGGGATCGAGCAAAACAAGTGAAGAAAAGCAAAATCATAAGGATGCTCAGCCTGAAATAACCCTAGCTGAAAAAAACCCACAACAAATTATGCTTACAGATCCAGGTTGTATCATTCTGGACAATATTAACACTGTTGAGGAGGTTACATTAGGCTCAATAAATACCAACCAGCTGCTTGGAACATGCCAAAGATGACATCACAGGTATCTCTCTAAACTCCCATGTCTCAGATCAGGAGAATAACAATTTGTTCATGCATTCATGCAGGTCTAGCCCTCAAAACTCAAATAGATTCAAGATACTAAGCAATGAGAAGGAATCTGACATTGGGGAAAACTGTGAATCAAGTACTAGAGAGCTACAGCTGGAGCAGGTAAGTAAACCTATTCCCAATCTCCTAAATCTGACACCACACAAAACAAGGAAAAGAACCTTGTTTAATAGACTCAACAAATGAATCTAGGTTACAACTCAAAAGGCAATACTAGCCAGTTAACATGAATGATAAAGCCATTACCAATAAAATGCAGGTTTGGAATCTTAGAGGCCTTGATACATCAATTGATAGACTTAAAAGATTGCTAAATATATATAAAATCCAGATTTTATGTATCCTTGAACCAGAACATAATCCAGAACTGTGCTTAAGTTACAAAGTAAGACTTAATTTTGATAGTCACCACAGCTTTGTAAATAATAACATATGGTTAATGTGGAAATCTAATTTCAGATTACAAGTTATATCTGAAGCTAGCCAGTACACAAAGACATGTATCTCCAACCATTCTTTTCAATCTGACATGTGCGCATACTTTATACATGCTTCAACAGATAGAATAACTAGGAGTTTACTATGGACAGAACTTATAGCACATCAGGATAATAATAAATTACTGATTGGTGATTTTAATGCTATGAAATCTATACAAGAATACAAGGGACCAAGTTGTCCTAACAGAAATAGCATTAGAAACTTTAATAAGTTCATTAGTAAAAGCCAACTCACACACATCTCAACAGTAGGTAATACTTTTACATGGTCAAATATGAGAAAATCACATACTGTAGAGAGACTTGACAAGGCCCACGCTGATACTACATGGATTGACAACAACCCTAATAGTTCTATTCATGTTCTGAATAGAAACACCTCAGATCACTGCCCTCTGTTACTCAAAATAGGCAGCAGGCTTCCCTCTATCCCAAAGCCTTTTAGATTCCTAGACGTATGGCTAACTAGAGCTGACATCAAACAATTAATTCAGTCAAACTAGTCTATACAAATCAGAGAAAGAGGAAAGAACAGATTCTTCCTCAAATTAAAAAAGATGATAGTTGTACTAAAAACTTGGAACATAGAATGCTTTGGAGATATTAATGCTAACATAAAAAAGGCAGAAGAAGATGTCAGACTGCAAGAAATTGCATATGGCATTTCTAATTCTCAAACTGACCTAATAGATCTAAACCACAAAAATGCAAAGCTTTGGAAAGCTTTAAATGAGGAGAAACTGTTCTGGAAACAAAAAACGAACCTTAAGTGGCTAAAAGAGGGGGATGAAAACACAAAATTCTTCCATGCTTCAGTTAAAGAAAAAAGGGTTAGGCAAAACATAACAAAGATAAAAAAATCTGATGGCTCTTGGACTGAAGATCCAGCACAGATAGACACTGAAGCTATTACCTTTTACCAGAATCTCCTAACTGGTGAGGAAAATCAACATTCTGACTCTTTCCTTCCTCACTTCATGAGCCAAGTACCTAGTATCATTAATGACCTAGATAACCAGAAGCTAACCCGACCACCAACCATGGATGGACTCAAATCCATTGTATTCTCACTGAATCACAGTGGATCCCCAGGTCCAGATGGCTACACATCTGCCTTCTTCAGAGAAAGCTGGGAGATAATAGCTACTGACCTTCTTGAAGCAACCTGTGACTTCATGAAAGGCAACGCCATCCCACCTGGAATTTCAAGCACATGGATATGCTTAATTCCTAAGAGAGACATACCTATAACTTTCTCAGATTATAGGCCAATCTCCCTCTCCAACCTCACAAATAAGACATTCTCTAAACTCTTAGTTCAGAGAATATCTGAGTTTCTGCTTGCCCTGATTTCTAAAAATCAGTCAGCCTTCTTACAAGGTAGAGAAATGACAGATAATGTCATTTACCTAAAAGAAATGACAAGATTTTTAAACAATAAATCAGGGGCTCCAAATTGCATACTTAAATTAGACTTAGCAAAGGATTTTGAAAGGGTCAAATGGTCTTTCCTAAGAAATGTCTTACATAAATTTGGCTTCTCAGAAAATTTTATGAATCTGATTATTATGAATCTGTCATCAGCTTTCTTCTCTGTGATTATTAATGCCAAACATGCAGGGTTTTTCAGAGCCACTAGAGGAATCAAACAGGGAGACCCTCTCTCACCCATTCTCTTTAACATATTCTCTGAAAGAAGCTTAGATATTTCAAACTACCTGCAAATGCTGTAAACATATCTCACCTTAGTTATGCAGATGACACAATTTTATTCTTCCAGGCCACTAAATTAACTTTAAAAAGACTTAAACAGTTTTTAGAGATGTTTGAGTCAACCAGTGGTCAAAAAATAAATTTTGAGAAAACAGATTACTACACCAGTAAACATGCAACCCGGGGAAATGAGAACATGATCAGAAACCTACTTGGAGTTAAAAAGGGATCTTTCCCTTTCACATACCTCGGATGTACTATATACATAGGAAGAACAAAAGCTATACACTTCCAGCCTTTGATTGAAATGTACGACAGGAAACTTAACTAATGAAAAAACAAATGGCTAAGTGTTGGAGGTAGATTAACACTCATTAAATCAGTTATGTTCTCCATCCCACAACACCTTTGGGATGTAAGGAAACCTCCTAACTTAGTAATCACTAAGTTAAAAAGAAAGCTGAGCACTTTCTTTTGGGGTACAGTAGAAAATAGGGATAAGAAGGTGTGAAAAAGTTTCCCTAAAATGTGTTTCCCAAAAGAACAGAATGGAATTGGTCTTAGATATTTTAAGGATATCATTAAGGACTTTTCACTCAAACTATGGCGGAAATTCCAGTTAGGATTGGCACCTTGGACGCAGTTCCTATGGTCTATTCATCCCAACCAAAGAAAATCTCAAAACTGGAAAAGAATCACTGAGGTTAACCACATTGCAGAAGCTAACACAAGAGTAATTTATGGGAAAGGATCTGCAAATTTTTTAACATCTAATTGGACTTGTTTTTTACCTATCCAGGATCACTAGATCCCACTAGATAATTTCCCTTTTGATATGACCATTGCCTCCTTCATCTCCAACAAAATGAACCTCATCAGTATGTTGGAAAATTTGCCTAACATCATGTTTACTTTCATACATGCAGCACAGATTCATCAACACAGAGAAGATAGGCTCATTTGGAAATCGGACAGCTTGGGACACTTGACTTTCAAGTCTGCTCATGATTTGGTAAGCAACAAAAAAAAGGAATTCTAAATAAAGTCTGGTTTAATAAATTGCCAAAAAAGATCTTTGTTTTCATGTGGAAATTGGCAAATGCTATTTTACCTTTTGATGACATCCTTATCTTCTCTAACTTCAGTCTAGCCTCAAAATGCCCATGTTGCCTTAACTCTGACTCTCTATCTCACTGGTTTAACTCATGCAATCTAGCTATCCAGATCTAGAATTTTTTTGACACTCTACTTGGGACTAGATCACTAGTATTTGACACTATTTTTGATAGACTGACCCATTACTGGTCCCTAACAAGTTCCACCAAGATCCACAGAACCTTTATCACTGTAATACCATCCTTCATATGTTGGAATCTATGGAAAACAAGTGTTAGAGCTGTCCTAAGGCTGTACTACAGCTGTATATTTTGTGTGTTATATATAGGATGTATTTGTGCTTATCTGTTTATAATTAGGGGATATAGTTTCCTAGAATAGACCATAGGATGTGTATAAATCAAGGCTTTCCTGTGAATAGAAGGATCGAATTCTCTCTGCATTATCTATGGTTTACATGGTATCAGAGCTCTAAAATTCAGAACCTTCGAACTTTAGATTCAAAGCCTCTGAAATTCAGATTCAACCCTTGGCCCTTCACTCGCATATCTTCTTTCCTCCTCAGATTTGTTCTCGTTAGCCTTTGTTCTCCCTAGCCATTATCCTATCCAATGGCTGAAAATAAGTCTGAAAATAAGCCTGAAGTGGTTTCGTCTGAAGTGGTGTCTGTGATTTCTAAAATTACAGACAGCAAACTGAATGGTTACAATTATTTGGAATGGAGCAAGATGGTTAAGTTCTATTTGCGCAGCACCAATAAAGATGATCATTTGATTAAAAACCCTCCAACATCAGAAGATCAGAAGTCAACGTGGCTCAGGGAAGATACCCGTTTGTTCCTGCAGATTCGGAACTCTATTGACAATGAGGTAATTGGCTTAATTAGTCATTGTGACTCAGTCAAAGAATTGATGGAGTATTTGGAATTTTTATATTTGGGAAAAGGCAATATTTCTCGAATATATGAGGTTTGCAAGGCATTCTACCGTGCTAAAAACAAGATCAGCCTCTTCTGGACTATTTTATGTCTTTCAAGAAGACATATGAAGAGCTCAATGCGTTGCTGCCCTTTAGCGCTGATGTGAGAATTCAGCAACAGCAACGAGAGCAGATGGCTATAATGAGTTTTCTAGCCGGACTTTCTCCAGAATTTGAATCTGCTAAAGTACAAGTTTTGTCTGGGGCTGATCTCTCCTCCCTGCAAGACGTTTACAGTAGAGTTCGGCGCTCAGAGAGTACTCCACCTTCACCAGTCAACGGAGCTTTAGTTGGCCGCAACACTTATGGGTCAGGGAGCACCCATGGTTATAGCGGACAGAAAGGTGGTGCAGCATATGGAGGAGAAACTGGACAGACAAGTACTGGAAGTACTTTTTGCAACTATTGCCGAAAGCCAGGCCATACGAAGTTTGAGTGCAGAAAGTTGCAGTATAAAAATCAGCATAAACCCTCTGCTAATGTTGCCACCACTCATGGTACCTCAGAACGGCAAGTTTTTATCTCTGGAGATGAATACGCCAGATTCTCACAGTACCAAGAATCACTCAAAACATTTTCTCCCTCTGCTGCAGTTGCCAATTCAGGTAAATCCACCAAATGGGTCATTGATTCTGGAGCCACGGATCATATGACAGGTAATCCAAACCTCTTTTCTTCATACCAATCTGTTTCCAGCTCTCCAGTTACATTAGCTGATGGATCATTATCTTCTGTTCATGGCTGTGGCATTGTTAATCCAACCCCTCTTCTTTCCTTATCATCTGTTTTACATTTGCCAAACTTTTCTTTCAATTTACTCTCCATTAGAAAAATAACTCATCAACTTCGGTGTTGTGCCTTATTTTTTCCTGATTATTGCTTGTTTCAGGATCTTATGACGAAGAAGATTATTGGTAAAGGACATGAGGTTGAAGGTCACTACATTCTTGATACAACTCCTTGCTCAAGTGTCAACTCTCCCTTTCAAGCACACTGTAGGTTGAGCCATCCATTTCTTTCCCTACTTAAAAAGCTTTGTCCCCAGTACAAGTCATTACCTTCCTTAGACTGTGAGTCATGTCAGTATGCCAAACATCATCGTATTAGCTCAAGCCCTAGAGTCAATAAACGTGCAAGTACACCCTTTGAATTAGTCCATTCTGATGTTTGGGGTCCCTGCCCGATTTTGTCTAAACCTGGATTTCGGTATTTTGTTACTTTTGTGGATGATCATTCTCGTGTAACTTGGCTATACTTAATGAAAAGTCGTTCTGAATTGTTTTCACTATTTTGTACATTTTGTACTGAAGTTAAAACTCAGTTTAATACTTCGGTTCGTACTTTACGTAGTGATAATGCTAAAGAATACACATCTGGTGCATTTCAAACTTTTCTAGCTAAGAATTGAATTATTCATGAAACTTCTTGTGTTGACACTCCCTCGCAAAACGGGGTGGCAGAACGGAAGAATAGACATCTTTTAGAAACTGCCCGTGCTCTCCTTTTTCAAATGAATGTTCCTAAATCGTTTTGGGCTGATGCAGTTTCTACCGCATGTTTTCTCATTAATCGTATGCCATCCTCTGTTCTTAATGGTGATATTCCCTACAAAATTCTTTTTCCAAAGAAATCTTTGTTTCCTATTGATGCGAAAATATTTGGAAGTACGTGTTTTGTTAGAGATGTTCGTCCACAGGTCACTAAATTAGATCCTAAGTCCTTAAAATGTGTCTTTCTTGGCTATTATCGAGTTCAGAAAGGTTATCGGTGTTATTGTCCTAAACTTAACAAATATTTGGTCTCTATTGATGTTACTTTCTTGGAAGACACACCTTACTTTCCATCTTCATCCACTCTTCCTAGTCGAGAGGATGATAATCTATTAGCATATTCAATCACTACTCTTACATCAGAACCAGCTCATCCTACCCCAGGTCTTACCCCTACATCAGAACCAGCTCATCCCCCTACATCAGAAGAAACTCTTGTCCAACCTGACCCACCCAGCTTCCACCCTCCTATTACCCAGGTTTACACTAGACGCAAGCCGGCATCATGTCCTTCACCAATACCTGCTTCGTCATCTGATCCAACTTCAAGCGATGATCTTCCAATTGCTTTACGCAAAGGTAAACGAGAATGCACTTATCCTATTTCTACCTTTGTTTCTTATGACCATTTATCATCCTCTTCTCGCTCTTTTGTTGCTTCACTTAGTTCTATTTCTATTCCTAAAACCGTCCGTGAAGCTACTTCACATCCTGGTTGGCACGAAGCTATGATTGAGGAGATGAATGCTTTAGATGATAATGGTACATGGGATTTGGTTGATTTACCTACAGGGAAACAGGCTATAGGTTGCAAATGGGTGTTTTCTGTGAAGTTTAATCCAGATGGGTCAGTTGCTCGATTGAAAGCACGCCTAGTTGCTAAGGGTTATGCTCAAACTTATGGTGTCGATTATTCTGAGACATTTTCTCCTGTTGCCAAGTTGACATCTGTTAGATTGTTCATTTCCTTGGCAGCAACTAATAATTGGCCCTTACACCAACTTGACATTAAAAATGCTTTTCTCCATGGTGATCTTCTGGAAGAAGTGTATATGGAGCAACCACCTGGTTTTGTTGCTCAGGGGGAGTCCGGGCGAGTGTGTCGCCTTTGAAAATCTCTGTATGGTTTGAAACAAAGCCCTCGTGCTTGGTTTGGCAAGTTTAGTCAGGCTATTGAGAGATTTGGCATGGTGAAAAGCAAGTCTGACCATTATGTATTTTTTAGACACTCAAAGGCTGGATTGATTATACTGGTAGTATATGTAGATGATATTGTTATCACTGGAAGTGATGCTGGAGGAATTTCAGGGCTGAAATCTCATCTTCATAATCAATTTCACACGAAGGATTTGGGGGTTCTAAAGTATTTTCTAGGTGTTAAGGTGACTCAGAGTAAACAAGGTATATTTCTATCTCAGAGAAAATATGTCCTTGACTTACTTAGTGAGACTGGCAAATTGGGGGCCAAGCCTTGTCATGCTCCAATGATTCCTAATGTGCAGCTTACACAGGATGGAGAATTATTTGAAGATCTTGAAAGGTATCGAAGATTGGTTTGGAAGTTGAATTATCTTACATTGACTCGTCCAGATATTGCATATTCGGTTAGTGTTGTTAGCCAATTTATGTCATCTCCTACCGTTCATCATTGGGCAGCATTGGAACAGATTTTGTGTTATTTGAAAGGAGCACCAGGAAGAGGTATTGTGCATGCTAATCATGGGTATAGCCGAATTGAGTGTTTTTCAGATGCTGATTGGGCTGGCTCGAAGATTGATAGAAGGTCTATTTCTGGTTACTGCATATTTGTTGGGGGAAATTTGGTCTCATGGAAAAGTAAGAAACAGTCAGTTGTGTCACGGTCTAGTGCGGAATCTGAATATAGGGCTATGGCACAGGCTGTTTGTGAGATTACGTGGATAAAACAATTGTTGACTGAAGTAGGGATTACAACTTCAGTTCCAGTTAAGCTGTGGTGTGATAACCAAGCTGCTATTCATATTTCAACTAATCCCGTATTTCATGAGCGGACCAAACACATTGAAATAGACTGTCACTTTGTTCGTGAGAAGATTCAACAAGGCTTGATTGTTACCTGTTATGTCAAGACTGGAGAACAACTAGGGGATATCTTCACAAAGGCTTTGAATGGTGCTCGAATAAACTACCTATGTAACAAGTTGGGCATGATTAACATCTATGCTCCAGCTTGAGGGGGAGTGTTAGAGCAGTCCTAAGGCTGTACTACAGCTGTATATTTTGTGTGTTATATATAGGATGTATTTGTGATTATCTGTTTATAATTAGGGGATATAGTTTCCTAGAATAGACCATAGGATGTGTATAAATCAAGGCTTTCCTGTGAATAGAAGGATCGAATTCTCTCTGCATTATCTATGGTTTACAACAAGAAATAGAATCATTTTTGATAACATCAAACCACTGCATAGAAAAATCATCATAGACATAAAAAATGATATTTCCTTAACTTCCTCGCCAAACCTATGTTTTCTAAAAGCATGGAAGACCAGAAATGGGTTAACATGGGGCTAATCAACACACTTAAACCACCACCAAACCAACTATTAAATGCATTAGGTGGAATAAACCAACTGAGGGGTTTAAAGTAAATGTTGATGCATCTTGGCACCAAAACAGCAAGGTTCTTTTGTAGTTGCAGCTATTAGAGTAAATGTGGTATAAGCATTATAATTAGAAACTCAGAATGTTCTTTTATAGCTACAACTATTAGAAATACCTACTGTGCCTCTAGTTTACAAGCTGAATTGTTAGCTATGCAACAAGGGCTGACTTATGCAACAGAGTTAAATCTGGAAAACATATCAATAGAAACTGATTGCATAAATGTTGTTCATGCTGTTAATGACTCACTTAAAGCTCCATGGAAATCCTTTGAAATTGCTTCTCAACTGACTCTGGAACTTGGAAATATAACGGTCACACACACACTCAGAGAGGGCAACTTAGTGGCTGATAGACTGAGAAAACGTGCAATCAAATCACAACGAAAAAACCTCAGTTTTCAATAGCTTGACCAGAGAACAACGGGCCTTATACATTTGGATAAAATCAAACTCCCAGAAATTAGACTTGTTTTGAATGGATGCTACAGATATGTTGTGAATTTTCAACAGGATATATACACAAGGAGAAGGCTGGAAGCAGTTTTTCCAACAAGGAGAAAAGGAATTCGAGCCCTCGACCCATCATCCCTCGAGGCCTCGAACTGTGAAGCACTCGACCCAGACATCTCGAGCCATCGACCACTCGAGCCTCAAACACACAAGCCCTCGACCCCGAGCCCTCGAGGGAACGACCACTCGACCCATCAAGCCCTCGAACAGTCATGCATTGGACCCGAGACCTCTAGCCATCGAGCACTAGAGCATCGAACTCTAGAACCTCGAGCACTTGAGCACTCGACCCGGAGACCTCGAGCCGTCGAGCACTCGAACATTGAACTCTCCAAAATCCATAATCCAACACTCGAGCCTTAGAGCCCTTGGGGCTCGAAGGGGCGACTCCGTATACCATAAGCCTTGACACCTCGAACAAGGTGGGGAACAAGAAGAGAAGACACAAGATAGAAACAGTTTCGAAACTTAATTACCATCACTCAAACCATTTCTGACTTAGAGCCTTTTTGGAGATCTGGTCATTTAACCATGTTAACATGAAGGGTGGAGACATGGAATATGGAATCATCGCCAAAAAAGCCCTAAGTATACTTTCGCTCAGATATTCTGACAATCACAAGTTATCCTTTTGTACAAAGTCTTCAAAACTATTTTGAAGGTAAGCTTTTTGTAAACGATTTTTACCATTTCAGTTTTGGAAAACCTAATACATATCCCTCACATTAATATAGGTTAATTAGAAAAAAAAAGAAGAAAAGATTGCTATCCAATCAAAATGCCATTCCCAGGTTAAGGAAAAAGTACATTTGCACTTCAGTCTACTGAATTATTACTTCAATAATAACGCTACTGTACAATCGCTTAGTGGATAGGATCATTGACTATTATGCTTATACTTTAATCAAAATGTCCAGATTGAGGGGGCAGGTTCATGTTACTAATAATAGTACTAATATTCTTTCCGTCCCTTTCAAATCCGCATAAAATTCATCTTTTCAATAAAATTGTCTAACTTTGACCATATATTAAAATAGATATATAAATATTAATATTATTGTATAAAATATTGTTAATTTTATCGTAATATATAATTTTTTAATATTAACTTTTATGTGTCATCATTATATGTAGTTGTATATATTCATAATCATATTGAAAACAATAGGCTCTTTTTTTGTTTTTTGAAAAATATTTTGTGCAAGTTTGTATATGCTGAAGGTAGAAGAAGTCTAACCAAGGTTCTTGTTGGCCAATAAGAACCCAGAAAGATGGATTAATGTTGAATACTTATAACCACCATCATGACAGACCAACCTTAATTAATACAATATAATTTATACACCAAACATGGCTAATGTGATTAAAATTCTGAACATGGTAAGAAAGGATGTCTTTAGGAAGGGCAATAAAATTTATTTTAAGCAAACCATCAAAAACCAATCTCTCCCACAACTTTAATCTGGTTTGCAGTCAGCAAGCAAGACATCTTTTCAATCTTCCCACGGCTAAATTTGGTAGTGAAACCCTTCTCAGCAATGAAAGGAAAATAAAAAATTCACGAAACATCACACGCAGAACTTAAAACATCAATAACAGAAAGTAAAACATCAAGTCACATGAAAAAACATCAACACCTAAACTAATAAACACCATAGATAGTCTTTAAAACATCAACAAACCTTGCATCATCATTAGAATCAGCACCACCAAACACAACCGCTTTCCCATCACGTTTCCCTTTCACTATCATCTTTGAAAACCTTCCCACAGGCTTCTTCACAACCACCACCTCAGGTTTTAGTTCAGAATCAGAACCACTCGAATCTTCTTCATCACTTGGTTTATCAACCCCTTCCCCACTTTTAGAATCTTCAGATCCAGATTCCTTAGATCGAGAGCTCCCATCATCATCATCTTTACCTTTTGATGCTTAATTTCCAGACTTCTCTTTATAATCAACCACATTCTCAGCTCCAATATTTGCATCAATGTTGTCTTTCACAGTTTGAGTGCCAGGAACAGTACTGAACACCTCATAATCTACAAAAATTAAAAATATCATATCAGAATGGTAAAACACCAAAAAGTGATATTTAAAAAGCAGAGCTATAAAAAACTAAAACAAAAAAAACAAATTCTACCAGATAAAATGATGTCATCCACATCAGCATTCATAACAGCTTGTTTCTCACTAACACCAAATTTCAATTTTTTTATCAGCAACTTTCTTGTTGCCACCGTTTACTAAGATAAAAAAAAACTGATAATTAGACCTTGGCATCATGAAAAAAATGATATAAATTTGAAATAATCAACTAAAAATTATGAAACATCATACCATAATGTTAAAAAAAAAATCAAATCATAAATTTAAAACAGTACCAAAACATTAAAGTGATGAGAATAAAACATTGAAAGAGAGAAAAAAAATTTAAAACAAAAAATTTAATATCAATACCTTTGCAACTGACACCCTCAACGGCAACCTTAGATTTCTTCACAACCACAGTCTTCCGCAATATCCTCCTCTTAGGCAGACTCTCAGGACTAGTTGCTTCACCTCCAATAACATCATCCTTTTTTGATTGCTTCTTCGAACCAGCATCATTCAGGGTTTTTACCCTTAGCAACATGAACAACTACAAAAAATTAAATATCATATCAAGTTGCATAAGGAATGGGAATAGAACATTAAAAGGTTAAAAATTTCAAAACAAATAAATTAATGTCAATACCTTTGCCATTGACACCCTTAGCAGCAACCTTAGATTTCTTCACAGCCACAGACTTGCACAACATCCCTCTATTAGGCGGACTCTCAGGATTAACAACTTCAACTGCAACAACATCACCTGATCCAGCTTTATCAGCAAGACCAGGACCTGATTCAGACAGCACCAGCTCCTTCTGAAGTTTCATCTTCATCAACCAAATCAAGCTTTCTCTTGCCTTTCTCCTCCCGTCTCCTCTTTGCAGAGGAGAGTCCTGAAACAGAACAACTGCATTAATAAAAGTATATAAAACATTAATATACAACATTCAAAAAAGTAAATAAAAAAGGACCTAATATCAAATCAACATTAGGGCCACCCCTCAGTCGTTGTGATTGTTTCACAGCACAACCACCAGCAATAGTTGCATCTGAAACAACAAATGTAATTATACAAGCATAAAAATAATAATGCAACACACATTAATTTGGCAAAAGGATAACGGGATAAAAGAAAATAGCTACATATCAACATACAGGAAACCATCAATCCGAAAAAAAACATCAATCTAAAATACTAAAACATCAATAAGACAAAGACATTCTTCGTAGGCGACAAGCTTATGAAAACTAAAAAACTGTAATACATCAATAACATCACACTGGAACTAAAAGCCAAACTGGAGCTATAAAACATCAAAAACTGCAAAATGATACCAAAAAAGTACATGATATATATATATATATATATATATATATATATATATATATATCCTCATTTAAAACCTTAGCCCAAATCACAAACTACATCACACTTCTAAATTGAAACATGAACCTAAACGGACACAACATACACAAAATCTATGACATACACCTCTAAAAAATAATCGTACCATCCAACAAAAAGCATATCAAACTGAAATGTATATTTCATAACCAGAAATTAAAACATTTCTCAGTAAACTTAAAACATCAACATACCAGCTCAAGCAGGAAATGACAAATCAAATACATGAAAAGATAAAAAACAAAACCTTAAGCACAATACATGAAAGACGCAATAGATGAAAAATCACACTAGAAAGACATAATAGATGACTGATCAACATGAAAAGAGTATAAGTTAAACATTAACAAAAACCTATAAAACATCATGTCATAAACTCACAACATCACAAAAATCTGAACAACAATTTACGATTAAATATTGAAATAAATTCAAAACTTCCCGCCAAAAACAAAGACAAACAGGAAATACCTTGAGAAGATGCTCGTTTCTTTGCATTTTTTATGACATGAGCATGACTTCCTTCAGAGAGATCATCATAGCTCTTCACAATGTCTAGAAGAATATCATCTATGGATTCAACAACAACTTTCTTCTTTGACATCGATCTACAAAGCAACAACAAATACACATAAATTAACACACAACCTAAAGAAATTATCACACACATTTAAGACAAAAACGAAATCAATGCAAAATCCAAACAAAAACAGTCGAATAACATCATATACAACCAATAAAACACAAAAACACTAACAGCTACTGAACAAAGAAAAAAAGACAGCAATCCCCAAATATGAGTACAGTGAAGGACAAAACCCTAGAAACTTCAAAGCGAACATAGTAAAGGAAGATTGAACTACATAATCAAACAAAAAACACAAAATAAACACTTAGGAAACCTACACAAAGCATAGAACATCACATGCATCCAAAAAATTGGAAAAAAAATCAATACGCACAAAAAACACTTAGAAAATACATTACCCTGGAAGATAAAATACAATGGGAAGTTGTCCGATCTTAGATCGTCAAAACCAAAAGGAAATCAGCAAAAATTGCCTGAACAGAAACACGGCTTCAATCCGTTAAGTGCGAACTTTAAATGAGGAAGAAAACTAAAGCAATGACCGGATAAATACAGGAAATCAAGCGGTTGTAAGAATTGTGAGCGGTTGTAAGAATTGTGTGCGGTTGAATTTTGTGAGAGAGCAGCAGTTCATATTTTGAAAGAGAGAAACGGTTCAACTTAAAGAAAAATCGGCGATTGTAATGAGCATAAATTTGGGAAAAATGCTACAATATTTAATATAGGGAAAAGTGCAAAAATAACTTTATGAGATTGAGGAAGTGCAGGAATGACCTTGTAAAATTTGAAAGTGCGTAACTAACCAATCTTTTGATCAAATTGTGCAGTTTTACCCAATTTACACTATTCTGGCATTGACTGAACAACTTCAGGCATTGACCACTTATGAAAAGAGAAATATATCCCTAACCCTAAAAAAATTGAATGATTATTATATCCTAAGCTTCTTCATCAACCGCAAAACCCTAAGCTGCTTTTTTAGCTACAAACACCAGTGCCACCGCCGAGCATCACTGCGCTGCCATCGAGCACCACCGCACCACCACCGAGAACCACCCCCCCCAAGGCTATCCCACCCGCTCTGCCGCTGAGCCTTTACTCCCTGCCCAGAACCACCGCCCCCTGCCCAGAACCTCCGACCCCTGCCCAGAAACCCTAGCTGCTAGGGCATCATCGCCTCTCTGCCTCTTTTCCCGCTTGTCTCCAGCACCACCTTCATGCCTCTAATGCCACGTCCCTAGCACCACCACTTATGCAGCTTCTGAAGCACTAGATCCGCCCTTCCCACCACTACCTCCACCCTGGCCGCGCCGCTCTCCACCCTAGCTTCACCTTAGTGAGTTAGTGACCCGCTACCAAACCCTAGTTCCACCACCGCCTCTCTCCGCCATGCCACCGCCTCTCTCCGCCATGCCACCACCTCTCCCCACTGCCACCACTTCTCTACTCTGCCACCTCCACCTCTCCCCGCTGCTCCCTACCCTTCAGACCCCGCGCCACCACCTCTGCACCGATCCCCTCCGCCTAGACTCATCATTCCCCTCCTCCACACCCGCCACCTCCACATTTCTCCCCCGCCACTCCTCTCCGCCACGCTCCACCTCTCCACCGCCACCACTTAACCTTAGCCACTACACTACCTCTCTCATGCCACTCCCCCACCCACCCTAGCTCCACCTCTCCCCCGTCACCCCACCACCACCACTTAAAACTACCTACTAAGTCTCCACCGCTCTGCCACACCACCACCGTGTAAAAGCCCCACCACCACCACCGCGTAAAAGCCCCCCACCACCGAGTAATAGATGCACACTACCACGCTGGAACCCTAGCCCTCCTGCTTATACCACCCTCATGAAATGGACCTGGCTTAGGCGTCTGGTTCGGAGGAGGAATAAGATTTAGGCAGTGGCATTGTGGAGGTAGAGGAAATGGGTGGCTGTTAGGGGAGTGAATGAGAGGAGCAGCAGAATGGGACACACGAGAAAGATTCGAGAATGGGAAAACGGGATAGGTGTGAGAGGAGGTTATTTTTGTCATTTCTAATTTTATTTTATTTTTGAATTTTCTAACACATGGGTATAATGGTCATTTCACATATTTCTGACCAATTTGGCTGTTGACATTTCGGTCAACAAAATCCATGATTATTTTTGCACTTTCTGATTATACAAGGCCATTTCTGCACTTTCACCCAAAACATAGGGTTAAAAACACACTTCACTCTTTAATATATATACTAGGACTAAACTGTAAATTATCACAATTACACACCCAATCGCTAAACTTTTAAAACTTTAATATGACACCCCATGCCGAGTTCTTTGCAATTTAATCAACGGTCTCACTATGAGACGGTCTTATACAAGACTTTGTCTACAAAGAAATAAGAGATAAAATCCTTGTGGAACTTAGAGAAAAGGATTATCACAAAGTTTTGATTTTTATCAACAAATATTTAGATATGATGATTATGTAAATAAAAATATTTGTAATTGGGATGAGATTTTTACTAATGCAATTATCAAAAGGTGTTAGATTAAGACTTTTTTTCCCCTCTCTTATGCCCATTTTTCTCATGTCTTCTTCTTCTATGTCGATTCCTTCTCCATTTTCTTCAATTTCTTCACCCTTGACCGTATGATTCACTCTATTTTGTGATATTCGGTTGTGCAATCCATCCTGCAGGTTTGTTTACTTGTTTTTTTCCCAGTTTCGTAACCCTAGTTTGCTTTAATCTTCTTGATTATAGATATGAAATCAATCAATTTTGGTAACCCTAATTTTTCCCGGTTTGGTAACTCTGCTTGTTAAGAGTGCATTTCTTAATGGAATATACATGGAGCAACCTGAGGGATGTATAGCACCTGGAGAAGAAAGAAAAGTGTGCAAGTTGGTCAGATCCTTATATGGAATTAAACACACATCTATTAACAATGACACCAAAAGTTTGACACTGTCATGATGTCGTATGGATTCAAAATCAAAGAGTGTGATAAATGTGCATATGGAACACATAACATGGTTATGCTATTCTGAGTTTATATGTTGATGGCATGCTAATTATGGGAACCAATGAACACATGGTTAAATTGATAAAAGATATATTAAAGTCCAGATTTGATTTAAACATGGAAAATTGTGGGTTGAGGGCCCTTGTGGTGAGGAGCGTTGGAGGCTGTAGCGATGCAGAGAAGGTGGCGACGGGAACTCTGGGCTGAGGCACAAAATGAGTCTTCAGAGAGAACTCATGAGATTCAGCCTTGGTTTCCACATCGAACAGTTCTGGAGGTGGATCAATGGTCATTTGAGTAACAAACTCTGAGAAGGAAGGATTTAAACCTTCACAAAATAACGTAAACTTATTATCAGCAAGAATGGAATGACCCATGGCATAAAGGTCATCCAACATCGTTTTGAGACGAGAATAATAATCCTATATAGACATATCATCCTAGCGCAACACATGAGACAATTTATAGTACGAACTTGCGCGTGTGAGATTATTCTGGTAAGCAAAAGCTAAGGCCTTCAAATCCTGAGCAGAAGTTTGAGATCCTACCACAACATACATAGAAGCGACAATAAGAGAAGAATACAACAAAGTCTTAATTTGGTGATTTGTCTTAACCCATGCAAAACACTCAATGGACGGAGCAACGTTGGTTATTGAGGACTCGCTAGAGGTTCCTAAAGAGGACGACAAAGATGATGAAGAAGCAGTAGGACAGGGATTCGATCCATCAACAAAGACAAGCAAATCAAAATACGATAGAGGAAAGGAAACTTACACCAAACTATGTAGTTAGATCCATAAATCAAGATGGATATCAAGTGAACTAACTACTGAAACTGTAAAGACACCATGATAGCAACAACAGAGATCCACAGAAGAAAAACTCGAAGTACCGATCAAACCGATCACACAGTAGGGGCTTGTGATCTAAGTAGCACCGGTACGATTTTGGGTACGGGTACGGGTACGTGATTCGATAAATTGAAAATTATGGGGTATGGGTACAAAATGGGTATGATTATAAATAAAAATTATATATATATATATATATTAATAATTAATCATTTCTGAATCAAAGATAATATGATTTTATATTGTAAACAATTTAAATTAAATGAAAACATCTAGTTCAAACTTCATATTTATCAATAATTAGCAAATAAACTACATAACAAGATTATAGTTCAATGTATTAAACAATAAGTCTAGAATAAGCAAACACCAACTAAAGTTCATTGTCCAAGTAAAGAAAAACATAACAATAAGCATGAAAAGTGAATGAAAAACATCAATCTTCAACAATAAACTCCCTCTCCAAGTCTGACTCATCAAGTGAGAGGCTCGGAAACTCTAAGAATCCAACATCTTCCATAGAATCAAATGCAAATTGAAAGGAGGCGGGCACTAAGGGTTTTGCAATTTTGCTCCAGATTTCCACTTTTTCCCTTTTTTTCTTATTTAGACTTTTAATTTAGATTTTTTAATTCAGATTTAATTGGGTACAATGTACCCAAATCGTACCCATGATCTTGACCGCCCAAAAAAAAGTCAAACCGTACCAGGGACGTCCCTGTACCGAATCCGTACCCAGTACGTATCCAGTACTGGTACCATGACCTAACTGCACCTGTGCTTCATAGCTAGTGATTGACAATTGACGATCGACGGAGCAATGCAAACAACTGTAAGGGTTAAGGTTTCCAGATCCAAGCGGTGATTGGCGGCAATAAAAAAGAAGAGATGAGTCCGGCGGCAATAAAAAAAGAGCTCGTGGGGGGGCGAATGGCCGAGCAGCAAAAAAAAGAAAGGGACATGCTTTTTTGGGCTGATTTTCACTGAAAAAATGGAAGAGAAAATTAAGATTTAGAGAACCCTATCTAATACAATGATAAAATGTAAAATTCACAATCATTTGTACCAGGTGCATTAGTAGTTATAGTGAATACAATACAATATTAAAAACCAAGTAAGAAGGAATTATTTATATTCTATGCTGTTAAGGAATTAGAATATTTTTACCATAATACTTGTAGATGCAATTGTATTCTATTACTTTTTCATAGCTTGTATAGGTATCATGTACTACTATATAATGTATCCAGAATTCATGAATACAGACACACAATTATTAACCTTATTTTCTACATGGTATCAGAGCCTAAAATCCCGTAACCTTAAATAGAAAATTTCCGCTGCCTTAAATATCGAGCTCTTGCTGCCGCCGGAACACCACGCGCCGCCGCTGCACTTGCCACACGCCACCGCTGCACCTGCTCCACGCCGCTGCCGCTGCCACGTGTCGACAACCACTGATGGTGCTCCGAATCGGTTCTGCCGCACGACCAGAGTTCACCAACCTTCACGCGCCGTCGCTAGTTCAACGCGCCGGTGTGTCCTGTCGATCCGATCCGTCACCGGTTATTGTACTTGCTGCTGATTTGTACCTGATTTTCCACTATGTCTGGCTCTGAAAAATGGACTAGTTTTGATGCACCTGAAGCTTCGAAGCTTCAGGATATGAGTGGTTATGATGTGATTGCAAGTTTACTTTAGCAGTTGCAGTTGCAATCTGGCCCTCAGACTACTTTACCTATTGGTCGTATGTCGACTGATCATTACTTTATTGTTATGGCGATGGTCCAGGTTTACAACTCAAACCGAACACGCTGAAAGGTCAAGAAACATCTTTAACTTATTTAACTAAAGAGTTCGTC
This sequence comes from Rubia yunnanensis, assembly GCA_037428765.1. Lineage (NCBI taxonomy): Eukaryota > Viridiplantae > Streptophyta > Magnoliopsida > Gentianales > Rubiaceae > Rubia > Rubia yunnanensis. Next base: position 87,787,688 of record CM075068.1, read on the forward strand.
TCTTGAAAGACGGTCTTTCCATAAGTCATTGAAAAAACCAAAGTTAAAAGTGCAAATTAGAAGAAATGAAGATAAAATTTTTGGGATGTATGAATCGGGTTATAAAGTTTATAACCAATACATGTTGCATAATATATTTTTAATATTGCAAGTAAGACCTTTTACCTTTTATTATTTTAATTAAACCTCATATTTACACAATTTTATGGAAATACAGTGTTTCCCAAGACGTTGCCTTAACTAAAAACTCTCTCACTTAAAAACAAAGATCTCGCCAAAAACCCTCTTCAACCTTTTCCAAACCCTAACCTTAAAAAATAAAATAAAAAATGGCAAGAGTTGGACAAATATATTTAAATTAGAGTGAGTCTCCTGACAGGCGGCCTGTCCATAAGCTTATGAGCATGCCACTTATTTCTTACCGTATACACTGAATTTCTTAAATTACATACAAAATTTAAAATTTTTGAAAATATATTTTTATATCATATATTTTTATATTTTCACCTTCAAATACATAATATTACTTGTTTTAACTTATAAAATGCAATATTTAAATTTTATAAAAAAATTACAATATTTAAGGCAAATGTCCCTGAAAACTGTGTATAAGCTTATGGAAAGGCTGCCTTTACTAAGACTTTCCCTTTAAATTATTTAACAATCTGGTAGAGATTGAATATTGAGAGAAAAGATTTGTCACAACCATAAAACATTAAAACCCAGTAATATTTTTGGCAACTGGGAAAAACTGTGTTTCCATAGGGTTTTGGAAAGAAGTTGTTTAATTAGAATAAAAAAAAAGTTTTAGTTGCAATATTAAAATTTATTATTCAATGTGCAGTAGTTATGAAATTTATGACACGATTAATGCAATCAAAAAAAATTATCTTCATTTCTTTTGATTTACAATTTAAACCTTAACTTTTTCATAGATTATGAAAAGACCGTGTTTCGATAGATTTACTCAATATTTTTTAAGATCACGCAAATATGTCATAATTTCCATTCTAAACTTTCTAGATGGGTCGTGCTTTGAAGAATTCAACCAATAAACCCATAATAATTTTTGGAAATCAATAAACCTTTAATATTGACAAGAATTGACATAGGTGGAATTTCGTACTTCAAAGATCACGTATAACCTAGGTTTGGACTCATCAATCTACTTAATTATTGTATTATAATAATCATTCTATAAAATCCATTTTTCATACTCTATTATTTAATTTTGATAAAGCACATATGTGGATACAAATAAAGCAAAGACTTGGAAAAAATCATTTTCCATAAACTTATGGAAAGATGAGGTTAAACTAAAAAATAAAAGGTATTAGTTGCAATATTTAAAATTTATTATGCAACGTGTAGTGGTTATAAAGTTTATAATCCGATTCATGCAACCCAAAAATTTTATCTTCATTTTCTCTAATTTACACTTTAAATTTTGGCATTTCCATAACTTATAGAAGTACCATATTTCAAGAGACGAACTAAGGGTTGAATTTTCTGTTGGTGATGTCATGTTATAACGTTTGATGTATAGATTAAATTATCCTAAGGTTGATCTCTGTGTAATGGATATTATTAGATTATTCAAGATTAATCTGTCTTTCTGAACATGGTTTGGACACTAGTAACACCATTATGCCCCCTCAATATGGACAGTTTTATTAAAATATGAGCATAATAGTCAATGATCCTATCCACTAAATGATTATACTTGAAGTGTTATTATTATTGAAGTAATAGTTTAGTGGATTGAAGTGTAAGTGTTCTCCGCATCCCTTTGTAAACGTGCCTTAAACTTTTCTACTGAATTACTTTTGGGATGAAGTGTATTTATAATTCTATATTTATTTTAAAAGTGGTAATATAATTCTTAAGTTTTTAAAAGTGTCAGAATAATCTTTTTTGATTGGAATAACTATACTGGTGTTGACTATGGAAAATTCGGCGTTGATCATCCCGAAAATGATCGATATATTTCTGCTTAGTTTTCTTTTCTAAAAAATTGGACGATTTTACCAAGGGCACATTTTATTATTTATTTTTTAAAATCCCTCCCCTTCCCCTGCCCTTGGTGGGAATTGAACCCATGACTTCATGGTAGTAGCACTAGACTTCAACCGCTAGGCTAACATTCAATTCCCGGTTTTACCAAGGGCACATAAGGCTAGATCAGTACTTTATATAAAACATAATTAAGATTAAATCAGTACATTTAAAAAAACATAAGCTTATATAAATATATTTTTATAAAAACATAAGGTCAAATTAGAATAATTTAAAATAATATAAGGTCATATCAGTACATTTAAAAAAACAAAGGTTGAATTAATACTTACTACAAAACTTCAACTAACAAAAAGAACACATTCTGCATTTGCTACACTAACTTTTTCTTTTTTGAAAATCATTCAACAAAAAATTCCCAACAACGATTACAATGAGTAGAATTGGCATCCATTCTAACTAGCCTCTAGGAATAACTAACATATTGCAAGGATATCTAAATTAAATATCAACCACACTGATCGTTTGTACTATTACATATTAGAGATCCCATAAAACCATAACATTGCTCTCAGGGTTATTAAGTCACTTCTTGCAAAAATCATGATCACTTGGCAGAGAGGAGCGTATCCCCCATCAATATCACTACGGCAAACAGAGATCTTCTACAACTGAACACCACTTGATCTAACTATGATATATGTTGTCCAAACTGTAAACACTTTGAAAAACACAGATATGACAAATCCAAATAAATGGAAATCCGAAGATAAAATCACAAAAAAAATTACGACACACGATATGTACAAGCAGATCGAGAACAAGGCATCAACGTGAATACTAAATCAAGTCATCATCATGAACACGCAAATCTAATCGATCAAGTCAACGAACAAAACTAATGTACGGAGACAAATCTTACACTTATTTAATAACAAAAATATCAATTAAATAAATGTTTGTTCCCCATCTCCACGTAATTGGTAGATGGGAAAAAGAAGATTGAAGAAAAGTAAGGTTTGGTGAGAGAGACGGAGAGGCTGCGATTAAATTCTTGGATAGGGTTAACTAGTTACATATAATTTTTACATTTGCTATACTAGTTTGATAGACATATAAGAAAGATAGTGTCCACATGATCCAATTCATCGTGCAACAATCAAATACTCCAATAAAAATAGATTAGATCAGACCTTTTTATGTTCTCTAACTTGATTACTTAAAAGTGAACAAATTATCAAACATTTAGCATCAAATTCTCAACAATAAATAAACACTCATAAGTTCAGCAATTTGAGCAAAATCACATCATTCAATCACAAACACATATATAATTATCTGACACATATGTAATTATATCAGACTTTAACCACTTTGAATGGTGTGATTTTGCTCAAATTGCGAAACTGTGGGCGCTTTTACCATTAAAAATTTGATTCTAAATGTTTGAAAACTTGTTCATTTTTCGGTATCAAGTTAGAGTACGTAAAAGGTTTGATCCAATCTAATTTTGGATATGCATTTGATTGTTGCGGGATGAATTAGATTATGTGTACACCATCTCTCTAAGTCTATCAAGTTAGCATTGCAAGTGTGCAATGTGTCTTTTTTGTTGGTTAAAGTTTTGTAGTAATTATTGATCCAACCCTAGGATTTTTTTTAAATGCACTGATATAATCATATGTTTTATAGAAATTGCTGATTTAACCTTATATTTAATAGGGTAAAGTCATTCAATTTTGTTTTAAATTAGTAGGGGTATTTTGGTCATTTATGAGATGGTCAACACCAACATTTTCATAATGAATGTTAGAGTTATTTTAGCACTTACAATGAAAACATAGGATTATTTTGACATTTAACAAAACTTGAAAGCTACTTCCGAAATAAATGTAAAATTATAAATGCACTTTGCCCTTTTTTTTTTTGAAAATAAATGAACTTCATTGATTTACCAAAACTCATTTATGTACAAGCATCCTTCTCCTATTCTCCTATTCCGCCAAAACCATCAAGTTTGCCACTTTAGCCCGTAATCTAGGTTTAATCCATGCTCTAACCACTAAAAATTCAAGTATTCCATTAGTAACTCCTATCTCCTTTTGTATCCTACCAAAAAAAATCGTTTAGCCGTTTCCAAATCTCATAGATTGTCTCCGTAGGCGCAAGCTTCAGTAATTGGTTTCTCCAACCCGTGCCCCTGCTCTTCATTCCACTCACCCGGTAATATGCATCTTAATACAGCTCCCCAAACATCCTTTGTTTTCCCGCATTCAAGCACCAAGTGCTGCTGTGTTTCAATTTCCTCGCAGATGACACATTTCGGTTCCACTGCTACACCAAATTTCACCAATCTATCTTTGATTGCAAGTCTTTTATGAAAAACCTTTAAGGAATATAGATATTACTTGTAATTGTAACTAGATTCTATTTCTTTTTCATAGTTTGTACTGGTCTTTCGTACACTATATAATGTACCATGAGATCATGAATACAACCACACATTATTACCCTTATTTTCTATCTGGCATCAGAGCCTAAATCCAGACCCTAAAGAAAATTTCTGCTGCAATATTTTGCCGGAGCCGATCGCCGCCGATCAACAGCCGGGCATCTCTAAAACGCGCTTAATGCTCTTGAGTGCAATGAGACATGGACTATGGCTTCTCTACCTCTGGATAAGACTACAATTGGTTGCAAATGGGTTTAGCGTACCAAGTTCAATTATGATGATTCATAGAACGTCACAAAGCTCGCTTGGTGGTTCTTGGGAATCGTCAGATTGAAGGGATTGACTATACTGAGACATTTGCTCATGTTACAAAGATGAGTTCGCTTTGCCTGTTCTTATCCATTGCAGTCATTCATGGTTGGGAACTTCATTAAATGGATGTGCATAATGCTTTTCTACACGGTGATCTGCATGAAGAGGTCTTTATGCGGCCTCCCACTGGTTATCTTGTGCCCCCTAGACAGGTATGTCGCCTTCAGAAATCTTTTTACGATCTTCGGTAAGCCCATCGCAATTGGTTTGCCCAATTGGCTCAGGCTTTGCGTGAATTTGGATTTGTTCGGATTAAAGCAGAGTACTCTCTCTTTGTGTTCTCCCATGGTTCGGTCTCTTTGCATGTGCTTGTTTATGTGGATGATTTGGTTATTGCCGGTAGTTCTTTGTCGCTTGACATACTTGAGCTCTTATTTTCATATGAAAGATCTTGGTCTGCTTAAGTATTTCTTGGGCATAGAGGTTGCTAGAAGACCGAACATGATGTTTATTTCACAACGGAAATCTGCCCTGAACATTTTATCTTACATAGGTTTATCAACTTTCAAACCAACAGATTTTCCTATGGAGCAACAACATGATTTAACGTGTGTTGGAGGTCCACTTTACCATGATCCTAAGAAATACAGGTGTCTGGTTGGACGCCTGATATACCTCACCTTTACACGTCCTGAGCTTGGTTATTCGGTCCATACACTTGCACAGTTTATGAAGTCTCTGTGTGTTCCTCATTGGCATACTGCTCTTCGTGTTTTGCACTACCTGAAAAGTCATCCTAGTCAATGTTTATATCTCTCTTCCCGTAGTGCGTTACAATTGAGTGTTTTTTGTGATTCTGATTGGGTTGCATGCCCCATTCCCTGGCGTTCTCTTTTCGGATATTTTGTGATGATTGACAATTCTCCGATTTCTTGGAAGACTAAGAAACAACCTACGGTTTCTCGGTCTTCTGCTGAAGCGGGGTACTGTGCTATGACTGTTACATGTTGTGAGTTGTTGTGGCTTAAGTCTTTGCTTAAAGACTTGGGTGTTTCGCATACTGCTCCGATGCAATTGTTTTGTGACTGTCAATCTGCTCTTCATATAGCGGCAAATCTGGTGTTCCATGAACGTACAAAGCACATCGAAGTTGATTGTCATTTTGTCCGGGATCTTGTGCATTCTGGTACTATTGTTACTCATCATATCCGCACTTCAGATCAACCTGCAGACTTGTTTACCAAAGCTCTTAGACAAAATCAGTTTCATTCACTTGGCAAGTTGGGCATTTCTAATCCTCATGCTTCAACTTGAGGAGGAGTATTAAGGAATATAGATATTATTAGTAATTGTAATTGGATTCTATTTCATTTTCTTAGTTTGTACATGTCTTTTGTACCACTATATAGTGTACCCTGAAATCATGAATACAATCACACATTATTACCCTTATTTTCTACACAAGCCATCCATAAGATAAATTTAGCTCTTGATCTAGCAACATTTTCATACATCATTTTTCTCCATGTGACTTTACCCATTCTTTTATTATACAATTTCATTGGTATAAATAAAAAATATTATATAGAATTTTGTTGATACATTATAATGTTTTTTAAATGTTAAAATTTATAATTATATTGAAGTAAATGTGTTAGTAATAATATATACGTTAGAAAATGTGAAGAAAATTTATAATCATAGTTGAGGGAGGAGTGTTTTAATACTTTTCCATAAGCTATAACATTAGTATATGACCCCTATCGGTTCTTTTTCTACAGAAACACATTAGTTAGATATTATAATGTTAATCGATGGCCAGAAGGTACATAAATACACTAATTAAATATTATAGTAACGTTAAACAATGGTCTAAGTAGCAATTAAAAAGTATACCAATGTAAAGTAAGTCTAATGGAACACTTGCATGTTTCAGTTTCAACATACTTTAAACTCTACAAGTGTAGCAGTCCCCTCTCCTCCTCGCAATACCCTTCCTCTTCAATCTTTTCCTCCATATTCCCATTAGGGAAGAAGGAGAACAACAATTTATTTTAATTTATGTTTTTTGATATTCAATACGTGTGAGATTAGTCTCCACAAATTAGTTTTATTTTTCAACCTGATTGATTAGATCGATGTGTTCATGATGATAACTCGATATAGTTGTTCATGAAATTTGGTTTTACCAAATTATTTTAACTATTACTGCTATGTTCCATCATAACCTATCAAACCAAGTATGCAATAAAGTAAAACATATAGACACGAGACTTGGTTACGCAGTTCGGTGAAATTTACCTACATCTGTGGGGTCTGGCCGAATTCAGAATGAATTAACTAATTAGAAAGATACAGTATATAGTACACCATACAAAATACTTATCTTTACTAATTAAACATTTGAATTCGGCTAGCTCCCCTAGCTACCGATCCACCTTGATCAGACTTCCTCTGACCTCGAAACTCGTCGATGCTGAATCTCCTTCTCCTAAGGAATTAAGGTATATGATTCTGAACTTTGAACGGAAGGTCACATATGTTGGAACATATAGATCTGGCTCTTGCAAGACTCTTGGAAAGATAGAAAATTTTTGTGCAGATTTTTGTAATTAAGTTCGTGAGTATAATGCAGTCGTGATGTCCCTTTTTAAAGCTATGAGCCGATCAAAACTTTCCATGATTATCTCCATAATATTTCTATTCCTAATCTGCTTTTTAAGCATATCCAAATCCCATAAATAAAGGAATTTTCCTTATCACCATATATCCCATATGTTCCATAAATAAAATTCCATATTTATAGGGATTTTTCATTAACCTAATATTCTTCTACCACCGCAGAATATTCAGATTTTCATAATCAATATAATCACAATATTCTGTCTTTCCGCAAAACCTTGTAAACGGTTGTGGCTGCTGTCCGTATGTTCCAACATAGAACGTTTTTCATTTCCAATATTAGTTCACAAATTGCCAATTAAACAATTAATTAAAATCACTTGACTTTACAATATCCCTCTTTGGCATTTGGTGGACCCAACCATTTTGAAAATAAGAACTCAACGAAAAACTTCAATCATACACATACGTTTTCCAAAAATCCACCTAGGTTGGAACATATGCTAAAGACTGAATCTGATTACATAAGAATACCATCAGAAGCCAGAATTTCAGAACAAAGAAATAATTCAGATTACAGCAATCCAATCAAAAACTAATATCCAAAAATATTCTCCCTCTAGGGCCATATGCCAAAGGCAATATAAAGCACATAAATAAAATAAGAAAAGATAATCAAGTTTGCTCCCTCTGAACTAATCATGTGGTCTATGTTAGAACATAGACACTGCAGGACCATTAATCCTGTTCAGGAGGTGCATCCTGTGCTTCCAAAAAAGCTTTCTCCCCCTCAATCTTTGCTTTTTCTGCTTCAAGAGCCACTATTTGGATGGCTATAACCCCCAACCTGGCATTTAGAACCACCAACTTGGTCTTGATCTCAGTACCTGTAGAAGTAGAAGCCTCTGGATTCCAAGGAAGATCATGCACGTATCTCATCCCAAAGGTCTTCTTATTTGGCCGAAGGAACTCAGTATCAATAATTACATCCTTTTCCTTTCCTTTCACCTTTGCATTCCTAGCCAATGCAGAATTCAAACAAGGACAAACTAGTGCATGCTTAGAATTGGGAGTAATAGCTTGCCTAACCAGATTCTGCTGAATGAACAACCCCAGGTTGACTGGTTGTTGTGTTCCAACACAGTTTAACAACTTTTTCATCTCTCTTGTCAAAGTTGTAGTGTTGGAGGACGGCATCCACCGATTCACAACTACCTGATAAAGTCCAAAAAATCTAGATGATAGGCAAGATGCATGTGAATATCCTGTCTCTGGCCACTCAGTCTTGTATCCACCAGAAATCACTTCCACAATTCTGTCATCAGTCACATCCAAATCATCCGAAAAGACACCTTCAAAATATGAAATTTTCAGCCCTAAGATCTTATTCATCCTGGCAGCAGAGAAATCTATCATCTTTCCCCTAATATAAACTCTATCACACCATGGGGAGTCCTCGTCCAGGTTTCCAGCCATCAAATTTGAGTACACCTCAGTAACAACTTGCTTATCATACTGAAGTTGCATAGTGGCAGCTCTCTTAATCCCAATCAACTCCAAAAAATCTGTAAAGCCACTAGGTCTATAAGCCTCTAAGTCCACTGGCCTTTCAGAAATTATCTTCCTCTCCGCAAAAATTTCTCTCATCTCCTCACAATTAATATCAAAGTAAGTATTAGACAAATCATCACTTACAAGAGAAGGTGGCAACACATTCTTCTTCTTCTTTGAAGCAGTTTGAGTTTTATTTTTAGACCTCTTTACTGGTTGAGAATCCTCAGTAGTAGACATCTTTCTCTTGGCCCTTGCAGTCTGAAATAATTCATCCAACACCTCATCACTGGAGTATTTCAGCTTTGGCTCCTGTGTTGGAACACACTCAGCATGTTCAAAAACTTCCTCCTGCTCAGTATCTGTTCCACCCTATGTTCCAACCTGCTGCTCATTGCTCGATTCCTCTTGCATCAAGTCAAACCCACATGTCTTTCCTCCTATGGAATATTCTAGATCATCATATGCATTCCCTGTAACATCAAACTGGTCTTGACCTCCCATATCAGCATCATCAACCTTCATATCTTCAGCAGTCTCTGACTCTGCCCTCTGCTTTAGAACATGCCCAACACTTTCTCCCTCTTCATTGTCTGTAATCTCAATGATCACATTATTTCTAAGTTCTTCAATTCTCCTGGTAGCATCAGCATCATAAAACCCTAAGGGCATCCAATAAGTGGATTTAATTACCTCTAGCCCCTTAGCCTCATCATCATTGATTTCCTCAATTCTAACATTACTAAGGCCAGGAATAGATGAATGCACATAGAACCTATCATTCCCATTGTATACACCATATTTACCTCTGGACAACCTAGTACTATAGTTTTCAATATTCTCAAGATCTCCTATATCTCCAGTAATTAGCTCTTTAACATTCACATTAAGGAATTCCGCTTCTAAATTCTTAAACTTAGATAATTCTATGGTGATCCTATTAGCTTCAACCTATTCAAAAAAAAAAATCAAACGATTGGTATTCTCCGGAACAATGCCACCAGTTGGATTCCCGTCCATGGTTTCGTCCTTCTGTTCATTCTAACCATTGGTATTCTCCGGAAGGTGAGAATTTTCTTAAGTCTCTTTCTCGGCCATGGAGACTTTTGAGTTTGAAGAAATTTTTCGGCAAAGGTTTTTTTGTGAAGAGAAAGAGTTCGACTCAAATTCTTCAAAGTACACTCACAAGGATTTCAGCAACAAGAAATCCGAAAATGCCAAGGAATTTGAGAGTGTAGGCCAAAAATAGAGGGAGATTGAGAGATGGATACAAAATTTGAACAAAAAACAAACTCTTCCCTTTTTACCTCTTTTACCATGCAATGCCTTTTTCTCTTTCCAAGAAAAGTAATTATTTCACTTTTCTCACTTGTCAACTCATGTCACACCTCCTTGAACTTCCAACATACCATGTCTTCACAACTTCTATTTTTGTAGCATTTTCTTCTTTCTATTTTTTTGTTTTTCTGATTTTTGTACACAAAAGTAAAGCAGGAACAAAAATATTTACAGCTATATAAAGAAGTACCTCAAATCTGACAAACACTTAAGTGCTGTCTGAGAAGCTCAAACGTGGAAGTATCCAATGGTTTTGTGAAGATATCTGCTAATTGCTCAGATGTTGAAACATAGACAACCACTACTTCCTTCCTTCCCACAAGATATCGAATAAAGTGATGCCTTATGTCAATATGCTTCATTTGAGAGTGGTGAACTGGATTTTTAGAAATATCAATAGCACTTGTGTTGTCACATAAGATCTTCAAATGTCCTTGATGAATTCCATAGTCATTCAACATTTTCTTCACCCATAATAGTTGTGTACAACAACTTCCATTAGCAAGATATTTAGCTTCCGCAGTAGACATAGATATCAAATTTTGTTTCTTACTATACCAAGAAACTAGATTCGTGCCAATAAAAAAACAGCCACCTGTAGTGCTTTTACGATCATCTACATTACTTGCCCAATCAGAGTCACTGTACCCAATCAGATCAGAGTCTTGAGTCTTAGAATACCATACTCCATACTCAGAAGTCCCACTCAAATATCGATAATTCTTCTAACTGTAGTTAAATGAGATTCCTTTGGGTCAGCCTGAAATCTCTCACATAATCCTATACTGAAACATATATCTGGTCTTCTTGCTGTCAAATACAATAGACTCTCAATCATTCCCCTGTATTAATTTTTGATCAACTCCAACTTCTTTATCATCCTTCACTAGTTTATCGGAAACCCCCATAGGCGTTCAAACTGCACGGGAATTGCTAAGTCCGAATCTCTTCACTAAATTTAGGGTATACTTACTCTGATTTATAAACAGGTCATTCTTTTCTTGCTTGACTTGCAGCCCTAGAAGGTACGTGAGCTCTCCAACCATACTCATTTCGAATTCGACTTGTATCATAGTAACGAAATCCTGCACCATAGATGATGAAGTAGAACCAAACACAATATTAGCAACATATATTTGAGCAATCAATATCTTTGAGGCCTTTTTAGCATAAATAATGTGTGATCTACTCCCCCTCGATGATAATATTTCTTAATTAGAAAGTTAGTAAGTCGTTCATACCATGCCCTTGGTGCTTTTTTCAAATCATACAACGCCTTTTTGAGTCAAAACACATGGTGAGGGTAATGGGGATCCTCAAATCCTTTAGGTTATTCCACATCCACTTCTTCATTTACCAAACCATTTAGAAAAGCACTTTTTGACATCCATTTGATATAGAGTAAAGTTCACAGAGCAGGAAATAGCAAGTAAAATTTGAATCGACTCTAACCTGGCAACTGGTACGAATGTCTCATCAAAGTCGACTCCTTCAACTTGAGTATATCCTTGAGCAACCAATCTGGCCTTGTTTCGAGTGATTTGTCTATCAGTATATGATTTATTATTGAAGATCCACTTTGTGCCAATGACAATCACACCTTTAGGACGAGGAGTGAGATACCATACATCATTTCATGCGAACTGACCAAGTTCTTCTTGCATTTTTGCAATCCAGTTCATCAAGTAAGGCCTCCTTTTAGTTCTTGGGTTCAATGAGAGAGATGAAACATTGTAATCCTGTTAATTTTCTATAGTCAACCCGAGGGATTGAGCGAGTACTCCTTGTCATTGGTTCTAGTTGCTCCTTTGTTGGAACACGCGATGAGTCAGTGAGGGATGATGTTCCAACATACTCAATATCCTCCGGTTTAATAGGAAAATTAGTTTTCTCAGATGTTTCAACATTGGCTGGCTCGTCAGGCTGACTATGTTGTGTTGGAACATGGTCTTTATCCGGTTCATCTTTTCCATCACCTGAAACTTGTCCACTGTTAGAATCATCCACAATAAAATTTATGGATTCCATAAGAGTATTTATTTGAAGATTATAAACACGATAAGCTCGGTTGTTCACAGAATAACCAAGAAAAATCTCAATATCACTACGATTGTTGAATTTTTCCAATTGCTCTCTATCTCTGAGAATGTAGCACTTGTTTCCAAACAAATGAAAGTATGAGACATTCGGTTTCCTGCCCTTCCAAATCTCGTAGGATGTTTTGCTTGTAAATGGAAATAGATACACTCAGTAGATATCGTCTTCTGCCCACTTTTTTTGTGAATTTCTTTCTCGGCTAACATGACTCGAGCCATTTCCTGAAGAGTCCTGTTCTTTATTTCCACAACGAAATTCTACTGAGAAGTGATTAGTGCAGAGAATTCATGTTGAATTCCAAGTTCATCACAGAAATCGTTGAATTGAGAGTTTTCAAATTATCTGTTATGATCTCTGCGAATTATAATAATCTTCCCGACTGGACTTCCCTTTTATGTCTGTAATTTTATCACAAGATTTCTAAACACTTCCACAGTATCAGATTTTTATTTTAGAAAAGCTACCCAGGTAAATATGGAGAAATCACATACAAAGATATATTTCTTGCCATATATACTAGGTGTATTGACTGGACCCATCAAATCCATATGCAGTAGTTCTAAATTTCTTGAGGTAGTTATATACTGAACTGAAGAGTGGGGAGATCGAATATGTTTATCTTTTGACATGGTCCACGGATAATTCCACTTTTGCTTATCAAATTAGGCATACCTCGTACTGCCTTTGCATTTGCTATTTTCACCAAGGTTATGTAGTTGATATGAATGAGCTTTCTATGCCACAGAGATACTTCATCTTGTTTAGAGCTCACACACTTCACTTCCTGTTTCAGTAAATAGCAATTATCTTATGATCGAACGGCTGAAAGGACTTTGGCTTCACCGTGTTTCACTATACATTTATCTTTCTAAAATTCCATGGTCATATTATCTAAGTCACATAGTTGGCTGATGCTTAGCAGATTTACCTTTAAGTCTTCAACAAACACAACACTGGTGAATACTGGAAATCCTTCAATTTGTAGTTCTCCTTTTCCAACTACTCTGCTCTTCTTTCCATTGACAAAAGTAACAAAACCACCATCATATGGTGTGATGTTTGTGAGAAATTCCTGAGCACCAGTCATGTGGCGAGAACAACCACTATCAAAGTACCACAAATCTCTGGAATGTGCTATAAGAGAAGTATGTGTAACAAGGAAAGTACTAGAGATTTTGACAACCCATACCTTTCTGACCATCTTTGATCTCTGGACCTCGTCCATGTTGGAACATACAAAGAGTTGTCGTCCTGTCATGATGTCTATGAGTTTCTCGTTGAATACAACAATTGTGTCATCTTCCTCCATCTTTAGTTTCTCGAACTTTGTTGCCAACATCTGTAATTTGGATTGTTGAACTCAACTAGTTCCTTTATGGACAATTTGCAGAATATCCCAAGCTTTCTTGGCCTGATGGCATGTTGAGATGAGTTTGAACTGATTTTTATCAACTGCCGTGAAGATAGCATTCAATGCTTTTGAATTTTCCAGTGAGACCTTGAGTTTATCCGAAGACCAAGTAGATTTGTCTTTGAGTTTCTGCTCCCTCTGACTTAGCTCTCCTTTTTTTCCCTTAGAACTTGTTTCAAAATCTTCAGTAGGGTGATTCCACTTATTCTCTACGAAGTGTAAAGCAAGTTCATCCAGTGAGTTGATGAAGATTCTCAGGCGTGCCTTCTAGTATTTATAGTCGTTGCCTTCCAGCAGAGGTGGCTGAGACACCGAAGCTCCTTCTTTGGTCGCCATGGTGAAACCGGATCACACTTTCCTTGACACAACCAAGGGAAAAGTAAGTGATCAAGCTCTGATACCAAATAAAATTTGATTTTACCGAATTATTTTAATTATTACTTCTATGTTCCAACATAACCTATCTAACCAAGTATGCAATAAAGTAAAGTATATAGACATGACACTTGGTTATGTAGTTTGGTGAAATCCACCTACATCTGCTGGGCCTAACCCAGTTCAGAATGAATCCACTAATCAGAAAGTTACAGTACATAGTACACCACACAAAATACTTATCTTTACTAATTAAACATTTGAATTCTGCTAGCTCTCCTAGCTACCGATCCACCTTGATCAGACTCCCTATGACCTCAAAACTCATCGATGCTGGATCTCCTCCTTGCGAGGAATTAAGGTATATAATTAGAACTTTGAACGACATGTCACGTATGTTGGAACATATAGATCTGACTCTTGCAAAACTCTTGGAAAGATAGAAAATCTGTGTGCAGATTTTTGTAATTAAGTTCATAAGTACAATACAGCTGTGATGTCCCATTTTAAAGCCATGAGCAGATCGGAACTCTCCATGACTATCTCCATAATATTTCTATTCCTTATCTGCTTCTAAAGCATATCCAAATCTCATATATAAATGGAGTTTTCGTATCACCCTATATCCCATACATTCCATAAATCTAATTCAAATTTATAAGGATTTTGCATAAATCTAATATGCTTCTACCACCGTGGAATATTCATATCTCCATAAATCAATATAATCACAACATTCTGTCTTTCCGTAAAACATTGTAGACGGTTGTGGCTGTTGTCTGTATGTTCCAACGTGGAACATTTTCGTTTCTAATATTAGTTCACAAATTGCCAATAAACAATCAATGAAAACCAGTTGACTTTACAGTTCACATTGATATATTGTTCTCGATCTGTTTGACCTGATTGTGTGTTCATAATTTTTTGTTTGTGTTTTTTTTGGGCTTCCATTAATTTGTATTCGCCTGATTTGTGCTTTTCAATGTGTTTACAGTTTGGATAACATATATCGTGGTTAGATTAAGTGGTGTTACAGTTGTAGATGATCCCTATTTGGCGCAATGATATTGATGCGTGATACGCTCCTCTCTGCCAAGTGATCATGATTTTTGGGGAAAGCAAGTTAATATCCCCGAGGGTGATGTTACAGTTTTTTATTGGATCTCTGATCTATAATAGTACAGACGGTAAGTTTGGTTGACATGTAATTTAGATATCCTTACAATATGTTAGTTATTGCTTGAGGCTAGTTAGATTTGATGTCAATTCCACTCATTGTAATCATTGTCGGGCAGTTTTCCTAACATCTTGGAATGATTAATTTTTTTTAAAAAAAGTCTAGTGTAACACTTTGAAAGTGTTGCTTTAGATGCTAAATAACACTAAGTTGGAACTATTGCAATACTTTTACAAGTATTACCTTAAGTGATGTTGTATTAGATCCAACGTAACACTTTTTAAAATTTAGGTAACACTCACTAGTGAAGAAGGTTTGATTAAAGGTGGCGTTAGAATGCAGATCCTCATGAACCGCCTTTACAGAGGAGCCATAATCAACATTTGGCACAATATGAAATTTACGTATAATCACTTGGTAAGAATATAAGACGTTATGATGCTGTGAATTGCTTAATTAATTCTCATGAGCTCGGTCAGGTGCGTTGAATTCAAATGCGGACCAAGCAACTTGAATTCAAATGACCGTGGATGTGACTCCAGTTGATCAAGTATCAGTTAATAGTGTAATCAAGTGTGCTAAGACTTAGAATTTTTTTTACTAAAACTAATGAAATGTATCTTTTATTTAGATATTATATACTCCCTCCGTTTTTTTAACATTGGCACATCACTTTTGGGGTTAGAATTTAGGAGATGCTAAATGAGTGGATGAAATTGAATTGAAAGAAGAGAAAGTAAAATGAGTGGATGTAATAACCTTAAACTTGCCATAAATAGAATGTGCCAATTAAAAAAAACACTCATTTTTAGTAAGTGTGTCAATGTTAAAAAAATGGAGGGAGTACTTTTATTTAAATATACTACATTATAAATTAAATAGGTAGTACAACGCTACGTGTCTGAATGTGTAAATACAAAAATATCGTACAAAAAGATACATATTTAAATTAAAATTTTACAGTATTCAAATTATTAAATATAAGGTTTAATTTAAACATATTATATTTAACTCAAAAAGTATAAGTGTTGCTCCATAATTTTTATAAGAAATTGTTTTCCAGGATATCTTCTCAATAAAATAAGTTTGTTTTTTCTTGTAAATTTCTGTAAATATAATAATTGATCAATTTTATTGTAATAATTACATGTGAACATATAATGCACCGTTAAAGTTAGACCTGTCAATCTCTTATCTGAATTTCTAACCCGATTCGAATCGATTTGACCGAACTCAACCTGAACTCGATCATGCCCCGCAAAATATTAACCCTGACCCAAACTCAACCCGAACCTGATCCTGACCCGCAAAATATTGATCCAAACCCAAACTGAACCGAACCGCACTCAACCCAAAACCCGATTCTGACATGATAATTGGGACCCGACAGAACCCAAACTCAACCCAAAACCCAATTCTAACCTGGTAAAGCATTTCTTTTTTTAAAAATGCAGTCCTACCACCGGTATATTATGACTTACACTGTGGCTAGCTATTTTTCCACCACAGTTATATCCGCCAAAATTACTATTCTGGACATAGACACTAGTATTAGCACCGGTATATGTCATTCAGTCAAAACCATTGCTGAAAATTATTAAATTCAAACTTTTTTTTCTTCAGTGAACTGTTGCTGGATTTATTCATAGGCACCATTTTTGGGTTCATTTGATAGATTGTTGGTGCCTATGAAATTCCTGACACTTGTATTGCTCTTTCAATACTGACACATCGGTGCCTATATACCTTTTTCTAGTGGTGTAACCCAACTCGATCTGACCCGAGAAACATTACAGACTCGTCAGAACCTAACTTGACATTTACCCGATCCGACCCAAAAAATAGACTTCAGCATTTTTCAACCCAAACACATTTTGACCCAACCCAACCCGACTAACGAACTTCGACCTGTTTCAACTCAAACCTGTTTCGACCTGTTTCAACTCAAACCTGTTTCGACCCGATCTGACCCGACAAATAGATTTTGACCCGTTTCAACTCGAACCCGTTCCGTTCCGATCCGACCTGACAAACATAATTCGAACTGCTTCAACCTAGTCTGTTTCAACCCAAGCCTGTTTGACCCAAACCTGAAGCCAACCCGAATAACCAAATTGATAGCTCTAGTTAAAGTATACAACCAATAAGATATTTAATTATTTTAATTGGTAATATTAAGAAAATAATACAAATAAGATTATTTGATTGCATATTAGGAGATAGTAAAATTAAAATTATTGAAATACCACATACTAAATTCCAAAGCACACGGGGGAGATTCTATAACAAAATTTATTGTGTATGAATCACACACACAATGCGTGCTTGCTTTACCTTTTATTATTCTAACAAGCCCGCATTTTTAGTTTAGTATGAAAAAAAAATGCGTACGCATTTTTATTTTAGTTTAAATTTGTAGTGTAGGAAAAAAAATGTGTGCTTGTACATACAGAAAATCGTGTTTAGGAAAACAAGTTTTTTTTTTCTGTATGTAGTACTCTTTGTTTTTTGTATTCTTACTACTCCCTCCGTCCCAGCTATTTTTGCACTCTTTCCCTTTTTGGACATCCCACCTGTTTTTGCACTACCTCATTTTTTACCATAAATGGATTGCTTTTATTATTTGTTTACTCAATTTAGTCCCAGTTTCTGATTTTTTAACCCAATAATATTAGGATACCCCACTTCAATTTCAAGATACTCCACTTCAAACACATAAATAATATATCCTTAAAAATACTTCCAATTTCTCTCTCCGCAGAAAGAGCTGGGACGGAGGGAGTAGTCAATTACCATTAACAAATATGCATATATCACAATGTTAAAAGAAAACTTATAAAATGTATAAATATAAAAACTTTTACTCAATTTAAATATAGTCAAACCGTGATGTATTATTAGACGGTGACACAACCCCCATATTGACGCATTAGTAAACTCCTACAAGTGTAATTGGCTAATAAAAAATAAACAGAAGTCTAACGTCTCTAACATGATTTTTTTGCGTGGCAATAAAAAAACACTTATCCCATGTTAACGTAGTATAGAGGCAAAGATCAGGTGATTAAATTTAGGATCATAATCCGAAACACCATATAATAGATATTGTTTACTTTCTGTCTATCAATCGGGATATTTGAGTAATTTTTTCCACTTTCTTACCTTGCAAAATTGACACCGTTTTGCCAACTTCTAATTTACTGTTTGTTCTCTATTCATCTTGTTCATCGCAATTCTTTACTCCTCTTCTTTTGCAGTTGTTTTCTTCAACCTCTCCACCGCAATCCATCGTGCTCGTACCGTTTGGCCCAATCACATCTACATCGATCGGCTATTCCCTTTGTCTCCTCCACACTCAACGTCAACCTCTCTGCCATTGTTTCCTCTACGACTATTCCCCTTGTGTCCTACACACCCAACGACGACCTCTATGCCATTGCCTCCTCCACTACCATTGCGATTGTTTCTATCTGAGTTTTGGTTTTTGTTTGATCAGAGAGAAAGAATCTGTTTTGTGTGGCTGTTTGATGGTTCAGTAGGCATGTTTTGGAACTGTATGAAGCTGAAAGATTGATTTTTTTAACTATTTGTTCGGTGTTTCTGTGGTTTGATTTGTGGGTTGATGGTTTTTCTAGTGATGAAGTTAGAACTTTTTTTGTTAGAATACTGGGTTTTTCCCTAGGTCCCCTCATCATCTTGAGAACAAGCCCTTTTAGGCTATATATGGATGGTTGAATTTGGTTACGCATAGGAAGAGCCCCAGCCTCCTTCCTCCTCCAATGTGACAAAGGGAGATAGAATGGAAGTACCATCTGATTCTGTCGGCAATAGTGGTGGATTGGATTCTGTTTTGGATGTTGTGAGGCATGATTTAGAGTCAAGCAATTATGGGGATCTTGATATTGGGGAGGAGTATCAAATACAAATGGCTTTAGAGTTGAGCACAAGGGAGGATCCCGAGGCTGTTCAAGGATATCAGTTTAGGCTCCCCGCCTCCTGATAATACTTTGGCAGCAGTTATAGCTTATAGATATTGGGTAAGACTTGCTTATCTTCTTATCATTTTGGCCTTCATAGACATTTTCTTAAAATTTTGTTGTTTAGGATTTATACTAGCTATACTTCTTAATGCTTCCTAATACACTAAGAAATCATGCTAATGAGATAAATTTGTGTTCGGATCATACTTGGATTACTCATGAACAATGTCCTTTCCTTGTTCTGCCAATTTCCTTTTTCTTGATGAGCAATTGCAAGGTAGCGGAGAAGCGTGTTGTGATAAATATTCACACGTAAATTTTAACTGATACTTCCATAGTTCTACTACAATTTGCTAATCTCTTAGTTAAGGTACCTTTGAAACACGTCCTTTGCATTTTTTAAAACTTTTAGATAGTAGACTAGAGAAATATTAGCATGAGTGCAGTGATGATAATGAATAGGGACTGTAGAAAGAATATGACAATATGGTTGGGGATTAAATTTATGCAAGCAGCTCTAACATACAGAAAATGTGAGTGCACATGTTGGCGTGTTTGCTTGTTTTTGTTAGAATTTAATAAGTTATTATCAAATTGGATGAGTAAATTATGTGTATGTTACAGTGGTTGCATTTATTTTTTGATATTTTGAGCCTGGACCTGTGAGAGGTGGTTCGACCGCCATAGCTTTTGCTAAGAATCCCGACGGCTATCTCTTTGAGCTCAGTCAGTGCCAGTCTACTCGTGAACCACTCTATCAAGTTATGTTACGTGTGGGTGGTCTAGATCACTTTGTTAAGTTCTATGAGAAAATATTTGTGACGTAATGTGCCACTTCTTAGTCAGCTAATAGCTAAATTTGTTGGTTGGATTGCATGTAGCATTCTGAAATGTTTTGTGTTTTATTTGAATTGAATGGTAAAGTTATAAAAATGATGTAGGATGAGAATGTAGGTTGGTTTATTTCTGGAATGCTAATATTTGGGCTAAATGTTTTAAGATAGTGTACCACTATGTAGCTGAGCCTTGATAGCGAGCTCTGTTAGGCAATGGGATGTTTTATTGGAGGAGTCTCATTTCAGTCAAGAAAAGTGTGCCTTATGAAAGCCAAATCTGATGTGAAAAGAGGTCTTTAAGTTTTGGCTGGCATATTGGAAAATGGAGGGAGTCATGAAAGTAGCAATAAAGGGAGAAGAAAGACAGGGTTCGAGTGGAAAGTTTTGAATAGAGAGGGTTCGAGTGGAGAGTTTCGAGTGGAGAGGCTCGAGTGGTACTGGGTTTGAGTGGAGAGGGTTCGAGTGGTACTGGGTTCGAGTAGAGATGGTTCGAGTGGTACTGGGTTCGAGTGGACTGGGTTTGAGTGCTACTGGGTTTGAGTGGACTGGGTTCGAGTGGACTGGGTTCGAGTGGACTGGGTTCGAGTGGACTGGGTTTGAGTGCTACTGGGTTCGAGTGGAATGGGCTCGAGCGGAGAGGTTTGAGTAGTACTGGGTTTGAGTGGAGAAGTTTGAGTCGATGCGGATGGTTGATGTTCGAGGGGTGGATGGTTTGAGTGATGGCGAGGCGGATGGTTGATGGATCGAGGGGTGATGCCTCGAGGATTATGGTTAATGGTTCCAGGACCTCGAGGGTTAATGAATCGATGGAGAGGTCCGAGTGGTACGAGGTTTGAGTGGTAATATGTTCGAGTAAAGAGGTTTAAGTGGTACTGGGTTTGAGTGGAGAGGGTTCGAGTGGTGAGCGGTCGAGTGGAGAGGTTTGAATAGAGAATTCGAATGGAAAGGGATCGAGTGTTGAGGGTTCGAGTAGAGGTTAGAGTGAAGAGGTTTTAGTCGAGGGGTGATGCCTCGAGGGGGATGGTTGATGGTTCTAGGGCCTCGAGGGTTAATGAATCGAGTGGAGATGCCTTGAATCAACACCCCTCAAGGTGGATGGTTGATGTTCAAAGGGTGGATGGTTTGAGTAGTAGGGAGGCCTCGAGGTTAATGGTTGATGTTTGAGAGGTGGATGGTTTGAGTGGTGGCGTGGTGGATGTTCAAGAACTGATGGTTCAAGGGGTGATGGTTCCAGGAATGGATGGTTGGTGTTCGAGGACTAGGTGGTTCGAATGGTGGTGCCATGGATGGTTCGAGGGGTATATGCCTCGAGTGGTTCATGGTTCGAGAGTTAATGTGGATGGTTCGAGAGTTAATGTGGATGGTTCGACGCTCTCAATGGTATACTCTCTCGAGGGGTGGTGTACCCTCGAGGGCTGATGTACTCTAAAGGGATGGATGTGTGGCCTCTCGAGGGGTGGTGTGCCCTCGAAGGCTGGTACACCTCTCTCGAGACGTTGATGGCGTACCCTCGAGGGGTGGAACATGTACTCTCTCCAGTGGTGGATGTTTTACCCTCTCGAGAGGTAGATGGTGTACTCTTGAAGGGTTGTTGACAAACTTCTTGAGGGGTGGAAAATACTCTCTCCAGTGGTGGATGGTATACCCCTCTCGAGGGATGGATAGTACTCTCTCTAGTGGTGGATGGTACCCTCACCACTTGACTCTCATTACTCGAACCCTCACCACTCGAACTTCTCCACTCAGACCTTTCCACTCGAACCCTCTAACCTTCTCTACTCGAACTCTTTCCACACGAACCCAGGTAATACAAAGAGGTTCAAGTGGTACTGGGTTCGAGTGGAGATGGTTCGAGTGGTGAGTGTTCGAGTGGTGAGGGTTGAGTGGAGAGGGTTCGAATAGAGGATTCAAATGGAAAGGGTTTGAGTGGTACTGGTTCGAGTGGTGAGGTTTCGAGAGAGGTTAGATAGAATAGGTTTGAGTCGAGGGGTGATGCCTCGAGGGGGATGGTTGATGTTCAAGGGCCTCGAGGGTTAATGAATCGAGTGGAGATACCTCGAATCAACACCCCTCAAGGCAGATGGTTGATGTTCAAAGGGTGGTTGGTTTGAGTTGTAGGGAGACCTCGAGGTGAATGGTTGATGTTAGAGAGGTGGAAGGTTCGAGTGGTGGCGTGGTGGATGTTCAAGAACTGATGGTTCGAGGGGTGATGGTTTCAGGAATGGATGGTTGGTGTTCGAGGGTTAGGTGGTTCTAATGATGGTTTCGTGGATGGTTTGAGGGGTATATGCCTCGAGTGGGTCATGGTTCATGAGCTAATGTGGATGGTTCGACGCTCTTAGTGGTATACTCTCTGGAGGGGTGGTGTACCCTTGAGGGATGGTGTACTCTAGAGGGGTGGATGTGTGACCTCTCGAGGGGTTGCCCTCGAGGGCTGGTACACCTCTCTCAAGACGTTCATGGCGTACCCTTGAGGGGTGGAACATGTACTCTCTCCAGTGGTGGATGGTTTACCCTTTCGAAAGGTAGATGGTGTACCCTCGAAGGGTGGATGACAAACTTCTTAAGGGGTGGATAATACTCTCTCCAGTAGTGGATGGTATACCCCTCTCGAGGGGTGGATAGTACTCTCTCCAGTGGTAAATGGTACCCTCATCACTCGAACTTCTCCACTCGAACCCTCGAACCTCCTCTACTCGAACTCTTTCCACACGAACCCAGTACCGCTCGAACCTCTCTACTGGAACCCTCTCCAATCGAACCTCTCCACTCGATTCCTTATCACTCGAACCTCACCATTGGAACCTCTTCGCTCGAACCTTTCCACTCAAACTTCTCCACTCAAACCCTCTATTCGAACCCTCTCCACTCAAACCCAGTACCACTCGAACTTCTATTACTCTAACTGCTCGACCCAAACCATCTCCACTCGAACCTCTCCATTTGAACCCTCTCCACTCGAACCCTCTCCACTCGAACCCTCTCCACTCAAACCCAGTACCACTCGAACCTCTTTACTCGAACCCATTACCACTCGAATCCAGTACCACTCGAACTTCTCCGCTCGAACCCAGTACAACTCGAACCCAGTCCACTCGAACCCAGTAGCACTCGAACCCAGTCCACTCGAACCTAGTAGCACTCGAACCCAGTCCACTCGAACCTAGTACCACTCGAACCCTCTCTACTCGAAACCAGTACCACTCGAACCCTCTCCACTCAAACCCAGTACCACTCAAAACTCTCCACTCGAACCCTCTCTACTCGAACACAGTACCACTCAAACCTCTCCACTCGAATCTCGACTTGAACTCTATCCACTCGAACCCTCACCACCTGAATTCTCTCCACTCGAACCCTCACCACTTGAACTCTCTCCACTCGAACCCTCACCACCCGAACTCTCTTCACTTGAACCCAGTACCACTAGAACCTCTCCACTCGAGACTCTCCACTCGAACCCTCTCTACTCGAACCCAGTACCACTCGAACCTCTCCACTCGAATCTCGATTCGAACTCTCTCCACTCGAACCTCACCACCCAAACCCTTTTCACTCGAACCCAGTACTACTCGAACACTCTCCACTCAAACCCAGTACTACTCGAACCCTCTCCACTCGAACCCAGTACCACTCGAACCTCTCCACTCGAACCCAGTACCACTCGAACCCCTCCACTCGAACCCAATACCACTCGAACCTCTCCACTCGAACCCAGTACTACTCGAACCCTCTCCACTCGAACCTAGTACCACCCAAACCCTTTCCAATTCATAATGTCCTGATAAAACCCTACATGTTACGGCATCGGCGACGATGGTTTTATGGTTGTGGGTAAGGTTATAATTGTCCACCTAAATTCAGCTTTTGGTCTGATGGCATTATTGTCATTTTCAGGTGGGTCAACAGTTGAAAAGCACGGTCAACGTCGAAAAGTCTGCCAGAGGAATATATTGGCACTTTCATTAATTAGGTAGTTTTTTTTGTAACTTTCAAACGATTGAAGGTTATATCGGCACTTTCGCAAGTATATAAGATTATATTGGTATATAGAAAATAATTCTCCAAAATAAACATATAAACAATGATTGTGACAAAAACTTGTCTGCATTTATGCCACCCAATTAATTGTTTAATTCACATATACACACAGTTCCTTGTTTTTCCACAAGTTCAACGTTTCTTTTTTATAGTTTACTTACTTCATGTACTTGCAATATATTATTTCTTGAAAGGTTATAAAAATAATATCTTTTATTGTATTGATTATTTAATAAATTCCAACAAAATTTATTATTTGTTTTACAATTTAGATAGTTATTCTTAGATGAATATACTTATAATTTATTTATTTATTTAAATTCAAATGTGACATGTAAACATTATGTATTAATTAAATTAAATATTTTTAATCAAGAATACAGCGCAACGCACGGTGGGACTCCTGCTAGTTTTTTTAAAAGAAAATCTGTAGATATATGTAGCACCTGTGTCGATAAATAAAAAAATAGACAAAATACATATATGATCCTATGTTTTGGTCATAAGTGGCAATATGACCTGTGAATTTAGAAAGTGCTATTATAACCCTATGTTTTGCATCATAAGTGCCGATATAACCTTTTGGCACTATCTCGTCATTGACCTAACTAAAAAGACTAAAATAACCCTAGTCTTAAAACTAAAAATGTAAAGACACAACTGCCCCTAGGGTTCTTCTTCATCATCTTCTAACCCCATCTAGCACCACCTCTGTCGCTGGATCTTCGACGCTCCACCACTGCCCGCCGTATTGCCGTCGTCAAAATCTGGTTTAACCACCACCAGCAAAAAAATTTTAACAATATATTGACCAAAACTTTTGCAAAAATTTAACCACACTCTCTTGGTTTTGATATTGACCGAAACCATGGGTTTGAGCCATGGTTAAAACAACTGAACTATCATACATCTTATGGTTTGAGCCACCGCCACCGGGTCTCCGCCGCTCTGCCACCACCGCCATCGTATCGCCGCGACGGCGGCCAAAATTTGGCAATGGAAAAAATATCGGAGAAACCACGTATTTGGAAATGGTGAAGAAAATAAGAAAGAAATGGATTTTTAACTTCCCCGACTCCGCACCACCGTGCCCCGCCCCACCGCACCCCACCGTTGGAATCTGGAGTTTCACAACTGCTCTATTACTGAATCCCACACCACGACCACTCCTCCGCTCCGCCACTATATCCCCGCCCCTCCAGCACCGACCACCACCACCACCACTACCATCTACCTTCCTCCTTGCAAAGACCCGTCGCCTGCCCTAAACCCTAGCTTCAATCCGAATATACTAATCTTCCTCTTTTGTCCAGAAAAAATAGCTAATCAGATCGAACCATTGAGAATTATTGATTACGAATTCGTTGATTCAAACTTTACCTGGAAACCCTATCCCAAATGGATCAATGGAAAATGGGTCCATATCGCCGCTGCGGCACAACAATTGTCCTCGCCGAGCAACCAGCACCGCCAACCGAGCCAAACCCAAGCCCCGTCGCAGTCTACCGCCACGACCATAGCCTTAGGTTGTCGTGGATCCAAGGGAAGATGTCTGGACACGTTTGGGATAGGGTTTCAAGGATTGAGGTAGCAGACAATGTAGTATTCACTTGGGAAAAGGTAGGTTTAAGGGTTTGATAGTCTTTTTCTATTTTAATTTTTAAAGCAGGGGTATAATTGCCATTTCAATTTTCTCAGCCAAATTCAGGCCTCTAGGGTTATATTGGAACTTTCAAGCAAAACATAGTGTTATAATAGCAATTTCTAATTTCACATGATCATATTGGCACTTTTGACCAAACCATGAGGTCATATGAGCATTTAACTCTAAAAACATCTTTGCTCCCACATATGTATATCGATTCCTAATAATTACAAATATTTGGGGTGAAACAGTCTCATCCAATCTTATGATGCAGGATGTTTAAATACAATTATTTTAAAATGAGAGATTGTATTTGCTATATATTATGTAATTTTTAAAACTTCACTTACTCTATTGTCTTATCACAGGTTATAAGGTGAGACAGTCTCATATGAGTCTTTTTCTCTCCCTTGTCGCATCGTAAGGTAGGTGAAAATTTTTTATGAGTCTTTTTCCCTCCTTTATCTCATCATAAATTAGGTTAGACGATCTCATACAAGTTTTTCTCTCAAATGATATAAAAGTGGGATGTGTATGAATTACCATCTGAAACCTAATATTTTGATGTTTATTTCTGCTCTATTATCTATGACACGTATAATATTAAAATACATTTTCATTTCATCAAAATTAATTTGTACAAAATTCATCCCATTTTATTAATTCACATGAATCTCCATATTTCACAAATTATCATGCGTGCCCCAACCTAAATCTATATATCCACCTAAAAACCATTTCATTATACTAATTTTAGTATAAAAAATGTAAATATTCTTATGAATAAAAGTGATAGACAAGTTGGATTATCATAGTTAGGATTGAAGAGATCTAGGTACGATGTATCTTTATGGCTTAGGTATTGTGTTTTTAATTTTGTAATCCTCTTGTACTCTATATCCATTTCACGTAATACACATCCCTACCCAGTTAGGGTTTCTTTATACATATGGTCTCCAAAAACAACTGTGTCTCCTTTTTTCCTCCACCTATATATAGCCCTTTCTCGTCTTGTCCAATCTTCTTCTGTCTTTTCTAGGTGACAAAAAAATTCCTTACAGTACATTGCTTCATATGTTTATGGTCAAACATTTTATGTGGAATCGCCTCCTCTAGAAATGACAAGCCTAACATGTGTTGAAGACGCATGCTTGTTCGGTTACGTTGATGACTCCAAACCTTGCCCACCGCTGCCTTCCCCATCGGTGTTGTCATCCCTATCCCATACCGACATCACACATGCTTCTCTCACTGGTGTAAAACCAGATTTGAAACTTCAAGAAGGCCATGGCTGAATATGAACTTTGGATCTCAAAGAACCAGTGTGTGCAACCTTTTGTTTTCTTCCCTCGCTAAAGAAGCTTTAGGCTAGATTAACGACTGCGAAACCTCCAAGAGAGTTTGGGAAAACATATCGGTGGTGTATAAGAACCACAGAAAGCCCACCATTTTGTGCCTTCGTTCCAATGTCCCCCAGCGCTAAAAAAACTTGTCGGTTCATGATTTACACCTTTAGTTTCAGGGTATATTTGAGCAACTCTCTATTACTGGATCTCTTACTATAAATGATGATAAAATATTATGGTTTTGACTGCTCTTGGTGTTAAGTTTAAGGATTAATGTTTCACTTACTCTATTGTATGTTGATGTTGTTGCTCGTGCCAAAAACCACGAGGAGTTTTTGATTAATTTTCAGGGGAATACTGTTTAGGGAGATTCCACATCTGGTCATGTTCCTTTTGAGGCTTTATATTTTTCCCATAGTGGTCGTGCAAGAGATCACGTGTGCGCTGGCAGTGGGCGCATGATGCGTCTCAAACAATCGACCAATTCGTGGGCCTGAGTTCTTCTCGTTCTAACCTGCAATAACACTATCCCTTGGGTTCTCGGGGTCAGTACTCTGATGCCTAAGTTAGTCCAAGAGTCCAATATGATTAAGACCGAATGAATGATAAGTAAATGTGTACCTTTTATTTATACTTTGTGCTCTAAATAACGTTCTCCTTAATTATCGCCCTTAATTACCCACAAATATGGTAATTACGTTAGGGTATTAAATACTCTCTTAGTTGGGTTGCCATATCTTTGGCCTAATGGCCTTCTTGGGCTTAACATATATCAAGAGCCCCCAGAAAAGTAGGTCCTCGACCTCAGAAGACTGGAATGGTACAAAGGTTCTTCAAGGTCTCGAATGTATTATACATTTCAAGGACTCCGATGACTCAAAATGGACCTTGCACTTCGTTGCTCTTGCCTTCGAGGGAGGGAACCTGGTTTTCTAATCAACTCTCAGCGTTAAGATTTCAAAATATCCGCGTGTGCTGTACAACCGCTCGTGTCACTGCTCCCCAAACAACATGTTGTCAGAACATAGAAAAGAAATCACGTCTTTCTATTAATTTTTATATTTCCGAGGCAGTCATAATTATCCATCATTTTAGCCCCATTATTACCACTTAACCGCTCTTCCTTCTTTCACTTTTCTCATTTGCAGGAACTTCTTACGAGTACTCTTTCTATACTTCTCTCTTGAGCAATCTAATTTTCATCGCCTTTCCCCAAAAATAAGTAAGTACCTTCGCCTCTCTTCTTATTCTAATATTTTCGTTTCCTCACCTTAAAATCATGCCCCATTCTAATGAGGGTTCCACCTCCGAGAGATTTCCCTATGAGATTAGGTTAGGAGGGGTAGGGACTAGTACACCATGAAGAGCTATTAGTGACTCAGAATGCACTCATTCTGAAGAATTCCGATGCTGGAGAAGGTATGTCTGACCACGTTACTAACAATCCTGGGGAAGAGAGGGTTTTCCCAGTAACTAATATGCCTCCTCGAGAGCCTGTTGAGAGCTGGCCACTAGGCATGGGAAAGCCCTATATAAGGAGATCCCCTACTAGTGGAAAAATTGGCTTCTACCTTCCTTCGAATTTAGAGCTCGAATTGGAAGGGTGTCAAATACATTTCTGGCTTGCAATGAAGCGTCCCTTGAGGCCATAGAGAAGGAGGAGAATGCGTCTCTTTTGAGAGATAGGATGTCCCTCGAGGAGGAGGAGGAGGAAGCACCCTTGAGAGCACCTCAGGTATCTTCTCTGGCTAAACCCTCTCAAAAGAAAGAAAAGGGGACTTCTCGAAGGATAAGGCTAAGGGACTCGGGGAAGGAGCCACCAGCCCTAGTAGTGGGGAAAGCTATATCAACGACTTTGGACTCAATCCCTCTTGGCCAACAAATAGCCCCATATGCCAATTTTCAACCCTTTCGAGAGGAAGATACCCATATAACCTCCCCGAGGGAAGATCAGTCATTTCCCTCGGACATCTTCATTGCAGGCTCACATTTTCCTTTTCGCCCCTTTTTTCCAAACTCCTTAAACAATTTCAGGTGAGCCCTGTACAAGTTCATCCCAATGTCTTGGTAATCATCATGATGTTCTTGACACGATGTGATGAGTTTGGTATTAAGCCAAGGTATAAGCTGCTTTGCTTGTTGTACTTCGTGTCTTATAGTGGGCGGTCCACCGACATGATTGTCACTTTTACCATTCGTGAGGCACATCACAAGGTTTTTGTTGTTCCTGGTAATTCAGGTGACTGGAGAAACTGGAAGAATGGGATCTCGTTTGACAGTAGGAGTTATCGAGTTCCCCCATGGAATTGGAACATGCGAGTCGAGTCTCCCAAACCTGGGGAGTATATTTGTCCAGATGCCCTCGATAGTGATAGGAAAAAGTTGCTACCCAGCTCCCTTGATTACATCTGCTTTAACAATCCTAATTCCCAGATTGGTGGCTTTGCATTCCCTCCCAAAATCTATGAGGAGTATGTGTATAAAATACTCTGGAATAATATTAGGAAGAGGAGAAGAGAACTTGAGGGCCCTAAAGAGACCCCCCTCGAGAGCCTCGTTAGTGATTTTAGGCACTCGAAGCCTCCGAAGGTGCCTCAATAGAATTCTATTCCTCCTGTCTGTTGTATTGTTGAGTTTATTTTTACTGATGGTCTCTCTTTTTGTTTTTTCAGTGGGTCTCGCTAGCGGCCTAAAGAAACAAAGCCCACGAAGCAGAGTCAAGGTCCTCCTAAAGGGACCGTTACTCCCTCAAATCAATCTTCCACTCCCTTGAATTAGGCCTCCCCTCTCACAGTAGGTGGTGAAAGGCCTACTCCGACCATTACTGATGTCCAGCCTCCTCCTACTAGGAATGTTCATCGGAAGACAAGGGAAGATGGCAACAATGTTGGTAACACCTCTCCCCCATCATAAATAGGAGCACGCGGTGGTGAGAACGCCCATCAACAGTCGGAACCCCCTTCGAGTGATGCGGCATCCATGTCCATGATTAAGCATCATCTCTTGAGGATGGCCTCTAAGCCTGAGGTTTTCATCTGTTCCTATGAAAAAATTGTTTTAGTGTCATTTTTCCTAACATTGATCTAAGTTGAACTATTTTGCTAGCTCTCCTAATTTTTCCACGAGGCCACTGAGAAGATGGCATCTTTTGCCTTTACTTGTGCTTCTAGTCATGGTTCCCTTGAGGAAAAGTTCAGCAAACAGGATGCTGAAATTTTGGAGTTGAAGAAAGAACTCGAGGAGAACAATAGGGCGCTCAAGATAAAACAAAAAAAATTCCTCGAGGAAAAACAAAAAGTTCTGGAAGAGGAGAGGCGGAGTGTTGATGCCAAGAGGGCTCAATGGATGCTAGAGAAGGATACCCTCGAGAAGAGGGTTCAGACTGCTGAGGATCCAACCTCGCAGGTTCAACTGCTCAAGGCATTTAAATGCAAACTTTTGAACACCTCTGAGCTGCTTCAACTATTTATCAATCTGTTGGGGTGGCCAAACATCTTGGCTGTAGCGAATTAGCCGAGGAATTCCTGAAGCCGCAAGTGTCTGCCTCCCTGTTTGAAGATCTTGCTAAGTAGGTGGACGATTTACTCAACCCTGAGCTCGAAGCCACTCTGGATGTGAAATGGGATGAAGCAATCAAAACGACGGCCTTTGCTTTGCCCTGATGGATTTCATTAAGTCCAAAGGGCATTTCATCACTGCTGAGGAGATTCGAGTGATCCCCCTTCCAGAGCCCACAAATGCCTCTCCCGGGCAGAATTTAGCATCCGGCCGAGTGGAAGAAATGATTGCATCTAAATCAAAAGAAGATGATTCTAGGGCTTGTCCTTGATTGTAACTTTTCCAATTATGGCCCCCCAAATGTAACTTTTTTTATTTTTAAACTTCAATATAAGAATATATCTTTTGCCATTTTTATGACTTATTAATTTTGCCTTTGTTCTCTTTTCGTAGTTTAATTCGTTGAAGAGAGTGTTAGAAAACGCTTGTGAGGAGATTTTGAGTGCTCAAAAAGAGTTGAATTTGACACGCCACACGGGATCTATCTAATTGTAATCAAGAGAAGGAATCCTTGGAGGACAAACTCCACCAACTCAAAGCTGAGATGATGCTGTTGCTGTCTAAAGACCATCCAACCTTTAAGGGATTTGTTAGGGATCTCCTGAGCAAAGAATTTAATGGTACATATCCTTTAGAGGTGGTTGAAGGTTGTGATCTCGCAGATTGAGGCTTTGAACAACTAATGCGTCAAATATATTTAAATTTTGGTTCTATGAAGTCATGCATTGCTACTGCGACTAGACTTCCAATAGTGGAGGGGAGACCAATTGGTTGCATGGGAGAAAATCACAGGATGGTGGCCCAAAGGGAGGTACTCGCCGAACAACATCTAGTAGCTCAGCGTAAAATAACTAGCCTTGGAGAAGAATTGGTCGCTTGGAAGATAGCTAGCGAGGACCCCCATTCTCCAAGCGAACCTCATACAACCCCTCAAAGGAGCCCTCTGGTTGAAGATAGTTCTTTGGTAGAATCCCTCTTGTCTGAGAACGCACGACTCGCAGGGGAGATCGAGGCCTGGAAGGGACATGCCAAAGAAGTAAAGAGGCATATTGCTGATTTTGAAGAAAAAATTGTTGCACACAAAGTAAGCCTTTGTGCCTATATACTTTCTCATGGCATTCCTTCCTCATGTTTAATCAGCAATGATCAGCTTATGAAATTTCTACTCTAAGTTGCTCAATACTAGATGGATGAAGTTAACGTCTATGAGAATGGAACTCCTCTGCAGAAAAAGACCTTTGACCTTATTCTTGATTGGTTGGCGGAGCTGACGGTAAAGGGATTCACCCCCTCAAGTTATCGTTCTGCTCCTCGATCACAGAGATCTTCCATTAAAGAAGTTGACAAGTATCTTGCCCCCTCGAGCAAAGTTACCAAGGGATTCTCGACAAAACGCAGCAAGAGCATTATATCCTCCTCGAAGGGCCCATTCAAACCTTCCACAAAGAAGCTGTGTAAGGCTGTTGCTCCCCTTGATCCTTCTGAATATTATGTGAAAGAACAAATGAAGGATATTTGAAGAGCCGCTGGTATAAATCTTGAAGAGCTCGAAGAAATAGAAGCAACGGTGAAGGGGCTAGGAACACCTATTTCCACCGAAGATTTGTTTCTGATGGGGTTTCCTCCAATTAGATGAATACATTTAGAAAAATAAGTTCATGTACGTTTTAGTATTAAAATTGTAATTTTGATAATTGATGAAGTTTGAATAAATAACCTGTTTTCACTCTCACTCTTAGAAAACGCAGATCGGGTTTCTCAAACCCTGTTATTAGCGTCAGTGTGGTTAAGATATTGTATCAGGATTCACGTTGCTCGTGCATATACTCCCTCAAATATTTTACCCCTCGAATATAAAGGCCACGCACAACTTCTTTAGGCTATCATAGTATGAATATCTTCGGTAAGTAGGAATTAAGAAGTTCAGAGACACAAGCATTTTACCCAGGTTTGGTGTTCCACCTACATCCTGCCAATCTTATCCACTAGTTCATCATTCCAAGATTACAAAAGTAGCCCTCGAGTGCTGCTTAAAAGCATACCACCCAAACCTCAGCCACAACTGGAAATATCATCTAGAGCGTCACTTAAGAGCAACCCGCTCGAACATCAACTAGAGTCCCGCTTTAGAGCAAACAACTTGAACATCATCTAGAGTGCCGCTTTAGAGCAAACCACTCGAACATCATCTAGAGTTACGCTTAAGAGAAAACCACTCGTACATCATCTAGAGTGCCGCTTTAGAGAAAATCACTCGAATATCATCTAGAGTGCCGCTTAAGAGAAAACCACTCGTACATTATCTAGAGTGCCGCTTTAAAGAAAACTACTCGAATATCATCTAGAGTGCCATTTAAGAGCGAACCACTTGTACATCATCTTGAGTTCCGCTTAAGAGCAAACCACTCAAACATCAGCCATGGCTGGAAATACCATCTAGAGCGCCGCTTTAATGCAACCCTGTCGAACATCAATTAGAGAGCCGCCTGAAAGCAACCCACTCATCATAGCTTGTAATACTTTCTTACGTTGGTGATATTCCACCTCCTTGGCACTCGAAGTTCATTCATCTCTTCAAGAACATAGCTTCCGCCCGGGTACGATTCGATCACCTTATAGGTCCTTCCCAATTTGCAGTTAATTTCCCTTTAGGTTCCTTTATGCTTTTCTCGTTTTTCCTCATTACCAAGTCCCTCAGAATAAACAACGCCTTCTTTACCCTTCTATCATGATATCTTTCTTTGACTTTAGCCTCATGTAAAGAAGCTAACTCTCTCTTTTCCTCCACCATGTCCAAATCCAGACATCAGTTCTGCTGATTGCTTATCTTATCTGCAGCGGCCATCAGCCTTGGGCTAGGAACACCTATTTCCATAGGGATTATTGCCTCCAAGCCATACACTAGGCTATAAGGTGTTTCACCAGTAGTGGAAGACTCAGCTGTCTGATATGCCGACAAAACATTGGGTAATTCCCATATCCAATTACCTTCCGCCCCTCGAGGCGTGCTCGTATTCCATTTACTATCATTATGTTGGTCACTTCCACTTGTCCATTGGCTTGGGGGTGGTAAACTGATGTCGCCTTTTGCTTAATCTGCATTCCCCGCACAACTTCTTGAAGGGATCCTGAGCAAACTGTGTTCCATTATTTGTAATGATCGTCCTTGGGATTCCAAAATGGCACACAATGTTCTTCCAACAAAAAGAGATAACTGTTTTTCCTCTTATGTTCGTTAGGGGCTCAGCCTCTACCCACTTTGTGAAATAATCAATGACCACTATTAGGTATCTGAATTTTCCTGGCGCTTTTGGAAAAGGGCCCACCAGATCAATCCCCCATATCAAATGACCACAAACTATAGATGTTTCTCATCTCTTCCTCGGGAACATGTGTTACAGGACCATGTCTCTGACATTGGTGGCAAGCCTGGATGTATCGATTCGCATCCTCGAACATTGTCGGCCAGTTAAATCCCACTCCAATCAGCTTCCTCGCCATGAATTTGGCTCCCTAGTGGCTTCCGCATACCCAATCGTGGATTATCCTTATAAGATAATTTTTCTCATGAGCGTTAACGCATCGAAGCAATGGCTGCAGATAACCCCTTTAGAACAACACTTCTTCCTGCAACACATACATTGGAGCTTTCAACCTTATCTTTCTGGCATCCACTTCATTTTCCAGAAGGGCTTTCTTTTGAAGATATGCTATGAACGATGCCATCCAGGTTCTTCCGCTTCCACCACCATAACCACAAGTTCTTTGAAACTTCGTCTGCTCAAAGTTTCCATGAGTAGTTGCTTCTGGGGTTGGGTTCCCAAATCTGAAGAAGCGATCTTTTTTAGAGTGTCTGCTTTATGATTGATTTCCCTCGGAACCTGCGTTAAAGTGTAAGATTTGAAAATTTTCAATAAGTTATTTACTACCTCGAGGTATCTTTACAAGTTTTGTACTCTGGCCTCGTATTCCCCATTCGCCTGCTGCATCATAATGTGAGATTCACTGAAAACCTCCAATTCTTCCACCTGCAACTCCCTTGCGAGGCGCAATCCAGTGATCAGTGATTCATATTCACCCACATTGTTAGTTACTTTGAATGCGAAGTTCAAAATATAAGGGTTATCTCTGCCATTGGGACTGGTTAACAGAACCTCTGCTCCACTTCCTCCTGAATGTGACAAACCATCCAAATACAACTTCCATACCTCCTTTTGGCTTGCTCCCACCTTACGAATGGGATCCAAACATACCTCGAGGGGATCTATAGTTTCCACTATGAAGTATGCTAGTGCCTGTCCCTTAATCGCAACTCGAGGTTGATATTGGATATCATGCTCTCCCAATTCCACTGCCCACTTCACCATTCTTCTTGAAATCTCTGGCTTCAGCAATATCTATCGAATGGGGTGGTTCGTGAGCACCATTATTTTGTGTCCTTGGAAGTAGGGTCTCAATCTTCTGGCTGCATGTACTAGGGCTAGAATCAGTCTCTCGAGGATTTATACCTCGTCTCCGGCCTCTGCAAGGCACGACTGAAAAAGTAAATTGGATGTTGAACCTTTTCTCTCTTTTCTAGGGCCGCATTAATTGCCAACGGCGATGCAAAAATGTATAATTATAGCGTTTAACCCTTATCTGATTTCATCAAGGTAGGTAGTGTCCCCAAGTGTTCCTTCAACTGCTTGAATGCCTCGTTACACGTGCCATTCAACTAAAATTTCTTTGCCCTTCAAAGGACATCAAAGAAGGGTAAGTTCTTCTCCGCCCTCTTCTATAAGAACCTTCTCAATGCTACTAGAGACCCTGTAAGCTTTTGTACATCCTTTATTGATTGTGGGGTTTTCATTGTCTTCAACGCTTCAACCTTTTCTGGGTTTACATCCATCCCCCTCTCTGAGACCATGAATCCAAGGAACTTCCCAGCCCTCACACCAATAACACACTTAGACAGGTTCAACTTCAAATTAACCCCTTAAAGCCTACTAAATGTTTCCTCCAGGTCCTTTAATAATTCTTCATAACTTTTGCTTTTGAAAACCATGTCATCCACATATATTTCCATATTCTTCCCTATCTTCCCCATGAACAGTTTATCAACCAGCCTCTGGTAAGTTGCCCTAGCATTTTTTAAGCCAAAATTTTCTTATAGCAGTAGGTGCCTACATCCGTAATAAATAATGTTTTTTTCCTTCTCTTCCTCCGCCATGAGGATTTGGTGATACCCTTTATGCACGTCAAAGAATTCCAGATCTGATATCAAGTGATGGCTTCCACTAATTCGTCGATTAGTGGTAACGGGTAACTATCTGTCTGTGGGGCAATATTTATTTAAATTGGGAAAGTCTATGCACATTCTCCAGGCTCCATCATGATTTGGAACCATAATAGGATTAGCAATCCGTTCGGGGTAGAACACCTCCTCGATGACATCTGCTCTCAACAACTTCTCCACCTCTTCTTTAATTGCTTCAGCTCTTTCTAGAGCAAACACCATTCTCTTCTACTTCACTGGCTTAATCGAGGGGTCAATGTTCAACCTATGCAGTGTGAGACGTGAAGGTACTCCTATGATATTAGAAGTATCCCACAAGAATACGTCTCTATACTCTCCTAACAAGTCTCTCAGTCTCTCCTTGACATCTTCAAGAATTAGCTTCCCCACAGCTACTAATCTCATATCCCAAATAGACATCAGTATTGTATTAGCC
Source organism: Rubia yunnanensis (assembly GCA_037428765.1). Classification (NCBI taxonomy): domain Eukaryota; kingdom Viridiplantae; phylum Streptophyta; class Magnoliopsida; order Gentianales; family Rubiaceae; genus Rubia; species Rubia yunnanensis. The sequence continues at coordinate 87,824,156 of CM075068.1, forward strand.
AATGCCACATCTCCATGTATTATCGCTACATCTCTTTGCCTTCTCGCTTCCCGCACTACCGTGAGGTTACATTTTTGAGCCACTATTTGATCTCCTCTAATGGATGCCACCTCTTTTTCAGTCAGGAACTTCATCATCATATGATAGGGTGACCAAACCGCCCAAGCCTGGCACATCCATGATCTTCCTAAAATCACATTATAAGGGGAAGAGGCATCCACAACAGCAAAATTACACCTGATAGTCACCCCTTTGCCACCATCTGATACGCGAACGGGCAGGGTTATCTCTCCTATGGGGAATATTGGGTTTCCTGTGAATCCGAATAAGGAGAGGTTGAATTTTTCAAGTTGTCGCATCCTATGTCCAACATAGGATCTGCATGAGGTGTTTAGTCTGGTAGTGCATCCACTTCCGAGAAAGTAACCATCTCGTCCGGCCGAAACCTCTTGTGACTGGGCTCTTCAGCAGGGACCCTTTGAGCCTCTGCTCTTATCACATCATTCGAAGATCTCTGTCCCACCATGTTATTAATGTCATTAATTATCCTTCACATGGGTGGGTTTTTCCTGTTTGGTTATCATGATTTCCCCCCTGTTGTTCCTGGGGTCTGTCATGCCTTCCTTCTTATCCCCTGTCTCGAACCACCTGTTCTTAAGGTCTTCTATCTCCTCTTCCTCCATTGTTTTGATTGTTCCTTCTGTAAGGCTGCCATTGGTTCACTTGAGGCCTCGATGGGGCAGCCTGGTTTCTGTGTCCTTGCCCTCAAAATTGTCCTTCTCGTTCACACCTATCAATCTCCATCCTCAAATGCATGCAATCATTTGTGTTATGGCTATAATCCTTGTAATGATCGCAATACCAATTTTTTGCCCTTTGGGCCACTACCAAGTTATGTGAACTTTGCAAGGGTGGAGGTGCTCTGAACACCCTCTATGTATACTTAAGATCTGTGCAGGAGTTCTCCCTCCGAGCGTTGGTGGCAACGGAGTGTATCTCTCGAATGGTGTTCTTATGGGTTCGCCCGGCCTTATCCTCTATGCTCTATATTTCTTCCCATTTTCTCTGTAAGGCTATCTCTGTTCCTTCTAGTTGCCTCCTCTACCCTCGAGTACTGCTCTACAACCTCTTGATTTGCAAGGTCTTGGGGGTGTTAGTACTCAGCTTCTTATATAACTTTAAGTCCTGCATCCCCAACAGGTACCCCTGGATTACCTCGTTCTCCGTTGTTTCTATCACTCCCAAGCTCTCATCCACATACCGATGATAGAAGGTTTTTGTATTTTCCCTTATCTTTTCCTTCGTCTGGTAGAGTTCTAACAGAGTTTTGGTCAACTTCTTCTTCTGTGCGTACTGGCTCAACAATGCTCCGTTGAAGTCTCAGTACAATTGTAGTGAGCCTCTTGGCAACTTATTGAACCATTCTTGTGTTGTTCCCCGCATGTAGCTTCCTACCAACTTGCATGTCAATTTCTCATCAAAACCCCTCGAAATTATCAAGCCCAGGAACATCTGGATGAACTCTCGAGGTTCATTCTCACCACTGTACGTGGGAAGTCCTTTCGAAGGCTTCACTTTTATTGGTTATAGAACCCCCGGTGATCACCGAGCTGAATGGAGACCCCACAGCCTGGCTCAAGGTTCCGATCAACTGATTAAATTTCCTTTTTAATGATTCACTTGCATCCAAGGGGGATTCTTGTTGCCCCCCTGGCAGGTTCAACCCCCTTGTCGTGACCACCCAACTAAGGCAGATAAGGAGGTTGAGTCGCTCCGTATCCAGGGTTCATCCAAGGTTGTCCGAAATTTGGGTATGCTGGTGATGGTGGTGGTTGGACATAGGAATTTTAAAGCCCCTGGATAATTCCCATACTTTTGTACGTTTGCATGGTAGAAGAGACCATTATTCCATATGTTGCTCTTGGACCAGCCAGGTCGAGGGTAGGAGTTGATGGGGCTAGTAGAGGTAACGAATATACTAGGCCCTGTGAGTAGCCTAGCTTGCAATGGCTCTCCAGCATATGTATGATAAGGATAGGCTATTGAAGGTTGTGAGGCCCACTCCGTAGTTATTCCTACAGGTGAGGGTGGCAATACTCCGTGCGTGACCCTTTCATCCCTCAGATGAGGGGTAACTAGATAGCCAGCCGCAACCAGGACCTGAGCTGCTCGTTCTACAACTTGATTCGGGGTTGCCCTCCCTGCATTCTAGTTTCCCTGCCCGTGCTGGCCATAGGCTTCCGTATATAAATCTCCCTAAACCTTCATAAACCTTCCATCCCTAGGATCGGCTACCCCTTCGAGCAAGGATTCAGGGTTTCTTTGCGCTTGCTCTCCCATCATTTCTAGGGTCTTCGAAGGCCCCAGCACATCATTCTAGATTGATGCTTGGGTATTTGCAACAAATGCCACTGCGGTTTGCCCCCCTTCGTGGCTTACGACCGTAACAGGTTCCGCACGCAACTCCATTTCTAACGTTTGAAAGTTAGCCATTCCGATGTCCTCGACACGGGCGTCATTTTCTATTCTTGAATTATCTGTTGTTAACCTTGGCGAAGATCCAGCCCCGTACCTATCAACCTCAACCTTTCACTCCTTGGAACAACCGTGGACATAAACTCTCAAAACCCTTGATCCGGCTTAGTCGTCTCCACAGTCGGTGCCACTGGATGCGTCTCGAAAAATTGACCGGTTTGTGGGCCTTATTTTTCTCATTCTAACCTGCAATAACACTATCCTTGGGGGTTCCAGGGTTCAGAACTCTGATGCCTAAGGTAGTCCAAGATTCCAATATGATTAAGACAAAATGAATGATAAGTAAATGTGTACCTTGAATTTATACTCCGTGTCCTAAATAACGTTCTCCTTAATTATTGCCCTTAATTACCCATGAATGCGGTAATTACATTAGGTTATTAAATATTCTCTTAGTTGGGCTGCCACATCTTTGGCCCAATAGCCATCTTGAGCTTAACCTATATCAGCGCGTGTGAAACTGGCTCATCTGGTCCACTCGTTGGTCGTGGCGACCAATTTTTTGTCGTGGCCATTGTAGGTTCTCCAAACAGTTTTCAGGTGACCGTGGCCATGGTCTTCAGTGCTAGTGGTGTCGCAATATGGTTTATGATGCTTCTCATTATTTTTGCCTGATTCCGTGCTCCTCTGAGTCCACTCATCTTGCCCAATAGTTCCAGTCCTCTTTGTAGATTAAGCTAGTGGTTGTCACTTCCGACTGCTATATTGATTCATAGGCTTCGAATGACATGACATCTCCAGTCTCTACTCTTGAGAGTGCCGCACCTTATACTGGTAATGCTTATGTCTTTGTTGGTAATGTCAATACTATCTCCATTTCTGCTATTAGTGATTCACAACTTACACCTACTTTCCATCTGTCTGATGTCTTGGTTGTTCCTAATCATACCAGGAATTTATTATCTTTAAGTAATCTTACCGGGGACCGTGGTGTTCTAATCACTTTTGATGATCACTCTTTCATTATTCAGCACAAAGTAACAGAGACGATCATGGGCAGAGGCTATAGTGAGGATGGCTTATATGTGCTGGATCGAGATGAAGAGGCTTTAATTTCATTTATCAAGAAAAATAAAATCATGTATCTTTTGAGTTGTTGCATTCCCGGTTAGGACATGTGTCAAATAGTACCATTTCTTTGTTAGTTAAATCTTGGAAGTTGGTTGTTTCTTCTTTATCACTGAAACCTCATACAGGCGTTTGTGTGTTATGGTGAAAGGTAGAAAATTATCTTTTATTGAGAACTCTAAATGTGTTAAGCATGTTCTTGATTTGATTCATTGTGATTTGTGGGTTCCAATACATGTTTTATCTTGACATGGTTTTTCTTGTTATACTCTTTGTGGATGATCACTCATGATTTGCGTGGCTTTATCCCCTTCGTTGCAATTTTTTTTTTATATATTTACTTAAAATTTGAGGCTTAGTGAAAATCAGTTTTCTTCGTGTATTAAGGTCTTCCAGAGTGATGGTGTTCTGAATTCCCCAATACTCGGCTTCACACTCACTTTGATACGAAAGGAATCCATCACCAGGTTCCTATTCTTACATGCCTGAGCAAAATAGTTGTGCTAAGTAAAAGCATCGCCATGTTGCTGAAATGGTCCTGACTATGCTTTTCACTCTCATATGCTGCCATATTTTTGGATGACACCTTTGCGACTATCATATATACCATGACATGTATTCCTACGTCGATTCTTGGTGTATTCTTACCGCTTGGTATGTTATTTGATCGGGCGCCTATATACTCTAACTTCCATCCTTTTAACTTTAAAGTTTATCCCTTTGTTCGTCTGTAAGCTAGGCACAAGATTGTGCCATGAAGCATCCCCTGTGTTTTCATTAGTTATAGATCCCAGTTCAAGGGTTTCAAGTGTCTTGATACTACTTCTGGATGGGTTTATATCACTCACCACTCCCGATTTTATGAGACATGTTATCCATTTGCTACTACAGGTTCAAGCTCCTTAATTTATTATTTTCGATGTTTCCATTTTTATTGATCATGTGCTTCATGATCTTATCTATGAGGCTCTCTCTTCATGGCCTTTAGCTCCACACTCGATCTTCTTGACTAATTTGCTTATGTGGTTGTCGGTCGCTCCGTGTGCCTCAAATTATGAATTTGAGTCACCATCGGCCTCTCCAATGGTCTCCTCCGGGTCTCCTTAACCAAGTTTTAATTCTTTTTCTTCTATTTTTCCTTTCTTCCACCTATTTGGACTCATCCTCTGACCACTCAGACTCATAATGTTATACAAAAACCTCGTTAGTTTGATGATTATATTATTATTGGTCTTCTGGATGCCTTAATTACCCAGAGTGATCATCGGGATTACCATGCTGCTCTTCGTGATCCTCAGAGGGTAGCTGTGATGGATGATGAGATGTCTACTCTTCGTCGTCCGTAGATGTGCGATGTCTGCTCTGCGATGGATGCACCGATATTACTGGTATCCTGATGTGAATGTTATTGGGTTCTGAGCAGGTTTTTTGGATGAAGTATCGTCCTGATGGGAATGTGGAGCACCACAAGGTTTCTCTTATTGCTTAGGGATTTTATTGATTGTTGGGTTTTGAATCCGATCACTCTTTCAGTCCAATGATCAAAGCCTCCACCGTTCATACGATTCTTGCCATTGCTACCATGCGACAATGGCCTCTTCACCAGTTGTATATCAAGAATGCTTTCCTTAATGGTATCTTAGCACTCTATTTTATATGACGCAAACCATTAACTTCAAGGGTCTTGTTCAACCTAATTATGTGTGTCATCTACGAAAAGCCTCAGAGCAATTCAGTGTCTAACTTCGAGACCTTGATTTTGTCTAGAGCTCATTAGACACGTCTTTATTTATATTTTCTTGGTTTGGAGGTCCCCACCACTTCGTCTGATTTATTTTTAGGTTAAGCTAAGTATGCTCGCCCTATTCTTTGTGGAGCGAGTATGACTGGTGTTGCTTCCACCTCCATGCCTTTTGTGCATGCTTCCCAGCTCCTTAGCAGCTCAAGTGAGCCCTTGTCAACCCTAATCTATCTCTGTCTCTTGTAGGAACCTTAAAGTATCTCCTTATCACTCGACCAGACTTGGCTTTTTTATGAACTCTATCAATTAGTTTCAATAGGATCCTAGTGATGAGCAATTTGGTGTTGTGACTTAGATACTCAAATACGTAATTGGTACTTATCATTATGGTCTATCTTGTCATTCCTCCACTTCCTTTGAGGTGTTTGGATATTCTTATGCTATTTGGGCTCACTGTCTTGAGAATCGATGTTCGACATATGGATATCAATTTTCATCGGTGACAACCTTGTTTCTTAGAGGGCCAAGAAGCAGTAGGCGGTTTCTAGCTCTATCTCGGAGTCTAAGTACTGTGTTTTATCTCTTTAAACTATAATAAAGAGATAAACATCATAACTAAACTCATACTGGAATCATCATAAAAAAATTTAAAGTTTCAATCCATACTAGAATCGTCTTAAAAACATCTTTCAGAATTATCTAAAAAACATCATTCAGAATCATTCAATCCAACAACCTAGCAAATAGACCATTCAAAATCATCCATAACAGCATCTCAACAAATTCAAACATTAAAATCACTCCATAACAAATCCAAATCACATCATTCAAATCAAATCATTCGAATATTATCTTAAACTACGTTGACTATGGACGTTCCTCCCATGCCATCCAATTCACCATCTTTAAACAAGTTAAAAGTCGGAAGAGGCTCGTTCTGCGACAACTATTGTTTCCTTCTCCTCCATTGGTTGCATTCTTCATCAGCCATAGAAATTAACTTGTCATTCCGTTCAATTGGTGATTCTTCAATTGGTGGCGAGTCATCTTGCTGATTCGGAAGTTCTGCACTAGTCCCAACAATAGGTGACAAGTCTCGCAATGCTTCATCCCCAACATCAGCCTTCACCATCTCCAACCTCTGATACATATCAGCGGTAACAACTTCAAAGTTACGCTTCACGATCATCAATGCCTCATCATAAGCCTACATAAGAAAAATATCAATAAATTTATACAGAAACCTAACAAACATATTAAATAGCCAATGAAAGCACAATCAACTAACCATTAACAGTTCATATATAAACCGAACCAAACTATTAAACACCTAAACAGAAAGATTAAGTACATGAACTAACTACTAAAAGTCAGCAATATAAAATAATGAAACTAAAAACCTAAATTAGCACATAAAAATTTAAACTAAATATTGAAACACATAAGAAATCATGTTAACCACCAGAACTAACAAAGCAAATACATCAGGTAAAATTTTAAACACTTACATTCTTAGCAAGACATTTAATCTTGGAGTCGGTCAAAACTCCGCGTGGGATTTTGAACTGCAGCACTCCATCACCTTCAGGAACATATCAGTTCCATTATCAGGCTGAGCTCCAACATCACTCTTACTCCTATGACCCTCTTCACTTTTCTGGCGCAGCTGATTAGATAGCACTTCACCATGATTGTCTAGTCATAACCTCCTTCAATGTCCAACATCTTCACTCTCTCCCTCAACTTCGCATCGGTCCAATGCTGGACTAGAGGAAGGGATGTTGGCACTAACACACCACAGACAGGAAATCGATGCAAATAAATAATCAAAAGGATATGGGCACAAGCACTACAGGTTTGGTATTATACATTGTTCTTATACCTCCTAATCATTGAAGCCATTTTGTCTAACACGAAAGTACACCAGTCAAAATTCGTAATCTCGTCAACATTTTCAATAGCTTCAAGAATTTTCATATCTACCTTCTCAGTAGCTATAGAAGCTAAAAAGTATGAAGAACAATAGATCACAAAAAGTCTCTCAAACTCATCCCCTCCCTCCTTAAGTTCATTTATCCTATCTAAAATCAAGTGAAGGGGTATATCATGTTCATTCTCCCTACCAAACCTAGCTTTGTAACTATCCTTCAATTCTATCCCAGAATTTCTCTTCTCTACAACTTTCCTACCAAGGTTTCGAGGCAAGCACAAAACATCATATACATCATCAGCAATAACAAAGTACCTATCTACCCCAACCAGTTGAACACATGTACTAGGGTTTAAATCACTCACCAACCAAGGCACAATACCCGAGGAAGTGCAATCTCTAATCTTAGCTTCAAAATGCCCCCCAAAACAATGGCTTCAACAGTACTTAGCACTGAGATCTGCGCACAGATCTATGATCTTTACATACTGGCTTCCCGGCATAAACTTCCTTAAAAACCTGGAAAATAATATAATATAGTAAGTTAGTAAATATAAAAATTATGCACACAAATACCCAAACTAAGTGATAAAACACATCAAGTAAACATACAATAATTTTTAAAACAAGTTTAATTAATACACAGCCAAATCAATATAAAATTAATAAAAAAACAACTTATTGTTTAATAAAACTAAACGGTTAAACACATAAATAAAATCAACAAGTACATAAACTATTTATACTGCAACTCTACACATAAACAATTAAAAGTATAGTGAAACAAAACATTGAAATACCAAAGGTAAAGGACAACATACCTAAACTAATAAATTCTAAATCATTCAAGTTATTATACAAAAATATTAAAACTAAAATATTCAAAGTATATGTGTACACACATAAAACAAAATAAAAATTCATAAAGTAATAAAACATACCTAGAACCATCAGGAAGCTGAATTTCACAGACTTGTTTAATCTGGCATGTCACTTCCGTGCCATCATTAGTGTTCCCTGCTAAACGAGGAGCATAAACATTTTTCTTCGCAGCATGTCCAGAAACACCATCTCCATCTCGTTTGCACTTTTCCGCAACAGAAGAATTCTTCGACGACCGACTCCTAGCTTCAGTAACATCCTCATTACTGTTCCCAGATGGCTTCTTCGCATCAGGCTTCTTTGCTGTAGACACCTTCGTTGTAGGCTCCATCGCAGCTGATTGTTCGTGCGGGCTTCAATGCGAACTTCTCCAATGCGGGCTTCTTCACTGCAGGCTTCTTCGCTGCGGGCTTCACAGCAGGCTTCACAGCAGGCTCCTTCACAACTGGCTCCTCGCAGCAGGCTCGTTCACAGCCAGCTCATTTGCAACAGGCTTCTTTCCAGCCGGCTTCTTCGTAGTCGGCTTTTTTGGAGTCGTCTTCTTTGCAGCTGGCTTCTTCACATCCACCTTCTCCGTAACCGCCTTTTTCACAACCGGCTCATTTCCTTTCCCTTCACAAACCTTTTGTTTGCCCTTATTATTTGCATCCACCACAGCAGGAGGCGGATCAATAAATTATCATCTTCCATAAAATCTTCATCACTAATAATTCATTTAGCTTTAACCTCTTCCTAACACCTTTCTATTGAAACATTTTCTGACCTACAACACACAAATGAAAATAAATACTAAATCAAAAATACAAATTAGAAGCAAGGAAATCGACAAATACCAGAATCAGTTTCACATCTCAACCCTTCAATAACAACTTTTATCTGAGCACTTATGGTACTTGCAGCAACAAAAGTAGAACCTACAAATTTTAAAAATTAACAAATACTAAATAAACATAAAGTAATGAAAGTTACACAATAAAAATATATATTTAAAAGTACCATCAGCATTTCTATGAGCAAAATCCTTATTTCTTTCAGCAGAATCCTTATTTCTTTCAGCATAATCCTTATTTCTTTCAGCAAAATCCTCATTTCTTTCAGCAGAAACATTTCCAGGCTCTGATGCAAAAAATATAAAGACTAATGAGTTTAATAGCAAAACTAAACAGCACTAAATATGAAGTAATAATTCAAATACTAACCATTATGTTCAATGTTTGCTGAAGCAGTAGGACAAATAATCATAGGCTTCTCCACAGCAGCATAATAAAAAATGTTAATGTAGATTATAAAGTGAAATCTCCAATCTTAACTGATGAGTAAAATAGCTTAACTAACAAAAAAACTATTTTGTTTGATAGTTGAGACTTCTAATACTAATGACAAACTAGTAATATAAATTGAAACTAATAAACAAAAAAAACTAGTTGAAACTCCTAATACTAACCATTTTGTTTGATAGTTGCTGAAAGTGGAGAACTACTGATCACAGACGTCTCCACAACTACATCATAAAAAGATATTCAACTAATAAATTTCATACCCGATCTAACAAAATGACAATAAATCATAAAACATAAATCTAACCTGATTGTGTAAGATTTGTTGAAGATGGATTATTAGCAGTAGTTTCAGCCTCATCAACAACTACAAAATGCAATAAGTCACAAAACTAAAGCAATAAACAACAAAAGTAGCAAGAAATCAGGATATATTAAATCATAAAGCATTAATCTAATCTGATTCTGTAAGATTTGTTGAAGTTGGAATATTACAAACATCAGTTTCAACCTCAATAGCAGCTACAAAATACAAACAAATCATTTAAATCACAAAACTAAATCAACAAACAATAAAAAAAAAGGAAAAGAGAAACTATAATATATTAAAATTACCAGTGTTATGTTGACCCCCCAGTCACATCACATGCATCTACAATAACAAAACAAAAGGCATAAATACCAAAGTTAACTCACTAAACAGTAAAAGTAAAAAACACAAAATATATTAAATTTGCCACTTTTATTTTGAACCCTAGACAGATCACTTCCATCTACAATAGCATAACAATATACTTAAATACCAAATGTAAACAACTAAACAATCAAAGTAAAATAAACAGAGACCATAATGTATTAAATTTACCAAGCTTATCTTGAATCCCAGTCATGTTACATACATTTACAAATAAAAAAACAAAATATTTAAATACCAAAAGAAAATCACTAAACAGTCAAAGTAAAACAAAAAAAATAGAATTCCAACCAGTAACAGATGATCCAGGAACTCTTTCTGGCTTATCCACATCAGAATTACTACCACTTTTGCGCAATCTCTTCACAATATCAGCTATAAAAAAATTATCAGCAATACATAAAGCAATCAATTAAAAACCAACAAAAAATTCGAATAAAATTCAATCATATTTAAATACATGTGGTAGTAATTTTCTTCTGGTGTTTTTCCCTTTTATTCACAGGAGGTTTAGAACCTAAAAATTACACAATCAATTAAAAGAAAAACATAAAGATTAAAATAAAAAATTTACAAACTAACAATATACATACCATCTGGCAATTTGGACTGCAATCTACTTGATTTCCTCAAGAAAATTCCATCATCTACATTTGAAAAGTAATAAAAACTTAAATTAAAAACTGAAACACCTAAAGTAAACAAACCAATATAACTGTGTATATACACATACAGAAAGGCAGTGCAAAAAGAAAACACATTAACATGCGAACAAAACACATAAATAGGCTAAATAAAAAACAGTGTAAACATGAAACATGCAAACTAAACAGATCCTAAACTAAACCACAATAGATCCACAACAAAGACTGAACTAAACACATAAATAGCCTAACTAAACACACAAACAGCCTAACTAAACACATGAACAGCCTAACTGAGAGACAATGCAAACTAAACAGAGTCTAAATTAAACTATAACAAAGCCACAGTAAAAGTCTAAACCAAACACATGAACATGAAAACTAAACACATAAACATCCTAACTTAAAGACAATTCAAACAGAAAGCATACAAAGTAAATATAGCATAAAATAAACCACAACAGAGGCACAACAAAGCCTGAACCAAACACATGAACAGCCTAACTAAACACATGAACAACCTAACTAATTTGTTATACACCGTTTCATACATAAAACAGAGCAAGATCTAAAAAATCAGCAAAACAGAGCAACACAACACAAAAAAATAGAGCAGATTCAATAACAACGAATAGCACATCAAATCAACAAACAATGAAACGAAAAAAATCAAATAAATCGAACTAAAAACCCTAACAATACAAAAATTAACAAAAAAAAAACAGAAAAACCTTTAGATTCAAGTGCGGATGAGGCACAAACAACATCATCAACCTCTAGGTCACCTTTACTAGCAATTTCTTCGTTCGATTTCATCATATCTACAAAATGGCAAAACAAAACTCAGAAACACACAATGTAAGGTAAAAAAAATATGCATGGCCGAATTTATAGAGATAAACGCCGGAATGATATAGAAATCATCGGAGAGGTAGAAGAAAACCAAAAATCCTAAATATAAACCTCAAATCTAACGAAAATAAGAAATTCTATCTCTATGGAACCGGATTGAAGAGGGCGATGGAATGCCACTGACAAATCGCAAATTTGAAAGGTTTGAGAGAGGGTTAATGTGTGCGTGTCTGAGAGAGAGGGGGGGTTGGTTGGAGCGGTTGAATTTAAAAATTGAAAATGAAAATTAACTAAAATATATATTATATAGTAATGCTTCCAGGCCCCTAAAAATATTTAATTTATGGTGAGACCCCTGGTCTCATCATAAGCTTGGGTGAGACAGTCTCACCCAAGTCTTTGTACCCAATATTTGAAGAAAAATGAAGAAGGTAATTTATGGCTTTTGTGATTTTTTTTCCCGCCAATGGTAATTTTCTTTTGTATAGCTCAATTTATGCATAATTTAGAAAATTATCAGTGGTCAGCTCTTTTTTTTTTAAGCTGAGTACTCTGAAATATTGGAGTAAATTTCACACCAATAAATTGCAACTGCTACTCAAAATATAATACAGGCAGCAACTATAAATTGACCAGTGCTAATCATTTAACAAGTCACGGAACTTACCCAGAAAGTCGCCATGAATAAAAATTGACATTGCAACATTTTATTTGTCAGCTGATATTCCTTCCCTCTAAAAGAGTTTTGTGTTAATTTCTTTTCAGTTTTTACATTTCTAAAAAAAAAGTCGTGTTTCGATTTTCTATATCAAACATAAATGCTCAATTGAAAATTCAATGATAGTGATCAATGTTCATAACCGTGGAAGTTTCACTTAAAATCAGGGGCGGAACCTGAAAAAATTTTCGGCTGAAAATTTTTCTGGTTCTGTCCCTTGGAAACAATAACAATAACAAAAAAATTGAGATAACAATAACAAATTGATTTATTTTTAAAAAGTCTAAAAGAGTTAGGAAACAATAACAAATTGAGATAACAAAAATTTATAAAATCATATTCATCTAAATTCAATTTAACAAATATCCCTAATTGATAATTCCATAAACCGATTATGACAAATTGACAATTTCATTTTCACATACAATTATACAAAATAAATCAAACAATTATAATTTCAACTAAATTCCAACTAAATATGCAATTCAACTAAATTCAAATATGCAATTCAACTAAATTTCAACAATCATATATAATATAACCATATAAATTCAATTCAACATCCAATCTAAAAATCATGTTCACATTATATTTAAGTTTTGAAGAAATAAATAAAAAAGAGAATAAACCCTAAAATTAATAAATTTTAGCATAAAAAGAAGAAGTATATCGGCGGTGGTTACCGACTTACCGTGGTTTGGAGAGGCGGCGGACGGCGGTGGTGGACGGCGGTGGTGCGGCGGCGGACGGCTCGGCTGCAGGCTGCTGACGGACGGGCTGAGCAGGGGCGGGAAACTGGAGGCTTTGCTGCTGCTCAGTGTTCTCACCTCCAGCTAATATTAAGGGTTTTGGCTTGGGTTATTGGATTGGGCTTGGTTTTGGCCCAATCCAATTCCCTAACCGATTTTTTTTTCAAATTACTAAATGAAACGACGTCGTTTTAATACTTAGGTATTAAAAACAGAAGGGCGAATGAAACGACGTCGTTTCATTTAGTAATTTGAAAAAAAAATTCGATTAGGGAATTAGATTGGGCCAAAAGCCATAAACGGAAAAACCCTTCTTCTCCGGCGACGAGCAGGCTTCGAAGGTGTGCCGTCGCGCCGGAGACGCACCCAACTCCGCCGGAAGACGCGCTCCTGCCTCCTGCTACCTCCGGCCGGCGATCGAGGTAGGGCTGGAGCCCTACCTCGCGTATCATTAGATCCGCCACTGCTTAAAATAATCAAGGTAACAGTGTAATACTCGCTATGTATTATTTCAAACTTCAATTTAATTATTTATTATTCAAAATTTTCTAAATCTGACCTTAAAATGATGTATAAGTATGAATGCTATCATGTGATACATTATTAGATTTATTATAACATATATTTTCAAAATATCAAATTTTCATAAATTTTGGTTATGCTTAATAAAATATATTAATGATCAAACATTTTTTTAAATCAACTGCTAAAAATCAAAGTGTGCAAATTAAAATGGAACAAAAAGTGTATCTAAATCACTCATTATAATCGTTGTTGCTGGACGTTTTTAAATGATTAATTTCAAAAGAGAAAAAGGTCACCTCATACGTATTTCTTGAGAGAAAAACATAAAGGACACATAAACACAATACTACCATTTCTTCCGACTTAGAGAATGAATTTCATCAAAAAAAAAAATTCGAGATTCGTTTAAATAAATTGATTCGATATTAATAAACAAGAGAAAGTCTCTCGAAATGCAGAATTTCCATAACTTTATTGACATTGTCACTTTTACATTAAATATTATAATTTTATATATATTTATATTTTTTATTTTAAAAATTAAAACAAGTAGTAATATGTATTTGAATGTGAAAATATCAAAATATATAATATTAAAAAATATTTTCTAAATTTCTAAATTTAGTATGTAATATAACAAATGCATGGGCGGAACTACCATGGCGCGTGGTAGGGCTCCAGCCCTACCTAAGATTCCGGCGCTATGGTAGTAGTAGTGATAAGCAACCAAGGAGCTTCCCGGTGGCGCGTACGCATTTTTCCGACCTAAAATGCATTTTTCCGGTGAAATATGCTGGGGAAGAAGGCCATAGCTGCTTTCTCTTTTTTTTGGCCACAAAACATCAAAACGACGTCGTTTTGGCTCAAGTCAAACGACGTCGTTTTGATTAGTGAATAAGAAGAAAAAAATCATAATTTGGTTTTGTTATTGGGCCAAAATCCAAAAAAGTATGGCCCAAATAACAAAACCCAATTTAACAAATATTGGAACAAATGAGCAAGTTGTTTCTACTTTCTTCAAGCATTGAACGTGGAGTGGAGAAGCAGCTCACTGCCGCCAGCGCCTCAGCTCCGCGCCACACCCCCCCCCCCCCCATCCCGCCACCGTCGGACGCCGCTCCGTCACCATCCGTCCGTCCAGCCCTCCGTTTTCCTCTTCATCTAGTCTTCTCTTTGTGTTTATAACTTCAAATGGGTAATTTAATTTTAGGGTTTACTGTTTATGTTATTTTTTCCTTCAAAAATTTAATTTATGTGAATATTATTTTTAGATTGGATGTAGAATTGAAGTTATATTGTTGTATCAATTGAATTGCACAATTTACGATTATAATTGTTTGATTTATTATTTATGTGAAATTGGTAAATTATGGAATTAGGGATATTTGTTAAATTGAATTTAGATGAATATAATTTTATAAATTATTTTTTATTATAATTTATTATTGTTTCATAATGCTTTTGAATTTTATAAGAATGAATTCAATTTACATATTTTCCTATTTGATATTTAATAGGTTATGGAAATTTTTTTAATTCGAAGTAGAGGATTTCCATCTTCTAAGAGATCGAATAAACCTAATGAACAAAGGCACAATGAAGAGGGAGAGGGTAGTAGAAGAAAACAATTTCGCGTAAAATTCAATCGGAATGATGTTATAAGCGATCCCGGGCTACGTAAACCTATTGAAGAGATTGATGTTTCTATTAGAGATGAAGTGCTTAGAGAATATATATTAAGAGGTCCTTTCCAACCTAACAATCATACTTTTCTCAAGACATTGTTCAATGTTGAATTTAAAAGTTTTCAAAAGTTCTGGTTTGATGAATTTGATCGGTTGGAGTATAGTGTTTCAAAGGATGCTGCCTTTTGTTTTCCTTACTATCTTTTTAAGAATTCAACAAAGGAGGCGGCATATACTGTGGATGGGATGAAAAATTGGAAGAATGCCCTTAAATTATTTAGGAAACATGCTACGACTATGGATGGAAGTCATCATGGTGCAGCAATCAAATTGAGAAATTTTAGCCTTCAAAAGCAAAGTATCTTACATTGTTTCGAAGCTCATGTTACTGAATCAGAGAAGGCATATCGAACATGTTTGACTGCAGTTTTAGATGTGACAAGATACTTGTTAAAACAAGGTTTGGCTTTTCGTGGTCATGATGAGGGTTGGGATTCCATTAACAAGGGTAATTATCTTGAATTGGTTGACTGGTATTGCAAGAGAAGTGAAGATGTTGCTAAGGTAATGAATGAAAATGCTCCCGGAAATTGCAAGTTGACATCGCCCAAAGTTCAGAAATAGCTCTCAAGTGCTTGTGCTGGTGAGGTAACTGATGCTATTGTTAATGACATTGGAGATAGTGTATTTTCTCTTCTTGTTGATGAGGTTAGAGATGCATCAATAAAAGAGAAAATGGGGGTTGTTTTGAGATATGTCAACAAGCAAGGATGCATTGTTGAGTGTTTTCTTGCCCTTGTGCATGTTTCCAATACTAAAGCTATTACTTTGATGGAGGCTCTTAAGCAACTGCTTGTAGATAAGAAATTGTCCTTGTCAAAGTTGAGAGGTCAAGGATATGATGGGGCTTCAAATATGCGAGGTGAGTTTAATGGATTGCAAGCTTTGATATTGAAAGAAAACTCTTCTGCAAGGTATATTCATTGCTTCTCTCACCAAATTCAATTGGTTGTTTATGTTGCATATAACACTCTGTATGTGGGTGAATTTTTCGGGTATCTTGTTAAAACTGTGAATCTAGCTGGAGGTTTATGTGTTAGAAAAGAGATGCATGTGCAATTAGAACATGCTAGACTTGTAGAGGCATTGAAGAGTGGGGAGAATGTTAGTGGAAGAGGTAAAAGTCAGGAAATGAGTTTGAGACAGCCTGGTGATACCCGTTGGGGATCACATTACACCACAATTCTTCGTTTTGAGGCAATGTGGTCTTCTATTATTCAAGTACTTCTTAATATCTGTGAGCATAGCAATTTAGATGAAAATGCCTCTACAACAAAGGGTTTGATTGATAGAATGGAGAGCTATGAATTTTTATTTTGTATGTTTTTTTATGAAGCATTTGTTGGGAGCTACAAGTCAATTGTCCCTTGCCTTGCAACAAAGAGATCAAAATATTTCGATGGTTGTGCGAATGATGAATAGAATGAAGGCTGAATTGCAAGAATTCAGAGATGGTGGTTTTGATAAATTATTGAATGGAGTCAACACATTTTGTGTGAAGCATGAGAGCACATTAGATGTGATGGAAGCACAACGGAAAATTCGTCACCGTTCTAGGCGACGTGGAGAAATGTTGACCAATCATTATTTCTACCGCGTTAATATTTTTCTTCGGGTACTATTTTAATATTTTATATCTATATATTTTAATTTATTTTGTTTATATTATTTTATATGTATTTTTTATCTTATTATTTTATTTTTTATTATTTCAATACAAGACCGTTGACAGGATGATTCTAGAAATGAATCATCGATTTTCCGAAGCAAGCTCAGAGTTACTCACTTGTATCGCATGCCTTGATCCGAGAGAAAGATTTTTCACGTTTGATGTTGGTAAGTTGCTTCGCCTTGCTGAACTCTATCTGGATGACTTCACCCTAATTGAGCGTGTTGAACTTGAGCAACAACTTAATTACTTCCTTAATGATGTGAGAGATGATGATGCCTACTCAGACATCAATGATCTTGGAAGTGTTGCTCAACATATGGTTCGATCATGTAGCAATGTAATCTACCCATTAGTATATCGTCTTATTGAGTTGGCATTAGTTCTACCAGTTGCAACAGCTTCAGTTGAGCGAGTTTTTTCTGTCATGAAGAATATCAAGACCAATTTTCGTAATAGAATGGGAGATGAATGGTTGAATGATGTTATGACGGTGTATATTGAGAAAGATATTTTTGTTAAGATCGAGAATGAATCGATTATTCAACGTTATCAAGGCATGAAGTCACGTAGGTATTTGTTGCCCCCACTTGTTCCTAGTTCTACTTCTAGTAATTTGAGCATTAGAAAGTAGTTATTTTAGCAGTTTAGTGAACTTGTGAAAACCTTATTGTATCGTACTCGATTTATTAAATTATGTACTATTTTAAATTATTTTCGAGTTAATTTTTTAAAATTTTTGAGTAGTATTATCCAGCCCCACCTGAAAAAAATTGTTGATTCCACCACTAAACAAATATAATGTATAAAATAAAAAAGAAGATATGTGCATAACTTTATGAACAAGCCTTTTATTTGGAGACCCACTCAATGAACATAACATTAAAAGCATTTACAATAACTATCTCCTTAAACGCACTCTAAATAATTTAAGGATGACTCAATATTGAGGCATGGTCCTGATCTGAATCGATTTCTTTATGCAGAAATTATCTTATTAGACCGCATAATTGATATATTAACCTTGAAAAATCTCATTTATATAAATTTTTAAATTTGAATTTTTGGCAAAGTTTTAGGAAAAATCGTCTTTCTATGGATTATGGAAAGATATGGTTTAATTTAAATAATAGAAAGGTAAAAGATTTTAGTTGCAATATTAAAATTTTATTATGCAACGTGCAATAGTTATAATTTTATGACCCAATTAATACAATCCAATTTTTTTTTTATTTCTTCAAATTTACAATTTAAACCTTGCTATTTCCATAATTTATGGAAATATTGTCTTTCAAGAGACGGACTTCATCGTTTGAGGTATGTTTTAAGAGGTTTTTAAAATTATATGTGTCTAGTTATAATAAATTAAGAGTACGTCTCTTAAATGACGGTATTTTCATAAGTTATGTAAATACCAAAATTTAAACTATAAATTAGAATAAATCAAGATAAAATTTTCAAATTGCATTAATCGGGTCATAAACTTTATAACTACTACACGTTGCATAGTAAATTTTAATATTGTAACTAAAATATTTCATCTTTCTATCACCACGCCTTTCCGTATACATATGGAAAGATGGTCTTTCCCAAGATTTTGCCATAAATTGAATAAATATTAAAGTGACACATTTATCATATAAATTATAAAAGAAATGCGTCTGATATATAGTTAGACGGTCTAAACAAGACTTTATTCTTTCTGAATTAAAATGAAATGAAATTAAATATGGTAAAAAAATAAGAATATTAAACTAAAATTAAGTTAATTAATATTAATTTAAGAGCATGTCTCTTGAAAAACGGTCTTTCTATAAGTCATGGAAAGACCAAGGTTTAAATTCCAAATTAGAAGAAACGAAGATAAAAATTTTGAGTTGTATGAATCGAGTTATAAACTTTATAACTAAGACCTTTTACCTTTTATTATTTTAATCAAACCCCATCTTTACATAAACTTATAAAAAAACGATCTTTTCCAATATTTTGCCCGAATTTCAACTAAATTTTGTTTGTTACGCTCCATGCAACACCATTAAACCAAATAATTTGGTCGTTACACTCTCCATAATCATAATAGATTTCTTAAAATATCTATAAACAGTGACTCATTCCAAAATCTCAGCCTAATTGTGTACCGAATTTTAACTTGTACACCCTTCTTAAACTTTCAACTTATAATATAATGAAGTTAAAAATAGAGATTTAGTTATTAATATTTATAACTAAAATGTTATGATAAATTTAGAGTCCGTCTCTTGAAAGACGGCATTTTCATAAGTTATGGAAAGATCAATGTTTAAAGTGTAAATTAGAAAAAAAAATGAAGATAAAATTTTGGGTTGCATGAAACGGGTATAAATTTTGTAACTACTATATGGTGCATAATAAATTTATAATATCGTAACTAAGATATTTTACCTTTTATTATTCTAATTAAAACTCATTTTTTCATAAGCCTATGGAAAGATAGTCTTTCCCAAGAATTTGCCATAAATTTAACCTGCATATTCTATTTTATACGTTAATAAATTTTTACTTTTCAAAATACACATTTTAATTTTAAGGTAAAACGTTTGAAACTATACTATTAATTCAGAAAAGTTACCTTGAAACGTTCGAAAATGCTTTTTGAGCTTTGACATCATACTTTTAAATATTTGTATTTATGAGAATAAAATAAATGGATAAAAGTAATTTTAAAATAAAAATCTCACTAAAAATAAGAAGTGCTTGCTATAAAATTACCAACTAAAAAAGGAAAGTGTGTTAGTAAAATGGCAATTCTCATACTGCATCACCATGGTATCATGATGGCGTATTGTATATTTATGTAGAATGTGTATTTCAATATTAGTATTTATTCATAAAGTATTTATGTAGTAATCACAATTATATTATAATGATGCACAATATTACCTAACATAGTATCCATCTCCCTGTAATATAAAATGAACAAAAATATGTCTGGGAATCCGTTGTTTATGGCACGAGAGGGGTACCATAAAATTTGCCATAAAACGAAACGGAGCACACTTTTCATTCGGAAAAGTTACCGTGAAATGTTTGAAAGAGATGAGTGGAATACGTCATAATACTTCGTACAAGTAGTCTCCAAGTGGACTCCATCTTTGGCTGCCTTGCTTTCTCCTTCTCTCTTTCTTGCTTGCTCCAGAGTCGTGTTTATAAATACATTTCCAAAATTCCCACTTCTCCGTGTTCTTTTGCCTCTCTTTCTGGGCAGATCTTTCCCCATATTCTTTCTCCACAAGAACAATCACAGCATGGAATTGTCATGTTCTTCTTCTCCAATCTCCATCCACTCCCCCGTCAATCACCTCCACCGCCGTGTACATCTCCACAGCCACCGCAGAAATGTCGCCTTTTTATGGCCCACTTCATGCTCCGCCTCCACCAGCTCTTCCTCCTCATCGTCTTTTTATGGGTTTTCGATTTCGAGAAAAACCCAGAATTTAGTTTCCTCAAAAGGGTCCCGGTCGGGCCGCGCCAACCGGCTGTTCTATGTCGCATGCGGGGTGTTCGAGAAATTTACTGAGAGAGCGGTGAAGGCGGTGATGTTCTCGCAGCGGGAGGCGAAGGCTTTGGGGGCGGAGATGGTGTTCACGCAGCATCTTTTGCTGGGACTCATCGCCGAGGATCGTGCTGCCGGTGGCTTTCTGGGGTCCGGGGTTAAGGTTGATGTGGCTCGTGAAGTTGTCAAGAGAACTTGGCACAGTGTTGGTGATGTTGGTGATGGTGCTGGTGCTGGTGGCGCTGAGCTGCCAGAGGTGGGATCGGCTACTGATATGCCGTTTTCGCCGAGCACCAAGCGGGTTTTCGAGGCTGCCGTGGAGTATTCCAGGAGCATGGGGTACAATTTTATTGCGCCGGAGCATATTGCGATTGGATTGTTTACTGTTGATGATGGGAGTGCTGGCCGTGTTCTTAAGAGGTAGTTCATTATTGCTATGGTCCTGTGGATTGAGGATCTACTTGTTAGAGAGATTTTTTTTTTTTTTTGTTTGTTTATTGGATGTTCGTATAGTTTTAGAAGTGTGAGTTGTAAAGTTTTGTGTTTTGTATAGTTTAAATGGGGGTAGAATTTGATCTCTGTTTGTTTGGTGAGGGAAGTGTTCATATGCGTTTCTGCTTTATCTTGCATGAGATCATTGCCTAAAAGGTTTGTGGTAAATTCTTCTTTCGCAAAGTGCTCTATGTTATGAGGTAAGAGGAAATCACGTGATAATCTTAAGGTTTTATTCTAATGAGTTGATGATAAGTAAGAATGTTTTTGTTAGCAGCTCTTACTTAGTGTAAAAAAATTCCTACGTTTATTTGTGGTTGCCAATGTTGTCAGCATTTGGAGCAGTTTTTGAGCAAAACTACATTTCTATTTCAGATTAGGGGCAAATGTAAATTACTTGGCAGCAGAGGCCATTACCAGATTAGAAGGAGAGCTTATAAAGGATGGCAGAGTCCCACCTGCTGTACTTAAGCGGGCTCGTGAAAATTCAACTGCAGGGAAACCCACACTTGCAAGATCTTCCCCGAGAGCTACTGAGAAGAGTAAGATTTTTCTTGTTCTTATCTTTTGGTTTCATGGTATTTGGGGAAATGAAGGATGTAATGATTAGTGAATACCTTTGAACAGAGAAATCTGCCCTGGATCAGTTCTGTGTGGATCTCACAGCCCAGGCCAGTGAAGGCTGCATTGACCCTGTAATTGGCCGAGAAACTGAAGTTCAGAGAATTGTACAGATACTCTGCAGAAGAACAAAAAATAACGCTATTCTTCTTGGTGAAGCTGGAGTTGGAAAAACAGCCATTGCTGAAGGTCTGGCAATAAGAATCGCAGAAGGAAATGTGCCCGTCAATCTATATGTAAGTTTTCCTTCTGACCAATGATGTCAAATATATTTCTCCTAGCTTTCTAGTATCTAAATGCTGATAACCTGCTGAGTCTTACCTTTTGTTTGGCCTTCATTTTGTGCAGACAAAGCGAATAATGTCCTTAGATATAGGTCTGTTAATCGCAGGCGCAAAGGAGCGAGGTGAATTGGAAAGTCGCGTTACAACATTATTGAAGGAGGTAAAAAAGTCAGGTGAGACTATTTTGCCTGTTGAATGTAATGTAAGAATTAAGAAGTATTCCTGGCTTAACTTCTGGTGACAGCATTGCAGGCAATGTCATTGTTTTTATTGATGAGGTCCATGCACTTATTGGTTCTGGGACAGTAGGCAAGGGAAATAAGGGATCTGGTCTAGATATGTCAAATTTGTTGAAGCCAGCACTTGGTCGGGGTGAGCTGCAGGTAGGTTATTCATCTTTACCACACCTTTATAATGTGCTCTTATCAACTAGTAGTGTGCGTGGATTATGGACTTCTCTAGGTTTCTGATGTCATCATGTTTTCTTTATCTAAGATCGATCCGTGACTAGTACCTAAAACAAAGCATTGTCAAAACATACTGCATTTGGATATAACTTTTATTTATTTTGGTGTTTAAAAGGGTTGCAGTCATGTGAAAATCAAAGAATGATTTAATCTTCTGGAGATAACCTATAAATACTGATATCATTTTGACCTGACTGTCAGATCGTATTAGATGCTTGGATTGTGGAAGAAATAAGTTATAAAGAATCTAAGATGGGGATTTTTTTTTAGAGTTGCTATCTTTATTAAAAAATCAATTTCCAGTATGATGCTTGAGCTCTGTTGAAAGCATTTCAATAGATACGATCATTTATAGGTTCTTCTTCACTGACATACCTCTTGCAGTGTATTGCTTCCACAACAATGGATGAATTCAGATTACATTTTGAGAGTGACAAAGCATTTGCCAGAAGGTTTCAGCCTGTCTTGATAACTGAACCAAACGAGGTAAGGACCATGTCGCTGCATGTTACTCGATGTGCTTCTAAAACTATTTCCGCTGATGTTTTGACAGCTATCTATTGATTTTGGAAATGTCATTTCCTTTAGGAGGATGCAATTCAGATACTACTGGGATTACGTGAAAAATACGAGTTGCATCACAAATGTAGATTCACAACAGAGGCTATAGATGCTGCTGTGAATCTATCAGCTAGATATATACCTGATAGGCATCTGCCAGACAAAGCCATTGATCTTATGGATGAAGCAGGAAGCAGAGCACGTATGGAGGCTCATAAAAGGAGAAGGGAACAACAAACTTCTATTCTTTCTAAATCACCTAGTGATTATTGGCAGGAAATCCGAGCTGTTCAGACCATGCATGAGGTGCGAACGACTTGACCATGTATTGGCTTCAGTGTTATTCTAGAAGTGACTTCATTATAAATTTAACTAGTCAATCTTTTCTCAGAATGTCCTGGAGAGTCCATATAAAGAAGTCGATACATCTAACATTTCGAAGCCGACATTGCTATCCAATCATAAAGATGACGAGTATGCATTTGCATTTATTATCCTGTTTAGAAATGTCTTTTTCTTTATCGTATGGCTAGCATTGATTGTGCATAATTCATTTACACTTCCTTTTCTTCTTCAGAGCTACAATGGTTGGTCCTGAGGATATAGCAGCAGTTGCTTCTCTCTGGTCAGGCATTCCAGTCCAGAAGCTTACTGCTGATGAGCGAATGCAGCTTATTGGTCTTGATGAACAGCTTAAGAGAAGGGTAGTTGGTCAAGATGAGGCTGTTGTTGCCATTTCTCGTGCTGTGAAAAGATCCCGGGTTGGTCTGAAGGACCCAAAGAGGCCAATTGCTGTGATGCTCTTCTGTGGCCCCACCGGTGTTGGCAAAACTGAACTAGCAAAAGCTTTAGCAGCATCTTACTTTGGTTCGGTAAGATCTTGACCCTTTCTATTATCCATTTTAGGTATGATTATGCTGGTCAAATTCTACATTATATAAATTTTCATTGAGTTGATAGTTTTTTTAGTTCACTACTGTTGGAAGAAACTTGATGTACAAAAAGAAATGCGTGGTTCAAATATATGCTTATGTGGATGTAATTGTTCCATCTGGAAAGGGATGGAACTCTTCTGGCAGTTTTTCTCTGTAATAATATTTTCCATTAGTTCATTTGATTCCCGTCATGTCAAGTTGTCCATGCAACAGCATTTTTACAATAGCTCTTTGATTTTTCATTCAAAGTTTCTTCTGATGTCGTAAAAATACCTGTGGTTGAATATTCTTGGTGGCCATATGTTGCAGGAGTCGGCCATGCTAAGATTGGACATGAGTGAATATATGGAAAGGCATACGGTGAGTAAGTTGATTGGATCGCCGCCTGGTTATGTAGGCTACGGCGAAGGAGGCACTCTTACAGAAGCTATCAGAAGAAGGCCCTTCACTGTTGTGCTGCTTGATGAGATTGAGAAAGCACATCCCGACATTTTCAATATTCTACTCCAATTGTTTGAAGATGGCCATCTTACAGATTCCCAGGTTTCTGTTTGATACAGCTTAATCTCCTCTATTGAATTACGTTCTAGTTTAGGTTTCTGATTCATCTACTTCGGTTTGTTAGGGTCGAAGAGTATCTTTCAAGAATTCAATGGTAGTGATGACTTCCAATGTGGGTTCACATGCCATTGCGAAAGGAAAAAGAAATTCAATTGGTTTCATTATTGATGATGATGTAAACGCCTCATATGCTGGGATGAAAGCATTGGTAATGGAAGAATTGAAGGCCTACTTCCGTCCAGAATTACTGAACAGGATGGATGAAGTCGTGGTATTCCGTCCTCTTGAAAAGACTCAGGTTCAATATTCAACTTCCAGTCTAATTCTTCGAAAAAAACAATCCTTAAGCAAATCATTCATCAGCTAACACTATTTCTAATCCACTCAACCATTTTCAGATGCTTGAGATATCAAATATGATGCTCGACGAAGTCAAGAAAAGGATCACCTCCTTAGGGTTTGGTTTGGAGGTTTCAGAAGCTGTCATGGACCTTGTTTGTGAAGAAGGGTTCGACAGAAGTTATGGCGCTCGGCCCCTTAGAAGGGCTATTGCACGTATAATCGAAGACCCCTTGAGCGAGTCTTTGCTTTATGGAGGTTACAGACCCGGAGATGTTGCAATGGTTCATTTAGATGATTCAGGCAGCCCGGTGGTCACCAACAAATCAAGGCGGAGCATCCACTTGTCTGATACATCCTCCGTCTTGTAAATGAAACATTGAATGAAAGACATCTATACGAATCAATTTAGTATATATCGACCTTTTTAACTGAGCTATATGTAATTGTACATAATTTATACGTACGGTGGCATTCTGTGTAATGATTCTTTGGTTCAAAAGAACTAATAAAAAGGTAGGACGTAGTTATACATCAATACTTGCAGCTGTTTAGCATAGTTCGAGAAGCTACCTTGCAAGTTAAGTTAAAATGAAAATGAAGAGATTATGGATTAATGAATGACGCCCAACTGTAGTGCATAAACTCTCGTTTTCACCTATACCTTTCTGCAGGCGAAAAAGTACAATATCCACAAATACACTACAACAGTACCAATACCTTTAATATAAAGATTAATCATATCCCAATTAAGGCTACAGAAAGATCTCTTCTACACTGGTGCCCCGCAAAATGGCTATGAAAGAGTTCTCTGGTTTCTGGCAAACTTGATTGTCCACCAAAACCACTTACCCCTGAAAATTAAGATAAGTGTTAAATCAATGACAGAGGGTAGTAAATAAATGCTTATCCAAAAAAAAAAAAAAAGACAGCAACAACGCTCCCGAAGAAGTGTAACAGGAAGCAGGTGTTGGAAGGAAAATCAGGGTAACTATCCTTGACAAAGGCCAACTCGGGCGCAAAGAAATGACAAAATGCAAAGAGGACAAAAGCTAAGACAGTACAGTACATAGAAACGTGCTGCGGTTTTGAATATATGTGACAATAGAGTCGATGAGTAGTCATTTATACCAGAGGCAAATAAGGAATAGACTACAATATGAAAAGGGAACTGACTCAATAGCATCAATTTCAAAGCAAGAAAACCAATATCATACATT
Organism: Rubia yunnanensis; assembly: GCA_037428765.1. NCBI lineage: Eukaryota > Viridiplantae > Streptophyta > Magnoliopsida > Gentianales > Rubiaceae > Rubia > Rubia yunnanensis. The sequence continues at coordinate 87,850,197 of CM075068.1, forward strand.
GCAATGTGATTCCTTGTTCCAATCGCCAAGTTACAAAAAGATTGTTTCGGTGTTTTACCTCACAATCCATAAACAGTTGTATATTACGCGAAGTAGCATCTATATATGGACCAAGGGTGTAGCTATATCATCATTATACAACATAAAACTAGCTCAGACATGAAATGAGCTCACGTGGGCACATGAAAGATCACATCTTATTGCTTAATCAAGCTTCCCTTCAGTCCAACATAATCAAGCCCTTTCCTTAATCACTATCAAAAACCCACCCGCCTGGATTAAATAAGCAAGAATCTTAATCACATGGTTATGAGGATTCAATCAAGAACTGTAAACAACAAAGTTTGAATCCCAAATCATGTGCACTAAATCAATCAAGAATTTCAGAGTTTAATGTCACACACACAAACATTATGAATTCCCAGAATGAGACAAAAACAAAAGGCAAAAATTAAACACATTAGAGATATCAAAGGGAACACTTTTCGAGCCACTTTATCAAATTACTGGAATGATATAAAAAATTCATTTACAATGAAACAAACAGAAGAAATTTACCAGCTGAAGCCTTGAAGAATGGAATAAATTGTAGAGTGTAAAATGTTACAATACGGAAACAATTATATGTAGTATAAGAATTGAGGAGATGGGATCGGATTGAGAGGCTATTTGCTAGGTGGAGATTAACTAACTGTTGTAAGGAATATCCTCTCAATTTGTTACACTATAGCACTACTAGACTACCAGTTCAGTACTCACACACTGAGTGTGTGATTTCTTACTAAATCACAGATATTGTGTATGCTATCTAGAACTTACATTGTAGTTCTATTATAATATCAATAAAAAATTAGAATAAAAATATAGTAATAGGATATATAATAAAGAGGATAACAACCTCAATAACATATAATGATGCTCTCTGAAAAGTGTGTGAAGAGGTTGTTCTTAATTTCTAAAAATTTCATCTTGCAGGTAAAAGTAAATTTGGAACAGTAAGACCACATGAGATACCTGATAAGCAGGAAACATGACCTCAAAAAATAAAAATAAAAGCTTTATATGATGACATGTGTTTTCTTATTAATTAATCTCTCTAGACCTGTGGTTCTTCGTGAAAAACTCATTAACATTCCAATTTTAGTGTTGCAGTAATAGGAATTAATTTTAACAGAGTGACAAGTCAATTTTGTGGTTTTGTTTAACTGATCGAGCAATACCTGTTCCATTGCATCAGGAGCATCGTTGTTTTGCTCAGACTCCATATTTCCTTCATCAGCCCTGATCTCACCATCGCCATCTGTATTCATCTTATCCTCATCAGTACCATCTGCTTTAGCTGTAGCATCCTTGTCACCGATGATCAAATCAGCGGGTATCTGCCCGGATTTTAATACCTGCAGAAAATTGATTGTGGACAACAAAAGTCAGATCAGTACATAAAAATAAGGAAAATCAGAAGTTGGAACAGTTTTGACAAGAAAAGGTTTGAGAACTTAAAATCCCTACTGTCACCCCACATGCACAACGATGTCTCTTTCATCACCTTCTTAAAGATGTTTTGGCCACAAATATTACCAAAATCTTTTTTACTGATAGAAGAAAGGAACACCAAAAATGAGAAAAGGAAACTTCATAGGGTAAAAACAGTGGCACGTATAGAGTAGCATACTTCACCTGTTCTAGCCTTGCCACCTCTTCCAAAGTTTGGGAGTTTGCAATTGCAGCCTGTAGAGTTCATGGTAAAACTTTAATTATATCATGCAAAAAAAAACAGAGAATCAATAGTACTGTATTGTGAAGGAACTTTTTATCAAGGAAAAACAGTTAGAACAGAAATATGCGTTCCACTACTCGTTGCTTTTCTTAGATACACACTCTCATAAACATCTATGCTTATAACTTAGATGGACAGAAACACAAATTGGCTGGAAAAAAAAACTCGAAATCAGAAAAGAACCTTAATAGCTAAAATTTGTTGTGGTGTGGGAGCAGTAGGTTTAGGTGCTTGCTCCTCCTTTTGATCCTCTGAGACACTTGGAATTTCACCGGGTACAAATGTTTTTGCAGATACCACCTTTGCCTCTTCTTCAGCTTCTTCAGATGCAAATAACCTATTTGCTTCAAGGCGCTCCTATATCAACCAAAAAAGGAATTGTTAGCTCCAGCAGGCAGCCCAATGAAAAATGTAAACATTAAAAAGATATAAAGCATATACATTAAGAATTAGGCACAGACAAAATACAGAGTAGAGATGACCAAATTTACTGTGGCTATCTAATACTACTTGCTACAAACTTATTCTGATACAAGAAGTGCATACAGGAAATTTTTTTATGAGAGGGAGCGAGAGTACAAATGCAAAGGATGTCACCATGGAAGGGTAAGATGGAAAAAGACAGGGTAAGTGGTAATCGTTTACATAAGTGTCATGCATCTACCATCAAACGGAATTAAACTGGCAGCAAAACAGTTTCAATTCATAACATATAACATTAATATAGAAATGGCTGCAGGGAAAAGAGTAATTTCTTTTTATATAAATGGAATCAGTGAGAATGCAAAGGGAAAATGCTGAGCCTCTCGAGGTTCATTGAATCGTAACAGACATCAGATTATTCACCCACCCAGTCCTTAAACTAGTGCCGTCATAAACTTTATGGCGCCGTCACTTTATAAAAGCCAATTCCACCATAGGACCAAAGAAGTGCTAGTAAATTGACTGCCTTCTCAAAAGATAGACTTCCTAGCTAATTATTTTCTATCAAAATAAAATCATGACTCAGTTTTGTAGACCGCCATGCCAGAAACTAAACTTGACTGCTTCTCGTTCAGTGACTGCTAGTATTAATACTCAGGTGTACAGAGTCAAAAATGACAGTTTCTTACCAAGGAGGTGGATGCTTTGCACATCCATAAAGCTGAGTTCCATATAAAAGCAAAGAGTGGCCCTAAATGCGAATAGGTTTTAGAGTACAAGTTCTTGTGGACTCCATATTAGCAGGATACACATATACACAGACAGTAGTCATTGGAAAAACTTCTTTTTTCTAGTTCAAATTTGATTAATACCAGCTCCAGAAGCAGAGAAACAGTTATTCCAGAACAATATTTCCACAATAGTTGCAAAAAATACTTACTTCTTTATTCCTACACAGAAACTAAAACAAACGCTTAAGCATCCATTTCACATATCAATATTCTAATAACCAAGGCTAAACTCGTACTCAAAATCAGAGACCTTCAAACAAAATGATTTGCAACACAATATGAACTGACCGCTTGTTTCACTTTCCGGAAGTCAAGCACCCGTAGAGACTTAAGCTTGTGAATGACATACAACCGATAATTAGGCTTTTTCGTAATGTTGTTGTCTAGCAAGCTAAGGAACTGAAGCTTGGGAAGAGATGACAACGGATCAATCTCAACCAAGTTGGTAAGCCTGTTGTTAGTGAGGATCAACGAATGCAACTTCGGTAGAAGCTCTGCAACATTTCCCAATTCAAACAAAAATCAGAAAACCTAAAATCGGAGCCATAATACGATACGAATACTTGATTCTCTCCACGGTCTCACCTCCAAGCTTGGGACTGATTCGCGTAATCCTATTGTTGTTCAACAGCACAGTTCCAAGACGATTAAGTTGCGGAAAGTTTTCGAGCTTGACTATCTCATTGTCAGACAAGTCAATGGTGTCAAATTGATCCTGAACACACACAGACACACACGCATTACTTACAGTTACAGATATTCAGTAAAGTATGATACATCTTCGCAAGAATTAGAGCTTCAAGTAAATTTTTTTTAAAATTATAAAAAACACTAACCTCAGTAGCACCTAAGTTCTCAATAACAGGAATTTTGTTGCCTGCAAAAAAAAGCACACATAAACGCGTAAATAAACAGTTCCAAATTCATAAATACTGTTCGAGAAAAGCAAAAGCTAGTATAAAATCATAGCGAAAAATTCAGGAAAAAATCACCTCGAAGATCTAGCTCGCGCTCGCGAAGAGCGTTGAAGAAGTGGGGGCTTTTCCAAATGAGGTCGGCGGTAAGTCTCACCATTATTCGCCAAGTTTGGATGAATTGCCGCTTCGACAAAGAGGAAAAACCCCAACACTCTCTCTCAGGTTTATGAATAGTCTGTGACTGTGTGTGTGAGGAGGCTATTGAAAATACTAGGTTGCCCTTTTCATCCTTCAATTATTTTGTTTAGAGAAAAATGAGTTTTTAATTTTATATTTTGGTCGAAATTATCAATAAAATCTTATAAAATTTAAAATTGTCAATCCAAACCTGGACTTAGTTGACCAAAACGCCAACGACCAATTTAGCTGGAAATCGGTAAATGACCATTATATCCCTTATTTAAAGAATCAAAAAATTTAAATAGTAAAAGACAAAAATACCCTCAATCTCTTTCTCTTTCTCTTTCCCTCTTTCCTCCTTTTCCCTCTATATGATTTCTCTATCATCGTCAATAGAGGGGTGGAGCTCAAGCGGTATAGCCGGAGTTGTATAAAGATCGAGCATGACGATGATGGGGAGATGGTGATGAACTGAGATGGTGATGGTGGGATGGGGTTTTAGGGGGGTGGAGCAGCAGCAAATCGGGCGGAGAAGGGAGGGATGGTGAAGGACTGGGTGGAGCAGTTGTGGGCGGCAGAGTAAGTGAAACAGAAGCAAAGCAGGCTGAGTAGAGAAGGGGGAGATGGTGAGGGGCTGGGTGCAACAGCATTAGAGCGGCGAAGAAGGTAGAGGGGACTGGGCGGAGGAGGGAGAGATGGTGGCGGGAGGAGGAGGGAAAATGGTGATGGGTCGAGTGAAGCAGCGACAGGTGGTGGATTGAGTGGAGTAGCGGCAGAGCGAGCTGGGTGGAGGAAGGTGGAGAAGGGCGGGGTGGAGCAACGGCGGGCGACGAACAAAGTGGAGGAGGGCTGGGTGGAGCAACGGCGGGATACGGACTGGGTGGAGTTGCGGCGGACGGTGGGCTTGGTAGAGTTGTAGGGGAGTGGCAGAGCAGGTGGTGGGCTAGGTAGATGAGGGGAAGATGGTGGTGGGCTAGGTAGATGAGGGGAAGATGGTGGTGGGCATTGGTAGAGGAAAGAGAGATGATGGCGGCGGGCGCTGGTGGCCAACGGGTGGTGAGCTGCGCCTAGGCGGCCTTCGGTGTATTTGAAGATGATGAAGAAGAAGTCTAGCAGTAGAATGGTCATTGAATTTTTTCAGTTTTAAACCTAGGGGTATTTATGTCTTTTTAGGTTTGGTCAACACTTGACTTCCTGGAGTCAGTGTCAAAATTGAGCAAAATGGGTATAACTGCATAATTTTACAAAAACTTAGGCTAGTTTTGCACATTGAGGTTATACAAGGTTATATCTACACTTTCAAAATTTGATAGGGTTAGTATTATCCTTTACCATTTTGTTTATTTGACATTGGCCATGTTTGGCAGTCAGCTGTTACCGGTTGGCTGCTATATTTAGCTGGTTTGACCAACTGTTTGTCTTATCTATTTGAACATTAGCTGTTTATAAAGTGTTTGGCAAATGTAACCGTTAGCTGTTAGCGGTTTTATGAAAAATGACATTGAAGGGCATGGTGACCATTCTTTATTTATAAACTTATTTTACATACTTTTTTCATTAATATTTTAAAAAATCCATTTTTTTCATGTAGTATAATTTATTTTTAATTATTTTACTTTCAAGAGATAAACTCTATTCACAAAGAGTCCATCTCTTGAAAAACGGTCTTCCATAAGTGATGGAAAAACCAAGGTTTAAAGTGTAAATTAGAATAAATGAAGATAAAATTTTTGGGTTGCATGAAGCGGGTTATAAACTTTATTACTACTACACGTTGCATAATAAAAATTTTAATATTGCAACTTAGACCTTTTACCTTTTACCTTTTATTCTTCTAATTAAACCACGTCTTTCCATAAACATATGGAAAGACCATATTTCCCAAGACTTTGTCATTCACAAATACCGAAAACAATATATTTATAAATTTGTTTCAATTTTTTTTACTATAATTCATTATGAGCATTAATATAAGAGAATAAATATAAACTATATTAGTTGAATTTTTTTCATTAGATATAAGAAATTTTAATTACGTATAAAACAAAAATTACAATATTATATGAATATAAAAGAAATATATGAAATTACAACATACTTCCGTTTTCTAAATAACATAATTTTTTTAAAAAAACTACTGAATTCTTAAAAATTTAAGTTTAACGTCCAAGACTAATCATCTAAATATTCATATAAATACCCATATAACTCGATAAATGTCCAACTCGAGTCATCTATATATTCATATAAATATTCAATAAAAATGATCACACTCAACAAACTATTATAATCCAAAATAATAATAATATAATTTTTTAAAAAATTTAAAAATACAATTAGAAAGTTTCATACATTAGTATTGTTAACGATAATCCCTTTTGCTATGGTGGTGCTACGCTGCAGGACTATAAGCCGCAAATACACTTGTTAATGGAATATACGTCATTGCTGATAAAATAACGTTAGCATAAAAATATGGCAAAGTCTTGGGAAAGACGGTCTTTCCATAGGCTTATGGAAAGACGGGGTTTGATTAGAATAATAAAAGGTAAAAGGTCTTAGTTGCAATATTAAAGTTTTAGTATGAAACATGTAGTAGTTATAAAATTTATAACCCGGTTCATGCAACCCGAAAATTTTATCTTAATTTCTTCTAATTTACACTTTAAACCTTGGTCTTTCCATAACTTATGGAAAGACCGTCTTTCAAGAGACGGACTCTAAAAATATAGAAGGTTAAAAAAAGTAATAGTTAAAGGTAAAATTCAAACACTAAGAAAAACTGCTAGTTTCGTGGCGCAAACACTACGTGAAAAAGCCAAGCAACCAAAAACTTTTTTTGGTATTCTTGGGCGGTTTGACCAAGCGAAAACGCCAAAAGCCAAAAGCCAATCATAACGCTAACCAAAATGCTAATGCCAAATAGAGCCATTATCTTAGTGGAAAGTCTTGTTTTAGACCGACTAACCGTTGGATGGGGTTATTTTATAATTGATGTAACTAATGAGGCGATTTGATGTTTATTTTATTCACTGCAGCGAGGTTCCTATAAGTTTGAAAAACTTTTTAAAATGTATCACAAAGTATAAATACAATAATTTGACCTTGTAAGTTATTGAAATGAAGTTTTTCATGATTGTTCTAACCGTTAATCGGTCTAACAGGAGACTTTCACTATTTTTAGCGAAAGTATTAATTTTTATTCATAACAAGATTTTTTTATAGATGAGTAAAGTGCTATTGTAACCCTGTCTTTTGCATCAGAAGTGCCGATATAACCTTATGACACTATTTTGGTGTTGACTTTGTAATTTCCAGCATTGACCAAAATTAAAATGACAAAAATGCCCCTGACTTGAAATCTAAAAAATTAAAGACAAGAATACCCTAAGGTTCTTCATCTTCATCTTCAAACCCACATCCAGCACCACCTTCACCTGTTCCGCCACCATCACCGCCGGATCTTTGTCGCTCTGCCACCGCTCTACCTCCACCGCCACTGCATATCCACCGCTCCACCACCACATCTCTGCCACATCGCCGCCGCATCACATTCAACATAAAAGAAATTTAAAACAACACAAACAAGAATAATCCCACACAGGTCAAGACAGCAAGTTCAGACACAAGCGCATCAGATCAATAATTAATAAGTAAATAACCAGAGAACACAGGTAATCTAATCACAAGCACATCTTGCTCCTAGAGGTCTTGACAAAAAATTGAGACACAACACAAAGAAGGATTACATTCGAGTCCATCAGATCAATAATCCTAGCTATATAAATGGATAGGCCTGCAAAGACACCCAAAGCAGCCCGACGCTTCTTCCCTGCCGCCCAACACTTCTCCGCCGCCACCCTAGCACCACCAACCACCACCTCCCGTCCTAGCACCACCATCACCCGTACTAGCACTACCACCACCTGCCCTAGCCACTAGCCCCAACACCACCACCTTTAGCACCACCAGCTACCACCTCCGATACCGCCACCACCATCACTTTCCCCAACCACCACAACCACTCGTCCCAACCACCACCATCACTCTACAACCACTCCCCACCGCCCTTCACCTCCGAAAACCAAGTAAGACCCACCACCACCACCACGATTGAACCTGATACCTCCTTCTTTAGCTTCCCAGAGCCATCTGCCGCTCTCTGCAACGACCTCCCTCCGCCGCCATCGGTGAACATTTTCTAACTTGGTTATCCTCTGCTCCTACTACTTCTGGGCGCCACCGTGGAGACCCTCCCTCTTGTCGGGTTTCCCCAGATCCAGTCGTTGCACCGCCACCTCCAATCGTTGATTTGTCACTTCAATCAGTTTTTTATTAGGGTTTTGAAGTTTTTGGGGGAGGTAAAAGTATGCGAAGAAGAAGATTACTGGAGAATCGAGGCTTCTCTCTTTTGAAGTTTTTTATTAGGGTTTACAAGGGTAAGGGCAATATAGTCTTTTACACTTTTTCTAAGTTCTTATTTTTAAAAATAGGGGTATAATAGTCATTTCAAGTATTTTTGGCCAAATTCAGGCCTTCGGGGTTATATTAGCACATTCAAGCAAAACACAGGATTACAATAGCACTTTCCAGCTTCACAGGGTCAGCACAAACCACCAAAACATAGGGTTATATGAGCACTTAACTCTTTCTATTATTTTCTTGGCAAAGTTTTTGGAAAGACCGTCTTTCTATAGGCCTATAGAAAAGACGGGTTTAATTAGAATAATAATAAGGTAAAATTTTTTAGTTGCAATATTAAAAATTTATTATGAAGCGTGTTGTGGTTATGAAGTTTATGACCTGATTAATGCAAGCTAAAAATTTTATCTTCTTTTCTTCTAATTTGTCGTTTAAACCGTGGTCTTTCCATGCCTTATAGAAAGACCATCTTTCAGGAACTCTTTTTTTAAATTTATTTTACTGGTTTATCTTTTGGCAAAGTCTTGGGAAAGACCGTCTTTCCATAGACTTTTGGAAAGACGGAGTTTAATTTGAATAATAAAAGGTTAAAAGTCTTAGTTGCAATATTTGAAATTTATTGTACAACGTGTAGTAGTTATAAAGTTTATAACCCAATTCATTTCATTTTTTTAAATTTACACTTTAAACCTTAATTTTTCCATGAATTGTGGAAATACCGTCTCTCAAGAGACGAACTCTTATTTTTTCAAAAGTATAAAAGTAAAACACTCCAATCTTCTAGATCAACGTATAAACAACAATCACGGAATATATTAGATGATCGTAAAAGGAATTATAATTTATCAGATGTCTATAATATAATAAGAGTAGGTCTCCTGACATGCAGTCTGTCCATAAGCTTATAGACAAATCATTTATTTTTTACCTTATATAATGCATTTGTTAAATTACATACAAAATTTAAAACTTTTTTATATCATATATTTTTATATTTTCACCTTCAAATACATATTATTACTTGTTTTAACTTATAAAATGCAATGTTTAAACTTTATAAAAAAATTACAACATTTAAGAAGAATGCCCCTGTGAACTGTCCATAAGATTATAGAAATGCCACATTTCCTGAAACTTTCCCATATAATTATGCTTCAATAGCTTCATGAAATGTCGATTATTCTTGAACAACCCAACTAAATATTCTCATTTTTCATTCTCAACGATAAAATCCATGTTTTGAAAAGATTTTAAATGAGCAAAAAAAAAACCTTATCCATTTATGATGATTGGTCAATCTTTGTTCTAGAACTATTATAAGCTTCTACAATAAAATGATGGGTTAAATGTTAAAATGATCCCAAATTTAGGTTGAAAGTGTCAATATAATTTTACCATCACAAAAAAAAGTAATACTATGCTAATTTTTTAGTCAACAAAAAAAAATCTATTTTCCATATTTCCTCCCCCGTTTCATTTTCCCCCCTTGGCAATTTTTATTCCTCCGATATATTTTTGCCGCTGCTCTCCGTCTTCCGTTTCCTTTCCGGCGCTGGGGCTGAGTGACGCTGGTGGCGAGCGAGGATAGGGAGGTGGAGGGCGGGTTCTGGGAGCGATGAGGTATGGCGGTACTAGGAGTGATGAGGCGGGTTTTCGTCGGGGTGGTAGAGTTCTGATCAGGGTGTGGACTGAGCGGGGAGAGGGTTGCGCCAGTGTGAGATTCGCCGGAGGCTGTGGTGGGGCTCGGAGAGATCCTCCGCCTCCGCTGGAGGCGAGATGGAAGAATTGGGCTGAACTGTAGGTTGTGGGCTGAGCAGGGAGAGGGTTGCGCCAGTATGGGCTTCGTCGAAGGCTGTGGTGGGGCTCAGAGAGATCCTTCACCGCCGCCGGAGGCGAGATTGAAGAGTTGGGCTGAGCGGGAAATATCGTGTAGAGTAAATTGTAGATGATTACTTCTAAGTATACATGGTTCATTCAGGATGAATATATGGAATTATTTGTGGGATCATGCCAGTTTCTTTGTCATGAATAACGGTGATCATGAGTTTGATTGGGGGATGACAATGGTCCTGTCTTCGAACCAAGGTAATCATCCAACATTTTGGAGTATTCCATTAATACCCTTACTGTAAGCGTTAGGAGAGAAAAATCACTTCCACCACGTAGAATCACGTGAAATTTAATATTTTAAGTTTTTTATGAAATTAAAAGCTAATAAAATTGTGTCCATCAAAATTTGAAAAGTGCTAGTACATTGTGTAGAGTAAATTGTAGATGATTACTTAAAAGTAAACAGGGTTCATTTAGGATGAACCTGTGTGGAATTCTTCTTGGGATCATGCCAGTTTCTTTGTCATGAATAATGGTGATCGTGAGTTTGACCGGGGGATGGCAATGGTCCCATCCCCGAATCGGGGTAATTGTCCATCATTTTTGTAGTATTCCATTAGTACCCTTATCCTAAGCGTTAAGAGAGAAAGATCACTTCCACCACGTAGAATCACATGAAATTTAATATTCTAGGTTTCAATGAAATTAAAAACTAATAAAATTGCATCCATCAAAATTTTAAAAATGCCAATACACCGTGTAGAGTAAATTGTAGATTATTACTTATAAGTAAACATGGTTCATTTAGGATGAACCTACGTGGAATTCTTCGTGGGATCATGTCAATTTATTCGTCATGAATAGTGATCATAAGTTTGACTAGGGGATGCCAATGGTCCTATCCCCAACCGGGAGAAACCAAGTAAACTCGTTCTTCTCAAGCGTGGATATATTCTTGTTGAGTTTGGGGGTTGGAAGAGGCTTGGGAGTTTTTAATTCCTTTGCCTGCCTTTTTCACCGTTGCACATTAAACATAAGATACTGTGGTGAAGTATCTTTGTTCAAATTAGAAAAGCATGCTCAACAAGAATAGTATCACAAGATATATCATTCACACTAGATAGCAAATACAAAGTCTCAATGTCAGGAAATATATCTTTTTGGGAATTTTCAAAATTTTCTTTTTCAAACATCATGCAAATAGAACAAAACAGATAAACACAATACTAGCTACCCTACTAACGCGTTATACCTAAGTTGATACCTAGACTGATAGCATCCTCGGCATCGGCGCTAAAATTCTGGCCTACCTCCCCACGGGGTCATTAAAACCGTAGCTTAGAAGTAACCCGGTTGGAGGCAGTGAGGGTCAGAAGATAGAAATATATTTATGCACCTTGTTCCTACTGCTACACTACCTATAGGGAAGTTAGCGGTAAGACCTGGGTTTGTCCATAGAGATGCTAGGTCTAATGTATCAACTTAAAACACAACCTCGTACGGATCGTCAATCCGTACGAGTGAAAAGAATAGCTAGTAAAGCAAACATGCAAGTAGGGGCGGGGGGGGGGGGGGAGGTTTGGTTTTTCAAACTAACAACTACAAAACATGAAAAGTAAAAACACAACTACAATATTAGCTAAGCATTTGGGCAAATCATTGAGAACTTGGTCAATCTAATGCTTCTATCCTCAATTCATTCACATATATATCTAAACAAACCTAATAGAGTGTCCATAACACGTGGTGTGGCCGACATCATACACTTCCTCGTCCCTATCACGGCGGGTGCTCTCATAACTCTCCATTGACACAACCATCATAATTAGAGGAGTGCAACAAGGTCTGGTTGTTGTTGTAGGTTTGATTCTCCCCCATGCGATTACGTCCCAGGCTTTCACCACGAATGTGCTACTCCTTTTGGGTCCTATCGATTAGGAGCAAGGGTCGTTGGCACCTTATCTATGATACTAGGGCTTCTTGTAACCCTAGCTTGCTACTATTTAGCTATCTCAACCCGGAACCTCTCAGAAAACATTATGAAGTTAGCTAAGGCTGGTGCGATTGTAAGTGGATCAGAGTGACCTCGAATCTCCTATGCACACACTGACGTAGACGCATTCTCCTCCATCCATTCAAACAACCAAGTTTCTCTTCCCAAGGGGGCATCAATATTTGTGCCTAGCATGAATACAGCCCAAAGTGTGTGCTATATATATGGTGTAATATTCATGCATTCAAACTCAAAAGCAAATCATAATAATTTTATGAAATTAGGATGAACTAGAGAATATAGATTACCAAGTCATTACAATTTATCCCCAAGCTATGGAAACTACTCCCTTGACATGGAATTCAAATAAAAATTTGAATTCCACATCTTAGGATCAAAGAAAAATAAAAATAAGAAAAAGATAAGGTTTCTCCTAAGGAGAGAGTCTACAAACTACTCTTGAAAATGAAGTATGAGATATGAAAACATAGTAGACAAAGGTTCTATTTATAGTAGTAGGAGAATGGGCCCAAATAGGGTATACCCTAGCTCAGCCACCGCCCGGTGGTGGACGACATAGATGATGCAGCCCGTGGCATGTACTTGGCGCGGGGCATGAGGATTGGCACATGCAGTGTTGCTTCATTGGTGCGGGTCGCCAGATCTTAGGCGTGGCACCGATCTTCATCTCGTGCGGGGCGCAAGGCTTCCCACGGGTCGTGTCTAACGCCTGGCACGGGCTTCACGTCTGCTTCGGGGCGCTGTCAAAGCGCTAAAAATTAAAGTCCTGATTCGTGCCCGTGGTTGTTGGCGTGGGCCGTGGTCAGCAAGGTTGCTCGCCCAGAAAATTTTCATAGGCCGTGTGATTTCCCACACCCCGCATGCTCGTCTTGGCATAGTGAACTTGGGACAGTGCAAGATGCCAAAAAAAGGATGTCCCGACCCATACTTAGTCGTGTGAGGGGTTCTTCACTTTATGCTGGCGGCTTGTGGCCTCTGGCGCGGGTCACGCGATTGCCTTGCGCTGGTCTCCTTGGCACGGGGCATCTCTTTTAGCGTGGTCCATTAGTGCCAAACCATGCACAGCCCGCGCCAACTCGTTGGTTCGTTGGTTGGCTGAACTAGTTTCCTTCGCTACGGGAGAACCATTAGTCTAATTTGAGAGTTTTAGTAGTCAATTTTGTAGTAATCGAGAAGAAGAATCCAATGGAACCAGGCTTGAAGGATAATTCTTATTGGAACATTCTCGGACTTAAGCACAACTCATCGGACCACAATTCCCCATTTCTTCGTTGACCGCTATGAACTCCGTTGCCACCTATCTTTGGCATCAATCTCCATCTACTATGCATTGATGATCGTGGCCTTCGTCTACTACCATTCCAATAAAAATGGCCTTTGTCTCTACTACCATCCTTGCAAATGGCCTTCAATATCTTCTACCACCCTTACAAACGGCCTTCACATAGAATGTAAACAAAAAGTACCCACGGACGACCTACTAAAGATCAAAAGGAAGATCTAAGATCCCGTGGATACAATAGGTCCATTAGTACCAATTAAGTCAACAAAACACGAGATTTAGACAAGAAAATCAAACATGGCTGTCTAAACCCCTTGTCACGTAAACTCAACTAATATTAGCAATCCACCAAGTAAAAGTAACTAAAAAGTATGCCAAATGCATTGGTTAACACACGCAAGATGAAGTAGATCAAGAACAAACATGCACACCAAGTGTAATAGTGTTCCAAAACCAAAAACTAAAAATAGGAAAACACACAAAAAACAATAGATATATACAACAAAATGCAATGGGACATCACCACTCTCTCCCACCCACACACATACACACTTACAAAACACATCTCCTCAAATAAGAAACATGACATGAAAAGAAAGGAAAGTAAACAAAATGATAGGAAATCATAACTTCCCAATGCAATGTTCTCACATAAATATCCTCAAATATACCCCCAACATGCAATTTGAATCAAGCAACTACAAATCCACACTAAAAAAGTATCAATCAACATCCACACAAAGAAACAACTTGTGTACGACCTAGGTTGTGTATTTTGTGGTGGTTTTAGTGGTGGATTGTGGTGGTGTCTAATGGTTTTGGGGTAAGAATGGGGAGATAAAGGTGAGGAATTGTTTTTCAATGAAAACTAACTAAGCTAATTTTTGAAAGCCCGGGTTGCCCCCGAGAAGTTTCGTGTATTTAAGGTCATTGGCACGACACTAATGCTATCCATATGGTTCAAGTTTGTACCCCCATCACTATAGGCAACCAAAAATGGAGAGGTGGGGGTAAGAATCTTCCAAGAGGAAGATGTAGTAGAGGAGGAGTCAACCCTAGAGGAAATATGTGGTTTGGAAGCTTAGCATATTCAATGGGCTTCTCTATGGTTTCCTCTACGGGTTTAAAAAATGTGGGAGTTGGTTCTATAGGTGGAGGTTGGGGTGAAGATAGGTAAAATGGTGAATTAAGTATAATAACTCCTTCCTCAACTTCTTCGCTCTCAATAAACCACTCCCATCCCTTTGGATTCATCTACCAAAATTACAAGTTCAACTAGGGATGGTTCATCTTAGGAATATTGGATTTTTAGTTGGTTCACCATTTCTATAAAGTTACTCACTAGCTATTCCACTCTCTCAATTCTTGAGGAGAGTTGAGTTCCCAAATCTCTAATGTTTCTATGCAATTGTGATTGGAGTAACTCATGACTATTGGTCACACTAGCTATAGTTTACAAAATTTCTCCATAATCCAATTTGGGAACTAATCCTAGATTGGTTTTGGGGCATTGTATAGGTTGGTGAAGGCCAACGATCTAACTCAAAGTGTTGATTTCCCAATGCATCTACATACCATGAATTTGGGTTACCACTCAACCCCAAATTCAGAGAGTCATGGTATGGGTACCATTCTCGATCTCATTGTCCTTGGGAACCAACATCTCCTCCCCCTGTGTCATATTCGCTCAACCAAGAGAAAGACTCCATAGGGTGGTCTCAATGACAAATCCTATAAAGTCTCAATTGCTAAGACTCTCTTCTCCATATATTTTTCTTCCAGTAAAACAAAAACTAAGAAAACACACAAAATTCGGAATCGTAGTGAAAGGGCCCTCGGTTGACACCAAGAACTCAAGCAATACCTATTCCAGAAAATAACAAACACATAAAACTGACACAAACACAAAAGCACAAAAAGAAAAAACAGAGCATGAACTACTCTACCAACTACTTATGCAAGCTAACAATCAAATTTAAATTAGCATATCCGACAGCAGCGCCAAAATTTGATCTTCACTCTGCGAGGTCATTCTTTTTACCAAATTACCCACGGAGTGGTGGGAGACCAAAGATAGATATTTATATGTTGCTTCCATGTGTCACTACCAACTACGAGAAAGTGGCCACTGGCAAGTCCGAGTCATCCATAGAGATGCTAGAATATGCAAGGTAACTAGACATAACTCACAATCGAACTCCGATTGTGTGTCGGGAATAGCTAGTGTTGAAATCATAGGATTCGAGGTTTTTATCTAACTACTAATCATGCAAATCATAGAGATTAAACTATATTAAACTTGTCTTGGGGATACTTGTTTAAATGACTGATGAATGACTTTAATCCTAGATTCAATCACATGTAAGACATATAAACCTATCTCATGTTCATGTCACATAATTTGGATGATTATATCACTTGTAAGACATATAATCCTATCTCATATCTATGTCATATAATGTACATGGATGATAGTGGGTCATTCTCAGTGTCTGTCAGACAAAGGTTCATCGGCATCCTATAGGCTATCACCACCACCTCCATTATTAGCAAAACTGCATCGATAGACTATGGCTCTGCTCCTCTTTCCTAGTAAAACTCACTCCCAAGGATAACATGCCCCTGCTTTAAGGAACAATGCCTGAACAATTTCCTTGCTTAGGTATCAACCATCAGGTATGATAGTAAGGAAAATACATCCCGGGCATTCCATTATGTCACCAATCCCTAGGCCTAGATAGGAAAAATAATTGGCATCTCATGATGACTCTAGGGTTGAAACAACTATAGTCACTACACAACAACCCTAGTTGCTACAAACTATGATGCTCATTCTATCAGGGTACACCGATTGCACCCCCGTTAGGGTATCTATCATCCCTAACATGAATTATTACTATACGATGATCCAACTAAGTTTGGCTCTAATGATCAGAACATTACTCTCAATCATACATGCATGCACTTACATCGCTGGTACTCACGAATCTACAATAGGCCTAACCCAACACTCCGAAGGTAGAAAACCAGCCTAGCATGATGACATATCACAGACCACGCTGCATCATAGAGCATACATAACATGCATCTTACAAGAATGTAAAGCACAAATCAAACACGAATATTCATAGACAAAAAAACAGGGAAATCTACGAATCTCACAAAATCATCATCTAGTCATGAATACAAATAAGTCCCCAAGTAATTTACTCTACGACTAATAAATCTATGGCATTCATTAGATTAAATGCCATGGATCTAAGAACTAAGAGAAGAAAAGTGAAGAAGAACTCAAAAGGCTACACATAGGGTTAAATGAAATATAATGGCTCAAAAGGCTTTGACTAAATTATATTTTGAGTTCAAACTCTAAGAAGGGTCAAAACACAAATTGGTTCACTAGACTTCTTAATGTAGGTAGGGAATATTTATGACGGCCAAAGAGGGGTAAAACCTAAGGCATTCTTCATCCTCATGCAAAACACATAACATGCTATAACTCGTACACTCAACAAAGAATGAGATGTGGAGAATGCTCCACTCTATCTCAAAGTCTCACTTTACTTAGTTAACATGAAAATTTGCCCTTTTTTGCCATCCGAAGAATCATTTTAAAACATTAACTTATGCATACATTATTAAATTCACTATCTTACCACATACTCATGTTCCACAGTGAAATCAGCTCAATTTAATTCGTAAAAAAATTTTATTCGCCAAAACAAAACCATTTTCCTTGATTTTAAAAACATTTTATAAAATTTCACAAATCATGAAGGAAAATTCAGAATAAACAACAATACAATCACTCTCCCCACACTTAGACTTTTGTTTGTCCCCAAACAAAAATAAAAGTGCAAAAAGAATAACCTGTATCAATAAAGATTCTCCAAACATATCAAAACATGCAAGCACACCATAACATAATAAAGCAAAGAGCAAATGACTTCGGTGGCCCCTTAACTATCCCCATTGTGCACCTTATCTTTTTTTGAACACTTTTGGCCCCTCAACTTACAAAATAGCTCAGTTTTAGCTCTTCCGGAGGGGCCACGATTATGATGTTTGGTAAGTTGTTCAAAAAAAATATATAAGGGGCCAAAGGTAGACGATAGTGTTAGTGAAGAGGTCACTGAAGTCATTTGCTCTAAAGAAAATAAATTTAGGCAAGAAGGAACTGAGTATTTAAGGGCAGCAAAATTCTTCCATTTCAACAACATCGGACATGCTACACTCATCAAGTTCGGCCAAACAAGACACCCTGCCATGCTTTAACTCTCTCTATTCATGCATCACCTGCATTCACAACTGTAAAATATCAATTGAAAATATAAAGAGATTTTTTTTTGGATTTTTTTTACATTTTTAAAAGAAAAAATGAATTTTAATGAAATAAATATGTAAGAAAAAACATTGGGTTGCCTCCGAATAAATGCTCCAACTTAATTGTCACGAGCTTTACCATAGTTTCCGCTTAGAGATATGTAGGTAGTGTGAGGCAGATTTCGTCCACCTATGTCTCCTCATATTGACTCTTCCACTATGACCTTCACTTTTGTGATTATAAGTCATTACGGTTGGAATGATTTTACTTCCTTCCCAACTCTAAATTTCTTCCTCCTGAGGTGTTGAAGGAGTCTCTCCTCTTAATACATACTCAGGTTGCTGTTAATGATTACTCAATGTGTTTTACCCTCATCAAAATACAAATGTTTTAGGTTTGAAAGAAGGGAATCAAGTTCGAACATTGAATTATGCAATAGTGGGGGGTTAAATAATTTCAGGGGTTTCCCATTAGGCCGAATGGGAGGGTTCCAATTTTTCTAAAATCATGTACTGTGATCACAAAGACAAAATTGAGCCTTCAGAATCTTCATTAATGTCCATCCTACCATAATTCAGAGGTTTTTCTAACTCAAAGCATGTAATTCGTCTCAAGAGAATATTGGAAAACAGGATCAAAAGTATCTGTGAAATTCACATGTTCCATAACCGGAGAATTTTTAACATCATAAAAAATAATGAAGGTAGCAGTCTCTCCATTAAATTCACAAGTTAGAGTCCAAAAACCAACATTAATATTTATCTTAGCATTTTTAATGAAGGGTCTCCCTAACAAAATATTACCTGATTGTGTGTTACACATATCAATGATATAAAAATCAGAAGGATATACAAATTCATCAACTTTCATTAAAACATTCTCAAAAACAACTGGATTACAGAAAGATCTTTCAGCCAATTGAGCAATAGTATTCTTGAAAGCTAACTCACCTAGATTGGATTTCTCATAAATTGAAAGAGGCATAACATTTATTGATGCACCTAAATCAAGCACATGTCTTTTTAATTCTATTTTCTCCTATGGTACAAGTGATAGTAAACATACTTGGATCCTTGCATTTGGGTGGAATATTTTTCTAAAGGACTCCAAATACATTCTCACCTACTGAAAACCATTCATCGCCTTTTTTGCTGCTCTTCCTGATAAGAAGTTATAATTCAAGAATTTTTCTAACTTAGGTATTTCATTTATTGTCTCGATGAAGGGGACGTTGATGTGCACTTTTCTAAATATGTTGAGAATATAATTTTATACCCTCGTTTTTCCTATCCAGTGCTAGCCTACGAGGGAATGCGGAAGGTATGATAAAATATGAATTCTAATTTGGTTCAGGATTACTTACCTTATATTATTAGGCTTTTTGTATCTAGCACCTCCTCCATTCTATCCCAAAAGTTTTTCTGGATTCTCCTGTTTGGACAAATGGAAGGGTACAGAATCCTTGATTTGTTGTCATGGAGCTTAAATATGGGTATTTGGTGCTAAATCATCCAATGCATTACCATAAGTTAGAGTAATCTGGCTAACATTCGCATTTGGATTTAGTTGAACTTGAGACGACAATTTTCCTAGATTCCCAATCAATTGATTAATAATACTTGTAAGCTGAGAAATATGATGAGTATGTTGATTCAATATCACCTGCATGCTCTGTTGTGAAGATTTAATATCTTTCTTTATCCCTTCCTGCATCTTCGACATATAATCCATCTTTCCTTCTTGTATCTTTTGTATGTTACCTATCATTCATTCTTGCATTTTCTGCATGTTAGTCATCACCTCACCAAACATGTCTTCAATTGATTTTCTTTATGGACGAGGTTGTGCCTAACATGGTGCCCGTTGTTGTGGTGGTTTAAAAATCTGATGTTGTTTAGGGGGTCCCTGCACTTGACCACCCCATCTGAAATTGGGGTGATCCCTCCATCCTGGGTTGTAGGTGTTTCAGTAAGGGTCATAGCGACATTGCTGATTTCCAGAAGTGTTGTTGAACATACTCGCTTGGGCTATAGAGTCTCCAGTAACCATAACACAAAGGTTATTGGGATGCCCCATATTACCACATATGCCACAAGGATTGTTGGTATCAACTCTTGTTATTTTCTTCATTTCCTGAGACCTGATCATATTTTGTATTAATTATGATCTTTCCTTGAGTTCATCATCATGATCAACAATGCTACCTTCAGATGCCTTAGTTATACGAGTGCACGTCTAGAAATATTTTTGGTGGCTTCCACAAAATATTTAATCAACCAATGACTCTCTGAAGATGTATTTTTCAATAATGAGCTACCATTCGAAGAATTAAGGTGGCATCGCTACTTTTCAAGCATGCCTTGAAAAATTCATTCCATCAGTTCTTTATCCAACATGCCATGATTAGGGCATTTATCCACCAACCTTTTAAAACTGGTCAAATAAGCACTGAGTAACTCATCAAATTCATGCACAATCACATTGATTTGTCTTTTTTGTTGTAGTTGCCTTAGTGGCAAGAAAATATTGTTGCATAAATTTCACCTTCAATATTGCCCATGAGTTTATGGAGTGTGTTCCAAACTATTAAACCACAAATTTGCTTCCATTAATAGAGTGAACGAAAAAGCAACGAGTCTAAAGTGTTCGTCTGTAACACTTGCATGTTTCTTTTGAATTTACAAATCAATGAACTAACTAAGTAAATTAAGGGTATCCTAACCCTTCTTCCCAAAGAAATTTGGCAAGACATTCAACAATGCCGGTTTAATCTCAAAGTTTGCACCAACATCCGAGAGTTTTATCAGTAATGGGGGATCATCAATATCCATGTTGGACAACTCCATTATTCTTTATCGAATCTGACCAGTTTCTGCCATCACTGTAATTTTTTGAAATCTTCTACAAATTTTGATTCAGAGGGGTTTCTAGTTTGATTCAGAGGGGTTTCTCGTTTGATTGGACGTGAGGGTGGCCAAAGTGGAAAAATAATTCATGGCACGTTTCCTTGGTTTGTTTCCGCAACCTTCTTGTTGTCTTCTCAATTTCTGGATTGTACAACAATTCAGTTTGGGATGACCTGGACATATACTGAGAAATAAAAATCAAAGAAAATAAGAAAAATAGTTAACAACTGCTCCTGTGCAGCGGTGCACTGATTTGATTGAGTAAGCAAGATCAATCCCACAAAGAACAGTGTAAACAAATTCTTACTTCTAAAGATTCAATTATTGGTTAGACGACATGCCTTAATTTGATGAAAATATCATCTATTAATTGAGAAAACGAATAATCTAAACTAAAAATGCAAATAAACACAAATATTTGATCACGGTCGCAATAATAAATCAATTTCCATGAACCAACCAGTTATTTACTGCTAAGAATCAGCTACAAGACACCATCCAATTTCTTCTTACTTCATAGATAGCCAGCAAGAATCAACTATATGCGTACTGACTACTTCTCTAATAAAGATATAATCTAGCAAGAATAGGCTATAAACTAGATTTAATATCTTAACAACATTTTTTTAAAAAATCAACATCTTTCAAAGATGCTGGGAAAATGCCCAACGGCGATTACAATGAGTAGAATTGACATCCAACCTAACTAGCCTCCATCAATAACTATGATATTGCAAGAATATCTAATTTAAGTCAACCAGACTGATCATCTGTACTATTACAGATAAGAGATCCAATAAAAAACTGTAACATCGCCCTCGGGTGTATTAACTTGCTTCCCGCGAAAATCAGGACCACTTTGCAAAGAGGGGGGTATCACGCATCAATATCACTGAGCCAACCATGGATCTTTTAAAGCTATAACACCACTTGAACCAACGACAATATATGTTCTCCAAACTGTATACACCTTGAAAAACACAAATCTGACGAACCCAAATAAATGGAAACCCAAAAATAAAACTACAAACGAAAGTACGAACACACGATCTGTATAAGCAGATCGAGAAAAAAACTTCAACGTGAACAACTAAATTGCGTTATCATCATGAACACAACAATCTAATCGATCAGGTCGAAGAATAAAACTAATCTGTGGAGACAAATATCACACTCATTCAATAATAAAAATATGAATTAAAATAAACTGTTATTTCCCCATCTTCCCATCATGGGAAGATGGAGAAATGAAGATTGAAGAAAAAGGTGGAGTTTTTTTTTGGAGGGAGGCTGTGGCGGCAAGGAGAGAAAAGAAGGGTTTAGCGTTTTGAATCCATTTTCCGTCATATCTTGCGAGCCTGTCTCATGGTGAGACCAAGGACTAACTAGAGATTTAGAGATTTATTAGAGATGGTGGAACTATAAATTAGGAGCAAATCAACTCTAAGGGTTCAAAATAAAATAATTATTTTTTTGGGGTTACATTTTAAAAATTCTTTATAGAGCAGGGACCGAATTGCAAAATGCTAAAAAATGGCACCTTCATCTACCTTCTTCGTCAGTGAAACTCGATCTTCTCCCACGACCTTCTTGACCGGGAAAATTCGACAATTTTTGCACTAGCCTTCAATGCAAGGAAAAGTCGATGGCTGTGAAGTTTACTGAAGCAAGAAAAATGGAAAAATGGAAAAATGAAAATAGAAGAAGCAGAGCATTTCATTCATACTTGCAGCGATAATTCTGTTCAGAAAAATTACCATACAAATGAGCTGGAGTGTGTGGTTTATATCAGACCAACAAAAAACATCACCACTAATGAGAAGCAGACACGTGTACTAAGTTGCAATAGAAAATAGAAGGAAACAAAATGACAACTAAGGCTGCGTTTCATCTCAAATTTAAAATTGGCGCCACCACGGTTGAAAGAAGATCACCCGCCAACTTTGAAACCTTCTCCAAGCTGAGAATTTGATGGATTTTTCACCCCCTCCTCAAGATCAGCTCTGGGGGACAAAAAGTTGAGCTTGAAAAGATTAGCACGAAAGGAAACCGGAGGCAAAATCTTGGTCAGTAAATCAGCCAGCTGCAACCGAGAAGAAACAAAAGAAGGAAGCAGGAATCCTTCAAGATTATAATACCTAACCAAATGACAATTGATTTCCAGGTGTTTGGTGAGTTCATGGAAGACAGGGTTGGCTGTGATGTGGTGAGCGGCTTGATTATCACAAAATAAGGGAATGGGAAAATGAACCCGAAGATGAAGATCAAGGGCCAAGTAACTGATCCACTTGAGTTCACAAGAAATTATGGATAAACTTCTGTATTCAACCTCAGATGAATATTTGAAGACAGTGGGTTGCTTTTTAGACTTCTAGGAAATCAAAACTGAACCCATGAAAATAGTATAACCAGTAACAGATCGTCTTGTAACCTTGCAAGTCGCCCAGTTCTGCATTACAGTAGGCATGGAGCCTAGGATCATTGTCAGTTGCATAGAAAAGACCATGATATGGATGATGGTGAAGATACTTGACATATGCAAGGCCCCTGTGAGATAATAATGAGTATGAGACTGTACAAACTGGCTTAATTGATGCACAACAAAAGTGACATTAGGCCTGGTATAGTTAAGGTAGAGCAATCTGCCAATTAGTCTTCTATACATGCTTGGATTGGATAGGAAGGGAGAAGATTCATCATGGACAATCCAAGTGATAGGGACTGGAGTGGAAACAGGTTTGCACTGTGTCAGACCACAATCCGCAACAATGTCTGAAATGTACTTGCTCTGATATAGATGAAGGCCTGTGGTAGATCTATGTAACTCTAAGCCCAGGAAATAGTGTGCAGCTCCAAGATCTTTGATAGTGAATTTCTGGTGCAGAGAAAGCTTGCTCTCAGATATAGCATCCAAAGAACTTCCTATAATCAGAACATCATCAACATAGACAACCAAAGCCAGAACATAAGTAGAGCTGAATTTAAGGAAGAGACAGTGATCATGATGAGATTGAGTGAAATTTAGAGATAAAAGATGATGTGTAAACTCTTTGTTCCATTGTCTAGAGGCTTGTTTCAAGCCATAAAGACTTTGGTCAACTTACAAACTAGTGAAGAATCGGAAACAACATAGCCATCTGGAAATTTCATGTAAACTTCTTTATCCAAATGGTCATGAAGGAAAGCATTGTTGATCTCCAGTTGATGAATGTGCCATTTGGAAGCAGATGCCAAGGCAAGAAGCATCCTGATGGTGACTGCTTTAGCAACTGGAGATAAAACTTCAAAGAAGTCAATTCCTTCAATTCGACTATATCCTTTTGCAACTAACTTTGCCTTGTGCTTGGCAAGAGAACCATCTGCATTGAATTTGAGTCTGTATACCTATTTAGATCCACTGAATTTCTTTCCAGGATGCAAGGAAACTAGATCCCAAGTATGATTCTGCTCTAATGCAACTAGCTTATCATCCATGGCTTTTATCCACTTAGGTGATTGCTTTTCTTGATGATAGGTGGATGGTTATGGAATATGTGAAGAATTACAAGCAGTATGTGCAGTGAAAATAGATCGAGGGAGGATAGGCTGAAGAGAGGAGGATGATGCATAATCTTTGGACCAGACTGGAGGCTTGATGACTCTAGTACTGTGCCTTAGATGTGCATCAGATGGAGGGGAAGGAATGTCAGAATGGAGGTTATTTGGGAGATTAGGTACATGTGATTCAGAAAGAGATGAAGAATGTTCTGAATCTAAGTAAGGGAGAGGAAAAGAAAACTTAGTAGAGTTAGAATAAGTAAAGACAAACTCATGAAAAATTACATCTCTGGAAGTGACAATTCTATAATTAGGAAGATCAAACAACTTGTAAGCATTTTTCCCTGTAGGATAGCCAATAAAAATACATGGGAAAGTCCTCTCAGTGAACTTATCTTTGTGAGGTGAAGATTTGAGATTATGAATATCTGGACTGAGGTTGAAAAGAAGCTGATAAGGTGAAAGCCAGGAGAGAGTTAGAGATGGCAATCTATTTATGAGGTAGGTAGCTGTAAGAATTGCATTACCCCAGAAAAGTTTTGGTAGATGAGATTGAAACATGAGAGCTCTAGCCACTTGTAGTAAATGTTGATGTTTTCTCTCAACAACTCCATTTTGTTGTGGAGTATAAGAACAAGACCTCTGATACAAAATACCATATTCTGAGAATTTTTTTTCACATTCATGGCTTACAAATTCACTTCCATTATCTGATCTTAGAAATTTAACAGAAGCATCAAAGTCATTTTTGATCATGATCAGAAAGTTTTTCAGCAGAAATGGTACTTGATCTTTGGTTTTAAGAAGATAGGTCCATGTACATCTGGTACAATCATCTACTATTGTCAAAAAATATTTGCAATTTTTAATTGAGTTTACTTTATATGGCCCCTAAAGATCAACATGTAACAAAGTGAAAGAAGAAGATATGAAAGAGGTACTAGATGTAAAAGGTAATCTATGTTGTTTAGCCATAGGACAAACAGAACAGATATTATCATCTAGAAGTTCTTTGATTACATCAAAATGCCTTAGTACATCAGAAGAGGGATGTTCCCAATCTATAATGCCAAGACTTGAAATATATAACCGATTGACTAGTTGCTGCACTAAAAATAGGAGATCTTGAAACTATTTGAGAGTAAGCTGACTGAATTCTTTCATGAATGATTTTTTTTGAAAAGAATGAGGATCAAGTATGTATAGACCATTAGTTTCCTTGATTACTGCCAAGACTTTATTAGTCCTGAGGTCCTGCAGCAAGCAATGATTTGATACAAAACTTGCATTGACCTAGACAACTGACAGACAGAAAGAAAGTTATACTTGAAGTATGGAATATGTAAACAATTAAGAAAGGTAGCTAATGGGCTCAAAATGACAGTTCCTTTGGCTTTAACTAGTTTGATAGTATGATCTGGCATATAAACTGGAGTGACATGGTTTATAGGTGAGTCAGAAGTAAACTGAGAGATATCTCTGCACATATGGCTTGAAACCCCACTGTCCACAATCCAACTATGATCATTCAAAGTAAACACACCAAGTGAGAAATTAGTGGTAATATTACCTGAAAAGTCATGATAATGAGCATAGTCTACCATTCCACCTTGATTCTGCATAGGATCCTTGCCTTCTGCTTCTTCTCAAATTGAGCCTCCACCAGTTTTGTAATGAGAGCCTGGAGCTTTCCATCCACATCAGTAATTGGACTCTCTTCCTCCTCAGCTACTGCATGTGCAGAAAATCTTTGATATGCATGATTAGGCGGATATGCCTTTTCATAAGGCAGTTGAGTGAATTGTGATTTCTGTGGTTGTTGAACCTTTAATGTCATGTCTTTTTTTTCCTTCCCACCATTTTGGATAACCCTTGATCTTGAAACAATTCTCCTTAACATGTCCCAGCCTTCCATAGTGATCACATCTCAAATTTGTTCTCTTCCTGCATTATCATGCTGCTCAGTGGTTCCATCTCTGAATTGATAAGGTATCTTTGTATCTTTGTATATTCTAACTGCCATTGCTGAACTATTCTGAATTTCCTGGTAGTCTCCATGCACTGTTTTCTACTTCTCAATCGTGCTAATCATTTGACAAGCTTTACCAACACTGGGAAATGGATCCATCAGTAAAATCCGATGACTGATAGAACTATATTCCTTATTCAATCCCATCAAGAATTGATGAAGTTTATCATCATCTTCTTCAGCTGGCAAACATGTGTAGTTTATACAATCCACATTACATCTCTTCATGAGGTCTTAAACAAGCATATTCATCCCACAAAACCTTTAAATTCAGTAAAATACACAGCAACAGAATCACTTGTTTCAATTCACATGTACCCTTCTTCAATTTATGGATCAAAGGTCCATTGCATTTACCAAATCTTTCCTTCAATTCATTCCATAAAACATGCGCATCTTCACAAAACATGAATCCTCTAGCTATCTTCTTAGAAATTGAGTTCAAAATCCATGAGATCAAAGTTGAATTTAAGTTGTCCCATCTTTCATACAATGGATCATCAATATCAGGTGCTTTTAACTATCCTGTCAGAAACTTGAGTTTTCCTCTGGACCTGATTGCCACAACCATAGATCTGCTCCATGTAATGTAATTGTATATTGAGTGGTTCTGCAACAAGCACTAATTTTGAGTTATCTGAACTTTGAAGATCAAAATGATCATTCAATTCATTCCCTCTGGATTTGTAAAGAATCCATCAGTCCGTAGTGGATTTGCAACTGAATTCACAGATTCAGAATCCAAAGACATGAGATATAGACTTCAAAAGAAGAAATTTTTTTTGACAAATTGAAACATATAGCACTGGATCTACCCAGTTGCTCTGATACCATGTGAAGTTTACTGAAGAAAGAAAATGGAAAAATGAAAACAGAAGGAGCAGAGCATTCCGTTCATACTTGCAGTGATAATTTTGTTCAAAAAAATTACCGTACAAATGAGTTGGAGTGTGTGGTTTACATCAGACCAACACAAAACAACACCACTAATGAGAAGCGGACACGTGTACTAAGTTACAACAGAAAACAGAAGGAAACAAAACGATAACTAAGGTTGCGTTTCATCTCAAATTTAAAATTGGCGCCACCACGGTTGAAAGAAGATCACCCCAACTTTGAAACCTTCTTCAAGCTAAGAATCTGATGGAGTTTTCAATGGCTTCTCCATCGTTCGATGTCTAATTTTTCTTTTCGTATATTCAGTCAAGTTGATTCAAGTTTGCCATGAAAACTCAACAACTTCTCTGATGGCGTTAACTGCTTCATCTTTCCAGCGATTCAGTTGTCTAGTAGAATCCACTAATGCTTGTCGACAATACCGACGGTTCTGGGTTAGGGATCTACAGTCAGGCTTGTTGGAAGTCGCCGGCATCTGTTTGTGTTTTTCCAGCATCAATGGGATTGATTCAGGCTTCATTTCCGAGTTCAATTATGGGCCAAAATTTTAATTCCGGGTAGAAATTAGATTACATTGTTTTGGGCCTATTCATTTGGGTTTTATTTTTGTGTTACACCAAGTGCAATGGTAGAAACCACTATCAATTTCTTATCAATTAAATATATTATTTTTCTCATTTTTTCTTTTCCACCTCACTCTGAGAAACCGCTTAAGAAACCACTCATTTTCTTCTCTACAATGGTAAGAAATCACTTTTTACTATTCATGTACCCCACTCAATTTTCCTATCCACTAATTAATTTTACTATTAACATTTAAATTAAATAAATTTGTCTACCCAAAATAAGTTGAATGTGAAATTTAATAATACATTATAATTTTTAAAATTGAAATTTATTTTTTCCAATAATTATTCCAGATTTTTTTTAAAATGTATTTTTCCATTATTTTACTAGTTTTTAAATTAATTTTTAAAAATAAAAATATATAGATTATTTTGAAAAAAATAATAATAAACAAAGGGGGACACATGGCCCAATCAGGGCATGCATCCCTCCTATATTTAAAAAAATATGCCAACAGTTGCATGCGGGACACATGCGCCAATGCATGACTGACATGTGTCCTGATTGGGGAGAAAAGAAAGGGGCGGCTTCAGTGGCCCCATGCCCATGTGCAAATAATCATGCACCACTTTTTTGGCCAGTTGCTTAGAGCAAGAGCAATGGTGGTTTCTTGGGTTTAAGAAGCCGCTCTAGAAACCAAAAAACCCACCACGGTGGTTTCTAGGGCGGTTTCTTGTTAAGAAACCACCTAATAGTTGCTACCCTAGCAACGATCAAAATGAGTGCAGCACATAGGTGTAGGGCCGCTGGAAGCTGCCCATTTTTCTTTCCCAATTCGAGACACATGTCAGCCATGCATGGGCCCAAGTGTACTGCATGCAGCCTTTTTTTAAATTTCAAAGCCACTGATAAGTGGCACCCTCTGGTTGGGCCACGTGTCCAATTGCTCTAAAATTCTGCTCTTCTCCTCATTTCAAAATTTTTGGGACACGTGTCCCACTTACATGGCAACACGTGTCCCAAACCCAATGGATATTTCCATTTCTGATTTAAAATGAGATACGTGTCCCAACGACTATTTAAAAAAATTTGCAATTTTTTTTAAAAAAATTAAAATTTCAGAAATTCTATTAATAAAAATTATAATGTATTATTAAATTTCACATTCAACTTATTTTGGGTGAACAAATTTAATTTAATTAAATATTAATGGTAAATTAATGAGTAGTTAACTGGCACCTGTGGTGTGCTAGATGCACTTACATATTTGAAGGCACAAAGCCTGACATAAGGTTTATTTTCAAACGCATTTTATTACATTTAAATGACACTATCTTGGCTTTCAATCTGGGGTTCACATGGATTCTTAGTCATATACCTACATTAATGAGCCACAAACCTGTCAAGCATAGACCTATCCGAATCACCAAATGGTTACTGCCCGCTTTTTTCAAACTGAACACTGACGGCGCCTTTAACAACGGTGCTGCGGGCATCGGTTGCATACTTAGAAATCACAAGGGCCAGGTAATAGTAGCTCTGTCCAAATCCATCTTGTCTGAATTTGCTTTGCAGACAGAAGCCTGTGCCCTGCTACATGGGATCCATCTAGTGCGGGAACAAGGTATCACAAATTTTGCCATCGAAACTGACTCGAAAATACTGCATGGGATGATTCTTCGCCAACTCAAGATTCCTTGGAGATTGCCAATGATGATAAGAGAAATACGGTTGCTACTACAAGAAGTGACCTACACAGTGACACACATCTTCAGAGAAGCAAATGGAGCAGCGGACTCACTAGCCAAGATTGCAAGCCGAAAACAGGTGAATAGCATCTTCGGAGCATTGGATCTCCCTTCTCCAGTGGCGGGTCAGGTAAGGCTAGACGCAACGGGTACTCCCAACGTCAGATTAGTGTAATTTTTATGCAATGTATTTCTTTTCCAAATTGTCTCCGTTGATCTTTAAGACTCTAGGACTTATGTATAGCTCTTTAAAGATCATCAGGTGCACAATCAGAGGTAAGGTATTAAGCCCCCCTCTTTCTATGTACTTTCATTTCATTTTAATAAACGGGTAGGGGTCTGCCAAACCCTCCACCATCACAGGTGGATTTATTTTTTAAAAAAATGAGTAGGATAGAGAAAATCAAGTGGGGTAAATGAATAGTCAAAAATGGTTTTTTACCATTGTGGAGAAAAAATGTGGTTTCTTAAGGTTCAGTGGAAGAGAGAGAAAGAGAGAAATAATATATTTAATTGGTAAGAAACCGGTAGCGATTTCTACCACTGCACTTGGTCTTAGCAAGGAACCATAAGGCAGTTTCTTGTTAAGAAACGGCCCTAGAAACCACCATTGTAAGTGTTCTCGATTTCTAGAGCGATTTTTTAAACTTAAGAAACCCCCATTGCACTTGCTCTCAGACCCGATGCCTATAATCTGAACAAATCTTTTGGGCCTGGGTAGTTAAATATTAGATATAATAAAAGTAAAAAAAATAAATTAAACATACTTCAATTAAAATCATTAAAATACACATCAAATTAAAATAGTTAAATATAAAATAAAATATTTAAATACACGTATTATATTAGTTAAACATCAAATAAACATAAAATGTACATATCAAATAAAAATAGTAAAACATCAAAAGCAGAATACTAAAATACACCTCAAAAATAAAATTGGTAAATATCAAATAAATACATTAAGATATACAATAAAATATAAATAGTTAAACATCAAATATAAATAATTAAACATCAAATGAAAACATTAAAAACATACATCAAAATAGTTAAATACCACATATGAACACAAGATTTACAATAAAAGAGCAAAATTTAACATTAAAACTCATGATTTTTTTTTTGAAAAAATGGCTTATGAACAAACATCACAAGGTTTTGTTGAAACATCAAGTATTGAAAATGAAACATCAACTATGGTAGGAAAAATTTACACATTGCACGAAAATGAGGGGAAAAAATAATTAAAATAGCGAATTTTCTTACTCGGATTCTTGACCCACGAGATTCTTATGACCCAGAATCATTAATTCTCCAATTGTTTATGCCAGCATCCCAAAAAGTGGTATTTGCACCCACGCCCCCCCTACTCCCAAACTTTCTTAAATTATATTTGGAATCCTATCTCTAATTAAACTTCATAATATTACACACTAATCCTTGGTCTCTCTGTAAGACGGTCTCGCACAAGACTTTGTCATTATTATTGGGCTAATTAAAATAATCTTCAAATTGAGACTTCCACCCTTTTATCCAATAATTTTTAATTAAACCCAATGAAGCTCAATTTCTTCGTAAGGCGATCTGATTTGCATCATTATGCGTGTGTTAACCATTTCATTTGGCATAATTTTTAGCTAGTTTTATTTGGTGGATTGCTAGTATTAGTTGAGTTTATGTGACAAGGGGTTTCGACGGCCATGTTTGGTTTTCTTGTCTAAATCCCACATTTTGTAAACTTAATTGGTACTAATGGACATCATGTATCCACGATCCCCTTGATCTTCCCTGTGATCATCTTTAGTAGGTCGCCCGTGGTTACTTTTTGTTTACATTCTCTGTGAAGACCGTTTGTAAGGGCGATAGAAGATATTGAAGGTTGTTCGCAAGGACGGTAGAAGAGATAGAAGACCATTCACCTCTAGAATGGTAGAAGATGAAGGCCACAAACATCAAATCGTGGTAGTAGAATGATGGAGCCAAGGATAGGTGGCATTGGAGTTCAAAACGGCTAAGGGAGAAACGGCGAATCGTGGTCCGATGAGTTGCGCCAAAGCATTAGAATGATCTGAGAATAACTAGCCTTCAATGCTGATTCCATTGGATTCGTCTTCTCGAGCAATAAAAAATTGACTAATAAAACTCTCAAATCGGACTAACAGTTCACTCGTGGCAAATGAAACAAATTCAGCTGGTCGAGGCACAAAAGGGTCGGCGCGGGTCGTTCATGGATGGCACCAATGGGCCGCGCCAAAAGAGCTATCCCATGCCAAATTGATCATCACAAGACCTTGGCATGAGGCTAGGGTTTGTGCCAATATATTCTGTGAGAGGCTATGGCGCGACCTGTGCCAGATGCCACAGACCGCAACACAAAGTGAAGACCTCTCCACGTGGCTAAGCACCGCTAGCTCAAAGTGAAGACCCCTCCACGTGGCTAAGTGTGGGCGCAAGACATCCCATTTTAGGTGTCCCGCGCCGTTCCAAGCTCAATAAGCCAAGACCAGCCGGCAGGGTGTGGGAAATCACACGGCCCACACCAAAATTTCTGAGTGAGGCACCCTTTCTAACTACGGCCCGTGCCAACGCCCATAGGTGCGGATCAGAAGATTCATTTTCAGCACCCTGATGGCGCCCCACGCCAGACAACGCGAATCGCGCCAAGGGGTTGATGCAACCCACGCAAAGCCTCGTGCCCCGCACAACATGAAGATTCGTGCCATGCACTAGACCTTACTCCCCGCGCCACCAAGGACACTCCATGGGCCGCATCTTCGGCCTGTGCCAAGCGACGATTTCTCACTATTTTGACCATAACTCTCTCAATTTTCATCTGATTTCCCTCTACCTTATATCAGAATCTTCATCTTTCTGAGCTCTATCCAAAACACTAAAAAACAGCTCCAGAAGATTCATGGATTTGAGTAATTTATTTGGGAAAGATTCATCGGCTAGACGGAAAATGTAACTAGGGTTTTGACCTTACTTGGGCTTATTTTGGGCCTATCTTTAGGCCAAATTATCTATTACTATATATAAAAGTATTTGTCTTCTAATAAATCCTAGCTAGTCATTATGTGGATTTTGCCTCTCCCTAGTTTAGAGAGAATGATGTGAGAGTACTTCTTCTTCTTCTTCCTTCTTTTTTTTTTTCTTTTTTCCTTTCATCTTATTTTTCTTAGATCAATGGTATTTAAACTAATATTTTTCATGGATCTAACTTTTGTAGAGTAGTTTCTATGGATTGGGGATAAATTGTAGTAGCTTGGTCTAATCTATATGCCTTTTGAGATTTTTTAGTTCGTCCTAATTTTATGTTCATGATACTATTGTGATTGTTCTTGAGTTTAAATGCATGAATAGTACACCACATATAAGCACACACTTTGGGCTATATTCATGTATGGTAAAAATATTGATGCCATATTGGGAAGAGAAACCTAGTAGTTAGAATGGGGGAGAACGCGTCCGCGTAGGTGTGTGCACGGGGATTTGAGAATGCTCTGACCTACTTTCCATCGCACCAGTCTTAACTGACTTCGTAAATTTGTCCGAGAGGTTCCATGTAAAGATAGCTAATAGTAGCAAGCTGGGGTTACAAGAAACCATAGTATCATAGATAAGGTGTCAACGACCCTTGGGCCCAATTGATAGGACCCAAGGGAACCAGGGCATTTGTGGTGGAAGCCTGGGGTATAATCACATGGGGGAGGGGGGAAATAGACCTACAACAAAGGTTGGATCTTGTTATACTCCCCTAAACGACGGCAACATCGATGGAGGATTGCAAGAGCACCCGCCATGATAGGGACGGGGAAATGTATGCCATCGGCCACACCACATATTATGGAGACTCTATTAGGTTTGGCTAAATCTCTATGTGAATAAATTGCTCAATGATTCCCCAAGTACTTAGCTTAATATTGTACTTGTGTTTTTACTTTCATGCTTAGTAGTTGTTAGTTTGAAAAACTAAAAACCCCCATTTTTCGTATGTTTGATTTAATGCCTATTCCATTCACTCGTTCGGATGGACGATGGTATGAGGTTGTGTTTTGATTGGTACATTAGACCTAGTATCTATGTGGACAAACCCAGGGCTTACCGCTAACTACCCTTTAGGTAGCGTAGCAGTAGGAACAGGGTGCAGAACTATAAATTCTTATCTTCTGACCACATTGTCTCCGCATGGGTTGATTAGCTACAGTTTTAATTGTTTCCGAGCTTTAGTTCTAGAATACTGTCTCATATCCTTCTTTAGAAGGTAAAATAAGAACATTTTCCATTGGATCACACTACCAAATTTAAAAACCTTACTAGGAAAGCCATGTGGGAAAAAACCATGGTTAAGGGCAAAAAGAGTATAGTGTATCATTTCTTATCTTCAGCACACAATGTAATGATTTCCAGCACAAAAACACACTATGTGCACATATAATGATAAAAGAAGCTCATAAAAATACATAAAATATGTGTATAAAATACACGAATAAGAAAGTCTACTGTTAGACCAACTAAGGGTTAGACAAATCGTGAAAAACTCGTTTTAATAACTTTTAGGGTCAGATTATAATTATTTATACATCGCGATATATTTAAAAAGTTTTTCAATGTTATAAGAACCTCTCTACAATGAATAAAAACAAACATCAAATACTCAATTAATTACATCAATTATAAATGTGATAAATAAAAATAAATATCAAATCACTCAATTAATTACATCAATTATAAAATAATCTCATCTAACAGCTAATCGATTAAGAACATGACTTTGTTTGACTCTTTTTGTTAGGGTTTGCAGAAGCAATATTTATTTTAGGAGGTCGTGGCATCAAACTCTGGCCGCTCTCTACCACCATAGGCATATGAAAAGATGGGATTGAATTAAAATTATAGACAGATAAAAGGTTTTAATTATAATATTAAGAATTTATTATGCAACGGATCTACATGAGCACCGGTGTGACCCTATCCACCACAACCCCGTTTCTTTTGTTTTGTAATCCCCAACAGCCAACCATACCTTTTCAATTTTGGCGGCACTAAGACATGAAGTCGAGATTTCATATGTGTCTTCATGGCTTCATATGAAATTGGACTAAATGGAATCGACCAGATAGAACTGAACAACATTGTATTGAATTAGAGTAAATTAAATCAAATTGAACCATCTTAATTTTACTGGATTGATGTGAGCATCGTGTACATACGTGTGTGTGTTTTTTATACTATTTATCTTTTTAAATTCATCACTAATAAATTAAGTTTAGCATTAATAAAAAATTCATCAAAAATAAATTAAGTTCAGTAAGAGTAAATCCAAGGTTAAAGGGACAAGCCTCATAGAGGTATGAGTTTTTATTAGAAGGCCCATTTTCAGTAGAAGGTACATGTCAAAGCGAAAAACCAAAAGGCTAAAAGGAGAAACTCATGCGCTGTATATATGCATCATCTTCTTGTTGAAAATCAGCCATTGAAACCTAACTGATAAATTGTTAATTCGTCGCATCTCCGCCGGGAGATTCTAGGGTATTCGGTGGAGGAACCGGGAAATTGGGCTGAGGAGGCAGCGGAGGGGAACGGGCGACTCTCAACATCCTATTTGTTACTGCTCTGCTTCCTTCTGCCGCCGCTTCTATCGGCTGAATCACGCCCGACGCCACAACTTGAAGAGCAAGCAGAAAAACAAGGATGCAGTGAAAAACGCTTATCAGTTTCATCTTCACTTGTTTTTTGGTACTATTTGGATTTGAATTGTTGAGTTTCAATCACGGGAATTTTTTTCTTATATAGAAGAAGAAGAAGATAGAGAAAGATGACCAGGGATCTTTGTAATGGGATATTGCGAGGATATAGAATGTAATTGTGTCCATTTCATATCACAAAAATATTACACAATTTGGATAGTATTCCTGAAAAAACTTGCAAAGTCTTATTTTACACGACTAATGGATAATTTAATTTTTTAAATTTATTTATAGCAACGAATTTCCTATAATTTTAGAAAATAATTTTAAAATATACTTATTACATGTTGCATAATTAATTTTAAATATTGCGAGTTAGACTTTTTTTACCTTTTATTATTCTAATTAAACACCGTCTTTCCATAAGCCTATGGAAAGACCGTCTTTCTCAAGATTTTGCCTTAGTTGAGCCTGTCTTTTGAAAAATGGTGTTTCCATAAATCATGGAAAGACTAAGATTTAAACTGCAAATTCGAATAAATGAAGATAAAATTTTTGGGTTGCATTAATCAGGTCATAAACTTTATAACTACAACATTGCATATTAATTTTTTATATTGCAACTAAAATATTTTTCCTTTTTAATATTTTAATTATCTTTTCATAAGTTTATAAAAAGATAATTTTTCCTAAAATTTTGCCATTTCAGTAAGCTGGAGATGTTTTTTATAAATTAGTTATTAGTTATATAATTGAGAAATTTATTCCACGAAAAAATTTCATTCCTTAATTGAAGTTATACGTATCATTTATTGATTTGATTGTAAAATATTGCATTCCTTAATTAAAATTTTCTCATGTAATAGTTAAGAGATCTGAATTTCCTCGTATTAATGTGTAATTGAGATAATTTGTAATTTAGTCCAATTCTATTAATTTTTTACTCCTAAATTTAGTTTGCTCTTATCCTATTTTACCTCTAGTCCTTGGTCTTACCATGAGACGATCTCACAAGAGACGGACTCACACCTTAAACCTTCCACTGCCGCCGCATTCCCTCCCGCACCTAAATAAATCTAATTCTTTTTTTTTAAATCTTCTGTTCCCCCCTTTTTTTACTATTGAAATATTGGAAAAAACTATTTATATAATTGAAGTATTTGAATATTTATGCTATTTAATAAGTGTGATGTATATTTTTGTACATTAGTTTTTATTTTTAGCAGCACACATGCATGATGCATGGCGTTAAAAGTGACAATGGAAGGTGGTTTTAAAAAGTCCGCCTATAACTACCTTATATGACCATTTCTGAGCTCGGAAACTTCCATTCGGACCCGTCCTTTATATTTAAAGGCGGTTAAATTCTAATTGAAGTCGGTTGTTGATTAAGCGCCATTAAAAATGTCCTTTCTATGCTCAGAAAAATGGTCTGACGTGATTTTCGAACTCGTAAAGTCAATGGATTCCTAGACACAAAGAGAAGAATAAAATTCTGATTTCGTAATAGTGTCTTACCTATTTTCCGAGTTAAAAAAATAATTTGTCGTGGCATTGTATTTATGATGACAATTTCCAAGTTTGGAAATTGGCCAGTATACAAATAAAACGCGCCCTAATCATTAAATGCCCAAAGTCCAAAATTTGGGAAAGGTTTGCTCCAATTTCTTGTCCCTTAATGAAGGAGTGATTCCATACTTTATAGTGTGTCATTTATCCATTGGAAAAAGGTTAGTTTTTTAAAATTATCTACTTCAAAGTCTTGCAAATATTAAGTGTGGTGATGATTTTAAAGATATATGTTCAAATAGGGTTTGTGATATGCGATATGATTATTGTTGATTAAATGGTCATGCGTTGCATTGTAATTGACCTAATTGTAGGATAATAGATCAAAATGGACTCATTGGAGATGATCTTAAAAAATTACTCGAGTACATGCCATTGGTAGAATAATTTATTTCTTTAGCGTTAGAAGAGTCTTCTAAAGAAGGTGGGGGTACTAGCACGATGCCCGTGTAAGGGTTGTAGAAATAGTGTCTATCTAGGGAGGAAGAAGATGCAAGAACATTAACCTGCCTCCACCTGGGGTCGTTAATACCGAGCAAAGCCGTTGGATCAAAGGAATTCAAATTTAAATTTATATTCTGTACCAAACTCACCACTATGCTACCGATAGGGTAATTAGTGGCTTGCCCTGGGTATGTCCACAGAGATGCTAGGACTAACCGTCAATTAAACAAAACCACGTCCGGGTTGTCAATCTGTCCGTATTGCTAGGAGTAGACAGTATAGTAAACAAGGGGAGGGGGGTGGAATTTTTGGTTTTTCTATTTTCAACTACAAACATGAAAGTAAAAGACACGTAAACTATATTAGCTAGGCACTTGGGGAATGTTTGCGTAACACGGTTGATTTATTACTTTGATCCTCAATTCATTCACATGTGAGATTTCAACAACCTAATCTAGTGCTCATAACACATGGTGTGGTTGATGGTCAGCACTTCCCCGTACCTGTCACATAGGATGATCTTGCAATCTTCCATCTGCACCGCCTCTGTATTTAGGGAAGTACAACAAGGTCCAACCATTGTTGTAAGTCTGTTTCTCCCCTGTACAATCACGTATCAGGCACTCCACCATGAATGCTCTAGTCCCTAGGCCTATAAACTAGAAAAAGGGAGGTAGACACCTTATCTATGACACTAAAACCTCTTACAACCCTATCTTGCTACTTTGTGATATCTCTACTTGTAATTCTTCGAACTAAATAGTCAGCTAAGACTGGTGTGCTATCATCATAATAGTAAAACTAGGAAAAAACCTATGTGCACACACCCACGTGGACCCGGACCCTATTACTATCACATCCAAGGTTTCTCTTCCGGGGGGGGTATCAATATTTACACCAACATAAATGTAGACTAGATTGTGTGCTAATGGAGTGTACCATTCATGAAATTTTAACAATCAAGAACAAGTCATAATAATATCACAAGCACAATAATTAGGATGAACTAAGAAGCTTACAAAAGCATAAATCAAGATATGGATACAATTATCCCCAAGCTATAGAAACTACTCCCTAGACATGGAACTCAAATATAGATTTGAATTTCACATCTTAGGATCAAAGAAAAACAAAAAAGAGAAAGAGAAAGAACCTAGAGAGAAGCGAGAGTGTTTCTCTCTCTAAGTTTCCCTCCTAATGAAAAAATGATCCAAAAGCTTCTAACCCTAGAAGACTAAGGCTATATTTATAGTAGTAGGGGCTGGGCCTAAAAATAAGCCCAAAATAGGCCAAAATAATGTGAAACCTTAGTTCTTCCGCCACTGGCAATGACCTCCATGGATGGCATAGTTTGCGTCGCCGCCTTGCCTTGTGCTGGCACGGGCCGCGAGATCTGGCATGGTTCATGCCAATTCCCTTGTGTAAGCCGTGACATCTAGTGCGGGTAGTGTTGGGCATGAATCGCTTCTTCTGGCGCATCTTGTCATCAGGATAGTCATTTTTACACTTTTGATCTGCGGTCCATATCATTTGGCGCAGTCGTTTAGCACTCACTCTTTAGTCCCCGCAGGGCCTTTCTCCTCGTGCCTCGTATTTTCCCCCTAGATGTATCCAAAAGCTTGAGTTACGGTCTCCATGAAATCCATCCTTGTGCTAAGCTCCTGCAATTGTGTCCTCATACCACCTATCGCTTGGACGACCTCTTGCATCACTCGGGTAGATCTTGAATTCTTTTACCAAAGGGAGTGCAATTGGTCACTGATGTCCGTAGATAAGCAAAAGTGGCTAGGAGGTGCCCTCGAAGAAGTGTCACTCTCGGTCTCCTCAATATTTATCTCTGAGTTGGCTAGAACTCTGTAAAATTCCCTCTCAAAATGTGGATCAGGAAAAAGGAGCAAGTTATCCAAGCTTGTGTCGTGGGTGATAGAAGTACGCTCCGGCTGAGGAATTATCATAAAGCTACAATTTCTTGCCCCACCTTAAATCCACATGAAACGGTACTCATAAGTAGTACGTGCTACCATGAAAGCCTTGGCCAACTTCTCAACATTTTTCTTTGTTCCCAATCTCTCCAGGTTGGCCAATGCACGGTGAGTGACTCGATGCCCCAAGTACTGTGCCAAAAGCCCTACCATGCTGCCCATTGGAATCTTCCCATTTTTTCTTCCCCTCATCGCCAAACACTCCTGTACAAAAACTCCTACCAGGTACATGTAGAAATTACCCTCATGAGTTATAGCCTAGAGGCAATGAACATCCGAACCCAGACACTGCTTTAACTCACCGTGGCAAAATACTTCTATTGCCAGTAGCCGATGAATGTAACGTAATACCGGATAAATCAATGCAATGCTCTTGCACATATTCTTCTGGTCCGTCCCTGTTAGCTGCCTCCAAAAGTTCACGAGGGAAAATGACATCCCTTGACGGTGTGTTCTCAGGAAATATCTTCCATACCTCCACCCAAAAGCATGAGCCACCTCCTTGTGTGTCATTGTATACTCCTTGTAGTCCAAATGAAATCTGATAGCCCGATTTCCATCCTCTTATGTGACTTGCAATAGTGTAGCTAGGAACTCTAAAGTGCACTGGATGTTGGTCATGAGTGCTTCTCGAGGAACCCCTCTGGACCTAACCATCCCAATAGATTGGTAACATGCTCGAGTAAGCCTAGAGCCATCAATGTGTCTTTGCATGCAAATCCAATCTCCAATATACTCCTCTTCAACTCTCTCAAAGGCCTCCACCCCCGAGCTACACCCTGGAGATATTGGCCAATCCCATGAATTCTTCAGTCACGAACGTGGTTGGCACCCTTTGTCGGTTTCTTCCTTTTCTCGCTCCGTGAAGACTTCCCTTTTTCCAACTCATTCTTTTTCGGAGGGATCCTAACACAATGAAGGAAAGAGTGGTTATGTGATCATAAACAAGGTATGACCTACAATATCATCCAACGAGACAATTCCTCCAAAATAGCCTAATCATTTCAAATAATGAAAATCTACGCATGAAGGCTATTTAAACAAGAACATTCTCATCAAACAAACTCATTTAGATTCATACCAACCCATCAATAAGATCGTGCAATTAATATTATCCCCTCCTAAATCACCCAACACATGAAGAACATATCATCCAAGCATAATAGCACATCAAACCACCCAAACTTTCTTAAACCCAAGATTATGCATACTACCCAAACACATATCTCAAAAACATACACTCA
The DNA here is from genome assembly GCA_037428765.1 of Rubia yunnanensis. Lineage (NCBI taxonomy): Eukaryota > Viridiplantae > Streptophyta > Magnoliopsida > Gentianales > Rubiaceae > Rubia > Rubia yunnanensis. The sequence goes on from CM075068.1 coordinate 87,890,773, forward strand.
TTCAAGAATCATTCTTTACATAACACCACCACAATATTAATAAAGAAAATAAACCAATACTTCAATGGATTACCCGGAATTTGAAGCTTAGATTTGCAAGATCCACACAAGAAGAAGTAAAAATTGCTAATTTTTTAGAGAAAAGCTTCAAATTTCAAGTTCACCAAGAGTGTGTGTGAGTGAGTGTTTCTTGAAAAGCTTGAATGTGTCAAATGACTCATTTAGATGGAAGAATGTACCAAAGATCAAAAAATTCAGCAAAGGTGATAAGGGGGAGAGGTACTATTAGGATAAGGATGGAATTTTGAAAATTGAAAATTAGGAGACAATAGTACCAATCAATTAATTACAAGGGATGTTGGAAGTATTATTTGCATAAAAAAATCCTAAGGAATTAGGGAATTTCAAAGTTTATGAACCAAAATGCATTTTTAGCTTAAAATTTAGATTTTTTGAAAATTTGTATTTTTTGAACAATTTGACAGCTAAAATGGGGGAAATGGCAAAGATACCCACGCATCAAGGGTACCCAGTGCAGACCCCCCCTCGTGCCAATGGATCGTGGCTAGTGGTGTCAATTCGGGTTATCGTGTCACATTCGTATCGGGTTTGAAACGTGTTACATTCGTATTGGGTTTGAAACGTGTCGGGTTGAATCATGTTGATTTCATTTATCGTATCGGGTTGGAAATGTGTCATGTTGAAACATGTCGGGTTGAATCGTGTTGATTTCATTTATCGTGTCGGGTCGGGTTGGATTGGGTACTTATTGTGTCGGGTTGAAAACGTGTTGATTTCATTTATCGTGTCGGGTCGGGTTGGATTGGGTACTTATCGTGTCGGGTTGAAAATGTGTCATTTTTTTCTCGGATTGGGTCGTGTCGGGTTGAGTTAATATCGGGTCGGGTTAGTGTCGTGTAATTTTTATACTCGGATTAGATCGGGTCGGGTCAGAATATTGTCGGGTTGGATTGGATCAGGTTATTGTCGTGTCATTTTTTGTACTGAAGTTTTGTTTGGGTCTGATTATGTCAATTATTTTTTTATAATGTTTCACATTGAATTCAGATATATTTTGGGTTGGTTCATTTTAGATCGGGTCTTATGTCACCCAATTAAATTTGGGTTGATTTAGGTTATATTTCAATAATACTATTGTTACAACTGCACTATTATCAGGTATTGTTTCGTTGTAACTTGTAAAATATAAAAACTTGACTCGTAACTCCAAATTAAAATCCGCTCAAAAGTGATGCTACCCTATACACCCCCATTGTATTTTTCAAGTACGTTAGGGGTTGGCGTCGATAGGGGTGGGCGTCGGTTCAATTTATTCGGGTTTCAGTCTATTCAGTTCAGATTATTCGGTTTTTTTTCTCAAAAATCAAAAACCGAATCCGACCCAAACCATTCAAATAATCCAAATTACCCGAACCAAATTTAAAATTCAAATTCGGTTTGAAACTGAATTCAACCAAATAAACCGAATTAATTCCAATTTTTATCAAATTGAATTCGATTAAATTGGTTCTGGACCATACCAAAAATCCCATAAACATACTAAAATTTTAATTCCAAATGAATAATTACAGCCCAAAAATTAAGGCCAAGTAATTTGCCATTAAAGGCCCATTTGGCATTTGCATGTTATACTTTCGTTGGTTTGTCTTAAATAAAAGGGAGGAGTTCCCTATATATAGTTGAAATTGAAGGGCAAATTCTCCCCCATTTCCGATGTGGGAAAATGTAGTAAGGCTAAGAGCCTTTGGCCCTTTGCTGCCTTGCTTCCTTCTTGACTTCACGCGGCTTCAATTTCATTTCATGTTCCATTTCCACCTTTTCTTCCATTATTTTTTTAATTGAATTTATTATGAGTTTGTCTCTTGAAATACGGTCTTTCCATAAGTCATGGAAATATTATGGTTTAAAATGCAAATTAGAAGAAATGAAGATAAAGTTTATGGGTTGAATGAATCGGGTTATAAACTTTATAACTACTACACGTTGCATAATAAAATTTTAATATTTCAACTAAGACATTTTACTTTGTATTATTATAATTAAACCCTCTCTTTCCATAAGCCTATGGAATAATGGAAAGACGGTATTAATGAGACATCTCTCTTCATTTGACTATTATTCATTAGATATATATATTTAGTCGTGTGCATTTTTAACTTAACATTGTGCACTCCCATTTGTTATGAATTGAATTTACGTACTAGTAATCATATGGCTAAAAACCCCATTTGTTATTAGTTTGACGCACAACCAACTTGACTTGGTTCCATATTAAATGTTAATTGACTTTATAACTGCATCTATTCTGGGTTGATTACATGCAGGGTTATATAGTTGATTTATCGGGTTGAAATAGGTTCGTGTTAAATCGGGTTCGGGTTGATCTCGGGTTCGTATTCAGGTCGAGTTCGGATCCAGATTATTGGGTCATATTTGGGTTCGTATTCAGGTCGGGTTTGGGTCCAGATTATCGGGTCATATTTGGGTTCGTATTCAGGCCGGGTTCGGGTCCAGATTATCGGGTCATATTCGGGTTTTGGGTTGAATTCGGTTGTGTCGGGTTCGGGTACAGGTCAATATTTCTCGGGTCAAAATTGGGTTTTGGGTTGAGTGTGGTCGTGTCAGGTCGGGTTTGGGTCAATATTTCTCGGATCAGATTGGATTTCGGGTTGATTCGTTCGTATCGGTCTAGGTCGGGTTCTCGGTTCGGGTCAGAGATTGACAGCTCTAATCGTGGCTTAGTCCTTGCCTATTCATGGCGTGAGGCCCCTCGTGACAAGGTCGTCTTGTGCAAACTGTGTTGATTGGCGCAGTCTGTGCTAGATCATGGCACAAGGCTGCCACAATTTTGGCCCTATTTCCTTAGTGTTTTTGCCTCTTTTTTTAAAAACAAACCATGTCACCCATCAAACCTAATTCTATCCAAACAAAATCATGAGACTCAAACTCAAATTTGCAATCAAAATAACATTTTTATCTCAAAAATCCTCATTACAGACAAGAACATGCAAAATCTTTTCACTACTCAAAATTATGATATCAAAGTAAAAAGAAGCATCGTACATTTACTATCATCCTCACGACTTATTTTTTTTTCATGAAATTTTAGTTAGAACCACCTACCAGTGGGTCTCCAGAATTGCCATCGGCGACTCCACCCACGATGACATCGTTGTGGAGGAGTCTCCACAACGTGTCACCCTTACCTTCAGATCCTTTTTCCACCATAAGAAATGAATCACCGTTCCTTGCTAAGGTTGAGTCCGTGAACATCACTTTGGGGTTAGGAGGAGGTCGAGGTGGTTTTGAGAGAGAATGGAAATGCACGAAGATTATAGTAATCCTCCGAAATACCTGGAGGCTTCATGTTTGTACGGACCAAGTGGAACTCAGACAAGTGCTTGTTCGAGTCTTCCCCTGCCATACTGTGGAAGGTGGGAAGACAATGGATCATTCTGCACTTTAGCTCACAGCTCACATTCAGTGGTAATGGGGGGAATGTGATGCACAACAGTCGGTGGTAATTAGTGGCAAGCCCTGTGATGTGCCTATTTTATATGGTTATATTAGGAATTTTAGGATTCACTTTTGTACACTTTTGTGCTCTACATGTGGAATTTTTCCTTGAAATTCTGTAAAGAGAGTTAAAAGTAACTTTTACGCTTTTATTACTTTTCTAGGGGATTTTGTGTGACAAGACAATTTGTTTGAAGACTTTGAAGAATACCTTTGAAGATTTGAAGACTTACATTTGAGATTTTGAGGACTTGAAGAATTGAAGATAAGTAAAGTGAAAAGGAGGACATGAAACCAAAAGAAAAAAGAAATAAAGATGCTGAACTCGGTCGCGACTAGCGATGGATTGGTCGCAAGTTGCGACAGACAGGTGGCCAGAACGTTTCTTACTTTTTTGTACTATAAATACTTAATCTAATCCTCTCCTCTTCCACTCTTCTCTTCTACAAATTTCTGGGTTCAAAACCCTAGTTTTTCCTTTCTTTCTTTTCTTAGTTTTTGTAGGTTAATCATGTATTTTCATTATCTAGGCTAGTTTAATCTAGGGAGCAATTGATTGAAACCTCCTTGCTAATGTCTTGAGATTCATATCTATCTATTTATTGCTCTTGCTATTGTGCATTTATTGAGCTTTAAATGTGAATTTTTAATGGAATTAATGTTTTTAGAAGTTTGAGTATATGAATTGCTTGTGTGATTATTTGTTAGGGTTGGGGGACAGTAGCTAATTCTCCCCTGTTTTAATATGGAATCCAAGAGCATGATTTAGAGCTTCTAAATAATGTTGATGTGTTGATAATTACTAGATGAATGTGATAATGTTGAACTCTTTGTCATGTTAGTTTATTGTAGCAAATAGGAGAGGTCTATGAGCATTGAACGTTCTTGACTAATCTTGTGTAAATGCATGGATTGGTTAAATGCTTAGACATGGTGTAGTGTTTATAAGTGTTGTAAAGCTTGTTGATTCTTCATGCTCAATGCCATCAATGGGATACTTTAATTTGTGTTCAGCTAAGGGAGTCATTGGCGAGGTTTGACAAGAGATGTCGAATTTACTCTTGCAAACTACTATCTAGGAAGGATAGAAGATTTATCTTCACAACAAGTAGTGAATAGATTGTTTCACTTGTTCTTGAAGCCTTTGTCATTTAGTATTCCTGTGTTCTTAATGCTATGTTTTAATTCATTTATGCCACGGGTTGTTTGAGAAAAAGAAGTGTTTGTATGATTAAAGTGTTAGGGTGTTAGGAAAGTGACAAATTCCTTAGCTCTTTGGCATGAAAATCCAAGAACACGAACTTAGAATTTCTCGTGCATAACGTGCTGTGATTCTTGCTAGATAAGTATGTTAATGTGGATTTTTCCCATATTTATCCTATAGGTGCAATGAAAGGTTGAACCTTGAATGTGGTTCATTTAGGTTTAGCCTAATGAATGCTATGTTTGGTTAAATGACTATGTCTTTGGTACTTGTTATCAAATCTATGGTTCTTCGTGTGAAATCTCATTGATGAAATACCTCAATCCTGTGAAATTCCGTTGATGAAATGTTGTTGCTTACAAATGGGGAGGGGGTTGTTTTTTCTATTATCAACCATAACCATGAACGTAAAAGTCACGTAAATTATATTAGCTAGGCACTTGAGGAAGGCGTAACATGGTTGATTTAATGCTTTGATCCTCGATTCATTCACATGTGAGATTTTAACAACCGAATCCATTGCTCATAACACGTGGTGTGGTTGCTGGTCAACACTTTCCCATACCTTTCATGTAGGGTGCTATTGTCCATTAGCACTGGCCCCATACTTAGGGGAGCACAACAAGGTCCGAGCATTGTTGTAGGTCTATTTCTTCCCCGTATGTTTACATCTCGGGCACTCCACCATAGATGCTCTACTCCCTAGGCCTATAAATAAGTCAAAGGGAGGTAGACACCTTATCTATGACAGTAGGACCTCTTACAATTCGATTGCATTTGTGTGTAATTAACTTTTAGATTCCTAGCATCTCTGTGGATGATCTTGGTCTTGCCACTATCTACCCTCTAGGTAGCTTAGTACTAGGAACGAGAGCAACAATACAAATCTTTATCTTTGATCTCACCAGCTTCTCCCCGGGTTTATTTTTTGCCTAGGTTTATTAATGACCCTGCAGGGAGGTGGATTAGCTTCTAGCGAAGATGCAAAATCGTTGCATTGGCACACAGATATGGTCCGTCCGGCAGATGATGTGATAAGATATACTTAAAATGGTGAGCAATGGAAGAAATTCAATGCTCTATACTTCGAGTTTGGAAATGAATCTAGACATTTAATGTTAGGTTTGTGTACATATGGTATGAATCCATTTGGTAGTATGAGCAACGCTCATAGTTGTTGGCCTGTTATGTTGGTCATTTACAACCTCACGTCTTAGTTGACCATGAATCGTTAGTATGTTTTGTGGTCTTTGATGATATCACGCCTGAAGTAAATGGGTAATGATATTGATGTGGTTGTTTTTTTTGTCTTGTAGGATTTGTTGACGTTGTTCAAAGATGGTGTTTGAACGTATGATGGTTTGGTTAAAGATTTCTTTACTTTGAAAGCTATGTTATTTTGCACCATCAATGACTTCCTGGCATATGGAGATTTGTCTGGGTATTCTGTGAAAGGCCACTTAGCTTTTCCCGTGTGTGACAAGGATACTAATTTTTGTCAATTCAAACATGGTTGTAAAATAGTTTATCAAGGACATAGGAGGTTGCTTCCGGAAGGGAACCTATGGCAATTGGCAAAAAAAAGGTTTAATGGGACACCTGTTCCAAAAAATGGTACACTGATTTTTTATAATGTGAAAAGCTTGCCAAATGACTTCGAGAAGAAGAAAACAAAAGCTGTTGTTGATGGTAGTTGAAAGAAATGCACATTGTTTTTTTTCGATCTACCTTATTGGAACCAATTGGATGTTAGACATTGCTTAGATGTAATTCAAATTGATAAGAATGTCTATGATTTCTTGATTGGGACGTTGTTAAATACCCCTGGGAAAACAAAGGACGGGTTGATATCTTGGCTTGATTAGGTTGAGATGGGAATTCAGAAGAACTTGGGGCCAGTCACTCATGGGAAAGATTATTATTTGCCCCATGTATACCATTCAATGTCGCAGTCGGAGAAGAAATCTTTTCGTGATGCATAGAGTAGTGTGAAGGTTCTAGGTGTATACTCGTCTAACCTTAGTACTTATATGTCAGTGGAGGAGATAAAGTTGGTTGTGTTGAAGTCACATGATTGTCATAACCTAATGCAGGAATTGAATGCCATTGCCATTCGAGCTTCACTGCCATCCCATGTAAGACTGTGCATTGCAAAGCTATGTTTGTTTTTCAAGCAATTTGTTGTAAGAGTATAAGTATTAAAAAGTTGGATCAAGCAGTTTGTTCAAGCAATTGAATCACTCAATTGATTTCATCAATTATAAATGCAATAAATAAAAATAAACGTCAAATCACTCTGTTGATTACATCAATTATAAAATAACCTCATCTAACAGCTAATCAATTAAGAACATGACTTTGTCTAACTTTTTTTGTTAGGGTTTACAGAAGCAATATTTATTTTAGAAGGTCGTGGCATCAAACTCTGGCTGCTCTCTACCACCATAGGCATATGGAAAGACGGGGTTGAATTAAAATTATAGAAAGGTAAAAGGTTTTAATTATAATATTAAGAATTTATTATGCAATGTGTAGTAGTTATAAGCTTATGACTCGATTGATGCGATCCAGAAATTTTATCTTGATTTCTTCTAATTTGTACTTTAAACCTTGGTCTTTCCATAACTTATGAAAAGACCATCTTTCGAAAAATAGACCCTTAAAAATAATTCATTTTATTTGAATAAAAAAATCACTATATTCCCATATGATTTGTATTGATATGGGTTATTTTATGATCTGACCCGACCCAATCAAATCTTAAATTATGAGATTTTTTATCCAACTCAATTCAACTCGACCATTTTAACTCAAAATTTTAGATCAATATGGATCATGACAGCTGACCTGCCTCAACTCACGAATCAACATAAGCACCGGTGTGACCCTATCCACCACAACCCCATTTCTTTTGTTTTGTAATCCCCAACAGCCAACCATACCTTTTCAATTTTGGCGGCACTAAGACATGAAGTCGAGATTTCATATGTGTCTTCATGGCTTCATATGAAATTGGACTAAATGGAATCGACCAGATAGAACTGAACAACATTGTATTGAATTAGACTAAATTAAATCAAATTGAACCATCTTAATTTTACTGGATTGATGTGAGCATCGTGTACATATGTGTGTGTTTTTTATATTATTTATCTTTTCTATCTGTTTTAAATTCTGCAATAATTTAGTAAAAATGAATTAAATTCAGGCAAAGTATTATGAAAGACCGTCTTTCTATAAACTTATAGAAATACGAAGTTTAATTGAATTAATGAAAGGTAACAAGTTCTAGTTGCAAAATCAAAAATTTATCATGCAACTAGTTAAAAGTTTTATAACCTGATTAATACGCCCAAAAATCTTATCTTCATTTCTTCTAATTTTCAATTTAAACCTTGATATTTCCATTGCTTATGTTAAGACCGTACTCTTAAATTCATCACTATTAAATTAAGTTTATCATTAATAAAAAAAATTCATCAAAAATAAATTAAGTTCTGTAAAAGTAAATCCAAGGTTAAAGGGCTAAGACTCATAGAGGCATGAGTTTTTATTAGAAGGCCCATTTTCAGTAGAAGGTACATGTTAAAGTGAAAAACCAAAAAGGCTAAAAGGAGAAACTCATGCGCTGTATATATGTGTAAGTAAATATGAGAAAGAATATTTTGATTGTGGAAAGTGTTGATTTCTTCCATTGATGAATGTAGGTATTTAAGGTTACAATATCTAACTAACTCTCACCTAACGCGGGATACATTTTAACAACTCTATCTAGAATCTTTGACTAGCAACTAATTCTAACAACTATGGTAAATGTACATGTGGAATGGTAAAATGTATATTCACATCAACCTTTCGAAGGGGCCAACCTGCAGAGACAGCCAAACTCAGCACCAGACAAATAGTAGTGGGCTTGACCACGGGACTAAACGTTTCAAAGTAGTCAATTCCTGCTTCCTGATGAAAGCCCTTAGCCACAAGACATGCTTTGTAACACTCAATGGAGCCATCAGATTTCCTCTTGACCCTGTAAACCCACTTACAACCAACAACATTAGCGTCCAAGGGACGAGGGACTAAGTCCCAAGTCCTATTAATCATTAAAGCATCATATTCAGATTGCATTGCATGCTGCCAATTGGGATCTTTACAGGCTTGATGAAAGAGTTTGGGTTTAAGAGATGTAGTAAGTGCTATAGGAAGCAGATATTTGGTGGATAAAAGAGCTTTGGGTTTAAGGGAATGTGTGACAGAATGAGTGGTAATGTTATGAATAGACCGATCAGAGGGACGAAACCAGGTAGGTGCATTGTTATAGGGTGGAGGTGCAGCCAATGTGAAGTGTGGAGGTGACTGTGAAGGTGAAGACTCGGACGGTGATAGGAGTGAAGAGTCGGATGGTGATGTAGGAGGAGATGGAGGAGGGGACGGGGACGGTGGAGGAGAGGTAGGAGATGGTCGTGGGGAGGGTGAAGGTGGAGTGATATGCGTGAGGGGTAAATATGTGGAAGGGGAATGATGAGTAGAAGGTAAGGGAATGAAAGAAATTGGATTGGAGGAGGACGGGGGAGATTAGATGACATGTTAGGATAGGGAAAAGCCATCTTGTCAAAGGAAACAAAACGAGACATGTATGTGCGAGAGGTGGGTAGGTGAAGACACTGATATCCCTTATGCTTGGAACTGTAGCCAAGAAAGATGCATGGAAGAGATCGATACTCAAGCTTGTTGGCAGTGTATGGACGGAGAAAGGGATATCAAAGATAGCCGAAGAAGACTGTAGTTGGAAGGATCGAAGAAGACTGTAGTTGGGTACTTTGTTGTAGAGGCATTGATAAGGAGATTTGTGAGAGAGAATGGGTGTAATTGTGCGGTTGATGAGATAGACGGCAGTATGAAAAGCTTGCTCCCAGTATTTGGTGGGTAGTCGAGAGTGGGCAAGGAGAGAGAGGCCTTTCTCAACAATCATGCGAGACGTTCGGCAAAGCCATTTTGTTCAGGGGTGTGAGGACAGGAGACTTGATGTCGGATTCCATGGGAGGCGAGTAGTGTAGAAACATTGCGGTATTCACCGCCCCAATCAGACTGAAAGGCTTTGACTTGTGTTGAAAATTAGGTTTGAACAAGTTTGAGAAAAAGCTCAACAGTGGCATAAACTTGAGATTTGATTGACAAGAAATATAACCAAGTGAATTTAGTGCAGTCATCAATAAAACTAACATAATATCGACAACCAGAGGTGGATAAATCAGAAGATGGTCCCCAAACATCAGAATGAATTAAATCAAAAGGTTGTGATGAAATACTAGTTTGAGAGGGCAATGGGAAACGGTGACTCTTGCCAAGTTGACAGGAGCCACAAACTGGGTCTAATTTATTACAAGAGACCGGAAGATCAAAGCTAGAGATAGTACGACGAAGAACAGACTCATGTTGATGGGCTAGATGATGATGCCAACATTGAAGTGATGTGCGCTCCGTGAGAAATGCATGTGGGGAAGAAGATGAAGACATGCTTGGTGATTGCAGAAAACAATAAAGGTCATCCTGAACGGTTCCCTTTAGCAGGATCTGTCCCTGCAATGTCTTAACAAGGCAATGGTCTGAGTGGAGTTCAACGAAGACAGGATTATCACGAGTTAGTTTAGAAACACTAAGTAAAGATTTAGTGATTTTTGGGACACAAAGGACATCATTCAATTTTAAGGGAGAAACAGCATGAGAAGCAGTCAAAATAGAATTGCCATAATGAGTAATAGGAAGATATGTACCGTCACCGACGGTGATGCCATCATTACCATTGTATTGGTTTTGGACAGTGAGATTCCCCAAGTCAGCAGTCACATGATGAGTGGCGCCCGAGTAAATGTACCATGGATCAACAATGTCGGACGGACTTGAAGCCGAGGCAAAGAATGGTGATTTTCCACCGTTTGCACCTTTGAAGCGAGCAATAGCTTTGGGATTTGTGGCAGGAAAACATTTTCGATCAAATCGCGCAAAGAAATTTTTGGCATCATGGCCAGTCTGCTCACAGATGCCGCAGGATCAACAATTTCACGTTTCCGATCAAAGTATTCCATGATCGATAGAGATCCTTTGGTCCTTGATTGAAGTTTTTGGCGGAGATGCATCTCACGCGCCCCAGTGTGAGCGGCGAAGGTGCGGCAGAGAATAACCCAGGCCTCGGCGGTTGAAGAAGCACGTGCCACCATCCCAAGCATTTACGAGGACAGCGTCGACCGAATCCAAAGCAAGATGAGGTGGTCCTTCTTGATCCATGCGGCGTGGGCGGGATTGGGCTCAACTCGTGAGGCGGTAGCTTGGCTGGACTCAGTCGCCGGTGCTGCCGGAATTGTGATAGTAGCGAGCGGTGGCTGAGCATCGGTGAGAAAAGAGGTGAGGCCATAGGATTCAAGAGCCGATGTGATGGTACTACGCTAGAGAGAGAAATTGTTTCGATCCAATTTAATGGATAAGTTTGGAAAGTGAAAGTGAAAGTTTTGTGAATCAGAGTTAGCCACAATCAATGCATCGGAGGCCATAGAATCAATTTTAGGCTCTGATACCATGTAAGTAAATATGAGAACGAATATTTTGATTGTGGAAAGTGTTGATTTCTTCCATTGATGAATATAGGTATTTAAGGTTACAATATCTAACTAATTCTCACCTAACGCGGGATACATTTTAACTCTACCTAGAATCTTTGACTAGCAACTAATTCTAATAACTATGGTAAATGTACATGTGGAATGGTAAAATGTATATACGGTTAACAATATGCATTATCTTCCTGTTGAAAATCAGCAATTCAAGCCTAACTAATAATTTGTTAATTCGTCGTATCTCCACCAGGAGATTCTAGGGTATTCGGTGGAGGAGCCGGGACATTGGGCTGAGGAGACCGCGGAGGGTGAAGGGCGACTCTCAACATCCTATTTGTCACTCCTTGGCTTCCTTCTGCCGCCGCTTCTATCGGCTGAATCACGCCCGACGCCACAACTTGAAGAGCAAGCAGAAAAACAAGGACGCAGTGAAAAACGCTTATCAGTTTCATCTTCACTTCTTGTTTGTTTTTTTTGTTCCTAGTAATTGGGATTGAATTGTTGAGTTTCAATCTCTGTACTTTTTTTCTTATATAGAAGAAGAAGATAGAGAGATGACCAAGGATCTTTGTGATGAGTTATTGTGAAGATATAGAATTTAATTGTGTCCATTTCATATTACACAAATCTTACACAATTTGGATAGTATTCATGAAAAAATTTGAATTTTTTTTTTAATTTGAAAAGTTTTATTTTACATCGATTAATGGATAATTTGATTTTTATTTTTATTTATAGCAACGAGTTTCCTATCATTTTAAAAAATATTTTTAAAATATAATAATTACATAAATATTTATATTTAATTCAACCTAAAACTTATTAAAAAAATATTTTTCATTGTTAATCTAATCGTTTGTCGGTCTAACTCTAACACGAGACTTTCTCAAAGCCTTTTAAATACATTTTCATGAAATAATAGCATTAATGCATTTTACGTTATTGGTCTAGTTTCAATAAGATAGAATATTTTTACAAAAGGTCAAAGATTTTTGTAATATTATTAGTTAATGAGTCTGTGTATTCAAAAACGGTATTTTCATAAGTCATGCCAAGACCAAGGTTTAAAGTGTAAATTATAAAAAATAAAGATAAAATTTTTGGGTTCCATGAATCGGGTTATAAACTTTATTACTACTACATGTTGCATAATTAATTTTAAATATTGCAAGTTATACCTTTTACCCTTTATTATTCTAATTAAACACCGTATTTTCATAAGTCTATGGAAAGACCGTCTTTCTCAAGACTTTGCCTTAGTCGAGTCTGTCTTTTGAAAAATGGTTTTTCCATAAATCATGGAAAGACTAAGATTTAAACTGCAAATTAGAATAAATGAAGATAAAAGTTTTGGGTTGCATTAATCGTGTCATAAACTTTATAACTATAGCATTGCATATTAATTTTTTATATTGTAACTAAACCATTTTATCGTTTTACTATTTTAATTATCTTTATATAAGTTTATGAAAAGACGGTTTTTTCTAAGATTTTGCCGTTTCAGTAAGCTGGAGATGTTTTTTTTTAAAAAATTAGTTATTAGTTATATAAATGAGAAATTTATTCCACGAAAAAAATTCATTCCTTAATTGAAGTTATACGTATCATATATTGATTTAATTGTAAAATATTGCATTCCTTGATTAAAATTTTCTCATGTAATATTTAAGAGATCTGAATTTCCTCGTATTAACACATACCATATAAACCCTTAAACCTTTTACTGCCGCCGCATCCCTTCCCGTAAAAAAATCCAATTCTTTTTTTTTAAATATTCTTTTTCCCCCTTTTTTTTACTATTGAAATATGGGATTTTTTTATATAATTTAAGTAATTGAATATTTATGCTATTTAATAAGTGTGATGTATGATTGTGTACATTAGTTTTATTTTTTGACCTATTTGATTCACTAGTAGGGAGACTTTTATTAAAAGTGACAATGGAAGGTGGTTTTAAAATATCCGCCTATAACTACATTATATGACCGTTTCCGAGCTCGGAAACTACCATTCGAACCCGTCCTTTATATTTAAAGGCGGTTAAATTCTAATTGAAGTCGATTTTTGATTAAGCGTCTTTAAATATGGCTAATGGAAGCCATGAATTGAATGAATGTAAGTGATATATTTGTTGCTTAGATAGGTCCCTAAAGAGTGTGTACTTATTATTATATTGCAGGAATGTGAATGGATAATCATGAGTGATGAGTGTTGAAATAGCTTATGTAAAGTAATGTGATATGCATTGAATATTTAATTGGTAGTTTTTGTGAACATATTTGGAAACGAAAAAATTTCCATGTTGAAACATGCGGATTAGCATATTTACGCCTAGCAGATTTTACGCATAAAGGGACGGAATATTATGATATTTGTGAGATATGGAAATCTGAATATTCAGCTATATATTTGGCGTGTAGAAGTATAGTTTTTTTTTATGGAAAATCCCTACAAATATGATGTTGATATTATCAAATATATGAGAGATATTGTGATAAGGAAAATCCCTTTATTTATGGGATTTGGATATGCTTCAAGAAGCAGATAAGGAATAGGAATATTATGGAGATAATCATGGAGAATTCCGATCTGCTCATGACTATAAAAGGGGACAACCACGGGTGCATTGATTACGATTTTAATGAGAGAAAATATTCACGTAGAATTTCAATCTTCCGAGAGAATTGCAAAGAGCCAGAATTCTATGTTCCAACATACCTGACCTGCCGTTCAAAGTTCAGAATCGTATACCTTAATTCCTTGGGAGGTGGAGATCCAGCGTCGACGAGTTTCGAGGTCAGAAGGAGTCTGATCAAGGCGGATCGGTAGCAAGGGGAGCTTGCAGAATTCACACGTTATAGTTAGTAAAGATAAGTATTTTGTATGATGTACTGTATATTTCTAATTAGTGAATTCATTCTGAACTGGGCCAGTCCCCGCAGATGTAGGTGGATTTCACCGAACTGCGTGACCAAGTCTTGTATCGTTAATGCTTTAATTTATTGCATACTTGGTTAGATAGATTATGTTGGAACATACTAATAAGAATTAGAAAAATTTGGTAAAACCAAATTTCATTTGGTATCAGAGCTTGGTCACTTATTTTTCCCTTGGTTGCGTTAAGGAAAGTGTGATCCGGTTTTACCATGGCAACTAAAGAAAAAGCTTCGGTGTCTTGGCCACCTCTGCTAGAAGGCAACAACTACAATTATTGGAAGGCACGCATGAGAGTTTTCATCAACTCACTGGGTGAACTTGCGTGATTCTATGTTGAGAATGAGTGGAATCACCCTACTGAAGATGCTGATACAAGCTCTAAGGCGAAAGAAGGAGAGTCAAGTCAAAGGGAACGGAACTCAAAGACAAAGCTAGCTGGACTCCTGATGACCTCAAGGCATCTCTGGCGAATTCAAAGGCACTAAATGCAATCTTCATTAGGGTTGATGAAAACCAGTTCAAACTCATCTCTACATGTCATCAAGCCAAGAAAGCATGAGATATTCTTCAAACTGTTCATGAAGGAACCAGTCGAGTTCGAGAATCTTAACTACAAATGCTGGCTACTAAGTTTGAGGAACTGAACATGGAGGAGGAGGACACCATTGTTATATTCAATGGAAAACTCAGGGACATCTCCAATATGGCATACCAACTTGGAAAAGTCTACAAAGAGGCAAAGCTGGTGAAAAAGACCTTGAGATCACTTCCTAAAATGTATGCGATGAAGGTTGTGGCAATTGAAGAAGCAAGAGATGTAGCCACCATGAGCTTAGATGAACTAATGGGATCATTACAGACATTGAGATGACGTTTCAACCAGCTACAAAAAGGGTCCAAAAGGAGTTGGCATTCAAAACATCTTCATCAAAGGACAATCACGATTCTGACAGTGATGATGAATTTGAAAAGCTTGCACTTATCACGAAGAATTCCTCAAGAATGCTGAAGCAAGTAGTAAACAAGAAATCTTAGGAGAGGTTTGGAGGAAATAGACCAAGGCACAGGATACTGGTAATAATCGTGGAACAAGATTTGAGCAAGGAAATCAGCAATTCTCCAAAAATCAAAGTAGTGAACCAAAATAGCCTGGATGAATTCAATGCAAGGAATGTGAAGGATATGGTCATATTCATGCTGAATGTGCAAACACTCGAAAGAAACAGGGAAAATCTTATGTCACCTCGTGGAGTGAAGATAAAGAAGTAGAGAAAGACGAAGAGGAACTTGTAAGCAGCTATGTGGCATTTGGAGCAAAATTTATGATGCATCAAAGAATGGATGTTCCAACACTCTGGATAAAGTTGAAGCTGTATGTTCCAACATAGATCCATATGAAGCATCCAGTAATGAAGACGATGGACTTGTTGTTTGTGATGAAGAAATATACAACACTTATGAAAAGATGTCTGCTATGTGGCTTAAAGTGGTTGATACAAACAAAGAACTGGAGGAAGAAAAAGTGCAGTTGATGGAAACAGAAAGAGAACTGAATGTAAAAGTTGCTGAACTCAGAAAGGAAATTGAGAATTGAATGAAAAGCTGATATTAGCAACCAAGAGAGCTGAGACTTCTGGAGCAGTAGTTTCTAAACTAAATTCTGAAAAAAGCTAAGCTTGATGATATTCTGGATAAGGGAAAGAATTGGAGATCGACACGGAATTGGGTATAACACAGGCACACACAAGTCTGAGGCACACGAGTTACTCTAGAATCCAGCGAATCTCAAGACAAAGCTTCGAGAGGTAAGGAGAAAGTTTGGCAAGCCCTATCAAAGGAAACCTCTCAGCTATAGCTACTCTTCATACCAAGGTCACCCCGAGGATAAATGTCAGAAACTATTCAGAGATCAAATCTCGGTGTATGTTTCCCACATAGGCGATGTTCAGAAAACCATAACGGTCAGAAAGGTATGGGTTGTCAAAAGATCTGGTACATGCCTTGTTGCACATACTTCGCTCATATCATATTCCAGAGATTCATGGTACTTTGATAGTGGATGCTCTCTCCATATGACTGGAACTCAAAAATTTCTTACAAATATCACACCTTTCGATGGTGGTTATGTCACGTTTGGTGATGGAAAAAAGAGTAGAGTGGTTGGAAAAGGTGAACTGCAGATTGAAGGATTTCCAGTATTCACTAGTGTGCTGTTCGTGGAAGACCTGAATACCAATCTACTGAGCATAAGTCAATTGTGGGATGATAATATGATTCTGGAATTTCAGAAAGACAAATGCATAGTGAAACACGGAGAAGCAAAGGTTCTTTCAGGCATATGATCATCTGATAATTGCTATCTGCTGGAACAAGAAGTACGATGTATGATCCCAAAGCAAGATGAAGGATTCCTATGTCACAGGAAGCTCGGTCACATCAATTACAAAACCTTGGTGAAAATTGCAAATGCAAAAGCTGTACGAGGTATGCCTACCTTAACAAGCAAGGACAAAATTATGTGCGAACCATGTCAACAAGGTAAACAAATTCAATCTCCCCACTCGTCAGTTCAATATATAACCACCTCAAGAAATCTGGAATTATTGCGTATGGATTTGATGGGTCCAGTCAATACGCCTAGTATAGGTGAAAAGAAATATATCTTTGTATGTGTTGATGATTTATCCAGATATACATTGGTAGCTTTTCTTAAAGAAAAATATGATACAGTGGAAGTATTCAGAAGTCTGGTGATAAAGTTACAGACTGAAAAAGGAAGTCTAGTTGGAAAGATTGTTCAAATTCGTAGTGATAATGGTAGAGAAATTCAAAATTCTCAATTTAGTGATTTCTGTAATGAGCTTAGTATTCAACATGAGTTTTCTGCACCAATAACTCTTCAAAAGAATGGTGTTGTAGAATGGAAAACTAGAACCTTGCAGGAGATGGCTCGAGTTATGTTAGCCGGGAAAGATATTCACAAAAAATGGTGGGCAGAAGCTATTAACACAGCCTGCTATACAATTAATTGAGTATATCTACGTCCATTCACCAAGAAAACATCTTACGAGATTTGGAAGGGTAGGAAACCAAATGTCTCATACTTTCATGTGTTCGGAAGCAAGTGCTATATCCTCAGAGACAGAGAGCAATTGGAAAAATTCGATAATCGTAGTGATACTAGAATTTTTCTTGGGTATTATGTCAACAACCGTGCTTCTCGTGTTTATAACAATCAGACCAACACACTTATGGAGTCTATCAATGTTCTTGTGGACGATTCTAAAGAAGGACAAAACTCAGATGTCGGAGAAGAAAAACCTAGTAACACTCATGTTCCAACACAGCCTCGTCAACCTGACAAGGAAGATTCATTACATGTTGGAACATCTGAACAGACTAATGTTGAACCAATTGACACTGAGCATGTTGGAACATCATCCCCCACTGCCGTACCATATATTCCAACACAGGATCAACCTGAATCAATGGCACGGAGTACTCGACCAGTTCCTCAGGTGGATTACAGGAAATTGGCTGGATTACAATGCTTCATCTCTCTTGTTGAACCAAAGAATTACAAGGAGGCATTCTGGATGAGTACTAGATTGCTGCAATGCAGAAGAACTAGGTCAATTTGCGAGAAATGATGTGTGGTATCTCACTCCTCGCCCTAAGAGTGTTAATGTCATCGACACAAAATGGATTTTTAAGAATAAATATGATGCTGACGGATATGTTACTCGAAACAAACCTAGACTGGTTGCTCAAGGATACACACGAGTTAAAGGTGTTGACTTTGATGAGACATTCGCACCAGTTGCAAGGTTAGAGTCAATTCAAATTTTACTTGCTATTGCCTGCTCTATGAACTCTACTTTGTATCAAATGGATGTCAAGAGTGCGTTTCTCAATGGTGTGGTAAATGAAGAAGTTTATGTGGAACAACCTAAAGGATTTGAGGATCCTCATTACCCTCACCATGTATATCGCCTCAAGAAGGCCTTATATGGTTTAAAGCAAGCACCCATGGCATTGTATGAATGACTTACTAACTTTCTTCTTAAGAAAGGTTATCGTCGAGGGGGAGTAGATCGCACTTTATTTGTGCTTGATAAGTCATGAAAAATTCTGATTGCCCAAATTTATGTGGATGATATAATATTCGGTTCTACTTCAACATCTATGGTACATGAGGTTTTCACGGTTATGCAGGCTGAGTTTGAAATGATCATAGTTGGAAAGCTCACATACTTTCTAGGACTACAAGTTAAGCAAGGAAAATATAGCTTGTTCATAAATCAAAGCAAGTATGCATTGAATCTGGTGAAGAGATTTGGGTTAAGCAATGCTAGAGCAGTTCGAACACTTATGGGAGTTTCTGACAAACTTGTCAAGGATGGGAAAGGAGTTGCAGTTGATCAAAAGTTATACAGGGGAATGATTGGGAGTCTATTGTATTTAACAGCAAGTAGACCATATATATTTCTCAGTGTTGGGATATGTGCAAGATTTCAGGCTGATCCAAAAGAGTCTCATCCCACGACAGTCAAAAGAGTTATTTGATATGTAAGTGGGACTTCTGAGTATGGTGTCTAGTATTCTAAGAATCAAGATTCTGAGTTGATTGGGTATAGTGATTCTGATTGGGCTGGTAATGCTGATGATCGAAGAAGCACTACAGGTGGATGTTTCTTTATTGGCACGAATCTGGTTTCTTTGTATAGTAAGAAATGGAATTCAATCTCTTTATCTACCACAGAAGCTGAATATCTTGCTGCTGGAAGTTGTTGTGCGCAATTGTTATGGATGAAGCAAATGATGACGACTATGGAATTCATCAAGGCCCGTTGAAGATCTTATGCAACAACAAAAGTGCTATTGATATTTCAAAGAATCCAGTCCAACACTCTCAAACTAAGCATATTGATATAAGGCATCATTTTATTAGAGATCTTGTTGAAAGGAAAGAAGTTGTGGTAGCCTATGTTCTAACACACGAGCAATTTGCTAATATTTTTACAAAGCCGTTGGACACTGCCACTTTTGAAAGTCTCAGACAACACTTAGGTGTCTGTCAAATTTGAGGTAATCCTTGCCTTTAGTTACATGTAAATATTTTATTTGTTCATTATTATCTGTCAAAAAATTCAGAAAAACAAAAAAAATATGAAAAGAAGAAAAGTTGTGCAAAAATGGAAGAAGAATAGTTGGATAGTTAGAAGTTATGATATGTTGGAAGTTGGTATTATTTTTGAGTTGATGTCTTGAGTTGACAAGAGAGAAAGGCCACATCATTACTCATCTCGAAAAAAGAAAAAGGTTTTGCGGCTACCAAGGAAGAGAGTTGAAGAGTTTGTGTTAGATTCAAAGTTGTCTAAGTCTTTCCAAAATCCCTTTTTTTTGGCCACTCTCCCATTCTACTTGGTGTTCTTCGAAGTTGTGTTGCAAAATCTCCCCACGATTTTTCTCCCGCAACAACTTCGTGCCAGAAAATGTCTTCAACCATAAACTCTCCCTCGGTCGAATCCGAAACTCACAAAGCTCTCAAACTTCTAGAAGTTGACAATGCTGAACAGAGAGGAGAAGAATTTGAAGCCGGTGGCTCTATTCTGGGTTATGGAGATCAGGATGAAAGCCCCAATAACAAGGGAAAGGGCCAGTTTCAAAAGGTAACTAACTCTGATCCTCCAACTCTTAAAATCCATGGGATGGAATTCAAGACTATAGATGATATATTTGAATGGTTGGAAGCTCATAGATTGACTGTAGATTTGACAAAGATTAAGAGTATAGAGGGTGAATTTTTCAATGTCAAGGTCAAAGAATTTGTGACTTGGAATATTGGAGATTTATGGAATGTCAGAAACTATAAAGTGATGTTCCTAAGAGGGAGGTGTGATGAGTACAGAGGGAAGGACAAGTTTTATATTTATTCATCTGTTTCTCGCTCGAGTTGTGTTGTTATAAGAGAAATTAGAGTTGAGGAGGCTGCATGACAAGAAGTGATTCGGTCTACAGATAGGTTGCTTGTAGGATTTTTTTCATTTGAGGACAACTTAGAGATTAGAAGAGCTGAGGAAACCAATAATTATTGAAGTCTCTGACAGTGAGGAAGAGGAACATGCTACCTATGTTCCAACACAGCAGGCCGAGGATGAAAATAATGTAGAGATGGATGTTGATGATGATATGGGAGGAGAAGACCAGGTTAAGATAACTAGTGATGCACATGATGACAAGGAAGGAGCTCACAACGAAGAAACATTTGTAGAACCAAGTGAATCAGAAGAAGTGCAGTATGTTGGAACACAGACTACTGGAACTGAAGAAGCAGAGGTTACTCAGTATGTTCCAACACAGGAACATCCTGAGATGAACTATTCAAGTGATGAAGTTCTGGGTGAGTTCTTACATTCGGTCAAGGGTAAGAGAAAGGTGACTGCAATAAAGGATTCTCCACCATCAAAAAGGGCCAAGAAGAATTAGGAATCTACCAAGAGGAAAGTGCTTCCTCCCCTCCCTGTAAGCGATGCACTTTCTTTCTCATACTTTGATTTAAAATGTGAAGAGATGGGAGAAGTTTTTGCTGAGAGGAAGTTTATTCCTGAGAGACCTGTAGACCTAGAGGCATATAGGAATAATGGTTTTTTGAATTTTCTGGATTTGATAGGAATGAAGAGGGCGGCCACTGTCCAGGTTCAGTATAATCAGCAAGTGGTCATTGAGGTGTACGCCAACTTTATGGCTAAACATTTGGAAGTTGACTCTCCCTGGTTTGGAAGGGTGTATGTGCGGGGAATGATTATAGATCTCTCAGCTGCTAGAATAAATAAGGTTTTGGGCCTGTAAACACCAGAGTTTGAGGGGGTGTTTCCTGAAGATTTAGGAGTAACATATGATAAAAAATTGGAGACAATCTCAGGAGGATACAAGGCTAAGTGGCCTAAAGCAGGGTATTCACAAGCTTCATGTTTGTCATCAAGATTTTTGGCCTGCATCAGATATCAGTTAACTGCTGGATGCCATCCTCGAACAGGACTGCCCTGACAAGAGAAATGGCCAAGCTACTGTTCTGTGTTGGAACACAGAAGCCAGTCAATCTTGGACTTCTTATTCAACAGAACCTGGTGAGGCAAGCCACAGCTCCCAAAGAAAAACATGCCATCGTCTATCCTGGTTTGATTTTAGCGTTGGCTAAGAGTGCCAAGGTAAAGGGGAAGGCAAATGATATGATTATAGACACGGAATTTCTAAGGCCGAACAAGAAGACATTTGGGTTGAGGCATGTTCATGATCTACCGTGGAGTCCTTCTGGGTCTACTTCTTCAACCACTGAAAAGAAGGCTAAACTGGTGGTCCTGAATGCAAGACTGGGGCAATAGCCATTAAATGGCAGCACCTGAAGCAGAAAAGGTGAAACTGGAGACTGAAAAAGCGCAGCTGGAGGCCTACTCCCAAAAAGTTTTTTTCTATGTTCCAATATAGATGTCACAGTCAGGGAGAGCCTGCTTTATGCTTATGCTTTTTTGGTTTTATTTGCCTTTGGCATATTTATGGCCCTAGGGGGAGAATTTTGGAGATTTTGGCTGTATCTGAATGTTTATTTTTTATGGTATTTCTGGAATTCTGGTACTCGGTTCTGGTATTCATATTTTTATGGAATTCTGGTATTCAATTTGGTATTCAATTTTTGATCAGATTCAGTATTGTGCATATGTTCCAACATAGGTGGAGTTGGGAAGACCTTTGTGTGTGATGACAAGTTTTTCGTAGTGATATTAATGGCCAAAAATTTATGGGTCCACAAAATGCCAAAGAGGGAGATTGTAAAGTCAAGTGATGTGCATTAAATATTTAATTGGCAGTTTTTGTGAATATATTTGGAAATGAAAAATGTTCCATGTTGGAACATGCAGATTAGCATATTTACGCCTAGCAGATCTTACGCATAAAAGGACAGAATATTATGGTATTTGTGAGATATGGAAATCTGAATATTCTGCTATATATTAGGCATGTAGAAGCATAGTTGTTTTATGGAAAATCCCTACAAATTCGCTGTTGATATTATCAAATATATGAGAGATATGGTGATAAGGAAAATTCCTTTATTTATGGGATTTGGATACACATTAAGAAGCAGATAAGGAATAGGAATATTATGGAGATAATCATGGAGAATTCCGATATGCTCATGGCTATAAAAGTGGACAACCATGGCTGCATTGATTACGGTTTTAATTAGAGAAAATCTTCATACAGATGTTCAATCATCCGAGATAATTGCAAAGAGCCAGAATTCTATGTTCCAACATACCTGACCTGCCGTTCAAAGTTCAGAATCGTATACCTTAATTCCTCGGGAGGAAGAGATCCAACATGGACGAGTTTCGAGGTCAGAGGGAGTCTGATCAAGGCATATCGGTAGCAAGGGGAGCTTGCAGAATTCACATGTTATAGTTAGTAAATATAAGTATTGTGTATGATGTACTTTGTACTATATCTTTCTAATTAGTTGATTAATTCTGAACTAGGTCAGGTCCCGCAGATGTAGGTGAATTTCACCGAACTGCGTAACCAAGTCTTGTGTCGTTAATGCTTTAATTTATTCCATACTTGGTTAAATAGGTTATGTTGGAACATACTAATAAGAATTAGAAAATTTCGGTAAAACCAAATTTCATCTTACTCCCCCAATAGTCCTCCAAAAGCAATCCAAGAGTCGTTACCAAAAAATCATCACGGAAATCCCAGAGGTCCTCGACTTGGTTGTAACTAAGGATAATTCTAGATTCTCAATTTAGCTACAATGAAGGATAATGCCAAAGAATCATCAACTTAGTTTCCGTTTTCTCTCAATTTCTCTCATTTTGCCTAGGAGCCCTTTTGGATTTTCATCCTAGCTTTACACATGTTCAACTCACATATTCACCTTTTCCCACAAGGCCTCTCATTTTTGCCTAGGTTTGTAAACCGAGTTGGGCCTACCCTCTCATGTTTACCTAGGCCTTGTAACCTATCTGGGATTTTTCTATTGTTGCCTAAGTTTTCCTCTGGGTTTCCAACTTAACCTAAATTAACTTTTAGGTTCAAATTATAATTATTTATACATTGCGATATATTTTAAAAGCTTTCAAATGTTATAAGAACCTCTCTACAATAAAAAATATATCGAATCACTCAATTGGTTACATCAATTATAAATGCAATAAATAAAAATACAAATTAAATCACTCCATTAATTACATCAATTATAAAATAACCTCATCTAACAGCTAATTGATTAAGAACATGACTTTGTTTAACTCTTTTTGTTAGGGTTTGCAGAAGCAATATTTATTTTAGGAGATCGTGGCATCAAACTCTGGCTGCTCTCTACCACTATAGGCATATGGAAAGATGGGGTTGAATTAAAATTATAGAAAGGTAAAAGGTTTTAATTATAATATTAAGAATTTATTATGCAAGTAGTAGTTATAAGTTTATGACCAGATTAATGCGACCCAGAAATTTTATCTTGATTTCTTCTAATTGGTAGTTTAAACCTTGGTCTTTCCATAACTTATCAATAAATGTGATAGAATGAGTGAAGGTTTGATGACTTACATTAGGTTTAGAGGTGGATATCGAATGTGAAATTTGGAAATTATTGGTTCATTTCAAATTGTTCTTTAATCGTGCGATTTTTTGGCGAAAACTGGTGCGATATACACACTAAGCAACTGTTCATCATCTTCCCTCGTTCTTCTCACGGATAACGGTCACTGATAACGGTCACTGATCGGGTCTTCCATTCCTCTACTATGGCGGCCCCTCCGCCTGGCCGTGGTAGCTATCTCCAGGCTTTAGGCAACCGGCCTCCCCCTCTAAATGATTCCCTCCCCTCCAACCCAGAAATCGTTCCCAAAACTCACTATAAGGGGGAAATTGCTTGCTTGGTAAGCCGCAAAGATGCTGATATCCTTGCTTCCCACTATCAAAAT
The DNA here is from genome assembly GCA_037428765.1 of Rubia yunnanensis. Taxonomy (NCBI): domain Eukaryota; kingdom Viridiplantae; phylum Streptophyta; class Magnoliopsida; order Gentianales; family Rubiaceae; genus Rubia; species Rubia yunnanensis. The sequence continues at coordinate 87,915,045 of CM075068.1, forward strand.
GCTCTCGTCGGCAAGTTCGCAAGAGGCAAGCCATCGATGGCTCAACTTAACGATTCTTTTAACTCGGTTGGATTCAAAGGAAAATTCCAGCTTGGATCGATCGACTTCAGACATGTTCTAATCCGGTTCCAGGATAAGGAGGATTACCAGCGACTTTGGCTCAAAGGACAATGGATTTTCAACCACGCCCAAATGAAGGTCCTCAAATGGACCACTGATTTCTCCCCTGAGGCGGAATCGTCCATTGTTCCGGTATGGGTTACTATACCCTATGTCCCTGTTTATTTCTACAACACAGCTATGTTAGAAATTATGGGGAACCAAATAGGGAACTACATTAAGATGGATGCTGCAACTGCAGCTCTTCCTAGACCTTCATGTGTTAAAATGTGTGTTGAAGTTGATCTGAAAAAAAAGCTTCCTTCATTTATTAGAGTTGGTATAGAGGAGGAAGGAAATGAATATAACGTGGTCAAACTGCCCTTAGAGTTTGAAGATATCCCTCCCTACTGTTATCACTGTAAATGTATAGGACATAAGGATAATCGTTGCATTTATTTGCACCCTGAACTTAAAAGAACTAGGTCCCATAGGATAGACAAAGTTAACCCTGACAATATATACTCAGTGGCTCAAACTGAAAATCAGCAAAGAGGTTATGAAGGTCAGGGTAAGACTATTGTTAGGCTCAGTCAGGATGCTAATAAGAAAGCTAGGAGTTCTGGAGTTTCGGCTACAGAAAAACAAAAAAATGATCCAAGCTCAGAATTATATATATGTTCCAAAGAAGCAAGTGGTTACTATTCCAACTATTGAACAAGAAGCTTCTAAGGTTGTTTTGGGTGATCAGCTTCCAGTTGAAAAGGACTTAACTAAGGTTGATGATCAGATCCTTTTATTGAACCAGGCAACCAATACTGAGAGGGGTTCTGAGCCTCATATTACTGAACACCTTATGGTTAGTCAAAATGATAGTTCAGTACACCTCCAATCTCAGTCACCTAGCATGACCAATAACCTTCTCTATTTTGATAATGAGCTATTTAACCCCCTAAGCCCCCAAATGCTTCCCTCTGATCCTCAAGTATCTGTACAACTGACTAGACACTCACTATCTGCCCCTCCAAATGTCAACATGAAGAAAGTCTTTGCTAAGGATGATATGCCTAGCAAACGAGGTAGGTCTTTCTCACCTTTCAATTCTATTATTGCTGCTAAAAATTTTATCTTCTCTCAGCAGAAACACATGCAAAATAGATTTCTCCCCCTAGAAGATGAAGACATATTAAGTGATGGAGACACTACAATTAACTCTCCAATCAATGCCGACCTTCCTGTTTCAGTAGTCACCTCAACAGATTGCATGGAAGCCACTCCATATATAGCTCTAGAGGTTGGAGCTGATCAGGTAAGTAAGGTAAACTCCTCCATCTTATGCTCTACACCTGACAAGCTGAAAAAAGATAAGACATTAGAGAAAGATTCTAAACGGAGGAATGATACTTATTTTACTCAACAAAATACTATCATGACTAGATCAAAAAGCTCTAATAATGTTTCCCTATGAATAACACAACAATTAAGTTAAAAATGCTGGTTTGGAACCTTAGGGGAATGGACACATCAATGTTAAGACTTCATAATCTGATCAAAAGGCACAAATTTGAGCTTATCTGTTTAATTGAGCCTAAACATGACAATATTAAATGTGATTCTTATAGGCAACTTTTATGTCATGATAACTGCATGTCTGCAAATAATGGTCAGATTTGGCTCTTCTGGAATTCTAGCATATCTTTAACGGTTAAATGTGATAATTTGCAATTCCTTGCAGTTAATCTGGATTGTATCACTCTGAATAAGACTATGGATGCCTTCTTTATATATGGTCTCAGAACTAGGACTGTCAGGAAAACCCTTTGGTCTGACCTTAGGTCCTTTACTCACTCAGAATCCCTTTTCATTGGTGATTTTAATTCCGTTACATCTATAAATGAGTATAAAGGACCATCTACTCCCAAACTGGGAAGTATGAGGGACTTCAATGATTTTATAAATGTAATGGCTTTGGAGGAAATTAACACTGTGGGGAACCTGTTCACGTGGAGTAACAATAGATTAAGGAATCCTACTGTACAAAGATTAGATAGAGGTCTATGTACCCCCTCTTGGACACTATCTTTTCCAGCCTCTTCTGTGCAGATTTTGAATAGGATCAGTTCAGATTATAACCCTATGCTTCTTACTGTTGGCAGTGAGATCCCATCCAATCCTAGGCCATTTAGATTTCTGAATACCTGGTATAAAAGAAAGGACTTTAATGAAGTAATTAAACAAAATAGGGAGATCCCTCTCCAAAAAACAGGAATGCTTGGTTTCTATCTTAAACTTGTCAGACTGAAAAAGGATCTCAAAATCTGGAACAAAGAAAAATTTGGCAATATTCATGATAATGTAGTTCAGGCAGAATTGGCCTTAGAAGCTCAGGAACTTTTAACTGATCAGATTGCTTCTGTAGATAATCTAGCTAAACTTAAGGATGCTAAATCTAGGGTTGTAAGGGCACTGGCAGAACAAAAATATTTTTGGAAATAGAAGGCAAAAATTAAATGGCTAAAAGAAGGAGACAATAACACTAGTCTTTTTCATAACTCGGTAAAGGAAAGGAACTGTTAGTTGAAGATCACAAAAGTCAAGAGTAGAAATGGTCAATGGTTAGATAATATACATGATATTGAGAAGGAAGCCATTCACTACTACCAGGATCTCCTAAATGAGGATAGCTCTTCTGATATTTCTCTCTACCAGTCTCATTTTCTGAATCAGATACCTAAACTGATCACTCAAGAGGATAATGAAAGACTAACACAACCTGTCTCAATGCCTGAACTCAAAGAGATTGTTCTTAGTCTTAATAAGGCTAGTAGCCCTGGGCCGGACGGTTTTACAGCTAAGTTCTACATAAAATCCTGGGATATAATTGCTGAAGACTTACTTTCTGCTGTTCAAGATTTTCTAACTACAAATAACATTCCTAAGGGTATTGGTAGCACATGGATCACAATAATTCCAAAAAAATGGATCCCTACCTCTTTTGATGACTATAGACCAATAAGTCTTTCCAATGTAGTAAATAAGACATGCTCCAAAGTACTAATGGAAAGACTCAAGCCCTTAATGCCTAGAATTATTTCACCTAACCAAACAGCCTTCCTTCAAGGGAGAGACATTTCGGACAATGTAATATACCTGCAAGAATTGGTAAGGTTTCTGAATAGGAAATGTAGAGAACCTAATTGCATTGTTAAACTGGACCTTAAGAAGGCTTTTGATAGAGTTAAATGGTCTTTTTTATATAGTGTCTTGGCTAAATTTGGATTTCATGCAAAATTTATTTTTTTCCATCATGAAAAATCTGTCCCAAGCCTGGTTCTCTATTCTTATTAATGGTATGCCAGTGGGGTTTTTTCAATCCACCAGGGGTATTAAACAGGGTGACCCCTTATCTCCTTTTTTATTTAACATTTTCTCTGAGGCATTTACTAGGAGTTTGGCTTATATTTTCCACAATGGTAAGCTGGCATACTATGACCTTCCAGGTAATTCTCTCCAAATCTCCCACTTATCCTATGCAGATGATACCGTGGTTTTCTTTAAAGCTACTAAGCTAACTTTGACTAGATTTAAAGCTTTTCTGTCTACCTTTGAAGAAGTCAGTGGCCAAAAGATTAACTATAATAAGAGTGACATCTTCATAGGAAAGCATGCTTCTGTTCATACAGTTAACCACATCAAAAGGATTATGGGTATGAAATTGGGGTTTTCCCATTCACATACCTAGGAGTTCCTATCTTTACTGGGCTTGCAAAAAAAAAATCTATTTCCAACCTCTCCTTGAACAGATAGATAGTAAGATAGGTAACTGGAAAAATAGATGGATCTCTGCTGGTGGTAAAATAACACTTATTGAGTCATGCATTTATTCTATTCCTCAGCACATCCGGTCAGTCATAAAACCTAAAAAAGTGATCATCAGTGTCATAGAAAAAGAACTGAGTAAATTTTTCTGGGGGGACACTGATCTGAAGCCAAAAAGATCCTGGAGAAAGTGGAATGCTCTTTGCTTCCCAATTGATCAAAATGGTCTAGGTTTCAGATCAATAACCACCATAATTAAAACATGCTCAGTTAAACTGTGGTGGAAATACCAAAAAGCTCAGGCTTTATGGACTCATTTTGTTGCATCCCTCCCACCATCATATAGGACTTCCTCAAACTGGAAAAGGATCTGCTCTGTTAATTCATGGGCTGAAGCTAACTCTAGAGTGATTGTGGGCAGAGGGGATTGCAACTTTTGGACATCTAACTGGCTAGATATAGGTCCCATTATGGACCTCTGTGATAAGAATTTGGTTGATATTTCGGCTGACTGTACAGTCTCTGAATTTATCTCCAATAAACCAATTTTGATCAACAAAATTTCTCATCTACTATCCCCTGATGCTATTTCTCTTTTGCAGGAATCCAAACTCTCAATACACAGGGATGATAGGCTAATATGGAAACCCGGAATCAAAGGTGATTTCTCATTTAAATCCACCTATCTCTTACTTAGCAACAGTAGAGGTTCTATTGCCTCTATTCAACATCTCTGGAATGCTAGAATTGATAAGAAAATCTCTGTTTTCATGTGGAAGTTGACTAACTCTTTCTTACCTTTTGATAATATCCTGAAAAAACTGAGATTTTGCTTACCTTCCAAATGCTTTATGTGTAATGTACATGAAGACTCTTTGGACCATTTTTTCAATTCATGTACTTTTGCAGTAAAAGTTTGGAAAATAGTTCATCAGTTTATGGGAATCAGGGATAGAGCCTTCCCATATATCTGGGAAAGAATATCATGCTATATTACTTACCCTACCCTAAGCTCATTACATTCAACTATAGTTCGAACTGCTACTGCAATTACATGTTGGAACCTGTGGAAGATGAGAAATAGATTCATATTTGACTCTGTTAAGCCATTCCCAGATTTAGTACTTAATCAAATAAGGGATCAGATTTTTTTTTCTTTCAGTGCTAAACCTGTGTTCATAATCTCTCCTATTGATTTAAGTATTGCTGAACACTCTTTCTTGCCTCTGATTAAATCTTCTCCAAAGCCTAAAATTTTTAAAATTGCTTGGAGAAGACCTTGCTCGGGTCTTAAGATTAATGTTGATGCCCCATGGTGCTGTCATTCTAATATGTGTGGACTTGGAATGATAATTAGAGACAGTAGAGGTAGTTTCAGGGGCGCACATACTGTTTACACTCATGTCTTTTCCCCTCTTGAAGCTGAATTGAAGGCAATTCAGTTTCCACTAAAAAAGTGTACTGCATTATCCTTGCCTATTTGCATTGAATCTGATTGCCTTAATGCTGTACAGTTTGCTAATGATCCTCTTAAAGCACATTGGAAAATGTTCCAGCTATCTGATGATATTCACCAATCTTTGGGTGTAATTGAACTTGTGCACATTCACAGACAGGCTAACCTTGTTGCTGATTCTCTGGCAAAAGCTTGTCTGCAATCTCAGATTGACTCATCCTCTAGCAGAATTTCTATGCTTTCTAACTCGGTTCAAGGATTAATTAGGCTAGATCAGATTGGCACTCCTTCCTTAAGGATGGACCATTAGATCGGATGCTACTGATTTCTATTGAATTCTTTGTAGGTACATATGGTATAAATTGTCTCTGCCCATTGCACGGCCCCATTACGGTTTCAAATTCTCACTAGCTGGATACTTTTGGTGTTATTGGCTCGCTCTGATGTTGTTCACGATGAGACTCTCCACAGCTGTAGGACATGCTCATTAGACTATGGAGGGTGATTCTGACTGCTTTGTGTCTAGTTTTTGCTATTCACTAACAAGTTCGATGATCCTCTTCTTTAGTCTAATAGTTTTCTTGTTATCCTCTAACTATTACTTCCATAATTAGTCATTATTTTGGAGGCAACGAATGTTGTTTCAAAAGCTTAGGGCTTCCTTCTGTAAATCTCAACTAAGCCTTGGCTTCATCTCTTTTAATGTTTCTGTTGCTTGGTATTACACGGCTTGGGAAGGCCTAATATAATTTCCCCCATCTCATCTAGATGGTTTAAGAAAAAAAAAATTCTTTCCATAACTTATGAAAAGACCGGCTTTCAAAAAATGGACTCTTAAAAATAATTCATTTTATTTGAATAAATTATAAAAAATCACTATATTCCCATATGATTTGTTTTGATATGGGTTATTTTATAACCTGACCCGACCCAATCAAATCTTAAATTTTGAGATTTTTTATCCAACCCAATTTAACTCGACCATTTTAACCCAAAATTTTAGATCAATATGAATCATGACAGCTGACCTGCCTCAACTCACGGATCAACATGAACACCGATGTGACCCTATCCACCACAACCCCGTTTCTTTTGTTTTGTAATCCCCAACAGCCAACCATACCTTTTCAATTTTGGCGGCACTAAGACATGAAGTCGAGATTTCATATGTGTCTTCATAGCTTCATATGAAATTGGACTAAATGGAATCAACCAGATAGAACTGAACAACATTGTATTGAATTAGACTAAATTAAATCAAATTGAACCATCTTAATTTTACTGGATTGATGTGAGCATCGTGTACATATGTGCGTGTGTTTTTTATACTATTTATCTTTTCTATCTGTTTTAAATTCTGCAATAATTTAGTAAAAATAAATTAAAATCAGGCAAAGTATTATGAAAGACCGTCTTTCTATAAACTTATAGAAATACGAAGTTTAATTGAATTAATGAAAGGTAACAAGTTCTAGTTTCAATATTAAAAATTTATCATGCAACTAGTTAAAAGTTTTATAACCTGATTAATACGCCCAAAAATTTTATCTTTATTTCTTCTAATTTTCAATTTAAACCTTGATATTTCCATTGCTTATGTACAGACCGTACTCTTAAATTCATCACTAATAAATTAAGTTTAGCATTAATAAAAAAATCATCAAAAATAAATTAAGTTCTGTAAGAGTAAATCCAAGGTTAAAGGGATAAGCCTCATAGAGGTATGAGTTTTTATTAGAAGGCCCATTTTCAGTAGAAGGTACACGTTAAAGCGAAAAACCAAAAGGCTAAAAGGAGAAACTCATGCGCTGTATATATGCATCATCTTCTTGTTGAAAATCAGCCATTGAAACATAACTAATTATTTGTTAATTCTTCGTATCTCCGCCAGGAGATTCTAGGGTATTCGGTGGAGGAACCGGCAAATTGGGCTGAGGAGACGGCGGAGGGTGAAGGGCGACTCTCAACATCCTATTTGTTACTCCTTTGCTTCCTTCTGCCGCCGCTTCTATCGGCTGAATCACGCCCGACGCCACAACTTGAAGAGCAAGCAGAAAAACAAGGACGCAGTGCAAAACGCTTATCAGTTTCATCTTCACTTCTTGTTTGTTTTTTTCCCTAGTAATTGGGTTTGAATTGTTGAGTTTCAATCTCTGTACTTTTTTTTCTTATACAGAAGAAGAAGATAGAGAGATGACCAAGGATCTTTGTGATGAGTTATTGTGAAGATATAGAATTTAATTGTGTCCATTTCATATTACAAAAATATTACACAATTTGGATAGTATTCACGAAAAAATTTGAAAATCTTATTTTACATCGATTAAGGATGATTTGATTTTTATTTTTATTTATAGCAACGAGTTTCCTATAATTTTAAAAAATATTTTTAAAATATAATAATTACATAAATATTTATATTTAATTCAAAATAAAACTTATTAAAACGATATTTTTCATTATTAATCTAATCGTTTGTCGGTCTAACTCTAACGCGAGACTTTCTCAAAGCCTTTTAAATACATTTTCATGAAATAATAGCATTAATGCATTTTACGTTATTGGTCTAGTTTCAATAAGATAGACTATTTTTACAAAAGGTCAAAGATTTTTGTAATATTATTAGTTGATGAGTCCGTGTCTTGAAAAACGGTATTTCATAAGTCATGCAAATATTAAGGTTTAAAGTGTAAATTAGAAAAAATAAAGATAAATTTTTTAGGTTGCATGAATTGGGTTATAAACTTTATTACTACTACATGTTGCATAATTAATTTTAAATATTGCGAGTTAGACTTTTTACCTTTTATTATTCTAATTAAACACCGTCTTTCCATAAGCCTATGGAAAGACCGTCTTTCTCAAGACTTTGCCTTAGTTGAGCTTGTCTTTTGAAAAATGGCGTTTCTATAAATCATGGAAAGACTAAGATTTAAACTGCAAATTCGAATAAATGAAGATAAAATTTTTGGGTTGCATTAATCAGGTCATAAACTTTATAACTACAACATTGCATATTAATTTTTTATATTGCAACTAAAATATTTTTCCTTTTTAATATTTTAATTATCTTTCCATAAGTTTATAAAAATACGATTTTTCCTAAAGTTTTGCCATTTCAGTAAGCTGGAGATGTTTTTTATAAATTAGTTATTAGTTATATAATTGAGAAATTTATTCCACGAAAAAAATTCATTCCTTAATTGAAGTTATACGTATCATTTATTGATTTGATTATAAAATATTGCATTCCTTAATTAAAATTTTCTCATGTAATAGTTAAGAGATCTGAATTTCCTCGTATTAATGTGTAATTGAGATAATTTGTAATTTAATCCAGTTCTATTAGTTTTTTGCCCTAAATTTAGTTTGCTCTTATTCTATTTTGCCTCTAGTCCTTGGTCTTACCATGAGACGGTCTCACAAGACACGGACTCACACCTTAAACCTTCCACTGCGGCCGCATCCCCTCCCGCACCTAAATAAATCTAATTCTTTTTTTTAAATCTTCTGTTCCCCCTTTTTTTACTATTGAAATATGGGAAAAAACTATTTATATAATTGAAGTATTTGAAGATTTATGCTATTTAATAAGTGTGATGTATATTTTTGTACATTAATTTTTATTTTTAACAGCACACATGCATGATGCATGGGGTTAAAAGTGACAATGGAAGGTGGTTTTAAAAAATCTGCCTATAACTACCTTATATGACCGTTTCTGAGCTCGGAAACTTCCATTCGGACCCGTCCTTTATATTTAAAGGCGGTTAAATTCTAATTGAAGTCGGTTGTTGATTAAGCGCCATTAAAAATGTCTTTTCTATGCTCAGAAAAATGGTCTGACGTGATTTTCGAACTCGTAAAGTCAATAGATTCCTAGACACAAAGAGAAGAATAAAATTCTGATTTCGTAATAGTGTCTTACCTATTTTCCGAGTTCAAAAAATAATTTGTCGTGGCATTGTATTTATGATGACAATTTCCAAGTTTGGAAATTGGCCAGTATACAAATAAAACGCGCCCTAATCATTAAATGCCCAAAGTCCAAAATTTGGGAAGGGTTTGCTCCAATTTCTTGTCCCTTAATGAAGGAGTGATTCCATACTTTATAGTGTGTCATTTATCCATTGGAAAAAGGTTAGTTTTTTAAAATTATCTACTTCAAAGTCTTGCAAATATTAAGGGTGGTGATGATTTTAAAGATATATGTTCAAATAGGGTTTGTGATATGCGATTTGATTATTGTTGATTAAATGGTCATGAGTTGCATTGTAATTGACCTAATTGTAGGATAATGGATCAAAATGGACTCATTGGAGATGATCTTAAAAAATTACTCGAGTACATGCCATTGGTAGAATAATTTATTTCTTTAGCATTAGAAGAGTCTTCTAAAGAAGGTGGGGATACTAGCACGATGCCCGTGTAAGGGTTGTAGAAATAGTGTCTATCTAGGGAGGAAGAAGATGCAAGAACATTAACCCGCCTCCACCCGGGGTCGTTAATACCGAGCAAAGGCGTTGGATCAAAGGAGTTCAAATTTATATTTATATTCTGTACCAAACTCACCACTATGCTACCGATAAGGTAATTAGTGGTTTGCCCTGGGTATGTCCACAGAGATGCTAGGACTAACCGTCAATTAAACAAAACCACGTCCGGGTTGTCAATTCGTCAGTATTGCTAGGAGTAGACAGTATAGTAAACAAGGGGAGGGGGAGGAATTTTTGGTTTTTCTATTATCAACTACAAACATGAAAGTAAAAGACACGTAAACTATATTAGCTAGGCAGTTGGGGAATGTTTGCGTAACACGGTTTATTTATTACTTTGATCCTCAATTCATTCACATGTGAGATTTCAACAACCTACTCTAGTGCTCATAACACATGGTGTTGTCGATGGTCAGCACATCCCCGTACCTGTCACATAGGGTGATCTTGCAATCTTCCATCTGCACCGCCTCTGTAATTAGGGAAGTACAACAAGGTCCGACCATTGTTGTAAGTCTATTTCTCCCCTGTACAATCACGTATCGGGCACTCCACCATGAATGCTCTAGTCCCTAGGCCTATAAACTAGAAAAAGGGAGGTAGACACCTTATCTATGACACTAAAACCTATTACAACCCTATCTTGCTACTTTGTCATATCTCTACTTGTAATTTTTCAAACTAAATAGTCAGCTAAGACTGGTGTGCTATCATCATAATAGTAAAACTAGGAAAAGACCTATGTGCACACACCTACGTGGACCCGAACCCTATTACTATCACATCCAAGGTTTCTTTTCCGGGGGGGGGGGGGGGGGTATCAATATTTACACCAACATAAATGTAGACTAGATTGTGTGCTAATGGAGTGTACCATTCATGAAATTTTAACATTCAAGAACAAGTCATAATAATATCACAAGCACAATAATTAGGATGAACTAGGAATCTTACAAAAGCATAAATCAAGACATGGATACAATTATCCCCAAGCTATAGAAACTACTCCCTAGACATGGAACTCAAATATAGATTTGAATTCCACATCTTAGGATCAAAGAAAAACAAAAAAGAGAAAGAGAAAGAACCTAGAGAGAAGCGAGAGTGTTTCTCTCTCTAAGTTTCCCTCCTAATGAAAAAATGATCCAAAAGCTTCTAACCCTAGAAGACTAAGGCTATATTTATAGTAGTAAGGGTCTAGGCCTAAAAATAGGCCCAAAATAGGCCAAAATAATGTGAAACCTTAGTTCTTCCGCCACTGGCAATGACCGCCGTGGATGGCATGGTTTGCGTTGCCGCCTTGCCTCATGCTGGCACGGGCCACAGGATCTGGCATGGTTCATGCCATATCCCTCGCGTAGGCCGTGTCATCTAGTGCGGGTAGTGTTGGGCGCGACTCGTTTCTTCTGGCGTATCCTGTCATCAGGATAGTCATTTTTACACTTTTGATCTGCAGTCCATATCATTTGGCACAGTCGTTTAGCACTCACTCTTTAGTCCCCGCAGGGCCTTTCTCCTCGTGCCTCGTATTTTCCCCCTCGATGTATCCAAAAGCTTGAGTTATGGTCTCCATGAAATCCATCCTTGTGCTAAGCTCCTGCAATTGTGTCCTCATACCACCTATCGCTTGGATGACCTCTTGCATCACTCGGGTAGATCTTGAATGCTTTTACCAAAGGGAGTGCAATTGGTCACTGATGTCTGTAGATAAGCAAAAGTGGCTAGGAGGTGCTCTCGAAGAAGTGTCACTCTCGGTCTCCTTAATATCTATCTCTGGGCTGGCTAGAACTCTGTAAAATTCCCTCTCAAAATATGGATCAGGCAAAAGGAACAAGTCATCCAAGCTCGTGTCGTGGGTGATAGAAGTATGCTCCGACTGAGGAATTATCATAAAGCTACAATTGCTTGCCCCACCTTAAAATCCACATGAAACGGTCCTCATAAGTAGTACGTGCTACCATGAAAGCCTTGGCCAACTTCTCAACATTTTTCTTTGTTCTCGATCTCTCCAGGTTGGCCAATGCACGGTGAGTGACTCGATGCCCCAAGTACTGTGCCAAAAGCCCTACCATGCCGCACATTGGAATCTTCCCATTTTTTCTTTCCCCCATCGCCAAACCCTCCTGTACAAAAACTCCTACCAGGTACATGTAGAAATTATCCTCATGAGTTATAGCCTAAAGGCAATGAACATCCGAACCCAGACACTGCCTTAACTCACCGTGGCAAAATACTTCTATTGCCAGTAGCCGGTGAATGTAACGTAATGCCGGATAAATCAATGCAATGCTCTTGCACATATTCTTCTGGTCCGTCCCTGTTAGCTGCCTCCAAAAGTTCACGAGGAAAAATAGCATCCCTTGATGGTGTGTTCTCAGGAAATATCTTCCATACCTCCACCCAAAAGCATGAGCCACCTCCTTGTGTGTCATTGTATACTCCTTGCAGCCCAAATGAAATCTGATAGCCCGATGTCCATCCTCTTATATGACTTGCAATAGTGTAGCTAGGTACTCTAAATTCCACCGGATGTTGGTCCTGAGTGCTTCTCGAGGAACCCCTCTGGACCTAACCATCCCAATAGATTGGTAACAGGCTCGAGTAAGCCTAGAGCCACCAATGTGTCTTTGCATGCAAATCCAATCTCCAATATACTCCTCTTCAACTCTCTCAAAGGCCTCCACCCCTGGGCTACATCCCTGGAGATATTGGCCAATCCCATGAATTCTTCAGTCACGAACGTGGTTGGCACCCTTTGTCGGTTTCTTCCTTTTCTCGCTCCGTGAAGACTTCCCTTTCTCCAACTCATTCTTTTTTTGAGGGATCCTAACACAATGAAGGAAAAAGTGGTTATGTGATCATAAACAAGGTATGACCTACAATATTATCCAATGAGACAATTCCTCCAAAATAGCCTAATCATTTCAAATAATGAAAATCTACGCATGAAGGCTATTTAAACAAGAACATTCTCATCAAACAAACTTATTTAGATTCATACCAACCCATCAATAAGATCGTGCAATTAGTATTATCCCCTCCTAAATCACCCAACACATGAAGAACATATCATCCAAGCATAATAGCACATCAAACCACCCAAACTTTCTTAAACCCAAGATTATGCATACTACCCAAACACATATCTCAAAAACATACACTCATTCAAGAATCATTCTTTACATAACACCACCACAATATTAATAAAGAAAATAAACCAAAACTTCAATGGATTACCTGGAATTTGAAGCTCAGAGTTGCAAGATCCACACAAGAAGAAGTAAAAATTGCTAATTTTTTAGAGAAAAGCTTCAAATTTTCAAGTTCACCAAGAGTGTGTGTGAGTGAGGTGTTTCTTGAAAAGCTTGAATGTGTCAAATGACTCATTTAGATGGAAGAATGTACCAAGGATCAAAACATTCAGCAAAGGTGATAAGGGGGAGAGGTACTATTAGGATAAGGATGGAATTTTGAAAATTGAAAATTAGGGGACAATAGTACCAATCAATTAATTACAAGGGATGTTGGAAGTACTATTTGCATAAAAAATCCTAAGGAATTAGGGAATTTCAAAGTTTATGAACCAAAATGCATTTTTTAGCTTAAAATTTAGAATTTTTGAAAATTTTTATTTTTTGAACAATTTGACAGCTCAAATGGGGGAAATGGCAAAGATACCCACGCATCAAGGGTATCCAGTGCAGACCCCACCCCCCCTCGTGCCAATGGATCGTGGCACAGTTCTTGCCTGTTCATGGCGTGAGGCCCCTCGTGACAAGGTCGTCTAGCGCAAACCGTGTTGATTGGCGCAGTCTGTGCTAGATCATGGCACAAGGCTGCTACAATTTTGGCCCTATTTCCTTAGTGTTTTTGCCTTTTTTTAAAATAAACCATGTCACCCATCAAACCTAATTCTATCCAAACAAAATCACAAGACTCAAACTCAAATTTGCAATTAAAACAACAGTTTTATCTCAAAAATCCTCATTACAGACAAGAACATGCAAAATCTTTTCATTACTCAAAATCATGAAATCAAAGTAAAAAGAAGCATCGTACATTTACTATCATCCTCACGACTTATTTTTTTGATTAAATTTTAGTTAGAACCACCTACCAGTGGGTCTCCAGAATTGCCATCGGTGACTCCACCCACTATGACATCGTTGAGGAGGAGTCTCCACAACGTGTCACCCTTACCTTCAGATCCTTTTTCCACCATGAGAAATGAATCACAGTTCCTTGCTAAGGTTAAGTCCATGAACATCACTTTGGGTTAGGAGGAGGTTGTGGTGGTTTTAAGAGAGAATTGAAATGCACGAAGATTATAGTAATCCTCCGAAATACCTGGAGGCTTCATGTTTGTACAGACCAAGTGGAACTCAGACAAGTGCTTGTTCGAGTCTTCCCCTGCCATACTGTGGAAGGTGGGAAGACAATGGATCATTCTGTACTTCAGCTCACAGCTCACATTTGGTGGTAATGGGGGGAATGTGATGCACAACAGTCAGTGGTAATTAGTGGCAAGCCCTGTGATGTGCCTATTTTATATGGTTATATTAGGAATTTTAGGATTCACTTTTGTACACTTTTGTACTCTACATGTGGAATTTTTCCTTGAAATTCTCTAAAGAGAGTTAAAAGTAACTTTTACGCTTTTATTACTTTTCTAGGGGATTTTGTGTGACAAGGCAATTTGTTTGAAGACTTTGAAGAATACCTTTGAAGATTTGAAAACTTACATTTGAGATTTTGAGGACTTGAAGAATTGAAGATAAGTAAAGTGAAAAGGAGGACATGAAACCAAAAGAAGAAAGAAATCTAGATGCTGAACTCGGTCACGACTCGTGATGGATTGGTCGCAAGTCGCGACAGACAGGTGGCCAGAACTTTTCTTACTTTTTTGTACTATAAATACTAAATCTAATCCTCTCCTCTTCCACTCTTCTCTTCTACAAATTTCTGGGTTCAAAACCCTAGTTTTTCATTTCTTTCTTTTCTTAGTTTTTGTAGGTTAATCATGTCTTTTCATTATCTAAGTTAGTTTAATCTTGGGAGCAATTGATTGAAACCTCCTTGCTAATGTCTTAAGAATCATATCTATCTATTTATTGCTCTTGCTATTGTGCATTTATTGAGCTTTGAATGTGAATTGTTAATGGAATTAATGTTGTTGGAAGTTTGAGTATATGAATTGCTTGTATGATTACTTGTTAGGGTTGGGGGACAGTAGCTAATTCTCCCCTCTTTTAATATGGAATCCAAGAGCATGATTTAGAGCTTCTAAATAATGTTGATGTGTTGATAATTACTAGATTAATGTGATAATGTTGAACTCTTTGTTATGTTTGTTTATTGTAGCAAATGGGAGAGGTCTATGAGCATTGAACGTTCTTGACTAATCTTGTGTAAATGCATGAATTGGTTAAATGCTTAGACATGGTGTAGTGTTTATAAGTGTTGTAAAGCTTGCTGATTCTTCATGCTCAATGCCATCAATGAGATACTTTTATGTGTGTTTCTGCTAAGGGAGTCATTGGCGAGGTTTGACAAGAGATGTCGAATTCACTCTTGCAAACTACTATCTAAGAAGGATAGAAGATTTATCTTCACAACAAGTAGTGAAAGTAGTGAATAGATTGTTTCACTTGTTCTTGAAGCCTTTGTCATTTAGTATTCCCGTGTTCTTAATGCTATGTTTTAATTCATTTATGCCATGGGTTGTTTGAGAAAAAGAAGTGTTTGTATGATTAAAGTGTTAGGGTGTTAGGAAAGTGACAAATTCCTTAGCTCTTTGGCATGAAAATCCAAGAACACGAACTTAGAATTTCTCGTGCATAACGTGCTATGATTCTTGCTAGATAAGTATGTTAATGTGGATTGTTCCCATATTTATCCTATAGATGCAATGAAAGGTTGAACCTTGAATGTGGTTCATGTAGGTTTAGCCTAGTGAATGCTATGTTTGGTTAAATGGCTATGTCTTTGGTACTTGTTATCAAATCTATAGTTCTTCGTGTGAAATCTCATTGATAAAATACATCAATCGTGTGAAATTCCATTGATGAAGTGTTATTGCTTACAAATGGGGAAGGGGTTGTTTTTTCTATTATCAACCATAACCATGAATGTAAAAGTCACGTAAAATATATTAGTTAGGCACTTGAGGAAGGCGTAACATGGTTGATTTAATGCTTCGATCCTCGATTCATTCACATGTGAGATTTTAACAACCGAATCCAGTGCTCATAACACGTGGTGTGGTTGATGGTCAGCACTTTCCCTTACCTTTCATGTAGGGTGCTATTGTCCATTAGCACTGGCCCCATACTTAGGGGAGCACAACAAGGTCCGGGCATTGTTGTAGGTCTATTTCTTCCCCGTATGTTTACATCTCGGGCACTCCACCATAGATACTCTACTTCCTAGGCCTATAAATAAGTCAAAGGGAGGTAGACACCTTATCTATGACAGTAGGACCTCTTACAATCCAATTGCACTTGTGTGTAGTTAACTTTTAGATTCCTAGCATCTCCGTGGATGATCTTGGTCTTGCCACTATCTACCCTCTAGGTAGCTTAGTACTAGGAACGAGAGCAACAATACAAAACTTTATCTTTGATCTCACCAGCTTCTCCCCGAGTTTGATTTTTTTGCCTAGGTTTATTAATGACCCTACTGGGAGGTGGATTAGCTTCTAGCGAAGATGGAAAATCGTTGCATTGGCACACGGATATGGTCCATCCGGCAGATGATGTGATAAGATATACTTCAGATGGTGAGCAATGGAAGAAATTCAATGCTCTATACTCCGAGTTTGGAAATGAATCTAGACATTTAATGTTAGGGTTGTGTACATATGGTATGAATCCATTTGGTAGTATGAGCAATGCTCATAGTTGTTGGCCTGTTATGTTAGTCATTTACAACCTTACGTCTTAGTTGACCATGAATCGTTAGTATGTTTTTTGGTCTTTCATGATATCCCGCCTAAAGTAAATGGGTAATGATATTGATGTGGTTGTTAGGGTTTTTGTCTTGTAGGATTTGTTGACGTTGTTCAAAGATGGTGTTTGAACGTATGATGGTTTGGTTAAAGATTTCTGGGTATTCTGTGAAAGGCCACTTAGTTTTTCCCGTGTGTGACAAGGATACTAATTTTTGTCAATTCAAGCATGGTTGTAAAATAGTTTATCAAGGACATAGGAGGTTGCTTCCGGAAGGGCACCTATGGCAATCGGCAAAAAAATTGTTTAATGGGACACCTGTTCCAAAAAATGGTACACTGATTTTTTATAATGTGAAAAGCTTGCCAAATGACTTCGAGAAGAAGAAAAGAAAAGCTGTTGTTGATGGTAGTTGAAAGAAATGCTCATTGTTTTTTTTTTCAATCTACCTTATTGGAACCATTTGGATGTTAGACGTTGTTTAGATGTAATTCAAATTGATAAGAATGTCTATGATTTCTTGATTGGGACGTTGTTAAATACCCCCAGGAAAACAAAGGACGAGTTGAAATCTTGGCTTGATTAGGTTGAGATGAGAATTCAGAAGAACTTGGGGCCAGTCACTCATGGGGAAGATTATTATTTGCCCCATGTATACCATTCAATGTCGCAGTCGGAGAAGAAATCTTTTCGTGATGCATAGAGGAGTGTGAAAGTTCCAGGTGTATGCTCGTCTAACCTTAGTACTTATATGTCGGTGGAGGAGATAAAGTTGGTTGTGTTGAAGTGACACAATTGTCATAACCTAATGCAGGAATTGAATGCCATTGTCATTCGGGCTTCACTACCATCCCATGTAAGACTGTGCATTACAAAGGTATGTTTGTTTTTCAAGCAATTTGTTGTAAGAGTATAAGTATTTAAAAGTTGGATCAAGCAATTTGTTCAAGCAATTGAATCACTCAATTGATTCCATCAATTATAAACGCAATAAATAAAAATAAACATCAAATCACTCCGTTAATTACATCAATTATAAAATAACCTCATCTAACAGCTAATCGATTAAGAACATGACTTTGTCTAACTCTTTTTGTTAGGGTTTGCAGAAGCATATTTATTTTAGGAGGTCGTGGCATCAAACTCTGGCTGCTCTCTACCATCATAGGCATATGGAAAGACGGGGTTGCATTAAAATTATATAAAGGTAAAAGGTTTTAATTATAATATTAAGAATTTATTATGCAACGTGTAGTAGTTATAAGCTTATGACCCGATTAATGCGATCCAGAAATTTTATCTTGATTTCTTCTAATATGTAGTTTAAATCTTGGTATTTCCATAACTTATGAAAAGACCGTCTTTCAAAAAATAGACTCTTAAAAATAATTCATTTTATTTGAATAAAAAAATCACTATATTCCGATATGATTTGTGTTGATATGGGTTATTTTATGACCCGACCGACCCAATCAAATCTTAAATTATGAGATTTTTTATCCAACCCAATTCAACTTGACCATTTTAATTCAAAATTTTAGATCAATATGAATCATGATAGCTGACCTGCCTCAACTCACGGATCAACATTAGCACCGATGTGACCCTATCCACCACAACCCCGTTTCTTTTGTTTTGTAATCCCCAACAGCCAACCATACCTTTTCAATTTTGGCGGCACTAAGACATGAAGTCGCGATTTCATGTGTCTTTATGGCTTCATATGAAATTGGACTAAATGGAATCGACCAGACAGAACTGAACAACATTGTATTGAATTAGACTAAATTAAATCAAATTGAACCATCTTAATTTTACTGGATTGATGTGAGCATCGTGTACATATGTGTGTGTGTGTTTTTCATACTATTTATCTTTTCTATCTGTTTTAAATTCTGCAATAATTTAGTAAAAATGAATTAAATTTAGGCAAAGTATTATGAAAGACCATCTTTCTATAAACTTATAGAAATACGAAGTTTAATTGAATTAATGAAAGGTAACAAATTCTAGTTGCAATATTAAAAATTTATCATGCAACTAATTATTTGTTAATTCGCCGTATCTCCGCCAGGAGAATGTAGGGTATTCGGTGGAGGAACCGGGACACTGGGCTGAGGAGACGGCGGAGGGTGAAGGGCGACTCTCAACATCCTATTTGTTACTCCTTTGCTTCCTTCTGCCGCCGCTTCTATCGGCTGAATCACGCCCGACGCCACAACTTGAAGAGCAAGCAGAAAAACAAGGACGCAGCGAAAAACGCTTATCAGTTTCATCTTCACTTCTTGTTTGTTTTTTTCCCTTGTAATTGGGTTTGAATTGTTGAGTTTCAATCTCTGTACTTTTTTTCTTATATAGAAGAAGAAGATAGAGAGATGACCAAGGATCTTTGTGATGAGTTATTGTGAAGATATAGAATTTAATTGTGTCCATTTCATATTACAAAAATATTACACAATTTGAATAGTATTCATGAAAAACTTTGAAAAATCTTATTTTACATCGATTAATGGATAATTTGATTTTTATTTTTATTTGTAGCAACGAGTTTCCTATAATTTAAAAAAATATTTTTAAAATATAATAATTATATAAATATTTATATTTATTTCAGCCTAAAACTTATTAAAAATATATTTTTCATTATTAATCTAATCGTTTGTCGGTCTAACTCTAACTCGAGATTTTCTCAAAGCCTTTTAGATACATTTTCATGAAATAATAGCAGTAATGCATTTTACGTTATTGGTCTAGTTTCAATAAGATAGAATATTTTTACAAAAGGTCAAAGATTTTTGTAATATTATTAGGTCTAAATAACAAATGCTTCAAGAAAGAGTGAAATAGAGGTTCTTATTACATAGGTGTGGAAGCTTCAATCAATTGCTCTCAAGTACAAAACTAAGCTAGATAATCAAAACCCATGACATAGAACAAAGATCTACAACGAAAGAAGAAGAAATGGAAGAAAATGGTGAAAAACTAGGTGGTTTTGGAGCCCTCAAGTCGGGCTTAGAGAGTTGGGGAAGAAGGGGGCGAAAAGCTATTTATAGTACAAGAAAAAAGGGAGTAAAAAGCAAGTTGCAGAGCAATTATCGCGAGTCGTGATGCCTGCGTCACGAGTCGTGACCAGGTCAGGAAATTGTAAGCTCTCATGTCAACATTTTGCGACTCGCGACGTAAAAAAGTCCTATTTTGTTTGGCTTCCTCCGGATGAACCGTTGATCCATTTTGGGAGTTCTTCTAGTCGATTTTATAGTACTAAAGAAAAGGAATCCAATGGTACCACCCTTGGAGGGTGATTCTTCTCGAAAAATTATCAGAACTCTGCTTCAATACATAGATCATTCTTCACCCTTTGCTTTGCTCTCCTTTGTTCACTTTATCTTCTACCACTTTGTGAGTGCCCTTCCATCTTCTACCATCCTTTCGAATGGCCTTCACTAAACCACTCCTAAGTGCTAATGAGAAATCTACAAATTAAGCTTACAAAAAAAAATCTAGATGCTCGTAAGGACCAAAAGTCCATTAGATTAAACATAGGTTATAAAATGAAGGATTTCGATATGAAAACCGAAAATGACTATCTTAACCCCTTATCATGTAAACCTACCTAAATGTAGAAATATTACAACAAAAATATGACAAAAGATATGTTAGATGCTTTGGAAAATACATGCATTTGACGTCTCATCAAATCTTTCCACACTTAAACCTTACTCGTCCTCGAGTAAACAAGAACAAGCAAAGATCAAAGCGTAAACTAGCATGTAAAATTTTTCCCAAAACATCCAAAATTATATTCCTAGACTAACCTAACCCCCAAGACATAAGAATCTCTCACACTCTCACATCACAAAGCCTAGGATA
This sequence comes from Rubia yunnanensis, assembly GCA_037428765.1. Taxonomy (NCBI): domain Eukaryota; kingdom Viridiplantae; phylum Streptophyta; class Magnoliopsida; order Gentianales; family Rubiaceae; genus Rubia; species Rubia yunnanensis. The sequence continues at coordinate 87,935,732 of CM075068.1, forward strand.
ATCTAAACAACCAACAAACCATAACAAAAGTGAGGTATACATATAATGCCAAGCTATCTTACTCTACTGACAAAGCCACCCCATAGACACATCAAGGGAAGCATAAAAATTTTATATTTCTCTCATTTTCTCTCATTTTGCCTAGGAGCCCTCTTGGGTTTTTATCCTAGCTTCACACATTTTCTTTTCAATACTTACCCTCACATTTTTCCACACCATTTTGCCTCTCCCATTTGCATAGGTCGCCCTTTCGGGTTTTCGACCTATCCGGGCCTCCCACTTTTGCCTAAGTTTCCCTCTCAGGTTTTCAACTTAGCGGGATTTTTTTTTCATTTTTTATTTTTTTTTCAAACAAAACAAATCAAAGTGGAGCATATGAACACTACAATACTATACAATGAGATATATGTTTCTTTACCTCCCCACACTTGAAACACACATTTTCCTCAATGTGAAAAGGAAAAGATAAAGAAATAAGGAAGAAAGAAAAAATACTCACAACTTGGACTTTGAAGTTCCTTCCAAGTGATGGCAATGCTCACTTCTCAATGAATGTTCTCTCCTCCATGTTCTCCAACTCCACCCAATATGAAAATTTGATCCATCAACTACAAAGCCACAACTATGCAAATCCCGATCAACACTCACAAAAGACAACAACTAGTAGTACTCCTAGATGGTGGTTTTGGTAGTGATTTTTGGTGGTGGATTGTGGTGGTATTCTTGTGGTTTTGGGTAAGGGTTTGAGGACATGGTTGAGGAAATATTTTTTTCAAGAAAAGAAAAATACTAATCTAACTTAGAAGTTTGGGTTGCCTCCCAAGAAGCTCCGTATTTTTAAGGTCGTCGGCATGACCCTAACGTTATCCATATGGTGATGGTTTGAACCCCTTCACCATGAGCCTCCAAAAATAGAGAGGTGGGGGTACAAAACTTTCAAGAGGAAAGTTTTGTGAAGGTGGAGATGGTTTAAAAGGAGTTGGGTGGTTAGGAGGCTTGGGATTGTCTTTTGGCTCCTCTCTCATCCCCCTCAAAACTTGCAAAAATGGTGGAGTTAGTTCACTAGGTGGGTGTAGGGGCGAAAATGCTAATGAATGTAGCACAATCACCTCTTCCTCTATTTTTTGTCCTCAACAACCAACTCCTCATCCCCTTCGAACTCAAACTCATTTCCCATGGTGACCTCACTCACCGAATCCTCGAGTTCGACTTGGAATGGTGTATTTTCAAAATCACAAGCTTCCATTTGGCCCAACGCTTCCAATATACTCCTTGCATGCCCCTCAATAGCCTCAACACTAGAGAAGAGCTGAGTGTCTGATTCCTCACTATTAAATTTGTTCAAGTTTGTCATTGCATTCATGACTTCCTCACATGTCAAACTTGAACTTCCTTGTTGGGCTTGGTTTTGGGGTATGGTATAAGATGGTGATGACCAACCATTTTGCTCGTATTTTTGGTTTTCTGGCTCATTCTCATACCACCAATTTGGATTAACACTCCATTCTGGGTTGTATGATTGTGGTATGGATACCATTCTTGGGTTTCTTACCCTTGAAAGCCAACATCTCCTACCTCTTGGTAGCACTCTTCATAATACCCTTGGTTTTGGAATCTAAAGGTTCTTTCATCATCATAGTGCTCCTCTCTCAACAAATAGCAAGACTCGGTAAGATGGTCGGAATGACACATCTTACAAAACCTTGCTTGTTGAGCCTCTCTTCTCATCATGAGTTCCCTCAAGGTGAGACGTTCCATTTGTTTTTGTTTTTTTTTTCAAAATTTCAGAATCATATTACAAGAATTCTCAATAAAAATTCACCAAGAACTGAAGAAATACCTACTTCGAATAAAAACAACCACCAAGAAGTGGAAAATAAAAACAACTAGCTAATATGCAACCAAATATGCCCAAACACTTAAAAATAAATGCCTCTTCCCCAGCAGCGGCTCCAAAATTTGGGAGGTCATCGCCGTACCTCTTAAAGTTATACTTTATAAGCCCTTTATGCTTACTAAATACAATTAAGTAGATAGTGGCAAATCGGGGTCATCCACGAATAAGAGGGATTATCTTAAGCGGTTAAACATATAAGATTTATATTAGGCTATAAGTGGATATATATATATATATAAGCAAGTAAAAAGTGGGGTTTTTTTTGGTTGTGGTCCAAAGTTATGAAATAAAAAGACTAAATAACTAGAAAAGTTAACTATGCTAATCATCAAACAAACTAAGAAAAAGGGGTAAAAACTACAAAAGACAAAGCCTTGGGGGCAATTAATATCCACTTCCAAACCTAATGTAGATCATTGAACCATTCACTCATTCTATCAGTTTCGTTACCTATGGGGAATGCTAAAACTTCCTATTCGAAGATCAACATTCATTCCTTCTTAATAGTAATTTGCAAAGACAAACAACGAGCATTTGCAAACTTCATTGATAATTAATCTAGGAAAACCACACCATAAAGGTATTCATCAACAACATTATACACGAAGGACCATAGATTTGATAACAACAAGTCTTCTACCAAATACATAGCCATTTAACCTAACATAGCATTCATTAGGCTAAACCTAGAACAAGCCACATTCAAGATTCAACCTTGCATTGCATCTATTGGATAAACATGAGAACAATCCACATTAACATATTTATCTAGCAAGAATCACAACACATTATGCAGAAGAAATTCTAATTCCATGTTCTTGGATTCTCGTGTCGGAGAGCTAAGAAATTTGCAACTTTCCTAACACCCTAACACTTCAATCATATAAACACTTCATATACTCAAACAACCCATAGCATAAATGAAGTAAAACATCACATTTAAGCACGTGAATGCTAAATAACAAATGCTTCAAGAAAGAGTGAAATAGAAGTTCTTACTACATAGGTGTGGAAGCTTCAATCAATTGCTCCCAAGTACAAAACTAAGCTAGATAATCAAAACCCATGACATAGAACAAAGATCTACAACGAAAGAAGAAGAAATGGAAGAAAATGGTGAAAAACTAGGGTTTTGGAGCCCCCAAGTCAGGCTTAGAGAGTTGGGGAAGAAGGGGGTGAAAAACTATTTATAGTACAAGAAAAAAGGGAGTAAAAAGCAAGTTGCAGGGCAATTATCGCGAGTCGTGATGCCTGCGTCACGAGTCGCAACCAGATCAGGAAATTGTAAGCTCTCATAAGAGAAATAGGTGGAGAAGTGTACTATGGAAATGTAATTTCAACCTAGGTGACTGGGTTGAGGGGTGCATTTAGGATAAGAATGGAATTTAAAATGTTCAATTTAGGGGACAATAGTACAAGCCAATTAATTACAAGAGATTTGGAAGTATTTTCAAAAATCATAAGGAATTAGGAAATTCCAAAATTCCTTAACCAAAAATGAAAATTTGAATTTTAGAATCAAGATTTTCGAAAAGTTTGCATTATCGGAGTAAAGAAAATTGAAAAAATGATTATAGATGCACAAGGGCTTGGCGCGAAGCCTGGCCTCGTGCCAAACCACCTGGCACGAGGCATAGCCTTGCGCCAAACCTTCTGGCACAAGGCATAGCCTCACACCGTTCTAGTCCTGGCGCGAGGCATGCAACAACCATTTCCCCGGTCCTCTATTTTTTCCCTCTTTTTCAAAAGACTATGTCACCCGTCCAATTTAATTCCATTCAAAACACAATCACGAGTCTCGAGCTCAAATTTCCAAACCGTCAAGAGTTCATTTCAAAAATCCACATAGAAAAACATAGATTCATCCAAAAACTACCTATTCACTAATCAAAACAAGAAAGCAAAACAAACAACGTATATTTATTGTCGTCCTCACGACTTATTTTCCCATAATCATTCAAAACTAAAAAGAGCAGCTTGATAGGTCACCAGAATCACCATTCTTGACACCACCAATGACCACATCATGATGGGTGGGTTACCACATAATCCTAGGTTAACCTTTTACCTTTGGAGCGATTAATCAAGTAAACCCATTCCTCTCAAGCGTGGATTCATTCTTATTGAGGTTGGGGGTTGGAAGAGTCTTAGGAATTTTTAACTCCCTATCCTACTTCTTTCCCCGCTGCACATTAAACATGAGATACCGTCGTGAAGTATCTTTGGTCAAGTTAGAAAAAACATGCTTGACAAGAATAGTATCACAAGATAGATCATTCACACAAGATAGCAAATACAAAGTCTCAATGTCGGGAAATTTCTCTTTTTGGGAATTTTCAAAATTTTCTTTTTCAAACATCATGCAAATAAAACAAAAACAGATAAACAAAACTAGATACTCTACTAACGTGTTGTGCCTATGTTGATAGCTAGACTGATAGCATCCCCATAAATGGCATCAAAATTTGACCAGCCTCGACCCGGGTTCATTAATTGTAGCTAATTAACCTGGGAAAATCATTGAGTGACTTGGTCAATCTAAGGTTTCTATCCTTGATTATTTCACATAGAGATCTAAAAAAACCTAATAGTGTGTCCATAACACATGGTGTGGCCGATGTCATACACTTCCCCGTCCCTGTCACGGTAGGTGCTCTCGCAACCCTCTATCAACACCGCCATCGTAATTAGAGGACTACAACAAGGTTCGATCGTTGTTGTAGGTCTACTTCTCCCCCATGCGATTACGTCCTGGTCTTCCACCACGAATGCAACTACTCCCCCCGGGTCCTATGAATTAGGCCTAAGGATTATAGCCACCTTATTTGTTATACAAGAGTTTCTTGTAACCCTAGCTTGCTGCTATTTACGCTATCTTCACTTGGAACCTCTCGGACAACTTTACAAAGTTGGCTAAGACCAGTGGGATGGTTAGTGGATCATGGTGACCTCAAATCTCCTGTGCTCACACCCAAGCAGACTCGTTCCCCTCCACCCATACAAACATTTAGGTTTCCCTTCCCAAGGGGACATCGATATATGCGCCTAGCATGAATACAACCCAAAGTGTGTGCTTATATGTGGTGTAATACTCATGCATTCAAACTCAAAAGCAAATCACAATAATATTATGAACCTAAAATTAGGATGAACTATAGAATCTCAAAAAGCATAAAGATATAACCAAGTCACTACAATTATCCCCAAGCTATAGAAACTACTCCCTTGACATGGAATTCAAATATAGATTTGAATTCCACATCTTAGGATCAAAGCACAATGAAGGAATAAAAATTTTCCTAAGGATTAGGAACTTTGACATACTTTTCAGTTACTTTTACTTGGGGGATTTCCAGTATTAGTTGAGTTTACATGACAAGGGGTTTAGATGACCATGCTTGGTTTTCATGTCTAATTCCCGCATTTTGTAGACTAAATTGGTACTAATGGACATCTCATATCCACAGGCTCCTTGATATTCCTTTTGATCATCTTTAGTAGGTCACATGTGGGTGCTTTTTGTTTACATTCTATGTGAAGGCCGTTCGTAAAGGTGGTAGAAGATATTGAAGGTCGTTCGCAAGAACGGTAGTAGAGACAAAGACCATTCACCTCTAGAATGGTAGTAGACGAAGGCCATGATTATTAATGCATGGTAGAAGGAGATTGAAGCCTAAGATAGGCTGCTACGGAGTTTACACGGCTAACAGAGAAATGGGGAATTGTGGTCTGATGAGTTATGCCTCAGTCGGAGAACTTTCCAAGAGGAATTAGCCTTCAGGGCCGGTTTCATTGGATTCATCTTCTCTAGTACTATAAAATCAACTACTAAAACTCTTAAATTGGACTAACAGTCTCCCATAGCAAAGGAAACTAGTTTAGCCGACCGAAGCAATAATGGTTAGGTGCGGGCTATGCATGGTTTGGGACCAACAACCCGCACCAGAGGAGACACCACGTGCCATAGAGACCAATACAAGGAAATGGCATGACCCATGACAAACACGACTGGCTGCCAAGCACAAACCAAAGAACCCCTCCATGCGGCTAAGTATGGGCGCGATACTTTCTATTTTAGGCATCTTGTGCCATTCCAAGTTATTATACCGAGACCAGCACGCGCGATGTGGGAATTATGTGGCCCACGCCAAGTTTCTGAGCAAAGCACCCAGTCTGACCATGGTTCGTGCCAACAGCCACGGGCACGGATCAGGAGCTCAACATTTTGCACTCTGATCAGGCAAGGCATGAGATGACATGGATTGTGCCAATGCTAGACGTGACCTGTGCCAACCCCAGCACCCATTCCACAATAATAATCCATGTCACGGTCAAGAATTGGTGCCCCGTGCCAAAGAAGCAATGCAACACATGCCACACATCGCGTCCCACACAAAGTATAGCCACGGGCTGCATCATCCGTAATGCCCCACGTCGGGCGGCAGCTGAGCTAGGGTTTACCCTATTTTGGGTCATTTTTAGGCCGATCTTCTACTATTATATATAGTACCTTAGTCTACTAGGTTTTGAGAGTGGACATTCATAGTTAGACTTTACTTCATTTTTAGATTGCACTTTCAAGAGTAGAGGAGATTCTCTCCTTCGGAAACTTTTTCTTCTTTTTATTTTGCTTTCATCTTAAGGTGTGGAATTAAAATCTATATTTGAATTCCATGTCTAAGGAGTAGTTTCTATAGCTTGGGGATAAATTGACGTGACTTGGTTATATCTTTGTGCCTTTTAAGATTCTAAAGTTCCTCCTAATGTGTTCATAACATTATTGTGTTTTGCTTTTGAGTTTGAATGCATGAATATGACACCACATATAAGTGTAGATTTTAGATTGTATTCATTCTAGGCTCACATATCGATTCTCCCTTGGGAAGAGAAATCTGGATGTGTATTAGTGGAAGGGAAATCCCATACGTGAGTGTGTGCATGGGAGATTCGAGGCCACCCTAATCCACTTACCATTGCACCAGTCTTAGCCGACTTTGTAAAGTTGTCTGGCGGGTTCCGGGTAGAGATAGCTTAAATAGTAGAAAGCTAGGGTCACAAGAAACCCTAGTATCATAGATAATGTGGTTATGACCCTTGGACCTAATTGATAGGACCCGAGGGGAGTCGTTGCATTTGTGGTGGAAGCTCGAGATGTAATCGCACAGAGGAGAATCAGACCTACAACAATTGTAAGACCTTTTTGTACTCCCCTAATTTGATGGTGGTGTTGATGGAGGGTCACGAGAGTACCCACTATGATAGAGACAGGGAAGTGTATGCCATCATCCACACTACGTGTTATGGACACACAATTAGGTTTTCTTAGATATTTATGTGAAAGAATCGAGGATAGAAGCATTAGATTCACCAAGTCACCAAATTATTTCCCCAAGTGCTAGCTTTAAATTGTAGTTTTGTTTTTTTCAATTTGCATGTTTTGCAGTTGCTAGATTTAAAATCCAACCTCCCCCCTTTTACATGTTTTCTTTACTTGCTATTCCTTTCACTCTTACGGATTGACGACCCGTACGAGGTTGTGTTTTAGGCTGGTACATTAGACCTAGCATCTATGTGGACTAACCCAGGGCTTGCCGCTAACTATCCTCTAAGTAGCATAAAAGTGAGATCGGGGTCCAGAACTATAAATTTTATCTTTGACCACTGCCCTTAGTTCCGATTAATTAGCTACAATTAACAACCCTAGGTCGAGGTGGGTCAAATTTTGGTGCCATTGTCGAGGATGCTATCAGTCTAGGTATCAACATAGGCATAACATGTTAGTAGAGTAGCTGGTATTGCTTTTATCTATTTTTGTTCTATTTGCATGATGTGTGAAAAAGAAAATTTTAAAATTCCCAAAAACAAATATTTCCCGACATTCAGACTTTGTATTTGCTATCTTGTGTGAATGATCTATCTTGTGATACTATCCTTGTTGAGCATGCTTTTCTAACTTGAACAAAGATACTTCACCATGGTATCTCATGTTTAGTGTGCATCATGGAAAGAAGCGGGCTAAGGAATTAAAAACTCCTAAGCCTCTTCCAACCCCCAAACTCAACAAAAATGTGTCCATGCTTGAGAGGAACTGAGTGTGGGGAGGGCTTGGAATATCTTCTATTATGGTACCCCTTTGCTATTATCTCTTTCAACCTATGATTCTACTATTTTGTATTTCTAGATGACTATCTTTTTCATGTTTTCATTTAGTTCCCTCATTGAACTCTTTGTGTTGTTAGTGTAAGGGCACCGTTTGTAGGATTTTGGGATGTTTTGGGAAGTTTTTGGTGGTGTATGTTTCTTTATGACTATCTTTTGTAGTATGAAGCCCAGTTTTGGGGCATTTTTGTGCTACACCAAAAAAATTGGAAATCTTGAAAAAATGAAGAAAACAATATAAAAACCTAGACAAGTCAAAAACCCAGAAGGGCGACTTGGGTAACATTAGGAAAAGCCCGGATAGGTTGAAAGGCCTTGGTAAAAATGAGAAATTTGGCCCGGCTAGGCTTACAATCCTAGGAAAAAATAAGAGGCTGTGTGGAAAAGGGTGAGAAGTGAGTACCCTTTGTGTGTTAAAGCTAGGATGACAACCCGAAAGGGCTCCTAGGCAAAAAGAGTGAAATTGAGAGAAAACAAAAAAACTAGGTTGAATGCATGCTTACACGGTGGATTGTTTTTTAAGACTACTCTTTGATTACTTTCAGATCATTTCGGAAAAAGTAAGCTAGCTTGACACTTATCTTATTGGCTTACCTTCCTCACTTTACTTTTTTGTGGTTTGATTACTTATGTCTTTCGGGGAGTGTAAGAGTTGTGAGATTCTTACTTTCTTGGGGGAAACAGGGTAATCTTGGAATAAGTTAAATGCCTTGGTTGACTTCTTTTTGCACACTGCATTTTGCTTGATTCCTTTTCTTGTCTTCCATTTACTCAATGAAGAGTAAAGGGTTAAGTGTGAGGAGTCTGATCTGCTTCATTTCACGTGCATTAACTGATGCATTTGACATACTTTTTAGTTACTTTTACTTAGTGGATTGCTATTATTAGTTGATTTTACATGACAGGGGGTTTAGATGACCATGTTTAGTTTTATTGTCTAAATCCCGCATTTTGTAGACTTAATTGGTACTAATGGACATCTCGTATCCATGGGCTCCTTGATCTTCCTTTTGATCATCTTGAGTAGGTTGTTCATGGGTACTTTTTGTTTACATTCTATGTGAAGGTCGTTCGTAAGGACGATAGAAGATATTGAAGGCCGTTCGCAAGAACGACAGTAGAGACAAAGGCCATTCACATCTAGAATGATAGTAGATGAAGGAACTATCATCAAAGCATGGTAAAAGGAGATCGAACCCAAGGATAGGCGGCTACAAAGTTCAGAGCGGCCAACAGAGAAACAGGGAATTGTGGTCCGATGGGTTATGCCTCATTAGGAGAACGAGATAAGGAGAACTACCCTTCAAGGATGATTCCATTGGATTCTTCATCTAGAGTACTATAAAATCGACTACTAGAACTCTCAAATCGGACTAACGCTTCTCTCTTAGTTAAGAAAACTAGTTCAGCTGACCGAAGCACCAACAGGACGGCGCGGGCACCAGCGGCCCGCGCTAGAGGAAATTCCCCAAGCCATAGAGATCCACACAAAGAAGTGGCTCGACTTGTACCAGACACGATGGGTTGCCAAGCACAAACCAAAGAACCCCTCGATGCGGCTAAGTATGGGAGCGGGACGTCCCATTTTAGGCATCCCACGCCATTCCAAGTCATTATGCCGAGACTAGCACATGGGATGTGGGAATTAACAGGGCCCACACCAAGTTTTCTGAGCAAAGCACCAAGTCTAACCATGGCCTGTACCAACGACCATGAGCATGGATGAGGAGCTCAAGATTTAGCACTGTGATGGCACCCCGTAGGAGATGACACGGCTCACGCCAGTTCCAGAAGCGACCCGCGCCCACCCCAGCACCCTGCACACATTGAAGATTTGTACCACGCTCAAGAACTGGCGACCCATGCCCATGAAGCAGAGTGACCAGCGCCAGGGTTTGCATCCAGCGCCAAGTAAAGTCACGAGCCGCATCATCCATGACGCCCCACGCCGGGCGGTGGCTGAGCTAGGGTTTACCCTATTTTCCCCTATTTTGGGCCATTTTTAGGCTCAATCTCCTACTACTATATATGAACCTCAGTCTACTAGGTTTTGAGAGTGGACACTCATACTTAGACTTTACTTCGGTTTTAGATTGCATTTTCAAGAGTAGAGAAGATTCTCTCCTTAGGAAATTTTTATTCTTTTTTTTTCCTTGATCTTAAGATGTGGAATTCAAATATATATTGGATTTTCGTGTCTAGGGAGTAGTTTCTATAGCTTGGGGATAAATTGATGTGACTTGGTTTTATCTTTATGCTTTTTGATATTTTATAGTTCCTCCTAATTTTGTGTTCATAATATGATTGTGATTTTCTTTTGAGTTTGAATGCACGAATATCACACCACATATAAGCACACACTTTAGGTTTTATTCTTGCTAGGCGCACATATCGATGACCCCTTGGGAAGGGAAACCTGGATGTTTATATGGGTGGAGGGGAACGAGTGTATGTGAGTGTGTGCATGGGAGATTCGAGGTCACCCTAATCAACTTACCATCGCACCGGTTTTAGCCGACTTTGTAAAGTTATCTGGTGGGTTCCGGGTAGAGATAGATTCATTAGTAGGAAGCTAGGTTTATAATAAACACTAGTATCACATATAAGGTGGCTATGATCCTTGGGCCTAATTGATAGGACCCGAGGGGAGTAGTTGCTTTCATGGTGGAAGCCCGGGACGTAATCGCATGGGGGAGAATCAGACCTACAACAACGGTCGGACCTTGTTGTACTCCCTTAATTATGATGGTGATTTCGATGGAGAGTTGTGAGAGCACCCGCTGTGACAAGGACCGGGAAGTGTATTCCATCGGCCACACCACGTGTTATGGACACACTCTTAGGCTTGCTTAGACATTTGTGTGAAAGAATAGAGGATAGAAGCATTAGATTCACCAAGTCACTCAATGATTTCCCCAAGTGCTAGCTTCAAATTGTAGTTTTGTTCTTTTACTTTGTATGTTTTGTAGTTGCTAGATTGAAAATCCAAACCCCCCACCCCCATTTGCATGTTTACTTTACTAGTTATTCCTTTAACTCGTACGGATTGACGACCCGTACGAGGTTGTGTTTTAGGTTGATACTTTAGACCTATCATCTCTGTGGAAAAACCCAGGGCTTGCCGCTAACTACCCTCTAAGTAGCATAGCAGTGAGATCGGGGTGCAGGGCTATAAATTTTATATTTGACCACCGCCTTCAGCTCGGGTTAATTAACTACAGTTAACGATCCCAGGTCGAAGTGAGTCATATACTCCTCTTTGGCTTTCTAAAATTCCTCCACTACCATGCTACAGTCAGGGAGATATCGGATAGTCCCATAAACTCTTCGGTCACAAACGTGAGGTTGCGAAGATTTGGAGTCACCAGTTCATTGTTTGCACCATTTACCGAATCCTTCCTTTTCTCACCCCGTGAGGACTTACCATTCTCCGATGTATTCCTTTTAGGAGTAATCCTAACAAAATGAGGTAAAGAGTGGTAATGTGATCTTCAAAACAAGGCATGACTCACATTATCATTTAACAAGTATATCCTTCCTAAATAGCCTAAACATTCAAAACATGACAATCAATGCATGGAGGCTATTTAAAAAATAACATCCTCATTGAACAACATTCTTATGTAAGTAATCACCAACCCATTCATAATACAATGCAATCAAGATTCATCTCCTCCCAAATTACCCAACACATGAAGAACATATCATTCAAGCATAATAGTACATTAAACCACCCATACTTTCTTCAACACAAAAACATGCATACAATTCCAAACATATATCCCAACAACACACATACTCATTCAAAAATCATTCTTTTCATAACACCACCACAATGTCAATAAAGCATATAAACAAAGAGTTCAATGAATTACCTATAATTTGAAGCTTAGAGTTGCAAGATCCACACAAGAAGAAGTAAGAATTGCTAATTTTTTAGAGAAAAGCTTCAAATTTCAAGCTTCACCAAGGGTGTGTGTAAGCGAGTGTTTCTTGAGAAGGAAGACTGTGTCAAATGATAAAAGTAGGTGTAAGAATGTACCATGGGCTTAGAATTTCAGCATCGATGATATGGGAAAGAGGTACAAATAAGATAAGTGTGGAGTTTTAAAATTGCAAATTAGGGAAAATAGTACCAATCAATTAATTCCAAGGAACATTGGAAGTACTATTCGCATAAAAAATCCTAAGGAATAAGGTAATTTTAAAATTTTTGAACCAAAAATGCATTTTCGAGTTTGAGATTCAGAATTTCTGAAAATTTGCATTTTTGGAACAATTTGGCAGCGGAAAATTAGAAATCGGCACAGAAGGTACTTGGCATGGACCAAAGCCTCATGCCAAATTTTCTAGCACGAACCAACCCTCATGCCAAACTCTCTGGAATGAGGCATCCCCTTATGCCAACTCTTCTGGCATGGACAGTGGCACTTGGCACGGATCGTGTCAGGTTTTGGCATGAGGTTGCCATAAATTTTGACCCATTCCTTAGTTTTTTCCTCTTTTTTCAAAAAAAAAAACTATGTTAACCATCAAATCTAATTCCATTCAAAACACAATCACGAGTCTCAGACTCAAATTTTCAAATCAAACAAGAATTTCATCTCATAAATCCTCATTACAAACAAAAACATGCAAAATCCATCTAATCATTACTCAAAACACGAAAGTGAAATAAGCACCGTATATTTATTGTCATCCTCACGACTTATTTCTTTTCATGCAATCTAGTTAGAAATACCTACCTTCGGATCTCCGAAATAGCCATCAACGACTCCACCCACGATGACATCATTGTGGAGAGGTCTCCACAATGAGTTATCCTTACCTTCAGACTACTTTTCCATCATAGGAAATGAATCTCCATGTCTTGATAAAATAGAATCCGTGAATGTCACTTTGGGGTTAGGAGGAGGTCGAGGAGGTTTTAAACCCTTGACATTCTTCCTTTCCCACTGCAAGTTAGTTAGCATAGAAAAACAATCTAGCACCGACATACTATCAATCACATCATGCAATTCATCGGACTCATCAACAATATTAACACGGAAATCATCCAAGTATTCATGCTCATCACATAGGGTCACACCTTTACATAAAATAAGAATTTGTAGAATCATTCCTAGATTTATAGATATCAAATTCCACTTTCTCCACATCATTTTCGAGAGTAAGTTCCTAAATGGACATTAATTTTAGTCCTAGAGGTTTTAAGAAAAGTTTTCCCCAAAATTATTGGGGGTGCACTTCCGTCGTGCGCTACGTTTAGGACATAAAAGTCCGCCAAAAAAACCAATTTTCCAACTCACACCATAACATTCTTTACTAGTCCATGAGGGCTAGCTTGGGACAGATCGGAGAGTTAGACAGTCACTCTAGTTTCCCTAAGCACACCTATTTCTAGGTGGGATCACATTGATGGATGCACCTAAATCTATAATGGATTTTAAACAAGTTTTCCACCTAAGGAGATATGGATAGAGAACATTCAGGGGTCATCGCACTTTTTAGGTAAATTTTTATGGTTCAAAACGGTGAATCCCCCCAATTTTAGCATACTTCTCCTTTTTGTGCATGCAACTTTAAGAGACTTAGTGTATGATGGTAAATTTTCAATATTTCCAAGATAGGGATTCTTACCTCAACCTTTTCAAAGACTTTTTGAATGCTTGCATCATTGGTCACCACATTTGGCTTTCCCCTCAAAGCATTTGGAAATGGAGGTGGGATATTAACTTGTGCCTTGGGCGGTGGAAGCTTCCTTGACCACAATCGCATCCTCTTCGAAGTGTGCCTTGGTAGCCTCCAATACTCTATCTTCATCTTGCATAACCCTCTTATCGAACTCCCAAACTACCTTCCCACTTCTCAAATTGAGTGCACTCGTGTTCCTTGGATTGATCTCCAGTTGGGAAGCGAGTTTGCCAAATTTCTTGGCTTCAAGTCAGCTCCCTAGATTCTTCATAGTTGAGAAAGCTCTATTGCTAAGGTTTTCAATCTCCTGCATTGTCCTCTCCACAAAGACTTCATGTTTCTTCCCCAATTGACCGATGGCTTCTAAGATGTCTTTTGGATTTGATTTGTAGATCAAGGCATGGTTGTTAGAAGGGTCTTCACCTCTAAGGTATAGTGAAGGTGGAGCTTGTCCACCCCGATAATCTTATGGTTGGTTATCCTCCCTCCATCAGAAATTTGAATGATCTTGATACCTTGGGTTGAACGAGTTTGCATATGGTTCCGGCCTTGCATCTCCTTGTTTCCCCCAAAACCCTTGTGGTTGACCCCTTGTAAATTGTAGCCTATCTCAGTTGTTGTACTCAACGTCATTCACCTCTTGAAAATCGTCTACAACTTTGGGACACGCCTCGGTGTTGTGGTGTAAGTTGCACACCCCGCATACTTTGACTTGATGCACTTTTCCTCGCAAGAGCTTGGACTTGCTCTTCCAACTTAGGTTATTGTCTTGACCTTGTGCCAAGTTGTCGGATACCATTAGCCATTTCTTCAAAGAGAGCCATTGCATCCTTAGGGCTTTTTTCACTATCAAACCATTGCAAGAGGTGTTAACCATTCACATATCTTAATTGTATAACCCCTCGAAGAAATAATACACTATGTACCCCTCCTTGAAGAGATGGTAGGGGCAACTTGCTAGCAATCTCTTGAAGCGGTCCTAATAATCGTACAAACTCTTGGTAGTCCCTTGGGTGATATTTGATAGTTCTTTATTTAGATCGGGGGACTTGGAAGCTGGAAAATACTTCTCTACGAACCTTCGCTTTATGTCTATTCAAGAACCTGTGGATCCTAGTGGCAAGTAGTAGAGTCAATCATTATCTCCGTCGTGAAGGGAAAATGGGAAGTCTTTTAGATTGTAGTCATCTTCAGAAACTCCCAGCGGCTTTATGTTCGTACACACCAAGTGAAATTTTGATAGATGCTTGTTCGGGTCCTCTCTCGCCATACCATGAAAAGTGGGAAGAAAATGGATCATTCTGCTTTTTAGCTCACAATTCACATTCAGTTGTAATTGGGGGAATGTGATGCATTGAGGCTGACTTTCAATATTAGGGGGGCCATAAGCTCCCTTAAGGTTCGGTTATCTTCCACCATTCTTTGTGGTTCTTCTACCAACACTACTTGACTCAGTTGAACTCCTGCCCTAGTTCTTCGCTTCCTTCTCCTCCGATCACATGTGTTCTCAATCCAGTAGTGTAAAAAGCCTAAATTTGTGGTATGAGTATGTACCATAAACTAGGGCTAACAATACCCTTCCAAATAAAATACTAGTAAACAGATGAAAAGGTAACAAGATAACTATCACAATAGCTCAACACACAAATTATCAAAACAAAAAAAAACAAAAGCAAATAATAACTACTCTACTAACACATTATGCTAATTAACAATTAAGCTGAATAGCATCCCCGGCACTGGCGCCAAACTGCCTCCTATCTAGGTAATTAATTGTAGCTAATTAACCCGAGTGAAGGCAACAAGGTCAAAGGGGTTCAAATTTAATATTTATATTATGCACCCATTCTCACTACTACACTACCTAAAGGGTAGTTAGCGGTAAGTCCTGGGTATGTCCGCAAAGATGCTAGGGCCTAAGAATTATATAAAACACAGCCTTGTATGGGTTGTAAATCTGCAAGAGTGATAGGAATAGCTAGTAAAGAAACTATAGGGGGAGTCATTTTTTTTTTCAAGGTGCGGTCGATGGCATACACTTCCCTGTACCTGTCACTTCAGGTGCACTTGCAACCCTCCATCGACATCGCCATCGTAATTAAGGGAGTACAACAAGGTCCAGCCATTAATGTAGATCTTTTTCTCCCTCGTGCGATTATGTCCCGGGCATTTCATCATGAATTCTCTACTCCCCAAAGCCTATGAATTAGGAAAAGGGTCATAGCACCTTACTATCACACTAGGGCCTCTCACAACCCTAGCTTGCTACTTTAACCTATCGGATTACTTTACGTAATTAGCTGATATTGGTGCCATGGTAAATAATCAGTGTATTACTCGGATCCTCCATGCACACATCCACACAAACACGTACTCCATTAACCATTAACACATCTGAGGTTTCTCTTCCCAAGGAGGCATCAATATTTGCACCAACATGAATATAGACTAGAGTGTGATTATATGGAGTGTACGATTCATGCAATTCTACCATTCAAGAACAAGTCACAATAATATCATGAACACAAATATTAGGATGAACTTGTAAATCTCACAAAACATCAAATAAACATGTGCCTACAATTTATCACCCCAACCTATAGAAACTACTCCATAGATATTGAATTCTTTGGGTGGTTTAGTTACTTTAGCAACTTTGGGGAGTTTGAGAGTTGTGAGATTTTCACCTTCTTGGGAGAACTAGGGTAGCTTGGGAATAAGTTGAATGCATTGGCTATTTTTGCATGCTTTATTCCGCTTGAACCTTTTTTCTTTGATTTTATTTACTTAAGGATGAGTAAAGGTTTAAGTGTGGGGAGTCGGATCTACACCATTTTGCATGCTTTAACCAACTCATTTGACATAGTTTTTAGTTAATTTTGGTTGGTGGTTTAGTGACATTAGTTGAGTCTACATGGCGTGGGGTTTAGACAACCATATTTTGTTTTCTATTCTAAATCCCGCATTTTGTATACTTAACTAGTCATTATTGACATAATATTTTCACGGGCTCCTTTGTCTTTATTATAAGTACCTTTATTAGGTTTCCAGTGAATATTATTTGTTACATTACATTCTTGCAAAGGACGTTTACTTTTAATGGTTGAAGATTTGAATTCCATTCGCATTTGAATGGTTGTAGATGAAGGCCGCAAACATTATTGTGTGGTAGAAGGATATTGAAGCCAAAGATAAACGGCTTCGGAGTTCAAGACGGTCAAAGGAGAAAATGGTGAATTGTGGTCCAAAGAGTGTTTCCTTAGTATGAGAACGATCCAAGAAGAATTAGCCTTCAAGGCTAGTTTCATTAGATTCATCTTCTTGAGTACTATGAAATTGACTACTAGAACTCCTGTTTCGGACTAACGGTTCACTCGTGACAAGCAAAGTAAATCCATCCAATGAAACACCAGTGGCCGATCACGGACAACGCATGGTCAAGCACCAGCGGCCTGCACTACACAAGAATCTAGAGGTTCCATGAAGACCTGTATGAGACTAGCACGAGACCTTCACGAGGTAAGGCGCCTGGCCGTGACGAAAGCATCAGGTCGTGAAGCAAGGGGATGAAGAGTTGAAGAATTTGGCTAAGTATGGAGTCGGTCCATGAAAACCTTCGCAGTTCATGAAAACCTTCACGGTCTATGACAAAATTTCTTAGAAGAAGGCACAAGTTGTTCGTGGTCTGTGAAAACCTTCAAGTACCGCGGGAAAACTCTTAGAAAAAACCACATGCTGCTTATGGTCCATAAAACCTTCATGGGCCGTGGCATGATCCAAGCTTCACGGTTTATGGCAGATCTGGCATTTCATGGCTATGCATGCCTCATGGACTGTGGCATCCATGCCGGTCCATGAATCCTTGGCGGCTAACCTACGGTTTTGCTACTCCTGGCCTATTTTGGGCCTATTTTTAGGCTCAATCTCATACTACTATATATATAACCCTATTCTACTCATTTATAAAGGTTGGGACATATTTGGAAACACATTTAAAGAGGAGAGAGCTTGGAGAGAAGGAAGGAGTTCCTTTTGTAAGTTTTGCAATCTTTTTTTCTTCTTAATTTGTCCCAAAGATGTGTAATTCAAATCTATATTTGAATTCGATGTCTAGGGAGTAGTTATATTATCTTGGGATTCATTTTGTCTCCTGTTATGTTCTAAATGCTTTATGAGATTCATTATATTCATCCTATCTTTGTTTTTATAATATTATTGTGATTGTTCTTGAATGTTATAAATGAAAGCATACTACACCACATATAAGAACACACTTTGGGTTGTATTCTTGTACGGTGCAATTATCGATGCCCCCTTGGGAAGAGTAACCTGGATGTTAGAATGGGTAGGGTAGAACGAGTCTACATGGGTGTCTGCACGAGAGATTTGAGAATGCTCTGACCTATTTTCCATCACACCAGTCTTAGCTGATTTCGTAACTGTTGCCCAAGAGGTTGCGGGTAGTGATAGTGAATAGTAGCAAGCTTGGTGTTGTGTTGAAACCCTAGTATCACAGATAAGGTGCTTACGAACCTTGGGCCTAGCGTATATAGGATCCGGGGGGAGTAGTTGCATTTATGGTGGAGCCCATGACATAATAGCACGAGGGAGAAACAGACCTGCAGTGATGGTCGAACCTCGTTGTACTCCCCTCATTACGATAGCGGTGCCGGTGGAGGGTTATAAGCGCACCCACCGTGATAGGGTTGGAAAGTGTATGCCATCGGCCACAACACATGTTGTAAACACACTAATAGGTCTTTTGTATGTCTATATGTGAATGAATCGAAGGTTTAAGCATTAGAACTGCCTTGTTTCTAAATGATTTCCATGTGCCTAGTATAAATAGTTTACTCGTTTGTTAATTGCATGCTTTGTAGTTGTTAGTTGAAAATACCAAAGTGCCTAGGGCTTGCCGCTTACTACCCCTTATTAGCTAAGCAGTAAGAATGAGTGCAGAATATAACTCTCTATATTTGACCACTAAGTCCCTTGGCTCATGTTTTTAAATAATGGCCGGGTCGAGGTGGGTTAAGGCCCTAGTATCTTTGTGGGTATACCCAGGGATTATCGCTAACCACCCTATCAGTAGCATAGTAGTGAGTTAGGTGCAGAACTATAAATTTATCTTTGACCACCTTTGACCAAGGGAAAGCCTTCGCTTTGGTTAATTTTCTACAATTAACAACCCCGAGTGGAAGCGAGTCATTTTTTAGCGCCGTTGCCGGGGATGCTGATTAGTCTAATTGTCAATTAGCATACGTGTTGGTTAAGTAGATAATATTGTCCTTTTGTTTTTTGTTTTCCAGAGTAGGTATTGCTCGCGTTCTTGGTGAAAACCGAGGACCCTTGCACTACGATTCCAAATTTTGTGTTTGATTGAAAAAAAAAGATGGAAAGTATTCAATGGATGACACTTTGTATGGTGTGTCATTATGATCACTCTACGGAGTGTTTCCCAAGTTTAAGTTACTTTGGGAGAAGGGAGACTCAATGAGTGAGATTTTGTAGGATATCTCATTGCGACCACCCTACGGAGTCTGACCTACCCTCGACCCGATTGTCATTAAAAACATGAGCTGAGAGACTTATTGGTCAAATATAAGAGATGGTCTATATTCTACACATGTTCTTACTGCTAAACTACCAAGGGTAGTAAGCAGAAAGCCCTGGGTTATCCACAAGGATGCTAAGGCTAAAGTATTAATTAAAACATAACCTTGTGTGGGTCGTCAATCCGCACGAGTGAAAGGAACAACTAGTAGTGTACACATGCAACTGGGGGTGGTATTTTCAACTAACAACTTCAAAGCATGAAATTAACAGCTGAGTAAAATATTTATTCTAGGCACTTGGGAATAATTTAGCAGCATAGTAGTTCTAATGCTTCAATCCTCGATTCATTCACATATAGACATACAACAGACCTAACCGTGTGTTCACAACTGTGGTGTAACCGATGGCTTATACTTCCTCAACCTCTTCACGATGGGTGTGCTTACAACCCTCAATTGGCACCAACATTGTAATTAGGGGAGTATAACAAGGTCCAATCATTGTTGTAGGTCTATTTCTCTCCTGTGCTATTACATCCCAGGCTTCCACCAAAAATGCAACTTCTTCTCCCGGGTCCTATATACGCTAGGCCCTAAGATCTTAGGCACCTTATCTGTGATACTATGGTTTCAACACAACACCAAGCTTACTACTATTAGCTATCTCTACTTGCAACCTCTCGGACAATAGTTACAAAGTCAGGTAAGACTGGTGCAACCGCAAATAGGTCAGAGCATTCTCAAATCTCCCATGCTCACACCCACGCGGACTCGTTCTCCCCTACCCATTCTAACATCCAGGTTTCTCTTCCCAAGTGGGCATTGAAAATTGCACCATACATGAATACAACTCAAAGTGTGTGCTTATATGTGGTGTAATATTCATGCATTTATAACATGCATGAACAATCACAATAATATCATAAACACAAGGATAGAGTGTATCTAATGAATCTCATAAAGCAAATAAAACATACCAAGTGCCAAGATAAATCCCAAGTGATAATATACTCTACAAAGGTTAGATCCATGCTAAATATTAGGTTAGATGCCATGGATCTAGAAAATAAGATGAAAACAAAACAAAAGATAAGAAAAAGAAGAACGAAGGAGAAGAAGAATTTTCCCCTTCCTTATCTCTAAACTAGAGAGAGAATCTACTCTATATTATGCCTACTTCTATTCTACTTCCTAATCGTTTAGTAGAAGAGTAAGGTTCCTATACATAGAAGTAGGAGATTGAGCCTAAAAATAGGCCAAAAATAGCAAAACCCTAGGTCAGCGGCCAAGGCTTCACGAAATGGAATGGATGTCACGATCCGTGAAGCATTGAAGCACGGGGCGCAAGATCTGGTGCAGTCCATGAACATTAAGAGCTGCGGGCTGTGGGATCTAGCGCGGTCCGTAAAGCACGTCCCGTGCCATGGTCCGTGAAGATTGTCACGGACCGCTAACGGTACTCGATTTTTGCTCAGAGTTTTCCCACGGTCCATGAAGGTTTTCACGGACTGCGAGCAGCCTGTGGTCTTTGCTCAGAAATTTTTTCATAGCCCGTGAAAGTTTTCACGGACCAGCTCCATACTTCGCCAAATCTTCAATTATTCATCTCTAAGCTTCACAGCCCGGTGCTTTTGTCACGGCCCGGTGCCTTGCCTCGTAAAGGTCTCGTGCTGGTATTGTGCAGGTCTTAATGGAACCCCTGGATTCTTGTGTATTGTGGGCTGTGAAGATTGTCACGGGCTGCTGGTGCTAAACCATACGCGGTCTGTGAAGTGTTGCCAGTGCTTTGTTAGCTGAACTTTATTTGCTTGCTATAGGTGAACCATTAGTCCAAATTGGGAGTTCTAGTAGTCAATTTTGTAGTGCTCGACAAGAAAAATCTAATGAAACCAACTTTAAAGGCTAATTCTTCCTAGATCATTCTAGGACTATGGAAACATTCCTTGGACCATAATTCACCATTTTCTCCTTTGGCCATCTTGAACTCCGAAGTCACCTATCTTTGGCCTCAATCTCCATCTACCATGAATTAATGTTCATGGCCTTCATCTTATACCATTCTAATGTGAATGGCCTTCACCTTTTCTACCATCCTTGCAAATGGCCTTCAATCTTCTATCGCCCTTGCAAACGACCTTCACATAGAATGTAACACAGGCGATCTACTAAAGATGATCACAAGGAAGATCAAGGAGCCCGTGGATAAAATATTTCAATTATTACTAGTTAAGTCTACAAAACGTGGGATTTAGACAAGAAAACCAAACATGGCCATCCAAACCCCTTGTCACATAAACTCAAGCAATACTAGCCATCCACCAACTAAAAGTAACTAAAAACTATGTCAAATGCAACGGTTAACGCACACAAAATAAAGCAAATCAGACTCCCAACACTTAAACATTTACTCGTCCTTGAGTAAATCTAAGAAAAGAAAAAGAATCAAGCAAAATGTAAAGTGCATGCATACGTTAACCGAGGCATTCAACTCATCCCAAGCTAGCCTAGTTCCCCCAAAGAAGTAAAAATCCTCACAACTCTCACACTTCCCAAAGATCATAAAGTAACATATCAACCCAAAATAGAATGTGGAAAAAGGTTAGCCAAAAAAATAAGTGTCAAGCTATCATACTTATCCTAAATTGATCTCAAAACAATCAAAGATTCGTCTCCAAAAATAATCCACCGTGGAAGCATGCATTCAACCTAGTTTTTTTGTTTTCTCTCAATTTCTCTCATTTTTCCTAGGATCCCTTTCGAGTTTTCATCCTAGATTTAACTCACAAAGGGTACTCACTTCTCACATTTTTCCACACATACTCTCACTTTTGCCTAGACTCGTAAGTCTAGTCGGGCTAAGCCTCTAACTTTTACCTAGGTCTTTGGACCTATCTGGATTTTCCCAATGTTAACCAAGTTTCCCTTTTGGGTTTTCGACTTGTTCGATTTTTTTTTCTTTTCTTTCTTTTTAATTTTTTTCATTTTTCATTTTTTTCAAAATGCTCTTAGAAAAGCTATTAACTACAAAAAACCAACTAAAAATCATAAGTGCTATCTGATCCCCTTGACTCCCCACACTTAAAGGTTGCATTTTCCTCAATGCACATACAAAATCAAAGAAAATATTTCAAGGGATAGAAATAGGAAAGCACTTATAATAAAAAGGGAACACTAAAATCTGCCCTCCCCCGGTTGTTGTTAAAAACAAAAGCTGAGGGACTTGTTGGTCAAATATAAGAGATGATTTATATTCTGCACCTATTCTTAATGCTAAGCTACCAATGGGTAGTAAGCGGAAAGCCCTGGGTTTATTCACAAGGATGCTAGGGTTCAAGTATTAATTAAAACACAACCTTGTGCGGGTTGACAATCCGCACGAGTGAAAGGAACATCTAGTAGTGTAGAAAAGAAACTGGGGAGGGGTTGGTATTTCTAACTAAAATTTACAAAGCTTGCAATTAACAAACGAGTAAACAATTTATACTAGGCACTTGGGAATCATTTTGCAACATGGTAGTTCTAATACTCTAGTCCTCGATTCATTCACATATAGACGTACAAAAGACCTATCAGTGTGTTCAGAATACATGGTGTGGTTGTTAATATACGCTTCCCCAACCCTATCACGGTGGGTGAACTCCAACCCTCCATCCGACATCGGAATTAGGGGAGTACACAAGGATAGGGTGAATCTAATGAATCTCATAAAGAAAATAAAACATACCAAGTGCCAAGATGAATCCCAAGTGAAAATCTACTCTACAAAGGTTAGATCCATGGAAAATATTAGGTTAGATGGCATGGATCTAGAAAATAAGATGAAAAGAAAACAAAAAATAAGAAAAAGAAGGAGGAATGAGAAGAATAACTCTCCTCTTCCTTCTCTCTAAACTAGAGAGAGAATCTACTCTACATTATGCCTACTTGTATTCTACTTGCTAATGGTTTAGCAGAAGACTAAGGCTCCTATGTATAGAAGTGGGAGATTGGGCCTCAAAATAGGTCCAAAATAGGCCAAAATAGCAAAACCCTAGGTCAGCCGCCAAGGCTTCATGGACAGGCACGGATGTCATGATCCGTGAAACATTCAAGCACGGGACATGGGATCTGATGGGGTCCATGAACATTCATAGCCATGGGCCATGGGACGTGATGCAGTCCATGAAGCAAGTCTCTTGCCAGGGTCCATGAAGATTGTCACGAACCGCGAACAGTACATGGTTTTTGCTCAGAGTTTTCCCACGGTCCGTGAAGGTTTTCAGGGACCACAAGTAGCATGTGGTCTTTTCTCAGAAATTTTGTCACGGCCTGTGAAGGTTTTCACGAACCGGCTCCATACTTGGCTGAATCTTCAATTCTTTATCTCCAAGCTTCACAGCCCTGTGCTTTTGTCACGGTCGGCCCCTTGCTTCGTGAAGGTCTCGTGCTGGTCGCGTGCTAGTCTTCATGGAACCCCTGGTTTCTTGTGTACTACGGGCCATGAAGATTTTCACGGCCTGCTGGTGCTTAACCATACACAGTTTGTGAAGTGCCACCGGTGCTTCATCAGCTGAACTTTATTTGCTTGCTACGGGTGAACCATTAGTCTAAATATGGAGTTCTAGTAGTCAATTTTGTAGTACTCAAGAAGAATAATCTAATGGAACTAACCTTGAAGGTTAATTCTTCTTGGATCATTCTCTGACTAAGGCAACACTTCTCGGACCATGATTCATCATTTTCTCCTTTGGCAGTCATAACCCATGTAGCTCACATACTTTCCTACACCCCAATATACATTTTTTCCTTACCACCATAAAAGTACCACCCAAACCCACCTAAAAAACCCTTGAAACACACACATCGACATCTAAGAGGTAACCCTCCATTGTGATTTATTTCTTTATTCGACTTGTGGTGCATAATACTGGTTAGATTGAACTTTATTGATTAGAGGTTAGGGGTGGTATATTGGGGTGATGGTAGTTTATTCTTTACATTCAATGATTGTGCCATCAAGGGTAGATTTTAGTGTTCATTTTTCATTATAAGTGTTTTCCTATTTATTTCCCTTGACATATGTTCTTTGATTTTGTATGCATTAAGGACATTGGATGCTTTAAGTGTGGGGGAGGGGATTAGATAACTCATATGAGTTTTAGTTGTTTCTATGTACCTTATAGCTCTTCTAGGAGCATTATTAAAAAATTATAAAAAAAATACTAAAACTTGGACAAATCGGAAACCCGGCGACTTGGGTAACACTGGGAAAAACACGGATAGGTCAAAAGAACTAGGTAAAAGTGAGAGGCTAAGCATGGCTAGGCTTACGAGGCTATGAAAATATTAGAGGCCGTGTTGAAAAAGGTGATAATGTGAGTATCCTTTGTGTGGTAAAGCTAGGATGAAAACCCAAAAGGGCTCTAAGGCAAATTGAGAGAAATTGATATTAAAAAAAACTAGGTCGATGATACATTTGCCTCCTTGGTTGTAACTAGGTCGATAATCAAGATTTATCCCTATGTTACAACCATGTCTACAACTCTTGTATTTTCTTAGTGGATAGTTTTTGGGAAACGACTCTTTGATTACTTTTGGGGATGATTTTGGGAAAAGTAACCTAGCCTGAAACTTATATTATTTGCTTACCTTTTTCCTCATTTTACTTTGGTTGGTTATATTTCTTAGTAATATTTGGGGAGTGTGAGAGTCGTGAGATTCTTTCTCTTTTGGGGGAAACAGGGTAATCTAGGAATAAGTTGAATTCCTCGGTTAACTTATGTTTGCACGCTACATTTCACTTAATTCTTTTTCTTGTCTTTATTTACACGAGGACGAGTAAAGGGTTAAGTGTGGGGGTCCAATTTTCTTCATTATGCGCGTATTAACTGTTGCATTCGGCGTAATAAATGGCTTGTTTTATTTGTTGGATTTCTAGTATTAGTTGGGTTTAGGTGATGAGGGGTTTATACGGCCATTTTTGGTTTTCTTATCTAAATCCCATGTTTTGTAGACTTAATTAGTATTAATGGACATCTTGTATCCAAAGGCTCCTAGATCTTCCTTTGTGATCATCTTTACTAGGTCGCTCGTGGATACTTTTCATTAAATTGTATGTGAAGTCTGTTCACAAGGGCGGTTGAAGATATTGCAGGTTGTTCATAAGGATGATAGAAGAGGTTGAAGACCATTCACATTAGAATGGTATTAGATAAAGGCCACAGACATCAAATCATGGTAGTAGAAGGATGGAGTCAAAGATAGGCAGCATTGGAGTTCAAAACGACCAAGGAAGAAACGGAGAATCGTGGTGTAAGAGTTGCAGCATTGGATTTGTCTCCTCGAGAACCATAAAATTGGCTATAAGAACAGACCAAACCAGCCTAGGACAGCACAAAGGGGTCCCTGCCAAAGTCTCCAGCACAGACCGTTCCACCCTATACTGGCCCTGTCAGGGCTTTGCCTCGTATCACTCCAAAATGGTGAAGTGCGGGCTTAAACCATCCCATTTTTTATGGTCGTGCCATTTCAAGTGCAAAATATTAAGACCAGCTGGTGAGACGTGAAGCATTGAGCGAGGCACACCAAATTACTGAGAAAAATAACCTTCCAGAAGATGGGTTATGCCAAATGATGAGGATTGCACCCAAAATGGGCCGCGCTAGATCTGGCGCCCCACACCACACTGTTCACGGTCTGTACGCACTGTTCATGGTCCATGCCAGATCTGGCACTCCACACCAAATGGCGGTTGACTAGGGTTTTGGCCTATTTTGGACCTATTTTTAGGCCCAATCCCCTACTACTATATATAGGAGCTTTTAGTCTTCTAGGAAAACCTAACTAGGCATAATGTAGATTTTCTCTCTCTCTCTCTCTAGTTTTAATAGAAGGAAGATGAGAGTTCTCTCTCTCTAGAGTTCTTCTTCTTTCCTTCTCTTTTTCTCTTCTTTCTTCATCATATTTTACTAGATCCATGGCTTCTAACTTAATATTTTCCATTGATCTAATGTATAGGGAGTAGATTAGTACCTTGGGGTTATTTGTATTCATGCTTAATTATGACTTTTTAAGGTTTATATTCTCCTATCGTATTGTCTCATGAATATTTGTGCTTGAACTTGTGCCTTATTATGATTTATGCTATGTCATTATGATGATGCACTCATGCATGTGTGGTAGTATAATATTGTTCTTGGCCTTATTGCTATCTTGGAAAGTGTTGGAATTGTGGAGTAGGTAAAGAACACCGGGGAGATAAGTGCATTCATGTCCTTTGAGAGAAATTCCTTATATGTGTTATACCATGATTCTAATTGGCTAGTTGTGTGAGAAATCAACATGTTGGGCAGTTTATTTGGCAAATCCCGATGTGAAAAACCCCAGCTTAACCCGATTGATTAGCGTGTTTGTTTGTAGCGACTAGAGTTGTGCCAACTCTAGAGTCGTCACAAGGTGTCCTTTCCTTTGCCTGTCTAGGCCTAGGGATTGATATCCATAGTTGAGTGTCTAGGATGTAATGCATTTCACTACATATCCAACAATTGTGATCTACGTGAGGCATTTACCTTTTAGGCAGGATTGTATTCCTCTAAGCATGGGAACGTTAGCATTGTGAGTGAAGTGATGGGGAATTTTTTATGGCATCGGTGGACTAGAGTGCATTCCCTAATTACAGAGATGGTGAGATACGGGCATTGTGATCAGTATCACATGTGACAGACTGAGGGAAATACCTAGCTATCTCCACGCTGTGTGACATGGGAATAAGATAAGTTTATAAGTCTATACGTGAATGAATAAATGATAGAAGTCATTTATCAAGAATGTTACACAAATACCCCCCAAGTGCCTGTTTATTTATAGCTTATGTTCATTTTATCTCTCACGTTTAGTAGTTGCTAACTGAAAAACCAACCCCCCTAGTTTGACTATACTAGCTATTCCTAGCAACTCGTACAGATTAACAACCTAGAAAAGGCTGTGTTTAATTGATCTTTATGCCCTGGCATCTCTGCGGACATACCCAGAGGTAACCGCTAACTACCTTATTGGTAGCATAGTAGTGAGTTGGGTGCAGAACTATAAATTTTATTTTTGACCTCCTTTGACCAAGGGATAGCCTTCACTTGGGTTAATTTTCTACAATTAACAACCCTGGGTGGAGGCGGGCCAATGAGTATGTTAATGTGGTTTTTTATCATATTTATCATGAGGTAGCACTAATTGGTTGAATCTTGAATGTTGATTGTTCTAGGTTTAACCTAATGAATGTTTTGTTTGGTTAATTGGCTATGTGTTTGGTCGAATGCTTGCTGTTATCAAATCTATGGCTCTTCGTGTATAATGTCATTGATGAAATATCTTTATTGTTGTTGACGTCTAAATGATTATCAGTGAGGTTCGCAAATGATGGTTGAACATCTTTGTGAATTACTATTAAGAAGAAATAAATGTTGATCTTCAAAATGGAAGTGATAGCATTCCCCTAGGTAATGAATGTGATAGAATGAGTGAATGGTTCTATGATCTACGCGAGGTTGGAAAGTGGAGATAAATTGCCCCCTAGGCTTTATCTTTTGTAGTTTTTATCTCTTTTTTGTACTTGTTGCATGATTATCGTACTTACTTGACTTTGCTAGTTAGCTTATCTTTAATTTCATTACTTAGGAAAAACCACCACCCCCCATTTACTTGCTTTTATATGTGTATGTATATCTATATCTAGTCTAATATCCACCTTATATGTTTAAACCCTTACAAAGATCCCTCTTCTGCGTGGATGACCCTGATTTACCATTATCTACTTAGTTGTAGTCAGTAAGAATTTAGGGCTTATGATGAGAAGTCAAATGCATGTATTTTCCAAAGCATTTAACATCTCTTTTGTCATATTTTTGCTGTAAGATGCTATATTTAGGTAGGTTTACATGATACGGGGTTTAGATAGTCATTTTTGGTTTTTATGTCTAAATCCTTCATTTTGTAACATATGTTTAGTCTAATGGATTTTTGGTCCTTACAAGCATCTAGATTCCTTTTTTTGTAAGATTAATTTGTAGATTGCTCGTGAGCACTTAGAAGTGGTTTAGTGAAGTCCATTCAAAAGGATGGAAGAAGATGGAAGGCCACTCACAAAGTGATAGAAGATAAAGTGAAGAAAGGAGAGCAAAGAAAGGGGTGAAGAATGATCTATGTTTTGAAGCAGAGTTCCTAGAAATTTCCGAGAAGAATCAGCCTCCAATGGTGATACCATTGGATTTATCTTCTCTAGTACTATAAAATAGACTACAAGAAATCCCAAAATGGATCAACGGTTCACCCGTGGGAAGCAAAACAAGAAGCCCAGGTGAGGCAATTTCTAAATTTTTGGGTTGAAACCTCCGCAGCCAGGGCGACGCCATTTCCGCCTGGGCGGGAGCCTGCTGCATTTTTTGGTTTTTCTTGACCAAATAAGACTATAAATAGTCCCCCCCCCCCCTCCTCCCCATTTGCCCAAGCCCAACTTGGGGTCTCCAAAACCCTAGTTTTTCATCATTTTCTTCCATTTCTTCTTCTTCTTTGTGAATCTTTGTTCTATGTTATGGATTTTGATTATCTAGCTTAGTTTTGTACTTGGGAGCAATCGATTGAGACTTCTTTTCTAATGTCTTGAGAATCATTTCTATCTATATGCTGCTTTCTCTATTGTGCATTTATTGAGCTTTGAATGTGGATTGTTAATGGCATTAATGTTGTTGGAAGTTTGAGTATATGAATTGCTTGTATGATTGCTTGTTAGGGTTGGAAAAAAGTAGCTAATTTTCCCCTCTTTTAATGTGGAATCCAAGAGCATGAGTAAGAGCTTCTAAATGATGTTGATGTGTTAATAATTGCTAGATGAATGTTATGATGTTGAACTCGTTGTCATGTTTTTTTTAGGTAGCAAATGAGATAAGTCCATGAATGTCGATCGTTCTTGACTAATCTTGTGTAAATGCATGAATTGGTTAAATGCTTAGACACAGTGTAGTGTTTATAAGTGTTTCCAAGCTTGTTGATTCTTCGTGCTCAATGCCATCAATGGGATACGTTTAGTCATGTTTCGATTAAGGGAGTCATTGGTGGGGTATGATAAAAGATGTCGAATTCACTCTTGAAAACTACTGTCTAAGAAGGATAAGATTTATCTTCACAACAAGTAGTTAAAGAAATTAATAGATTGGTTCACTCGTTCTTGAAGCTTTTGTTATTTAGCATCAATGTGTTCTTAATGCTATGTTTTACTTCATTTATGCCATGAGGTGTTTGAGAATAGGAAGTGTTTGTATGAATAACGTGTTTGAGTGTTAGGAAAGTGACAAATTCCTTGGCTCTTTGGCATGAAAATCCAAGAACATAGACTTAGAACTTCTCGTGCATAATGTGTTGCGATTCTTGCTAGATAAGTATGTTAATGTGGATTGTTCTCATATTTATCCTATAGATGCAATGAAAGGTTGAATCATGAATGTGGTTTGTTCTAGGTTTAGCCTAATGAATGGTATGTTTGGTTAAATGGCTACGTCTTTGGTAGAAGGCTTGTTGTTATCAAATCTATGGTCCTTCGTGTGAAATGCCATTGATGAAATACCTCTATGGTGTGGTTTACTTAGAGTGATTGTCAACGAGATTTGTAATTGGTCGTTGTTTTTCTTTGCAAATTACTATTAAGAATGAATGAATGTTGATCTTCGAATGGAAAGTGATAACATTCCCCATAGGTAACAAATGTGATTGAATGAGTGAATGGTTCGATGACCTACATGAGGTTTGGAAGTGGATACCAACTGCCCCCAAGGCTTTATCTTTTGTAGTTTTTACCTGTTTTCTTAATTTGTTTTACGATTAGCATAGTTACTTAACTTTGCTAGTTATTTTGTCTTTTAATTTCATAACCTAGGAAAACCAACCAACCAAATATCTACTTGCTTTTATATATCTATATATATCTACTTCTAGCCTAATATAAACCTTATATGTTTAAACCCTTTAAAAAATCCCTCTTCTTCGTGGACGATCCCGATTTGCCACTATCTACTTAATTGTATTTAGTAAGCATAAAGGACTTATAAATTATAAATTTGAGAGGTACGGCGACAACCTCCGGCTTATAATATTAACTTTGAGAGGTACGACGATGACTTCCCAAATTTTGGCGCCGCTTCCGGGGAAGAGGCATTTATTTTTAAGTGTTTGTGCATATTTGGTTGCATATTAGCTAGTTGTTCTTATTTTCCACTTCTTTGTGATATTTATTTTTTGGAATAGTTATCACTTGAGTTCTTGGTAAAAAATATTTTCGAGAATCCTTGAAACATGATTCTAAATGTTTTAAATTCTTTTTTTAAGAATGGAACATTTAACAAGTAAGGTTTTGTAGGATTTGTCATTCTAACCATTATACTGAGTCTTGTTATCGGTTGAGAGAGAAGCACTATGAGGAGGAAAGAGCCATTGGTTTAAAAAAACAAAGGGTATTATGAAGAGTGCTACCAAGAGGTTGGAGTTGTTGGTTTTCAAGGGAAAGAAGCTCAAGAAAGGTATCCAGACCATGATTCTTACAATCTGGAGTGGAGCAGTAATCACAATTTGTGGTATGAGAATGAGCTAGAAAACCAAAAACACGAGCAATATCTTTGGCCTTCACCACCCTATACCATACCCCAAAATCAAGACCAAGAAGAAATTTCAAGTTTGACACATGAGGAAATCATGAATGCATAGCAAACTTGAGCAAATAGTCCAAGACTAATAAGGAATCGGAAATACAAATCCCCTCTAATCGTGAGGCTTTGGAGGGGCATGTGAGAAATATGATGGAAGTGATGATCCGAATGGAAGCTCATTATTCTTAAGATACACCATCCCAAGTCAAACTCAAAGATACGATGGGTGAGGTCAACTTGAGAAATGAGTTCGACTTCAAAGGGGATAAGGAGTCAGTTTTTGAAGACAAAGAAGTTAAGGAACTGGTGGTGCTACATCCATTTCCATCATCACCCCTACCCCCACCAAATGAATCAACTTCACCACTTTTGGTATTCTTGAAGGAGAAAATAGAGGAGCCAAATGACTATCCCATGTCTCCTAACCACCCAACTCCTTTAAGATCAACTCAACCTCCACAAAACTTTCTTCTTGAAATTTTTGTACCCCCACCTCTCTACTTTTGAATGTTCATGGTGAAGGGGTTCAAGCCTTCGCCATATGGATAACAATGGGGTTGTACCGATGACCTTAAACATACAGAGCTAAGTCGTGCCGACGACATAAATAAATTTAGCTTTCATTTTTGTTTTTGTTGATTATTTTTTGTTACTTTGTCTTGCTCTTGTCACGGTGTGTTTTTCCATTAATTTTGTAACAAAGTGAAGTTCATTGCATTAGATGAGGATGAAGGAATGAGATTCATGAGAAAGGGAAGAAAGCTTGGAATGTTGGTAAGAAATTTCTTATAAGCGCTGGGAAACCCTGTCTGTTGTGAGTTGCGACATAGATGTCGCAAGTCATGACGAACAGGGGAAGATTATAACTTCCCAGTTCAAACTTTTCCCGAGTCGCGATAATGGGTTCATGAGTCACGACCAAATCAAAAAAAATTCTGAAATTTTGAGCTCACAGCCCAAACTTTTTTTAAGTCACAATTGTCGCCCATCATGACACGACATTGTGAGTTGCAAAATAAGGCTAACTTTTTGGCTCCTTTGACCTAGACGTCACTAGTCACAACACTTTCATCGTAGGTCACAACACCTAGCTAGAATACTGCATAATTCTTCCTTCTAATCCACGAAATACTCCCAAGAACCACCACACCTCCATTCATTCCCCCACCATCTTACATATATAGACATATGATTATTCTTGCATCTTTATAGTACCTTTGCTGATTGTAGTGTGTCAACTACATCATTGTGACTATGATTGCTATATTCTATAATGATGCTCGGATATTTGTCGATATATGTTAGATACTTTTATTGGATAGTTTCATAGTTGTGATTGCATGATGGATTGGTTTTTCTTTGAGAATACTATGGTTATTAACTTTTGATGCTAAACCTAGTATTACCAATCCCTATGTACTTGTGATTTTGATGTTGTTCTCTGTGATGTTAGTTCTTGATCAAATGGCACCAAAGAGACAATGTGTTGCTCGAGGGATGAGTTATTCTACGACACTTTTACCTCCCCATCTGGCTCTGAAACCAATTTCGGAACCAATTCCACACAAACACATGGGATTGTGTCGTACCACCAGCGAGTATGCAAAGAAATGAGAGTCACTTTACCCCTTACTTTGAATTTGATCGCCTTTTGCCTTCTATGTTCACATTGAGGGCAATGTAATGGTTTAAGTGTGGGGAGGGATTAAATGATTCACATGCATGTAAACTTGATCTTGAATGCTTTTTGTTACTTTTGATTGGAAAAATAAGAGAAACGTGGAGAAAAATTTGAAAAATTGAAAATTTTGAAAATAGAAATGAAAAAGGAAAATATATATATATATATATATATATAAAGAAAATCAGCTAAGTTGAAAACCCGAGAGAGCAACTCAAGCAACATTGAGTGCCGGATAGGTCAAAAACTCAAAAGGGTGGCCTTGGTAAAAATGAGAGGCTAAATGTGGGCGAAGTGTGAACCAAAATAAAAATGATGTGTGGTTAAGATGAAAACCAGAAGAGGTTCCAAGGAAAAATGAGAGAAAAGAAAAAGAAAATGAAAAAATTTGGTTACTTTTCTACTCATTTGTCGGCGGTGGAGTCATAAGGTTGCGGTTGATATATGGATAGATCATGTAGCCATTGGAATTTGTGATTGATGCGTCTTCGACCACCGATCGGTTCGTGGGCTTGGGTTCTCGAAGACCCGATCGGTTCGTGGGCTTGGGTTCTACTCGAATTAAACTGCAATTAGACTGTCCCTAGGGTTCCAGGGGTCAGCACTCTGATGCCTAAGTCCGTCCAAGCATCCAAATATGGTCAAGACAGAATGAATCATAAGTAAATGCATACCTTGTATTTATACTTCATGTCCTAAATAACGTTCTCCTTAATTAACGCCCGTAATTACCCACGAATGCGGTAATTAAGTAGAGTATTAAATATTCCCCTAATTGGGCTGTTATACCTTCGGCCCAATGGCCTTATTAGGCTTAATCTCTATCAAGAGCCCCCAGAAAAGCAGGTTCTCGGCCTTAGAAAGCTGGAACGCCACGATGGTCTTCGAGGTCTCGAATGCATGGGACAGTTCAAGAACTTTGAAGACTCGAAATGAACATTGCACTTCGTTGCTCCTGCCTTCGAGGGTGAGAACATGTTTTTCTAATCAACTCTGTCGTTTAGGATTCCAAAAGGTCAAGCGCATGCTGTACAATCGCGCATGTCACTGCTTCCCAAACAACGCGTTGTCAGAAGACAAAGAAGCGATATCATCTTTCCATAACTTTATATTTCCAAGGTAGTAATAATTACCCGTCACTTCAGCCCCCATAATTACCTTCCATCCGCTCTTCATTATTCACTTTTCTCGTTTGCAAGCATCTTCTTACAAGCATTCTTTCTGTATTTTTCACTCAAGCGATCCAATTTCCATCACCTTTCCCAGAAAATCAGTAAGTTCTTTTATCCCTACTCTCATTCTAATATTTTCATTTCCTGCCCTTTCAATCATGGCCCGCTCCGATGAGAGTTCCATTTTCGAGGAACTTTTCGATGAAATTAGGGTAGGCGAGACAGGAGTAAGTACACCAGAGAGAACCGTTAACGACCCAGGATGTACTCACTCTGAAGAACTTGAGTACAATTCAGATGTTGAAGATGGCGTATCCAATCAAATTGCTAACAGTCCAGGGGAAGAGAGGATTTTCCCCATAATTGATAAACTGTGTAATCGGGATTAATGTAGTCGCCGAAAAATAACTGGAGAGGTGACTGGTGGCGCCGTCCGCCGTTAGAGAGAGGTGAGAGGATGATTCTTATCTAGAATGCTTCCACTTCACTGTTAAGAACTTAAAACCAAAGACGATTGTTTCTTGGACGAGATCTTGTAAGAAACAAATTTTTTATAAAAGAGATCTTGTAAGAAAAG
The DNA here is from genome assembly GCA_037428765.1 of Rubia yunnanensis. NCBI lineage: Eukaryota > Viridiplantae > Streptophyta > Magnoliopsida > Gentianales > Rubiaceae > Rubia > Rubia yunnanensis. The sequence continues at coordinate 87,970,133 of CM075068.1, forward strand.
GGCTAAATTTATGAAACAAAAATTATGAAAACAGTTCTTCTCTTTTCATTTCTTTCACTTGTGTCTACTTTCTTCTTTCCTTAAAGTAATTTTTCGAAGGAAACAAAACACACCTTCGCAAGTCCTAGTAATGAGTTATAAGATTATGAACTGCTGAGCCTGATCATTTGCAGTAAACTACAGAGTAGACAGTTGCATTGGCCTTCAGTTCTACTATGCTCTAGCAAAAACAGGCAAAAACAACTTGCGCATAGATAATTCGGCCAAGACTAATTTCCGTACAAATAGGATGGATGGTGTTGACCAGGAACAGCAGGAGGGGCAGCGCCACCAGGAACCCCGGAGCCGCTGACATGATATGTCTTGTTCTCAACAACAGCATCAGCAAACTGATATAGATCAGAACCCGTGCCCTGGCTTGCTCCTCCTACAGTTGGGTTGGAAGGCAGACCCGGAAATTCTTCCAAAGACACCGATGGCCGGTACAAATTAGCAAGTCTGTAAACTGGGGGTTGCCCGGTATGGGCCCCGTATCGTTCACCAGAGGATGCATCATAGACTGGAGGTTGTCCGGAATGGGCCCCGTATCGCTCACCATAGGATGCATCATAGACCAGGGGTTGTCTGGTATGGGCCCTGTGTTGTTCACCATAAGATGCATCATAGACTGGAGGTTGTCCGTTATGGGCCCCGTGTCGTTCACCATAGGATGCATCTCTATGCAATCCATAATGCTGGCCTCCATAGTCATCAGATTGGTCAGCTGGATCAGCTACAGCTTCACCATAAATTCTGGGGTAAGTAGCACCATTTGGTGGTAGTCGACCACTCACTCCGGCTCCATGCATTAGAGGCGGTGAAGCTAAAGATCTGATTGGATGACCATGGACACTGTCCATATATCTCCTCTGGTTGTCATAATGGGCAGCTAGCTGATGATCATGCAGTCCCTGGTGATCAACATAACGACTGCGTTTCAGTTCTTGGTTTCTGAGAATGTGAGGCATAGTTTCATCAGCTTTTCTTTTGAAAACCATTTGATCTCTTATTTTCTTTTCGAACTCAGCATTATCTTTCTCCAAGGTTTTGATCATCTTGTTGATTTGCCATCCTGGTAGAAACTTTGAGGAGTCAATGTTGTGGCTTTCCAAGCACTTGGAAACAGATAGCAGGGTAGATAAATGCTTCTTGTTTGCCTCATGCTGCAAAAGTAGGAAACTTGCACAGTTCAGATGATAAAATAAAAACAGAAAGATCCGAAGAGATCTCGACAACAAACAGAGTTACAGAACCCACTACAGCAGTTAATGAGCCTTGGGAAAATCTTTTGCTTTTTTTCCAAGCTTCCTTGCTTTCTCGCAAGAAAGAAGCAATTATTTTTTGAGGAGAAAACTTATCCTCAAACCCAAGAGTGTACACGATATTAGCAGCGTTAATAGCCATCTTCATCTTCAATGTTGACTCTATCACCTCTGAAACAGATAAAATCTGATTAATATCCAACCAAAAACCTTTAAACTAGATTAAGAACATGTGAACATCCAACATAAGAAACCATACACTTTAAGCAGACAGACATATTGAAAATACACTTACAAAATTCAGAGCAGTGAAAAGGTAGAAGATATACAGAGAGAGAAATGAAGAAAAGAAATGTATAAAGAAGCCAATGATGAAATAAGACCTCGTCTAGAGTAAGCAAACCGAGCAGAAACCATATTTCTAGGAAAAGCAGAAATCATCTCCGGATGGGGCATAATGAGAGGGAAAAGCACAGTGATCGCATAACAAAAGATTGTAGAAATGCCTATAATGCCTCCAAAACAAAGCCATCTAACATATAGAGCCATCTAGCATAAACTATAAAAGATGTCAAAAGCAGCAGAAAGCAAAATCCAACAAGTTAAGAGGAAGTGTGTGAGGGACTTTTTGCTGTATACGTCTGAGCTGAACCCAGAAATGCAGGTATCATCCCGTGAGCGTTTCACAGGAGACAGTTACAAGTCGAGAGGCTAAAGCTCAAGCTACAATCATTGGTTAAAGTCTGCTGGAGCCTAATGATTGAAGGTAATAATGATCTCAGAATGAGAGTGGGCCTTGGCGCAACAGAAGGCTGCTCCTTTGTGACACTGGCTGTCATGGGTTTAAATCCCAAAATTTTATTTTTAAAATGTAAGCTTAAGGTCGCACAGAACACAATGCCCTCTAACATGATTTCAGAATCTTTAGTGCATTAACTTCCACGTCCGTAATGATACCCCTTTGACGGCCACTAATTACGAAAGGCGCAAACATAAGAAGCTTCAGGCAATAAATGGAGACAAGATTGGCCTAAATTTTAACCCGAGGTAAACTGATAAGGCAAAATAGAGCACCACCTAATTGTAAATCCTAGAACATTTCAATTCCTTCCAAGTGACAACAAATTCTCGTGCAACCTGTTTCATCAATATTTGTTCATTAAAAGATTTTAATGAACAAATGGATTACTCTTCCCTAGACAGATTTCATAATCACATTCTCAGCCACATGTAGTTTAGCCCATCAGTTTTGTAAGACAACACAAAGAGGTTACACCTTAACAACATACAACACAACCTATGAAACAAAACCCATAAACATCCAAACACACAAAAAAATAGCACAAATCAGAGCATAAGCAAACGATGATGCAAAATAGTTCAAAACACCGAGTAACAATGAGGAAAAAATAAGACCTGAAATCTTTGCCACAAGAACACTAGACTTCTTCAAAACACCCGATATCTCCTTCACATTACCAGCCTGGATCAAATCCTTGTAATCCTGATATTTAAATTTCTGCGTAGTCCCGAAACAGCCAACAAACATCAACAGCCCCCGCGCATCAATCACGCTACACGTATGCAAACCTCCCTCATTGATCAGCCTCTTCTTCCACTGCAAAGCTGCCTTCTCCGCCTCTTCTTTCACCTCCTCATCAGTCTTTTCGACATCAAATTGTGCTAACAAGTAGCACTCCATTGTCAGCACAGAGGCCTCCCGGGCAGAAACCATGGGAGAACCGGCAGTGTAGGCCTTGCTTCCCTGCAGAAAGAACCTCCCAATGCAATCAAAAACCAATTTCGAGGGGTTTTCCGCGAGTTTCAGCGCCCCCGGTACTTCCTCCCGGAGCTTACCCGCTTCGCCGAGGTTCGCAATTATGTACTTCCGGAGGTTGCGGCTGCACATGGTCAGGCAGAATACCTCGAGCTCGGAATGTTTAGGGTACAATGGTGAGTTCAATTGGGAATCGATAGCGGATTCTACGAAGCTAATATGGGCCTGAAGGTCGTCGTAGCAGTTGTAGAAGGCGGTGAGTGCGGCGGTGAGGTGGCGGAGCTCATTGATGGCGTCGATGAAGCCCGGGACTGGTGGAGGAGAGAGCGCGACGGCGGCGATCGGCGGTTGCGGAGGTGGTGGCGTGGGGTCGCGTGCAACCTTGACAGCCCCCGGGGACGGGGTTGCTACGGCCATTTGCTCCATCGGAATTTTGGCGAAATACCAAGTAAGAAGTAACACTGTTGTTCTATTATGCTAAATCATCAAACCCTTTATTTCGTGCCCCTTTGTGGATTGTTATATTAGTGCAAATTTATTCCTCCCTTTCAGTGCACATGTAACTCTAATTTCATCGAAGATTTTGATTAATTTTAGTTAAAGCTGATCGAAACTAAAAAGATCAAAATATTCCTTGAATTAAAAAGTTTTAAAAATTCTTCCACTCGAACTCTTCATCTTCATCTTCGAGCAAATTCCCTCCTCTAACTTTTCACAAAATTGGAAAAGAAAAGGGGGAAAAAATGGCATCTCCCTTAAGAGGTTGACTTTGGGTGATCCTTTCACTTCTTCCCTCTAACTGGACTCCTATAGGTTGGAGGTTCTCGAAATCCACCATCAAAGGTTGTCAATCAAAAGTTGTCGCAAAATTTAAGTGAAAGTTGTCGTTGGATTTCTTAAGGAAAAAAATCAGAGGGTGAGCGACGATATCATAGGTTTAAGCGGAGGTTTCTTTGCACCTGAAGTTTGAGCGATAGATTTTGCGAGGACTAAATTGGAGGGTGAGCAACGAAATCAATGAGAAGAAATGAGCTAAACCTGATTGCCGCACTGCCATGTTACCACATTGCACCACCATCGTCTGCGCATTGCACCACCGTCACCGCGACTCACCGAATGTTGTCTTCATTACATCACACTTTCTATGAACGCTGACGAACATAGGTCATTATCTTCTTGAGACTGTGGATTTCCAACGGTGGTGATACCATTGAGCTGACGGAGATTTGAAGTTACGGTAGTTCTAGTGATGAAGGAAAAGTGTAGAGATTTGTGGGTTTTTTTAGCACTGCGGAAGAAGTCGTCATTTTTTGTGTTGCTCACTCTTTTCCTCTCTCTTCACTATCGATGAAAATGGAATCGGAGATCAGCGAGATTTTCTCCGTTTAGGTGGTGCAATGGGTGGTGGTTAGGTGGTGGGTAGGTGGTTTTGTGTGGTGGTGGTATGGTGGTTAGATAGCGGTAGGTAGTGGTTAGGTGCTTTTGTATGATGGTGGTGTGGTGTTGGGTGGTGGTGTTGGGTGGTAGTGTTGGGTGGTGGTGTTGAGTGGTGTTGGGTGGTGGTGTTGAGTGGTGTTGGGTGGTGGTGTTGAGTGGTGATGGTGGTTGAAATTAACCATAATATAAGAGTATTTATATCATTTACTTAAAAAATTCACCAGAAATTTGACAGTCAATGCCTATCTTCCATGAGAGGATTATGAGTTTTTTATTCAACGAAAAACTAGGATAGGACCATATCTGCCTAAAAAAGTCTAGTGGTTCTACCATTTTTTCCTCATTCAAAAAAGCTGAACCCCAATTTTATATTTTATAATGCAGGCACACCTCTAAATTCATTTATTTTTCAAAATAGAGATTTAAAATTAATTTTAAAATATATGCTTCAATTGTAATAGATACCTTTTCTTTTAAAAATAATTTCAATAGATACCTTAATTTTATACCAAATGATATTCCATCCGTCCCAGGGAATCTGCGAAGAGAGAAATCTTTGCTCAAAATTTCCCCTGGGGCCCACACCAATGCGAGACCCACCCCTCCCCCTCTGCCCCCTGTGTTTCGCTTAACAAAAAAGGACAAGGAGAAAAGTAAAATAAGGAGGGATAAATTTTCCCCCCTTTTTCATTAATATGGGCCCTTTCCGCCCTATTCTTTGCTAGCAAGGCGCCAAAACTCTTTTCAAGGTACTGTTCACAAGATTTACAACCACAAAATTTCAAAAATCGAACTGAAAACCTACATATAAATACAACCATTCACTTTACATTTAATGCTCTAAAATTTGAAATTCTATGCTCTAACTTCATCTTCTTTCTGCAAAAACCCCAACCCCAAAACTTTTGGGTTTGTTAGGGAACCCTTATGATGGTATTTACACGAAATCGAGCTGTCCCGAGCCCCGAAGGTGCTGGTTGCTCTCTGTTTTGTGCTTCTTCCCATTCCTCTTTGGATTTTTTTTAAAGAAGGGTCGATGCAGAAGAATCTCACGAATGAAGAAAAGCAGCATTTGGGAGAGTTTTTGTTGGCACAAAAATAGGATGCTTCAGCATTCGAAGAGGTTGGAGGCAGTAACCATCTTCGATTGTAGCATAAGAACAGTGAGAACAATTTGAACCCTTACTTGAGCTTAAATGGCACAAGGGCGACAACTTGACTTGCGTCATCGGATGATGGGGCACCCTTCGCATAATAAGAAAGATATTGACCTCGATGCTTTGAGGCCATTTCTTGCAATTCAAAGATGCACAATAAGAGGTACTGCAACAACTCTACACATAGAGAAGAGCACTGTTCAAGGAGCAGTGGCATCGAAGATGATCATAAGTTCGATATGCTCTGCAACCTTCTCGACTCAGCTAGCTTTTAGTTCTTTGCTATGGGAAGCTCAGCTAGGAAGAAGAGGGTTCAGTCCATCCGAGATGCTTTCCAGAAGCTCCCTTTAGAGAAAAGAGAAGAACTCTTGGCAATAGGAAACAATGAAAGCAAGAAGAAATCGGATAAGATAGCTACTGAATCTCCGATTCTGGATCAGATGCAGCAAGAGGAGGAAGGGGAATGCTCAACCCCCCCTCCAAAACCCACCAACCAGATCGTTACTACTCCTCCTTCGACCCACCACCCACAGAACCCCCCTTTAGCTGAAGAGCAAGCCCTACCTACAGATGGGGACAACCCAACAAGGCCCTCATGGTCTGATTTGTTCAAAGAGAGAACACATGGGATGCAGTTTTATACCCCGGACGAGGTTGATGGTGTGAAGATGGGCAAGATTCCAAAGAGCTGTGTTGAGGAAAGCTCCCAACAGTGGAATACCACTCTGATTTGCAGTGTGCTTGGCAATCACCCTCCTCTTCATGTCATGGATAGTTTCTTTAGGAAGGTATGGCGGCAGTTCCCTATACTAAAGGTATGGTCTATCTCCCCAGGTGTTTTCATGGTTAAATTCAGAGACATTTCTGCTAGAGACCTTATTCTTGCTAGAGGTGTGCTAATGTTTGAAAACAAGCCTGTCCTAGTACTCCCTTGGACAAAGAACTTTCAGAATATAACCCCCTCAAAAGTCCCTGTATGGATACAGCTACCAGGTTTGAATCCTGTGTATTGGACCCCAGAAATCTTGAGTAGAATATTGAGCCCCCTGGGAAAGCCTTTAATGGTTGACACTGCCACTCACAACAGGGATAGGTTGTCTTATGCTAGGGTGAAAATTGAAGTGGAAATTATGAAGGAACTGCCTACACAGGTTGAATTCATTGATGAATGTGATGTAGTTCAGAAACAGGCAGTTGAGTTTGAATGGAAGCCAATTCAATGCACACACTGTAAGATGTTGGGGCATGAAGTCAAAACCTGCAAAAAGCTACATCCTGAACCTGCTCCATCAAGAAACAATGCTCAAAGACCTAACCATTATTATAGGCCCCCTGAGAAGGTGTATAGGCCTAAACCAGCTAAACCAGTTGATCCAGCTCCAGAACACCTTCCTCATAATACTACTCCAAGGGCATTGTCACCAGTCCTCACCTCAGTTTCAATACACAAAGCAAAGTCACCAATTCAACCACCTGAATCTGAGACAGATCCTCCACATCTGGTCCTATCTCCTCACCAGGTACATTCTCCAAGCTCTACTGCTACCTCTAGTTCTTTCAGAGCCTTGCAATTTGGCTCTATGGACAACCCCCCTGATCCTATATGTTAGATACAAACATCCTTGTCTGGAATGTTAGAGGTGTAAATGGTAGCATTAGACAGAAACAAGTGCAACAGCTGTGTTTTGTAAATAAAGTAGGACTTCTATGTATGGTAGAGACTAAAGTCAGAGGGAAGAATGAAAATAAAGTTTGGGATGGAATTGGCCTGGGATGGCAGTTCCGCACAAATAACTCTTGCAATGATTGTGGTAGAATTATGCTAGGTTGGAGACATGATCTTCTGGATGTCAAGGTATTATCAATGGGGGAGCAGTGGATCCATATCTCCTGCTTTCACAAATCCTTGAACATGCTAAGCTACATTACATTCACCTATGGGGAAAATGAGACAAAATTGAGGTTACCTATGTGGAGTGAACTGAAAAGGATGTCAATCCAGGATAGTCCGTGGCTAATAGTAGGTGATTTCAACTCCCCCCTCTCCTTCACTGATAGAATTGGTGGTAATCCTGTACAACCAGATGAGATTGAAGATTTTAAGGACTGTGTGGAGTCACTGGATTTGACTGAAATGAAAACTTTTGGCCCCTCATTCACTTGGAGCAACAGGCAGAATGCATCCAAGAGGATATTCAGTAAGATAGATAGAGCACTTGTGAACCAAAAATGGCTGGAGCAGCTACATGATTCAAAGTGCAAGGTACTAATGGAAGGGCAGTCTGATCATACCCCTCTCCTACTACAGCTTTCCACTCAAAGGCAGCAAGTGAGAAAGCCCTTTAAGTTCTACAATATGTGGAGCCTATCCCCTAAATTCTTGCCCATTATAGAGACACTGTGGAAGCCCAACCCAGTATCCTCTCTCATGGACCTCTACTATAACCTCTCCTGTCTTCAATCACCCCTGCTGGCACTAAACAAAAAGGAGTTCAGTGACATCCAAAAGAGGTCACTTCTCATTTCTGAGGAACTCCTACAGGCACAGACAGCACTTCACTCTGATCCCCTGAATGAGACGCTGCAACAACATGAAAAGAGGATAAGATCACAGGCTGCTGGTATATTTGAGGCTGAAGCTCAATTCCTCAGGCAGAGAACAAAAGCCACCTGGTTATTAAAGGGAGACAGACCTACAAAAGTCTTTTATGACTATCTTAAAGCCAGGCAATTCAAAAACCATATTCTGTGTTTATACAAGGACAACATCCTCCTGGAATCCCCAACACTGATAGAGAGCCACCTAGTTGAATTCTTCTCTAGTCAACTAGGCAGAAGCATACCACCCCCCAGTCAGATCACTCCAGAAGTTATCTCCCAAGGCCCTGTGCTCTCTCACCATCACCAGTTGATCTTGATCAAATCTATCACAGCAGAGGAAATCCAAGCTGCATTAAATGCCATACCTGATAGTAAAAGTCCTGGTTATGATGGCTACTCCAGCCATTTCTTCAAACAAACATGGCATATCATTGGCCATGGTGTGGTTCAGGCCATTCAAGATTTCTTTGAGGGGGGCAAGCTTCCACAACAGTTTAATAAAACTGTAATCACACTGCTGCCTAAGAAGGAGAATCCTCAAACTGCATCTGATTTCAGACCAATATCCTGCTGCTCAGTACTCTACAAAATCATAGCCAAGGTCCTTTGTTCTAGACTGGCCAGAGTTCTTCCTTCTGTAATCGGTTTAAACCAGGGGGCATTCATCAAAGATAGACTCATCTCACATAACATCCAGCTTACTCAGGAACTCCTCCTCTCCTACAATTGGAAATATGCCAGCATGAAGAGCTGCTTCTTCAAAGTAGATATCCAAAAGGCCTTCGACAACTTGGAGTGGTCCTTTTTGCTTGAACTCTTAGCGGCTTTCAAATTCCCTACAACATTCATCAACTGGATCAGGACGTGCCTAGAGAGTGCCTCATTCAGTTTGTCACTAAATGGAGGCTACACCGATCATTTTCCAGCAAGGAGGGGGGTGAAGCAAGGTGATCCACTCTCTCCCCTCTTATTTGTCCTTTCCATGGAGTTTTTTTCTAGACTGTTATCTCTGGCTTTCAAGAAGAAACTGATCGACTATCACACTAAGTGTAGGCCACTGAAACTGCAATGCTTACTTTTTGCTGATGATCTTCTCATCTTCTCCAAGGCAAACCAGAAATCTATCCGGGGGATTTTAAATGTTCTGACTGAATTCAAAGCTGTTTCAGGACTATCAATCAATACAGCAAAATCCCAAGTATTTCTCTCTAGGATGGATGCTCCTGAGGCTGACTCCCTTCTCTCCTTAATGGAAATTCAAAGGGGATATCTCCCTGTCTCTTATTTAGGCCTCCCTTTATCTGGCCTGAAATGGAACTCAGCAGATTGTCAACAACTGCTTGCTAAGCTCAGAACCAAATTGATCAAATGGAGAGGGAAAACTCTATCCTACGCTGGCAAGTTGGAGCTTATAAATACAGTCTTGTTCAGCATCACGTGTTACTGGATCAGTGCTTTTAAACTGCCTGTTTCCATCTATGATGAAATCAAATCTATCTGTAGGGATTATCTCTGGGGGATCACAGATGGAAAAGGCCTTTATCCTGTGGCTTGGGAAACTTTGTGTCTCACTAGGGACTACGGTGGTGCAGGGTTAAGAGATCCAGCATTATGGGGCCAGGCTTTGTTGTGTAGGCAACTTTGGAATATTCAGAGTGACCAGGAGAACCTGTGGGTCAAATGGGTGCAAGAATTTTATTTAAAAGGCAGAACCCTCAAGTCAGCCATCTCTCCTTCTCACTGCAGCAATGCATGGACAGTGCTCATGAACTTGAAGACTAAAGTCATAGACTTCCTTCACCTCTGTCTCAATTCAAAAGGGAAATTCCAGGTTTCTAAGGCCTACAATTTTCTGCTAGGCCAGAGGACAACAACAGCTTTTACAAAGACCATTTGGAGCAAGAAGATCCTTCCCAAACACTCTTTCTTCCTTTGGAGATTAGCACTGGGCAGGTTATCTTCAGCTGACAGGCTGCACCATCTTGGCATCTCCATCTCCTCCTCATCTTGTTGTTTCTGCCATCAGCAACAAGAGACAGTGCAACACTTGTTCATTGCATGCCCCTATTCTCAGCAAGTTTTCCAAGCTTTGCATCTTCCTGCCCCCAGAGACTTGAGACATCTGAAACAGCTGCTCTTCATCTGGCAAGCTAGGAGGAACAAACGTATTTTCCCCCTCTTGGTCTCATGCCTTTACCACCTATGGAACGAGAGGAACAAGAGGATATTTGAAAACAAACTCCTGCCAGCTCAACAGCTTAGTTTTTGTATAGACTCTGATTTTAGCCTGTGGTCCTGATATTTGTTGTACAAGCTGTGCTTTTTTGTTATAGAACCCCTGCTCTCTGCTGCTAGACAGGGGGTTATTGATATTTAATTTTAGGTGCTTCATAGGGCTGGAGCAGAAAGCTGTAACTAGTTCTTTTGTTTTGCGATGAAATGAAATCCATATTGTTCATCGAAAAAAAAAGTCATACTAATGGCATAAAACAAACTATCATCGAACACAACAGGGTAACACGTATGAATTTTGTTTTATCAAAGCTGGATGCACAACTTAGATTCACATCGATGGACCACATCATTCATATTGATGAGAAATGGTTCTATTTAAGCCAACCAATAGTGAGGTACTTGTTGGCCCCAGATGAACCAAAGCATGTAAACACAAGTTAATGTTTATTACGTGTAGTAAGTAGACCAATAGGGGGGAAGATGGTCAATTGTTATTTGATGGGAAATTTGGAATATGGCCATTTGTCCAAGGCCGTATTGCAAATAACAACAACAAAAATAGGCCAGTAGGGACAGTAGAAAAAGTTTCAGTACCAAAGATCACAAGTGATATCACGAGAGATAAAATCATCAATTATCCCCACAATCAAAGAAAAGTGGCTAGCACACATTTTGGGCAAGTTTATACACATTCAACAAGACAATGCAAGGCTACATATATTCAACCATGATATAGAATTCAGGGCAGTGGCCAAAAGTGATGGTTTTCCATAAACCTAGTCAGCCAACCGGCAAACTCACCCGACTGTAACATCCTAGACTTAGGTTTTTTCAATTCCATTCAATCCTTACAGCAAGAACATTCATCATCTAATGTGGATAAGTTAATGGTAGCAGTGCAATCAGCATATGATAGAGAAGATGCAACAACTTTGAACAAGGTGTTCATCACACATCAACAATTAATGATAGAAATCCTGAAAGCACGTGGGTCAAACAGGTACAAGATGGCTCACATGAACAAGGATAGGCACATAAGGGAAGGTACTCTACCAAGATCACTACAGGTAAGTGAAGAGGTGGTAAGGGACAGTGTTGAGCATTTAATCAACAAAAGGCCAATAGATGAAACTATCATTCCGTTGATGCATGCCCTAGGATATCAACCATGAATACACATGTACTGATCATTTTGGGGGTTGGTGAAATGACATATTTTTGTGAGCCAGGAAAATCCCACTTTTGGTGTGAAAAGGATGTTCCATGACCAACCCCGGTGAAATGTACATTTCAGTAATAACATTAACCTTTGTTTTAGTCAATGTGTATGATTAACAATTTATTTTATGCACCGATGTAGACAGTAAACCACAGTGGCGGCATACAACACGGAAGGCCCAAAATCAATCATCAAAACAGGGTGACACGTAACATAGGTAGGGAAGATGCATTCTAATTTCAAGCATGACACATCAGAAATGAAACACAGATTTCATTCTCACACATGACATAGACAGGGAAGATTAAATTTAAGGCAAGACACAACAAATAATAAGCACACATTTCATCGAGACCCTGCATCAAGCAAGGTCTCTCGCACATAACATGGGCAGGGAATATGCAGTCTGAATTTAGGCATGTCACTATAAAAGTGAATAACATAAATAAATCACAGATTTAATCAAGCCTCTGAAAAAAGAAGGGTCTTTCGCATATAATACATAAAGTGCACCAACATGCCTCATGCTTAATAAATGAACGAGTCAGGAACAATATCACTTAATTTGAAGATATCAATTTGTCTTCAGAACTTGAAATCACATGAGGGAAGATGCATAAGGGTTTTGTTCCCTTTTTTATGTTGTTTAATACCTTCAATCCGCATCACATTCATTGTCTAGGGAAGCATCATTCAAGGTCTGCATTTGCAAGCATATATAAAATACCCGTTAGCGAAAAAATTAAGCCAAAAGATCAACTGCAAATGGCAGATCACATAAACCCTAATAGGGGAAAAAGTGAGACTTGTCTTTTTTGGTCGTCTTAATCTTTCATTCTGCATCACCATAACCGACTAGGGAAGAAACGTTCAAGGATTACATTCGCAAAGTAAGATAAAACTGTAGTTAGTCACAAATTTATGTTAAAGATCCACTTTAAATCGTAAAACACAGAAATCCTAAATAGATGAAAATAGGACTTTTTTTACCGTCGTGGTAAACACAGAGCATATCTAGGGCTTTCCCCACCTCACATCACGCTCCTCCCTTATCCATGGAAACAAAATACAAAGCATGGTGTTGCTTCCATATAAGGTGTCCTCTAGGTTGTTTGGAGCACCAGAGTCACAGGGGAAGCGTGTCGCCTCGGCCACAAGGCCCAAGGTAGCATCGTCGGTGACTCTGTGGCTAGGGTTTAGCTCTCCACCCCCAAACTGTGGTCGTTGTCATGATTAAGAGAAAGAACATCAACATGCAAGTCGCCGGCAGGTGGTTTCATATCAACACTGTCTACGACACAAAATTCCATAGGATCTGGGACGGAGGAGCATTTACAGGGGTTAGGGACCGCTGCTTCCTTAAGGGTGGCATCAAGTCTCTATGTGGAGGTGGCATCACCCGCCTCCGTCTTGGGAACGTATTTTGACCTACTGTAAGTGTCAAAAATGTAGCACAAAGAACACCTCCGGCACGATTGACCAGTGGATAGGGTGGGAGATGACATGTAAACCCACAAATAAATACTGGGGACAAAGGATCTGTGAAAAACAAGCCTCAATCGTTGTGAAATTTAGGGAAGATGAAGATAACAAAGAACTAGGGTTTCAGATGAGAGAGAGAGAGAGAGAAGATGAATGAGTTGAGTGTGTTGAATGTGAGCAGGGAAAGCATTCAACACATATGAAGTGGATAGAAATTTTCAACTACCCAAGATGCATTGATTGGGCGAAAGAGTTGGTAGTGGAGAAGATAAGAATGACGTTAATTTTTGGATCTGAAATAGTTGAAGTAGTTTACAGATTAATGTGTTGAATATGTTTTGTTTTGGGTTAAGTGAGTTAGGGTTATAGTTTATTGGGTTAAGTGGGTTTAGTTGGGCTGAATTAGTTGTAAGTACGGGTAGGGTTAATTTAGGGATTTCAGGGCTTCTTTTTTTCCAAATAGGGTAAGGAAAAAAGGAGTGCAGATTTGTTTGGGACATCCATAAAAGGAAATTGTGCATATTCTCTTGGTACGGAGGGAGTATTTAAGTTTAGACGGTTATTAAATTAACATTAATTTATTAGTATATTAAACATTCATTTTCCCTAATCTAACTTTATCCCTTACAATTATGAAGAATGAAAGTAGGAAGCCCAAGTTGGAGCTAATAAGAGAATCTCCAATCTATCATTTACTGCTCTGACTTCTCCATATCCCTATTATCTCTCTAGGATCCTCCTAGTCATCTAAGATCTTTGAATATCTTCAAAACTTGAACAAGAACTAGCAGCTTGTTCCTCCTCTTTGAGTTTGAAATTTGAATTTGAAAGGCAAATTAAATGGCTGCAATCAAAGGAAATCAATCAAATATTCACAATCTCTTGATTGAAGGAATTGAAAAAATCATTTCCATGAAAAAGACTACATCAATCTCTATATATTGCAAGATCCAACACCCCCTGTACTCACCAAATTTACCTATCATAACCAAACCTGTCCTATCCTGCTTCTAAACCATGTGGATTCACTTGTTGCAGCAGACATGGGAGACGAGCTCATAGCCCAATACGAGAAAATCAACATCTCCGATGAAGCATCAAATAAACTCCTTGCCCCGGACTCTATCGACAAGGTGGAAAACCAGCCGAAGACATACCTCTTGGGTGCGAGATTATGAACCCAAAGTCTAGGCGTGTTACTGTATGATTTCCACCATGCTTAAGGCGTAAACTATGTCAAAAGCATGGAAGTGAAATGAAAATGTTGATGGCCACCATATGGGGGGTCAATTTGGCATTGTTTGAGTTCGAACAAATTGAGGACAGAACCAAGTACGAGCGGCTTCCAACCTTCTGCCAACTCTGTGGGTGCCTAGACCATGCGAAAACGGATTGCGAGAAGAAGGTTACTCAAAAAAAGGAACTCACTGATGCCAATGGGATATGGTAGGTGGCTGAGGTTTGAAAATGACCAACCTTATCTGCAACCAGGGTTAGGTGTTCTGTACCAAAGAAGGCAATAGGAAGCAAAAGAAAAACAAGTTCCGGCCACAATTTGGAGAACGGTGAACCGGAGCAATCAATGCTATAGGGCAAAAATTTGGGGAGTCGGACCCCCATCAAGGCTCCCAACAGCTCTCCACAAATATCACCTATGATAGGGCGTGATTGCAGCACCAACAACTATTACATCCCCTTTAAAGTGAAGGGTGTTGATTGTGACGAGACTTTCTCTGTAAATAAGGAAGGGAAATTAATTAGTAATGCTTATACACCGGCTAATAATGATTTATTTTTGGAAAATTAGAATCTCCAAGTGCAGGAAAAAAGCAAGGATGGCTAGGACTTTACCTTCATATCCGATGAAAGTGCTGCTCGATTCTGGGCAGGAGCGTTGGTGGCTACTAATAAATCACATCTGAAAATAACAAAGCTTCCAGCCGGAGACAAAGATGTGATTCGCTCCCTTGCAGCCCACCCAATTAATCTTCTTTGAAACGATGAACATTGTCCCCAAATGGAGGAGTTCGAATAGTATATCTGCAACCTGTACCTAAACCATCCACCACTGGGCTTTGGCAGTAAACCAACGGTGATTGGAATGTCTTCAGATGAACATAGAGACTCCATAATGCCCCTTGCCATCATGAATCATAGAGCTGACCAACCTTTGGTAACCAAACTTGATACCAAATGAAAGGTGCAGAAAGAAAAAAAACCCTGATTCCAGGAAATATGTTAGGGATTATGCACAAAGCAAGGAAGGAACCAATGGAAATTGAAACAAAACTCACAGGGGATTTGGGAAATGCTGGAAACACACCGGGGCAGGGGATTTTGCTCACTGGTCGTAGTCATGTTTACCGTACTCCTGGAAGGCGATGGCTAGGACAGGCTGAAGCAGCGCGTTTGAAGAAAATAAGGGTAATGATCTGTCTTTATTCATGACCCCAGGGTCCATTATATAGTAGTACAAAATGCCTATACAAGCTAGAAAAAAGAAACATAATCTAATTATAATTACAAGTGATATTTATATTCCTTAACACCCTCCCTCAAGTTGGAGCATGGGGATCAAAAATGCCCAATTTGCCAAGTAATGAATCAAACTGGTTACGTCCGAGAGCTTTGGTAAACAAGCCCGAAGGTTGATCTGTAGTGCGGATATGATGAGTAACTATAGTACCAGACTACAAAAGATCCCGGACAAAATGACAATCAACTTCAATATGCTTCGTACGTTCATGGAACACTGGATTTGCTTCAATATGAAGAGCAGATTGACTATCACAAAACAAATGCATAGGAGCAGTATGCGTCACCCCTAAGTTTTTCAGTAAAGACCTAAGCCATAACAACTCACAACAGATAACAACCATAGCACGATACTCGGCTTCAGCAGAAGACCGAGAAACTGTAGGTTGCTTCTTGGTCATCCAAGAAACCAGAGAATCACCAATCATCACAAAGTAACTGGAAAGAGAATGCCGAGTAATAGGGCCAGCAGCCCAATCAGAATCACAGTAAGCAGTCAACTGTAACACACTACAGGAAGAGAGAAATAAACCCTGACCAAGGTGGCCCTTCAAGTAGTGCAACACACGAACTGCAGCTTGCCAGTGAGAAACACAGGGGGACTTCATGAATTGAGCAAGTGTGTAAAACGAATAGCTAAGCTCAGAACATGTGATGGTAAGGTATATCAGGCGCTCAACCAGTCGCCTGTACTGCTTAGGATCATGGTAAAGCGGGCCATCAACACGCGCCAAATCGTGTTACTGCTCCATCGAAAAGTCAGTCGATTTAGAGGCAGACAAACTTGTATCAGATAAAATGTCCAAGGCATATTTCCTTTGCGAAAGAAACATCCCATCCGGTCTTCTAGCAATCTCTATGCCCAAGAAATACTTAAGTAAACTAAGATCTTTGATATGGAAACAAGAACCCAAGTATTTCTTGAACTGAGAGATAAGCGCAGAAGAGCTTCCAGCAATGACCAAATCATCCACATAAACCAGAACATGAAAAGAAATCGATCCACAGAAAAAGATAAACAAAGAGTATTCTGCCTTACTCTGAACAAAACCAAATGCTCGTAAAGCCTGAGCCAATTTGGCAAACCAATTTCTAGGAGCCTAGCGAAGACCGTAAAGAGATTTTTGAATGCGACATACCTGACCATGGGGCGCGGCATAGCCTTTGGGGGGCGCATAAAAACCTCTCCATGCAAATCACCATGCAGGAAAGCATTATGGACATCTATCTGATGCAGTTCCCAACCACAAATGACCGCAACAGATAAGAATAGGCGAACAAAACTCATCTTCGCAATAGGAGCAAATGTCTCAGTATAATCAATCCCTTCAACCTAGCGATTCCCGAGAACCACTAGGCGCGCCTTATGACGTCAATAGTACCATCTGACTTGAACTTCGTCTGGTAAACCCATTTACAACCAATTGCCTTCTTATCCAGAGGCAGAGGGGCCAAAGTCCAAGTCTGATTGCGCTCAAGCGCAGTAAGCTCTTCAGTCATCGCATCTCACCAATGAGCATGTTGTGATGCCTCAGAATAAGTGGTGGGATCTGCACTAGACAAACTGCACCCAAAAATCTAGAATGTATACTAGAAAAATTATCACAATTTACATAATCAGTAAGAGGATAGAGAACACTTGAGGATCGTGACGGTGCATGAGTGAGCGTAGCAGTTGGAGAGGGGTCTTCAGTAGTAAGAACACATGCGTAATCATCACAATCATAATCTTCCAAACAAGGAGGAGGTCGGCGAGCACAAATGCTCTGTTTTATAGGAGGCAACTCAGCGGCGGGAGGAGACGTCGGAACAACCGGTGAAATAAGTGGCGAAGCTGACAGAAGCAAACGGCTAGAAGAATTAGTCTGGGCCGAAGACACTGCATTGGGCAGTGGAGCAGAAGGAGTCACCGGAGCTAGTGGCATGTGAGGCGCATGATCACCAGTCGCCGGTGGCGTCCCAGGCGGTGCATCGTCAGGCCGGATTGTCAAGGGTTACCGGGGATCTGGGTCGTCAGAACCGGAGAAGTGGCCGACAGTATAGGTGCGGCGGCATCCAGCGGTAAGGGTACGATTATGGGCTACGGGACAAGAGCTGCGACAATCGGCGGCATAGGTTCGGCGACGGTCAACGGGACCGGTGGTGCTGCAATTTAGGCATGTGATGCCGGCGGTGAAGTGGTGGTGCCGCCGGGATCTACGAAAGAGGCTGATGTCGGAGTTGCTGCATATGGGAACTGGTCTTAAAAAAATCAGCATCCCGACTATTAAAGATGACTCGGGATTTCAGGTCAAAAAAGCGATAGCCTCTTATTCTAGCGGGATAACCAAGAAACAAACATCGCCGACTTCTTGGTGCAAACTTGTCGCAGTATCTGGGAACGTGAGCAGCAAAACACAAGCATCTAAATACCTTTAAAGATGAGTAATTTGGAGGTTGTCCATATATTATCTCAAAGGGAGTGCGACCATTGAGATGTTTCATCGGTGTCTGGTTAATCAGATAAGCAACAGTAAGAACACATTCCCCCCAAAACTCAATTGGAAAACTGGCTTGAAACCGTAAGGCACGTGCCATGTTGAGTAAATGGCAATGCTTTTGTTCAACTCTACCATTCTGCTGTGGTGTATCAACCATAGATGTCTCAAAAATGATCCCATATGCAACAAATTGAGATCTCAAAGGGAAAAATCCAGTCTCGTTGTCAGCCCGGACACGCAGTATAGTTTGACCCCATTGATTTTTTACCAGAGCACAAAATTCCAAAAATCTAGAAGTTACTTCTGACTTAGCCACTAATAAATAAACACAAACTGCTTGGGAATAATCATTAACTATTGTAAAAAAATAAAATGCACCACTAGAAGATGATGTTCTATAAGGGCCCCAAACATCACAATGTAATAATTCAAATAATGCAATAGCATTTGTAGAACTCAATGGAAAACTATGTCTAGTCTGTTTTTCTCTATAACATATAGAGCAATGTATAGTAGTATTATTTGTGCTAAAATCAAGAGTATGAATAGAAGACAACACCGTAGATGATGGATGACCAAAACGTTGATGCCATAAATCAGAGGAAGAAACCGAAGCAACTGTCGGAATAGACTGCAAGATATGAGGACGAATGCGAGTATCCAAGAGACAAAGCCAATAAACCCCCTATTGATGTTCACCCACGCCAATCACAGTCCTTGTACTGATTTTCTATAAAAGGCAATAATTTTCAGTAAACAAGGATAGACAATTTAAGGTAGATAACAATCTAGAGCATGATAATAAATTGCATCGCAAAGTAGGTATGTAGAGCACATGAGTAAGGGTGACATCACCAAAACAAATAGACCCATATTGTGTAGCAGACGACACAGATCTATCAGGCAGTATAACATTCACAGAATTGGTAGCAGTAGTAATATCAGTATGAGAATCCTTATCAACAGTCATGTGATATGAGGCTCCCGAATCAAGAATCCAGGGTAAATTAGACTTACCTGACCCATTGTCAGATAAAGAATGAAACTTATTAAATAAATGTATGGTCGTACTCCATTGGTCGTCGGACAGAGCAGGACCGAAATCAGATCGTGTAGGTAAGCCAGAGGAGGCGGCCACCGCAAACCCTTGCGGCGACGTCACTACGCCGGCAAAAAGAGACATAACACAATTTATTTATTGTGTTTAATAATCTCACCAATAAAATGTCGAGTAAAGCAGCCAAAAAAAAATGAAGGCGCGTGGTTACACACGCTGAGCAGGTGACCTCCGCATCCTTGTTTGGCTCGTGGTTACACTTGCTGAGGAAGACGCACCTTGCAGTGCGCGCGTGACAACACACACTGAGGTTGCACGCGTGAATCTCACGCGCGCCTTGGCTTCCAGGAGGCAACGAGATCCGGCCGGAGTTGCAGGCGAGCAACAGGCGAACGACGCAAATGGCAACCGCTTAAACGCCGTCGGAGGAGTACAGACCACGGCTGAGCAAACGCCGTCGAAGGAGGAGCAGACCGCGGCCGAGCGAACGTCATCGTCGAGGAGCAGACCGTGGCCGAGCAAACGCCGCTGGAGGAGTAGTAGATTGCAACCGCAACGAACGAACGAGGCAACAGACGAACCACGCAAATGGCAACCGCGCAAATGCCGTCGGAGGAGTAGCAGACGGTGGCTCAACGGAGGAGTGCTCGATGGAGCAGCGGACAAAGCAGGATTTTTTTTTCGGAAAGAGGAAAGCAAATAGAATCGGTGGCGCGTCACGCACGGACGATGACAACAATGTTTATGGAAAAATTTAAGATGGAAAATTTAGGTTCTTAGATTTCAGGATTTTAGTCTCTGATACCATAAAAAAAATAAGGATAATGATCTGTCTTTATTCATGACCTCGGGTTCGGTAGTACAAAATGCTTATACAAGCTAGAAAAAAATTTAATTATAATTACAAATAATATTTATATTGCGTTTTGGAGGAAATCCAACTCACTGAGACCGGTAAACATGTTTCCGGTGAACAGGTCGAGGAACTCCTATCCCCGGCAGTGAAGAGAAACTTGGCAGCGGCGCTCCAGCGATGATGGTGGCTGGAATTCCAGACTTCCTCGTAATGAGTCGCCGTTGAATCAAAACAGACACAATCTATCAGGCAGTGATGAAACTGACCTCGGCGGTAATCAAGATAAATAGACAACTTGGGCTGGTAAGCGGATGGCTATGGTGACCAATCACTACACGGCGGATTGCCCACCGGCGGTGAAAGCTCTGCTAACCGGAAAGCAGGGAATTGGCGGCGGACAGAAGAGCGGTATAAATGGTTAAGGCGAAGGCCCGAGCGGAGAAAGAAACCGGGGAGCGAGGGATCCGATTTTTCTAGAGGGGACGAAAACCTTCATGGTGGAGGTGGCCGGCGGCCGGCGAGCAGGCGGTGGAGCTGACGGGATTCCAGCACAAAATTCCATACAGCTTTGGTGAAAGCCAGGATCTGAATAAGTGTGGGACAAAGGCAAGACCAAGTGAAGTAATTGGTTCAAATATAGGCCAGTACTCTCCATCCCAGGCTCAGTTAACAATCTTTAAGAGAAAGCTAAACTTTGATGAAGGAAATTCTGAAGAAGGGTTGAAACAAGGAGCTAAGAGGAAGAAACAAGGAGCTAAGAGATCCGTTTACACTCCCGGAAGGGTTGATTTTTAATGTGGGCTCACCCGCATTTGGACCAGTGATGGCAACTGACAAGACCCAGTCCGGCCAAAGCCATAAGTCTACTAGGTTGGAAATGTCGAGGGCTGTCACATCCTCGTACAGTTAGACATTTCAAGGATATTTTTCACAAATTTTATCCTTTAATTTTTCTGTCTGAAACTAAGTGTAGCTATGATAAGCTCGTAGGAATAAGAGACTTTTTAGATTTGCATGGTATCTTTGTAGATGCTATTGGAAATTCAGGGGATCTAGCATTATTTTGGAATAAAGATCTAGAAGTTTCGGTTTTGGGATAGTCTTTAAATTTTTTTGACTTTACTGTAAAGGATCCACAATCTAATAAACTCCGGACTTGTACATGTGTTTATGGTGAGCCAGAACCCCAAAAGCGTCCACATTTCTGGCGGTAATTTCCCAACCTTTGCAATAACTCCAATTTATTGTGGTTGTGTATTCTGGATTTTAATGAAGTTCTGCACCAGAACGAATTTCAAAGTTCTGATCGACGACCACCACATCAAATTGATGATTTTTGGACATCACTTAACCATTGCAATCTTTCTGACATTGGTTATGAGGGTTACAAATATACTTGGTTCAGAAACTAGAAAAACCCTCGGACGGTGAAAGCTAGGTTGGATAGAGATGTAGCAACACAAGAATGGTTGAATATATTCCCTACAGTGAAGCTTAAAACCCTTTTTAGCCACCAATCCGACCATACGCCTATTTTCCTACACCTAGCAAACACAACACATGGATATATGCAAGGCCAACGATATAAACCATTTCACTTTGAAAATTACTTGATGCAATTCCCACAGTGTCAGGAGAGAGTATCAGAATGCTGGGATCCAACATCACCAGACTTTCCATCAGCCATTTCAAGATGCCAACACAGACTTCAATTATGGGCAAAGTCAGAATTCCATAACCAACACAAAAAGAAATAACATCTCTCAAATCAGCTTGAGAAGCTGCAGATAGGAGTTATAACAGATGAAATTCAAAAGGAAATGGCTTTTATTAAGTTCCTATTAGAAAAGCATTTGGATATAGAAAAAGCTAGATGGAAGCAGAAGGTAAAGCAGCACTGGCTAGAAAAAGGGGATAGAAACACGCGTTTTTTCCATTCTTTTGCTAAAAATTGCAAAAGCATAAACCATATTCATGGCTTGCTTGATAACCATGGTCAATGGTGTACAAATGAAAAAGATGTGGAAAATATTATCTCGGGACACTTCCAAAATCTATTCCCTATAATCATCAACCACCTTACTGATAAGGTCCCCTCCAAGGTTTCCTCGACAATGAATATTAGTTTAATAAGCCCATACACCCAGAGTGACATATATGCCGCCTTAAAGAACATGGCTCCAAATAAGTCATATGGTCCAGATGGAATGTCGTCATCCTTCTTTCAGAGATACTAGAAAATCGTAGGCCCTAAAGTTACTCACGAGGCTTCGCATTATTTGAATGAAGGAAAGCCTATGCATGATCTCAATGATACCACCATTGTATTAACCCCAAAGGTGCAGAAGCCAACTGAAATCTTGGAATTCAGGCCTATTAGTCCATGCAATGTGGTATATCGTATAATATCCAAATGCATAGCTAACAGATTAAAGGTTGTCTTGGATGAAGTAGTCTCCTTTCACCAAAGTTCTTTTGTCAAGAATCGACTGATCACATCATCATCGCCCATGAAGCTCACCATTATATTAAGAGGAAAACCATTGGGGCAAAGGGTCAAATGTCGATTAAAATTGACACGAGTAAAGATTTTGATGGGATTGAGTGGCATTTCTTGTTAAAAACATCTTTAAAAGATGGGTTTTGACCAATTATTCATTGACCTAATTGAAAAAATTTTAGCGGCAATTCGTTTCTCTCACATTGAATGGTAAATGCTTTGGGAGAGTCACACTCTCGCGGGGTTTAAGGCAATGAG
Source organism: Rubia yunnanensis (assembly GCA_037428765.1). NCBI lineage: Eukaryota > Viridiplantae > Streptophyta > Magnoliopsida > Gentianales > Rubiaceae > Rubia > Rubia yunnanensis. The sequence goes on from CM075068.1 coordinate 87,993,028, forward strand.
ACCCATTGTCACCATACATTTTTATCATCTGTAGTGAGGTCTTATCCCATCTGGTATAGGAAGAGATTAGACTCAGGAGGCTACATGGATTGAAGATCACAAGGAGGGCACTAATACTATCCCATCTACTGTTCGTGGATGACACATTGTGTCTAGGGGAAGCAACTTGTCAAGAGATTGATGCTCTGAAAAGAGTCCTACAACAATACGAGGAAGCTTCAGGACAAAGAGTAAACTACAACAAGTCCTCTATTATATGTAGTCCTAACACGTCTAATCAAGAAAAAACTCAAATACTGGGCACGATGCCGATGTCAGAGGCTGTCTCTCATGAGAATTATTTAGGTCTACCAACTATTTTTGGAAGATCAAAAGTTGTTGAACTTGAAGGGATAAAAGACAAAATCTGGACTAAAATTGAGAGTTGGGAACACAAGAAATTGTCTAGAGGGGGAAAATAAGTTATGATTAAATTATTATTAAGGCTATCCCAACTTATACTATGTCATCCTTCATGTTGCCTAGCGGACTTATAGAGGATATTTACAAGCTGCATAACCATTACTGGTGGGGGAGTTCTTTTAAAAAGAAGAAGATTCATTGGGCTAAATGGATTGATGTGTTTTCCAAAAGGAATGGGCGGATTAGGTTTTAAAGAGTTAAAGGTCTTCAATATAGCAATGCTGAGAAAACAAGCTTGATGACTACTTACTAACCTAAATTCCATCATATCACGGCTTCTGAAAGCTAAATATGTCTCATCCATATCCTTTTTAGATGCAAAATTGGGATGGGGAGATCTATTTTATAAGGAAGAGATCTGTTGTCAAAGGATACTAGGAAAAAATTGGGTTAGGGATTACCACAAAAAAATGGTCTCTGGCTACCAAGACCAGCAAACCAGAATCCCACCTCACTGATAGAGGATTTTCCGAATGACCTGAGTGTTGCTCAATTAATGACAGAAAATGGAAATAAGTGGAATGATGACTTGATTCAAAACACTTTCAATCAAGAAGAATCAGAACTGATACTGTCATTACCAAGGAGCACCATATCCTTGAACCTTGACAGATGGATATGGCATCCAACAATGGACGGTAAATACACAGTTAAATACGGATATAACATTGGTCTTACTTTTTCAAACTTATCCTATGCAGGGAATATGACGCCGAGTAGCACCAGACCCTCTCCACGCTGGAAGAAGATTTGGAACCTGACAGTGCAGGCAAAAACAAAACATTTCCTGTGGAGATTATGCAAGAACAAATTGCAAGCGAGCAAATGCCAAAATTCTTTGCTTGAGTTCTTCTTCAGAGGACACTTCAATGGAACATGTGTTCTTTCGTTGCCCCTCGGCACATCAATTATGGTCTGTTGCGGACTTACATGAAAGAATATATCGTTTTGAACAACCAAATGCTAGTATGTGGGTTCAAGACATTCTCATGGAAATGAATGCATTAGATATGGACTTTATAGCTATCATGTTATCTCAACAGTGGTACCACCGGAACAAATTGCTACACAGAGAACAACATGACATTCACCCACAACGGTGTGTGCTATATGCTACGAAGCTCCTGTCAGATTTAACCAAAAAAAAGTGTTGATATTGTGTCTAAACCACCAGGTCAATATACAACTCCTCCTCCATCTGAGCATGAAAACTTACTTTTCTTTGACGTAGCCATATCTCCTACTAGTACATGCTTGGGTTGGTATATATGTTCTTCAAATGGAAGTTTGATGTATGGAGAATCCCAACGCATCCCTTTTGTTTATTCGGTTAAGTAAGCAGAAGCCATTGCTCTTTGCACCGCTCTGATAACAACTATACATAACAAGTTAACTCTATAAAAGGAGATGCATAATTAGTTATTAATGCTGTGAGAAACAGACATGAGGATCTATCTGATTTTGACATCATCATTGAGGTTGTGCGTAGGCTAGATGAAAATTATCCATCCCTAGACTTGATTTGGGTTAGAAGGAAAGGTAACTGTGTTGCCCATTTGTTAGAACAACATGCAAAAACCTAAAGAGATGAAATCTCTCTATGAGATAATATCCCACATTTTGTAACACATTTTTTAAATTAATAAAAACTTATTATTTCATATTTTTTTATGGGGAATGATTTTTCTCTCTCATTTAAATTCTTACTTTTGGTGAAAATGATATTCAATTTTGACATTTAAAAAAAAGAAAAAATAACGGCAAAGTTTTGGGAAAGATCGTATTTCCATAGACTTATGGAAAGACAGAGTTTAATTAGAATAATAAAAGCTAAAAGGTGTTAGTTGTAATATCAAAAATTTATCATGCAACGTGTAGTAGTTATAAAATGCATAACCCGATTCATGCAACCCAAAAATTTTATCTTCAATCCTTCTATTTTGTACTTTAACCTTGATTTTTCTAAGGATTATGGAAAGACCATCTTTCAATAGACGGGCTTAAAAATAAAATACATAAATTGTTGTGCACGATTGAGTTTATCGAAACGTAACGATGAAATCTATAATGGGACTTAAAAATAACTTTCCTAAAATATTAGTATAAAGTTTCTTCAGAAGAAAATGTCTCATGTGTCTCAAAGTTATGATTAGTTCGTTGTATTATTTTTACTAATACATGGCATTAGTTAAAGTAAGCACTAGATTTCTAATTTTAAATGAAGTATATATAAAGTTATTATTGTAGTTTGTTATATTATGTTTTTTTATATTTTCATATTCAAACCTACCTTATTACTACATGTTTTAATTTACAAAATACAATGTATAAATTTTAAAAATACAGTTTTTAAGTTAAAAAGTAAACTGACATGTTCTCATGTTCATAAACATAAAACTTATGAATAGCCACATTTTCTGAGACTTTCCTCTTAAGAGATAATTATAGGGTAATATACAGATATAACCCTATATATTGAGGAAAGTGTAAATATAACTCTCAGTTGTTTTTTAGTGCAAATATAACCCTGGCTGTTGAATGAAAGTGCAATATAACCCTCCGGCTATGATTCTGGCGTTAACCATCAGAATCCGGCCGTTGACCAACTTGCAATGACTAAAATACCCTTATGACTAAACCCTTGACCTGGAAGGACAATTTGGCCCTTATTATCATCGGGCCCACAAAAACCATCACTGGCACTCAGCTCCGACAACCACAACTCGCCACCGCCGCCCAGCCTAACCACCACCTCCAAACAACGTCGGCGGCGGGATTCCATCCACCACTACCACCACCACCAATCCGCTATCCCACCAAGACGCCTGATTCCATTCAACGAAGATGCTTGATTCCATTCTCGTAACACAGAAACCAAGGCGAAGACACTCGATTCCATTCTCGCAACACATAAGCCACCATCCAATGAATCAGAACAACACAAGCCCTGATAGCCAAAACATCTCCGACCCAGAAATCCGGTTCCCCTTGCACCCCAAGGGCCGGCAGCCGGACCACTGCGACTTTCTGGGGTTCCATACCCAATTCTCGGAGACAGCAACGTTCTCGCCGCCTCGTTGTACTTCTTATTCCCTGCTCCTTAAAATGCTACCCTTTCTTCCCCTTCAGCTGCTTCATCCTGTTCACCTTCTTCTTCAATGGCAACCATTTTCTCCGGGGATTCTCGTCTCCGCCACGGCGGATTAAGGCAATTTACACAGAGGTGGATTACACATAGGCGTGAGTTGGGTTTTGTGTTTACACAGAGGCGGATTACGAGGCGGTTTACAGAGACAGAGGCGGATTACACATAGGCGTGAGTTGGGTGGCAACCATTTTCTCCAAAGGCGGGCGAAGGGAAGAAGAAACAACAGCAGAGGGAAGGAGAATGGAGCGGCTAAGGGAAAAAATGGAGTGGCAGGCCGGTGGTGGAAGGAAAGAGAAAAGGGGGTATTAATGCCAATGGGGGCAATAGTGTCATTTGAGAAATGGAGATTTTTTCATTTTTTATAAAAAAATATCGTCAGGGGCAAATTGGTCATTTCACCGTATTCTGGCCTCAAACCGGCTGAAAAAGGTTATATTTGCACATAACCTGAATAGATAAGGTTATATTTGCACTTTTGAATAGTACAGGGTCATATCTGCACTTTTTTCAATTACATAGAGTTATATTTGAACTTTTCTCTAACATATATTTGTAACCGTCTAAAAACTTCTTTCCGAAAGTACTGTTAATGCTCATTTAATTAATTTAGTCTTTCCATTAGAGTAAATGTGAAACTCTTTCGAACCCCGTCATCATGACGCCACATATGAGCTAAATCACGACATCTAAAAGCGTAAATCTGGCACGCTGGACAAAATACACATGACAAAAATGAATGACTACACTTGATCGTCTAATAAACTTTCTAAATAAATGATTGTGCTATTTTGTTCCAATTAGACTCGGAAGGGGGTAAAATTGGGTAAAAATTCCATGGAAGCTGTACAATGAACATGCAATTAGTCTAGAAAAGAAGTGCAGCAAGGAAAAACAAGGCACTGCGTCACCTTGAAACAGGGGCAACAACACTAAAAGACTACTAGTACAGAAGAAGATTTAGCAACATATTTGCTGAGTGAAACAGTATTGTAAGAGTTCAGATGTTGTTTTAGCCCTACTGTCATAGCGTATACTCTTCAATCAACATCAATGCACCACACTAAACTATCCTGTTGCCGTTTTAGCCACACGAGGAAAATGAAGACCCACCAATCAGTATCCTTTACTGCCTTGACACTAAGCTATCTTGTTGATGTTTAGCCACACGATGAAAATGAAGAACCACAGATCAGTATCCCTTATTTCCTCGAATACGCGCTCTCATGTCAACCTGAAAATCATTAAGCTTCGGTAAGTTTACTGCAAATACGTGCATTGTTGAGCAATTGCGTTAGCTAAGTATTCATTCATTTCAACAACCCGTAAATCATTGGTTGATAAAATGCTAGATTTGTTTTCCGCTACATTATTATTATATATACAAAGAGCACCTTTAAGAGGGAAAAATTGCATCGTAGCAACAAAATAGTCACTTGCAATAACTAATGACGACGATATTTTATAATAAAAATCCTGAATGACCAAAATAAAGACTCGCCTTAAGGCCCTAAAATTACCACTTTTAAAAAGTAACGGCCTGATAAATTATAGCTACTTCCATCAACAAATGTGGGAGGCATAGACCAGCAAACCAAATGTCCTTTTAGAATAACAACATTTGTGAAAGTAGAGAAACTATTCCTTTTTTGCCAGTCTTATTTACTTCTTTCTAGCTTAAATTTCTCCATAAAAAAATGAGACTAATTTGCAAAATTTCATGCTTAAGACATACATAGATTAGCCCACAAGAAACAGCAAAATGACGACATAGAATTTCCAACATCCACACAGTTAAACATATAATTTCCAAAGCACAAAGTTACTTGAAAGTGCTTCTTTCTTACTCTACCCCTCTCTTTTTCTTCAAACAAAACATTCAACATATATTCATTATATAGTCTATGTGAATAGCTTGACAACGATGGCACAGTACAAGAACAATTACATTTCCAGCCAATAACAGTGTTTGGGTTCATCCGGATAATGTTACTATATATATAACTGACAGCCCATGGGAACGAATAAGCAAACATAGGTTCCCAAATTTCTCCAGAGTTCAGCACAACTCTAAAACTGCTCTTTAAGGTACACGGGGAGTAACAACAGAGGGGGTAAAATAAAGAAGTGCTAGATGAGGTGAAAACACAAAGATCTGGACTAAATACCATTAAGATTAATTCCATATCCAACACACTGACTGCTTTTAAGTTCAGAGCTTAGGGAACAAAAAATTGCTTTCTGGCATGCTCAGGTATCAATGCGGCGAGGATCTCCACTGGCACAACTTTATACTTATGAAGCTTAAAGTTAAAAAACAGAGGAAGGAAGCATCCATTCGGTAAGCGGGCATTAAGATCATGAATTTCATCTAAGAAAGGGTGTGTCAAGGCATCCAGAGCCGCGCATTGCAAATTAGGGGAGTATTGAAGTGGCCTTGAGACCAGATCAACAGCTTCTGGAGGTATACACTTATATCTAATGCCATGGGTGAGCCATAAACTGTCGAAATTTGAATTCCGTATAATTGGGGTTTATGCATTTAACTTCAACCCTCGTTGGAGTACCCAAAACCCTTATGATCTCCACAAGCTGGTAAACTCCACTCTCACCATGAAATAAAGGCTGCCCGAGAAGGAGTCAGCCGAAACACAACTAGCAACCCCAGTGTCAATGAAAGTAGTGTACTCTGTCGCACCAAATATAAGCTCGGGTGCTCTGTAATACCTAGAGCAAATGTAAGAAATATTTGGCTCCCCTTCTGGAATTTTTGTACTTCCGAAGTCGCTCAATTTAACCTGGTGAGTATGGGGTGGTGTCAAGGAGGCGCATAGTTTGCAACAACATGCTCCTACTCTACCCCTTGATAAATAAAAAACCCCATGAAATTCTAGGCACCATTTATTCAGGCCTATTACCTCAGGATCAAACATCAAGAAAAAACGTATGCTAGTCCAATCCAACACATCAACCTAGTGCCAGGACGAAGCTTCAAGCTTTTAAGTTCCCAACATTTAACCATAACACTACCCTCTAAGGCCTTCTTCTTTGATTCAAACAAGTTGTTAATGGCAATAGCTTCAGTTTCCAGTTAGTTGAAGAGAATAAAGAGCTCCACAATCATAAACCGCATAAAAAGAGTCCACTTTGTGATACAGTTTACGAAGTGCAAGGCAGAAAAAGAAAGCATACCTGGCCTCTCTTGCAGTTGAAGTAGGTTTCCCTCAACCCCACGCACTCGCTAGAAATCAAAGGGCTCTTCTCCTTCATACAATCCCTGCATGATCTCTTCTCAACCTAAACGAATTTCAGAGAACAATTTAATTCCACAATATTGTATTCGTGGATTGTTCTGCTTGATGAGGAAAAAGGGTACCTTGACGCAGTCGGATTCGCTGAGACACTTGACCAGCTCCGCTGCGAGACCTTTGCAGGACTTCGCCATTGCTTCTTCTCCCCTGCTTCTCTGAATCCCGATACCACGCTATGTTCTGCGCTCATTTTTTTTCCCGGGCCAAACTGGGCTTTAAGGGAGATTTGGGACTTTGAGATTGTTTGTCCCAAACTAATGTCTGCACAATCGCTCCGTCCACATGTATTCGCAACAGTTGATTTTTGCCGGTTAACCAAAATTATTTTTAATTATTTATATCTTTACTTGTATATATTTAAAAATAATAAAAGTTCATAATATAAAAATAGAGGTTATAATATTTCTAACAAAATCTTACAAAATAGTATACTATCTTATATATTGCTCAACTTTTACTTTTTCAAATTTAATTGACTAAATGAATAGTCATTGTGCAAATTCATATGAGACATATGTAGTAGAACTATTTCTTTAAAAAAAAGTACTCATACTATTATGAAAGAAGTGCTTATACAACTCCCAAATTTTTTTATAAGTGCATACATAACCTTTAATTTTTTCTAAGTGCTGATATAACCCTCGACATGCCTGAAATATTAGTCACTAACAGTATTCGTCAGTTTCACATGAAAAGATCAAAATACTCCTCTAATTAATAAATAAATAATGAAAAATATACTCCCTCCATCCCAAAATAATTAACACATTTACTTTTGGCTCGATATTTTATGCAAGCTGATGTGACAGAGAAAAATTGTGAAAAAGTAGAGATACTTTGGAAAACCGGTGGGCCAAGTCAAAAAGTTGTTGAACCTAAAGAGTATTCCCATATTGTAGGAATTACCATTTTGAATAAGAATTAAGGGATGGTCTCCTGTAAGGCAGCCTAAATTTTAGGCACGAGTCTTTCTACAATTCTAGCAATATTCTAATTCCAGGGACCTATCTCTAATTATTTTACCGAGACCTATGCTAATAACTTTCCAGGGATTTTTTGGTTCAATTTTTCTCATCATTTTCCCGCTACCCGCGATCTGCAAAATAATTCGAAAAAGATTCAGAAATTTTTTTAATAAAATGTTTAAAAAATGTAAAAAATCAATTAAAAAACTACAACAACCTCAACGGAAAATAGCAGAACATCAACGAAAAATCATAAAACATCAAATAAAAACTGCAGCAAAAAATATATTTAAAAAAATCAAATAAAACAAAAAAAAATAAAAAATCAAATAAAAATCAACAAAAAAATTCAAAAAAAAACGTCGACTACGACTAACAAAAAATAAACTGAAAATAATAAAAACCTCAACAAAGCTAAATTATCATTTAAAAAAACAAACTACATACATCAACTCCTAACAAGCAACGATTAAAGCACTTATAAGCAACGGTTGAAGTACTTAAAAGTTATAAAATAAGCACATACAATCTACATTTGAAGCACTAACAAAAATGAAAAACATCAATGTAAGGAAAAAAATACTACAAAAAATCAACCATATAATCAAAAAAACTACAAACTTCAACTCCTAACAAGCAACGATTGAAGCACTTACAAATTATAAAATAAGCACCTACAACCTATATTTGAAGCACTACCAAAAAAAATGAAAAATGCTCACGTAAGAAAAGAAAGCACTACTCCCTCCGTCCCAAATTAAACTGCACACTTGGATATTTTACACTATTCACTATCAAACTTTGACCGCATATTTAAATAGGTATATAAGCAATAATATTATCATATGTTATATTGTTGGATTCGTCATAACAAATAATTTTTAAAAAGTAACTTTTTATTTGCCGATATTATACGTAATTAAACATATTAACGATCAAACATGATTCTTGATAATCGTGAAAAAGATTCCATACCATTTAATTTGGGACGGAGGGTGTAAAAAAATCAACCATATCATAAAAAAGCTACAAACATCAACTCCTAACAACCAACAATTGAAGCACTTACAAACATCAACTCCTAACAAGCAACGATTGAAGCACTTACAAGTAACGATTGAAGCACTTACAAGTAACGATTGAAGCACTTACAAGTAACGACTGAAGCACTTACAAGTAACGATTGAAGCACTTACAAGTAACGATTGAAGCACTTACAAGTAACGATTGAAGCACTTACAAGTTGTACTCTAAGCACCAATTTGTTTTCATAACACACACAAGTTATAAAATAAGCACCTACAGCCTACATTTGAAGCACTGACAAAAAATGAAAAACGTCAATGTTAGGAAAAGAATACTACAAAAAATCAACCGTATCATCAAAAAAGCTACAAACATCAACCCCTATCACCTAAAACTCATCTAGAAAATGGAAAAAATTAATATGAGAGAAGAAAAACTAAAAACATCAACAAAAAAAACTACAGTACCTCACAAATACAAATTATTCACTCTGAAAATCATAAGACATCAACTGTTATTTTATTTTTTTTTAAAAAACTACAAACATGAACTCTTAACACCTGAACCTCATCTGGAAAATGAAAATTTTCAAGATAAGAAACAAACACTACAAACATCAACTCTTATTACCAAAACCTCAGTCGGAAAATGAAAAACTTTAACATGAGAAAATTTTAATTAAAAAAAACTACAAATATCAATCCATATCACCCAAAATAACCTACAGAAGCTCAACTCATATCAATTAAATCTCATCCAAATAATGAAAAACATCAATATAAGAGGAAAAAAAGCTTAAAAAAACATCAACAAAAAGCTATAGTACCTCACGAATAAATATTCTTCAAAAATAAAAAACCTAATGGGATTTGAACCCAGGTCTCTAACCTCAAAGTCTAGAGTAATAAGCCCTACACCAAAGACACTTATTCAAAATAGACTCAGTCAAATAATATTGAATCGCAGCATGTACATCAAGAACACAAAATTTACTATAGCCTCATCAACCAGTGTACTAACCATTGTACCAAACAATCTTTGATGATATATACTCAGTCAAGAAAATATTAAACCTTAGAAACTTTCGAAAATATTAAAACAAAAAATTAAACCCCACCTCTCAGACGACGAAGCTCAGCTCCGCCGCCGCTGTCGCCACCGCCGGCTGCCAGCGTCCGTTCGTGGTTGCACGCGCGGCCTTCTTCTTCACTAAGACACGTAGATCTCACACGCCTGAAGGAAAATGCAGCACCTTGTTATTGTGGTAGAATCATTGTTATGGATCCATTGAAGAGGCCGTGGATCCGTCGCCTTGCTTTGTCGTATGCATCCCTAGCACCGTCGTCAACTAACCCTGGTGCCGTCGCCTCGTATTATCGCCACTGTTCAACTCTCATTCAAAGCAGTAATCGCCACCGCGCTGGAGCAGTAACCGCTGCGCGAACAAGAAGAAGAAGCTTAACATCTCGTCGGAAAAAAATGGAGAAGAAGAAGGTGCGCCGCCGGTTACTCTATGCAAGGAATCACAATTGTTGTCGAAGTTACTGCTCATCAGAGAAATCGCAATGGCAATTGAAATCAGAATCACAATCGCAATTGACTTCTGGATCTAGAAGTTTTAGAATAGCCGATGAAGTTTCACCGGAGGCTTCACAACGATATGGATATGGTTTTGCCGGCAGAACAATGGCGGAAGAGTGGTGGAATGGTGAAGTTATTTGGTGGAACGACGACGGTTACAGATTTCCGATCGGAGGGAGGAGGATTCCGATTGGAAAAAGAAAAAGGAAAAAATCTAATTTTTTGGTGATATTTATAGCAGTTTGATAATTGCACACTAGGTCCCTGAGTTTATTGGAAGATTTAAAAAAACCCATCCCAAGTGAAACTATCTTATAATTGCATAATAAACCCCGCCTAAAGTTTTGTCTGCCCAACCTAAAACTTTGTGAAGAAATAAAATAAGTCATTTATGTGGAATGAACAAAAATAGAAAGTGAATCAATTTATATGGGACAGAGGAAGTATATGTTTTACCCATCCTAAAATCCCAAATCATTTATTCCGTTTTCATTTATTCCCAAAATCCACAAATTCCCCCAATTCACCGTCTTTGTCTTCCCCGGTATTAGGTCATCATTATCTTCCTAAATCCATCAAATTCCTCAAATTCCACAGTATAGAACCGCCACCTCCACCCCAAAATCCACCAGTTCCCCAAATTTTCTAAAATTCCAAATTAGTTCGCCATCTTCATCTTCCCCTACTTAAGATCACTGGGGAGTGGCTGATCACGTGGGTGTCTCAAAGCAATTCTTATAATTCTAATATGAGGTGCGGTACTCACCGTAACCCCCCAATAATAAGTTAGTTTAATAACAAGTAATTGCATATTTAAAAATAAAGACTAAATGTTAATTCATTACCTATGATTTTAAAGATTAACTACTCCCATAATTTTTATACTACTGAGAATAGGATGCGAAAGGTGCACCGGGGTATAATATAATTTGCCTTAATCTTGTTTTTGTTCCTTGCTAATCAATTTATAAACTTCATTTTATTTTGGGCTATAATTGTAAACCTAGTTTTCCCATATAAATAATGTTGAGAGTCTCGTGTTGTGGAGAACGGGGTTATAGGTTAATATATAAAATTATGGGTCACTTTTGCATAGTGCCAATTGATTTTGTGATAAAAGTTCGTAGTCATATATGGTGTCACAACCAAGCAATTAGATAAGTGCATAAAAGGTATTTTCAACAGAGAAGAAAAAGATGACACCAGAGAAAGGATAGAAATGAAGCTAGGGAGAAAGAAAACAGGGAAATTGAAAAGGAGCTTTCTAAGTCGAGGAAATCACAAAATATAAAATGCCATTCTCGTGAATGGTTCCTCTATTAATATCTCTAACTAATAAAGTTCTAACTAACTTTCAAGTAGTTACTAAACATTTGTGAATCAGTTCCTCCAACTTCCCAGTAAATGTCCCAGCAACCAGCTTCTTCATCCAGTTCCTGTTATGTTGAATCAGTTATGCGATAGGTCCTTTTTGCCCAGTTGTCTAATTGGGCTGCCTAACAAAGTCCTCCACTTTATTTTTAGTTTGTAATGAAAATGAAAATAATTATTGAAAATGGGGAACTGATTGATGATGAAGGTCTTATCTTCCCAAGAAGATTCCTCCTCAGGAAGGTGCTGCCATTGCATGAACCATGAATCTTTTGCTGTGATCCAGAAATTACCAATATTTTTTGCAGTGTGCATTCTGGTTCCAGGGAAAAGAAGTCATCTTGATTTAAACTGGGAATGTGAGTGATGATAACTGGTGGAGGCCCTTGATGTAGTTTCAATAAGGACACATGAAAAATAAGGTGGACTTTAGAAGTGACAGGGAGTTGTAGTTTGTAGGCTACTGAACCTATCTTCTGTATAATGGCATAAGGTCCCAAGAATTTGGGAGATAGCCTCATGTTGCTCCTCCGTGCCACTGAAAAATGCTTGTATTTTTGTACTTCAAATAGACCAAGTCCCCAACCTGGAAAGACATATCAGTCCTCTTCTTGTCAACGTGGAATTTTATTCTATCATGTGCCATTTTGAGATGGTTTTGCAATAACAACTTAATCGACTCTTTCTTTGACACCAAGTTCTGAGTAGCTGAATGACCACATCCAAAAAACTCACCAATTGGAGTGTGTTGTAGCTTAACTCCATATAAAGCTCTTAAGGAGTTATTTTTATGTTAATTTGATAAGAAGTGTTATATATAGCACCATTAAGCCATGCCCAGTCCATTCCTTCCATGTATCTGATTTATCACCCATAAACATCTCAAATAGGACTCAAAGATCTGATTGGTTCTCTTTGCCTTCCTATTATTTTCTTGCTAAACTGCAGTTTAAAACCTAACCTTGTAAAAAAATCCTTCATAATTGGCTTGTGAAAATTATGTCCTTATCACTATAGTTTCTGGAAGACCATGAAATTTATAGATTTCTGTCAAATAGATTGTAGAAATATGAAGAGCATTGAATGGATTAGCTAGAGGAATGAAATGGGCATACTTTATCAACCCGTCAACCAATATTATGATTGAATCATAGCCCCGTGATCTTGGTAATTTCTCAACAAAGTCCATAGTGATTTGTGACCATGCTCTTGTGGGAATTGGAATAGGTTGCAGCAAGCCTCAGAGATGTATATTCTCACGTTTGTTCTTTTTGACGGACTATGTAATTTTAAAAATATTTTATAGTATCATCTCGTGTGTTAGGCCAGTAAATAAGTGATTCAATCCTTCTTATTGACGCAGCCTGCCTAGAGGGCCCACCTAAGGAAGAAGCATGTAAAGAATCAAGTATGGTTTGTTTAATTTCAAATGAGGCCCCATGCAAGCCAATTTTGATCTTCCACTGCATCAACAATACAATAGGAAAACTCAATAGCAGATGTTGCACTTGGCATTCTGGACAATGCATCAACAACTACATTTTCCCCTTCCCTTCTTACACTCAATTTTAAAACTGAGTCCAAACAACTTTGTAGCCTTTTATATTGTAAACGTCGTTCAACCTTTGATTGGGGGAGATATCTCAGATATTGATGGTAATTTTTTTATCATGAAATGGTGACCTACCAGGTAGTGTCTCTATTTATCAATAGTCATTGCTATGACTAACAATTCCTTTTCATAAGTAAAGAGTCCCATGTTCTTTTAACAAAGTGACTTGTTGATCAAAGCTACTAGGTATTGATATTGCGTCAAGACTACCCCCATTTCTGGATCACTTGCATCAGTTTCAAATACAAAGTCCTTATCTAACTATGGTAGTTTCAAGACTGGAGCAGTGGTGATGATTTTTTTTTTCAAGTTTTGAAAGGCTACAATTAACATCCCTTGTCCATTGAAAGACGTCCTTTTTTAGCAGGTTATATAATGGTATGAAAAATGAATCGTATGACTTATTAAACCTTCTATGGTATCCAGTTAAATCTAAAAATCCTCTTAGATATTCAATAGTTTTAGGAATAGGTCAGTCAACGATGCAACTTATTTGATTAGGATCTATTTTCGCCCCCGTTGAAGTGATAATAGATACACAACCTAATTCTAGGCAAAAACACACTGTAGAAGACCTAGCAAACATTTAGTGTTGTCTCAATAATCTAAGAGTATGTGCAATGGGGGTTCCAGATAGGTTCCAGTTCAAAACTAGAACCCATCTGAAACCTAAATGGATTCCCCAAGTGGGGAACTGCTGCTCGGTTTGCACCAAGGTAAATCGTTCCCACTGCTAATATTGCAAGCATTCACGTGAAAAGCTGACACAATGGAGTACTTTGTTCTCCAATTGCCATTAAATTTAACTTCCCAATTCACTGGTTCCACCATTGCTTCCCAATTCCCTAGTTCCAATTTAACCTCCCAATTTCTTTATTCTAATATTGCTTCCAACATTGCTTCCAGGTTCCTTTTTTTTGTTATTTAAATTTTGATTTTAATATTCTGATTTGAGTCTATCTATTGAAAGACGATCTTTCCATAAGTCATGGGAAGTCAAAGGTTTAAAGTACAAATAGAAGAAATGAAGATAAAATTCTTAGGTTGTATGAATCAGTTTATAAACTTTATAACTACTATACGTTGCATGATAAATTTTTAATATCGCAACTAAGGCCTTTTACCTTTTATTATTTTAATTAAACCCAATCTTTTCATAAGCTTATGGAAAGACGGTCTTTCCCAAGACTTTGCCTTCTGATTTTTAATATTCTGAATTTTATTTTAAAAAATCAAAATTAACTTTTGATTCTTTTTTAAAATCAAAATTACATTCTTTTAAAAATAAAATGGTTCTTTTAAATTATGGTTCATAAAATAATTTTTATGAGTTGAAATTAATTTTAAATATTAAATTTTAGAAAATAAAGTTCAATTCAAAAATTACAAATGTATTATTAAGTTTCACATTTCAATTTATTTGGGTAGGCAAATTTATTTAAATTAAATATTAAAGATATAATTAATGAGTAGGATAGAGAAAATCAAGTGGCGTCCATGAAATAGTTGCAAAAGAGTTTCAACCATTGTAGAGAGAAAAATTGAGTGATTTCTTTGTGGTTTCAATTGATGAGGTGGTGGAGAGATGTTGAATTTATAATAAACTGAAACCAAAAGAGGGATTGCAAAAGAGTTTCATCATTGCACATGCTCTAAGCACTTGTTCCAAGTGTTGAATGTGGTCATCTAATGTCTTTCTATAGACCAATATATCATCAAAAAAATAACAACAAAAACCTCCTAAGATGATCTTTGAAGACCTGATTCATCAAGGATTGGAAGGTGGAATGGGCATTGGTTAAGACAAAATGCATTACCAAGAATTGAAAAGGTCCACTGTGTGTTTGGAAAGTTTTCTTGGAAACATCCCCTTTCCGTACCCTTATTTGATGATAATTATCTCTTAAATATAACTTAGAGAAATACTGAGAGCGATGTAATTCATCCAATAGTTCATCAATTATTGGTATAGAAAATTTATCCCATCATTAAACTTCATATAGTCTATGCAAAGTCTCCAAGAATTATCTTCCTTTTTCACTAACAATATAGGAGAATAGTAGGGAATGTTACCTAGTTGTATGACGTGATCTTTAAGCATCTCATCATCTTGTCTCTAAATTTAAGCTTTGTGTATGGCCATTTGTAAGGCCTTATCTGGAATGGCCAAGACTCTGGTTTGAGAATAATCTTGTGGCCAACATATAACAGGAGAAAGACCTTTCGAAATATCAGTAACATTAGAATACCTGTTTAACAACAGCTAAATTCCTTATGGAAGACTCAGTTCCTCTTCCTTCAAATTCTTATGTTCATTGCTCAGTCATGTACTTTGGTTATATTCTTCCTTAGTTCCCTACATTTTGCTACGAAACAAGACATCCTCATCAGAATAATTTTTCATGGTGTTATGAAACATCTTCATTCTTTCATTCTTAGTCAATTGTCTTCCTTTATTTATACTCAGTCACTATTCCTTATTTTATATTCATTTTCACAAACAACTATCCAATGGAGGAAAAGTAATTAAAGTAGTCCTACAATCTATCCCCACCTACACAATGTATTTTTTCATGCTAACTGACACTCTATTAAAGAATATTCATAAGACATATACGCTATATTGGTGGGGAAGCACTTATGAGAAAAAGAAAATAAAATTGGACTGAATGGCATCAACTATGAATTCCTTAAGGGTTGGGAGGACCTGGCTTCAAAGAGCTAAAGATATTCAGCATTACAATACTAGGAAAATAGGCATGACAAATCCTTAGCAACCCCAACTTGATGGTGGAAAATATTATCGAAGCTAAATGCTTTACATCGTCGTCCTTCTCAGATGCCATACTTGGCTATGTCCCTTATATGCATGACAATCCATACTGGAGGGAAGACAACAATTGGAATTAGGTGTTTGTGTGTGCATCGGATCCAGTGTGACTACAAACATTAAAAACACGATCATTGGTTACCATGCATTGGTACTCCAAAACTTTAATCACTTCCATCGTTATTCCCAGATAACCTAACAGTGAACTATCTGAAGCTTGAGAAACACCATTTACTGGGATGAAAGTCTTATCTGGGCTACTTTTAATAATGAAGAGGCCTTTCTCATTTTATCTATGACGTGTATCATTAGCTCTTACCACTCAAATAAGTGGACTCGGTGACCCACCTCCACCCGGGGTCGTTAATTGTAGCTAATTAACTAGAGCGGAGGCTTTCCCATGGGAAGGTCAAAGATAGAATTTATAATTCTGCACCCATTCTCAATGCTACGCTACTTAAAGGATAGTTAGCGGTAAGCCCTGAGTTTGTCCACAGAGATGCTAGGGCTCAAGTATTAACTCAAGACACAACCTCGTACGGGTCGTCAATCCGTACAAGTGAAATGAATAGCTAATAAATGCAAACACAAGGAGGGGAGGGTTGGATTTTCATATTAACAACTACAAAGCATAATGTAAAACATCAAGTAATTATCTACACAATTGGAGAGTTATTGTGCACCATGATTAACCTAATGTTTAAATCCTTGATTCATTTACATGTATTATTTACTAAACAACCTAATATAGTGTTCACAACACGTGGTGTGGCCGATGACATACACTTCTTCGTACCTGTCACGTTGGGTATGCTCTCAACTCTCCATCGACGTGGACATTGTAATTAGGGGACTACAACAAGGTCCAACCATTGTTGTAGGTCTATTTCTCCCCCGTGTGATTACGTCCCGGGTTTCCACCACGAATGCACAACTTCCCCCGGGTCCTATCAACTAGGCCCAAGGGTCCTTGGCATTCTAAGGCCTCTTACAACCCTAGCTTGCTACTTTTTTTACTATCTCTACCTGCAACATGTCAAAAAACTCTATGTAATTAGCTAAAACTGGTGTGATGGCAAATAATTCAGAGTGATACTCGGGACTCCCGTGCACACACTCACACAGACGCAACGTACTTCCTAACCCATTCTAACATTTAGGTTTCTCTCCCAAGGGGGCATCAATTAGTGCACCATACATGAATACAGCCCAAAGTGTGTGCCGATGTGGTGTAATGTTCATACATTTAGAACATTCAAGAACAATCATAATAATACCATGAACACAAATAGTATGGTGAATTTAATGAATCTCACAAAACATAAGTTTAAACATGCGCTACAATTATCCCCATGATATAGAAACTACTCTATAGACATGGAATTCAAATATAGATTTGAATTCCACATCTAGGATGAACACAAAAGTAAAAGAAAAGAAGGGAAAATGAGAGAGTGTTCTCTCTCTCTAAGTGTTCTCCTAATGAACTAATATACTTTGTACTTGTTTAACCTAGTAGACTAAGGTCTTATTTATAGGAGAAGGTTATTGAGCCTAAAAAGATTCCCAAAATAGGCTAAAAAAGCTAAAACCCTGGTTCAGCCACCGCCTGGCGTGGGCCATCGCGGATGGTGCGGTCCACTCCAAGTAAATGTCACGGGATGCACGATCGCGCACGGGCCATGGTTATTCATCTGGCGCAGGGCGCTGGATCTAGCACAGGCTGTTGTGCGAGACTCTGGCGCAGACCTTGGGATACGAACGGTCAGCTCAAAAGTTTGGCGCAGGGCACATGCTTTGGTATGGGCCATGGTCCAGAAGCTCGTTTTGCTCAGAATTTTGGCACCGGGCGTAGACTTTGGTGTGGGCCGTAGGCTGGTCTTGATATCTTGAACTTCGAATGGTGTGGGCCATTTTAAATGGGACGGTCCGCGCCCATACTTAGCCATTTTTAGCAAATGCTTGAGCTCGTGTTGCCTGGGCTGTAAAATATGGCACGGGTTGTGCCACTACCTCGTGTTGGATCTTTTGGCGCGGGGAGTCTCCTCTGGTGCAGACCGTTGGTGCTTGACCATGAACGGCCTGCGTTGACCCATGGTACCTTGGATGGCTGAACTTGTTTCCTTCACTACGAGTGAACTGTTAATCCAATTTTTGAGTTCTAGTAGTCAATGTTGTAGTGCTAAGAAGTGAAATTCAATGGAATCAACCTTGAAGGATAATTCTTCTCAGATCGTTCTCAGACTTTGGTACAACTCATCGAACCACGATTCTCCATTTCTTCATTGGCCGCTTTGATCTCCGTTCCAACCTATCTTTGACTCCAATCTCCTTCTACCATGCATTGATGTTTGTGGCCTTTGTCTACTATTATTCTAGAGGTGAATGGAATTTGATCTCTTCTAGCATCCTTGCGAACGACCTTCGATATCTTCTACCGCCCTTACGAACGGCCTTCACAAAGAATGTAACAAAAAAGTACCCACAAGTGACCCACTAAAGATGATCAAATGGAAGATCTAGGAGCCCGTGGATACAAGATGTCCACTAGTACTAATTAATTCTACAAAACGCAGGATTTAGACAATAAAATCAAGCATGTCCGTCTAAACCGCTTGTCACGTAAAATCAACTAATACTAACAATCCGCTAAACAAAACATACCAAAAATTATGCTGGATGCAATGGTTAACGCATGCAAAGTGAAGCACATCAGACTCCCCACACTTAACCGTTTGCTCGTTCTCGAGTAAACAAAGACAAGACAAAATTTTAAGCAAAATGTAGTGTGCAAACATAAGTTAACCGAGGCATCCCACTTATTCCTAGATTTCCTTGTTTCCCCCAAAAAGAGTAAGAATCTCATAAGTCTCTCACTCCCCAAAGAACATAATAAATCTAACCACCCAAAATAGAATGTGGAAAAAGGTAAGCCAAAAAGATAAGTGCTAAGCTAGCTTAGTTATCCCAAAATGATCCCAAAGCAATCCAAGAGTCGTCTCCAAAAACAATCCACCAAGGAAATCTAAGAGCTGTTGACTTGGTTGTAACATAGGGATAATTTGTGATTCTCAACCTAGTTACAACCAAGGAGTCAGATGTATCAGCAACCTAGGTTTTTGTTTTCTCTCAATTTCTCTCATTTTTCCTAGGAGCCCTTTCGGATTTTCATCATAGCTTTAACACACAAAGGGTACTTCGCACCTTTTCCAAACGGCCTCTCATTTTGCCTAGGCTCGTAAGCCTAGCTGGGCCTAGTCTCTCATTTTTACCTAGGTCTTTCGACATATCCAGGCGTTTCCTAATGTTACCCAATTCACCCTTTTGGGTTTTTGACTTGTCAAAGTTTTTGTATTTTTTTTTTCATTTTTCAAGTTTTCTAATTTTTTTTGGTGTAGCACAAAATTGCCCCAAAAGTGGGCTTCATGCTACTAAAGATAAGATCACATACAAAAAATACACCACCAATAGCTTCCCAAAACATCCCAAAACACTTCAAAAGGTGCCCTCACACCAAAAATAACAAAGAGTCCAATGAGGAAAAGAAAATAAAAACACAGAAAAGAGAATCATCTTAATATCCAAAGTAGCATAATATATGTTAAAGGAAATACTAGTCAAAGGGGATACCATAATAGTGGATGTTCCCCGCCCCCCCCCCCCCCCAAACACTTAGTTTCTTGCATTGTTTCCAAAGCAAGGAACTAAGGTGAAGGAAAGGTTGGAATCATGAGAAAAGCCAATCCCTCATGCGACATCTGGCTCCCAGCCCCTGCCCGTGTGAATGACCTATATAGCGCTCCCCTAAACCTGCACTTCTCGACCTGCTACTGATATCCATAAGTCCCTCGTGAAGTGCTCTCATAATCTCCGCCAGAGACTGCAACTGGTCATCAACTCTGTCAATAGTATCCCAGTGATGGTCATCCAGCTGAGCTCTGGCGGTGACTAGATCCTGCCTCACCCTAAAGATGGAGTACTCCAAAAGGTGAGAAGAAGCAAACTGAAATCCCAGCGACTCGTGCTCTCTAAGTGGGTTGTATTGCGGATGCTGCCATGGGTGAGCTCCCTGATGAGGATGGCCAAAAATACTATGTCTGTGAGGCTCAGAGGGTGGGGGAGACATGTCCCTGCTAAACTCCGAGAAGTCTCGATAATGAGATGAAATGCTATGTCTATGTGCACTACCAATGACACACCCTAAGACTCCTAATGCATGTCGATGGGCCCTCTGAAAAGGGGGTGGTCCTCCTGATACATGCTGGAAAGGTGGCGGTGGCGCTAGAGGGTGCCCCATAGGTGGTGGCATAGAATGAAGTGGAAGGGCCTGTTCTATGATCACACCAATGGGGACTTGCTGCCCGGGATGCTCCCATTCCTCCTCGGACTCCTCATAATCCTCGCTTCCCAGATTGTGCTCCACTAAGACTGCCTCTAATCCTGCATCGGGCTCAATAATGAGATTTGCCAACCTGAAGGACTTGCTCAACTTGGTCTTCTTGTTCTGGGGTAGCCTCATGAACCTCTCCCCCTTGTACAACCAGAAGATGATATCATTCTCTATCTTTATCAGCCTCGCATCTGTCATAACTGGGAGAGTGAGGGTAAAGATCGTACCGGGGTTGGCCCTCATGTCTTCACTTTCTTGAAGGTGGAAGTGCCGCACTAGAAAAGTAATCATTCCTCTCATTGTGATCTTTCCAGTGCGTGCTCCTGAGAAGGTGAGATCCATGCTCCCGGTGACAAACTCCTCTACCAAGTTGGGGCAAGCATTCCCCACGCATACAAACCATAGAAGTATCACGTTGTCCTCGTCAGTGGAGGCAGTGACCTCCCTATGGTAATTGACAACCACGGTCAACAACATGGCCACATATATGAGTATCGAGTGTACTATGTCACTGTTCCTGCTAGTCTTATCCCTCAATCGCCTGGTAATGGCACTCCAGAATGTGAATACATCACATGTGTTTGGCTACCCAAATCCTGACACCTTCCTCCGCTCCTTCCATTTGAAGATTTTCCCCAACTCTTTGTAAGTCAAAGTGCGGGTTTCATCACCCAATTGGAATCTAAAACATTGCCTTCCCTGCTCATCCCGAAACTTCTCGATAGTGGCCAAAAACTCCAATGTATATCTAGTGTAGGTGGTGGAAAATAGGGTGGTAAACTTCTTCATACCCACCCTACCTAGCAACAATTGGGCATGCTTGAAGAGTTTGAGACCTTTGAAGTTCTCTTCGTCTACAAACTGTTTCTAAAATTTGGCATCCCATGAGCCAACCCCACCTCTCCTCATGGGTCCTAGTCAGAGCAGTCAAGCCCATGTAGGAGTGCATACTAGACTCACCCCTCTCTCTCGGCACACAAAGCATAATGTCCAAAAATATAGCAAGAAAAACAGACAGAGTGAATAATAATTCCCAAGTCAATCTACCAATAGCACTAATTACCAAAGTTCTTAAGCATGCAAGCACAGTCCACAATAATTACGCTAATCCGAGATCTCCAATCAAGAATAAGTTTGGCCAAGATTACCTCAAATGGTGAGTGTGGTGGGATCTCCGCTCGAGGGTTATGCAGCACCTCCCCTAAGGTGAACCAAGGCAACTCTAATACTCCAAAAGGAATCACAAACTCAGCTCCCCAGAGAAACTACCAATCTGCGACTGAAGCTTTCTCCAATAATCTGCTCAAATTCACATACTTTCTGGGATTGAGGTTTAGTAGGTTGGATGAAGCTTGGAAAGAGGAAAAATTTGATGTATGATGGGGAAATATTGGATGAAAGATAAGGAAGTTATGGCAATTTCAGTGAGAGAGGGTTGGCTGGAATTTTTCTTAGCTTGTGGGAGAGGAAATGGGTGAAGGCTGATGTGAGGAAAGGGTTATGGAATTAGGGGGTATATATGGGAGGTAGGCTAGGCTAGGATTGGCTAGGTTGGGCGACAACACGGATCCCAGGATGGGCCTCGCGCCAACACTTGGCGTCCGTGTCTGGCATGTACTGATTCGCGCCGGACACATATTAGATTCGTGCCAACCTGTGACACGTCCGTAAAGTCCGCACTCTCAGGGCACGTGGAAGCCACATCAGCTTCGTGCTGACCGGCTCTGGTGTAAAGCTTAGGCTCTCGCCAAAATTCAAAGCACGAAACATCGGTTCGTGCCAAATCTCTTCGCACGAACCTTACCTTCGCGCCAAATCCCCTGGCGCGGATCACCAGCCTTTCTTTCTCCTATAAAATTTTCTCTCGTACCTACATCCAAAAACCAGAGTAATACTGTTCCACACAAGTAATTGATGACTAAAATTTCCTAAAACCTTTCCACCAAAGATCAAAATCATTCCAAAAATTAAAAGCATTTGAAAGAAAACTCCTACTTGAAATGAAAACGACGTTTCTTTATTGTCATTTTCATGACTTATTTTCCCTCAATTTCAAAAACTAAGGAGAGTGGCTTGGTGGGTCGCCGGAATCACCATCCTTGACACCACCAGTGACCACATCACGATGGGTGGGTCGCGGTGATTTGGGCGAAAAAGGCGTTGCCTTCTCCCAAGAAACACCGGGAGCAATTTTGCCCGATTCTACATTGAATCCAAACCTGAAAGATGATTATTCAGAATCACCACGTGATTCCGAACATACCCATCCATTAGTTGCGGATTCTTTGGAGGAAAAAATCGCAAAGTGAGAGTCCTTTCCAAACTATGGATTTGAAAAAAAGGCAAATTCTTGGATCTTCCGTTAGATTGTTAGATCAGAGTAGCGGCGGAGTAGCTTGGGAACAACAGAAAGGAACTCGATTCCACTGGAAAACAGCTCCTCCATTCAAATCGATACAACTCCCTCTCACAGGAAGTGGGTTTCTTCGAAAGTCTACTTGAAGCAAAGAAATCATCAACTCGGATTCAATAGAGGTCGAATTTGAGGGATAGAATTCAACTACAAATAGGTTCTACGAACTTTTTTGTTGTTGAATTTTCGATTTCACTCTTTTGAATTTCACTCTTGCTGTTGACTTTACGATACACTGTGTGGATTATCCTTGCGTTTTCTATTATGTGTTAAACATTTCTGTAGAGTGGATTATTTTGGTGGTGTGGGGAGATACCTTTAGTCTCCCTGTGTGCTCCAATAAGTTAGTCGGACTGTTGGTGCTTGTGTGCTCTTATTTATCTGTTTCATTGCAGGGAAAATTAGAACTAAATATGGAACAGTCTGGGGCTCCATCTTATGCGGCAGTCTTAAGCAAAAACAACACACAGATGGACAAGGCAAGAAGGGAGGATAGGGATAAAAGCAATAATCAAGATGCGAAAAAGAAAAATCAGAGTCAGGTAAAGAACAGAAGTATT
Organism: Rubia yunnanensis; assembly: GCA_037428765.1. Lineage (NCBI taxonomy): Eukaryota > Viridiplantae > Streptophyta > Magnoliopsida > Gentianales > Rubiaceae > Rubia > Rubia yunnanensis. The sequence goes on from CM075068.1 coordinate 88,016,694, forward strand.
TAGAATCAAAACTTGAAGGGTAGGAGTTGGTATGACCCTTTACTTGAAAGGAAAAGAGCATGGAATGACGCTGAGATCGTAATGGAAAAGGTTCATGTGGGCTCTGATCATGGCATCGACTTTGTTCTATCTGAAGAAGAAATCTTCATGGAGGAGATAAGGCATTTCTATGGCTTTCTTGGGGGTTTTCCAGGGTACTTTCCAGGCATCCATGCTGTTAGAACCCTGCTCATGGCAAGATGGGGGGTCCAATGGCTACCTAAAGTTCAGTTTCAACTCAGCAGAGGACATGGACACAGTGCTACAGGGCCATGACCATTATCTAAAGGGCAAAAAACTCTTCACTGTCCCTTTACCTGACTCGGGGAAATTCGACATGAGATAATGGGAAAGAAGCCCATCTGGATTGGCATGAATCATTTGCCAAAGTCCTGCTGGCACAAGAAGGCGCTTGAAAAAATTGCCTCAACATTAGGGGACCCAATCTTTATGGACAACGCAACCAAAGATCAGGTGGGATACTATGCCAGGATCCTGGTACTTGTTGACACTTCAAAGAAATTAAAGGAAGAAGTTACATTCCGCCTGCCAGACGGAACCACTCTCTAGCAGAAAACCATCTACTATTACTGTAAACCATGGTGCCCAAACTGTGGAGAGAACACCCACCTATTCGAGGTCTGTGATGAATTTCTTAAGGCAAGGGAAAGAGCATATCAGGAACGCAAGGAGAAGAATCAGGAGAATACCTCATGTAACAGGTGTAATCAGGGTACACATGTAGAGGGTGAGTCCTGCAAGGCTTCTAATGTCCCCACAGAGAACGTGGTTCACATGGATAGTACTTCAGACTCCAAAGCAGAAACATCAGCGTCTAGCAGTACAGGCCAAAAAGGAGATTTAGGAAAACAGATGGTACAGACTGCAGAAAAAGATGCTGAAACAGAGAAAGAAGATTCCACGGAGACATCAACAGCTAGAGATACCTCTAATTCCGGAGACACCACAAAAGATTCTGGACACATCTTATCGATTGCCAATGAAAATAGCAAGAAAAGTGCAACAAGTGGGGAAACAAACACTCACCCCACTTTCGGAGATGCAAACACACCGTTAAGCGGCTCGGGAGATATACCAAAATCTATGGTCCATCCGGAAGTTAGAAGAAGCAACCCCCCCCCGAGCAGGCCACCCCCCCTCAAAGCTAAAAACCTCGCCTTTGAGTGGAAGAAGGCTAATTGAGATCACCGGAAAAATTAGAAGCTCCCCAAGACTGTCAAACCAAACAAAGAAACCGTATCAGAGATCGGCAGGCGCAACAAAAAGTTTACCCAGTGACACATCCAAAGGCGGCGGTCCGAAGCCTAGAGGGACCTCTGGTTCCCAATGAATGCTGCTTGCCTAAAAATTAGGGGTCTCACCGCCCCGGAAAAAAGGAGATGGATAAAAGACATCATCTCCACAAACAACGTCGGTCTCTTTGGAATTTTGGAAACAAAGGCAAACAAACGAACTCTAAGTATTTTCTTGAAAAGTCTAAAGGGATGGAATCACACGCACAATTTTGACTTGGCACCATGCTCAAGGATTCTCATTGTTTGGGATCCCAAAAAGTTTGCGGTGGAAACTATAAGTAGAATGCCACAGGTTATACATCTGAAAGTGCGCTGCCTCTCCTTGAATGTCCAGTTCTATGCTCTTACATATATGGCAGCAGTGAAGGAAGATTGCACAAACAACCACTTTGGGCTGAGTTGAAGAGGTATATGGGAAATCTTGACTCCCCATGGATGGTACTGGGAGACTTCAACGCCATTCTCAGTACTAACAATCACATAGGAAGCACCACACCCGGAGTCTACTAAATGAGGGAATTCCAAGAAACATGTAATGCATGCGGTTTGAAAGATGTACCCGCTGTTGGAGATCACTTCACATGGCATAACTCTAATTACTCAATCAGACGCAAGATTGATCGAGTCCTACCCAATCACAAATGGGATGGAGACTTTTGCCGCACAAACTTTCTTTCGGGTTCTGTACTCTCGGATCACCTCCCATTTGTGACTTCTCTAGCGCAAGATATTGAGAGAATCAACAGACCATTCAGATTCCAGAATATGTGGAATGTACACCCAAACTATAAACAGGTTGTAAAGGACCACTAGTCATAAGAAGTACAAGTCTCTATGTAGTATGTCATATGTCACAAGCTAAACGAGCTGAAAAAATCCCTTAAAGAGATTGGCCAGAAAGACTTCAACCATATCTCCGAAAAGGCAAAAAGAGCAGATAAAGACTATGTGGCTGCATTGACAAACCTGGACTCGGCGAACATCCCGCCACAAATGGTTCAAGAATTGATCTCCTTAAAGCAAAAGGCCCTCCTTTTATACATGGCGGAATCCAAATTCGTTTCCCAAAAAGGAAGGATTAATTTCATCACAATGGCGGACAAGGGAACAAACTACTTCCATGGCCTGGTGGCAAACAGGAAGGGGGGAGGCATCCTAGCAATACTGGACAGCGAAGACAGGATCGTCACCTCAAATGAAAGAAAAGGAAGTCTCCTCGCAGAGTTCTACAGGGGTTTTTTTAGCAAGAAAATTTCAAGGCATCACATTGATATGCAAGTTATTCAGCCAGGCCCTTTACTTAATGACATGGATAGGGCAACGCTGGGACAGGGCATAGAAAGATATGAAATCCGCACTTCCCTCTTCTCCATGTCGGACGATAAAGCACCGGGCCTAGATGGTTTCACAGCAGTGTTCGTTAAGAAACATTGGGAGATAGTGGGCCATGACTTCACCGAATCGGTTCAGGAATTCTTTCGGACTAGAAATTTGCTAAAGAGACTAAATCACACAACAGTGGCCCTCATACCAAAAAAAGAGGAAAATCTAAGAGTCGTCGACTTCAGACCGATCTCCTGCTGCAACATAATATACAAAACCATCACGAAGATCATAGCGAACAGAATTGAACCCTTCCTCCCTACCCTTATTGACCCATGTTAGGAAGCATTCGTTAAAGGACAGAAGCTTTTGGATAATGTGATGTTGGCCCAAGAAATAGTTCGAGGTTATGGCAGAGCAAGATCATCACCCAGATGTATGGTTATGGTTAACCTCACCAAATCATTCGACACAGTTTCATGGGATTTCTTAGAGGAGGTACTGTCAGGTCTAGGCTTCCCGAATGTATTCGCGGCAAGAATTATGGAATGCATCACAACACCGACATTCTCAATTGCGGTAAATGGGAAATTATGTGATTTTTTTCAAAGGTGAGAGGGGTGTCCACCAAGGGGATCCACTGTCACCACTGCCTTTTGTGATATGCATAGAGTACTTCTCCAGATTACTGAAAAGAAAAATGGAATCACCACTCTTCACATATCATCCCAGATGCAAAAGCCAAAAGATTTCACATTTAGCTTTTGCCGATGACCTCATGTTATTCTCCAGAGCCGATAAAGATTCAGTCCACATCCTGATGTCAGTACTCAAAAATTTCGAACAGACTTCTGGCCTGGCAATCAACGCTGCAAAATTAAAGTTTTTCGGAGTCGACATCAAGGAAGACTTAAGCTTCACAGGTATACCATGGGCCACATTCCCCATCAGGTATCTAGGTATCCCACTTGACTCGAGCAAACTCAAAGTCTTGCAGTTCAACACACTGCTAGGAAATGTGGACAAACAAATTGCGAGCTTCAAGGGACACACTCTCTCTTATGCTGGTAAATTGGAGCTAATCAAATCAGTGGTCCAGGGTATCATTGGCTTCTGGATTCAGCATTTCATAATACAAGCAAACGTTATGGAATCACTGGAGCAAAAATGCAAGCATTTCCTCTGGGGAGAAAAGAAAATGAACAAAGTATCCTGGAAGAGATTATGTACGCCCAAGAGATACGGCGGACTTGGGGTAGGGGACTTTAAGATTTGGAATATGGCTGTAATCGCACAGCAATTATGGGATATCCACATGGAAAAAGATTCATTGTGGGTGAAGTGGGTGCAGTCACACTTTCTACGCGGGAGCAACATCTGGAATATAAATCCAAGAGCCCTAAGCGGGTGAATATCATAAAAGTTCTCCCTTTACTTCACAAATCTGTGTGAACTAAGGGATAATCTAATGAGGATTTTGGGTGGCACAGTTGAATCGCTCAAGAGCATGCTGATAATATGGGATGGGACAAGAAAATTCATGGCAATGGCCCATGACCATATCCACAGGTCTACATACCCGCAACTCTACGACATACCTACCATCCCGAAGGAGAGATTTTATAAATCCATCTGGAGGGGATTCATACCACCCAAGTTTTCATTTATTGCTTGGTTGGTATCCCTCGGGCGACTACAGACAAAGGATAAGTACCATGGAGGGGAAGATGAGCCCACAAATTATACATGTTCCCTATGTCACCTGGAAGCCGAGACGCACGAACATCTCTTCTTCAAATGTGAATTCGTCAAGATTATATGGGACAAGATGCGTAACTGGATGGGCTTGAGAAGAAACACAGATTCCATGGTCACCTCTGAAAAGTGGATCAGGAGACAAGTCAGGGGTTCAAAACTTAGAAGCAAACTGGGACCACTTGCTCTAACAACTTCGATCTACTACATCTGGAGCGAGAGGAACAGAGTTGTTAAAGATGGACTCCCACCGGACTCGGCAAGGGCCTTCAAAATCATCCAAAGGGATTTCTACATGATTCTTAACAGATTATTCCCTGATCAGATGCTCTTCTAAACCAGCTCTCCAGCGCGAACTTTTGGCAACCTACCGGACGCTTGGCTTTCCGATATTCAGGGAGAATTCTTTGATCTGTGCGCTTACATCTTCATTTATTTCTTCATCTCTATTTTGGTATATATAATATTATCTCTACATTTTGCTACAGGACTAACTATACTCTGATACAGGACAACATAGGAGAGACCCATACTTCAATCCCTAAATTTTGATACAGGGAAATACAAGGGACTTCCAACAAGAAGGATATGAAGCATCCTTCATCAGTAGACAAGGCCATTCCTACTTTTTTTTATCCAGGTAATGCCTCTAAAAAAAAAGAGGGTTCGTCCCTTGAATGGGCCAGGTTCTCGAAGGGAGCAGACTCCGAGTGATGGAGGCGTTCGAGCACTTGAATGACAAGTGGTGGTAGAGATATTTGAGGGATGCATTCGAAGCCCTCAAGAGGCTCCAGTCGCCAAATGGAAACCTCAAGGAGGGCATTCGAGTACTGGAGATGTTCGACTGCTCGGGAGGGGCTTCTGAGTATAGGATGTGGTCGAGTGCTCGGGAGGGGCTTTCGTGTGATGGAGGTGTTCGAGTGCTCAAAGGGACCATTTTAGTGCTTGAGGTGTTTGAGTGCTCGAATAGGGCCATTCGAGTGCTCGAGGGGGGCATTTGAGTACTCGGGGGGGGGGCATTCGAGTGCTCGAGGGTGTATTCGAGTGCTGGAGTGGTTTGGGAGGGGGGCAATTGAGTGCTTGAGGGGGGCATTCGAGTGGTGGAGATGTTGAAGGGGTTAAAGGGGATATTCGAGTGATCAGCAGAAAGAAAAAAAAACTAGCTAGCTCAGCAGCCTCTCTCCATCCGGCAGCAAGGATTTCCCGTGGAAGTTTCATGGCCACGCAGGTCGGGTAAGGGGTTAAGTAATTTTGCGTACGCAAATTAATTAACGCCCTTGCTAGGTATCACTTAGATTTAACGATTGCGCTATTTGCTTGCGCTGCACTCTATCGTGTAAAATGGCATCAGGCTGTCCATTTGCCTAAAATGGAAAGGAAGGTTACAAAACCATTACGTGGGGCATGCGCGGTAGAAGTCATGCCCGGTCTCTTATCAATAGTTTATCTTCGGGGAACACTCGGGAGCACAATAGACTATGGTCAATCTGCTCCCAACCCAAAAGATAAAACCTTGGCTCGCACCTAGAGACCGCTATCGAAGGCCAATAACACCTCTTTATCTTTATCTTAGAGGTGTACATGGTAGAAGCGGTGTGCCACCTCTTCCCGGGAGAGGACATACTACTTCATGAGAAGGCCGAGACCACTCTTGGTTTGGAATACACAGGTGGGGAGCAAACCACAGCGCAAGAACCGGTTCACATTACCGATTGCATGGATGTTGTACGGAGCGAGGGGCCTAGTGAGTTTCATGTTGTTCTCATTCCCCCTCTCTGATCTCCAAGGATAGTTATCACGGGCCCCTGTCATCATGAAGGGGTTAGCATATTTTGGTCACCTGATTGTAACATCTAGATTAGGGGTAGTTTATTAGGAAACATGTATTTAGAGAGTGGGCCAATGTTCCCACTCTAGTACACTTTCACGGTTTCATTTTTATTTACCTTACCTTCAACGATGGGTGGGTCGCCATATCATTCTAGCACTACTACATACAACACCTATTACCTCGGTTTTTCAGGCATTTTTACCCCGGGTTTTCCCCTAAAAAACCAAAGTAAATGTGGGTGAAGTAAAAATTTTACCTTTTACCTCAGTTCAAAATCGAGGTAAAAGGTACTTTTTACCTCGATTTTGAACCGACGTCAGCAGATTGTAAGTGCAATGTCGGTTTTAATATTAAGACTGGAGATAGAATACAGTATTTGCGACATCGTTTAGATCAGATTCGAGATGTCAGATGATCAACATCGACCATACCAACAAGACACGCGATCGGAGAGGAATATCTATGATGTCTATCCAATCGACGTCGTTCTAAATAACTGCGACATCGCAAATTTGGAGGGAACGATGATGTGTTCATGCTGACGTGGAATGGTGAATGTTATGACGTCGTTTTGCATCGACGATGTCGCAAAAAAAAACACACCAGTTCTATATGCGAAGTCACATTTGTGTTGCATGTGTACCGGCATGTGCGACATCGCTGATCAATCGTGGAGAGGACGTTTTGATAAAATAAAATAAAATTTAATATTTGATGAAAAAAATTGTGTTAGTCGATATCCATTACATGTTATTTAGTATTGGATTACTCTATTAATGGTTAAACATCATACAACAATCAATTGTCATTAAAAATATATGGGAAATTTAAGAATGACATGTTAAATACCCTAAACCCTAGCTATAACATATATTAAAAATTCATGTTACAATATATAATAATACATAAGGTTGCTCATAAACATTAAATGTATTGAACCTCCGAATTGGCTACGTTGTAAGGCATAAACACCATAAGGGCGACTAGTGAAATGACTAGTCATCAATCTACAGTCCATCCATAACTCTCGTTGTCCTGTTACACCGAATACACAATGAAAAAAATTTAAGTTATAATTGGGCAGGCACTATATTAAAATACACATAATATAGTCAGACTTAGACGACGTGAATGTCAACTAGGAAAAGAACAAATATGGGTAGAAGTGACGTCGCATATTACATTGATTGATAACGTTAAGGCCGACCTAAGTGTGAAGTCGCACATTCAATAAATTTTGTGGTTTTCATTGTAATATGCAACGTTGGTCTGAATTCGGATTTACACTGCGGAGGCCAACAGACTGATACCAACGTCGCACATTCATACCTTGTTCATACGAATAAGTAATTATTCTACACAATCAGCCCTAATCTAAGTATTTTTTGTCATTCCCTACAAACATGGCATCATCTGTGGAAACAAAAATAATATACACTATATAACATGTAACACAATCATCATACATTATGAAAATATACAAGCATTGATCTATGAGAAAAATAACATGTAGAAGATATGGTAATTAAATTGTTAAACTAACATTGAATGTATTGAAAACCACCTCAACTAATTTGAACCCGCAGGAGCTCCATCATCGGGCATTTGTTCATATGTGGGAAAAATAAATTGATTGAGCTCTTGAATTGTTGTATTAAAGGTGTGGATGGAGAAGATGGTGTGTTGTAGCTAGGGTTTGGAGAAAGTGTGTTATATATGAAAAATGGGCAATGGTGCTAGTTTTAATGACTTGAAATTTTTGTGGGGAGAAACTTTTGCTTCAAATTTTTGCTTGAAATTTTTGCTTCTCGCTGGAAATTTCATTGTGACCAACGTCGGTAGCTATTCGATTGTGGATCCGTATTTGGTTACATACCCGCGACTTCGCTAATGGGGGCAAATTGGTATTTTTTTTAAAAGTGTCGTAAAATACTCCGTGTGAAGAAAGGGGCTCCTTTAGTGAAAATATGAATACAAAAATGTTATCTACAAATTTGTATTTGGACTTCTGCCATTTTCATGGAGGTACCTACAGTGTAAATATTTAAAATTTCACCGGTGTAAATATTATTAACCATCTATAATTTACTCTAGACCACGTACAAGCGGGGCATCTTGGTCATGACATTGTGAATTAGATTAGGAATCTCCAAGTTTGCATTTCCACTTCTCCCACATTTGTGGAGGGATTTAAATGCAAAAATTAAAAACTTGACCCATGGAGGTAGGTGAAATCGATTCAAAATGTCCCGAAAGGGACCTAATTTGCCATCCCTAGTCAAACTTATAATCATCGAGAATGATTATATAACAGGCATGATCCCATGGAGACTTCTCCAGTCAACATCTACCAAATAACCTTTGCCTACTTATAAGTAACCATCTATAATTTACTCCAAACCATGTATAAACGCTTTCTAAAATTTGACGAACACAATTTTATTATATTTATATGGTGGAAATCATTGTTCCGATGCTTTTCCTAAGGGTATAAATGGAAATACTAATACAAATAACGGACGAATACCCCGTTCTACTCATCCAATCATGTCTAAATTGGAACAGCTTGGTCATGACATTGTGAATTAGATTAGGGTATCTCCAAGTTTGCATTTCCATTTCTCCCACATTCGTGGAAGGATTTAGGTGCAAAATTTAAAACTTGACCTGTGGAGATAAAATCGTGAACCGTGTAGGTAAAATTGATTCGAAATGTCCCGGACGGGACCTAATTTTCTATCCCTAGTCAAACTTATAATCATCGAGAATGATTATATAACAGGCATGATCCCATGGAGACTTCTCCCAGTCAACATCTACCAAATAATCTTTGTCTACTTATAAGTAACCATCTATAATTTACTCTAGACCACGTACAAGCACTTTCTAAAATTTGATAAACGTGATTTTATTGTATTTTATTTTCATAAAAACCCAATAATAAGGAATTTCATTTGATTCTATGTGGTGGAAATCATCGTTCCGATAATGCTTTTCCTAAGGGTATAAAATGAAATACTAATACAAATGACAGACGAATTCCCCTTTCCACTCACCCATATATGCTTAAATTGGACATTAATCAAGTTCATGGAAATTTATAAAATTCAATAAGTATTTCTAATATACTATAGAGCGTTTGTTAAGGTTAATTATATATTTTTTGGTCAAATGCGGGCTCATCTGAAATGCTAGTGGGGTGAAATTATGAGAGTCGTAGTCACATTTGCCGATGTCGGTTACAACTTGGTAACAATGTCGGATATGGCGATTATTTACCGAATTTGCAATGGTTGAGTTATACATCATTTATGTAGCCCATCTATAATACGTAGAGCCCATCTCTGGATCCCATCTATAATACCGCAATGTTACAAAGATGTCGGTGCTCTATCGACTGTAGCGATAACGGTACGAATTTGCACTTACTGCGGTGGACAACACAAGGTACCAAAATGACGTCGTTTCAAAACGGCTATAAATGAATGGTCCCCCAGAAACAGTTTAAGCTCCTCATTTCCAGGTTTCCCGCGAATACCAAAAGTCTCTCCACCCCTGTCCTCTTCTCCTCTGACAAAGGTATGTATTTCTACTCATGTAGTGCTTAAGTTTTTGTAATTGTTACCTCACCTTATTTAATTAATCTATGCTTTTTGTATGAGTTGCATTTTAGGTTATCTAGTTCTTACTCAGACTTGTTTGAGTGATAAGTTTTTGTACATGTGAACCTATGTTACGTTGTTCTTGTTTGTGTTAGGGCATTTTTGTGTAATTTTGTCTCCTTAATGCATGTTTTGTTGCTGGGTTTCATTTTTTTCCCCACTGCTGTCTTCGACGCTTGCAAACTTGATCTCCAATCGTACATCATTTGATTTATGATTGCGACGTCTCACATTCTTATCTCAACTTGCTGCATTAGCCATCACAGTAGTACGTATTTATACATCAATATTACCAATGTCTTAGAGACTTTGCATATAGATAGTTTACTTTACTTAATGTTTATTTTTGCCAGTTTATGGTCAGTCCTGATATTGGTCATGCCGATTCGCCATCACATGTCGATGCTAGCACTGGTTCAAAATGATATGTTCCTACGACATAGTTTTGACTTCACACGTTTTTCTTATTAGGAACGTAAACATAGTGTTCACTTCATATACATGACTAATGGCTGGAGAAGGATCCTCTAGGCGCCCATTTTTTGAGGTATTTTACCATTTTACATAATATGTTTACTAATACATATGCACGATACTGTATCTTAATAAATTTTGATTTCTATTAATTATACAGTTCTCCACACAAAGGAGAAACCCTGAACTGGCTGTCTTCAACATTGAAGACCATACAATGGCTCCAAAAAACCCGCATTTCCACTGCACCTTGAAGTAGCAAAAGTTTGGAAAAAACTCAACTTTGGTAAGGACTAAAACTTGCAAATAATTATAATTGTTAAATAATTATATTTTCAGTTAATACTATTTATTTATAATTGCATATATTTGTTCGCAATGATTTTTTTTCTTATTAGTACATCCCGATTGAAATTGTACTACTTCTGCCGAAGGCAAAGACCTTCGTTGTAATAAGGTGCTACGGGAAAGAGTGGCACATGACCTACTCTGGCCAAGGGAAGATCAAGGCCCTATCCCAAAGGGTTTTTCCGAGTTCCTTTCCGGAAACAACCTGCGCATTAGGGACATCTCATTCTTCGAGATCATAGAAGCTGGGGGGACCGATTGTCTTCAAGGTAATCATAATTAGAGAGGCTTGATTTCATTGTAATTTGTATTCTAATAATGGTACTTAGACATGTATTATTATTAATCGAATTATTTTGTACTAATTGATTGGTAAGGAGGTTTTCATGAACAAGGTTTTTCTAATAATTTTACTACCTTTTTGAAAAATATGTTACTGTTTGTGCGTGATTTTGAAAAATATTTCCAACCGTACCATTGAAAATGTTTTCATGGTGGTTGAAGTTTTCCCTACTAATTGTACAACTATTTTCAATAGTAACGTAATAAAATAGACCTTACTAAATTTTTGAATAACAAAACTTAACAAAACTTCCCTTTATTCCTTCTCAACTGTAACATCTAAATGTGCTATATTAAATTTTATGCGTGGTCACCCATCTCACGCTCTGTCGGTGACATCGACAGAACAAGCGATTTCGGGGACAAATTTGTTACATGAAAGCGATGTTGCACAAACATCGGTAACATTATTTACCTCATTTTCAAACCTTTTACTTCAGTTAAAATAATGTTCGAGGTAAAAAACCAATTTTTTACCTCAGTTTTTTATAACCGAGGTAATTAATAGCTTTTACTTCGAAAAAACTGAGGTAAAATTTTTTTAGCTAAGCCAAAAAACTGAGGTAAAAGGGTGAAGTAATAGGTTCATTTTCTTCTAGTGTAGGTTTACCTTTTACCTTTGGAGCGATGAACCAAGTAAACTCATTCTTCTCAAGCGTGTATATATTCTTGTTGATTTTGGGGGTTGGAAGGGGCTTAGGAGTTTTTAATTCCTTAGCTTGCTTCATTCCCCTGCTGCGCTTTAGACATGAGATATCGAGGTGAAGTATCCTCGATCAAATTAGAAGAAACATGCTCAACAAGAATAGTATCACAAGAAAAATCATTCACACAAGATAATGGATACAAAGTCTCAATAACGAGAAACATCTCTTTTTGGTATTTTTCAAAATTTTCTTTTGCAAACATCATGCAAATAAAACAAGAAACTAATAAAAGCAAACTAGCTACTCTACTAACACATTGTGCTAATTAATACTTGAGCTGGATAGCATCCCAGACAGCGGCACCAAAATTTGACCCACCTCCACCCGGGGTCTTTAATTGTAGCTAATTAACCCAAGCGAAGGCTTTCCTTTGGGAAGGTCAAAGATAAAATTTATAATTCTGCACCCATTCTCACTGCTATGCTACCTAGAGGGTAGTTAGCAGTAAGCCCTGGATTTATCCACAGAGATGCTAGGGTTCAAGTATTAACTAAAGACACAACCTCGTACAGATCATCAATCCGTACAAGTGAAAGGAATAACTAGTAAATGCAAACACAAGGGGGGGAGGTCTGGAATTTCATATTAACTACTACAAAGCATTGAGTAAAACAATAAGTAATCTAATTAGCTTAGCACTTGGGGAGTTATTGCGCAACATGATTAACCTAATGTTTTGATCCTCGATTGATTCACCTGTAAGATTTACTAAACAACCTAATATAGTGTTCACAACACGTGGTGTGGGCGATTGCATACACTTCCTCATACCTGTCACATCGGGTGCGCTCGCAACCCTCAATCAATGCTGCCATCATAATTAGGGGAGTACAATAAGGTCTGACCATTGTTGTAGGTCCGTTTCTCCCCCGTGTGATTACATCTTGGGCTTCCACCATGAATGCACGACTTCCCCGGTACCTATCAACTAGGCCTAAGGGTCGTTGACACCTTATCTATGATACTAAAGCCTCTTACAACCCCATATTGCTACTTTTTCACCATCTCTACCTGCAACCTATCAAAAAACTCTACGTAATCAGCTAAGACTGGTGCGATGGAAAATAAGTGAGAACAATACTCGGGTCTCCTATGCACACACTCACGCAGACACAACGTACTCCCCTACCCATTCTAAAATCAAGGTTTCTCTTCCCAAGGGGGCATCAATAAGTGCACTATACATGAATACAACTCTAAGTGTGTGTCGATGTGTTGTAATATTCATGCATTTAGAACATTCAAGAACAATCATAATAATATCATGAACATAAATAGTAGGGTGAATCTAATGAATCTCACAAACATAAGTTTAAACATGCGCTACAATTATCCCCAAGCTAAGGAAACTACTCCATAGACATGGAATTCAAATATATATTTGAATTCTACATCTAGGATGAACACAAAAGTAAAACAAAAGAAAAGAAAGGAAAATGAGAGAGTGTTTCTCTCTCTCAAAGTGTTCTCCTAATGAACTAATCTAATTTGTACATGTTTAACCTAGTAGACTAAGGTTATATATATGGAAGAAGGGGATTGGTCCTAAAAATAGGCCCAAAATAGGCCAAAAATGCTAAAACCCTAGTTCAGCCGTCGCCTGACGCGGGTCATTGTGGATGGTGCGGTCTGTGCCAAGTACATGTTGAGGATGCACGATTGTGTGCGGGCTGTGGTTTTTCACCTAGCGCGGGGCGCTGGATCTGGTACGGGCCATGGCGCGAGGCCTTGGTGTGGATTGTGGGATACGGTGTGGTTCATGGTTTGGAAGCACGGTCTGCTCAGAAGTTTGGCGCAGGGCGCGTTCTTTGGTGTGGGTCGTGGTCTAGGAGCTCGTTCCGCTCAAAATTTTGGTGCAGGCCATAGGCTGGTCTTGACATCTTGAACTTGGAACAGTGTGGGCCGTCATAAATGGGACAGTTTGTGCCAATACTTAGCCATTTTGAGCAAATCCTCGAATTCGTACTGCGCGGCCTGTAAGATATGGCGCGGGTAGCACCATTGCCTCATGATGGAACTGTTGGCGCAGGGCATCTCCACTGGCACGAGCCGTTGGTGCTTGACTATGAACGACTCACATTGACCCGTGGTACCTTGGCCGGTAAAACTTGTTTCCTTGGCTACGGGTGAATTGTTAGTCCGATGTTTGAGTTCCAGTAGTCGATTTTTTAGTGCTTGAGAAGATGAATCCAATGAAATTAGCATTGAAGGCTAATTCTTCCCGAATCGTCCTCTGACTTTGGCACAACTCATCGGACCACGATTCCCCGTTTCTTCATTGGCCACTTTGATCTCCGTTGCTGCCTATCTTTTACTCCAATGCCCTTCTACCACGCATTGATCTCCGTGAACTTCATCTACTACCATTTTAGAGGTGAATAACCTTCGATCTCTTCTAGCGTCCTTGCGAACTACCTTCAATATCTTCTACCGCCCTTACGAACCACCTTTGCATAGAATGTAACCAAAAAGTACCCACGGGCGACCCACTAAAGATGATCAAATGGAAGATCTAGGAGCCCTTGGATGCAAGATGTCCATAGTACTAATTAAGTCTACAAAACGCAGGATTTAGACAATAAAACAAAAAATGGCCATCTAAACCCCTTGTAATGTAAACTCAACTAATACTAGAAATCCGCCAAACAAAACATACCAAAAACTATGTTGGATGCAACGGTTAACGCACGCAAAATGAAGCACATCACTTGGCCAAGAACAACCAATGGTAAGTACACTATTAAATCAGGATGCAATTTGGCTATTAATTCTTCACTTTATTCCTCTGCATGCCATCTTGCTAATAACAACTTTGGACCCTCCCCACACTGTAAGTATATATAGCATTTGAGAGTGCCACAAAAAAAATCACTTCATATGGAGATTGTGCAAGAACCAATTGCCATCAACAACAAATCTACGCCAAAGACGATCGAGACATAGAGCCTCGTGCTTGACATGCTCAAGTGAGGTTACATCTCTCATCCACGTATTCTTCCTCTGCCCCGTAGCACAGTAGATTTGGTTCACATTAGGTCTACATGAGAATATATACATATACCAACAACCAAGTGCAGAATTATAGACACAGGAGCTTGTGTTAGAGCTGAGTATCCAGGATATGGCTCTCACCGATATGCTACTTTACCAAATGTGGGATCACCAAAATAAATTACTCCATGAAGAGCATCACGTTATCCAACTAGGATAGCAAGCAATTATACACCCTAGCAAAAAGAGGAGATTGTCTATCCGATTTCAATTTTGATACTGCTTGGTACAACATACATAGAACCATCCCAACAGGAAACACTCTATTTTTTTTATACTACAACATCTAGTGATAATAACTATTTAGGTTGGTACATGTTGCCCTTTCCGTGCATAGCTAAACGCGAAGGCCATATCTCTGAGAACAAGCTAACATTCATCATTGGAAAAAAGTCCGTCAATCTAACAAGTTCAATGAGATGTGCAAATAATCATCAACACCACTACTATCCGAAACGATAGTATACCGTATTTTGGTTAATCATATGTGAATTCTCAAGTCTAATAGAATCTCACCAATATCCAAATGTAGTTTGAATAAAAAGACAAGATTATGTAATAGCTTACATACTGTCTTCATTTGGCATTAGCGTTTTGGTTGGCGTTTTGACTGATTTTTGCCTGTTGGCATTTTCACTCTGTCAAACTGCCAATGAATATGAAAAAAAGTGTTTGGTTGCTTGAATTTTTGACGTAGCGTTTTTGTCAAATACGAAACGCTAATATTTGTAGCATTTTTCCTTAGCATTTTTCCTTAGCATTTTTCCTTAGCGTTTGATTTTTACCTTTAATAATTACCATTTTAACCTTCTACATTTTTACCTTTAACAATTACCGTTTTAACCTTCTACATTTTTACCTTTAACAATTACCGTTTTAACCTTCTACATTTTTACCTTTCTCTCTACGCCACTGGTACGCCATTAACATACGACATCGTTTTATATCTTTTGGAATTTAAATAACTTTTTCATCAATATTTTTTGGAATTTAAATTTTTTTCACGGTTAAATTTTAATGAAATTCAATTTTACTTTTCATCTCTTATTTCGATATTTATCCTTTACTCAATCTAATGGTCGATCGGAGAATATAAATTTGATGAGTGTATATAGAGAATTTTTAAAATTTAAAATTTCACCTCATTAGAATTATGTGATTTACTAATACTTGTATACATTGATATTTATATTATAGATAACTAGATATAAAATTATAATTTTTAAATATTTTTAATTTTTTATAAATATTTGAATCGACAAACCATCCACCTCACATAAAAATATTCATAAGAAATATAAATAAGTTTGTTGAATGTTATTCAAGTATAAATGTTAGGAAAAAAACTTATATTATACCTCCACTTTATCATAACCAAAGTGAATGAATTAGTAAATATATTGTTTTCAATATTAATGAATATATTAAATAATTGAAAATAAATTGTAATAATATTAGAGTGCGTCTCTTGAAAGACGGTCTTTCCATAAGTCATGGAAAGACCAAGGTTTAAAGTGTAAATTAGAAGAAATGAAGATAAAATTTTTGGATTGCATGAACCGGGTTATAAATTTTATAACTACCACATGTTGCATACTAAATTTTTAATGTTGCAACTAAGACCTTTTACCTTTTATTATTTGAATTAAACCCCGTCTTTCCATAAACCTATGGAAAGACCGTCTTTCCCAAGACTTTGCCATAATATTAATGAAAATAACAATAATAAAATATGTTAAATAAGTTTACAAATAATAAATGATCTTCATATCCTTAAATGTCATTTTGAATAAAATCACTTGCAGCAGCCAACAGTAATATTTGCCAAACACTTTTGTAAATCGCTAATAGTCAAACTGCTAGCAAAAAAAATAGCATAAATAGCTGATCAAATCAGTTATATGAAACATTCAACAGATAATTTTGAACAACTAATTGCCAAACAAGACCACCGGTTAATTATGCCAAATACTCTAGAGACTATGTCTATGGAAGAGATCACCATCAACCATATGTAACACTTCTCTTGGAAAACCAATGAATCTGTTTTTTAACCTTTTAAATAAATCAAATGAATTGTTATTATATCGTTGGATTTTAAAACGAAGCTGAATTGCATAATTGTGAATAAAGTTGGGTTGGTTAAGGCACACGAGATCACATTCAAGCCGATCACGTCACCTTTCAGACATGTGTGGATAATTACAAGTTGATGGAAAGTTGGGAACGTGGGAAAGTGTGGTTGCTTGTTAAATATTTGGGAAAGTCTAGGAAAAGGTGGATGGAAATATGAAGTTTAAGATACGAAGTTTAAGATACGAAGTTTAAGATACGAAGTTTAAGATACGAAGTTTAAGATACGAAGTTTAAGATACGAAGTTTAAGATACGAAGTTTAAGATACGAAGTTTAATTAAAATAATAAAAGGTAAATTTTAGTTATAATATTATAAATTTATTATGCAATATATTATAGTTATAAAGTTTATAATTAATTTATATAATTTAAAAATTTTATCTTCATTTACTCTAATTTACACTTTAAATCTTGGTCTTTCCATTATTTATGGAAAGAAGCAAGGACTCTAATTATTTTCCTATTATTTGGTTAAAATTAAATAAAATCCGGATTTAAAATACGAAGGGATGTTTGATAACCGATGAAGAATTACATTGTTAAATAAGAATTAAATTTAAACAGAGATGATTTTTTAAAATTTTGATGTAGAACAGGGAAAAATTAATCACTAATTAGAATTTTTAAACGGGGAAAGTTTATTAAGAAATATTAATTAGAATTCTAATTCGTCTTTTCTAAGTAGGCAAAGTCTTGGAAAAGATGGTATTTTCATATTCTTATGGAAAGTCGGTCTTTAATTAGAATCATAAAAGATAAAAAATCTCAGTTGCAATATTAAAACTTTATTATGCAAAGTGTGGTAATTATAAAGTTTATAATCCGATTTATGCAACCCAAAAATTTTACCTTCATTTCTTCTAATTTACACTTTAAACCTTGATTTTTCCATGGCTTATGGAAATACCGTCTTTCAAGAAACAGACTCTTATACTTAAAACTAAGTAATTAACATTATGGGTGGAAAAAATCAAAATTTAAAAATCGAACTGAAAATTGAATAATTCAAATTTGAATAATCTGAACTAAATTTAATATACGATTTTTGGATATACGATTTGATTAAATCGAATTTTGAATATGATTTTGGGATTGGTTTTAAATATTAAAACTCAACCAAAATCCAATCCTAAAAGTGAATTGTAATTAAATATGTTTTTTTTAAAAAATTAATCATTCCAAGATGCTGTGAAAAACTCCCAATGACGATTACAATGAGTGAAATTGACATCCAATCTAACTAGTCTCTAATAATAACTAACATATTGCAAGCATATCTAAATTACATGTCAACTAGACTTACCGTCTGTACAATTATAGATCAGAAATCCAATAAAAAAATTGTAAAATTAATAGACCAATCATGAAAAAGGCTCATGTTAGATCGAGTAATGATTAGACAAATCATGAAAAAGGTTCATTTCAATATTTTTTTGGGTCAAATTATAAGATAAATTTTAATAAAAATTTCAAAGTATAGGAACTTCGTGATAAATAAAAACAAATATTAATTCACCATATCAGTTACATCAATTATAGAATAACTCCATATAACGGCTAGTCGGCCTAAAACAAGACTTTGTGATGTATTAAATTAATCTACAATATTGAAAATTGAGTCTATCTTTTGAAAGATGGTTTTTCCATAAGTTGTGGAAAAGTTTAAACGGTAAATTAGAAGAAATCAAAATATTTTTTTTAGGTTACATTAATCGGGTTATAAACTTATAACTACTATACGCTATATTAAAATTTTTTAATATTGTAAATAAAATCTTTTAGATTTCTATAATTTTAATTCAACCCCATTTTTTGCCTATAAAAAGACGGTGTTTCCCAAAACTTTCCATTAAAAAAATTGAAGGGACCATTTGATAAAGAGAATTTAAAGTCCAGCCCCTGCCAAACCTAATTATTTCATCAACGATCGAAATTCAATCTTACGTATCACAGCTCAATCTCACAAGTGTTTTGAATTCACTTGGTGTGTAAGCATGTAATGTGTTTTGTAGTTAAAGTTTTTAACTTGGGTTAAATTGTATAATTTTTCTTTATAAATTGTAATTTTTTCACTATAAATTCAGGTATTTTGATTTATTCGATATGTTAAGTTTCAATTCGAAAATCAAGTTCTGAATTTGATTCGGTTTCCTCAATTTTCTTGATAATATAATTCAATTTTAATTTCAGATTATTTTTTAGATTAATCCAATTAAATAAAATTGAAGAATTTAAAATTCAAATAAATTGATTTAAAATAAAACTTTATGATTTTTTAAATATTTAAAAAATATGGTACTATTATATGTAAATAGAGATATCGACGTTTAAACATAATATTTGAAAATTGTGAAAAAGTAGGTATGCAATTTTAACTGGGAGGTGGAAGTAGTATCTTATTCTGTTACACTAAAAGTGAAGCATTTCATGTACTCCCCTCGTTCATCTAATATTGACACACTTTCTGTATTGAAATATTTTTTAAAAATTTTGGCTCCTTCCATTATAGAAACATTAAGATTATTTCGATCCACTAGTTTTACGTTTTCAATCTTCCATTCAATTTACTCCACTCAATTGGCATTTTATAAATTCTTGTGTCAAAAAGTGAAGTGCCAGTATTAGTTGACTTGACGGAGTATGTTAAGAATTTGAGGAAATCTCAGGAAAAGTGATTTATCCATAGACTTATGAACATACCCTGAACTTTTACAATAAAATTGTAATTTAAAAAAATTATATTGTATTTTATAAGTTAAAACAAGTAAAAATGTATATTTGAATTTGAATTTGAATTTGAATTTGAATTTGAATATGAAAATACAAAATATTGTATTTTATAATTTAAAACAAATAATAATGTGTATTTAAATATGAAAATATAAAAAATAATAATATAAAAATACAATGATAGGTGCGATTTCACACACGTAAAGTGCGATCGCACCGGCCATGAAGCATGGAAGGGGAAGGCCGAGGAAGAAGGTAACTCTATCCAAGGTGGAGTGGTGTGGCTCTGCGAGGGAGGATAGCGTGGAAGCTACCAGTCTGGATTTGGAGTTGGATCGGGAGGTGGAGAGTAAGCTGAAAGAGGAAGGTATTGCAGAAAAGCACCAGGAAGACTCAATTGAAGAAACGGTAAGACCTGAAATCCCTGCCTCTGTTAATACTGAGAATCGATTTGAAAAGGGTAATCTATGGGTTGATGTGATTAGGGGAAATAGGGTACCAATGAATGGTATGAATATGGAATTTTCTGCTCCTAAAATTGTGAATGGGGAAATTGAGGTGGAAATATAATCTGATGATATAGAGTCTGAATTGAAGTACCAGGAGACTGCTCTGATTATGTACATTATAGGAGGGGAGCTAACCATGAATGCGGTTAAGAGATTTATGTTGAATAATTGGGCGTTTGTTGAGACTCCCGAGTTGCTGTATAATGATGAAGGTTACTTTGTGATTAAATTCAAAAGTAAGAGGGATAGGGAGGAGGTCATGAAGAAGGGCCCTTATACAATCTATGGAATGGCCATGTTTCTACATCTGTGGAAGGCTGGTTTCTCCATGGAGAAAGATATGCTAAGAACGGTCCCATTATAGGTCAAACTACCTAGGCTACCACTGCATCTGTGGAGAGTTAAGAGCTTGGGAAAGATAGGAAGTGTGATTTCGAAACCTCTATTCATAGATGAGTGTACAATTGCAAACTAAGGATATGTTATGCAAGGATGATGGTGGAGATAGATATATCCTAGCAAGTGTCAGAAGTTGTAAAAATCAGAGATGTTGATGGAAGTATACTCAGTCAGAAAATTGAAGTGGAGGGTAAGCCACTATTCTGTGAGAAATGCCAGGTTGGGGGACACAGACGTGGAAAAGAAATAAAAAAAGGTGACTCAGCAATGGAAAGTGAAGATACAGGAGAAGTCTATGAAAAACAGGGAAGGGAAGGTGAAGGATGGAAAAATGGAAGCAGGGGAAACATAGGCAGAAGAGGAAATAGAACCTGCTCAATGGACCCTGGTGCAGTCAAAAAACAAAGGAAAGAAGGTAATGAAGCTTGAGCAACTGGGGATTATTGAATTCCACAATGAAGCAGGAGGCAGTATAGGAGAGAAATTTGAACATCCTCTCGGGATTTGGAAAGATCCTGAGAAGGATCAGGGCATTGGCCCTTGATAGGTGCCTTGAATGTTAGGGGGCAAAACAAGGCAGGAAAGGGGAATGAGATTAACTCCCATCTCATTAGCCTAAAATTAGATGTTGCTGTGCTTCTAGAAACAAGGGTGAAACAAGATAAAGCTGAGGGGATAAAGAAGATATTTGGGGATAAATGGAAGTTTGCTGATAACTATGACAGTAATTACAATGGAAGAATTTTGGTAATGTGGGATTTCAGGAAGGTGGAGATTCTGACTCATAAAATGTCTGATCAGATAATGTTAGTGGAGGTGAATGACAAACATGGAGATAGGATGTACCGGATGATTGCTGTGTATGCAAGAAAAAAATTGAAGATGAGGAAGAAGTTATGGAAAGAGATAGAGGGTGCTAACTCAAAGTTGAAAGGGCCAGTTTCAATTAATGGGGATTTTAATAATGTGCTTACACTAAAAGATAGAATTGGAGGAAGTGAAGTAGTGGTGCAAGAATACTGGGACTTGGAGCAGATGATGCAAAGAGCAGGTCTATTTGAATGTGAGAGCAATGGAGATTATTACACATGGTCTAATAGGCAATTGAATGGAGTGATCTACTCTAGAATAGACAAATCAGTAGCAAATCTGGAATGGTTTACAAAATACCCTGAGATGGTGGTGGATGACCTGGAGCCTGGGGTTTCTGACCATGCCCTGATCAGGATAACTATGCAAAATGAGCATAAACTAGTGCATAAACAATTTAAATTCCTGAATTTTTTATTGGACATGATGGAGGTACTGGAGGATATAAAGAAGACTTGGCAGAAGGAGTTAAAAGGGAGACCAATGTTTGTAGTCTGGCAAAAGATGAAAAGGCTTTACAGAGACATTAAGGAGCATTCTAAACAAGTCAATGGAGCAAAAAAGAAACTGGAAGAGGAGTGGAGTTGAGAAATATGGAAATGGCTTAGAAAGCATCAGGGCAGGATAAACTAAACAAGAAGAAAATAGAGGCAGTAATAGAGGGGATTGAACTGGTTCAGAAATAGAGTGACATTGATGAAGGTATAGCCAGGCAGAAGGCAAAGGTAGAATGGCTAAGGCTAGGAGATGGCAATAATGCCTATTTCCATGCCACAGCAAAAGGAAAAAATAAAATAGTGGGATTGGATAAATTGGAAACAGAATTAGGGGAACTGATCAGTAAGCAGGAGGACATGGAGGGAGAGATACTGAACTTCTACAAGAAGCTGGTTGGAGGAAAAGTTGAAAGTATAGAGGGAATAAACATTGAAGTCATAAGGAAAGGGAGGAGCCTGGGAGTGGAAGCTAGGAAAATGCTGATTCAGGAAGTATAAGAGAAGGAGGTATGGGAGGCTCTAAAGAGTATTGGAGATCTGAAAGCTCCAGGCACAGATGGGTATGGAGAAAATTTTTTCAAAACAAGCTGGCAGGTGATCAGGGCTGATGTAACGGAGGTTGTGCAGGAATATTTCAAACAAGGGAGAATGTATTGAGCAGTAAACAACACCCTTGTTACTCTGATCCCAAAACATGCTGCTGCCAGAAAGGTAAAAGACCTAAGGCCTATCTCATGCTATTCCACACTGTATAAGATCATTTGAAAGATCCTAACAGGTGGACTGAGTAGGGTAATATCAGAGGTGGTTCAGGAGAATCAGGCAGCCTTTGTGCCAAGAAGGAACATACATGACCACATTATGCTTGCATATGAACTGGTCAGGGATACAATAGGAAAAGTGGAGCTGCCATATGCCTAATCCAAGTGGACATACAGAAGGCATATGATACTATAGAGTGGAAGGCTTTGCAGGTGATAATGAGTGAAATGGGAATACCTCAGAAGTTTGTGGAGTGGGTTATGTTATGTGTATCCACAGTTAGCTATAAATACAACATAAATGGCAAACTGACCAAATTTGTCACTGCTGAAAGAGGTTTGAAGCAGGGAGATCCAATCTCTCCACTGCTGTTTGTGCTGGTAATGGAGTATATGTGCAGGTATCTTCAAGCAGTGGAAGGAAGGAATGAGTTTAAATACCATCCACACTGTGAGGAAATCAGATTGATTAATCCCAGTTTTGCTGATGATGTGCTCTTATTGTCAAGAGGGGATCCTGAGTCAGTGACAGCCCTGATGCAGGCTTACAAGAAATTTGAGAAGTCCACTGGCCTGAGAGTGAATACTGCAAAATGTAAAGTGTTCTTCAGATTAGTGGAGGAGGAACAACAACAGGAGATATTAGCCATAACTAGCTTTGAAGAAGGTATGCTTCCTTTTAAGTACTTAGGTGTTCCACTGACCAGTAAGAAATTGACGGTGATTATATGTCAGCCATTGGTAGATAGGATGATTGAAAAACTGAGGCACTGGAGTTCTAGATTGCTTAGTTATGTAGGTAGATTGCAGCTGGTGAAAAGTGTCATGTTTGCTGTGGTTAACTACTGGCTACAGTGCTTTCCAGTACCTAAAACTGTGATCAAGCATGTGGACGCAGTTTGCAGGTCTTTCTTGTGGAGTGGAGGTGAAAGCATCACCAAAAAATCACCAGTGGCCTGGGAGAAGGCCTGTGACTCAAAAAAGGCTGGAGGATAAAATGTTACAGCTTTGCAGGAATAGAGTACTGTAACTCAGAGTAAGAACCTCCGGAATTTGTGCAGAAAATCTGATAGACAGTGGATAAGATGGGTTCATGCTATATACATAAAAGCAAGAGAGGTGATGGAGGTGGAGTTCCCAGCTTCGGCATCCTGGATGTTGAAGAGCCTAAGCATATACAAAAGTAAAGTACATATGATGGAGTTCTGGAAGAAGCAATTGGACAAGGACAGATTCAATACCAGGGAAGTGTACAAAGAACTAAGGGGGAATCAAAGGAGAATAGAATGGAGTAAACTCATCTGTGGCAATTAGCTAGATCAAGGGCACAATTCACACCGTGGTTGGTATGTCATGGTAGATTACCAACGAAACAAAGGTTGAAGAAGTTTGGTTTACTGGCTAAAGACAAGTGTGGCATGTGTGGTGAAGTAGAAAACATCCAGCACCTTCTTTTTTATTGTGTAAAAACAAGGCGAATTTGCGCTGGTGTGTTGCAATGAGTGCAAATCTAGAAGAGGCCGCAACAATGGGATGAGGAGCTGCATTGGCTTATTTGCAGGTGCAAGGGGAAAGGATGGAGAGCCACTCTGATGAAGATATTGATTGTTGAGACGATGTATGAAGTGTGGAGGGCAAGAAATGAGGTATGTTTCCGGCGTAGTGAGACTGTAAATGTAATAGAGGTGACAAAAATAATTTTGGATATTGTGGTGTATAGAGCATGGGTGAATCCTAAAGTTAGGAAGCACTGTGCACAACTCATGATAGCAGATTTGTAGGTTTGAAGAAGAGATGTAAAGTTGGTATTTTAAAGATGAAATGAAAGTCATTTATTTCAAAAAAATAATATAAAAATACAGTTTTAAAACTTTAAATTTAAATGTAATTAACAAATGCAGTGTATAAGTGAAAAAACACAGTGGATTGTTCATAATTTAAGGATAAACCACGTGTCAAGAGATCATCTCAAAGAATTTTATTGCTCATTAATTTTACTTTTAATATTTTCATTCGATTTTCTTTACCTCTTTACATTTACATAAATTGAGTCCGTCTCTTGAAAGACGGTCTTTCCATAAGCCATGGAAATACCAAGGTTTAAAGTGCAAATTAGAAAAAATGAAGATAAAATTTTTGGATTACATGAATCGATTTATAAGCTTTATAACTACTATACGTTGAATAATAAATTTTTAATATTGCAACTAAGACCTTTTACCTTTTATTATTTTAATTACATCCTTTATTTGCATAAACCTATAGAAAGACGATTTTGCCCAAAATTTTAGCTAAATTATAATGAATAAATTACGTCATATTTAAATAATTAAATATATTAAAAAAATCTCAATTTGTCGGCATCAACCATATTATGACGACTAAATACATGTCATTTAGCGAACAACCACTTTTAAAATTATGACCACTTTTAAACTTTTGCTATTTTTTTCTTCTTTTATGTTTGGCAAAATCACGATTTTTCCTTTAACTGATGAAAGATGAGATTTAATTAAAATAATAAAAGGTAAAATGTTTTAGTTGCAATATTATAGTAGTTATAAAATTTATAACCCAGTTCATGTAACCCGAAAATTTTATCTTCATTTCTTCTACTTTACACCTTAAACCTTGGTCTTTCCATGACTTATGGAAAAATCATATTTTAAGAGATGAACTCTTTATGTTTTCATCATGGAAAGATGGAATATAACATTTTATTATGATTGTAATTCTTTTAAAAATAAGTGTGCAATTTATTTTTATATATTTAATATTATTTTATGACAAAAGTGCAGATATAAGCCTATATAATTGATGAAAGTGCAGATATAACCCATCGCTAATTGAAAGTGCAAATATAACCCTATCTATTTAGGTTATGTGCAAATATAACCTTTTCAGGCAGTTGGAGGCCGGAATACGGTGAAAAGACTAGTTTTCCCCTTTGTAAAAAAATTTAAAATTAAAAACATTAAAATTACATTCCTACCCCTAAAGTCCTCTTCTTTGTTTCTCTCTTCCCAGAACCTTTTCTTTCTCTCCACCATTTCTCTTATCCTTCCCCTCTTATTCTTTCTCTTCTTTCCCCAGTCTGTTTCATCGTATCATCAATTTTAGGGATGTGGATTCATCGATTTTAGGGTTGAAGGCTTCGTCGGTGGCGTTGTGGATTCATCGATTTTCCGACGCTTGGCTGAGCAGCGCCAAAAATGGTGGTGGTGGCGGGGTGAGGGTGGTGGTGGTGATCGGAGCTAGGGTTTCGGTGGAGGGCTGTGAAGAGGCTGGGATGGGATCGTCGGCGCCAGCGGAGCTGGGGATTTGGGGTGGTGGCGAAGTGGTGCTGAGTGAGGTGCGATGGTGGAGCAGGACCTGAGCCATAGTGATAGCTTCCTTGGGCAGTTCGTGGAGCAGGCAAGGAATCCAGAAAGAGAATGGAAAGCGGGAAAACCGAATGTTTGTGGGAAATGAATGGGGATTCAGTTCTTGGTTTGCAGCGAAAGTTCAAGGAAGGCTCTCAGAATATTCTTTATAGTATAGTCTCAAGACTCGGGCTCTAGTTAATGCTACAAAATACTGCATATGGCCACCCTTTTTACATTTCTGCTTAGAATATCACCAAGTTATAATGAGTTCTGGTCGGTGATGCTGGCAAGAAATTCGGAGGTGTAGGCGAGTCTTTTGCTGGGGATGTTCCCGTGGAAAGGATACATGGTAGTGGAGGACGGCGGCTGCCTCAAATTGGGATGGAAGGATCTCTCCATCCATACCGCATCCTCCTGGTCCTGGTCCTGGCACCCCAACCCCAGATCCGATCACTACATTTCTAATCACATTCATCATCAACAACAATAATAATATCCTAACCTCTTGTATCAACATTTTAAAGATCAAGGATTACCATTTCTTTTCTTGTTTTAATTGATAGTGTACACACTGGTGGTAGATTGGTGGTGGTGATGGGGGTATTTTTGTCTTTTAAAACTTTATATTAGGTTAGAAGGGTATTTTGGTAATTTCTGGTCAGTTAATGGCCAAAAATGGCCAGTCAATGCCGGAATAATGGCTTTAGGGTTATATTTGTTCTTATATATAATCGTTAGGGTTATATTTGCACAAAAAAATAACTCAGGGTTATATCTGCACCTTTCCAACATATAGATTATAGAGAAAAGTGCATATATAACCCTATATAATTGATGAAAGTGCAGATATAACCCTGCGATAATGAAAGTGCAAATATAACCCTGTGATAATTGAAAGTGCAAATATAACCCTGGTAAGTCAATGCCGGAATAATGGCTTTAGGGTTATATTTGCACATATGTATAATAGTTAGGGTTATATTTGCACATATGTATAATAGTTACGGTTTTATTTGCACTAAAAAACAACTCAGGGTTATATTTGCACTTTCTCCAACATATAGGGTTATATTTGCATATTACCCTAGATTATATTTGCATATTACCCTATTTTTATTTAATTGATTAGATCGTTGTGTTCATGATGACTACTCAATTTAGTTTTTCATGTAGATGCATTCTACTCGATTTGGTTGTACTGATTATGCGTTCGTGGTCCTATTTTCATTTTTGTATTAAGGGTTCTATTTATTTAGATGCGTCGATTTGTATTTTTCAAGGTGTTTACAATTTGGACAATATAGATCGTGTTTTTGAATGAATGATGTTATAATTGTAGAGGATCTCTGTTTGGCATAGCGATATTGATGCTTGATACGCTTCTCTCTTGCCAAGTAGCCATGATTTTCGTAGGAATCAAATTAGTATCCGGAAGACGATGCTACAATTTTCATTGGACCTCTCATATGTAATAGCACAGATGATTAGTTTGGTTGACGTGTAATTTAAGTATCGTTGCAATATGTTAATTATTTATATAGGCTATTGAGATTGAATATAAGAGATTGAATATAAGCTTCACTTATTGTATTCCTTGCTGAGTGTTTTTTCCACCACCTATAAATAATTTTTTTAAATGAAGAAAAATGCTTAAGTCTTGAGTAACCTTCAGTTCCCTTGTAAGTGCTGATATGATCCCCAGTTTTTTCGAAAGTGCGGATATACCCAAAACCAACGTTGACTCTAGAAATGATAACCCTATCATCGGCGATCGAAGTTGTCAAAAAAATTTCGATCTTGATGTGATTTGTAAAGAAAATTACCCCTTAGTAAGTTTCTCAACTGAAAAAATACTCATAGAAACCCTAGTTCTTTAATTAGTGTCAACATAACCCCATGTTTTTTAGTGCAGATTTAGCCCTGATTTGCTGTGAAGTTTTGGTCAACACCGGTCATTGTCAATTTCTAGTGGATAGACAAAAATACCCCTCAATTTAAAAAATAAAATAAATTATGTGTGATGTAAATATGTTCGGGAGAGAGTGGGGGTGGGGGTGGGGGTGGGGGTGGGGGTGGGGGGGGGGGGGGAGATTTGGGGGTTTGGCACTAGTTTGCCTTTAGTATTTGATTTTTTTGTCTTTTAAATGAAATAATCTACCATGATTTGTTATTTGAGTGGGTCTCCTGACAGGCGGCATGTCCATAAGTTTATGGACAGACCACTTATTTCTTACCTTATACACTGCATTTCTTAAATTACATACAAAATTTAAAATTTTTGAAATTTTTTTTTTATATCATATATTTTTATATTTTCACCTTCAAATACATATTATTACTTGTTTTAACTTATAAAATGCAATATTTAAATTTTATAAAAAATTACAACATTTAAAGCAAATGCCTTGAGGACTGTCCATAAGTTTATGGAAAAGCCACCTTTCCTGAGACTTTCCCTTGTTATTTTAATGGTTGATTCAAAAAAAATTATATAGTCTGGTCCCCCCTATATGCAATTCCTTGTTCCGTCCCTGTGTGACACACTTTACTTTTCTAGTCATTTTTTTGAATTTGTCATACTTTCCTTTTTGTGGCAAGATTTTTTTCAATTTCATCAACTCAATGTACTCTTTTTGTTCATTTAATTGCGGCACTTCTCTTTTTGGTACAAAGCTTTAAGATATACTAATTGTGTGGTATAATCTGAATGAAAAGTTTAAAAAGTAAAATCATGTTTAACACAACTTTAAAGTATACCATAATAAGAATATGTCAAAATAAAATGAACATCCCAAAATGATAAATATGCCAATAAAAGCTGAATGGAGGGAGTGCTATTTTCTTTTTTCATCTATTCATTTCATTAATCTAAATCCAACCAAGTAAAACTATGGTGCCAGATTTAGCAAACTCCCACAATTTTAAGATGGAGGAATAATTTGTAAAAACTGAGCTGTAAGAAGAAAAGAAAATCATTATTATTTATTACTTTTTCAAAAAGACAAGAAGAAAAGATGGTCCTAAGTATGGCGGACAGAACTAGAAGAGCAAGTGTAGCTAACTGCAGCCAAATGGTTGCATTATAGTCCTTACGTTGCTTGCTACCTCATCCTATTCACTGAATCTGATTCATCGCCATGTCGTTGTGATCCTAATCTTTCACACAAATTAAGGATATCCCAGATCAAAAGCAACAACAATCTTATCCCTTCCTTCTGCTGCAATGGCGGTGGCAATGGCTTCCTGTGGGACCACCATTGGACTCTGCACAAATTTGAAGGCAATTGAGAAGCAACCCATTGCTAAAGCTTCCTGCTTCACTTGCTCTCTCGGGTCGGATCCGGTTCAGGGGCCCTGCTTTTTCTCCAAGAAAAGGTGACCGCTTTGCTCAGTTTTTCAAGTTTGTATCTGGGATTCTCCTGGTTTACTCAGTGAATGCCACTTTACTGTTCTGAAATTTGATTTGATTTGATTTGATTTTGACTCCTTTTGACTGGGAAATGAATATTGGATTAGTGAATTTTATATCATGGTATAGGTTACTGGTTTGCTGATTGAATATGATTTTACTTTGTGTTGATCATTTGGAGCTTCTTACAATTCTGGGGTTTCCATGAAATTTGCACTGATTATCTTGATTGGCCAAGTACTGTGTTTTTGCAGTGTATGCAAGATGCAGAAGTTGTCCTTTTTGTGTTTTATCTGTAGTTAACTGATGGTGGTTTTGTGCCAGATTGTTTTCAGAGAGTAGACTAGTTCTGCTAGCCTCTTGGGCCACCGCTGTTGAGGTACAGTATGATTGCCTGCTGATTCGGTTACTTTTCGCCGTTTATGATTACTTGGACTTGTCTCAGTTATTTGTGTTGAATTTGGGCGAATAGGGTGGAAGTTCGCAGGAGACGAATGCAGTCCCGGTGCCAAAAGTTATAATTGATCAAGATTCTGATCCCGATGCCACTGTGGTGGAGATCACCTTTGGGGATCGGCTAGGGGCGCTTCTTGACACGGTAAATGATAACTAATCTTCTTATTTGGAATTGGTATCCCTCTTTTGATTAGACTGTTTTAGCTGTTAATGTATATTTTCTGATTCAGATGAATGCGCTGAAGAATCTTGGACTCAACGTCGTCAAGGCAAATGTGTACCTTGACTCATCTGGAAAGCACAATAGGTTTTGCATTACTAAGAAGTGAGTTTCCGTGCATTGAATGTCTGGCTTTGCTTCTTTCTGTCAATGTGTTTGTTTGTTCTATTCTCTTCATTTCTGAATTTGAAAGCTGATCTAGAATCTTGTATTTGGCTATCTTCATGCCTCTGTCTACCCTATTTTTAGGTTGTCTCATAAATGCTGAGGTGCATTAGGAAACTTTAAAACATGCTATCTTGGTGCCATATGGCTTATCCAATCACTATACATGTTGCACTGAGTCAGGTTTTCGCTACCCTTTAGTGTATATTTGTTTATCAACTCCTGAAACATGCCATACACTTACTTTGGCTGGAAATTGCTCAGCAATTTGACAATTATTTAATAATCATCAGTGTGTTTCATCATGTATGAGCAGTACTCTTTACTACTTGGTTATGGCACTCTTGGAAATACTGTATCACTTTCTGGTTATAACTATTTTCCTTTTGCAGCTCTACAGGTAGAAAAATTGATGATCCTGAATTGCTTGAGACGATTCGTCTGACTATTATCAACAACCTGCTCGAATATCATCCGGTAGTTTGTCAGTGGTGCTTACTCTTTTTTATCTTTTCAACCAACATTAAGGTTTATCTCGGCTTCTAATAACTCGAACACGTTGAATTGGTGAACCAGGAGTCAAGTTCACAGTTGGCAATGGGAGCAGCCTTTGGCGTCATGAAACCAAGTCAGAAGGTTGTTCAATATGTCTGCTTGTGTGAATTCATTTCCTTCAAGTCTCTCTTGTGTAGTCTTTAGATATCGCATTGCTGAAATCTTTATCACGAGTATTTTCATCTACTTAAGATCTCCTTCTTACCAAGCTGCTGCTAAATGTCCAGATTGATGTAGACATAGCTACTCGCGTCCGCGTCAAAGATGATGGTCCTGACCGAAGGTTTGAATCCTTAGCCTATATGTCGTTACAACGTGTTAGCTTGGATTGAGAATGAATTGTTTCATCAGTGCTTTATTGAATGCAGTTTGCTTAAAGTAGAAACAGCGGATCGCCCTGGATTGCTCGTGGATCTTGTGAAGATCATCACTGACATAAACATTACAGTAACCTCAGGGGAATTCGATACTGAGGTAAATAAGTCAAGATTATTTAGAAAGTGCTTTGTTTTGTCATGGCTGGTGGCATGCATGACAGCCTAGACGATGCTTTTTCCACTTCGTTTCAGGGATTGCTGGCAAAGGCAACATTTCATGTGAGCTACCGGGGTAAACCCCTCATCAAGCCTCTCGCAGAGGTACATGAAATGAGACTATGGGACTGATATATCAAAGTTGATTCATATTGAACTGAGTAGTGACATACTTCTAACCATATTGCAGGTTCTTGCTAATAGTTTGCGATATTATTTGCGGAGACCATTCACTGAAGAAGGCAGTTTCTGATACAGTTTTAGAGAAGATGGGGAGTCGGGATATGATGAATAAGATGCTAAAACTTAAATGTGTTGCTCTCCATTTCCTGGAACCAGATCAAACCATATGTTCCAAAGTACTCATCAAGCCCATTGGTTGTCCCTAGTTTGTGACACCATTGTTGTATGAAGTATGAACATACTATGCACTCTCAATTATAGAAACAGATCTTAAAAAACCATCAATCCGTGCAAGCTCCAAAAAAACCCGTATCATAAATTGAATGATCATAGATTCGAATTCTAACAACTGTAGCTTACTATTTGCATTGTCTATAAGGGTAATGCCATCGTAATTTACCATTTCATTAGGTATATCTCTCGAAACCTCGTGACTGCTAATTCAAATGAGTTATTATCGTATAGTTAATGACTCATTTTATTAGGCAATGAAGATGGTTGCGATGAGAGGTGGGAAGAGGTGATATTGACAAGAAGGTGGGTGGAACGAGGCAAGGCATTGAAGTTACGGGAAATGATAAGGTTGTTGGGTGGAGCTTCCATTCTTGTGGATGGGAACTTTCATTTATCCCAGTCTCCTCTTTAGACGTGTTTATTTGACATCCATTCGAGTTTCTTGTGGATTTCCTGGTTAAGTTAAGCAAGTGCATCCAATTCTAATCACTAATCTTAGTTCCAAGATTAGGCAGTGGTTGCTTCTTTTAGGGGGGTTTCAGATTTTCACGTTACATGAGTGTGGAGTGGTACTTAATTAGGTTAAATTTAATATATTAACGATTCTTTGTTTTCTGTGGTTGTCCAGATAGACCAGATCTAATGTCAATTGGGGGCATTTTTATTATTTTTTTTCTTTCCTTATTTTCTAAAACGACGATGTTTCAAGGGGTTTATTCATTCCCGCTTCCTCCCTCGTGCCTTTGTTTAGTCTCCTTCCTCTCTTTTGTCACCGTTTCATGTGGAAGTGGTCATGTCCACATCAGACCAGGTTATTGAGATCTATGATCAGTTTTCTAACAGTTTACCAAACACGTAAAATTATTTAAATTACGAGTAAAGTAACTTATAAATACAGTATCTTTTTTCCAAATACATGACCGTAAGTTGCATTTCATTTATTGGCACTTCCGGTACTACTCTGTTAAGTAATGAAAAGACAAAATAAATACAAAACTACGTGATGGAGATTTTTATCTTTCATAGCGAGGGTAAGAAAAGAAATGATTTGCCCATTTTGATGGACATGTGCAGTTATGGGGATAGATTCATTCATTGCAACAAACATCATCTATTACCTCGCTTTTCAAGCCTTTTTTACCTCATTTTTTTGCCCCTGAAAAACCAAAATAAATGTGACTATAGTAAAAAGGTTAGTTTTTACCTCAATTTTTCATGAAAATAACCGAGGTAAATAATACACATCTGACGACAATGACGAGGTGTGTGCGAAATCGCTACATTGCCGACTTTCCATTTAACAACGAGGTCGCATAGCACGGCGTCGTACATATTTTTTACGACGTCGTTCTTATTCATATTCGATGTCGCATCATGATGCTCCGAGTTCGTAGACCAAGATTTATTTACTGCAGTTTTCAACGTTGTAAATAATTTTTTTGACATCGGTTTTTTGGCGGATAACCGTAGTTAATTCTATAGTTTGGAATGTTGATGATCGACAAGATTGCGAAGTTGTGATGGGCGATGTCATTTGATTCTAATTCGCGACGCCGTAGACCCTCGCCGAAATCGCATATTTCATTAACCGACTTCACAGACTTTAATTTTTAACTGCGGTCGTAAAACGCTGTAAATCAAATGTTTTTTCTTCGCATTTTTGGGAATAATATCCGCAGTTATAAAACATGGGACGAACGAAGTGTCAGCAAAATTGCAAAGAACGATTACATGGTCGATCTGTCTGCGATATCTGAGAATGCTTCGTGGTTCATTGTGTGATGTCGCCAGTTGGCTTGATCGGTCGGTAACCCAATCATAACTATATGCGACATCGCAGAGTGTAGTTCCGCTGAACCAATTGTCTATTTATGTGTGCTAAGTCGCACCTCATATAAATAATAGAAATAAAATATTTCAAAAATAAAACGCCGGGCGTCGAACGCCCTATCAGATTGAATCTAACCACACCAATCAACAAGGCATACAGACAAGAACGAGAAGCACTACACCGTCCATAAACTTATTATGTTATCAAAATTTCACAAAATGACCTATACCATTGATGCTTCTAGCTAGAGATCTATATCAGGGTGTCAAAAAATACCTTAGAAAGTATCAATGGGCATTTTAGAGAATGATGCTCTCACAAAAAAAATCAACCTATTCCAACTTCCTCATGTCGTTGTTGGGTTAAGTAAATGCTTCAAATTCCTTACCATCATAAAGTTTGCCCAACTGTCGCGTACTTCCTCTAATTGCTTGATGGTGTATGGTTCTCTGTCATCGTTAAAATACTACAAGGTATAGTGTAAAAAATGGTACATAGGTTGTGCAAAGTCAAATGATGTTATTGATTAGATTCAACAGATGAGATAATAGATACCTTTTGTAGGTATAATTGATTCTCCCTCACTTGCATGACCACTTCCTTCATCAACTGCATGCAATAATACTACTTTCCCACAGGGCCATTTGTTTCTTCTGCTAGTCGATCAGACAAATTGTTCACAAACACATTGATTAGTACTTATGGCAATATTTATTCCATAATTCACGGTCGAATTTAATTCTAACCTTTAGGGACTTCCACGTGAATTCCCCGTGCTTGTTAATTATGTGATCTGTCATCACCTTGGTAGTTGCGAATGAGTTTCTGGCGGCGTTTGCTGTAGTGGATCATACCAAAACACCATTTTGGAAGGAAAAGTGATGATGACAACCATCCAATGTTTGCTACACAAATGAAATCCCCATTACCTCAATACAATCACATATTGATCAATAGAAACCAAACAATTGTAATAAAGTAAGTATAGTTTATTCACCTCTCATAATAAGGTTCTATATATATGAGATAGTCCTTTTGCATCAACCGGGAGCTGAAGTAGGCCAAACGCTCTTCCATCGCAACATGGTGTTGGATCTTCGTTGGGCAAAGAACCCCTATCCACCCTTTAATTTTGGAAATGGATTGTACATACATGAGCCGGTAAACATGGTTAGTCCTGCTTAATATAAGCCGAACACAATAAGTATTATGTTGGCTTAGGTTAGGGTGACGAATTAATACTTAACGCAATTTAGTTGCATCACTGGAAGGGGTAGATTATGGAAATGGAACAATGATACCAAATCTTCCATCCCGATAATTGCATCTACCTTGTACCCTAAAATACTCACTTCTTCCACGGGGATTTTGTACAAACATGTGATAGGGTATGGTCTCACAATCATGCGGATTTTCTTTAGGGAACCATTCTTTGTGGGATTGAACGGCGGTAGCCTGATTCTAGAGATACGGGACTTTGTTAGCTTTGGATCCCCACATGTATTGGGCAATTTTGCAAGGCTACTTATAACCCCTGTCTCGATCTACATGAAGTAAACCAAAAAATTTAGTTTCTAAACATTTCTCTCAACTCATAAGATATAGTATATAGATTCTTGATGTTATACCTTCTTAGTTGGCATGTTCTCAAAAATACCAACCAAACGAAGAGGCCATTCAGCAAACATTCCTAATGCCACGTCTACTGTCATGGCCTCGGGTTCTGGGATTGGAAGAGCAATACCATGTACAAGTTCCTTTGTGACATTTACGACGACGTTATCATTTGGGACCAACTTATGATGATGCACTCGTAATGATGTGTACACTTTACCTTCCACCATGATGTGGCTCTCTCCATTAACACGTTCGACAAGTAGTATGCACAATGAATTATCCTATAAATGAAGAGTCGATAATTAGTGTAAAATAATTTGGAACATGATTAGTATAATATATTTACTTATACCTTCATGTTGCGTTTGGTGGACTTTATTAACTTCGTTCTTAGTCGATCAAACGATTAAGGTGTTGTAGAGGTCGGAGATGGGGGGACAAGTCTACTAAAAGGCTCCAGGATATCATGTGTTGATGTTGTTGGAGAAGAAGGGCGAGGTGGATTTGAGCTTGTTGGTTTAGAACATACAATTATTCTCTCTAAGTCAAGTGGCATTTTCCTTATATCCGATTCTCACGAGACATAAGCCACTAGTTGGCTTAACGTGGATTTCAATACATTAATCCCTTTTTGTTGACTAATTGACTCAATATCAACTTTAAAAATTCTCTATGTGTAGCGACCGTTCCAACACCCCGGACCTGGCTCAGATGTTCTTTCTTGTTAAGCGCAACCCCCAATATGTCCTTCTTTCCAACACCAATGAACTTTCCGGACTCTTGCTTCCTTCTTAAGTCCTCCTACAAATTACAAATAATAAATCTCCTATATGTTTCTACTTGAACAATTTCATTCCTATCATATGATCTAAAACATAAGATAAACTTACAATTTTTTTGGCAATCACCTCCGCATCTTTGGTGTGGAATTTACCCTCTATTTTCCCATGCCCTGTGCAGCCTTTTAGCCATTTTTCAAATTAGGGAACCTTATTGGGCGTGTAATAATCAGTTGAAGTTCTTGCTTTCTCATTCGTCATTCCTAGTTCCACCTTGTTGAACACTCCAGCCTTGAACATTTCCTTCATGATTATTCTTGCAGCTAGTGCAAATCCTCCACGACTCATAGTGTGGCACATCTTGTTCCTTCTTGCTAGTTTATTTTTTTTATCCCTAACACCCTGTAAGATCATTTACAACAAATGGTTCGTATTACAAATCAATATTCTTAACCTGCTTGGTAACACAATTCCCCTACTCTGACCGACATCGGACACCCATCGGCCAGGACATCGCATTTTGCAACAGGTGAATGCACAATTTTGCACAAGTAGTAGGTCCTAAGACGTGTCCAAACTAAGTGCATTTATGATCTCACAAACGAGTCAACAACATCAACCAACAACACGATTGGTAGTGTGTGACATCGCATGTTCAACAAATGCTACTATTTTCTAGACAAAGGGCAGACCTTTACCATTCTAAAACCCAAGAAATCATACACAACATACACATTCTGACGCTAACAACAAATCTCTACCCAGGCACAATCAAGTTTATCCAATGATAGAGGTTGGGCTCGAGAAGGGCGTTGGGCCGTCGGTGTGGCAGCCCAACTAGGGTATTATTAAATACTCTAGAATAGTTACCGTATTCGCGAGGAATTAAGGGAGGTAATTAAGGAAGCAGTTATTTAGGATAAAAAGTATAAATACAAGGTACACATTTATTTATAATTCATTATGTCTTAATCATATTGGGGCTCTTGGACTAACTTAAGCATTGGAGGACTGACCCCTGGAACCCCCAGAGATAGTTTTATTACAAATCGGTTCGAGAGGAGCTTAAGCTCAAGAACTGGTGGGTCATTTGAGATGCATCAAGTGGCGCCGTCTGTGGGGACGACTAAGCCAGATCAAGGGTTTTGAGAGTTTTTGTCCATAGTTATTCGAATGAGTGAAAGGTTAAGGTTGATAGGTATAGGGGTTGGGTCTCCACAAAGGTTGGAGAATACGGAAGCCAAGCTTTTTCAAAAGTTAAGAACAATGAAGCCTGTGTCGAGGACACATGCATGGCTAATCTTCAGGAGATGCATTAAGTATCAGGTACCGAGTCGAGTGTAGAGCCTGTTCCAATGATGGGCCACGAAAGGGGGTAATTTTCAGTAGCATTCATCGCAAGTGCCATAGCACCAACTCAAGAGGACCTTCTGGGGTCCTTGAGATAAATGGAAGCGATCGAAGAGCAAGAATAGAGAAACCTCGAACCCTTGCTCGAGGAGGCCACTGATCCAAGGAACAGAAGGTTCACAGATGCTTCGGGAGATTCTTATATGGAAGACTATGGCTAACACATGCAAGAAAATCATAACGTAGGTATGGAAACCCTAAACCAAGATGTAGAGCGGGCTGCTTAGGTCCTGGCTGCAGCAGGGTATCGAGTTACCCCCCTTCCGAGAGATGACAAAGTCACACATGGGGTATTGCCACCCTAAATTGTAAGAATGACTATGGGATGAGCTTCTTAGCCTATGATAGCCTACCCTTATCACGCATATGGTGGAGAGCCATTGCAAGCTAGGCCTTAACCTTCCATTCTAGGTTACTCACAAGAACTAGTATACTCGATGTCTTCACTAGCCATGTTCGCTGCAACCCTCGACTTGCATGGAACAGGGATGACATATGGGATGATGGCTTCCTCTGGCATTCAAGGACATGAAAGTATCGGAATCCAAGGAATGATGACTAGTCTGGGGCCTTACAATCCCTATGGCCAGCTACCATAACTACCTTCATACCCAAGTTTAGGACAACCTTAGACAAACCCTGGGTACGAGGGGGCTCAACCTTCTGATCCATCAAAACTGGGAGGCCATGACTGGGGGCTGAACTTGGCAGGGGGGCAGCAAGAGCCCCCCTTGAATGAAAGAAAATCCCCCCTTTTAGCTCGGTGATTACGGAGGTTTGGTGGCCAATATAAGTAAAACCTCAGGATGGACTCCCGACATACACTGGTGAGATCGATCCTTGAGAATTCATCAAGACGTTCCTGGTCTTGATAAGTTCAAGGGATTTTGATGAGAAGTTGACATGCAAGCTAGTAGGAAGTTACATGCGAGAAAAGGAACAAGAGGGGTTCAATAAGTTACCAAGGGGTTCGCTCTAATCTTACTGAGACTTCAGTGGAGCACTGTTGAGCCAGTATGTGCAGAAGAAAAAGTTTACAAAGACTTTATTAGAGCTCTATCAGACAAAGTAGAAAACAGGAAAGAGCACAGAGGCTTTCTATCATCGATATGTGGATGAGAGCTTGGCAGTTATAGAGACAATAGAGAATGAAGTGATCCATGGGTACCTGCTGGGGATGCAGGACCTAGAATTATGCAAGAAACTAAGTACTAAAACTTCTAAGACCTTGCAAAAAAAAAATTCAGGAGGTTGTAGAGAAATACTCGAGGGTAGAAAAAGCAACAATAAAGAAGAGAGATAGCCTCACAGAGGAAACGAGAATAAATGTATACCCTAGAAGGAAAAGGCTAGTTGAGCCCATAAGAACACCATTCGAGAGATACACTCCCTTGCCATCGACACTCGGAGGGAGAACCCCTGCATAGATCTTAAGTATACATCAAGGATTGTTCGACCACCCCCACCTTTGTAGAATTTGCATAACTCGATAGTGGCTTGGAGAGAAACAAACTAGTATTGTGATCATCACAAGGATTACAACCATGACACAAATGACTGCATGCAGTTGAGGATAGAGATTGAGAGCTGTGAGCGGGAAGGATAGTTTCAAGGGCAAGGGCTCAGGAATCAGGATGCACCTTTAAGGCCTCGAATGAATCAATGGTAACCTTATAGAAAGAACAATCAAAACAATGGGGGTAGAGGAGACTGAAGGCCTTAAGAGTAGGCAGTTCGAGATAGGGGGCAAGAGGGAAGGCAGGAAAGACCCCAAGAGCAGCATGGGAGCAATCAAGATAACCAAAACAGAGAAAATCCATATGTTTAAAGAATGATTAATGTCATCAATGACATGGTGAGAGAAAGATCTTTAAATGCCGTGATAAAAGTAGAGGACGAAAGGTTCTTGCGGAAGAACCTAGCCACAAAAGGTTTCGACCAGACGAGGCAGTCACTTTCTCGAAAGCGGATGCAGTGCCAGACCAAACACCTCATGTGGATCCTATGGTAATTTTAGAAACTATTGGAACATCTTTGATAAGAAGAGTCTTCATTGATGATGGAAGTGGGGTAGAAGTGATGTTTGCTGATTGCTTTGATCAACTGGATATAGAGCATGCCAACTTGAAAAAGTTAACCTCACCTTTATTCGGATTCCCTTGAAACCCAATATTCCCCCTGGGAGAGATAACCCTATCCGTTCGCATGGCATACGGTGACAAAGAGGACTATTAGGTGTAACTTCATTGTCGTGGATGCCCTTTCTCCCTACAATGTGATTTTTGGAAGCTATGGATTTTCCAGGCTCGAGTGGTTTGGTCACCCTATCACCTTATGATGAAGTTCTCGAACAAAAATGGAGTGGCATCCATTCGAGGAAATTAGACTGTAGCTCAAAAATGTAACCTTACTGTAGCACGAGAAGTGAGAAAGCAAAGAGATGTAGCAACAGTGCATATAGATGTGGGATTAGTCGATATAATACAGATGCATGTTTGAGACATGGGATCAGTAGCTGTTAGGAAGCTAATTCCCAAAGACATCAAGGAAATATTGAAAGACATGTTAGGAAAATATAGGGACTTATTCTCGTGGGATACCTCTGACCTAATCGGAGTACCTTCAAGTCTTGTATTGCACAAGTTGAATATTGACACTTCGATAAAGCCAGTGAAGAAGAAGATAAGGGTGTTTGCTCCCGAGAAGGCTACGGCAATTAAAGAAGAGGTGGAAAAGTTGCTGAAGACAGATATCATTGAGGAGGTGTTTTACCCTAAATGGATAGCTAACCCAGTTATGGTTCCAAAACATGATGGGGATTGGCAAATGTGTATAGATTTCACCAATTTGAATAAATGATGCCCCGAAGACAGTTACCCGTTGCCACTAATTGACAAGTTAGTGGAAGCCATCATTGGATATCAGATTCTGACCTTCTTTGATGCGCATAAAGGGTATCACCAAATACTCATGGTAGAAGATGGCAAGGAGAAACATCGTTTATTACAGACGTGGGCACATATTGTTACAAAAAGATGCCATTTGGATTAAAATATGCTGGGGCTACTTACCAAAGGTTGGTGGAAAAATTGTTCAGGGGGGGAAATAGGGAGAAATACGGAGATTTATGTGGATGATATGGTCGTCAAAAGTAGAAGTCATGGGAAATTCTTAAAAGA
This sequence comes from Rubia yunnanensis, assembly GCA_037428765.1. Taxonomy (NCBI): domain Eukaryota; kingdom Viridiplantae; phylum Streptophyta; class Magnoliopsida; order Gentianales; family Rubiaceae; genus Rubia; species Rubia yunnanensis. The sequence goes on from CM075068.1 coordinate 88,057,380, forward strand.
CCTGGAAGAAACCTTTGGCAGGCTTCGAGGGGCTAACTTGAAGTTAGGCCCATCCAAATGTGTTGTCGGTGTAGGAGCAGGGAAATTCCTTGGATTTATGGTCTCAGAGAGGGGTATTGATGTAAACCCGGAGAAGGTTGAAGCTTTGATGAGAATGAGAACCCCACAATCGATAAAAGATGTGCAAAAGCTCACATGGTCTCTAGCAGCACTGAGTAGGTTCCTATCAAAGGGGGTGGAGAAACACCTACCCTTTTTCGATGTCCTTCAAACGGGAAAGAAATTCGAGTGGAATAACAAATGCGACAAGGCATTCAAGCAGTTAAAGGAGCAATTTGGAAAGCTTCCTACCCAGATGAAGCCTGATAAAAATGAGACACTATATTTGTACATTTCTGCATTTCCTTTGGCAATTAGTGCAGCCCTAGTAAAGGGGAAAGAAAAGGTACAACACCCAATTTACTTTGTTAGTCGTGCCTTGCAATGACTGGAGACAAGGTACAGTGTCCTCAAGAGGTTGATTCTAGACCCCGTGCATGTAGCCAGAAGACTAGGACCTACTTCTAGGGGCACATGATAGTGGTGCTCACAAACCACCCAATTAGGAAGATTTTGTTGAAACCAGAAATATCAGGAAGAATGATGAAGTGGGTAGTGGAATTGGGAGAACACACCATCTAGTATCAACCCCGAGTTGCAATTAAAGGTCAGGCACTGGCAGAATTCATAGTGGAAACTACTGAGCCCCTTGAGCATCAGGACTCTATTCGTGATGTGGAAGCGAGTAAAAGGGAGGTATGGAAACTATATGTGGATGGTTCATCACACTCAGGAGGAAGTGGAACTGGGGTTCTATTAACAACTCCTAATGGCAAGGATTACCCTTACGCGTTGAACTTTGCATTCAAAGAAACTAACAATGAGGCTGAGTACGAAGCACTGATGATGAGACTCCACCTAGCAAGGGAGTTGTAGGTGGAAGACTTGGAGGTTTTCAGTAATTCTCAGATCGTGGTTCAATAGTTGAACCGGGAATATGAGGCCAGAGAACATAACCTACAAAAATACCTCAAGATAGTACAAAATCTCTTGAAAGCTTTTAAATCTTACACTCTGACGCAGGTGCAGAGGGAAAGTAATCATAAAGCAGGTTCTCTTAGCAAGCTCGCTTCTTTAGATTTGGGAACCCAATCCTAGAAGCAATTGCTCATGGAAAATTTGGACAAACGAATTTTTGAAGAACTTGTAGTTATGGTAGTGGAAGTGGAAGACACTTGGATGACACCATTCATGGCATACCTTCGAGAGAGTGTCCTGCCAGAAAATAAACTTGATGCTAGAAAGGTAAGGTTGAAAGCTCCAATGTATGTGTTGCAAGGAGTGTTACATAGAAGGGGTCATTTGCAGTCTTTGCTTAGGTGTGTTAACCCTCAAGAGGCCAATTATCTCATAAGGGGGGTCCACGAAGAATTATACGGCAGCCACCAGAGAGCCAGATCAATGGCGAGGAGGCTCATTCGAGCAGGGTTTTCCTGGCAAACAATGTTTGATGATGCAAATCGATACATTCAGGCTTGTCACCAGTGTCAAAGACATGCCCCCATAATACATGTCCCCCAAGAGGAGATGAGAAGTATTTATAGCTCATGGCCCTTTAATAAATGGGGGATAGACCTAGTGGGTCCTTTTCCAGAAGTGCCAGGGAAATTCAGGTACCTTATAGTGGCCATTTACTACTTCACAAAATGGGTGGAGGCCGAGCCCTTGACGGACATAAGGGGAAAGACGGTTATTTCCTTTTGCTGGAAGAATATTTTATGTTATTTCAGAATTCCAAGAACGATCATCACGAATAACATAACACATTTTGCTCAGGGTCCCTTCAATAACTGGTGCGATGAGTACCAGATTAAAAAAAGGTGACGTTGGTTTACCTCACCAAGCCAATGGACATGTGAAGGTGACCAACAAGATAATAGTCATGGCATACAAGCCCGGCTTGAGGGGGCAGATGGTAATTGGATATGGAAATTACCTAATGTGTTGTGGGCATATCAGACAACCGAGTCTTCCGCTACTGGTGAAATGCCTTATGGCCTAGTATATGGCTTGGAGGCGGTAATCCCCGCGCAGATAGGTGTTCCTAGCCCAAAGATGATGGCTGGTGTAGATGAGACAAGTAATAAGCAAAACCGATGTCTGGATCTTGACATGGTGGAATATCCAAACACCGATTTTGTTAATTTTAACACCATTTTTTAAATTTTGACACCAGTTTTTTAAAAAACCGGTGCTAAATTTTACAATAGCATCGATTTTAAAAGTCGGTGATAAAAATTTTAAATTTTTATTTTTCCAGCCAAAGAAATCGCCAAAAATCTTAAAATTCAATCTTCCCGCCAAAAACTTCTAAACATTCGTCGAAATTTTTTAAAGTTCATTTTTCCCGCTAAGAATTCAAAAAATTCGCTAAAAATTTCAAATAATCTTCCCAAAAATTTCATGGGCTGGGAGCAACTGTGCAGCCGCTCTAAGCTATTTTTTTAAAACTTTCAAAAATCGTTCACTTCTTTTGTTGACTTTAACTAATAACTAAGTTAAGTTAAATTAATCAACGATCATTCTAAACTGACCTAATATATACAAATAAGAATAAAATATGTTTACATTAACTACTTAACGTTCAGCTCTTAATTGATTTAGTATACATAAATATAACTTTAACTAGTTAACAGTCAAACTTTACTTGACTTTCAATATGTAAACACTAATAACTAGGCTGACTTTGACTAATCAACAGTCAAACCATTCTTGACTTTCAATATATAAACACTAATAATAAAGTTGACTTTAACTAATTAATGGTCAAAATTTATTTAAATTAGTATATTATAAATACTAATAAAAATGTTTAACTTTGTCTAATCAACGGTCAAACCTTACTTGACTTTCAATATATAAACACTAATAACAAATATGAATTTAACTAATTAACGGTCAAACTTAACTTGACTTTCTCTCTATATAGAAACACTAGTTACTAAAAGGCCAATAACACCCCTTTATCTTCATCTTAGGGGTGTACATGGTAGAACCGATGTACCAGCTCCACCCGGAGAGGACGCATTGCTTCATTCATTGGAAGGCCAAGATCACTCTCGGTTTCGAAGGCCGTCACCGCACTTTAGCGATGGATAGGATTACACCTGTGGGGAACAAACTATGGGTCAAGAGCCGGTTACCATGCCAGGTTGGATGGAGGTTCCATGGAGGAGGGGCTAGTGAGTTTGTTCTCATACCCTTCTGTTCTTTTTTTTGGTCACCTGGTTGTAACATTTAGATCAGGGGTAGTATTTTAGGTAACATGTATAAAGGGAGTGGGCTAATGTCCCCACTCCCGTACATTCCCACGATATTTTTTTGGGCCACCTGATTGTACCATCTAGATCAAGGGTAGTTTAGTAGGTTTCATTGTATCACAGGAGTGGGACAATGTTTCCACTCCCGTAGACTCTCACGGTTTCTTTTTATTTACCATTACCTTCGACTAGTTACTAAAAGGGGTATGGTGGTTCGAGGGGTATGTTAGTTGTTCGAGGGATAGGGTGGGCTCAGGTGGTGGTTCAAGGGGTATGATGGTTCGAGGGGTATGGTGGTTTGAGGGGACCATTCGAGTGCTGGAGGCCTTCGAGTGCTCGAGGAGGCATTTGAGTCCCGGAGGCATTCGAGTCCTGGAGGCATCGAGGGGGTATGGTGGTTCGAGGAGGCATTCAACCCCTGGAGGCTTTCGAGTCCTTGAGGGGGTAGGGTGGTTCGAGTGTTCGAGGGGTAGGGTGGTGGTTAGAGGGGTATAATGACTCGTAGGCCATGGCAATTTGAGGGGTATGGTAAAGGTTCGAGGGGTGGGGTGGTGGTTTGAGGGGTTTGGTGGTTCGAGGGGAGCTTTCAAGTGCTGGAGGTCTTCGAGTGATCGAGGAGGCATTCGAGTCCTCGAGGCGTTCGAGTCCTGGAGGCATTCGAGTCCTGGAGGAGTTTGAGTCCTGCAGGAGTTTGAGTCCTTGGGGAGGCATTCGAGTGCTCAAGAAAGCATTCAAGTGAGAAGGTGTTCGCCTTCTCGGGGCGTTTCGAGTCTATTTTGCATCAGGCTGCGTAGTTCTTCTACTATTATTTTTGCATTAGGCTGCGTAATTCTTCTACTGTTATTTTACATGGCCACTCATCTACAAAGGCTGAAAATATGCTCAGTTCGGAAGGCTGTCACCGCACTTCAGCGACGGTTGGCTTGATAACCATGGGGAACATACCACAGATTAATAACCGGTTCACACACACGGTTATATGGTAGCTGTATTGTTGGTTGCGCTATTTGCCTGCGCTGCACTGAAAAGTGCAAAATGCCATCAGGTTGTCCATTTGCCTAAAATGGAGAGGACGGTTACAAAACTGTTACGTGAGGCGTGCGCGATAGAAGTCATGCCCGGTCTCTTCATCATTAGGAGGTCTATCGGCAGGGAACACTAGGGAGCAACACAGACTACGGTCAATCTGCTCCCAACCCCACCGAGAAAACATCGGCACTCATCCAGAGATCGTTATCGAAGGCCAATAACACCTCTTTATCTTCATCTACATGGTAGAAGCGGTGTGCCAGCTCTTCCTGGAGAAGACGTCATACTACTTCACTTGAAGGCCGAGACCATTCTCGGTTTGGAAGACACCCGTGGGGAACAAACCACGGCTGAAGAGCCGGTTCACACAACCGGTTGTATGGAAGTAGCATGGAGTGAGGGGCTAGTGAGGCTATTCTCATGCCCCTCGGTATTTTCACAGATGATTTCTACAGGCCCCTGTCATCACAAAGGGGTAGCATTTTTTTTGGGCCGCCTGGCGGTATCATCTAGTCTAGGGGTAGCTTAGTAGGTATCTTGTATTCACAGAGTGGGAGAAGGTTACCATGCTCGTAGACTTTTCTAGTTCCTTCTGGGCCACCTGATTGTATCATCTACATCAGGGGTGGTTTAGTAGGTGTCATTGTATCATGGGAGTGGGAAAATGTTCTCACTCCCGTAGACTCTCACGGTTTCTTTTTATTTACCATAACCTTCGACTAGTTACTAAGCTGTAGGTGGAATTTATGCTCAAATCCCGGACACCTGACCAGCCTAGCTTGTGTACAAACCCCGGACAAGTCACCCGGCCTTGCTAGTGCTCAGAACCCGAGGCCTTGAATATGTAAACACTAGTGACTAAACACTACGGTCAAACTTTACTTGACTCTCTCTATATAGAAACACTAGTGACTAAACTGACTTTAACTAATCAACGGTCAAACTTTACTTAACTTTGAATATGTAAACACTATAAACTAGGTTGACTTTCTCTAATCAACAATGAACCCTTTCTTGACTTTCAATATGTAAACACTAATAACAAAGTTGTCTTTAACTAATTAACGGCCAAACTTTATTTGAATAAGTCTTCCAATGTATAGATCCCGGTAAACTCCCAGCCGTGCTTGTGCCCAGATCCCGGACATTACTTGGCTGTGCTAGTCCTGGTCTAGTTGGCATTTAGACCAACAAGCTATGCTCTATGTCAAGAACACGGATTGATTCTTCTTCACTCACGAACATTCATAAGGAGTTCTTCATTCCCAGCATCGGAATGTGATTGTTAGATGAGGCACATACCTTGGGGTACTCTGATTCAAGACAGATGTAAAGAGAAGTTCCACTGTGCGTTGGTTGGATCTAGCCGTTTGTCCTCGGCGGCCAGCCATGGTGGTTTGTTTTTCATTGGAATCATTAAAGAAAGTATACTCAGAACGTTTCCTTGTTCTTAAATTGCATAAAAATCCTGAGAAGAAGACGAGTGGAAGAGCATATTCTCGAAAATGGTGGATTTTCTCAATCTTGCTCAGATTCCGGCGAGTCATCGCCGCCAAAAATATGCGCTCCAGAAAATCATCTAGTAGCTGGCAATCTCGAGTAGTAGTCCGAGCTAAAAAAGGACAAAGTTTGGTTGGAGGGACAGATGGTTCGAGGGTTGATGGATGGTTCGAGGATGGAAGGTTGGTTCGAGGGCTGAAAGAGAGTTCAAGGGGTAGCAACGAGGGAAAGCTGGAATGAGGTATTTGAGTGGTGGAAGCATTCGACTGCTCGAGAGGGCCATTCTAGTGCCGGACATCCTCGAGTGCTCGAGGGGGCATTTGAGTGTAGTAGGATTTTTAGTGCTCGAGGGGACATTCGAGGATTGAAGATGCCCGAGTGCTGGTGGATCGAGAACAAAGGGTGGTTCGAGAATAGATGGACTGAGGTATTCGAGTGATCGAGAGGGGCATTCGAGTGCTCGAGAGGGGCATTCGAGAGCTGGAAGTGTTCGAGTGCTCGAGGGGGGCATTCGAGTGTTGGAGGAGTTCGAGTGCTCGAGGGGGCCATTCGAGTTTTGAAGCTATTCGAGTGCTGATTGTCCTCGAGGGGGGATTCGTGGAGTACCCTTGAGAGATGGCTTCTTTGCCCTCGAGGGGCGGTTTATTTGCCCTCGAGAGATGGTTCAAGAGATTCGCTTCGTTTGTCCTCGAGAGGTGGCTTGAGGAGTGCCTCAAGAGATGGATTGTTTGCCCTCGAAGGGAGATTTCGTGGAAAGGCTCTCGAGGGGTGGCTACTGATCGGTCGGAAAAAAAACCCTCTCCATCTGGCAGAAAGGATTTCCTATTGTAGTTGCATGGCTATGCAAGTCGGGTAGGGGGTTAATTAATTTTGTGTATGCAAATTAATTAACCCATTGCTAGGTTTCACTCGGATTTAATGGTTGCGCCATTTGCCTGCGCTGCACTCTGAAGTGTGAAAATGCATCAGGCTGTCCATTTGCCTAAAATGGAAAGGACGGTTACAAAACCATTACACGGGGCGTGCGTAGTAGAAGTCATGCTCGGTCTCTTACCACTAGGAGGTCAATCTGCGGGGACACATGGGAGCACAGCAGACTACGGTCAATCTGCTCCCAACCCCAAAGATAAAACCTCTGCTCGCATCCAGAGACCGTTATTGAAGGCCAATAACACCTCTTTATCTTCATCTTAGAGGTGTACATGGTAGAAGTGGTGTGCCAACTCTTCCCGAAGGAGAAGACATGCTACTTCATGTGAATGCCGAGCCCACTCTCGGTTTGGAAGACACCCGTGGGGAGCAAACCATAGCGTAAGAGCCGGTTCACACTACCGGTTGGTTGGATTCATGTTCTATGGAGCGAGGGGGCTAGTGAGTTTGTTCTCATGCCACCCCTGATTTCAGGTATCGAGGGTGCTACCGAGTTTGTTCTCACGCCCCTCTATTTTCAGGGATGATTTTCACAGGCCCCGGTCACCACGATGGGGTTAACATCTTTTGGCCACCTGGTTGTAACATTTAGATCAGGGGTAGTTTTATTAGGTTTCATGTATTAAGGGAGTGGGGATATGTTTCCCTCTCCTGTAGACTCTCACGGTTTCTTTTTATATACCATTACCTTCGACTAGTTACTAAGCTGACTTTAATTAATCAACGGTCAAACTTTACTCGACTTTCAATATATAAACATAATAAACTAAGTTGACTTTGTCTAATCAATGCCTTACTTGACTTTCAATATGTAAACACTAATAACAAAGTTGACTTTAACTAATTAATTGTCAAACTTTATTTGAATAAGTATATAATAAATACTAATAAAAATGTTTGACTTTGTGTCTAATCAACGGTCAAACCTTACTTGACTTTCAATATATAAACACTAATAACAAAGTTGACTTTAAATAATTAAAGGTCAAACTTTACTTAACTCTCTCTATATAGAAACACCAGTGACTAAATTGACTTTAACTAATCAACGGTCAAACTTTACTCGACTTTGAATATGTAAACACTATAAACTAGGTTAACTTTCTCTAATCAATGATGAACCCTTTCTTGACTTTCAATATGTAAACACTAATAACAAAGTTAACTTTAACTAATTAACAGTCAAACTTTATTTGAATAAGTATATAATAAATACTAATAAAAATGTTTGACTTTTTCTAATCAACGGTCAAACCTCATTTGACTTTCTATATATAAATACTAGTGACTAAGTTGATTTTAACTAATCAACGGTCAAACTTTACTTGACTCTCTCTATATAGAAACACTCGTGACTAAGCTGACTTTAACTAATCAACAGTTAAACTTTACTCGACTTTCAATATATAAACACTATAAACTAGGTTGACATTGTCCAATCAACGATGAACCCTTACTTGACTTTCAATATGTAAACACTAATAACGAAGTTGACTTTAACTAATTAATGGTCAAACTTTATTTGAATAAGAATATATTAAATACTAATAAAATGTTTGACTTTGTCTAATCAACGGTCAGACCTTACTTGATTTTCTATATATAAATACTAGTGACTAAGTTGACTTTAACTAATCAACGGTCAAACTTTACTTGACTCTCTCTCTCTCTCTCTCTCTCTCTATATATAGAAACATTAGTGACTAAGCTAACTTTAACTAATCAACAGTCAAACTTTATTCGACTTTCAATATGTAAACACTAATAACTAGGTTGACTGTCTAATCAACGATGAACCCTTACTTGACTTTGAATATATAAACACTAATAACAAAATTGACTTTAACTAATTAACGGTCAAACTTTATTTGAATTAGTATATAATAAATAATAATAACTAGGTTGACTTTGTTTAATCAATGGCCAAACCTTACTTGACTTTAAATATATAAAAACTAATAACAAAGTTTACTTTAACTAATCAACGGTCAAACATTATTTGAAGTAGTATATAATAAATACTAATAAAAATGTTTGACTTTGTCTAATCAACGGTCAAACCTTACTTGATTTTCAATAAATAAACACTAATAACAAAGTTGACTTTAACTAATTAACGGTCAAACTTTATTTGAATAAGTATATAATAAATACTAATAAAAATGTTTGACTTTGTCTAATCAATGGTCAAACTTTAATTGACTTTCTATATATAAATACTAGTGACTAAGTTGTCTTTAACTAATAAACTTTATTTGAATTAGTACATAATAAATACTAATAAAAATGTTGGACTTTAACTATTCAACGGTCAAACTTACTTGACTTTCTATATATAAATACTAGTGACTAAGTTGACTTTAACTAATCAACGGTCAAACTTTATTTCACTCTGTCTATATAGAAACACTAGTGACTAAGCTGACTTTAACTAATCAACGGTCAAAATTTACTCAAGTTTTAATATATAAACACTAATAACTAGGTTAACCTTTTCTAATCAACGGTCAAGCTTTACTTTCAATAAATAAACACTAATAACGAAGTTGACTTTAACTAATTAATGGCCAAATTTTAGTTGAATTAGTATATAATAAATACTAATAAAAATGTTTGACTTTATCTAATCAACGGTCAAACTTTACTTGACTCTCCCTATATAAAAACACTAGATTTTTTGGATTCACTCTATTACATTCAATTTTCCAATTTCTTTTCTCTCGAAACTCCACCCATTTCCTTCCTCTTCATTCACTTTTCCTTTCCTTTTCTTCTCGATTCACTCAATTACATTTTTACGGGACGAGGCGGCGGTGGTGGCGGGACGAGGTCAAGGGGTGGTGGCGGGATGAGGTCAAGCAGTGGTGGTGTCGTGACCAAATCTACCTGCTCGTTCGGCAAAATCGATGAGGTGGTGAGGTCAGGCGGTCGTGGTGTCATTCAGCGGGGGTGGGTTGCGTAGGCTAGGGTTTTAGGGAGGCACCGACACAGCGATGTGGTGGTGCAGGGGTAGTAGAGGTGGTGAGGCGGTGAGGTCAGGCAATGACAGTGGAGGCGGGATGAGGCAGTTGTGGTGGCGGGATGAGGCGGAGGTGGTGGCAAACTCCAGTTTGCTCACCCCCTAAAATAGGGCTTCATTCAAAATGGTAAGAACTCGCCAATAAGTCCTCGGTGTTGCCTCATTCTTTACCTTTGATTCCCCTTATAGAGTTGCTTTTGTTAATTGTTTGAGATTTTAGGGTAAAATGTGTGAATGGGGGGGGGGTGAGATTTTGGCCTTTTAACCATTTTATGCCCTGAACTTTTATTATTACCTCTGAATGTTGCTGTAAGTTGAGTACTTGGCATGTTATCTAATGTTCGTATTTGTGTCATGATAACATGCGGGTTTAAATTGAAATTTATTTGCTGAAAATTGTGTGGTATTTGTAACTTATAGTTTAAAATGCAGGCATGAGATAAAGTTTGAGAAGCTATATTCTTTCCATCAAACTTATAGCACACTTAATCATATCTTGTTTCACAACGTAAAACTGTTTATTTGTGAGATTGAACTTACATAGCCTCCCCATAGCAGCACAAGTTGCTTAATTAGTGAGGAAGAATAAGTTCTTTTTAATTGTTAAAGTCTTTGTTTGGGATCATGAAGCTGCTGGTGCGAGAATGATATTGTAGATGAGTATCATTTCGGCCATTCTCAAATACTGGCAATGATGACCAACTATTTAATAGCAACCTTTTTCCTATTGTCGAGTTTTTCTTTTGTCAACTTACTAATGAAATGAAGTTTCACAATTCGTCAAATCTTTATTTGGTTGTTACTTTCTCCTTTAGTTTTTTCATAAATTAAACAAAGACGTTCACAGTTCTATATTTTTAACTTGTTCAACAGTTTTGTGCTCGATTCTTATGTTATATGTCCGACTTCAACACAATTGTGAGGTGGGATAAAGGTTTAGTTGTTTTGAAATCTTAGCCTGACTGGTGAATTTATGTTAGATCTATTGGCCTACAACTAAACGGTTGCATTCTGCTCATGGTGGTGCTTACCCCCTAAAACAAGGCTTCATCCGAAATTGTAAGAACTCGTCAATAATTCCTCAATTTTGCCTCATTCTTTACCTCTGATTCCCCTTATGGAGTTGCTTTTGTTAATTGTTTGAGATTTTGGGGGTAAAATGTGCAAATGGGGGTGAATTTTCCAGGGTTTATATTCTTTCTTGAATTTTGCTAGTTTTATTGTAATTTCTGGGCTTGTGGAGATGTTAGAAGAACAAATTTGCTTTGCTTTCTCTGCCCAAATTCATCCTTTTTGTCCTGATAGTGCTGTGCTTATATATTTTTATCGCAAACTTTCCTCATAAATCTAATTTCCGTGCTTATATATTGGCCCAACATCGGCATTTAAGACAGATTCACGATCTTGACATTACATACTGTTTAACGCCTTGTTATAAGCCGTTTGATGGACCAATTTGCCCAATCCCCAGAAATCTACGACGTCGCTCTCCATTCATAATATAGTCACTACAGAAGAATGTCTAAGCAACTTCGCATGTTAGGTATTGATCTATTATTATTTTTTATCTCTTTTATGTGAGGGGTAAAGGAATTCCTTACCCAGTGTTCATATTGTAAGACAATTCTTTTTGGAAACCTACATTACATTAACTATTTTAAAATTAACTTTGTGAGAGCGTCACTATTCATAATAACCATTACATTCCTTACCCATTGTACAAGGCCAATACTTACGCCTCCAACAATCGCATATTTAAGCTCCTATGGTTACACATTTTTCAATTAGAAAAAGCTATTATGTTTAATCTTTAATTACTTGAGTTGTGAAGATAGGTGCGGGTTTGAAATGAAGAGCTAGTCTAACCTTAAATGAACGTAGAAGTCTACTATATGTACGTTAATTAGTCAACTGCATATTTGATATTGTTCTAGGCTGATTGTTAACGCCCCTTTAAGTTACAAACAGGTATTTTATTAGAACACATGATATTCAACTATATCACACGACTAATGCTTTCACAATATAGTTTTTTCTCAATACCTGATGGTTTAAGGCAAGGTATAGCCATTCACGTATGACATGGCATAACCTTCGTTAATTATATGGTGTCTTAATTTAAACCACACAAATAACAAACTGCATCAAATGAGTGAGACTAGTAGAATTTAGGGTTCGACTGTTCTAGAATATGTCAATGGAATACAACTTGATTATTTTCATTCCAGGCAATTACGTAGGATTGTATATCAGGAGATCGATAAGTCAACCCTGGTAAACGAACCCGTGTTCAAAGAAGAGTTCTATCAATGATCGAAAGGATAACTGGACTTGTATAATCAGTTAGTAAGGCTTTCAATGATGAAGAATTTTGAAGCCAAAAAAATGAATATTTATTTTTTCCTTATGACAGTACTATTTTACACCCATTCCATACCATTTGTGTTGGCCTTACCAAATGGCCTTGTAGATGATGCAGATGGGCTTAAAACCCAACCTTTGTGTGCGACCTCATTGAAATGTTGGTTAAGGATCAGTCATGTAGAAATCTAAGCAAAATCTGTCCAACGGTGTTTTGTTCCCACCACTAGCAAAGCCCACACGTTTTTACGTTTGGGCCAGTAGTAATATTTGGCTCAATTTCATTCTTTCACAAAATTTCTTTCATGTTGAGTACCCATTGGGCCAGTCAAAATCAAATGCGACGCCGCTACATGACGTCTCAAATCCCCCAACTAGTATCCTGCCGAAAAATGTTTTGGGTCTATGTGAAACACTAGGCCCGTTATGTGCAATGTGCAGCATCAGCTTCTAATCACCACAATTGTGTCCGTGAACAATATTATCAGTGATATTATAGATATCTAAAAACCACACAGTTTGTTTCGTGGTATATAACCTGCTCACCCCCAACCCCAGCCTCATTTTTAACTTCAAACTCGCAAGTAGACATTCTCCACCTGAAAAAAAAAACTACTCAAAAACCATCAGAATCCGTCAAATAACCGCATATATTGACATATAAATTGTCAAGAAACAACCTAATTAGACGCATTCGACAACTCTTAGAAAGATTAAGTTCAACAAACACCAGAAATCAAACCTTAGCAAAGGTAACAATGTGTTTAACACTTTTGTTGGCTTGTTAGAATGCTTTCTTTGTGTTAATCTATTAGAAATGTGTTATGTATACTTCAATTCTAAGTGATTCGATGTTGTTTTGGGTGTCTATGAATTGGTTTGGAATTAGTCAATCTATTTTAGCGGTTATTCAAATATCAATTCATACATGTTATGTATGTGTTATTGTCTTACATCTTGAGTTTGGTTGCTTACATTTTTGTTTTAGAACGCTCATGAAACTTGATTCCATGCTGGTTTTTGTCCCGTTTTGTACAAATAAAACACAGATTGTCTTGGTTGATGGTTCATGCGATTTCGCACATTCATACTTATGAATGAGCAATTTCACATATGGCCTATCAGCCACGGTGAAGTGATTACGATACATGTTCGAACTCGGTATAAAATTGATTTCCACTACACTTTCTACTCTATTTTACTGAGATTTCACAATTTTTTTGATCAACGGATATTTCCAGTGAAGCAAACTGCAAAAAGGGGAAAGAGTAACAACAATGAAGCTGGTTCATCTTGACCCAAAAAGGCAAGGACTATGAATGCCCCTCCCTCGCTAATGTTTGATAAAAAGTGCTTCGTTGATGAGGATAACGAGAAGCATTTCGAAACTTTGTTGGAGAGGTGGCTAAAAGAGGTTAGGGTCATGAAGGTAGAGGATGTGAAGAGGCTTCACTTGGACATTTTCTTGGAGGCATTCAAACCATTGGGAATGGTGGGGTTGATTTGTCTCGACAAGCCAACCCATGAAATGGAGGTGAGGGAGTTCTACGCCAACTGCACTCGTCTTACCACCACGAAATATTCCACAAAAGTGAACGAGAAAACCATGGTCCTAACATTGGCAGTGATCAACAAGGTAATTGGTGCTACATTTGGAGTAGATGATCAGGTGCATCAGGTAGTGCCAATGCAAATCTACTGTAGGAATGCTTATCCTCTTAGGCGATACGAGAATGATATGACGTGAGCCTTCGATCCCAACCTTATAATGCAAGAGTGCTTCAAGAATAATTTGGGTAGCGTGACACCAGGGCCGAGGCATGTCAAGATTGATGTGCTGGATGTGGTGGAAAATATGATGTACAATATGATTGTACAAGCATTGATCCCTACTGGACATCCCTCCAAGTACACTATCGATGGGACAGTATTATTTTATCACATTGCAGAGAAGAAGGAAATCGACCCTGGTTTACCATCATTAATGAGATGCACACGGTCTCCCTTGCTCCAAAGAGCCGGACTCTCCCCTACGGCAACTTGATCACTGCCATGTTGGAAAAACAAGGTGTTAGGATTAAATCAAAGCTGAATATTCAGCCAAAGTAATATAATAAGAATTACTTCAACAAGAATCTCTGGCATTATGAGGGGGCACGTGGATTTCTTGCAAATTCCCCTAGGAAATTCCTCTACAGGCCGACCCTGATGGTACTCAATCGGCATCCGCACCACCGCAAGCCTAAACCAACACTGCTATCATAGCCTCGATTTCATATTTAATTTTATTTCTACTCATTTGTAATGTATGAACTTGATATTAAATTCAAAATTTATTTTCCTATGAAAAGGCCTTAAAAGTAATGCATGGGTGATGCTTGCGAGGGATACGACCGAGATTAATGCGTCAAATTAGGTGATGATGTGCCTCATCCAGCAGGTGGTTGACGACAAGATAGAGGTGAAGGTGATTTTGGGTGGTGCTATCAATGCACCTCGTGGGGGGAAGGGTACCAATGAGACTGAGAAGAATAGTGCTGAGACAGAGAAGGTTGACGTCCACAAGGCTGCAGATGAGGGTGAGGCAAGGGAGCAGAAAGGTAAGAAGATTTTGGAGGACGCTGATGATGAAATAGACTCCAATAGTAGCGAGGTTAATAGCTCAACCGAAGAGTCCAATCTGTGAAGGCATCGTCGGACTATGAGAATAACTCGTCCGAAGAAGATGTTGAAGCTCATCATTCTCCATAAAAAAATTCTGATGAATGTTTGTTGGATTTAAGCAAAATTTGTTGGATGGTTGTCTTTGGATTATGTTGGATTTGATTTGTTTAGTTGCTTTTCATGAAGTTTCTATGTTTTAAACAAAGTTTGTTTTATGATTGAATTTGGTTTCCATGCATAAGTAGTTGGTTTTCATCACTTTCAACGTTTTTAATGCTTTCTTCACATATGGTTTGGATTTGATTACAAAATAAGTGGTTGGCTGTGGTGAACTTGGAATGGTTCCTTTAGTTGAATCATTTCATTTTCTGGTTTAATTGGATTAGAAGTGATGATTTTAGATCTTAGAATTACCATTGCGATATCACACTATAATCGCACATACCTGGATCGGTTAAGACGATGGGATACCGACAAGTAGGTGACTTCGCATGTAACAATTAAAATAAGCTATTTTAAGCACTGACTCCAACCGATGATTTGGTATGAGGTCGCCATGGCTAATTGACTCTAAAATTAGTAATCAACGGTAAGTAGTGATAATTTGCATTCCTTTGTTCACAGTAAATATGTGAAGATTGCGACGTCGTATCCTTAGTGTCGCATAAAATTAATTGTAAATCAACTAGTGTGTGATGCCGACCATAAACTACCCCTAAACATCATATAGCATCTCTGTCGGGATAAAATGGATAGCCAATTGGTTTTTCAGTCACATACAAACATGAACAGTCACATAAGCAGCCATCTAGGTTATCTAAAATGATGTGCAAACCCAAACTATGTCTTCTTCTTCCCCTTATTCGATTTGGGGTGTCTTTTAATCCACACGCCTTCTTCATGGTCTCTACTCAAAGATAGCTCCACCCCGTACATTTCATCCTTCCCAACGTTACTGGTGCATGGGGAACAATGTGGATTTATTTCGGAAAGTGCAGACAAGAGTCTCCTACATATTAACTTTTCCCATGAATGGCCACTGATTTACTAGAATCACTGGGATCAGCAACATAAAACACTTGTGTAGCCTGTGAAGCAAGGATGTAAGGATCGCCAGTAGAACGTGTTCTGCTCAAATTGACAACTGTAAAGCCTAGGTCGTCCACCGATACACCAGCAGGGTTATTAACCCATTTACATTTGAAAATTGGTACCCTGTGGCTTGTGTAGACAAGTTCCCATATAAACCTCAATCAAACCATAATAAGACAAGTTCCCATACTTCTTATTCTTCACGCTGCTTACATGTAAAGATTTTGCAACTACACTGACACTGCTATTTTTGTGTAGCGGTGTGTGTGTCCTATTCTAGGGTTGAACAGGTAAACCCATTCATGTCATAGCTCATGAAGGAAATCTTAGTTGTAGAGGGCATGGAGGCTAACTAATTCAAGGTGTCACTATGACTGTCTTCTACCACTGTAATGCATAACTTATCAATGAAACTGTGATTGTGTGCAGCAAGTACTTGCTTCTCCGACCAACCGGGGGTGCCGCTCCTTGATAGTGGCCATGTGCATATCCACACATGGGCAAATCACATCTCAGTTTTGCTAGACATATAAATGTGCTTTCATCAACTCGTCGGGGGTTAATAACATAGTAGTTCCTTTTCGTAAGCCTTTGTCGCCCACATTATCTGCATGGTGCAATTCTGGTACACCAACCTACTCCTCAACCTTCATGAATTCAGTATAGTATTTTACAGCCTCCTCGGTCACATACCTCTCCACAATACTAGCATCCGGGTGATATTTAATTTTTGAATAACCCTTGAATATCTTCATGTACCTCTATAAGGGATACATCCATCGAAGATAAACATGACCACATATCAATATCTCCTGTACAACGTGAACCAAAAAGTGCACCATAATGACAAAGAAAGAAGGAGGGAAATATATCTCTAACTTGCATAACACAATTACTATTTCCTCTAGAAGTTTTACCAATTTTTGACGCCTAATCTTCTTACACCAAATTTCCTTGAAGAAGCGACACAACCGGGTAATGCACTTTCTACGCGAGTTGGCAAAATGGATCTGATCGCAACATGTAGAAATTCTTAAATCAAACATTGTGAATCGTGGGATTTCATATTTCCCAATCTTAACCTTTCATCAGATACTAGATTGATCCATCGGGACAACCATGCCTCTCAGACTGGAACAAACCAACTCCTTCTCAAGGTTTGAAAGCGTGTAACAAGCAACGGGGAAATAAGTCTTCGATCCTCGGGCCTCGGGGGCCGGTTCAGGTATAATTCCCATTTCAGCCACATTTTTCCAAGACTTCAAACCATCATTTGTCTTACCGAGGATATTCAACAAAGTACCAACCAAACTGTCGTGTACATTCTTTTCAATATGCATCACGTCCAAACAATGTCAGATGTCAAGACCCTCCCAATACAAGAGTTCAAAAAAAAATGGAACGCTTCTTCCAACTAGCAACAACCTTAGGTTTCCTCTTCCTCTTTCCAAAGTCATTTTTTGAAAACTACGCAATGAGAGGTCGTCTCCGTTTCTCTCAAAGATAGTATTTATAATCCCAAATTACACTAAATACTAAATAGTTGCTAGTGTTAAGACGGGGTTGTCCACGAGAAAAATGAGGTTTTATCGAGTGTTAAAGCGAAGTTAAAAAGCACACAAAATAGTCACTCTACATTTGTGGTAACCAAGTTGGGGGGGGGGGTTATTTTGAAAACACTAAGACTAATTTAACAACTAAATTAACCAACAATTAGATTAAGTAAATTAGTTACGATCACAACTAGCACAAATAACTTAACTAAAATTATAACGAGTCTTGGGCGCAATTGGTTTACATTTCTAGTCATCCTTTGATCATAGATTTATTATCCTATTTTTATGCATTAACCACATTTTGTGGAGAACTTATCAACACCTTTCTAGTGTTAATATTTCTCACATCTCCTCGGTTATAGTTAGAGTGAGCGATCGACGCCACAAAATAACCCAGGGATAGCAATACACTTGTAGACCTAAAAAAACTACCATAATGTCCTACAAGAGAGAAACACATAGATAGCACAAATATATATACTAATAACGACTACGAGGATCAGCTTTCATGCTAATAAATATTAGTGAGCCACATTGATAATTAGTCAAACCCATTCAAATTCATCCTAAGCCTAAGCAATGTAATCAATCAACAATCATAATTAGTTGTCACTCCTAATCATAATCTAGCATTGACCAACAATAATAACATTAACAAAAAGTCAAATTCTTTTGGGTTTGACCAAAAACCTAGCATATAATCAACCCACAATCGTGAACTAGTTGATCATTCTAGTCTAAATCATGCATTAATCACACAAGAAAGCACAAAACATACTTGATAATCAAAGCACAAAATAGGATAAACCAAATCTCACAAATTCATACTAGAAATGCTTACCAATTGCTCCCTAGAGTGTATTTAGTCTAGATTATGAAAACCCACAACAAATCTACAAGAATTCATGAAAGAGATGCAAAAATAAAAAAAAAGATGAAGAAAAACTAGGGTTTTTGAAGGGGGAAATTTGGGTAAGAGTAATGGGTAAGAGGGGGATTTTTTAGGCTAAAAACTGAAGATAATAGCAACCCAAACCCATTGTTGCAGACCACAATGTGGGCTGCGGCCCACAATGATGTTGTTGCTTCTTATTTTCATCGCTACGGGTGAACCGTTGCTCCGATTTTAGAGTTATTGTAGTCGATTTTATAGTGCTCAAGAAGAAAAATCCAATGATGCCACCATTGTAGGCTGATTCTTCTTAGATAATTTGAAGAACTTGGTCCAAACTTCCAGGTTACAATTCATTCGCTTCTTTGTCTTCCTTCTTCGACCCTTCTATCTTCTACCACATTTTGGCTCGTGGCCTTAACTAAACCACTCTGAAATGCTTACAAGAAATTTAGAAATTAAGATTAAAAAAAATGAATTTAGGCGCATGCAAGGACCAAAAATACATTAGACCATAAATAGGTTACAAAATGAAGGATTACGATGTGAAAATTGAAAACGGTCATCTAAACCCCTTATGATGTAAACCTACCTAAATCTAGAAATATTCCAACCAATAGATGACAGAAAAGAAGTTAAATGCTTTGAAAAATACATGCATTTGACGTCTTATCACACAACATGTTCGAAATTGACGTACCTGTTAAAACGGGAGGAGGGGGCGCCAACTCTACCTTCCCATCGAACTCAACCATATATGTCCTCCATGGATGAGTTGTTGGAAGCCATCTCCGGTGGCCAAGATACATCATCTTACTTCCATGCCTCAACTGACAATAATATGTTCCGTCCAGACAAGTAGGACATGCTTTGTGACCTTTAACTGAATAGCCAGATAAGTTTCCATATGTGGGGGAGCCAATAACGGTGCAAAACAACATGGCTTGAAAATCAACTCATCAACTTTTTTTGATCATCCACCAACGGGGATATGTACACATCAATATTGTTCTCTGGTTGTATAGGACCAGAGATCATTAGAGACAACATGATGTACTTCCTTTTCATGCACAACCATGAGGGCAAGTTGTAAATCATAACCATCACTGGCCACAAACTATGATTGCTGGTCATATTACCGAATGGGTTTATTCCGTCTGTGCACAAACCAAGCCTCAAGTTATGTGGCTCATTCACAAATTTTGGAAATGCAACATCTATCTTCTTCCACTGATCGTCATCGACTGGATGACTAGTGACATCAGGAATAACCATTGTCCGATCTGCATGCCAAGTCATATTCTTTGTATCCTCGAGATTGTCAAAAAATCTTCTAAATCAAGGAATAATAGGTAGATACCAAAAATCCTTGAAAGGAACCTTCCGCCAATTACCACTATCTCTATCAATAACCACCTCCTTCAATTTGAACCTTGGAGCATTGAACTTTGGGCATTCCACCGCATGTAACCCCTATATAAGATACAATCATTCCAACAAGCATGTATCTTTTTGTACCTTCTTCGCCTCATATAACATTTTCGGTATTCAATTCCCATTTGGAAGTATATCTTTCAACACTTTTAACAAACCAGAGAACCTAATATCTCTACAGGAATACTTGGCTTTATCATTCATCAACTGCAATGTAACCTTCAATAATTTCATTCCTTCAGGGCATCCATCGTATAGAAGTGTTTCATTATGTCCTTGCAATTCTGAAAGTCTTTCAGGATTTCCGCTATAGTTCTTCACAATCTCCTCAACTAACTCATCCATCCTATCATCTTTCTCAGTCCCTACTTCATTTACGGTATAATCATCGACGTTCTCCCCATTCCAAAACCAAATTTTATATGTTGGATCAAAACCATGTAAATCATCATTCAAACCAATTTCATCTTCATGAATAGCAGTCTTCTGACACTTCTTGCAAGGACAATACACATACGACAAATTCTCCTTGGAAACATTCACGAATGCATATAATAAAGTTAGTAAGATTGATACTCCACACTCAATCGGTCTTCATCAAAACAGTGGGTTTTATCCATAGACATTCCTACATATTACAACAATAAGTACACAATATTGTTTAACATCCTAGATTTTAGCAACAAATTAAGACAAACACTAACATTCATCAATTCATGGATTTCTTAAACATATACACATATATGTGTCGATATGTAATCCTTCGTATGTCATGCATATCAATCCTCCTAAACACATATAAACCCATAGTTTATAAGCAATGCATACATTTATCAGTGAAGAAGGGTCTTTTCTTCTCTTTTTTTTGAATTTTTTAAACTCAGGGGTATAATGGTCATTTCACAGATGTCGGCCAAATTTCCAGTTGACTTTACCTGAAAACCATCTTTGGGGACCAAAAAAAATAATTTTGAGTTTGTTTGTTACTGAACAAACATAGTATTGGCCTTGGGGACCAAAACATGGTATTGTAACATATGATGGAGACCAAAAAAACAATTTAGTCAACATAAAAATAGCAATCATTTACTAGCAACATGTTCTCTGTTCAGATTAAGACTTGAGAGGATATATTATATATCCCATTTCTTGTAAAATAAGGATTATATTAGAATTTATTTTTCTTTTAGACTTCTGTACAGTGCCCTATATATTATAACCTTGGTTATGAATACAAGAAGTTGTTATTTTTTTACATGGTTTCAGAGTGAAAATTATGAAACCTCTTAAATCCAAAAAAACATAAAACCTCAAAAACATCACATCGTTCGCCATCGATTAACCCTAGTGGCTGATCAAGAATCCGCAGCTGCTAAACTCAATTATTTTTTTCTATTATTTTTTGGTCCATTTTTTTCTAAGAATCCGCAGCTGCACATTTGTGAGATTCATGCGGCCATTTGTACTTGTTGTCAGAATGGTCAGTCTGTTGCTGCTTATTACGGAAGATTCAAGAAGTTGTGGGATGAACTGTTTACTTACCTGCCTGCTCTGACATGTGTCCATCCTACTGCTGCTGTTGCTATTAGGGAGCGTGAGAATGATATGGTTCATCAATTTCTCATTGGTCTCGATGATAGGTATCATAAGTTGAGATCACATATCTTGGCGCAAGAACCCTTGCCTTCTATTGGTCGTGTTCACTCGCTTACTGTTGTCAATGCTCGTGAATCTACTCTGGATGCCATGGCCTTTGCTGCAAGTCGCCAGGTGTGGTTCCTTACTCCGAAGACAACCACCGCCACCCCAGGAGATCTGCCCGCCGCTATCGTTGATCGGAAAAGCCTCATGTGTTCTCATTGCAACTGCAATGGCCACAACATTACTACATGCTTCAAGATTATTGGCTATCCTGATTGGTTTGTGGAAAACAGACCTCTGGGTTCCAATCAAAGAACCCAAACCAGCGTAGCGATTCTATTCGCCGGAGCTGCCGTCGCCGCAACTCCACCAGCGGTCAACATCGGTGCCATTTTTTTCGATGCTGATTGGACAGCTTTCGGTCCAGCCTTGTCCTAGAAACAATGGAGTATGGTTCTTAACATATTCTCTAAGATGAATAATACTGATAATACGTCAGGTAAGCCTACTTTATCTTGGATTCTTGATATTGTAGCTTTATATCATATGACCCGTGCAAGGGATCTTCTGCATAATATTGAACCTGTTAATCATGCTGATGTCATCCTACTTGATGAATCTTTTTCAACTGCTACTCAACACAAGAATTTATATTTTGGCAATGTTCTTGTTTCTCGTGTTTTGTTTATTCCGGAATTGGGTTGAAACTTATGTCTTTTTCCAAACTAACTACTGCTTTTAAATGTTTGGTTTTGCTTACCAAGAAATTATGCATATTATAGGATATCATCATGAGGACAATGATTGGCGCGGTTGATCAGCATGGAGGGATTTATGGTTGCGCAGACTTGGAGCTTTACTGCTGTCTGCCTCCATTGCCGCCTCCACGTCTTTGCCTGCATTATGGCATCAACATTTTGGGCATCCATCCTCTTTGGTGTTGTCTTCTATCCCAGTTATTGCTTTAAGTCATAGTAATTTTAATAAAATTGTTCCTTGTTCCATTTTTTCATCGGGCAAAACAGTCTAGAACTAGTTTTCCCTTAAGTACTTTTAAGGTTAGTCATTTGTTTGAACTTACACATTGTGATGTTTGGAGCCTTATGGCCCACCTTCTTCTAGGGGAGCATTTTATTTGTTAACTATTATTGATGTTTATTCTCGAGTTATTTGGGTTTATTTATTAGTGTCTAAGTCTGACGTACCTGCCAAGATGAAAGAGTTTTTTGCTCTCGTTTAGACACAATTTTGTCATTCAGTTCAACGGGTTCGAGTTAACAATGGAACTGAATTTTTTCCTCTCAAACATTACTTTGATGAGAAAGAAATTTTGTTTGAGACTTCTACTATCTACATGCCACAACAGAATGTGCGAGTGGAATGGAAACAATGCCACATTTTAAACATGGCTCATGCTCTTCATTTCCAAGCTCATTTTCCTATTGACATCTGGGGGGGAATGCATCCTTACTACAACCTACCTAATCAATGGCACTCTAACACCAATGTTGAATGATCGATCGCCTCATAACCTTCTTCATAGTCATGCACGTGATTACAACCATCTCCGTGTGTTCGATTGCTTGTGCTCTGCATCTCAGCTTCCAAAGTTGCGTGATAAGTTTGCAGCCCGAAGTTGCGTTATGTTTTTCTGAAGACTGTTTTTTGTATGCATCTGCTGCTGATTTGCATACTTCCGATGATATGGTGTATTTACCCCAGTCTATAGTGTATGACGATGTGCCACCTAATCTAACATCACCACCAAGTTCTTAAAGGCCGCCAGCTCCGTTCACGCCACCACCGGTATCCATCCAGCCACAGCTTGCACCACTGGCGCCTTTGGCGCATTCCGCCATCTCTCAGTCCCTTCCAACCGAGCCGCATATCACCTTTCCTGAGGTAATGTTGGCTCTCCCTGAGCCACCGCCTGAGCACCTGCTCACTCCAGAGTCCACCACCATCGACGATGATGAGCCTTTACCGTCACTGCCTCTCCGACCGTCGAGCACTCACCTTCGTCGTCCACCAGTCAAATTACAAGATTATGTGTGCACTACTACTTGGGCTATAAACCCCCACCTCTGCTGCTCTCCCTTCAACACCCGATCTGTCTTTAGGTACTCGTTACCCCAATGCTGATTATCTTTCTTGAAATAATTTTTTGATTTTGCATTCTAGATTTTTAGCTCCAGTTACAGATGGCTAAGACCCTGTTACATATTTCGAGACTTCTCGTCACTCACACTGGCGAGGAACTATGTATAATGAGATTGATGCAATTGATCGGAACAATACCTAGGTTCTGTCTCATCTGCCTCATGACAAACATGCTATTGGAAGTAAATGGGTTTTAGATACAAGTATAATTTTGATGTTTCGATTGAGCATTAAAAGGCTCGGTTAGCTGTTCTTGGAAATCGGTAGATTAAGGGCACTGATTTCACCGAGACCTTTGCTATTGTTTCCTAAATGAGCTCGGTTAGTTTGTTCTTGGCAGTTGTTGTTATTCGTGTATATGTATGAGGATGCTTGGTTTGTTTATGACTGGGAGTCTCTCATTGTGTTTGATAACCGAGATGATGTGTTTTATCAAGATGTTTTTTGTATGCATCTGCTGCTGATTTGCATACTTTCGATGATATGGTGCATTACCATCAATCTATCGTGTACGATGTTGTGCCACCTGATCCGACACCACCACCGATTTTTGAATGGCTGCCACTCCGGTCATACCACCAATAGTATTCATCCAACCACAATCTGTACCATCGGTGTCTTTGTCGCATTCTGCCATCCCTCAGTTCCCTCCAACCGAGTTACTGACAGAGCCGTGGATCACTTTTCCTAAGCCAATGTCGGCTCTCCCTTAGCCACTGCCTGAGCAGCTGTATACTCTAGAGTCCACCACTGTCGACGATGATGAGTCTCCACCACTACTACCTCTCCAATCAAAGAGCACTCACCTTTGTCATCCACCTGTTAAATTACAAGATTATGTGTGCACTACTACTTGGGCTATAAACCCCCCATCCCCCTCTGCTTCTCTCCCTTCACCACCCGATCTGTCTTCAGGTACTCGTTACCCTAATGCTGATTATATTTCTTGCAATAGTTTTTTGATTTTGCATTGTAGATTTTTAGCTCCAGTTACATATGGCTCAGACCCTGTTACATATTCTGAGACTTCTTGTCACTCACACTGGCAAGGAACTATGTATGATGAGATTGATGCACTTGAGCGGAACAATACTTGGGTTCTGTCTCATCTGCCTCGTGATAAACATGCTACTAGAAGTAAATGGGTTTTAGAACCAAGTATAAGTCTAATGTTTCGATTGAGCATTACAAGGCTCGTTTAGCTGTTCTTGGATATCAGTAGATTGAGGGCACCAATTTCACCAAGATCTTTGCACCTATTGCCAAGATGAGCTTGGTTCATCTGATCTTGGAAGCTGTTGTTGTTCTTGATAGTTGTTGTTATTCGTGGATAATACCTTCATCAGATGGACGTACATAATGTATTTTTGCATAGGGATCTGGATGGGGAGGTTTAGATGCGGCCCCATCCTGATTATACTATTCATGCACCCGGCTTGGTTTGCAAGCTTCACAAATATCTTTATGGTCTTTGTCAGGCACCCATAAATTGGTTTTTAAAGCTCGCTGTAGCCTAGTGCATTTTTTTGGATTTTTACAGAGTAAGGTTATTACTCTTTGTTCACTTATTTGCGTGATGATGTCTCCCCGCATGTTTTTTTATGTTGATGATTTGATCACTGTTGGATCTTCTTCAGCTCTGATGTTTGAGTTCAAGAAGTATCTCAACTCTTGCTTTCATATGAAGGATCTTGGTGTTCGGAAATATTGTTTGGGGATTGAGATTGCTCAAAGGCCGGATGATATGTTTTGGTGTCAACGGAAATATGCTCTTGATATTTTGACTGACACTGGATTGTTAGCTGCCAAGCCTACAAATTTTCCAATGGAGCAACAACACAATTTGGCGAGCACAGAGGGACTAGCTTATACTGATCATGCACAATATTGTAGACTGGTTTGGAAGCAGATTTATCTAACTATCAC
Source organism: Rubia yunnanensis (assembly GCA_037428765.1). Taxonomy (NCBI): domain Eukaryota; kingdom Viridiplantae; phylum Streptophyta; class Magnoliopsida; order Gentianales; family Rubiaceae; genus Rubia; species Rubia yunnanensis. Next base: position 88,082,943 of record CM075068.1, read on the forward strand.
TCACCCGAAGCTTAGTTATTCTGTGCACACTCTAGTGCAGTTCATGGAGGATCCGCGAGTTGTACACTAGCAGGCTGCCCTGCGTGTGTTGCATTTTTTGAAGAGCCATCCAGGTCAATGTTTTTTTCCTACTAAGAGCTCCCTTCAGCTTACTGCTTTTTTGTGATTCTGATTGGGTAGCATGTCTAATTACACGTCATTTGTTGACTGGATATTTTATTATGCTTGGTGAATCTCCTATTTCTTGAAAGATAAAGAAACAACCGACTGTTTCAGCAGAAGCTGTGCGCCATCGCCGTTGTTTGTTATGAGTTGATTTGGCTTACACTACCATGTGAAGAAACCTCTAGCACCAGTTGTTTTGGTTCCTAGCACCGGTTTTTGGGTGGCTAAAAAACCTGTGCCTAAGTAAGCAATGTTACATTATCACCGGTTGAAGCAAAATCGGTGCTAAATTTCTTTTATTAGCACCGGTTATCTTTTGCACCGGTTTAAGTTACCGGTGCTATAACGTACCATATTAGCACCGGTTTTTTGTAACCGGTGCTAGAAAAAACTGGTGTAAATTTTGTCATTCTTGCACCGGTTATAACACCGATGATAAATAAAATTTTGTCGCACCAAATTTGTTAACACCGGTTATGGAATCGGTGTTAAATCTGTATATCTAACATCGATTTGTAGGTAGCACTGGTTTTTAAACCGGTGACAGAAAAATAAATTGCACTGGTTATAGTTTAGCAACTGTTTAGGAACCGGTGATAAAAAATAGTTTTATTGCACCGGTTATATGTTAGCACGGGTAAAAAAACTGGTGCTAGAGTTGTTTATTTGTTGCACCAGTTACATTTTGCACCCGTTTGAAAACCGGTGCAATGAAGCAAATATAGCACCAGTTATGATCGCACCTTTTTTTTAGTAGCAATTTTGAAAGCAATGCTAAAAGCATTAATTTTGCACCATTTAATATTAGCACTGCTTCTCTAATTGAAAGAAACCGGTGTTAAAAACGTGAGTAACTACTGTGGTCACTGTAAGCTGCGGCGTGCTGCGGCTTCCAGCGTTCATCTTCTCACAGCCAGTTCCTTTGTTACGCTTATCTTACGACCAGGTCCTTCCTTTTTTTTTCAAGCATGGTACCTATTATTTGTTATGAGTAGTAACAGAATGGTGCACAAAGACAAATTGAACAACTTCCGAGCCACAATGATGCATAGACAAGAAAGTAGGTTGAAGAAAGCATTGAATCCGATGAAGTATAATTTATGACTAGCAAAAGAAGAGCATGACTTGTTTCGTAGTGTCCTAAGATACTGAAACCCCCCTCATCGTCGAGTTTGACGAGTATCAGAAGAGATGGTCAATTACCTTTCTCGTAACAGATAATACTAACCACTATCCGACGATTTGTGCAAGTCCTTGTATGATATTCAATTGAGCTATGCATTTTGGAAGAGTATTTTTTTGCAAAAATACAAACCCATTTCAAAGCAATACTCTGCAGTTCATCGCTCCCCAGTGGAGTGTAATCTTCCGGGAATTGCTAAAACGCTGCATTAAATGACATGTTAAGAGAAGGATGTATATGTGAGGATAACAAATACATAGAATAATTGTAGGAAAACGTACCAGAATAATGTCAATGTCATGTACGTGCCTAACAATTTTTTCCATGTAATACATGCAATGGTATCCGCACTCCCAAGTACTACTTTGTATTTTGTGCTGATGATGGAAAAGAAAATTCGTTGAACCGATTACGAAGATGAAAATGACACGTGAAATATGAAGGTATGAGATGATACGTACACTGATGTTTATGACATCCCAAGTGTAGTTGGAAGGGTAGGACCTATTTTGTTTGGAATTGGACCGTCGATATTTTGTTGCAATCCTATAATAGATGGAAACCTATTTTTGTCAACATGAGGAATATTATTTTCAGAATTTGGGGTTCACACAATATATGATAACATACTGAGTAACAGTAATTGTAAATATTGAGCCAAGAGAGTGCGAAACGTACAAGAACACAATTACGGGAACAACCATTAAGGAAAGAAACGAATCTCTTCCACTTAAAAATGAATCATTTTAAGGCATGATCTATTTCGTTTGGAAATTCCCCCCAGTCATTGAGTCGATGCAATGTACTCGATCGATTTCTGGTACGAAGACAAGCAAAAACCAATGGTCCCTATGGGAAAAAGGGAAAAACAAAAGTACTTAAGATATATTATTAAAATAAAATCACAGCACACGGTTGCTTTCGCTTCCATGTGGGTGGGTCTTGCTACTCGGAAAACGAATGGAACTTACTCTCGATTGTATGGGAAGATGTACATCCTCGCTTCAGTGCGGCACATGACAGCCGAAACCTCGTCCGCAGTCAATTCCACCCTTTGATTTGCCTTCTGAGCCATTGAGTTCGAAGAGGCAGGAATAAACTGGACGTGGCCTCCACGTACTACCCCATCGCAGAGGTATCTTGCAAATTAATATAGTTAGTGAAGCAAATATAATGATACTTGTATCTATGAATAATGAAAGCATGCACTTCTTACGATGCCCATATATCAAGTTGGCACCCACTGATCCACTCTATTTCATCATCTGCGTCCAAGCTGTTCATGAACAATCGTATCTTGTCAGTAAATATGGCTGTGTAGACTTCTTCTGATCCGAACACCTTTGCACTGAAATTGATGTGGAATACTTTGTCTGGTCCACATATTTGTAAAGATAGCCATAAAGCATCATTAATCTGGTGAACAGTAGCGATGCATTCTTGGTTTTCCGTGGCTCCCTAATCATTACATTCAGAATCTAATAATGTTAGGTGAACGTTATTTGTATGTACTTCAGTAGTGGATGATAATGTAAAGGCTGAAATGAGTTGTCACAAATATGTATCGGGGAGAAATCGACGAGGGAGGATTTGGTTGCCCATTCTCCGGTGATGTAGTTTTTTCTTTTGGTAGTTGCTAATGGGTAAAATGTTAGTGATACATAGGAGAAAATCAGTCGGAATGAAATAGTATGGGGGTATGTACCTCTCCTTTTACCGATCGAGCGGCCACCTCTCCACGAGGAGTATCTTTCTTAGCCACTGGTGTGAGGTTTGTTTGAGGACTTCCAATTTCGTCGACCACCATTTCTTGCGGAGGCGGTTGCTGCTCGTTCTCCTACATTCGTAGATGAATAACATATCATGTTATTGTATTATCTAGAAAGATATATATGAGCACCGATGAGAAGAAGAATACAATTATCACACCTCATCACATTATTGCTCTATGACACTTATCAACTTCCCCGGCCATAGAATGTTATATCCAATGGCCTGAGTGACAAACTCAAATTCTTCGTGTTCAATCGGCAAAGGTGCCTTTGGTATGATCACAGGTCCTTTTAGATTTACTCGCTCCCACTTGATGGGTAAGTCAGTTTCCCCTTTCTTTGGAAAGAATATACCGAATGCAGCTACCTCCCTTTCTCCATGATGATTCAAAACATATAGGCAGCATTTTTTTCCTCTCTGAGAGATGAACTTAGAGATTGGGTAAATACATCGGTCGGGAAATAACTAAGTATTCTCTATTGAAGGAAAACAGATAAAGTCGGAAGTGCAAGCGATAGATTATAAGAAGTAATGAATTGTACATGTAGCTGCTAAAGGCCGCAGCAGCGCGCTACAGCTTTCAGTGCCCAGCTGAGACTGAGAGCTACAGCGTGCTGTAGCTTCCAGCGTTCATCAACAACGAACTGTATCCCCACAACATCAATCCAAATCAGGAAATAGAAATCCATATACTACAAATCACACAGCAAGAAAAGAACAAATACGATTGCAGTTCACGGTATGGACTACCTTGTCATCCGCTGCAGTTCCTTGTGGGTCACTACATCCCGATGCTGAAGGAATGAATACCCAGTTGTCCTTGTTCGTGGGGGTGGAAGATGTAGCAAGAAAATTATGGGCATCCAAGTGTGGGGGAATAGCTTTACCCAATTGCCCAGCTAGCTAATTTGTTTGGGCCTCAAGTAAAGCAACAAATCTTTCCCTGAGCTCGATGACATCTGTTGGTTGTTTGTTTGAATTTGAAATTTCCTCAGATGGTTTCGTGTTTGTGCTCCCACATCGACTAGATGCGTAATGGGTGATAGTCATATGTGGTAAGGCCTCGTTCACCTTAGAGGTTGTGGAGCAACCTCTCCAACGACCCCCGTGATCCTTCCTACCCGTTGCTTGAACTAGAATATATTCTTTTGCATGTATAACCAAATCTCCCTTTTTCTTCTTATCCAAAAGGTTTTTCTAAGAAACAAAGAAAATATAAGCCATTTGATCGGGATAACATCAAAGAATATCAATAGAGATAGATTCAATTATGAATTATGCTCACAATAGTGGGGGCTGCTCTTCGGACGGAGTCGTTGGTGTAGGTTGATAATTTCTTGTCCTAGTTAGCGGCAAGGAACACTTCCGAGTGGTCCGGTTTGAAATCCATGATTTGAACTAAAGCCTCTGCTTCTTCTATACTCTGACCTTCATCCAGAAGTGCCTCAATTTTAGCGTTTCTTTTCCTCTTCTCGAGTTCTACTGCAACCCTACGGTTCCCTCCATTCCCCGTGTGATGGATTTAGTCCTTCTGTGAGGCGCTTAATTTTACTGCATCACTTATCGCCTGTTTGGACATCAGTTTGTAAACTGCTCCCATCGTAAAGACTAGAGAAAAATAATATTGAAGGAATTACCTTGAATTCAGGGGTTGACATGTGTTCCACAAATAACTCCCACTCATTTTTGTCCATCCAGCGATAGTCTCTCCATGCACAAGAGCCCAGTTTTTTTTTGCACAATGTACTTGTTCGCCACCTTAGTCTTCCAATTCCTCCACTTTTCTCCTGCATAAATTATCCATTTATTTCGGAACTTATTCATCTCATTGAAAGTCATTTTCGTTTGTATATCCCAGCTAATCTGGAGGATAAGGAGACATGTTGTTAGTGCGACATGTAACGAAGTTGACATGAACAATGGAGGATTAGAACACACTTACGAGAATGTCTTCCCATGCATTATTCCTTACATGGTCTGGGATTGATCTCCAATTATGCCACGTCCCGAAGTGGATTCTTCGCCAGAAGGCATAGCCAACATACATCAACCATCGGCTGCGCATAACTAGGGGTTCGAAGTCATCATCGAAGAATATTTTAAGAGGATTCTTTTGTTTCGCAAGCAACACGGACTTGCACGTGGCTGTACCTCTGCGCTTGCAATACTCTCCAATCTCAAACTTGTCGAAGCTCCCACTCATGTCTTCTTTTACCATAGCTTCTTCTTCTTCTCCCGACTTCTCTGATCCCGAGCAATATTTCTGTGCATCAGCCCCTTCATCGCTATTGTCGTCACAGTTGGCATCCTTTGGAGGGGTAAAACATTTATCGGCAACAGTTTGTCTACCACTAGAGTGAAACAATTTCTTCCTCGGTGGCGCCATTGAATCTTTTCTATGAGTAAATGAAACACAAGCAAAACATTAATCCAACACAACCCTTTGCAGATTTTCATGAAAATCCAACTGAGTTCAACAAATTCGTATATGGGGCACGTGGGTAGGCAAAAATTATGACATTACAAGCAAGCATATCATGTATAAGCATGAAACAACACCCACAATAGTATAACAAGAAATGTCAACACAAACTCACACGCAAAGAGACCAACCAAAATATAGCTACTCATTAAACCCGGGAAAGATGGAAACTACCAATGGGTGTTACCTTATTCCATCAACAGCCGGTCGTCTTGGTTACCCCCTCCACTGTGAAGATTTCGACCTGGGTACGAAATTTGTGGAGTAGAATGTCGACAAAATTGGTGTATTTGGTTGGCGACCAGGATTGGGAGGTTGAAGCCCAACATAAATGGTGAAGGGAGTGACACTGTTTTGGGGGGAAATCTGCACGGGGTTATGGTGGGAAGAGAGGGAACTTGGGATTAGGGATGTGGTGGGTGGAAAGAACTCGGTTCAATGTAGTGGGGAGGGAAGGGTACGAAAACCGAGGGTTAAGGATATGGAGGGAAAAGGGAAACTTTTGGAGAGAATGAAAATGAAGCTTTGTTGGCACATTTTGGTGTCTTATAATTTTAAATGCTTTAATTTAAAAAAAAATAATCCATACGAATGGGAGGGATATGTATTATATTCCCCAGGACCTGGAAAAGATCGTAAAATATTTAAAATCTTACTCCCTCCGTCCCAAAATAAATGGTGTCCAAGAGACTTCCACGTTCATAAAGAAATGTGTCTAACCGCTAATGCATTGAAACCATCGAGCAAGGAAGTTACAGATACTCTCTACCTTTCCATTACCTCCTCTCCCTGCTTCCCAACTATATTTCCTAACCTAAGTTTTCAGTTCCCTTCTCTGATGTTTCCCCCCAGACCACCACCAAAGCCAACTATTTCCACAGTATACTGGGAATCTCCAGATCACAGTTTCATCATGGTTAACGTGGATGCATCTTGGTCTAATTCCTCTGTTTCAATTGGCTTAATTACTCGCAATCACCAAGGTTTACCAATCCTTATTAGATCAGAGACCATAACAGCCACATCTCCACTGGAAGCTGAAGTTAAGGCAATTCTTATGGCCTATCAGATCTGTCTGGTTAGATATCCCAACCTCATTATTGAATCTGACTCGCTACAGGCAGTAAATATGATTAATGATTCTTCAGTTTCCAAATGGACCCTATACCCTCTAGTTTTCCGAGTTCACACTCTTTTATCCCATGCTACCCTCAAGCACACATATAGAGAATGTAACTCAGTTGCGGATGCCATTGCAAAATATCAAGCATCCCCTGCGATGGTTTCTCCTTTGCATGTGACCAACATTCAGGCACATATTAAAGGCTTAATCTATATGGATAGTATTCATACACCTTATATTAGAATCCACAGGCAAGCCTTTAAATAAGATTGATACTGCTGATCTTTCCTCTATTCTGTCTCAGGTTATAGACAACTTCCCTTCATGGCTTTGGATTTTTTTTCTGCTCTTTCGCGATGGCTACCGTTTTTCACAGTCTCATTTGCGCTTTCACATGGCGGATTCCCAGTTTCTACCTATGGAAGCATAAGTCCAGTTTTGGCTACTGATCTTTGGAATCGTTTCAAGTTTTCCCATTTGATGCGTTGAACCCATCGAGCACTCGAGCCTGGAGCCCTCGAGCCCTGGAGTCCTCGAGCACTCAAGCCTTGGAGCTCTCGAGCCTTGGAGCCCTCGAGCACTGGATACCTCGAACACTTAAGCTCTCGAGCCCTCAAGCCTAGGAGGCCTCAAGCCCTAGATCCCTCGAGCACTCAAGTTCTCGAGCCCTGCCACCCTCGAGCCATCAGGCACTTGAACCATCGAGCCTTGACCCCTCGAGACCTCGAGCCAGCAAGCACTTGACCATCAACCCCTCGAGTCTAAAAATTAATATTCAATTGGTCTAACATTCAGTCCAAAACAAATGTAAACTTCAGCCCAATTAGTATAAGATGTTTGTGTATTAGTCTTTGGCCCACAACCTCTCCTCTTCCATCACCTTCATCCGCCGTTCCCAAGGCCATTCCTCCGTCGTTCCCAAGGCCTATCCTCCATCGTTCCCAACCCCCTTCCTCCGTCATTCCCAAGCCCACCGTCGACCCCTGCTCCCTCCGCCATCCTCTACTCTCATGGTGCTATCCCCTGTCACCTCCGCAGTGCCCTGCTCCCTCCGCCGTCCCGGCTCCCTCCGCCGTCCACTTCTCCAGCCGCGCCCCTTCATCGGCCAAGCTCTGTCCGACCATCGTCGACTGTACACCAAACACCACTCATCAACAACCTGTACTCCGAATTAGGTAAGGGGATTATTTTCCTAAGGTTTGTACCAAGAAATTTTTTCTTCCTCAAGGGTTGATTTCATGATAATGCCTCATCGTGTCAATGCCCTCATTGTGCTCTTGTTTTCAGCATTGGTGAATAATTTTGTGCATAACCTGATTGTTCATGATATGTGATTCTGGATGGCATAACCTGTGCTCCGATATGATATGATAATTTTGTGCATAACCTGATTGTTCATGAAATTTTTTCTTGCTCAAGGGTTGATTTCATGATAATGCCTCATTGTGTCAATGCCCTCACTGTGCTCTTGTTTTCAGCATTGGTGAATAGTTTTGTGCATACCCTGATTGTTCATGACATGTGATTCTGGATGGCCCATTGATTTGTCCCAGGATTTATAGAATGTCCATCTAGTTTAATTATTTACTTCTGTTAATATTATCTGAAATTGGGATTAACTGTGAATAAACATTATTCCATATTCAGCCTATGAGAAAAAATGCTTAATTTAGAATAAGTTGATTCTGTATTATTTACCTTTCTGATTGTGTATTATTTACCGTTTTGCATTCTGGCTTCTGTTAACACATTTAATTTAACAGACATGGCCCCCAAAAAAGGTGCAACCAAGCAAAATAAAAACACCCAAAACCCAAGGAAAAAGGCTAGAGTGGTGGAAGGGGAGGATGTCGAGCACGGGACTCAGATTGTTCCGTCGACTGAGCCCATACCAGCCGCAGAGGCGGACTATACTAAGCATATAACTGTGTACAAGGACTTCATCTCAAGGGGCCTTATCCTTGAGAGAGGGTTGAGGCTGGAAAAGCCCTTCAGGAACTATGTGAAGGAGCACGGCTGGGAAGGCTTCATCGCACAACCGCCGCATGCAAACCAGACCATGGCGTGTGAATACCTATCGCTCATGAAGTACAAGAATTCTACAGTTTTTTCCTCCGGGGTCATTTGGTCGAGTTGTCTTCGGATTTGATCAACAAGTTCTACAGGATCCCACCAAAGCCCTCGAGTTTGTACGAGGCCGCTGACACCGCAGTTGAACAAGCTTGATGGGAAGACATCATCACAGAAATTTGTGATGACAGCGATGCAGTAATTCGAAATCTACCACAAGAATGGTCCAGCATATAGAAAAAGTACTTTCTTGAAGACATGAACATGTGGTACAGTATCATAGCTGCCCGACTACTCCCTATGAAATTGAATAGCGAGGTTCATCGGTCCCTTATGCTGCTGCTCTACAAGATAAAGAAGAACATGAGCATCTATGTTGGGAGTACAATAATGGCATACATCTGGGATTGTGTCAATGCCCATAACTGCATAGGCTTGTCCTCACTCATCAGTGCAATATGCGTGGAAGCAGGTTATAGATACAAAGATGATGATGTCACAATGATGCCAAAGCTCCCCATAAACCCTCTCATATTCTCGAAGAAGAAGAACGTTGCTAAGCCATCTAGGGAAGCAACAAGTAAATCATCGAATGAGAACTCAGATGGGGACTTGGCAGCATTGCAACTGAAGGTGGATCATTTGGTGCGCTGGACATCACAGGTTGGGAAGATCCTCACAGCCATGTGTGGCGAGAGAATCAATGAATTGGGTCCAATCCCTACCTTTGATTCGCCAAGGCCCAACACGGTGGAGAAGAGGGTGCGCAGGAAATAACTGCCCACATTGAGCTCACATCTTCGTATTATCAGGTTGTTTCATTTGCTAGTTTAATTTGGATGTCTGACTCGTACATTTTTTGCTTTCGAAACATACATTGCTACTTTGTTGGTACTGTTTGAATGTGATTTTAGAATGTTAGCTTTCAAGCCACATAACGTATTTATGTTGTTGTCTTAAACGAACTGCATGAGCAATTAGTTTCAGGTTCATGTGTGTGTAACGTTGCTGCAGCGCGCTGAACCAGAAGAGGTGCAGCTGCCAGAACCTACCATAGGAATAGAAAGCCAATTTTTTACCAGTCTTTACCAAAACCGTTGGAGTACACTGCAGTGGACAGAGCTGGTCAAAATGGTAACAAATTGAGAGATAGTTGTACAATAGTTGCCAGGGGCAACAAAACCCAACAAAGTACAAAAAGTAAATAAATTTTAACTTCGACATCATTGTTCGACCCCCTAGTCTACAACCAACTTCATCTTCTTGGATTGACTGTCTCGAAGTTCTTGGCCATCGTCATCTATCCAAATGCCATCTTTGTGTTTCCTCCGTATGGCTCCCGCCTCAATCCCGTTGTCACTAGGTAGAGGGGAAATAGAGGGGAACTCTAACCTTTCACTTGTAACCTCAAAATCAATTTCATCGCGGAAAGAGAATTTCCTACCTTGTACCATAACAGACCAACCTACATTGCATGCAGGGGTCATTTACGTAGAAAACTTGTCTTGCTTGTTCGGCCAAAATAAACTGATCATTTTCATATGCCACATGAGTCGGGTCAATAAGGGTAAATCCCATTGGATCATCAGTTCGAACCCCAGTTGTGTTATCAAACCATTGGCACTTGAATACCGGAATCTTGAATTCTTCATAGTCAAGCTCCCAAATCTCATCAATAAAACCATAGAACGACATCACAGCTAGGACTGGTTTTTTGTCTTTCTTACTTGCTTGCCACATAGTCTCCGACTCAATGGATACCCCACTATTTTGTGTCGTGCTCTTCAAATATTGGTCTCTAGTAGTGAAAGAAAAATCGTTGATGTCATATCCGAAATACCTCAAAATCGTGCAGTTAGGCTTCCTCAGAAATTCCCTAATTTTTGGGTCGTAATCAGCAACATTGCATCGATCATATAACCAATTCACAAACTTGTCATTGTGCTCCAACTGAACTTTATTAGGGGGCCACGTGGGATGACACTCTGTTATTGAATTAGGTGCTTGGTCACATAAGCAGTAGTCTCCAAACAATTCCTCAACACATACAAATGAACTGACATCAGATCACTATTCAATGGAGTGAATAACGTTCCCCTCGACCTCGGCTTGCCCCCCTTCCTCCCAACATGTCGATTCAGGGGCACCCTAAATTTTTCGTGTCCCTGCAAATAGCAAGAGAAAAATTCAATCACTTCTTCGGTAACATACCTCTCAACAATACTAGCTTCCGGCCGACTCATACATTTCACGTACCCCTTAATGACTTTCATGTGACGCTCAAATGGATACATCCAATGCATGCCAACTAGACCACATATCTTTACCTCCCGCACTAGATGGACGACTAAGTGAACCATTATATGAAAAAAGGATGGAGGGAAATACATTTCCAACTTGCAGAGCACAACAACAACATTTTTTTGTAGGACATCCAGATGGTCCTGGTCAATAGACTTCCGGCATATGGAGGCAAAAAATATAGAAAGTCTAGTGATTGAGTACCTTACGTCGGCCTCCATTACCCCACTAATAGCAATAGGTAAAAGTTGTTGCATCAAAACATGACAATCATGAGATTTCAACCCCGTCATCCGACAATCCTTCGTAACTACTCGACTTACGTTCGATGAATAACCGATGGGGACCTTCACTGATTTCAAACTATCACAAACTGAGATTCTCTCCTCCTTAGACAAGGTACAAGGTGCAGGGGGAAAGTACGTCCTCTTACCCTTCACTTCTGGGGCGAGGTCATTTCTGATTCCCAAATCAACCAAGTCCAACCGAGCATTCAAACAATGTTTTGTCTTCCAAGGAATATTCAAGAGGGTTCCTATCAAACTTTCACAAACATTTTTCTCAATATGCATCACGTCTAGGCAATGCCTAACCTCAAGATGCTCCCAGTATGGTAGATAAAAAATATTGACCTTTTCTTCCATGGCCCACCACAATGTATTTTGTCCTTGCCTTTGTACTTTCCCAACACCACTCTCAATTTCTTAACCTTACTATGAATCTGCACACCAGTTAGTGGTGTAGGGGATTTCCTTCGTTCTTTCCCACCAACAAAATTGACCACATCATCCCGGTATTTATGGTTTTTGTTGAGCCATTTTCTATGGCCAAGATACACTGTCTTTCTTCCATGTCTTAGCTGTTTGAATTCAGTCTCATCCTCACAAATGTGACATGCTTTGTGCCCCTTCACAACATACCCCAACAAATTTCCATAGGCTGGAAAATCATTGATCGTGCAAAAAAGCATGGCACGGAGTTGAAACTCCTCATTCATATGGCCACCAAATACCAACACCCCTTTATCTTCCCACAATATCTTCAAATCATCGATCAATGGTCTCAAATACACATCAACCTCATTCCCAGGTTGTCTAGGACCTGAGATTAACATAGGAATCATAACATATTTACGTTTCATGCACAAATATGGGGGCAAATTATATATAACCAACATCAAGGGCCACGAACTATGCTTCGATGACATATTACCAAATGGATTCATCCCATCAGTACACAATGCAAGGCGGAGATTTCTAACCTCCGAAGCAAAGGAAGGATATCGCTTGTCAAAATTTCTCCATCGTTCACCGTCTGTCGGATGTCTTATCTTGTTTTCATGTAGTCTTTCCCACACTCCATGCCATCGCAAGTTCTTCGCATCTTCTGAATTCGCGAATAACCTCTTCAACCTAGGAATTATAGGAAGATACCACATACACTTCAATGGGACCTTCTTCTTCTTCTTAGCCAAACACCCATCATCATCATTCGTTACACCCTTATATCTTGCATTTTGGCACACGGGACATTCAACCGCATCTATCAAATCACCGTCATACAAAACACAATCATTTGGACATGAGTGTATTTTCTTGTATTCCAAACCAAGTGGACACAATATTTTCTTGGCCTCGTAATAGTTTTTCGAAATTCCATTCCCTTCCGAAAACTTATCCTTCAGAATCTTTAGTAGTGAATTCACACTTGCATCACTCCAAGAACTTGTAGCTTTCAAATTGAAAACCTCCATAAAAAAGAGATTACGGTATCCTTACTTTTACATCCCGGATATGATGGCTTCTCTTTCTCATCGAGCAAAGCACTCAACATTGTAGGCTTCCCCTCAAAATCTCTCACAATGTCATCGAACATACCATCAACTGTACATTTGTCTCCATCTACCTTGTCAAACCCACCGTCATGTCCTTGCTCAACCTCTCCATGAAATGTCCATACAATGTAACCTCCGTCAAATCCATTCTTGAATAAGTGAAATCTAACAACCCCACGATCATCAAACCGTTCACGACACAAGCATCTTTTGCATGGACAAAGTATCCTCTCCTCCCGACCAAACACATAATCTAGAAACAAATCAATAAATGCAATATGTTCACCACTCCCTCTAGCTACACTTGGACAGTTAACCATTTTTCCCCTCCACGCAAACATTGATTCTCGGTCTGTTGTATCTAAACAAGACAAAACACACCATTACACATATTTCATTGGTCAAAAATACGAATAATGAACACGATCTTTTTGCTACACAATACTAAATGTGTCATGTCCGTGTATAAGTATGTGAATCGATCAACTGCATGTTCTCGGGATACATATAAATATATATACCATCTACCAAAAGAAACACAAAAATGTTCACATCAACACTCATTAATTTACACTCTCACAACATGATCGATACTCAACCAACATAAGCTAGGCATAGAGAAACCAATAATAAATACGAAAAAACTACCTCCAATCATGCATTTATGGTTCTAGTTGATTGAAATTTCCAAAAATTAATGAATACTTACTTCCATGAGTCTTCATTTGTTTGAGTTATTGCACACCTTCCCAATAAATCTACCATCTAATAATGGATAAGGTTCAAGTTCAGAACTAATTTAAGAGGGTAAGTTCGGAGCATTAAATGTTTGATTTAGCACCGGTTTTTGTCAATAGTACACAAAATCGGTGCCAGTTTTCCCATCTTTTTCCACGAATTCATTCAGCACCGGTTTCTACATTTTCATAACATCGGTTCCTATAACCGGTGCCAAAAACATACATCACGCTGGTTTTCTAGGATTCTTTGCATCGGTCTTAAAACCGGTGCGAATATAACATCGGTTATCGTTATTCTTAGCACCGGTTTCTTGACCGGTGCTAAACTCTCAATGGTTTCTACAAATTCTAGCAGCGGTTTCCCGACCGGTGTAAAAATAACACCGGTTTTTATTTAAATAACCGGTGCAAAAATATTTTTAACCGTTGCCACAATAACATCGGTTTTAGAACCGGTACTAACACAAAAAAACTGTTTCTAAAACATGATTTGCATCGGTTTTCATAACCGGTGTTAAAAAATCGGTGCCAGGGGGTCTCTGTGGTAGTGTTAAGTTCTTTCTTCGTGACTTGGGAGTAGTTCACTCTTCTCCTATGCATTTTTATTGGTGATAGTTATGCAACTCTTCATATTGCAACCAACTGTGTGTTTCATGAGCGTACGAAGCATATTGAGATTGACTGTCATTTTGTTCGTGATTTGATACAGCTTGGTGAAGTTATTACTCATCATATTCGCACTTCAAGTCAACCTGTAGATTTATTTACTAAGACTCTTGGACGATAGGCATTTCAGACTCTTCTTGGCAAGTTGGGCATTCGTGGTCTACATGCTCCAACTTGAGGAGGGATGTTAAGGAGATATTTTATTAAATTTTGTTTATATCTTGTACCCTAAATAGAATCCTTTTACATTTGTTATTCTATACATTATGCCTATATATAGCACTCTTGTATCATCAATAAAATCAATCGTTCATATTTTACAAAAAAACATTCCAACCTCTCAAAATGTCAACAAAGTTAAAGTTTAATGGTTTAACTACACGAAAATGACATCACTTAACAGTTCGGTTAGTTCAAGAATAAAGATTATTCAAAAATAAAATAGAGGGTTAAAGGTAAACGATGACAATAATTTAGGGATACTTATGTTGGAGTGAATACATCTTCTCCATGCCATGATTTTCAAAAGGCTATTTCGGCTAGCCCTGGGCCGCCCACACCAGCCGACACCACAGCCATCATATGAGAGGTAAGTCACGGTAGCCCAACGCCAGGACCCAAGCTGGAGCCCGTACTCACCGCGCACCAGGAGCCCACCCGCCACATGGCCCAGAAGGCCATGCTTTGAGCAAGGACATCCCACACGGTCGCTTGCGAGCCTCGAACTCGGAGTTTCCCCCTGAATCAACTTATCCCAACCGCTGGGGTACACCCGTGGGTGTTATGCCATGATTTTCAAGTTCAGACAGATGATGTATCTTCAGGGGCGGAACCAGAATAATTTTTCAGGGGAGGCTGAAAAATTTTTGCCCCCGGGCAAATTTTTCTGGTTCCGCCCCTGGGAAACAATAACAATAACAAACAATTTGAGATAACAATAACAAATTGATTTATTTTTTAAAAATCTAAAAGAGTTACGAAACAATAACAAATTGAGATGACAAAAAATTTATAAAATCATATTCATCTAAATTCAATTTAACAAATATCCCTAATTGATAATTCCATAAACCGATTATGACAAATTGACAATTTCATTTTTACATAAAATTATACAAAATAAATCAAACAATTATAATTTCAACTAAATTTCAACTAAATATGCAATTCAACTAAATTAAAATATGCAATTCAACTAAATTTCAACAATCATATATAATACAACCATATAAATTCAATTCAACATCCAATCTAAAAATCATGTTCACATGTATTTAAGTTTTGAAGAAATAAAAAAAAAGAGAATAAACCCTAAAATTAATAAATCTTAGCATAAAGAGAAGAAGTATACCGGTTGTGGTTGGTTTGGAGAGGCGGCGGACGGCGGTGGCGCGGCGGCGGACGGCTCAGCGGTGGCGCAGCGGCGGACGGGCGCTGTGAGTAGGGGCGGGAACTGGAGGCTACACCTTGCTGTTTCTCGCCTCCAGCTAATATAGAAGGATTAAGTTTGGGTTATTGGATTGGGCTCAGTTTTGGCCCAATCCATTTCACCTTTCGAATTTTTTTTTCATATTACTAAACAAAACGACGTCGTTTCACTAACGTGAAACGACGTCGTTTTAGTACTTAGGTATTAAAAAAAGAAGGCCGAATGAAACGACATCGTTTCACTAACGTGAAACGACGTCGTTTTATTACTCAGGGATTAAAAAAAACAAGGCCGCAGCGCGGCCTTCTTCTCCAACGAGCAGGCTTCGAACTTGGCTGCCGCCGTGCCGGAGACGCGCTCGCCTAGCCGGAAGACACGCTCCCGCTTCTTGCTATCTCTGGCCGACGTTCTAGGTAGGGCTGGGGCCCTACCTCGCGTACCATTGGTTCCACCCTTGTGTATCTTATCCATTTTGAACTCAACTACGTGGTAGCTTGAACAGAAGTATGGGGAATGTAATATTGTTATCCAATCCATCCCATACTCTTTCGTTTCTTTTGCATATACTTCTCTATTATCCGTCACTTATTATATGTCTTACTTATTTGAAATAGTGCTTTCAAACTTATATTGTTTTTTTTAATAAAAAATAGTTTACAAAAAAATATTTTTTTACTTTTCCTTTCCTTCTTGCCCTTTACTTATTTTTACACTTTTACATTTTTACTTTTTTTAATATAATACTTCTTTTTTGAAAACTAATTTCATACTTTTAAAATTTTATTCAGTTAGACATTCAATGAAGGACTTATATGTATATTTGAAGTTATGAAATAGGACAAGCAAGAGTCATGGTCATCAAAATTTGTCACGTTTTGATATTTAATCATCTTTCTTGGGAAACTAAATAGAGGATAAAAGCATGCCAACACATGCACCATATTTATAGAGTGTGTCTCTTAATAGTTTGAAGTCACTCCAGAGAGAAGACAAGCTTGTCTTGAAATGGCTACTTCTGCAGGTAGAGGAGCACAAACAATGAACTCCATGTACTTCAAGTAAGCTCTACCTCTTTTACACTCTCTCAACGTTTTCTTTCATCGGTGTCATGTCACTGCTCTTAAATGGCACAAGAGGAACTAAGAGGGTACATATATAGTTTTTATTTTTTCTACTCATTTTCAAATAATTTTTTTATGTAAGGCTACTTAATTGAAAACATAACTACAAATACAACAAAATGTACGTATGAACACTGCAATCTTTAAATCGCACACTAAATAAAGATACAAGTAACATTTGTATGACTATATAACAGTATTCTCTGAGCTGCATAAGGAAAGTTATATATGTTTATTAACTGATGTTATTTTAGCTAAAGAATTCATACAGATAATGAAAATTTATATTGAAATAGTGTAACAAATGATCGATGTAGCATAAACGAAAAGATAAATATATCCACTGATCATTGCCATTTTAAAGGGAGGTAATTGATTATCTTCTCATATATACCACATCATTCAATGTATTATTTTACTATTAATATTCTTTATTTCTGTCACAACTCTATTTTAAGTTATAAAAACTTATCTTTAAAGAGAAGGGTTGTCAGGATCGCAATCTGAATCGTAGTACAATCTACAATCCCAAATCCGAATTCAATTCGAAATTGTATATGATTGGTAAATAGTGCATGAAATCAATGGGATCATTGGATCCTGCATGATCACTAATGTAGGATTGACCTATTAAAGACGGTTATATCGATAATTTAAAGACACTTTTTTAGTACATTTAAAGGCTGTACCTTTAAATCAAGGCAATTTTTGAAATCTCCTTTAAATTTTTCTTAGCTCCGAAAACTGCCTTTAATGAGTTTCCGAACTCTAAAACTTTTTTTTGTCTTCCAGAAAATATAGCGGCAGCACAAACCAGATCTGGAAACCTTAGTAACAAAAAAATATAATAATTGATGACGGAAACAATAACAATTTGATAAAAACAGCAATTTTAATCACACAAGAACAACAACAATTTTAATCACAACACAAACAACAATTACAGCGCGGTGCCGATATCCGGCGACAAAGAACTCCAACTTCAATGGCGGATGGAAATTCGAACGTTGGCGTCGATCCAGTAGCGGATGGGTATTTGAGCGTCGTCGTTGATCAAGTGGCAGATGGGTATTCGAGCGTCAGCGTCCACGGTTCCGAGAGCTTGACTCGGTGGTGGTGGAGCTCGACTCGGCATTGGTGGTGGAGCTTGATACGCCGGTGGTGGTGGAGGCACTTGAGAGGGAGAGAAGAGAGGTCGTCAAGCTGTGGTGGAGGTGCTGTAGCGGAAGACAGAAAATAGGGAAGGTGATGGAGGCGCGGTGGTAGAGGCGGCCAGAGAAAGAGAAAAAGCAGAGGCAGTTGTAGAGGCAGCTAGAGGCAGCGGTAGAGGCGGCCAGAGGCAGTGATAAAGGCAGTCGGAGGCGGTGGTAGAGGCGGCCGGAGGCGGTGGTAGAGGCGGCTGGAAGCGGTGGTAGAGGCAGTCGGAAGCGGTGGTAGAGGCGGCGGGAAGCAGTTGTAGAGGCGGCCAAAGGCTGTGGTAGAGGCGGCCAAAGGCTGTGGTAGAGGCGGCCAAAGGCTGTGGTAGAGGCGGAAGAGATAGCAGGAGAGAGAGCAAAGACCGAGACCAAGGCAAAGAAAAAAGGGACTTTGGCGGAGAGAAACCGACCAAGGAGTAGAAGAGAGTTGCTCATGAAAACCCCAGGGAAAAAAAATAATGGGAAAACAAAAGATGTGGGTTGAGCCAAGCACATTAAAGGCGGTTCTAATTAAAATCGTCTTTAAAATAAAAAAGTGACCTAGGAAACTATTTTTGAACCATTTTTGAACTCGGAAATCCATCCGTTCCATGATTCTGAGTTCATAAACAATCATTTTTAAAGGTAGTTAGTCATAACCGTCTTTAATTAGGATTAAGTAAAGGTGGTTATGCCTCAAACCACCTTTAATTAGCCTAAATTAAATGTGATTCAAGGAAAACCGCCTTAAATCAACAAAAAAATCACCTTTAAAATCTGTAGGGGGACACGAAAGGGGGTTTCCGAACTTGGAAACATTGATTAAAGGCGATTTTCAGCGAACCGCCTTCCATTGCTACCTTTAATAGGCCTTCCTCCACTAGTGAATCTTGTGCGATCCTGCATTATGAAAATTTATGCTATATTTTATTTACTCCTCTGAATGGTTATTTCGTAACTCGGATCGTAGGATCATACGATCCAACAAATAAAGCATTCATGGTTGGTGTACAAGGTTGGCACTTATGTTGTATTATATTCATTTATATTTGTTGCTCTTTCAATCTTATTTACACACCATGCTCGTCAAATTAACAAGACTAATACTGTTTCAACGCTACATAATAACAATATATCATATATTTTGATGCACAAATTTTTATGATGCATTTGCAGCATATAAACTAATAAGAAGCAATTTAAATCTGATTTGACCATTTTTTTTTTAGAATTTTACAATTCTACAATCTCGATCCCACTCTAGAAATAATCTTGCCTAGGATCGCAATTCCACTGACATAGTAGGGAAAATGAAATATATATATATATATATATGTGTGTGTATATATATATGTGTGTGTATATATATATATATATGTGTGTGTATATATATATACAATAATAGATTACTTAATCTGAGTTGTACATTTACCAAAATAAATGATAATAGTATTTACGGATTGAGGAAACATAAAATTTTATGTAGAAATAATATATTATAATAACTTATGCTTATGATGCTTGTCGCGTAGGCCAATGCTGAGGAAAGCCTTCCACAGAAAGAGTGGTTCGCCGGACCTAATTGGCGACACGACCAAGTTGAACAGTGAGGAAGTGAAAAAGAACACCAGTAATAGTGTTATGACAAACAATCACCAAGAGATGACCAATTGGTGGGTTCCCGATGATCGGACTGGAATTTTCTATCCAAAGGGGCAAGAGAAAGTCATGGAAGATGTCCCCGTAGAAGCTGCAAAGAATTCCACTGATACTATCAACTGGTTTTCTACTCACGATTAAATAATTTATTTGCGAGGATGATTGATTGGGAAAAAAACATTGCAATTCAAGTATTATTCATTTGTTGCCCATGTTATGAAAATCGATGGTGTCATAGAGTCTTTTTTCTAAATTACAGTACAAAAGTTAAATTATTGTCTTGTTTTTGTAAAAGAAATTCTCTTTATTCTCTTATCATACAATTAAGAGTTGTTCAAACTAACAGTGGACATACTGATTCGTGAATCGGGACAGGCCAACAGTTCTAATTTAAACTCATCTAAAATTTTGAGTTGGAAGGTTGGGATGGGTCAATTTATGATTTCATAAATTTGGGGCTTGTAAAAAATTTATAAATATCAAACGGGCCCAAATGGAAAAGATCTTCATCAACATTAGACCTTGGGAACACTTATTTGAAGTAAAAAAAAAACACAATATGGGCCAAAGATTTCCAACCCGATCTGTGATAGTGTAAGAATCATAAGATTCCATCATAAAAATAAACTGATAATATGTAGAGGCGGCTCATAATATTTAGTATTAAGTAATTTCTTTGTCAATCACCAATGTGAGGCTCTCAATTGATATCAGCCTCAAAAATCTGAATTAAGTGTGTAACTCGATTTAAATGACCTCTGGGAGGTCGTCAACGTACCTCTCAAACTTAATACTTTTAAGCCATAAATGCTTCCTATCTATAATTAAGTCGATAATGGCAAGTCGGGGTCGTCCACGAGAAGGGGATCTTTTTAAGTGTTTTAAACATATATAGGAGAAAACATACTAAGCACATACATACATAGATACATATAAAAGTATGTAAACAAGGGGGGTTTTGGTTGGTTTGATCCTAAGTTAACAAATTAAAGTACAACAACTAGCAAAGCAATAGAACGATGCTAATCATGTAATACAACTAAAGATAGGATGAAAATAACAATTTACGGAACCTTGGGCGCAATTGACTTCCACTTTCAAACCTCTTATCCATCATTGAACATGCAACTTATTTACTACTTTCACTACTTGTTGTGAAGGCTAAACTTCTATCCTTTTTAGGTAGTAGTTTGCAAGAGTGAATTCGACATCTCTTGTCAAACCTCAGCAATGACTCCCGTAGTTGAAACACGACTCAAGGTATCCCATTGATGGCATTTAGCACGAAGAATCAACAAGCTCGGCAACACTTAAGAAACACTGCACCGTGTCTAAGCATTTAATCGATTTATGCATTTACACAAGATTGGTCAAGAACGATCAACATTCATAGACTTCTATCATTTGCTACAAGCGACAAACATGACAAAGAGTTCAACATTATCATCTCCACCTAGCAATCATCAATCCATCAACACAATCAAAAGCTCTAAATCACACTCATAGATTCCTAACAAGAAAAGGGGGGAAATCATACAAGTATTTCATATACTCAATCTTTCAACAACATTAATGATATCAACAAACACATCCAATGCTCCATAAATGCACAATAGTAAGAGCAATAAATAAGCTACAAATTGTTCTTAAGACATGGGCTTGGAAGCCTTAGTCAATTGCTCCCAAGAGATAGATTAGCTACAAGAGTTCATGCTAATCAATGCTAAACAACTAATCATAAAAACAAGAGAATTCAAGGATGAAAAATGAAAGAGAAGGGTTTGAAACAGTATTGAAATCGCAGCAGAAGAAAGGTATGAATGAGAGGAAAGAGAGTGGTATTTATAGTACAAGGAAGATAAGGTGAAATTCTGGTCACCCGTCGGTCGCGACTCACAACTGCTCGTCGCGACTCGCGACGGTCTCGCGACGAGGCCATCGCGACTCACGACGGGTGCCAGAATTTTTCATTGTGTTTTTTTCTTCTTCTTGTGGCATGCAGTCATCTTCATAGTCATTCCTCTCAATCTCCAAGTCTTCAATGGCTCCAAAAATGGTCTTCAATGGCCTCCGGCCTTCATGTCTTCGAAGCAAGTCTTCAAAAGTCTTTGAAAGTGTAGTCTTCAATGGCCTCCGGTCTTCATTGCCTCCGTGTTCTTCCCTTGTCACAAAAAATCCACTTAGAAGAGGTAAAAGAGCGTAAAGCTTCTCTTACCCCTCCTAAGAGAATTTCAAGGTAAAACACAAGCTCTCGATAATAAAATAGCACAAAAGTGACCCTAAATAGTACTAAATTATGCATATAAAATGGACACATCAATCTCCCACTAAAGTTTTCAACTTATCCAAAGATTTTTTGCAAATTTTTTATTCCTAAAATCAGAATTATATGTACAATTTAAAACAAATAAAGAAACAAGTATCATCCTCCCCCCATAATTAAATGTCGCATTATCCTCAATTCAAAGAAACTCAAAGAACAATGGGGCTAAAAATCATCTTGGTGGTGTCGTCTCCTCGTTGAAATGAATCAGTCTTTTGGCTGGACACTCAATCTTGTTGCTCCAACATGTAGCGCATATCCTTTCCCAAATCACTCTGTTACGCATAAATCTTATCAGTCTGAAGAAACAAACGAGCTACATGGAAAACATATTATCATCATCCAAGGAATTGTCATCACGAATACTAGGTGGATCAACATTAAACTGATTAGCCTGATCATATCAATCTCCTCATCAGTATCTTCCTTTTGCCTTCTCCAACTAAGTAAAGCGAGCAGTCAAATGGAATGTGATGGGGAAGACGTAGGTGGTGTGAACCATTCTTTAGGGAATACTAAATGTAGGACTTTCACACTCTAGAAAAAAAACTTAGCCCTCCTCAACTGGGTTTCATCAAACACTTTGGACTCAATGACTCAGATGCAAGGGAATAATCAAAGAACTCAAAATCAATGAGGGTAGCCATTCTTACAAAGTAATCTTTCCCTTGTTCATGTCTCTCGTCTTGTTACAACTAGCCATGAACAATTTCAACCAACCAGGTTGACTTGGCTTTCCAGTGTCAGACACCAAATCCATTGGAAGTCACTCATTGCAATCTTGTTGATCTCTCCTTGCAGAAAGAAGGCAGGTGAAAGAAACGTATGTGCAAGCCTCATGGATAAGTGAGTTTTTATTTTTACTCCCAGTGGGTGTTGAACGTGGTACGTGTAGGCTTAGTTTAAAAATTATGATACATATCACCAATATGTATCCAATCCATAGTTGGTTGGCCAGTGATGTCAAATACTCTTCTAAGTATAGCCATTGAGATCACATACATGAATCCTTTGTAAATGAAAGTAACTTTGAGGATATTGCCATCATCACCATGTACAATAGTAAAAGTTGCCAAAAATTCATAACTTAAGTCTTTGTAAGTAGGGGCATTAAGATGAACAAAAATTCCCAAGCCTCCGTGCATCAACAAACTATTGGAATACTCACGTATACCTAAAGAATCAAGAGTAGGGACATCATAAAACTGTGTAGACATAATTTCCTTTACTCAAAACTTATTCAA
Source organism: Rubia yunnanensis (assembly GCA_037428765.1). Lineage (NCBI taxonomy): Eukaryota > Viridiplantae > Streptophyta > Magnoliopsida > Gentianales > Rubiaceae > Rubia > Rubia yunnanensis. The sequence continues at coordinate 88,106,231 of CM075068.1, forward strand.
AATTTTGGTTTGACCTCTAATGAATTTTCTCCTAATTCCTGTCATATTTCTCAAATAATATCACAAATATAGGAATAAGATAGTGTACCACCTTACAAAAGGAAGCCAAAAACAAGTCACCAAAAAAATTCCTCCAAAAAAAATTCCTTCACGATGGTGATGGGTCGGGTAAGTGACGAAGAAGCGACATCAGCGGTGGTCGAGACATAGTAGCAGCAGTCGACGGTGGTAAAGCGGTTTCAATTGATGCTCAGGTGATGGAACTCTGATGGTGTTTCTCCAGTTTTTGGGAAATGTATGGGAGGTGGTAGAAATGACGTATGGATGGTGGTAGAAAAAAGATTTTAGGAAAATAGGTGAAGGTGTGGTTGATTTGGGTTGTGAATAAAGGTCTATATAGATGAGGAATGGTATATGTTATAATTGGCAAGTAAGGATTGAACACACGGGAATAATTATTTCATCTCAAAGAAAGTAATAATATTTCACAAATCAAGCAACCAAAGGGGAGTATTTTGTTTATTAAAAATTAACTACAAACCAATTAATTTAATTTTAATCAATGGTATAAAAACATCTCGTCTAATAATATCCACATATCAACATCAAAATTTGATCATATATTTAAAGTTAATTTAATACCAGTTATTGTTCTCATTTCATCAAACAATGACAATACTTATTATTAATTGATTCCAGCAACCAGCCATGACTCAATTAACAATTGCAATAAACCCGGGAATGTGAGGGATACATGCAATAGTAACCATAATCGCACGTTAATATTAGCATGTGATTAATTCTCTTTCACAATAAACATAAGTCTTATCCATACACTCATGCAATCATGAATTGTTACTTTAAGAAATCTAGTGTTTAAAATACATTAATCATTACAATATGAACAATATCAATTAAAATAGATCATCACACTAGAAAAATTAATACAAACCAATGAATTAAATAATAGGAGATCAGTATAGATATTAGGAATATCGAACAAGAGTTTAGAATCTCACAACCAGATTGACTTCAATCGGCCGTTAAATCTAAAAGTTTAGTTCTTCGTAGAAAAACCCAAAAGAAAATACTGAATGAGTTCTTGAAATAATGTAATTTATATTTTTATATCTAATTATATGGCTATCTTGAGATTTAATGCTTGAAAATACGGACTAGAAAAGGAGTATATGAAAATATCCTAATTAATATATAATTTAAACCTGAACTGACAAAGAAAAATAAAACCCTAAGGGAACACGATTCCTCCACCGCAACCACAAAAGTAGCCATAAGCTTTGTCATTCTAATCGGTCAGGACTGTGGCTTGGTCCCAACATGATCATGGTTTTCCGATGGCTCTCTGTTGGTCGTCGATCTTCCCTCTTTATCTTCAAGGATCAACGACAGTCTTCCAGTCTTCATCTTCAGCTCATTAATCTTCAACATTCAATCTTTTGTAAGTCCGTTGTTTTTTTTACTTGTTCACTTCAATTTCTGATTACAGAATGACAATAAATATAAGTCCAATGTTAATTTAAAGTATGCTAATAATCGTTAGTTATATTGTAAAAAAATACACGGTATCATTTTTCTTGAGTATAACACTTAGTACAAATAATATTAGTTCTTTGATATTGCTATGAAGAATTTTAATCTCACCACCCATGCTTGTTTGAATGAAACTTGTTCCCCTTTTGTGGTGGTGCCTTCTCTACTTCTTCCTCTCTAGATGTTTCAACCTTTCTTGATCCAGACATAGATTCTTTAGTGCCCTTACCATCACCCTCATAATATTCTCTTGGGTGTATGGTTTGTTTTACTAATGTTTATCTTGTTGAACCACCACGTATTTCACCACCTGCTTCCCATTTGGCTTCTTCCTTTCTAGTGGTATGTCTCATGATCCCTTACACAGTTCACACTATCATATGACACTAGCACACGCACATGGTGGGATTTCTCATATTATATTGTCATTGGCATTTTTTCTTATTTGCGATCTCAGACTGAGCCCTCTGGCTATCGCTCATCTCTTAAGGATCCCAATTGAGTGTTTTCCATGTCAGCTGAAATGGATGCTCTTTGTCAGCAACATACTTGGGAATTAGTTCCTATGCCTCATAGGGTCAAAATTGTTGGTTCTAAATGGGGTGTATCATTCCATTGGATCCATTGACTTTCATAAGACGCATCTTGTTTCTCTCAGCTTCCCAGTTGTTATTATGATCACAAGTTTAGTCTTGTGGTAAAGGCTTTCACTATTTGTACTATTCTTTTGTTGGCAATTACATGTCGTTATCATTTTCATAAGTTGAATTTCAAAAATGCTTTTCTTAATGCACTACAAGAGAGGGCACCTATTACCTCGATTATTTAGGAGTTTTTACCTCGATTTTTAGCCCAAAAAAACAGAGGTAAATACAGGTGTAGTAAAAAGTATATTTTTTACCTCAGTTCAAAATCGAAGAAAAATATATTTTTACCTCGGTTATTTAAAATATGACCGAGGTAAAAAATGGGATTGGACCGAAGGTTTAGCAACATCACATGTTACATAACCGCAGTAAAACAATCTACCAAAAGTATAGTGACGTCGGTAGGTGTGTCTGTTGACGTAAAAAAAACTACCGAATGCAAGACCGATGTCGGTTATGCATTCGGTAGTTCATGCCCAGAGAGAGTTTTCCAGCAAGCCCATATAGTGCCCAAATGTTTTCCGACAAACCAATATAACCCAGAACCATTACACACAATGTTTAAATAGATCTATTCAGGATTTAACCATTTCCAATAGAATAAATGAACATAATCGTGTCTAAGACAATAAATCATAGAAATCAAACTAATTAAATAATCTAAAGCTTTACTCAGCAGTGGTGCTCGGTGGCTGGAAGTGGTGGCATCGACATATGGCTATGGTGGATGTGTCAAACAATTCAGTTGACCAACGGTGGCGTCAACTCAGCTCTCTGGCCTGGCGTCCAGTGGTTGTGTTAACCGATTCAGTCGAACGGTAGTGGAGTTGACTCAGTGCTCTAGCCTGGCGTCCAGCGGTGTCGTCGATCAATTTCGTTAAACTGTGGTGGCATCGACTCAGGGCTCCAGCCTGACGTCTAGCAGTGGCATCGATTGGCATCCAGCGGTGGAAACGATTGGCGTCAATTGGCATCCAACGATTGGCAGCGGTGAAGAATAAGGTGGCGTTGACGGAGTTGATTAGCGGTGGAGTTGAATGGCGGAGTTGGCATCGGTCTTTGTCCAAGAATAAGGGAAAAGGAGGCATCGTTCTGGGGTTCGAATAAGGGAAATAGGAATAAAACATTTTAGGGTTTGGCTTTTATAGGGGAAGGGTTTGGGTTATTAGGCTGAATCGAATTGGGCTGATAAATTCTCAAATTTGTATTATCGAATCACGAAATTGGCAACATCAAAATTCAATTCAATAATATACATTTGGTGAATGGAAGGGTCTCGAAAGTCAACATTGATTACTTCTACACAATCTTAAAAAATTACACAATGGCCCAAAATTGACAACATCTACACAATCCATTGCTCCGAAAAACATGATTTTTTGTTATGATTGCTTAAATATGGATATATAAAATATATTATTTTTTTTGGTGAAATGTTGGAAAGTGCTAGTACATGTTCTAGAGTAACTTATAATTGGTTACATAAGTAAGAAAGGTAAATCGAAAAAAATATAAATATATTGTTGTGCATGTTTATTGATAAATACTATGTTATGGACTTGGAAAATACAACTTGGGTGTATAAGGTACCATCATGTTTAAGCGAATTTCAATTTGGAGTTACGAGTGAAGTTTTTACTTTTTGCACTTAGGTCCCTCCAAGAAAGTTGAAATTGTCGAATCACAAAATTCGCAACATCAAAATTCAATTGAATAATATACATTTGCGATTTTGGAATTTGGGCATGTATGGGTGAATAGAAGGGTCTCGAAAGTCAATATTGATTACTTCTACACAATCTTAAAAATTTATACAATGACCCAAAGTTGTGTTACCCTATAACCATTGCTCTGAAATACATGATTTTTGGTATTTTTTCCTAAATATGGATATATAAAATATATTATATTTTTGGTAAAATATTGGAAATCGCTAGTACATGTTCTAGAGTAACTTATAGTCGGTTATATACAAGTAGGAAATGGATTAGGCACGTATCAAATGGAAAATACTAAAATAGTAACTCTTACCCACGTCACCTTTGACACGTGTCACCATTGGAATTAGCCCCCTGTCAAACAAATAAAATTGTACATATCACTTATTCATAATTATATAAAAAAAGTTGTATATAAAATTTTATATACTACTTATTTCATATACAACTTGTTTAATATAATTATGAATAAGTAGTAAATAAAATTATATTTAGTGAGAAAATAAATTTTATTTATTTATATTTGACTACGATAATGTATTCATTTCATTTGAAAATATAAACGTAAAGTCATAGTTAAAATCATAGATATAAAATCTTTTAAAATATAAAAGAAATGGATTTGTATAAAAAATTTAAAAGTTATATTTTGGTTTTGTTAAAAAATGAGTTACATTATATATATATATATATATATATATATATTCAATTATTTAAAATCGTGCACCACAAGGGTGTTATCTGTTATTCATATACTTATAATTAAGTACCATGTCTGCGAGAGTGACGTGCGACGTCGGTTACAAAAACAACCGATGTAGGAAAGCTAGACATGCGTGTGACGTCGGTCATTTGTATCCGGGATAGGTACATGCAAACTCGGTCACAATATCGGTAAGCCAGACATGTGTGTTACTTTGGTCATGTGTGTCTGGGATAGGTATGTGCGAGCTCAGTCACAACATTGCCTGAAATACATGTGACGTCGGTCATTCTTGTCCGGGACAAGTACGTGCGACCTCGATCACAATGTCGGTAAGCCAAACATACATGCGACGTCAGTCATTATTGTCTGGGATAGGTATATGCAACCTCGGTCACAACGTCGGTAAGCTAGACATGCGTGCGACTTCGGTCACGTCAGACTTTTACCTCAATTTTTTTAACCAAGGTAAAATATATTTTTTTACTTCAAAAAAAATTACCAAGGTAAAAGAACTTTTTACCTCAGTTTTTTGGGGTTAAGAAAAAAATGGAGGTAAAAGGGGCGAAGTAATAAGTGTTGTTTCTTGTAGTGATGGTTATTCTTGACACTATTATGTTCATAGAGTAACTGTCAGACTGTCGATATCTCTTGCGTCCAGATTGTGTTTTTCGCATTAGACGGTGATCTATGGCCATAAACACATTCCTACATCCTGGTTTCAGAGGTTTTATACCTTTATCTCGAGTCTTGTTTTTTATACTTCAAACACGTATATTTGTGTGTTCTAACTAGTGGCTCTTTTTGCTCTATCTTTTGGTCTACGTGAATGATATTCTTTTACTAGAACGACTATGTTCTTCTTCGCCGGTTCATTGCTTGTGCTCATCATGAATTTTCTATCATGTATTTGGGGCTCTCTTCACTATTTTCTTGGCCACAGGGAGGAGGGGTGGTGGTGGTGGTGGTTTATGTTCTTTTCTTGGGTCAAGCCAAATACGCTCTCCACATTTTTCATCACACTGCTATGACCGGTGATATACATGTTTCTACTACATTTTGGCATATTACCAGTTTCTTACCTCAACCATTCCTTAATTTTTTAATCCCACATTTTATCTCTCTTTTGTTTGTGCTCTTCAGAGCCAACAATCACTCGCCCACTTTTATCTTATGATGTGATTCGGTCAGTCACTTCATGTAGTCCCCGATTGATGATCATTGTTAGACATCACTCAGATTTTGAGCTATGTTCATGGTACTCCTCGTTCTTGTCTATAATTTTTCTCTTTTTTTTAATGGTTACTCTGGTGTAGGATGAGCTCATTGATTGCAAAACCTGCCGTTCAACTTATGGATATACTATATTTCTTAGTGGGAGTCTCATTTCTTGAAGTGCTAATAAATAATCCACTGTGTCTCGCTCTAATTCTATATTCCAGTATTAAGTCATGGCTAACTCTGTGTTTGAGTTTGCCCTGTTTACGAAGATTCTTCGTGATCTTTGAGTGATGTCCTTTGCACCTTTGGTGCTGTGTGCTAATAACATCTCTCATTTTCTTACTAAGCTTAGAAGTATCACCCACATCCTCGGTTCTGCTTCTCGGTCAAGCTAAGTATACTCGAGATATTTTCACTCGTGCAGGTATGTCCGATGCGGGCCCGGTCTCTACCCCTTTGTTCTTGGTTCGCATTTACACAGCTCCACCAGTCTGCCATTTCAGATCCGACGTTGTATCGATCTCTTGTTGGTGCCCTCCAGTATCTGACAATTACTCGTCCTGATCTGGAATTTGTGGTTAACACAGTCAGTCAGTTTCTTCAAGATCCTCGTACTGACCATTATCCCGCAGTCACTCGGATTCTTCACTACGTCAGAGGCACTTTCCATTCTAGCCTCACTTTTTGCTCGGCCAGTACTCCTGAGGTCTTGGGGTATTCGGATATGGATTGGGCTCGTTGTTTTGAGACTCATCGATCTACGCATGGATATGCAGTCTTTCTTGGTGGAAATCTTGTTTCTTGGAGTGCCAAGAAGCAACCTACCGTCTCTCGATCCAGCATTGAGTCCGAGTATCGAGCCCTTGCCAACACTGCCTCGGAGATGGTCTAGTTGACTTATTTGCTTCGCGACCTTCGTCTTCCGCTTTCGAGCTCTCCGTTGCGGTTATGTGACAACAGTATTGCCATTTTCTTGGCTCAAAATCTGTTGCTCCTAAGCGGGCCAAGCATATTGATATCGACTATCATTTTGTTCATGAGTTGGTGGCATCTGGCAAGCTGTGTGTTGCCCATGTCTCCACTAGTCTTCAAATTGCTGACATATTCACCAAAGGACTTTCTTGTCCCATCTTTGAGTTCTTCTAGTCCAAGATTTGCGTCGCTGAACATCCGACGCTTGGGTTGAGGGGGGTGTTAGAGTAAATCATATTTATGATTAGATTATAATTGATTCTAGATAAGTCATGTTGACTAAGCTAGAGTTCTACTCATATTCTATCACCTTACTATACTCTATATATTTCTGTCAGCAATACAATATTACTTACGTAAAATACATCTTCTCAAAGGGATTGAGCTCTAGGCCCTCGAAGGGATGAATGTTTCTATCCTCGAAGGGATGGATTCTTTATTCCTCGCAGGGATGGAGTGTCCTATCCTCGAAGGGGTCGAGCTCTAGGCCCTCAAAGGGATAGAGGTTTCTATCCTCGAAGGGATGGATTCTTCATTCCTCGAAGGGATGGAGTCTTCTGTCCTCAAAGGGATGGAGTCTTCTGTCCTCGAAGGGATGGAGTCTTCTGTCCTCGAAGGGGTCAAGCTCTAGGCCCTCGAAGGGATGGAGTCTTCTGTCCTCAAAGTGGTCGAGATCTCAGCCCTCGAAGGGATGGAGTCTTCTTTCCTCGAAGGGGTTGAGATCTCAGCCCTCGAAGGGATGAATTCTTCATTCCTCGAAGGGATGGATTCTTCTGTCCTTGAAGGGGTCGAGCTCTAGGCCCTCGAAGGGATAGAGTCTTCTGTCCTCGAAGAGGTTGAGATCTCAACCCTCGAAGTATGGAGTCTTCTTTCCTCGAAGGGGTTGAGATCTCAGCCCTCTAAGGGACAGAGTCTTATTTCCTTGAAGGAGTCGGGATCTCAGCCCTCGAAGGGATGGAATCTTCTATCCTCAAAGGGGTTGAGCTCTAGGCTCTCGAAGGGATGGAGTCTTCTTCCTTCGAAGGGATGAAATCTTCTGTCCTCGAAGGGATAGATTCTTCTGCCCTGGAAGGGATGAAGTCTTCATTTCTCGAAGGGATGAAGTCTTCATTTCTCGAAGGGATGAAGTCTTTATTTCTTGAAGGCACGGAGTCTTCTATCCTCTAAGGGATGGGGTCTTCATTCCTCAAAGGAATGGAGTCTTCATTCCTCAAAGGAATGGAGTCTTCTATCCTCGAAGGGATGCAGTCTTCTGTCCTCGAAGGGATGCAATCTTCTGTCCTTGAAGGGATGAAGTCTTCTGTCCTCAAAGGGATGGAGTTTCCATTCCTTGAAGGGATGGGGTATTCATTCCTTGAAGGAATGGAGTCTTCATTCCTCAAAGGAGTCGAGATCTCAGCCCTCGAAGGGATGGAGTCTATTGTCCTCGAATGGGTCGAGCTCTAGGCCCTCGAAGGGATGAAGGCTTCTATCCTCGAAGAGATGTAGTCTTCACTCCTGAAAGGGATGGAGTCTTCTGTCATCGAAGGGATGGAGTATTCATTCCTCGAAGAGATGGAGTCTTCTGTCTTTGAAGAGGTCTAGATCTTAGCCCTCAAAGGGATGGAGTCTTCTGTCCTCAAAGGGATGTAGTATAACCAATTTGTCAAAAGTTGCGGCGCCTTGATGTGCGGCTGCATGTGCTGCCAGGTGGCCAACCAAAATGAGATTGTTTTGGACACCCATTCGAGGGGTATATTTCTCGGCCCTCGAAGGGATGGAGGTTTCTGTCCTCGAAAGGATAGAGTATTCATTCCTCGAAGGGATGGAGTCTTCTGTCCTCGAAGGGGTCGAGCTCTAGGCCCTCGAAGGGATGGAGTCTTCTATCCTCCAAGTGGTCAAGATCTCAGCCCTCGAAGGGATGGAGTCTTCTATCCTCAAAGAGGTCGAGATCTCAGCCCTCGAAGGTATGAAGTCTTCTTTCCTCGAAGGAATCGAGATCTTATCCCTCTAAGAGGTCAAGCTTTAGGCCCTCGAAGGGCCAGAGTCCTCTGTCTCAAAGGGGTCGAGATCTAGGCCCTCGAAGGGATAGAGTATTCAGTCCTCGAAGGGATAGAGTATTCATTCCTCGAAGGGATGGGGTCTTCATTCCTCGAAGGGACAGAGTCTTCTGTCCTCGAATGGGTCAAGCTCTAGGACCTCGAAGGGATGGAGGCTTCTATCCTCGAAGGGATGTAGTATTCATCCCTCAAAGGGATGGAGTCTTTTGTCATCGAAGGGATAGATTATTCATTCCTCGAAGGGATGGATTCTTCTATCTTTGAAGGGGTCTAGATCTAAGCCCTCGAAGGGATGGAGTCTTCTGTCCTCAAAGGGATGGAGTCTAACCAATTTGTTAAAAGTTGCGGCGCCTTGATGTGCGGCTACTTGTGCTGCCAGGTGGCCAACCAAAATGAGATTATTTTGGACACCCATTCGAGGGGTAGATTTCTCGGCCCTCGAAGGGATGGAGGTTTCTATCCTCGAAAGGATAGAGTATTCATTCCTCGAAGGGATGGAGTTTTCTATCCTCGAAGGGGTTGAGCTCTAGGCCCTCGAAGGGATGGAGTCTTCTATCCTCCAAGTGGACAAGATCTAGCCCTCGAAGGGATGGAGTATTCTGTCCTCAAAGAGGTCAAGATCTCAGCCCTCGAAGGGATGGAGTCTTCTTTCCTTGAAGGAATCGAGATCTTATCCCTCGAAGAGGTCAAGCTCTAGGCCCTCGAAGGGCCAGAGTCCTCTGTTCTCAAAGGGGTCGAGATCTAGGCTCTCGAAGGGATGGAGTATTCAGTCCTCGAAGGGATAGAGTATTCATTCCTTGAAGGGATGGAGTCTTCATTCCTCGAAGGGATGGAGTCTCCTGTCCTCGAAGGGATGGAGTCTTCATTCCTCAAAGGGGATTGAGTCTTCATTCCTCGAAGGGATGGAGTCTTCATTCCTCGAAGGCACGGAGTGTTCTGTCCTTGAAGGGATGAAGTTTTCTGTCATTGAAGGGATGGAGTCTTCATTCCTCGAAGGTATGGAGTTTTCATTCCCCGAAGGAGTCAAGATCTCAGCCCTCAAAGGGATGGAGTCTACTCTCCTCGAATGGGTTGAGCTCTAAGCCCTCAAAGGGATGTAGGCTTCTCTCTTCGAAGGGATGCAGTTTTCTTTTCTTGAAGGGATGGAGTCTTCTATCATTGATGGGATGGAGTCTCCGTTCCTCAAAGGGATGGAGTCTTCTGTCTTCCAAGGGGTCGAGATTTTAGCCCTCGAAGGGATAGAGTATTCTGTCCTCGAAGGGATGGAGTCTTTATTCCTCAAAGGGATGGAGTCTTCTGTCCTCAAAGGGATGGTGTCTCCATTCCTCGAAGGGATGGAGTCTTCTATCCTCGAATGGATGGAGATCTCAGCCCTCAAAGGGATGGAGTCTTCTTTCCTCGAAGGGTTCGAGATCTCGGCCCTCGAAGGGAGCATAGTGGTCATTTCCCTACAAAGCCGAACGTGTGGCCTTTTATGTGTTCTCAAGTGGCCACCCAAAACGATGTCGTTTTGGGCACCACTTTTGTTATTTTGTGGAACCAATTTGTCAAAAGTTGCGGTGCCTCTATGTGCGGATTCATGTGTTGCCAGGTGGTCGACTAAAAAGATGTTATTTTGGGCACCTATTCGAGGGGTAGAGCTCTAGGCCCTCGAAGGGATGGAGGCTTCTGTCCTCGAAGGGATGGAAACATCTGTCCTCGAAGGGATGGAGTTTTCTTTCCTCGAAGGGATGGAGTCTTCATTCCTCGAAGGGATGGAGTCTTCAGTCCTCGAATGGATGGAGTCTTCATTCCTCGAAGGCACAGAGTTTTCTGTCCTCGAAGGGATGGAGTCTTAATTCCTCAAAGTGATGGTGTCTTCTGTCCTCGAAGGGATGAAGTCTTCTGTCCTCGAAGGGATGGAGTCTTCATTCCTCGAAGGAGTCAAGATTTCAGCCCTCGAAGGGATTGAGTCTATTGTCCTCGAATTGGTCAAGCTTTAGGCCCTCGAAGGGATAGAGACTTCATTCCTTGAAGGGATGGATTCTTCTGTTGTTGAAGGGATGGAGTCTTCATTCCTCGAAGGGATGGAATCTTCTGTCCTCGAAGGGGTTGAGATCTCAGCCCCCGAAGGGATAGAGTCTTCATTCCTCGAAGGCACGGAGTCTTCTATCCTCGAAGGGATTGAGTCTTCATTGCTCAAAGGGATGGAGTCTTCTGTCCTTGAAGGGGTCGAGATCTCAGCCCTCGAAGGAATGGAGTCTTCTGTCCTCGAAGGGGTCGATATCTCAGCCCTCGAAGGGATGATTCTTTATTCGTCGAAGGGATAGAGTCTTCTGTCCTCGAATGGATGGAGTCTTCTTTCCTTGAAGGGATGAAATCTTCTGTCCTCGAAGGGATGGAGTCTTTATTCCTCGAAGGGATGAAGTCTTCATTCCTTGAAGGGATGGAGTCTTTTGTCCTCGAAGGGATGGAGTCTTCTGTCTTCGAAGGGATGGAGTGTTCATCCTCGAAAGAATAGAGTCTTCATTCCTCGAAAGAGTCAAGATCTCAGCTCTCGAAGGGATGGAGGCCTTTGTCCTCGAAGGGATGGAGTCTTCATTCCTCGAGGGGATGGAGTCTTCTGTCATCGATGGGATGGAGTCTTCATTCCTCGAAGAGATGGAGTCTTCTTTCCTTAAAGGGGTCGAGATCTCAACCCTAGAAGGTATGAAGTCTTCTATCCTCGAAGGAATGAAGTCTTCATTCCTCGAAAGATGGAGTATTATATCCTCGAAGGGATGGAGTCTAACCAATTTTTCAAAGGTTGCGGCGCCTCGATGTGTGGCTACATATACTACCAGGTGGCCGACCAAAACAATGGCATTTTGGACAACCATTCGAGGGGTAGAGTTCTCGACCCTCGAAGGCATGGAGTCTTCTATCCTCGAAGAGGTTGTGCTCTACGCCTTTGAAGGGATAGAGGTTTCTGTTCTCGAAGGGATGGAGTCTACATTCCTCGAAGGGATGGAGTCTTCTATCCTTGAAGGGGTTGAGCTCTAGGCCCTCGAAGGAAAAGAGGCTTCAGTCCTCGAAGGGATGGAAACATCTATTCTCAAAGGGGTCGAACTCTAGGCTCTCAAAGGGCTGGAGTCATCTGTCTTCGAAGGGATGGAGTCTTCTATCCTCGAAGTGGTCAAGATCTCAGCGCTCAAAGGGATGGAGTCTTCTGTCTTCGAAGGGGTTGGATTTTAGGCCCCAAAGGGATGGAATCTTCTTTCCTTGAAGGGTTTGTGATCTCAGCCCTCGAAGAGATGGAGCCTTCTATCCTCGAAGGGGTTGAGATGTTAGCCCTCGAAGGGGATAAGATCTCAGCCCTCGAAGAGAAAGAATATTCTATCCTCGAAGGGATGGAGTCTTCATTCCTCGAAGGAGTTAAGATTTCAGCCCTCGAAGGGATTAAGTCTGCTGTCCTCGAATGGGTCGAGCTTTAGGCCCTCGAAGGGATGGAGACTTCATTCCTTGAAGGGATGGAGTCTTCTGTTGTTGAAGGGATGGAGTCTTCATTCCTCGAAGGGATGGAATCTTCTGTCCTCGAAGGGGTTGAGATCTCAGCCCCCGAAGGGATGGAGCCTTCATTCCTCGAAGGCACGGAGTCTTTTGTCCTCGAAGGGATGGAGTCTTCATTCCTCAAAGGGATGGAGTCTTCTGTCCTCGAAGGGGTCAAGATCTCAGCCCTCGAAGGAATAGATTCTTCTATCCTCAAAGGGGTCGATATCTCAGCCCTCGAAGAGATGGATTCTTTATTCGTCGAAGGGATGGAGTCTTCTGTCTTCGAATGGATGGAGTCTTCTTTCCTTGAAGGGATGAAATCTTCTGTCCTCGAAGGGATGGAGTCTTTATTCCTCGAAGGGATGAAGTCTTCATTCCTTGAAGGGATGGAGTCTTTTGTCCTCGAAAGGATAGAGTCTTCTGTCCTCGAAGGGATGGAGTGTTCACTCCTTGAAGGAATAGAGTCTTCATTCCTCAAAAAGAGTCGAGATCTCAGCCCTCGAAGGGATGGAGGCCTTTGTCCTCGAAGGGATGGAGTCTTCATTCCCCGAGGGGATGGAGTCTTCTATCATCGATGGGACGGAGTCTTCATTCTTCGAAGGGATGGAATCTTCTTTCCTCAAAGGGGTCGAGATCTCAGCCCTAGAAGGTATGAAGCCTTCTGTCCTCGAAGGAATGGAGTCTTCATTCCTCGAAAGATGGAGTATTATATCCTCGAAGGGATGGAGTCTAACCGATTTGTCAAAGGTTGCGGAGCCTCGATGTGTGGCTACATATGCTACCAGGTGGCCGACCAAAACAATGTCATTTTGGACAACCATTTGAGGGGTAGAGTTCTCAACCCTCGAAGGCATGGAGTCTTCTATCCTCGAAGGGGTTGTGCTCTAGGCCTTTGAAGGGATAGAGGTTTCTGTTCTCGAAGGGATGGAGTCTACATTCCTCGAAGGGATGGAATCTTCATTCCTCGAAGGGATGAAGTCTTCATTCCTCGAAGGCACGGAGTCTTCTGTCCTTAAAAGAATGGAGTATTCTATCCTTGAAGGGATGAAGCCTTCATTCCTCGAAGGAGTCGAGATCTCAGCCCTCGAAGGGATGGATTCTACTGTCTTTGAATGGGTCAAGCCCTAGGCCCTCGAAGGGATGGAGGCTTCTGTCCTCAAAGGGATGGAGTCTTCATTCCTCGAAGGGATGAGGTCTTCTGTCGTCGAAGGGATGGAGTCTTCATTCCTCGAAGGGATGGAGTCTTCTTCCCTCGAAGGGGTCGAGACCTCAGCCCTCGAAGGGATGGAGTCTTCTGTCCTCGAAGGGGTCGAGATCTCAGCCCTAGAAGGGATGGACGCTTCTGTCCTCGAAGGAATCAAGTTTTAGGCCATCGAAGGGATGGAGTCTTCTTTCCTCGAAGGGGTTGTGATCTCAGCCCTCGAAGGGATGGAGCCTTCTGTCCTCGAAGGGGTCGAGCTCTAGACCCTTGAATGGATGGAGGCTTCTGTCTTCGAAGGAGTTGAAATTTCAGCCCTCTAAGGGATGAAGTCTTCTGTCCTCGAAGGGGTCGAGCTCTCAGCCCTCAAAGGGATGGAGTCTTCCTTCCTCGAAGGGGTCAAGATCTCAGCCTTCAAAGGGATGGAATCGTCTTTCCTTGATGAGGTCGATATCTCAACCCTCAAAGTGATGAAGGCTTCTATCCTTGAGTGGATGTATTCTTCTGTCCTCGAAGGGATGAAGTCTTCATTCCTCGAAGGGATGGAGTCTTCTGTCCTTGAAGGGCTTCGAGATCTCAGCCCTCGAAGGGATGGAGTCTTCTTTTCTCGAAGGAGTCGAGATCTCAGCCCTCGAAGGGATTGAATCTTCTATCCTCGAAAGATCCAAGCTCTAGGCCCTCGAAGGGATGGAGTCATCTGTCCTCGAAGGGGTCGAGCTCTAGGCCCTCGAAGGTTATTCCTTGAAGGGATGGAGTCTTCTGTCCTCAAAGGGATCGAGATCTTGGCCCTCGAAGGGATGTAGTCTTCATTCCTCAAAGGGATGGAGTATTTTTTCCTCGAAGTAATGGAGTCTTCTATCCTTGAAGGAGGCGAGATCTCAGCCCTCGAAGGGATGGAGTATCATTCCTTGAAAGGATAGAGGCTTCTGTCCTCGAAGGGATGGAGTCGTCTGTCCTCAAAGAGATGGAGTCTTCGTTCCTTGAAGCGATGGAGTCTTCTGTCCTCGAAAGGGTCGAGACCTTAGCCTTCGAGGGGATGGAGTCTTCATTCCTCGAAGGGATGGAGTTTTCATCCCTTGAAGAGATGTAGTCGTTTGTCCTCGAAGGGGTCAAGATCTCAGCCCTCGAAGGGATGGAGGCTTCCGTCCTTGAAGGGATGGAGTCTTGTGTCCTTGAAGGGATAGAGCCTTCATTCCTCGAAGGGATGAAGTCTTCTGTCCTCGAAGAGCTTTGAGATCTCAGCCCTCGAAGGGATGGAGTCTTCTTTCCTCGAAGGAGTCGAGATCTCAGCCCTCGAAGGGATGGAATCTTCTATCCTCGAAGGGGTTGAGCTCTAGGACCTCGAAAGGATGGATTCGTCTGTCCTTGAAGGGGTCGAGATCCCAGCTCTCAAAGGGATTGAGTCTTCATTCCTCGAAGGGATGGAGTCTTCTGTCCTCGAAGGGATGGAGTCTTCTATCCTCGAAGGGATGAAGGCTTCTATGCTCGAAAGTCTTCATTCCTCGAAGGGATGGAGTCTTCATTCCTTGAAAGGATGGAGTCTTCATCCCTCGAAGGGGTTGAGATCTCAGCCTTTAAAGGGATGAAGTCTTCTTTCCTCGAAGGGATGGAGTCTTCATTTCTCGAAGGGATGGAGTCTTCTTTCCTCGAAAGTGTCGAGATCTCAGCCCTCGAAAAGATGAAGTCTTCTGTTTGCGAAGGGGTCGAGCTCTAGGCCTTCGAAGGGGTGGAAGCTTCTGTCCACGAAGGGGTCAAAATCTCAGCCCTCGAAGGGATGGAGTCTTCTGTCCTCGAAGAGGCCAAGCTCTAGGCCCTCGAAGAGATGGAGTCTTCTTTCCTCGAAGGGGTCCACTAGAAGGGATGGAGTCTTCTACGCATTCGAGAAGTGAACTTTCAGGTGGAGGGGTTCCATTGGATGGGTTTGAGAGGTACCTATTCGAGAGGTACCCATTCGAGATGTGAACTTCCAGCTGGAGAGCCTTCACATCTCGAATCAGTACCTCTCGAACCCCTCCACTTTAACCCTCTCCACCTTCACCTTCACCTCTCACCATATCCACGCTTCAATTACATGTATAATTGGTACATTTATAGCTTCAATTACAACTCTTTTAACATTCCTATACAATTTATATAATTTGTTATCAAGTTCACCACGCAACGCGCGATGTAGCCACACTAGTTATGTAAATATGAATATTGTGTTTGGCCTAACTCTGCTGCTGAGGTTACTTAGCCATGTCATCTTATTCGGGATATTAAGATTCCTCTCTCACCTCTGCATGTTATTTTTTGTGACAATGAATTTTCCATTTTCCTCGCTCATAATCGGCTACCCATTAAGCGAACAAAACACATCGATGTTGACTATCATTTTGATCATGAGATGGTGTTTTCTGGAAAGCTCAAGATTCATTATGTTCCTACCTCTCTTTAGCTTGTTATCTTCACCAAGGTTATTTCACATCCCTTGTTTTACTTTTTTTGGTCCAATCTATTTGTGAGAGCTTGATCCAACTGTGCATGGTCAAGCAAAATCGGATGCAATTGTGCATGATATTACATATGGATGCAAATATGGAGGATGCATTCACGGGATGCGTCCTCATTATTTTTCATATTTTTATAGTATGTAATTTAGAGGACGCATTCCATGAATGCGTCCTCGGATTTTATTTTATTTTTTTAACAATTTTTTGAAGAGGACGCATTCATGGAATGCGTCCTCACTTTTTTGTAAAATTTTTGTAACGAATTGTTAAAATTGTTAAAAAATAATATATACATCCTTCAAAATAATATATTTCCTGTTAATATACATTTCGCATTCCAAAATAATATGTCTTTTTTAAATCAGTGTTATTAAAAATGGGTATTGAATTTGACGTGTATATTATTACTGTACATAAATTTTTTTAGTTCCACATTTTATTAGTAAAATATATAAATTGTAATTTGAATCAGTAAAATATATAATTTGTAAATTATTCTTTATATTTTTTTGTGAATATAGTGCATTCGTAGAATGCATCCTCAATTTTTTTAATTTGTTTTGTAACGAATTGTTTAGAGGACGCATTATATGAATGCTTCCTCATGAATTTATTTTTTAAAATAAACAAATGTATTTATTTTATATTTTAAATTTTTTTTAAAACACTGTTTAAATTATACCTTTTTCAAATTAGTGTTATTAAAAATGGGTATTGAATTTGACATGTATATTATTACTGTACATAATTTTTTTTTAGTCCCACATTTTATTAGTAAAATATATAAATTGCAATTTTAGTCAGTAAAATATATAAATTGTAATTTTAATCAGTAAAATATATAATTTGTAAATTATTCTTTATATTTTTTTGGGTGAATATAGTGCATTCGTAGACTCGTGTTTGTTTTACTCCCTCCGTCCCAAATTAAATGGTATGAGAGAGAATTTCACGCTCATCAAGAAATTTGTCTAATCGTTAATATGTTTAATTACGTATAATTTTGGCATACAAAAAGTTACTTTTCAGAAACTACGTGTTCAAACCATATAATATATGATAATATTATTGTTTATATATCTATTTAAATATGTGGTCAAAGTTGGATGGTGAATAGTGACATTTTATGAAGTATGCAGTTTAATTTGGGACGAAGGGAGTATGTTATTCTAAAAATGCGTCTTCATGCCAAGTCAAAAAAATCATGCGGTCAAAGACTATGCATGCCAGAGATTTATGCATGCAAATTCTACAAAGTGAGTGATACACCCACGGGTGTACCCCAGCGGTTGAGACAAGTTGATTCAGGGGGGAACCCCGAGTTCGAGGCTCGCAAGCGACCGTGTGGGATGTCCTTGCTCAAAGCATGGCCTTCTGGGCCATGTGGCGGGTGGGCTCCTGGTGCGCGATGAGTACGGGCTCCAGCTTGGGTCCTAGCGTTGGGCTACCGTGACTTCCCTCTCACATGATGACTGTGGTGTCGGCTGGTGTGGGCGGCCCAGGGCTAGCCGAAATAGCCTTTACAAAGTGAGTGATGAAAAAAAGTTGTCAGGATGTTGCCAAGTCAAAATAATCAGGCAAAATTGTGCTATGCAGTAGTTTTTTGGATGCTACCAAGTCAAAAATTGCCGGCGCATTCTTGGATTCTATGAAAAAATTCAGGGAGGACGCATTAACACAATGTGTCCTCTTCTTTCTATGACGAAAAAAAATATTAATGCACTGAGGACGCATTTGCCAAATGCGTCCTCAGGCATTCAGAACCAAAAAAAATTTATAAAACATAGAGGACGCATTGTGCTAATGCATCCTACATACTTGTATCCATGAGTAGATACTGGAGCCATAGATATAGAATTTTCCCTCTATTTGTTGGCAGTAATCACACACTCAGATTTTCAGGTACCAATGATCTTTTCTTTTTCATCTCCCTCACACCATGAGAATTGGAAATTTTTTTTTAATAATTATATATCTTTTTTAAAATAAAGTTACATTCATGATACTAGAAATGTCCAGTATCGATTGACAAGAAGGATTTTAAAGGTGTATCCCATACAGTATCATGCGATTCACTTGACTTAGCAAAACTAGCGAGCGAATGAGCAAGAATGTTTCTATCCCCAGGGATCCAAAATGATGCTTTAATTCTTCACTCACTAAGCAAAACTTGAATATGCCTATTATATCTGCACACAAAAGATTTGGTTCAACTTCCCCCCTGGCCAAGCGTACCACACCAGTGCGTCGCCAATGATGCTGACGTCGCCATTCTGCGCTTGCACTGCCCAACGAACCGCCTCCAACAGAGCTTAAGCTCATTCGCGCAACATCTCGCCGGAATCTGCCTACTTCATCAAGGTGTAGCACTCATATACCTATAACACTATCAGCAAAGCTTGCGTCAAACATGATTTTCACCCCCTATTCTGGAGGACGGAGCAAGGAATATAGATGTAGCTCGTCCGAGAAGTGTTCCGGCCACTAGTTGGAAGCTTTAAATCTGGATAAGTTTTCCATTATGCCTTCCGCAAAGACGTTTGACGCCAAACATTTGTCGCCGAATAGCTTATGATTCCGTTGAAACCGCAAGCCATCGCACACCATGATAAACAGCTCCATAGTTCCTTCTTCATTTGCTTGGATCAAATGTCACAACCAGAATTCTCCATGATTCCTCCTCCCTGAGTCGATCAAATCTGTCTGTTGGTTTTCAAAAGCAAAACAGAACGAACACAAAACTGAAACGAAAGTTTTCAGCAAACGAAAAAACTGAAACGAGAAGAAGAATGGTTTTTTTATGCAGAAAAAGTCTGCGTTTTCATCTTCATATTCTCCAATATATACACCCCAAAGTACACAACGTGGTTCGATAATATCGAACCCACTAACGCCTACAAACTTGCAACGTCTATCACGTGCTAAGTCACGAAACAGAAAATGGAAACAAACTTCCTACAGATGTGAAAGACAACTAGCATCCTTATTGACTATTTTTATGTCTAAAAATAGCTTGAAACTAAACAGGTAAGTAACGACTTGATTAGATAACAAATCACCCCCTTAATCTTTCTGTTACCTACTTTATGTCAGCAACACCAATTCTGCCCCTTAGCCCCTGAAAACGAACTCGTCCGAGAGGCTTTGTCAGAATATCAGCGAGCTGAGTTTCCGTGTTGATGTAGTCGATCTCAAGATTACCCTGTTCCACATAATTTCGAATCAAATGGTACCGGGTGTCAATGTGCTTACTACGATCATGAAACACGGGGTTTCGGATAAGATTGATCGCCGATTTGTTGTCCACCAACAACGTCGGCGCTTGTGGCTGTTCATTCTGCAATTCTCCAAGCAATCTACTAAGCTAAACTCCTTGACAGGCGGCGGTGGCGGAAGCAATATACTCCGATTCACACGATGAAATTGCTACCACTCGTTGTTTCTGTGATTGCCAGCTCACTGGAGATTTTCCGAGGAAGAAGATCAGGCCGGTCGTGCTCTTCCTATCGTCGACATCTTCGGCTAAATCAGCATCACTATAACCTGTCAAAGCCAAAGGTCCACTGCCTTTTCCATATGAGACTCCAAAGTTTAGAGTTCCCGCCACATAACGTAACACATGCTTCACGGCTGCCAAGTGTTCAGTGTTGGGTTTCTCCATAAAACGGCTGACGTAACCAACCACATAAGTGATGTCCGGCCGTGTGTGAACTAGATACCTGAGACTTCCCACGATGCTGCGGTATAGCGTGGAATCCACCGGTCTCCCGTCTACGGTCTTGCTCAGCTTAAGCCGTGCTTCCATCGGAGCCGCGCATTGATTGCACTCCTCCATTCTAGCCTTTTGAAGAAGCTTCCTTGTGTAAGAAGATTGACAGAGAGTAATTTCTCCATCCCGTTGCTTCACCTGGATTCCCAAGTAATAGCTGAGGCAACCGAGATCACTCATCTTGAAAAGGCTGGTCATCTCCGTCTTGAATCTGGTCACTTCTTCGATTGAGGCTCCGATGATTATGAGATCATCAATGTAAACTCCGACGAGAAGCAAATCTTCCCCGTTGTCCCGGCGGTAAACAGCATGCTCCACCTCGCTCCGCTCGAACCCCAGGTTATGAAGACTTGCGTCGAGCTTCGCATTCCACGCTCTCGGAGCTTGACGAAGTCCGTAAAGTGCCTTTTGAAGTCGGGGAACCTTGCGCTCCTCGCCTTTGATGACAAAACCCGGTGGTTGCTCGACGTACACTTCCTCGATCAGTTCTCCGTTGAGGAAGGCGGTCTTCACATCTATGTGATGGACCGGCCAACCATGGTAAGCCGCGAGCGCGATCAGCACTCGCACGGTTTCCATCCTTGCGACCGGAGCAAACACCTCTTCATAGTCCACCCCCTGCCGCTGCACATATCCCTTTGCCACCAAACGTGCCTTTCGTTTCACCATCTCCCCATTTGCGTCCTTTTTAAGCTTGAACACCCACTTGAGTCCGATGGCGTGGTGTCCCGGTGGTAGAGAGGTGAGGCGCCAAGTCTGGTTTGCTTCGATGCTTGGAAGTTCCTCCATCATCGCAGCTCTTCACCCTTCATCCTTCTCGGCTTCAACAAGGGACGCCGGTTCATCGGCGATGAGGAGACACTGTTCGTCGTCTTCTACTTCAACAGGGACAGTTGCATCGAACAGACTGTCTAGCGTGCGGTACTGGCGAGGCGCCTCCTTGCCCGGAGATGGTTCTGATGCACCGGTCGGTGGGGACACAAACTCCACCGTCGGCGGTGGAGGTGCAACCGAAGTAGTTGGAGTGACTGGTGAGGGCACGTCTTCGGCTTCGTTTCCGGTGGAGATTCCGGCATTCGAAGACGATGCTCTCTCTGCGTGCGTCGTGCTCCAGTTCAAGTCTGTACCTACAACGGGAGAAACAAACCACTCAACGGAGAAAGTTTCTCCACAATGATCACGTCTTTGCTCACTCCCTGGAAGAGTCCAGTCCCATGCTGCATCCTCATCGAAGACGACGTCGCGAGAGACTCTGACTCGCTCCGTGGCTGGATCATATACCCGGTATGCTGCAGTGCCTGGCTCGTAATCGAACAACACCATCGGTGTGCTCCTGTCATCCAGTTTCTTCAAATTTGGGGCCGCGGCTTTAATGTGAGCAACACACCCGAAGACACGAAGGTGCTTCACGCTTGGTTGACGTCCGTGCCAAGCTTTGTATGGAGTTTTTCTGGTGATGCTTTTTGTCGTCCCTTGGTTCAGAAGATACACCGCTGTCGTCACGGCCTCTCCACAGAATTTTACCGGCACCCCCTTTGTCTTCAACAGACAACGCGCCATACCAACGACGGTTTGGTTGCGGCGTTCAACCACTCCATTTTGTTGCGGTGTGTATGGTGTCGTCAGCTGCCGTTGAACTCCACGTTCGGCGAAATACTCTCCAAGTCCCTAGGAAGTAAACTCACCGCCATAGTCGGTGCGCAACATCTTCAGCTTGCTCCCGCTTTACAGCTCGGCTGCTGCCATGATCTTCTTGATCGCCTCACCCGCTTGGTCCTTTGTGGCAAGCAAACTAATCCACATATATCTGCTAAAATGATCAACCATGAGTAGAAAATATCGTTTACCTCCGGGAGTTTGTGGCTCGATTGGTCCACACAAGTCAGCGTGCACAAATCCAAGTTGTTCGCTTGCACGGTTCCAGGCTTGGCGAGGGAATGAACCACGCTTTTGTTTCCCGGTGAGGCAGGCATCACACAGTCGCTCAACATCACCAATTAGAGGCAGTCCATGCACCATTTTGTCACGAGCAAGGCACCGAAAAGCCTCAAAATGTACATGGCCGTACCGTGCATGCCAGCGCCATCCATCCTCGCTTCCGTGCACCGCAAGGCACACGGGCCGTGCCAAGTTCAGGTGAAGCAGGTAAAGGCGCCCTCGGCTCCTTGGCACCCGCGCGATTAAGTGCCCGTCTTGGTCCCGCAGCTGATCCGTGCCGGATCTTCATTTCGTATCCGCTCTCGTCCAGCTGACCAAGTGAAATGATGCTACTATGTAGCCGAGATATATAGTACACCTCGGCTAGTTTAAGGTGCTCACCGTTCCGGCATGTGAAGAGGATCGTGCCAACGCCTTCAATTTCTACGGATGTGTCATCTCCAAGCTTGACGGAGCCTCGCACGTTTGTGTCTAACTCGGAGAAGAGATCACGCCTTCCGCACATGTGAGCACTTGCTCCTGAATCCAGGAACCATGTTGTGTCACATTGGCCGGCTTGCTTCGTCGACCTAGATTGTGATCGGGTTTCGTTGAAAAAACCTGACCGTCGGCTGCCTGACTCCCGATTGTGAGAGAGTGCAGTCTCGCCACAAGTAGCGTTGCCTCCTCCTCTTGTTCTTGCACAAGGTTTTCCCGTTCCTTGCGCTCTTGTCGCGGTTCTGGACAGTCCTTGGAAATATGGCCAGCGAACTTGTTACAATTGTAACACTTGATCTTAGTCATATCTCGATCACCGCTAGAAGCACGCTGGCTGCCGTCGCGACCATGATTTTGCTGCTTCCCCTTCCATTTGGACTTGCTCTTTCCGCCGGTTCCAGGGCTGGATCCGTGCCCTTGCTCGCGCTGTTTCCCACGTGCAATCCATTCCTGCTTCGTGAGAAGAACCTATCTGCCGGAGTTGCCCGTGGTGTTGATGGAGCACCGCTCAGAAGCCGACCGGAGCCGACTGATCAACTCTTCGACCGTCATGCCATCCAGATCAAGCAACGTTTCGATCGAGCATGCGATCTGGGCGTACTGCCTCGGCACCTCCCGCAGAAACTTTTGGACCACCTTTATCTCCTCGACAGTGTCACCCAATGAGCGGAGATTATTGACGATGCCGGTGATGCGCATGCCGAACGCATTAAGTGACTCGCCATCTTTGAATGTAATCTGCTCGAACTCCTTGCGCAGTCGTTGTGCCGTCGCCTCTCGCACGCGATCCACCCCGACTCGCATCATCCTGATTGTCTCCCATGCCTCATGTGATGAGTTCTTCACAGCGAGGGCCGGAATCATCTCCGGAGGCACCGCGCGGATCAACGCCGAGAGCGCGGCCATGTCCTCTCGCTCGCCTAGTTCTCCGACGCCGGAAACAGCCTCCCAGAGTCCTTGCGCCCGGAGATTGATCTTCATGACCAAGGCCCACTCGATATAATTCGTCGCCGTCAGAGTGGGGTAAACGATGTTGCCGCCGAGATTTGTCCGCTCCTGCACGATTCGTTTGTGAACGACGACCTCGTTGCCATTCCTCCGGATGACGCTCCGTCCCCAGCTCCGTCCTCGTGCCCGTGTCGGCGAGTTCTCAGCGGACATGGTCTCCTAGATCAAAAAGAAGAAAGCTCTGATACCAAATGTTGGTTTTCAAAAGCAAAACAGAACGAACACAAAACTGAAACGAAAGTTTGCAGTAAACGAAAAAACCGAAACGAGAAGAAGAATGGTTTTTTGATGCAGAAAAAGTCTGCGTTTTCATCTTCATATTCTCCAATATATACACCCCAAAGTACACAACGTGGTCCGATAATATCGAACCCACTAACGCCTACAAACTTGCAACGTCTATCACGTGCTAAGTCACGAAACAGAAAATGGAAACAAACTTCCTACAGATGTGAAAGACAACTAGCATCCTTATTGACTATTTCTATGTCTAAAAATAGCTTGAAACTAAACAGGTAAGTAACGACTTGATTAGATAACACTGTCAACGTAAGTATCTCCCATGCAGCAGTGGTGTAATTGCATTCAAAAAAGAGGTGAGCTGAAAAGTCTCTCTCTTCACACAATAAGACACATGACAAAGGAATATCCGTGTTTCTCTTTCTCAAATTTTTTCAAGTAGGGAAAGAGTCTGAAACACTAATGTTTCCCCTGAGATCAGAGGGCTTATAATTTTGGATAGAGATAATGTACCTCATCTCAGAAACACTAAGTAGATATAAAGTAGGAACAGATACTGGCTTATGATTTGCTGTTGCTTGTGCAGGACTTGTATGAAGCACTACTGAATCTGCTCTGTGTTGCCATGTCTGGCTCTGATGTTCTTCAATTTTCCAACTTAGAGAGGCTGAAAACTAATCTATTACATGAAGTAGACAACTACAGTGACTCAGACTCCAGGAGGCTGCATATCTGGGCGCCTGAGGGAAGATCAGACTCAAGGAGAGGTTTTGCTTGCTGGGGCAGCAACATCTTTGATATTGCACTGTAGACACAAGTGGCCATATCCTAATCTTTGGCATTTGGAAATTTCATCAGTAGGATAGCTTTCTTCCTCTTTCCTTTGAGCTTATAAGTTTCCATTCACCTTCATGTATAAGTTGCCTGGCCAAGGGAGAGAATTCACACGAGGGGTGGAGATTCTCTCCCTAGGATCGCGACTTCTACTTCCGTTACAGTACTTTGTTTACTGTTTATAGGGGTCGATGCACTTTTTTGTATCACTTCTTCGGTTTTCTTGCCGAACTCATGTACAAACATACTTTGATTTCTTTTGATATAGGGCTTGGGGAACCTAATAAAGAACTCCCCCACCTTCGGGTGTTTTATTAAAAAAAAAAAAAAAAGTAGTGAAAGAGTCTGTGCAAACTCGCCACGCCGTATGCTTCGCTATTTGGTGGATACGCATCTTCTAGAGCTTCCTTCATAATTGTTTCTCTGAATCCTCTACGGGGTGGTGATGGAACAAATCCGATCTCGGTGACTCCACAAGAGTATGATAAGCTGAGCTCACCGTGTATTTTTTGGCCATCGTATGGTGTCAACACCAGTGGTCTCTATCGGAACTTTGCGGAAAATGTATGGACCTAATAATAGCTGTATCCTCCGAAAGAAAATATTTAGTGAATATAATCTCCCTCCATTCATGCGTATTGTCGTCAATGAGGTCTTCCACCTTTAATAGTTCTTCCGGGATAGCTTCTCCATTCTTCACAAAAGAATCTTCAGGCCTGGGTAACCATGGATCATGGAAAATGCTTGTTTGTGCCTCCAATCTAATGTGTTTTCGGCACACAAGTCAAAGAACTTCAACTCCCTCCACGATGCTTCTTCAGGACCAAGACAAGTGAGGCCTGAAATATAGAAGAGTTAGCAAAATATTTATCCCTAAACACCCTAGTGACAAGAGCATTCGGATGTACTAGAAATCTCCACGCCTGCTTTCCAAGAAGAGCTAAGTTTTCCACCTTTAAGTTCCAACAGCCCAGTCCTCCATCAATTTTTTCTGGGGAAAATTTCTCCCAGGAAATTAGTGAATCATTCGTCTCCTTGTCATGTTTCCACCCCACCAAAAGTTGCTTATCATACATTGAATATGATCCAAGATAGCATCCGGGATACTAAAGCAACTCATGGCGTAGCTTAGGATAGCCTGTAGAACAGATTTGATAAGTATTTCCTGTTTAACTTTGGTCAAGTTCCGCTCATTCCACCCATCTATCCTCTACCTTATTCTATAATTCAAGTTTTGAAAAATAACCGACTTGTTTTAGCCAATCTCTGAGGGCAACCCAAGATAGTACCATAGTAATCAACCTTCGGCATCGTCAATATGTCGCATATCCTTGCTCTCCTCTCTATAGCCGTGTTAGGGCTAACTAGCACACTTGATTGGTTGGCATTGATACGTTGGCCCGAGATGCTCTCAAACAATGTAATAGCCCACTGAATATGCTCCGCCTCTTATTCTGATGCTTTGCCAAATAAGAGTATATCATCCACAAAGAAAAGATGCGAGATCTTTGGCCCATACCTGGATGCACCGGTTCCTTTTATCTTTCCCGAGCATATCAAATCATGAACAAGGCCAGAGAATACTTAAAAATATATATATAATAAAGAGATATAGGGAAAGGGGGTCACCTTGGCGAAGTATCCTCTTTGGCTGCAGCATGCCCATTTATCTGCCATTGAGGATGAATGAGAAGGATATATTCGATAGGCACAGGCAAATTAATCGAACAAATTTTTCAGGGAATCCCATTTTCTCCAAAGTACCACACAAACTCCCATTCAATACGATCAAATTCCTTACTTATATCAAGCTTAATACTTATATAACCCAAGGCTCATGTCCTTCTGTTCTTCATGGTATGGTGAAACTCATGCGCAATGAGAATATTATCTATAATCAGTCTCCCTGGAATGAATGTCGATTGAGTTTCTAAGATAATCTTCCGAATGATTGGTCTTAGCCCCATTTGCCACCACCTTAGAAGCAAGGCAGTATACCACATTACATCAATTGATAGGTCTAAATTAGGTAATCAGCTATGGTTGTTGGGTCTTCGGGATCAACACTATATAAGTGTAGTTAACACATAGCTCAAATATTCCGCCATTCAAGAAATTGAGAACAAATGCAGTCACATCTTTAATACAATATGCCAAAATTTTAAAAAGAAAAAATGGCTCATACTATCAGGTCCCGGTAATTTGAATGGATGCATCTGTTTGACCGCTTTCATCACGTCTGAGCTTGTATATGGCCTCATAAGAGCCTCGGCCATGTCTGCTATACTCTGTAGCTGGATGCGTCCAACCACTTGCTGCATGATTTCTGCTAGCGGCTCAGACAAAGTGAAGAGACTACCGAAATAATATGTCACTATGTGCTCGATGCTAGCCTCATCTCTCTTATACTCTTGATTAGCATCCTTCAATCCACCAATATGATTGATCTTCCTCCTCTTTTATGCAAATCTTTGAAATAAAATTATGTTTCTATTCCCCTCCTTGTACCAGTGCTACTTCGCACATTGCTTCCATTTAATACTTTTCGCGTCTTGCAGGAAATTGTATTCCTGCCTTAGTGGAGAAACCTTATTTTTCACCACCTCGGTAATGGTTCCACTCCCCAAATTAAGAATCTATTTCTTCACCTCTTCAAGACATTTTGGAATGTCTGGAAATTTCTACTGCCACCATCTCATTAACCCTATTGAGAAATCTGTGAGTTTTTGTGTTAGGGATGAAGAAGATGGCGAACTACTCTATACATCCTGTATCATTTTTTTTTTTGCAATCGCTAGCTCTGACCCAGTGAGCCTCAAAGCAAAATATCCTTCTTCTTCAATGATGTCTAGTGTATGGCTCACGGGCCTCGAGACGAACTATCAAACTCATATGGTCAGAATCCACCATATGGATGACACTGACAGAAGACCACGAGAATAGATTGTGGAAGCTCTGGTTGCATGTTGCTCGGTTAAATCTGGCTCTCTTAGTGTCTGGTTAGGCTGCCAGTCTATTTCAAGTGAACATTGGCCCTGTGTACCTTATATCTAACAAGCCATAGAAAACCAAAGCTTCTCTAAATGTTTTAACCTTCCATTCCGCCCTTGGTCTACTTCCTTAAAAATCCTCTTGTGATAGGACTTCACTGAAGTCACCAAGGTATATCCATGGTATTGTTGGGCCTAACACCAACTATTGGAAGCCTTCACATCATTCTCTTCGATCAACTATAGTTGGTTCTCCGTAATAACCAGTGATACACACTTGAATCCCATATATCATAAAAAAGCATCTATGAAACGGCTCGACATGAATTTTGAATCTACTACTACCTGCTTACTCCATAACAATTCAAGGCCACCAAAGCAACCTTACGACTCCACAGCAACACCAAAATAATTCAAAAGCAACTTTAATCTATCAATGACATCTACTAAACGTATAGTTTCATAAAGAAAAATAACTAAAGGATTTTTCAAGCTGACCTTGGCACGCAGCTCCTGAACTGCTCGAGCTCTTCCAAGCCCGCCGTAGTTCTAACTAATGATATTCATTGGCCTGGAACAGACTGGTCCTCCTCGCCAGTCAGTGCCATTGTAATGCTTGAATCTTCCACTGCTAAAGATAACTCATAGAGGCCTTCCAACTGCTCCTCTTTCTTCTTTTCTATGTCTCCATTTTCTTGGTTTAAAGTTCCGAAGTCTAACTTCCTTTTTCTCTGTCCCCTACTATTGTTGCTTTACAACTTCAACACAATATTTTTTGGTACCCTCCACTTAGGTGTTTTATTCTTCTTATGGATCTTCTCCATTTGCTTCATAATTCTGCCTACCAGCGAAGTAAATTTAATAGGTGCTTGGATCATTGTCAGGCTAAGCATGCTAGCCACTGAGATAATTTTTTTCTTTGGTAGGGAGCTTTGGGGTACCAAAATCATATCAGAATTGTCCTCCAGCGGTGGATGGTTCATCTCAACCCGCTCCTTCTCTATGTGATTTTCATCCAACTCTTTTATGCGCGGTGCCTTTTTCGTTAGTGCAATATCCTTCCTCGGCTCCGATTTTCCGTAGAAAATCACAAGGTTTCCACTAAATGTATCTGGTATCCCTTCTAAACTTGCCTCCATATTGGGGTTTTGAAAAAATTTGGCGGTGGGGGTTTCTTAAGAGAAATTTGTTCCCATCGATCAATAGTCATGGTTCCCGATTGTGGCACCACGTTAGTAATGGATTCCATGGAATATGTTATTGTTCTTGCCACAGTGTTGGCATCGTCGGTGATGTTTACCACTTGTGAATACGCCTGCATATCACTCCAAGCATCATCCATCTGTGATATACGTCCAGCCACCCTTCTCACAATTTCACCTCCATGCACGATCTCCTTATTTCCACCATCTATATAATGTTGAGACTAACACTTGTTGGAGTCTCTTGTTCTTGAGTTGCATGCTGGTTTCTCTTAGGAATATTCATTCCTCAGTAAGTTGTTTTCTTAGTATTTGTTAGTTCCTATAAATAAGGGTATAGTTAGTTTGTTAGGAGAATTTGTTAGCCAAGTTTGGTAATTTGTGCCAAACTCTTAGGCCATGATCAGTAGTTGGTTAGCCATGTTTAGCTTGTTTAGTTAGTGGTCTTTTTCATGTAATTGGCTTTAAATAGTGAATATGGAAGAACTGAAAAGCTGATAACTTCAGCACCAATTTTTTGCATTGCGTTTTAACCAAATCATCTTCAAGTAATTTTTGGTTTCTACATTTGGTATCAGAGCCATACCATTTCAATGGTTGGGAGCAGATCAACATTATCGGCGAGGTCGTTAACACCACCAAGGAGGCGCGGACGCAGCCCATCAAGGCTGCGAGGCCGCAACATGGTAGTTCAACCACCGTTGAGGGAATCAAGCGGAAATATGGTTTACCCGATGCTAACGCGCATAAACTACGCTGATTGGGCTCTCGTGATGAGGGTCAATCTGCAAGCACAGGGTTTGTGGCGTGCGGTTGAGCACGGGGACACTGAATATCGTAAGGATAGGCAAGTGTTGTCTGCAATCTTGCCTGTGGTTCCACCAGAGATGTTGTCCATGTTGGTGGTGAAGGATACAGCGAAGGAGGCATGGGACACGGTGAAGATTCAGCGAATGGGAGTTGATTGAGTCCGTGAAGTGAATGCCCAGAAGTTGCGTACTGAATTTGAAACCATCACTTTTAAGGATGGTGAAATGGTTGATGATTTTGCTATGAGAATCACCGGTCTAGTCAATAATCTTAGCATCCTTGGTGACACAATTGAAGAGTCGAGGGTGGTGAAGAAGATGTTGCATGTTGTGCCTCCACGGTACTCGCAAGTGGAAATCGCTATCGAGACGTTGCTTGATTTAAGCACACTATCGATCGATGAATTGACTGGGAGGCTACGGGCGGTAGAAGATCGCTATAATCTTGGAAATTTAGATGGTAACTCGGGAGCTCGGCTACTTCTCACCGAGGAAGAGTGACGAGCTCGTAACAAGAGCAATGAGGGCTCATCGGGAGGAAACAAAAGTCATGGACGTGGTAAAGGAAAATGCTACAAATGTGGCATTTTTGGTCATTTTGCTCGGGAGTGTTACATGCCTCGACGTGAAAACAAGGAGGAGGCTCATTTGACGATGCTCGAGGACGACCAACCTGCATTACTATTGGCCTCAACATGTGAAGAGTTACAAGATGCCACTCAATACGTGTTTCTGAATGAAGAACGTGTGATTCCGGTCAATGTTGGCGTGGGGGTGTGGTACCTCGACACAGGCGCAAGCAATCATATGACGGGTTCGAAGGAGATGTTTTTATCACTGGATGAAAAGGTGAAAGGTTCTGTCAAGCTTGGCGATGGATCGGTGGTCAATATTAGCGGACGTGGGGCTGTGATGTTTGGCTGCAAAACTAATAAGGAGCATAGGGTGCTCACGGAGGTATATTACATCCCTCAACTACGTAGCAATATTGTTAGCTTGGGTCAGTTAGATGAGAGCGGCTGTAAAATTGTGATCGAAAATGGTGAATTGTGTTTGCTTAATCGAGAGCGAATATTACTTGCAAGGGTACTTCGCTCTAAGAATAGACTTTACACTTTGTCTTTGGACTTGGCTACTCCTGTGTGTCTACTCTCGAAGCTTGATGATGAAGCATGGTTGTGGCATGCTCGCTACGGTCACCTCAACTTTCGGTCTTTGCGAAAGTTGGCCAAAGGTAGCATAGTAGAGGGACTTCCATCGATACATCAAGTTGAGCAATTCTGTGATGGGTGTGCCCTTGGAAAGCAGTACCGAACTCCATTTCCAAAATCTTCGGCGTACCGTGCAAAGCAAGGATTGAAGCTGGTTCATGTGGATTTGTGTGGACCGATTGCACCATCTACACCGGGAGGTAAACGATATATCTTGTTAGTTATTGATGATTATAGTCGATACATGTGGCTTGAGGTGTTGAAAACAAAGGATGAAGCTTTAAAATGCTTCAAGAAATTCAAGGTTCGTGCAGAGGTTGAGCAGGGCAAAAAGCTTGTAGCATATCGGTCGGACCGAGGAGGGGAATTCAATTCAAATGAATTTAAGGAGTTTTGTGACAATGAAGGGATCAAACACTACACTACTGCACCTTACTCTCCCCAGCAAAATGGAGTATTGGAACATCGAAATCGAACGGTGACGGAAATGGATCGGTGTTTGCTCAAAACCATGGCTATACCGGCTATGTTTTGGGGAGAAGCGGTGAGGACCGCGGTCTACATACTCAATCGTTCACCAACACAGAGTTTGGAAGGGAAAACGCCATATGAAGCATGGCACAAGTGCAAGCCAAAGGTGTATCATTTGAGAAATTTTGGGTGTGTAGCTCACGTGAAGAAAGTTGTCCCTGGAGTAAGCAAACTTGTGGATCGTTCGATGCCGATGGTTTTCTTTGGGTACGAAGAAGGCTCTAAAGCTTATCGAGTGTATGATCCAAGTGGAGAAACACTCCATGTATCTTGTGATGTGGTGTTTGAGGAGCATAAAAAGTGGGATTGGTTGACGGAGTTGAAAGATCAATCACACGAAGTGTTCACGGTTGATTATTTGGGTGAAACTGCACCTGGAGAAGGTAGCTTGTACACAAAAATCATTCCAAATGAAGATGAACCTTGCGTTGAGTTAGAGGGCAGCAACAATCGGACGCCTCGACCGGACTTGGGGAGCACAAAATTTGCAACACCACCAACTCACGATGATGCACTTAGCACAAACCATGGTGTTCAGCGGTACTGTATGTTGACGAACATATATGATGCCACGGATGAGGTTAGTTTGGAGTTGAACGATGTTTGTTTTTTGGCTAGTGAGGAACCTGCTAGTGTGGAGGAAGCACTTGGAGACACTTGTTGGAGACAAGCAATGGAGAGTGAGCTAAATTCCATTCGTAGCAATGGCACATGGGAGCTCGCCACACTTCCGATGGGGCACAAAGCTATAGGTCTCAAGTGGGTCTTCAAGGTGAAAAAGGACCCGGTGGGAAACGTAGTGAAGCACAAGGCTCGACTTGTCGCGAAGGGTTACATTCAACGGCAAGGGATTGATTTTGATGAAGTGTTTGCACCAGTGGCTCGAATGGAGACGGTTCGGCTACTAATAGCACTTACCGCACACAAAAGTTGGGAGATTCATCACATGGACGTCAAGTCTGCGTTTCTAAATGGTGATCTTGTTGAGGAATTTTATGTTCACCAACCTCCAGGTTTCTTTGATTCCGGCAACAAGGAGAAGGTGTTTAAGCTACACAAGGCATTGTATGGTTTACGTCAAGCGCCATGAGCATGGAATGCCAAGTTAGATGCTTCACTAGTCTCTCTTGGTTTTGAACGTAGTCCATTGGAGCATGCCGTTTACCGAAGGGTAAGTGGTTCTTCATTGTTGCTAGTCGGAGTGTATGTTGATGATTTAATGATCACCAGAAATTGTGTTGATGATATTACCAAGTTTAAAGTTCAAATGCAAAGCTTGTTTGATATGAGTGATCTCGGCCTTTTAAGCTACTATCTTGGAGTCGAAGTGCAACAAAGAGATGGTGAAATCACACTTTGTCAAAGCGCCTATGCCACTAAGATTCTTGAAGTATCTAGTATGGGGGAATGCAATCCATGCTACACACCGATGGAGGTTCGACTAAAGTTGAGCAAAAAGGATGCCGGAGAGATCGTTGATGCAACAAAATATCGGAGAATTGTTGGTAGCTTGCGCTACTTGTGCAATACAAGACCCGATTTAGCTTTTTCAGTTGGTTTAGCGAGCCATTTTATGGAGACACCGAAGGCATCGCATTGGGCAGCAGTGAAAAAGATTTTGAGGTATGTTAAAGGGACTATTAATTAGGGTTTTCGTTATGGGAAGAATGATATGTTAGAGCCTGGTTTGAAAGGTTATAGCGACAGTGATCACGGTGGCGATGTAGAGGAGTACAAAAGTACCACGGGAATGGCATTCTTCCTTGGTAAAAATCTGGTTGGTTGGACATCTCAAAAGCAAAAGGTGGTTGCACTTTCTTCTTGTGACGCGGAGTATATTGCAGCTGCATCGGCAGCTTGTCAAGGTGTTTGGATGAGTCGTTTGTATGGTGATCTAACAAATCAGGAGCTAAAGACAGTGAAGCTACTCGTGGACAACAAGTCGGCAATTGATTTGAGTAGGAATCCGGTACATCATGAACGAAGTAAGCATATTCATATTCGTTATCATTTCATTCGTGAATGTATTGAAAATGGTTCGATGGAGGTTAGCCACATTGGGACACAAGAGCAACTAGCGGACATCCTAACCAAGGCACTAGGGCGTGTTAAATTTGCTGAAATACGACATAAACTTGGTGTGGTCGAAGTTGGTTCAAGCAACAAGTTTTAAGGGGGTGAAATGTTGAGACTAAAACTTGTTGGAGTCTCTTGTTCTTGAGTTTCATGATGGTTTCTCTTAGGAATATTCATTCCTGAGTAAATTGTTTTCTTAGTATTTGTTAGTTCCTATAAATAAGGGTTTAGTTAGTTTGTTGGGAGAATTTGTTAGCCAAGTTTAGTAATTTGTGCCAAACTCTTAGGCCATGATCAGTAGTTGGTTAGCCATGTTTAGCTTGTTTAGTTAGTGGTCTTTTTCATGTAATTGGCTTTAAATAGTGAATATGGAGGAACTGAAAAGCTGATAACTTCAGCACCAATTTTTTGCCTTGTGTTTTAACCAAATCATCTTCAAGTAATTTTCGGTTTCTACATATAATCCTCTTCCTCTTCTTTCCCTTGATATGGGTTTTGCCTGTTTCTACCAGCATTGCGAATTTATTCTTGAGTCAGCAACCTTCTCCTTCCTGCCGCCATGAATGGTGACAGGTTGGAATTCACACCCAGTTGGAGATTAGTACACAGTATCGCCACAAATTTTATGATAGCATCCCATATCAGCCTAGCAGATGCTTCATTCATGGTCAGAGTAAGCACCCTGTGTACGTAAATCTAAACAAACTTGTCGTAAATTGGATCTAGTTTGCCACCATGCCTTTGTATGGTTCACATAGTGCCAACATGACCTTTCCAAATAGCCAAGGTTCTCTCTCAAGTACCCAAGCCTTATCCGCCAAATTGGAAAACTGAAATAAAACTACATTGTCAAACAAGAACTTCCCATTCATAGAGTTTCTCATACCCCCATCATTTTTAGTTGTGGGTCATAGGGCGGGCAGCCCTCAGCTCAGTTGTAGCCAACTTGCTTGCTAAAGGCCGTTAAAGTTATGATCTCGTGCTCCCAAGCAACCAAACATATTCGTTGGAACAAATCAACAATCTCAGCGTACGGGATTCGCCGATTAGCCAAAACTTTGCCTACCAATGCCAGCCAAAATTGGGATTGATCAGAATTGAGTAGTGTAATCTGCGGGTGATTTTATTCATCAGTAAGCGACAGGTTTGCGTACATCTTTTCGAGTGCATCCAGATTCTCAATCCTCTAGGTTTGTGGTTGCGATAATCAGATCTAGGAGGGAATTTTATATTGAAAAAGACCACCGCCGATCTTCACTAAGAATCGGATTCTGGAGAAGAAGTCTTCAACATCGATCCGTGTTGTTATGGGAGTAGGATTTTGGAGAAGAAAATCTTGCACTGTAAGGAACAAGGAAAACGCTCTCTACACCCTAAGGTGGAGAGAGAAACTCATCAGTGTTGCAAGTAACTATAAATAAAACTACACTTAAATAATTTTATATTTAATTATGCAGTTATGTTTCGTGTCCTTATATGTGGAGCTTTTTCTTACACTACTACAAAAATAGCATTTGCCAACACATTTTTAAAGACCATTTTTATATTAGTGTGGTAATATAGGAATATTATGACATTGTGTTTATTACTAGAATTGAACTTTTACTATTTGTGTGATTATAGAATAGATATGGAAACAGTAAAAAATTTGTGTCCTAAAAAGGATATATTGGGACATCATGTAAAAGTAATAGCCCAACATTTTATAATTGTGTATGGATACTAATGTTATGAAGACAATAATTTATGTAGCGCGATTAAAAAAAAAAACTAACATAATATTGTTAAATTCAAGAAAAATAAAAATGTGGTATAAAACATTATTACTTTATCATAAATGCATATTTATTTCTTGAAAATTAGAGTGTTGTCATATTATATATTTGCAATACACATAGTTCATCATTCCATTAACTTCAAATTGCACAAATTTATAGGCTTATAGTCATAGCACGAAGGATTAAGTGAACAAGCAGAGGACACCACTACCAGCTAGCAGCCATATCATGACCAAAACTAGCAGCTTCATCCGGAAAGCATTGATTCTGCTCCAGCAAGTTGCCCCGCTCCAGCAATACATTAGAATAGTTTGTGAAACTCAACGACGCGTGCCTGTTTACTCTATCAGAAATGAGAACAATTCTTCCGAATGTTCATTCTAATAAAATCTTCTGAACGTCCTAAAACCAGATAACTGACGTATATGTGTGCAAATAAATTAATTCATGAACTAACTTTTGACAGACATCAAAAACCATACATATTTACTGAAAATTTGATTTCAAGAATGTCAATTTACAAGGCTCTATTGATTTCATTACATAATCAAGGGTATAAATTTAAAAGAGGTATAAATTTCAAGGGTAATAATGTGTGTTTGTATTTGTGACCCCAGGGTACATTATATAGTAGTACAAAATACATATACAAGCTAGAAAAGGAAATTGAATCTAATTACAATTCCAAGTAATATTTATATTCCTTAACAACCTCCCTCAAGTTGGAGCATGGAACCCTCCCTCAAGTTGGAGCATGGAGATCAGAAATGTCCAACTTGCCAAGTAATAAATGAAACTGGTTACATCTGAGAGGTTTGGTAAACAAGTCCGCAGGTTGATCTGTAGTGCGGATATGATGAGTAGCTATAGTACTAGACTGCACAAGATCCCGGACAAAATAACAATCAACTTCAATATGCTTTGTACGTTCATGGAACACTGGATTTGCTGCAATATTAAGAGCAGATTGACTGTCACAAAACAAACGCATAGGAGCAGTATGCGCAACCCCTAAGTCTCTCAGTTGCTACGTATGTCTAAGAAATTATGAGAAATTCTCTTTGTGTTTTGTGTTTCAGTCTGTTGTGTTTTGTGTTTTAGTCTGTTGTGTTTCGTGTATTGTTGTCTATTCTGTGTTCTTTCACTTCTTACACCATGCATGTGTGCGCATGTATTTATAGGAAACAAAT
Organism: Rubia yunnanensis; assembly: GCA_037428765.1. Classification (NCBI taxonomy): domain Eukaryota; kingdom Viridiplantae; phylum Streptophyta; class Magnoliopsida; order Gentianales; family Rubiaceae; genus Rubia; species Rubia yunnanensis. Next base: position 88,142,335 of record CM075068.1, read on the forward strand.
GTTGTGAAAAGATACTACACTTCATCGTTCTACATCAAACAATGTAGCTATCAGAAATATTACGAACAAATTCTAAAATGACACAATATTTCCTTCTTCTAGGACAATGCAGTAAGTTAGGCATGCTGCCAACACTTCATCCCATACACAATCCATAATTCATCCTCATCCTTTCAGTCAAAGAATTAGACACTACACCCCACCTCCGTCAGAATTATAAATAAATACGGAGGTATCTATAATGATGCATCTTTTCCCACAAGGATAAGACATGTTAGTCTAACCAACACAGTTTTAATACTTATCCCAAATATGTATGCTCGTAGATAGTTTTTACAAGTGTGCACTCCACACCACCAAACTTGTTTTCACATCCTGAGTTCACAACCTCGAATCCAATTATACTTAAATATCATTGTGTTCCATAAAACACCAACAATCCTTCCCCATTTAAGTATTATCCTTAATTTGGGAAATCTGACAACCAAACCATACAAGTGCATGATTGAAAATGTCTTGAAGATTGAATTTTCACCTTATTGAACTAAACATTCCAAATATTCGAGAATCAGGGTGTCTCAAGATTGAACTCTTCAACCCATTTGAACACTTGAAGATAGTCCACACACAAGTTCAAATATAACTAAAAAACTTAAACCGACACTATACAAGCCATGTGTCCCTATCTATTCATGAGTGCATACAAAGCCAATCCCGGGCTTATTGAAACGACTACACTTCACACATAATATAGATGAATCTCTTTTATCGTACACCTGCAAATGTACTTTGTCAAAGAATCCATTAAGAAGTTACAACTTCAACCTTTCTTTCATACAGGTCCAAACATATTACCTTCGGGATATGGAATCATATGTTTCAATCTCAAACAATAGGCCTTCTACATTGAATTTTACTCTAACGTCGTATCAGAGCAAAATTGTGTATCCCATTATCAAAGATTTAAATAGTGTTTAAATCCATCCCAATCATCGACTTGTTTATCAAGTCCCTAACTAGTCACTTCGTCAAGTGTTCCGCTAGATTGTGTTGATATCTTACAAAATAAAACTAAAATGACACATGAACTATTAATTCACGATTCACGCTATGCCTAGCGCCCAAGTGTTTAAATTTTCCAATAAACACTTCACTATAAGCAACCATCTACCGGCTTAGGCCACAATAGAATTTCATGTACCAAATTCCGTAACCATTCTGCCTCTTTACCACTAGTTTACATAAACATATCTTTCGTCATACAATCTCAGATTTTTTTGTTCCATGCATTTACATGAATCTTTAACATTCAAACATTAACCGTGCATGCATAAACAATATTTCTCTTTCATAGATGTTGTAAAAATACGGCATATCACCATGCACTTATTCCTCAAAATTCAAATTAAAACTTGTAGTTAATAGTACTTATCTCTTTTATGTCTCTTGATTCTTGTTCTCCACAAATATTGTCAATTGAGTTTATCAATTAAATTCGCATTCTTTGAATTAAGAGGATATTGATCACTCCTAATTCAAGTATGGTTTAAAAACCAAACTCTTCTAGGATTTCCTAGGATCACAGGTTTCACACACCTTTTATACTTCAACAGAATTAGATTTTCTTAAAATCATCATTCTATTACAAAAAAATAATAGTTCATTCCTGCAGAGTTGCACCAACTCGTGCTTTTATCGACATGATTCATAGAATCAAAACCCGTGTACTTTTCTTCAGGTTATACACCAATAACCAAAAACATGTTTACTATTTCAAAATTATCATAGTTTAATCACTCAATCTCTTATAATATTTTGACTAATCTCAACATCATACACACAAGTCTTGGCCTTTCCAATTTATCAATCCAACAAAATAAAATTTTAACATTCAATATAAATGTTAAAACTCCAAACCACTTTCCCAAAATGATATCATAATTAACGAAGGTGGAAAAATAAATTCTGACTTTCAGTGAAGCCAACACCATTTCATGTCAAGTATAAAACTAATCATATTATCTGGTTTTGAAAATCCATGGATTAGTGAACTTACTTTTTGCAATCATCCAATTTATTTAGATAAAACTAATGATTTGCAATCAGACAATTGATTTTATTACATTGGACTATATAAATCATCACATTTTCACTATAGTAATTGATTACTTCAATCAAAAAAATCTTCATAGCAACACTCTATATGCATGCAGTACTATACCAATATCAATCTTCACGCATTGTGTCAAAATTCATTGGATTAAATTCACATATTAAGACCAAGTACTCATCAATCCAGTGCCTATATATACTTAAATACATAGTTCATGCACATAAATAAAATTATTATTAATTTGTGTGCATATAAAAGCATATGTTTTCTCACACCAAAAAACCACCCATACCATGCAACATCTACCGGATTTTAGTACTTTAGTAATTAATTTCTTTGTGTGACAGTTGAAGGGATAATTCAGTTCTTTTCAATATGCATTGGTAAAAGTCATACACATGTATTTCATAATTATATGGCTTCATACTAATCAAAAGAAAAGTACTCGTACAACACAATATTTTTACAACCAAATATGAAATTAAATCTGTAACTTTTTGCTGCAACTATAATATTTCCATGCCGTGTCTTTAAAATATTATTATCATGTTATTATTTCATAAAAAATATTCTCATCCTTATTATTCAATTTTAAAAAAGGATAATTCATCCAAATTATCATTAAAACGGATTTAACATGTACGTATATATTTTCACAATGCAGACATACATCAATCATATATAAAGTTATAAGCATATATAAATTGATTCTAACCTTTGTAGGGATCAAACTGTATTTCACGTGGATCCAAAAGTCATGTTAAATGGATTAGACCCAAACCACACATAAGCTTCTTTGCATCACCGAATCCATCCATGCATGCGCATCTGCATATGTTGCACCGCATCTGCACATGGTGCACCATCACATACTTCATACACAATCTTTCATGGTTGAACCACCCAAATTATCATCCAATGCGTTCAAAAATTACTCTTAAAGATTGTTGGGGTAGATGCTGTAATATGCATTCCAATGGAATGTGAAATCACACTTGGATGATTGTGGTAAAATATTTTTGGAAATCGATATGAGTCGTATTGAACACGCTTTCCTTAAAGAGTAATTCGACCATATTACAGTCTTGGGTTACACGAATTCCCTTTGAGGATATAACAATCGAAAATTCCTCCTGTTCTAGGCTTGAATCAGAAGAATACTTTTGAGTGCCTGTATTTTTGGTTGCTACGTATGTCTGAGAAATTCTAAGAAATTCTATTTTTGTTTTGTGTTTCATTCTGTTGTATTTCATGTATTGTTGTGTTTCATGTACTGTTGTCTATTCTATGTTCTTCCATTTCTTACACCGAAAAGAGAACGCCGGGGTAATAGGGCAAGCAACCCAATCAGAATCATGGTAAGCAGTCAAATGTAACGCACTATGGGAAGAGAGAAATAAACCTTGACCAGGATGACTCTTTAACTAGTGCAACGCACGAACTGCAGCTTGCCAGTGAGGAACACAAGGAGACTTCATGAATTGAGCAAGTGTGTGAACCAAATAAATAAGCTCAATATGTGTGATAGTAAGGTATATCACGGCTCAGGATCATGGTAAAGTAGGCCCTTAACACTCGCCAAATCGTGTTGCTGCTCCAATAGAAAGTCAGTCGGTTTAGAGGCAGATAAACCTATATCAGATAAAATGTCCCAGACATATTTCAGTTGTGAAAGAAACATCCCCTCCGGTCTTCTAGCAATCTCTATGCCTAAGAAATAATTAAGTAAACCAAGATCTTTCATGTGGAAACAAGAATTAAAGTATTTCTTGAATTCAGAGATAAGCGCAGGAGAGCTACCAGCAATGACCAAATCATCCACATAAACCAGAACATGCTAAGAAACCAATCACAGGAAAAAACAAACAGAGAATAATCTGCTTTACTCTGAACAAATCCAAATGCCCGTAAAGCCTGTGCTAATTTGGCAAACCAATATCTAGGAGCCTGGCAGAGATCATAAAGAGATTTATGAAGGTAGCATACTTAACTAGGGGACACATCATAGCACGGCGGAGATCACATAAAAACCTCTTCATACAGATCACTATGCAAGAAAGCATTATGTACATCCATCTGATGCAGTTCCTAACAATGAATCACTGCAACAGATAAAAATAGGTGAACTGAACTTATCTTTGCAACCGGAGAAAATTTCTCAATATAGTCAATCCCTTCAACCTGGCGATTAATGAGAACCACTAGGCACCTTATGACGCTCAATGGTTCCATCTGACTAAAACTTCGTCCGGTAAACCAATTTTCAACCAATTGCCTTCTTATCCAGAGGTAGAGGAGCCATAGTCCAAGTCCGATTGCCCTCAAGTGCAGTGAGTTCTTCAATCATAGCATCTCGTCAATGAGCATGTTGTTATGCTTCAGAATAAGTAGTGAGATTTGCACTAGAAGTTACTGCACCCAAAAATGTAGATTGCATACTAGAAAATTGATCACAATTTACATAATCAGTAAGAGGATAGAGAACACCTGAGGAGAGTGACGGTGCATGAGAGATCATAGTAGTAGGGGGGTCTTCAGTAGTAAGAGCACAAACATAATCATCACATTCATAGTCTTCCAAATATGGAGGATGCGGCGAGGACAAACACTCTGTCTGATAGGAGGCAACTCACTGGCAGGAGGAGACGTCAAAACAACCGGTGAAACAGGTGGCGGAGCTGATAGAAGCATACGACAAGCAGAATTATCCTGGAATGTAAGAGGTATAGCACAAACACCCGATGACTCGCAAACGCTTGTAGTTTGGAGTGCGTCCATAAAGTAACTCAAATGGTGTGCATCCATTGAGTTTCTTTGTTGGTGTCTTGTTAATCAAAAATGCAGTAGTAAGAACACATTATCCCCAAAAATCAATAGGTAGATTAGCTTAAAAGTGTAAAGCACGAACCACATTTAACAAACAGCGATGCTTGAGCTCCACACATCCATTCTGCTGTGGTGAATAACCCATAAAAGTCTCAAAGATGATACCGGACTGAGAAAAATAAGATCGTATGGGTAGAAATTATGTACCATTATCAGCACGAACACGTCGAATGGTGCGCCCAAACTGGTCCTTGATCAAAGCACAAAACTCCACAAATCTAGAGGCTACATCTGACTTAGCTACTAATAACTAAACACAAATAGCTCAAGAATAATCATCAACAATACTTAAAAAATAAAATGCACCACTAGAAGATTGTGTTCTATACGGCCCCCAAACATCACAATGTATCAGTTCAAATAAAGAGCTAGCATTTAAATAGCTCAATTGAAAACTTTATCTAGTATGTTTTGCTCTATAACACACGGAGCAATGTATAGTAGTATTATTTGTGCTAAAATTATGAGTAGGAACAGAGGACAACACTGTAGATGATGGATGACCAAAGCGTTGATGCCATAAATCGGATGAAGAAACAAAAGCAACTGTCAGAATAGACTGCATGATATGAGAGCGAACGCGAGTATCCAACAAATGAAGCCAATTACCCCCCCCCCCCTTGCTGTTCACCCACGCCAATCACAGTCCTCGTACTAATTTTCTGTAAAATTCAATAATTTTTAGTAAACAAAGCTAGACATTTTAAGGCAAATAACAATATAAAGCATGATAATAAATGACATCGCAAAGAAGGTATGTAGAGAACGTGAGTAAGGGTGGCATCACCAAAGCAAATAGAACCATATTGTGTAGCAGACGACACAGATTCATCAGGCAGTGTAACATTCACAGAATTGGTAGTAGTAATAATATCAGTAAGAGAACCCTTGTCACCAGTCATATGATATGAAGCTCCCGAATCAAGAATCCAGAGTAAAGTAGACTTTCCTGACCCATGGTCAGATAACGAATTAAACTGATTAAATAAATGTATGGTCGTACTCCATTGGTCGTCAAACAGAGCAGGACCTAAATCAGATTGAGTAGGGATGCTAGAGGAGGCGGCCGCCGCATACCCTTGCAGCGACATCACTGCGTCGGTGGAAAATGCCAAAACACAAACGGCAACCAAAATAAATAAATTTTAAAAAATATGTCCCTGAAGAAAAGCAACCAAGCAGCAGATGGCCGCGCGTCACTATAACAACACATGGAAACACGCACTTTTGGAGGGTAGTGCCTCACGCGCACGTGGCTATACGTGCTTCTGGAAGGTAGCGCCTCACGCGCGCCTATGTCGTTCTAAGTGGGAGTTCCGACAAAGTTGCAGGTAAGCTGGACGGAGTAATACGCCAGAAATCGAAGCAAAGAGCTCGTCGTGTAGAAGAATCTGGTCATTGGCGGCGGAAACTGATGCTCGTCACCGGAAGTGCAAAATTGAGGCTCGGCAGTGGCGGTCGGAGATCTGAAGCGAGTATAGGTTGATACACGGAGGCGGTGGAATTTATATAGTATTTCAGTACACCGTGATTGACAACTCTATGCAGAGACGTTAACGACCATACTACACTATATTGCATTAGTATGTAAGTCTTTTTCCAGGATGACAGAATGATGAATGGCAGATACAGAATTTGTATAGTATGACAACATATAACATGACTATATAGCACCATGTCCTGTCATGATAAATATTTGCATGCAGCAGAAATTGTTTTAAAAGAAGATACGACAAAAGCAAAAGAAGAACATACGATTGAAAATTTGAAGGATGAAATTGCAAGCATCTGGAGGGGACATCATCTTGTTCTGCAGCTTGAAACGCAGCTCCTCAGCCTTAACATGCAGCTCCATTCCCGTTCTTTCCTCACTCCGGCGAAAGATTCTCCTCCATAAGTGTTTCTAGGCCCCAGTCCAGATCACAGGACAGATAAACATCCTTAACAAACCTGAACATCCCTGAAGCATGACCACAACCGAGACAGTTAAATTGCCTCTCACTCGTCCCAGAAGACAGCGATAATGAAGTATCTAAAAGTAGAAAAAAAAAAAGGTTACCAACAACTTTTCGTACAATAACCATCTTCAATTCAGTAGCATAAGTTGTAAATTCTGACTACGAGTAAGAAACACCTAGTGCACAGTGAACTTGACATAAAAAATAGGGGAAACAATTAGAAAACTCGGACAATTCAACAAACACCTTGCAATCTATATTCACATTCACCCCGAATCAATTTGGGCTAAGATAGAAAAGTCACACCATGTAAATAAAGGTAAATGAAGCAAATGGACCATTTGAAAAATTAAAAAAAGCGGTCTGGGGAAAATGGAGATCAACCATAAAACATTCACAAAATGAAACCGACAAATTGTTAGAATAGATTTTATTTATGTTTATCTTATTGACTAGCCTAGAGTTATTTTAGTCATAGTTTATCACATGCACTCTATTTATTCGATTCAGCGGAAACATTGCGGGAAATCACTCTTTCATGGAATCAGAACAAGTTCTGATAATAAACCCTGATTTTTTTTTCCGGCTACCTCCCCCTCCATCTTTTCCGGCAGACCAAATCACCTGATTCCAGCAAACTTTCGTCCAAATTCCATCCTAATTCTGGTGATCTCCGGCAGCAGTTTTCCATCCAATTATCCAGTGTCTTTCAGCATCTCTCCCATTTTCTAGCGGTTCTCATGACACACTCGGCGTCATCTCCACCAACAAGTCTACGGTGTCGCTAAATGTCATTCCGGCGTCCAATTCATCTTCCCCCGCAGCATTCAGCAATAAGTCGACGGCCAGCACCCAGAGTCTAATTCTTCTTCACCGGTAGTTCTCCTGCAGCTTTTTCTGTTTTCTCAAGCAGTGGCGGTCTCAATGCAAATCGGTGTTCCGGCAGAAGGAGCAAATTATTTCCAGTGACATCCAATAAATTGCCTGTTGCGTTCTTCCAAACGACAGGCTTTCATCTCCGTAGCCCTCAGCGCATCAAATCCACGTGCCCACAGCAGTCCCCCATGCGTGTCTACACGTACCTACAGTTGTCTTCCAGTGTGTCTCTACACGTGCCCACATGTGTTCAGTGCGTCTCCACACACGCGCCTACTGGTGTTCAGTGCGCGTCTTCACACCCGCTTAGCTCTTTTGCGCATATTTTGTTCCCATTTTGTCTCTTCTGCACAATGGCTTATTTTGGTGGCCCGTCGAAGCTTAAACACCATGGCTCTAAGTGGATTTTGGATTATGGCGCCACAAAACACATGGCATCGTTCCCCGTTGCAGTTGATGATGTGAGACCTTATAATGGTTCTGCCCACGTCTATGTTGGTAATAGTTCTCAACTCCCCATTACTCATGTTGGTGATTCCCGAATTTCTAAGTCTTTGTCTCTTTATGATGTGCTTATTGTGCATGATATCTGTAAAAAAATTCTTTTGATTAGCAAATAAACTCAGGATTTAAATGTTTTTTTCTGCTTTGATGATCGTTCATTTTTTAATTGGCATAAAATCACTAGGGAAACCCTGGGTCATGGTCATATTGAAAATAGGCTTTATGTTTTAGACCATGGTGCATCTGTTTTGTTATCTACTGTAGAATCAAATAAGTCACGTGCATCCTTTGAAATCTGGCATGATAGACTTTGCCATGTTCCACAATCGGTTATTTCTGGTTTGCGAGCTTTTGGATCTTTATATGTCTCATTAGTTTTGCCGAAACCTACCATTTGTGATGCGTGTGAAAAGGCTAAAGGGAAGCATTTATCTTTTTACACAAATGATAAATGTGTTGCTAGGGTACTTGATCTAGTTCATTGTGACTTATGGGGGGCCTTTCCTATTTTATCTGCTGATGGTTTCTCCTACTATGTTGTTTTCCTGATGATCATTCTCGACTCTCGTGGTTTTACCCACTGCACCACAAATATGATTTTAGGGATGTTTATTGCCAGTTTGAGGCTTTTGTGGAGAACCAGTTTGAGGCTTTTGTGGAGAACCAGTTCTCTTCCACCATTAAGGTGTTTCAGAGTGATAGGGGAGACTGAGTTTGTAAATGGTTGTTTACGCTCTCACTTTCAGACAAAGGGCATTCACCATCAGATTTCTTGCCCAGAACGGTCGGGTTGAGCGTAAGCACTGCCACATTGTTGAGGTGGGATTGTCTAGGTTGTATCACTCTCATGTTCCTCTTTCCCACTGGCCTGACGTCTTTGCTGCAGCCACTTATACCATAAATCGGTTTCCCACTCATGTTCTTAGCGGATGATCACCGTATGAAGTTATTAATGGTTGGGCTCCTATATACACCAATTTTCATGCCTTTGGTTGTCGGGTCTTTCCATTTGTTCACCCTTTTGCTGACCACAAGCTTTCCCCTCGCAGTATTTCGTGTGTGTTTATTGGCTATAACTCACAGTATAAAGGTTTCCGGTGTCTCGATCGTAATACTGGCGGAATCCATGTCACTCGACATGCTTATTTTGACGAGATGTGCATTCCATTTTCCCCATTCATTCTTTCGGTGACCGGTTCTCCACCTTCAGTGTTAGATGTTTAAGCATTTCTTGATCCTGATTCTGACTTGACACCTCCTTTGCCCAGAGTTTCTCCTGTGTTGACTCCATCTCCTTCGGTTCTTGCTCCATTTGTGCTGCAGAATTGTCTCCAGTTCATCAGCCAATGCCCCCTGCATCTCTGGTGGCCAGTCCGGCTTGCTAGTCTTTAGCCAGTTCAGCCACCCCTTCACCAGTTGCCTCAGAGGACTCCACTCCCCCGGATTCTCCTTCTCGACGTCGTACCCATTTGATGGCTACTAGGTCGGCTACTGGGGCCATACAGCTCAGAGATTATTCAGATATTGTTGCCCAAAGTCTTACTGCTGCCTTACTTGCTCAGTCTGAGCCCACGGATTATCGCACTGCCCTTCAAGATCTGGCTTGGGTTTCTGCCATAGATGACTAGATGGTAGCTATTCGTGTTCAGCGCACCTGGGATTTCATTCCTCACCCTTCGAATGCTAACATTTTTGGCTCCAAATGGGTTTATTAACTAAAATATCAACCAGATGGCACTATTGAGTGTCATAAGGCTAGACTTGTGGCGCAGGGTTTCTCATAGATTCCGAGTTCTGACTTTGACCACATTTTCAGTCATGTGGTCAAAGCCTTCTTGTTTGGACAGTTCTCGCCATTTCCATGATGCACTTCTGGCCGCTTCATCAGCTAGATGTCAAGAACGCTTTCTCAATGGCGTCCTTGATGCTCCAGTTTACATGAAGCAACTCGTTGATACAAGGACCATGTTTATCCAGATTATGTTTGTCGCTTGTGGAAGGCCATTTATAGACTTAAGCAAGCTTCTCGGACGTGGTTTCAGCACTTATTTGACTCAGCTTGGTTTTCAGTGCAGCTCGCCCGACACCTCTCTGTTTGTTCTTTTGCGAGGATCATCATTACTGTATCTCCTAGTATATATCAATGACATCATTCTTACAAGGAACAATTCAACTCTCTTCGGCAGTTTATTGATCAAACACATCGGGAGTTTGTGATTAATGACCTTGGCGCTCTTCACTACTTTCTTGGCCTGGAAGTTTCACCTACTTCATCAGGTTTACTTCTTGGTCAAACAAAGTATGCTCGGGACATCCGTGCAGGAACGTCTGATGTTGCACCAGACTCTACACCATTTGTGTCAGGTTCTCAGTTATACAGTTCAACCCGTCTACCATTTTGGAATCTGACTTTGTATCGTTCTCTAGTTTGGGTTCTTCAGTACCTGACCATCACTCATCCTGATTTGGCTTTTTCATTCAATACTGTTAGTCTGTATCTTCAGGGTCCTAAAGACAATAATTTTGTTACTGTTACTCGGATACTGTGATATGTTTAGGGTACTCTGCATTTAGGTATTACTTTTCGGTATGCTAGTTCTCCGGAGGTACTTGGGTACTCTGACACTGACTCGGCTCGCTGTTTGGAGACTCGCTGATCCACTTATGGATATGCTATTTTTCTTTGTGGAAACCTTATTTCCTGGAGTGCCAGGAAATAGCCCACAATTTCTCGTTCCAACACTGAGTCTGAGTATCGTGCCATTGCCAACACTGCCTCCGAATTTGTTTGGCTTACTCATTTGCTCCGAGATCTTCGAGTTCCCTTGTCTGGTATTCCAGTGATGTTATGCGACAATAACAATGCCATATTCTTGGCGCAGAATACAGTTGCTCACAAGCGGGCTAAGCATAACGACATCGACTATCACTTCGTTCGAGAGTTGGTTGCTTTCGGCAAGTTGCGAGTTGCTCATGTTCCTACCTCACTACAGATTGCAGAAATTTTCACCAACGGTCTCTCTCATCCGTTGTTTGAGTTCTTCAGATCCAAGTTTTACATCGGTGAGCATCCTCGCTTAAGGGGGGTGCTAGATTAAGTCAATGTGATAGAGTTATTTTAGTTATAGTTTATCTCTTGTACTCTATTTATTCGATTGAGTATATCATAATCCTTACGGGAAATCACTCTTTAAGAAACATTCACAAAATCGTGCATAAAAACATAAAGAAAAACAACATGAACCAATCACAATCAGCCATGAAACCTCAAGAAAAACATCAGACATGAAACATCAACCCTAAGCCATTTGCAATCAGCCATAATACGTCAAGAAAAACATCCCTGGACCATTCGTAATCAGATCACAAAATCAAACACGGAATCAACCCGGAACCATTTGAAATCATACATGAAACATGAGAACATTTGGGTCAGCTTGGAATGTGTAATCTTCAAGACATTCACATTGAAGAAAAGACTAGTGACTACAACTGCAATCAGAAATCCCAAAATACCACTACATAAAGCTCCAGTCCAGAACTAGGCCTGGTTTAGATATTCATATTGCATAAAGAAGCAAACTAGTGGGGACAGACACGTAAACGGAATGGAATAGCAAGAGAATCAGAGAGGAAAAACAAAACACACACAACATTACAAATAGTTCTGCTACAAACACATAGCACACACAAAGTCAACATAGCCAAGTAAAGAATAATTAATATCTCATGGGTAAAGTGGAAAGAACATCAAGAAAGCACGTTAACGCCTCTTTTAGGGTGTTGCTATACCTCGCCATGTATTTTAATATCTTCGCCCTAATACATATAAATACATGTATTAGTATTTTTTAAAAAAATTAAAAATTAAAAGAAGTAGTATAAATTTAGATTTCTCCCATTTTCTCTCCATTTCTCTCCTTCCTTCTCTCTTTTTCTCTCCTTCCTTCTCTCTTTTTCTCTCCTTCTTCTTTCTCTCCATTTCTCTCCCCCTTCCCTCTCTCCATTCCATCCGGCCAGGTGCTGGGCCTCCGCCGCCGCCCGCCGCCGCCGCCCGCCGCCGCCAGAAATCTGCCGAAAAATCGCCGGAAAACGTAAGTTTTGGAGGATTTTTTTTAGTTTTCGTGCGATTTTTTTTTGTTTTCGTGCGAGTGAGGGGTTTGGTTGTAAATATAAGAAAATAGGAGGCTTTACTCTTAAATTAATTTATTTCATAAGATAATAGGAGATTAAGATGTAGAATAATTTGGAAAAATCTAATATTAGAAATTTAATGAATTTTGGAATTAAAACGAAGAAATTGTGATTATTATAAATTATTTAAATTTGGAAATGATTACTATTTCCGTAATTTGGAAAGTATATGTGACATAATAGAATATAGTTTTATTTAAATAGACTTTATTAATCCGATGTAAACAATTGTCTAAATGATTATGATACGTTTTAACGATTGTTTCCTTGAATGTTAATAATAGTGTGATGTGGAAAAAAAATCAGATTATTTAGTAATGTAATTTCCAATTTGCAACTAAAAAAAATGTGTAGTTCGTTGTATTGGATTGTACGAGAATTAAATTTGCTGTTTGTTGTGCGGTTTTTTTATGTAGTTTCCATTATAGAATATGTAGTTTCCATTAGCAAATTGAAATTATGCACTGTTTGAAAATATTAGTTTACACGTTGAAATGTATGTTAATTTTTCTTATCATATCAGTTTAAATCAATTGTTGTTATACTAATTACATATCTTGTGTTGTAGATGAGCACTGCTGGTCAGCCTGACAGCCATGGTCGTTCGATACGACGAAGAGGTGTTAGTGCCTCGGTGAGACAGGCTAGAGGCCGCGTGGTGGAGGATGAACAGTCGTCTCCGCCGCAGGAGTGCGATGTAGGAGCGGAGCGGGCTTCTCCACTGAGCGTTCATGCATTCGATCCCATGCCGACATGGGACGGCCCGGAGCTTAACATCCTCGCGTCCGGTGGAATCCGTGACGATAGTGACTGGCGCTCGATGTACGACTTGCCGGCAGATGTCCCCCCGCTGGCCAACCTGGGACGAGTGTGCCATTGGATGCTGGGATCGAACGGTATGCTGCTGGACGAGCCAGGCACACCGTGAGGAATAGAGCTGGTCAATTCGCGCAATCTTCTGGTGGATCGTGCAATGCCGGTGAGACTGGCACCGGAAGGGCACCGAGGAATAGGAGGAAGCGACACGCCGATGAGACGTGGCTAGTGCGGGGACCGATGGCTGGTGGCCCGCAAGATGACCTCGTCATACCAAGCTTCGGAGGACACGTCATTGTTGACGTTTGGAATGGTATCGAGCGAGGTGTGCTGAGATGCCATGCTCGGTCGCCGCTATGCAAGCAGCTAGTCGCCACGCTCCCTGACCTCAGCGATGTTGCACAGGCCCGGATACGTGCGACCGGGTTGGCCCACCTTCCTGCGATTATGTTCCAGTTCCTTGACATGGCACTGATATCCGCTTTTGTCGAGAGGTGGCAGCCAGACACGAACACGTTTCACATGCCTTTTGGGGAGATGACCATCTTGATGCACGACGTAGAGATGATTCTTGGCATTCCCATCGTTGGTGGCGCTGTTACGAGTACCATTTCGGTGGAGACTATTCAGGAAGCATGCGCTGAACTGTTTACGAAAGACGTGGTGTCCTTTGTCGCGGAAGACTGGAACGGGGGTAACATAGATGGCCAATCATTGATGGCGAGGTGTGTAGCGGCGGGTCAGAGCGATAACTTCCAATTTATGTGCTACATGCTGACCCTGTTTTCATCCACGCTTTTTGTGGATAAAACTGGGAATAAGGTTAGAGCCAACCTTCTACCCCTATTTGATTCGCAGTTATCGTGGGGCTCGGCGACGTTGGCCAGTTTGTATCTGCAGTTGGGAATTGCGTCCCGGTCCAAGGCGCGCAGCCTATGCGGATGTTGCACGCTGCTTCAAGCATGGATATACGAGTACTTTCCGATGTTTCGGCCGAGACCGAGTACATTGCCAGCTCTTCCGGGCCACGCCAATCGGTGGCACACAGGGGATAAAACGGGGAGGGATACGGGGAGGCTCGGTGCCATCAGGCGACAGTTGGATGCCTTACAGCCCGACCAGGTATGAATTCCATGCTTTTACTCTTATTCTGACAGTAGTAGGTAGATCAGATTCCATAGGAACGTAACATTTCTGTGAAACACGCGCAGGTGGATTGGTTGCCATATGGACTGGACGTGGTTAGGGATGCGAGGGGGAGGACTCACTGCTGCGGCGTGATTCGATACCTCGACGCAATGGAGGCGTACATGCCAGATCGCGTTGTGCGCCAGTTCGGTCTCGTACAGGGTATACCGCAGGGGCTTGCGATTGCGCCAGAGGCTTGTTCCCGCCCGGCTGATCCAGCCAGCTATTCAGTGACCTACCCAGGGAGGCTGCAGTTGAACCTATGGCAGATGGCACACGCTTGGCACGACGGTCAGCTTGCGGAGTTCCCGATTGCCACGAGTCCATCAGAGTGTGCCATGGATTACGAGGAGTGGTACGCGGCTCATTCGCACCCATTGATCGCAAATCCTGAACATGCTGCCACGAGTGGACCGGATAGGACACATCATCAGTTATCGGTAAGTTTTCTCGGACTGTTTGCTTTGAGTAATTATATTGCATTTTACTGTCTCGTTATTGTAAAATGTGTTTCCTGTGCATCAGATGCTGAGTGACGTGATGAGCGCCCTGGATCCGTTTGACTCGGCGACCGTTGCTGGATTCGCCAACCCGTGCGTCAAGGAGTCGTTGACCACTTTGGTCAGTCTTCGCGATGAGTATCGCAGGCTCGGTTATGGACCCATTCCTTAGTCGACTGTTTGCTTACGTATTTGCCCACAGTATGCTCATAGTTTGTTCACTTATGTAATCGGCAACTGTTTGTGCATATCAAATTTATAAGTCATCACTTTTTGTAACGGTAACGCTTTCAAAATAATTGTGACCTATAAATGTAACGGTTGCGTACATGCCGAAATGTTTAGGCGGGTAACAACAGTTAATTACTCTCAGAGTATGCTCTTGTCCAAGCCCTTATCCTCCTACGAAAGGGTAACTCCCAACCTACAACATCAGACTTCCTCAACGTGGTCCACAGATTAACCACGGGAGGCATGGGACAGTTTTCCTTCACGTGTATCCGGACGAAATGGCTTGCACTGCGAACGTATACAATGTGTAGCTCCTTCCTTGTTCCATCCTCGCCCCCACCTGCCCTCAGTGGGAGGACTGTACAGCAATAGTCTGCCGACCCATTCTCTAAAATGTAATATAAAACTATAGCCGTGTTGTAGTAGGTGGCGACAGGAAACATGTCTGCAATGACCGTAAACCAATGCTCTGGACCACATGGACCTCTGGTGTGGTGTATACGGGCTCTGGCTAATTGAACGTTATCTTTCAAACCGTATATGGGAACATAGTCAGGCCAATGTGCCGAAATCTCGTTAAATACTGCCCGACGTGCTGCAGACCATTCACCTTCACCGTCTACGTGGAACGCATCAGCAACGCATCTGAAGCCACAGTTTCCATCACTCTCGACATCGTTCCAGCCTTCGATGTAACGTCGGACAATGTGGGGGACACTTTTGAGGAACGGGAATGTCGCTGGAGGAGAAAACATTAAGATTAATATCTTGTTTAGGCGGCCTTCATTAGGAAGAATGGTGCTTGTACTTACCGTGCCGGCGACCGCTCCCTGAAGCACGCCCCGGGAACCTTGAACTACGCCCGTATCGCCTGTTCACGTGCTCGTGGTAGCTCGGTGAACGTCGGGTTGATCTTGATCGGGGGACCTGCTCGCTTGGTCT
Source organism: Rubia yunnanensis (assembly GCA_037428765.1). NCBI lineage: Eukaryota > Viridiplantae > Streptophyta > Magnoliopsida > Gentianales > Rubiaceae > Rubia > Rubia yunnanensis. The sequence goes on from CM075068.1 coordinate 88,158,543, forward strand.
CCCACGTGCACTAGTACAATTGTCCGGCTCGCCAATGCCGCTGTTCTCCGGACGCAACTGCTCATCTATGTAGGTTGAAACTCGTCGGCGGACCGAAGGGTCGCTGCGTGCCAGCTCCTCCAACTGAGTGTTGAACCGCGACTGATCCTGTTCGGCCCTCGAAATGTTTTCCATGCTCCGCACGTGATCACCCAATGCCAGGCTCTTAAACAGCGGATGAATGTCGTCCAAGTACAAGGAGATTCCTTCAGCAACTGCCCCCGCCATGACGCATGCACACGGTATTCCATGTGTCGAGCGCAGCACACAGCCACAGTAAGCATATACCTGTGCTCCGAGTGCATCAATCCTCCCGGACTCGACCGTCAATTTATCCAGACAGTATTTGGACACATTGTTGATCAAGTTGCTGAAAAGAGCCCTACGGTGCAATCTTCCAATGCACGTTCTTGATTTCTCCAGGCCGGTCTTGATCATAGTAATTTGCTGGGCTATCTGCAGGTCGACACGCCTCCATACCGTATCCAGTGAACCAGTTGATGTTTGTAACCACCCTTTCAATGACGAGTGTGCACTTTCGACCCTGTATGTAGTTGTGTTCCCGAAATGCAGCAATCTGTTCTTCCATGCCCTCACAAATTTCTCCTTATGGGGGGTGAGCCACGTCGTCTCAGCGTAACTAATAACAGCCTCGCTCCAAGACCATCCAACCCTCATATCTAACAAGGCGGCTTCGTACTCTAAAACGGTGGACGCATTGCAAACCCGGAACCATGCACCATTCTTGAAGGCTGCCCCGTTCCTCTTATTCCCTGTCAGCACGGTAACACGTGCCTCCACATCCTTGTTAATATGCCAGGTGCAGAGCAAATGATTCGATTCTGGGAACACAGTCCAAAGCGGCCTAATCAGTCCCATCTCCCGATCGGTGACCACAACCTCAGGGAACGGTCCATCCACAAGCAAGTTCTTGAGCGCGTTCAGCACCCACTCATAGGTATCTGCCGTTTCGTCAACGACAATTGCGTAGGCAATCAGGAAGTTTGTGTTGCAAGGGGACATCCCAACCATCTCAATGAATGGCATGCCGTAGCGATTAGTCTTGTACGTTGAGTCGATGGCCACAACCCACGGAAACGTGCGAAATGCCACAACAGCATCGGGATGAGCCATGAATAAAGGAGTCAAAGTACCATCAAGTGCTGAGCGATGACTAGTGACATAACATTTCGAGGTGGCCAGATGCAAACAATTCTCCGCTGTGTTGCGCCCGCCTCGCCTTTCTCTTACATATGTCGATCTCTCATTGTACACCTGCATAATGGTCTGATGTAGGTCTGGAAACGAATTACTGAGGCTGGCATTGATATGCCTTGGGGCTGTTTCTGAATCTGTCAAATCTCTGATCATTTGTTTCGCGTCCGCATGGAGCTTGCAGCTCTGTCTATGACCCTCGGGGTACACTGAGAAAGAGTGGTTGTGCATCCCTCGTCTAGGATCCTTGCACGGCAATACATTCCAACCATCCCCCGTGCTTCTCTGTTTCAAGACAATCGTGAATGGGCAGTCACAACTTCTGGTCGAGGTGTTACTCCGTCGGACTACATCAGAATCGCTCGTATCTACAACCTTATCCTTTCGGCCCCGATTGCAAACGCAATATAACCTCAGGGGACCATTCCTATTCTATTTGTAGGACCCCGTGACAAGTTCAAATCCCACCTGCAGAGCAATCTGTTGCAGTTAGGAATAAGCCTCGGCAACACTTGGAAACACATCTGAGGTGGCAAATGGAGAGTCTGCATTCCGCCCTGCAGCAGCTTCACATGACTGATTGTCATCCTTAAACAGCAATAAACATCAAGTAATTAGACTTCCTCAACTGCTATACCAACGACAATGATGTCGTCAATTAACGTTTACATATGAACGAATAAAGATAAAATTACAGTCAAAACGTTAAAACATATACTTAAAGAAGAGAACATAAAGATAAAATTATATTACATGAAATAACATTACAATTATAAAATTCCCGTACACAAATTAACTCACTAAACTAAAATTACATTAATCCATTTCAAACTGTCCTCCTAATGGACTTAAGGGTGCACTCCGCCATTTCTCATTAACAGCTAAAACATACATGTAATGGATAAAAAATGTGACAATTACATTTGATGAAATAACATTGTGGCTAGAATTAATATTACATTCTTACATTTCAACAAATTAAAATAACAAAATAACGTAATAAAACGTAACTTAACGGTACAATAATTAACAAAATAACAAAATTAACAAAACAACAAAATTAACGTTACAATAATTAATAGGACATAAATTATTGTAGATAAATTAACAACAGCATTACGTAACAAAATTAACAACAAAATTAACGTTACTGCTATTAATAGGAGATAAATTCATAGGAGATAAATGTGCAATAATTTTTCCGTAACAATTAATAAATTGAAACACAAAGACGAGCATAAATTTCTACTTCAAAAATTATTAAATTTAACTACTACTTATGGACAGAAAACTAATTAGTAAAATTACCTCCGAAGACATGGAATTTCTAACACCCTTGTTTGGAGTAAAAATTTGCCGCGCAAAAATTTGGAGAGCAAAAATTTCGAGTTCCTCAAATTAACAGTAGAATTCGAGGAATGACATTTCGAGTTCCTCAGAATCAGAATTTATAGCAGTATTTGGGGAGAGGCAGCCAGGCACGGCTCGCGCCCAGTCCACGGCGAGCGGAGGCACGTCCGGCTCGCGCCCGTGGCATGGCGAGCGGACTCCGTCCAGCTCGCACCCAAGGCACGGCGAGCGGAGGCCCGTTCCGCTCGCGCCCAGGGCACGGCGAGCGGCGCCGGTCCGGCTCGCGCCCCAGGCACGGCGAGCGGCGCCCGTCCTGCTCGCGCCCAAGGCACGGCGAGCGGCGCCCGTCCAGCTCACGGCGAAGCCACGACGAGCGGCGCCCGTCCGTTCGTGCCAAGGTGACGGCGAGCGGAGGCAGCTCCGGCTCGCGCCCGGTCCGCTGCAAACGGCCCGACGGTCCGGCGGCGGCGCCCGGCGGCCCGGATTTATTTTTAAATTTAATTTAATTTATTTAAATTTAATCTAATCTAAATTTAATTTAATTGTTGAAATTAAATTAAAAATACATACTGTATACGTATTAGGGCGAGGATAGTAAAATACAGGGCGAGGTATAGTGATTCACTTTTTTTAAGCAGATCAATACATACTTTTAAGTGGTTGTAACAGATACAAACTCTACCTCCCTTCCCTTTAGCTTCTCTTCCTCCGTCACCGCAGCCCACATCAAACCCGACATCTTTATTGAATATCTTCTTTGATTCTCTGTGTAAATAAGATAAGGAAGGTAAATAATGATGGAAAGTGTTAATTGTATTCATCGATTGAGTACAATATATATATATATATATATAACTTCAAATTTTACTTCTCTGACTAGAGCCCATAATCCACTTCCCAACACAAAATCCATTCCTACGAGCTCAAAACCTTCTCCAGCCTATTTTGATAAACCCAATCCAGAACATATATTAGTTACCCATTTTGAAACCGAGCCAGAAATTCCACAATTGAAAACCTTTGTATCCAATATATTCCTGCCAACATCTCCCTGGTTGGCTGATGATATCCACAAAACTCAACAGTTTTACGAATTAATTTTGGTAGACACCCAGTCTATTGAAATCCAATATATTCACAACCAACAGGACCCCAATAGAATAGAATATTCAAAAATGTACATCAAACAAATATTAGGTCCTAGCCAAATTCCCAGTATTCATTCTCTAAATTCCTTTTCAGTTGATTATTTCCCTTCTGGATTTAATTATACTGATTATATTCAAGCCTGGTATAGAACTTTCTTTATCAGGTCATTTGACCATTCATGGTTTATTAATTTCCACCAGGCATTTAATAAACACATTCCACTTTGGTTCATTGACTGGTGGTGCAAATTTGGACCATCACAAGACATCCTTCCCCAGCCAATTTTGGAAGGATTTCAAACATTCCAAACCCTTAGCCAGCAGACACTTAGCCAATTCAAACCTTACGAAAAAGACATATTATTCCATGCTATTTTCAGAGTTCCTTGGATATTTGCTTGTTGCTTTCAAATCAAATCAGTCCATCCTACCAGACCCTTTTCTTTGGTTCGTCAATACAGAGTCAAATGGTGGGGTAATTTTAAACCAGAATTTTGCTCCCCCAAGGCAGTCACTCATTATTTCCAGACAGGAGAAAAATTAAAATTTTCATTCAAACCAATTATTCAACAAACACTTCCTTCACCTATTCCCATGTACCCTCAGATCCCTTGCCCAACACCAATTCGGCAAGTCAGTACTTTACAACAAATTCCATCAATGATGAATCCACAAGTTGAACAGGACGAAGACCTCCAGAAAATTCTTGAATTCTATAAACAATTGGTCAGTAAAAAACAAGCCATCAAGAATGAGGCAGATTCTCAAATGGATGATTTTCTCCAAGACAGTCAAGATCCCTTTGAAATGTAAGGGAGGTAAGCAATGACGTATTCCACATCCAATCTGCCAAGAGAAAGCAGCCAGTGGTGGATCCCAGCTTCCACCAGATTCCAATCAAGACAGAAGATAGTGGTGGGCTCCACGTCCCACTAACTCAACTAGCCAACAGACAGAGGCCAGTGGTGAATCCCAGCTTCCACCAAATTCAACTCAATCAGACAGAGGATAATGGTGGGTACCACTTTCCCACTACTTCAATCTGCCAAGAGATAATGGAGGGCCTCATTTTCCACTCAACACAAAATTGAAAGAACGCATAAATTTATAAATTATAGAAAAAATAAATATAACTATAAAAGAGATAATTCTAATTATGAAAAACCATATCACAAGAAAGATTATGAAAAACCTAGAAAAAGAAAATTTAATAAAAAAACAAAATAAATTTCAAAATATTCAATGCTATAAATGCAAAAAATTTGGCCACACTGCAAATTATTGCAAAACAGAAAAGAAAATAAATGCATTAGAAGACACGGAATTAAGAAATAAACTATTAGCTATATTAATTGATAATTCAGAAACTGAGCATTCAAATTATGAGTCAGAATCCGAATCTTCTAGTAGTTCCGAAGATATATGTCAGTGTAGAATTCCAACCATTAATATGTTAAATAGTACAAATAATAAAAAGAAAGAATTATTAGAAATAATTGATAAGATAGGAAATTCTGAAGATAAAACAGAATATATACAAAGATTAAAAAATTTAGTATTAGAAGAAAATAAACCAAAAATAACAGAGGCTTTTAGTTTAAGTAAAACAATTAAAAAAAATTCGGAATTAGAAAAGAAAAAATCCATAGTCAGTCCAACTGATACTCAAGACTTGAGAAAAGAAATTAATCTGTTAAAAATAGAAATTAATCATATCAAAATGGAATTACATAATTTAAAGGAAAAAAGATTTAGAATTAGAATTACAAATAACATCATTAGAAAAACCCAGTAATTCTATTATTCCTATTTCAAGTGAACCCCCAACTCATCAGCAATTCTTTAATGTTATCAATAGAATTAATATGGAAAAATGGTATTCCTTAATAACAATAGGAGTTCAAGATTTTAGCACAACCATAGTGGCATTAATTGATAGTAGAGCAGATCAATCATGCATAAGGTCAGGAATAATTCCAAGTAAATATTTAGAAAAAACTAATGAACAATTATCAGCAGCAAATGGTACTCCATTGATTATTAAAAAGAAATTATCTAATGGATTTATAAGTAATAATGACTATTGCATTAAACACTCATTTTTAATATTAGAAAATGTATCTTATGATGCAGTATTAGGAAACTCATTCTTACATCAAATAACTCCTTTTAAAAAGACTCAAGAGGGAATTAGTACAAGGATATTAGGAAAAAAGTTATTATTTTCTTTCATAAGTCCTCCTAGTCAAATAGAATTACATCTATTACAAACTAATTCTATACATAAAAGAATATGTATTTTAAGCAGAAAACAAAAAGATATTCTATACATTTGAAGAGTACAAGTCTGTAACTAGATCCCACAATGATAGAGATTCAGTTGACTAATTCTGTTGATTCTACGTAACTTCACAATCAGAATAATAACTGTCTAGACTAAGTCTTACAGTAACTAAATCAACAGTAAATATATACGGTTAACACCCCCCACAAGCTTATGGCCGAGGACGGACATGAAGCTTGGAACGTAAGGTAGAGAAATGATGATTCCCGGTGGCCTTGGTGAAGATATCTGCAGGTTGATCAATAGACCGGACGTGGCGAACAATAAGATCGCCAGATGCAACCTGTTCCCGTACAAAGTGATAGTCAATCTTGATGTGTTTGGACCGTTGATGGAAACCGGATTGGCCGAGAGAAAAGTAGCACTCAAATTGTCACAGAGGAGAATGGGAGGACACTGAGCTGGGACATGAATTTCCTAAAGAAGCTGCTAAAGCTAGATAAGTTCAGCAGAGGCAAAAGCAATGGCTCTATACTCCACTTCAGTGCTGGAACAGGCAACAACTTTCTGTTTGCGAGATGACCAGCTGATAAGATTACCACCAAAGTAGATGGAAAAGCCATGCTGCGAACGACAATCATCGGGATTGGACGCCCAACCTGCATCAGAAAAGGCTACTAGTTGAGAGTTATAGGCCTTCTGCAGAACTAGGCCAGAAGAGATGGAGGCTTTGAGATACCAAAGAATACGTTTGACAATACACCAGTGGTCCTCCGTAGGGGAATGCATGAATTGGCATACTCGGTTAACAGCATATGAGATTTCTGGCCGAGAAATGGTAGCATACTATAGAACACCAACAATGCTGCGATAAAGGGACGGATCAGAGAGAACTTTTCCAGTCGCAACTAAACAAGATCATGGTTTAGCAGGAGAGCAGATAGGATGGGCACCCAACATGTCACTCCGCTCCAAGATGTCACATATGAACTTTTGCTAAAAGAGTTGAAGTGTGGAACCTTGGCGAGACACTTCAATGCCCAGAAAATAGTGAAGGGGGCCAAGATCTTTCAGCACAAAGTCACGGTGTAGGAGATTGACAAACTCATCAATGAAGGCAGTTGGGATACAGTGATGACAAGATCATCGACATAGACAAGAACGTAAACTGCGTGAGAGCCGGAGGTCTTGACAAAGAGGGACGGATCAGAGACACATGCCCGAAATCCATGATGAACAAGGGAGTCAGTCAGCTTGCGGAACCACACCTCGGGTGCCTGTTTCAAACTATAGAGATCCTTCCAAAGTCTGCAGACATGAGAGGGCCTGTCCTAAGCAACAAAACCCTGCGGCTGATCCATGAAGACTGTTTTAGATAGGTCACCGTGAAGAAAGGAATTGTTGACATCAACTTTCTGAAGAGGCCAACCAGCAGAAACAACCAAGTTCATCACTAGGTGGATAGTAGTCGATTTGACCACTGGACTGAATGTGTCAAAGTAGTCAATGCCCGCTTCCTGATGAAAACCCTGGGCTACAAGGCGGCCTTTGTAGTGCTCAATGGAGCCATCTAAGTTCATGTTGACCCCGTAGACCCACTTACAACCAACAACATTAGCATTCAAGGACGAGGGACTAGGTCTCATGTCCTATTAGACATTAAAACATCATATTCGGCTTGCATAACATGCTTCCAATTTGGGTCTTTTGAGGCTTGGTGATAAAATTTGGGTTGAATGGTAGTGGTGAGGGCAATGGGAAGAGGATATTTGGTAGATAAGTAAGCTTTAGGTTTTAGGGAGTGAGTGGTGGAGCGAGTGGTCATGGGATGTGTGGACTACTCAGATGGACGAAACCATGTAGGAGCATTAGGGTAAAGCGATGGATCTTCCGGAGGTGGACAGGTAAGGGATGAGGATGAGTCAAGTTCAGAGGATGGCAATGGTGGGGAGGGAAGTGGTGGTGGAGAAGGTGGAGATGGCGGTATACAGGGGGCGACCGGTAGGTGCACAATAGGTGCAATGTCAGTGGCCTGACTGAGAGATGTGAGTGGAACCAGGCTGGAAGAGAGTGTGGAGGAGGGAGGGCTGATCGAGGACATGTCTAGATAGGGAAAAAAGTCTCATCAAAGACAACAAAGCGGGAGATGTACATGTAAGAAGTGGGTAAGTGAAGACATATGTATCCCTTGTTCTTGGAACTATAGCCAAGAAAGATGCACGGAATAGAATGATATTCAAGTTTTTTGGCGGTGTATGGGCGAAGGAAAGGGTAGTATAAGCACCCAAATGAGCGAAGAAGTTTGTAGTTCGGAATCTTGTGTTAGAGACATTAGTATGGGGATTTATGGGAAAGGGTGTGTGTGATGGTGCGGTTGATGAGATAGACAGCGGTATGAAAGGCTTGCTCCCAAAATTTAGTAGGAAGTCGGGAATGAGCAAGAAGAGCTAGACCTTTGTCGACTATCATGCGATTGCGGCGTTTAGCGGAACCATTTTTCTCAGGGGTATGAGGGCAACAGACTTGGTGGCAAATTCCATGAAAGGCAAGGAGTGTAGAGACGTTCCGGTATTCACCGCCCCAGTCGGACTGAAAAGCTTTGACATTGGTTGAGAACTAGGTTTGGACGAGTTTGAGAAAGAGTCCAACAATGGAGTATACTTGGGATTTGGCAGATAGAAAATATAGCCAGGTGTATTTGGTATAGTCATCAATAAAACTAACATAATATCGACAACCAGAGGTAGATAAATCAAAGGATGGGCCCTACACATAGAGTGAATTAAATCAAAAAGCTTTAATGAAGACTAGTTCGAATAGACAGAGGTAAACGGTGACTTTTGCCAAGCTGGCATGAGCCACAAATCGAGTCCAATTTATTACAAGAAATAGGAAGACTATAACTGGAAACAAGAAGACGAAGGATGGATTCATGCGGGTAGGCCAAACGGTGATGCCAACATTGAAGCGAGGTGCGCTCCGTGAGAAATGCGGCAGGAAGGTGGTGGCTGCGACAGAGTGGGGGAGTGCGGAAGGCGATATAGGTCATTTTCAACGGTTCCCCTTAGCAGTATCTGGCCCTACAAGGTCTTAACAACACAATGGTCTAAGTGAAGTTCAACAAAAACATTATTGTCACGAGTTAATTTCGAAACACTAAGTAAAGATTTTGTGATCTTTGGAACATAAAGAATATCATTCAGTTTTAAAGGTTGAGCAGCATGCTGAGCAGTAAGAATAGATTTGCCATAATGAGTAATAGGAAGAGATGTACTATCCCCAACGGTGAGTTGATCATTACCATTGTAGTGGTTCTGAAGAGTGAGGTAGCCCAAATCAGCTGCCACATGATGACTAGCACCAGAGTTAATGTACCAAGAATCACCAATATCAAAAGGACTAGAAGTTGTTGCAACAAACGCTGATTTCCTACCATGGATGCCTCGGAACTGAGCCATAGCTTGAGGATTGGTGGCAGGGAACAACTTGAGGTTGAACCTATGAAAACAATTCTTACCATTATGCCCAGGTTTGAGACAATTTTGGCAGGATGGGCGCAGATCTGAGGAAGGCCGTTCACGGCCAGCGGCAGCAACGTTGACCGACGACATCGCCGGAGTTTTCCAGTGGCCAAAAGTTCTGTGAGCAGCGTTTGCCGCTGGCACCTGGAAGGCGGAGGTCTCCTCCTCCTGACGCGCTTCCTCCTGAAGCAAAATGCCAAGAAGCTCATCGGATGTGAGCGGATCGTGAAGAATTGATATCGCCGATTGGAGGGCAGAGTACTGGGCACCTAAGCCATAGAGTAAGCAACTGACAAATTCTTCATCGGGGACAACACAGAGACAATCAAACAAGGAATTGACGATGGCTCTCTTTTTGTCGAAGTATTCCATCACAGACATAGAACCTTTCGGTAGCAATTGGAGCTGCTGTCGGAGGTGCATCTGGCATGCTCCGGTGTGGGCCTAAAAAGTCCGGCCGAGAATAGCCCATGCCTCGGCGGTGGAGGGGGCGCAGGCAACGATGCCGAGCATCGGCTTCGTCAGCGTGGACCTGATCCAGAGGAGAACCAGACGGTCCTTCCTCAGCCACGCAGCCAGCGCAGGATTGGGCTCCACTCGTCCTGGAGTTCCGGTGAAGGATTGTCCGGAGTCGTAGGCAGAGCGGCAGGAATGGTGATCGTGGCTGGCAATGGCGTGATATCAATGAGGAAGGAATCAAGTCCAAAAGCTTCAAGGGCTGATCTGATAGTACTTCTCCATAAGGAATAGTTTGACCGGTCAAGTCTCACAGTTAAATTGGGAAAATTAAAGTTGAGATTTGATGAAGAATCAGAATTAGCAATCACAAGAGTATTGGTAGAAGCCATAGGATTGAATTTAGGCTGATACCATGTAAATAAAATTAGGAAGGTAAATAATGGTGGAAACTGTTAATTGTATTCATCAATTGAGTACAATATATATAGAGAGTACAAGTCTGTAACTAGATCCCACAGTGATAGGGATTCTGTTGACTAATTCTGCTGATTCTACATAACTCTACAATCAGAATAATAACTGTCTAGACTAAGTCTTACATTAACTAAATCAACAATAAATATATACGGTTAACCCTGTACACTAGGTTAGAGGATAGTGATTTCTCTTAAATGGGGGATTTGGGTGCTTTTATCTCACCTCTCCTTTTTTTTCATTTTCAACCTACTACTTCACTTTTAATAAGGAGAAGATTGATGAAATTATAATCTAGAAAGATGGATGTGATTTGCTGAAATTTTAAAAAATTTTAGTTTTCGAGCTGATTTATTTTTGTTCGCGCGATATTTCTTCATCTGCGTAATTTCGCACAACACCCCCTTCCTCCTTTTTCTTCTTTCTTCTTTTCGGAATTCACAATTTCCATTTCTTCTCTCTTTTTATTATTTAAAAATGAGTTTGTCTCTTGAAAGACGGTATTTTCATAAGTCATGGAAAAATTAAGGTTTAAATGAAAAATTAGAATAAAAAAAGATAAAATATTCGAGTTGCATTAATCGGATCATAAGGATATAACTACTTCACGGTGCATAATAAATTTTTAATATTGCAGCAAAGCCCTTTATCTTTCGATAATTCTAATTGAACTAGGTCTTTTCATATGCCCTATGGAAAGACGATCTTTCTCAAAAAATTTCATATATATACATATATATATATATATATATATATATATATATAGAGGTTTGATAGTCTCTTTTAACTTACTTCGGTTTTAAATTCTAAAAATTACTTTGCTATTTTTATTTTCTTAAACAAACGTGAGAGCATCTACAAGCAAACCGTTCAAATGTTAGACTAATTATAAAAAATCTCGATGTTATAACTTTTAAGGTGAAATTATAACTACTTATATTTGAGATATATTTTTATTTTATTTTTAGAATTATAAAAATTGCATTACAAAAAAGGAAATAAACATTAAATCAGTTCATTAGTTATATTAATTAAAAATATATAGTTTAACGGGTAAACTGGGTGAAACAAGATTTTGTGAAGAAACTCTTATTTTAGTTTATTAAAATATTGAAAATTTCTGAAAGAAACCCTAGAGAAAATATAAGCATAATTTATAGTATTATTTTTTAAATTAATAATACTTCCTAATAATTAGGCTAATTGTGTAATTATAACTACTTTTCATAAATATATAAGATTGATTAATCTATTAATTATAATATATTAAAAATCCGTCTCTTGAAAAATGGTCTTTCCATAAGTTATGGAAAGACTAAGATTTAAACTGAAAATTAGAAGAAACCAAGATAAAATTTTTGAATTGTATTAATCGGGTGATAAACTTATAACTACTGCACGTTGGATAATAAAGTTTAATATTGCAACTAAAACAGTTTATCTTTCTACAATTCTAATTCAACCGATCCTCTTCCTTATGTCAAGGGAGAGATATTTTTTCCTAAAACTTTGTGATATATTAAATACTTCATCAAGTATTAAAATATATGATAAAATTACTTTGTCGAAAAATTAGGAAAATATTAGTAGGGAAAGTGGTAGTAGAGAAGATTCGTATTAGTATTAAGAGTCAACCCTAAAGTTTAAAAATAAAATAATATAACCCTAAGAAAAGAGAAAATGTCAAAATAATCTTAACTTTATAATATATACCTCAATCTAATCTTGGGGCCGTTAACTCAATTCTTAACTGGAGATGTGGTCTTAATTTAGGAAATAGCAATTTTACATTTGGATAAAAAAAATTTTTAAAAATAATATTAAGAGAATATGGTGAAGAAGAAGAAATGGGTAAAATGTGGAACAAAATGTGGAACAGATTCGGTCAATGGACAATTTCTTCAGTCAACGTCAAAATTAGACCAAAAGGTTACAACTGCATAATTTGTTATAAATTTAGGATTATTTTTACACTTTTTAATTTTACAGGGTTATATTGGCACTTTCAGTCGAAAGTTAGGGTTAGGAGCGTAAAAGTTCCTAATATTAAATAGTAAATAGCAGTATAATTTGTTTTCATTTTAATTTTATATTATAATTGTGTTTTATTTAAGAGTTCATCTCTTGAAAGATGGTCTTTCCATAAGTCTTGTAAAAACCAAGGTTTAAAATGTAAATTAGAATCAATGAAGATAAAATTTTTGGGTTGCATAAATCAGGTTATAAATTTTATAACTACTACATGTTGCATACTATATTTTAAATATTGCAACTAAGATCTTTTACTTTTTATTATTCTAATTAAACTCCATCTGTCCATAAGCCTATAGAAAGACCGTCCCTTTATTTAATTAAAAAATATTCAATTAGGGGTGGCAAGTGGGCAGACGGGTTGAATACGAGGTGGGTAATATGTGTAGTTACAAATTATGTGTATGACCCGCGGCATATTTTATGATGGGTAAAAATATGGTGGGGTAAATAACGGTTGGTGAAAACCCGCTTAACCCGCATGTCAAACACTATTCAATCCAGAGGTCGAAAATGGGTAAATTTGCAGGTTTCAACTCACATATTGACCCATATGGGTTTATATACGACCTTACTTGGATAAACCTGTGGGTTTCAATCCATATATTGATTCATATGGGGTTTATATACCAAGTCAAATGGATAAACTCACAAGTTTCAACCTGTATGAGTAAACCTACAATCAATTCACAAATTCAACCCACACAACCCATATTTTTTCAATTACTCATTTGCTCCTTTATCCAAATAACCCATTACATATTTTACCTATATCTACTTGGGTTTAACACTAGATAGCCCACTTTACCCGCAGGTTACGGGCTTATTTTATCACCCTTATATTCAATTAGTATAATGAAGAAACATAATAATGTTTTAAAAAAGAATATTCAATTTAAAATCAGACTTGTGTTTTATTTATGACAAAGTTTTGGGAAGACCGTCTTTCCATAACCATATGAAAAGACCATTTTAATTTGAATAATAAAAGATAAATATTTTAGTAGCATTATTAAAATTTTATTATACAACATGTAGTAGTTACAGGTTTATCACCCAATTAATGCAATCTGAATATTTTTTTCATTTCTTCTAATTTGTAATTTAAACTTTGGTATTTCCATAACTTATGAAAAGCCTGGCTTTCAATACACGGACTCCTAACTCATTTTACCTCTAATTAATATCAAATTAATACCGTATGATAAAAGAGCAATGTTAATATTACCATATTAATCAGTTTATTGCAATTAACAAATGAGTCTCTCTCTTGAAAGACGGTCTTTCCATAAGTCATAAAAAACCAAGGTTTAAACTGCAAATTAGAAGAAATGAAGATAAAAATTTTCGATTTGCATTAATTAGGTCATAAACTTTATAACTATTGTTCGTTGAATAATAAATTTTAATATTACAAATAATACCTTTTACCATTTTATAAATCTAATTAATGGAAAGAAGATTTTTCCCTCAAAAAATTCATCCTCAGCCTGATTAATTGTAGCATATCAGTTACGATATTACCATAACCATATTACCATATTATCAGGAAAGAAAAGAAACACACCCACACAATCGGCTCAGTGGTTAGGCCTTTGGTTTCAATCCTGGTACCGCAGATTCGACTATCGTCAGACGCAGTGTGGGGATTTCTCCAAATGGAGGGGTCCCTTGTGGTCAACAAGTACAGTCGTAGATCAAGGGTCTAGCCTGAGTGTCTGCTGTGATTAACCTCCTCGGTGATGGTTGTGGTGTCGGTGCGGCTGGAGCCCTGAGGATGAGGGTATCGCCTTTTAGGAAAGAAAAGAAACATATCAGAGTCCAAGTCATCTTCTTCTTCTTTTCTATCAGTAATCAGAAGTCGCATCAGAAACCACCTATTCCAGAAAAAGGGAAATAAATCGTATCAATTTCAATCCGCTCACAATTTTATTGCACAACCAGGGCTTGTGGCACCTAATGTTTTGCTTCCCTCTCAATTTCGCATTCAATAATAAGATTTGGCTCCCAAAGTCATGGTATTCCATTACAATCATCTCCAAATTCGCTGCAACCCCATATCTACAACTAATCTCAATTTGATGGAATATATGTATGTATATATGTTATATCCCGTCATGTGTTCAGTTTAGAGAATTCAATATCTTTTCAGGGTAAACTAGCGGGAGTCCCACCGCGCGGTATTCTTGATTAAAAATATTTAATTTAATTAATATATAATATTTACATGTCACATTTGAATTGAAATAAATAAATAAATTATAAGTATATTCATCTAAGAATAACTATCTAAATTGTAAAACAAATAATAAATTTTGTTGAAATTTATTACATAATCAATAAGATTAAAAAATATAATTTTTATAACCTTTCAAGAAATAATATATTGCAAGTACATGAAGTAAGTAAAATATAAAAAAGAAACGTTGAACTTGTGTAAAAACAAGGAATTGTGTGTATATGTGAACCAAACAATGAATTGGGTGGCATAAATGCAGACAAGTTTTTGTCACAATCATTGTCTATATGTTTATTTTGGAGAATTATTGTCTATATTCCATATAATCTTATATACTTGAGAAAGTGCCAATATAACCTTCAATCGTTTGAAAGTTAGAAAAAAAAACTACATAATTAATGAAAGTGCAAGTATAATTCTCTGGTGGACTTTCCGGCATTGATGGTGCTTTTCCAACTGTTGACCCACCTTAAAATGACAATAATGCGATCAGACCAAAAGTTGAATTTGGGTGGACAATTATAACCTTACCCAAAACCATCGAACCATCACCGTCACTGCCATAACGGGTAGGGTTACATCAGGACATTATGAATTTGATAGGGTTCAGGTGGTACTGGGTTTGAGTGGAGAGGTTCGAGTGGAGAGGTTCGAGTGGAACTGGGTTTGAGTGGAGAGGTTTGAGTGGTACCAGGTTCAAGTGGAGAAGGTTCGAGTGGTACTGGGTTTGAGTGGAGAGGTTCGAGTAGTACTGGGTTCGAGTGGAGAGGGTTCGAGTAATACTGGGTTCGAGTGGAGAGGGTTCGCGTGATACTGGGTTCAAGTGAAGAGGGTTCGGGTGGTGAGGGTTTGGGTGGTGAGGGTTTGAGTGGAGAGAGCTCGAGTCGAGATTCGATTGGAAAGGTTCGAGTGGTACTGGGTTTGAGTAAAGAGAGTTCAAGTGGAGAGTTTTGAGTGGAGAGGGTTCGATTAGTACTGGGTTCGAGTGGAGAGGGTTCGAGTGGTACTGGGTTCGAGTAGAGAGGGCTCGAGTGGTACTGGGTTTGAGTGGAGAGGGTTCGAGTGGTACTTGGTTCGAGTGAAGAGGGTTCGGGAGGTAAGGGTTCGAGTGGAGAGAATTCGGGTGGTGAGGGTTCGAGCGGAGAGAGTTCGAGTCGAGATTCGATTGGAGAGGTTCGAGTGGTACTGGGTTCAAGTACAGAGGGTTCTAGTAGAGAGGGTTCGAGTGGACTGGGTTTGAGTGCTACTGGGTTCGAGTGGTACTGGGTTCGAGAGGAGAGGTTCGAGCAGACTGGGTTTGAGTGGACTGGGTTCAAGTGGTACTGGGTTCGAGCGGAGAGGTTCGAGTGGTACTGGGTTCGAGTTGAGAGGTTTGAGTCAAGGTGGATGGTTGATTTCGAGGGGTGGATGGTTTGAGTGGTGACGAGGCAGATGGTTGATGGATCGAGGAGTGATGCCTCGAGGAGGATGGTTGATGGTTCTAGAACCTTGAGGGTTCATGAATCGATGGAAAGGTTCGAGTGGCACTGGGTTCGAGTGGTAATGGGTTCGAGTAAAGAGGTTTGAGTGGTACTGGGTTCAAGTGGAGAGGGTTCGAATGGAGAGGGTTCGAGGGGAGATGGTTCAAGTTGAGCGGTTCGAGTAATAGGAGTTTGAGTGGTACGGTGTTTGAGTGGAGATGGTTCAAATAGATTCGAGTGGAGAGGGTTTGAGTATAGTGGGTCCAAAAGAGGTTCGAGTGATACTGGGTTTGATTGGAGAGGGTTCGAGTGATACTGGGCATACTGGGGTCCACCATCTACCTCTCAACAAGATAGGGTCCCAAAGATGTTGGATCTTCGTTGGGCAAAAAACCTTTATCCATCCTTTCAATTTGGAAATTAATAGTACATGTTGGACCCTAAAAACATGGTTAGTCTTGCTTGCTCGAAGCCGAAAAAATACATATTATGTTGGCTTAGGTTAGGTGATGCATAGATACTTACATGCAATTTAGTTGCATCACTGGAGGTGGCGGATTATGGAAATTAAACAATAATACCAAATCCCACTTCCCGATAATCTCATCTACCTTGTACCCTAAAATACTCACTTCTTCTGCAGGGATTTTGTACGAACATGTGATGGGGTGTGGTGTCACAATCGTGTAGATGCTCTTTAAGGAACCATCCTTTTTAGGATTGAATGGGGGTGGCCTGCTTCTAGGGACACGGAACTTTGTTAGCTTTGGATCTCCACATGTATTTGGCAATTCTGCAGGGGTACTTATAACCCTTGTCTCAATCTACATGAAATAAACCATAAATGTTAGTTTCTAAACAATTGTCTCAACTCAAAAGATATTGTACATAGATTCTAGATGTTATAACTTCTTAGTTGGCCCGTTCTCCAAAATATCAACCAAACAAATGGATCATTAAAAAAAATCCATGTACACAACTCATATTCCGATCATTGCCCCTAAGATCAGAGTTGCGGCTTATTTCAACAAGAGGCATACTAAGAGGAATCAGAAGACATCGCATTTGATCACTGTTCAGGGCATTATTGGAGAAATCTGCCCTTTTCCAGAGGTCTAATCAGGGACTGCTGAATGGTGTTTGGGTATGTGTGGGGGCTCAGGGTACCCCTTGATGGATTGGGTTCTTGTGCCTTACACATGGAAAAATTTAACCTGGACTCAGTATGCTTTCAACGAGAAGATTAAGGATGTGGAACAGATCGCGAAAGGTGTTGTAAGATTAAATGGCAGATGGTCTTGTCTGCAGAAGAGAACTGAGGTGAAGCTTCAGGATTTGCATGTGGTCTTGGTGTTTGCTATGTTTTGCACAACATTCGTGAGATGAGAAATGAGAGGATTGTTCCAAAGCTCAAATTCGATCTCTTTGACGACGAGATGTTCCCTGAGGCCCCGCTGCGATCCATCAACGCCATGAAAGCAAGGGATGCTATTGCTCACAATCTTTTCCACCATAATCATGCAGGCACTGGTTTCCTTTCTTGAAGGAGATGATCATTTTGGTTTTCCCTTTCAATTCAACAGTTGTTGTTTTTGCTGCTATTGTACACTTAAGTTTTTTTGCTTATTAGTTCAAAGGATAAAGTAGGCCTATTTTTTAATTACAATATGGTGGTCAATACTATCTTCTAGGTATACACAATCATAGGTACAAGTTATTACTCAACTTCCATAACTTAAATCCAGCTGACAATCAAATGAAGATACTTATTCTATTTATTTCAAGATTTTCTTTGTGGCATTCTTGTGCATTTTATAGGTTAAGTGCCTATGTTTGGGATGCAACAATAAAGTCCCTTTTTCTAAAATTAGCCAATAAAGTTATGCTCATTTTTAGTTAACTACGGTTTGGTTTAAATCAGTTATGTTAAGTTTACATTATAGTATAATCTTATTTCAATCGAAAAATAGCAGGGTAGTTTGGTTGTTTTCATATTTGCAAGCTGTTTACAAAGTCAATTTTACGATAGTGTTGTTTTGACAACTAAATTAAGCATAACAAAGTACAAGAAGTAACTACTTCTCTAAAGGTTATCTACACTTCAATTCATTCAATCAAAATATTCTAATTATGGAATATCAAGAACAATCTAATAATGTAAATTTTATATAAGGTAGTTGTCAATTATGATATATATAATTAGATTTATAGCAATATATTTTATTTAATTAGTGTATATATTGTCTCCACACCTACCATTGTCTTCACATGGTTTAGATATGTTTCCCGAGATTCATAGATCCAACTAACATTAATAAATCAACTTACGTTTATCAAATCATAAAAAAACAATAGCTCGTGAAGTAAGGAAATTGTTACGTGAGTAGAAAGGTTCAAGTGGAGAGGGTTAGAGTGGTACTGGTTAGAGTGGTATTGGTCTGAGTGGTGAGAGTTTGAGTGGAGAGGGTTCAAGTAGTATTGGGTTTGAGTGGAGAGGGTTCTAGTGGTACTGGGTTTAAGTGGAGAGAGTTCGAGTGGTACTGGGTTCGAGTAGAAAGGGTTCAAGTGGACTGGATTTGAGTAGAGAGGTTTTAGTCGAGGCAGATGGTTGATGTTCGAGGGGTGGATGGTTTGAGTGGTGGTGAGGCGGATGGTTGATGGATCGAGGACTAATTCCTCGAGGAAGATAGTTGATGGTTCCAAGACCTCGAGAGTTAATGAATCGATGGAGAGGTCCGAGTGGTACTGGGTTCGAGTTGTAATGGATTCGAGTAAAGAGGTTCGAGTGGTTCGAGTGGAGAGTGTTTGAATGGAGAACGTTCGAGTGGAGATGGTTCGAGTCGAGCGGTTTGAGTAATAAGAGTTCGAGTGGTACTATGTTTGAGTGAAGAGGGTTTGAATAGATGGTTCGAGTGGAGAGGGTTCGAATAGAGTGAGTAAAGTGGGTCCAAAAGAGGTTCGAGTGACACTGGGTCCAAGTTGAGAGGGTTCGAGTAATACTGGGTTCGAGTAGAGAAGGGTCGAGTGGAGAAGTTTGAGTGGAGAGGTTCGAGCGAAGAGGTTCCAATGGGGAGGTTCAAGTGGAGGGGGTTCGAGTGGTACTGGGTCCGTGTGGAAAGAGTTCGAGTAGAGGAGGTTCGAGGGTTCGAATAGAGAAGTTCGAGTGGTGAGGTTCGAGATGTGAGGGTACCATCCACCACTGGAGAGAGTACTATCCATCACTCGAGAGGGGTGTACCATCCACCACTGGAGAGAGTACACCTTCCACCCCTCGAGGGTACGCCATCAATGTCTCGAGAGAGGTATACCAGCTCTCAAGGGTACACCACCCCTCGAGAGAGTATACCACTGAGAGCGTCGAACCATCCACATTAGCTCTCGAAACATAGCACACTCGAGGCATATACCCCTCAAACATCCATGACACCACCATTCGAACCACCTATCCCTCGAACACCAACCATCCATTCTTGGAACCATCACCCCTCGAACCATCATTTCTTGAACATTCACCACGCCACCACTCGAACCAGTACCACTCGAACCCTTTCCATTCGAATCCTCTATTCGAACTCTCTCCACTCAACCCTCGCCACTCGAATGCTCACCACTCGACTCCCCCTCACCACTAGAACCCTCTCCACTCGAACCCAGTACCATTCAAACCTCTTTACTCCAACCCATTACCACTCGAACCCAGTACCACTCGAACCTCTCCATCGATTCATTAACTCTCGAGGTCCTGGAACCATCAACCATCCTCCTTGAGGCATCACCCCTAGATCCATCAACCATCTGCCTCGCCACCACTCAAACCATCCACCCCTCGAACATCAACCATCCACCTCGACTCAAACCTCTCCAATCGAACCCAATACCACTTGAACCTCTCCGCTCAAACCCAGTACCACTCGAACCCAGTCCACTCAAACCCAGTAGTACTCAAACCCAATCCACTAGAACTCGGTACCACTTGAACCCCCCCCCCACTCGAACCTAGTACCAATTGACCCCCTCTCCACTCGAACTCAGTACCACTCGAACCCTCTCCACTCGAAACTCTCCACTCGAACCCTCTCTACTCGAATCCTGTACCACTCGAACCTCTGCACTCGAATCTCAACTTGAACTCTCTTCACTTGAACCTCACCACCCAAACTCTCTCCACTCGAACACTCACCACCCTAACCCTCTTCACTCAAACCCTCTCCACTCAAACCCAGTACTACTCGAACCCTCTCCACTCGAACCCAGTACTACTCGAACCCTTTCCAGTCGAACCCGATACCACTCAAACCTCTCCACTCAAACCCAGTACTACTCGAACCCTCTCCACTCGAACTCAGTACTACTAGAACCCTCTCCACTCCAACCCAGTACCACTAGAACCTATCCACTCCAACCTAGTACTACTAGAACCCTCTCCACTCTAACCCAGTACCACTAGAACCTCTCCACTCAAACCTAGTACCACTCAAACCTCGACACTCGAACCCAGTATCACCCAAACCCTCTTCACTCGAACCCAGTACCACTCGAATCTAGTACTACTCGAACCCTCTCCAGTCAAACCCAGTACTACTCGAACCCTCTCCAGTCAAACCCAGTACTACTCGAACCCTCTCCACTCAAACTCTCACCACTCGAACCAGTACCACTGGAACCAGTACCACTCAAACCAGTACCACTCAAACCAGTACCACTCGAACTAGTACCACTCAAACCAGTACCACTCAAACCAGTACCACTCACCCTCTCCACTCGAACCCATTACCAATCGAACCCTCTCCACTCGAACCTCTCTACTCACGTAACAGTTTCCTTACTTCACAAGCTATTATTTTTTGTATGATTTGATAAACGTAGGTTGATTGATTAATGTTAGTTGGATCTATGAATCTCGGGAAAAATATCTGAACCATGTGAAGACAATGGTAGGTGTAGAGACAATTTATGCACTAATTAAATAAAACATATTGCTATAAATATAATTATATATATCATAATTGACAGTTACCTAATATAAATTTTACATTATTAGATTGTTCTTGATATTCCTTAATTATTGTTATTTATTAATTAGGATATTTTGATTGAATGAATTGAAGTGTAGATAACCTCTAGAGAAGTAGTTACTTCATGTACTTTGTTATGCCTAATTTAGTTGTCAAAACAAGACGATCGTAAAATTGACTTTGTAAATAGCTTGTAAATATGAAAACAACCAAACTACTCTACTGTTTTTCGATTGAACTAAGGTTATACTATAATGTAAACTTAACATAACTGAGTTAAACCAAACCGCAGTTAACTATAAATGAGCATAACTTAATTGGCTTATTTTAGAAAAAGGGACTTTATTGTCGCATCCCAAACATAGGCACTTAACCAGTAACATGCACAAGAATGCCACAAAGAAAATCTTGAAATAAATAAAAATCTTGAAATAAATAGAATAAGTTTCTTTATTTGATTGTCAGCTGGATTGAAGTTATAGAAATTGAGTAATAACTTGTACCTATGATCTGTGTATACCTAGAAGACAGTATTGATCACCAAATTGAAATTAAAAAATAGGCCTACTCTATCCTTTGAACAAATAAGCAAAACAACTTAAATGTACAATAGCAACAAAAACAACAACTGTTGAATTGAATGGGCAAACCAAAATGATCATCTCCTTCAAGAAAGGAAACCAGTGCCTGCATGATTATGGTGGAGAAAATTGTGAGCAATAGCATCCCTTGCTTTCATGGCATTGATGGATCGCATCGGGGACTCAGGGAACATCTCGTCGTCAAAGAGGTTGAACTTCAGCTCTATAACAATCTCCTCATTTCTCATCTCACGAATGTTGTGCAAAGCACAGCAAGCACCAAGACTGTAAAACCTCGAACCCAACTAGATTAATAAATAAAATATACCTCTGGTACAAATCATGTTATCTCAATTTAACCTTTTTAATCCCTCTAATTGTAAAAAAAATATTATGGATTAAACTACATGTTAATCTCGGACGAAGCAAATTTGAATTAGTAATCTTAATTATTGAAATATATATATATATATATATATATATATATATTAGTTAATATCAAACGATGATAAAGTTAAGTATAGGTTTCACTTAAGAAAGATGAAGGAAATAACAGTACATCGATTCAAAATGGAAATGCGATAAACAAATTGCATATTTTAAAAAGTTAAGTAATAAATGATAAATTGAGTTGTTAAATAATTATCTAGAAGCATCTCCAATGGTTTACCTTGTATCTTCCTCTAAAACAAATATTCCTTCAATTTATTGAGGAACACTAATTTTATAAATATTTTTTCATACTTATCATAATTTTATATAATGATAATTTTCATATATAATTAATAAGCTATCATTTCTAATATTGTTTTGATTTCATGGAATATAATTGTATTATATATATATAATTGATTATAAGTATTGTAAATTAAAAAGAAGAAAAGCTAGTAACTAAAGAATTAAAATAAAGGAACAAATAAAGGTAAAATGAGAAAATAAGTAATCAAACAAATTAAAACACCAAAAAGGAAAATGAATAGTACACTTGGATGTGGTGTCATAAGAAATATTTGGGGTACAAGAGAAAATAAATCAATGATTAAAATAATACTAAAAATAGTAATAGTAGTAATAGTAATAAATAAACAAAGAAGTAAATGAATAAATAAATAAATTAAAAAGAATTACCGGGAAGAAGATACATATATATATGTATAATAGTAATAAATAAATAAGAGATATTACCGAGAAGAAAATATATACCTATTTATACATATGTATACATCATATAATATACTAATAATAATAATAATAATAATAATAATAAATAAAATTGTAGGTGTCAGAACCTATGTTTCACCAAGTATAAATATTAGAACCCCAACTATTACCTTCTCACGCAGCAAGCAAAATTTTTGCCAAAGAACAGTGGAGAATAGTAGTAAAGTAAGAAACGGAAGTTGCCCAAGCCCAAGTCTAACCAAGGTGAGTGTTTTCATTGCCTTAGCATGAATTGAAGTAATATATATATATATATATATATATATATATATTGTCTTATATGCGTACATGCTACCACCAGTGAATAATACCTCTTGAACCCATACTGAACAGTACCTCTCGAACCCCTGTTAAACTTTTACCCCTTGAACCCTGCTAAACTTTTACCCCTTGAACCCCTGCTAAACAGTACCCCTCGAACCCCTACTGAAACTACCTCTCGAACCCCTGTTAAACTTTTACCCCTTGAACCCTGCTAAACTTTTACCCCTTGAACCCCTGCTAAACAGTACCCCTCGAACCCCTACTGAAACTACCTCTCGAACCCCTGCTAAACATTTACCTCTCAAACCCCTGCAAAACCTTTACATATTGAACCCCTGTCCTTGAACCCCTACTAAACCCCTGCCCTAGAACCCCTACAAAACAGTACCTCTCAAAACCCTGCTAAACCTTTACCTCTCGAACCCCTGTCCTCGAACCCTTACTGAAAACCCCTGCCCTTGAACCCCTACTAAACAGTATCTCTCGAACCCCTACTAAATATTTACCTCTCAAATCCTTGTCCTCGAACCCCCTGTCCTCGAACCCCTACTAAACCTCTGCCCTCGAACCCCTACTAAACAGTACCTCTCAAACCCCTGCTAAACCTTTACCTCTCGAACCCTTGTCCTCGAACCCCTACTGAAACTACATCTCAAACCCCTATTAAACAGTAACCTCTCGACCCCCTGTCCCTACTGAACCCCTGCCCTCGAACCCTTACTAAACAGTACCCCTTGAACCCCTGGTAAACCTTTACCTCTCCAACCCCTACTGAAACTACCTCTCCAACCCCTGCTAAACCTTTACCTCTGGAACCCCTGTCCTCCAACCCCTACTGAAACCACATCTCGAACCCCTGTTAAAAAGTAACCTCTTGAATCCATGTCCTCGAACCCCTACTGAACCCCTACCCTTGAACCCCTACTAAATAGTACCTCTCGATCCCCGACTAAACCTTTACCTCTCGAACCCTTGTCCTCGAACCCCTACTAAATAGTACCTCTTGAACCCACTGAAAACCTTCACCTATAGAACCCACTGAAAACCTTCACTTATCGAACCCACTGAAAACCTTCACCTCTCGAACAATTGAAAATTTCACCCCTCGAACTATTGAAATACTTCACCTCTCGAACCCACTGAAAGACTTCACCACTCGAACCTTACCCCTCGAACCAGTACCATTGGAACCTTACCTCTCGAACCACTTACCACTCGAACCTCACCACTCGAACTGGTAATACTTACCACTCGAACCTCACCACTCAAACTGATAATACTTACCACTCTAACCTCACCACACGAACTGGTAATACTTACCACTCGAACCTCACCACTCGAACTGGTACCACTTACCCCTCAAACCAGTACCACCCGATACTCGTTCCACTTGAACCTTCTCCACTCAAATTCTTTACTCGAACCCCTTGTACTCAAACCCCTTTTACTTGAACCCAACTACTCAAACCCTTGTACTCAAAATACATACTCGAATTTGTACTTGAACTCCATTATAAAGGGACATACTTGTTAAACATAAATTGATAATATATATATACTGACTGTTAAACTGAGTGTATATTATTGTGTTCAATTATCATGAAACTGAGTTATGAACTGCTCTGATATTTTTCTATGAATGATCAGCTTGTACTTTATCTTGTCGTGTCAAATCTGAATCATATACTGCTCTGATATGTTATGTGGATGACCGGCTTGTACTTTATCTTGTCGTGTCAAACTTGAAATATCTGCTACCTGATTACTTGTCTGTGATTTTGGGGCCCCTGACGCGATTGTAGTTTGGTCAAAGTCGGTGGGGAATGGTATTGACCGGATCATCTGATTAGACCGGCTACTTGTGGAGTTTCTAGTATGCTAGCATTACCCACCGTACTGTACTGATACGAGCTTGTAACTGAACATCTGTTTGGGCGTGGTTGACGAGACTAAATACTGGACGGACTGATGGCCTTTGGGCGCTAGTGAAAGGTTGTGCCTTGTATGCTAGTCAGAGTTGCCACATAGGCACTTGGCTGCAACTTGGCACTAACCACCTGTATCCTTTTACTATGTGCAAGGGCATAAGTGGCTATTTATTATTTGATATTCTGTGATCACTAAAAATTCAACTGGGTAAATACTGGAAATGGAACCTCACTAAGCAAGGAGCTTACCCTAGTTAAACAACCTTTTTTCAGGTGAAGAGGAATTGCAGGATAAAAGCTCTTTGATGTCTTTACTTATTTTGAGAGAGAGATCCTGGATGAACTTTAACTTGAATTTTGAATCTATAATAGTTAGGTGAAACTTTCATTTAACATTAAAACTTTCATTGTAATAGTAATTTAGGTTTTTGAATTTATCTAAATCGTTTCCGCATGAAATTTATCTGCTTGTTAATGTTATCATTTTCGGTAGCACGCCCAAACCCAACCCGACACTGTGTGGTAGGTTTGGGGTGTTACAGATGTGGTATCAGAGGTTCTTCAAATCAAGTAAAGGCAAATAAAAACTTAATTTAATAAAATACTTCACATTTGCATAACAATTATAGATATTCGAGACATGGCTGAACCTTGTCTACAAAACTAACAATTTATTGATGTCACTAATTAATAGGGAAATAAAATAATTTATCAAATGTAATTTGAAATACAGAAGTCTATGAGGATTGTAAAAAAATAAAAGGGTATAAAAGAATCCAACCATTACTGAGCTATAACAAAATTCTTTTGGCGTAATATCCCCGATGAGAATACTAACATGTAGTACAACGATAATTACGGCAACAAAGGCTAACATTAGTCTCGACATATTATCAACAAATTGAGAGAAAATGTGGTGAGAAGAATATGAGATAAAAGAGAAAATGTGATTTTGAATTGATGGATAAATTCGTGTTTATACTATATAATATAGCCGTTTATAACTGTTATATTACCATTGGGAATATAGCCGTTTATAACTGTTATATTATTGTTGAGAACATAGCCGTTTATAATCGGTATATTACCACTAGATATACATTGACTAATTGTAGTTAAATGCTAAGAGTTTAATGTTATCAAAGAAGATGTAAAAACACATAGTAGAGAAATAAGAATTGTGCCATCAATATTTGCTTCTTTTGAACTTTCGAATACTTTCTAAATTGAAAATAAAAGTGTTCTCCTAAATAGTTTCAAAGAAAGTTAAATCTCAACAGAACAGATTTCATTAGGAGGATATTGGATCAAAGCATGCATTTTTAAAAAAAATAAAATTATAAATAAATAAATTAATATATATTAAAAAAACTAATTAGGTGTCCTTTCCATTTAACTTGAAAAAACCTTTGAATCACTTAGGGATGGCCAGCCCAGAGTTTGAATCAGGTTCTCATTTTAAATTGAAAGGTCACTAAATAATAATAATAAAATTTTAGACCCCAAAATGGATAATAAAGCAATAGTCATCACATGAATCTTCATAAAGGATGTAGTTTTATTAGGCCCTTAAGCTAAACCCAAATGAAACTTAACTAAAATATCAAACGAGTATTCTACTCTAATTGGACGTGGTAGACCCTGGTTAGGGAATGAGAGACCTTAATCCTTAAAATCTTTATCATAGAAAATCAGTATTGGATATGCTAACGAAAGGAGGTTAGAACTTATGCAATTAACATAGAACCCGATCAAATAAGGAATACCAAGACACGAGAACTAGAACCGCGGGATATAGAATGCAAAAGTTGACTCAGACTCAAAGGTGGCATCCGAGTCCTGAATAGGCTACATGCGCAGATAGCAGAACTCATACAGGGACCCTGAGAGAAGGTTGGGGTCACATAGATAAAATTTTAGTGATAATTAAATCCAAGCATTTTTGCACCTCGGATTGACCTTAGGAATGGACCTCCCATGGTACAGAATGAGATAACGAATGTGACACCACTAAATGATTTAGGGTTGAATCTAGAGAGGCTAAAGTAGTAGTATATAAATTTTATAAAAGTACTTTTAGTTCTTAAGAATTTATACTCTTTGATGATCATTCAAGCTAGGGATGAGAACCATGGTTTGATCGGGGTTATTGAAGGTACCCTCTCTATTTTGGGTAAAATTTCAGTGAACTTCGGGGACAAAGTTCATTAAGGGGAGAGGGGGAGATTGTGAAACCCCGAACCCAACTAGATTAATAAATAATATATACCTCCGATACAAATCATGTTATCTCAATTGAACCTTTTTAATCCCTCTAACTGGAAAAAATATATATTATGGATTAACCTAGATGTTAATCTCGGACGAAGTAAATTTGAATTAATAATCTTAATTATTGAAAAATATATATTAGTTAATATCAAACGATAATAAAGTTTAGTATAGGTTTCACTTAAGAAAGAGGAAGGAAATAATAGTACGTCGAATCAGAATGGAAACGTGATATACAAATTACACATTTTAAAAAGTTAAGTAATAAATGATAAATTGAGTTGTTAAATAATTATCTAGAAGCATCTCCAATGGTTTACCTTGTATCTTCCTCTAAAACAAATATTCCTTCAATTTATTGAGGAACACTAATTTTATAAATATTCTTTCATACTTATCACAATTTTATATAATGGTAATTATCATATGTAATTACAAATAAGAATAAAATTAATAAGTTATCATTTCTAATATTTTTTTGATTTCAAGGAATATAATTGTATTTTTTATATATGATTGATTATAAGTATTGTAAATTAAAAAGAAGAAAAGCCAATAAATAAAGAATTAAGAGAAAGGAACAAATAAAGGTAAAATGAGAAAATAAATAATCAAACAAATTAAAACACCAAAAAGGAAAAGAATAGTACGCTGGGATGTAGTGTCATAAGAAAATATTTGGGGTACAAGAAAAAATAAAGCAATGATTAAAATAATACTAATAGTATTAATAGTAATAAATAAATAAAGAAGTAAATGAATAAATAAATAAATCAACAGGAATTATAGAGAAGAATATATATATATATATATATAATAGTAATAAATAAAAGAGAAATTACCGAGAAGAGAATATACCTATTTATACATATGTATACATTATATAATATACTAATAATAATAATAAATAAATAAATAAATAAATAAGCAATTGAATAAACCAATGCAAGAAATTACCGCGAAGGAAAAGCTGACAACGGACGTGAAAAATTATCCAAAATAATTTTGGCAAATGGAATTGCTGGGAAGAGGGAATATACGGCGGACATGAGATAGAGTTCTCCAAAGTAATTTTTGGGCAAATGGATGTAGAGTTACAGGATAAAATTGTAGGTGTCAGAACCTATGTTTCACCAAGTATAAATATTAGAACCACAACTCTTACCTTCTCACGCAGCAAGCAAAATTCTTGCCAAAGAATAGTGGTGAATAGTAGTAAAGTAAGAAATGGAATTTTCCCAAGCTCAAGTCTAACCAAGGTGAGTGTTTTCATTGCCTTAGCA
The DNA here is from genome assembly GCA_037428765.1 of Rubia yunnanensis. Classification (NCBI taxonomy): domain Eukaryota; kingdom Viridiplantae; phylum Streptophyta; class Magnoliopsida; order Gentianales; family Rubiaceae; genus Rubia; species Rubia yunnanensis. Next base: position 88,187,326 of record CM075068.1, read on the forward strand.
TGAAATGGGGTAATATATATATATATATATGTGTACAGGCTGCCACCAGTGAATAGTACCTCTCGAACCCATACTGAACAGTACCTCTCGAATCCCTGCTAAACTTTTACCCCTCAAACCCCAGTTAAACAGTACACCTCGAACCCCTGCTAAATAGTACCCCTCGAACCCTTACCAAAACTACCTCTCGAACCCCTGCTAAACATTTATTTCTCAAACCCTGCTAAACCTTTACCTCCCGAACCCCTGTCCTCGAACCCCTACTGAATCCCTGCCCTCGAACCCCTACTAAACAGTACCTCTCGAACCTCTGCTAAACCTTTACCTCTCGAACCCTTGTCCTCGAACCCCTACTGAAACTACATCTCAAACCCCTGTTAAACAGTGACCTCTCGAACCCCTGTCCTAGAACCCCTACTGAACCCCTACCCTCGAACCCCTACTAAACAGTACCTCCCGAACCCTTGTCCTCGAACCCCTACTGAAACTACATCTCGAACCACTGTTAAACAGTAACCTCTCGAACCCCTGTACTTGAAACCCTACTGAACCCCTGCCCTCAAACCCCTACTAAACAGTACCCCTCGAACCCTTGCTAAACCTTTACCTCTCGAACCCCTACTGAAACTACCTCTCGAACCCCTGCTAAACCTTTACCTCTTGAACCCCTGCTAAACCTTTACCTCTCGAACCCCTGTCCTCGAACCCCTACTAAAACTACATCTCAAACCCCTGTTAAACAGTAACCTCTCGAATCCCTGTCCTCGAACCCCTACTGAACCCCTGCCCTTGAAACCCTACTAAACAATACCTCTCAAACCCCTGATAAACCTTTACCTCTCGAACCCTTGTCCTCGAACCCATACTAAATAGTACCTCTTGAACCCATTGAAAGCCTTCACCTCTCGAACAACTAAAAACCTTCACCTCTCGAACAACTAAAATTTTTACCCCTTGAACTACTAAAAATTTCACCCCTCGAACTACTGAAAGACTTCACCCCTCGAACCCACTGAAAGAATTCACCACTCGAAACTTACCCCTAGAACCAGTACCATTGGAACCTTACCTCTCGAACCACTTACCACTCGAACCTCACCATTTAAACTGGTAATACTTACCACTCGAAACTCACCACTCGAACTGATAATACTTACCACTCGAACCTCACCACTTGAACTGGTAATACTTACCACTTGAACCTCACCACTCGAACTGGTACCACTTACCCCTCAAACCAGTACCACCCAATACCCGTTCCACTTGAACCTTCTCCACTCGAATTATTTACTCGGACCCCTTGTACTCGAACCCAACTACTCGAATCCCTTGTACTCGAACCCAACTACTCGAACCCCTGTACTTAAAATACATACTCGAACTTGTACTCGAACTCCATTATAAAGGGACATACCTGTTAAACTTAAATTGATAATATATATATATACTAACTGTTAAACTGAGTGTATATTACTGTGTTCAATTATCGTGAAACTGAGTTATGAACTGCTCCGATATTTTTCTATAAATGACCGGATTGTACTTTATCCGTGTCAAACTTGAATCATATACCGCTCTGATATGTTATGTGGATGATCGGCTTGTATTTTATCTTGCCATGTCAAACTTGAAATATCTGCTACCTGACTACTTGTCTGTGATTTGGGGCCCCCAACACGATTGTAGTTCGGTCGAATTCGGTGGGGAACGATATTTACCGGACCGTCTGATTAGACCAGCTACTCGTGGAGTTTCTGGTATACTTGCATTACCCACTGTACTGTACTGATACGAGCTCATAACTGAACATCTGTTTGGGCGTGGTTGACAAGACTAAATACTGAACTGACTGATGGCCTTCGGGCGCTACTGAAAGGTTATGCCTTGTATGCTAATCAGAATTGCCACATAGGCACTTGGCTGTAACTTGACACTAACCACCCGTATCCTTTTATTATGTGCTAGGACATATGTGACTATTTGTTATTTGATATTCTGTGATCACTAAAAATTCAACTGGGTAAATACTGGCAATGGAACCTCACTAACCAAGGAGCTTACCCTAGTTAAACAACCCTTTTTTCAGGTGAAGAGGAACTGTAGGAGAAAAGCCCTTTGATGTCTTTACTTATTTTGAGAGAGAGAGATCCTGGATGAACTTTAACATGAATTTTGAATTTGTAATAGTTAGGTGAAACTTTCATTTAACATTAAAACGCTTCCGCATTTATCTAATAATAATAGTAATTTAGGTTTTTGAATTTATCTAAATCGCTTCCGCATGAAATTTATCTGCTTGTTACTGTTATCATTTTCGGTAGCACGCCCAGACCCTACCTGACACTGTGTGGTGGGTTTGGGGTGTTACAAAGACCACGGGCAAATCCTAAAGCTTCACCTCAGTCCTCTTCTACAGACAAGACCATCTGCCTTTTAATCTTGTGAACGCTCCTTTCGTGATCCATTTCACATCCCCAATCTTCTCGTTGAAAGCATGCTTAGTCCAGTTTAAATTATGCCGTGTGTAGGGCATGAGAACCCAATCCATTAAGGGGTACCTTGAGCCCCCACACAAACCCAAACACCATTCAGCAGCCCCTGATTAGATCTCTGGAAAAGGGCAGATTTCTCTAGCACCTAATCATCAGGCATGGACCCAGGCAAGCCTATACATATGCATGTAAACACGCATTTTGGATCAATAATGCCCTGAACAGTGATCAAATACGATGTCTTCTGATTCCTCTCAGTATGCCTCTTGTTGAAATAAGCAACAACAGTGATCTTAGGGGCAATGATCAAAATATGAGTTGTGTACATGGATCTAACAGCAGCTAGGAATACCTAAAAAGGACTCGAATTCCTCTGTTACCCTACGTGCGGATTCCTCATCAGGCCACTAGAAATACCTAGGCATTAAAACATTCTTAATGGTAGAACAAACCTCAAGAACTAGCTTATGACAGGTTGAAATCCCCAATCGGAACTGCTTCGAAAAGGGACTGAGGGGCTCCCCAGTAGCCAGCCTCCAAATGCAAACTGCCACTCTCTGCCTCACAGGGACAACATCCCTCAACATAGTATTCTTCTTTGCAACCACTTACGTCAGCTTATTACGAATCAATTTCATATCCCAGTCAATAAATTCAATTTAAGATCTCATATAAACCACAATAGACAGTAAATCATAAACATGTATTATCAGCACCTAGATAATTAAGCAAGATAAAAAACCTATTTTCGTAGAGAAGTTGATTCTTCATAAGCAACTTTGCAACTTCTGGAGGAAGAACAACACGCCTAAATTATCACAACTAATTAACGATTCTAACAGAGAAAACAATAGCTTCCAAAAGTATTGCCACGTCCAGAACTCATCTGAATAATAAATTAAAGTACCCGTACTCAAAAAGATCATTGAACTACTTCTCCAAGTATTGGATCTGCCCCATCTTTCACCCTCCGATCATAGGAAAAAAATAAAAAAAATAAAGTGTGGCGCATTTCAAACTGATCTGTGAAAGTAGAATAAGATAATGAAAGTAAATATAATCAAACAACAAAGATTGAACTGATCGATCGATTCGAACCGCATAACTTTTCCAGAAAGCAGCGAAGATATGTGTGCGGGTGTGAGTTGAGTATTTTGGGGAAGAAGAAGGATATGGAGGTGGACTCAGCAAGCAGCTACGATAAAGGTCTGGTGAACTTTACCTTGGTGTGCAATTAAAAAACATAAAAGAAGAAGTGTGCGATTGAAAAAACTTGATTGAAAATGATGTTGTTTTGTAAACTAGGGTAGTCAAAATGACTCATATACCCCCGGTTGACAGATAGAAAGCAAACAATATCTATTATAGGGTGCTTGGGATAAGTGCTTGAGAAAGGTGTTCTGATTTAGTTCATCAACTGAAGAGGTAATAGATAAAGATAGTTTAATCTATTACTATGTACTTCAATTCTATACATTTGAATGATTTTGGTTGTCAATTCTTGTTTAAAGAATTCACTACTCTTATATGTTCTGCTTATATGAACCAGTTTATATGTTGTTTTACTGATTTTCTCGTGAATTGTGTTTTTGCTGATTTAGTAGGGTTTTTATAGCGGTTAAGGAAAACAACTAAAGAAAATTTTAAAATCAAAAGAGCATGATCTCGTTTAAAGGTGTTCCCGACTTCTTTTTCTCAGAAGTAATTATCACTTAGCTTGTTTAATGTTTTTTTTAATGTTACTGGTATAAAAATGGGCTAGGTCATTGGCTTAGTCAAGGTTGCTAGTTAGTTCATTGTCCAACCAGATTACAAGTTACTAAGTTAGTTTATGGTGCCTGAACATTTCTCTTAGAAAATCATGAGCTTATTTTGAGTTCTATACTTTACATTGGATATGGTTGTGTTTATTGTTTTGAGTTCTCTAGTTGTGTAACTTATGTTTATTGCTAGAGTGGGATACTACACTTTTATTTTATTTTTCAGTGGTTACCAACACAAGTTTTGTGTATGGTGGTGATAATAAGTTTTCGCACTCTTGGCATTATGTTTCTGTACGGTGATGATAAGACGTCCGGTTCTTTTGATTTTTAGTTATGCCTCTTGAAGGGACTTAAGGTTGATCTCAAGCAAACAAGTGTCTGGTTTGAAGGTGAGTGAGCAAGTGCAGGGAGTTCAATCTTGAATCCCAATGGTCTGCAAGAATTTGTAGGACTTCATAGTTTGCAAAATAGGGGTTTTCAAGATAGCGTAGCATGAAAATTTCTTAATAGCAAGGGTCTACAACCAATCATGAATTGTTTTGGGCCGCATTCAATTCTGAATAGCTAGAGTTAGCATCCAAAAAAAATCTTTCTTCTTTTTCTTAGTGATTTTTCTTGCTATTCCCATTCTATCATTAATGTAGTTAAGAATTTGTCACTAATGCAGTGATTTTACATGTGTGCATATTATTTGCATGGGTATAAATAAGAATTATGAACACACATATTATTTTTTGTACAGGTGGACACACTGAACAGATATAAGAACTATTTTAGTAGATTTGGAGGATTCGCTGCATATTCTTTTTACTAAGCAATTTTAATTTAGAAAACTATCTTTGTAAAGATATTCAATAGGACATTTATTTTATTTTATTTTATTGAACTATCATTGGTTTCTTTTAATTTAATTATCTATGAATTTTTTTTCCAGTATATTTTAAGATTGAATTCACCTTTTAAAATGTTCTTAATTGCTTACAATTGTCACAATAATTTATTTAGTTTACATTTAAACAACATTATAATCTTTTTGCATATGCTTTGAGAGATTACAACTCAAAGTGTATTCACATGTCACATAAAACGACACTTTATTGTGTGATATTACTGAGTTCATACTACATGTAAATTATGATAAGTTAAGCATATATTTAGACATAGTTGAATGTGCTTTATTTGTATAATTGTCACACATATAAGTGTTATTCTTTATGTTCTAATAAGACATTCGATCAGTGTGATAAAACACTTTTATACAATATTTTTGTATGTATATTACATTGTGACCTATATATATGAGTGTGGGTTGATTACTAATCATTACATGCATAAATGTGTCATCTAATGGGATCGTTCGGGACATAAAATTATTGTGCTAACAATTTTCAAATAAAACACAAGTTAATGTGGTATTAACTTATCTATCCATACACCGCTGTTTGTCAAATTAACATACTTATCCCCACACTATCCATTTTCTAAATTTCACTAATTTTAAAATGATAATTACTTATTGTCACATTTTAAATATATGTAAGTACAATATAATGTGTGAGAATATTTTATCTATCTCAACACTAATATCTATTTTTTTAATAATTTAATTAAGACCCAAAAACACTTTTCATAACACTTTAGACTTATAATAACAGTGGAAAAAACCACACATCAACAAAGTGTTGGAATACCAAAAAGTGTCATTATACATGTATTTTTAAAACACTTTTGTGTGTCAATAAAGACCATTTTTCTAGTAGTATTAGTTAATAAGAGTGGATATCTCCCTTTACTAAGTGTGTTATTTCTGTTGGAAAATGGTGGTTAAAAGGTTGAAATTCGTCAACTTTTTGGGCTTCGTTTAGAGTGGGACCCAAACGGATTTTGGGTCAATGGATGTCATTTTTGGGTTCTCCTCCGCGAGTACTACAAAATCAACTATTTAAACTCTCAAAACGGATCAAGGGTGAATGAGATATGAATGTTTTAATTTCACTCTTGAAAGAGGAAAAAATGGGCGAAAATTGGCTCAGGTAATTTTCTCTGGACTGACCAAAATGCGTATGGACCGCATGGAAGTCTCTGGAAGGCCCAACCGCATAGTATATATGGAATTACTTGTGTGTAATTCTTAAGAGATAAGAACAAAATATTTCCATATTTTGTGAGATATCTTGTCTTAAATAAATATGCGGTTTACCATGTTTAATATGATGAAGAATATTAGTACAAATATTTCTTCCTTTTCCAGCATATTTGATTCGAGTATTCATGGAATGTCTCGGATTTGATGAGTTGGTGATTGGAGAATATTCTTCTCTAATTACAGAAAAATCAGAATATCATGTTTCCATGATTAGGGTCTCTTAGAGTAGTATAAATAGAGCCTCTAAGTCAGTCAGAAAACTCGCACCATTCTCAAGTTCCTCATTTATTCTAAACTTGAGTCTCACTTCTTTCTGTCTCTGTCGGTGATAGTCCTTCGGGCCTTGCGTGAATCCCAGGTAACTCTTAAATGTTAATTGTTGCCTGCGATGGTTTTATCCTAGGGAACGATGTCCACAACGGGACTCATTCGTTTCAAGGGCAGCGAGTGTTACTCGTGACTCCATCAATTTGTGATTACTTGAAACGTGATTCATGCTTTGATTATTTGTAATTTAAGCTATTCAATTGTATGCTTGAATAATTAATAAAATTGTATTATTCTTGCATATATTAAGTGCTCGTTCAAATTTTTATTATTTGATTTTCGCATGATATAATCAATATATGTCCAACAGTCTTGAAACGAATGAAATTTGTTGATTTATATTGATTTGGTCAAAAGATTTATGCGTAGTCAAAATAATCATGCCGGTAAGAATGCTTGCATAAAAATATGGTATGCATATATATTACTTGCAGGTAATTCATTAGAATGAAGCTACCATATTTGTTTACTCCTAGATAAATATGGCATGCAACTTGAGCAACTCGAGCAAATTACCTATGCTTGCTTTAATTAATTTTGTGATTGAAAAGGAGTATATGCATGCAGATATATATTGATATATAGATTGCGTGAATTTCCAAATTATTTTTTTTGAAAAATATGCATAGGTAATTGCATGCTTTATGAAAATATGCATGCTAATGGTTTTGGTTATTTATAACAAAATTAAATTGAGCAATTTGTTATGTATAATTGTTTAAAAATATTATACTACAATATGTCATGTGTACTTATATTTAATGGTGAACAATTTTGTATGTACACATTGATGAATCCCAGAACCATGTCGAGCAATGATGCTGCGAAGACTACCCCTGGGGTGATGCCTCTTGTGGCTGTTCCTCATGCTGAGAAACCCGAGAAGTTCAATAATGGTATGAACTTCAAGATGTGGCAACAGAAGATGCTCTTCTACTTGTCCACTATGGGTTTGGAACGTTATGTTCACGAAGATCGTCCCGTTGTGGATGAGAATAGCGCTAAGAAAGTTCAAGATGCTGCGGTGGAGTGGAACTCTAAGGAGTATATCTGCCGCAACATCCTTTTGAATAGCCTTCACGATGCCATTTGGAATGTGTATGAGGTGAAGGAACCTTCTAAGGTGTTGTGGGAAACTCTTGACCAAGAGTACAGGGGTGAGGAAGTTGGATCCAAGAAGTGGGTCGTCGGCAAGTTCCTCGACTACAAGATGGTTGATGCCAAGTCTGTGGTCAGTCAAGCTCAAGAGCTTCAAATGATGATCAATGAGCTGATAGCCGAGAAGATGACAATGTGTGAGACTCTCCAAGTCTATTGCATCATTGAGAAGCTGCCTCCAAGTTGGAAGGACTTCAAGAGTTATCTGAAACACAAGCGAAAGGTGATGACCATGAGGGATCTGATCCAAAAGCTTCGTGTTGAGGAGGATAATCGCATCTCTGAAAAGAGGATGAATGGATCTGTGCCTGTGGCAAGGGCCAATCTCGTGGAGGTTGGTGGGAGCTCCAAGTCAAAGAAGCCCAAGGCAAAGAAGGGATCCAAGTTGGGAGCTAAAGGTGGAGTTTCGAAGAAGTCGAAGTTCACTGGCAAGTGCTATAATTGCAACCTCGTTGGCCATAAGTCCTCCGAGTGTAAGAAGCCAAAGAATGCCAAGAATGAGGCCAACATGGTTGAAAATCTTGCACGAGATGTGAATAACATCGATCTGTGTGCTGTGATTTCTGAAGTCAGCATGGTGGACTCCAATCCAAAGGAATGGTGGATTGACACTGGTGCTACGAAGCACATTTGCTCTGTCAAGGAAGTGTTCTCAAACTTCAAGGCAATTGAAGATGGAGAGACCATCTACATGGGCAACTCTGCAACTTCCATGGTGAAAGGCCGTGGCACTGTGGTGCTAAAGATGACGTCTGGGAAGGAGTTGACTTTGAAGAATGTTTTGTATGTGCCAGACATTCGCAAGAACCTTGTGTCCGGTTCTATATTGATCAAGCATGGCTTTAAGCTAGTGTTTGAGTCTGATAAGTTAGTCTTGTCAAAGCAAGGTATGTTTGTAGGCAAAGGTTATGAGCTAGATGGTATGTTCAAGTTGAACACCATGGTTGTACCTCCTAAGAAAGATGAAATGAATGCTTCTTCTTCTGCTTACATGATTGAGTCTTCCAATTTATGGCATGGTAGACTAGGACACGTTAATTATGATTCGATAAGAAGATTAATTAAAATGGAGAACATACCTAACATGGAAATTGATGCAAATCATAAGTGTGAAACTTGTGTTGAAGCTAAGATGACTCGAACGTCTTTCAAACAAGTTAAACGAAGCACGAAACCTCTTGAGTTGATACATACCGATATCTGTGATCTCAAGTTCGTGCAAACAAGAGGAGGTAACAAGTATTTCATCACTTTCGTGGATGATTGTACGAAATACTGCTATGTGTACTTGCTGAAAAGCAAAGATGAGGCAATTGAGAAATTTGTTCTCTACAAAGCGGAAGTTGAAAATCAACTTGATAAGAAGATCAAGGTGATTAGAAGTGACCGTGGAGGTGAATATGTAGAGCCATTTAGGGACTATTGTTCTGAACATGGCATTATTCACGAGGTCACTGCCCCCTACTCGCCTCAATCTAATGGTGTGGCTGAACGTAAAAATCGTACTCTTAAAGAAATGATGAATGCGATGTTGATAAGTTCTGGGTTGCCACAGAGCATGTGGGGGGAGGCTATTTTGACGGCCAACTATCTTTTGAATAAGATACCCCGTAAGGACGAGAAAGCAACTCCTCATGAGTTGTGGAAAGGCACGAAGCCATCCTTTACGTACTTGCAAATGTGGGGGTGCCTTGCGAAGGTATTAATCCCACCCCCCAAGAAGTTAAAGATCGGACCTAAAACGGTTGACTGTATCTTTATAGGATATGCACATGAGAGTAGTGCTTATCGCTTCCTTGTACATGAATCTCATCATCCCGAGATTCACAAGAACACGATCATGGAATCAAGAAATGCAAATTTCTTTGAGGATGTGTTCCCTGCCAAGGAAAGGGCCGAATCGTCGAAAAGGACCATTGAGTCATTAGACGAAGGCGTAGTAATTCCTGACGATCTCGAGGATCAAGAGGAGGAAGTGGATGAACCTAGACGAAGTAAACGGATTAGGACCGAAAAATCATTTGGTCCTGATTATCTAACGTTTATGCTTGAAAGTGAGCCACAAAGCTATAAAGAAGCTGTGAATTCGTCTGAGGGGCCTATGTGGAAAGAAGCGATTAAAAGCGAAATCGACTCGATTCTACATAATCATACTTGGGAGCTAGTGGACTTACCTCCGAGGTGTAAACCACTAGGCTACAAATGGATCTTCAAGAAGAAGATGAGAGCAGATGGCTCGATTGACAAGTATAAAGCTAGACTTGTAATCAAAGGTTATAGACAAAAGGAAGGTCTTGACTACTTTGATACTTATTCTCCAGTCACGAGAATAAGCTCCATTAGAATGATACTTGCTATCGCCGCGCTGCGTAAGCTTGAGGTTCATCAAATGGATGTGAAGACTGCCTTCTTGAATGGAGATTTAGAGGAAGAAATCTACATGGAGCAACCTGAGGGGTTTATGGCTCCCGGTCAAGGAGGAAAAGTCTGCAAGTTGGTGAAATCATTGTATGGTCTCAAACAAGCACCAAAGCAATGGCATGAGAAGTTTGACCATGTCGTCCTTGCCAATGGTTTCAAAATAAATGAGTGTGATAAGTGCATCTATGTGAAAGACACGGAAAATGGATATGTAATCCTATGTTTATATGTAGATGACTTGCTCATTGTGGGTAGTAATGAAAAGATGATCAAATCTACCAAGGACATGTTGAATTCTCGTTTTGACATGAAGGATATGGGACTGGCGGATGTGATCTTGGGGATAAAGATCATCCGAAGCTCTGATGGTATCACCTTAACCCAGTCTCACTATGTAGAAAAAATCCTTGAGAAATTCAACAAGAATGACTCAGAGGTGGCGATGACTCCAATAGATCCAAATTTGCATCTACGAAAGAACAAATTGGAGGCTATTAATCAGGTGGAGTACTCGAGAGTCATTGGGAGTCTGATGTACTTGATGAGTTGTACTAGACCGACATTGCCTACACTGTAAGTAGGTTGAGTAGATACACGAGTAACCCCAGTATGACTCACTGGAAAGCAATAACTAGAGTATTGAGATATCTACGTTATACTCGTGATTATGGTCTACATTATTCGAGTTATCCAGCTGTAGTTGAAGGATACAGTGATGCAAACTGGATACACGATATAAAGGATCTGAAATCCACTAGTGGGTATGTATTTACACTAGGTGGAGGAGCAGTTTCGTGGAAGTCCTCTAAACAAACGGTTATTACTCGATCCACGATGGAATCTGAGTTTGTTGCCTTAGACAAGGCGGGTGAGGAGGCCGAATGGATCCTTCAATTCGTAGAGGACATTCCTAGATGGCCGAAGCCTGTGCCAGCCATATGTATACATTGTGATAGTGTATCTGCTATTGGAAAGGCTCAGAATATGCTCTATAATGGGAAGTCTCGTCATATTCGACGGAGACATAGTTCCATAAGACAACTTCTCTCAACTGGAGTGATCATAATTGACTATGTAAGGTCGAAGGACAACATAGCCGATCCCTTGACTAAAGGGTTGAATCGAGAGATAGTTGAAACATCATCGAGAGGAATGGGACTGAAGTCCATTAAATGATGGGTTACGTACGTGGACACCCAACCTATGTGACTGGAGATCCCAAGATCTAGGTTCAAAGGGACAACTAAACTGCAAAGACCCATTGCGATCACTGTGGGGGTTTCATACCTCCTATCTTATTCCTATGATGAAGAAACAGTGATGTGAATGGAGGTTAAGCATTAGGTTGTTTTTAATGGTTCATGGCATCAAGTGTGTAGTACTTGAAAGAGCGCATAGTTTCTGGAACTGCTCTTACGCCAAGAATCACCTATGTAAGCGAGAAGTGTGGCCGCTTCGAAAGAGAATTGTTGGGACGCAATTCTTTAGAAACCTTACAGAACTAGGTGTGTGCCATGGCCTGATTAATGGACACAACCGAGGAAAGCACAAGGGCTAGGAAAGATGTCTGTGGGAAGTGCATTGTCGTTCACACAAGCGGTTGGGGAAGTTCAAGGACATCGCGTCTACTTCCTAACCAGTGGGCTAAGTGTACTCTCTCAAGGGAAAGTTCAAAGGGTGACACCTACTTATCCTATGCAGCATCTATGCCGTCGAAATGAATCTATCACCAAGTCAAACTCTGTGTCTGACGTGATTGTTCTGATTCCTACATCAATATCTATTCATGTGGGGGATTGTTGGAAAATGGTGGTTAAAAGGTTGAAATTCGTCAACTTTTTGGGCTTCGTTTAGAGTGGGACCCAAACGGATTTTGGGTCAATGGATGTCATTTTTGGGTTCTCCTCCGCGAGTACTATAAAATCGACTATTTATACTCTCAAAACGGATCAAGGGTGAATGAGATATGAATGTTTTAATTTCACTCTTGAAAGAGGAAAAAATGGGCGAAAATTGGCTCAGGTAATTTTCTCTAGACTGTCCAAAATGCGTATGGACCGCATGGAAGTCTCTGGAAGGCCAAACCGCATAGTATATATGGAATTACTTGTGTGTAATTCTTAAGAGATAAGAACAAAATATTTCCATATTTTGTGAGATATCTTGTCTTAAATAAATATGCGGTTTACCATGTTTAATATGATGAAGAATATTAGTACAAATATTTCTTCCTTTTCCAGCATATTTGATTCGAGTATTCATGGAATGTCTCGGATTTGATGAGTTGGTGATTGGAGAATATTCTTCTCTAATTACAGAAAAATCAGAATATCATGTTTCCATGATTAGGGTCTCTTAGAGTAGTATAAATAGAGCCTCTAAGTCAGTCAGAAAACTCGCACCATTCTCAAGTTCCTCATTTATTCTAAACTTGAGTCTCACTTCTTTCTGTCTCTGTCGGTGATAGTCCTTCGGGCCTTGCGTGAATCCCAGGTAACTCTTAAATGTTAATTGTTGCCTGCGATGGTTTTATCCTAGGGAACGATGTCCACGACGGGACTCATTCGTTTCAAGGGCAGCGAGTGTTACTCGTGACTCCATCAATTTGTGATTACTTGAAACGTGATTCATGCTTTGATTATTTGTAATTTAAGCTATTCAATTGTATGCTTGAATAATTAATAAAATTGTATTATTCTTGCATATATTAAGTGCTCGTTCAAATTTTTATTATTTGATTTTCGCATGATATAATCAATATATGTCCAACAATTTCATCATGGTGTTTGTTCCACTTGGTTGCCCGTTTGTGTTTGAATCCAGATTTGATCATGTTCGTGATCTAGATATGAATTAGATCACAAGTTCGTGATTTGGATGAACTGGTGTTACATGTATTCATTTTGTGAACAGATTAACTTTACAAAAGTGAAAAAAAATACTTTGGATTAGTCAATAGTGATAATTTGGTCACACTTGTAATTATGCAGCTACCAAATAAGCGATCCGAGGGAAGGATCCCATTCCTCGGGGCCCCATATGACCCTACGGGCGGATGGAGCGCCACACCGCCACCAACTCCAACATAAGAGGTGAAAATGGTGTAAGGTGAAAATGGTGTAAGGTGAAAAAGGCAATGTAGGTGTCATTTGTATCACTGGTCAACTTATTATGCCCACCACTAAAACCTTCATCGTCTTCCATTTCCCTTCTTACCAACCTCAACTCCCCCAGTCCACATACTAGTTTGCAAAACGTTCACATGTATTTTCCCATGTGGCATTCGTAATACAATATTCACAGTAAATATTACGACCGGTCCATCTCAATTTCATTTGCACTCTTACTTTTTTTATATTATTTTATATCAAGTCTGATTGTATAATTAAATAAATATATAAATAATAATATTATCTTTTATGATATTGTTGAATTCGTCATATCAATTAATTTCTAAATATCAACATTTTATTTATCGTTATTAAATGTGGGTAAACATATTAACTATCAAATATATTTCTTGAACAGTATGATAATGATTGTGATGTAAATAGAGTTGGATGAGGGGTAGGTTATAGTTCAAGAAATCAAATATTTAGTCGAATTTATATAATTACTAATTCAAAATTATAATTCTAATTAGACATCTCTTTTTATATGACTATTATTCATTAGATTTATAAACTTAATCGTGCTTATACATTTTTAACTTAAACTTGCATATTCACATTTTTTTTATTACCTTGTATAATTATATTTGTCATGAGTTGACTTTGAGAAATCATATCTGTACATTTTTAATAAATAAAAAGTTCTACTTTATTCTCATAAGTATGCCTATAGAATTTATTAGTTAGACTCATAACTAAGTTGACTTGATTTCATGTTAAATGCTACATCTGTTTTAGGTTGATTACGTGAGATATTTAGTTAATTTATCGGGTTGAATGAGTTTATATTAAATTGGTTAGGGTTGATCCGGATTTGTGTTAGGTCAAGTTTGGGTTAAGATTCTCGGGTCAAATTTGGGTATCAGGTTAAATTCAAGCATGTCGGGTTTGGATTCGGGTCGATATTTATCAGGTCAGAATTGGATTTCAGATTGAGTTTGATCGTGTCGGATTTGGGTCCATATCTCTTAGATCATATAGGGTTTGGGTTGAACTCGATAGTGTCAGTCTAGATTGAGTTCCCGGGTCAGGTCAGAAATTGACAACTCTACTAATACCCAACTAAATACCCAACTTGAGCATATTTATTTGTGATAACGAAAACGTAAGTTAACACACTACAAAATCATATTACTCTCACTCTATCGATCTTTAACTTGTATACAGAAATCTTTTTTACGATCTGCAACAAACATTTTTTACCTTTTTTTATTAAAATACTCGCCTGAGTTATAGGGTATATACTAGGCTCCCCAGACCTATAAAATGTGGTAAAAATAAAAAGAGAGTTTAAATATACAGCTAGAATAGCAAACATGGGAAAGCTAATTACAGCTAGCCAAAATCCATAATCTTCATCTAGAACCCCGATCTCGATGAAGAAAATGGCCCTAAACCCATATCGGGGCTTATTATGGCCTACCACTTTCTTGCCTCCATACCTTTGTGTCGACAGGAAGAGGTGGCCTCCCATAACAGCCCCTTGCAACACTCTTCCCCAGAAAAGAGTCATGCCTTTTCTGACTGAAAAGTTTGGCATCTTGTATAATGTAGTAATCTGCATCCTGATGAGCTATAGTTCCAGTATGCAACTTGATAAGCATTTTCTAAGAGAAGTCATCACTTAGCTTTGTCTCCATGGACAGTGTTATGTCTGCTATTGGCCTCTTCTACATTTCTAGTTGTTTGTTTGATGTGTCATCACATACACTTCTCATCTTGGGTGATTGAAACTTCACTTCTGTACCTGTCAAAGAACACAAAAAACAGCAGAAAAAAGTTCCACCAAAGAGAAAAATAATAGAGAAAGGCATGGTAAACAAGCAATCATCCATTTCAGCATTGCATGAACAAATCTGCTTAGGTGTTGTTTATCCATTTCTAATATAAGGAAGGCCAATCACATCAAGATTAATTAGGCGCCCTGTGTGTCCGGTGGAAGATCTGAAAGATTAAAGCTCTGATTTACCTTATGCATGGAAGCCAATTTGGCTAATGAATCTGCAACTTTGTTGCTTTTTCTTAGAATATGGGTGAGAGAGCAATCTAGCTTGTCCATCTTCTGCCAGATTCCTCTTGCTATAGATATGCATCTCCAGGGTATTCCATTCTCTCCTCATAATTTTCACTGTTATCAGTGTGTCAGACTCAACAATAATAGATTTAATATTAAGATCCTCTACTATTTTTAGACCCTGCAGTATTTCTTCCATTTCAGGTTCCAATATTGTGCACTGTAGGATATTCATGGTAGAAGATCTGATATGTCTTCCAATGACATCCCTCAGAATTAGACCAATCCATGTTTCACCATTCGAATGCTCTCTTTTTTTTTACGAGAAAAATGGACAGATCCATCTACATTGAGCTTATAAGTGTTAGCAGGGGACCATAATACAACCATTGGTCTTTTTTTCCTTTTCAAAGGTTAACATATATGGAGAGAAGGGAATGTTATGGATAGATCCCATCTAGCATCTATTTTATGAGCTAGTAACATGTCATTGATCAGGTTCATTAGGGTTATACATATAGTTCTCTGATTAGGAGCAATACCCTAAAAAATGAACCTATTTCTAACACCCCATAAAACCCATGTAACAAAACAAGGAACAGATTTGATGATATCAGAGGCTAACTTTACCTGAACATTTAGAGACCAGTAACAGACGAATTTGTTCCAGAGTGTAGTATGATGAGTATGTTGAATGTTAAAATCTTTGTCTACTAGTTTCCAGATTTTATCTGAGAAATCACAGGAGCTGAACACATGATGCAGGTCATCTGATTTGTTGTTACAAAAACAACACTTGGATGGAAGATGAAGATTAAAATCTTCTAGAATGTCATGCATAGGGATCAATCTATCCAATAGCTTCCAGTTCCATAAACTCACTTTATGAGGCAACAGAGAAAACCAAAGAAACTTAAATGATGGAGATAGAGGATCTCCCTGGTTTAGGCCTCTGGAAGATTGGAATAATCCAAATGGCTCTCCATTTATAAAAATGGAAAAGAAGGCAAATCTCAGGTTACCTATGATGATTCTGTTTAAATGATTAGAGAAGCCAAACGTTTTTAAGAATTTTTCCAGAAAGTCCCATGAAACCCTATCAAAAGCTTTCATCATGTCAAGTTTTATAATTATATTGAATATAGGTTGCTTGGAATGAGTATAATTAGCTATTTCTTGCATGCGAAGAACATTGTCTGCTAATTCTCTATCAGACACAAATGTTGTTTGTTCTTTGGAGATTAGATCATTAAGGATAGGTTTAAGCCTATGAGCTATAATCTTAAACAACATTTTATTTATGAAATTGCACAAGTTTATGGGCGTAAAGTCTTTAAAGGAAGCACATACTTCCTTTTATTGGAATCAGAGTAATTAGAGTAGCATAAATGGCTTTTGGAATGGGAGTCAAGAAGAGAAAGTCATTAATGGCTTCAATTAGGTCATTTTTAATTATTAACCAACAGTGTTTGTAGAATGCACCAGGAAATCCACAGGGCCTGGTGTTGAGTTTGAATCCATATCTTTCAGAATGTCTGCAACTTCTTCACTATAAGTAGGCTTGGTTAGAAGTCTGTTAGTTTCCTCAGTGATAAGCTGAGGGACATTTTCCACCATTACAGCTGTGTTGATTCCAGAGGGATCTTTATGATCATCTGATAGAAGGCTTAAGTAGAAGTTTACTGCTTCAGTACCAATAGAGTTATGATCATATAGCCAATCCCCAGATTCACTTTTGATTGAAGAGATGGTTTGTCTTTTGTGTTTTGATTTTACATGATGGTGATAAAACTCAGTGTTTAAATTGCCATCTTTTAACCATTTCACCCTTGACTTTTGTTTCCAGTATATATCTTGATTTTTAAGTGCCAGCGTCAGTTCAGCTTTAGCTCTATTATATTGAGTCAGAGTTTCAGGATTATTATCTTGTTGCAAATTGGTCTCTGCAATAGAGAAAAGTTCTTCTGTTGCTTTTGCCCTGTCAAATATATTACTAAAAACATTTTTGTTCTAAGATTTTAAAGCCAGTTTGGTATTTTTTAGTTTAAAACTAAATCTTTTCATTCCTAAAAAATTGGTCTGGTTGTTCCATGATCCTTCAATCAATTTCATAAAATCTGGATGGGAAATCCAATAGTTTTGAAACATGAATGACTTTGGTTTGGTTGGGGTAGGGTTGTTAGAGAGTGTCAGAATCAATGGAGAATGGTCAAATTGAACCCTTGTTATGGTTTGGGCATAGGATATTGGGAATGCTGAATCCCAAAGTTGATATGTAAGGGCTCTATCTAACCTATCCCAGACTCTACCTTTTGGTCTAATTCCAGTCCAGGTGAAGGGTTGCCAGAGGTGTTGACTGTAGTGAGCTTGGCTTCTGATATGAAATTATGAAAATTGATTATACCTCTCTAGCTAGGACTTGAAGGTCCTATGTATACCTCCTGTTTTTCAATTCTGTTAAAATCCCCAATTAAACACAAGGGCTTGTGAGTTACATTCAGGATTGAATTCTACTCGAGTTTTCTTTGTTTAATGGTGTATTTAGCATATATAAAACCTATGAGGCAATTCTGGGTTAGAGATTTGTGGGATATTTCATAGAGTGTGAGTTGATCTTCACTTTGGATTATGGTAAGGTCTAATGTGTCTTGCTAGAAGATCCAAATTTTGTTAAGGGGGCTTCTATGATAAAATTTAAAACCTATATTCTTAGCTATCTCTTGGATGGCATCATTCTGAACCATTGGTTCCATTATAGCTATGGTTTCAGTTTTAATTTTTTTTCTTGATATCTTTTATTCTTATTTATGTGGTATTGTTACCAATACTCCTTGCATTCCATGATAAGATGTTAAGCTAAATCATTTGTGTTTGTTTGTTAGAGGTCAATGTGGATCTCGTGGAGATTGTCTTTGGGGTAGAGATATAATCATTTTTATTATATTTCCTAGGCTTTAAAGGAACTTCAGATTGATCTTGGTTAGATAAGGCTTCTTCCTCTTGTGAGATGTGATTTGAGTTTCCAGACTATTAGAGTCTTTTAAGAGTGAGTTAAGCCTTTTATGGGATTCCATCAGATTTTCCTTGATTTCCCCGAATGAGACAGATTTATCACTGGAAAGGTCATAGTTAGAGGACTGTGTTTGATCAGTGTTTTACTAGTCAATTCTTTTAGATTTAGGCTTAGATAAGGTAAGAAGGGGAGAGTCCTTTGCATTTATCTCAATGAAGTTAGATGGGTTATTATTTAAGTTTTTGAGTTCTCAATAATGTTATCATTATCTGTGGTTATTATGATTTCTGCATTTTCAGAGTCCTCCACTTGTTGCAAAATGTCAAACTAATTACAGTTAGTTATCATTTTGTTGTTTGCTTGTAGGGTGGTATTTACAAAGTTAGAATTATTATCTGCTTGGGGAACTATAACCATTTGAGTGGTACTTTCTGGGCTGGATTTTTGAATATCTCCCAAGATAAGGGGTTTGTCAAACTGTTGTTGTTGATCAACAGAGGGGGGGGGGATATCATCAACAATTTGAATAAGTTCATTTTGGGGCATTTTAGAGGAGAAAAATGTAAAACCTGAAATCCCTAATTAGGGATTAAACCTTCTGAACTTGGAACTTTATCATCCCTCTTGGGCTCCTTTTGAACATCCTTGTTGATTTATTTGGACCTGTCATGGGAGGGGGCAACTAAAATAGGGGCATTAGTAGAAACCTGTTTAGTGTTAGAATCAACCGTATAAGACTTATTTCTCAGAATGGGAAAAGTACTTTTTCTTTGAATGAGATCCCAGAAGAAGTGCCAACCACATTACCATTCTCTGTGCCCTGTTCTCACATGTGATTGGACTGTTTACCTGAGGTTCTAGATTATTTAGGCCTCCAGGTTGAAAATTTTAAATTGTTAGGATCAAACCTACATTCAGAAGCTAAATGCCCTAATTTAAGGCAGTTAGAGCAGTAGCTTGGAAGTCCCTCATATTCTATATATTGCTAGAACCCAACATTTTTTAAACTTAACCAGATTCTTTCCAATAAGAGTTTAGACACATCAATCTCCACACATACTCTGGCTACATGTGGTCTAGTCCTATTCAAGGTGGCTTTATTAACTCTGACAGGAGAACCAACTAGATTGCCAATTGACATCATTGCAGTATAATCTAAAAAATGCTGGGGTAAACCATATAGAGCTAACCATATTGGGACAACAGGTGAATCAGCATTAGGTATAAAATTAGGCATCCATTTTGTCATCCTAATGGAGTCATCAGGAATAGAACAATGAATCAGGAATATGGTTAGCAAAACATGTTTGTTATCAAGCAAATTAATAGTCATCTATAATTAGTCATCAGGAATAGAACAATGAATCAAAACATGTTTGTTATCAAGCAAATTAATTTTTGCGTGCCCTTTAAACCCAGCAGTATGATAATCTCTTCTGAGGTTTTCCATTTGGGGACAGCTTCATGAGAACTTACCAACGAGCGTCCACCTCAAGGGTTCTTTGAGTCGATCATATTCCTCATCGTTGAAGTGCAGTCCAGACTCCCCTAAATGCTCAATTTTTTGTTTTGGATTGAAAGGGGCTCTAGGGATTTGGCCGTCAAATCGATTGGCTAAGGGTTTGAGATTTTCAGCGTTGAGTGCTTAGGTATAAGAGATTGGATCAGGGTCTTGATGAAATGCATGTATTTTTCGGAGCATTTAACATTTCTTTTATTATCGTTTTGTTGTAAGATTGCTAGATTTATGTAGGTTTACTCATAAGGGGTTTAGATGACCATTTTAGGTTTTCATATCTAAATCCTTCATTTTGTAACCTTTGTTTAGTCTAATGGATTTTTGGTCCTTACGGCATATAGATTTTGTTTTGTAAGCTTAATTGGTAGATCGCTCGTGAGCACTTAGGAGTGGTTTAGTGAAGGCCATTCGAAAGGATGGTAGAAGATGGAAAGTCACTCATATAGTGGTAGAAGATGAAGTGAAGAAAGGAGAGCTAAGCAAAGGGTGAAGAATGATATATGTTTTGAAGCAGAGATTTGAGAATTATCCGAGAATAGTAGCCTCCAAGGATGATACCTTGGATTCGTCTTCTCGAGTACTATAAAATCAGCTACAAGAACTCCCAAAACGGATCAACGGTTCACCCGAAGGAAGCAAAACTAATCAGGAAACTTACTCTTGCTATTGTACATTTATTGAGATTTATATGTTGATTGTTAGTGGCATCAATGTTGTTGGTTGTTTAAGTATATAAATTTCTTGTATGATTGCTTGTTAGGGTTAGGAGAAAGTAGCCAAGCTTTCCCTCTTTTAATATGAAATCCAGGAGCATGAGTTAGAGCTTTTGATGATGTTGATGTGTTGATAATTGCTAGATGAATGTGATAACGTTGAACTCTTTGCCATGTTTGTTTATTGTAGCAAATAGGAGAGGTCTATGAGCGTTGAACGTTCTTGACTAATCCCGTGTAATTGCATGAATTGGTTCAATGCTTAGATACGGTGTAGTGTTTATAAGTGTTACCAAGCTTGTTGATTCTTCGTGCTCAATGCAATTAATGGATACTTTTAGTCATTTATCGACTAAAGGAGTTATTAGCGAGGTTTGACAAGAGATATCGAATTCACTCTTGCAAACTACTATCTAAGAAGGATAGAAGATTTATCTTCACAACACGTAGTTAAAGTAATGGATAGGTTGTTTCACTCGTTCTTCAAGCTTTAGTTATTTAGCATTCATGTATTCTTAATGCTATGTTTTACTTCATTTATGTCATGGGTTGTTTGAGAATATGAAGTGTTTGTATGATTGAAGTGTTAGGGTGTTAGGAAAGTGTACAATTTCTTAGCTCTTTGACATAAAAATCCAAGAACATGGAATTAGAACTTCTTGTGCATAATGTTTTGTGATTCTTACTAGATAACGTTAATGTGGATTGTTCTCATATTCAACCTATAGATGCAATGAAAGGTTGAATTTTGAATGTGGTTTGTTCTAGGTTTAGCCTAATGAATGCCATGTTTGGTTAAATGGCTATGCATTTGGCCGAATGCTTGTTGTTATCAAATCTATGGTTATTCGTGTATAATGCCATTGATAAAATAAATTTATGGTGTTGTTTGCCTAAAGTGATCATCAATGAGGTTTGCAAATGATTGTTGTTTGTCTTTGCAAATTACTATTAAGAAGAAATGAATGTTAATCTTCGATTGGGAAGTTTTGGCATTCCCCATAGGTAACGAATGTGATAGAATGAGTGATTGGTTCAATGATCTATATGCGGTTTGGAAGTGGATATCAACTGTCTCTCAAGGCTTTGTCGTTTGTAGTTTTAAACCCTTTTTCTTAGTTTGTTTGATGATTAGCATAGTTTATTAACTTTGCTAGTTATCTTGTCTTTTAACTTCATAACGTATGACCAAAACCTACGAACCCCCCCCCCCAATTTTACTTGCTTTTATATATCTATATATATATATATATATATATATATATATATTTACTTCTAGTCTAATATCAACCTTATATGTTTAAACCCTTAGACAGATCCCTCTTCTTCGTGGACGACCCCGACTTGCCATTATCTACTTATTTGTAAATAGGAAGCATTATGCTTATAAATTTAAATTTGAGAGGTACGAAGACAAACTCCCAAGCATGTGTCTCGTGTCTCCATGGCGGCATCACCGGTGACTGGATCGGTGGGTAATCAGTGGTGATCGGCGTAGGAAAGTTGACCGAAGATCATAAAAAGAAGGAGGTGGTTCTAGATCTAGCTCATCAAATCACCAAACATGTTTAACTGTAAATATATGTGATTATGGACAATAACAACCCATAAAAATTTTTTCAAGAAAGGCGGTCTTTCCATAAGCTTATGGACAGTCCACGGAGATTTTTACCTAAAATGTTGTAATTTTTTTAATAAAATTTAAATATTGTATTTTTAAATTTAAAACAAGTAATAATATGTATTTGAATATGAAATATAAAAATATATAATGTAAAAAAATTCAAAAGTTCAAAATTTATTATGTAATTTAACAAATGCAGTGTATAAGGTAATATAGGGTGAACGACTTCAGAGGCCCTCCAACTCTTTCCATTTGACCCTTTTGCCCCCCCCCCAATTTTTTCCGATCACTTTTGTCCCTGAACTAACAAAATTGTTAAATTGTAACCCTTCCATCCGGTTAAAATGTCAATTAATAGCCAAACGTCTATTTAAGGGTAAACGAGTAATTTCTCATTTCCCTTTTTATTTTCACTTTTCTTTGTTTTTTCCTTTCTCCTTTTATTTTCTTATTTTCTCCTTTTCCCCTTTCTTTCTTTTCTTCCGCTCGCCGGCGCCAATCTCTCATTAGTCTCTCTTTCCTTCTCTTCTTCTGGTCGACGACGTCCATCCCTCATCAACCTGAAACCCTCTTCGTTTCGGAAACCCCCAATGGCACCCATAACGTGGGTGTAGAGGTCCTCTACATTGCGTGGCAATCCAGAGATCCTGCTGCCACTTGTCGCCACCACCGGTCATCGACAATTGCTACTGCTGGACTGTATAAATGAAATTGATATAGATCTAGAAATATTTCAATAGGAATTAGGGGAAAACCTTGGTGGTGAACACCAAAGACGACAACGAATTCCTCCTTAGTACTGCAATTACCCATCTGAAACCCAGTCTCCATAGTGGTGGATAATCGATGGTGGTGGTGGGGGAGAATCGATGGTGGTGATGCCAAGGAGAATCGATGGTGCTTGCTTGCTAGCTTGTTGGCGTGGCGGACGCTTTGGTCACAAGCAGTGCACAGTGCCACCTCGGCGGCGGTGCAGTAGACGGCGGCTTCGCCTTTCTCGCAGACATTGCACTGGATCTTCATCCCGGAACTGGTTTACTGATTTCTTCTTGTTGTTGTTCTTGTTGCGGGGTTTGGTGTTTGTTGAGTGTGTGTGTGTGTGTGAACTAGAGAGAAAGTGAAGAAATGATAGGAACTTTTGGAAAGATTGGAGAAGAAGGAGATGAGGGGATGATCATTGAAAGTTTGGAACTTGATGGTGGTGGTGGTCGGGAGAATCGGTGGTGGTGGTGGCGAGGTGGCTGAAAATAGGTGGTGGTGGTGGCAAGCGGCGGAGGACAGCAGAGGGGAGAACGGTGGTGGTGGTGATTAAAGAAATGAAAAAGAGGAGAAGAATTGAAGAAAATAAAATATGAAAAAAGGAAAAGAAAAATGACAAATTACTAATTTGCCCTTAAAATTAACATTTTTTACCAAAGTTAACGCTTTGATCGGACGGAAGAGTTACGATTCAACACTTCTGTTAGTTCATGGATGAAAGTGATCGAAAAATAATTGAGGGACCAAAAGGGTCAAATGACAGGAGTTGGAGGATCCCTGAAGTCGTTCGTCCAAAATAAGTGATATGTCCATAAGCTTATGAACATGCCGCCTGTCAGGAGACCTATTCTTAAAAAAATAATTTAGAAATTACATGTTACCACGAATCCAATAATATCACATACGATAATATCATTGCTCATATATGTATTCAAATATATAGTCAAATTTTGATTATACTGAATTGTAAAAAAAAGAAAAGAAGATAAAAGTAAATTAAGATTTATTAAAATATATTAAATTGAATTGAATTGATTGAAATTGAATAGAAAGTAAATAAATTATTTTTATAAACGGGCCTAAACACACTGCTTACGCGTAGATTAAAATCTGATATCAATAAAATTTTGAACTCTCAATTCACGACACATGTAACCGTTGTTGACTGGTAATCTGGCCGCTTCACAATAATAGTAGGTTGACGTAAATGCCAACTTTCACTTATGGTAATAACCGATCGGCGATGGCCATCCAAAATTTCACAATCTAGAAATGAAAATAGAATTCCTCTATAATAACGGCATCCTATTTAATGGATGGATCAATTATAAATAAAAAAGAGTTATTTCTATAATTCTTAAATTTAAATTATTTATATTTTATAATATATTTTGATTTTTAAAAATTATTTGAACATCATTGTAAATTAAAAACAAACATCAATTATAAAATAATAGAATGTTCAGTTATATTAATTGGCGGCATTTCCATAATCTTATGAACAGTCATCAGGGGCATTTGCTTTAAATGTTGTAATTTTTTATAAAATTTAAATATTGCATTTTATAAATTAAAACAAGTATATGTATTTGGAGGAGAAAATATAAAAATATATGATATAAAAAAATGTTTTTAAAAATTTTAAGTTTTGTATGTAAATTAAGAAATGCAGTGTATAAGTTAAGAAATAAGTGGTCTATCCATAAGCTTATGGACATGCCGCTTGTCATGAGAGCCACTTTAATTATAAAATGTTCTGTCTAAAAATAAAAATTTTGTAATCATTGTACTTCTAAATTTAAACGCGATAACTTTTAGTTTAAACACCATATACTAGTATGAGAGTCCGTCTCTTGAAAGACGGTCTTTCCATAAGTTATGGAAATACCAAGGTTTAAACTGCAAATTAGATGAAATCAACATAAAATTTTTGGGTGGCATTAATCAGGTCTTAAATTTATAACTACTAAATAATTTATTATAAATTTTTAATATTGCAACTAAAATCTTTTACCTTTTTATAATTATAATTCAATCCCGTATTTTCATATGCCTATGAAAAGACGGTCTTTCCCAAGACTTTGCCCTAGTATGAATCTAAATATTGTAATTTTAAATTTAAATAATAAATTCTTTTGTATATATACAGTAATGATTTTTTATATTCAGACACATCTTATTGCACAAAATCTTATTTTACATCGACTAACTGTTAAATAGACTTATATTTATAATCGATGTACCTAATGAGATAAATTGATGTTTGTTTTATTTATTGCAACTAGTTTCTTATAATTTAAAAATAAAATAAAATGTATTATAATGTATAATAATTATAATTTATCTCTAAGAGTTATTGAAATGAGATTTTTCAAACCATTAATTGATCCAACAATAAACTTTCTCATCTTATTATCTGTTTAGATTAAGGTATATTTAAATTAAATTAAATTAAAAAGTGGCATACTCTTTCAATGGCACATTTTCTAATTAATAATTAACCAAATAAATAAAAAACATGAAATCAAACATACATTCCCAAGAAACTCCTCCCCACCAACCACCTCCCATTCCATTGCACTGCCACCTACTACAACAACTTAGTATCCATTTGCCCCTTTCAGAATTTACGCGCGCATTTATTATAAAACCCCCCTCATTAAACCAAACACACTCACTTCACCCCACAAAACACTCGCACTCTGTTTTCCTTCTCTACCCTTCTTCCACTCACCACTCAACAATGGCGGACATCCAGCCGGAAGAGTTCATTTTCCGATCCCGCCTCCCCGACATCGACATCCCCAAAAACCTCCCCCTCCACACCTACTGCTTCGAGCACCTCCCCACCTTCCGCTCCCGCCCCTGCCTCATCAATGGCGCCACCGACCAGGTCTACACCTTCGGGGAAGTCGAGCTCACATCGCGGAGAGTCGCCGCCGGGCTGAACAAGGTCGGAATCCGGCAAGGAGATGTCATCATGATCCTCCTCCCGAACTGTCCAGAATTCGTGTTCGCCTTCCTCGGGGCGTCTTTCCGGGGCGCCGTGTCCACCATGGCGAACCCGTTCTTCACCTCCGCGGAGGTCGTCAAGCAGGCGAAGGCCTCCGCCGCGAAGCTGATCATCACGCAGGCCGCGTACGCGGACAAGGTGAAGGACTACGCGGCGGAGAATGAAATCAAAGTCGTCTGCGTCGATGGGGAGACGGTACCGGAGTGGTGTTTGAGCTTCTCGGAGCTGGCGGGGGCGGAGGAGGCGGAAATGCCGGAGGTGGAGATCAGCTCCGACGACGTGGTGGCGCTTCCGTACTCCTCCGGCACGACAGGGCTGCCGAAGGGGGTGATGCTGACCCACAAGGGGCTGGTTACGAGTGTGGCGCAGCAGGTGGACGGGGAGAACCCCAACTTCTACATCCACGATCAGGTCATGATCTGCGTTCTGCCGCTCTTCCATATCTACTCGCTCAACTCGATCCTGCTGTGCGGGCTGCGCGCCGGGACGACGCTGCTGATGATGAGCAAGTTCGAGATCGTGCAGTTCTTGGAGCTGATTCAGAGGTACAAGGTTTCTGTCGGGGCGTTTGTGCCGCCGATTGTTCTGGCGATTGCGAAGAGCCCCGTCGTGGATAACTATGATCTCTCCTCCATGAGGACCGTCATGTCCGGGGCGGCGCCGCTCGGGAAGGAGCTCGAAGACGCTGTAAGGACCAAGTTCCCCAACGCCAAACTTGGACAAGTAAGCTCTCATTTTACTCCTCTTTTCTTCTTAATCATTTACAAAAAATGAAAATGGTTCATACGTTCTTTTAATATATGTAGCACTTAAAATGTTACTCCCTCTGTTCCAACTATTTCTTAACAAGCATTTTCAAGGCATGTTAATGATAAGAAAGTGTGTTAATTTTTACTGTAAACCCCATTTAACTAATCAAAATATAACGTGATGTGTATTTTCAGTGTATTGTGTTGTGATGATTTAAGATGGGGATTTTGTAAATAATTTTTTGTTTAGAGAATGAACGTGCCTATTTTATTAAGAGCGTGCCATTAAAATATATGTGAAAGGAAATTTTATAAGTAAAGTAAAAGAAATTGGTAGAAACAGGTCTAACTATAAATGGGAAAGTATTTTTTTATTTGTTTGCGTTGAAAGCAAATGTAGGTGAAATTAGTTTGTGGTAGGGTATAATTTGGGTAGGTGTGGAAATTTGAGAGCCACGGAATAGAGGTGGGAAGGTTGGTGTAGGCTGGTGGCTTTCCTGACTTCCGTGAAATTCTATCCTGCATAACAAAACAAATTATTGCATTTTCACATTTTGTTTTAAATAAATTATAAGCATTTTTGTTAGAGTTATTCCAACCACACTCATATAACTAAAGATTATGGATTACCTTTACATAGTACTAATTAATTTTATAATAGAAATTCGTGATTCTATTAATTTTTTAAAAATTAATAAAGAGTTGTTTTCCTATGAAATTCTTGTTACTAATGAAAAATATTCTCTCCTCTCCAATAGTAATGACATTTTAATTTTTTACGGTTTTCAATGATCATATTTGACTGTCAATATCTCTAGTTACATATATAATTTTTGCATAAAAAATTAATATTAAAAAATGTATTTTAAGATGAATTCAATAATATTTCACATAATATATTTATTATATAATATATTTATTACGTATATTAATTAATACTATTAATT
This sequence comes from Rubia yunnanensis, assembly GCA_037428765.1. Lineage (NCBI taxonomy): Eukaryota > Viridiplantae > Streptophyta > Magnoliopsida > Gentianales > Rubiaceae > Rubia > Rubia yunnanensis. The sequence goes on from CM075068.1 coordinate 88,215,154, forward strand.
AATATTTATGATTAAAGTTTAATAAATTTGACTTTAGAAAGATAAATATGCCAAGACGGAATACGTAGTTGACTGGAATTAAGGGATTAAGGACTGAGATCCGTTCTGCGTGCGTATTTTGACATACATTTATCTGTCAGAATCGTACATGATTTTTTAGAATTATTTTTGAAAAAACAATCGGACACTGTTATGCATTCAATTAGGTCAACAGTAGAATGCCCTTCCGTAACGGATCGAGGATCTTATCTAGGAACAATCTAATTAATATAATAGTAATATGCAGAAACTATATTTTTCTTTACCTGTTTCATCGAGCTGATTTTCTAACCCAGGATTAATATAGTCTTTACATTGATATGGGTGATTGCATTTATAACTGATTTTCTAACACAACTAATTATAACGATTTTGCAGTCAAAGATTAGAAGACATTTATAACACATAACGTAAATCAGTCAAATAAAGTAGTTGGCTATTAAATTAACAACCATGTGTGAATCATGCTCCATTAATTGTGTATAACCTAAATTAAGTGAATTTGAAATGATAAACTAATCTCACGATCAATTAAATTGGTAGTCTTTAAAATGTTGGTCTTGAAACAAAATCTCCTTTCTGTTGGGATTTTTGTATGTGTAGATAAGGGTCCAATACGAAGTTGACAAGCTTTTGAAAAAAGGAAAAACTAATGCATCACATGAAAATAAAGGAAGTTGACAATTTTTTTCTTTTCTTAAAACATTTGGCCACTTTTTATCGGTCCATCACCTTCGCATACAAGAATCTCCCACATAACAAATTTTATACTCTTTGACTAAGGTTTTAGTTTATCTGCACTTCGATTTAGTTTAAATTAAGTATGTTCCGTTCGCTAAAAAAATAGTGTGAAAAAGTTTAGGCTAATTTTAATCATATTTTTACTACTTTCAATATACTTATATTTGGTTTAGTTCAATTCAAATAACCTCTGAACAAGCTGCATAACAAACGAAGTATTCCTTCTGTTTCACTATGTTGGCACCATGGGTTTATGTGTCAATCTTTTTGTAAGTTGAAATGTGTGGAGGAAATAGAGTGAAGATAACAAAAAGTTTAATGAGTGGTTGGGAGTGAAGTACTTTTTGCCATAAAGAAAAATGTGACAAGGTTAGAAAAACATACAAATATACTAAGTGTACCAAACCGAAGTAGTACTAATTTTACTGTTGGGCAAAAATTCAAGCTATTGGTATCATTTGAGCATTAGAAAGGAAAAATAGTCCAATAATGTATGAATGCAATTACAGGGTTACGGCATGACAGAGGCCGGACCGGTTCTAGCGATGTGCTCTGCCTTTGCCAAACAACCATTGGAGGTGAAGTCGGGCGGATGTGGGTCCGTCGTTAGAAACGCCGAAATGAAAATTGTGGATCCGGAAACCGGGTCCTCTTTGCCCCGAAATAAACCCGGTGAAATTTGCATAAGAGGTGATCAAATCATGAAAGGTACTGCTCATTTTATTTTTTCTCCGGGTGTTTTTATCTATTTCACTCATTTAAAATAACAGTACTGTAAACTGAGACACCTACGTAGTTTATATAGAATGGATGAATCTCTTACTCGTCCGCATAGCTTGCACAGAAAAATAAAGATTCAAATCAAATAATTCTATTTACACTACATTTTTCTTAGATAAACACTGACTTGAAAAGTTAAAAAGCAACAAAATACTCTTTCTAAACGGATGCTGATCTAATAAATAGTGGCGTGACTTTTTTTCTTGTCATACAGCGATAAAACTTATCGCTTATAAAGAAACACTCACTATAACTTACATATAAATTTATTTTCACGAGCTGTTAATTGATTTTGAATTAAAAACAACATTGCATATTGGATCCAGCATTTTCACTGATTTTGTGTGTTGAATAATAAATCATAATCCAGGATATCTAAAGGACCCGGAAGCCACAAAAAACACCATAGACAAAGAAGGCTGGTTGCACACAGGAGACATTGGCTACATTGACGATGACGATGAGCTTTTCATCGTTGACCGGCTAAAGGAGATCATCAAATACAAAGGTTTCCAAGTCGCTCCGGCTGAAATTGAAGCCATACTCCTCTCCCACCCTCACATCTCCGATGCCGCCGTTGTCCCGTAAGTTCATGCACCTACATATTTTCATAATAATAAACACGTGTTAAGCGTTTAAAACGGCCTAAGCGACAGAGTAAAGGAACACATATTGTATTTATAACGTTGTTGTCCTTTCCAGAATGAAGGATGAGGCTGCAGGTGAAGTTCCAGTTGCATTTGTTGTCAAATCCAATGGCTATGCCATCTCTGAGGATGAAATCAAGCAATTTGTCTCTAAACAGGTAGCATTTTTGACCGGACTCATTAAACACTTTATTTTCTCTCGATCGGCATTTTGCAGTTTGAATCACTCTAGTCCGGTGAATCAGCTTCTACCTTCGTCTCATTTCAAAATGCATAATTTAGCTTTTCAAATTAATTTTTAATTATTTATAATTTCACGACAAATCTAAGTATCAAGTATTCATTACATAATTTTTACTTACTTTAATTTAACGATCAGAAATATTGAAATTTAATTAAATGTATAGTAACCTTGAAATGAGACGTATGCAGTAGGTTTTTGGCTAACAATGTAATTGATTTGTTGTAGGTGATATTTTACAAGAGAGTAAATCGTGTATTCTTCGTGGATGCAATTCCCAAGTCACCTTCAGGCAAAATTTTGAGAAAAGAATTGAGAGCTATATTAGCTGCTGGAATTCCCAATTAAGCAACGCCAATAAACTGGTAAATATTAGTTGTAGAATGTTAGAAGAAACAAATAGCGGTTTGGCTTTTGGGAGAAGTAAAAATAAATTTATAAAATTGTATTTTGGTACATGTTGGTGTAATGGAACTTGGATATCGATTTGAGTCGCGTTAACATGCGCTTTCCTTAAAGAGTAATTCAACTCATTTACTGCCTTGGATTACACGAATTTTCCTCGAGGTTAAAACAATCGAAATACTCTCCTTGATCTGGACTTGAAACAAGAGAAAGGTTTTGAGTGAAGTATTTTGGTTACTGAGTAAGTCTGAAATTCTAAGATTTTCACGTATATTTCTGTGCATGCATACACATGTTTAGTTAGAATGATGCTTCTTTCCACAAAATGATTATATTCCACATTGAATGTATCCTAGTTGTCAGAAATGAATTCTGAAACAATACATATTTTCATGTAAATGATTACATTTTCCACATCCAGTGTACCGTAGTTATCAGAATTAATAAACTCTGAATTGTGCATTTTTCCACATGACAATGCCGTAAGTTGAGCATGCCGCCAACACTGCATCACGTACACAATCCTTAGTACATCCTCATCCTTTTAGTCAAGGAATCAGACACTACACACCACCACCTTTATAATTATATATAAATACGGATGTAGTTAGAATGATGCATCTTTCTACAAAAATGATAATACATGTTAGTCTTACCAACACAATTTTAATACATATCCCAGAACTGTAAGCTCGAAGATAGTTTATACAAGTGTGTACTCTGCACCACCAAACTTGTTTTAACATCTCGAGCTCACAACTACTCGAATACAATCATACTCAAATAGCTTGCGTTTCTTAAAACACCAACAATCCTCCCCCATTTAAGTATTATCTTCGATTCGGAAAATCCAACAACCAAACCAAACAAGTGCATAAATGAAAATATCTTGAAGATTGAATTTTCACCTTAGTAAACTACACATTCCAAATATTCGAGAATCGTGGTGTCTTTAAAGATTGAACCTTTCAACCCATTTGAGCACTTGAAGATAATCCACACACAAGTTCAAGTACAAATCTCAAAAGCTAAAACTTGACACTATATAAGTCATGTGTCCCTATCCATTTATGAGTGCATAGAAAGCCAAGCCTGAGCTTCTTGAAGTGGCTACACTTCACACTTCATATAGATGAATTTGTTTAATCGTACTCCTGCAAAAGTACTTTGTCAAAAGATCCATTAAGAAGATAAACTCCAATCTAACTTACATGCAGGTCCAAACACATTACCTTCGGGATATGAAATCATATGTATCAATCTCAAATAGGCCTTCCATATTGAATTTTACTCCAATGTCGTATCAGAGCAAAATTGGGTATCCCATAATCAGAGATTTAAATAGGCTTTAAACCCATCCCGATCACCGAGTTGTTTACCAAGTTCCTAGCTAGTCCCTTCGTCAAGTGATCTGCTAGATTGTATTGAGATCTTACAAAATCAACTAAAATCACACCATGAGTTATTAACTCAAGTATCGCGCTATGTCTAATGCCCAAGTGTCTACATTTTATATTGTACACTTCACTATAAGCCTTGGATCGACTATTTGTACTATCACAATGAATAGAGATAGGTGAAATCGGCTTAGGCCACAACGGAATTTCATATACCAGATTCTGTAACCATTCCGCCTTCTTAACTATTGCTGCAAGAGCTATAAATTCTGACTCCATAGTGGAGTTAGTTATGCAAGTTTACTTTTTAGAAGCCCATGAAATGGTACCTCCACCAAATAATAATACCCGGCAGTTGTAGAAGAATGATCTTCTGTATTTGTTATCTAACTAACACCTGAATAACCTTCTAAAACCGAAGGAAATCCAACATAGCACAAACCATAATTCATGGTTTTCTTTAGATACTTAAGTACACTCCTAACCACTTGCCAATGATGTGTGCCGGGGTTACTTGTGTACCTACTCAATTTGCCAATCGCAAAAGCGATGTTCGAACTTGTGCTTGTCAAGGCATACATCAAGCAACCAATTACTTGTGAGTACTCAAGTTGTGATACCGCTTTACCCTTATTAGGCATAAGCTTCACACTTGAATCCATTGGAGTGCTGACCGGGGAACAATTTTCACAATTGAATTTCTTAAGTACTTTCTCAATGTAATGAGACTGTGTCAGAGAAATTCCTTTATTCTCTCGTTTGATCTTAGTACCAAGAATCACATCTGCCTCCCCGTGTTTTTCATGTCAAAACTTGATGACAAGAATACATTCGTAAGGTCAACTTGGATATGATTTATGCCAAAAATCAGCATATCATCCACATATAGACAAATGATAACTCCATTTCCAGAACTATCGAATTTGCTATACAAACATTTGTCAGATTGGTTTAACCCATAGTCATTCGACAAAACCACCTCATCAAACTTATGATGCCATTGTTTAGGAGCTTGTTTTAGCCCATATAATGACTTGATAAGTTTACAAAACTTATGCTCATTTCCAGGCATGACAAACCCTTCAGGTTGTTTCATGTAAGCCTCCTCTTTTAGATCTCCATTCAAAATGCAGTTTTGACATCCATTTGATGGATCACTAGGTTGTTAATGGCTGCTAATGCAATCAACAACCTAATAGTGGAGATTCGAGCAGTTGGGGCATATGTATCAAAATAATCAATACCTTCCCTTTGCCTAAAGCCTTGGATAACCAATCTAGCTTTATACTTGTCAACATATCCATCAACTTTCATCTTAATTTTGAAGATCCACTTGCAACCCAAGGGTTTACAACCACGCGGGACATCAGAAAGAATCCACGTATTATTACCCATGATGGAATCTATCTAATCATTTATCGCTTCTTTCTAGAAAGCAACATCTCGAGACTTCATAGCCTCACTAAATGTCTTAGGATCCTCTTCAATATGATAACAATACAAAGATTGATAACCTATCTCATCTCTTGATCTCTCAACCAAATAAATTTGGAAATCATGAGCGAAAGACTTCTCAATCCTACCTCTCTTGCTCCTTCGAAGCTCAGGTGACTTGACTTGATGAGACATTTCATCTTCCTCCATAGTTCTACTTGAAGTAGAAACTTAATCCCTTGGCCTTGGTACTGATGTGAATTGATTTTCATCAAAGATAGCATCTTTTTATTCAGTTACAATGTGAATCGAAATAAAATCATTTGGTTCTGTAATATAGAACCTATAAGCCTTGGAATGCATAGCATATCCTACAAAGATGCAATCAATACCTCGTTCCACCAATGTTTTTCTCTTGGGATTGGGAAGTCTAACAACTGTCAGACAACCACAAACTCGAAGATAATTCAAGTTTGGCTTCTTTTTATACCAAAGCTCATATAGAGTGATCTTGTTCCATTTATTAGGAACCCTATTTAATAAATAGCAAGCCGTTAACATGGCTTCACCCCAAAATCCGTCCCTCAATCCAAAATAGGATAACATAGAATTAACCATTTCTTTTAGGACCCTATTTTTCTTTTCTGCCACACCATTTTATTGCAGTGTATATGGAGCGCTAATCTCATGAATGATACCACAAGATTCAAAAAATGAAGGATCATAATATTCACCTCCTCTATCAGTGCGTAACTTTTTAATCAAAGTTGATTTTTGCAATTCAACCTCATTTTTAAAAGTCTTAAATTTCTCAATTGCCTCATCTTTGGAATGCAACAAAATCTTGAATAATCATTAGTGAATGTTATTAAGTACTTTTTACTCCCCAAAGAAGGTGTTGCATGCAAGTCACATGAGTCACTGTGTACGAATTCTAGCAATTTTGAAGTTCTTTCAACACTTTTAAATGGTTGCCTAACAATTTTATTCAACATGTAAATGTTTCATTTTTGCACATTTATTTCAAAAGTAGGAATCAAACTATCTTTAGACATATCAAGCATACGTTTGTAATGAACATGTCCTAGTCTAGCATGCCATAAAGATGGTAAATCAACATTAGAGCAGATCATGTAAATAGAACCACACATTATTTATATTGAGCATAAACATTCCATTACAATAATATCCGATTCCTACAGACACACCAAACTTTGATAATATAAATTTATCAGATTCATACACTTGCTTATAGCCACACTTAGATAATATACTACTAGAAACTAAGTTCTTTCTAATTCTAGGTATATGTAGAACATCTTTTAGATGAAGATTTTTTCCTAGAACTAAATTCCAACACAACATCTCCTCACCAAGAATAGTGGCGGTAGATTCGTTTCCCATATGAAGAATGGAACCATCGTTAGCAGGTTCATATGACTTGAACCACCTACGGTCCTTGCAAACATGTTTGATTGCTCCAGAATCTGTCCACCAAGCAATTTCATCATCCTGTACATAAAATGCTTCAGAACTTAATGGTACATAATTCTCAACCGAATTTAAACCATAATTACCATTTTGACCTTGATGAGGAATTTGGCCTTGGTCCTTAGACCCTTGCCCAGAATGATTTGGTGTCACTCCTTTCTTGCTCTTCCTGACACGACAATCACGTTTGAAGTGTCCTGTCTTGCCACAAATCTAACATGCACCCTTAGGCTTCTTATTGGACTCTTTGCTTGTGTTGTTAAATGTGCACTTCTTCCCCTTTTTCTTCTTAGAACTATCACCCTCTTCCATCATATTAACTAAAGAGATCCCCACAGTCTCTTTATCTTTGGACTTTCCATTTTCCTTTGCCCTTAGAGTTTATTCTGTGCGCAAATGGCTTCCGAGTTGAACAAGAGACAATTCTTCCTTTTTGTGCTTAAGCATGTGCTTGAAATCCTTCCATGAAGGCAGAAGCATATCTATTATACTTGACACATAAATATATTCATCCATTCCCAGTTTGTGTTGTGCAAATTACCCTAAAGTCCGGAGCAATTCATGTACTGCTCCATAACAGGCCTAGAGCCTGACATCTTGTAATTCATAAAATTACTGACAAGGAATTTCTTACTAGAAGCATCATCATCCATGTATTTTGACTCTAAGGAATTCCACAACTCTTTTACAGATTTAACATTTTGATAAACATCAAAGAGTGAGTCAGAAATACCATTCAAGATGTGACCATGACAGATGTAGTCATCATTTTCCCATTTGTTCCTCCGACGAGTTTTTTCCAATGGTTCATCATCTGCTGGTTCCTCATTAGAGTAGACAAAACATATACTTTTTTTATAGTTATTAGGAGGAAATGCATCTTCTTCTGTCATCTACAGAAATTAACACCTTCAAAATAATCCAGTTTCCCAACCTTGGATGTCATATCACGTACGGTTGCCATGTCTCGTACGGTAAGAAATTACTCTTTAAGAGTGTTGTAGAATGTTGGAAGAAACAAATAGCGGTTTGTCTTTTGGGATAAGTGAAAAATAAATTTATAAAATTGTATTCTGGTAAATGTTGGTGTAATGAAACTTGGATATCGATATGAGTCGCATTAACACACGCTTTCCTTAAAGAGTAATTTGATTCAGCTACTGCCTTGGGTTACACGAATTCTCCTCGATGATTAAAAAATTGAAATACCCTCCTGATCTAGGTTTGAAACAAGAGAAAGGTTTTGAGTGAAGTATTTTGGTTACTGAGTAAGTCTGAAAATTTTAAGATTTTCACTTATATTTTTGTGCATGCATACACATGATTATATAGGAGATGTCCTAAAAAGATACTACCCATTGTGGAATTTATGGGTTATATACCACCACGCTTACGCTGCATCACTCTGATATAATTGTAAATAAATACGGATGTAGTTAGAATGATGCATCTTTCCACAAAATGATTATATTCCACATTCAATGTATTCTAGTTGTCAGAAATGAATTATGAAATAACACATCTTTTCACATAAATGATTACATATTTCACATCCAGTGTACTGCAGTTATCAGAATTTTAATAAACTCTGAATTATGCATTTTTCCACATGATAATGCAGTAAGTTGAGCATGCCGCCAACACTGCATCCCGTACATAATCCTTAGTCTATCCTCATCCTTTTAGTCAAGGAATTAGACACTACACACCACCACCATTATAATTATATATAAATGCGAATGTAGTTAGAATGATGCATCTTTCCACAAAAATTATAATACATGTTAATCTTACCAACACAATTTTAATATATATCCCAGAACTGTAAGCTCGAAGATAGTTTATACAAGTGTGCACTCTGCACCACAAAACTTGTTTTAACATCTCGAACTCACAACTAATCGAATTCAATCATACTTAGATAAGCTTGTGTTTCTTAAACCACCAACAATATTCTTCAGAAGCACCTCTCACAAAAGTGCTGTAAATTTGCGATTGAGTATTTGTATTAGTGAATGATTGACAATATGAGGTGCCTGTTTTGCTGCGTGAGAGGCAATTATAATTTGCTCAAGATTTACTCTCAATACTAATCATCATTTGCAATTTACCTTAAATCCATATACTGAGCTTGGTGTATTTACTTTTTTAAAAAATATCATTAATAGGTATGACTAAATTATTTTTTTTTGTCCCCGACATAGAATGTTATACCATGTTTTGGTCCTCGATTTCAAAACAACCCTCGTTCAGTACCCCACAATTAAAAACAATTTATTTAATCCCCAAGGCGGTTTTCAAGGTGGTTTTCCGGTGGTTTGGGGACCAAAAGATGGTATAAGATCAGATGTTATGGACCAAAAAATAATTTAGACTACCTGAAAATCACCCAAAATATGGTTTGGGGACCAAACAAATCATTATGAATTTGTGGGGTACTGACGAGGGTTGTTTTGCAATCGGGGACCAAAACATGGTATGAGATGCTATGTCGGGGAACAAAAAAACAATTTAGTCAGTAGTTATTGACAAAAACGCTCAATAATGAATTTAATTGAAATTGACATTCATCCCAATTAGGACATATCAATCAGACTGGTTGTTTGTAGTATTACGGATTAGAAATCAAATAAAAATGTGATATTTCCATCGACATACTAACTTGCTTCCCGCAAAAATCACGACTATTTGGCGAAGAGGAGCGTATCACGCATCAATATCAATGTGCCAATCATGACTACCTGGCAGAGATCAGTGTTTCATGCATCAATATCACTATGCTAAACATGAATTTTGAACAACTGTTACACCATTTGATCCAAAACACTATCTATGGTGTCCAAACTGTTAACATCTTGAAAATGTTTTTGACACTGATGCTTCATCAATCCACCATTGGCAAGTCGTGAGCTTTCTTGGCCGAAATCTACAAGGTAAGCCCCCGGAGGTGTCCGGGAGGGGGGGGGGGGAAAGGATCTGATGATAAAGTTAGATATCTTCCTCAGAATTAGGAATGAACAGTTGAGTGAATAGAGTTACCTCTCTCCTTATACATGTCGGCATGCTGGAGGCATGTAGGATCAGGTAGGACAACTATTTTTTTTTCTTGTGGAGCAAGTATTAGGGTTTTCCTGTAGGCCGGCCCAATGTAGAGGATGTAAACCAAAAGGTATAAACCAAAAGGTAATAAAATGGACTTGGGCCGATATTGAGAAGGGGCGCTTAGGCCCAGCAATATTAACGCACTATCAATAAGCCCCTAGAAAGCTGAAGGTTTGATCTTTGAGCTTTGTTGGGACTATAGGTTTGGCCTTCAAGTCGACTGTAGGTTATGAGTTAGACCTTCGAGTTCTTGTTAGCTAAGGGTTTAACCTTCGGCTTTCTTTTGCTTAGAGCGGGTGGCCTCGATGTTCCATACAGGAAGCCTCAAACTAGAGAAGTGGAAATGACACAAAGCACGTGTTGCTCTTCACCCCTCAGGGCGAGTGACGTTTGTCATGGGTTCCATGCCCACATCTCATCCCATAAATGCGGGGAATATTTTCCCCACGTGGGCCCATTATCCCATGCCCTTATGTCTCATACTCAATTTTAGTAATCATTTCCTCTCTCTTCGCCTTCTATATAAGCTGCCTTGGAGAAGCATTAATAACTTTTCCCCCAAATTCCTCCAAGGTGCTTACTCTCTCTCAGAGCACTCTGCTTTATTTCAAAGTCCTTTGTCGTGCTTCTAGAGAATTCCGGCCAAACCACACCAGTAAGTCCTCTTTCCCCCCTTTATTTAGCCCTTTCTTTCTGGATTTTGTAATGTCGCAAGAACCACTGGAGGCTACCGGCCATTTTCATGCCTCACACCAGTAGGCTAGACAGTTCCTCTAAATGTCACCTACAAGATTCCGACGCCGTTTCTTTTTCTTCCACCAGATCAGGGCTTTTTTATGGGGGAGCGATAATGTATTGGCTCTCAATCTGCAACTGTAGAGAGGTTTTTGTCGAAAGTGGGTGACATCAAAGAAGCTGGCTCCGAGGGGGGTATCCGTCGATATCGATGAGGAGTGAAGGTTCTACTATTGGGCAGTTCTTACTCCTATTATCGAGCGACCCCAAATCCCCATGGAGATTTATGCTTTTCTAGCTACCCTTCCGGCCACAATTAGGGTTCCTACAGACCTGGAACTAGATCTCCATCAAGGCGACGAGATGTCGAGAAGCCCTCGACCGGGAAGGTGCACCATCTACGAGCGCCACCTTAAATTTGGGCTTTGTTTTCCGTATCCTGGCCTCCTCCCTCAACTTCTCAACGAGCACCAAAACAATCCGGCCCAGCTCCATGCCAATGTCATAACCTACATCATGGAATTCATAACACAATGCCACAATCTCGAGATTATTCCCTCCTACGAGCTCTTTCGGCCACTTTATTATATGTCTCAAAGCAAGCCCTTCATGCACAAGGGCACAAAGGTGGGGGGTATTCTTACCCTAAGAAATAAACTTTTGAATCACCCCATTAAGATCTCCTTCAACTGTAAAAGATGGCACGAGCCTTCAATATTCACCTTCGAGTGTAAGGCGAATGTTACACAGTTCCTCTATGGAATTTAAACCCAAAATTTGAGAATGCCAGCCTGTACCGCACGCTTGAGAAGCTGGTAGCAGATAGGGACAAGTTGTTGAGGGGAGTTCCTAAATGTCGTAACCGTCTACGGGAAGCAAGTGTCTAGCTACACTTAGCCATCAGAAGTTTATGATAAGTGGATATATGCCAGGACTCCGTATTGATCAAGCCACCACCCCTCACCAACCCTTCTAATGTGGTCTCCCCTGAGAGGAAGAAAAAGAAGAAAAAGAAGAAGAAGGAAGGAAGGCAAGGGTGACAAGCCCAACAAAGAGAAGAGAAAAACCCCATCAAACGCTGAGGTATGGGTTTCCAAAAAGGCCAAAAATAAGGAGGGTGGTGGCTTCTCAAAGCTCACATAAAGGTGTTTGCGACATTTCAAGACATTATTGTCTTTACTTTTTTTGTCGCAATTGCATGTTTCTATTTTTTTCTCACTTTTCTTTCTTTTTGTCTCAGTGGGTTTTAGCAGAAACTTCGGTGGTGCAGCCGATAAGGAGGATTTGATTGATGAGAAGTTTATGATTGAAACCCCATGGACTAGACCAGGGTCCCATCTCCCCAGCTGCCATTGACCTCTAACACTTTTGTCCAAGCCTGTGCTGAAGACTTCAAGGCTAATCATGGGGTTAACCTGAAGTTGGAGGCTTAAGAGCGAGTTAAGAGCGAGAGGTATCAATCCTCTATCCATTCTCCCTAATGATGGAAAGTTGATGGTGTCTCCACCGTCACCTTGGATCCCTCCAAATCCCAGTTCATTGCAGACCCGGGGTGGCTTTGATTCTGGGATCCATCGATTCTGTTATCCAAGGTGTCTTGGCTAAGGTGCAGGAAATGGAGACTATGCGGGTCCACGGTGACCGTGTGAAGGAGCTCGAGCCCAAGGTGGTGGGACTCGAGGGTGACCTTGAAAAGGCGGCCAAAGAACACAAGCTGAAGACTAAGGAGCTCGAGGGAAAGTTCCACCCTTGAGGGTGAACTATCTGGGGCCAAGGAGAAATTGGCCAGTGGTGAAGAAAGGTTGACGAACCTGAGAAGTCGGTCAAAGAACTATTCGATGAGAATGCCACACTTAAAGGGCTTTGTTCTACTGAGCAGTATGACGTTGTGCTCAAAGCCCATACCAATAGGCTGATGAAAACACAAGGGTTCCAGCAATTCTTTTGTTCCCTCTCAGAGGTATGCATCGGGGCTGCTCGGAATACCCTTTCCACCACCATCGACAAGGACTTTTTTTGCTAAATACGCTACGATAGTGGACATGCACAAGAGAAACTTCCGCTAGTCCCAACTTGACCACCTCTGGTGGAAGTCTATTCAAGATGAGGGTGTCAAGTTTCCCCTCCTCGAACACTTAAGGGCCTCAAGCCGATGCGTTAGTGCTGAGGAAATTCGCGACCTTAAAGTGGGGAAGGATATCGAGTGGAAGATGGAGGATTCTCGAGCTCGATCTACTTCAGAGGTAAGGCTGCCCCATCGAATGTTGCCTCCTCAAGAACCTCTGAGGCCTATAGTAGGATATGAAGCAATGATGTATTATTTCTCTCTTAGGGTTTTATCTATCAAGACTTATTTTGTAGTCCCTATTTTGCTATGTGAAAATTCCTTTTCCTTACTTATGCATTTTATACTCTTCTTCATCTTGTAAACTATAGCACTAGTACCTTACCCCCCCCCCCCCAATTACAAAGGGGAACGGTATCACGAGATCGAGGATTGGTCATGAAAGCATCGCATAGAAGCTGGCCAGTATTGGTGTAGAGCACTTTCCCTCAAGGATGAGCTTCGAGCCGTACACGAGGAACTTTACTTATGGCATAGTGACCGCTATGATAGGTAGAAGGAACTCCTCAATGAAATCAGTCGTCTGAGAGAGGAAACAAATACTCTAGCCGCCGCCAATAATGAGCTATCTTATGATCACCATCTCCTCTATGCCCGACACAGTAAAATCCTTGCGGAGATTACCACCAACTCGAGATTCAGTTCGATTCAATAATGTTTGACCGTTGTTGAGACCTTTAAGGCCTTTGAGGGGGCATCTTCCTCCCATTCCCGATAGATTATCGAGCTTAGAAACCAAGAAGCATTTGGACAACTTGAATCTAGCACAAAGATGCATTTAGAAGGGTTTCGACCAAACTTTTGGAACGAAAGAGCCAGAACCAAGAGCTTCGATCTCGTGTGGTACATTTAGAACAAACCATCAAGGAGAACGAAGAACTTTGCTCGAGTTCTTACAAGGAAAAGGATAAGCTTGAGAATAATTTACACGAACATGATAGAACACTCGAGGCTCACGCGGATAGCCTGCGAGCTCATAGTTTTTGACTTGCGATGGCTGAGCCAACACTCGTTGATGACTTCGAGGTTTATCTTCAAGAAACCTTGGACTTCATGTAGTAGTGTGGGCTTCAAAAACATCCCAAGTATGATGATGCCTATGACGAGGCTGAAGGGTGTCTTAATGATTTAGAAAGAAGATAAAGAATAGGGCTTCAAGCTCCCTAGCTACCCAGAAGAAAGGCTGAGCTTTGAGCTTCAAGGGGAGTAACCCCTCCGGACCCTCTCGCATAAGAAGCGGCTCCGTATTTTCTCATGTGGGTCAGCCTTCGGCTCAACAGGCTTCTCCTCCACATCCTGGTAAAGAGAAGCAAGCTGCCTCCACATGTTTGAGGGAATGGGGGATCATGTTGCATTGTGCTTGCCTTCCTGACCTTCCTCCTTCGATAAAAGGATTGTACTTCTTCACTGGCGTCTAAGAACTTGCTTTTCACTTGTTTTCTCCTACACAATGTACTTGTCATAGAACCTGGCATGAATAATGAAGCTCACAAATCTGACTAGATGGTCCCACCAAGTGTGCCAACTTGATGCGCCACCGATCCACCGTTGATAATTGGTGAGCCTTCTTGGCCAGAATCTGCAAGATACGCCTCCAAAGGCGTCCAATGGAGGGCGGGAATTATCCAATGATAAAGTTAGATATCTTTCTTTGAATAAGTAATGAATAGTTGAGTGAATAAAGTTACCTCTCTCCTTATATATGTTGACATGCTGGAGGCATGTAGGATTAGGTAGGGCAACTGTTTTATTTTCTTGTGGAGTAAGTGTTAGGGTTTCCACGTGGGCCGGCCCAATGGTTATTACACAGAGGATACTAACCAATAGGTAATAAAATGAACTTGGGTCAACATTGAGAAGGGGCGCTCATGCCTAGTAATATTAACGCACCATCAGACACATCCAAACAAATAGAATTCCTAATACAAAAATGCATAAAAAATCACTAACACACAATCTTTACAACCAAATCAGACAAAATACCTCAATGCGAACAACTAAATCAAATGATCATCATGAAAATAATAATCTAATTTATCATGTCGAAGAACAGTACTAATGTATGGAAACAAAGTTATAATTATTCAGTAACATAAACGTCCAAAGAATATTAATTGAAAAAACTATGAGAGTGTACACATATAACCTTGTAAAATCTGAAAGTGTAAATATAACCCTAGACTTCGTTGACAAAAATGTCAACGGTCAAATTGGCCGGAAATAGGTGAAATGACCATTATAGCCTTAAATTTTAAAATAAAAAATAATTAAAAAGGGAAAAGATAACAATAACCATCTCTTTTTATTTTCTCTTTAGGCCTCTAACCTCTCATTCCTCTTCTGCCTCTCTCATCCCGATCTTCTCTTTTCACTCTTTGATTTCCCTTTCTCCGCCGCCACCCTCTCCCAATCTCTGGCCGTCCATGGCCCTCTTCGAAACCATGGCATAGAAGATTGGGAAGTCTATCCACAGCCTGGCGCACTGCCCAGGGCTCGAGTTTATCCCATTGACCCCCTCTTCTTCATTGATGTTGCCATTGCATTCTCTATAGTCCCAAAGCACCGGGAAAAAATGCCGCCTTCTCTGTCATCGCGAGATTTGGTAAAATAATGCAGCTGGCGAAGGTGGTGGGCTGCGCAGCTGGCAGAGCTTGGGTTTAGGGCGGAGGTGGGCGGTGGGGTGGGGTTTTTGAGCGGAGGTGGTGGGCGGTGGTGCTAGGGTTTTCTAGGAGGCGGAGGTAGACAGTGGGGCTATGGTTAACGGGTGATGGGGCTAGGGTGATGGGTGGCGGGACTGAGATTTTTGGCGGCGATGATGAGTGTACAGAACTCTGGCAGAGGTGCTGAGCGGGTGGTGGCGTAGAACTTCAGGTAGCAGTGGTGGGTGTATAGAGCGGTGATGGTGGATGTAGGCGGTAGTGGTGTGTGCGCAGAAATATAGTAGTTGTGCTTAGAGGGTGGTGGCGCAGAACCCCGGCATTGGTCGAGCGTGAATGTTTCATGGGTGGGTCTCTTTGCGGGTTGATAGGGTGGCGGAGTAGCGCCTGGCGGTGACCAGCGAGTGTGTTCAAAGATGAAGAAGAAATCTAGGGGTAGAATAGTCATTTTATTTTCAATTTTAAGCCTAGGGATATTTATGTCTTTTTAGGTTTGGTCAACACTTGACTTCATTGAGTAAATGGTGGAATTGAACAAAATGGGTATAACTGCATAATATAATAAAAACTTAGTGTTAGTTTTGCAGTTTAAAATTTTACAGGGTCATATATCCACTTTCAAAATTTAATAGGGTTTCATTATGCACTTTACCCAAAAATTATTGTCTCCAGGGGTGGCAATTGGATGGGTTTTAGTGGAGGTCTGCCCCGCATCCGCTCCTATAGGGCAAGTATGGAGGTAGTTTTGATGGGTGAGGTTGGAGCAGATATGGGGGGAGATAGGTATCATGAATTTTTAAAAGGAGGAATGGAATGCATGGTAGTCATTGATACTAATTAAACAAAGCTTAAATTTAGTTAGGCTTACCTTCAAATGTCTTAATTAAATATGTGATTAATTAATAAGTACAATGAGTGCATTTAATTCTCTCTGTCCCAGAGAAAATAACACATTTACTTTTTTATGGTGTTCAATGATCATGTTTGACAACTATATCTCTAACTACACACAATAATTTTACACAAAAAATTGATATTTAAAAAATAGATGCTAAGACGAATCTAACAATATCTCATATGATATTTTTCTTATATATATTAATATATAATTAGCACCAAAGTTTGTAAATTTTGACTTGAAAAAAGTAAATGTGTCATTTTCTCGGGGATGGTGGGAGTAGTTGGATTTGTAACCTCTGCATTTTAATTATAATTGTTGAGTGAATCCTAGTTAAGGCCCTGTTCTCTGGAACTTATCTGCACTTCACTTCAAATCAATTCATTTCAATTCAGTTCAGTTCAATGTAAACTTAATTTTGGTGGAATTTAGCTTAATTTAGCCGTACATTACTATTTTTGAACACACTTATTGTCAGTTCAATTTAGTTCAGTTCAAATCAAATCAAATCAGGTCAAATCAGACCAGATCAGTTCAGATCTCCAGAGAACAAGAAGTGATTGACTTATCACTTATATTTAAACTGAATTGTTTATAATTTTTTCATAAAAAAATTATTTTTGTAAATTTTACATAATTTTCATAAATTCGAGTTGAACAATTTAAGATTACGCATTTTAACCCGCATGAGGGGTTGGTTTAGTTGATATAACCCAAAAGTTGGGGTTGTGCGAGTTGAGTCAATTATTTTAGGAATAAAAACATTTATAACCCTAACTTTAGGCTGGAAGTGTCAATATAAAAATCTTAGAAAGTGTCAATGTAACCATAACTAATTATTGTATGTGTCAATCTAATCCTAACTTTCAAAAAGTGCCGATATAGCCAAACTCCCTAATTCCGGCATTGACCAAATGAATTCAGGCATGGCCAAAAACTAAAATGACAAAAATACCCTTACGACAAACCAAACTTTCTTCTTTAAACCTAATGCTGCCGTCGCCAATGCATAATACATCCACAATAACTAGAGATTGCCCCGTGAAATATGCAGCAAACAAAGTTAGGCTCTTTTTGGTAAATGGTTGTTAAGCATTATTTTCTGTATGAGTGTGTGGAGGGTGCAGCTGGAAAGATGATGAATCAACGACAGATTGAAGTAGATAGTGTCGACGGTTGTGGCAGTTAACTTTTTGAAAAGGTGGTGATCGTTTGAATGGAAACTTGGAATAAATTAAGAAGTTTATGGATCTCCACCTCTGGTGTCGCAGTTGTTAGTAATAAATCTTGTCAGTTTTTTTCTTTGTGTTTAATTTCATTTAGGAGCATTTGTTATTCCTATTTTGTAACTCCTCATTTAGGAGCATTTAGGAGCATTTAGGAACATTTGTTATTCCCATTTTGTAACTTGTTTTTGAATTCTATTTATAGCAAAATATATGAAGAAAAACAGCAAGTTTTCTGCACCAAAGTATTGTGTTCTTATTCAAAAACTCTCATTTGGTATCAGAGCCACAACGATCCTATGGCCGACGCTACGAGTTCAGCATCACGATCTCCGGTACGTGCGGAACGCCAGAGAGAACGCGGACGCAGCAGGGCACGGCGGGGCAACGGCGGCGAAGTTATCATTCACGAACGTGTCATCCAAGAACGTAACAATCTTGGTGCCAACATCGTGTATCCCACGTTGACGACAACAAACTACATAGAATGGGCTCTCGTGATGAAGATAAACCTACGGGCACAAGGTTTATGGGAGGCCACCTCCGGCATCGGAGATCCGTCCGAACGGGAAGACATGGCGGCTCTCTCGGCGTTGATCCGCGCGGTGCCACCGGAGATGGTACCGACGCTAGCTGTCAAAACGACGGCACACGAGGCTTGGGAAGCCATCCGGATGATGCGAGTCGGCGTAGATCGGGTGCGCGAGGCCACGGCGCAGCGTCTGCGCAAGGAGTTCGAGCAAATCACCTTCAAGGACGGGGAGTCGCTCGACGCTTTCGGCATGAGGATTACGGGCATCGTCAATAACCTTCGATCTCTCGGTGACGCCATAGAAGAGATCAAGGTGGTCCAAAAGTTTTTGCGGGAGGTGCCGAGCCAGTACGCCCAGATCGCTTGTTCGATCGAGACGTTGCTCGACTTGAACGGCATGACGGTGGAGGAGCTCATCGGCCGGCTCAGGTCGGCAGCCGAACGTTGCTCCATCAACACCATGGACAACACCAGCGGCCAGGTCTTACTCACGGAACAAGAATGGATCGCACGGGGCCGGGGCTCTAGCTCCGGGAACAAAGGCAAAGGCAAGGCTTTCCAGAAGGGGAAGAAACCAATCCATGACCGAGACGGAAGCCAACGTGCAGTAAGCGGTGACCGGGACTTGACGAAGATGAAGTGTTACAATTGTAACAAATACGCCGGCCACATCTCCAAATACTGCCCCGAGCCACGGCGCGAACGGAGGGAACGCGCCAACCTCGTGCAAGACCAAACGGAGGAACCAACGCTTCTTGTGGCAAGGCTTCACTCCCTCACGATCGGGAACCAGGCCTCCGAGGAGCGCGTCCTGCTCAGCGAGGCGCGGTCTCAAGCACTGTCCACAAAGGAGCCCGGGCAGTGTGACACGACATGGGTCCTCGACTCCGGTGCGAGTGCCCACATGTGCGGAAAATGGGAGTTCTTCTCCGAGCTAGACACAAATGTACGAGGCTCGGTCAAGTTGGGAGACGACACCTCTGTGGAAATAGAAGGCATCGGCACGATTCTTTTTACGTGCCGGAACGGTGAGCATCTAAAGTTGGACGAGGTGTATTACATACCTCGGCTCCATAGCAACATCATCTCTCTCGGTCAACTGGACGAGAACGGGTACGACATGAGGATCCAGCACGGGTGGCTCGCGTTACGGGACCAAGGCGGGCGCTTGCTCGCGCAGGTGCCAAGAAGCCGAGGGCGCCTCTACCTCCTGCATCTGAACTTGGCACGGCCCGTGTGCCTTGCGGTGCACGGGTGTGAGGATGGGTGGCGCTGGCATGCAAGGTACGGCCACATGCATTTTGAGGCTCTTCGTCGCCTGGCCCGAGAGAAGATGGTGCACGGACTCCCGTTGCTCGGTGACGCCGAGCGCCTGTGTGACGCTTGCCTGGCCGGGAAGCAGAAACGCGGTTCGTTTCCACGCCAAGCCAAGAACCGAGCTACCGAGCGCCTTGGGCTCATGCATGCCGATCTGTGTGGACCCATCGAGCCACAAACCCCTGGCGGTAAACGATATTTTCTACTAATGGTAGATGATTTTAGTAGATATATGTGGGTAGTCTTGTTGGCCTCGAAGGATCAAGCGGCGGACGCCATTAAGAGGACCGTGGCAGCAGCCGAACGGCAAAGCGGGTGCAAGTTGAAGACGCTGCGGACCGACCGTGGAGGTGAGTTCACATCTCACGGACTCGGCGAGTACTTTGCCGACCGCGGAGTGCACCGACAAACGACGGCACCATACACGCCCCAGCAAAATAGCGTGGTCGAACGACGAAATCAAACGGTGGTTGGCATGGCACGGTGCCTCTTGAAGGCCAAAGGCATGCCGTTGAGGTTTTGG
Organism: Rubia yunnanensis; assembly: GCA_037428765.1. NCBI lineage: Eukaryota > Viridiplantae > Streptophyta > Magnoliopsida > Gentianales > Rubiaceae > Rubia > Rubia yunnanensis. The sequence continues at coordinate 88,235,444 of CM075068.1, forward strand.
GAAGAAGCTGTGACGACGGCGGTCTACCTCCTGAACCGGGGAACCACGAAAAGCGTCATCGGCAAAACACCCTACGAAGCATGGCACGGGTGCCGGCCGAGCGTGCACCATCTCCGGGTGTTTGGGTGCGTCGCGCATGTCAAGGCCACGCAGCCGGGGTTGAAGAAACTGGAGGACCGGAGCACGCCGATGGTGCTGCTTGGTTACGAAACTGGAACCGTGGGGTACCGCATCTACGACCCCGCCACGGACCGGGTAAAAATTTCCCGCGACGTCGTCTTCGACGAGGATGCAGCATGGAACTGGACTCTTCCAGGGAGCAAGCAGAGACGTGATCATTGTGGAGAAACATTCTCCGTCGAGTGGTTTGTTTCTCCCGTTGCAGGTACTGAATTGCACAGGAGCAAGATGCACGCAGAGAGAGCATCGTCTTCAAACGCCGGAATCTCCACCGGAAACGAAGCCGGAGACGTGCCCTCACCAGTCACTCAAACTACTTTGGTTGCACCTCCACCGCCCACGGTGGAGTTTGTGTCCCCACCGACCGGTGCTTCAGAACCATCTCCGGCGCCTCTCCGGTACCGCACGCTAAAAAGTCTATACGATGAAACTGCCCCTGTTGAAGCAGAAGACGACGAACAGTGTCTCCTCATCGCCAACGAACCGACAACCTTTGCTGAAGCCGAGAAGGATGAAGGGTGGAGAGCTGCGATGGTGGAGGAGTTGGGCAGTATTGAGGCGAATCAAAGTTGGCGCCTCACTGTGCTACCACCGGGAAAACGAGCAATCGGCCTGAAGTGGGTTTATAAACTCAAGAAGGATGCAGTCGGGGAGGTTGTGAAACGAAAGGCACGGCTGGTGGCGAAGGGTTATGTACAGCGTCAGGGGGTGGATTACGAGGAAGTCTTCGCTCCCGTTACAAGGATGGAAACCGTGCGAGTGCTGATCGCGCTTGCGGCTCACCATGGTTGGCCGGTCCACCACATGGACGTCAAGACCGCGTTCCTCAACGGTGATCTGATCGAGGAGGTCTACGTCAAGCAACCGCCGGGTTTCGAAATTCAAGGCAACGAAGGCAAGGTTCTCCGGCTTCAGAAGGCTCTCTACGGACTACGCCAAGCTCCGAGGGCTTGGAATGCCAAACTTGACAAAAGTCTCCGCGACTTGGAGTTTGTGCGATGTGAAACCGAGCACGCGGTTTATCGCCGAAGCAACGGGCAGGAGCAACTTCTAGTTGGGATTTACGTCGATGACTTGATCATCACCGGAACTTCAATCGAAGAACTGACGAAGTTCAAGAAGGAAATGACCAATCTCTTTGAGATGAGCGATCTCGGCGAACTAAGTTACTACCTCGGCATCCAAGTACAACAACGGAAGGGTTTGGTCACTCTTTGCCAATCATCTTATGCCAGGAAGCTTTTACAAAAGGCCGGACTGGAAGAGTGCAATCCATGCGCGGCACCAATGGAGGCACGGCTCAAACTAAGCAAGACCGGAGACGGGAGACCGGTGGATGCCACGTATTACCGCAGCTTGGTAGGAAGCCTCAGGTACTTAGTTCACACTCGGCCGGACATTACTTTTGCAGTTGGTTATGTTAGCCGATTTATGGAGGAGCCAAAAATTGAGCATTTGGCAGCGGTGAAACATATTCTACGCTATGTGGCGGGAACTCTAGATTTTGGAGTTTCGTATGGAAAAGGTGTTGGACCTTTACTTTTGACAGGTTATAGTGATGCTGATTTGGCTGGAGACATCAACGACAGGAAGAGCACGACGGGAGTATTTTTCTTCCTAGGCAAATCTCCGGTGAGTTGGAAATCACAGAAACAACGGGTGGTGGCAATCTCTTCGTGCGAATCAGAGTATATTGCAGCTGCCACTACCGCTTGCCAAGGTGTTTGGCTTAGTAGATTGCTTGGAGAAATGCAAGGTGAACAGCCACAAGCACCAACGTTACTGGTGGACAACAAATCGGCAATCAATCTTATCTGAAATCCTGTGTTTCACGATCGAAGTAAACACATTGATACACGTTACCACTTGATTAGAAATTATGTGGAACAGGGTGATCTTGAAATTGACTACATCAACACGGAAGCGCAGCTCGCTGACATTCTGACGAAGGCACTTGGACGAGTTCGTTTCCAGGAGCTAAGGAGCAAGATTGGTGTTGCCAACACAACATAAGCAACGACAAGATTAGGGGGTGATTTGTTAGTAATAAATCTTGTCAGTTTTTTTCTTTGTGTTTAATTTCATTTAGGAGCATTTGTTATTCCTATTTTGTAACTCCTCATTTAGGAGCATTTAGGAACATTTGTTATTCCCATTTTGTAACTTGTTTTTCAATTCTATTTATAGAAAAATATATGAAGAAAAGCAGCAAGTTTTCTGCACCAAAGTATTGTGTTCTTATTCAAAAACTCTCAGCAGTAAGCCCTAGCCCTACCTCCTCTTCCCGCTTTAGCCCTACTGCTTGCCCTGCCTTAGCCTCTTGCCGTCACCCTCGGCCTTGCCTCGCCGCTTGCCCGGTCCTAGCCTCCTGCCGCCCCCAACCCCTTCGCCGGAAAACTAAGACCCACGCTACCCACCACTGCACCGTGACTCCGCCCTGCACCGCGAATCTGCTGTTGCGGTAGTCCCATACGCAAAGGAGCTTCTCTCCACCATCTCACCCTTCTTCTTATCCCTCTCCATTCCTTCGGCGAGACATCTTTCGCTGCCAACTACCACACTTCCACCACCGCTGCAATGGCGACCCTCTCTACAGTAAAATTACTGTATTACCCCAGCACCTCTGGTTCTCGTTTCCACGCCCAACTCAGTCCCCGCTAGCACCGACATTCATTTCCCCTCCCTGCCTTGGTTCTCCTTTCCCTCACCGACTTAGGCTCTGTTTAGCAGAGCTTTTAATTTGTTGTGCTTATTAGCAAAGCACATTTTAGTGTTTGGTAAAGTGCTAAAAACAGTTTATTTTGAAAGCATAAGCTATTTTTGGGGGAAAAGCAGAAGTTGGTCTCCCACTGCTTTCAAAATAAGCCAACTTTTCTTATAAGCTCAGATATACCAAACAGAGCCTTACTTCCCTGCCTGACTCTCATTTCTTTCCCTGGTGAATTTACTTGAATAATTTGAGCATATTTGACCACCAAAAGAAAAAAAGGTATAGTCTTTGGAAAAATCGTCTTTCCATAAGCTTATGGGAAAAAAAACGTTTAATTAAAATAATGAAAAAGTAAAAAGTTTAAATTGCAATATTAAAAATTTATTATGCAACATGTAGAAGTTATAAATTTATGACCCGATTTAATTCAACCCAAAAATTTTATCTTCATTTCTTCTAATTTACAATTTAAACCTTGGTCTTTACATAACTTATGGAAATATCGTCTTTCAAGAGACGAACTCAAGAAAAAATTGATGGTACAAACTTCAAATAAATGATGTGTTTTTTTATTTTTTTTGAAAAAATATAAATGATGTGGTTCGTTCTATGGATTTTTTGGAGATTTCGTGAACCACATATGAAATATAAATCCATATTTTAAAATAAAATGAGGTGATTTTTGTTATCAATTAGAGTTATATATAGATAAGATATATTTAATTTAATGTTTTTAGGATTTTATCGTAAATATATAAAATCTATTCTTATTTAATTTCATGTTAGTGAATATGCTATTTTTCTAGGCAAAGTCTTGGAAAAGACAGTCTTTCCATAAACTTATGGAAAGATGGGGTTTAATTAGAATAATAAAAGGTAAAATGTCCAAGTTGCAATATTAAAAGTTTAGCATGCAACATGCAGTAGTAATAAAGTTTATAACTAGATTCATGCAACCCAAAAATTTTATATTCATTTCTTCTCATTTACACTTTAAACTTGATCTTTTCATTACTTATGGAAAGACAATCTTTTGTGAGATGGAGCCACAAGTAAAATATATCGCATGATAATGCCCTTTAAAAATTGATTTGGGATGACGAATGGGCACTCATTTGACATACTTGTTTGACTATTTCACAATTTTGATGGGTAGGACAATTTTTTTTTTAAATGCACCCTAAGGTGGGGTATTTATTAGGTTCCCCAAACCTATGTAGAACCAAAAGATGTACAATGATGTTTTGGAATATTACATCGATAAGGCATTGTTGTCTTCAAAAGAATGATCTAATACTAGTGGACTAGTGGATGAGATGTAAAGGAAGTAGTACTTGCTGGGTCGAGGTCTGGAGGGGTCGAGTCTCGATGGTTTGAGTGCTTGAATGCTCAACGCCTCTATTGTTCGAGGGCTCGAGGGTTCAGGTGGTTGAGTGCTCGAGGTTCAAATGCCTGATGGCTACCGGGCTCGAGAGCTTGAGAACGCGAGGATCCAGTGCTCGAGGCCGCCTAGGCTCGAGGGCTCGAGGGTTTGAGTTATCCAGCGATCGAGGGTTTAAGTGTTCGAGGTATCCAGTGCTCGAGGGCTCCATGCTCGATGGTTTCAATGGCTCGAGTGCTCGATTGCTTAAGTGCTTGACGGCTTGAGTGCTCGAGGGCTCCAGTGCTCAAGGGCTTGTGTGTATCCAGTGCTCGAGGGTTTCAAGGCTCAATGGTTCACAGTAAAAGTTATGAATTTGGGCTTTTTATTCCTAAGATACTTTTTATCAACCTTTATTTTATAAATTGTGTGCAGTATTTTGATTATTCATCTAATCACCTGATTTCAATGAATTTTTATTTTAGAATTTTAATATTGAATTTGAGATGAGTTGACCAACCTTCTATTTTTACTATAGATTTGAGAGTAAAAAAAGAATTGTCATTAAATTTATGAGATATATATAGATATCAAACAATTTTATTGTCGAGTGAAATTATTTTCATCCACAAATAATTAATTTAAATGTTCATAAAAAATAGTTAATATAAATGTTCATAAAAAAATAATTAATATGAATGTAATATGTATATTAGTAACTCATATAAAATTATTGTTTTTTAAACAAAATTTGAATGAATATTCTGACTCAAATAGAATTTTTTTGCGACCAATCCAATGAAGAAAGCACAGGCTCCTGGAGATGCGATGCAGACCGAAATTGAAATAGGTGAATGAAATTGAAGTTTGAAACTCATTATATGACATTTTTTGAAAATTAATATGGTCATCAAAACCGATGCCTACGACGAATTGTTTGCATTCTTGATGCTTCCAGAAGATATAGCTGGAAACGTTCAGACACGTAGTTGTAGCAAAAATCGGCGCTGAAGATTAGACGAGGCGCTGAAATAGGTATTCGTTGCGGCGTTGAGGATTAGGCGGATTGATCAGGCAAACTGAAGTGAATCTACGTTGAGGATTAATACCAACCACCGTAATCTTAAATGCTTATGTTTATGTGGGTGAAATGAAGGGATGGAAATATTTTTCTTTAAAAAAAATAAAATGAGTAGATGAAATTGAAAGAATGTTGATATAAAAAGAATGTGTGTCAAACCCAAAAAAACAACTTAAAAAAAAGAAAATGTATCACGTCAAATAAAACAGAGAAGTATTCAGTTCATTTATTTATTTTTCATTGATAAACACCTTTGTTCTTCTAAACCTTTTATTTAGTTTCTTTGTGATTAGATCTAATCAAATACAACTGGATAACACTCGTACTTTACCCATGAATTTAAATATTATTATGTATAGATGAGTATATATATTTTCAATATAATTTAAGTATTTGATAAAATAATAATAAATGAAACAATATTATCGTTATCAACATGTATATGGATTTCATAAAATACGATTCATGATAAAAATATATTTATTAGTATCATATAACTTTTAATCAATATTTAAAATATTTAAATTAGATGATAAGTTTAGCTAATTAAACCTTTTGCAATTGCTTTATAGATGTCATTTTTTTCTTTTTTTTCAATAATTTTTTAAATATATTGTAATTAATGAATAACCTTATGCTATTTCAGTGAATGGATCATTTCCGACCAAAAATATATTCCAAAAAAATATTGTACTCAGTACATTAATTTTAGATAAAACGTATAATAAGAGAAAGTCATAGGCAATACTTTTTTTTTAATGAAAACACCCGAGGGTGAGGGATATTTTATTATGGGTTCCCCAAGCCTTGATACCCAATTGATCGAATATACAGATAGAGTAGGTTTGTGAGAGTAAGAGATGAAACAACAGGGTTGCCTCCAAGAGTCCTAAAAGTGTTTGCTAAATAGTGAATACAGCTATCCAAAGTAGGTGGATAGGTGTCGAAGTTGCGATCCAAAACAAGAGGATCTCCACCCCTCGTGTTAATCCTCTGTAATGGCCAGGCAACTTCAATCACAAAATGAGAGAAATACCCATGAGTATGCTAAGCATTGTAATACATTCGAGCTGAGAATATCAGTGAAGGACAGGTACATCACTCCCTATCATCTGAGCAACAGCAATCTGAGCTGACAAAAGCCTCACCATTGTTGTGTCGGAAGTCCCTAGGTCTGCAAAAATCAACAATAGTATTCAGCAGAATCAATTCCTAAAACCGAGAAGTCTTAGAAACTCGAATATGAGGTACACATCCTCTATCCATCGCTATAAGACCCTGAATTTCTGATGTAACATTAGTCATATCCAGACTTTGGTTCAGATCGAAATGATGTTTAGCTATGGCATGAGCTACAGAGTTACACTCCCTATATGTGTGCATCAGTTCAGCATTACCAAGTAAAGATTTTGCTTTATAGACCAAATAAAAAACATGCCACTGTGCCTCATAAGGATTATGAATCATATCAACAGCAAGCTTACAATCTGATTCCACAATAATATTGTACTCCAGATGATCAAAAGAATAACAAGCATGCAATATTGCTTCAATTTCAGCATGTAGGGGAGATGCAGATGTAGCACTTGCCGAACTAATTCTAATAGGTAAGCCAAAACTATTCCTAGCTATAAGACCCACAGAGGCTTTGTTAGGACACCAAGCTGCATCTACATTGATTTTTATGACTCCATGTTTAGGCCTTTCCCAAAAAACTGTCCTTAAGTTAGGTTTAGGGGGAGGCCTTAGCAAAGGAATGAGATGCTGAAAAGATGGTGGTACTGAGTCAGTAGATAATATCGTCGGAGGACAAACATTAAGTGTCAATTTAATCAAATCATCCACCTCAGTACATATAAAATTCATGGAAAAAGGCTTGTGGTCATACAGATAGTTATTTCTAGCTTTCCATAGACTCCAGCACACCACAGATGGGAGAATCATGCAATATATCTGATAAAACTTAGGTAGGTCTTGACAGTTCCAAAACAGATAAAATCTTTGAGGTATGGAATGTAGAGTATTAAGATCAAAATGTATAGAAGGAGTCAGTTTCAACCAGACTGAATGGGCCAGGGGACAAGAGATAAAGTAATGTTGGATAGAATCAGATTGACAACATGCAGGGCACTTGGAAGCTAGGCTAAAACCGCATGTAATAAGAACATCATCAAAGGGGAGAAAAGCATGTAGTAGTTTCCAGATGAAGATCGAGATCTTTTTCAGTAACAGTGGATTCCATAAAAACTTAGAGACAGGAGAATTACCTCTTGATTGAACTATAGATCTATAGGCCGACTTAAATGTAAATTTACCTGACGGTTCTGGCTTCCAGATGATTCTGTCCTCCCTAGCATATGTAAGTACTGCACCCTGGAGAAAATGAACCGTATCATGTTCAAGAAAAGGTGCAATTTGATTCAGAATAGAATTTCTGTTGGCTATGAAATCTGCCACAGAGATGTCATCCATTGTAGAGGCAATATTATCAGGAATTTTAGAAAGCAGAGGTCCCTGAGGACACCAGTTGGCATTCAGAAAATTACACTTTCCATTTCCATGTATAATTGAAGAATTGTTGACAGCAAAATCATTAATGTAACAAATTCTCCTCCAAGTAACTGATTTCCTGTATGATGGTGGAAGAGACCATAGAAGTTTAGACCACAATGAAGTTCCCAATTGGCTCTTCCACCATAGTTTGGCCGAACAAGAATCAACAATGGCTTTTACCGATCTAAAACCCAATCCATCCATGTTAGTAGGTATTGCAATGTTTGCCCATTTTTTCCAAATCTTATTCTGTTTTCCTTCTGTCTTTCCCCAAAAAAATTGAGCCAATTTTTTCTCAAATGTTTTAATTATACCTTTTGGGGGATTGGTAACCATCCATGTATGCTGAGGAATTGAGTACAGAACTGATTTAATGAGGATCATTTTCTCCCCTGAGCTTAACCAGTTGTTTTTCCAATTTTGTAGCTTAGCATCTACATTGGCCAGCAGTGGAAAGAAATATCTATTCAAAGTTCTTCCTCTAAAAATAGGGCACCCTAGGTATTTAAAGGGAAAAGTCCCTTTTTTCATTTTTAAAATTGCTTTCACCTGAATCATTCTAGCCACTGTTGCCTTTCTACTTAGATAAAAGTCTGATTTCTCAAAATTAAACTTTTGACCTGAGCAATGTTCAAAGATTTCAAGAAAGGCTTTGATCTTAATTAGGTTAGGTTTAGAAGCTTGCATAAATATTATGGTATCAGCCGCATACATCAAATGAGAAACTACAGGAATTGAACCAGGAATCTGGTATGAGGCTAAACATTTATTCAAGAAAATAAAGGTTAAACTCCTAGAGAATGCTTCTGAGAATAGATTAAAAAGAGAGGGGGATAGTGGGTCACCTTGTTTGATTCCTCTTGTTGCATTGAAAAATCCTACTGGATTTCCATTGATAATGACTGAAAAGTAGGCTTGAGACAAATTATTCATAATAGCTGTTAAAAAGTTCCCACTGAAACCAAACTTAGACAAAATCTGTTTGAGAAAACTCCATCTAACTCTATCAAAAGCATTCCTAAGATCAAGCTTGAGGATGCAGTTAGGGGTTCTATGTTTCTTATCCAAGAATCTAATCATCTCTTGTAAATATAGAATGTTATCAGATATATCCCTATGTTTCATAAATGCTGTTTGGTTCAAGGATATCAGATTTTCCATATGAGGCTTCATTCTCTCCATAAGGACTTTGGAACAAATCTTATTCAGCACATTAGATAAACTAATAGGTCTAAAGTCATCAAATGAACTTGGGGTTGTTTTTTTTGGTATAAGAGTAATCCAGGTACTGGAAATCTCCCTCGGAATTTCAGCACCAGAAATAAACTCATTAACCACTTCTATCAAGTTATAGGCAATACGACATTTCCATAAGTTTATAGATACCTTAAATGCAGTAATTTTTTAATATTAAATATTATATTTTATAAGTTAAAATAACTAAAAATATATATTTGAATTTAAACATATAAATATTAGTATGATATAAAAATTATTTTCAAAAATTTTAAATTTTGTATGACACTTAACAAATGCAGTATATAATGTAAAAAACAAATGACATGTCCATAATCTTATGGACAGATTGCCTCTCATACGACCTATTCATAATAAGAGGGTGTACATCGGCAGCCCCAGTGATGGAGTGAGAGCCAAATATAAAGAGAGCAATAAAAAAAAATCAGGTACGTTATATCTAAATTTTTTGAATTAGAGATACTACTTGCATCCATTTATGATTAATTGATTGAATTAAAAAATATAAATTATGAAACTATAAATTTTGATCCAAAAATCTAAAGAGACCAAGGTTTAAACGTCAAATATGAAGAAATCAAAATAAAATTTTTGGGTTGCACTAAATGGGTCATACACTTATAACTACTATACGTTGCATAATAAATTTTTAATATTGCAACTAAATCCTATTACCTTTCTAAATTTTAATTCAACCTTGTCTTTCCCAAAACCTTGCCAAATCTAAATTCACCATCTTAGAAAAATAAATTGAAAGAATGAATTTCCCGTAATCAATTATTGTATTGCTGACAAGAATATATAGAGTACAATAAGGAAATATAAGATGAGTAGAACTCTGGCTTAGTTAACGTGACTTATCCAGAATCAATCAAGATCTAATCATAAACGTGATTTACTCTAACACCCCCCCTCAAGCGAAGCATTGGATGTTCAGCGATGCAAAGCTTGGACTGAAATAACTCAAATAGTGGACGAGAAAGTCCTTTGGTGATGATGTCAGCAATCTGAAGACCAGTGGAGACATGGGCAACACGCAGCTTGTCAGAAGCCACCAACTCACGTACAAAGTGATAGTCGATGTCAATATGCTTGGCCCACTTCCAGATTCTGAGCTAAGAAAATGGCACTACTATTGTCACATAAGAACAATGGGGAGCTCAAAAGCGGAACATGAAGGTTGTAAAGCAAATGAGTCATCTAGACCATCTCTGAGGCTGTGTTGGCAAGAGCTCGATACTCTGACTCAGTGCTGGAATGAGAGACGGTATGCTGCTTCTTGGCACTCCAGGAAACAATGATTCCACCAAGAAAGACTGCATAGCCATATGTAGATCTGCGAGTCTTAAGACAACAAGCCCAATCAGTATCCGAATACCCCAAAACCTCAGGAGTACTGGCCGAGCCAAAGGTGAGGCCGAAATGGAGAGTGCTTCTGACGTAGCGAAGAATCCGAGTAACTGCAGCATAATGGTCATCACAAGGATCCTGAAGAAACTGACTGACGATGTTAACCACAAATACTAGATCATGGTGGGTAATCGTCAGATACTGTAGGGCACCAACAAGGGATCAAAACAGTGTCGGATTCCAAAAAGGTGGACTCGTGCAGCAGTGTAGCTGCGAACCAGGAACAAATGGGGTAGAGGCCGGAGCCGCATCGGACGTTTTTGCATGAGTGAGAATATCCCGAGCATACTTAGCTTGACTGAGAAGCAGATCTGAAGAAGTGGGTGATTCTTCTAAGCCAAGAAATTAGTAGAGGGCACCCAAATCCTTAATATCAAACTCCCGATGTGTCCGATGAATAAACTGTCAAAGGAGCCCAGAGTCATTTCCTGTGAGGATGATATCATCGACATAGAAAAGGAGATAGAGCAATTACGAGCCTCGAGAGAGAACAAAAAAGGGAAGCATCGGCAGAATTGCACAGAAACCCGAGCTGAGATAGATAGGTGTTGAACCGCTGAAACCATGCTCGAGGTGCTTGCTTAAGACCATAAATGGCCTTTCGCAAGCGGCAAACATAATCTGGATGAAGAGAGTCCTTGTAACAAACTAGTTGCGCCATATAGACTGGAGTATCAAGAATACCGTTCAGAAAGGCATTCTTGATATCCAACTGATGAAGAGGCCATGAGCACATAGTGGCAATGGCAAGAACGGTCTGGACAGTGGAGGCCTTGACCACTAGACTAGAAGTATGATTGAAATCGAAGCCCAGAATCTGAGAGAACCCCTGCGTAACAAGCCGTGATTTATGACGATCAACTGTACCATTAGGACGATACTTCAACCGATTCTATTAGATCCAACAATGTTGACATCAGACGAGCGTGGAACAAGATCCCAAGTGTGATGGCCCCGTAAAGCAGCAATCTCCTCATTCATAGCAAAAACCCAAGACGGGTCCTTTAACACCGAACGATAATCGGTGGGCTCCGACTAGGTGGAAGGGCAGCAAGAAGAACATGAGCCACAAGATCAGAATGGTCTCAATGCCGAATAGCTCCAGTGGATGATCCAGTGGCCATGCGATGAGTACGATGCTGTGATAAAGAGGCTGGAGCAGAAGGAGCCGGAGAGGACGCCGGGGGGGGGGGGGGGGGTTGACCGGTCAAGAGACGGCAGAACAGAGTTTGACGACGGAACAAGAGGGATGGCAACCAATGTGGCAGACTGAGCAGGAAGAGATGCCACTGTGGAAGAAGTAGGATTATTAGTTGATGTATCAGCATGATAAAAAAAAAGTAGATATATCCAGGGAGAACGGAGATACTTTAGTAGAACCATCAGTATAAGGGAAGAAAGTATCATCAAACCGAGCATGTATGGTGACATATATCTTTCCAGACTTAGTATCTAAACATCGATAACCCTTGTACTGGGAGTTGTACCTAAGAAAGATACAGGGAAAACTACGAGGAGCGAGTTTGTGAGCTGCATATGGACGAAGATAAGGGTACACACGACAACCAAATACATGAAAGTTTGTGTATATGGGAACCTGACCATTAACAACCTCAAATGGTGATCGTCTACCAAGAACCGGAGTGGGCAACCAATTTATGGTATAAGCAGCTGCAGCAAAGGCATGTGGCCAGTGGGAGAGAGGAACATGGGAGAACTACAACATGGACAAGCCCATTTCTGTAATATGGCGGTGCTTGCACTCAGCCCGACCATTCTGCTCAGGAGTATACGGACAAGAAATCTGATGGTGAATGCCTTTTGTCTGAAAGTGAGAGCGTAAGCGACCATTTACAAACTCAGTCCCCCCATCACTCTGTAACACTTTAATGGTGGAAGAAAAATGGTTCTCCACAAAGGCCTCAAACTGGCGATAGACATCCCAAAAATCAGATTTACGACGAAGTGGGTAAAACCACGAGAGTCGAGAATGATCATCAAGGAAAATAGCATAGTAGACGAAACCATGAACACATATAATATGAGAGGGTCCCCATAAGTCACAATGAACTATATCAAGTACCCTAGCAAACATGTTTATCATTTGTATGAAAAGATAAACATTTCCCTTTAGCTTTTTCACACGCTTCACAAATAGTGGGTTTAGGCAAAACCGACGAGACATCTAAGGATCCAGAAGCATGCAAACCAGAAATAATGGAATGCGGAACATGACCAAGTCTAGCATGCCAGATTTCAAAGGATGCACGTGACTTATTTAACTCCACAGTAGACATTTAAACAGATGCACCATAGTCTAAGACATAAATACTATCTTCAATATGACCGTGACCCAAGGTTTCCCTAGCGATTTTATGTCGAATAATAAAAGAACGATCATCAAAGCAGACAACATTATTTAAATCTCAAGTTAATTTGCGAATGGAAAGAAAATTTTTAGTAATATCAGGCACAATAAGCACATCATAAATAGGCAAAGACTTAGAAATCCAAGATTCACCAACATGAGTAATAGGGAGTTGATAAGTATTATCAACATAGACGTGGGAAGAGCCATGGTAAGGTCTCACATAATCAACATTAACATGAAAGAATGCCATGTGATTTGTAGCGCTCGAATCTACAATCCACCGATGGCCAGAATGCCTAAATTCTGAGATACCAACAGAAGGGGAAGGGGCCATACTCCAAAGTGATAAAAGTGACAAGAGGCGGATGAAATGCAGATTGCAAATGTGATGAAATTGAGTGCGCAATGCGCGAGATAGAAACTGTTGGCCGTGAGTTTCACTCGAGCGTGGAGAACACGTGTTTGACTGTCACGCGTGTCTTCACGCGCTACTGGAAGACTCTGCTTGCCGATCAAGAACAGAGAACGCGCCTGTGTGGAAACTTTCGCATCCAGAAAATCCAATCTGAAATATGATGTTAGGACCTAAGAAGATAAATCAAATGCTAGAGAAGAAAACCTTGGGTGCCAAAGAATGGACTGAGAAAAATGGAGACCAGAAATTGAGATACCATCGCTGCTGAGAGTCGTTGCCGGAGACAAAAAATTGCTCCTGGAGAATGCCAGAAATAAGAACCACAGATCACGTCGGAGAACAAAGAGAAGCCAATAAAGCTGGACTGCCGCCGGAGGAGGTCGCCGATGCTGAAGATTTGCGTTGCCGTGGAGAAACATAGAATCTGCCGGGATAAAATTGATACCGCTACGAAATTGTAGTCGGAGAAGATTGAGATTTCGCCGGGAATAGGACACCGGCGGGAAGGCTGTATCGATGATGGAGAAAAAATAATAGCAAAATAAAGAGAGAGGGTGAAAAGATCAGGGCCAAAATCGGTAAGGCTCTGATACCATGAAAGAATGAATTTTCTGTAATTAATTATTGTATTGCTGACAAGAATATATAGAGTACAATAAGGAAACATATGATGAGTAGAACGGCTTAGTCAACATGACTTATCCACAATCAATCAAGATCTAATCATAAACGTGATTTACTCTAACATAAATAATAATAACTTAATTATAAAATCTCAATATTTTATAATTATTAATTAAAAATATTAAAGAAATTGAAAATTTATTATATTTAATATTTGAATTAAAATATGGCAAAGTCTTGGGAAAGACTTTCTTTCCATAGGCTTATGAAAAGATGAAATTTAATTAAAAAATTAAAAGTTAAAAGATCTTAGTTGCAATATTAAAAAATTATTATGCAACGTGTAGTAGTTATAAAGTTTATAACCCGATTCATGCAACTCAAAAATTTTATCTTCATTTTTTCTAATTTGCACTTTAAGCCTTGGCCTTTCCATGTCTTATGCAAAGACCGTCTTTCAACAGAGAAACTCTTAAAATATAATATAATATATCTTATTGAATTAATATAAAGTAGTGGCTTACTATGAGAATTCGAGCCGTTGATTCTACTGGTGCGATCGAGGATGTGCCGATTATGATTTGAGCATCTCCAATGGTGTGGATGTCTTCCTTATTTTTAAGCGCTACATTTTAAATTTTGATTATAACTTTAATATGATGTAAGCAAATGAGATGGGTTGACGATGATTTAAAAATTTTCATCTCGAATGGAACCACCATATTTATAACTTCAATATCACGTGTCACTACATAAAGTTTAAAATATTTATATTTGTAAAATTTTCAATATGCTCATCTATTCATGGATATTTATTAATACTCCTATTTTCCGTAATATATTTATGAATCCGTATTTTGAAAGACGGTCTTTCCATAAGTTATGGAAAGAAGATCAAGGTTTAAACTGCAAATTAGAATAAACCAAGATAAAATTTTTGGGTTGCATTAATCGGGTCATAAACTTATAACAACTGCACATTTTATAATAAATTTTTAATATTGCAATTAAAACATTTTACCTTTCTATAATTTTAATTCAACCCCGTCTTTCCGTATACTTATGGGAGGACGGTGTTTACCAAGACTGTGCCTATATTATATTGAAAATAATTTTTTAATAATTTATTGATTATTATATAATTAATAGTACCATACTTATACTGATAATAATATTAAATAGTGTATATTAAAGTACTAAATAAATTTTTTGACACATGTTTATTAATTTATTAAATATAAAATTTGAATTTGAGTAACTAAAAACTCGAATTCCTCCAAATTTAATTTTTCAGCTTGTAATTATATGAATAAAATATTTTATATTACAAATACAATATGAATTGTGTTGAAAATTTATCAATATTATCAAATTTGAATATTATACATTATAATCTTAATTATTTCTAAATATTTTAACAAATAAATTATTTAATTAAATTTATTTATCATTCAAAATTTATATCCTAGTTAAAAATAGTAGAATGGTTTCAATTGTATTTTTTAAATTTATCGTAGAACAATGGCCACCCATCTTCGGTGCTGAAATCAATCTCCGGCGTCGGCGAACTAATTATCCCCGCCCTGGGGAGGTCATTGTCATTCATTCGATCCAAATCTTCCCTTCGTCAGATTCGCTCCCAATGCCTGTGGTGGTTCTTGTTGGTGGCCGCTGTTCACCGAAATCGTCCCCAGTTGTTGGTGGCACTGTTAGCGGCGAACCAGTTGGTGGCGGCTCCTATTCCTTGCCCAACGCCTGATTCGTCCCCTGCCTAGTCGGCGGTGCTGTCCAAATCTCCGTTATTCTTCCCCTCTCTTATTTTGACATCTCCCAGAAAGGTTCTCCTTTCCCGCCTGGAGAACCCGGCGACGACTGGTGCGTCTTCTCCGGTGACTGGTGTATCTTCTCCGGTGCCCCAACCATGCTCTCGTGACCCCTCCCTGGCCCATTTCTCATCGGCCCATTCTCATTATCCCGTTCTCGTTTCTTAGCCCCAGCTCGGTTCTCATCGCCCCGTTCTCCGTTCTCCGACCTGGCCTGGTTCTCGTTGCCTCATTTTCATCACCTAGATCTCATCTCTCATCACCCGTTCTCGTGGCCACGATCTCGGTCCTCGTTGCCCCGTTCTTGCAAAACCACCGCTCGAGAGGGTTTCAATGTCACCAAAAAATGAGGTAGGAAGGAGCTTATCATTGGCGGGCTGGTGAGATATGCGGTGGAGGTGAGGGATCTGGGTTTGCAAGGGGGTTACCGGCGGTGGATTTTCTAGCAAATTTGAGGTCACCGGCGGCGGCGATGAGGTGGTGGTGGCTGGCGAGTGGTGATGGAAGTTGAAGAACAAGGTCTAAAATTTTAATTATATATACGTATTAGGGCGTAAGTAAGTAAAATACATGGCGTGATATAGCAACACTCATGTAGAATTACGTGTATATATATACTAAACTAAATTAAAATAAACATGTCAGTTTGGGTCAAAATCTGATCCAACCACACCCGAGCGATTGGAATGATTTGGGTGTTTCACAATTTGAAAAAATCTATGTTAAAATTATCCGAGTAATTTAATTCAATACTTGTTCAACTGGTGGCGACAATGTCAGTTTGGGTCAAAATCTGATTCAACCACACCTGAGCGATTGGAATGATTTGGGTGTTTCACAATTTGAAAATCCATGTTAAACATTATTCGAGTAAATTTTAATTCAATAATTGTTCAACTGGTGGCGACAGTGGTGGACGTTTGGTACGATGTCAAAATATCATTTATTTACAGTTTTATTAGTTTAGTATTTTTGGTAGGATAACACTATACTCTTTTTCTCATTGGATTTTTAAATGAGGTAGTGTGATCATTTATTTTATTTTAGAATAAGGCCCATTAATTCAGCCATGTTGGCCTTGGAAGAATTAATGTTTCGGTCATGCATTTATTTTAGGGTTTAGAATATTCAGTAATGATTTAATTAGAATTAGATTTGGTAAAATTAGATAAGACAATATTCATTCAAGATTTATCTTGAAGAATATAGTCATTTATTTTAGGTAGTCTAGTTAAATATGGTTTTAGATTCTTAAAGCTTCCATAATCCTTTTTAGTTTCTTTTTTTTTTGTATTTTTGAAGACCATACCTATATACTATAAATAGGGATGGTTTTCAACATTATTTTAAACACATTTATCAATCAAATATACAATCTTTTGAGTTCATACTCTTTGCTTACGAGCTATTCCATTGTTGCTTAACCCCGAGAGCTAGTTAAGTACCAATAAACCTTGTAATCTGATCATGAGGGCTAGTTAGAGAGCAAGTACAAAGTAGATTAGTTCATTAGGAGAGCACTTTGAGAGAGAGAAACACTCTCTCATTTTCCTTTCTTTTCTTTTGTTTTACTTTTGTGTTCATCCTAAATGTGGAATTCAAATCTATATTTGAATTCCATGTTTGTGGAGTAGTTTCCTTAGCTTGGGGATAATTGTAGCGCATGTTTAAACTTATGTTTTGTGAGATTCATTAGATTCACCCTACTATTTATGTTCATGATATTATTATGATTGTTCTTGAATGTTCTAAATGCATGAATATTACAACACATCGACACACACACTTTGAGTTGTATTCTTGTATAGTGCACTTATTGATGCCCCCTTGCGTGAGTGTGTGCATGGGAGACCCGAGTATTGTTCTGACTTATTTTCCATCGCACCAGTCTTAGCTGATTATGTAGAGTTTTTTGATAGGTTGCGGGTAGAGATAGTGAAAAAGTAGCAAGCTGGGGTTGTAAGAGGCCTTAGTATCATAGATAAGGTGTCAACGACCCTTAAGCCTAGTTGATAGGTACTGGGGAAGTTGTGCATTCATGGTGGAAGCCCGAGATGTAATCACACGGGGGAGAAACAAACCTACAACAATGGTCAGACCTTGTTTTACTCCCCTAATTATGATGGCGGCATTGATGGGGGGTTGCGAGCGCACCCGACGTGACAGGTTTGAGGAAGTGTATGCAATCGGCCACACCACGTGCTGTGAACACTATATTAGGCTGTTTAGTAAATCTTACAGGTGAATCAATCGAGGATCAAAACATTAGGTTAATCATGTTGCACAATAACTCCCCAACTGCTAAGCTAATTAGATTACTTGTTGTTTTACTTAATGCTTTGTAGTAGTTAATATGAAAGTCCAGACCCCCCCATGTGTTCGCATTTACTAGTTATTCCTTTCACTTGTACAGATTGATGATCTGTATGAGGTTGTGTCTTTAGTTAATGCTTGAACCCTAGCATCTCTGTGGACAAATTCAGGGATTATCGCTAACTACCCTCTAGGTAGCGTAGCAGTGAGAATGGGTGCAGAATTATAAATTTTATCTTTGACCTTCCCAAAGGAAAGCCTTCGCTTGGGTTAATTAGCTACAATTAAAGACCCCATGTAGAGGTGGGTCAAATTTTGGTGCCGCTTTCTGGGATGCTATCCAGCTCAAGTATTAATTAGCACAATGTGTTAGTAGAGTAGCTAGTTTGCTTTTTTTCTGTTTCTTGTTTTATTTGCATGATGTTTGTAAAAGAAAATTTTTAAAAATACCAAAACGAGATGTTTCCCGATATTGAGACTTTGTATCCATTATTTTGTGTGAATGATTTTTTTGTGATACTATTCTTGTTGAGCACGTTTCTTCTAATTTGACCGAGGATACTTCACCTCGATATCTCATGTCTAAAGCGCATTGGGGAAAGAAGCAAGCTAAGGAATTAAAAACTCCTAAGCCTCTTCCAACCCCCAAAATCAACAAATATATACACGCTTGAGAAGAATGAGTTTACTTGGTTCATCTCTCCAAAGGTAAAAGGTAAACCTACACTAGAAGAAAATGAACCTATTACTTCACCCTTTTACCTCAGTTTTTTGGCTTAGCTAAAAAACGTTTACCTCAGTTCTTTTTCGAAGTAAAAGCTATTAATTACCCCGGTTATGAAAAACTAAGGTAAAAATTGGTTTTTTACCTCGGACATTATTTTAATTGAAGTAAAAGGTTTGAAAATGAGGTAAATAATCTTACCGATGTTTGTGCAACATCGCTTTCATGTAATAAAATTGTCCCCTAAATCGCTTGTTCTGTCGATGTCACCTACAGAGCGTGAGATGGGTGACCGCGCATAAAATTTAATATAGCACATTTAGATGTTACAGTTGAGAAGGAATAAAGGGGAGTTTTGTTAAGTTTTGTTATTCAAAAATTTAGTAAGGTCTATTTTGTTACGTTACAATTGAAAATGGTTGTACAATTAATAGGGAAAACTTCAACCACCATGAAAACATTTTCAATAGTACGGTTGGAAATATTTTTCAAAATCGCGCACAAACAGTAACATATTTTTCAAAAAAGGTTGTAAAATTATTAGAAAAACCTTGTTCATGAAAACCTCCTTACTAATCAACTAGTACAAAATAATTCGATTATTAATAATACATTTCTAAGCACCATTATTAGAATACAAATTACAAGGAAATCAAGCCTCTCTAATTATGATTACCTTGAAGACAATCGGCCCCCCCAGCTTCTATGATCTCGAAGAATGAGATGTCCTTAATGTGCAGGTTGTTGCCGGAAAGGAACTCGGAAAAACCCTTTGGGGACAGGGCCTTGATCTTTCCTTGGCCCGAGTAGGTCATGTGCCACTCTTTCCCGTAGCACCTTATTACAACGAGGGTCTTTGCCTTCGGCAGAAGTAGTACAATTTCAATCGGGATGTACTAATAAGAAAAAAAAATCATTACGAATAAATATATGCTAATAACTGAAAATAAAATAATTTAACAATTATAATTATTTGCAAGTTTTAGTCCTTACCAAAGTTGAGTTTTTTCCAAACTTTTGCTGCTTCAAGGTGCAGTGGAAATGCGGGTTTTTTGGAGCCATTGTATGGTCTTCAATATTGAAGTTCTCCTTTGTGTGGAGAACTGTATAAATAATAGAAATCAAAATAAATTAAGATACAATATCGTGCATATGTATTAGTAAATATATTATGTAAAATGGTAAAATATCTCAAAAAATGGGCGCCTAGAGGATCATTTGTCATCCATTAGTCATGTATATGAAGTGAACACTATGTTTACGTTCATAAAAGAAAAACGTGTGAAGTTAAAACTGTGTCGCAGGAACATATCGTTCTGAACCAGTGCTAGCGTCGACATGTGATGGCGAGGTCGCTATTTAATCGGCATGACCAATATTAGGACTGACCATAAACTGAGATCGCAAAAATAAACCTTAAGTAAAGTAAACTATCTATATGCAAAGTCTCTAAGACATTGGTAATATTGATGTATAAATACGTACTACTGTGATGGCTAATGCAGCAAGTTGAGATAAGAATGTGAGATGTCGCAATCATAAATCAAATGATGTGCGATTGGAGATCAAGTTTGCAAGCGTCGAATATAGCAATGGGAAAAAAATGGAAACCCAGCAACAAAACATGCATTGAGGAGACAAAATTACACAAAAATGCCCTAACACAAACAAGAACAACCTAACATAGGTTCACATGTATAAAAACTTATCACTCAAACAAATCTGAGTAAGAACTAGATAACCTAAATTGTAACTCATACAAAAAGCATAGATTAATTAAATAAGGTGAGGTAACAATTAGAAAAACTTAAGCATTACATGAGTAGAAATACATACCTTTGTCAAAGGAGAAGAGGACAGGGGTGGAGAGACTCTTGGTATTCGCGGGAAACCTAGAAATAAGGAGCTTAAATTGTTTCTGGGGGACCATTTATTTATAGCCATTTTGAAACGACGTCGTTTTGGTACCTTGTGTTGTCCACCGCAGTAAGTGCAAATTCGTACCGTTATTGCTACAGTTGATAGAGCACCGACATCTTTGTAACATTGCAGTATTATAGATGGGATCCAGAGATGGGCTCTACGTATTATAGATGGGCTGCATCAATAATGTATAACTCAACCATTGCAAATTCGGTAAATAATCGCCATATCCAAAATTGTTACCGAGTTGTGACCGACATCGGCAAATGTGACTACGACTCTCATAATTTCACCCCATTAGCATTTCAGATGAGCCCGCATTTGACCAAAAAAATATAATTAACCTTAACAAAAGCTCTATAGTATATTAGAAATACTTATTGAATTTTATAATTTTCCATGAACTTGATTAATGTCCAATTTAAGCACATATGGGTGAGTGGAAAGGGGAATTCGTCTGCCATTTGTATTAGTATTTACTTTTATACCCTTAGGAAAAGCATTATCGGAACGATGATTTCCACCACATAGAATCAAATGAAATTCCTTATTATTGGGTTTTTATGAAAATAAAATATAATAAAATCACGTTCATCAAATTTTAGAAAGCGCTTGTACGTGATCTAGAGTAAATTATAGATGGTTACTTATAAGTAGACAAAGATTATTTGGTAGATGTTGACTGTGAGAAGTCTCTATGGGATCATGCCTGTTATATAATCATTTTCGATGATTATAAGTTTGACTAGGGATAGAAAATTAGGTCCCTTCCGGGACATTTTGAATCGATTTTACCTACATGGTTCAAGATTTTATCTCCACGGGTCAAGTTTTTAATTTTTGCACCTAAATCCTTCCACGAATGTGGGAGAAGTGGAAATGCAAACTTGGAGATACCCTAATCTAATTCACAATGTCATGACCAAGTTGTTCCAATTTAGACATGATTGGATGAGTGGAACGGGGTATTCGTCCGTCATTTGTATTAGTATTTCCATATATACCCTTAGGAAAAGCGTCGGAACGATGATTTCCACCATATAAAATCAAATGAAATTCCTTAGTCTTGGGTTTTTTTGATAATAAAATATAATAAAATTGTGTTCATCAAATTTTAGAAAGCGTTTATACGTGGTTTAGAGTAAATTATAGATGGTTACTTATAAGTAGGCAAAGGTTATTTGGTAGATGTTGACTGGGAGAAGTCTCCATGGGATTATGCCTGTTATATAATCATTCTCGATGATTATAAGTTTGACTAGGGATGGCAAATTAGGTCCCTTCCGGGACATTTTGAATCGATACCTACCTCCACGGGTCAAGTTTTTAATTTTTGCATTTAAATCCCTCCACAAATGTGGGAGAAGTGGAAATGCAAACTTGGAGATTCCTAATCTAATTCACAATGTCATGACCAAGATGCCCCACTTGTACGTGGTCTAGAGCAAATTATAGATGGTTAATAATATTTACACTGGTGAAATTTTAAATATTTACACTGTAGGTACCTCCAAGAAAATGGCAGAAGTCCAAATACAAATTTGTAGATAACATTTTTGTATTCATATTTTCACTAAAGGAGCCCCTTTCTTCACACGGAGTATTTTACGAAACTTTTCAAAAAATACCAATTTGCCCCCATTAGCGAAGTCGCGGGTATGTAACCAAATACGGATCCACGACCGAACAGCTACCGACGTCGGTCATAATGAAATTTCCAGCGAGAAGCAAAAATTTCAGGAAAAAATTTGAAGCAAAATTTTCTCCCCACCAAAATTTCAAGTCATTAAAACCAGCACCATTACCCATTTTTCATATATAACACACTTTCTCCAAACCCTAGCTACAACACACCATCTTCTCCATCCACACATTTAATACAACAATTCAAGAGCTCAATCAATTTATTTTTCCCACATATGAACAAATGCCCGTTGATGGAGCACCTGCGGGTTCAAATTAGTTGAGGTGGTTTTCAATACATTCAATGCTAGTTTAACAATTTAATCACCATATCTTTTACATGTTATTTTTCTCATAGGTCAATGCTTGTATATTTTCATAATGTATGATGATTGTGTTACATGTTATATAGTGTATATTATTTTTGTTTCCACAGATAATGCCATGTTTGTAGGGAATGACAAAAAATACTTAGATTAGGGCTGATTGTGTACAATAATTACTTATTCGTATGAACAAGATATGAATGTGCGACTTCGGTATCAGTCTGTTGGCCTCCGCGATGTAAATTCGAATTCAGACCAACGTTGCATATTACAATGAAACCCACAAAATTCATTGAATGTGCAACTTTGCACTTAGGTCGGCCTTAACGTTATCAATTAATGTAATATGCGACGTCGCTTCTACCCATATCTGTTCTTTTCCTAGTTGACATTCACGTCATCTAAGTATGACTATATTATGTGTATTTTAATATAGTACCTTCCTAATTCTAACTTAAATTTTTTTTGTTGTGTATTCGGTGTAACAGGACAACAAGAGTTATGGATGGACTATAGATTGATGACTAGTCATTTCACTAGTCGCCCTTACGGTGTTTATGCCTTACAACGTAGCCAATTCGGAGGTTCAATACATTTAATGTTTATGAGCAACCTTATGTATTATTATATATTGTAACATGAATTTTTAATATATGTTATAGCTAGTGTTTAGGGTATTTAACATGTCATTCTTAAATTTCCCATACATTTTTAATGACAATTGATTGTTGTATGATGTTTAACCATTAATAGAGTAATCCAATATTAAATAATATGTAATGGATATCGACTAACACAAATTTTTTATCAAATATTAAATATTATTTTATTTTATCAAAACGTCCTCTCCACGATTGATCCGCGACGTCGCACATGCCGGTACACATGCAACACAAATGTGACTTCGCATATAGAACCGGTCGTTCCCTCCAAATCTGCGATGTCGCAGTTATTTAGAACGACGTCGATTGGAACGACATCATAGACATTCCTCTCCGATCGCGTGTCTTGTTGGTATGGTCAACGTTGATCATCTGACATCTCGACTCTGATCTAAACGATGTCGCAAATACTGTATCCTATCTTCAGTCTTAGTATTAAAATCGACATTGCACTTACAATCTGCAAACGTCGGTCCAAAATCGAGGTAAAAAGTACCTTTACCTAGATTTTTAACCAAGGTAAAAGGTAAAATTTTTACTTCACTCACATTTACTTTGGTTTTTTTAAGGGAAAACCAGGGGTAAAAATGGCTGAAAAACCGAGGTAATAGGTATTGTATGTAGTAGTGCTAGAATGATATGGCGACCCACCCATCATTGTAGGTAAGGTAAATAAAAATGAAACCGTGAGAGTGTACTAGAGTGGGAACATTGGCCCACTCCCTAAATACATGTTTCCTAATAAACTACCCTTGATTTAGATGTTACAATCAGGTGACCAAAATATGCTAACCCCTTCACGATGATAGGGGCCCGTGATAACTATCCTTGGAGATCAGAGAGGGGGCATGAGAACAACATTAAACTCACTAGGCCCCTCGCTCCGTACAACATCCATGCAATCGGTAATGTGAACCGGTTCTTGTGCCGTGGTTTGCTCCCCACGGGTGTCTTCCAAACCGAGAGTGGCCTCGGCCTTCTCATGAAGTAGTATGTCCTCTTCTCCGGGAAGAGCTGGCACACCATTTCTACCATGTACACCTCTAAGATGAAGATAAAGAGGTGTTATTGGCCTTCGATAGCGGTCTCTAGGTGCCAGCCAAGGTTTTATCTTTTGGGTTGGGAGCAGATTGACCGTAGTTTATTGTGCTCCTGAGTGTTCCCCGTGGAAAAACCTCGTATTGATAAAAGACCGGGCATGACTTCTACCGCGTAACGGTTTTGTAATCGTCCTTTCTATTTTAGGCAAATGGACAGCCTGATGCCATTTTACACGATAGAGTGCAGCGTAGGCAAATAGCACAATCGTTAAATCTAAGTGATACCTAGCAAGGGTGTTAATTAATTTGCGTACGTAAAATTACTTAACCCCTTACCCAACCTGCGTGGCTATGGAAATTCCACAGGAAATCCTTGCTGGCGGATGGAGAGAGGCTGCTGAGCTAGATAGTTTTTTTTTCTTTCTGCTGATCACTCGAATGTCCCCTTTAACCCCTCGAACATCTCCAGCACTCGAATGCCCCCCTTGAGCACTCGAAACCCCCACCCCCCAAACCACTCAAACAACTCCAGCACTCGAATGCCCCCCTCGAGTACTCAAATGCCCCCCTCGAGCACTCGAATGCCCCTATTCGAGCACTCAAACACCTCCAGCACATGAAAGCCCTCCCCGAGCACTTGACTCCTATACTCGGAAGCCCCTCCCAGGCAGTCGAACATCTCCAGTACTTGAATACCCTCCTTGAGGTTTCCATTTGGCGACTGGAGCCTCTCGAGGGCTTCGAATGCATCCCTCGAATATCTCTACCACCACTTTCCATTCGAGTGCTCGAATGCCTCCATCACTCGGATTCTGCTCCCTTCGAGAATCTGGCCCATTCGAGGGACGAAACCTTTTTTGAGATGCATTACCTGGATAAAAAAAAGTAGGAACGACCTTGTCTACTGATGAAGGATGCTTTATATCCTTCTTTTTGGAAGTCCCTTGTATTTCCCTATATCAAAATTTAGGGATTGAAGTAGGGGTCTCTCCTATGTTGTCCTGTATCAGAGTATAGTTAGTCATGTAGCAAAATGTATAGATAATATTATATATACCAAAATAGAGATGAAGAAAACAAAATGAAGACGTAAGCGCAGAGATCAAAGAATTCTCCCTGAATAGCAGAAAGCCAAGCGTCCGGTAGGTTGCCAAAAGTTCGTCGCTGGAGAGCTGGTTTAGAAGAGCATCTGATCAAGGAATAATCTGTTAAGAATCATGTAGCAATCCCTTTGGATGATTTTGAATGCCCTTTCCGAGTTCGGTTGGAGTCCATCTTTAACAACTCTGTTCCTCTCGCTCCAGATGAAGTAGATTGAAGTTGTTAGAGCAAGTGATCCCAGTTTGCTTCTATGTTTTGAACCCCTGACTTGTCTCCTGATCCACTTTTCAGAGGTGACCATGGAATCTGTGTTTCTTCTCAAGCCCATCCAGTTACGCATCTTGTCCCATATAATCTTAACGAATTCACATTTGAAGAAGAGATATTCGTGCGTCTCGGCTTCCAAGTGACATAGGGAGAAGGCATAATTTGTGGGCTCATCTTCCCCTCCATGGTACTTATCCTTTGTCTGTAGTCGCCTGAGAGATGCCAGCCAAGCAATAAATGAAAACCTGGGTGGTATGAATCCCCTCCTGATGGATTTATAAAATCTCTCCTTTGGGATGTCAGGTATGTCGTAGAGTTGCGGGTATGTAGACCCGTGGATATGGTCATGGGCCATTTCCATGAATTTTCTTGTCCCAGCCCATGTTTCCAGCATGCTCTTAAGCGATTCGACTGTGCCACCCAAAATCCCCATTAGATTATCCCTTAGTTCACACAGATTTGTGAAGTAAAGGGAGAACTTTTATGATATTCATCCGCTTGGGGCTCTTGGATTTATGTTCCAGATGCTGCTCCCGCGTAGAAAGTGTGACTGCACCCACTTCACCCACAATGAATCTTTTTCCATGTGGATATCCCATAATTGCTGCGCGATTACGGCCATATTCTAAATCTTGAAGTCCCCTACCCCAAGTCCGCTATATCTCTTGGGCGTACATAATCTCTTCCAGGATACTTTGTTCATTTTCTTTTCTCTCCAGAGGAAGTGCTTGCATTTTTGCTCTAGCGATTCCATAACATTTGCTTGTATTATGAAATGCTGAATCCATAAGCCGATGAACCCTGGACCACTGATTTGATTAGCTCTAATTTGCCAGCATAAGAGAGAGTGTGTCCCTTGATGCTCGTGATTTGTTTGTCCACATTTCCTAGCAGTGTGTTAAACTGTGAGACTTTGAGTTTGATCGATTCGAGTATGATGCCCAAATACCTGATTGGGAATGTGGCCCATGGTATACCTGTGAAGCTTAAGTCTTCCTTGATGCCGACTCCGAAAAATTTTGATTTTACGGCGTTGATTGCCAGGCCAGAAGTCTGTTCAAAATTGTTGAGTGCTGACATCAGGATGTGGACTGAATCATTATCGGCTCTGGAGAATAACATGAGGTCATTGGCAAAAGCTAAATGTGAAATCTTTTGGATTTCTCATCTAGGATGATATGTGAAGAGTGGGGATTCCATTTTTCTTTTCAGTAATCTAGAGAAGTACTCTATGCATATCATAAAAAGCAGTGGTGACAGTGGATCCCCTTGGCGGACACCCTTCTCACCTTTGAAAAAATCACATAATTTCCCATTTACCGCAATTGAAAATGTCGGTGTTGTGACACATTCCATAATTCTCGCCGCAAATACATTCGGGAAGCCTAGACCTGACAGTACCTCCTCTAAGAAATCCCATGAAACTGTGTCGAATGCTTTGGTGAGGTCAACCATAACCATACATCTGGGTGATGATCTTGCTCTGCCATAACCTCGAACTATTTCTTGGGCCAACATCACATCATCCGAAAGCTTCCATCCTTTAACGAATGCTGCCTGACATAGGTCAATAAGTCAGGGAGGAAGGGTTCAATTCTGTTGTGAAACCATTTGGGCCCGGTGCTTTATCATCCGACATGGAGAAGAGGGAAGTGCGGATTTCATGTCTTTTTATGCCCTATCCCAGCGTTGCCTATCCATGTCATTAAGTAAAGGGCCTGACTGAATAACCTGCACATCAATGTGATGCCTTGGAATTTTCTTGCCAAAAAGACCCCTGTAGAACTCTGCGAGGAGACTTCCTTTTCTTTCATTCGAGGTGACGATCCTGTCTTCGCTGTCTAGTATTGCTGGGATGCCTCCCCCCTTCCTTTTGCCACCAGGCCATGGAAGTAGTTTTTTCCCTTGTCCGCCATTGTGATGAAATTAATCCTTCCTTTTTGGGAAAGGAATTTGGATTCCACCATGTATAAAAGGAGGGCCTTTTGCTTTAAGGAGATCAATTCTTGTACCATTTGTGGCGGGATGTTTGCCGAGCCCAGGTTTGTCAATGTAGCCACATAGTCTTTATCCGCTCTTTTTGCCTTTTCAGAGATATGGCTGAAGTCTTCCTGGGCAATCTCTTTAAGGGGGCTTTTCAGCTCGTTTAGCTTGTGACATATGACATACTGCATTGAGCCTTGTACTTCTTGTGACCAGTGGTCTTGTACAATTTGTTTACAGTTTGGGTGTACATTCCACATATTCTGGAATCTGAATGGTCTGTTGATTCTCTCAATGTCTTGCGCTAGAAAAGTCACAAATGGGAGGTGATCCGAGAGTACAGAACCCAAAAGAAAGTTTGTGCGTAAGGAGTCTCTGTCCCATTTGTGATTGAGTAGGACTCGATGAATCTTGCGTCTGATTGAGTTATCAGAGTTGTGCCATGTGAAGTGATCTCAGAATGTGGGTGCGTCTTTCAAACCGCATGCATTACACGTTTCTTGGAATTCCCTCATTTGGTAGACTCCGGGTGTGGTGCTTCCTAAGTGATCGTTAGTACTGAGAATGGCGTTGAAGTATCTCAGTACCATCCATGCAGAGTCAAGATTTCCCCTATACCTCTTCAACTCAGCCCAAAGTGGCTGTCTATGCAATCTTCCTTCACTATTGTCATATATGTAAGAGCATAGGAACTGGACATTCAAGGAGAGGCTGCGCACTTTCAGGTGTATAACATGTAGCCTTCTACTTATAGTTTCCACCGCAAAATTTTTGGGATCCCAAACAATGAGAATCCTTGAGCATGGTGCCAAGTCAAAATTGTGCATGTGATTCCATCCCTTTAGACTTTTCAAGAAAATACTTAGAGTTAGTTTGTTTGCCTTTGTTTCCAAAATTCCGAAGAGACCGACTTTGTTTGTGGAGATGATGCCTTTTATCCATCTCCTTTTTGCCGGGGCGGTGAGACCCCTAACGTTTAGGCAAGCAGCATTCATTGGGAACTGGAGGTCCGTCTAGGCTTCAGATCGCCGCTTTTGGATGTGTCACTGGGTAAACTTTTTGTTGCGTCTGCCGATCTCTGATACGGTTTCTTGGTTTGGTTTGACAATCTTGGGGAGCTTCTAATTTTTCTGGTGATCTCAATTAGCCTTCTTCTACTCAAAGGCAAGGTTTTTAGCTTTAAAGGAAGGGAGAGGCCTACTCGGGGGGGGGGGGGGGGGGGGTTGCCTCTTCTAACTTCCGGATGGATAATAGATTTTGGTATATCTCCCGAGCTGGTTTAACTGTGTGTTTGCATCTCCGAAAGTGGGGTGAGTGTTTGTTTCCCCCCTTGTTGCGCTTTTCTTGCTATTTTCATCGGTGGTCGACAAGATGTGTCTAGAATCTTTTGTGGTGTCTCCTGAATTAGAGGTATCTCCAGCCGTTGATGTCTCCGTGGAATCTTCTTTCTCTGTTTCAGCATCTTTTTCTGTTGTCTGTACCATATGTTTTCCCAAATATCCTTTTTGGCCTGTACTGGTGGACGCTGATGTTTCTGCTTTGGAGTCTAAAGTACTATCCATGTGAACCACGTTCTCTGTGGGGACATTAGAAGCCTTGCAGGACTCACCCTCTGCATGTGTACCCTGATTGCACCTGTTACATGAGGTATTCTCCTGATTCTTCTCCTTGCGTTCCTGATATGCTCTTTCCCTTGCCTTAAAAAATTTATCACAGACCTCGAACAGGTGGGTGTTCTCTCCGCAGTTTGGGCACCACAGTTTGCAGTAATCGTAGATGATTTTCTGTGAGAGAGTGGTTCCGTCCAGCAGGCGGAATGTAACTTCTTCCTTTAATTTCTTTTAAGTGTCAACAAGTACCAGGATCCTGGCACAGTATCCCACCCAATCTTTGGTTGCATTTTCCATTAAGATTGGGTCCCCTAATGTTGAGGCGATTTTTTCAAGCGCCTTCTTGTGCTAGCAGGACTTTGGCAAATGATTCATGCGAATCCAGATGAGCTTCTTTCCCATTATTCTCATGTAGAATTTCCCTGAGTCCGTTAAAGGGACAGTGAAGAGTTTTTTACCCTTTAGATAATGGTCCTGGCTCTGTAGCACTGTGTCCTTATCCTCTATTGAGTTGAAACTGAACTTTAGGTAGCTATTTCATAGAGTCTGTACTATGCAGGGGACCCCCCATCTTGCCATGAGCAGGGTTCTAACTGCATGGATGCCTGGAAAGTACCCTGGAAAAACCCCAAAAAAGCCATAGAAATGCCTTATCTCCTCTTTGAAGATTTCTTCTTCAGATAGAACAAAGTTGACGCCATGATCAGAGCCCACATGAACCTTTTCCATTATGATCTCAGCGTCATTCCATGCTCTTTTCCTTTCAAGTAAAGGGTCATACCAACTCCTACCCTTCAAGTTCTGATTCTGAATCCTTTTATTCTTTACCTGACTCTGATTTTTCTTTTCCGCATTCTGATTATTGCTTTTATCCCTATCCTCCCTTACTGCCTTGTCCATATGTGTGTTGTTTTTGCTTAAGACTGCCGCATAAGATGGAGCCCCAGACTGTTCCATATTTAGTTCTAATTTTCCTTGCAATGGAACAGATAAAGAAGAGCACACAAGCACTAACAGTCTGACTAACTTATTGGAGCACACATGGAGACTAAAGGTATCTCCTCACCACCAAAATAATCCACTCTACAGAAATGTTTAACACATAATAGAAAACACAAAGATAATCCACACAGTGTATCGTAAAGTCAACAGCAAGAGTGAAATTCAAAAGAGTGAAATTGAAAATTCAACAACAAAAAATTCGTAGAACCTGTTTGTAGTTGAATTTTTTCCCTCAAATTTGACCTCTACTGAATCCAAGTTGACGATTTCTTCGTTTCAAGTAGACTTTCGAAGAAACCCACTTCCTGTGAGAGGGAATCGTATCGATTTGAATGGAGGAGCTGTTTTCCAGTGGAATCGAGCTCCTTTATGTTGTTCCCAAGCTACTCCGCTGCTACTCCGATCTAACAATCTGACGGAAGATCCAAGAATCTGCCATTTTTTTCAAATCCCTAGTTTGGAAGGGACTCTCACTTCGCTATTTTTTCCTCCAAAGAATCCGCAACTAATGGATGGGTATGTTCAGAATCACGTGGTGATTCTGAATAATCATCTTTCAGGTTTGGATTCGATGTAGAATCGGGTGAAATTGCTCCCGGTGTTTCTTGGGAGAAGGCAGCGCCTTTTTTGCCCAGATCACCGCGACCCACCCATTGTAATGTGGTCACTGGTGGTGTCAAGGATGGTGATTTCGGAGACCCACCAAGCCACTCTCCTTAGTCTTTGAAATTGAGGGGAAAATAAGTCATGAAAATGACAATAAAGAAATGTCTGTTTCATTTCAAGTAGGAGTTTTCTTTCAAATGCTTTTAATTTTTGGAATGATTTTGATCTTTGGTGGAAAGGTTTTAGGAAATTTTAGTCATCAATTACTTGTGTGGAACAGTACTTCTGGTTTTTGGTTGTTTTTAGATGTAGGTACGAGAGAAAATTTCATAGGAGAAAGAAAGGCTGGTGATCCACGCCAGGGGATTTGGTGCGAAGGTAAGGATCGTATGAAGAGATTTGGCACGAACTGATGTTTCGTGCTTTGAATTTTGGCGAGAGCCTAAGCTTTACGCCAGAGCCGTTCAGCACGAAGTTGAAGTGGCTTCCACGTGCCCTGAGAGTGCGGACTTTACGGACGTGTCACGGGTTGGCACGAATCTAATGCGTGTCCGGCGCGAATCAACACATGCCCGACACGGACGCCAAGTGTTGGCACGAGGCCCATCCTGGGATCCGCGTTGTCGCCCAACCTAGCCAATCCTAGCCTAGCCTACCTCCTATATATACCCCCTAATTCCATAACCCTTTCCTCACATCAGCCTTCACCCATTTCCTCTCCCACACGCTAAGAAAAATTCCAGCCAACCCTCTCTCACTAAAATTGCCATAACTTCCTCATCTTTCATCCAATATTTCCCCATCATATATCAAAATTTTCCTCTTTCCAAGCTTCATCCAACCTACTAAAACTCAACTCCAGAAAGTATGTGAATTTGAGCAGATTATTGGAGAAAGCTTCGGTCGCAGATTGGTAGTTTATCTGGGGAGCTGAGTTTGTGATTCCTTTTGGAGTATTGGAGTTGCCTTGGTTCACCTTAGGGAAGGTGCTTCATAACCCTCGAGCGAAGATCCCACCACACTCACCATTTGAGGTAATCTCGGCCAAACTTATTCTTGATTGGAGATCTCGGAATAGCATAATTATTGTGGAATGTGCTTGCATGCTTATGAACTTTGGTGATTAGTGCTATTGGTAGATTGACTTGGGAATTATTATTTACTCTGTCTATTTTTCTTGCTATATTTTTGGACATTATGCTTTGTGTGCCGAGAGAGAGGGGTGAGTCTAGTATGCCCTCCTACATGGGCTTGACTGCTCTGACTAGGACCCATGAGGAGAGGTGGGGTTGGCTCATGGGATGCCAAATTTTAGAGACAAAGTTTGTAGACGAAGAGAACTTCAAGGGTCTCAGACTCTACAAGCATGCCCAGTTGTTGCTAGGTAGGGTGGGTATGACGAAGTTTACCACCCTATTTGCCACCACCTACACTAGATATACATTGGAGTTTTTGGCCACTATCGAGAAGTTTCGGGATGACCAGGGAAGGCAATGTATTAGATTCCAACTGGGTGATGAGACCCTCACCTTGACTTACAAAGAGTTGGGGAAAATCTTCAAATGGAAGGATCGGAGGAAAGTGTCAGGATTTAGGTAGCCAAACACATGTGATGTGTTCACATTCTGGAGTGCCATTACCAGGCGGTTGAGGGATAAGACTAGCAGGAACAGTGACATAGTATACTCAATACTCATATATGTGGCCAGGTTGTTGACCGTGGTTGTCAATTGCCATAGAGAGGCCACTGTATCCACTGACGAGGACAACGTGATACTTCTATGGTTTGTATGCACAGGGAATGCTTGCCCTAACTTGGTAGAGGAGTTTGTCACCGGGAGCATGGATCTCACCTTCTCAGGAGCACGCTCTGGAAAGATCACAATGGGAGGAATGATTTCTTTTCTGGTGCGGCACTTCCACCTTCAAGAAAGTGAAGACATGAGGGCCAACCCCGGTACGATCTTTACCCTCACTCTCCCAGTCATGACAGCTGCGAGGCTGATAAAGATAGAAAATGATATCATCTTCTAGTTGTACAAGGGGGAGAGGTTCATGAGACTACCCCAGAACAAGAAGACCAAGTTGAGCAAGTCCTTCAGGTAGGAAAATCTCATTATTGCGCGCGATGTAGGATTAGAGGCAGTCTTAGTGGAGCACGATCCGGGAAGCGAGGATTATGAGGAGTCCGAGGAGGAACGGGAGCAGCCCGGCCAGCAAGGCCCCGTTGGTGTGATCATAGAGCAGGCCCTTCCACTTCATGCTATGCCACCACCTCCAGCGCCACCGCCACCTTTCCAACATGTATCAGGAGGACCACCCCCTTTTCAGGGACCCATCGACATGCATTAGGAGTCTTAGGGTGTGGCACTGGTAGTGCACATAGACATAGAATTTCATCTCATGATCGAAACATCTCGGAGTTTAGCAGGGACATGTCTCCCCCACCCTCTGACTGGGATACGATTGACAGATTTGACAGAGTTGACCAGTTGCAGTATCTGGCGGAGAGTATGAGATCTCTTCACGAGGGGCTTATGGATATCAGTAACAGGTCGAGAAGTGCAGGTTTAGGGGAGTGCATGAGGGATTGGCTTTTCTCATGATTCCAACCTTTCCTTCACCTTAGTTCCTTGCTTTGGAAACAATGAAAGAAACTAAGTGTTGTAGGAGGGGGGGGGGGGAGGGGGGGACATCCACTATTATGGTATCCCCTTTGACTAGTATGTCCTTTAACCTATATTATACTACTTTGGATTTGAAGATGGTTCTCTTTTCTGTGTTTTTATTTTCTTTCCCTCATTGGACTCTTTGTTATTTTTGGTGTGAAGGCACCTTTTGAAGTGTTTTGGGATGTTTTGGGAAGCTATTGGTGGTGTATTTTTTGTATGTGATCTTATCTTTTGTAGCATGAAGCCCACTTTTGGGGCAATTTTGTGCTACACAAAAAAAAATTGGAAAACTTGAAAAATGAAAAAAATACAAAAACTTGGACAAGTCAAAAACCCGAAAGGGTGAATTGGGTAACA
The DNA here is from genome assembly GCA_037428765.1 of Rubia yunnanensis. Taxonomy (NCBI): domain Eukaryota; kingdom Viridiplantae; phylum Streptophyta; class Magnoliopsida; order Gentianales; family Rubiaceae; genus Rubia; species Rubia yunnanensis. The sequence goes on from CM075068.1 coordinate 88,269,497, forward strand.
TTAGGAAAAGCCTGGATATGTCGAAAGACCTAGGTAAAAATGAGAGACTAGGCCCAACTAGGCTTACGAGCCTAGGCAAAATGAGAGGCCGTTTGGAAAAAGGTGAGAAGTGAGTACCCTTTGTGTGTTAAAGCTATGATGAAAATCATAAAGGGCTCCGAGGAAAAATGAGAGAAATTGAGAGAAAACAAAAACCTAGGTTACCGATACATCTGACTCCTTGGTTGTAACTATGTCGAGAATCACAAATTATCCCTATGTTACAACCAAGTCAACGGCTCTTAGATTTCGTTGGTGGATTTTTTTTGGAGACGACTCTTGGATTGCTTTGGGATCATTTTGGGATAACTTAGCTAGCTTAGCACTTATCTTTTTGGTTTACCTTTTTCCACATTCTATTTTGGGTGGTTAGATTTCTTATGTTCTTTTGGGGGAACAAGGTAATCTAGGAATAAGTGGGATGCCTCGGTTAACTTATGTTTGCACACTACATTTTGTTTAATTTTTTGTCTTGTCTTTGTTTACTCAAGAATGAGCAAACGGTTAAGTGTGGGGAGTCTGATGTGCTTCATTTTGTGTGCGTTAACCATTGCATCCAGCATAATTTTTGGTATGTTTTGTTTGGCAGATTGCTAGTATTAGTTGATTTTACGTGACAAGGGGTTTAGACGGACATGCTTGATTTTATTGTCTAAATCCTGCATTTTGTAGGATTAATTAGTACTAGTGGACATCTTGTATCCACAGGCTCCTAGATCTTCCATTTGATCATCTTTAGTGGGTCACTCGTGGGTACTTTTTTGTTACATTCTTTGTGAAGGCCATTCGTAAGGGCGGTAGAAGATATCAAAGATCGTTCGCAAGGACATTAGAAGAGATCAAATTCTATTCACCTCTAGAATAGTAGTAGAAAAAGGCCACAAACATCAATGCACAGTAAAAGGAGATTGGAGTCAAAGATAGGCGGCAAAGGAGATCAAAGCGGCCAATGAAGAAACGGGGAATCGTGGTTCGATGAGTTGTGCCAAAGTCTGAGAACGATCCGAGAATAATTAGCCTTCAAGGTTGATTCCATTGAATTTCACTTCTTGTGCACTACAAAATTGACTACTAGAACTCAAAAATTGGACTAACAGTTCACTCGTAGCGAAGGAAACAAGTTCAGCCATCCAAGGTACCACGGGATAGTGCAGGCCGTTCATGGTCAACCACCAACGGTCTGCACCAGAGGAGACTCCTCGCGCCAAAAGATCCAACACAAGGTAGTGGTGCAACCCGCACCATATTTTACGGCCCAGGCAACACGAGCTCGAGAATTTGCTAAAAATGGCTAAGTATGGGTGTAGACCGTCCCATTTAAAATGGCCCACACCATTCCAAGTTCAAGATATCAAGACCAGCCTACGGCCCACACCAAAGTCTGTGCCCAGTGCCAAAATTCTGAGCGAAATAAGCTTCTAGACCACAGCCCATACCAAAGCATGTGCCCCACGCCAAACTTCTGAGCTGACCGTGCTTCCAGACCACGACCTGCGTCATATCCCAAGGTTTGCGCTAGAGTCTCATGCAATAGCCTGTGCTAGATCCAGCGCCCCGTGCCAGATGAATAACCACGGCCAGTGCGCGATCGTGCATCCCGTGACATTTACTTGGAGTGGATCGCACCATCCGCGACGGCCTACGCCAGGTGGTGGCTGAACTAGGGTTTTAGCATTTTTAGCATATTTTGGGACTATTTTTAGGCTTAATAACCTTCTCCTATAAATACGACCTTAGTTTACTAGGTTAAACAAGTACAAAGTAGATTAGTTCATTAGGAGAACACTTAGAGAGAGAGAAACACCCTCTCATTTTCCCTTATTTTCTTTTACTTTTGTGTTCATCCTAGATGTGGAATTCATATCTATATTTGAATTCCATGTCTATGGAGTAGTTTCTATAGCATGGGGATAATTGTAGCGCATGTTTAAACTTATGTTTTGTGAGATTCATTAAATTCACCATACTATTTGTGTTCATGGTATTATTATGATTGTTCTTGAATGTTCTAAATGTATGAACATTACACCACATCAGCACACACTTTGGGCTGTATTCATGTATAGTGCACTAATTGATGCCCCCCTGGGAAGAGAAACCTAGATGTTAGAATGGGTAAGGAAGTACGTTGCATCTGTGTGAGTGTGTGCACGGGAGACCCGAGTATCACTCTGACTTATTTGCCATCACACTAGTTTTAGCTGATTACATAGAGTTTTCTGACAGGTTGCAGGTAGAGATAGTAAAAAAGTAGCAAGCTAGGGTTGTAAGAGGCCTTAGAATGCCAAGTACCCTTGGGCCTAGTTGATAGGACCTGGGGGAAGTTGTGCATTCGTGGTGGAAACCCGAGATGTAATCACACGGGGGGAGAAATAGACCTACAACAATGGTTGGATCTTGTTGTAGTCCCCTAATTACAATGGCCATGTCGATGGAGGGTTAAGAGCATACCCAACGTGACAGGTACGAAGAAGTGTATGCCATCGGCCACACCACATGTTGTGAACATTATATTAGGTTGTTTAGTAAATAATACATGTAAATGAATCGAGGATTGAAATATTTAGTTAATCATGGTGCACAATAACTCTACAATTGTGTAGCTAATTACTTGATGTTTTACTTTATGCTTTGTAGTTGTTAATATGAAAATCCAACCCTTCCCCTCTTGTGTTTGCATTTATTAGCTATTCCTTTCACTCGTATGGATTGACGACCCGTACGAGGTTGTGTCTTGAGTTAATACTTGAGCCCTAGCATCTCTGTGGCCAAACTCATGGCTTACCGCTAACTATCCTTTAAGTAGCGTAGCATTGAGAATGTGTGCAGAATTATAAATTCTATCTTTGACCTTCCCATGGGAAAGCCTCTGCTCTAGTTAATTAGCTACAATTAACGACATCAGGTCGAGGCGAGTTAAGCGTACCCCGAGATCTAGACTCCTGAATTTCGTGCGAGATAGTGAGGGTTTGCAGATCTCGTCACTATATCAAAGATATTAATTCCACAATTGTGAGTGTTTGCAAGAAGATTCATATCAACATTGTTTCATCCACCAAAACATTCTGCAATACAAAAGAGTGAAATAGCATAGAAGAAAGTAAAGTTAATCCCATGAGAAACTGGGCAATTACTATGGTAAAATACCTACTAACATAAACATTTTGATGTAGCCACCACGCCTTAATGAAGAAAGCAATTGGTTTGGAATAACTCACAATAGTTCAACACATTTCTCCATAAAAAGATGAATTGATTTCTTTGTATTTATAAGTTATAGGACAACAAGTACTTGCTAGATCATCCCAATTATTTCCTACCTTTTGATAATTGATTAATATTCAGTTAAACAACTTCTTTTATCAAGATGCCCCCGAAAATCATTCACTAAATTAGATATACACCTCAATAACATTAATAATGAAAACTACCCAAGTATTTGCTCAAAAGCATAATAAACTTGGTTGTTGTTCGGTTTCCGGGTGAAAAAGACTATCAATTTTTAATCACCAGATTTGTTGCCTTTCTTATAAAAGACTATCGACCGTGAGCTTTTCGCGTGTTGTCAGTGTGTTTCTGACATCTTTCCACAATTGCATTACTAAAGCAACAGGTTGTAGATTTGAAATCGGCTCAGCAATTTCTTGTTGTCTGGGCCTGATAAATTTTTGGCCCAGTCAAATGGACTTATTGTCCATTCAATCTTACTATAAAATATTAATTTTAATACAAACATATCAATTCAAATTGTAAAAAGATCAGATGAATTAGTTAAAACATCAAATGAAATTGTTCAAATTCATCAAATTAAAACAATCAAATATCAAATATAAATATTAGAAATATACATCAAATTAAAATATTTAAAAATTAAATAAAAATTATAAAAAATAATTTATGTCCAACACATTAAATAAAAAATAGTTAAACCAAAAATTGAAACACTAAAAGTGAAATAATCAAACATCAAATGAAGATACTAAAAGAACACATCAAAATGAAATAGTTAAAACATAAAATACAAATCAAATTTAAAAAAGAGTTAAACACGGAATAAAAACACAAAAGTACACATTAATTTTAAAACATTAAATTAAAATAATGAAAACTAAAAACACTAAAATTACATATTAAAATAAAATATTTGAATATCGAACAAAAACACCAAAATACACATTAATTTTAAAAAAAAGGAGTATTAAAATAATTTAAAATAAATTGAAGACACTTAATATACACATCAAAATAAAAAAGAGAAAAACATCGAATAAAAAAACTAAAATTGATCAAATTAAAAGTAGTTAAACATTGAATAAAACACAAAGATACACATTAATTTTAAAACATTAAAATGTGATACTAATATCGTAAAAATAAAACATCATTATTAAATTATAATAAACTAATTCACACTGTTGAAATATCGAGACATTCATTACTAAGAACCTAATACATAGTGAAAAAACATTGATATTAATTTGTAAAAAGGCACGTTGGAAAGTTAACACATCAATAAAAATAAAAATAGAAGGTAAATATTGAAAATTAAGATAATAAAATTTCACAAACTATTATCAAAATAAATAAAGTGTGAAAAGTTTAATAATATAAACACAAAATTTTAATAATATAAACACAAGATTTTACATTAAAATATGAAATTTTAACTTTGATACACATCATTTTAGTAGAAAAAAGATTGTTGGTATAACATCACAAGATTTAATTGAAACATCAAATATTGCAAATAAAACATTAAATCTGGCATTAATAATGGACACATTGCGTAGAAATGGGTAAAATAATTACCTCGTTAATTTCTCCGACCCTGATTCCTTACCCCCAAAATTCTTATAACCTGCAATCATTAATTACCCAATTATTTATAACCAACAACGCCAAAAGTTATATTTGCACCTAGCTAGATCCCTCTTTACTCCCCAAACTTTCTATGAAGAGATTTTTACATTTCTAACCCTAACTTTAGTCTGAAAGTGCCAATACAACCCTGCAAAAATGAGAAAGTACCAAAATAATCCTAATTTTATGGCGAATTGTGCATATATAACTTTGGCCTAATTTCGGCGTTGACACATCAATTTTGGTGTTGACCATACTCAAAATGATGAAAATAACCTTACCCCTAAAAACTGAATTGCTTTTCCCATTTTGCCCCTACTTAAAAACAAAAAAAACCCAGCCCACTAGTTTTCTTCCTTCCTCCCGCCCGCCACCACTTCTTGCATTCACCACCCCAGCTCGCCACTAGCCACCTGCTCCTGCGTGCCACCACCCCCTCCCATTTTCCCCAGCCACCTGTTAGCCCGCGACCACCCCAACCTGTTTCCCAACCATCCGCTAGCCCACCACCACCCCAACTTGCCATCATCTACATCCCCATTGTCCACCCTTCTTCTTCTAGCCATCACCACCCATTGGCAGATGGTTACAGACCTGACGGTGGCATAGTGGCGCATAAATAATAAATTGGACGGGAGACTACAAACCCGAAGGTGGCTACAAACCCGACAGTGGCTATATGATGTATCAATAGTATTTTCAGCCAGAGTCTTGGCGATAGCGTGGTGGCTACAAACCTGAGTGGTTAGAGGGAAGAAAAGTTCAGTTTGTTCTCAAAACACCGAAGCTTGAAAAATAAAAGGTTCTGAAGAAAATGGAAAAGAAGAAGAGGGCATTTCAATCTTCTCTGGTTTTTAATTTTTTTTGTATTCAGGGGTAAATTAGTTATTCAATTATAGCCATAGTTCCCGTTGAAAATCCAAGTCAATGGTGCTCATGGTTAAATTGACATACATATAAAAGTTAGGTTTATTTTGCCATTTTCTCATTTTGTAGGGTTAGATTGACACTTTCAAGCTAAAGTTAGGGTTATTTTATAAATTGCACTTATAACCCCATCCATAATTACACTTCATGATTATACATATATTAGTCCTTGGTCTCGGTATAAGACAATCCCTATGGAGTGTTTTCAAGTAGTGTACTTATGATCATAGACTATTTGTAAAAATAAAGATTGATATTGGATAATACATACTATCGTTTCTGGATACAATATGTATATATCTTTGGGTTTATTCATAAAAAAATATTTCAGTTACTAATAAATTATTGAATTATAAAAAAAGAGTAAAGTGCTAAAATAATTATATATTTTGATTGAAAGTGCTAATATAACCATATAATCTCAGAAAGTGCCAATCCAACCCTTGACTTGGCTGACTTTTTAATCAACATTTATTTTGCCAAATTCTAGTGAAAAGACATTAAAAATATAGAAATCTAAAAAATCTAAAACCCTCTTTATTTCCCCTTCTTTCTTCCGCTGCTCTCGTTTCTTTCCTCCGTCGCCCTCCATTCCAGACCAAATCATTTGGCTGACTATCTCATTTCTAAGGTAGACCAAATGCTTTCATTTTTAACCCAGACCAAATACTTTGACATAATCATTCTTCTTATTCCTGATGATACTCTTATGAAGTTAGAGTTGGGCTGCAACCCAATTCATTAATTAATAATAATTGCGCTACATTCCAAAGAATATCTTTGGGTTGATTTACCCTAATAGGGTTTAAGAAAGATTTATATTATCATTTAATATATTTAATAAGAGTTTCTATTACGTACATTGACTGTTAGAATTCAAGTATTATAAATGGTAAGGTACGTATCCATTTGGGATTCATTCTATATTTGAGATGATATAGAGACACTTTACTGACTTTATCATCGGAGGGTCATCCCCCAGAATTATATGGGACTTTGTTTTGTAGGTCACAGTAGGGGAGTCGGCATCGCAATATATTTTTTGTAGCTAGATGAATATAGCTTTATAATGCAATCTATGAATCAATATTTTTGGATGAATGTTTTACTGAGAGAAATTAATAGCACCTGTAAGAATCATGCTCTGTACATATTGAAAAAGCAAAAAATTACAGTGTGATATCTCTTTCTCATTTCAATTACTAATATGAAATGAGTCACATTGCTATTTGAACAAAGCCATAGAGAAAATGGTTTCCTGCTTGCTTGATTCCTATTGATGGAAGGTTGATAGATTGTAATTTTAAATATGTTAATGTTATGCTTAATAAAATGAATAGCCTGAGACATAAATCTGTTGTCTAGACTTATACTCCTTTTCTTATTGAATATTGTAAGTGAGATTGTATGAGAAAAGCAAGTAAAACTGAAATATGAATTAAAAACAAAAATAATAGCAGGAAAATATCACCATATGAAAACACATATTTCCTTCATCAGTTTCATAAAAAAATGTTTGAGCTTAAGTGTTGGATAGGTGATTTAACTTGCTCTTTTTATATATGTGAGTATCTGTTTCTAGATCTTCTAGCCTAATGCAATTTTTGCTCTTCTACTAGCTAAGTGATATGCCTCATATGAAAAAGATTCACCTTGCGTGTGGTCACTCTATCTTTATTCCATGGATGCTTGAACAAGTTTTATTTATTTCTTATCTATATCATTCTATTGCCCAAATTATGGGTATATATGATATTACTTCTATTGCCCTACATCACCCGTCATGAGTCTGGATAGGGTGGGCCTGACTTTGTGCTTAACTACCATTGTTTGTTTGCATGAAACTGATTATGACCTAAAGGCCTGGGTACGATTCTGATTAAGATATTAACGTTGTTGATATTACTCTTACTGTCCACAGAGGGTTATCATCCAAAAAATACTATCATGTTCGAGTGCTATGCACTTGCGCTGAAAAGATCAAGTTTGACGATTGTTTACTTACATTGAACACGCTGATCAACGTCACTTAGAAGGAACATATACACTCATTAGCATTACTTACATTGAAAATACTGATCATCATCACTTTTAAGGGACATATTCGCTCATCAGTGTTGCTTACATCGAACATGCTGATTAGCATCACTTTGAAAGAACGGATATGCTCATTGGTGTTACTTTCATCAAAGGGATAATAAGTGGCACTCCTTGAGATGATTCGGGTGATATGATGATAAGCGGCATTCCTATTGCTCTTTTCATATACGAGTAATATGCTGATAAGCGGCACTCTAGAAGATACGAGTGATATGCTGATAAGCGGCACTCCTCTTGCTCTTTTCATATACTAGTGATATGCTGATAAGTGGCACTCTTAAAGATACGAGTGATATGCTGATAAGCGGCACTCTTGTAGATACGAGTGATATGCTAAAAAACGGCCCTCCTCTTGCTCATTTCATATACGAGTGATATGTTTATAAGTGGCACTCTTGAAAATATGTGTGATATGCTGATAAGCGGCACTCTTGAAAATACGTGTGATATGCTGATAAGCGGCACTCTTGAAAATACGTGTGATATGCTGATAAGCGGCACTCTTGAAGATACGAGTGATATGCTAATAAGAGGCACTCTTAAAGAAACGAGTGATATGATGATAAGCTACTCTCTCTGTGATGGTTCGATTATGGTAAAAAGCTACTCTCTCTGTGATAGTTTGAGTACGCCGATAATATACTCTCTCTGTGATGGTTTGAGTACGCTGTTAAGCTACTCTCTCTGTGAATTTTCAAGTACGCTGATAAGCTACTCTCTTTGTGATGGTTTGAGTATACGGATAAGCTACTCTCTCCGTTATGGTTTGAGTATGCTGATAAGCTACTCTCTCTGTGATGGTTTGAGTATGCTAATAAGCTACTCTCTCTATGATAGTTTGAGTATATTGATAAGCTAACTTCTCTGTGATAATTCGAGTATGGTGATAAAATACTCTCTCGATGATAGTTTGAGTATACTGCTAAGCTACTCTCTCTGTGATTGTTGGAGTACACTGATAAGATATTCTCTCTCTCTCTCTATGATGGTTCAAGTATGCTGATAAGCTACTCTCTCTGTGATTGTTCGAGTATGCTGATAAGCTACTCTCTCTATGATGGTTTGAGTATGCTGATAAGCTACCCTCTCTATGATGGTTCGAGTATGCTGATAAGCAACTCTCTCTGTGATGATTCAAGTATACTGATAAGCTACACTTATAAAAATAAGTGTACCCAAGGAAACCACCGTCAAAATTTAAATGACACCATTCTTTACTCCAGATTCATTATTAAGGAATCATACTCGCAACATTACATCAAACTATGATATTTATGATTATAACATGTATGCTTAGTGCTACATTTTTACCAAAAACATGCTTAGCTTTGTATGCCTAGAGCGACATTGTCCTAATCTACGTCGAGTATAAAACTCCATAGACTTGACTGAGTAAAATTATTACAAGCATACCTCGATATATATACATATACACTACAATATATAGCATGATATGCTGCAATGATAAATTCTCTTAAAGACTCAATGAGGGAGCTTTATTGGGAAGTCCACCCTTGTGGTAGGAGTCATTATTTGCAAAATCTCCAAACATTGTATCATGGGCTTCCATAGTCCCTTGCTAGACGTTGATTTCTTCCTTGGCATACCTATTTTGCTCCCCCATCTCGTTGACGCAAGTTTGAAATCTCATTGCCTCGTATGGCCGAGTGATTACACCAGGATTCTAAATCATTGTTGGCATTGGTTGAGTCCCGCTTAACCCTCATCAACTTCAGGATTGGTCATAGTCGAATGATAACGAGACTCCTCTAATGCTTTTCTCATATTCATACCTTACAAAGGCAACGGAAGGAAATTTATCATAAGGGAAAACAAGATTATAATCATTATTGACAAATTTACCTTCAGCCACTCCTTCGAGGTGTTAAAAATTATGTAATAGATTACCTAATCAGAGAGGTCCACGAGCGAGTACGTGGAAGCCAACTCGCAACCCGAGCGGTTGTAAAGAAACTTATTCGAGTTGGGCACAACTTACCCATAATCTTGGATAATGCTAACAAGTACATCCAATCTTTCTATTGGGGTCAAAAGTATGCACTGATTAACTATGTCCCTCTTGAGTAGATGATGAACTTACGCGATTCATGGCTTTTCGACAGCTGGGAAGCCAACCTCGTCAGAAATTCTCTTGAAGTATAAGATTTTGAGAGATCTCTCGAGTGAGGAAGGAAACTCGCCACACTCCCCCCTCCAAATTCAAAATTAAATTGTAACTACCTTAGAAAACTTAAGTTTTCTTAGGTTTGAAGACCATATATTCACACTTAACTTTTCTGGGGGCTTTTGATGATACTCTTATGAATGTAGAGTTGGGCCGCAACCCAACTCATTAATTAATAAGAGTTAGGTTACATTCCAAATAATATCTTTGGTTTGGTTTAGCCCAATAGGGTTTAATAAATATTAATATTTTCATTTAATATATTTAATAAGAGCTTCGGTTACGTACAATGACTGTTAGAATTCAGGTACTATAAATAGTAAGGTCCGTATTCATTTGGGATTTGTTCTGTCTTTGAGATGACATGGAGACACTTTACTGACTTTATCATCGAAGGGTCTTCTCCCAGAATTATCTGGGGCTTTGTTTTGTAGGTCACGGAAGGGGAGTCGGTGGTGCGATAAATTGATTTCAAGACGCATCAATTCCATACTCCAGTCACAAAGATTATGAATTTTCCTCTTTTTCTTTTCTCTATTTTTTTCTTTTTTGTTCATTTGGTTTCAATTAATAACTACCCCTCCACCGTAGTAACCGGAGTGGGTATAGAAGCTCCTGATGAGAGCAGGAATGGATGGCCCAGGATGAAAAGATATCTCACCGGTGGCGGCGTGAGCGCCAAAGTAGAAATTTTCCGAAGGGGTTGACCAGATGATTAGGAAAATGGTAAAGTAGTTCTCCGGGGGCTGGGGAAATGTGTTAGGATGGTGGTAGGTGGGAGCGGATGGCTCTTGGTGGCGGGCGGAAAGTGGTCATTGCTAGTGGTGGCAGCGGGAAGTGGTGGTGGATGTGAGGGAAGAAGAAGAGCATGAGTGGTTTTCTTTTTGTATTTTGTATTTTTAAAAAGAGGGGTAAATGGGAAAACAATTCAACTCATGTTAGAATTCATTTGGTGAATGCTGGAATTAGGGAGTTTGGTTATATTGGCACAAATTTTTCAAAAGTTAAGGTTATATTGGCACATACAATAATTAGTTAGGGTTAAATTATCACTTTCTGTGATTGCAAGGTTATATTAGCACTATAGAAATTAAATATGAGCCCAAATATGGAAAAAGGACGTGCAGAAGGCCCAACACATAAGCCCAGTGAGGTTCCATTCTGAAACCAATTGGTAATAAGAGGAGTAACCCACCAAGCTTATATGTGAGACATCAAGCCTCTCCACTTTCAATGTGGGATACTCGGAAGTGCAATCGGCAGGCCCCGAGCCTTTGCACTTGAACGAACCAAACAAACTAAATCAAACAATCAATCAAACTAAACTAAACCAGACCAAACAACAACAATCAATGCAACAACCAAACCAAGTGCAATCGGTGGGCCCCTAGCCTTTGCACATAAACAAACCAAACAAACTAAGCCGAAAAATCAATCAAAATAAACCAAACCAAACAAGAACAATCAATTAAACAACCAAACCAAACAAGAGGGGCACCTTCAATCACCTAGATTGAACTAGCTCTAATACCATATGGAAATCAGACACAAGCCCAAATAGGGAAAAGGAACGTGCAGAAGGCCCAACACATAAGCCCAATGAGGTTCCATTCTAAAACCAATTGGTTATAGGAGGAGTACCCACCAAGCTTATATGTGAGACATCTACCCTCTCCACTTTCAATATGGGATACTTTAACAGACAATTTCAGCCTAAAGTTAGGGTTATAAATGTATTTACCCTTAAAAATCATCTATAATTTATATTGATTATATATTGAGATTCAATGAATTTTGGATCATTACAGATTTGGCCAATCATGAAAATTAGTTGGATTACATGGTTCTTGTGTTGAATTATTTAGTTTTGGATTCAATATGTGTAGGGTTATATATTTGATTTACCAGGTGATGGCATGGCAGCGCTAAGATTTGATTGGGCCAATATTCCCATCTCTTAAACAGGAGCCCAAAACTCAAGACACTCATAATGGGCTTGTTATTGGGCCATTCACTAGAAGACAAAAGAAGCTAGGTCATAGAACAAGGATATTAGGGTTTAAGAATAGCATAAATAGAAATGCATGTCTTCTATTTTTGGCAACACTTTCTTTGCCTACGTTTACTCTCTACAAAATAGCTGACTAAACCATCAAAGAATCTCCCCTGGAGTTCCCGAGGTCTATTTCTTTTTTGTAGGACACGAGTTATGTTGATCTGGTTCAGGTCGGGTTATGAATGAAAGTCACCATGCGCATCAAGTGGCACGCCCTGGGGGACCCAAAATTCGATCCGATTTGGATCGTACATCATATTTCTGAGTCAACGAATTCAAATCTTTGGAGTGAAATGTTGAAAAGCAAAGGGACTGGTGTAGACGTTTAGTTTAAATATTTGTATAGGTCAAGGGAAGGGGAAAAATGGCCCCTCCCACCATACGCCGAGATACGCCAACGGCAACGGTCGAAGCTTCGGTGGGACCTAGCTTAATGACCCTTGTGATCGAAGGGTCACATGCTAGGACCCTACCTGGAGTTTCAAAATTGGAGGTTACCATCGAGCCCGCTAAGGGAATTGGCGCTGCGATACCGTTAGTTAGATCACGAGGTGTCGATGGTCATCTTACGGAGTGATCTGGAGACTCGCAGGTGAAGGCTTACAAACAAAAATTCCAGGAAAATTGTGTGGTGGATGATATCCGGGGATCCTCGCAGAGTTTTGATCACATCACACAAATGTTAGTAGTGGAAGGTTATCAGGTTGTCCCCCTTTTGATGGTCCTTCACCATTTGATAACTATGATACCTTTGATGACTCACATTTCTTCGACGGAAATCCCTAGCAAGCCCGGTGTGTAGAATCTCATACATTGGGTATGCGAGGGAAGTTGTGCAGCAGAGGCCTCAACCCTCCTTCCCTGACTATATGCAGGTGAGTCACCCTATGTCTGCCCCGATGCTGTTTTATCCTCTTTAGGGTGTTGAAGAGGGTCAAGAGATCATTCCTTGGGTCAGGGTCTTGAACCTGGCTGGTGGTAAGATAGGCATACCCTTCATTCACCCAAAAGACCATCGAGGACACAACCCGGACAGGAGACATCGGTATGGCGGACCCAAGACAGCCCTAGACAGAGAATTGGACAGATTGATAGGGTTAATGGGGGTAAACTACAGGGTCCCCATTCAGCTCGGTAGTGCTTTCAGCTCGGTGATCCCAGGACATGAAGCCACCATAAGGGTTTCCTACGTACTCTGGGGATTCAGATGCACAGGAGTTTATCCAAACTTTACTCAGGTTAATGAATTCTCAAGACTTCGATGAAAGGTTGACATTCAATTTGGTGGGTAGCTACCTTCGAGGAAAAGCTCAGGAGTGTATTAAGAAGTGACTAAGGGACTTTTTGCATTCATATCAAGACTTTAGTGGGGTCTTACTGAGTTGGTATTGCCAGAAAAATAAGTTTACCATAACATTGACGGAGCTGTACCAAACAAAGTAGAAGGCGGGGAAATCCACTGCCGCCTTCTACCATAGGTATGTCGATGATGGCTTGGAGGTGGTTGAAGGCACATACAATGAAATTATCCAGGGACATCTATTGGGAATGAAAGGTTTGGAGTTATACAGAAAACTAACAGCAAATGCCCCGGAGACACTTCAATGGCTCCAAGAGATCGTAGAAAGCATTCAAAGGTGGAAGAAGTCATTCAAAAGAAAAGGGAAGGGATAATGGCTAAGCAGTCCAAATCTACTGACCCTTGGGGCAAGAAGCCAATCGAAAGACCAACCTTGGAAAAGTTCACTCCCATGCGTCGTTCCCCAGTAGACATATGGAGTATTCACATGGGAATTTTCAAACCACCCCCTACTAAGAATGAGAGCCAATGAACCTCCGCGAATAGAAGAGCCACAAAAAATTACTGTGATCATCACAAAGATTATGGCCACAACATGAATCAGTGCGCCCATCTTCGATTCAAAATTGACCGATGCAAGAGAGAAGGCCTCTTAAAAGAATCTTTTCGCCAACCCCATCGAGATGAAAATCCAAGGTATAGGAATGACCTAGGAAACAAGTGGCCCCCCTAAGAAAAACAGGGGGGATCATGGCCCCCAGGGACACCGGCACGAGTGTCATAAAGAGTAACAAAAAAACACCCAGGCTGAAAATAGAAATGAAGGGAACCTTACAATTCACAGGGTGGTCAATGTTATCAATGGTGTTGTCAGTGAAAGGTTTTCAAATGCAGTTATGAAAATGCCATCACGGACCAATGGGAAAGAGGCTTTGACTGGACGAAACAATCATGTTCTCTGGGCTGATGCAGTACCAAACCAAACCCCTCATGCAGATCCTATGGTTATTTCTTCCGTGATTGGGACTGCGCTTGTGAAGAGAGTATTCATTGATGATGGAAGTGGAGTGGCGATCATGTTTGTAAATATTTTTGATCAGCTTGGAATTGGACATACGAACCTAAAAAAGTCAACCTTACCTTTGTCAGGGTTTGCTTGAAAGACGGTCTATCTGATAGGGGATATAACCCTACCTGTGAGGGTAGTGAATGGTATTAAGGGGGTCACAGCACAATGTAGCTTTGTAATGTGCCCATTTTATACAGTTATATTAGGACTTTTAGGATTCACTTTTGTATACTTTTGTGCTCTAAATGGGACATTTTTCCTTGAAGTTCTCTAAGGAGGATTAAAAGCGACTTTTACGCTTTTATTATTTTTCTAGAGAATTTTGTGTAACAAGGTAATTTGTTTGAAGACTTTGAAGAATACCTTTGAAGATTTGAAGACTTATAATTGAGCTTTTGAAGATTTGAAGAATTAAAGAAGTGAAGAGAAGAGGAGGATATGAAACAAAAAGGAGAAAGAAGAAATGGTGCTAGACTTGGAGTCTATTGTGAGGCCATCACGAGCACGTCCCGACTCATGATGGACGAGGGGTTAGAAACCCTTCTTGCCTTTTGCACTATAAATACTCACCTTATCCTCTCCTCTTCAAGAAGCTTTTGACACCCTCTTCTTCCTGCATTTTTCTGGGTTTAAAACCCTAGTTTTTGTTTCTTTCTTTTCTTAGTTTTTGTAGGTTAATCATGTCTTTTCATTGTCTATCTTAGTTTTATCTTGGGAGTAATGGATTGAAGCTTCCATTTCTATGTAGTAAGAACCATATATGTATATATATCTATCTATCTATCTATCTATCTATCTATCTATCTATTTGGTGCTTTGCTATTGTGCATTTATTGATCTTTGAATGTGATATGTTAATGTCATTGATGTTGTTGGAAGCTTGAGTAAATGAATTGCTTGTATGATTACTTGTTAGGGTTGGGAGAAAGTACCTAATTCTCCCCTCTTTTAATGTGGAATCAAGAGCATGAGTTAGAGCTTCTTAATGATGTTGATGTGTTGATTATTGCTAGATAAATGTGATGATGTTGAACTCGTTGTCATGTTTTTTTTAAGTGGAAAATGAGAGAAGTCAATGAATGTTGATTGTTCTTGGCTAATCTCGTGTAAATGCATAATTAGTGGAAGTAGTGAATAGATTTTGTCATTCGTTCTTGAAACCTTTGTTATTTAGCATTCATGTGTTCTTAATGCTATGTTTCACTTCATTTATGCCGTGTGTTGTTTGAAAATAGGAAGTGTTTGTATGATTGAAGTGTTAGGGTGTTAGGAAAGTGACGAATCCTTTGCATGAAAATCTAGGAACATGAACTTAGAACTTTGCACATAATGTGTTGTGATTCTTGCTAGATAAGTATGTTAATGTGGATTGTTCTCATATTTATCCTATAGATGCAATGAAAGGTTGAACCTTGAATGTGGTTTGTTCTAGGGTTTGCCTAATGAAAACTATGTTTGGTTAAATGGCTATGTCTTTGGTAGAAGGCTTGGCATTGTCAAATCTATGGTCCTTCGTGTATAATGCCATTGATGAAATACCCCTGTGGTCATTGTTTGTCTAGGTGATCATCAATGAGGTTTGAAAATGGTCGTTGTTTGTCTTTGCAAACTATTCTTAAGAAGGAATGTATGTTGATCTTCCATTGGCATTCCTCATAGGTAACAATTGTGATAGGATGAGTGAATGGTTCAATGATCTACGTTAGGTTTGGAAGTGGATGTCGATTGCCCCCAAGGCCTTATCTTTCATAGTTTCAAAACCCTTTTTCTTAGTTTTGTTTGATGATTTAGCATAGTTGCTTGACTTTGCTAGTTGTCTTGTCTTTTAACTTTCATAACTTAGGACCACCAAACAACCAAACCCCCACATTTACATGCTTTTATATGTATGTATATATATCTACTCCTAGCCTAATAGCAATCATTTGTGCTTAAACGCTTGAGAAAATCTCCCTTCTTCGTGGACAACCCTTACTTGCCGCTGTCTACTTAGTTGTCGATAGTAAGCAAAAAGGGTTATAAATATTAAATTTGAGAGGAACGGCGATGGCCTCCCAAATTTTGGCGCTGATGCCAAGGAAGAGGCGTTTATTTTAAGTGTTTAGGTGTATTTGGTTGCATATTAGCTAGTTGTTTTTATTTTCCACTCCTTGGTGGTTGTTTTTGTTCGAAGTAGGTATTGCTTGAGTTCTTAGTGAGTTTTATCGAGAATCCTTGCAATTTGATTTCAGACTTTTGAAAAAAAATAAAAAATGGAGCGTCTCACCTTGAGGGAACTCATGATGAGAAATGAGGCTCAACAAGAAAGGTTTTGTAGGATGTGTCATTCCAACCATCCTATCGAGTCTTGCTATTTGTTGTGGGAAGAGCACTATGAGGGGGAAAGAACCCTTGGTTTCCAAAACCAAGGGTATTATGAAGAGTGCTACCAAGAGGTAGGAGATGTTGATTTTCAAGGGCATGAAGCTCAGGAATGGTATCCATACCACAATTCTTACAATCCGGAATGGAGTGGTAATCCGGATTTGTGGTATGAGAATGAGCCATAAAACCAACAATATGAGCAAAATAGTTGGCCATCACCACCTTATAACATACCCCAAAACCAAGCCCAACAAGGAAGTTCAAGTTTGACACGTGAGGAAGTCATGAATACAATAGCAAACTTGAACAACTTTACTAGTGAAGAAAAGGACACCCTACTCTTCTCTAGTGTTGAGGCAATTGAGGGGAATGCGAGGAGTATATTAGAAGCGTTGGCCCAAATGCAAGCTCGTGATTTTGAAAACACACCATCCCAAATCAAACTCAAGGATTCGGTGAGTGAGGTCACAATGGGAAATGATCTTGAATTTGAGGGGGATGAGGAGTTGGTTTTCGAGGATGATAAAAAGGAGGATGAGGAGTTGGTTTTCGAGGATGATAAAAAGGAAGAGGTGATTGTGCTACATTCATTAGCATCGTCACCCCTACCCCTACCTGTTGAAACAACTCCACCATTTTTTGATGTTTTAAGGGAGATAAGAGAGGAGCCAAAAGACAATCCAAAGCCTCCTAACCACCCAACTCCCTTTAAACCATCTCCACCTCAACAAAACTTTCCTCTTGAAAGTTTTGTACCCCACCTCTCTACTTTTGGGTGCTCATGGTGAAGGGGCTCAAGCTTTCACCATATGGATAATATTAGGATCGTGCCGACGACCTTAAATATATGGAGCTTTGTCGTACCGACGTAAATAAACTCGGCCTTTTATTTTTGTTTTTGTTGTTTTGTCTTGTTCTTTTTACGGTGTGTTTTTCTGCGATCTTGTATAAAAGGGAAGTGCATTGCATTGGAGGAGATGAAGGAATGAAATCCATGAGGAAGGGAAGAAATCTTGGGATGTTGGTGAGAAAAGATTGAATTATTTCTAAGTGCTAGGAGGGCATGTGATCGCGAGTCGCAATTGCCTTGCGAGGGACCATCGTGAGTCGCGATGTGATCAGAATGTTTCATGCTAAAAATCAGCCCCTATCCACCACTTTTTGCGAGTCGCGATGAGCTGTCATGAGTCGCAAACAACAGCTCCTCGAATCGAGCTGAAATCTTTGAGACCAGTTAGCCCTCAAGACCTTGGGTCCTCGAGGCCACAAGCTCTTGATTCGAGTAAAAGTCCTCGAGACCTCGGGTCCTCGAGGCTACAATCACTCGATTCGAGTAGAGCACCTCAAGACCTCAAGCCCTCGAGGCTGCAATCCCTCGACTAGAGCTGAAGTCTTCGAGATCTCAGGCCCTCAAGACCACAAACCGTTGAGTCGAGCTGAGCTCAACAGTGCAAGCCTTCGAAGACCTCGGGTCCTCGAGGCCAAAAGCCTTCAACTCAAGTTAAATCTCTTGAGACCTCAGGTCCTCAAGACCAGCCTTCGAGACATCATCCCCTCGAGTCTTCGAGGTAGCAAGACCTCGACTCGAGCAAAACTTGAAAGTCCATCAGTCCTCGAGGCCACATACCCTCGAATCGAGGCTAGCCCTCTAGACACCATCCTCTCGAGACCTCAAGGTAGCAAGCCTCGACTCGAGCTGGACTTGAATATCCATCACCCTCTCGAGGCCAGCCCTTTAGACATTACCCCCTCGAGACCTTGGATACCTAATGCCGGAAACCCTCGAAGACCAATGAAGCCTTTTAGCCCCTCGAGACCAACACCCCTCGAGACGCTATCATTCAACCTTGGGTCCTCGAGGCTACAACCCCTCGATTCGAGCTGAATCTCTCAAGACCTTGTGTCCTCGAGGTTGCAGTCCCACGACTCGAGATGAAGCCCTCAAGACATTAGGTTCTTAGGCCACAAGCACTCAACTCGAGCTGAACCTCTCGAGACCTTGGGTACTCAAAGCTGCAATCTGACTCGTGCTGAAACCCTTGAGACCTTGGGTCCTCAAGGCTGCATTCCCTCGACTCAAGCTAAAGTTCTCCAGACCTCGGGTTCTTGAGGCCACAAGCACTGGATTTGAGCAGAACCTAGAAGTGCATCATGCCCTTAAATGCTTGGGTCTTCGAGGCCAAAAAGCCCTCGACTCGAGATGATGAATCGTGAGTAGCAACCAATGCTATCGCGAGTCGCGATGAAAAGTCCAACTTTTCAGCTGAGCTTAAATACTACATAATCCTTCCTTTTTCTCCACCAAATACTCCCAAGAACCCCCACACATCCACTCATTCCTCCACCATCTCGCATATATTGACATATGAAAATTCTTGTATCTTTATGGTGTGTTTGTTGATTGTAGTATGCCGACTACATCATTGAGTCTTTAATTGCTATGTTCTATAATGGTGCTTGGATATGTGTCGATATATGTTGGATATTTTTATTGGAAAATCTTATAGTGGTGATTGCATAGTGGATCAGTTGTTCTTTGATAATACTATGGTTATTAACTCTTGATGCTAAACCTAGTATTACAAGTCCTTATGTACTTGTAATTTTGATGTTGTTCTTTGAGGTGTTAGTCTTGATCAAACGGCACCAAGGGAAAAATGTTTTGCTCAAGGGGTGAGTTCTTCTATGGAACCTTTACTCCCCTTCTGGCTCCGAAGCCAATTTTGGGACCGAGTCTATACAAGTACATTGGATTGCACTATTTCGGGACTGACGACTATGCTGAGAAATGGGTGTCACTCTACCTTTTACCTTGAGTTTTATTATTCTTTCCTTACATGTTTACATTGAGGAAGATGTATTATTTTAAGTGCGGGGAGGGGTTAGAGGACTCACATGCATGCTACCTTCATTTGGAATGCTTTTTACTACTTTTTATTGGAAAAACATGAGAAAAAGAAAGAAACAAAATTGAAAAATTGAAAAATTCGAAAAAAAAGGAAATGAAAAAAGAAAAAAAACCCTGCTAAGTTGAAAACCTGAGAGGACAACTTAGGCAACATTGGGGGGTCCCAAATAGGTCAAAAACCCAAAAGGGCGGCCTAGGCAAAAATGAGAGTCCAAAATGTGCAGAAAAAGGTGAGAGGTGAGCCAAAGAAACATGATGTGTGACTCGGATGAAAACCCGAAGGGCTCCTAGGAAAATGAGAGAAAATGAGAGAACAGAAAAATGCTATGATTTTCACTTATTTGTCGGCGTTGGAGTTATAAGGTTGCGGTTGTCATACGGATGGATCAGGTAGCTCAACATCTAGAGACCTCTTGGGATTGGGTAACTTAGTGGGTTGAAAAACGAAGTATGGGTATGAAATTCTTGATTCTTTTATACCTCGTTTTGGTTGACATATTGGTATGAAGTGAAGTATGTACTTGAACCTCCTAATGATTTTAACTTCATTTTGTGTCATTAAACTTTGGGATTATCAATTTGGGACTTTGAAACATTTTGATGGGTAGTGAATTGATAAGTGGTAGGTTTGGTTAGATTTAGGAATTGGTGATGTGTCCATTTTATATGCATAATTTAGTACTATTTTGGGTCACTTTTGTGCTCTTTTATTATCGAGAGCTTGTGTTTTACCTTAAAATTCTCTTAGGAGGGGTAAGAGCAACTTTACACTCTTTTACCTCTTCTAAGTGGATTTTGCGTGACAAGGGAAGAACACGGAGGTAATGAAGACCGGAGGCCATTGAAGATCACACTCTCGAAGACTTTTGAAGACTTGCTTCAAATACATGAAGACTGGAGGCCATTGAAGACCATTTTTGTAGCCATTGAAGACTTGAAAATTGAGAGGAATTTCTATGAAGATGATTATATACCACAAGAAGAAGAAAAGGACACAATGCAAAATTCTAGCACCCGTCGCGAGTCGCGATGACCTCGTCGCGAGACCATCACGAGTCGCGATGAGCCCGTCGCGAGTCGAGACCAACGGGTGGCCATAATTCACCTTATCTTCTTTGTAATATAAATAGCACTCTCTTTCCTCTCATTCTCATTCTTCATCTTCTGCATTTTTGGTACTGTTTTTAACCCTAGTTGATTCCATTTTCATCTTTGAATTCTCTTGTATTATGTTTGGTTGTTTAGCATTGATTACTATGAACTCTTGTAGCTAATCTAATTCATGGGAGCAATTGATTGAAGCTTCTAAGCTTATGTAGCAAGATTCTATGTTTGCTCATTTATGAACATTTATTGGAGAGCATTTATTATGCCATTAATGTTGTGTTTTATCTCATTTATACCATAGGTTGTTTGAGTATATGAAATGTTTGTAAGATTGAAATGTTAGGGTGTTAGGAAAGTTGCAAATTTCTTAACTCATTTGATATGGAAATCCAAGAGCATGGATTTAGAATTTCTTGTGTATAATGTGTGGTAATCCTTGCTAGATGAGTATGTTAATGTGGGTTGTTCTCATATTTTTCATATAGATGCAAAGAAAGGTTGAACCTTGAATGTTGTTTGTTCTTAGTTTAATCTAATGAATACTTTGCTTATTTCAATAACTATGTCTTTGGTAGAAGGCTTGTTATTATCAAACCTATGGTCCTTTGGGTGAAATGCCATTGATGAATTACCCCTATGGTTATTGTTTGTCTATGGTGATCATCAATGAGGTTTGCAAATGGTCATTGTTTGCCTTTGTAAATTACTCTTAAGGAGGAACGGATGTTGATCTTTGAATGAGAAAGGATACATTCCCCATAGATAATAAATGTAATTGAATAAACGAATGAATCAATGAGCTATATGAAGTTTGGAAGTGGAAATCGATTTCCCCCAAGACTCCGTTAATTATTATTTACATTGTATCTTTAGTTGTATTGCATGATTAGCATAGTTCTCTTTCTTTTCTAGTTGTATTTCAATTTCATAATTTAGGATCAAACTAACCAATCCCCCCCCCCCTCTGTTTACATGTTTTTATATATATGTCTATGTATGTGAATGTCTAGTATGTCTTCTCCTATATTTGTTTAAACACTTGAAAAGATCCCTCTTCTCGTGGACAACCCCGACTTGCCATTATCTACTTTATTGTAAATAGGAAGCATTTAAGGCTTAAAAGTATTAACTTTGAGAGGTACAACGACGACCTCCCAAATTTTGGCGCCGCTGCTGGGGAAGGGGCGTTTATTTTTAAGTGTTTGGAAATATTATGTGTGATTATATGCTATTTGTAAATATTTGTTAGTTTGGTTTTTATTTTGATTTCTTAGTTGATTTTATATTTTCACTTGGCTTGGAGACGTATTGTTCGAGTTTTTGGTTATGGTTTGCACGCGATCCTCTTCACAAGAACCCCTACACTACGACCCCGAGTTGGAGTTGAATTTGAGACGGGCTAGGAGGCTTTCTTTGGAAAGTGTGAATAACACCTCTCATAGTGACCATTTTGCGGATACATCTTCATCAATGGAACATCAAATCAAGCACGAAGATGAGCATCCGAGAGGGGAGCCTCACCATCCTCCTCTCCACCAAATAGAGATCCCTTTGGGGCAACCCTTGTTGAGAGACATCATGGATCCTAACCTCTATCAACAACTGATGTGTATCAAGTATTCCGTGGTTGGACCAAATGGGCATTTTGAGCTAAAGACCGGGTTTATCAACATGCTACCCATCTTCCTTGGTAGGCAAGGGGAGAATGCCAACAAAAACCTCACCGAGTTTCACTTCTTGTGTGGTGGTACGGTCCCCCATGGAGTAGATGAAGAGTTCTATAAGTTAGAGGCCTTCTCGTTCACACTAAGGGATGGCACAAGGGATTGGCTCCACTACCTACCGCCAAGAGCATTAAAAGTTGGCTTGATATGAAAACGAAGTTTCTAACCAAGTACTTCCCGGCCTCGAGGTCCGCCGCCTTGAAGAAAGACATAAGCAACGTCCTTCAGTAGCATGAAGAATCTCTCTTCGACTATTGGGAGAGGTTCAAGAAGCTTCTTGCAAGTTTCCCTTACCATGGTTATTTGGAGGGGGATTTGGAGTATTACTTCTACAATGGCCTTCTTGATGAGGACCAAAGGTTGGTTAGAAGTTCTTGTGGTGGCACCCTTGGGAACAAAACTTCATTTGGGGCAATGTAATTGTACGAGGAGCTAGTGGAAGAATCACGAAACTTTAGCTCAAGGGCCAATTTGAGAAGGATAAATCCAATGCCCACGAGTAACTCTTCCAATAGTGGGAAGTTAGAGGATCAAGTCTCAGCTCTTGCATCCATGGTGAAATCTTTGATGAAAACGCCCGAAAATGCGCCACATGTTAAATCATGTGAAATTTGTTACTTGATGCCCCCTACGAACACTTGCCCGACTTTGCAAGAAGACTACGTCAAAGAGGTGAGTGCCATGGGGTATCAAGGGAATCAAGGATACCAAGGCAACCAAGGGTATCAAGGTGGCCAAGGCTACCAAGGTCACCAAGGCTACCAAGGCTACCAAGGGTATCAAGGGTACCAAAATCGGCAATACAATTTGGGAAATCGTGATAACCAGAACCTTCGGTATGGAAACCCTTAAGGGAGCCAAAATCCTCAACCATATCAGCCCCCCTTAACAACTATATAGGCCACCTCAATAACAATTCCAAAGGCTCCAAAACAAACCCCGAGACCAAGGGGAGAGCTCGGGGCTAACAAAGGATGAGGTGATGCAAGCCATTCACCGATTGGGCATGTGTTCAGAAAAAAGTGAAAACTTCCAAGATGAAGCCAAGGCAAGCATCAAAACCTTGGAAACTCAAGTGAGCCAAATAGCTCAAGTGGTGAATCGGATGGAGGCCCGGGAAAAGGCAAGCTCCCCTCCCAACCGGAGATCAACCCCCACCAAAATGCTAGTGCTATTACTTTGAGAAGCGGTAAAGAAGTTATCTCTCCCCTGGGTGGTGAAGTTGTTGAAGAAGAACCTAGAAAGCTTCAGATGCTTGAGAAAGAAGTGGAAGACCAGACCGAAGAGGTGGCCAAGGAGCAAGCAAGGAAGGGAAAGGAAAAGGAAGAGGAAATCACCGTTGAGAAATCTACCTTCATTCCCAAACCTTCATCCCCTCCTCACAAGAAATCAAGAGTTGTGGAAATTCCTCCATATGTACCGGAACCACCATTCCCGGAAGCTCTAAAAGACAAACGGAGGAAGGAGTCCAATAAGGACATCTACCAAGTCTTTCATAGGTGAGAGGTAAATATCCCTCTTTTGAATGCCATTGAACAAAATTCCTAGCTATGCAAAATTTTTTAAGGAATTATGTGTAGTAAATAGGAAACAAAGAACAAAGAACAAACTCAAGAATGGGAAAAGTGAACATGTCTCCGCTTTATGCTAAAGGGAGTTACCCCCTAAATGTAGCGACCCCGGCATGTTCACAATCCCTTGCATGATAGGAAATACACATTTTGAAAAAGCAATGCTTGACTTAGGTGCATCCATAAATGTGATTCCTTATTCTTTGTATAAAAGCCTCAATCTTGGTACTTTTCACAAAACCAGGGTGGTGATCCAACTAGCTGATCGTTCTAGTGCGTACCCTAAGGGTATCGTCGAGGATGTATTGGTTAGGGTGGATTCCTTAATATTCCATGCGGATTTTTATGTCCTAAACATGGAGCATGATAAAAATGCCGCCCCAATCTTGTTGGGGAGGCCATTTTTGAAGACCTCTAGGACCATCATTGATGTGCATAACGGTACCCTCACCATGGAATTTGATGGGATTAAAGTAGAGTTTAACATAAATAACTCTATGAAGTATCCTCTTGAAGAGTATTATTGTCATGCTATTGATTTTGTTGATAATGTTGTGCAAGATGTTTTTGAATTGAGTGGTGATAATTCCTTGTTAGTTTCTTTGGAAAATGATGTCGAAAATGCATGTCTTGTATATTCCATGAGTACAAACTTGAAGGAAAGCATTGAGGATTTAAGCATTCTTGAGGAAGTGGTGCAAAGTCCCGGCCCTCTAGTCTTTGAGGAACCCGAGGAATCGGAATTCCTCCCATCACTTGTGAAAGCTCCGATGATTGAGCTTAAACCTTTGCCAAGTGACCTCAAGTACGCATTTCTTGGGGAAGGGGAGATGCTTCCAGTTATCATTTCAAGCAAACCCACTAAGGAACAAGAAGAAAGGTTGATGGTGGTGTTATGGGATAACAAGGAAGCAATTGGATGGACTATTTCCAATATCAAAAGCATAAGTCCATCCACTTGCATGAATAGAATTTTTTTGGAAGAAGATGCAAGACCCGTGCGACAACCCCAATGACATTTAAACCCACCTATGATGGAGGTGGTAAAGGTAGAAATCCTCAAGTTACTCCAAGCGGGCATGATTTATCCAATCTCGGATAGCAAGTGGGTGAGTCCAACTCAAGTGGTGCCCAAGAAGAGTGGGGTGACAGTGGTCGAAAATGATAAGGGAGAAATGGTACCCACCCGAGTCCAAAATGGGTGGCGCATTTGCATCGACTACCGGAGGCTAAATGCTGAAACCCAGAAGAATCACTTCCCTTTGCCATTCATAGATCAAATGCTTGAGAGGTTAGCAAGCCACCCCTTCTATTGCTTTTTGGATGGGTACTAGGGGTATTTTTAAGTGGCTATCGCCCCAGAAGACCAAGCAAAGACCACCTTCATGTGCCCCTTTGGTACGTTTGCATACCGACGTATGCCTTTTGGGTTATGTAATGCCCCCGCAACTTTCCAAAGGTGCATGGTAAGCATTTTCTCAGAATTTGTTGAAATTTTTGTTGAAGAATTCATGTATGATTTCACCATTCATGGTAATTCTTTTGACAACTGTTTAGCAAATTTGGCACAAGTTCTTAAACGTTGCATTGATACTAATCTTGTGTTAAATTCTGAGAAGTGTCATTTTATAGTAGAGCAAGGCATTGTCTTAGGCCATGTTGTCTCCTCTAAGGGTATTGAGGTTGACAAGGAAAAGATAAACACAATTCAAACTTTGCCGCTCTTTTCTTGGTCATGCAAGTTTCTATCGCCGATTCATCAAGGACTTCTTGAAGATAGCATCTCCTTTATGCAAGTTGTTGCAAAAGAAGGTGGAATTTGTGGTGGATGAGGGTTGTAAAGGGGTCTTCGATACACTGAAAGAAATGTTAGTTTCGGCCCCTATTATACAACCCCCGGATTGGTCGAAGCCTTTTGAGATTATGTGCGATGCGAGTACGCCGTTGGAGCGGTGCTTGGCCAAAGGGTGGGGAGAGCACCTCACGCCATCTACTACGCATCCATGTCTTTAAATGAAGCCCAAAGAACCTATTCCACCACCGAAAAGGAGTTGCTAGCAAAGGTATTTTCTTCGGAAATTTTTTTATCTTACTTGCTTGGTACAAAAGTTATTGTGTACACTGACCATGCAAGGCTTCATCATTTAATGATGAAGAAAGAGGCCAAGCAATGATTGATTAGGTGGATCCTGCTTTTGAGCGAATTTGAGTTGGAGGTGCGGGACAAGAAGGGTGCGGAAAACCTTGTGGCCGATCATTTGAGTCGGTTGACTCCATGCCAAGACATTAAGGTAAACCCCACAATGAAGGAGCAGCTACGGGGGGTGTTCCCCGATGAACAACAATTTTCCATCAGGGTCATCCAACCGTGGTATGCCGACATTGTGAACTTTCTTGTCTCTGGTAAATTTCCTCCTCACTTTTCTAAGGCACAGAAACATAAGCTAAAAAGCAATGCTAAATATTATGTGTGGAATGATCCCTTTTTTAGGAAACATTGTGTAGACCAAGTTGTTAAGAGATGCATCCCCGATAATGAAGTGCATTCAATTCTCACTTTTTGTCATGCTCATGCATGCAACGGTCATTTTGAAGCTAAAAGGACTGCTAGGAAAGTCTTGGAAAGTGTTTTTATTGGCCTACTTTAAATAAGCATGCATACATATTTTTTCAGGCTTGTGACAAGTGCCAAAGAGTAGGTAATATGTCATCTAGAAATGAGATGCCCCAAAAAGCTATGCTATATCGTGAAATCTTTGATGTTTGGGGTATTGACTTCATGAGACCTTTCCCTAGTTCTTATGGATTTACATACATTCTTGTTGTTGATTATGTGTCGAAGTGGGTTGAAGCAAAACCCACTAGGACTTACGATTCAAAAGTGGTTGCAGAATTCTTGAAAGATAACATCTTTTCTAGGTTTGGGGTATCCCGAGCCTTGATTAGTGACCGTGTGTCACGGGTCGCCCTCTAAGGGTGCGAACCATGTGGCCTAGCTGTGCACAACCGTGCCACGAATACCGCTTAAATCCCACGTGCTTCGCAAACTGCCCGGTCACTCGCAGCGGACTAGGCCTGAGGATGTGGTCAAATGTGCAGCGGAATATGCACACCCGAGAGAGCATGGCTCACACACACAAGCCAAAAGATGTAAAATAAGGCCTAACAACTGGGAAGCAAACGCTTATAACACTTATATTACAAACTGGTAACCGGGTGTAGAGAGCTCACTACTCTACATATATGTTGTGCAAACGTTATCACGAGTGCCAGCTACATAGACAAAATAAGGTCAAAGGCTAAAACAGCACGTAGGCTTGGACCTTGTTCAAAAGAGCTTCGCTAAACTAATAACTAAGCTATTACAAGTATTTACAAGCAAAAGAGATGACTTCTGGGACAAGGAACTTGGGACATGTCATCTCGGACCGGGCGCAGCAATAACGGGGTGTAGGCAGGATGACCGGGGGCTGCAGGCATGACAACCAGGCTGCAGGCAGGACGACCGGGCACAGCAGTAATGGTGCTGGCCGGCAGGGCAACCGGACGCTGCCCGCATGGGCGTTGGGCACAAACGGCTCGGGCGTTGTTCACAGCGCATCACGGGCACAGAGGGACGGGACATCACAGGCCGTGAGCGGTTAAGCGTGTAGCACAGATGACATGTTGGCATGTGCGGCGCGATCAAAGGAGACCGGTTCGTAGTGACGCGTTGAGCGGCTCGGGACCACTGTTTTGGCATCGTTTTGGCACCGATGCGGGCATGGGGTTGCATTGGGGTCGGGCATTGATCCCCACCCTGTAACATTCTCCCCCACTCAATTCGGCGAACGTTCCCAGAGCCATCAATTCTCCAAGGTGCTTCGCTACCCACACATTTTCCGTACACTTCTGCCTTCAGAAAGGGGTTGAGTTAAATTGCTAGCACTGGTGTACTTTGATGTAGCTGTGGTTCTCAGCTTCTTTTCAAGTTCCATTTTTTAGCTAGCTTGGTTTTATAGCACCCCACTCCTTGATCAATAACCAAAGGAATGTCCAACTCTAATGCTCTCCGAACGCATAATCATCCGTTCACGTTTCTGCTTCCAGCCTTGTGGAACAACAAGGGGTTGCTGATATGAATGATGACTCGTCTTTCCTCATTTGAGTTTTACAAGGTTTAGCTTGCTTGAACGATTCAAATGGGAAGCATGATGGGTCGCACTAGCCGGCATATATCTCTTTTCAATTCAGATCTTTATGGAAACCAACAACGCTTCCTACACTCTTTGCTCGACAAATCTTCGTCCTTTGCAGTCATGGAGCCACCCACAACCTGCTCAGTCTTCAGACTTGCTTCACAAAGCTCCCGTGATCAATCGGGCAAACCCATTCCTGGTGTAGACCCTTTAGACCCTTCATTTCTATTCTTCCCACCAAATCCTTAGTTTGTCATGTTTCAATGCGGCCTTCCCCGCTTTGCTTGACACCTTTGTGGCTCTCTCTGATTGGACTGCAGTGACCACTTTCATGGATTTATCCCACAGGTTTTTAACCAACTCAGAATCATCAAGTTTCAGTGCGGCCTTCCCCGCTATACTTGACACACTTGTGCTCTCCCTGAATGGACTACAACGACCACAACTGTAGATTTATCCCGCAACCATTTTAGATTCGCCAGGCTTCAATGCGGCCGTTCCCGCGGTGCTTGACCAACTTGTATCTCACTTGGATCGGACTACAGCGACCACCATCTTGGATTTATCCCACAGACTCAATCTCATATCTGTCAAGTTTCAGTGCAGCCTTTCCCGCTTTGCTTGAAACATTCGTTGCTCTTACTGAATGGACAGTAGCAACCACCTCGTGGAATTATACCACAGGTTTTAACCATCTCGGGTTCGTCAAGCTTCCGTGCGGCCTTCCCCGCATTGCTTGACCAAATTTTAGCTCATTTTGATCGGACTACAGCAACCACCCGGCCGAAATCAAACTCAGTTAACAGATTCACTGCCCTGGCTCTCTTGATCCTACCATGGAATTATGCCGTAGATTTACATGCCCCCTCGGAGCAAGGTTCTTCCCTCTTTGGCCCAGACTCCTCAGTCGACTTCAACTGAACTACCTCGCTCAGTGTCTCCCCGATTCGTCTCGAGTCCTCGAGCAACAAAGCAATGATCCTCTGCTCTGTTGGACACAATCAACAAGGGCTTGGTTCCATTTGGACATTTTTCCCACCAGTTACGTCTAAGCGTCTAAACTAGGGTACACCCCATTCCTTCCAACACCGAATTGAGCCTGAGCTACCTCCGCGTTTCGGACTGGGTCAAAAGTCACCCCCTACCTCAGAAGTACTTGCACCCGCACCATTTCCTACCTCAACAAAGGGAGAACCACCCATTTCCCTATCAACTCCTTAGGATCCCTCGCCATATGAGTACTCTCGACTCGGACGAACGCCACCGCTAAGTTATAGTCTGTGCAGCAAGCTCTCCTTAGCTAGAGCATAGTCCACGACTCCAATTCTTGGCTGAATTCAAGGAGTTTTTACACCTTCGGAGGGTCAGCCAACATTAGCAAACAAGAGAATGCCGGCAGGCACCCCATAGTGCGGCCGGTCCATGCAGCTTTTGGGAATCGGTAAGCATCCCATAATACAGCCGACTCTAGCATAGAGCTTGGAACTCTGGCACGTATCCCATAATATGTCCGGTCTGCACCAAGATCCCCATCTTGACAAGCCTGAACTCCAACCAAATCCTTCTTCGACATAGGATAGCCAATCACTATGCACCTAAGTGTCGTTTGGGCTCTGATACCAACTGTCACGGGTCGCCCTCTAAGGGTGCGAACTGTGCGGCCTAGCCGCGCACAAGTATGCCACGACTACCGCTTGAATCCCATGTGCTTCACACACCGCCCGGTCGCTCGCAGCAGACCGGGTCCGTTAAGGGAAATGGTTGAATGTGCAGCGGAATATACACACCCGAGAGAGCATGACTCACACGCACAAGCCAAAAGATGTAACATAAGGCCCAGCAACTGGGAAGCAAACGCTTATAACACTTATATTAAAAACTGGTAACCGGGTGTAGAGAGCTTACAACTCTTCATATATGTTGTGCAAACGTTATCACGAGTGCCAGCTAAATAGACAAAATAAGGTCAAAGGCTAAAACAACATGTAGGCTTCGACCTTGTTCAAAAGAGCTTCGCTAAACCAATAACTAAGCTATTACAAGTATTTACAAGAAAAAGAGATGACTTCTGGGACAAGGAGCTTGGGACATGTCATCTCGGACTGGGCGCAGTAATAACGGGCTGCTGGCAGGACGACCGGGCTGCAGGCAGGATGACCAGGCTGCTAGCAGGACGATCAGGCACAGCAGTAACGGTGCTGGCCGGTAGAGCGACCAGGCACTGTGCGCATGGGCGTTGGGCACAAACGGCTTGGGCGTTATGCACAGCGCGTCGCAGGCGCAGAGAGGCGGGACATAACAGGCTGTGAGCGATTAAGCGTGTGGCACTGGATGACCCGTTGGCGTGTGCGGTGTGATCAAAGGAGACCGGTTTGTAGTGATGCATTGAGCAGCACGGGTCCACAGTTTTGGCATCATTTTGGCACCGATGCGGGCATGGGGTCGCGTTGGTATCAGGCGTTAATCCCCACCCAATAACACCGTGGCATCCATTTTTGCAATCGGACCATAGCAGCACTCTTGAAGAAGTATGGTGTCACTCACAAGACATCCACTCCTTATCACCCACAAACTAATGGGCAAGCCAAAGTTTCCAATCGGGAAATCAAGTCCATCCTTCAGAAACGGTTAACCCTAACCGGAAGGATTGGAGTTATCGGTTGAATTATACCTTGTGGGCGTATAGGACGGCTTACAAGACACCAATCGGTATGTCCCCATACCGGTTAGTGTTTGGTAAGCCCTGTTATCTACCGGTAGAAATTCAACATAAGGCTTACTGGGCGGTCAAAGAATTTAATCTTGATGTAGATGAGCCCGGCTTGCATAGAAAGTTGCAATTGGATGAACTAGATGAGATCCGGAGGGAGTCCTATGAGAATGCCAAATCTATAAAGAGAAGACAAAGGTGTGGCACGATAAGATTATCATCAGGAAGGACTTTGACATTGGCCAAAAGGTCCTTCTATTTCAATCTCGCCTTCGCCTATTTCCAGGTAAGTTGAGGTTCTAATGGATCGGTCCTTTTAAGGTGGATAAGGTATTCCCACATGGCGCGGTGGAGATTCTAGATCGAGCTAAGTCCAATACTTTCAAGGTTAATGGACAACGTTTGAAACCTTACCACAAGAATTTTGTGTGTGTGAAAAATTCTCAATTGAACTTTGATTTTTGGATTTATGATATTGGGAGTTTTTGGGAGTTGTTGATTGGGGGAATATTAGTTAGGATGTGGACATATGAATTACTTCGTATGCTTAAATCTTTTCTTACTCGAGGGTGAGTAAGGTTTAAGTGCGGGGAGGTTTGATGTGCCCATTTTATACGGTTATATTAGGACTTTTAGGATTCACTTTTGTATACTCTTGTGCTCTAAGTAGGACATTTTGCCTTGAAGCTCTCTAAGGAGGATTAAAAGCGACTTTTACACTTTTATTACTTTTCTAGAGAATTTTGTGTGACAAGGTAATTTATTTGAAGACTTTGAAGACTTTGAAGAATACCTTTGAATATTTGAAGATATGAAGGCTTATAACTGAGCTTTTGAAGATTTGAAGAATTGAAGAGAAGAGGAGGATATGAAACAAAAAAAAAAGAGAAAGAAGAAATGGTGCTAGACTTAGAGTCCATCGTGAGGCCATCGCAAGTACATCCCGACTCGTGACGGATGAGGGGTCAGAAACCCTTCTTGCTTTTTGCACTATAAATACTCATCTTATCCTCTCCTCTTCAAGAATCTATTGACACCCCCATTCTTCCTGCATTTTTCTGGGTTTAAAGCCCCGGTTTTTATTTCTTTCTTTTCTTAGTTTTTGTAGGTTAATCATGTCTTTTCATTTTCTAGTTTAGTTTTATCTTGGGAGCAATGGATTGAAGCTTTCATTTCTATGTAGTAAGAACCATATATATATAGTAAGAACCATATATCTATTTGGTGCTTTGCTATTGTGCATTTATTGAGCTTTGAATGTGATATGTTAATGTCATTAATTTTGTTGGAAGATTGAGTAAATGAATTGATTGTATGATTACTTGTTAGGGTTGGGAGAAAGTAGCTAATTCTCCCCTCTTTTAATGTGGAATCCAAGAGCATGAGTTAGAGATTCTTAATGATGTTGATGTGTTGATTATTGCTAGATGAATGTGATGATGTTGAACTCATTATCATGTTTGTTTTAGGTGGAAAATGAGAGAAGTCAATGAATGTCGATTGTTCTTGGCTAATCTCGTGTAAATTCATACTTAGTGGAAGTAGTGAATAGATTTTGTCATTCGTTCTTGAAACCTTTGTTATTGAGCATTCATGTGTTCTTAATGCTATGTTTCACTTCATTTATGCCATGTGTTGTTTGAGAATAGGAAGTGTTTGTATGATTGAAGTGTTAGGGTGTTAGGAAAGTGACGAATTCCTTAGCATCCTTTGCATGAAAATCTAAGAACATGAACTTAGAACTTTTTGTGCATGATGTGTTGTGATTCTTGCTAGATAAGTTTGTTAATGTGGATTGTTCTCATATTTATCCTATAGATGAAATGAAAGGTTGAACCTTGAATGTGGTTTGTTCTAGGGTTAGCCTAATGAATGCTATATTTGGTTAAATGGCTATGTGTTTGGTAGAAGGCTTGGCATTGTCAAATCTATGGTCCATCGTGTATAATGCCATTGATGAAATACCCCTGTGGTCGTTTTTTGTCTTTGCAATAAGGTTTGAAAATGGTCATTGTTTGTCTTTGCAAACTACTCTTAAGAAGGAATGAATGTTGATCTTCCATTGGCATTCCCCATAGGTAACAATTGTGATAAGATTAGTGAATGGTTCAATGATCTACATTAGGTTTGGAAGTGGATGTCGATTTTCCCAAGGCTTTATATTTTGTAGTTTTAAAACCCTGTTTCTTAGTTTTGTTTGATGATTTAGCATAGTTTCTTGACTTTGCTAGTTGTCTTGTCTTAAAATTTTTATAACTTAGGACCACCAAACAACCAACCCCCCTATTTACTTGCTTTTATATGTATGTATATATATATATACTCCTAGCTTAATAGCAACCATTTGTGCTTAAATGCCTTAGAAAATCTCCCTTCTTTGTGGACGACCCTGACTTGCTATTGTCTACTTAGTTGTAGATAGTAAGCAAAAAGGGCTTATAAATATTAAATTCGAGAGGCACGGCGACAGCCTCCCACTTTGCAGTTCTCGATGCTTTCTATCCCTATAATGTCATCTTGGGGAGACCATGGATGTGCCAGGCCCAAGCCATGTGGTAACCATACCATTTGATGATGAAATTCCCTACAGAATATGGAGTGGCATCCATCCGAAGGGATCAGACAGTAGCTCGAAGCTATAATAACTAAAAAATAGTAAAAAGTGCGAGAAAGGTAAGAAATGTATCTTCAGTGCACGGGGAAGCATGAGCGACTGACACCCAATCATTGTCCATTAGAGACATGAGGGATGTGGCGGTAGGAAGCATGATGCCTGAAATGATAAGACAGGAATTGAAGGCTCTATTGGATCATTACTATGATGTGTTTTCCTGGGATACTTCAGATTTGATAGGGTTACCTATGAAATTGGCAGTTCACAAACTTAACATTGATCCTTTGATAAAGCCTGTTAAGCAGAAGCGGAAAATGTTTTCCCCCGAGAGATATGAAGCCATCAGATCAGATGTTGATAAACTTCTCAGTGCGAGGGTCATCAAAGAGGTGTTATACCCCCAGTGGTTGGCCAACCCAGTCCTCATACCAAAACTTTATGGGACATGGCGCATGTGTATTGACTTCACAAATCTGAACAAGTGTTCCCTAAAAGATAGCTACCTGTTGCCTTTGATGGATCAACTTGTGGAAGCAATAACAGGTTACCAAATCTTGACCTTTTTTATGCTCATAAGGGTTACCATCATATGCTCATGGCTGAGGAGGACAAGGAAAAAACTTTGTTCATTACAGATGTGGACATCTTTTGTTATAAGAAAATGCTGTTTGGGTTAAAGAATGCCGGGTCAACTTACCAACGGTTGGTGGAAAAAATCTTTAATAAGTAGCTTGGGAAGAATTTGGAAATCTATGTCGATGATATGGTAGTGAAGAGTAGAACCTACGATCAGTTTTTGTAGGACCTAGGCAAGTTATTTGAGGGCCTTCAAGGGTCTAATTTGAAGTTGAACCCCTCGAAGTGCGTCATTGGGGTCGGTGCTGGAAAATTCTTGGGATTCATGGTCTCAGAAAGAGGCACCAGGAAAAAATAGAAGCCTTGATGAGCATGAAGAGTCCTTGAAGTATGAAAGAAGTACAAAGACTTACAGGATGCTTGGTGGCGTTAAGAAGATTCTTATCGAAGGGTGCAGAAAAGCATCTTCCCTTCTTCAATGTGCTTCGCAAAACCAAAAAGTTAGAATGGATAGACAGTTGTGAAATAACCTTCATAGCCTTGAAAGAAAACCTCAAAACCCTGCCTACATTGATGAAGTCGGAGAGAGGAGAAATATTGCACCTTTATATCTCAGCATCTGCCTTGGCCATCAGTGTAGTGCTAGAAAAGGATAAAGATAGACATCAACACCATGTACACTTTGTTATCAGAGTCCTGCAGGACCAGGAGACAAAGTATATGGCCATCGAAAGACTAGTCCTAGAGTTGGTTCATGATACTCAAAGGTTGAGGCTCTACTTCTAGGGTTATTCCATATGCATGCTCACCAACTATCCGATAAGGGAGATACTCCTGAAACCTGAGGCCTCAGGAAGAATGATGAAATAGGCCGTAGAACAGGGGGAACATGGTACACATTACAAGCCTAGGGTTGCAATCAAAGGGCAAGCTTAGCGGATTTTATTGTGGAAACTATGGATCCCATCGAAGACATTAGTCAGACAAAGGAGGGGGAGATGGGAGTATGGAAGCTATTCGTAAATGGATCCTCTCATTCGAGGAGAAGCAGTGCATGAGTACTACTCACTAGCCCTGATGGTGCTGACTATCATTATGCCCTGCATTTCAAGTTCAAAGCCACAAACAACGAAGCAGAGTACGAAGCCTTGATCACCAGCCTTCGTCTGGAAAAAGAGATGAGTGTAGATGAGGTGGAGATATTCAGTGACTCACAAATCGTAGTCAACCAAGTGAGCAAGGAATACAAAGCCTAAGAAGCTAGCCTACAATGCTATTTGGAGGAAGTAAAACATTTGTTAAAGTGATTTCAATCATGTACTCTTTCGCAGGTACCAAGGGATAAAAGTCACTAGGCTAATGCCTTGAGAAAATTAGATTCTTCTGATTTGGGTGAATTGGCGCAGAAACAAGTAAAATTCGAATCTTTGTATCAATGTATTTTTGAAAAGATCACTGTAATGGCAGTTTTTGAAGGAGAGACGTGGATGACCCTCATAGTTCAATACCTTAAAGATGGATTGCTCCTAGAAGATCCCATCAAAGCATGGAACGTTTGAATCAAGGCACCAAAGTATGTTATACAGGATGGGACCTTGTATCGAAGGGGGTATCTACAACCCTTACTTTGATGTGTCACCCCTACCGTCGCACAGTACTTGATGCAGTTAGTCCACGAACGAATCTATGGCTGTCATCAGGGAGCTCGATCGGTAGCAAGGAGAATGATTCGCACTGGGTACTATTGGCCAACTATGTTCGAAGACACGAACAAGAATATCCAGGCTTACCACCAGTGCCAAAAGCTTGCGCCTATAACCCATGTTCCTCAGACAAAATTGATCAACATATACAATTTTTGGCCATTTGATAAATGAGGAATAGACATGGTGGGACCTTTTCCAGGACCACCCGGGAGGTTCAAGTACTTGATAGTGATAGTTGACTACTTTACTAAGTGGGTCGAAGCCGAGCCATTAGCAAACATCAAGGGGAAATCTATCATCTTATTCTGTTTGAAGGACATTATCTATTGCCTTCGGTATGCCAAAGGTGTTCATTACAGACAAGGGGACCTAGTTCGCGAGTGATCCCTTCAAGATTTGGTGTGAGGAGTTCAAAATCCAACTAAAAGTCATATAAGTATATCACCCCCAGGCAAACGGGCATGTCAAAGTCACCAACCAAACCCTGGTCAATGGAATCCAAAAGAGACTGGAGGGAGCAAAAGGAAACTGGGTTAACGAGCTACCTAGTGTATTGTGGACCTATCGAACAGTGGAGTCTTCTACCAAGGGAGATACACCATACGGGTTAGTGTTTGGCTTAGAGGCCGTGATACCCGCAGAAATGGGCATGCCCAGCCCCGGAATGATGACAGCCAGTGATACCAACAATGAGGATAACCGTTGCCTCGACTTGGATCTAATAGAAGGAAGACAAGCCACATCGTCCATTTTTTAAACCAAACTCAAGGAAAGAGTGAAGTGATATCATGATCGAAGGGTGAAAGGAGCATAGTTTGTCGTGGGGGACCTCGTCACGAGGGACAATGAGAAAAGAAAGCGGGAACCAGGGGGCAAGATAGGCTCTAATTTGGAAAGACCTTATAGAGTGCTCGAAGCTCACCCAGGGGGGAGTTACACCCTGGGTTCGATGAATCATAGTTAACCTTCAACAGTATCACCAGTTGTGAGAAGAGTTAACCTTAAGACTTGTGCGGTTGAAGAATAGTTATTTTTCCTATGTAATTATTCCAATAATTGTATGCTCTGCGCAACAACTGGTTGGCTTAATCAAAGTTTTGATATTCCCCCAAAGTACAGTGCATATTTCTCGCTTTAAAGCGTCCAACTATTTCTTGCTCTCGTGCGATCAAAATTTTGCTTTTAAGTGTCCACTATTTCTCGCTCTCATTCGATCAAAACTTCGCTTTTAAGTGTCCACTATTTCTCGCTCTCATGCTATCGAAACTTTTCTTTTAAGTGTCCATTTCTTGATCTCAAGCGATCAAAACTTTTCTTTTAAGTGTCCAACTATTTCTCGCTCTCAAGCAATTGAAACTTTTCTTTTAAGCATCCAACCATTTCTCGCTCTCAATCGATCAAAACTTCGATGTTAAGCGTCTGACTATTTCTTGCTATCTAGCAATCGAAATTTCACTTTAAGGCATCCAACTATTTCTTGCTCTCAAGTGATCGAAACTTTTCTTTTAAGCATCCAACTATTTCTCGCTCTCATGCAATAAAACTTTTCTTTTAAGTGTCCAACCATTTCTAGCTCTCAAGTGATCAAAAGGTTGCTTTTAAGTGTCCAACCGTTTCCTACTCTCAAGCAATCTAAACTTCGCTGTTAAGCGTCTGACTATTTCTCGCTCTCTAGAAATCAAAACATAGCTTTTAAGTGTCCCACTATTTCTCTCTCTCAAGCAATCAAAATCTTGCTCTTAAGCGTCCATTTAACTCTAGCTCTCAAGTGATCAAAATCTCACTTTCAAGCATCAAAGTAATTCTCATATTTCTCATTGATCAAAATGTCGGTGCTAATAAATCTAAAATTAACCTCCAAGGGGTGCATCAAATTTTTGGATGATCGAATGACTTGAGATTCAAGTAAATAGGTCGTGTGTGGTCGAAGCCAAACGACTTCGTGCTTTTTTGGAACAAAAAATTTGGTGAAATGGTCAAAAAATTCATTTCCAAGAAATAAAAACAAATTTTTGGCCTTATTAGGATATTCCCGACAGGCAACTAACTACCTAAAAGGTTACACAAATGGAAATTTTATACAACACATGCTCATTTGAATCACTGAATGTTTTCTAGCTTCACCCCAGTGGCAATGGTAAATAGGCGATCAACTTCACTCTCAGAAGCCTCAAAGATAAGATTGACGCGACACCTTTGACGAGGTATCAAATCCTCGGAAGCCGACGGCTCTCTCTTCACACGACTTTTGATGATAGGTGGTGCTTGTCCCCCAACATCACAAACACATGCATGAATATTTTCCTCGAATTCAACTGATAATACTCAGCTAGAAGAGCTTACGGGGGGAATTGTAGTCTAATGATAAGTTTCCCTTGGAAATTTCTACCTTGCTTGAGTACTCCCCTTCGATTGGCTTTTCTTCTTCGAAACCCTTCGGGAATGCTTACCTTTTGGAGGAATCTTAGATGACCAAAGGACCCGCTCCTTAGCATTAGCATTATTTTTTTGGCTGGAGGTGCTCTTTCTAATTGCAAATGGCATTAAATGTCGTGCAATAATCTGGATCTCTATCTAAGCCCTATTGAAGAAAAGCCATCTCAGTATCATACAAAAAATTAAGAAAATCACCGATAGGGCCCAGGTCCAAGACCCCGTACGATAACCTATGTCCTCGAAGGCTATCTAAATAAATTTATATAGTAGCAGCATGGGCTGACACCTGGTTTAAGAGCTGGGAGTTTTGGCTTAGAATATCACTGTAGAGCCATTGGTTATCATCGATGACTACTTGCAGCCTAGAAAATGTTTTGGTAAGGAAGCTATCTTGTTTAACCATCTCGTTGATATGAGATTTGAGCTTCTTAACTTCATCCTGATAACGCCTGATATTGACCCACTGACTCAAAGTGAAGTATAACCTGGAACCTGTAAGACATTTATGCAAGCTCAAATATTCGTTCATCATTTCTCGTAATGTATTCTGATGACTGAGCTCATTAGCACTACACGCTTTGTCTACTATGGCAAGGGCTACAGCCAACCAACCAGTCAAAAAGTCACCCTTTGACTTATTAAGAATCTCCCTTATCGAAGGATGACTGCCTTCATGCCACGATGACAGCTCCTTGTTAGCTTTGGATAAGTCTTCGCTCAAGTGCACCAACCTGGTAAGAGACTTCAAGAACTCTACCCCAGCCATAGCAAGCTCTCGAGCCAGCTTTTCCAGGTCACCTCTCATTAGGACTTTATATAAAATATAAAGGACTATGGTCAAAAAATTAAGTTGATAATTTCACCAAACATGTTCGGGTTGTCCCAAAATAATCGCATCCTTTGATTAAAAATTCCTTACAAAATTACAAAACATGTCTTAATAGATGAGAAAGAAAGGATGGGGGATTAGGGTTCATACAATGCTAGTCCATGCCCTACACTACGCTTAGTCTCATTGTTCCTAGCCTTGCCTTGATCAGCCTTGGTGCCATCTTGGTTGTCGTTCAATGCTCGATCACTGGACTTGGAGACATCCCCTGGAACGGTCAGAGCACGAAGGTCTAAAGCTGACAGAAACTTCTTCTCCCTCTTGATGACATCAAGGAGACAAAGCTTAAGGCCACCAGGACTAGACAGCTAACACCACCCAACCATCATCTTCTCCTTCGCATCAGGGTCAGTGCGAGTCTTAAGGGCTTCAACCTGCTTGTGGGTAAGGCAGTCGATCGCCCAGTTGTAAACATCGGTTCGACCCCATGGCTTCCCAACACTGAGAAGGTAAAGGAAAGCATCATTTATATCCTTAGATCCCATCATCTTGTCAGCAAAGGTTGTTAGCAGGACGTGTTAGGCTTCGGGAGAACACTTCTTGGCCAAGCGCTTCTCCTTCTCCTTCAACTTCTTCAAGTATTCCTCCAAATCATCTATCTTGTTTTGCAGCTTGGTAGGCTCCTCTTAGTGGAAAACCTCAGTGACTACCTCGATAGGTCCTTCCAGGAGAGGAAAGGCCTGGCTAGTAAAAATGCTAGTTGACTGTAAGGTTAATTGAATAGCCACTACGACCTAAACCAAAATAACATAATGAAGACATTAATAAAATGAAGAAAATAAAGATAACATACCGAAGGCTCGCTGCCCAAGTCACTGAGATAGTCTAGGGATACATCGTCAGTCTCAGCATCTTAATAGAGGTTGCCAGTGCCAACCTCGCCACCACTAGCCTTGTGAGAAGGCCCTATGCCCTCAAACCCCAGTTTCTTTAGTGGTTTCTCCTGAACCGGAGTCCTCTCCTGAAGACCTGCTTGGGTGGGGGACGGGGTAGGCTGGCTAGTTAATACCCTTGTTTGGAAGTTGCCCTTCCGCTTGAGGGCATCGACGAAGTCCTACGCACTGCTCACTGCACGATTAAAACAAGTTATAAGCCACAACAAAGAAAAGAAGAAGGTTTTTAAAAGTAGTGTATCCTATAGACCTTTGGAGGTGTTCGAGGAGGATATTTCCTCAATGATTATCCCTCACTAAGGATCCATAGACCGTAGGGGTTTATGACAAGGAAGTCCACCATCACCTCTCTTCCTCTTATTTTTACCAATAGGGAGTCGTGAAACAACCTCCTTGAATGCTCGATGATCAGCCGAGGCATAAATTTCCTCGTATACCCATTCTGGCCAAACGAAGGGTTTTACGCCCTTGGTGGTCGCATGATGGTTTATATTGGTATTTAAAGGTTCCGGCCCTCTAAGTCTCTCGGGTATCATTTGCTTTCCCTTCCTCATTTCAGTAAGGACATCAAGATTCCATTGTGGGGTTCGATAGACCCGTGTGCAATCAAAAGACAAACCCTTATTTTGCCAC
The DNA here is from genome assembly GCA_037428765.1 of Rubia yunnanensis. Taxonomy (NCBI): domain Eukaryota; kingdom Viridiplantae; phylum Streptophyta; class Magnoliopsida; order Gentianales; family Rubiaceae; genus Rubia; species Rubia yunnanensis. The sequence goes on from CM075068.1 coordinate 88,310,342, forward strand.
CCGAGTTATTAGAAGGGGGAGTTATAAACCTTCGACCAGATAACCTATTACTTAAGGTAATGGCCCCCTTCACATCTCGATTACTTATTAAGAGATATATGGCCTAAAATAACTCGTAACAAGGATCTACATTCCCTTCCTTACATCGAGTCAGGATGACCATTATTATTACTATTACATTGGGATGAGTTGAGCCAAACTCACATTGAATTCTTCCATTAGGTTCGATAACAGAGAAGGGAAAGGAAAATAAAGGCCAGACCTAATGTGTTTGCTATAAGTCATAGCCCTACATATAGGGAGAGAAGCATACGTCAATGTTTTCTAGAACTTCCAACTTGGCATTAAGGGGGATACATCGGTACGAGAGGACCTCCTCAATCAGCTTCCTCACTTCTTCGGGGAAAGAACCATTCACTGAAGTATCACCCTTCGGCGAAGGCCCACCAACCAACCGTCTCTCAATCACAAACTTCCTCTTCAAAGGTCCGTATATAATCTCGTTCGAGACCCTCTCAACCTAGGAAGTACTTATCTGGTCTGAACTACCCCTCGAAGTTTTAGCTAAACTCTCACCCGAGTACTCTCTCGATCTATGGGACGTAGTCCTGGTTTAATTAGCCTCCTCATTGAGACTGTGGGCCCCACCAGATTCACGATTAGGATTTACTAACTCCGTACTCTCAGAATCAACTAAGGCTTCAAGTGATTGAAGAGGGTTTTTTTGGAAATGGGGAAGTTTTCATTACCCAAGGGACATATGGGGAAGCTATAGGAACTTACTTTTCAAAAATGAGATGAAGAGGAAATTGAGCTTGGGGGTTGAGAGAGAAGGTGAGACAAAAAGCTCTTGGAAAAACTTGCAAAGTGGAAAAATGAAAGTGAAAGGAGAAGAGGCTTCTCAGAGGTATTTATAAGCGGAAGAGAGAGAAAGATGAGGCACAATCATCACCTAAAAAGGTGAGCAGTTTGAAAAGGTGCAAAAAATAGAAAATGCCTATTTAATAGCCACCCTGCATGTGCCCTTTTTCCCGCTTATGACCCACTCATGCCCCTTCCTTGAGAATCCAAAAGTCAGAATATTCGAGAAAAGCCTTAGTGTCCCCTGTAACCTAGGAAAAATAAAGTACTTTCGAAAGCCCCTCATCTCATGATCCACCTCGTCTCACGATACTAACAAACGTAACTGTCAGAGACATAGAAATACCCCCAATATTAAAGGAAAACCCTCGATGACAAGTGCCTACTTCTATCTAAAAGTGCTAGCCTTTAGAGGCAAAGGCCAATCTTCGATAACTAGGGATAACCCCGGGTATCAAGAATTAACCTTTGATGACCCATACCTTCGAGGATATTATTCAAATATAGGAGGATCGCTTAGTTTTTCTGAGGGTTTTTGATGACATGGCAGAGCCAAGATCTGATAGGGCCAATGCTCCCATCTCTCAAACAGGAGCCCAAAACTCAAGACACTCATTATTGGGCTTGTTATTGGGCCATTCTGTAGAAAAAAAGAAGCTAGGTTGTAGACCAAGAATATTAGATTTTAGGAATAGTATAAATAGAAATGTATGTCTTCTATTTTTTGTAACACTTTCTTTGCCTACTTTTACTCCCTAGCGGGATAGAACATAGGAGAATCTTCCCGCGGAGTTCCCATGGTCTATTTCATTTTTTGTAGGACACATGCTACGTTGATCAGGTCCAGGTCAAGTTTTGAACGAAGGTAACCATACACACCATCGGGTTAAATCAGGCTTTGATTGTTTACGCCTTTACGAGTTTGGGTTGATCTTGAGTTTGTGTATAGGTTGGGTTGTGCTCTAGATTATCTGGTCATATTTGAAATTTAGTTGAATTTGGTCGTCTTGAATTCAGATTTGAGTCAATATTTCTCGAGTTAAATTGAGTTTCGGATTGTGTTTGATTGTGTCAAGTTCAAGTATGTGTCTATATCTCTTGATTCAGAATCAAATTTTTTATTGAGTTCAATCATGTTTGTCCGAATCGAATTCTTACTTTGGATCGGATATTGATAATTCTAGGTACAACCAATCACTGGTTATTGTAAAAGACACGCGGTCTTTCCATAAGTCTTGAAAGACTGTCTTTCCAACTAATTTCCAATCAGCTCTCTTCTCTCTCATCCTCCTTTCCCATTCTGAAATTTGCTTTCTACTGTAGCGACCGAAAACGGTCACATTACCGCTGCTAATGGCTCTCTCTCGCCTGTCGAGAGAGTTTCTCCGTTGATTGGAATCCATGGCGGATAAAACAACAACTTCTAATGCCAAATTATTCATCGCAGCCCTTCAATCAAAAGCTCTTCCACTCCTATCAGCCCTACCAAACAATCCAGAGATCACCCCAAAATCCGAACACCTTGGTGAACTCGCCTGTCTATACTCGAATGATAATATATCCACACTTTTGGCTCACTATACGAACGCCCTTATTGGTAAATCACCAAGGGAAGATTATCCATGGACCAGCTGGAAGGAGCCTTCAAGACAGTAGGTTTCTCCGGGAAATACTAATTGGGGTCGCTTGACTACAAGCACATACTGATCCGCTTCAAACTCCCAAATGACTATCAACGCTGCTGGATCAAAGGAATGTGGAGTTTCAACGGAGTTCACATGAAGATACTCAAATGGTCGCCCGACTTCTCCACACAAAAGGAATCGCCGATCGTCCCAATATGGTGCACAATCAGGGAAGTTCCCCTTTACTATTACAATACTTCATCTATAGAGGCTATTGGGAATAGTATAGGCAATTTCATCAAAAAAGATTAGCTACTGAGATGCTAACTAGGCCATCAGCTATCAAGCTCTATGTGGAGATAGACCTCCAGAAACCCCTAAATCAGTTCATTAGGTTAGGTTCTATCTCTAACAATAGGAAATATACCATTGAGTATGAGGACATACCCCTGTATTGTGAAAATTGTACTAAATTGGGACACTCATTGAACCAGTGTAGAGCTCTAGGCCAAAGTAATACAACTCCAAATTGGCAACCCACAGGGAACAGATTTGAAAAGATACCTAACATGGCCAATGAACTACAACCTACAAATAGCTACCAACTCAAATAGCAGTTAGTGCATCAAAAAGCCACTACAAACCCTACACTGCAACCATCATGTCACAAGCCCAAGTCCATGGAAATTAGCCCCACTAGAAACAGAACACAACAAGAAATTAGTCCTGTAAGGAACATAACACCTTCACCCCATCCCTCCCCAGCTCTTGACCTCACAGACTCTCCCCATGCTGTTCCAGATTCACCTACCACAGATTTGATCAATGCAACAACACAACCAAGCCAAAAAAAAACCCCAAAAATTTATGCTAAAGATGATATACAGATAGGGTCCCAAAAGCTTAATTTTCACAAATTCTCTTACGCTAATCCCCCACTTTCTCAACAAAGAAAGATGGCAAATAGATTCTCTGTTCTGCAGGTCACAGAGGAACCCCCAGAAGTAGAGGAAGAACTGGAACACCCTCCACACCAAACATTGCTAGAAGAGATGGAGGAAGAAGAACCTCTCCTGGATGACATAATCCCAAAGCCTGGGCCGATATTTGTTCAATCCCAAACAACAGGTAATGTGAACTCTACAGGTAAGTCTAAATCTAGAAAAAACACTTACCTAAATCAGTTAAACAAGATGATGCTGAGATCAAATACTAAAAGCCATAAATCAGGTGAACAATGACATACACCACTACCATTAATTTTCTAGTCTGGAACCTTAGGGGTTTAGAGACTTAAATGCTTAGGTTGAAACGCCTCATTAAACAAAAAAAGATTGAGCTACTGTGTGTAATAGAGCCTATGCATGATAATAATAAATGTCACTCCTATATGGAGAAACTTAGATACTCTCATTTCCCGCCCCTTGAAAATGGAAAATTTTGGCTTTTTTGGAATGCTTCTTTAAATGTTGATTTACTTTCACAACATGAGCAATTCTTACATGTAAAAATCACACATGTAGCAACAAAAATTGAAATGGATGCTGTTTTTGTTTATGGCCTTAGGAATAAGGAAGGTAGGAAGGTTTTATGGCAAGATCTGAGTCACCTTCCTATTTTTGAAACTGTCTTTATAGGGGACTTTAACACAATTTCTTCACTTACAGAATATAGAGGACCTTCCACCCCTAATCTAGGCAGTATAAGAGATTTCAATGGCTGGATAACCTATAAGGGAATCCAGGAAATCAATACTGTAGGGAATCTATACACATGGACTAATTCTAGGCTAAGAAATCCCACTTTCAAAAGATTAGATAGAGGTCTGAGTACTATGTAATGGAATGCCAAATTCTCATCCTCTTCCATTCAAATACTAAATAGACAATCCTCAGACCACTCTCCCCTTCTTCTACAAATCTCATCCACAGTTCCCTCCCACCCTAAACCCTTTAGGTTCCTAAATACATGGTTCAACAGACCAGAATTTACTGAATTAGTTAAAAATAATTGGGCCAAACCAATCCCTCATCAAGGTATGCTCAGACTCTATCTTAAACTAATTAGACTTAAGAAGATAATTAAAATCTAGAACAAGGAATCCTTTGGAAACATTGATTCCAATGTACTAATTGCTGAGGAAAATCTAAGAATGCAGGAGATAAACTATGATTCCACCCATTCAGAAATAGATCTAATTAAGCTAAATGAGAAAAAGGCACTGCTAATAAGAGTTTTAAAAGAAAAAGAAAAATACTGGAAGCAGAAATCAAGAATTAACTGGACCAAACTTGGAGATAATAACACTCAATTTTTCCATAAATCAGTTCAGGAAAAAAACTGCAAGCTACACATTTCAAAAATTAAAAATCGACAAGGACTTTGGTTAGATAATCATACTGACATACAGGAAGAGGCTATATCTTTTTACTCTGATCTGCTCTCTGAGCCAAACCAGCCAAATCCTTCCACATATTACTCCCACTTTCTCAGCCAAATCCCAACAGTAATATCTCCACAGGACAACAAGTCCTTGTTTAAACCAGTTTCAGAAGAGGAATTAAAAATAGTGGTAATGAGTCTGAACATAAATAGTAGTCCAGGTCTTGATGGCTTCACTACAAAATTCTATGCTAAATGTTGGGATATAATCATACAGGACCTAATAGATGTAGTAAATGACTTCTTGTTAGGCTCAGAAATACCAAGAGGAATAAGTAGTACATGAATAGCATTAATCCCAAAAAAGCATACACCCTCCTCTTTTGATGACTATAGGCCTATTAGTCTCTCAAATGTAGCAAATAAAATCTGCTCAAAGGTACTAATGGAAAGATTGAAACCCTATATGGAAAACTTAATCTCCCCAAATCAGACAGCTTTTATGAAAAATAGAGACATTTCAGATAATGTACTATACCTACAGGAAATGATTAAGTTTTTAGACAGAAAAAATAGGGTTCCAAACTGTATTTTAAAGCTAGACCTTAGAAAGGCATTTGATAGAGTAAATTGGCTTTTCTTGGAAAAGGTTCTTAGTAAGTTTGGTTTCCCAGGGAGTTTTTTAAATGTTGTAATGAACAACCTCTCTCAGGCTTATTTTTCAGTTCTCATTAATGGGAACCCTGTTGGATTTTTCAGAGCCAGAAGGGGCATCAAACAAGGTGATCCTCTTTCCCCTTTTCTTTTCAATATTTTCTCTGAAGCTTTCTCCAGAAGCCTATCATTTATTTTCATGAATAAAAGACTCAGTTACTATCAACTTCCCTCAGGCATTACACCTGCATCTCACTTGAGCTATGCTGATGATACTATTATCTTCTTGCAAGCCTCTAAATCTAATCTAATCAGAATCAAAGCTTTCTTAGAAACTTTTGAACTAACCTCTGGACAAAAGATAAACTTTGACAAATTTGACTTCTATGCTAGTTCAAGAGCAACAACTGTTTAAATTAAATCAGATAAAATTGATTCTAGGGATGAAGAAAGGAGTCTTTCCATTTAAATACCTGGGATATCCAATATTCAAAGGTAGGACCTTAAAACTCTATTTTGAACCTTTGTTGGAAGCTGTAGATAGAAAGCTCCTGAACTGGAAAAACATATGGTTAAGCCTGGGAGGCAAAATGGTACTTATTCAATCTTGTCTATACTCCCTCCCACGGCATATCTGGTCTGTCCTAAAGCCCCCCAAACAGATAATAAAGGCATTGGAAAAGAAAAATACAAGATTCTTCTGGGGAGAAATAGAGGGTAAATCACACAAAATATGGAGAAAATGGGCTGACCTGAGTACACATAGATACCAGAATGGTCTAGGATTTAGATCTGTAAGAGCAATAATAGATGCATGTTCTGCCAAACTGTGGTGGAAAAGCCAATTGGGAACAACTATGTGGTCCAAACTGTTATGGGATTTACCGCAGTCCCATAAGAAGTCTCATACTTGGAAAAGGATACGTGATATTAACCCCTTTGCAGAAGAAAACTCTCTCATTATACATGGCAAAGGAACGAGTAATTGTTGGAATGCAAATTGGTGTCCAAATGGTCCCCTTTCTAATTGTGTTCCACCTCTAGTCATCTCACCTTTTTACTACTACACTATTGCTGACTTCATCAGAGAAAAAAGTCATAGAATGCAACATATCTCCCCCTATCTAGAACATGATACTTTGAGTTTTTTACAGATTGCACAGGTTAACACTGAAAGGGATAATAGACTTATATGGACACTGGAAGACACAGGCATTTTCTCCTTCAGATCAACCTATAGGGCCCTTACTCAGCAACCAGGTAACTTCCCAGACACTAGACACATCTGGAACCCCAGACTACCAAAAAAAATATCTATTTTTACATGGAAATTGCTGAATTGTCTCCTACCTTTTGATGATGTCTTAGTCCAATGTGGTTTTAGTTTAGCTTCGAAATGTCCTGCATGCAATTAACCGAACTCAATAGAGCATTTTTTCACTTCATGCCATCTGGCTCAGAATGTTTGGGACATTTTCTCGGATATTCTGGGGATTAAACTACAGGCTTTAGACAGCCTGACCCAAAGGTTTTTTACATTTTGGAATAATACTAAACTGTCCTCGGTTCATAGGGATATATGTAGGATGTTTCCATCTCTGATAAGTTGGTCATTATGGAAAGCTAGGAATGCATTCTATTATGACAACAAAAAATTTTCACAAGCTCTAATCAATAAGGAAGTGAGAGATCTTATCTTCCTCTCTTTCTCAGCCAAGCCTGGTCACTCCAATATGTATCTAAATAGAAGTTATCCTATTTCCTCTCTAATCCCACCCCTGAGATCCCCCCCCCCCCTAAGCCTTATATATCCACTGTTTTCTGGAAGAAGCCACCACAGAACACCATAACTGTGAATGTAGATGCATCCTGGTCTTCCAACACGTCGACAATTGGCCTTATAGCTAGAGATTGGACTGGTAAACCTTGCCTAATTCAATCTTTAACTATCACTGCTAGTACACCATTAGAGGCTGAAATGAAAGCTATTCAAGCTGCAGCTAGGAGCCTCACTAGTTTGGATCCCGGCTGTTCTTACATAGTGGAATCAGATGCCATGCTTGCGGTGAACATGATAAACAATCCCAGAAATGCTAAATGGTCTCTATATGGTTTAGCTTTCGAAATCCACTCTGAACTTAAGAAGGCTACACTCAGGCATGTCTTTAGAGAATGTAATGTAGTGGCCGATGCAATCTCAAAGCATAAACCTTCACAACCAAGCATCAGCATCTCTAACATCCCACCAATCATCAAAGGCCTTATTCACCTGGACATTAATAATTTCCCTTACATCCGAACATAGAAGCATGCTACCAGAAGATAGATACTGTTGGAGTTTTTTATTTCTTTTGCAGGGACATAGCATGGACATTCACTCGAGCCCTCAAACCGTCGAGGTCGCGGACACTGAATACCTCAAGCCCTCGAACATTTAAGTACTCGAAAACTGGATCCCTCGAGCATTGGAGCCCTCGAGCACTGGAGCCCTCGAGCACTGGAGCCCTCGAGCATTAGAGCCCTCCAGCACTAGAGCCCTCGTGCACTGGAGCCCTCAAGCAATGGAGCCCTCGAGCACTGGAGCCCCCAAGCACTGGAACCCTCGAGCCACGGAGCCCTCGAGCCCTGGAGCCCTCAAGCACTGAAGCCCTGGAGCACTGAGCCCTCGAGCACTGAGCCCTCGAGCACTGGAACCCTCGAGCACTAGAGCCCTCGAGCACTGAACCCATCGAACACTGGAGCCCTCAAGCACTGGAGGCCCCGAGCACTGGAGCCCTCGACCACTGGAGGCCTCGACCACTAAAGCTCCCAAGCACTGGAGCCCTCGAGCACTGGAGCCCTTGATCACTGGAGCCCTCGAGCACTGGAGCCCTCGATCACTGGAGCCCTCGAGCACTGGAGCCCTTAAGCACTGGAGCCCTTGACCACTGGAGCCCTCGATCACTGGAACCCTCGAGCACTGGAGCCTTCGAGCACTGGAGCCCTCGACCATTGGAGCACTCGAGCCCTCGAGCCCTCGACCACCCAAGCCCTCGAGCCCTTATACCATCGAGATGTAGAGCCCTCGATCACGGGATACCTCGAACACTCATGATCTTGAGCCCTCGAGCATAGGAGGTATCGAGCCCTGGATCCCTTGAACACTCAATTTCTCGACCCCTGCCGCCTTCGAGCCATCAGGCACTCGAACCAAGGAGCACTCAGGCACTCGATCCTCGAACCATCAAGCCTCGAGCCCTCGAGACCTCGAGCCATCAAGTACTACCTCCTCTCCTCTGGAACCATTAGTCCACTAGTATTAGACCTTTCTTTTGAGGGAAACGAGGTTGCCTTATCAATGTAATATTTCCAAAACAACATTTTACATCTTTTGGTTTCTAAAAAGGTTTGGGAAACCTAATAAATATCCCCCCAAAATTTTTTTAAAAAAGTAAAAGACACGCTGATCCAAAGTCCAAAAGTCTAGGAGGAGAAAAAGAAAAAAGAAAATTCCCACCATGTTCCAATGAATTAAGCAAAGATTTCTTGGCAAGTAATAAATATTGATTGAGAATCAATAGGGTGGCTCATTTATTTCCTATATCCCAATAAACATCTACCGTTATACTCCTACTTACACTCTTCCACTTCACAACAATAGCCGCTCCAGATAGCCCCCAAGATCCCTTCCACGATCTCCCTATGTTCTCCACCTTCTCCGGCAACGAAGACAAAGATAGTGACGATGAAACTTGCACCTTCCGGCTCCATTTTCAGGAGGTAGTCACAACCGATCTAGTGGTCGCCGAGGCAGTTGGTTCGGCTCTGATCCTGGTCAGTTCATGGCTAGGGCTGGTTCCGGACGCGGCTATCCTCACTGTACCTGGTGTGGTTGTCTGGGTCATTATGTTGCCACTTGTTACAAGATGTTAGCGCATACTCGTCGTTCGGACTCTACCCACTTGGCTGAAAATTTTCATAATTCCCTGCAGTTAGAGCCATCATCTCGCAAATCAGGCTGGTATGTTGATTCTGGTGCTACCAGTCATATGGCATCTTCAGCCTCTGGCCTTGATAGTTACGCACCTTATTCTAGTCATTCCTGTGTTTCTGTTGGTAATGGTGCTTCTATTCCAATTTCTCATATTGGTGATTCTCGAATTTTTGATACCTTGACACTGTCTGATGTTTTTGTCGTTCCTTCCATCTCTAAAAATTTATTATGTATTAGTAAACGGACCAGGGATTTAAATGTTTTTGTCACTCTTGATGATGACCAAAAGTTTGTGATTCAGAACAAGGTTTCCAAGGCAGTCGTGGGCAGGGTCACAGTGATGGAGGACTGTACGTGTTAGACAAGGGTGACGCATCACTAGTTTCCTTCTTGCAGCAGAATAAAGGACGGGCTTCGTATGAGCTTTGGCATGCTCGACTGGGGCACGTGCCAGCGACTATCATCTCTGGTTTCCGGTCTTCTTTCAGTTTCCTCTTTACTACCTAAACTGCATACTTGCGCTCTTTCTGTTATGGTAGAGGGGCAGCAGTTAGCTTTTGTTGAGAATCAAAAGCATGTTGCGCACGTCCTTGGCTTGGTACATTGTGATTTGTGGGGTCTCTCCCCAGTTTTATCTGAAAATGGTTTTTCTTATTATGCCTTGTTTGTGGATAATTACTCTCGCTTTACCTGGTTTTTTCCACTGCATTAAAAATCCAAGTTTTTTTTATACTTACTTGCAGTTTGAGGCCTTAGTCGAGAATCAATTTACGTACAAAATAAAGGTTTTTCAAAGTGAGGGTGGCAGTGAGTTCTTAAATATGAGCCTTCAATATGTGCGTCGTATGGCCCCTCATAAGTTATTCCCTTGGAGCATTCCTTGTGTTTTCATCGGCTACAGCTTCCACTATAAGGGTTTTCGCTTCCTTTATCCTTCCACTGGCATGATTTATGTCACCCGTCAGGCTCGTTTTGACGAAGGATGTTTTCCTTTTGCCTCATCTTTGGCCTCGGCAACTGGTTTCGCTCTCTAGAGCTTAGACTTCTGCCTTTCTGGACACTGACGAAAGTTCTGGCCCGCTACTCTCGACCTTTGATCAGCTGTCATCTCCGCCCTGCACTATTTTCTTGCTAGATTCTATTCTGCCAGCTCTTGACTGATCAACCCCCGCATGGTCACGGTCGGCCAACCCTACTCCCACGGCGGCATCATCTCCGGCCACCTCGATCATTTAGTCCCCGACTTCCTCTCCGACTCCTTCTCCTTCGACTTCTTCACCGTAGCATCGTACTCATCGCATGGCCACTAGATCATCCACTAGAGCTATTCGCCTTCGATACTATTCTGATCTTGTGACTCATGGTCTTCTTGCTACCCTTCTTGCCCAGCTAGAGCCCACCAATTATCTTCGGCATTGAAGGACCCGTCTTGGGTTGCTGCTATGAATGAGGAAATTGCTGCTTTGCGGGGCCAGTACACTTGGGATATTGTTCCACGCCAATGTGGCTTCAACATTTTTGGATCCAAATGGGTTTATCGGTTGAAGTATCGTCCTGATGGTAGAGTTGATCGTCACAAAGCTTAGCTTGTTGCGCATGGGTTTTCTCATATTCCGGGCTTCGATTTCGATCATACTTTTAGTCTGGTGGTTAAGGCTTCCATTGTCCGGACTGCTCTTGCCATTGCACTATGCGCTCCTGGCCTTTTCATCAGTTGGATGTCAAAAGTGCCTTTCTGAACGGTATTCTTGATACTCCGGTATATATGGCGCAACAAGTCGGTTACAAGGACTCTCTTCATCCAGATTATGTTTGCCACTTGCAAAAGGCTTTTATGGTTGTAAGCAAGCACCTCGAGCTTCGTTTCAGTGCCTATCTCTCTCAGCTCGAGTTTTGGTGCAGTTTTGCCGACACTTCCCTTTTTGTTCTATCTCGAGGCTCATCATTGCTCTAGCCCTTGGTCTATGTCAATGATATTATCCTCACATGCAATGACTCTGGGCTCCTTAGACAGTTTATTGATCGAACACATCGGGAGGTTTCCATTAAGGATTAGGGCGCCCTCCACTACTTTCTTGGCTTAGAAGTATCACCCACTTCTTCAAGTCTACTTCTCGGTCAAGCTAAGTATGCCCAGGATATTCTCACTCGTGCTGGAATGTCCGATGCTGCCCCGGTCTCTACCCTATTTGTTCCTGGTTCGCAGTTACATAGCTCTACCAGTACACCATTTTGGAATCAGACTCTGTATCGATCCCTTGTTGGTGCCCTACAGTATCTGACGATTACTCGCCCTGATATGGCTTTTGCGGTTAACACTGTCAGTCAATTTCTTCAGGATCCTCGTGATGACCATTACGCTGCAATCACTATGATTCTTTGCTATGTCTGAGGCACTCTCCATTTAGGCCTTACTTTTCACTCGGCCAGTACTCCTGAGGTCTTGGGGTATTCAGATGCTGATTGGGCTTGTTGTCTCGAGACTCGCCGATCTACATATGGCTATGCTGTCTTTTTTGGTGGAAACCTTGTTTCCTGGAGTGCCAAGAAGCAGCCTACCGTCTCTCATTCCAGCACTGAGTCGAAGTATCAAGCTCTTGCCAACACAGCTTCGAAGATAGTCTGGTTGACTCATTTGCTTTGCTACCTTCGTGTACCATTTTCGAGCACCCCTCTGCTGTTATGTGACAAGAGTAGTGCCATTTTCTTAGCTCATAATCTGGTTGCTCACAAGCGGGCCACGCATATTGACATCGACTATCACTTTGTACGTGAGTTGGTGGCTTCTGGCAAGCTGCATGTTGCCTATGTCTCCTCTGGTCTCAGATTGCTACCATCTTCACCAAAGGCCTTTCTCGTCCACTGTTTGAATTCTTTCGGTCCAAGCTTTGCGTCGCTAAACATCCGACGCTTCGCTTGAGGGGGGGGTGTTAGAGTAAATCATGTTTTTATTAGAGCTTGATTGATTCTGAAAAGCCATGTTGACTAAGCCAGAGTTCAACTCATATTACGTTTCCTTATTGTACTCTATATATTCTTGTCAGCAATACACTAATTGATTACGGAAAATATAATTCTATCAAATTCATTGAAAGGGGGAAATCACCGATGCAAAAATCATCGTAAACCCTATTTCCTAAATTTTGGAAAGATTTGTGTGACTTGATAATTTACTTTTGTAAAATTAATGCAAGGTTTTCCTTACATGGATTTTACGGCTTTGTACTAAAAGTGATCGATCTCACAAGAGTTTAGAATTTTGCCATTGAAAATATGAAAGGGTGTTGCTAATCGGCCCTACCCTTGGTGGAAAGTGGGTGAAAGAATCTTGAAATCATAAAAAAGTGAAAATTTTAGGAACGGTGATTATAATCTATTAACTTAAACTATCAACTCACACTTTAATAAAAACTCACACTTCAACGTTTTTTAAATAAAAATAAAATCAATATTTAATTGTGCTTCAAATTCAAGGTCGAATACGAGTTGAAGTATGGATTTTATCGACCCGAATAAGTATGGATTTTATCGACCCGCCCAAATAAGTATGAATTTTATCGGCCCGATCATATTCCAGCAATAATTTCTCCGCCGACTCATTTCTTTAGTTAGCTTTCATTGCTCTAGTTAGCTTTCCAGAAATTAGAAATATGAGCAAAAAATAAAAAAGGTATTCAAATCAATTCATAGTTTGTTTCTTAGGGGCAAAGCTATAGAGAAAAAGGTATCCACTGTAGAGAAAAGGTATCCAAAGTAGAGAAAAGGTATCCAAATCAATTCATAGTTTGTTACGGTACGAATTCTATTAATTAAATTAAATTGTTTTTTTTGTCTCATACAAAATATCTTATACCATATTTTGATCATTATTTGCAAATCAACCCTCACGCCCAACAAATTCAAAACAATTTGTTTGGTCCCCAAATCCAGTTTTCGGCATGTATTCTGTTTTCCGACACACGTGCTGAGCACGTGACTTTTTTTTCGGTAAGGCCAGGGTTGATTTAATAATTTTACAAATTAAATACATTTACTCCCTTTTTACTTCACCCTAACCCAGTTCATCAAGAGGCGGCGGTGTCAAGACTTTCTTCACCAGAGCCGATTCGAAGTCACCAGATTCGAAACTCCACCACCGGCGGATTTCGAAGACCGCCACCAGCGGCAAGCCGAAGCAACCCCCGGCGGATTTCGGAGGCCATAACTGGCAATTCGAACCCACCACTACTGGCAGCTATTTCGAAAGCACCACCATTGGTGCCTTTTCGAAGCCATCACAACTACCGGTCAATTCGAAAGGGCATCACCAGCAGATTTTGATGGAGCACCGCCGGGATTTCGAAGGGGCAACCCTTGGGATCGAGTGACACGAACTACAAGTTGTGGACTTGAAGGCAGCGGCGGAATCGAAGGGCAATCGACGACGAGTTCAAAGGAAGCTCTGGTGTGGCCTTTTCAAAGGAGGCTCCGGCGGCAGGGCTTGAACTCGAGGGGCTGATGATGGAGCTCTGAGAAGCCAATGGCGGAGATTTTTAAGGCTCTGGGTGGAAGGTAACGCTGGCGACGACTAGCTCGAAGGCAACGCCAGCTCAGCGAGTTAACTCAGCGGACTCGGTTGCGTAGCTTCAATCAGCGAAGCCTTCAGCTTAGCTCCGGCGGGTTATTGGAGGAGAGCAAATCGGTTGAAAATCAGAGGATGATGGGTCAGATTAGGGAAATTGGAGGAGAGCAAATCAGGGAGCGATAGATTGGGGAAGAAAGGGACCTCCAGCCGGCGATGGTTTTGTCAATGGCGACGATCGGCGATGGTGAAGATGGCGGCGGGGAGGATGCTTCAAGGTAAAATGGCTGGTGAAGAAAAGTTACTAAATTACTAAATTACCACTGACCTTACTGGAAAAAAAAGTCACTTGCCTGGCACGTGCGTCAAAAAACTAGAAAATAGGCCGAAAACTGGGTTTGGGGACAAAACAATTAAATTTGTTGGGTACCGTCTGAGGGTTGATTTGCAAATGGGGACCAAAACATGGTATAAGATACTTTGTAGGGGACCGAAAATTAATTTAGTCATTCATAAAATCAGATGAACTCCTCATCTTGGAGGAAATAATTTAAGAATACTCGGAAACACATCTACAAAAACTGTGTATATGCATCCAAAGGGAAATGGCTCAATTAATCAAGATAAATAATGAAGATGGGATCCATACAATTTTGAACTTATCAACAATTATAATCTATTTTTTTTATTCTAAGCGGTTATTTTATTTTGGGTAATCAAGAACTTGCTATTCTTAACTCTTTGGCCCAGAAATTCCTATATAATTTAAGCGACACGGTCAAAGCTTTTTCTATTATTTTATTATTGGATTTATGTATCAGATTCCACTCACCCCACGGCTGGAAAAGCTATAGATAAAAAGTTTCCAAATCAATTTATAGTTTGTTACCGTAGGTGGGAGAGAGACTTCACCTTTACTTGTACTAGCGTCAATCATAGAGGTACAGTTGGCCTTAGAATTGAAATAAAACAAAAACAAAATACTAATAAGCTGCCACTTTGCATCTGTCAAATCACATAAAAATAAATCCTCAAAACAAAAAACACAAAATCCTAAAAGCACATTACTGCAGGACATGGGTATTTTCACTGATAATTTAGCGCAATAACATCGGTATTTTAACCCCCAAAAATACTGGTGCGTATATATTGGGGTTTAAAAATGCAACACATTTGCACCGGTAAAATGAACCGGTGTAGAAAATTATATGCACCGACATCTTAGACTAGTGTGTAAATTTTGGAATCACAAAATATCTGTACCGGTATTGTTTGGAACACCGGTGTAGATAGTTGGCACTGGTATTTAACATATGAATCGGTGTAAAACCATGATTTGTACACCGGTATTAAATATAACACCGGTCTTTCTTTTGTAGTAGGAATATTGTTTTTTTGCACTGGTATGTTTTTTACACCAGTATTACTTTATGCACCGGTATTATTTAAATAATTTAAAATAAATTATTAAAAATGTGACTTTTTTACACTGGTACATTCATTTTATACCGGTGTATTATTTGGTTAAATTTTGCAATGCCCAATTTATTTTCCGATGGTCGCTCCTAGATCATTTTCGGGGCAACGACAGCCAGAGATACTTGTGAACTGTTATAAATTGGAAAACTTTGAATCGGTAAGAAATTTGAAACATTCTATTACAAAAATATCGCTCACAAAACACGCGAACATTATTCAAACTATGAAATAGAAGAACTATTTTAAGCATTGATTGAAACAGAGTAAAAAATCACACATGTTTACTATAACCAAAACACCATCCATAGAATTATAATATTATCAACCATTCAAAATAAACCATCAACGTATTATGTCGTCCTTATCATCCAGAAGTTGCAACGTAGTGTTCGCCTGCTGCTAGTAGTCTTCGAGCCAAGCTCCACACAATCTCTCTGCTACACCTTCAATTTCGTACACATGGTACGACCCTTTGCCCTCTGGAAAGATCTGTTACTTTCAAATTACACTGTTAGTCAATAATGTTATGTTTACTTGAAATTAATAATAACAAATTTTGAGATGCAAGGTTTACCTCCAAGATATTATTTGTCTCTGGGTGATTAACAAATTCTTCCATGAAGAGTATGCTGGTGTACCCGCATTGCCATGAATCATTCTGGGTTCGAAACTGCATAGGAAAGGGAAATGTAATTACTAACCCTAAACATAATATATTGAGGGATGAAATGACAGAATGACTTACCATAATGTTGTTAATTTTCCAAGTGTAGTCGGGTTCTGGCTCCATTTTCTCTTTTCCCTTTGGTATGCACAAGAGAGCCTGTCAATAAAGTAAATTAAAATGGTTACTTCTTCCGTGTATTACCAAACCAGGATTTTTGATTTGATTGATTGAAATACCTATAAGTGACCATGAGTTCGACCAAGTTTGTTGGTTTGATACCCCCTGACTATGTGTCCAAAGTGAAAACCTCCTCTGTTCTGGGACGGATAATGATAAGGTACCAATGATAGCTGTCTAAAAACTTATGTTAACAAATTAATGAAATGGAAGTGGTTTGAAATGTGAACGTAATTATCAGGAAGAAATACTTACATTCTTATGTAGGGTATGATGTAGAACTCAGCATTCGTTGCCTTCATTATTTCCCAAATTAGTTTGAAACAGAGTTCAACCTCTTGCTCGAAGTTTTTCAAGGTACCACAGTTGGATGGGCAGAATTAGACGTGGCCTGAATAGTTTCCCATATTTTCTCCCACATGTGCCTGCAACGTTAATGATACTGAAAATGAATTCCTAATTAATTTTAAAAACATTAAGGCAGTAAGTTTTAAAACTCACCCCATCCACATATCGACTTGAACATTATCAATCTAGTTCATCGAACGCATGTTCCCCAATTTCTTCCCGAACTTGACAAAAACTTCTAATCCAACACCGTGGGTGTAATGGCGTGCGAATATCGATGGTCGGAACACTGGAAAGAACATGCAGTCCTTATTCTTTATTATTTCAATCAATGATACGAACATGCAGGTCTTGTTTGTTGACAATCTGCAAATGTAAAATGATACGAAATGATCACTTGAGCATGTAGTATTGAACTGTCGTTGTTAAGGAATAATAATGGTACTATTTTTAGTGCATTACCTATTTTGATAGCCTATTTAATCTCGATCTTGTAGATGGCGGGAATTAGCCGTCGAGTGGGATTTTTACTCGCCAGTATCCTGTTACAAGGTTCAATGAATACGAATACGCAAAAGTACTTTGAGGAATTAAAAAATAATTTGTTACAAGAATGTACCTCATCGTCGGTTGTGAGAACCATAACCTCATCGTCATCGTCGTTCGTATCACCTCTGGCATTGACATCATTGATGTCACTCGGTTGCTCATCTGCCTTACTTATTGAGGACACCTGCCAATCCACGACGCTATTGAGCGCCTCTCCAACATTATTGAAGTGGTGGTCCGCCAAGGGAAATCCCGCCTAGGACGGAGGACTGGCTAGCATACTCTCACACGAGCAACACTTCCTTGTTGGGCATACCGACGATGAGATACCTGTCGCAGCCCATGGGCGACCATTTTCTTCTTCCCGACAATGTCTTTAATGAAAAGAGTCACGTGGTCTCTATCTTGTTTGTATAATATTTTAGTGAATAGATAAAATGGTTATGAAGATATTTCAGATGTGTAATTTAATGTATAAGACATGCATAGATTAATGAAGGTGTACCTCTTTCATCTCATTCTCCATCGCTGGGCTCTTCACTGGACTTTGTAGTAGCTGCAACAATGTCATCAATCGCCTTCTCTATAAACTTCTTGGGATCGTCAAGACCTGGCAGAATCTGAACACCACTTGCAGATGCTAAGCCCTTCACCAAGTGCTCCAAGTATGATACCATGGATTTCACTACAGGTTGATGGTTAGATGGTCTCTTCTGGGATGTCTCTTTGGTTGAGGAACTGCTACCGCATTTGCTGCAGGAAAGATGAGGAACAGCCACCATTGTGGTTAGACTCGTCTGAGTTCCCCTGTACCTACCCAGGTGATCCTTCTTCTTTGTCACTTTTATGAGGATGTCTTCACCCGACTGTAGTTCCAATGCTCTTTTTTCCTTAAGCTCTTTCAATTTCAACTGAGAATCACATAGGAACGCAAATATTTATATGAATAATGTGAAATACACTTAAAAATTAATTTAAATGGTCGATTCTGGCGTAACTTACAACGTCCGGTGCGATCTTCTAAACCTCTTTCGATGTGTATAACCCTTTCTTATTTTTGTTTGCATCAAGGTAGACAAGAGATCTTCCAGGTGTGAAATTCTTTTGACTGAGTTGTTGCTCAATCTCCTTGTCAATGAATCCCTCGGTTGTCAACCTAATTCTCTCCTTTTCCTTCAGCTCCTTAATCTATTTGTCACAGATGTATCAATTACCCCTTCTGCCTGTGTGGTGCATGTAATCATTGCCCTTGTTGCGTTCGATATTTGTCACCTTGAGCCTCTGATATCGTTGTTATAAATAAAATTTTAGTTGAATTGAATTTGTGGGCAACATAGCTCTTAACAAGTATTAATTTTTTCATCATACCTGAAAATTCGGTTGTCGATGCCTCTTTTCAAACAAGTGCCATTTGTCTTCATCCATCCACTTGTACTTCTCCCATGCTGGTATTCCTGTTTTATTGATACCTTTGTCCAGGTCGTGAATAAACCTATTTTCCACCTTTGTCTCCAATTCCTATGTTGGTTTTTTGCCCTCTATGTAACCTTATTCCTCAGTATTTCTAGTTGCTCATCTATGACATGTGTTTCAATTGTGAAGCTCTCCTTGAATGAATTATATGAAAAGACATGTCATTAATCATGGCTTCACTAAGACTTTATCATGAATAAAAATTTTAAATTACAATTGTCGAGAGTCTTACCAGAGCATGCTTCCACGCTTCTTCTTTAACATCTTCAGGGACATCACTCCAGTGTTCACATCCACCAAATCTAATGCGGCGCCGGAAAGCGTAATATCCATAAGCATGCCACGCTGACCAATTCTTATTGCATATTGCTTGATTCCCACAGAACTCAAATGCAACGGGAATTGGAGTGTTATGCTTTGCCAACATCACAGCCTGACACGTGCTAGTTCCTTGCCTCCTCAAAATAACATTTTACCTCAAACTTGTTCCATACTTCTCCATTTTTCCCTCCAGTTTTTGTGAAGTCGTCGTCCACTTCATCAACAATTGGCCTTGCTTTGATGGTGCTCTTCCCCTTTCCCTTGCAAATTTGTGTTTTGCCCAACATTTTACCGGTGTCTTCTCCTTCAACATCCCCTATAATAACATTACCATGTTCCGCGGTTTCTTCCTTCTCTTTACTAGTCGGGTCATTTGTTTGCATTGTTTATTCATCAAATTGTATCTTCAACGGGATCCTTTTTGGCGGAGGTTCTTGGTCAGCCACATCAACCTCCTCATCGACCACATGTTTCACCTCCTCCTCCTTCTTCATAGCCAGTCGTTTCCTCTTCGTTTTTAATTTCCCCTTCTTCGGCGGCATCTAAAACAGTAGAATAGAAAATTATCAATGCATACAATAATGGTACTTAAAGATCAACATTGATAGAACGCGATGTAGAGCTTGAACAACAAATTCATAAAACTTTTGAGCAAAACACGGCATAGAAATTGAACAATTCGTACATAAAACTACATTATGTAAGGCATAAAAGTTCATATAACATGACATAGACCTTGAACAATTAAGGCATTGAACTTGATATAGAATGAATTGGAACCTTATAGAAGATAAAAAACCATACCAATCTATTTGGATTTATAAAATAGGCCTACAACCGAGCAATTATCACTCACCCCTAACGTGACTATCAATATTATCACCAACCAAAAAACTATAGTACTACATCATCCACCCACAAAAGATGCAAAACTTTTTAACCCCACAATTGTACAAACATACCATTCAGGTTATCCTTCCAACTTTTTTTCTATTTACATATTTTTGTTCATAGAGGCATTTAATCAAAAATGTGTTGTTCGTGAGGGTTGGAATGGTTTTTTGAAGAGAAATTGATATGGTAACCCATGGTAACATAAACACTAACACTTACCTTCACCAATGGAGCGTTTGTGTTGCTACTCCATTTTTTCGAACTCGCCAAGAACGGAATGGGATGATGAACTCGCCAAGTACTCTTTCGCTTGTGTTGTCAAGGGTTGACGAAGGGTTGCTTCTCTTGTGTTGCTCAACACTACATAAGATAGATGATGGGAGTTACAATGATTGATGAGGAGTTATGGTGGTTCAATTTAGTGTGAATTGAATGGTTGAAGTGGTGGAGGGCGGTTTTCAAAGAGAATTTGAAGTTGTTTGATGAAAAGAGGAGAGGTTGAGGGAGTTCTATCCAATTCAAACGGTTGAAAAACATATGAAGACATTTTTTCACATCAGTAATATGTAGAGTACCGGTGTAATATTTGTGAAAACGGGTTTGAAAATTGGCAAACTGTTCAACACCGACACATTTACCGGTGTAGAAAATTGGCAAACTGTTAAAAAAAGCAGTTGCGTGCAGCTGCTTTAAATGATTTTTCACTGACCCGAGAGCAACACATGAAAATTTAGGCTAACTGTTGTACACCGGTATTTCTTACCGGTGTAAAATTACACAAAAAGCAATCCCTCTTTAATTATTTAAATTCCCTCCTATTTCATTTACCTCCCGTGCATTTTTCCAACAATCCCATTTATTCCAATTGATGTTTAATTATTGTGAATAGACATTGTACTGGTTGTGTCATGCAAATATCGACCACACATGGTCCCCGTACATTGACGTTAATAAGCAATGTTTAATTCTTTACAATTTGTATATTGACCCCAAACATTTCGTGTCACCCCGTGAATCAGTTTTCCACCAGCCCAAATGGAATTTTAGGATGCTCCATATTGAATAAGTATTTTTTCCATACCTCAATGGTACCGAGGAACCCGCAAAATTGACTATATGTGTTTATTGCAATTAGGTCCCCCAAATTGTGGCATGCGATTATGACATGTTAAGAAACTACATAAATTACCAAAATTAATATTCTGGGTTTAAATCATAATTGCAACATATTTGTTCCCTGGTGGTGATTTGTCCTGAAGCGTTAGTAAGTGTTGTAGAGTAAACGACAAAGGGTTACTTCATTGTTTCTAGTATAATATGAACATCTTCTAAACTAAATACGGAGTCCGGACCCGTTTGTTTCCCCGCATGTGGAGCTTGGAAATACAAAAGGGTTGTTTTGTGGACCATTCGGTTCGATTGGATTGCAATTTTGATTTACAAGTAAACTTTTTACTTTTTGCAATTTAGTCCCTCCAAGAATCTTAGAAGGGTCGAAAATATAAAATTGGCTCCACATATATGCAATTCAATACATTGCAATCGTGTTAATGTGTTTGTAGACCTTACTGGTGAGCGGAAGGCCCTGTAAAACCAACAGTGAATGTTTGCACTATGTTTCCCAAAATTATATTATTGCCCTTAAATTTACTTGGAAAACCTCCATAGCTCCTAATGCCACAATGTTTTTTATTCTAACCATTCTTGGAATATAATGCACCAAATTTGGTGGTCCTGATGTAACCACTTAGGCCAACTACGTTTGGCCTATCTTTTTTGTCTTTATGAGTGTTTTTGTCCCACAGAATTTCAAATCACGCTGTGTACAAATTTTTTATTTGACCCATCATCCTGCATGTTTATCAAAAGTAAAAATGTCAAACTTTCTAAGTGCAACACTATCAATGTTTAGTACAAAATATACTCTTTCTAACTGCTATTACGAATAATAACGAGAAAATGGTTCAACCCGTCAGCAGGTCCTGTTGCATTACCATCACGGGTACTTGTGCTAACATCCATGTCCTCGACATCGCCTTCACGGAAGGTTGGGAAATTTCTTACTGGTTCCACGGTGTTAGGAAATTTATACGTCATAACCTTGGCCATATGTTCGTGCCAGGATCTTTGATATTTGGATTCTTCAAGTAAGTTTGCTACACCGGCCTCCAAGGCAGCAACTCTAGTTCAATAGTAGCAACATGGGTGTCAGATGTCTATCTGTAGAAAGAGACCACACAAATATAACCCATTGGTTAGCCATAAAGTGCAGAGATGCTGAACAAAGCGCAGAGATGATACTGCAACTCCCGCTCTTGAACAAAGCGCAGAGATGATACTGCAATAGTCATAAGATCCCATCTGATCCCATTCCCTCTGCAACAGGGGACAAAGTTGACGACCAACATTCCATCGAAGATCCTTTTTTTATTGCATTCAAGAAGGCGAGGCAAAGGTTGTGGACTTCTATGTTTAGAGTTATTGGATAGATTCTAGACACCACGAAGTGTTACCATCCATTCATTCCTAAAGTTAGATTTTTCTTAGGTATTTTTCTCTAACCTGGTTTGACCAACTCATCTATGTCCTTACCGGCCCTAGTTATTGTCCCAACAATATCCTTCTCAATTGGTTGTTAAAGAATATAGATGTCATCACCTAGAAAATGGAGTGCGAGAAACTCGTCTTCATCGTTTGGAACATTGGGCAACCCAAACAAGCCATTAATAGATTCTGGTGTGATAGGGATAGTTTTACCTCTACAATACACGTGATCATAGCTTGGCTCGCACTTCAAGTTTGCATAGAACTCACTTACAATGGTCAGGTTGAATGGTTGCAGAGTCCCATGGAATTTTTCTGACCCAAGCTTCGAGATAGTTTGTTCGAATGGGGAGATGCTTTAATTCATCTCTCTATGTGATGGAGGTGTCCTTTGTATGATTCATGGACCAACCTCGCCTCCTCGGACACAAAGGTACCATTCGGGTAAATGTGCGGGGATACTTTCGGCATTGATGGGGACGGTGAATGGCGCATCCTTTTGGAATTGGATTTGGGAGGCATTTCCTAAAAAACACATTGAAGCATTTCATCAAACACCTTACATGCAAGTCAACCTATACATGATGCACATTCTCATTGATTCTATTTCATATGCAATTTTCTAATTAATCATACATGATAAGGTATTGAAGTGGTTTACCTGATAATATGACAACCTACGTATAATTTCAACAAAGATGGGTAGTGATGGAGATGGTATTGAGTGAGAGATATAAATTTGGTACTGTGAAATGGGGATCTGAGAGGGTTTTAAATAATGGAATGTTTTTTATACTCTGGTATTCTACATATACCGATGTAAAACTAGGCCTAAAGTAGCTACTTTAGGATGTTTTAAATTAAAAAATTTCTACCTAATCCGACCGAAGAGTAAATTTCAAAAAAAAATTCTAAGTACCTAGCACCGGTACATGTACTGGTGCAAATTGAACAAAAAGCAGCAGCTTTATGCTGCTTTAAATGCCAAAAAAATCAACATTGTCGGACCCGAGAGAAAAAGACAAAAAAATATTCTAAGTATAGTGCACCAGTAATAGCACCGGTGTGTAAGTACAAAACAGAGTACCTCCCCTATTTTTCTACACCGGTAATTTAATCTCTACTGGTGTAAAAAACCAGCACCTAGTAGAAATTTTAAATAAAATTAAAACACACTTTCACCGATTTAATTCATAAACGCTCCATTGAAATCACGGATCGTACCAACAAATTCATGAAAGAGTGTCAATTAAATACATTACACACTAATTTTCTTAATGATCATACGATTTTTAACAAAACATGGTCACAAAAACAACAGCTAGAAATGGTCAATCTATAGATTCCGCTTCAAGACATTGTCCCCACCTACTATCTCACCTCTCTCTTTAACCCACAGCTCATCACAATGAGAACGTCTTCCAACAACGGGTCTCCCAACATCTTCCAAACCAGGAAATACTGATGGAAACTCAGGACTATCAGTTATGGCGGGCTGATCAATCTCCTCATCAAATTAAACTTCTTCCCATGCAACACCACATGATATTTCTCATTCGAAGGGTCCTTGATGTAAAAAATATACTGTGCCTAGGTAGCTAAGATGAACTTGTCATCTTTATATCCTACACAATTCAAGTCGACCAATGTGGACCCCATGGGCTTCTCAACTACAACACCAGAACTGTGTTCCACCCAATGACACTTGAAGACAACAACCTTGAACTCTACATAATCCAACTCCCAAATTTTCCCAATTGCTCCATAGAAAGGCATCACAGCAACAACCGGGTGTTTATCTCTCTTTCTTTCCTGGCACATGGATTCAGATTCAAATTAAACACCACTATTTTGAGTGGGGCTCTTCTCATCCTTTGCCAGTGTTAAGAAAGTAAAACCATTAATGTCATAACTAAGGTATTGTTTAATGGTGCATTTTGGCTTCCTTGAAAACTCTCGTAGGTTATTGGGCATCCCTTCGACATTACAACGATTGTAAAACCAGTTAACAAACCTAGAAGAATGCTCGACCTAAATTTTATTCAGGGGCTAGTGTGGAAAAATCTTTTCTAAGAGGGAAACATGCTCTTCAATATATGTTATAGTCTCACTACTATTATGTAATACATACAGGTGAACAGTCATCAACTTAGCATGATACGGTGTATGAAACATACCCTTGGAACGTGGAATCCCATTCCGCCTTCCGCTATGGGGTCCACCTAGACACCAACCGCTCTTCTTCCAACAAAGTTCATTGTACAATACTCGATGATCTCCTCAGTGATGTACCTTTGAACAATGGAGGCATCAGGTTGACTACAATTATGAATATAACCTTTGACAACAACCATGTGATGCTCAGAGGGGTACGTCCAATGAATTCCAACAGGCCCGCACATACGTATCTCCCTAACCAAGTGTACCACTAGGTTCACCATGATGTCATAGAATGAAGGGGGAAAATACTTCTCCAAATGGCTTAGAACAATAGGAGCCTCTCGATCCAGTTCATCTAGTTGTTGCCTACTAATATTTTTCCTGCATATTGAGTTGAAGAAGAAACACAAGCGCATAACTGAAAATATAACTTCCTCTTCCAAACACCCACATATTGCTACAGGCAAAAGTTGTTGCATAAGGACATGACAATTGTGTGATTTCAAAGCATTGAGATGCAACTCATCATTCACAAATTGACTAACATTGGAGGAGTAACTGGATGGTACCTTCATTCCTTGGATGCTCTCACACACTGATCTCCTCTCAGCAACTGACAGATTGTAAGAAGTAGGGGCAGGTACGTTCGCTTCCCTCTTACCTCTTGTGCCAGATCCAACCGTATTCCAAGGTACACTAAATCTTCCCTCGATTTCAAGTTATCCTTAGTCTTCCCGGGAATGTTTAGAAGCATTCCAATTAGACTCTCACAAATGTTATTTTCGATATGCATGACATCTAAACAATGGAAAACCTCCAAATTTTCCCAGTACGGCAAATTGAAGAAAATGGACTGTTTCTTCCACGGTTGGTCTACATCCCCACCACCCTTTGAAGAAAATAGACTGTTACCAAGAACAACATTCAATTTTTTCACCTTATTATGTATAGCTACGTTGGTCAAAGTTTTGCGTGCCTTTCTCCTCTTCTTCCCACTGGCGAATGCAACCGCGTTATCCCGCAACTTGTGACCTACCGATAGGAATTTACAATGACCCAAATAAATAGTCTTCCACTCATTCCTCAGCTGATGGTAATCTGTCTCATCCTCACAAACTGGGCAAGCCTTGTGACCCTTGGCCATATACCCAGAAAGGTTTCCATATGCCGAGAAATAATTTATGGTACAAAAAAGCATCGCTCTCAATGCAAACTCTTCACCACTTTAACCATTAAGCATTAAGGTGTCAACCGACCAAAGAACTGTCAAATCTTTTATCAAAGAGGCAAGATAAGTGTCTATGTCATTTCCAGGTCATTTTGGGTCTGAAATCATGATGGGCATCAACACATATTTTCTCTTCATGCACAAGTATGGGGGAAGATTGTAAATGGAAAGAATAATCGGCCATGAACTGTGTTTTGAGGAGGACATATTTCCAAATGGGTTTACACCATCAGTACACAAAGAAAATCTCAAATTCCTAGGTTCGGATGCAAATTGTGGATGCATCCTATCAAATTTCTTCCACTGGTTTACGTTAGCCGGGTGTCGAATTATATCATTATCTTTACAACCTCCCCTATTAATGCACCATGTCAAGTTCTTTGCATCCTTTTCATTCTTAAACAACATTCTCAACCTCGGAATAATTGGAATATACCACATACATTTGGCGGCACCCACCTCCTCATCGGCACAACATGCTCTCCACCGAGAACCACATTTCCCTTCTTCTTATAACACGACATATTACATACTGGACAAACAATCTTATCCTTGAGGTCACCCCTATATAGGACACAATAATTCGGACAAGCATTTATCTTTTCATACGCCAATCCCATCATACATAAAATTCTCTTAGCTTCATAAAGGTTATCAGGAACCCCGTTACCGGGTGGAAGCTTTTTATTCAAAAAATTAAGCAATTTATTCATGCTAGTATCACTCCATGACCCTACACCTTTAAAATTAAACAACTCAATCAAACACAACATGACTGTGTCTTTCTTCTTGCAACCGGGATACAATAGTGTATCATTCTCAGTAAGGAAGTTAGCCAAAACCTCGGGCCTCCCTCTAAACTCATTAACCACCTCCTCACACATGTCATCCAACATAGAATCCCAAAAATACTCTCTCTCACTACTAACTCTCACTTCCGACGTGTCATCCAACACCAGTAACTCTCACTTCCAGAGAATTCCGGCCAAACCACACCTGTAAGTCCTCTTTCCCCCCTTTATTTAGCCCTTTCATTCTGCGTTTTGAAATGTCGTAAGCACTTTCGGAGGCTAAAGGAGAGATTCTATGCTATTTTCTGGCCATTTTTGTGCCTCCTGCCAGCAGGCAGCACAGTTTCTCCAAATATCACCTACAAGATTCCGAAGCCATTTCTTCTTCTACCAATGGGTCAAGTCTTTTTTATGGGGGGAGCGAGAGATGTCTTGGCTCCCTATCTACAACCGTAAAGAAGTTTTTGTCAGAAGTGGGTGACGTCGAGAGACCCCTAACCCCCAAGGATATTTTTGCTTTTCAAGCTACCCTCCCCACCGTAGTTAGGGTTCCTACAGACCTCGAACTAGAGCTTCTTTGAGACGACGAGACCCCAAGAAGCCCTCGACAGGGGAGGTGCTCCGTCTACAAGCGCCGCCTTAAATTTGGGCTTTGTTTTCCATATCCTGGCCTCCTCTCTTGACTTCTCAACGAACACCAAAAAAATCTGGCCCAATTCTATCCCAATGTCATAACCCACATCATGGCATTCATGACACAATGCCACAATCTCGAGATTACTCCCTCCTACAAGCTCTTTCAGTTGCTTTATTATATGTCTCAAAGCAAGCTCTCCATGCACAAGGGCATAAAGGTGGAGGGTATTCTTACCCTAAGCAATAGACTTTTGAATCACCCCATCAAGATCTCCTCCAACTTTAAAAAATGGAATGAGCCTTCGATATACACCTTCGAGTGTGAGACCGAATGTTACTAGGTTTCTCCATAGAATTTAAACCCAAAATTTGAGAATGCCAGCATGTACCGCACGCTTGAGGAGCTGGTCGCAAATAGGGACAATTTGATGGGGGGAGTCCCTAAATGTCGTAGTTGTCTACGGGAAGCAAGGGTCTAGCTACACTTGGCTCTCAAAAGTATATGATAAGTGGATAGATGCCAAAACCTCGTATTTATCAAGCTACCGCCCCTCATTAACCCTTCTAACGTGGCTTTTCCTCAGTGGAAGAAGAAGAAGAAGAAGAAGAAGGAAGGCGAGGGTGACAAGCCCAACAAAAAGAAGAGAAAAACCCCCCTCAAACGTCGGGGAAGGGGTTTCCAAAAAGGCCAAAAACAAGGAGGGTGGTGGCTCCTCAAAGCTTACATAAAGGTGTTTGTGACATTTCAAGACATTATTGTCTTTACTTTTTTATCGTAGTTGCATGTTGCTATTATTTTTTTCTCACTTTTCTTTCTTTTCATCTCAGTAGATTATAGCAACAACTTCAATGGTGCAGCCAATGAGGATGAGTTGATTGATGAGGAGTTCACAATTAAAACCCCCGCGGACCAAACCAGGGTCCCCTCTCCCCAGCCGTCATTGACCCCCGACACTCTTGTCCAATCCCATGTTGAAGACTTCAAGTCTGATCGCGGAGTTAACCTTGAGTTGGAGTCTTAAGAGCAAGCTAAGAAAGGTCGCTAGGGGTGGGGTCTCAATCTCCTAGCTATTCTCCCCAATGACGGAAAGTTGATGGTGTCTCCACCATCGCTTTGGATCCCTCCCAATCCCAGTTCATTGCGGACCCAAGGTGGCTTTGATTCTGGGATCCCTCAATTTTGCTATCCAAGGCATCTTGGCCAAGCACGGGAAATGGAAACAATGCGAGTTCATGCTAACCATGTGAAGAAGATCAATCCCAAGGTGTTGGGACTCGAGGGTGACCTAGAAAAGGTAGCCAACAAACACAAACTGAAGACTGAGGAGCCCGAGGGGAAGTTCCACCCTAGAGGGGAAGCAATCCACCCTCGAGGGTGAACTATTTGGGGCTAAGGAGTAGTTGACCAGCGGTGAAGAGAGGTTGACAGACCTGAGAAGTCGGTCAAAGAACAATTCGATGAGAATGCCACACTTAAGGGGCTTTATTCTGACGAGCAATAGGATGTTGTGGTCAAAGCCTATACTAATAAGTGGATGAAAACACAAGGATTTCGGTAGTTATTTTATTCCCTCTCGTAGGTATGCATCAGGGCTACTCTAAATACCCTTGCCACCACCATCAGCAAGGACTTTTCTACTGAATACGCTATGATGGTGGAAATGCACAAGAACAACTTCAGCTTGTCTTAACTCGACCACCTCTGGTGGAAGTCTATTCAAGATGGGTGTGTCAAGTTTCCCCTCCTCGAAAACTTGAAGGCCCATCACAAACACATGCAGAATATTTTCTGCGATTCGACCAATAATACTTGGCTAGAAGATTTCACAGGTGGAATTGTAGTCTGATGTTGGGTTTCCCTTGGAACTTTCTGCCTCGCTTGAGTACTCCCCTTTGATTGGCTTTTCTTCTTAGAAACCCTTCAGGAACGCTTACCCTTCGGAGGAATCTTAGATGATAAACCCTTATGCGCAGGACCCACTCCTTGGCATGAGTATTATTTTTGGTCGGAGGTGCTCTTCCAATTGTAAATGGCATCAAACGTAGCGTAATAATCCAGATCTCTATCTAAGCCCATTTGAATAAAATACATCTCAGTATCGTACAAAAACTTAAGAAAATCATCGATAGGGACCATGTCCAAGATCCCGTATGATAACCCATGTGCTCAATGGTTATTCGAATAAAGATATATAGTAGCGACATGGGCTGAAACCTGGCTTAAGAGCTGGGAGTTTTGGCTACAATATCACTGCAGAACCGTTGGTTATCATCGATGACTCTTTGCAGCCTAGAAACTTCTTTGGTAAGGAAGCTATCTTGTTTAGCCATTTGTTAATCTAAGATTCGAGCTTCTTAACTTTGTCTTGATAACACCTGCATCGCCCAACTGACTCAAAGTGTGGTATAACCTGGCATCTGTAAGATATTTATGCAAGCTCGGATATTCGTTCATCATTTCTCATAATGTATTTTGATGACTGAGCTCATTAGCACTACACACTTCGTCTACTATGGCAAGGGCTACAGCCGACCAACCGGTCGAAGAGTCACCCTTTCACTTATTAAGAATCTCCCTTATCGAAGGATAACTACCATCATGCCACAATGATAGCTTCTTGTTAGATTTGGATAAGTCTTTGCTCAAGTGCGCCAACCCAGTAAAAGACTTCGAGAACTCTACCTTTACCGTAGAAAGATCTCGAGCCAGCTTTTCCAGCTCACCTCACATTAGAACTTTCTATAAAATATAAATGACTATAGTAAAAAACTTAAGTTGATAATTTCACCAAACATGTCTGGGTTGTCCCAAAATAATTGCATCCTTTGATTAAAACTTCCTTACAAAATTACAAAACATGTCTTAATAGATGAGAAAGAAAGGAGGGGGGGATTAGGGTTCATACAGCTCTAGTATCATTCCTTATGTAACGCTCAGTCTCATTGTTCCCAGCCTTTCCTTGATCAGCCTTGGAGCCTACTTGGTTGTCCTTCGATGCTCGATCACTGGACTTGGAGACATCCTCCGGAATGGTCAGAGCCCATCTTGATGACATCAAGGAGTCGAAACTTTAGGCCACCAGGATTGGACAGCTGACCCCACCCAACCTTTATATACTCCTTTGCATCAGGGTCAGTGTGAGTCTTAAGGGCTCCAGCCTACTCGTGGGTAAGGCAGTCGACCACCTAGTTGTAAACATCAATTCGAACCCATGGTTTCCCAACACTGAGAAGGTAAAGGAAAGCATCATTTATATCCTTAGATCCCATCATCTTGTCAGCAATGGTCGTCACCAAGACGTGTTGGGCTTCGGGAGAACACTTCTTGGCGAGGCGCTTCTCCTTCTCCTTCGACTTCTTCAAGTCTTCCTCCAAATCATCTATCTTCTTTTGCATTTTGGCACGCTCCTCTTGGTGGAAAACCTCAGCAACTACCTTGATAGGTCCTTGTAGGAAGGGGAGGAAGATGAAGAAAAAACAGGGACAAATGTGGATGCCATAGGAACTTACTTGTCAGAATAGGGATGAAGAGGAAATAAAGCTTGGGGGACTGAGAGAGAAGGTGAGACAAAAAGCTCTTGGAAAAACCTGCAAAGCGAAAAATGCAAGTGAAAGGAGAAGGGGCTTCTCAGAGGTATTTATAAGCAGAAGAGAGAGAAGGATGAGGCACAATCATCACCTAAAAAGATGAGCAGTCTGAAAAAGGCACAAAAAAAAAGAAAATGTCTATTAAATAGCCGCCCCGCACGCTCCATTTTTCCTGCTTATGCCCCCACTCATGCGCCCTTCTTGAGAATCCCAAAGGTCAGAATACTTGAGAGAAGTCTAAGTGACCCCCTGTAACCTAGGAAAAACAAAGTACTTTCGAAAGCCCCTTATCTCATGATACAAACGTAATTGTCAAGGACATGGCAACACCCCCCAGTATCAAAGGAAAAATCTCGATGACAAGCGCCTACCTTCTATCTAAAAGTGCCAGCCTTCGGAGGCAAATACCAATCTTCGATGACTAGGGATAACCCTGGATATCAAGGATTAACCTTCGATGACCCATACCTTCGAGGATATGTTTTCAAAGACAGGAATATCACTTAGTTTTTTCTGAGGGCTTTTGATGACATGACAGAGCCAAGATCTGTTTGGGCCAATGCTCCCATCTCATAAACAAGAGCCCAAAACTCAAGACACTCATAAGTGGGCTTGTTATTGGGTCATTCACTAGAAGACAAAAGAAGCTAGGTCATAGACCAAGGATATTAGAGTTTATGAATAGTATAAATAGAAATGTATGTCTTCTATTTTTTGTAACACTTTTTTTTGCCTACTTTTACACTTTACAAAATAGCTGACTAGACAATCGGAGAATCTTCCCCGTGAGTTCCTGTGGTCTTTTTCTTTTTTGTAGGACACATGCTACATTGATCAGGTCCAGGTTAGGTTTTGAACGAAGGTAACCATACGCATCACTGGGTTGAATTGGGCTTTGATTGGTTACGCCTTTACAGATTAGGGTTGATCTCGAGTTCATGTATAGGTCGGGTTGTGCTCTACATTATCGGGTCGGATTTTGAGACTTAGGTTGAATTTGGTCGTCTTGGATTCAAATACGGGTCAATATTTCTCGAATTAAATTGAATTTTGGATTGAGTTTGATTGTGTCAAGTTCAGGTTTCTGTCTATATCTCTTGATTCATAATCGAATTTTCCACTGAGTTCAATCATGTTTGTCCGAATTGAATTCTGGCTCTGGATCGGATATTGATAAGTCAAGGTACAACCAATAGTAGGTAAAAGACACGCTGACCCGAAGTCCAAAAGTCTCGGGGAGAAAAAGAAAGAAGTAAATTCCCACCATGTTCCAATGAATTAAGCAAAGAGTCCTTGGCAAATTCTAAATATAGATTGAGAATCCATAGGGTGGCTCATTTATTTCCTATATCCCAATAGACATCTACCGTTATACTCCTACTTACACTCTACCACTTCACAACAATGGCCGCTCCAGATAGCCCCCAAGATCCCTTCCACGATCTCCCCATCTTCTCCACCTTCTCCGGCGACGAAGACAAAGACAAAGACAGTGACGATGAAACCTTCGCCTTCCGGCTCCAGTTTCAGGAGGTAGTCATGGCTTCCGTGACTATCAATAATCCCGCAACCGTAACCCTAACCGCCGAGATAGAACAAGAACAAGAACCCGTAGCCGCCGAGATAGAACAAGAACAAGAACAAGAACCCGTAGCCGCCGAGATAGAACAAGAACAAGAACAAGAACCTGTAGCCGCCGACATAGAACAAGAACCCTCCATGAGTCTCTGCGAAATCTGCACCGAAACCAAACCCTCCGACCGGATCTTCACCGTCCCCAACTGCAGCCACCGCTTCTGCAACGACTGCGTCGGAAAACATATCCAGGCGAAGTTGGAGAGCAATACACACACTATTGTGTGCCCGGCAGCGAACTGCGGAGAGCCGATCGAGTACGAGCTCTGCGGTTCGATCGTGCCGAGAAATGTGATGGAGAAGTGGGGGGAGCTTCTGTGCGAGTCGTCGATCGATGCGTCGCAGAGATTCTACTGCCCTTTTAAGGACTGCTCGGCACTGATGTTCCTGGACGAGGGGGAGGCGGAGGAGATTATGGAGGCAGAGTGCGGCGCGTGCCACCGGCTCTTCTGCGCGCGGTGCAACATGGCGTGGCACCCGGACGTTGGGTGCGAGGAGTTTCAGAGGATGGATGAGAACGAAAGGGCGCGTGAAGATCTGATGCTGAAGAGTTTGGCGAGAGAGAAGCAGTGGAGTCGGTGCCCTCTCTGCAAGTACATTGTGGAGAAGACGGAGGGATGCAATCATATGACTTGCAGGTTTGTTTTCTTACTTAGCTTTCTTGCATTTAGAAATCAACCTTTGATGACGAATAAAATAGTAAGAATATCATATGTGTCATGGCAACAATGAAAATTAACTCTTTGTTGCTCTATTACATATGCAATTGCAGTATGAAATTGAATGAAGAGGTTAAAAGGTAAAATGTGTTGTTGAAATGGTTCATTTTTTGCCAAATTAAAATATGCTCCCTTTGTTCATTAGATTTCCAGCGCATTATTATATGACACATGTTTTTAAGGTAAAGTAATGTTGACAAGTTGAATGTCATGTTACTAGTTTCTTATCTTAAACCCTCCCTCCACGTCACCTTACTCTTTCCGTCCCAACCATATCTGCACATCAACTTTCTCAAGATACAACGCCATAAGTTTCAACTAGTATATAGATGTCAAATCCTTCATGTGAGATATCGTTACATTCCCTTCATAACGTATTTTCTAAATATTAATTTTAATACACCATTAATATATGTAACTAAAGTTATCGGTGGTCAAACATAGCATGAGAAAGTTAACTAAAAAGTGTGCAGATATGACCAAGGCAAAGTGTGCCATTGAGGAAAAAAATTATATGGTATGTGCCAAAATTTAATGAAAGAAGGAAATACCATTACTAGTGAAATAAATCAAAATGGAAATTGTAACTACAAGATGGAAAAATGGATTGGAAAGATTATTTTTGTATTATAAAGTTCAAAAGTAAAATTCACCAATTACAAAGCTGAAGACTACTGGTAAAATGTATCCATTCGACTAAAATATATTAACGATTTTTTTAATAATGTACAATAGTTATGTTGTAATTTAAACTGGACGCCAATTAAATATATTAATTGTAAAAAGTTAAAGTTCTTGCACCCTACCACCAATCATATGCGTATCTTTCATCGTTGATTAGTCGGGAAGGTCCCATAACATGTTACTTTGGATAATTTATTTTATACTTTATCCAATATATTATAATATCCAATATATTATAATGGCGCATTTTCTATTAAATTATTGTTTTATTAATGGTAAAGTGTTGGAAAATATCGTCTTTTTATAACTTTATGGAAATACGAGGTATAATTAGAATAATAAAAGGTAAAAGTTGTTAGTTGCAATATTAAAATTTTAGTATGCAACATGTAGTAGTTATAAAATTTATAACCCGGTTCATGCAACCCAAAAATTTTATCTTCATTTCTTCTAATTTACACTTTAAACCTTGGTCTTTCCATAACTTATGCAAAGACCGTCTTTCAAGAGACGAATTCAATAACTTTTTAGTGTTAGGTAAAATGCAAAAAAAAAACTTATTAATTTTGAAAGCAGAAACTATTTTTTGGGGGGAAAAAGAGAAGCGGGTCTCTCATTGCTTTAAAAAAAACCCACCTTTGCTTCAAGTAGAGCCAATGAGACATTATTCTTGAGTGTTAAAATTTAGGAAATGATAAATGAATGGTAGAAATTGAATTGAAAGAAGAAAAAGTAAAATAAATAGATGTAATAACCTTAAATTTTCCATAACTAGAAAGTGTCAATATAAAAAGCAAAAAAATCTCAGGAAATGCAGCATTTCCATAAGTTTATGGGCACCACAATGGCTTTTACCTTAGAAGTTATAATTTTTTAATAAAATTTAAATATTATATTTTTAAAGTTAAAACAAGAAATAAAATATATTTGAATGCAAAAATATAATAAATTATATAAAAAATATTTTCAATATTTCAAATATGTAGTATGTAATTTAACAAAATTTATCAAATGCAGTGAATAAGGTAAAAAAGTGGCATGTCCACTCCATTAAAAAAATCTCATTAAAATAAGGTTACTACTAATAAAGTTAACAGAAGAAGTACTCATTTCATTGAAATTTTAAAATGCAATTATTATTAAGACGGAAAATATATACTCCCTCGTTCCCAGGTACAAAATTTTTTTCACAATTTTCAAGAAACATGTTTGACCGGTTAATATGTTTAACTATGTATAATAATAGCAAACAAAAAGTGGATATTTAGAAACTACTTATTACGATAAATTACGATAAATCATATGCAATAATATTATAATTTATATATTTATTCAAATGTATGATTAAAGTTTAACAATGTTAACTGTCAAATAATACGTGTGCAGCTTACGCTGGCACAAATGGAGTATTAGTTTTTCTATTCATTCTTATCTCCATGTTTTCACCTTACTTTTTTAATATACTACTTAACTGCAAATTTATACTAACGCATAACATTATTTTTATATTCCCTCTGTTTCTCTAATAGTAGCACATTATTTTTTGTGTTAGAATTTAGGAGATGCTAAATGAGTGGATGAAATTGAATTGAAAGATGAAAAAGTAAAATGAGCAGATGTAATAACCTTAAACTTTTCATAAATAGAAAGTGCCAATATAAAAGAAATATTTTAAATTAGAAAGTGGGCCACTATTAAAGAAACGGAGTGAGTAATACATTGGAGATTTAGTGCTTCGTGAATTAGATAATTAACTACTCCCCCATCCCAAGAAACTTTCCTTTTATGGATGTACTTTGCAAATCTCACACTTTCTTCTTTAACACTTGGAAAAAATTTAGATTTCTAAAAAACCCAATTGCCATTACATTTTAAATCAACTCATCTCATTCCCTCAAATCACTCTGCCTCCTCCCCTCTTCCACCTCTCCCACCTCTCCCACCGCCTTCTCCCTCCGACCACCGCCTCTCACGACACCCATCTCACGGTAACCGCCTCTGAAGCCACCCCTCCGTCTCTGAAGCCACTCCTATCATGCCACTCCTTTCAACTTACATAATGAAATGTGATCATAATGCATGTATGGATCGCTAATGTCTGTATTTTTCTATTGGCGTTGATGCAGGTGTCATTTCCAGTTTTGCTATATCTGTGGGGCGAACTGGACAAATAATCATGGTGGTTGTGTGCCTCGGCAACAAATGTAACGGAAAATATAATACTGCAACTGATTGTTTGTTATGCTCGTGAGCTGAGTTTTAGTATTGCGACCAATGTCAATTCATTGAAAGGGGGAAATTACCGATGTAAAATCATCCTAAACCTCATTTCCTTAATTTTCGAAAGATTTGTGTGACTTGATAATTTACTTTGTCAATTAAATCAATGCAAGGTTTTTCTTACATGGATTTTCCGGCTTTGTACTAAAAGTGATCGATCTCACAAGAGTTTATAATTTTGCCATTGAAAAAATGAAAGGGTGTTGCTATTTGGCCCCACCCTTGGTGTAATGTGGGAGAAGGAATCTTACACTCAAGCGATCGATCAAGTGGTTGGGCGCATGATCTATGTCCTTGGGAGCATGAGTTAGACTCTCGGCAGTGGCAGTGTGGGAGTTCTTCCAGTGGGAGGACTCCTTGTGCGCACCGAACATAGTCCAGGGTCATGTGCTCGGCTACGGGACTGTTGTAATTTATCTTTTCGGTGAGGCATGTGGTGTCGAGTGGTCGGGACGGGTGAGGGCGAGCCGTTGATCGCCTTTTGGAAGAAGGAATCTTGAAATCATAAAAAGGAGGGATGTGGGTGAAAGAATCTTGAAATTGTAAAAAAGTGGAAATTTTAGGAATGGTGTTTATTTACACATATAAACTATTAACTTAAACTAGTAGGAGTCCCGCCGCGTGTTGCGCGGAGCTCTTGATTAAAAATATTTTATTTAATTAATATATAATATTTACATGCCACACATGAATTGAAATAAATAAATAAATTATAAGTATATTCATCTAAGAATAATTATCTAAATTGTAAAATAAATAATAAATTTTGTTGGAATTTATTAAATAATCAATAAGACAAAAAATATTATTTTTATAACTTTTATGAAATAATATATTGCAAGTACATGAAGTAAGTAAAATATTAAAAAAAGTTGAACTTGTGGAAAAATAAGGAACTGTGTGTATATGTGAACTAAACAATGAATTGGGTGGCATAAATACAGAAAAGTTTTTGTCACAATCATTGTCTATAGGTTTATTTTGGAGAATTGTTGTCTATATACCAATATAATCTTATATACTAGTGAAAGTGCCGATATAACCTTCAATCGTTTCAAAGTTAGAAAAATAAACTACCTAATTAATGAAAGTGTCAATATAATCCTCTAGTAGACTTTTCGGCGTTGACCGTGCTTTTTGAACTGTTGACCGTGCTTTTTGAACTGTTGACCCACCTTAAAATGATAATAATGCCATCAGACCAAAAGCTAAATTTGGGTGGACAATTATAACCTTACCCACAACCATCTAACCATCGTCGTCGTTGCCGTAACAAGTAGAGTTATATCAAGACATTATGAATTTGATAGGGTTCGGGTGGTACTGGGTTCGAGTTGAGAGGTTAGAGTGGTACTAGGTTCAAGTGGACAGGTTCGAGTGGTATTGGGTTCTAATGGAGAGGTTCGAGTGGTACTGGGTTCAAGTGGAGAGGTTCGAGTGGTACTGGGTTCGAGTGGAAAGGGTTCGAGTAGTACTGGGATTGAGTGGAGAGGGTTCGAGTAGTACTGGGATTGAGTGGAGAGGTTCGAGTGGTACTGGGTTCTAGTGGAGAGGTTCAAGTGGTACTGGGTTCGAGTGGAGAGGGTTCAAGTAGTACTGGGTTCGAGTAGAGAGGTTCGAGTGATACTGGGTTCCAGTGGAGAGGTTCGAGTAGTACTGGGTTTGAGTGAAGAGGATTCGAGTAGTACTGGGTTCAAGTGGTACTGGGTTCGAGTGAAGAGGTTCGGGTGGAGAGAATTCGGGTGGTGGTGGAGAGAGTTCGAGTCGAGATTCAAGTGGAGAGGTTCGAGTTGTACTGGGTTCGAGTAGAGAGGGTTCGAGTGGTACTAGGTTCTAGTGGAGAGGGTTCGAGTGGACTGCGTTCGAGTGGTACTGGGTTCGAGTGGAGAGTGGAGAGTGTATTGGGTTCGAGTGGTACTGGGTTCGAGTGAAGAGGTTCGGGTGGTGAGGGTTCGAGTGGAGAGAGTTCGGGTGGTGACGTTCGAGCGGTACTAGGTTCGAGTAGAGAGGGTTTGAGTGGTACTGGGTTCAAGTGGAGAGGGTTCGAGTGGTACTGGATTAGAGTGAAGAGGTTCGGGTGGTGAGGGTTCGAGTGGAGAGAGTTTCAATTGGAGAGGGTTCGAGTGGACTGGGTTCGAGCAGAGAGGTTCGAGTGATACTGGGTTCGAGTGGAGAGGTTTGAGTCGCGAGGGATGACTGATGGATCGAAGGGTGATGCCTTAAGAAGGATGGTTGATGGTTCTAGGACCTCGAGGGTTAATGAATCAATGGAGAGGTCCGAGTGATAATGGGTTCGAAAGAGGTTTGAGTGGTACTATTTTCAAGTGGGAGGGTTTGAATGGAGAGGGTTCGAAAGGAGAGGGTTCTAGGCGAGCGGTTCGAGTGATACTATGTTCGGGTGGAGAGGGTTCAAATAGAGAGGGTTTGACTGGAGAGGGTTCGAATGGAGAGGTTTCGAGTGGAGATGGTTCGAGTCGAGTGGTTCGAGTAATAGGAGTTCGAGTGGTATTGGGTTTGAGTGGAGAGGGTTTGAGTGGAGAGGGTTCGAGTAGAATGGGTCCGAGAGAGGTTCGAGTGATACTGGGTTCGAGTGGAGAAGTTCGAGTGGAGAGGTTTGAGCGAAGAGGTTCCAATGGTGAGGTTCGAGTGATGAGGAATCGAGTGGAGAGATTCGAGTGATACTATGTTCAAGTGGTACTGGGTTCGTGTGGAAGGAGTTCGAGTAGAGGAGGTTTGAGGGTTCGAGTGGAATGGTCCGAGTGGAGAAGTTCGAGTGGTGAGGGCACCATCCACCACTGGAGAGAGTACTATCCATCCCTCGAGAGGGGTATACCATCCACCACTGGAGAGAGTATTATCCACCCTGCAAGAAGTTTGTCAACCACCCTTCGAGGGTACAACATCTACCTCTCTAGAGGGTAAACTATCCACCACTGGAGAGAGTACACCTTCCACCCCTCGAGGGTACGCCATTAACGTCTCGAGAGAAGTGTACCAGCCCTCGAATGGAGAGGTTCGGGTGGAGAGGGTTCGGGCAGAGAGGTTGCAGTGGTGAGGTTTCGAGTGGAGAGGAATCAAGTGGATAGGTTCGAGTGGAGAGGTTTGAGTGGAGAGGATTCGAGTGATTCTATGTTCAAGTGGTACTGGGTTTGTGTGGTACGGGTTCGAGTAGAAGAGGTTCGAGGGTCTGAGTGGAAAGGCTCCGAGTATAAGGTTAGAGTGGAGAGGGTCCGAGTGGAGAAGTTCGAGTGATGAGGTTCAAGTTGTGAGGGTTCGAGTTGTGAGGGTTCGAGTGATGAGGGTACTATCCACCCCTCGAGAGGGGTATACCATCAACCCCTCAAGAAGTTTGTCAACCACCCTTCGAGGGTACTCCATCTACGTCTCGAGAGGGGTGTACCAGCCCTCGAAGGTATACTAGCCATCGAGAGGCACACACCCTCAAGGGTACACCATTCACCACTGGAGAAAGTACACCCTCCACCCCTTGAGGGTACGCCATCTACGTCTCAAGAGAGGTGTACCAGCCCTCAAGGGTACACCACCCCTCGAGGGGTCACACATCCACCCCTTTGGAGTTCACCAGCCCTCGAGGGTAGACCACCCCTCGAGAGAGTATACCACTGAGAGCGTCGAACCATACACATTAGCTTTTGAACCATGATCCACTCGAGGCATATACCCCTCGAACCATCTACGAAACCACCATTTGAACCACCTATCTCTCGAACAACAACCATCCATTCCTGGAACCATCACCCCTCGAACCTTCAGTTCTTAAACATCTACCACGCCACCACTCGAACCATCCACCTCTCAAACATCAACCCCTCGAGAGGTCACACATCCACCCCTCGAGGGTACACCATCCACCACTCGAGAGGTGTACCAGCCCTCGAGAGGTCACACATCCACCCCTCGAGGGTACACCATCCACCACTCGAGAGGTGTACCAGCGCTCGAGAGGTCACACATCCACCCCTCGAGGGTACACCATCCACCACTCGAGAGGTGTACCAGCGCTCGAGAGGTCACACATCCACCCCTCGAGGGTACACCATCCACCACTTGAGAGAGTACACCTTCAACCCCTCGAGGGTACGCCATTTACGTCTTGAGAGAGGTGTACCAGCCCTCGAGGGTGTACCAGCCCTCGAGGGTGTACCAGCCCTCGAGGGTGTACCAGCCCTCGAGGGTGTACCAGCCCTCGAGGGTGTACCAGCCCTCGAGGGTGTACCAGCCCTCGAGGGGTCACACATCCTACACCACCCCTCGAGAGGTCACACATCCTACACTACCCCTCGAGAGAGTATACCACTGATAGCGTCGAACCATCCACATTAGCTCTCAAACCTTGACCCACTCAAGGCATATACCCCTCGAACCATCCACGACACCACCATTCGAACCACCTATCCCTCGAACACCAACCATCCATTCCTGGAACCATCAGTTCTTGAGCATCCACCACGCCACCACTCGAACCGTTCACCTCTCGAACATCAACCATTCGCCTCAAGGCCTCCCTACCACTCGAACATCCACCCTTTGAACATCAACCATCCTCCTTGAGGGATGTTGATTGGAGGCATCTCCACTCGATTCATTAACCCTCGAGGCCCTGGAACCATCAACCATCCCTCTCGAGGCATCACCCCTCGACTCAAACCTCTTCACTCTAACCTCTACTCGAACCCTCACCATTCGAACCAGTACCCCTCGAACCATCCACGACACCACCATTCGAACCACCTATCCCTCGAACACCAACCATCCATTCCTGTAACCATCAGTTCTTGAGCATCCACCACGCCACCACTCGAACCATTCACCTCTCGAACATCAACCATTCGCCTCAAAGCCTCCCTACCACTCGAACATCCACCCTTTGAACATCAACCATCCTCCTTGAGGGATATTGATTGGAGGCATCTCCACTCGATTCATTAACCCTCGAGGCCCTGGAACCATCAACCATCCCTCTCGAGGCATCACCCCTCGACTCAAACCTCTTCACTCTAACCTCTACTCAAACCCTCACCACTCGAACCAGTACCACTCAAACCCTCACCACTCGAACCAATACCACTCAAACCCTTTCCATTCGAATCTTCTATTCAAACCCTCTCCACTCAACTTAAACAATTACCTCAATTTAAACAATTACCTCAATTTAATCTAATCCAAAAATAAGCTGTAAAAACAAACCAGAACTCCTCGAAAGCGTAGACGGTAGGATTAATTCTCGGAATGAAACTGGAAGCCTCTTTGAAAGAGTACGACGGTGAAAATTTAAACATTGACGAATTTAAAGCATGAAAATTCAAACACATTGATAAAGCGCATTCCACGCATTGTCATCATTGTTAGCATTCTGCATAAGATAGTTCATCATCTAACTCTAAATAAGCTGCACCTAAGTAATTCTACACATAACCAACCCTGTAATGCTTGGCCCCAAAACTCTCTTTCAACCTTTCAGTAGCATCCTCCAAGTATGGAAAAGCTTGTCTAAACTTCCCTGTAAGAAGGAACAACCATCCAATTCTTGCAGAAACACTTCCCACAGAGTGCTGCTCAGCCTGCTCCTCTGCAATCCTCTTGAGCATTCTTTGCGCTTTCTTCAACAACGAGATAGCAGTTTCAATCTCATTCACGGTCTCATACTGCATCTATATATCCATGTACACATCAGCAACCACCACAGGTGAGGTCATTTCTTTCTTGCCAAGAATATCTGTGGCCATAACATGACACTTCTTCGACTCAGGAAAATTTTTCTGATTACGCAGCGCTTTTGTCATGGAAACAAATATTATAGCTCAATCTTCATTATCCTTTGGAGTCAGATTCACGACACCCTTCAGAGTCTCAATCGCTACATTATACGTTCCCGGTGCAATCTGCATATTAGCGGCGTCAATCTCAGCCCAAAGCAACTCAACATTCCTTCCCCAGCTCTGGAACACCCTCTGAGACAATTGATTCCGATCCAACGCCTTCACGTGATCCTCTAGCTCCGTATATATAACACCAAGAAGCGGCCTATCATGCACCGTCTCATTGAACCTTTTGAAATCCCAATTGAGCATAACACATAATTGAACTAAAATAAACTTAAACAAATGCAAGAACATAATTGAAATCAAATTTTCTTCGATCAATATAAGCAACATCAAATTAATTAATAAAAAAACATTGATTACAATACCACAAATGCTAGTACACACACCTAGCATTTTCATTACACTAAAAAGCCAAACTTTTACTCAAAATAGAAAAATCTACATACCAAAAACACTTACGATTGCAAGTGACATGATTTGAAGGGGCAGAAGCGATCGTTGTGCCTGATCTCAATGCCTTGAACTCGCAAGAACTGAGACGCCTAAAGATGAAGGCGGTGTGGC
Organism: Rubia yunnanensis; assembly: GCA_037428765.1. NCBI lineage: Eukaryota > Viridiplantae > Streptophyta > Magnoliopsida > Gentianales > Rubiaceae > Rubia > Rubia yunnanensis. Next base: position 88,352,981 of record CM075068.1, read on the forward strand.
TTGAATGAATCGTATGTGTCCCATACGTGGTGACAGACGGCCTGGAAGAATTGAGAAACGAAGATAAGTTGATGACGACCCAAAATGGTGAAACCAAGATCGATAATCGGAGAAGGAGAAGTATCAGAAAACTGAAGACTGGATCAGAATTGGGTAACACCCAGAGGCAACACCAATTGGGGAAGAAGAAGCACCGGTTGGAGAGTTGAGATCCACTCATACAAGAAAATGAACAAACAGTAAGTTAGAAGTTGGCAAAACAGTGTCGTTTTTGCAAGGTAAGGAATCAAATAATTACTCAAATACCCCAGTTGACAGACAAAAAGTAAACAATATCTATTATATTGCGCTTGAGACTATTAACTCACACTTTAATAAAAACTCCCACTTCAATGCTTTTAAATAAAAATAAAATAAATAATTAATTATGCCTCAAATTCAAGGTCGAATACGAGTTGAAGTATGGATTTTATCGACCTGATCATAAAATCCACCTGCGAAAGTCTCAGGATAGGCGGCCTTTCCATAAACTTATGGATAGTCCTCAGGGGCATTTGTCTTAAATGTTGTAATTTTTTATAAAATTTAAATATTGCTTTTTATAAGTTAAAACAAGTAATAATATGTATTTGAAGGTGAAAATATAAAAATATATGATATAAAAAATTATTTTTAAAAATTTTTAATTTTGTATGTAATTTAAGAAATGCAGTATATAAGGTAAGAAATAAATGGTCTGTCCATAAGTTTATGAACAGGCCACCTGGTAGGAAACCCACTCAATCCACCTGCTAAATAAGTTTGGATTTTATGGACCCGATCATATTCCAGCAATAGTTTCACCGCCGACTCATTTCTTTAGTTAGCTTTCATTGCTCAAGTTAGCTTTCCCGAAATTAGAAATATGAGCAAAAAATCAGATTCAAAACCAGGGGTAGTTTCTTGGAGACAAAGCTATGGAGAAAAGGTATCCAAATCATTTCATAGTTTGTTTCTTAGGGACAGCTATGAGAAAAGGTATCCACTGTAGAGAAAAAGTATCCACTGTAGAGAAAAAGTATCCAAATCAATTCATAGTTTGTTTCTTAGGTACGAAGCTATAGAGAAAAAGAATGCAAGTCATTTCATACTTTGTTACCGTACGAATTCTAGAAAAATTCATAAAATTAGAGGAACTCCTCATATTATGTATAGGAATCCAAAAGAAATGGTTCAATTAATCAAGATATATAATGAAGATGAGATTCATATGATTTTGTACTTATCAAAAAATATAATCTATTTTTTTATTCTAAGCAGTTATTTTATTTTGGGTAATCAAGAACTTGTTATTCTTAACTCTTCGGCCCAAAAATTCCTATATAACTTGAGCGACACAATCAAAGATTGTTCTATTCTTTTATTAGTGGATTTTTGTATTGGATTCCACTCACCCTACGGTTAGAAAAGCTATAGAAATTATATCCAAATCAATTCATAGTTTGTTATAGTACGGGGGAGAGAGACTTCTCCTTTACTTGTACTAGCATCAATCATGGAGGTACAACTAATCTTAGAATTGAAATAAAATTTAAAAAATACTAATAAGCTGCCACTTTGCATCTGTCAAATCACATGAAAAGAAATCCTCAAAACAGAAGACACAAAATCCTCAAAACACATTACTGCAGGACATCTGTATTTGCACCGGTAATTTAAGGCAATAGCACCGGTAATTTAAGGCAATAGCAACGGTAGTTTGGCCCCCAAAAATACCGATGCGTATGTACAGAGGTGTAAAAACGAAACACATTTGCACCGGCATCTTAGACCGGTGTGTAAATTTTGGAATCACAAAATATCTGCACCAGTATCATTTGGAACACCGGTGTAGACATTTTGCACCAGTATTTAACATATGAACCGATGTAAAACCGTGATTTGTACACTAGTATTAAATATAACATCGATCTTTCTTTTGTAGTAGGAATATTATTTTTTTGCACCGGAATAGTTTGCACCGGTATATTTTTTACATCGGTATTACTTATGCACCGGTATTATTTAAATAATTTAAAATAAATTATTTAAAATGTGATTTTTTTACACCGGTACATTCATTTTATACCGGTGTATTACTTGGTTCAATTTTGCAATACCCAATTTGTTTTCCGATGGTCCTTCCCGGATCATTTTCGGGGCAACGATAGCCAAAGATACTTGTGAACTATTATAAATTGGAAACCTTTGAATTGGTAAGAAATTTGAAGCATCCTATTACTAAAATATCGCTCGCAAAACACGCGAACATTATTCAAACTATGAAATAGAAGAATTATCTTAAGTATGGATTGAAACAATATAAAAAATCACACAAGTTTACTATAACCAAACACCATCCATAGAATTCTAATATCATCACCATTCAAAATAAACCATCAACCTATTATGTCGTTTTTATCATCCAGAAATTGCAACGTAGTGTTCGCCTGCTGCTAGTAGTCTCCGAGCCAAGCCACACACCATCTCTCTGCTACACCTTGAATTTCGTACACATGGTATGACTCTTTTCCCTCTGGGAAGATCTGTTAATTTCAAACTTACACTGTTAGTCAATAATGTTATGTTTACTAGAAATTAATAATAACAAATTTTAAGATGCAAGGTTTACCTTCAAGATATTGTTTATTTCTAGGTGATTAACAAATTCTTCCATGAAGAGCATGATGGAGTACCTGTACTGCCACGAACCAATCTGTGTTCGGTACTGCATAGGAAAGGTAAATGTAATCACTAACCCTAAACATAATAAATTGAGGGATGAAATGACAGAATGACTTACTATGATGTTGATTTTTCAAGTGTAGTCGAGTTCTCACTACTGCAGGACAGGGGTATTTGCACCAGTAATTTAGGGCAATAGCACCGGTATTTGGGCCCCCCAAAATGCCGGTGCGTATGTATAGGGGTGTAAAAATGCAACAAATTTACACCGGTAAAATGGACGGTGTAGAATAATATTTGCACCCGTATGTTAGGCCGGTGTAAAATGGCGGGATCACAAAATATCTGCACCGGTATTATTTGGAACAACGGTGTAATACCGCAAGATAGTTTGCACCGGTATTTAACCCATGAACCGTGTAAAAGTGTGATTTGTACACTGGTATTAAATATGACACTGGTCTTTCTTTTGTAGTCGGAATATAGTTGTTTTGCACCGAAAAAGATTGCACCGGTATTTTTTACACCGGTATTACTCTACTTTATGCACCGGTATTATTGAAATAATTAAAAATAAGTTATTTAAAATATGAAATTTATTTACACCGGGACCTGCCTTTTATATCGGTGTATAATGTGGCTAAAATATGCAATGGCTAATTTATGTTCAGATGGTCTATCCCGGATTATTTCCAGGGCAACAACAAGTAGAGATACTTGTGAACTATTATAAATTGGAACCTTTTGAATAGGTAAGAAATTTGAAACATTCTATTATGAAAATATGGCTCGCAAAACACGCGAACATTATTCCAATATATGAAATAGAAGAAGTATGTTAAACATGGAATGAAACAAAGTAAAACACAAGTTTAGTATAACAAAACACCGTCCACAAAATTCAAATATCATCAGCCATTCAAAATAAACCATCAACCTATCATGTCGTTCTTATCATTCAGAAGTTGCAACGTAGTTTCGCCTGCTGCTGGTTTTCTCCAAGCCAAGCCCCACACCATCTCTCTACTACACCTTGAATTTCGTACACATGGTATGACCATTTGCTCTCCGTGAAAATCTGTTAATTTCAAACTTACATTGTTAGTCAATAATGTTGCGTTTACTAGAGATTAATAATATCAAATTTTGAGATACAAGGTTTACCTCCAAGATATTATTTTTCTCTGGGTGATTAACAAATTCTTTCATGAAGAGCATGATGGAGTACCCACGTTACCACAAACCATTTTGGGTTCAGCACTGCACGGGAAAGGTAAATGTAATTACTAACCCTAAACATAAAATTTGATGGATGAAATGACAGAATGACTTACCATAATGTTGTTTATTTTTCAAGTGTAGTCAAGTTCTGGCTTCGTCTTTCTCTTCTCTCTTTGGTATGCGCAAGCAAGCATGTCAAGAAAGTAAATTTAAATGGTCAATTCTTCCCGTTTATTATGAAACTAGGATTTTTGATTTGATTGATTGAAATACCTTGAAATGACCCTGAGTTCGACCAAGTTTGTTGGTTTGATACCCCCTGACAATATGTCCAGAGTGAAAACCTCCTCCGTTCGGGGACAGATACTGATGAAGTGCCAATGATCGCTGTCGGAAAATTATGTTAACAAATAAACGAAACGACGGTGGTTTGAAATGTGAATGTAATTATCAGGAAGAAATACTTACATTCTTAAGTAGGGTACGATGTAGAACTCAGCATCCGTTGCCTAAATTATTTCCCAAATTTGTTTGAAACAGAGTTCGACCTCCTGGCCGAAGTTGGTTAGGTTGCCACAGCTGGATGGGCAGAATTAGACGCGGCCTAAATTAGTTTCATATATTTTCTCCCACAGGTGCCTGTAATGTTAATCATATATGAAAATGAGTTCTTAAAAATTAAAAAAACATGAAGGCTGTAAGTTTTGAAACTCACCCCATCCACACATCGACCTGTGCATTATCGATCTAGGTCATCAAACCCATGTTTCCCAGTTTCTTCCAAGACACGACCAAAACTTCTATTCCAACACCGCAGGTGTAATGGCGTGCAAATGTTAATGGTCGAAACACTGGGAAGAACATGCAGTCCTTTTTTTAAAATCTTTTCAGGGATAGCAGCATTTGCTTCCTTTATGAATTGCCCCATGATAGGCCAATCTGTCAAGTCTTGTTTGTTGACAATCTGCGAACGTGAAATGATACAAAATGATCACTTAAAAATGTAGTATTGAACTGTCATTAATGAATAAAAATGGGACTGTTTTTAGTGCATTAACTATTTTGGCAGCCTATTTAATCTTGGTCTTGTAGATGGCCAAAAATTAGCCCTCGACTGAGATTTTTGCTCACCAGTATCCTGTTACAAGGATTAATGAGTACGGATACGCAAAAGTACTTTGAGGAATTGAAAAATAATGTGTTTCAAGAATGTACCTCATCGTCACCGGTAAGAATCAAAACCTCCTCGTCATCGGTGAGAATCATAACCTCCTCGTCATCGTCATCCGTATCACCTCTAGCATTGATTTCATCAATGTCACTTGGTTTCTCGCTTACCTTGCCTATTAAGGACACCGGCCAATCCACGATGCTATTGAGAACCTCTCCAACATTATCAAAGTGGTGGTCCAACGAGGGCAATCCCCCCTTAGGACGAGGACTGGCTCGCATACTCTCACACTAGCAACACTTCCTTGGTGGGCATCCTGACGATGAGATACCTGTCTCAGTCCATAGGCAACCATTTTCTTCTTCCCAGCTATGTCTTTGATGAAAAGAGTCATGCGTTTTCCATCCTGTTCGTATAATATTTAAGTGAATCGATAAAATGGTTATGGAGATATTTCAAATGTGTAAATCAATGTATAGGATATGTATACATTGTTGACAGTGTACATCTTCATCTCCTTCTCCGTTGCTAGGCTCTTCACTGGACTTTGTACCAGCTGTAGCAATGTCATCCATCGCCTTCTATATAAACTTCTTGGGATCGTCAAGGCCTAGAAGAATCTAAACACCGCTTGCAGATGCTGAGCCCTTCACCAATCGCTCCAAGTACGATACCATGGCTTTCACGACCGGTTGATTGTTAAATGGTCTCCTCTGGGCTGTCTCCTTGGCTGAGACTTTGCTACCGCACTTGCTGCAGGAGAGATGAGGAATAGCCACTGGTGTGGGTAGACTCGTCTGAGTTCCCCTGTACCAGCCCTGGTGATCCTTCTTCTTTGTGACTTAAATGAGGATGTCCTCACCCGACTGCAGTTCCAATGCTCCTTTTTCCTTAAGCTCGTTCAATTCAACTAAGAATCACATAGGAACGAAATTGTGTATGTGAATAATGTGAAGTACACATAAAAATTAATTTAAATGGTCAATTTGGTGTAACTTACAATGTCCAGTGCGATCTTCTCAACCTCTTTCGATGTGTATAACCCTTTCTTATCTTTGTGTGCCTCAAGGTAGACAAGAGATCTGTCATGTGTGAAGTACCTTTGACTGAGCTGTTCTTAAATCTCCTTATTAGTGAATCCATTGGTGGTCAACCTCATTCTCTCCTTCTCCTTCAGATCCTTAGTCTATTTGTCACAGATGTATCAATTACCTCTTCTGCTCGTGTAGTGCGTATAATCCCTACCCTTGTTGCATTCAATATTTGTCACTCTGAGCCTTTTTTGTTGTTATAAATGAAAATTTAGTTGAATAGAATTTGTGGTAAACATGGCTCTTAACAAGTATTAATTTTTTCATCATTTTGAAAATCCGGATTCTGGCGCCTCTTTTCAAACAAGTGTCATTCATCTTCATCCATCCACTTGTACTTCTCCCATGCCGGTATTCCTGTTTTATTGATACATTTGTCCACATCGTGAATAAACCTATTTTCCACCTTTGTCTCCCAATTCCTATGTTGGTTTTTTTCCCTCTCTATAACCTCCTTCTTTAGTATTTGTAGTTGCCCGTCTGTCACAGGTGTTTCAATTGTGAAGCTCTCCTGGAATGAATCATATGAAAAAGCATGTCATTAATCACGTCTTCACTAAGACTTTACCATTTCATAAAATTTTTAAGTTACAATTGTCGAGAGTCTTACTCGAACATCCTTCCATGCCTCTTCCTTAACATCTTCAGGGACATCGCTCAGTGTTTGCATGCGCCAAATCTTATGCGCACCGAAAAGCGTAATTTACATAAGCGTGCCACGCCTACCAATTCTTAATGCATACTGTTTTATTCTCACGGAACTTAAACGCAACAGGAGTTAGAGTGTTATATTTTGCCAACATCACAAACTGGCACGTACTAGTTCCCCGCCTCCTCAAAAACTTTTTACCTCAAACTTGTCTCATCCTTCTCCATTTTTCCCTCCAGCTTTTGTCAAGTCATTTTCCGCTTCATTAATAGTTGGCCTTTCTTTGATGGTGCTCTCTCCCCTTCCCTTGCGAGTTGGTGTTTTGGCCAACTGTTTACCGGCGTCCACACCTTCAACGTCCCCTACAATAACATCACCTGGTTCCGCGGTTTCTTCCTTCTCTCACTAGACGGGTCATTTGGTTGAGTTGCATCTCCCTCAAATTTTATCTTCAATGGGATCCTTTTTCGCAGTGGTTATTGGTCTGCTACATCTACCTCCTCATCAACAACATCTTCCACCTCCTCCTCCTTCTTCGTAACCGGTCGCTTTCTCTTCGTGTTGAATTTCCCTTTCTTCGGCGGCATCTACAATAGTAGAATTGGAAATTCTCAATCCATAATGGTTCACACAATAACGGTACTTAAAGATCAACATTGATAGAACATGGCGTAGAACTTGATCAACTAGTTCGTAAAACTTTTGAGCAAAACATGGCATAGAAATTGAACAATTCATACATGAAACTACATTATGTGAGGCATAAAGAGTTTATCTAACATGACATAGAACTTGAACAGTTAACGTATGGAACTTGATATAGAATGAAATGGAACCCTATACAAGTTGATAGAATACCATACCAATGTCTTTGCATTCATAAATTAGGCATACAACTGAGCAATTCTCACTCCCCCCTAACATGACTATCAACATTATCACCAATAAAAATACTATAGAACTACATCACCCATCCAAAAAAAATGCAAAAGATTTACTCCCCACAATTGTATAAACATACCATTCAAGTTACCCTTTCAAAAAAAAATTCAATTTACATATTTTTGGTCATAGAGGCAATTGATCGAACATGTTTTGTTCGTGAGTGATGGAATGGTTTTTTGAAGAGAAATTGACATGGTAACCCAAGGCAACATAAACTCCAACACTTACCCTCACCAATAGAGCATTTTGGTTGCTACTCCCTTTTGCCGAACTTGCCAAGAACGGATCGCCAAGTACTTTCTTCTCTCCCCAAGTTCCTCTCTCATTTTTGTTGCTTCTCTTGTGTTGCTTCACACTTTATAGGGATAGAATGAGAGATGAGGATTTAAAATGGTTGATGAGAAGTTGTGGTGGTTCAATTAAGTGTGGATTGAATGGTTGTAGTTGTTGATAGCAGTTTTGAAAGAGAATATGAAAGATCTCAAGATGAGAATAGGAGTAATTGTGGGAGTTATGGCCATTTCAAATGGTTTTCATTTAAAATTTTACATTTTTTACACCGGTAATATATACAGTACCGGTGTAAGAATAGTGAAAATGGGATAGAATTTTGGCAAACTGTTCAGCACCAGTAGCAATACCAGTGTAGAAATGAAAAACACAGCTGCATGTAGCTGCTTTAAATGAATTTTTATTTGACCCGAGAGGAATACACGGAAATTTTGGCTTAGTGTTGTACACAGGTATCTAGCACCGGTGCATAAAAGGAAAATACCGGTGTAACAATGTGCAAAAGCAGCTGCGTAAGGCTACTTTAAACGTAATTTTGGAAAAAGACATTCAACCCGAGAGGAATGTCCTAATTTTTTTCTAAGTGTGTAGCACCGGTATATTTACCTGTGCAAAATCATAAATTACTGGTGTAAAATATTTTGCGCCTTATTAAAAATCAAATAAATTGAAAATTTTGAAATGCGTGCTGAAATATTGAACAAATACACTGATACTTCTTCATTATTACCGGCATAAAAAAAGTATATTAGTTGGTTAAATTCTCACTTATTGCATTTGCCACCCGTGCATTTTTCAAACAAACCCAACTAATCAAACTAACGTTCAATTATTGTGAATTTGCCCATGTGTGGAATTTGCTTAGAAACTAGTTGTTTCATGCAAATATCGACCACACATGGGCCCCGTACAGTGACATTTCTAAGCACTATTTAGTTTCATAAAATTTGCAAATTGACCCCAAACATTTCGTTCGGCCCCTTCAAGCACTTTTCCACCAGCCCAAATGGAATTTAACAATGCTTTAGATCGAATAAGTAACATTTCCGCACCTCAACGGTACCGACAATCTTGCAAAGTTGATTGCATGTGTTTATTGCAATTAGGTCCCCCAAATTGTGACATGCGATTACGACGTGTTAGGAAACTACATAAATTATCAAATTGAATATTCCGGGCTTAAATCATAATTGAAACATATTTGTGCCCGGGAGGTGATTCGTCCTAAAGCGCTAGTAGGTGTTGTAGAGTAAACGGTAAAGGTTTACTCCTATGTTTCTATATGTAATTCGAACATCTTCGGAACTAAATACGGAGCCTGGACCCATTCGTTTCCCTGTATGTATTACTTGGAAATACAAAAGGGTTGTTTTGTGGACCATCTGGTTCGATTGGATTGCAATTTCAATTTACAAGTAAACTTTTTACTGTTTGCAATTTAGTCCCTCCAATAATCTTGGAAGGGTCGGAATATAAAATTGGCTCCACATATATGCAATTTAATACACAACGATCGTGCTAATGCATTTGTAGACCCTACTGGTGGACGGAAGGCCCTCTAAAACCAACAATGAATGCTTGCACTATATTTTCCATAATTATACTATTGCCCAAAAATTTACTTAGGGAACCTCCATAGCTCTCAATGCTACAATTTTTTGCAATTCTAACCATTATAGAAATATGATGCACCAAATTCAGCAGCCCTGAAGTAAAAAATATAGGCCAACTACGTTCGACCTATCTTTTTGGTCTTCATTAGTGTATTTGACCGACATAATTTCAACGCGGTGTACAAATTTTTTATTCGATTCATCATAGTGCATGTTTGTCAAAAGTAAGAATGTTAAATTGTTCAAGTGTAACACAGTCAAAGTTGAGTACATAATCTACTCTTCCTAACTGCTAATACGAGTTTTCTTTGAATAATAACGAGAATATGGTTCTACCCCGTCAGCTAGTCCTGTTGCATCACCATCACAGGTTCTTGGGCCAACGTCCTTGTCCTCCACATCGCCTACGCGAAAGGTTGGAAAATTTCTAACTACTGTCACAACGTTAGGAAATTGCTATGTCATAACCTTGGCCATATGTTTCTGCCAGGATGTTTGGTATTTGGATTCTTCAAGTAAGTTTGCTACACCGACCTCCAATGCAGCAACTCTGGATTCAATAGTAGCGACAGACGTGTCAGTTTTCTATCTATAGAAAGAGTCCATGCAAATCTTACTCATTTGTTGGCCATAAACGTCATGCGCACGAGCACTAACTCTTGCTCTTGAACAAAGAACAGAGATGATACTACAATAGGCATAAGACCCATCTGATCTCGTTCCCTCTGCAACATAGGACAAATTCGACGACCAATATCCCATCAAATCTCCCTCTTTATTGCATACAAGAAGGTGATGCGAAGTTTGTGAACTTCTGTGTTAACAGTTACTGGATGGATTCTAGATGCCACAAAGTGGTAACACCCATTCATTTCCGGAGTTAGAGTTTTCTTATGTATTTTTCTCCAACATAGCTTGACCAACTCATCTATGTCTGTACCTACCCTAGTTACTGTCCCAATGATCTCTTTCTCAATTGGTTGTTGTAGAATATAGCCTTCATCACCTAAAAAATGTAGTGCGAGAAACTCGTCCTCGTCGTTCAGAACATTGGGCACCTCAAACAAGCCATTAATAGATTCTGGTGTGAGAGGGACAGTTTTACCTCTACAATACACATGATCATAGCTCGGCCCGCACTTCAAGTTTGTATAGAACTCACTTACAATGGTCAGGTTGAATGGTTGAGGAGTCTCGCTGAATTTTCCCACCCAAGCTTTCAGATAGTTTGTTCGAATGGGGGAGATGTTTCAATTCCTCTCTCTATGTGATGGCGGAATCCTTTGTAAGATTCATGGACCAGCCTAGCCTCCTCGGACACGAAAGTACCATCCGGGTAAGTGTGCGGTGATACTTTAACCAATGATTGGGACGGTGAATGGCGTATCCTTTTCGAATTGGATTTTGGAGGCATTTCCTAATAAACAGATTGAAGCACTTCATCAAACACCTTACATGCAAGTCAAGCTATTCATGATTTAACATTCTTAATGATTCTATTTCATATGCAATTACTAATTAATCATACCATAGAGGCATTTTAGTGGTTTACCTGATTATATGCCAACCTACATAGGATTTCAACAAAGAGGGGTAGTGATGGAGATGGTATGGTGTGAGAGATATAAATTCTAAATACTTTGAAAATGGGGTGTTGATTGCATTTTTAAAAAGGAAACATTTTTTATACACCGGTATTATACATATACGGTGTAAAAAGAACCCTAAAGCAGCTACTTTAAATATAAAAAACATATCTAATCTGACCCGGCGGTAAATTTAACAATTTTTTTCTAAGTGCCTAGCACCGGTACAATTACCTGTGCAAATGTTACAAAAAGCAGCTGTGTTAGTCTACTTTTAATGCCAAAGAATGACATTGTCGAACCCAAGAGAAAAATTACAAAATAAATTCTATGTACGGTGCACCGATAGGAGTACCAGTGCATAAGTACAAAATAGAGTCCCTCCTCTGTTTTTCTACACTGGTAATTTTATTTTTACCATTGTAAAAAACTAACACCTACTAGAAAATTTAATCACAATTTAAATGCATTTTCAACGAGTCAATCATAAACACTCCATTGAAATCACAGATCATACCAACCAATTCATAAAAGAGTGTCAATTAAATAAATTATACACTAAATTGCTGAATGATCATACAATTTTCCACAAAACAAGGTCACAAAAACAACGGTCGGGAACGACCGATCCGTAGCTTCCACTTCAAGACATTGTCCCCACCTATTATTTCCCCTCTCTCATAAACACATAGCTCATCTCCATGAAAACTCCTTCCACGGTAGGGTCCATCAGGAACACAAACCGCTCTTCTTCCAACCAAGTTTGCTACACAATCCTTGATGACCTCCTCAATGACGTACCTTTGAACAATAGAGGCATCCGGCCGACTACGATTATGAACATAACCCTTGAAAACAACCATGTGAGGCTCAAAGGGGTACTTCCAGTGCATTCCGACAGGCTCACACGTACGCATCTCCCTAACCAAGAGTACCACTAGGTGCACTATGATGTCAAAGAATGACAGGGGAAAATACTTCTCGAAATGGCATAGAACAACAACAACCTCTCGATCCAGTTCATCTAGATGTTGCCTGCTAATATTTTTCATGCATATCAAGTTGAAGAAGAAACACAAGCGAATAACTGAAAATCTAACTTCCTCTTCCAAACACCCACGTATTGCTACGGGGAAAGGTTATTGCATAAGGAAATGGCATTCGTGTGATTTCAAAGCATTAAGACGCAACCATCATTACAAACCGACTAACACTAGAGGAGTAAACGAAAGGTACCTTCATTCCTGGGATGCTCTCACACACCAATCTTCTCTTAACAACTGACAAATTGTAAGGAGCGGGGGACAGGTGCGTTTGCTTCCCTCTTACCTCTGGTGCCAGATCCAACTACATACCAAGGTCCACTAAACATTTCCTCGCATTCAAGCTATCCTCTGTCTTCCAGGGAATGTTCAGAAGCATCCCATTTAGACTCTCAAAAACGTTCTTTTTGATATGCATGACATCCAAACAATTGTGAACATCCAAATCTTCCCAGTACAGCAAATCAAAGAAAATGGACAATTTCTTCCATGGTTTGTCTATAGCCCCACCTTCCTTTGATAACTTCTTATCTAGAACAACATTCAATTTCTTCACCTTATTGTGAATAGCTACACCAGTCAAAGGTTTGGGTGCCTTTTTCCTCTCCTTCCCACCAACGAATGCAATCGTGTTCTCTCGCAACTTGTGACTTACGGACAGGAATTTATGGTGATCCAAATAAACAGTTTTCCGCTCATTCCTCAATTGATGGTAATCTGTCTCATCCTCAAAAACTGGGAAAACCATGCGACCCTTGACCAAATACCTGGAAAGGTTACCATATGCCGGGAAATTATTTATGGTACAAAAAAAGCATTGCCCTTAATGTAAACTCTTCACCACTATAACCATCAAACATTATGGTGCCTTCCGGCCAAAGTACCTTCAAATATTCTATCAAATGGGCAAGATAAGTGTCTATGTCATTTTGAGGTTGTTTTGGGCTTGAAAGCAGGATGGGCATCAACACATATTTTCTCTTCATACACAAGTATGGAGGAAGATTGTAAATGGCAAGCATAACCGGCCATGATCTGTGTTGTTCTCAAAACATATTTCCAAATGGGTTCATACCATCAGTACACAAAGTTCTAGGTTCGGATGCAAAGTGATACATCCTGTCAAATTTCTTTCACTGGTCCGCGTCTGCCGGGTGTCGAATTATATCTTCATCTTTACAACCTCCCCTATCAACGCACCACATCAATTATATGCATCTTTTTAATTCTTAAAAAACATTCTCAACCTCAAAATAATGGGAAGATACCACATACATTTGGCGGGCACCCGCCTCCTCACCGAACAAACATGCTCTCCACCGACAGCCACATTCCTCTTCTTCTTATAACGCGACATATTACATACTGGACAAACAATCTTATCCTTAAGGTCACCCCTATATAGGACACAATCATTCGAACAAGCATGTATGTTTTCATACTCCAATCCCATCAGACACAAAATTCTCTTTGCTTCATAAAGGTTATCAGGAACCCCATTACCAGGTGGAAGCTTTTCATTAAACAAATTAAGCAATTTATTCATTCTAGAATCACTCCATGACCCTACACCTTTCAAATTAAACAACTCCATCAAACACAACATGACCGTGTCTTTCTTCTTGTAACCGGGATACAACGGTGTATCCTTCTCACCAAGGAAGTTAACCAAAACCTCTGGCCTCCCTTTAAACTCATTAACAACCTCCTCAAACATGTCATCAAAAATAGAATCCCCAAAATACTCTCCCTCACTACTAACTCTCACTTCTGGGGGAGATTTTTTCCCATGAAAGGTCCACACAACATAATCTTTAGCAAACCTCTGACTATACAAATGAAGTTTAAGGCTGTCCTTCTTATCAGTACAAATTTGATTTCCACAATCACGAGAGGGATATAATATTCGCTTCTCTCAACTAAAAGCATGCTCAAGAACTCATCCACGAACATAATATATTCATCGCTCACCCTACTAACGTTGGAATACACATGCTTACACCTCTCGATGACGCGATACAACTCTACATATCAATAAATGTCCAACAATCAAACTTCAACACATTTAATACAATAGAATTTTTCATTATGACTTCCTAATCATGCAACATCATAAATGCACAATATACACCAACATTCCACATTACAATTACAACATTCTTAACATGTCCAACACTATAAGAATCACAAGTCGTAGCCTTATAACTACAACAACCTTGAGAAAAATCACAAATTAATATCTACAATTCTCCCTCAATCACCATCAAATGATCAAACCCTAAATGTAAATATCTCTACTAACCAAAACCCTACATGAAATCCTTAATATTCATAAATGTAATTTTTAAAAATGCCTTGAAGGGTCTTCATTGTGGAGAATTCAATGCCTTCACCAACCAAAAAACACCATTAATGAACATCTCCTTCCAAAAATCTCATTTTTAACTCACTAAAAAAAGGGGTAGGTGAGCATTTAATGTTATTTTCTACACTGGTATTTAGACTTTACTGGTGCATTTGAAGCCTTTTACACCGATAAAATCCATTACTGGTGTAGATATTCAGCCAAAAGGAGCATATTTTCTTGTCATGAACCTGTACAATCACAATACCGGTGCGAAAACTAATAGTTTTGGTGCCAAATTTCAACAATAAGAATTTATTTTTGCACCGGCATTAAGAAAATACCGGTGCTTGATCAATTCCTACACCGAGGCTCATTGTAACCAGGGGAAAACAACCAATTTTCCCATTTTTTTAATTTGTACACCGGTAATATCCCATTACTGATTTAAAAAGTTTACCTCGTCATACCAAAATAATATAAGGAGTAAATAAGTACACACCGGTAATCCTGTGCAGGTACACATTTTAGCAATTGCACATGTAAAAAGACCTATTCGAATACAACCGGTGCAATATATTTCATATTGGTACACTGGTAAAACCAACACCGGTGCAAAAATAGGTAAACATTACACCGGCTGATAGGTTACAAGTGCGTATGTACTTATTTGCACCGTGATGTGTGTTAATTATGTTGTTTATTTTATTGGGATTAACTGTGATTTTACGTGATTAATGTGCAATTTAAATATTTTATTTGTAACAGATCACAGTTTCGGGCTCAAGAGGAATTTGGATGGAAGTAAGAAGTATTGGGAAATTATGGCATATGAAGCAGTCAAAGTAGAGCAGAATTGTAGCAGGAGCATATTTGGAATGATTTTTGAGGAGATTTGTGGAAATATCTTTGGAGATATTTGGAAATTTAATTAGACTTTATCTCTTCAAATAAGAATTTAAATTGAGAAAGAATTGTATTTTAACGGAAGGCTGGAATTCTCGGGAAGGAGAGATTATTTTTGGAAGAGATAGGAGATTTTTGGAAAATTAGTGATTGCAGGAAGTTAGACTTGGATTTGATTTTTTGGGAACTTGTTATTTATTCTCGGTCAGAAGCTGGAGAATGTCCATCTTGGTTTGTTTTGTTTTATTAGGCAGGGCAGAATAAATATTCTTTCTCCTTGCTTTGTTTTACTAGGGGAGATAGTAGAGTTTTTCCTTCAAAATTTAGCAGACAAAAAGAACACCAGAGAGTAGTTTAATTTCTTGGTCAACATTATTCTTGCGTTGAGTTACGTGCCATGTTTTGGATTCATGCGCATTGCTTATTAATCCTTCACTTGATTGTTTGTGTTCATTCTTTTTTTGTGTCTTGCATTCTACATCAAGTGCTTGTCTTATTTATTTGATTTTGGTAGTCATGTTTAATTATTATATCAACTATTTGTTTAGTTTAATTATCATGAGTAGCTAATTCATATATCAGCAGAGAATAACAAATGTTAGTTTATAAATCATGAGGCCTAATTGCACTATAATTGATTCTTGCATGTTCTTGGTTGTTCTTGGTTGAATTTTTTTTCTAATATGTTTAAGCCTGATCAACTTGAATGTGTTTAAAAGACTGCTATCTAATTTCCGCCCATACGTAATTGTTGGATGGGATTAGTAAGTAGCACAGTCTTGTGAAAAACAACTAACTAGCTAAGACTGTAATAGCATGATAGGAAATGGTTGAGTGTGCATTACTATTTGCTTTTACTTTGGTAATTTATATATCGGGTTCTTTTAATAGTTAATGCTATCAAAATGTGTTCTGGTTTAGCGAATACTTTCTAGGAACATTTTGGTAAGGGAAACAGTGAATTAATCATAATTAGTTGACTGTCGATAATGTAAGAAAGAATTGGGGGAGTTAAGCGTATCTACTTCCCTATAATCGGTAGATGTGTAGGAATTTATTCATTATTGCGCCTATGATCAATAATAACTAGCATGAGTTATTCTTAGCCGATATCAATCATTTATATATTTATTTCTCATAATTTAAAGTCGTCATTTGCATTCTTAGAGTTAGTAAAATCACTATATTTGAGGCGTGGTGGCATCACCAAAAAGGTTTTCACAAATAGTAGAAAAATAATTATTGGTTATTGCTTTTGCTCCTCGTGGGATCGACCCTACTTACCATTGTACTAATTAGTATTAATCTGAATTTACAGGTTATTTGGCGAGTTAAACGACACTCGCCAAATTAGCGCCGCTGCCGGGGAGCAATAAGTCAATTATTTTTAATTTCTTCTACTAATCTGTGTGTTAGTGTGCTTGCTTTGTGAGAAGATCATCCAGGCCAAATTTAACATTCGACCCGGATTGAGAAGACAGCCAAGCAGAACAGAAAGTGAACAAAAGCGCGAAAAGCAAATTCTACCAAGACCCTTCGGTTTAGCCAAACCGAACCCATCACAAATTCAGCAACTACCTCTGATTCAGGAGCTAATATCGAGATGGACAGAGCTGACCGAAATCTGAATCCTGGGTAGAACCCAAACAACCCATACATATGGGAACTTACTGGTCATAGTGAAGATGACCCCCCACTCCTATTCAGCTTCCAGAGACCGATAATCCTATTGAAATCAAGCTAGCATTCCTGAACGTACTTCCAAAGTTCAACGAATGAAGCACCGAAGACCCTTACAATTTTTTGAGTGATTTTATCAAGATTTGTAAGGTTCAGAAGAGGCCATACCGTGACAGAAGATCAATTCAAATTGATGGCATTCCCATTCAGTTTGACATGAGCAGTAAATCAGTGGTTCTCGATCTTGCCCCCCAACTCCATTGTGACATGGGCAGAATTGAAGATATTGTTCTTGGAGTACTACTTTCCAGTCACAAGAATAGATGCCTTGAAGAAGGAGATCACAAGCATCAAGCAAGAGTATGATGAACCCTTGAGTATGTATTGGCTGAGGTTCAAGAAGTTGGTAGACAGTTGCCCTAATCACCGAATGACGGAAGGCCAGTTTCTTCAATACTTCTATCAAGGGATGACATCCAGCAACAAAGACTTGGTGAATTCTTCCAGTAGTGGTGGATTTTCTCACCTTCGAGTGAATGAAGCTAGAGAGATCATCAAGAGGTTAGTGTACCCTAAGAAAGAGTATGATCAGCAAGAAGTAAGAATCTTGAAGAAGGTGGCACAGACATCCACTCCTGAAAAAGGTGAGATCAAGGAAAGGATGGAAAGAAAGGAGAAAATGCTATCCAAGGTCATTGACAAGGTTGCATCTATACAAGAAGGGTCTTGGGATACGTGTGGAGCAGTGAACCATACGACGTTGCAATGCATTCTTACCATGGGAGAGATACCTGTCCAAGCAAATGCTATGGGAAATTTTAACGAGAGGCAGCGAAAAGGTGGACCATATCCCCAAACTTTCAATCCAAGCTAAAAGGATCACCCTAACTTCCAGTGGAGAGAACAAGGTCCCCCTCCACAGCAGTCTCAGCATTACCAACGACCCTATGTTCCACCAATGCAACGAGAAGCTCCGGGTTTTCCCCAGCCCCAGCAAGGAGGTTTAGAGAAATCTCTGAATGAAAAGATGGATATGTTGATAGACATGATGGTGAAGGAATCCAAGAAGACCGAATCAACGTTGGAAGAACATACTCGACAAATCACCCAGCTATCAAAATCTCTAAATGAACTCAGGGTGAATCAACCCGGAGGATTGCCCTCGTAGGTCCAAGTGAACCCTCATGAGATGGCAAATTAAGTCATGCTTAGAAGTGGAAAGATAGTTGGTGCGCTGCCATTGAAATCCACGAACAAAGAAGTGAACCAGTTCACTGACGGAGGGTCTGGTTTGTCCAAACTGAGCCTTTCAGTAGAAATTCATAATCAAGTAACGGAGGAAAAAGGCGACAAAACCACCACAAACTCTGAGAATCCTGAGCATACTGAGACCCGAGATAAAGGTAAATCCAAGGTAACATCTGAGGTAGATAAAAGGTTGAGTTTACATGATCCTTCACTTAAAATTTTGCCTCCTTTCCCTCGTATATTAGAAAAGAAAAAGGAAGAGCCTTTGGATTTTATATCGATTTTTGGAAAAATGGATATTATCCTTCCTTTCTTGAAGGCCATAAAGTTACCTCCAGTTAGCAAATTATTGAAAGATTTCATTGCAGGGAAGCCAAAGGATTCGAGAAAAATAATAATGGGTGAATCAATGTCTGTAGTAATTCAAAATAAATTTCCACCCAAGTGCAAGGACCCAGGTATGTTTTCCTTACCTTTTTATATTGGAGATAAGAAGATTGATGCTGCAATGTGTGATTTAAGAGATTCTATAAATGTGATGCCATTGTCTGTATATCAAACTTTAAATGAAGCGGAAATGGTTAACACTAGAGTAGTGATTCAGTTGGCAGATCGATCTTGTGTATTTCCAGAGGGGTTGTTGGAGAATGTACTTGTGAGAGTCAATAATTTTGTGTACCCTGCAGATTTTTATGTGGTAAAAATAAATCATTCTAGTGGTCAGGGAACAACAAGAGTATTGTTGGGTCGTCCTTTCTTGAGAACTGCTAGTACTATCATTAATGTGGGAAATGGTACTATTTGTCTGGATTATTAAGGTGAAAAGTATACTTTCAGTATTGATGAGGCCATGAAAAAGCCAATTGATGCTGAGAATGGATTTTCTATTGATCTCATTGAACCCCTTGTCCAAGAACATCTTAAGACTGAAATTTTGCAGGAAAGGATGGGAATTCAATTCCCATCAGGTTCGAATGAAATAGATATTCAAGGATTAACTGACAAGGAGATCAATGAGTTTTTGTATTCAATATACTCTCAGGAAGGGGTGTTTAGTACTGATATAGACCCCAAAAAGGTCAGCTCATCAGGGTCGAGTATGGAAGTTTGGAAAAATTCTGAAGTGCAGGGAGGGTCCCGTTTGGCCAAACCGGACCTGTCTGGCAGACCAGTACCATCAGACGTGAAGGCCCCAATTTTGGAGTTAAAGCCCTTGCCCCTAAATCTGAAATATGTATATCTCGATAACAATGATACTCTCCCAGTAATAGTCAGCAAGGAGTTATCCATATCCCAAGAGGAGAGATTAATTGCCTTGCTGAAAAGATGCAAGAAGGCCATAGGGTGAACACTGGCTGACATTACGGGAATCAGTCCAGACATTTGTATGCACCACATCCTATTGGAGGAAGATGCCAAACCGACTAGGGAAGTTTAGAGAAAACTCAATCCCAACATGAGAGAGGTGGTCTTCAAGGAAATATTGAAATTACTCTCACTTGGGATCATATACCCCATTTCTGACAACAAGTAGGTGAGTCCTGTTCATGTGGTACCTAAAAATTCAGGTTTGCAAGTAGTGAAAAATGACAAGGGAGAGATGGTGACTACAAGGCTAGTTACTGGTTGGAGAATGTTCATCGACTACAGGAAGTTAAACGCCGCCACTCGTAAGGATCACTTTCCACTTCCTTTCATCGATCAGATGTTGGAGAGACTTGCGGGAAACAACTTCTTCTGCTTTTTGGATGGGTACAGGGAATATTTTCAGATTTGTGTGAACCCCGAGAACCAGGAAAAGACCACATTTGCTTGTCCCTTCGGCACTTATGCTTACAGAAGAATGCATTTTAGTTTATGCAACACCCCAGGCACGTTCCAGCGTTGTATGATGAGTATCTTCTCCGACTTGATTGAGATGAGCATCGAGATTTTTATGGACAATTTTAGCATCTATGGTGACTCATATGATGTGTTTTTAAGTTTCCTGGAACAAGTATTAATTCGTTGTGAAAAGCGGAACCTTGTTCTTAATTTTGAAAAGTGTCACTTCATGGTAAATGATGGCATAGTCTTGGGACATGTGATCTCTGAGAAGGGAATTCAAGTGGACAAGGCCAAGGTGGAGACCATAGAACAGCTCCCATATCCTTCTAATGTTCGTGAGGTTCGTGGTTTCTTGGGTCATGTGGGATTTTAATGGAGATTCATCAAAGATTTTGCTAAGACTGCGCAACCTTTGACGAAACTTCTCCAAGATGATGTCATTTTTTAGATGAATGAAGAGCATAAGACTTCCTATAATTTATTGAAGAATAAGTTGATCTTAGCCCCAATCATGCAACCACCCAATTGTGATATTCCATTTGAGTTGATGTGCGACGCAAGCGATTATGCGGTTGGTGCAGTCTTGGGACAGAAGGCAGGGAAGGAGAGCTATGTGATTCATTACGCATCAAAGACCTTGAATCCGACACAAAGAAATTACACCACCACTAAGAAGGAGTTGCTGGCCATTGTATTTGCTTTGGATAAATTCATATCTTATTTACTTGGCTCCAAAATTATTATTTATACTGATCATTCTGCTCTGAGATACTTGTTTACTAAGAATGATTCTAAACTACGATTAATCCGTTGGGTTTTATTGTTGCAGGAATTTGACTTTGAGATTAGAGACAAAAAGGGTGCAAAAAATCATGTTGCCGATCATTTGAGTCATTTAATAAGGCCTGAGGATGACATTCCCATTCCAGAGGCATTTCCCAAAGAACACGTGTACACTGCGATAGGGTTCCGTTTGGCTAAACGGAAATTCGGACATGGATCCTTGGTATGCGGATATCGTAAATTTTATGACCACTGTAAATATTCCACATACACTGAGTCATGCCCATAAATTAAAATTAAAAAGTGATTGCAAGCATTACATTTGGGATGAACCGTATCTTTGGAAGATTGGTTCTGACCAGATTATTCGACGCTGCATTCCTGATGACAAGAAAGGTAGTATTCTTTTACATTGTCACTCATATGCATGTGGTGGTAATTTTTGGCCCAAACGTACTGCTCGTAAAGTGCTTGATTGTGGTTTCTTTTAGCTGACCTTTCATAAAGATGCTTATACATTTTGTAGGAATTGTGAGAGATTCCAAATGGCTGGAAATATTTCTCAAGGTGATGAAATGCCACAAATTCCTGTGCTTGTTTGTGAAATATTCGATGTGTGGGGCATGGATTTTATGGTTCCTTTTCCGAGTTCTTTCGGGAATGTTTACATCTTATTAGCAGTTGATTATGTGTCGAAATGGGTGGAAGCAAAAGCCACACGTACTAATGATGCTCAAGTTGTTGCAGGGTTCTTGAAATCAACAATATTTTGCAGGTTTGGAGTACCACGAGCAATCATTAGTGACCAGGGAACTCACTTCAAGAATCCAACCATCGAAACTCTTATGAAAAAGTATAAAGTTCACCATCGATTCGCCACTACCTACCACCCTCAATCTAATGGCCAGGTAGAGGTGTCAAATAGAGAAATTAAGCAAATCCAACAAAAGACAGTAAATCCTTCTAGGAAGGATTGGAGCAAGCGGTTAGAGGATGCGCTTTGGGCATACCGTACTGCGTTCAAGACACCTATAGGGATGTCTCCATATAGCCTTGTGTTCGGAAAGATGTGCCACCTACCAGTCGAGCTTGAGCATAGGGCATTTTGGGCTATGAAGGAAGTGAATATGGAAACCCTCAAGTGTCAGGAGGAGAGGAGATTCCAACTTCAGGAACTAGAGGAACTCCATTTAGAAGCATTTGATCATGCTATGTGGCACAAGGATCAGAAAAAATTGTGGCATGACAAGAATCTGAGAACCAAGGAGTTCGTGGTTGGGTAGAGAGTCCTACTTTTTCAGTCTAAGCTCTGGTTAATGCCCGAAAAACTCAAATCAAAATGGATAGGTCTGTTCGTGGTGCCTTCAGTTTGGCCAAACAGAACAGTCAAGATTAAAGGTTTGGAGACAGATAAAGTTTTCCTGGTTCATGGTCATCGCCTCAAGCCATATCATGACTCCTCTCAGGTGGAAACGGTAGATGAAATTCCACTGAGCACCTCCCTGCCAAATTGATGGCATCCATAGTCTGGCCCAAGACTATAAATGACGGCACTACTGGGAGGCAGCCTAGTTGTTTTATTATTATTTTTTTATTTTTCCATTTGAAATTCATTTTATTTTACTTTTAAAAAAGAAGATTAAAATATATAGTTTCTTTTCGTATGCATATTGATTCTAATTTTTGCTGAAATCTTTTTGTAGGTGGAAGAATAAAAATAACCAACTCTTCAAAGAGTTGTGGTGGTTTTATTTCCAAGAGTGTAAGAAGGATATTTGGGGCTGCTGGAGGCCCAAATTTTCTCGTGAGACCTTGGTTT
This sequence comes from Rubia yunnanensis, assembly GCA_037428765.1. Taxonomy (NCBI): domain Eukaryota; kingdom Viridiplantae; phylum Streptophyta; class Magnoliopsida; order Gentianales; family Rubiaceae; genus Rubia; species Rubia yunnanensis. Next base: position 88,375,901 of record CM075068.1, read on the forward strand.
AGAAACAAAACCCTAGGCAACTCGGGGGACATGATGACAATTAAAGATTTTGGGGACCTTATCTCTTCCTCTTACCAAAGTGCTGCACACAACCAATTTTTTTTCTTTCTCCTTCTCCATAGCTTATCACAACCGCCTTCACCACTTCCCACAACCTTACCACCTCCATCACTCTCTACCACCTTACCACTTTACCACATCCATCCTCACCGGAACCGCCATGGGACGTCAGAGATGAGGAGCTCTGCCACCGGCATCTGCAGTAAAATCCTCGCCGCCAAAACTGCAACCACCTACGGATGACGTGGCCAAGATGGAGTTCCTGGTTTCGGCACTTCTCCAACTCTAGCCGAGATCTCACCCCTACTCTCCGCCTCCTCACCAACCAAGAAGCCTCACTGGAGTATCCACGGTTGTCCACATGCACGGTCGGTCACGCTGGCGATATCCTCTCAGATGGAGCACGCTCAACCGGCCATGTTGACACCAGAAACGACGTCTCCAGTTGTAGAATCTGCAAATCCATCACCTGCAGAGGCTGACTCACCACCACAGGCCAAGCCGCCTATCTCACGCGCTTCCACGCTCCATCCACGCTCCGTTACGCACCTCCTAGACCAACCACTTCATCTACAGATAAAAATTCAACCGAGCCTTCCCCAGCTCCTTTACCGGCTCTGGAAACATGGGCCTCCGATCATCCGATGCATCGGAAAACTGTGGCAAAGAAGAGAGTCCATAAACCATTGACCTCTCCTGCTGACGGTGCTCCTTCTGAGGTTCAACGAAAGAAGATAGAATGGAAAATAGAAAAGCCAGGCCAATAGAAGAACAAGCATGCAAAGAGGAGCACACCAGTTTCAGACAGCCCGCCTTCAACCACTAAGAGAGTAAAATCTGCAGCTGCCTGTTTGGGGTGGATACCCTTACACACCATGGTCCGGAGTCCACACCTACAGTGACTTTCCCCTTCACGTGCGAGTCGATGATCCAGCAGAATTTGGGGAGTTCCAGGAACTGAAGCTCCGGGAGGCCTTGTAGAAATGCAAAGGTAAGAAATGCGAAGCTAGTTGGGAGGTAAGTATTCCCGCATTGAGAGTTGCAAATATTCCTAATAGAGTTACCCACTATTTTACTGTAATTGGTTGGTCTACTTTGCTGAATTGTAGTAATCTGCCTATGTATGAAGAGCTTGCTGGAGAGTTTAGTACTGGCTTTCATTTTGAGAAATCCAATGACATGACTTCCTCTGAGCCTAGCATATTTTTTTTGTATTGTTCTGAATGTGGTTCGGTTATCGGTAGATGAGTGGAATTTATCCTTGGGTTTAGTTTCTAGGGAGCAGTTATTTTCTGATGGTTACGAGTCTGCATTTTGTGGTCCTTATGTGACTTATCCTGGGTTCAATCCCAATGCTGCTTGGAAATTACTTGCTCCCACGTGCTCTAATATTTATGACCAGTGTACATTGGATTTCTGATCCTGCTTTGTATCTTTGCCATCTAATACCTGTGCGAAATGTGTTTGATCGTACTACTTCTTGGGCTAAGGTGAGCCAACCAGCCCTTTTTGTTTTGTGGTGTATGAACACCAATAAAAAACTGAATTTTGGGTACTGGTTGGCTAATGCCTTGCTTGACATTGCTACACACACTACTCTCCATGTCACTTTGTGCCATATTCTTGCCATGTTTCTTGAGAACAATGTGATTTTTGATGGTTTACCTCAGCTGAAATTAGTGAAAGCTCCCTATCTTCTTAATTTGAATGCTATGGTAGAATCAAATTTGATATATTTGGATGCTAAAAAGTGCCCCCAGTTTCCTCCGCCAGGCAATCCTAGCCCGAGCTCTTCTACTCCTGCAGGCCGTATTTCTCTTGTCTCCATCAATGAGGATCTCAAAAGCCTCCAGCAGAAGGTGGACAGAATCATGGAGCAGAATGAGTTGATTCTCCTAGCCCTTCGGAATGTGGCTGGCCCCTCCCAATAAGTTTCCCCATCCCTAATTTTATTATTATTATTATTTCTTTTGTTGAGTCTAGTTTTTAGGTGGTTTTGTTCTTTCTTACATTTTTACTGAACTTGCTTGAGGGCAAGCAAGGTTTAAGTGTGAGGAGGATTATATGTTTATGTGTTAATGTCATTTAATAATAAAAAATAAAAACAACACAAAAATATTTTTGATTTTTTTAGTCGAGTCAAATTCAGCATACTATTCTTGATATTATTGTTTCTTGACGGACTGAACTTGCTTGTGAGAAAGCTCTTGTGTGACATATTTGGTTACTTGATACACCTCTAAAATTACTTGGTAAATGTGTCCAATATAATTGGGGTAAATTGGCCTAGATATTACTTGGGATGACGAAAAAAGACAAGTAATTGAACATTTGAGCCCAGTAAAAGTGAGGTTTTGAGCTAGAGTAGAGCAGTCTCTACATCAATCTTTTTTTTGAGAGTCATGGTAGTACTTGAATTATTTGGTGTGAAAATGATGAAAGGCATTAGGATTTAACTCCTCAGCTTATATGGCCTACCATACATCACCCTTAGTAAACCCCTTGAAGCCTTGACTTTTTTTTCTTTGTTTGAGACACAGAAAAATGAAGCCAAAGCCTATTTTTATCCCCCTTCTGTGTCTCTTATATATGCATGCTTGTGATTATGATAGATTTCTCAGATTATTTGTTGTTGATGTGCTTTAAGAAATATCAATGAGTACCTTGATTTTGATGTATGAAGTGGCCATGTGGTACGCAATTCAAAAGTGCAGTAGAATGATAATAAATAAATAAATAATGATTTGGTGCTGGAACTTCAAAAAAAGAGGGCTGATGTGCTCAGAAAAAAAATTCAGAAAAATCAGAAAAAAAAAGAAGAAAAAAAAAGAAATAGAAAAAGAATCCAGCACCAATACTTGGAAATTACAGTCAGTTTTGTGCAGATTTTCTACTTTATGATGAGCTGAAAATTATTTCTTTGATTGAGGAATTTTTGGGATGAAAAGAGCATGCATGTATATTTATATTTTTAAGCTTAGAACCCTTAGGACCTTACCTCATTTTTATTCCCCCTAGCCCCGTTACAACCTTGAATAAAGACCTTTCTGATTTGCATTGAATGATTTGAGTATTGCCATGTGAAATTCATATATTGAGTGACTGTACCTTACATCTAGAGCGAATGTGTGAAACGTGAGAAATGTTAGATGCTTGTCTGATTTTGACTAAGTTGAAGGCTAGTTTGTATTAATTTGAGGATGAATTTACCAATGTCATTTGAAAGGTGTGAGAGTGTCAAGTGTGTTATACATGAGCCTTTTTTATTAGGAAGGTAAAGTTTGTCTATGAATCAAGAAATTGAGAATTGGTATGATGAGTTTGATTATTTGTTGGGTTGTAGTTAGTGTCTTTTTGTTATTTTTCTATTGAGACTTTCTTAGAGTCAGTTGGGGATACTTGGAACTTTTTAATAAACAATATGATTTGATTCTCATTTCATACTTGAGGGCAAGCATGACTCAAGTGTGAGGATATATGATATGTGTTAATTATATTGTTTATTTTATTGGGATTAGCTGTGATTTTACGTGATCAATGTGCAATTTAAATGTTTTATTCAGATCACAGATTTTGGGCTCAAGAGTAATTTGGATGGGAGTAAGAAGTCTTGGGCAATTATGGCAAATGAAACAGTCAAAGTATAGCAGAATTGTAGCAGGAGCAGATTTGGAATTATTTTTGAGGAGATTTGTGGAAATATCTTTGGAGATATTTGGAAATTTAATTAGACTTTATCTCTTCAAATCAGAATTTAAATTGGGAAAGAATTATATTTTAAGGGGAAGGCTGGAATTCTCGGGAAGGAGAGATTATTTTTGGAAGAGATAGGAGATTTTTGGAAAATTAGTGATTGCAGGAAGTTAGACTTGGATTTGATTTTTTGGGAACTTGTTATTTATTCTCGGACAGAAGCAGGAGAATGGTTATCTTGGTTTGTTTTGTTTTATTAGGCAGAGCAGAATAAATATTCTTTCTTCTTGTTTTGTTTTATTAGGGGAGATAGTAGAGTTTTTCCTTCAAAATTTTGCAAACAAAAAGAACACCAGAGAGTAGTTAAATTTCTTGGTCAGCATTATTCTTGCATTGATTTACATGCCAGGTTTTGGATTCATGCGCATTGCTCATTAATCCTTCACTGGATTGTTTGTGTTCATTCTTTTTCCGTGTCTTGCATTCTACATCAAGTGCTTGTCTTATTTATTTGATTTCGGTAGTCATGTTTAATTATTATGTTTACTATTTGTTTAGTTTAATTATCACGAGTAGCTAATTCATATATCAGCAGAGAATAACAAATGTTAGTTTATAAATCGTGAGGCCTAATTGCACTATAATTGATTCTTGTATGTTCTTGGTTGTTCTTGGTTGAATTTTTTTCTAATATGTTTAAGCCTGATAAACTTGAATGTGTTTAGAATACTACTATCTAGTTTCTGCCAATACGTAATTGTTGGATGGGATTAGTAAGTAGCACAGTCTTGTGAAAAATAACTAACTAGCTAAGACTGTAATAGCATGATAGGAAATAATTGAGTGTGTGTTACTATTTGCTTTTACTTTGGTAAATTTCTACATCGGGTTCTTTTAATACTTAATGCTATCAAAATGTATTCTGGTTTAGCGAATACTTTCTGGGAACATTTTTGTAAAGGAAACAGTTAATTAATCATAATTAGTTGACTGTCGATAAAGTAAGAAAGAATTGGGGGAGTTAAGCGTATCTACTTCCCTATAACCGGTAGATGTGTAGGAATTGATTCATTATTGCGCCTATGATCGATAATAATTAGTATGAGTTATTCTTAGCCGATATCATTCATTTATATATTTATTTCTCATATTTTTAAAGTTGTCATTTGCATTCTTTGAGTTAGTAAAATCACTATATTTGAGGCGTGGTGGCATCACCAAAAAGGTTTTCACAAATAGTAGAAAAATAATTATTGGTTATTGCTTTTGCTCCTCGTGGGATCGACCCTGCTTACCATTGTACTAATTAGTATTAATATGATTTTGTATGTTATTTGGCGAGTTAAACGACGCTCACCACACTGGTACTGATGTTAACACAATTGGTTACATACGCACCGGCATACCTGTACTCATGAATTTGTACTGGTGCGTAAGTACCTATTTTCTAGTAGTGTCTGGCTTTGTCTTTCTCTTTTCCCTTTGGTATACGCAAGCAAGCCTGTCAAGAATGTAAATTAAAATGGTTACTTCTTCCCATATATTACCAAACTAGGAATTTTGATTTGATTGATTGAAATACCTAGAAATGACCCTGAGTTCAACCAAGTTTGTTGGTTTGATACCCCCTGACAATGTGTCCAGAGTGAAAATCTCCCTCGTTCTGGGATGGATAATGATGAGGTACCAATGATCGCTGTCGGAAAATTATGTCAACAAATTAATTAAATGGAAGTGGTTTGAAATGTGAATGTAATTATCAAGAAGAAATACTTAATTCTTATGTAGGGTTCGATGTAGAACTCAGCATTCATTGCCTTCATTTTTTCCCAAATTAGTTTGAAACGGAGTTTGACCTCCTGCTCGAAGTTGTTCATGTTGCCACGGTTGGATGGGCAGAATTGGATGAGGCCTAAATTAGTTTCCCATATTTTCTCCCATAGGTGCTTCTAACGATAATGATACTGAAAATGAATTCCTAATTAATTTTTAAAAAAATTGAGGCTATAAGTTTTAAAAATCACCCCATCCACACATCGACTTGCGCATTATCGATCCAGGTCATCAAACACACGTTCCCCTGTTTCTTCCCAAGCTCGACTAGAACTTCTATTCCAATACCGCAGGTGTAATGGCATGCGAATGTCGATGGTTGAAACACAGGGAAGAACATGCAGTCCTTATTCTTTATCATTTCCGGGGTTGCAGTATTTGCTTCCTTTATAAATTGTACCATGATCGACCAATCTATCAGGTCTCATTTGTTGACAATCTATGAACGTAAAGTGATACGTAATGATACTTGAGCATGTAGTATTGAATTGTTGTTAATGATTAATAATGGTACTCGTTTTAATGCATTACCTATTTTGGCAGCCTATTTAATCTTGGTCTTGTACATGGCCAGAAATTAGCAGTTGATTGGGATTTTTTCTCGCCAGTATCCTATTACAAGGATTAATTAATACAGATACACAAAAGTACTTTGAGGAATTGAAAAATAATTTGTTACACGAATGTACCTCATCGTCGGTGGTGAGAACCATAACCTCGCGTCATCATCATCTGTATCACCTCCGACATTGACATCATCGATGTCACTCGGTTGCTCATCTTCCTTTCCTATTAAGGACACCGGTATTATTGAAGTGGTGGTCCACCAAGGGCAATCCCACCCTAATACGGAGGACTAGCTCGCATACTCTCACATGAGAAACACTCCCTTGTTGGGCATCCCGACAACGAGATACCTATCGCAGCCCATGAGCGACCATTTTCTTCTATCCAGCAATGTCTTTAATGAAAAGAGTCATGCGTTCTCCATCATGTTCAAATAATATTTTAGTGAATAGATAAAATGGTTATGGAGATATTTCAGATGTGTAATTTAATGTATAGGACATGCATAGATTAATGAAGGTGTACCTCTTCATCTCCTTCTCTATCGCTGGGTACTTCATCAGACTTTGTAGCAGCTGCAGCAATGTCATCAATCGCCTTCTCTATAAACTTCTTGGGATCGTCAAGTCCAGGAAAAATATGAACACCGCTCACAGATGCTAAGACCTTTACCAATTTCTCCAGGTAAGATACTATGACTTTCACTTCCGTTTGATCGTTAGATGGTCTCCTCTGGGTTGCCTCTTTGGTTGAGGAACTGCTACTGCACTTGCTGCAGGAAAGATGAGGAACAGACACCGCTGTGGGTAGACCTGTCTATGTTCCCCTGTACCTGCCTGGGTGATCCTTCTTATTTGTCACTTTTATGAGAATGTCTTCACCCGGCTGCAATTCCAATGCTACATTTTCCTTAAGCTCATTCAATTTCAACTAAGAATCACATAGAAACGCTATTGTTTATATGAATAATGTGGAATACACTTAAAAATTAATTTAAATGGTCAATTTTGGCGTGACTTTCAATGTCCGGTGCAATCTTCTCAACCTCTTTCGATGCGTATAACCCTTTCTAATCTTTATTTGCCTCAAGGCAGACAAGAAATCTGTCAGGTGTGAAATTATTTTGACTGAGTTGTTGCTCAATCTTCTCATCAGTGAATCCCTTGGCGTTCAACCTAATTCTCTCCTTCAGCTCCTTAGTCAATTTGTCACAGATGTATCGATTACCCCTTGTGCCCGTGTGGTGCGTGTAATCCCTACCCTTGTTGCATTTGATATTTTTCACCATAAGCCTCTGATATCATTGTTATAAATAAAATTTTAGTTAAATAGAATTTGTGGGCAACATAGCTCTTAACAAGTATTAATTTTTTCATTATACCTGAAAATTCGGATGCCAATGTCTCTTTTCAAACAAGTGTCATTCGTCTTCATCCATCCACTTGTATTTCTCTATGCTGATATTCCTGTTTTATTGATACCTTGGTCCACGTCGTGAATAGACCTATTTGGTACCTTTGTCTTCCAATTCCTATGTTGGTTTTTTGCCCTCTATGTAACCTCCTTTCTTAGTATTTCTAGTTGCTCGTCTATCATGGGTGTTTCAATTGTGAAGCTCTCCTGGAACAAATCATATGAAAAGACATGTCATTTATCATGTCTTCACTAAGAATTTACCATGAATAAAAATTTTAAATTACAATTATCGAGAGTCTTACCCGAACATCCTTCCTTGTCTCTTCCTTAACATCTTCAGGGACATCACTCCAGTGTTCGCATGTGCCAAATCTGATGCGGCACTGGAAAGCGTAATTTCCATGAGTGTGCCACGCTGACCAATTCTTAATACATACTGCTTGATTCCCACTGAACTCAAATGCAACAGGCCTTAGAGTGTTATGTTTTGCCAACATCACAGACTGGCACGTGCTAGTTCATTTCATCCTCAAATAACATTTTACCTCACACTTGTCCCATCCTTCTCCATTTTTCCCTCCAGCTTTTGTCAAGTCATCGTCCACTTCATCAACAGTTGGCCTTCCTTTCCCTTGCAAATTGGTGTTTTGGTCAACTTTTTATCAACGTCTTCTCCTTCAATATCCCCCATACTAACATCACCATGTTCCACGGTTTCATCCTTCTCTTCACTAGTCGGGTCATTTGTTTGTGTTGCTTCTTCCTCAAATTGTATCTTCGATGGGATCCTTTTTTGCGGAGATTCTTGGACCACCACATCAACCTCCTCATCAACCACATAACCTCCTACTCCTTCTTTGTAACCATTTGCTTCCTCTTCTTGTTTAATTTCCCCTTCTTCGGCGGCATCTAAAACTTGTAGACTAGAAAATTATCAATCCATACAATAATGGTACTTAAAGATCAACATTGATAGAACGTGGCGTAGAACTTGAACAACAAATTCATAAAACTTTTGAGCGAAACATGGCATAGAAATTGAATAATTCATACATAAAACTACATTATGTAAGGCATAAAAGTTCATATAACATGGCATAGAACTTGAACAATTAAGGCATGGAACTTGATATAGAATGAAATGGAACCTTATAGAAGTTTATGGAAACCATACCAATCTATTTGGATTCATAAAATAGGCCTACAACTGAGAAATTATCACTCCTCTCTAACATGACTATCAACATTCATCCACAAAAAAGGCAAAACTTTTTAACCCCACAATTGTATAAACATATCATTCAAGTTACCCTTTAAACTTTTTTTCAATTTACATGTTTTTTTTCATAGAGGCATTTGGTCGAACATGTGCTGTGCATAAGGGTTGGAATGGGTTTTTGAAGAGATATTGATATGGTAACCCATGGTAATATAAACACCAACACTTACCTTCACCAATGGAGCATTTGTGTTTCTACTCCCTTTTGTCAAACTCTCTAAGAACGGAATGGGATGATGAACTCGCCAAGTACTTTCTTCTCTTGTGTTGTCAAGGGTTGACAAAGGGTTGCTTCTCTTATGTTGCTTAACACTATATAGGATAGATGATAGGAGTTACAATGATTGATGAGGAGTTATGGTGGTTCAATTTAGTGTGAATTGAATGGTTGAAGTGGTGGAGGGCGATTTTCAAAGAAAATTTGATAGTGTTTGATGAGAAGAGGAGGAGTTGTGCGAGTTATGTTCGTTTGAAACGGTTGAAAAACATATGAAGATTTTTTTTACACTGGTAATACGTAGAGTACCAGTGTAATATTTGTGAAAATGGATTTGAAAATTGGCTAACTGTTCAGCATCGATACGTTTACCGATATAGAAAAGGAAAAAAAGCAGTTGTGTGCAGATGCTTTAAATGATTTTTTCATTGACCCGAGAGCAACACATGAAAATTTAGGCTAACTGTTGTACACCGGTATTTCTTACCGGTGTAGGAAATGTTGATAATGGTGTAAATTTAAACACGCTGCTACTTTAAATATTTTTTCGAAAAATAGGTTGAACCCGAGAGGAACTTTAGAATATTTAGACTAAGTGTTCAGCACCGGTATATGTACTGGTGCAAAAACATGTACCGGTGTAAAAAATTTCACGCATTATTAAAAATTAAAGAAATTGAAAATTTTGAAATGCGCACCAAAAAATTGAACACATACATCGGTAATTGCTTAATATTACCGGTGTAAAAATTTTTTTGTTAATTATTTAAATTCTCTCTTATTTCATTTACCTCCCGTGCATTTTTCCAACAACCCCATTTATTCAAATTGACTTTTAATTATTGTGAATAGATATTCTACTAGTTGTTTCATGCAAATATCGACCACACATGGGCCCCGTACGTTGACGTTACTAAGCATTGTTTAATTTTATAAAACTTGCATATTGACCCCAAACATTTCATTTCACCCCATGAAGCACTTTTCTACCGGCCCAAATGGAATTTTAGGATACTCCATATTGAATAAGTAATATTTACGTACCTCAGTGGTACCGAGGAACCCGCAAAATTGATTATATACTTTTATTGCAATTAGGTCCCCCAAATTGTGACATGCGATTACAACTTGTTAGGAAACTACATAAATTACCAAATTTAATATTCCGGGCTTAAATCATAATTGCAGTCAATTTGTGCCTGGGTGGTGATTGGCCCTGAAGCGCTAGTAGGTGTTGTAGAGTAAAGGGCAAGGGTTTGGATGTGCCTATTTATACGGTTATATTAGGACTTTTGGGATTAACTTTTGTACACTTTTGTGCTCTAAATGTGACATTTTGCCTTGAAATTATCTAAGGAGGGTTAAAAGCAACTTTTACATTTTTATCACTTTTTAGAGAATTTTGTGTGACAAGATTATTTGTTTGAAAACTTTGAAGACTTTGAAGAAGATCTTTGAAGATTTGAAGACTTGGATTTGAGCTTTTTGAAGATATGAAGAATTGAAGAAGTGAAGAGAAGAGAAGAATAGGAGATATAAAAGAGAAAGAAGAAATAATGCTGGAATCTGTGTCCGTCGTGACACGCGATGGTTCTTCACGAGCTCGTCGCGAGCACGTCGCGACTCGCGACAGACGAGTGGTCTGAATTCCTTCTTGATTTTTGTGTTATAAATACTCCCCTTATCCTCTCATCTTCAATAGCTTTTGCCCAGTTCTTTCTTCTGCGTTTTTGGGTGTTAAAACCCTAGGTTTTCTCTTCTTTCTTTTCTTAGTTTTTGTAGATTAATTATGTCTTTTAGTTCTCTAGCTTAGTTTTATCTTGGGAGCAAAAGATTGAAGCTTCCATTTCTATGTAGTAAGAACCATTATATCTATCTATTTAGTGTTTTTGCTATTGTGCATTTATTGAGCTTTGAATGTGAATTGTTAATTGCATTGATGTTGTTGGAAGCTTGAGTATATGAATTGCTTGTATGATTACTTATTAGGGTTGGGAGAAAGTAGCTAATTCTCCCCTTTTTTAATGTGGAATCCAAGAGCATGAGCTAGAGCTTCTTAAATGATGTTGGTGTGTTGATAATTGCTAGATGAATGTGATGATGTCGAACTCGTTGTCATGTTTGTTTTAGGTAGCAAATGAGAGAGGTCTATGAATGTTGATCATTCTTGACTAATCTTGTGTAAATGCATGAATTGGTTAAATGCTTAGATACGGTGTAGTATTTATAAGTGTTGCCAAGCTTATTGATTCTTCGTGCTAAATGCCATCAGTGGGATACTCTTAGTCCTAAGGGAGTCATTGGTGAGGTTTGACAAGAGATCTCGAATTCACTCTTGCAAACTACTATCTAAGAAGGATAGAATATTTATCTTCACAACAAGTAGTTGAAGTAGTGAATAGATTGTTTCACTCGTTCTTGAAGCCTTTATTATTTAGCATTTATATATTCTTGATGCTATGTTTCACTTCATTTATGTCATGGATTGTTTGAGAATAGGAAGTTTTTTTATGATTGAAGTGTTCGGGTGTTAGGAAAGTGACGAATTCCTTAGCTCCTTTGCATAAAAATCTATGAACATGAACTTAGAACTTCTTGTGCATAACGTGTTGTGACTCTTGCTAGATAAGTATGTTAATGTTAAGTCAAGTAATGAATGTGATGGAATGAGCGAATGGTTCAATGATCTACATTAGGTTTGGAAGTGGATATCTATTACCCCCAAGGCTTTATCTTTTGTAGTTTTAAAACCCTTTTTCTTAGTTTTGTTTGATGATTAGCATAGTTACTTAACCTTGCTAGTTATCTTATCTTTTTAATTTCATAACTTAGGACCACCGAACAACCAAACCCCCTTTTTGACTCGCTTTTATATGTGTACATATATCTACTTATAGCCTAATATCAACCTTTTGTGCCTAAACGCTTAGGAAGATCCCTCTTCTTCGTGGACGACCCCGACTTGCCGCTATCTACTTAGTTGTAGATAGTAAGCATTTAGGGCTTATAAATATTAACTTTGAGAGGTATGGCGACGACCTCCCAGGTTTACATCATTGTTTCTATATGTAATCCGAACATCTTCGAAACTAAATACGGAGTCCGGACCTGTTCGTTTCCCCGTATGTAGTACTTGGAAATACAAAAGTGTTTTTTTGTGGACCATCTGGTTCAATCGGATTGCAATTTCAATTTATGAGTAAACATTGTTACTTTTTTCAATTTAGTGAATATAAAATTGGCTCCACATATACACAATTCAATACATTAAGGATTGTGTTAATGCGTTTGTAGACCCTACTGGTGGGCCCTGTAAAACCAACAGTGAATGTTTGCACTATGTTTCCCAAAATTATACCATTGCCCACAAATACTTGGGGAACTTCCATAGCTCCTAACGCTACAATTTTTTCATTCTCACCATTCTTGGAATTTAATGCACCAAATTCAACGATCGTGATGTAACCACTTATGCCAACTACGTTTGGCCTATTTTTTTTTGTCTTCATGGGTGTATTTGTCCGACAGAATTTCAAATCATGCAGTGTACAAATTTTTTATTGGCCCATCATCGTGCATGTTTATCAAAAGTAAAAATGTCAAACTGTCTAAGTGCAACACTATTAATGTTTAGTCCAGATCTACTCTTTCTAACTGCTACTACAAGTTTTCCACGAATAATAATGAGAAAATGGTTCAACCCCGTCAGCAAGTCCTATTGCCTCACCACATGGGTACTTGTGCCAAGATCCATGTCCTCGACATTGCTTTCGTGGAAGGTTGGGAAATTTCTAACTGCTTCCACGGCATTAGGAAATTGATACGTCATAACCTTGGACATATGTTCGTAGGATTCTTCAAGTAAGTTTGCTACACCGACCTCCAAGGCAGCAACTCTGGATTAAATAGTAGTGACAGGCATGTCAGATGTCTGTAGAACGAGTCCACACAAATCTTACCCATTGGTTGGCCATAAACGTCATGTGCACGTACTCTTAAACAAAGCGCAGAGATGATACTGGAATAAGCATAAGAGCCCATTTGATCTCGTTCCCTCTGCAACAGAGGATAAAATTGACGACCAACATTCCATCCAAGCTCCTTCTTTATTGCATACAAAAAGGTGAGGTAAAGTTTGTGGACTTCTGTGTTCATAGTTACTGGATGGATTCTAGATGCCACGAAGTGGTACCACCTATTCATTTTCGGAGTTAGAGTTTTCTTAGGTATTTTTCTCCAACCTGGTTTGACCAACTCATCTATGTCCGTACTTGCCCTAGTCACTGTACCAACGATCTCCTTCTCAATTGGTTATTGTAGAATATAGCCGTCATCACCTAGAAAATGGAGTGCGAGAAACTCGTCCTCATCGTTTGGAACATTGGGCAACCCAAACAAGTCATTGATAGATTCTAGTGTGACAGGGATAGTTTTACCTCTACAATACATGTGATCGTAGCTCGACCTGCACTTCAAATTTGCATAGAACTCACTTACAATGGTTAGTTGAATAGTTGCAGAGTATCGCAAAATTTTTCCCGCCCAAGCTTCCAGATAGTTTGTTCAAATGGGAGAGATGCTTCAATTCCTCTCTCTACGTGATGACTGAATCCTTTGTATGATTCATGGACCAACCTAGCTTTCTCGGACAGAAAGTTCCATCCGGTTAAGTGTGCCGGGATACTTTCGGCAATGATAGGGACGTTGAATGGTGTATCCTTTTGGAATTGGATTTGGGAGACATTTCCTATAAAAACACATTGAAGCATTTCATCAAACACCTTACATGCAAGTCAACCTATACAGGATGTCACATTCTCAATGATTATATTTCATATGCAATTGCTAATTAATCATACATGATAAGGTATTCAAGTGGTTTACCTAATTATATGACAACCTACATAGGATTTCAACAAAGATGGGTAGTGATGGAGATGGTATTGTGTGAGACATAAATTTGGTACTGTGAAAATGAGGATCTGAGAGGGTTTTAAAAAATGAAACATTTTTTATTCACCGGCATTCTACACATGCCGATGTAAAACTAGGCCTAAAGCAGCTGCTTTAGGCTACTTAAAAAAATTCTTCCTAATCCGACCAGAGAGTAAATTTCAAAAAAAAAATCTAAGTACCAATCACTGGTACATGTACCAGTGCAAATTGAACCAAAAGTAGTTGCTTTAGGCTGCTTTAAATGCCCAAAAAATCAACATTGTCGGACTCGAGAGAAAAAAACAAAAAAACAATTTACGTATTGTGCACCGGTAATAGTACCTGTGCGTAAGTACAAAACAGCGTACCTCTCCTGTATTTCTACACCGGTAATTTAATCTTTACCGGTGTAAAAAACCAGCACCTAGTAGAAATTTTAATTAAAATTAAAACACACTTTCACCGATTCAATTCATAAATGCTCTATTGAAATCACGGATCATACCAACCAATTCATAAAAGAGTGTCAATTAAATACATTACACACTAATTTGCTTAATGATCATACGATTTTTCACTAAACATGGTCACAAAAATAACGGTCAGAAATGACCAATCTATCTCTTCCGCTTCAAGACATTGTCCTCACCTACTATTTCACCTCTCTCATCAACCCACAATCCATTACCATGAGAATGCCTTCCAACAATTGGTCTCCCAAATCAGGAAATACTGATGGAAACTAAAGATTATCAGTTAGTGCAGGCTAATCAATCTCCTCATCAAAGTAAAACTTCTTCTCATACAACACCACATGATATTTCTCATTCGAAGGGTCCTTGATGTAAAAAACCTGTCGTGCCTGGGTAGCTAAGATGAAGTTGTCATCTTCATATCCTACACAATTCAAGTCGACCAACGTGAACCCCATGGGTTTCTCAACTACAACACTGGAACCGTGTTCCACCCAACGAAAATTGAAGAAAACAACCTTGCACTCTACATAATCCAACTCCCAAGTTTCCTCAATCGCCCCATAGAAAGACATCACAGCAACAACCGGATGTTTATCTCTCTTGCTTGCCTGCCACTTGGATTCATATTCAATATAAACACCACTATTTTGAGTGGTGCTCTTTTCATCCTTCGCAAATGTTGAGAAACTAAAGCCATTAATGTCCTTAACAAGGTATCGTCTAACGGTGCAGTTCGGCTTCCTTGCAAACAGTCGTAAGTTACTGGGCATCCCTTCGACATTACAACGATTGTAAAACCAGTTAACAAATCTTGAAGAATGCTCAGCCTGAATTTTATTTGGGGCCAGTCTGGATAAATCACCTCCAATTGGGAAACATGCTCTTCAACATATGTTACAGTCTCGCTACTATTACGTAATACATACGGGTGAACAGTCATCAAATAGCGTGATAGGGTGTATGAAACGTACCCTTGGAACGTGGAATCCCATTTCGCCTTCTATAATAAGGTCCACCTGGAACACCAATCGCTCTTCTTCCAACCAAGTTTGCTGTACAATGCTCGATGATCTCCTCAGTGACGTACCTCTGAACAATGGAGGCATCAGGCCGACCACTATTATAAACATAACCATTGAAAAAAACCATGTGACGCTCAAAGGGGTACATCTAATGCATTCTAATAGGCCCGCACATACGTATCTCCCTAACTAAGTGTACCATTAGGTGCACCATGATGTCAAAGAATCATGGGGGAAAATAATTCTCCAAATTGCTTAGAACAACAGCAGCCTCTCAATCTAGTTCATCTAGCTTTTGCCTACTAATATTTTGATAGCATATCGAGTTGAAGAAGAAACACAAGCGCATAATTGGAAATATAACTTACTCTTCCAAAGCCCACGTATTGCTATGGGAAAAAATTGTTGCATATGGACATGACAATCGTGTGATTTCAAAGCATTAAGATGCAACTCATCATTCACAAACCGAATAACATTAGAGGAGTAACCAAATGGTACATTCATTCCTTGGATGCTCTCACACACTAATCTTCTCTCAGGAACTGACAGATTGTAAGGAGCGGGGGGCAGGTACGTTCGCTTCCCTCTTACCTCCGGTGCCAGATCCAACTGTATACCAAGGTCCACTAAATATTTCCTCACCTTCAAGGTATCCTTAGTCTTCCCAGGAATGTTCAGAAGCATTCCAATTAGACTCTCACAAACGTTCTTTTCGATATGCATGACATCCAAATAATGGCGAACCTCTAAATTTTCCCAATACGACAAATTGAAGAAAATGGACCATTTCTTCCACGATCTATCTACAACCCCACCGCCCTTTGATAACTTCTTACCAAGAACAACATTCAATTTTTTCACCTTGTTGTGAATAGCAACATCGGTCAAAGGTTTAGGTGCCTTTTTCCTCTCCTTCCCATCAACGAAGGCAACCGCGTTATCCCGCAACTTGTGTCCTACCAACAGGAATTTACGTTGACCCAAATAAATAGTCTTCTGCCAATTCCTAAACTAATGGTAATCAGTCTCATCCTTGCAAACTTGGCAAGCCTTGTGACCCTTAACCACATACCCAAAACGTTTACCATATGCCAAGAAATCATTCATGGTACAAAAAAGCATCACCCTCAATGTAAACTCTTCACCACTAAAACCATCAAACATTAAGGTACCTTCAGCCAAAGCACCTTCAAATAGGGGTGGGCGTCGGTTCGGTTTATTTGGTTTTTGGTTTATTCGGTTCGGGTTATTCAGTTTTTTTTCTAAAAATTCCAAAACTGAAACCGACCCGAATAAACCGAACCGAATTTGGAATTCGGTTTCGATTTGAATTCGGATCTAATCCGAAAAAACCGAATTGGACCAGAACATTTTTTAAAAATATTAAAAATACATTTCTTAATACAAAATTTAAGAAAAATATTGAATATGTAATTTAAATTCTACATCACCAAAATCAGTTCTTCAGAATTAAAATCCCACAAATATAATACAAATTCAGCCATGGATTACACTTAATATCAAGGATCAATAGTTTGGTTTAATATTTATCTTCAAAAGCTTCATGTTTCTTCAAGACTTGAAGCACTTTAAGTTTACCCTGAAAATACAAAGAATTGAGAAAATTAAAACATCAACATGAAAACAATGTACATTTCAGTAGCCTTTAAGATTACATCAACCATTTCATCAAGGTAACAGGAAAGTAAAATCAATTAGAATTTGTTATAACTATAAGGAGGTTTCAGTGGAAGTATAAATTTAGTTAATGAAACTCGGATCAGAACTTGTAAATATTGTTTCAAATTCAGTTAAAATGTGACTTTATTTGGAACATACAGATCGAGTAAAACTATAAGAAAAGCATCCGCTCCGAAATCAAAACACAAAAATCTTCCACAACATCCACTCCAAAATCCAAGCACAATGCATCATTTCAATGTTATTTTTCAGGCTTATTACCGTCCTGTTATCATATTCCGCATTTCATTAAATGATGTATACCAAATCAAGTTACAACCTAACAACAGCTAGAAGTCAAGTCCTCCAACTATAGTCAAACCAAACCTACATGGAACAACTTGTACAAACATCAACTTTACTCCGAATTCATATGTGAGAACATGTACAAACACCAACTTTACTCCGAATTCATAAGTGTGAACACGGTTACAGGAATGGACACACTAAAGAGACTTGTTTCAAGTTCATGGATATCCTGAATGGTGGAATGAAGGGAAGGATAAACAGCTGCTTAGAATTAGTGCAAATGCAGTTATACATGGAGATTCAGAAACTTTGAATGGAAAAACACCTCTTGCTTTGGGACTTTTTTCAAATACAGGAGTTGGAAATCTGTAGGCCATGATTACAAATGTTATGCAAATGCAGCAAGAGCTAGGAAAGTTGCTCAAAGCCAAAGGAAAGGAGACAAATATGGAAACAACTGAACAGATCAACTTCAGTCAGTTTGGTGACTTTGCAGGTAGTTTGCTAACTCATGTGGCTAATTCTGCTGTTTGCTTAAAAGATGATATATGGATTCTTGACAGTGGTGCTTCATCCCATATGTGTAGCAACCATAATCTCTTTTCTACACTTAAATTAAACTCCAACAAAACCCCCATATACATGCCAGATCAGTCCATTGCTTATGTGTGTGCCACTGGTATTGTGAGGTTATGTAATGCTATTATAATTCTTTGGTGCTTATATGTGAAAGCTTTTAGGTTTAATCTGTTATCTGTGAGTAAAATGACCACACAAAATTGTTTAAGTTTTAACTTTTTATATGATGTTTGCTATATACAGGACCTCAAGACTTATCTAGTCATAGGGATGGCTGTGGATATGAATGGACTATACATAGTTGATAGACACTCTTTTGATCCTTCTACAATAACCAAACATGTAATAAAATATTAAAACATAAGAACACCTTACTAGTATCTCTAAATGCCAAGCTTGTATCAGATGTAGACATTCAAATTCTTCATAATAGATTAGGTCATCCTGAAAATAATGTATTGCAACATCTTCAACTTCCAGATATGAATAATGTTTGTATAGTCTGTCCTCTTGCAAAACAAACTAGGAATTCATTTCTATTTTCTTCAATTTCTACTGTAAAAGCTTTTGAAATGTTGCATTTAGGTCTATGGGGTTCTTATAAAATAAAATCCATCACGGGTGCACATTATTTTTTTGACTTTGGTAGATGATTTCACTTGAGCTACTTGGACTTATTTGATTAAAAAAACTGAAGTTACAGGGATCATCAAATCATTTCTAGTTATAGTTTTAAATCTGTTTAATTCAAAAGTTAAAATAGCTAGAACAGACAATGGAAGTGAGTTTATTAAACAAACAACATGATCTACCAAAACACAAACACACGTATAGCAAAATCAATACCTTCAATAGTGGCACCAGAAGTCTTTAATCCCAGCCCAATGTTCTTAAATCCCAGCCCAAGTAGCAGTATTAAGAAAAGGACAAATAGCCAACCATAATTAATACATAACTTAGATACCAAGTTAGCTCAAAACTACTACATATTGCAAACACAAAGCTTACTCAGATTAGCAATCAATGAAGGAGCAGTACAGCAAACATGCGAAAGAGTATTCGAGTGGGAGGCCAGTTTACCTTGAAGAACTGTTCCAGTTTATTGCAATCAAGACTCACACTCAAGACCTTGTCTGGGATCGATGTTGGTTCCTGAAATGGCCAAGTTGCCAAATCAGTAAAAAAAATTCACAACTTCTAATTTCTTGATTAGCATGTCTTATTTTACTTGTACTTTCTGCATCAAACTGTATACAGTTTAATCTTGGGAAATGCAATATTACACCCAAAACTAATGAATCAATGTACATTACACCCAAAACTATTTCTTAGATAGATACTATTGCTGATGATACATATATGTTGGACATCTGAAGCCAAGGTGAGAAAAAGATACTGAATGACGAAGAGAATAATTCTGAGAGCAACTAAGAAGTGAATGACAAAAGTATGAATGGTATAATAGAAACAAAACTAATTTGAAACTAATCAGCTTATGAACAAATCAATTCAAATTGTTGTAATGAGAAGTAATTATTATCAGGATACTATATCAATGCTTGAACATCACCATTATTATCAAACATAGCCATCTTTTTAGTACATATCCAAAAGAAAAACAAAAGGATGGATCATGCTGAATCGAGATTAAAGCTTGAATCGACCGCAATGGCGGCAGGATACTCACAGTTTATGTCATGATGGGAGATCGAGCGTCGTTGGTTGCAGGTGCGGCGACGTGAAGGAGAGTGTGCCTAAAACCCTAGCTCCGGAGACGAAGGTATCAGCTGCTGAAGAAATGTGAGCTGACAAAGTGTGTTATGTTTATATAGTGGTAGGAGATTGCAAACCCTACTGGGCTTGTCCAATTTGGTGATTTGGGCTTAAGCAATTCAACTGGCCCAAGTCTATTTAATTAAAATTCTCTATTCAGAATTTATAGCATTTTGTTAATATACATATATATATATAATATTTATTTATTTACAATTCGGTATTCAGGTTGGTTTTCGGTTTGAGTTTTCATGTCCAAAACCAAACCAAAAACCATATTCAAAACTCGGTTTATTCAATTCGGTTATCCAAAACCCATATTTTAAATTCGGTTCGGGTTATTCGAATTTGAATAATTCGATTTTGGTTCGGTTTTCAGTTTTTTTGCCCACCTCTACCTTCAAATCTTCTATCAAAGGGGCAAGATAAGTTTCTATGTCATTTCCAGGTTGTTTCGAGCTTGAAATCATGATGGGCATCAACACCTACTTTCTCTTCATTCACAAGTATGGGGGAAGATTGTAAATGACAAGCATAACTGGCCACGAACTGTGTTTCGAGGATATATTCCCAAATGGGTTCATACCATCAGTACACAAAGAAAATCTAAAGTTCCAAGGTTCGGATTCAAAGTGATACATTCTGTCAAATTTCTTCCACTAGTCCGCGTCTGCTGGGTATCGAATTATATCATCATCTTTACAACCTTCCTTATCAATGCACCATGTCAAGTTCCTTGCATCCTTTTCATTCTTAAACAATCTTCTCAGCCTCGAAATAATGGGAAGATAACCATATAAATTTGGTGGGCACCCACCTCCTTAGCGGCACAACATGCTCTCCACCGACAGCCACATTTCTCTTCTTCTTATAACACGACACATTGCATACTAGACAAACAATCTTATCCTTAAGGTTAACCCTATATATGACACAATCGTTCGGACAAGCATGTATCTTTTCATACTCCAATCCCATCGGACATAAAATTATCTTAGCTTCATAAAGGTTATCAGGAACCCCATTACCGGGTGAAAGCTTTTCATTCAAAAACTTAAGCAATTTATTCATGCTAGTATCACTTCATTACCCTACACCTTTCATATTAAACAACTCTATCAAACACGATATGACCGTGTCTTTCTTCTTGCAACCGGGATACAATGGTGTATCTTTCTCACCAAGAAAGTTAGCCAAAACCTTGGGCCTCCCTCTAAACTCATTAACAATCTCCTCACATATGTCATCCAACATAGAATCCCCAAAACACTCTCCCTCACTACTAACTCTCACTTCCGGTGGTGATTTTTCCCCATGTAAGGTCCACACAACATAATCCTTTGCAAACCCCCGGCTATACAAAAAGAGTTTTAGGATATCTTTCTTATCAGTACGAATTTGATTTCCACAATTATGACAGGGACATAATATTCGCTTCGCTCGACTAAAAGCATGCTCCAAGAACTCATCCACGAACATAATATATTCATCGCTCACCCTACTAATGTTGGCATACACATGCTTACGACTCTCGATGGCGCGATACAACTCTATATATCAATAAATGTCCAACAATCAAATTTTAACACATTTAATATAATAGAATTTTTCATGATGACTTCCTAATCACACAATATCATAAATGCAAATATACACCAATATTCCACATTACAATTACAACATTCTTAACATGTCCAACACTATAGGAATCAAAAGTCATAGCCTTATAACTACAACTACCTTGGGAACAAATCACAAACTAATATCTACAATTCTACATTAATCACCATCAAATGATCAAACACAAAATGTAAATATCTCTACTAACCAAAATCAGACATGAAATCCTTAATATCTATAAATGTAATTAAAAAAATGGTACATTCAAGGGTCTTTATTGTGGAGTATTCAATGCCTTCATCTACAAAAAAATACCATTAATGAACCACTTCTTCCAAAAATCTCATTTTTAACCCGCTAAAAAAAGATGTTAAGTGAGCATTTAATTCAATTTTCTGCACTGGTATTTATACTTTACCGGTGCATTTGTAGCTTCACCAGTAACAACAGTTACCAGTGTCGATATTTAGCCAAAATCCGCATATTTTCTTCTTCTACACCGGTACAATCACAGTACCGATGCAAAAACTAATAGTTTTGGCGCCAAATTTCCACAAAAAGAAATTTTGTTTGCACCGGTATTAAGAAAATATCGGTTCGTGTTCAATTCATATACCGACTCTAATAGTAACCAGTGTACAAATGCAAATTTATCCCACATTTTTTTTATTTCTACACCGATAATTTCCTGTTATCGGTTTAAAAAGTTGTCTCTTGGTGCCGAATTAATAAAAAAAAAGGGAAATATGTACACACCGGTAATCATTTACCGGTGCACATATAAGAAAATGCACCGGTCAAAACCACCTATACGGATAATACCTGTGTAAAATTTTTGAGTTTGTACACTAGTAGAACCAACACCAGTGCAAAAATAGATGAATTGTACACTGGTTGACTGGATACTGGTGTGTATATACTTATTTTCACCGGTACTGATGTTAACATGATAAATACCGGTGCAATTGGTTACATACGCACCAGTATAGCTGTACTCATGAATTTATACCGATCCATGTGTACTTGTTTTTCATTAGTGACACAATACACAGGTAATCATTGAATGCTAACAGCTTTGCATCGGATCAGTTTTCTCATCTCATTGTAGGGCAACAAGTAGAATGTTACAATTTGTTGGTATATTCTAAATCTGGTATGTGTTTCAAAGTAGTAAATTCGAATGTGATCGAACTCGAGTTGACTTCGCATAGTAATCGAGTTCAACCTCAAGTTCAATTAATACATTTCATAAAATTCTTCGAGTTTATCAACCCAACATAATGCATATTCAATATATTTTATTAAATATAATATATAATGTGTATAAATAAAAAATTATTATTATGCAGCTTGAATTTAAGGTTAAACAGGAACTCAAGTAAAGGTTTTACCGACTTGATCAAATTCTAGCCAAACTCGAGTTCAAGATATTTCAAATGAGCAGAAGGTTATTCGAGCTCAACTCATTCAGAAACAAAACATTCCATAAAAATTATTTAATAAATAAAATATTAATAATCTAGCAAAAATTAATAAAAAGATGTGTTTATCTCAATATCAATTAAAGTTTGACTACTACAATTAGGGTGGTGGAAATAATCACTTATCCTATTTGCACCACCTATAAAGCTGTCACACATATCTACAACTTCCTCCGATCTCTTCTATCTTGGAAAAAATGTATGATTTTTCTAATATCCTAACACCTAAGTTTTGTAATTCTTACTTTACAATGTTAGATTTGTGGCCTGTGAATGTGTTTTGTTTTTTTGGTTATCTAGTTTTGTCTCTAATTTATGAAAGTGTGAAATGTGTTTTGTTTTTTTGGTTATCTAGTTTTGTCTCTAATTTATGAAAGTGTGAACTTTCCTTGACTTTGAATGTTGGTACAATGTTTTGGTATGTCTCCAAAAAGCTTTTGTTTAATCTGATGTTGACAAAGTCTCATTTTTTCCCGGTTTGATGTGTTTTTTCCCGTAGCTTCCTCTGATATTTGCGATGTTGGTGTTCCATCTACCACATAGCGGTTTATGCGATGAGCATGCGACGTTGCATACTGTTTTTTCCAGTAGCTTATTCTTCAATTTTTGACGCCGCATGTATCACACCTTATGTATGACCAAAATGTTATTGACGTCTGGCTTCTAAGTTTCCTTTGGATTTGCATATGCGACCTCAGTTTTGTGTCGGTCCAGTGTTTAGTTTGAACGACTAGTAAGTGAAGTAACATGTACATGACGACCAACACACTGCTTTGGACCGACATGCACTTGCGACGGCTTTGCCGAAGTCGTACCTTGCAATCCACAGGGTAGTTTCGCACTTTAACATTTTCACTGTTGATGCAGGCTTAGTGGCTGGTGAAAGATCGTCTCATCGGCCCCATTTTTCAGGTCTTTCACCTATTTACATATATATTAACTAACACAACTTCACACTTTCGAACAACTAATACTTTTTTTATTTTCGTACAATTCACTGCACAACTAAGCAACCCAAAGCCTGTTTTTTTCGACATTGAACATCATTCGATGGCTTTTGATAGCCCACGTTTCGACTACACTTCGAAGCAGCTGAACTTTGGGAAAATACTAACTTTGGTAAAGCTTTTTAAATAAAATTTATTTGTTGACAATTGCATATGTATGTTCATATATATATATATATATATATATTTCTAATTAATATTTTAAATTTGACTTAGTACATCCTGTGGGAGATTGAACCACTCTTGTCGACTGAGAAGACCCCCCGTAGTGATGAGGTGCTACGGAATAGAGTGGCATATGAACTACTTGGGGGTGCAAGATCAAGGCCCTTTCCCCAAAGGATTTTGATGAGTTCCTTAGCGGAAACAACCTATGCATCAGGGACACCTTGTTCTTCGAGGTGATAGAAGTTGGGGGGGGGCAATCGTCTTCAAGGTCATCATTATCTGAGCTAATTGAGTTTATTGTAATTTCTGTTATGTTGGAACTAAGACAATTCTTATTCGAATTTATGTACTATTTGTAAGGATATTTTCATTAATGTTGTTTTTCTAATTATTTATCTATCTTATTTGAACATTGCATAATTGACTGTGTATATATGTGCAATTTGACATGTACACAATTTTATAAATCATTTTATAATCCTATGAATAAAAAACATTGAAAAAATGGGGTACTGATCGTGTACAAATTAGCGGAGGATTTCCAAGGAGTTTGTACAACTCGTGATTGCTAGCAACTGTCGTGCCTAATTGTCCATAATATGGCATTCTCCCAAATTAATCGTGATGACGGGATATTAGGAGGAGAGAGACGCCAAAACGGGAAAAAGTGCACGACCTCCATCTTCTTTTTTTATTATTTTCTATTACCGTCAAATTTTTTACTTTAACTTGTCTTTTACGTATATACAACTTTGATAGTCATTCACAATATGTATCTGTAAAAACGGCATTTAAACCAAAATTGGCCAAACTTTTGAAACACCATATGCAACATTGCACGCTATTCGATAATATTATTTACTTTGATTTTAACATTTTACTTCGATTCAAATAATAATCGAGGTAAAAAATCAATTATTTACCTCAATTTTTTTAACCAAAGTAAATAATATATTTTACTTTGATTTAAAACCAAGATAAAGGAACTTTTTATCTCGATTATTTGATAAAAATAGGGAGATTTGACGTACTCTGCTTCGGCGGTCAGGCTCACATGAACCAGCTTACACAATGGCCCCATGGCAGTTGGCGGGAGGACTACGCCGACCCTGATGTTGTTTTCACACTTGCGTGTCACCCACATATTGTTGTGGATCAGAATCTATGGGCTGCCTCCTGAGTATTTGCTCCCGGAATTTGTGGCTAGATTGCCACTGTAGTTGGAAATACTCAGGAATTTGTGGCTAGATTGCCACTGTTCAATGCCATGCTCATTCACCAACCCTTGGTCTCAGGGTTCTACTTTTGCCTGAGAAGGGGAGGCAAGGCGTGGTTACCTATTGGTTACGAAAGAGTTCACAAAATGTGCAGGACATGTGGGGTATAGGTCACACAATGCCCAGGTGCGGGTTCCTCGCCGATGCTATGCTCGAGTTCTATCTCGCACAAAGATTTGCAGTTTTGAGTGAACAACTAGGGGTAGGAATCTTCAGGGATAATAAGGAGGAATTATATCCAGCAACTATGAGAGTCCATCAGAACCAACCTACGAGAAGGTTCACGAGAATTCCGGATGACTTCCTGAGGATCAATGAGCAGAGGTTTCAAGGTGAGAGGAATGATATCCTAGATGGCTTCCTGTTTCAACATGACATTGTCTACAACCCACCAAATGAGAACATGGAGAACATGGGGGTATGATACGAATTTTCCAGGTGATCAGATGGGAGACCAGGTGTATCCCGACTCACCGGGGGGAACATTCAGACAACCAAAGTGAAGAGCTAGACCAGTGGATCGAAGAAGAAAACGAACAATTCATCCTCACCCGAGAACTACTCCAACTTCAAGATGGTGATTGGGTCTATACCGGAGCAACTACCACAAGGCCCATCAGAGACTAAAGACGAGGAGGTCAACCTACAACACCTCTTGACAAATCCCCAGTCAGCCTTTCCAAATGAAGATATGGCGATGAAGCAGGCCCGGGAATCAGGATCACAAACTCAGGTGTACCAGAGATGGTGGAACAGAGAGGGTCAAATGTGGTTATGTCGTTGGTCGACACTGGTCTCCGGCGGATGATGTGGCAAGGGACAATGTCCACCAGGCTCCAGTTTGGAATCCACAGAGGCACCAACGACAAAGACCAAGGCAGGGCCAGGTCTGTTGCGTCGACCACCTGCCTCGATTGGATCACCAAGGGACGGAGACGGGGACACCCGACGAGATCTAAGGGATGACGAAACTAGGGGGAAGGTAAGAAGAGTTGGTGAAAAAGAGCAGCATACCAGGCTCGGAAATAGAATGAGAGTAGGGTCCAAACCTTTCATGCTTGACATCAACCCCACAACAAAGCAGAAGAAAATCACAAAGTTTGAAGACTCTGTCCTAGGATCCTACATTTACCAGCGGGCAGGATCTAGCAAGTTAGCAGGCTACAACGGGAAATCGATGCCTCAAATCGGGGCGTACAGAATAGATAGCACCGCTGCCTGAATTGGTTATAGCACAATTGTTGCGGTAACTGGCCATCAACTAATAAATAATTAATTTTACGCAAAAAAGAAAGGGAAACTAATAGCACCGGTTTTCACATTATTAGTATTGTAGAAGGTTGAAAAACAGAGTATGTGTTTTGTTCTCTTTTAGCACCGATTTTTGTAATTGCAACACCGGTGCTATGTACTTAGATAAAATATGAGGGATTATCTCTTGGGTTGAGAAGATTTTTTTTAAAAAAAAAAATCAACGAAAGCATCATCACGCAACTACTTTGTTTATTTTTTGCACCGATTTTTGAATTATCAGCACCGGTGTTTTTGTTGGTGCTGCCCCCTAAGAATATTTTTGGCAAGTTTGTTCTCGGGTTAGGAGAAAAAGCCGAGAAAATAATTCATAGCAGCCTCAAGTAGCTGCCTATGCTTAGTTAAGCACTAGTTTTCAAGCTTCATACCGGTGCTAGTAAATTTAAATTCAAATTTTAACAGTTCCACGCGCAGCTGCTCTTCATCTTCTAAACTTTGTAGAGGAAAATTAACTCATCTTCCCCATCGGTTCAGACTCCCAAACTCTGTGAAGGATTTAGGTGAGTTGTCTTTCAAACATTGCTATTATATTGTGCTGGATTATTAATCATGAACTCATAGTTTTTGGAAAACTAACAACATTTTTCCGATGTTGGTTCACTTTGCTTTCCAACCTATGTCGATATTGCAATCATGTACATAGAGTTAGTGTGTAACAACAATATTTTGTATAGATTGGATTTAATTAGGTCGCATTGATGGTATGTTGATGTTCAAGAAAGCAAGTATTGTATAGGTTTTTTTGGTTGCATGGAAGATGCTTGTTGAAATGTCTCATTTGACATTGTAGGATATGACACCCAAAACTCCCTACAAGAGAACACGCCATGCATCCCCTTCCTCTTCGAAGGAGCAATACAATAATAAACTACAGGAGAAGAGGTTCATTTCGGACGCGGAAAATTAATAGCACAAGCCTACAAACAAAGGTGACATTTTCCGGAGAGAGGAATCAAATATGCTCCCCCCTTTGAAGAAACAATCTGGGCACTTGGGTGGGAGAAACTGTGTGACACATCTCCAATGTTCAACCTTAGTATAGTGAGTGAGTTCTATGCTAATTTTCGGTGTGCTGGAAGGTGGACTAAGGCGTTCTGTCGTGAGAAAATTGTGAAATTAACTGCACAATCCATGAACGAGTTGTACGGGTTGCCAAATGTTCCCCCTTGAGGAGGATGAACATCTTGCATGCCACTACTATACCGATGAGGGTTGGGATTTTGACAATCCCACAGGACGGGAGATCATCAAAATGGTAACTAGGGAGAGAACCGATGTCGAGTCTATTGTCAAACCAGGTTGGAAAAAGATGCCAAAGAAGCTACTAACTCTCGAGATGAATAGATGGTACCACTTTGTAGCATCCAGAATACACCCTGTTACAGTAAACACCGATGTTCACAGTATGAGGCTGAGACATCTATACGCCATTAAAAAAACTCCGGTGGAATTTGGATAAATAAATTGTGAACGATTTGAGACATAGTGTAGAGAGAACATGTTGTTACAATTTTCGCAGCCTAATTTCCAAACTATGCACAAAAGCAGGTGTCCCCCACTATCCGCGGGACATATACGGGCATCAAATGGCTAAGATTACAGCAGACGCTTTCTTCAAATTCCCTCAGGATAGTGTGGGTCCTACTTTGGAATCAAGAGTTGCAGCGTTGGATGTGGGTGTACAAAGTCTGCTAACAGAATCACAATAGCAAAGGTCTTGGTGCGATCACATGGGAAAGGTTTTTGAACACCAGTTCCCAGATGCCATGAATGCAGTTGGACCTTTCCCTACATATCCAGACCCAGGTGTTGGGCAGAGCGACGTTGAGACCAGCTCAGAATAGGCGCAAATGTTGGATGGCGAGCCATTTGCTAGATATTATTCATGAATTTGGATCCTCATTGTTCTTATATTGAACAATCGTTTTTGTAGTGATTATATTTTGGATTATGGATCGAAAAAATTCTCTGTTATTTTGCTGACGAAATATCGTTATTTTCCACTACTTTGAGGATTGTTATGATTTTACATTATCGTATGGTATTAAAGAAATACGATTTTCCATTTATATTTATAAACTTTTTTTGCACATTTTAGTCTATGATATGTACTACTTCTTTGAAATTTATACATTAAAAAATTCCATTAGTTAGAATTCATATATTTAGGAAGGAAAAACAAGAATCAAGTGCTTTGAATCAATGCTGAAGTTGAAACTTAGTTTTGGGCAACACTGCAATTTATGTAAATGTAGCACTTGTTATCTATGATCTATTTTGAGGATGTTCCATTCACCCAATCAAGTACTAGTGTAGTTATGATCATACAATACTCAATTGCTGTATTGAATTGCCAATTTCGTGTTTCGACAATTCCAAGGTTCTTGGAAGGACCTGAGTGCAAAAAGAAAAAACTTTACTCGGACATCCAAATTCGATTCCGCTCGGATGCAATCCTACATTATTGGAACCATATGGGAATGCATAAAACGAATCACAAAAAAAATTGGTGTAAATAAATAACAAAGAAAACATCTTATTTGAACTTCGTAACTTCTGAGTCATCTATAGTTGGTTACTCTAGCACATGTACTAGCGCTTTACCAAATTCTAATGAAACACGACATTATTTTTATAACATATATTAACCCAAGAATACACAATGTGGTGTTATTTGACCTCTAACAAGGAGTTGTATTTAAGTTTTGTGCTACTATGTGATTTTCATAAAGTTCTGGTCGGAGGGTTTGCGAGTACCCATTGAAAACACATTTGAAACACGAGCTTGATTGAGTGTTGAATTGAATATTTGTTTGCCCAATTGGGCATAAAAAATAATGGACAAAAATTTCCCCCTTGATAGGATCTTTAAACGAATATTTAGAAATAGTTGTCTAAAATGTTAGCACCAGTCAGGATTGTTGATTTACCAGTGCTCAGTAAGGTTGGATGAACCAGACGAAATAGATTGGTTAGTATTTGGGCAGGAAATTCAAATTTTAACAAAGTTAATTTCAACACCGGTATGACTATGCACACATCACCGGTTACAAAATACCTTGCTTGAATTTTAGAGCGCATCGAGAATAAGCAGCTGGTTTAAGCATGTTTTAGCATCAATATGCCGTTCTAGCACCGATCGGACAACCGGTGCTCCAGAGTTAGAAAAACAATTCTAAGTCTACTCTCGAGTTGTAACAAAAATTAATACCATAGCAGCCTCAGGAAACTGCTTTTAACAAATGTTAGCACTGATTTTCTGTTCTACCACCAGTCGGACAACCGATGCTCTAGAGTTAGAAAACATTTATAAGTCAGCTCTTGGGTTGTAACAAAAATTAATACCATAGAAGCCTCCAACAGCTACTATAAACAAATTTTAGCACATGTTTTAGTAATTCATAGCACCGGTTCTCGTAATTAGTGCTGCACACATCTAGATAGAATCCGAACCCTTGATTCCCCTATGTTGATTTAATCTCAACCCTTCAAAAATTGTCTATATAAACCAAACACGAAACCCTAAAGCTACTCACTCCCTCATTTGCATCTCATCCTCTCATTCCCCTACTCCACCTCCTCTCCATTTCCGCCGTCGCCTCCCCCAAAACAATCAACCATATCTGCCTTATTCCTCTCCGTTACCGACACCACCTCCTAAACATCCAACTGTCACCGCCACCACCTCGTCCCTCCCTACATAACCGCCTTCCTCCTTCTCCCACATCATGTTTTTATAATGTTGGTTAGTTTTTTGGGTGTCTTCTTTTTTTTGGGTCATTTTTATTTATCGATCATTATTTTATTTTCTCTATTTTGATTACTATGTCAATTTTTTTGTATTTCGGGATCTAAACTTTTAGTTTCATATGACGAACGAAGTTATCGTCGACTTGATTGTGAGATTTTATACTCTTGATCAAAATTCCAAGATTATTTGCATTGATTATCGTGTTCTGGAATTCATTGGATTGTATTAATTTATCTAGTCTAATCATCTAGGTTAATTTATATTGTTCATATTTCTGTAGTTTATGTGTTTTACACACTAATCTGTTGAAATAACGATTAATTCGTAACTCCATAAGTGTATGTTTATGATGTTTGTCTACTATGTGACATGTTCTGCATTATGTATAACTAATCTGTAAAATGTAGGTTTTTTCTATATCTAATGTGATATACTTTATTGTGGGATGTTGATGTGTTTATGTTTCAGTTTTAAATGTTTTCGAACAACTACAATGTTTTGAATGAATGGCGAATTAGATTAAGGTTTCAAGGTCTTTTCCGTGCTTTGATAATTTATTGTTGATGTTTAAACTGTTGAGATATTGCGGTGTACCAGGGCCACAGAAAATTGGAGTGTTTCACATTGTTTGTTTATACACTCTTTGCTACTGTGGCCCTGCAAAACTGCTTCGTTTCTACATTTTAAATGTTGAAATATGCATTAGTTAAAGGGCACTACATAGGCTGCCTTCGATTCATGTATTGCCCTCTAACTATGTAATATTTCTTCCATTATGAAAAGTGTTGTAACATTTGTACAACTCCATAATTTAAATTGTAGAGAATTTGTAGGTGTTTTGATGATTTCTTGTTGATATTTAAACTGTTGAGATATTGCAGTCTACCGGGGCTACCGAAACTCTGAGTGTTTGACATGGTTTGTTTAAACACTCCTTGCTTCAGTGATCCCGAGAAACTTTCTCATTTCGACATTTTAAATTAATAAGCATTAGTTAAAGGGAATTGCATTGGTTGCCTTCAATTCATGTATTTCCCTCTAACTACGTAATGCTTATTCCATTAAGGAAAGTGATGTAACATTTGTACAACTCTGAAATTGAAATTGTGGAGAATTCGTAGTGTATGAGCGTCGAGGAATTTGCTGTGTCTACTTGTTTAAACAATAGGTAGACAAACCAAAAGCCTTGGTATTTAAATGCTGTAACATTTTGACATTTTAAATCTTTTTCAACTTCATTTTTAAACTATGGAGATGTTACAGTCTATCGGAGCCAGGGAGACATGATGTGTTTGACATGGTTTATTTATACACGTTATTTTTCCTTGGTCCTGTAAAACTACTTCATTTCGATATTTTAAATGGTTTGCAATGCGAAATTGCTTTGTGCACAAGGAAACACGGCGGAAGTAGCATTAGCACTGTTTTACATGTCTTTTTTCTTATTTTAGAATATGATGTTTAAACTGTGGAGATGTTGCGGTCTATCAGCGCCAAGTAAACACGACGTATTCCAAAAATTTGTTTATACATGTCATGATTTGTTGGTGCTGTAAAACTACTTCATTTGGACATTTTAAATGGTTTTCTATGGTAATTGTTATCGTGAACAAGCTTAACGTAGGAAGAATTAGTTTAAGGGCACTGTAGCGGCTGCTTTCTATTCATGTAGTGCCTTCTAACTATATGCTGCTTCTTCCACTATGAAAAGGTGTTGTAACATTTGTAGAACTCCATTTCAAATGTGGAGATATTGTAGTGTATGAGCACCAAGTAGACTTGGTATGTTTATCATTAACTATTTAACATTGTGTGTTTAACATTAAATCATTGTTGATGTTAAATACAGTGTTAACACATAGTTATACACACAAAGTTTCCTTGGTGCTTAAATGTTGCATCATTTCGACATTTTAAATGGTTTTCTATGCTAATTTTTATTGTGAACAATGTCAACGGAGGAAGAATTACTTTAAGGGCACTGCATTGGTTCTATTCATGTGGTACCCTCTAACTAAGTAATATTTCTTCCATTATGAAAATGTGCTATAACATTTGTTGAACTCCACAATTTCAAATGTTGAGATTTCGTAGTATATGAGCACCAAGTTGACATGGTGTGTTCATTGTTAACTGTTTAACACAGTGTGTTTAACATTAAACTGTGTTGATGTTAAATACATTGTTAAAACATATGTATACAGACCATGTTTCATTGGTGCTTAAATGCTGCATCATTTCGACATTTTAAAAAAAATTCTTCGGCAACAATTAATTATTTTGTGCATGATAGATATTACCCCCGGAAAGAGGAGCGTACAATGGCAAGGATGATAAACGTTTCGGACACAAGGTGTGAGGCTTGGTAAACGTGTGTCTTCCTAACAAACCAAAACTTCAGTGGATCTAGTGTATTTTCAACATGTATATTATTGGGACAAAGTTTGACCTTTTGTGTTATGTTATATCTTGTTAATAGATTGTTTTTTCCCACTATAGATTCTTACATTTTGAGTATGTTCTTGATTACAATCAATTTAATTTTCCCTAGGTTTAAATTCCGAGAGGGCCAGGTATAATTTAACAAGGATATTGCAAATTTTTTTAAAAAATAAGCACCGGTTTAACTAATACAACGACCGGTGCTTAGACATCCATCCATACAACAACATCGGTTAATAAAAAAACCGGTGTTGTTATTTTTGTCTTTCAGATTAACGACACCAATTTATTTTAGTAATCGGTGTTGTGAAAAAACCATTGAACATCAACGAGGACTCAGCATTCAGCACCAGTATATAAAAAATCGGTACTGTAATGTTGAAATTCCAACACCAATTTTGATGACCGGTGATAGAGCAACTACATTTCAGCACCACTCTACTTAGACACCGGTCGGAAAAAGGCACGAACGACCGGTGCCATACCCCCTAGTGACTGGTGCCATATGGGGGTGCTCTCATTAGTGATTCAGACTGTGGAAGACATCTCAAGGAAGGCGAAGGTGGAGGAAGCAGAATTGGCAAAGAACTTGACCAACAATAAAACAAATGCTCTTAGATGGCCAATGGAGGAATTCATGCCTGTAGAAGGAACCCTGGGAGACAAGAGGAAGAGGAACTTGAAGTTTGAGCTGTGAGCTATTACCTTCAACTAAAGATCGAGACACAACGTGGATAATGAAGAACACCTTATTCAAACTATTAAGAGATTCTCGGAAATCAATAATAGCATTGGGATTGAACAAGGAAAGATGGTAATTGTGGGAGTGCACACTCATGAGGAGGTCGTCTCAGTAGTTATGAATGCAAGTGAAGAAAAACGTCTGTGGTACTTGGTGGTTGGTCCAGAACAACCACCAAGAGGTATATGAATCTACTCTGTTGCAACTGCAGAGGTCAGACGTACCCTCTGACAGTAGCATCTCTAAACAAACTCGTTTCACATTATAAACGCAATATTTTTTTATGAAGACTAAATTTAATAGCATTAAGATTAGCAAGCGGCTAGATGGGTCATATTTTACCAAGTGGAAAGTAATGCATGTTGTCGGTGCCAGTGTGGGCCTATGTGTAGCCTAGACACCGGACATCCAGTTAGAGGTAGCAAAAAACTGCCAAAATTTTGTATCATGTCATATCACATCTATTATTGGGGATAAATGGAAGCTTGTTTTGTTGTACGGACATCCTTACAGAAGGAACGGGAACCAAGTATGGGAAGATTTGAACACCGACATAATGAACAGCTAGCTACCTCTCCTAGTGATAGGAGACTACAACCAAGTCACGAGAAACAAAAACAAAATGGGAGGGAATCTCGTAACTAATAAACAAACGACAGTGTTGACAAAAGTGTTACAATTGAATGAGCTACAAGAGCTGCATAACTATGATCAGTGGTTCACATGGTCAAATGGTCGAAAGGGGGATCAGCTAATTGTAGAAAGGTTAGGCAAAGTTTGAGGCCTTCTGGATACGAAGGGACGAGGTTAAAAACATCATCAAAGAAGCATGGAAAAATAACAAATGGTCTCATCACCCCATGAAGCACATCAACAACACAACAGTGCTACATGCCTAACCTAGAAAGAAAACTTGCAAAAACAATGTTGAGGCTGAGCAATTGGAGCAGAGAAAATGTAGGATGCCTAGAAAAGATGATCCAGTCGAAGGAGAGTAAAGTCCACAGAATTAAGTTGATGAATAAGTTCGAAGCCGCCAATGCAAGCTCAGAAGAGTTGGACGAACTACTAACCCTACAAACTGATCTAATGGAAACAAAGAGCAAAAATGAGAGGGCAAACAAAAGGTAACAAAAAGATGAAATTCTCCCATAGTTAGGCGAAAAAGAAACATGGAAGGAACCATATCATGCAAATGAAGAATAACGCAGGGATATGGATAACAGACCCGACATAATTAGAAGACATGGTGGTAGAGTACATCAGCACAATATTCGTTAAAGAATCAGTCATACCGCAAGACGCGTACGGGGAGTCGGTCATTAATAACGTACTACAACTAATTGAACCGGAAGTCAGCAGTGAACAAAGGTTCAAATTATAGGCAAGGGTGATAACAGAAGAGATCAAAAGGGCAGTCTTTCAGATGGGAAAGTGGAAATTGCCGAGGCCAGATGGGGTAACTGCTGGATTCTACCAACATTACTGGAACGAAGTCGAGCAGGACCTCAAATGTACAGCACAAGAGTTCTTCACAACAGGAAGGATGCTCACCGAATGGAATGCCACAAACATCACACTAATCCCCAAGACAAAGGTACCAACTAAACTTGCTGATCTTAGACCAATTAGCTTGTGCAATGTTACATATAAAGTCATTGCCAAATCACTAGCTAATAGGTTAAAACAAATAATGGGGTATCTAATATCGGGGAACCAAGCAGGGTTCGTGAAAGGGAGATCTATAGTCAAAAACTCACTAATAACCTCGAACGCATAGAAAAAATTTGGTATCAAAAGAAAGGGAAGGTCGCAACTGCATCTATGAAGATTGGCATGAGTAGAGCATACGAAAGAGTCTCCTGGGACTTTCTCAGAAATGCCATTGGATGGATGAGGTTCCCTGTGAAATGGATAATGGAGTGCATTACAATAGTTACATGCTTCATCAAATTCAATGGGGAAACATCGCAACCATTCGTACCGGTATGGGGATTAAGACAATGATGTTCGATATTCCCTTTCCTATTTATCCTATGCCAGGAAGCATTATCAATGATAGCCTCGACGCTCTTCCAACAAGTATGCAGAGGAATATAGTGTGGGATAGGGGTCCCACGTGTATCAAACCTTATCTTCGTTGATGACTGCATATTGTTCTTCGAAGTCACAGAGGGGGGGGAACAAGGAAGCTAGCGCCAACAATCAACATGTTCGCATCATATTTCGGCCAACAGCTGAATTTTTATAAGTCATCCTTTTTTATACGCCTAAACTCCAACGACTATACAACGAACCTCCTTAAACTTACATTCAACATTAAGCCAGACCTCCTGCAAGGGAAGTATTAAGGCTATGTCATCAATTTCCAGGGTTCGAAGGTCAAGTTGTTCAAAGGTCTACAGAGAAAGGTTATAGCAAAAATAGTTGCATGGAGGAAAAATGATCTATCAGTAATGAATAAAATCACGCTATGAAAACATGTGCTCTGCACACTATCGCAATACACCATAGAGACCTTCTGAACCCCTAAAAAATTGCTAAAGATATTGACAAGCAGATGGCTAGGTTCATATGGGCGAGGGATCCGTAAGGAAGGGGCATACATTGGAACTCTTGGTCCAAAATGTTCGTCTCGAAGTGGCTAGGGGGACTGGGAATGCAATCTACCTCACAAACGAATCAAGAAATGCTAGGTAAGCAAGCGTGAACACTACTAACAAATAAAGATTCATTCTTCTCCAAAAATTTCCTGGCAAAGTATTGCAAGAAGCAAACCTTTTTATAGACGAAACAAAATCAGGGAGATACATAGGGTTGGAAAGGAATACTATGGGGATTGGAGCTCATCAAACCACACCTCAAGTGGAAAATCGTGAAGGGAGAGTTTGTACATATCCAACAAAACTGTATTCCAAATCATGCAGACCCAATACGATTTGAAAGGAACACCATCCTCTCACTCACTTTTAAAAAGAGTGATCTCATTGACGAAGGGAAAATTGGAGAATGCCACTACTCAACACACTCTTCCCTAGTGACACAATAAAGAAGATTGTTAAGATCCATATCCCCACCTATAGCTTTGGGAACGTCGACTACTTAGCTTGGGATAAGTAAGCACTGGGAAAATACACAGTAAAATCTAGATATCACGCGGCATGGGACACTAAGGTTGGTGCAAAGCCATCGAGCTCCACAACACATCCATCTACCGCCGATGAAACAAACATGTGGAAATCCATTTGGAACAACAATACTAAAGAACATATCAAATTCCTTATTTGGAGAATTATTCAGGGGGCTTTCCCGACAAGTCCAACCCTCAGAAAGAGAGGACTAAATGTTTCTACAACATGTCAAGTGTGCACGGCAGCAGAAGAGACAGCTAAGCATGTGCTCTTTGAATGCGATTTTGCTAAAAAAAAGTATGGAGCCAATGCAGGTTGGGACTCGACTTCAATTTGGGCAAGCCGACATCTCTAAAAACGTGGTTGCAACAATGATTAATGATCAAATTAGAAGGAAGACAAGGACCTTGCATGCCTTTTCATATGGATTATATGATGTGCAAAGAATACTGCTACGCTAGACCAAGTCTCAATATCGTTTGACAACACAATGGCAGGGATCAGACTTCTTACGAGGAATGCAAGGACAAGGGAGATCAATCAAGGCATAAACAACCAAGATCCTAACGTAGATCTCCATGTAGAGCCCCAATAGGAGAACATAGAGCTGGAGCTAGTTAAGGAGACAAAGAAGGCTGGTGATATCAGTGTACTCTAGTTTAATAAAGACAAACATGTGGATCATCTATTCTAAGACTATAACAAAATTATGATAGATGGCACATTCTGTAGCACCATAAGAGATAGGGTTGCAGCATGCTGTGAACAATCAGATGATACACGAGACACCACATGGGGAACCGCAATCATCAAAGCTTTGTCAGCGGTACAAGCAGAGTTGGGGCCCATACTGCACGGCATGAAGCATGCGAGCCTCCAGGGGATGATGCGGTTATTGATCAAAACAAATTGCGACAATGCGCTGTGCTATATCACCAACTATCCAGAGGTCCCTCCAGATGTTAGGCTTAGAGAAATTCTAATCCTATGAATGGTGTTTTATAGTTTACCGGTCGTTAAGGTATATAGATTAGCAGTAGGTGAGACGCACAACCTAACACGATCTGTGACTCTATGTAACCCGTCAACTCATGAATGAAATATAAATCACTATGTCCAAAGAAAAAAAATTTATACACCGGTAGTAGGCCAGCCAAGAAAATTAACCGACTGTTGCCCTAACTCTCCTCCAAAATATTCCCTTTCTTTGTAGGGTTAAAAATCGTTGATATGGCGCCAAAAATCGTTAATTTGTGTCACCTCACCATATAAAACAGTTATCCCACGAAAGGCCAACGTTGGCTCTCCACACAATTCCCTTCCTGTCCCTCTGCCGCCATGGCCGTCTTCTTCAAAGCAGACCCCTTCGCATTCCGACCATTTCCTCCGTCTCCGACCACCAGCGTTCACTGCAAGAAACCCACCACCGTAGCATTCGCTTCGCCACCGGAAAACACCGATGCCAGCAGCAGTACTGAAGAAAATGACACCGCCGGCAAAAGGAAGCTATCGAAGCAGTCCTCCTGGGAAGCCAAGGACGATGATGGCAACGATTACCTCTACGTGCTCGGCAAGGAGTCGGCCAACATGAACATCGCTGTCGGCGCCAGGGCCGGAGTCATCGATGATCTCTTCGCCGGCAATTTTCTCGGAAAAGATTGTGAGTTTTGTGTTTTTTAAGGATTTTGTTTTGACTGGAACTGAATATTTATTGATTTGGACTTCCGACATTATTCGCAGCGGATATCGTGTTTGACTATAGGCAGAAAGTGACGAGGTCGTTCCAGCATCTGCAGGGAGATTACTACATTGCTCCTGCTTTTATGGTACATTCTTTTCTAGGAAAATCTTTCATATTGTCATATTGTGTTTTACTAATGCAATTTTTGTCATTTGGCAGGATAAAGTGGGTAAGTTTAGCCAATCTTTCCTTACGGTAAAATCTTACATTTCTCATGATATTGCATTGGAGTTGGGTTCCCATTATTATGCAATCTTTTCGATCTCTATGTGTGTGTGTGTCGTGTGTTTGAAGAGTGTGTTCTTGTTTATATCGAACAGCGTGCCATGTGGTCAAGAACTTCATGGCCAGTCAGATCAATGCTAAAATTCCCCTGATCCTAGGTGAGTATACTGTGTTCTGTAACATCTCGAGTTTAAGATATTGTATTGCAGTGGAATAGCTATTAGTACTTACAAGCTTGCTCTGTGGCTTAAGTATTGTTGCGAGTTTCTGGAATGGCGGGTACTGTATATACAAGCTGTGTTTGGAGATGTTTTTGCTAGAAAAAGATTAGTGATAGTTCATGTATGGCCTTGTAGGAATTTGGGGTGGAAAAGGGCAAGGCAAGTCATTTCAAACTGAACTCATTTTCCAGACCATGGGACTTGAGCCTATTATAATGTCTGCTGGTGAACTGGAATCAGAAAGAGCTGGTAAGATGGTATTTGCATCTAAAAATTCAAGGTTGGTTCTTTTGTGCATCTTTTTTGAGCGTTTTTTTTAAAAGTAGTTCTTTGTTATTAAACAGGTGAACCGGGGAAACTGATCCGTGAACGATACAGGGCTGCTTCCCAAGTGGTTCAGAACCAAGTTAGAAGCTTTACTACTTTCAATACTGGTATATGCATGCCTAGGGTTGTTAATTTTCTATTGCAGCCTTCAATTCATGCTATTAAATTGATAAGCCGAATGTTGAATAAGCTCGGATCATGTTATATAGTATGGAAATACTTCGCATTCAAATGAGCCTATCTCACATGCTGTGAAGCTGATTGTCAAATAAAAATACATTTGTATGTATGAAGGAAGAATCTTTGAGCTCTTTCAGCCATTTTCAACTAGGCAAAAAGCATTCGAAGAAGCTCAATCATCTTATAAAAGCCATGTCAATAGTGTTAAAAAATAACCAGGATTTGGGGGATTGATAAAACTGTTTGCTTGCTTACATACTCTCCACGTTTAAAATGTGTCCAATTCTAGTTCGATTTCGAAAATGCAGGGAAAGTTGAGTTGCTTGATGATCAATGACATTGATGCTGGCATAGGAAGATTTGGTGAGCCTACCTATAGTTTTGATCAGCATTACTATTTGTGGCTTCATTGAACTTATATGATCTGTATTCTTTTTTTCTACTAGCTTTTATGTTGTTCTTCTGATTTATCGCAGGTAATACCCAAGTGACAGTCAACAATCAAATTGTTGTCGGGACACTCATGAATTTGTGTGACAATCCTACGAGAGTAAGCGTAGGCCAAGAGTGGCGAGAAAAGGATGTGACGCACAGGATCCCGATCATTGTTACTGGAAATGACTTCTCCACAATCTATGCTCCCTTGATTCGAGATGGAAGGATGGACAAATTTTACTGGTATATACAAACAATGTTTCTGGTCTTAAAGTCCTCTCTACTTGTATTATCATACTTATCAGGTTTTTGGTTTTCTCCTCAGGCAGCCAACGCAGGAAGATATCTTAAATATTGTCTATAGAATGTATGAGAAAGATGGCATATCGAGGGACGATGTTGGAGTAATTGTCAAAACATTTCCTGATCAAGGTATAACTGTTATTGATCTAACAGATGACTGAAATGTGTATAATGCATAAGAAGCCAAAGTTTAGATTAAAAGCTTCTTAGATCTCATTGTTTAGCATATTGCTGAAAACCTTTCTTGTGTGCGAATCAGTCTTAATTAATGATCTGATTCAGTAGAAACAGTTTGAACAGAATGCGGTTTGACATTAAGTTTAATGTTTCATCTTGATGACTTTCTACACATGACATGCTTCTCACGGCTCGTCAAAATTGTTTTTTTGATTCTCTTGGCAGCCTTGGATTTTTTCAGCGCTCTAAGGTCTCGAACATACGACAGCTCCATCCTAAAGGTACACATTTCTTTTGTCAAATCAGTCTTCTTGCACCTTGCTAACTATCCTCAATTTTAATTTCTAATAAGTAGTTTCTTCTATTTGTTACGCTCTTTAATTGTATTTAGTGGGTGGATGATAATGGAGGCAGTGAAAACTGGGGTAAGAGACTTCTGAAGCTGAAAAAGGATGGAAAACTTCCAGTTTTTACTCCACCAGAGGTAAATCCTTTTAGTCAATGCAGCTCCAGTACACTACAGTTGCCTGTGTCAAATATGTCGTGTTTCAGTTTCTCTTCGGGTACTCTATATTCTAATCATATTATAGATTTCGCACACTTCTACTCTTTTCTGAAAAAAACTGAATGGAAGTTCATGGAACCAATGTTTGAGGGAGCAGGTTTAGCTGAGTGAATATTTGCTCATAGAATGGAGTTTCTGATCATTTTTAACAAACCTTATTCTAGTTCATCCATTTTTTCATCCCACAAAACTTAAGCTCGAGTGCTTCTAATGATGATTTCAGTTAATAGTTGTCTGTGCAAATCATACAATGAAGGTGTTACACATGGTAACTCTATTATTTTTGCTTAAGCAGCAAACTCTAGAAGCCCTACTGGAATCGGGATATTCGCTTGTCAGAGAACAAAGGCTCGTTATGGAGAACAAACTTTCGAAGGAATACATGAAGAATATGAAAGACTAGTTGTTAGGGACCCTCTTGGTTCTCTCAAATCAAGCACTAGCCTTGTGCTTACGCCTTGTCGGAAAAGTCTTTTCTGCTTTCTCTAAGAGATCATATCATATGCTCTGTAATGTTCTAGTGGATATGGTTCTGTTTATCAATTGTATGGTAATCTTTCAAGGTCATTGTCTGCATCCTTGTAGATTACAACTTTCTACCTATTCGACGTATTCTTTTGGCTAGATGTTACATAAGTGAACTGAGTGTGGTAGCCATTGGTTGATGTGTTTATTGCACTTTTTGATATCTCATTGCTTACAATGAGTCTGATTTAGTTGCCCGTTTCAATCAAAATACATATACGGCTCCCATAATTCTGAGATGTAACGTATTTGCATCTGCCAATTCCAGCTTGCATCACCAACTGACCATTAGACTTGGCCAAGGGTTAGCCTTTCCATATTAGGCCAATTGAGTGATGATCATAGCTTCAGTGGCCAGTTTTGTCAAAAGAAGAATGAATTCCATAATTATTCAGTTTGTAACTTGTCTATTATAGAAAGGTTGAAATTCTGTGTAAGAAAAAGCTGTAGGTCCCAAATTTAATGGTGGTTCTTAATTTAGTGTCCTCTGAAGTGGCTGGTTGGAAGGTCGCTCCAGAAAACCTTCCTTTTTAACTAATTAGAGCCTTCATCTGCTACCATTTCATCATCTTCCACTGATTTTTTTAGGGTAACCTCTCTTTTTAAGGGAATCTGTTCAATATTGAATTTAGTTTTTTGAAGACCAACAAAGTTAGTCAGCAGTCACTAGAGCAGTGAGTGGCACACTGGGATAGACAAACTCTTGATCACTGAAAGTGTGCAAGTGCTCTTTTTTTTATTAAGTCAACAGGAATTTGATTCCTAAATGGAACTTGACACACAGTAGTATAGTACGTTGATATTCCTATGTACTAAGGCCCCATAAAAGTATTAAACAAAGCCAGGTAATATCATGGACAGAGCCAGAAAATATATTGGGCAGATTTGAATGGGATTTTTTTCCCTAAGTTTTTTCCGTATTGGAGGGGGTTGATGGGAAATTTTTTTCAAAATTACTCCCAATAATTCTCTTCTTGGCAGGGACTGAAGCCCCCTCTAACCCCTGTACACATCCGACACTGAGTACTACAGTATTTTTACCGCTTCTTAATCTATAAAACCCATTTACCATGGACATCTTTAATCACGTTGATAATAATGTATAAGAATTTATATTTAAAATATCACGTTACATATAACGAATCTAATTATACCTTAAATGATAATATCATTACTTATATACTATTATTTAAATTTTATGATAAATGTACTTTTAAAAGTTTAAGTGACTTGCGAGCATTCTACTCCAAAATGACTGATTCTATTAATAGGTACACGGCTACGCGCTTCTTCTTGCGTTCTAGAGTATTTTTTATTGCATTTACAAAATTATACAGTAAACAAAATCAGCCAATCAATAACAAACATGCCTTGTAAATAGTAAAAGACGTTTTTTCTTCATGATTACTAGTAGTACTAGTTTTATATTTTTGACAATAGAAGTAAAAAATAATATTGGTGTGGTATTCAACTTACAAGTGACATTTGGAACATCGATGTTCCAATCTCGAGCACTCGAGATTGGAACATCGACCAATTGAGAATGGATCATCAAGCACTCATACTTGGAACCTGGAACATCGAACAGGGAGCATGGAGTACTCGAGATTGGAGCATTGAGCACTCATGCTTGGAACCTGGAGCATCGAGCATAGAGCACGGAGCACTCGA
Source organism: Rubia yunnanensis (assembly GCA_037428765.1). NCBI lineage: Eukaryota > Viridiplantae > Streptophyta > Magnoliopsida > Gentianales > Rubiaceae > Rubia > Rubia yunnanensis. Next base: position 88,419,043 of record CM075068.1, read on the forward strand.
GTTGGGAACTTCGAACACTCGAGATGGGAACTTCGAGCACTCGAGACAGGTGCCTGGAGCTTCGGAGCCTGGAGCATCGAGCACTCGACCTATCGAGAAGGAGATTCGACCACTCAACAATGGAGCATCGAGCACTCGAAACTGGAGCATCGACCATTCGGGAATGGAGCATCGAGCACTGCTAGAGTCTGGATCTTCGTGAACTCGAGCCTCGTGCATTGAACACTCGAGACTGGTGTAATGTGCACTTCAGCACTTTGAGCACTATTTCACTTGAGCTTGGAGCACTGACCACTCGACCTGGGAGCATCGTGCACTCGCGCTAGGTGTTCCGAGAACTCGAGCACGTGGAGCATCGAGCACTCGAGCAGCGTGCACTTGAGATGGGAGCATCGAGCACTCGAGCCTGAACCACTCGAGACTGGAATATCGAGCACTCGAGACTGAAGCATCGACCATTCGAGAATGACGCACTCGAGACTGGAGCTTCGAGCACGCGACCGAAAGATACTGACCACTCGACCTGGGAGCATCGTCCTCTCGCGCTAGGTGCTCCGAGCACTCGAGCACGTGGTGCATCGAGCACTCGAGCAGCGAGCACTTGAGACTGGAGCATCGAGCACTCGAGCCTGAAGCACTCGAGACGGGAATATCGAGCACTCGACACTGAAGCATCGACCACTCGAGACTGACGCACTCGAGACTGGAGCATCGAGAACTCGAGACTGGAGCTTCGAGCACGCGACTGAAAGACCTCGACCCATGGAATCCTGACACCATGGAGCCCTCGAATTTTGAAGCCATTGAACTTTGGAGCACTCGAACATGACCACTCCACCCCTCGAGATTTAAGACACTCGACAACTAAGGACCCCGTGAACATGAGCACACCACCCCACGAGTACTAAGGCACTCGACACCTCGAGTATACCACCCCTCGAGCACTACACTGGACCTCGACCCAGCAGTTTTACTCCCTTTAGTTTTTCATCCACCATTCCACTACTATTAGTTTAATCTTTTGAAGGCAACGAGGTTGCTTTACCGATGTAATATCCCAAACATCTTTGTACATCTTTTGGTTTCTACATAGGCTTGGGGAACCTAATACATATCCCCCACCTTATGGTGCTTTAAAAAAAACTTACAAGTGACATTTGTGGTAAAAGTAAATTTAAACAACGAGATCACTCACTGGTGTGGTGGGTGGTGGGTGGTGTTGGCTGGGTGCAATAGGGCTTCCAGATCTCAAAAGTTCCATTTATAAAATGGTGAATTGTGTGGCACTAAAACTGTAGCTAGCTGAAGGAGACTGGATTAAAAACCCAAGGCAAAGCCATTCAGTTCTTACACATGGCAATATTTGCATCCTCCGTTCATTTTATTATGTTTGTTATCATATGTTTAGGTATTGTTTTTTTAAAAGTTAAAATATGCGGAGAAAATTGAGTGAAAAGAGTAAAAAGTTTAATGAGTGGTTGAGAATCATATACTTTTTTGCCATAAAAGGAAATGTGACAAACATAGAAAAATATACAAATATGCTAAATGTGTCCAACTTAATAAAACAGAGGAGTATAAGAATTTTTAGGAAACTTAGGCCAAGGGCAACGGTAAATACCGCTAGTTGTCTCTTACCAATTAAATATATTATTTATATCTATCTCTCTCTTCCATATCACCTTAAGAGATCACTTAAAAGAACATCTGTTTTGTTCTCCCAATGGCAAGGATCACTCTCCACTATTCATGGATCTCACTTTATAATTCTATCATACTCATTAATTTTTGGGTAATATGCAGATATAGCCCTATATGTTGAGGAAAGTACAAATATAACCCTCAGTTGTTTTTAAGTGCAAATATAACCCTGACTGTTGAATGAAAGTGCAAATATAACCCTCCGGCCATGTTTCCGGTGTTGACCATCAGAATCCGGCGGTTGACCAACTTGTAATGACCTCAATACCCTTATTTCTAAACTCCTGACCTAGAGTGACGAATTTGCCCTTATTATTATCCTTTTAACCACAAAAAATCATTCTCACTTTGTTGTTTTTGAAAAACCTGGCCGTTCCTTCTCCACCAAAGCAGATAATCCCAGGAGGTTGCGCCACCACGTTCATCCTCCACTTCACCGCCGCGGTTGCCTAGGTCTTCTTCCCCCATCCTTTTCCCGTCAATAGTTCAGGCATCCCTTCCCGGAGATTCAGGTCGTTCGGTCTCTGCTGAAGGTAACTCATTTATTCCATTGAACCCTAGATTTGAATTTAGGTATAGCAATTTCTTGATCTCCGTGGATAAAACTTCGGATATGATGATTAATTCTGTTTAGAGTGTTGTGTTGAATGAAGTAGTTTTTTCTCTGTTCTTGGCGAGGGATTGGAATGACTTCGTCAAGTTACAGTATGAATGGTGTGCTTTGCGAAGGATTCGAATGCCGGGTTTGTCAGAAGGCAACGATTGTTTGTGTGTCCCGCTCGGCCAAGAATCCGGGGAGACCTTATTATCGGTGCCCTCATAATCACGGATTTCAGGGTTGGGTTGTGTCCAACATGTTTGATTCGGGAAGAGAAAGTACGGGAAGTTCATTGCCCCAGCACGAGTTTCGTAGTCGAGTTCCAAGAGGCAATACTGCTGGCCATATTGAGGTCGAAGAAGTTGTGGTTGTGCCCGGTGAAGCATATGTTGCACCGCTGAATGGTTGCAACTGCTCGTTCATTCTGAAGGCTTTGATGGTGATGAACTTGGTTTTCCTTGGTGCGAACATGGCCATGTTCTTGTTGGGGTTGATTGGAAAGTGAATGTTGGTCGCATCGTAGCATGGTTGCAACTTCTCATTGATTCTGAAGGCTTTGATCGTAATGAATTTGGCTTTCCTCGGTGCGAACATGGCTATACTGTTGTTGGGGTTGCGAACATCCTCGGTGCGAACATTTGGTTTATAGGATCCAGTGCAGCATGGTGGGAACATAGCTTCATTCACTTCTTGACTTACACAAACATGTTGTAGTTGTTGCTTTGGTTTGCATTCTGTTTATACTTATGTAGCTTTTAGACTTGTCGAATGTTCGTCTTCAATTTATTCGAGGTGCACAAGCACTTAAAAGTGATCATTTGTTGCAGTAGTACTGATTTATGAATGTGATCATTTGTTGGCTGATTTATGAATGTGATCATTTGTTGGCTGATTTATGAATGTGATCATTTGTTGGCTGATTTATGAATGTGATCATGAAGTGCAGTAGTACTGATTTAACCTTACATAAGTCAATAAAAGTGCAGGTATTCTGTTGGTTTAGGTATTTCGTAGAACTATTCGTCATATAACCTTCGGTTCAGGTAATCTGTCCATACAAAAAACCACTTATCCCTACACATGCGATAATTACCAACACATGACATTGCATGAACATAGGTTCAAATTTATGATAATCGAAGTGAACCACACCCAATGTATAGTGTGCTACATAGTTCCTATAAACGTATTTTAAACCCAGCATTACTTGCAAAATAACCAAAAACAGGTAACCTACAATAGTCGTAGGGCTACAGAAGCTGCTACAATTGAAACAGTACATTGTCAAGTGTGTTCATAAGTTCAAGCGCGTTTATCTGGCGGTGGTTGTGACACACTTCTTCCTGGACTTGTTCTTTCTTTCTATGGGTCTAGTGGGACAGAAGGAGGTGGCTGTGAGCTAGAACGTGGGACATCAGCACTGGGGGTGGTATTCACCGACGGAGCCAAAGTTGTGCCGAGCAAACGCGCTGTCCTCGAACTATATAGAAAAGTCCTTCCCCAAATATTGTTGCAGGTAGCCGCCACATTAGTACCGAATGTAGGGAACTCTGTTGTTGAGGGGGGCCAGATAGCTAAAAATAGAAGAAGATGCCGATGTAATCAGTTCTATGGGATCTGGATATAACCGTACACGTTAACGTTATCAACATGTGTAGATATAACCCTACATAATTTCAATATGTTCATATGTAACCCTAAGTAATGTCAATATGTGCAGATGTAACCCTAAATAATATTAATATGTGCAGATGTAACCCTAAATAATATTAATATGTGCAGATGTGACCCTATCTTATGGAATGTTAGTGCAATGATGACCCTGTATATAGAAATTACCCGTGGGTTAGATGGATCGAGATGGTTGACAGTTTCAATCACAGTGTTACCCGGTATTATGTGAAATACGACTGGAAGGGGGAAATCCTGAGCATCGTAAAATTGATGGAATTAATTATAATGCTATAACTGTGATCTGTAAACATTGTTTGATGAAGAAATGTAAACACAGAAAATTAGAATACCTCAGCACTGAACTGGCGTGGTAAACATGTCCGAGTCCCAGCACTTGGTTTTATACCCTTATTCTTGCCAGTGTCCGCATCCGCTAATACATCTTGGTTCTCTTCCGTTTGAAGGTTCTCCACAACAGTCTCCCCCGCAACTTGCTCCTCCAACGATGCCTGTCCTTCCAACGATGCCTGTCCTTCCATCACCACTGGTGTTTCCTCCACAAGAATTTGCACTGGAATCCCGTTCTTGCCATGGACTTTGCATGTGGTAGTCGCATCTTGGATGCTGAACTCCTGCTCGACGGCATCTAGTGTTGCTTGCATCATCCTTTCACCCACATCCTTACATTGAAACTCATCTTCCTCCTAACGAAGAGTACCGGTTAGGATTTCAGTACATTGATCAGAATTATTTGATTTTGATTTAATGTCTTACCTCGTAGTCAGAAGCGTCCTCTGATATGTTACGCTTAACCTTCTGCTTAGTCCTCCTGTATTTCTGCACATTCTTAGGCTGCGCTTCTGGCAGAGCGATTTCACTCTCCACTTGTTGAATGATAGGCATCGCATCCATTATCTGCAAGACAATATTACCATTTCAATAGAATATTTCCACATTAGTAAGACATGTTTAATTCAGAACGCACAAAAAAAATTGTAATATTCATAAGACGGTGAACTGTACTTGTGTTTCGTTCAAACATGGTGGTGGGAATTGCATCTCCGTATCAAATTGCAACCATGTATCATCATCTGCTTTATCCTACAGTTCGTAAAACGAAAATTTTCTTCATGTTATTAAACTCTGGTATAACCCTACAAAATTTTAGAAAGTTCAGACATAGCCCCACATAACTTAAGTGAGTTCAGATATACCTCGACAGCCTAGTTACCATCCGTTGGAGCCTCGTCCCTGTTTTGAATTCGCACTTCTGCATCAAATTATACCTTTCTTTGTTTCGTGGAACTAGCAGTTTTTTTCCCTCGCTTTGATGCCTGGCTTGCCACAGGCATACCTCGAATTGGTGGTTGCTTAGAAACTTTCTTAGCCACCGGTCTACCTCTATTGATTCCAGCACGTTGTGTGGCTTGTGAAGTACCTTCGGTAGTGTGTACTGTAGTGGCCTGTGATGTGCATTCTGTAGTGGCTTGTGACGTGTGTTCCGTAGTGGCCTTTCTTTCTTTGGCCGTAGGTCCACCTTGACATCCCCTTATATTGTGACCAAATTCTCCACATTTGCTACACTTTATTTTCTTGCCGCTTCCCTCTCCCTCCCAATCCTCTTTTATTCTATTTGTCCTTGGTCTCCCAATCCGACGATGTAATTCTGGAGGTTGACACGGTTGGGCAGTGGAGCTTTTCGGCCAGAACGCCCTGTGAGGCAAGGGCTCGATCATGTGGGAATAGGCTTTCAAAAATGTGTCTTTAGATAGCATGGGATCACATGATTCGTGGAGGGGGTGTCTTTTGTGCAATAGTATCGTCGTCGCATGTCTATATGGTACACTCGTGTGATCCCAAACACCACAGTCGCATGACCGCTTATCTAGCCGCACCCTGAAATGAAGATCACCGTGTGCGACTTCATAATTTGTATCCAAACATGGAGTGAAGGTAACTCGGCGAGATTGTCTTGAAACAAGCTTTAAGATTTCTTCAGTCCGTGGACACATTACAGTATCCCAGGATACACACTTCTTGTAACGCTCTTCCAACCTTGCCATTACCTTCTTCCGCAACCCCTTCATCAAAGTCAGTACATGCTAGTTTCTCAACCCTCCAACCCAATTGTTGAAAGACTCTGCTGGATTGTTAGTTACGTTGTCACACTTCAAGGCCGTCGAGAAGGTGTATCTAGCCCATAAATCATCACCGATGTCATTCAAGTAAAGATAAGCCTCCTCATTCAATTCCTTCATCTGATCCATTGCTTTGGTGAAATCCATTTTATTGTACGCCATTGCCGCTCTCCAGAACAACTTCTTGAAAATATCTGCAGGGTGCTTTCTACGGAAATTGGCATAGATGTGACGGCTGCATCTCCTCTGCGTAGCGTGTGGCACAATCTCAGCAATTGCCTTATCAAGGCCCTAGTTTACAACAATAAAGGGGTGAAATTGGAGATGGTAAAAAGTCAATCATACAGGGTTATATAGTCACATAATTTAATCATATAGGGTTTTATATGCACATAATATAATCAATCGGAGAGGGTTATATATGGATATAAGTTAATCATACAGGGTTATATATGCTCATCAGTTAATCATACAGGGTTATATATGCACATCAGTTCATCATACAGGGTTATGTATGCACATAATTTAATCATATAGGGTTATATGTGCACCTAATTAAAACAATCAGTAAGGGTTATATATGCTCATCAGTTAATCCTACAGGGTTATATATGGACATAAGTTAATCATACAGGGTTATATATGCTCATCAGTTAATCATACAGGGTTATATATGCACATCAGTTCATCATACAGGGTTATATATGCACATAATTTAATCATACAGGGTTATATGTGCACTCAATTTAATCATATAGGGTTACATATGCACATAATTAAAACAATCAGTAAGGGTTATATATGCTCACCAGTTAATCATACAGGGTTATATATGCACATCAGTTCATCATACAGGGTTATATATGCACATAATTTAATCATACAGGGTTATATGTGCACATAATTTAATCATGCAGGGTTATATATGCACATAAGTCAGTCATTTAGGGTCAAAACTGCACATTAGTCAATTATTCAGCTACTGCATCAGAATCTGCATGATTCATCAACCCCAGACCTAAACTAAACAGTCACCAAAATGAGAATGATAGAAAAGCACACCTTCTGCCGGTCGGTCATGAATGTCCACAGTTTGTTTTCTTTGAATCCTCCCAACAAAAACTCCATTTGTTTAAAGAAAAATAGCCAACTGTCTTTCGATTCAGACTCCACATAAGCGAAAGCGAGGGGGAATATGCCATCATCTGGGTCATTGGCAATTGCACTAAGCAGAACCCCACCGTACCGACCCTTGAGATGATAGCCATCAAACCCCAGAAATGGCTTACATCCAGCCAGAAATGCCTTCTTCACAGCTTCAAAACCAATGAACACCCTTTTCACAAATGGAACTGGTTGGCCCGGGCCGTACTGCATCATTGCTTGACTTCCTGGGTTGCTCTTACGCAACTCTTCACAATACTGTGGCAGCGCTTTGAATGATTCACCGTGGCTACCATCCAGCAATAATTCGGCCAACTGCCTTGCTCTCATCAACTTGTAGCGGCTAGGCTGAACACCAAAAGTTGTCAGGTGCTCCAACAACACCTCATTGGACACCTGCCGATCAGCCTGAAGCAGTTTAGCAATCCTCTTCGATATACATCCCTGCGGTGCCTTCACCTCTTGCCTACAGGTGTGTTTCCCTTCCACTGAATGAATTCTAAATGTATGGCCGTCGGGGAGTGTCGAGCTATGGAGCCTCCATCCATAGTTATCCGCCGCACAAGTCACTGTTACTCTACTCTTCTCGCTCTTCACATGTTTGAACACAAATCCTTCCTGCAATGAGTAGTCGAGCAAAGCAGCCTTGAAATCTTTCTGGGTCTGAAAATCCATCCCCTTGAATAGTTTAATTTATCCCCAGCTTTGATTTCAAACTTGTCCTTGTTGGTGCAGTTGTTCATGGGATCATCATCCAAATCAGTATCTTCGTCCAAACCCCGCCCTCTGTCACTGCCACTATCCCCATCCGACTCAATCTCGAAACCTGCCTCAGTGTACCGATGAAACCATTCCTAGTCTTGTTCTTCGTGGCCTTCTTCAGGATTGGGTTGCACATAATCTTCATCTTCGCAGCTGTGTTCTTCCACCAAACCCTCGGCCACAGCTCTACCACCTTCTCCACTATCTTTCTTCCTCGTTTTTTCTGCTTCCCCATTCTGCTGCTCTCACCCCGAGAACCACCTTCAGTCGGGGTAAGGACCTGACAATACACCGCTAAATTATTTCCTCCGCAGCTTGAGGCAAACATTTTGGTGACATCCTCTTCTGATTGTAGGCTGACCCGATCATCCCCAAAATTCAACATCAAATCCATTGATTTCCATGCCTCGGCATCCCCGAAGAAATGCTCGGTGCAATCTGACTTCAGGACGGCAAGAGAGTATCTATCTGGATCAATACCGTCAAGCCTCTTCCAACGGGTACCATGACGGAGGATAATCGTATACACTTCATCCTAAAACATTGAAAGACAGGTCTAACATTATGAATACATTAAGTTAATCTAACTACACATATAATTATAGTCAGGGTGATATCTGAACATATAAGATATACACAAAGTAACATTTGCACTGTTAGGAAACAGTCAAGGGTAACAGTGCACTTCAGTTGAGTTTTAGGGTTACATATGCACATATATTCAACGTACTGGGTTATATATGAACATATCAGGAACATACAGGGTTATATATGCACATATCAGGAACATACAGGGTTATATATGCACATATCTTGAACATACAGGGTTATATATGCACATATAAAGAACAAACATGGTTATTTATGCACTAACATGAAACAATTTACAAAGAGCAGATTCACCAAACTTGCATTCACTGTTTGGTTAACCAATAAGAGGGCCTAATGTCAAGGTTCAGTCACAGAAACATTGAACATTCGGCATTTGGTTAGAAACTTCACCACATTTTCCATCTACAACAATCAATATATTCTTAAATCTAGTTCACAAACTTGGACCAAACCACCCACTCCATTTACAATAAGCAGGAGGAGTGATAAATCACAAACATTCAAAATTATCACATCTCAAAACAATAATCAGAAGAAGTGACAAATCACAAACATGTTCAACATCATCCACAATAATGCATTTCCACACATTTAACGAACAAAACAGAATGGTGCATTTCCACCCTACCATAGAACAAAACAGAATCAACATCATGAAACCTACTACCAAGAGTACCATCACAGCCACGAAATAGTTAAAACAGTACCCCTTCAACGAATTTCTCAACCATCTACATTTTAAACCCTAGGCATAGAAGCAGAGCAGATTAACAACCACACGCACAACAATAAACATATTCAAAGCACCAATCCAGATGATAAGCAATAAAATCGAACTAGAAGGGTTTAAAAACCCTGGTTTCATTAGAACTCTGCGGCCTCTCTATATGTACGGGTTGAAAAGGTTAAATGCACAAAAAACATACTCCTGAACAACAAAAATATGCACATTCCCACGGATTTACGAAGGCATACCATTTTTTGGGGGTTTTACTATAGCAATTCCGAATTTCCTTCACGTCACCACAACCACAACCGGGTTCCCTTCGTCGACCTCAGTGGGTGACCCTCGTCTTCGGCGGACTGCAACTGGAGATGGACCACAACCGGCGGGAATGAGTACAACGGGTTGAGCGGGTCTGGGTTCGGGTTCTTTTTGGCGCAGAGAAGAGTGGGGGAAGACGAGAAGTTGAGGTAGGGCGGGAATGGAATGCACAAAAGGGATATTAATGCGGTTTGGGGGTAATATTGTCATTTGGGAAAATGGTGCTATTTCCAGTTTTTTTAAAGAATCCGTCAGGGACAAATTAGTCATTTCACTTCATTCCAGCCACAAACTGGCTAAAAAGGTTATATTTGCACATAACCTGAATAGATAGGGTAATATCTGCACTTTCAAACATTGCAGGTTTATATCTGCACTTTCTTCAATTACATAGGGTTATATTTGCACTTTTCTCTTAATTTTTTATATTTAATTTAAACAGAGCACCCAAAATAAATTGAATGTGAAATTTAATAATACATTTTCATTTAAAAAATTAAATTTTTTTTACAAAAATTCAGATTTTATTAAAAAAAATCAGATTTACAAAAAAAAAAAATCATATTTTACAAAAAATAATAATCATATTTTACATAAATTTCAAATTTTACAAAAAAAAATCCAGATTTTATAAAACTGTAATTTTAAAAATTTCAGATTTTAAGAAAAACAAATGTTATGCCAAGAGAGAATAAAATGTGGGTCACATGTAATTTCTTGGTAACTCTCTTATTAAGACACCGTTCTAGAAATCACAACTCTGATAATTTTCAATCTCTATAACGGTGTCTTAATTTTAACAGACCATCATTGCCTTCGATCTTACCTCAACCAGAATGGAAAGGAAAAACCCATCTCCAATGGAAAAGAATTTTGAGGAATTCGAACTCCAATCGTACGTTATTTTTATTTAGAATATCACCGTCTACTTTACCACGTTAAATTTGATGCTTACTGTTCAAACTCTAAACTTGTTTTGATTCTCTTTTTCTTTTTGTTTTTTACATTCTTTATTTTCACAGCTGATGATTTTATTTTTCTTATTTTACATTATCTCATTCTTTCTTTTCCCTTTGTTTCATTATTTGTTTGTCATTATATATTTTTATTTTATTATTTCATATTTGTATTTTATTTGATATTAATATATAATAATTAAATATTTTGTTTGTTTATATCTATTACATTATTTATAATTAAAGTATATATGAAAATTATTTATTTCATGCTTTATATTTTGTACAGCATTTGTACTAATTCAATACATATTTGAAATTATGTATTTCTTTTATGATTTAAAAATAATAATTAAAGGTAAACATATAGGCAAAGTCTTGGGTAAGATCGAGTTTAATTAGAAAGTAAAAAGATAAAAGGTTTTAGTTGCAATGTTAAAAATTTATTTTGCAACATGTTGTAGTTATAAAGTTTATGACCCGATGAAACCAAAAATTTTATCTTTATTTCTTCTAATTTGAAATTTAAACATTGGTTTTTCCATAACTTATGGAAATACGGTCTTTCAAGAGACAAACTCAAACATATAAATGTGACATTTTACGATATAATAAAATATTATAAAAGTTATAAAATTAATGTTCATAAATATTTAAACGAATATTCCATTTTAGAGGAAGATATAATGTAAACCATTGAAACAAATACTCCACAGTGACGGCATAAAAAAATCTTATAGTAAATCATTGGAAATACAGGGGAAAAATCATTGGATGCGTTGTATCCACCGTTCCCGTACATCTAATTCATTAGTATATTTGTTCATATGTTATCGTTAAAAATAATTTCCTACTTTATGTTAACATCTACATCCAAAATTATAGTTATATCTCTTTGATTATTTCAAACTACATCATTCTTATATTGTGCATTCATTGTATAAAATAATCTTCCAAATTAATGATGGTGCTTTCATTTAAATGAAATTTATTCAAACTAAACTGAACATCATTGAATTGAATTAATAATAATAGTTAGATTAAATAAAAGGTAAATCTTAAGAAAAATTGCATAGACGTAAAGAAAGATGAGACTGGATTAAAATTATAAAAAAAGTAAAATATTTTATTTGCAGACATTGTATATAAATCATTTGAATTTGAATTGTAGTATAATATGGTTTATAATTTGGTTTGGCCAAGTCATGATTATATGTACATTTTCTGCATAGGGTTATTGTAGAAGAATTTATTCAAGAAAATCAATGTGATTAAATGATTTAGCCCATTCAATGGGGCTCACAAAATTAAAGAGGTGTCTCCTAAATGATTGGAAAATCCCCAATCAGTGCAAGCAATAAGCATATTCTGTGAAGCAAAGATTAATGTTCTTGTTTAGTTCTTGATGATAACTTATTTTATAATTAAAAACTGAAGCTTAGGATTGTTAAATGGAAACGAAATTCTAGTTAATCATTTCAACATGGTCTACAGAATAGACAATAGCATCAGATATCATGCGGAAGGAGGGGCTATTTGACCGTTGATATTAATACGGCTCCAAAAAGTTAAATTAAAGTATTGTGAAGCATCAAAACTCTTAAGAAAAAAGAAAACGATACAGATAGCCAGAAACCAAGGTCCCTTTGCTTCTTTCCCTCTCTCACTTTTTTTCTTTGGCCTTTTAGTTTAATTCAAGGCCCTTCCTTGCACTAGTATGAATTTTAAACTTATACACTATTTACTATTCAAACAGTTGAAATGCACGGCAATTATTTAAAAGTTTGAATTTATTTAATATTATATGTTGATTCTGCCCAATTTAAGTGCAGTTCAATATTATTTTTAAATGAGTACAATTTATTTCTTAATCCTTAGAAACTTCAAACACGTGTTAAATTTTAGATGTTTCGTTAGTGTCGGCCAGATCCTTGTGAATGTCATAGGTGACATCTTTAGGAGTTTGACTAGCCAAAGGGGTCTTTAACGATGGTTGAAAGTGCCTTCCTTATCAACCGTCAAAGCTTGGTGAAAGTTGTAGGTGATGTTTTAGGAGTTTGACCTGCAAAAGGAATCCTTGAAGGTGGTTGGAAGTACGCTCCTCAATGTTAAAAGTTAGTATCAGATAAATGGTAGGATTTGAGAGAGGAGATAATCTAGCTTACAATTGGAAACAAAATGCTTAAATTGTATTAGAATTTAAGAAATTGCAACATATGTTTGAACTTCATTAAATGTTTTTAAGAGTATATAATGAGCTAAGTTAATGGAGCTAATTTCAATTTATCTCATATCAACACACATTCCAGTAAGATGAGATTGTTGCAAATTTAACAGATCAATATATTTTAAGATGTCAGAAATAATTTTACAATAAATTTTATGTGTTACTAATGTATTGAGTAAAAATAAACAATATACTCGTGCCGTTGGAAGATCTTATATCTAAAACCATATGTTTATTCACAAAGAAACAAAAATTTTAAAATAAATTAAAGTGTTGATTAGAAGGTTGACCAAACAATTACTATACGGATCTATAATCCGTATCATAGGTTCGATTTAATTGATTGAAAATTAAAAGGATACATGTTACACTTCGTGCCTGAATTAGTTATGCTATTACAAATTTAGATCACATGAAGCATCAACCCCATGAACGGTGTGAATTGCTTCTGGATCGCGCATTCAGTCAGCCGTATATGTAAATGACAATCCATCTCAAACATCGTGAATATTGTTTTTATGATTAATCAACTGATTAATTAATAAGTGTCATATTATGTCAGTTGAAAATTATCAACAAAAAAAAGTGTTAGTTGAAAAGTACTACCATTACCTAGCTACGATGCATGCTCACAACCATACATACACATACACGTCTAGCCGTACGTGTATAGTATTCTCCCCAGATATTTTTGGAAGAGGCACAATCTGGAAAACAGGAGACTGCAGAGAAGTTGGTTTTCATCAACCCATTGATCATACTCTTCTTTTGCTTTCAAATAAGCCTCCTGGAGATTACCCTTGCTGTCACCCCAAGGAATTGAGACTGTGGTAGCAAAAGACAGGAACTGCGGTGGTGGTGGTGGTGGGAGAGTGGTACGAGATCTAGTGCCAACAATGAAACCGTACAGACCTTGAGGACGAAGGACATAACCTGCTTGACGCTTCCAAAGAAGATAATTTGATGGAGTGAGTTTGATCTGCATCATCTGAAGCAGAGTGTTGTAGGAGAGTTTTTCTTGAGCCATGACTGGAGGAAAAACAATAGAGCAGAGCGAAGCCGTGCCTTCTTCTCTGGAGGGGAGTGGAGTGGAGCCGCTGGCGTCAAAGGGGAACGAAGTGAAGCCGCTGGCATCGGAGGGGAGCGGAGCGGAACAGAGCGGCGCGTGAGAACGGAGCCGCTGGAAGAGGAGCAAAAAAAATTTTAAGTTTTTAGGAAGAGCTGCTGGCAACTGATGGCAACGTCGACAAAATTTTAAGTTTTTAGGTTTTGGATCAGAAGAGGCTCTGATACCACGAGAGAATGATTTCCTGCAAGGAATTGTATTTGTAAATTCAAGGGATTTGCAAGTAAATATTTTATTGGCAATTTTGTGTGAATTAATTTTGAATAGAAATTCTGACCATGTTGGTGCAGAATATTTATGCCAAGGTTTTATGGAAATCAAAGTCAGAATATTGCAGTAGTTTGGAATAAATGGAATTCGTGTATCTGACTAAATATATATCAGGCGTGTGAAGCATAATTGGTTTATGGAAAATTCCTACTTATATGGAGAAGATTTATTCGAATATATGAGATAGAATGATATAAGGTAAATCCCTTTATTTATGGGATTTGGATATGCTTCAAGAATCATATTTGGAATAGGAATATTGTGGAGATAACAAGGAGTATTCGGATCTGATTCGTGGATATAAATTGGGGACAGACACAACTGCATACTCACGGATTTAACAGAGCAAAAATCTGCACACAGTTTTTTAGACTTTCAAGAAGTTGCAAAGAGTCAGAACACTGTGTTCCAACACACCTGACCTGTTGCACTAAGTTCAAAATCATACACCTTAATTTCTCAGGAGGAGGAGATCCTGCATCGACAGAGTTCGAGATTAGAGGGAGTCTGATTAAGGCGGATCGGTAGCTAGGGGAGCTAACAGAGTCCACACGCTATAGTTAGTAAAGATAAGTATTTTGTACACTGTACTCTGTACTGTATCCTTCTAATTAGTGGATTCATTCTGAACTGGGCCAGGCCCCGCAGATGTAGGTGGATTACACCGAACTGCGTAACCAAGTCGTGTGTCTTTTACGTGTTACGTTATTATGCACTTGGTTAAATTAGTCACGTTGGAACACACTAGTAAGGACTAGAAAAATTGGTAAAACTAAATTTCATTTGGTATCAGAGCTGAGTCACTTATCATTCCCTTGGTTGTTTCAAGGAAAGTGAGATCCAGTTTTACCATGACGACAAGAGAAGGAGCTTCAGTCTCTCGACCACCACTGCTAGAAGGCAACAACTACAACTATTGGAAGGCACGCATGAAGGTCTTCATTAATTTGCTGGATGAACTGGCATGGTTTTATGTTGAGAATGAATGTAATCATCCTACAGAAGATGCTGATACGAGTTCTAAGGCTGTAGAAGGGGAGTCAAGTCAAAAACACAAAGACAAGGCTAAATGGACTCCAGATGACCTTAAAGAATCTCTGGCGAATTCGAAGTCACTTAATGCAATCTTCACTGCTGTTGATGAAAAACAGTTCAAGCTTATATCTACGTGTCACCAAGCAAAGAAAGCATGGGATATTCTACAGACTGCTCACGAAGGAACCAGTCGAGTGCGTGAATCCAAACTACAGATGTTGGCTACCAAGTTCGAAGAACTCAAAATGGAGGAGGACAACACCATTGCTATATTCAATGGAAAACTCAGGGATGTCTCCAACATGGCTTATCAACATGGAAAGGTGTACAAAGAAACTAAGCTAGTGAAAAAGACCTTGCGATCTCTTCCCAAACGATTTGCAATGAAAGTAGCAGCAATAGAGGAAGAAAGAGACGTAGCCACCATGAGCCTAGATGAACTAATGGGTTCGTTACAAACTTATGAGATGACATTCCAACAACCTACAAAAAGAGTCTCCAAGGATTTGGCGTTCAAAGTTTCTCTAGCTAAGGAAAGTCACGAGTCTGACAGCGATGATGAGATTGAAAAACTGGCACTTATTACAAAGAATTTCTCAAGAATGCTAAAGAAGGTGGTCAACAAGAAATCTCAGGAAAGGTTTGGCGGAAACAGACAAAAACAACAATATTTGAGCAATAATCATGGAATGAGATTTGAACAAGGGAATATGCAGTTCGGGAGAAATCAGAACAATGAACCAAAACAGGCTGGACGAATTCAATGCAGAGAATGTGAAGGATATGGTCATATTCAGGCTGAATGTGCTAACACTCGCAAGAAACAAGGAAGATCATATGTCACCTCTTGGACTGAAGATGAAGATGATGAAAAAGACGAAGAGGAACTTACCAGTAATTATGTAGCTTTTGAAGCAAAGGTCCATGATACATCAGAGGATCAGTGTTCCAACACACTGAACAAAGGTAAAGCTATATGTTCCAACATAGATCTGGACGATGCACACAGCGATGAAGATGATGATCTGTCTGTAAGTGATGAAGAAATCTACATCACATATGAACAAATGTATGCCATGTGGATTCAAGTAGCTGACACAAACAAAGAGCTGAATGAAGAGAAAAGAAAGCTAATTGAAAGTGAAAAAGAATTACGATCCACGATTGCAGAACTTTGAAAACATAATGAAGAACTAAACAAGAAACTGATAGCAGCAGTCAAGAGGGCCGAGATGTCTGGAGCAACTATCTTTAAATTGAATTCGGGAAAGGCAAAGCTTGATGATATTCTGTATATGGGAAGAAACTTTGGTGATAGACACGGGATTGGATACGGGAAAGAACCCAAGACTGAATTGCATGAAAAACCAGTAACTCTCAAAGCTAGGATCCGAGAAGTAAAACGGAAGTATGGGATGCCGTATCAAAGAAAGCCACTCATATGCAGATACTGTACGTACTAAGGACATGCTGAACAACAGTGCAGAAGACTGATCAGAGATCAAATGACATGAAGACAACTTCTGCTGTGTTCCAACACAGGTGATACTCATAGGGGAAAATGATCAGAAAGATATGGGTTGTTAAAAAATCCAGTACATGTCTGGTGGCACACACTTTTCTAACAGCATATTCCAGTGATTCATGGTACTTTGATAGCGGTTGTTCTCGCCACATGACTGGCACTCCAAAATACCTCACGAACATTACTCTGTATGATGGCGGATATGTGACTTTTGGTGATGGAAAGAGAAGCAGAGTAATTGGCAAGGGCGAATTGAAAATTGAAGGCTTTCCAGTATTCACAAGTGTATTATTTGTTGAAGGTCTAAAGGCAAACTTGCTAAGTATAAGCCAGCTGTGTGACGACAATATGGTAGTGGAATTTCATAAGGACAAGTGTATAGTAAAGCATGGAGAAAACAAGGTTCTTTCTGGAATAAGATCATCAGACAATTGCTATTTGCTGGAACAAGGAGTTCGATGCATGCTTTCAAAACAGGATGAAGGAATTCTTTGGCACAGGAAGCTCGGCCACATCAACTATAAAACACTGGTGAAAATCGCAAATGTGAAAGTTGTACGAGGAATGCCTACCTTAACCAGCAAGGATGGAATTGTGTGCGGACCATGTCAACAAGGTAAACAAATTCGTTCTCCTCACTCTTCAGTACAGTATATTACTACATTGAGAAATCTGGAACTATTGCATATGGATTTGATGGGTCCGGTTAATACACCTAGTATAGGTGGAAAGAAATATATATTTGTATGTGTTGATGACTTCTCTAGATTCACATGGGTAGCCTTCTTGAAAGAGAAATCCAATACAATAGAAGTTTTCAGAAGTCTTGTAGTGAAATTACAAACTGAAAAGGGGAGCACAGTAGGAAAGATAATTCGAATCCGAAGTGATCATGGTAGAGAATTTGAAAATGAACAGTTCAGTTCCTTCTGCGATGAGCTTGGAATCCAACACGAGTTCTTGGCTCCTATCACTCCTCAACAGAATGGTATCGTAGAACAAAAGAACAGAACTCTCCAAGAGATGGCTCGAGTTATGTTGGCAAAGAAATATATTCATAAGAAATGGTGGGCAGAAGCAATAAATACATCATGTTATACAATCAATCGAGTGTATCTTCCACCATTCACCAGCAAGACAGCCTACGAGATTTGAAAGGGCAGGAAACCTTTCATATTTTCACGTGTTCGGGAGTACATGTTATATTCTCAAAGATAGAGAATAGTTGGCAAAGTTTGATAATTGAAGTGATACAGGAATCTTTCTAGGGTACTCCATCAACAGCCGTGCCTACAGAATTTATAATCATCCACTCTCATGGAATCCATAAATGTTATTGTGGATGATTCAGAGAAGGAACAACAACCAGAAGGTGTAGAGGAAGAACCTAGCCACACTCATGTTCCAACACAGTCTCAAACTTCAGACAAAGAAAAGCCATCAGTTGACCTTCACCAACGTGCTGCACCAAATGAGCAACAGGATCCTAACTCTGCCGAAGCTGACCATGTTGGAACACAGTCCCCTACTACTGACGATCATGTTCCAACACACGACCAACCTGGTTCCACCATGAGAAGTACTCGATCAGTGCCTCGAGTTGATTACCGACGACTGGCTGGACTACACTGTTTTGTTTCTCTAATTGAACCCAAGAACTATAAAGAAGCCTTACTCTATGAATATTGGATTGCTGCAATGCAAGATGAACTTGGTCAGTTTACAAGGAATGAAGTCTGGTATCTTACTCCTCGCCCCAAAGGCATTAATGTCATTGGTACGAAGTGGATCTTCAAGAACAAATCAGATGCAGGCAGCTTAGTCACCCTAAACAAAGCTAAACTTGTTGCTCAAGGTTATACACAAGTGGAAGGTGTTGATTTTGATGAAACCTTTGTGCCAGTTGCCAGGTTAGAATCTATTCAAATTCTACTAGCCATTGCCTGCTCTTTGAACTTTACTTTGTATCAAATAGATGTCAAGAGTGTTTTTTTAAATGGAGTGGTGAATGAATAAGTATACGTGGAACAACCTAAAGTCTTCGAAGATCCTCATTATCCACATCATGTATATCGTCTCAAAAAGGCTTTATACGGACTAAAGCAAGCACCCAGGGTATGGTATGAACGACTTACTACCTTTCTTCTTCAGAAAGGTTATCGTCGAGGGGGAGTAGATCACACTTTGTTTGTGCTTGACAAGGCTTCAATTTTTCTGATTGCTCAAATCTATGTTGATGACATAGTTTTTGGTTCTACTTCACCATCTATGGTACATGATTTTGTCACCATAATGCAATCTGAATTCGAAATGAGCATGGTAGGAGAGCTCACTTACTTTCTGGGATTGCAAGTCAAGCAAGGAAAGAACGGCTTATTCATAAATCAAAGTAAGTATGCCTTGAATTTAGTTAAGAAGTTCGGTCTAAGTAGTGCTCGAGCAGTTCGAACTCCTATGGGAGTCTCTGATAAACTGGTAAAGAATGAAAAAGGAGTTTCGGTCGATCAGAAGTTATATAGAGGCATGATTAGAAGTCTATTGTACCTCACTGCCAGCAGACCAGACATATGTTTCAGTGTTGGAATATGTGCAAGATTTCAAGCTAATCCTAAGGAATCTCATCTTACTGCAGTCAAAAGAGTTATTCGATATGTAAGTGGGACTTCTGAGTATGGTTTTTGGTATTCAAAGAATCAAGATTCAGAATTGATAGGGTACAACGATTCTGATTGGGCTGGTAATGCTGATGATCGAAAAAGTACCACAGGTGGATGTTTCTTTATTGGAACAAATTTGGTGTCTTGGTATAGCAAGAAACAGAATTCGATCTCTCTATCTACTGCAGAAGCAGAGTATCTTGCAGCAGGAAGTTGTTGTGCACAATTATTATGGATGAAATAAATGTTGAAAGATTATGGAATTCATCAAGGCCCCTTAAAGATTCTGTGTGACAACACAAGTGCTATTGATATTTCGAAGAATCCAGTTCAACACTCGAGAACCAAACATATTGACAAAAGACATCATTTTATTAGAGATCTGGTTGAAAGAAAAGAAGTGGAAGTAGTCTATGTTCCAACACACGAGCAATTTGCAGATATATTTACAAAGCCGTTGGATGCCACCACTTTTAAGAGCCTTCGACAACACTTAGGTGTTTGTCAAATCTGAGGTAATTTTTACCATAATTACTCTTTTTGTAAATATTTCTTTTGGTAATTTTTGTTTTACAAAAATTAGTAAAGAACAAAAAATATGAAAGGAAGCAAAGGCTTACAAAAATAGGAGATGTTAGCTTGGTATGTTGGAAGTTAAGTAAGGAATGACAACTTGATGTGACAAGAAGAGAAAGGCTTATCATTACCATGTTTGGAAAATCTAAAAAGGGCTTCGCGGGAAAAGAGGTGAATAAGATGAAGAGTTAAAGTAGGACTCAAATTTGGTATACATTCTTTCGCATCTCTGCTCACTAGACCAATTATTTTGTCCCCAAAATCCTTGCCGGAAAAAACCTCTTATACGCAACACTTCTCTCCATCTAGACATTGTGCCAAAGAATGTCAAACCCAAACTCGCCTATGGTGGAAGCTGGGGTACCAGAAATCATGGAGGAAGCTCAAGTTTCATCGAATTTAGAATTGATGGTGGTTATTGAGCTGAGAAAATATGATGAACAAACCCAGATTGGAGGAAGCATAGAAGACGCAGAGGTTGAGGAAAGAGTTGGGCTAGAATCTGTTGAAGCCAAAGAACAAAAAGAAGAGGATGAGGCGTCCGTCAAAAGCAAAAAGAATGGGGAACCATAAATTGAACCCGATACACAAAAAGGGTCTTCTGGAATGAAGAAGAAGAAAAATTCCACGGTAACTGGCCCTGACCCTAGTCCGTTAAAATTTATGGGTATTGAATGCTCGTGTATGGATGAAATCTTTGAGTGGCTTGAGGCCAATAGAGTAGCTGTAGACTTAAGGAAGATCAAGAAAATTGAAGGAGAATATTTGACGGTTAAAGTGAAGGAGTTGGTAACTGGAAACATAGGTGAAATTAGGAGACTTGAGAATTACAAGGTGAAATTTGTAATGGGGAGGTATGCTGAGTTCAGGGGAAAAGATCAATTTTTTGTGCATTGCTATACACCTGTGCCTAGTTGTGTTTCCTTGAGAGAGATTAGGGAAAGTGAAGTGGCTGGAAGAAAAGTGGTTAGGAACGGAGATAAACTTCAGGTAGGATTCTATGATACGAATTCAGCATAGAGGATGGAAGATTTGAGGAAGCCTATCATCATTGTTTTGTCCGACAGTGATGAGGAAGACAGTGTTCCAACACAGCAGTGTGGACTTGCAAACGCTATGGATATGGATTCCGATGCTGATCTGGGTGGTCAAGACCAGAATAATATGGATGAATGTGATGTGGAATCTGATGAGGATATGACTAAACTCAAGGACATGGATCAAGATGAGATGGATGAAAAAGATTCTGAGAAGAAGGATGAAGCTGGAGACTCAGAGAGTGTTCCAACACAGGATATTCCTGATCTGGCATATTCCAGTGATGAGGTACTGGGTGAGGTTTATCAGAAGGCAAAAGACAGGAGGAAAGCTGACAAAGCCAAAGTTTCTGCTCAAGCTAAGAGGAGCAAGAAAAGGCACGACAACAAGGAAAATAAGGTTTTACCTCCTCCATCTGTCAGCAAGGCTTACTCTGCTGTTTATTTTGATGAAAAAGGTGCAGAAATGGGAGATTTTTTCTCAGAAAAGAAGTTCATAGCAGAAAGGCCTTTGGATTTAAAGCCTATAAGGAGAGCGGCTTCACAGATTTTCTAAAGCTGACTGACATGACAACAACAGTAACAATCCAGCTACAGTACAACAGGCAGGTTGTACTTGAGGTATACTCCAATCTTATGCCTGGTAATTTAGAGATTAGCTCCCCATGGTTTGGTAGAGTATATGTACGGGGGAGGATAATAGAGGTTTCTGCTTCTAGAATCAACACATTGCTAGGTCTGAACACACCTGAAACAGGGGGAGTATTTCCTGAAAATCTGGGATTGTCTAACAGTGAAATTTTAGGTGTTATATCTGGGGGTTATAAGATTGAATGGCCAGCAACGGGATATTCACAAGCATCCTTCTTGTCATCAAGATTTTTTGGCTTATATCAGGTAGTTGTGCACTGTTGGTTGCCCTCGAGTAATACTACAGCACTGACAAGGGAAATGGCTAAACGTCTATACTGTGTTGGAACACAGAAAGAAGTTAATCTTGGACTTCTCATTCAGCAGCATTTGGTCAGACAGGCTACTGTTCTGAAAGTAAATGATGTTATTATCTGCTTTAATCTCTGCTCTAGCCAAGACTGCAAAGGTGAAAGGGAAGGCTTTAGATATAGTAATTGACACGGAGTTTTTGAGGCCAAACAAGAAGATATTTGGGCTGAGACATGTTCATGATCTCCCATGGAAACCTTCTGGGTCGACTTCGTCTTCAGCAGCAGAAAAGGAGGCTCGGCTGCTGGTTCTGAATGCAAGACTTGGAGCTTTAGGCATACAGATGGCTGCGCTAGAGGCAGAAAAAACAAGTCTAGAAGCAGAGAAGTCAAGGTTGGAAGCATGACTTGAAGATTGAATGCAGGGGGAGCACTGTTTATTTTGTGTTTTTGATAGTGCATTTGGCCTTTGTGTGGTCCCAGGGGGAGAAATTTTGGATGGCATGATTTAGACTTTGATTCAATTTGGATATAATGATTTTTATGTTTTGGATTTCTGGTCTCTGGTTTTCGGATTTTATGCCTATTGGAATTCTGGAATTCTATATCTTGTTGATGGCTGGTTTACAGTTACTGTTTGGGAATTACATGTCCAAAATATTATGGGTCCAAAAAAATGCCAAAGGGGGAGATGTAAAGTCAAGGGATTTGCAAGTAAATATTTTATTGGCAATTTTCTGTGAATTAATTTTGAACAGAAATTATGACCATGTTGGAACATGCTGGTGCAGAATATTTATGCCAAGGTTTTATGGAAATCAAAGTCAGAATATTGCAGTAGTTTGGAATAAATGGAATTCGTATATCTGACTAAATATATATCAGGCGTGTGAAGCATAATTGGTTTATGGAAAATCCCTACTTATATGGAGTAGATTTATTCGAACATATGGGATAGAATGATATAAGGTAAATCCCTTTATTTATGGGATTTGGATATGCTTCAAGAATCAGATTTGGAATAGGAATATTGTGGAGATAATCAAGGAGTATTCAGATCTGATTCGTGGATATAAATTGGGGACAAACACGACTGCATACTCACGGATTTAACAGAGCAAAAATCTGCACACAGATTTTTGAGACTTTCGAGAAGTTGCAAAGAGTCAGAACACTGTGTTCCAACACACCTGACCTGCCGCACTAAGTTCATAATCATACACCTTAATTCCTTGGGAGGAGGAGATCCTGCGTCGACGGAGTTCGAGATCAGAGGGAGTCTGATTATGGCGGATCGGTAGCTAGGGGAGCTAGCAGAGTCCACACGTTATAGTTAGTAAAGATAAGTATTTTGTAAACTGTACTCTGTACTGTATCTTTCTAATTAGTGGATTCATTCTGAACTGGGCCAGGCCCCGCAGATGTAGGTGGATTACTCCGAACTGCGTAACCAAGTCGTGTGTCTTTTACGTGTTACGTTATTATGCACTTGGTTAAATTAGCCATGTTGGAACGCACTAGTAAGGACTAGAAAAATTGGTAAAACTAAATTTCAGTATTATTGATGACTGAATATATAGAGAGTACAATAGAGGTGTAATAAGGATAGAACTCTAATCATAATAAATCATAATCTAATCAGTAATCTGATTTATCTAACACTCTCCATAGTTGAAGTCTTATACTCTCACCGTTCAGTTGTTATTGGCACCCGTTCTATTTTCATATGTTTATTTAATTTTGGTACATTTGAAATATAGCATAATTTAGGATATTTTTTTACCATTCATTTTACTTATTCGTCTCTTTATTCATTTTGCATCATACATTTTGTATCTCCTAAATATTTGTGTCAAAAAGTGATGTGCTAGGAATAAATGAACAGGGGGAGTATTTATTAAACTAAAATAAATGAACAATAAGACACTCAACCATGAAACTGCATACTTACTTTGTCTTTCTATATGTGTTGTAAGAGCATGCCAAACAAATTCTCTAAAAGTTTATCTAAAATGGAGAGTGAAAATCCATATTCTCTATTTTTTGGGTTCAATTCCAACAGGTTCTTCATTTTGCATAACTTTGTGTTTAATAAAACAATAATGATTATTTTTATTACACAATAATAAATACTTTTAGCCAATACAAAATATAATATAAATGTTGGAAAATGATGGTTAAAAGGTTGAAATTTGTCAGATTTTGGACATCGTTTTCCGTGAGACCCGAATGGATTTTGGGTTGGTGGATGTCATTTCTGGGTTCTCCTCCGCGAGTACTATAAAATTGGCTATTTGAACTCTCAAAATGGATCAAGGGTGAATGAGATATGGATGTTTGAAATGTCACTCTTGAAATCTCTGGAAGACCCAACCGCGTAGTATATATGTAATTGCTTGTGTGTATTTCTGAAGATATAAGAACGAAATACTTTTGTGATATATCTTGTCATAAATGAATACGCGGTTTACCATGTTTAATACGCTGAAAAATATTATGCAAATATTTCTTCCATTTCTAGCAGATTTAATTCGAGTATTCTTGGAATGTCTCAGATTTGGTGAGTCGGAGATTGGAGAATATTTTTCTCTAATTACAAAAAATCAAAATATCATGTTTCCATGATTAAGGTCTCTTAGATTAGTATAAATAGAGTCTATAAGTCAGTTAGACACTCACGCCATTTCTCAAGTCCCTCCATAATCTAAACTTGAGTCTTCTTTCTCGAAGTTTTTGTCAGTTGCTCTATCGAGGTGATAGTCCTTCGCACCTTGCATGAATCCGAGGTAATTCTTACGTGTTAATTGTTACATTCGATGGTTTTACCCTAGGGAACTATGTCCATGAAGGGACTCATTCATTTCAAGGGCAACGAGTTTACTCGTGACTCCATCACTTTGTGATTACTTAAAACATGATTTATGTTTTGATTATTTGTAATTTAAGCTTTCCGATTGTATGCCTGAATAATTAATAAAGTATATTATTCTTGCATATGTAAATTGTTCATTCAATTATCATTATTTAATTTTTGCATGATAAAATCAATATATGTCGAACAGTATTGAAACAAATGAAATTTGTTGACTTATATTGATTAAAAAATCGCATGCACCGATTTGTTGAATCATGTCTTAAGAGTTACATGTAATGATGCAATTATGCCTTATGTCCCGTGAAATTGCATGCTATGTATAACTTGATAAAATTGCAATAATTGCATGCCTAATTTGTGTAAATTTGCATGCTTAGAATCCTAAATTACTTGTTTTTCCGAAAAATAGCATGAGATGATTGCATGCTTAATATGTTAAAGATTGTTCCGTAAATATCATGAGATGATTG
Organism: Rubia yunnanensis; assembly: GCA_037428765.1. Lineage (NCBI taxonomy): Eukaryota > Viridiplantae > Streptophyta > Magnoliopsida > Gentianales > Rubiaceae > Rubia > Rubia yunnanensis. Next base: position 88,444,432 of record CM075068.1, read on the forward strand.
CATACCTATATGTTAAAGCTTGTTCGAAAATTGCATGATAAATTGCATGCTTCAATTTGTGTGAAAATAATTTCAAAACTTGAATACAAGTAATTCGGACATATTACTTGCTCAGTTATGTCAAAATTGTGCTTTGATTGGTTTGGAAAGAATTATTTTGGATAGTTATGGTTGTTTACGACAAAATCATACCGGGTAATTTGTTGTGTATATTGATTTAAAATATTTTATGCAATACGAGATGTGTACATATATTTAACGATGACAATTTTTTGTATGTACACATTGATGCATCCGAGTATACATGGTTGTATATCTCTTATGGAAGAGAAATTTGACATTGAGGTACGGCAAGATTTATTCTTTGGTGGCATGAAAGAGTCAAAGGAGTTAACTTTTGGTCGGAGCTGTAATTACGATTTTGCAAGCTGAGATATATGGTACGTATGTAAGTTAAATTACATAGCATGACGTGCTTGTGGAAATATGTTAATCACGTGATATTCATGCTTATGAGATAAGATGTCGATATGGTTTGTTATCATATTTGATTTTTTGCATGAAAGATTGGATTGAAGCTGGAAAAAATGCCATAAGTTTTGGAATATTGATTTTATGAAATTACATGAGAACAGCACATATTTTTGGAAATTATGAGACATGTATAATTTCCTAAGCCCTTGAAAGGTTAGATTATTTGCTTAAATACTTGATCAAATGTAGAAATACCTATTTTGCATGGTAAAATAAATAGGTTGTGTGGACTGCTCATATTGGTTAAAGATTTTAAACCACATTTTGTACGGATGTACTGCTAGTAATTCATGAATTTTATATGCTTGGTCTGAGAATCTCATGCGATAAAATGATAAACTTCATTTGCACTTAAACATGAAATTTCTCGGCAAGAGTGTAATATATTCGTGCATGAATGAAGTATGTGACATTGGATTATTTGATCCATGATGAACTCCCTTTAATTTAGGGGTTTGGTTCAACTGTACATACGGAATTTTTTAGATTTATGCTATGTCTAAAATTGTGTTATACTTTTATATGCTATGATTGTATAAATTATTTGGGAAAGTGCCCTTTTGATGCAATGAAAGGTTTGACAAGGCTTGTCCCGATTGTTTGATATTACATTGGTTGTGGCAGTGGTCACGCGAGGATGAATGATTAATTGAGATCGTAAAGTTTAGTTATCTCTAATTCCAAGGGAGTTGAAGGAATAAGAGAGACTTCCACAATAAAATATCAATGCATGAAGGTGTTTTGATTGTTGAAAGGATCTATCCCTAAAAGAAACTTTATGGGTAATAACCCAGTGTTTGATTTGTTATTGAACACATGAGACTTTTAGTAAGTGGGGTTTGTAAATTAATGAAACCACTTACGTGATGCATATAAACCATATGTGATTATATATGACCATGATGGTGAAGACATAAAATCCTTTGGTGAATGTGATTCACAAAGCATTGGCAAGGTCATATGGTGGTTGAACAAAATTGCTAGAAATGATCAAAGCAATGTGGGGGAGCCTTTACATGGGCTGACAATCATTTAAATAAGATACCCCAAGAGGGAGGAAAATAAAACTCCTCATAGGGTCATCTTACAAGTTCTTTCGAATGTGGGGGTTGGCGTGTTGCGAAGGTAGTAAAAGGAATACTTAAATATTATCTTTACTAGATATGCACAATGTTGAAGTGCTATCAATTTCTTGAAATTGACAAGAAATAATATAAGGAAATTAGAAATACATCTTGATGGAAAGTGTATTTTGTAGAAGTTTCTGTTAGATATCCTGATTCATCTTAAATGGACTTAAGAGTTAATAGATGAAATCGTTAAGGATCAGGGATAAACCTATGAAGGAAACGAGATTCCATAAAATGGTATCTGTGGAAAGCGGTAATCAATAGAGAGATTTATCTACCACATGAGTGCAAATCACTAGAGCACTAGTAGATTTCAACAGTTATTAAGTATATTTGTGTACTTGATGGATGTTCTCTAGACGTGAGAATGAGTCCAAGGGTGATGGTACTTGCTATTGAGGCTTTGTGTAAGCTAGAAGTACATCTAATGGACCTAAATGGTTATTTGGAGATTTAGACAGTAAAATCTGAATAGAGCAATATGAAAAACTCAATGCTTCTAAATGACTCATCATTTGACCAAACTAATTATTGTTTAGCCAATAATATTGAATCAATGAGTTTGATGAAGGCGGATACGTTAAGGGACATAAAAAATGACCATGTCATTTATGTCTTTGAATTGATTAATTTCTTATTGATAGTAAAATTGATACGATGATTGAGTCTCTTGGAGATATGTCGTATTCAATGGAATGACTTTAAACATTATGAGTTACCTTTCGTAAAGGTGAGGTGTCTCTTAAGAAGAGAACTCAAGAGTCATTGATAGTCTGAAGTACTTATTAAAGTGCACATTAGACAATTCTTACAATAGATAGTAAGATGATGAGTAATCCAGAAATGATCACTGAAAACAATTTGTGTGTGAGACTCATGGATATGGCTTGAGTTGTGTAGAGAAATGGTTATGTTCACTCTTGCTAGATTCATAGAGGAATCTAAGTTCATTGTGTTGGACAAAATTAGGAAAGATATACCCTATGATGATCAAAGCATGTGTATGTTTATTGGTATAGCGTAAATCCATATCGAAGATGGTGTGTCTTGATAAAAACACTATACCATTAGACAACTACTCACTATAAGAATTATCGATGTTGATTTCGTGAGGTCAATATGATGAGGGTTTTGATTCTTTGACAAAAAGGATTGAATCAATTTCTTGATGAGGAAATTGAATTGAGAGTTAGTTGAGAACTCATCGAAAGGACTAGGACTACGTCTAATAAATGGTGGGTTACTTACGGTAATGGTAGAATAATAGGTTTTGTACCATTATAAGTAACCCTAGGATTGTGAATCTTAACTCTGATGATTGGAGGGAGAAAATTAACCAACTAAGGGTAGACCTTATTGTATTTTCTGGTGAAAAATCGACGGAATGGGTAAGAAAGTGCAATAGGTTCTTTACATATTATCATACATCTGATCCTCAGAGAGTAGAGGCAGTTGAGATCTACTTAGAAGGCAGGGCTAAAATTTGGTATCAAAGTGAAAAAGAGGTGAAGAATTTGAACTTTTGGACTAATTTATGTGATGCTTTGATTAAGAGATTCTATGAAATTGGTGGTAGAGATGAAATAGAAGAATTTAACAAGCTCTATCAATCTGGTAATGTTAGATCATATCAAGAGATTTTTTAAGAGTTAAGATCCAGAATTATTAACAAACACCCCAATCTGTTAGAACAGTATTTTGTTTCCAGCTTTGTAAGTGGTTTGAAAGAAGAATTGAGACCGATGGTGAAGCCTTTTAAACTTGAAACTCTTCATGATATTGTTGAAATTGTTGTACTCTAAGAGATGAATTTAGAGGTAATGAACAAGAAAGGTAGGGGATCAATTGTGAGTTATCCCAATAACATCAGTAAACCCATCCTACCTGCACCAAAGTATTTTTCTAAAAAATTACCTAGTTGGAGAATAAATGTTGAAGAAAGGAAAACTGATAATGATATATTCAAAAGGATTTCTTCTCAGGAAACACAGTATTGGAGGGAAAATAATCTATGCTATAAATGTGGAGATAAATTCGTTCCTGAACACAGTTGCAAGTTTAAACAGGTGAATCATATTTCTGCTTTGGAGCACCTCAAACCTGAGGAGATAATTGGGGAAGAGAGTGAAGATGTTGTACCTGAGATGGATCAAGAGCATAAAGAGTTTTCACTTCAGGCTATAGGGCATGTAGACAGCACTGATACTATATCCATATATGGAACACTGCAGGGAACGAGAATTAATATTATGCTTGACACTGGCTCTACTCACAGTTTTATAATGTTCACCTTTTGAGGGAAACTAATTTGATAGTAGTTGGCACCAGGCTATTGTTGTCACTATAGCTGATGGTAGCAGAGTATATGATTCTTATAAATTTCCCGAGGTGGAATGAAGTGTTAAGCATTTACAGTTCAGATATGATCTTAGGGTTATGAAGCTGGGAGGTGTTGATAAGATTCTGGGGGTGGAGTGGATAACTTGTTATAGTCCCTTGACATTTGATTTCAAAGCTCATAATATTTCTTTTTACAACAATTGTTATCACTAGTTATTACATGGTGAGAAGCAGAGAAAACAGTTTGCAAAAGATCATAAAATTGCATCAGAGCTGACAGAAAATGATTTTAGAGGTGAGACTGGAACTGGTAGTCTTTTGACAGAAAAAGAAAGGCTCAACAAGGGGAATTTGATGAACAGAGCAGAGACAATTTTAGAAGATGTTTCAGTGGTAAATGGAAAGACGTGGATCAGGAAGAGATCAAAATTTTGAAAGAGCTGGAGTCACTGGAAGTCCCTCAAACTATTCAACATGTTTTGATTAACTTCTCTGATATATTTATGATTCCTAAATCATTACCACATGAAAGAAAGATTGACCACCAGATAAATTTGAAACCTGACTCTCAACCTTTCCAAACTAAAACTGTATAGGTACCCATCATGCTTATAAAGATGAGATTGAGAAGCAGGTGGATGAGATGATGGAAAATCAGGTTATTCAAGTTAGCACCAGTCTGTATTCTTCTCAAGTCATTTTGGTGAAGAAAAAAGATGCTACATGGAGACTTTTTATAGAATATATGAGATTAAATGCATTGACTATCAAGGATAAGTTCCCAATTCCTGTAATAGATGAATTGTTTGATGAGTTGTATGGGCTAAAATACTATTCTAAGTTGGATCTTAGGGCAGGCTACCGTCAGATTAGGGTAAAAAAAGAGGACATGGCTAAAAAATCTTTCCAAGATCAACATGGCCATTTTGAGTTTGTCGTAATGCCATTCGGTTCAACATGCTCCTGCTACATTCCAGGCCCTAATAAATTAGATTTTTTTCTAAGATTTTGAGAAAATTTGTGCTAGTCTTCTTTGATGATATATTAGTCAACTGGTAATCATTGGAACAACATGAGCGACATTTATCAGCTGTACCTAATGTTTTGAGGGAGCATCAGCTGTGTGCTAAGCTATCAAAATGCGTTTTTGCACAAGATAGAGTGGAATATCTTGGTCATGTGATATCAGGTTCAGGGGTTGAAATGGACTTGAAGAAAATTGATTGTGTAATAAAGTGGCCAAAACCTCAAAATGTGAAGCAGTTAAGGGGAATTCTGGGACTCACTGGTTACTATAGGAGATTTATCAAAGGACATGGTCTCATTTGCAAGCCCCTTCACAAACTTTCACAGAAAGATGGTTTTAAATGGAATGAGGAGGCTTCTAAGCCTACACAAAAGTTGAAGGAAGTAATGACCACAACACATGTATTAAGAACAAAAACCAATTTCATACATCAGTAGGGCTTTCAGTCAGAAAAATAGAGGGTTATCAACATATGAAAAGGAGTTGATGGCACTGGTTCTTGCAATTGACAAGTGGAATCACTACCTGACTGGAAACCATTTCATAATTAAAACATATCACTGGAGCTTGAGATACATGTTGGATCAAAAGTTAAACAATGCCCTTCAACACAAATGGGTGAAAAAGTTACTTGGGTTAGATTTCGAAATACAGTACAAAACAGTCATGTCTAATGCAACTGCAGATGCTTTGTCAAGGAATCTTATTTTGATTGAGGATAGCAGAAATTTAGAATGTGATGTACAACAGCAAGCAACTGATCAGTTTGCAGGAACTTGGCATGGTTTTATCAGTGATAAACTAGAGTTAGCAAATACTAACAAAGTGAAGATGGTTAAACCGGGAGGAAATCAGGAACAGGTGGTTGAAGAGATTGATGAGCAGCAACTGGAATGGTTAAAAAGTAGAGTTAGCACTACTAATGTTCCCATGTGAATGACACAAATAGAGAGTAGTTATGTTGGGGATCAATTTTCACAAGAATTGATTGCTGAAGCCTTGTTGCATACTACTGTGGTAAGTGAATATGCATATGTTAGGGGAATTTTGAAGAAAGGGAACAAAATTGTTGTTAAATCAGCTGGAATTGTCAAGAATGAAATCTCAAAAGCCATGCATTCTTCTCCTATTGGAGGTCATTCTGGTCAGTCAGCTACTATAAAGAGAGTTCTCTCACTATTTTTCTTGCCGCAGATTAGAGAACAACTTATGGAGTGCATTATAACTTGTGAAGCTTGCCAAAGAAACAAGGTAGAACACTGTCAGTATTCGGGGTATTTACAGCCACTTCCGATCCCTAATCAACCCTGGTCCCAAATTACTATGGATTTTATAGAAAAGCTTTCAAAATCTGAGAATTTTGACACAATATTGGTGGTTGTTGACAGATTTACCAAGCATGCTCATTTCTTGGCTATTACTCATCCATTTACTGTAGCCCAAGTTGCTCAGATTTTCTATACTGAGATCGTACTCCTAAAACAATCACATCAGATAAGGATAAGATTTTCACTAGTCATTTTTGGCAAGAATTGATGTCATTAATGGGGGTTAAGCTTCAATTCAGTTCAACTTATCATCCTGAAACTGATGGGAAAACAGAGAGAGTGAATAAGGTTTTGGAAGGGTATTTGAGATGTTTTTGATGCGATAAGCCAAACACTTGAAAGAGTGGGCCAGTTCTGCTCAATGGTGGTATAACACTACCCATCACCAGAACGTCAATATAACTCCCCATGAAGCTTTATTTGGTGTAAAACCTTTAGCTATTCCAATTGGCACATTTAGAGATGTTCTATTTCCTGCTACAGCTGAAGTTGTAAAACAAATGGAGAAGGTTAATCAACTGCTCAAGCAGCATTAGTAGAAAGCTCAGGAGAGGATGAAACACTTTGCTGATGCAAAAAGAACTGAGAGGGTACTGAATATTGGAGATTTGGTTTATCTTAAATTATAGAAGTATAGCCAACAATCTCTGGCTCAGAGGTAGAACATGAAGTTGGCTCCAAACTTTTATGGCCCTTATAAAGTGCTCCAACGAATTGGGGAAGTAGCTTATAGATTAGAGTTACCAACAGGGAGTAGAATACATCCTATATTCCATGTTTCTTTATTAAAGAAGCATCATGGAACAATTTCTTAGCAAAGCACTCCTATTCCTGACTCTGATCTTAATGATTATATGACATTAGGACCTTTGAGGATTCCACAAAGAAGAGTGTTGTAGAGAGAGACTAAGCAGGTTGTACAATGGTTAATATAATGGAAACATTTGCCTAAGGAGGAATCATCCTGGGAAGAGGCAACAATGATAACTCAACAATTTTCTCAATTTTGATCTTGATTTGCTTTTGTTTGGACAGCTTGTGGACAAGCTGAATGTTAAAGGGGAAGGATTGTTATAGCTTAAGGGGCAAAAAGGTTTTTTAACTTTTCTCTTAAGCCATAAAACCAAAAGGGAAAGTAGTTCTGCAGTTCCTGAGCTGAGAAACAAGTTGGAGTATTGCTCTGTAGTTGGAAGCCAGCGGTTGCAACTGTCTAACTGAAACTTCATCCATGATTTTGTAGCTGATTAGTATAAGATTAACAAGAGCTAAGAAGGTAGTTACCATAGTTGATCACTTGTTTGTAATTTCTGGAATCAGAAATACCTTTTCTCTTCTCTTCTAAACTCTAGTTACTCTTGTAAATTTGTTGTGAATCAATTTGTTCATGACATACTCATACTTGACCCAAAAGATCTACATATTGGATCTATTTAATTATACACAAAATAAGCTAAAATATATTAGTTTATTTTAATTTTTATCCTAAGTTTTTAAGGCACACCAAACTACAAAAGTCAATTGAGAAGATTTCCAGTTAGATCGACTAACGGTGAAACCAATCATAAAATTTTTGATAACTTTTATGGCCAATTATAATAATTATATATTTTAATATATTTTAAAAAAATTTCAAAGTTATGGGAAACGTGTTGCCTGACTGCTTTATCAAGTACTCTTAGGAATATTGAGGAATCCGTGGGACCTTACACACCTAGTAAGGCAGATTAAACTTTAGCAAAGGAAAACAACAACTCATTTATCCATATTCCAAGGGGGGCAAACCAGGTAGCAGACTAGTAAGCAAAATATGACTCGAGGAAGGGAGGCGAAACATCATTTCAGGAATTTAGGGATTCCAGGGAGATTAGCTTACTGACTAGAATATATAGGCTTTAATTTCCCTCATTTTAGATATTCAAGTTTATTTCCTTTTTGGAGTATGAATTAAGAAGTACAATGTACATCTGGCCCCACTCAATTCGATAAGTGGAGGGTTGAAGTGTGGAATCACGTCCAAGTTACTTCTTAGTTATTTTCTGGCATGTCCAAGAAAACCTTAGATGATTAAAAATATGATGTATATGATGTATTATTGTTTTGAATTTGATCGGTGAAGGGAGCCGATGTATTTCCCCACTCATCTCAGTGAGTGATTTAATTGTTTCAAAAGAAATTCTTGTTTCATTATATATATATAAGAAAAAAGACTGGAATCAATTTGAAGTGACATTTCCTTTCAAGAAATTAGTATTATAGATTTTTGTTGAAAAGACAAATAGCAAAAGCATGTGTACTCCCTCAGGTTCTCTAACATTGCCCCACTTTCTTTTTTAGGATGATTTTTTACTCCTTCCATTTTTGACAAATTCTAGATTGTTTTCATCCTCTCAATTTACTTTTACACTTTCAATACATTCACAACCACTAATTTTGCCTTTTCTAAATCCAAGTATCAAAAGAAAGTGAGTCAATGTTTGTGAACCGGAGGGAGTACATGACATCCTAAGCTATAATTTTGCTTGTGCAAATGGCTAGTGGACAATTTGGCCGCCTTATAATCTACCAAAAGCTAATGACGCCATCGCTCACACCAATTTATTCTTTTTTTTAGATTAGCTTGGGTTTATAGGGTTCCCATCCATTTTCTATTAAGATCTATTTTGCACTAAGTGCAATTACAATCAAATGTTGTGATGAGATAAACTCATTTACATTGAAGCGCTAACTAGCTATTACAGTTCATATCTAAGTCTAAGGCTACAGTGGCTGTAAAAGAGAGATACACAAAGGCACTTGTCGATATTACAATCCTAACCAAAGGTCTATGTGGCAATAAGAAGGGCACAGAAGCATAAGTTACAACATGTGACTCTCTAATAGTACCGACCCAAACCACTAGAGAAAATCGATCACAGTGAAGCATCAAGAGAAACACACGCAAAATATTCCATCCACACTTCTGATCAAATATCAAGTCAATCAAAACGAAGAAAAATGAAGATCCCCAACTAAAGACCCAGTCCGTCTCCATTCAACCCATTCAGATCCTTTCCTATACCAGGAGAATAAAACTAATTGTTTTAATTGGCCAAAATACTTTTACATCTATGTATAGGAACATTTATAATGCGCAGAATCAGCTCTAACTTGACTCCAAAATTAATACCAAATAAATGATTTCTAATGGATCAAATCTACATATATGATAAGTCCTCAGAAAAGAGGTATCGCCAAAATTTTGTTTTCTAACAACTTTGACTTGAATTTCTCCTCACCATCTTTGAAACTTTGGACACAGGTATGAAGTCAATCAAATTTACCGGAAACGGGTCGCCGGAAAAAATGACAGACAGAGTTAATTCCTTCCTGACACTAAAAATCAAAAAACCATTTTGAAAACACCCATTTATAATCTGAGAAAGCAAGAAAGCAGAAAAAAGAGACTAAAAGAACTGAAAGAAACAGTACCAAAATAAAAGTCTCTCACCCCAATTTTTTTACAAAAAAAGGCGTAAATATAAAAATAAAATAAAGAGAATTACCCCTCCAAATGTCAATATCTCGCCGGAAGACTTTCTTAAACTAGTAACCTCGCCGGAAACTACTTTGATCAGATCTTTAAAATTCCATATCCTCTTTGATGCTATCATTAGGAAGATCCATTGGTGGAAATGACGCCGTCGTTCCTTCAAAAAACTAAGGAGGCCTCAGTTCACCGTCGCGTGCTTGATGTTCACAGCCGAGTTGAGCCGGTTTAACTCGATTTGAGCTCTAATTATCCGAGTTGCGCCGAGTTCAGATTGAAAAAAGCTTACGCAAGTTTCTCCAAGTATAGATCTGAAATTTCCGCCTAGTCAAATCCGAGTTGGTTCACCTGAGTCAAGTCTGAGTTACCTGAGTTGACCGAGTTGCTCCGAGTCCTGCCCAAGTTGGCCCGGTTCATGACCCGAGTTCGTCAAACATGCCAAGACCGCCGAAAATTCAGGATGCCACCGATCTTTCTCCAGGCTGAGAACGTCGATCCTTCGCCGGGCTGAGAGCTTGAAAAACATGCGCCACTGACCTCCGACTGAATAGATCTTGAGCAGTTTACCTCATATCTTCACCAAAATCTGTAAAAACACGCTCAACCTCCGTCTCCGTCGGTTTGTGCCCTCAAGGAGGTCGGATAAAATGGGGGTAATGGTTTAGAGGAGGGTGGGATTGTGGTGGGGATGCCACCATAGGTGGATTTTGCCGGTACCCCCCCTCCCCCAAGATGCAGCGGCTAGGGTTTTCTTATGGTGGTGGAGAAGAAAATTTTCTTAAGGTGGAAGGAGCATCGCATTCGCATAGAATTTGATTTTTGTTCCACACCAGTTTATTCAAAGAGTAGGTCTCCTGACAAACGACTTGTCTATAAGCTTATGGACAGACCGCTTAATTCTTACCTTATATATAGCATTTGTTAAATTACATACAAAAATTATAATTTTTAAAAGTGTTTTTTATTTCATATATTTTTATATTTTCACCTTTAAATAGATATTATTACTTGTTTTAACTTAAGAAATGCAGTATTTAAATTTTATAAAAAAATTACAACATTTAAGGTAAAAACCCTTGTGGACTGTCCATAAGCTGGAAAGGCCGCTTTTCCTGAGACTTTCTCTTATTCAAATATAATTCATAATAATGCAAACTTCTCTTTTAACCATTTGAATTGACAAAAAAAAATAAGAGTCAATCTCTTGAAAGACGGCCTTTCCATAAGCCATGAAAAGACCAAGGTTTAAAGTGCAAAATAGAAGAAATGAAGATAAAAATTTTGGGTTGCAAGTTATAATCTTTTATATCTACTACATGTTGCATAATAAATATTTAATATTGTAACTAAGAATTTTTACCTTTTATTATTCTAATTAATTCCCGTCTTTCAATAATCCCATGAAAAGACGGTCTTTCCCAAAATTTTGCCTAAAATTAATATCAATTTGTAAAAGTTAAAAAATAAAATACAAAATGAAACTCACTAAAGGTTTTATGAAGTATACAATCGAATTATATCAAGGATTATAATTTTACTCAAAATATACCATAAATATACCAACGGAAAAATTATACCATAGTGTAATTTCATAAGTGGTAGAGATTTTATATGTACTTCTAGATGAGTAGTTAGGGGTGGCAAAATTAATTCCCAATTCTCGGGTAAGACAGATTTTACTTTTCATATCTATTTGAATATGGTAAGGTATGTTATGAGTAAAATGGGTGGTTTAAAATATGAATTTGACGGTTGAGTTTTTTTTTTTTAAGTTAAACACCCTTAGGTGAGGGATATTTATAAAGGTTCCCCAAACTTGAATAGAATAGTTATACAAAATGGCAACATAATTGCCACAAAATGTGTATCTAAAGTTTAAATCTATAAAAGGGGAAAGTAGATGCGATTCCAGAGAGAAGAATCTCCACCCCCTGTGTTAATTCTTCCCTCCGGCCAGGCAACACCTTTTACAAATACACAATGAGATTAGTTAATCGAACAAAAGCTCATCGAGGACTTCAAGCATGCTGGGTCTTGAGTGTAATCACGTGGTAACCGGAGCTAGTGATCGAGCAATATTGCAATGATATCAATCCTCTGTCCAACCAAAAACTTGTATGACAAACCTGAGGCAAGTAAAACATAGCAAACTGTAGTTTCCCTTCTAAAAATTGCATGCAAATTGTTAATATGATTAGGGGCCCAATCAAGTGTCCAGAGAATTAACCAATCAAGAACTAATTCTAATAACAGGAAGACCACTACGGTCAAGTGTTAATAGTCCTTTAAGGAAAGGGGGAGCAGTCTGGATGTCAATATCTCCTTGGAGATTGTTTTCTAGGGCATATTTAGCAAGATAGTCAGCAGCACCATTAGCCTCCCTATGAATGTGTCGAATTGGATATTTGAGATGTTTAGAGTTAAGTAAACTACAGATTGAAAAAGTTCTCCAAGGGGAGCTCATGGGATTTTGAATGCCCTTGACAGCTACTAAGCAGTCAGATTCCACCTCGCAAGTAGAGATGTCCAATTCTGGGCATATTTCATATCCATATTGAATAGAGAGTAATTCAGCATGTAAAGGGAAGGGGGATTGGACTATTTTAGTTCTCATTATAACCACATTTCCAGTCCAATTTCTAACTATCACAGCCGAAGAGGAAGAACCACCAGTTTTCCATGTTGCATCTGTATTGATCTTGTATCCTAAGTGTGGCTTCTTCCATGTTACAGCAGTTAAAAGTTTCTTCCTCTTTTGGAAAATGTGAGGGATAATATTTGACTGAGTCCAGTACTTATGCTTGTCTATTCTACCAAATAGGTGATGCACATTGAAGATATCATAAATCATGCTTTTAATCTCATTTAAACAAGCAACTGTGGAAAAGGATTCATTTTCATATATGATTTTGTTCCTTTTGATCCAAAGGAACCAAATTGTGACAAGAAGGGCAGCAGTGGTAATGTTAGAATGAATCTTGGATTCGGCCTTAAAAGACAGGAAGAATTCAACTCTGCTCTTCAAGTTTTCAAAATAAGAATGCTGTAAATGTAAAAGGTCACAGACACTATCCCAAACAGCAGTAGAAGAGGGGCACAAATTGAAAAAATGATCTAAAGTATCTGTATGGTTCATGCATAATGGCCATTTAGATGCTAATCTGAAGCCTAACCTAGCTAATATGTTATCGAAGGGGAGAATTCCATTCATTGCTCTCCACAATAGAACAGACGTTTTCTTAGGGATGAAAGTGGACCATACCTTATTAAAATGTCTGATTTTTTCTTTCTTCTGCCTGAAAATGTTATATGCCGAACGTATTGAAAACAAACCATCCGTGCTTGGAGTCCAAACCAGCATGTCCTCATGAGAGTGCTCCAGTTCTGCTGCCTGCAAGATATCATATAAATTGGTAGCCAGATATGGCTCCAGCTGTGGAAGGAGATGAGCTTTGTTATGTATAAAAAACCTGAGAGAAATATCCTCAAAGGGGATATTTCTCCCATGAGGCCATTTATAGAAAAGAGCTCCCTCTCCTGTCCAGTTAGAATTCCAGAATGAGCAATCACCAATTCCATACAGAACCTTAGTAAATATGTTTGCCTTAGCTGTGATGTAGCATATTCTGGTCCAGGTCAGTGATTTTCTATAGGAATTAGGAAGTGACCATAATAAGGTAGTCCACTGGTTTTTATTATGTTGTAATTTCCACCAAAATTTACATGAAAAGGCATCCACAGTAGCTTTTAAATCCCTAAAACCTATGCCATTTTCATCTATAGGTAGGCTCATGTTTTTCCAAGACCTCCATTTTTTCCTATCAGTGTTTTCCGATTTCCCCCAGAAAAAACTGGAAGCAATTTTCTCCATTTTTCTTAAAACAATCTTTGGTGGACACAGAACAGCCAAAATATGCATTGGGATTGAAATAAAGCAGTGGTTAATCAGGATAATCTTACCAGCAGTGGTGAGCTATCTATTCTTCCAGTTATTGATTGTTTCTCCATTCTTTCGAGTAGAGGTTTGTAATGTACCTGTAAATTCAGACCTGAAAAAATCGGTACTCCCAAATATTTGAACGGAAAAGAACCTTTTTCCATTCCAAGTAACCTCTTGATAGAGAGGATGGTCGGTAATGGGGTTCTGTGAGAGACAAAAAATTCTGATTTTGAAAAGTTAACCTTTTGTCCAGTGGTATGCTCATATGCATCCAAAAAACTTTTAAACCTCTTCAAGTTTGTAGGTTTAGCATTGAGAAAAACTGCTGTATCGTCAGCGTACATTAAGTGAGAAACAAGTGAGCAAGACTGAGGCAAACTAAAATTTTGGAGATATCCAGTACTAAATAATTTCTTTAAACCTCTGGAAAAAGCTTCGGAGAGCAAATTATACAAAAAAGGTGATAGTGAATCACCTTGTTTATGCCTCTAGAAGTAGCAAAGAATCCTGAGGTTATTCCGTTAATTAAAACTGAGAAGTGGGCTGCAGCTATGTTATGCATGATGGTTTTGACAAAATTTCCATGAAAGCCAAAATGAAGGAGTATGGAATTTAGGAAGGACCAATAGACTCTATCAAAGGCCTTTTGCATGTCAAGTTTAACAATCAAATTGTGAGCCTTTGATTTTCTAGTCAAAATTCTGGTCATCTCTTGCATTTGGATTACATTATCTGTGATATCTCTGCCCTTGATAAATGCACTTTGTTCAGGAGAAATTAAAGTAGGCATTAATGGTTTGATCCTTTCCATTAGCATTTTTGAAAACACCTTATTAACAAAGTTAGATAGACTAATTGGTCTAAAATCAGAGAAGGCGGTAGGGATTGTTTTTTGGGTATTAGTGTCAGCCAGGTGCTGCAAATAGTCTTTGGGATGTTTCCATTGCATAGAAAATCATTTGCAGCATCTAACAGGTCTTGTTTAATGGTTTCCCAAAAGGTGGTGTAGAACTCGCCTGAGAAACCATCTGAGCCAGGGGCACTAGATTTATTTAAATAAAAAACTGCATGCTTTAGTTCCTGGATTGTGAACAGTTGAAGAAGGATTTTATTTTGCTCTTCAGTAATTGCTTTAGGTATTTCCAGTAGGAAATAATTAAAGTAAGTTCCTGATTTTGGAGTGGAGTCCTCATTTAGTAAATCCTTATAAAATGGAACTCCTTCTTCTTTAATCAATTGAGGATCTGAAATCCAGTTCCCTAGACCATCTTTGATTTTGCTAATTCTTGATCTAGCTCTTTTTTCCCTAATGGTGTGGTGAAAATAACTAGTGTTAGCATTTCCATACTTAAGCCAATTTAACTTAGCCTTTTGCTTTAAAAAAATGTTTTTTTTCTTTCTGAGCTCTGATCACTAAGGCTTTTGACTTATTAAGTTCAGCTAAGTCTAGCTCATGTTGCGATTGTTGAAAAGTTATTTCCAATTCATTAACTCGAGCCTCAGCTTGAAGCATGCTTAGATTTACATTTCCAAAGCTGTTCTTGTTCCATTCTTTTATTTCTAGCTTAAGCCTTTTAAGTTTAGAAACAAACCTGAACATTCCTCGTAGAGGAGATGATAAATTCCAGTTTTTAGCCACTAAATCCTGAAAATATTGTCTGTTAGACCACATGTCCTGATATCTAGAAGGCCTGGGAACCATTTCTTCAGCATATTGGATAGACAATAATAAAGGAGAGTGATCAGATGTCATTCAATTTAAAACCTAAATTGAACTGTTAGGGAATAATTCCAACCAATCTAGATTACTTATTCCCCTATCTAATCTTTGGAAAGTGAAGTCCTTACATTTATCTCTGACACGATTATTGCACCAAGTAAAAGTGTTGCCTACCGTTGGAATTTCATGCAAGTCCAGATAATTAATGAATTCATTAAACTGTTTCATGCTTTTATTGGGGGTTGATTTCCTTCCCTTATATTCAGAAACAGAGGCTACCGTGTTAAAATCACCAATGTATATGGAGGGTTCAATGGGTGGATTTCTCAAATCATTCCAGAGATTTTCCCTCATTTGCCTATGAACACTAGCATATATAAAGAAACAGTTCCAACTAACTGATGTAGCTATTTCTGTGATCCTAGCTTGTACATATTGGTCTGATTCATTGATATTGATTACATTAAAGGATTGGTTCCATAGGATCCAGATTTTTGCATTTTGAGCTGGGAGTGCAGAATTAAAACCTAGATCATGCATTAAAGTATTCACATGCTGTTTATCATGCCAAGGTTCAATCAGACAAAGAATATCAATCTTATGAGTCAACTTAAGAGCTTTTAATCTATCCATTGATGTCCCATATCCTCTAACATTCCAAACTAGTATGTTACCTATGATTGTGTATGTAATCATTTAAAACCTGCTGGGATTGCTTTGTGTGAGGATCTAAGCTTCCTAAGTTTTATAGTTGAGGCCTTACTGTTATTACCAACTGTATCCTCTCCTTTGTCAATACTATCCGAAGTAGATTTCGTTTTAGGAGGACTTACCTTAGTTGGAGCGCTTTTGTCAACCTTTGTGTCATGATCTGTAGAGTCTAGAGTATCCGTTTGTTCTCCAACCTTGGCAGCTTCAGGGATAACTGGTGATTTGGTTGCTGAGATGAAAACTTGATCTAAGTGACCGCCGTCTTGTTTATTTCCAAGAGTGTTTGGACCCTCTGGTATGATTGCAGGCTCGTCATTTGTTGTTGAGGGAACCCCTAACTCATGAGATTCCAAAGATTCATGGAAAACATCCACTGCATCTCCCTCCTGTTCATCTTCATTAAAAACATCTAAAGATTGGAAAGCATTAGATATTGAAACTGTATTTGTTATTGCTAGTTCTTCCTTGTTAAGGGATGTTTGTGGCTGTTTGTTCTTTTTTCTCCAGAAGGTGGCTGTGATGGGTTTTGATATATCATCCAAGGAGTAGAAATTGGATCTTTTCTTGTGACTAATAGTAAAAAAATTGAAATTATTTTCCTGATGGGAGCCTGAGATATTTCTTTGGATTTGGAAATCAAGTTCCTTTTGAGACACAGTTAGGGCTGAGGAACCCTCAACGTTTGCTGTTACTTTTGATTCAGGATCTACTAGTTTCTGTGAATCTACTTGTTCTGGGTTCCTACTTTCCTTTTTACCAATCCTTGTATTTGTTTCCATATATTTCTTCTTTAGCTCAGGATGCAGAAAGTTGCAGTTATCCTGGTTATGACCTATTATCCTGCAGTGAGTGCAATAAGTTGGAAGTTCCTCATATTCTATGGGGTAGTCTGCAACTTTATTTCCTATTCCTACCACAATAGATGATGGGAATTGAGACAGAAGAGCTACTTCAACACAGACTTTAATTGCAGAAGGTCTAGTCAGAGCAGATGTAGCAGCATCCATTTTTAGAAATCTACCTATCTGACTACTCATTCCAATGATAGCTGAGGTATTGTAAAAATGAAGAGGGAGTTTATGAATTGTTACCCACGCTGGAACAATAAAAGATTCTGCAGTTGGAGAAAAGTCGGGAGACCATTTCTGGACTTTCATAACTACTCCCTGAATCATCCATTGGCCCTTCATCCAGCATCGCTGGTAGTCTTCATGATCCTGAAATCTAATGAGCACATGACGATAATCAATAGAGCCTAATTGAAATTTTAATTTAAAGCTGATAGATTTGAAAGCAGAGTGAAGAAGCTCCATGGACGGTTTTCCTCTGGTGAACTTTCCGACCAATGCGTTCTGGTAATGGGATGCCAGTCGTTCACCTTCCTCCTGAGGGAGGATGAAAGCTATCTTACCCTTATACTCAGTGATGGGATGTAGGTTAGGGGTGTCGGGTAGGGAAGAGAAAAGTGGTGGAGGTTTAGCAGTAAGGGCTTGGATGAAGCTTTTGTTGTTGGTGATGCTCATATCTACGGTGGGATTGGGCATTGGCAACGCCATTAACGGCGGCCAGTGACCGTTAATGACCAGGAGTTGTGACAGGGGAGGTGAGAAAGAGAGGAGGAGAGTGTGTGTTTCGCACCAAAATCGCCAAAATATCGCACGCAGTAACAGTAAAATATCGCACGCAGTATTATCCTGTGTGATACATGCAACAATTGTGCAAGAATATAAATTGACGGTTGAGTTATGGATTGATCGAGAATTCTATACAATGGTTAGATTGGCGGATTAAATCCGCGAGTTTACCCACTTTTCTCCCCTCGATCCGTCAGTTGAGGTTAAAAAGATAGTTATAAAAAAATATTTAAAAATACAAATAATCTTTAATTTATATCTTTAAATTTTAAAAAAAAATATAATTTTTAAAGATAAATACAAATAATTCTAAATGTATATTTTAACACATATGAGTTTACATATGAACCCATATGGTTGAAACTCACAAGTTAAGTTATTTTTATCCCGCAAATTAAGTGATATTTTAAATCGCAAAGTTCAATCCAACCCGTTTATAAATTGACTTGTTTATAACCTGCTATAAGCAAATTGAAATTAATCATATTAATATTTCAAAATTACCCATATTATAACATTTATATTCAACCTATCCACCGATTTACCAGCCCCATATATAGGGTCTATACATTATTCAAAACTTAGATAATGTCATTGTAAAAGGGATGAATGTCCTTCTTCCATATTATCAATGATTTTATATTTTGAAAAACATTAGTCAAAATGATTCTAAGTAAGATGCCTACACATATAAGTTTTGACTGACATCAACATTACAATGATTAACTGACTAATTGAAGATTTATAATAGAGTATTGTATTATATTTTGACGAGTTACAATAAGTAGGAAGTTGGGTTTTATTTTTCTATTTCAAATATTCATTTGGTCGATTTATAATAATTATGTGTCTCATATAAAGTAAAAGAGGAGTTGATATATTCTTAAGTTATGGACAATACATTGTATTTTTCTTTCACTTATATAATGGATTTGTTAAATCACATACAAAATTTTAAAAATATATTTTTACATTATATTTTTATATATTTTTCACATTCAATACATATCACTATTAATTTTAACGTATAAAATATAATATTAAAATGACAATCGTTAAGGTAAAAATTTAGGGGGTTTATCCCTAAGCTTAGGATAGACCACTTTTCATGAGCTTCCTCAAATAATAATTACACATACAACAACATGATGCAGTAAAAATGTGAGGTTTCTACATATGAACATGAGACTTGAATACTATTTTGGATGTTTTAACTTAGTTTGCCTTTTCAGAAATGTTATAGATAATATTTTTTCCTTTATTAATGTTACAGATGTATCCCTACATATTATGATCTCTAGTGATGGATACAACCAACCTTTCATATTTACAATATTTAACATAGTATCAAAGGAAAAATACTAAAATTACAATATTCTTCCAAAACCCTAAACGCTTCCACCGCACCGATATTGTCGACTACTTTTTTTGTCGTTGCCACATCACTTATAATTGTCGTTGTGAAGTTCCATTATGTCTGACATTTTTAATGATCATGCCAAAGTCGTTGTCGCCATCCTAGATATTATCGTTGATGCCGCTAAAATCCTAATTGTCGGTTATGCTTAATCATTGTCTCCTGCTTTGGCCAATGCCTTGGACGTCCTGACTGACCATAATCGAAAAACTTCTGGCCCCGGTTTGTCCAATCCCGAATAAGGTTACATATATTTTTTCTAAACTACAAAACCCTTCTGACAATAGGTCATGCAAGTTTGTTTTACCTTGTATTCTTGACATCGGAGCTTCATAGACCGACGCCAATGATTTTCTTTATGATATTACTCTTATTGGTTATGTTGATGTGATTTTTCCTGGTGGATTTGTATTCACTATTGTGCAACACGAGAGTCTGTGTTTTTGGAACATAGTTTTTTGTCATGTTTTATATATTCCGGAATTACGTTGCAATTTTTTGTCTTTTGCCAAGTTAACTATTGCCTTAAAATGTCTAGTTTTATTTTCTAAAAGATTATGTGTAAAATTGGATATTAGTTCAAGGACAATTATTAGCGTGGGTGAACAACAAGGTGGGGTTTAATGGATGTGTGTATTGGGTGTCATGTCGCCATCCATCATGTTCGCCATTTTCGTGCATCTTTGATCATCCCATTTATGGAAACATCGATTTGAATATCCATCTATTTCGGTGTTGTCTAATATTCCTGATCTTTACATTAGTTATTTAAATAAAAATGTTCCTTGATCCATTTGTCATTGAGAAAAACTGTTTAGAAATAGTTTTCCTTTATGTTCTCAAAGAACTAGAAAGGTATTTGAATTAATCCATTGTGATGTTAGTTTCTAAGTTGGATGTAGTTGCTAAGATGAAGGAATTTTGTGTTCTTGTTGGAACATAGTTCATCTTTCTAGTTTAACATGTACCGACTAACAATGAGACTAAATTCTTGCCTCTTCGATCATTTTTCGCCAAAGATGGAATCTTGTTTGAAGCATCTTGTGTTGAGACGCCATGGAAAATTGGTTGTGTTAAGCAAAAAGTATCACCATATACTCAATGTTCCTCGTGCTCTTCAATTTCAGGATCATCTGCCAATTTACTTTTGGGGAAAACACATTCTCACAGCTAGTTATTTGATCAAGAGAGCACAAACTCCTTTTCTCAATAGACGCACACCTTAACAAATACTTCATGGTTGTGATCCGTACTATGGGATCTTCCAAGTTTTTAGGTGTCTATGTTTTGCTTCTTAGCTTTCTTGAAAGTGTGATAAGTTTGCTTCCCACAGTCGAAAGTGACTCTTTCTTGGCTATTCTACTGGTAAGAAAAGTTGATGTGTTTATGATCTTGAATCTTGAACTGTGTTCGACTGTCCTGATGTTATTTTCTATGAAGACCATATTTCGTTTGTACCAGTTTCTGAGTATGCTTCAGTTACCGATGTCTCAGATGCTGCACCGCTCCTATTGCTTTTGACTAGCTACAATCTGATTCCCTTGCGTTGTCTTTGGGTGCTTTGCCACCACCTTTACCGTCGTTTGAATCACAGTAGTTTTCGCTACCTCCACCCACTTCAGAGGTCGAATTCCAATTCCCTCCTATCGAAGTTTTCCACAGCACGCGAGTTCACCTGCCTCCTGTTCATTTGAAAGATTATTTATACTACTCCATTTGCACAGTAATGCCCTCCCACCCCCTTGTTTTGTCTACTTAGTCATTCCCTGAACTATTCTCAGGTGCTCGCTATCCTATGGCTAGGGATGGAAATGGGCGAGCCAAGTGCAGATTATGGTACCTCCATACCTATGCCCACCTAAAAATTTTATACCCATACCCGCCCCATCACCCATAGTGGTACAAATTCAAAATTCACCCCGCCCCATCAGGTATTATACGAATTCATACCCATCTCATCACCCACTTGGGTGTCATTACCAAATGCATACGTATTGTACTCATCCCACTTGTATCTCCAAAAAAAGCTAAAAAAAATTATAGTGACTTTTATATTAAAATTAATAAATTTATTTACATGAAAATGTTATAGGTAAAATATGTGCAATATATATAAATAATAATTTATTTTATATTAATATAGTGGGTGTATAACGAATTTAGTGGGGCGGGCGGGGATGTGGTGAGTGTGAACTAATATCCACCCCTGACCCACTACCCATGGTGGGTATAATTTTCATACTCATACCCGCCCCACCCCCACCAAAAATACCTTCATACCCACCCCATTGGGGAGGATGCGGGACAGACTTCCACTAAAACCCGCCTCACTGCTATACCTACCTATAGCTGATTATGTTTCATGTAACAACTTTTTTGTTTCACAATCTAGATTTTTAGTTGCAGTTATAGATAGTTTTAGCCATCCAACTTATTCTTGTGCTTCTTATCCTGAGCATTGACACGTGGCCACGGCGGATGAGACCATTGCTCTTAAACAAAACGAGACTTGGGCTATGACTACTCTTCCTCCTTGAAAGACTGTCGTTGGTAGCAAGTAAGTTTTTTGCACCAAATACAAATCAGATGGTTCTATTGAACGCCATAATGCTTGTCTAGTTATTCTTGGAAATCGTCAGATTAGAAGTACTGAATGTAATGAAACTTTTGCACCTGTTACTAAGATGAGCTCGATTCACATATTTTTGTTTGCTATTGTTATCAATGTGGGAACTTCATCAAATAGACATTCACAGTGCCTTTTACGTGGTGATATTGAGGAGGAGGTTTATGTGCGACCACTTATAGGCTTTACTATTTCATCTCCAGACCTTTGCAAGTTACAAAAATTCTTGTATAGTCTTTGTCAGACTCCTCGCAATTGGTTTGCTAAACTTACTGCAACTCTACGCCTGTTTGGTTTTGCGCTTAATAAGGCTATTTAATTGTTACTTGGGATTCTATCTCTCTACATGTTCTCTCTTATGTTGATGATTTAATTTGCTGGAACTATTTCTGTTATTCCGAATGAGTTTAAGTCCTACTTAATGCTTGTTTTCACATGAAAGATCTTGGCCCTCTTAAATATTTCTCGGGGATTTAGATTTCTCGTAGACCCAGTGGTATGATTTTATCAGAGCAAAAATATACAGTGGATATTCTTTCAAATTATGGTATGTTGGTTGCAAAGCCTATGGATTTTCCTAAGGAGCGACAACATGACTTGACGTGCGTCAAGAGCTTGCCTTATGAGGATCTTGTGTAGTACAAGCGTATTGTGGATCGTCTCATTTGCCTTACTAACACTCCTCTGTAGCTCTGTTTTCCGATGTATACACTTGTTCAATTCAAGCAAACTTTTTGTGTTACGCATTGGCATGATGCGTTACAAGTGTTGCGTTATCTTAAGCCAGGGTTTCTTTCTGTCAGCTAAGAGTTTTTTTACCGTTGACTTCTTATTATGATTCTGAATGGGAATTGTATCCTCTTACGCATCGTTCTGAGACTGGGTATTTGTAGTGATGGGTGAATCACATGTTTTACCGTTTCTTGTTCGTCTGTCGAGGTTGAATATCGTGTTATGATCGTTGCATGTTATGAGCTGCAATGGATAAAATCTCTTCTTTTTCAATTGAGTATTGGGCATTCATCTTCGATGCATCTATTTTGTGATAGTCAAGCAGCTATATATACATATTGCAGTAAATCCGATGTCTCATAAGTGTACTAAATATACTGAGATTCATTGTCATTTTGTTCATGATCATATTCAATCTAGCCAAATTGTTATTATATTCATAGCTAGTTTAAGTCAACCAATTGACTTTTTCACTAAAGCTCTTGAACAATATTAATTTCAGATTCTTCTTCGTAATTAAGTTAGGCACTCTTAGATTCATATGTTCCAAATTGAAGAGTACTATTCGGGATATTTTGACTTTATTTTTTTATTTTATTTTTCGGTTGGAGAGTGCATTACTTGAACCATTTGAACAAAGGCAAGTGGTTAGTAGATGGAATTAGGTGCGCATGCATGGTAGCAGCCATATATATACAAACACGTACGTGTATAATTAAATTTAATTACAGTTCAAATGCTGCCTTCTTATTTGCTTAATTTAATATTGTAGTTCAAACTATTGCTAAGGAATGACTCATATCAAATCGAAACGACCATTCGTTTAGAAAAATCTAAACATATTTCGACAAAAGCATGTGTACAAATTACCAGAAGAGATATACCTTTGGTTTATTGTCTAATTTGGCATAAAATTACCACTATTGCTCTTGATCTAATGTAATCAAATGCATATAAAATAACACTACGATTAAGAAAAAAATTTGAATAGTTGTAGCAGATATTTTGTGAATATCTTCTGCAATATTATTATACCTTAAATATAATTCTACCTTACATAGAAACATTTTCCTTTCTTGACTCTGTAAATGTTGTTTATATATTGTACCCTTGTACCATCAATGAAAACACACGTTCATATTTTACATGGTATCAAAGCCTAAATCATGAGACCTAAATTTTCCTTACTCATAAAAGACTATTGTCGTCGCCGTCCTCCCTTCTCTATCCGCCACCGCGTTCTGTCTCCATCCTGGACCTACGCTCGCCGTTCCAACCCGTCGCTCCATCCTGCCATGCTCCGGACCTCCGCCCCGGACCACCACTCCGGACCACCACCCCGGACCACCACCCCGAACCACCACTCTAGACTGCCGCTCCACTCTGCTCTAGACCGCGGTTGCGCACCATCGCACTTAATTACGCTCCGTTCCATACCGCCGCTCTGCTCCAAACACCGCCGCTCCATTTCACCCCTATGCTGTCACTCAGCACCTCCATGCGTTGTTGCCACCTGTGTCCAAATGGATCCGATTAATCAAGTCGTGATTGAAAATCTTGATGCCGCCACTCCTCCTCCTGTAGGAACCGCTGCTGCCATAATCTCGGACTCTGATCGATCCACCTTCGGCACGGCACTGTCCAAGGAGCAATGTAGTATGGTTTTCAACATGTTCTCTAAGTTAAATTCTTCTGAAAATCTGTCAGGTAAGACTATTTTACCTTGGATTCTTGATACCAGTGCATCGTATCATATGACCGGCGACTAGGATTTTCTTCATGATATTGAGCATGCTGCAAATGTTGATGTTATCCGGTGGTTCTATTTCAACTGCTGTTGAACATGGAAAGCTTTGTTTCTGAAATATTATTGTGAATTATGTTCTTTTTATTCTGCCGTTGAGATGCAATTTGTTATCGTTAGCCAAGCTAACTGCTGCTTTAAAATGTCTAGTTTTTCTTACCAAAACATTATGTGTACTACAAGATATCAGCACGATGACAGTGATTGACGCAGGTGAATAACGAGGGGGGGTTTTTTAGTTCCACAGATTGGGAGTTTCTAAGTCTACACAGCCGTCCTTGTCTGTTGTTGCTTCAGTGTCTTCATCTGCTTTATGGCATTAGCGTTTTGGGCATCCGTCCTCATCGGTGTTTTCTTCTATACCTGTAATTTCTTTACATGATAGTGATTTTAATAAATATGTTCCTTACTCGGTATGTCATTGTGCAAAATAATCTAGAAATAGTTTTCCTGTTAGTTTTGCTAAGGCTAGTCATTTGTTTGAACTTATTCATTATGATGTTTGGGGGCCTTATGGTTCACCCTCTTCTAGTGGAACATTTTTATTTTTGACCATAATTGATGACTATTCCCGAGCTATTTGGGTTTATTTATTAGTTTCTAAGTCTCAAGTACCATTGAAGATGAAGGAGTTCTTTGCGTTTGTTCAAACACAGTTTCGTTGTCTCATTCAACGAGTTCGGGCAGACAATGGAACCGAATTCCTGCCTCTCAGATCATTTTTATGGAGAAAGGTGTTCGTTTTGAGACCTCCACGGTCTACACACCTCAGCAAAATGGACGTGTGGAATGGAAGCACATGCATATCCTTAATGTTGCTCGTGCTCTTTATTTTCAAGCCCATTTGCCCATCGACTTTTAGGGAGAATGCATTCTTACGTCGGCTTACCTCATTAATCGCATGCCAACACCTCTTTTAGATGACCGAACACCTCATCACTTCCTGTACGATCGCGCACCAGATTATAGCCATCTCCGTGTGTTCGGTTCATTATGCTTTGCCTCTCAGCTTCCACAGCCCCGTGATAAGTTTGCATCCAGAAGTTGAAAGTGCATCTTTCTTGGCTACCCTATTGGCAAGAAAGCTTGGCGTGTCTATGAATTGTAATCTCGAACTGTGTTTGACGGCAGGGATGTAATTTTTTATGAAGATTGTTTCCCGTTTGGCCCTACTTCTGCGAATTCATCATCAACTGGTCCCTTGTTATCTCTGTCACCAGCCACCTTTTACGACTCTGTGCCGAAGCCATTCACCCTAGAGGAGTCACCTAGTCCCAGTGCGATGCAACCAGTGGAGCCGAGCCCAACCAAGCCCGCTCGCCAGGGACCGGGGCTCACCATGGGCACTCGCCACACACCGGGGCCGATCGAGGCAGCGCGACCATCCATGGTCATTTGCCTAGAACCACGAATAACTCAACAGCTGTGACCAACCGTGTCTGCTCTCCATGGACCGGGGTCGACTGAGGTAGCTCTTCTCCCTCATCCGTTTGTGGCCACTCACAAAGGACCGGGGCCGTCCATGGCCACTCATCAAGAACTGCAACCAGCCCTCCAGCTACGGCCGTCTATGGCCGCTCCTGCCGAGACGGTGCTTGCTTCACCTCCAGCTGCTCTGTCTGTTGTACGTCCTCCCAGCATTATTCTTTGACAGCCTCTAGCTAAATTTAAATGCTATATCTACACTGGTACTCGCTTCATAAAACCCCCTTCTACTAATCTCGCACCCTTGGATCCACTTTCCTCAGGTACTCGTTACCCTATTGCTGACTATGTTTCTTCTAGTAATTTTTCGGTTTTGCATTCTAGATTTTTGGCTGCAGTAACAAATGTTGGTGATATGGTTAATTTTTTATGCTTATTTCCATGATCAATGCCGTGAGGCTATGTCCGACGAGATTAATGCTCTAGAGCGTAATAATACATGGGTTCTTACTCCTCTTTCTCCTGAAAATAAGGCTATTGGTTGTAAGTGGGTTTATTGGACTAATTTTAAGTCTGATGGTTCTATTGAGAGTTACAAGGCTCGTTTGGTTGTTCTTGGTAATCGTCAGATTGAGGGGTCTGACTTTACTAAGACATTTTCTCATGTTGCCAAGATGAGTTATGTTCATCTTTTCTTGGTTGTTGCTGCTATTCGTGGTTGGGATCTTCATCAGATGGACGTTCACAATGCATTTTTGCATGGTGATCTTGAGGAGGAGGTGTATATGCGTCCGCCTCCTAGTTATACACTTCTGGCACCTGGGTTGGTTTTCAAGCTTAGCAAATCTATTTACGGTTTAGGCCAGGCTCCACAGAATTGGTTTGATAACCTTGCAGTGGCTCTCCACCTCTTTGGGTTTGTTCAGAGTAAGCCGAACTACTCCTTGTTTTCTTACTTGAAGGATGGTGTTTCTCTTCATGTATTGGTTTTATGTTGATGACTTTATCATTGTAGGTTCCTCTCCTGAGATGATGACCAAGTTCAAAATGTATTTATGCTCTTGCTTTCATATGAAGGATCTTGGTGCTCTTAAGTATTTCTTAGGCATTGAGATAGCTCGTCAGCCTGATGGGATGTTTCTGCCTCAGTGGAAGTATGCCTGGATATTTTTTCCGATACTGGCTTATTGGAAAGCTAAGCTAAGCCCACAGATTTTCCCATAGAACAACACAATTTGGCACAAGATGATGGTCCTTTGTTTGATGATTCTTCGCAGTATCACAGACTTGTTGGGAAGCTCATGTACCTTACCATTACTCGTCCTAAGCTTAGTTATTCGGTCCATACCTTGGCACAGTTCATGGAGAAACCGTGTTTGGCGCATTGGCATACAACTTTGCGTGTTCTGCATTACTTGAAGAGTCATCCTGGTCAAGGTTTATTTCTATCTGCTAAGAGTTCTCTTCAGCTTACAGCATTTTGTGATTCCAATTGGGCCGCTTGCCCAATCACTAGGAGATCTTTGATGGGATATTTTGTGATGATTGGTGAATCTCTGATTTCATGGAAGATAAAGAAACAACCCACTATTTCTCAGTCTTTGGCTGAAGCAGAATATCGGGCTATGACAGTCGCATGCTGTGAATTCTTATGGCTCAAGTCCTTTCTTTGTTCATTAGGAGTGGCACATCCTACTCCGAACAGAGATAGTCAAGCTTCTCTTCATATTGCCGCGAATCCAGTTTTTCATGAGAGGACGAAGCATATTGAGATTGATTGCCATTTTTTTCGTGATCTGATACAGTCTGGTGCTATGGTTACTTATCATATTCGGACTGCTAGTCAGCCAGCAGATTTGTTTACGAAGGCACTTGAACGACAGACATTTCAAACTTTGCTTGGCAAGTTGGGCATTCAAGATCCACATGCTCCAACTTGAGGATGAGTGTAGGAGATATTTTGTGAATATCTTCTACAATATAATTATACCTTAGATAGAATCATTTTCATTTCATGACTCTGTAAATGATGTCTACATAATTGTACTCTTGTACCATCAATGAAAACACTTGTTCATATTTTACAATAGGGCATGTATAAAATTATATGTGGAAGAAAAATAAACAGAAAACAAAACTGATTTTATGTATTACTAAAATTTGTTCATTTGTCCTATTATTTAAACAATTACTAGGGGTCTCCAGCCCGCGCAAAGTGCGGGCTGTCGACAACGGATTATGAAAGGGGTCTTGTCTTGTCTTGTGACCTCGAAGGGGTCCTGTGCCTCGTGGCCTCGAAGGGGTAGTGCCTCATGCCCTCGAAGGGGTAGCGCCTCTTGGCCTCGAAGGGGCAGTGCCTCATGGGCTCGAAGGGGTGGTTCATTCTGGGCTCCAAGGAGTTGTTCATTCTGGGCTCGAAGGGGTGGTGGCTTATGGCCTCGAAGGGGTCTTGTCTGGTGCCCTCGAAGGGGTCTTGTTCGGTGCCCTTGAAGGGGTTTTATCTCGTGGCCTCAAAGGGGGCAGTGCCTCATGTCCTCGAATGGGTATATGCCTCGTGGCCTCGAAGGGGCAGTGTCTCGTGCGCTCGAATAGGTCTTTTCTTATGGCCTCAAAGGGGTAGTTCTTTGTGGACTCAAAGTGGCAACGAATCGTGCCATCAAAGGGGTTTTGTCTCGTGATCTCGAAGGGGTAGTACCGTGGCCTCGAAGGGGTAGTGTCATGGACTCAAAAAGGTAGTGTCGTGGCCTCAAAGGGGTAGTGCACTATGCCTTTGAAGGGGTAGTGCCTTGTGTCTTTGAATGGGTATATGCCTCATGGCCTCGAAGGGGTAGTGTCTCGTGTGCTCGAATGGGTCTTGTCTCGTGACCTCGAAGGGGTAGTGCCTCGTGGCCTCGAATGGGTCTTGTTTCGTTCACTTGAATGGGTCTTGTCTCATGGCCTCGAAGGGGCAGTGCCTCGTGCCATCGAAGGGGTTTCGTCTTATGACCTCGAAGGGGTAGTACACAGCCTCAAAGGGGTAGTGTCATGGCCTTGAAAGGGCAGTGCCTTATCTCGTATCCTCGAAGGGTCGATTACTCGATGGGGTAGTTTTGTGGCATCGAAGGGGCAGTTCCTCTTGGCCTCGAAGGGGTAGTGCCTCTTAGCCTTGCCTCGTGGGCTCAAAGGGGTGGTTCATTCTCGGCTCCAAGGAGTTGTTCATTCCGAGCTCGAATGGGTGTTGGCTTGTGGCCTCGAAGGGGTAGTGCCTCGTGCCCTCGAAGGGGTCTTATCTCGTGGTCTAGAAGAGGGCAGTGCCTCGTGTCCTCAAATGGGTATATGTCTCGTGGCCTCGAAGGGGTAGTGTCCCGTGCGCTCAAATAGGTCTTGTCTTGTGGCCTCGAATGGGCAGTGCTTCGTGGACTCAAAGTAGCAGTGAATCGTGCCATCGAACGGGTTTTGTCTGGTAGTTCCGTGGCCCGAAGGGGTAGTGTCCTGGACTCGAAGGGGTAGTGTCCTGGCCTCAAAGGGATAGTGTCCTGGCCTCAAAGGGCAGTGCATCGTGCCCTCGAAGGGGTAATGCATTGTGCCCTCAAAGGGGCAGTGCCTCGTGTCTTCGAATGTGTATATGCCTCGTGGCCTCGATGAGGGTAGTGTCTCGTATGCTCGAATGTGTCTTGTCTTGTGGCCTTGAAAGGGTAGTGCCTCATGGCCTCGAATGGGTCTTGTCTCATGCGCTCAAATGGGTCTTGTCTCGTGGCCTCGAAGGTGCAGTGCCTCGTGCCATCGAAGAGGTTTTGTCTCATGACCTCGAAAGGGTAGTGCCGTGGGCTCGAAGGGGTAGTGTCGTGGCCTCAAAGGGGTAGTGCCTCGTGGGCTTGAAGGGGTGGTGGCTTGTGGCCTCGAAGGGATCTTGTCCGGTGCCCTTGAATTATCCCGTGGACTCGATGGGGTAGTTTCGTGGCCTCGAAGGGGAAGGGGTAGTGTCTTTTGGCCTCGAAGCGGTAGTGCCTCTTGGCCTCGAAGGGCCAGTGCCTCTTGGCCTCGAAGGGGCAATGCCTCTTGGCCTCGAAGGGGCAGTGCCTCGTGGGCTCGAAGGGGTAGTTCATTCTGGGCTCCAAGGAGTTGTTCATTCTGGGCTCGAACGGGTGGTGGCTTGTGGCCTCGAAGGGGTAGAGCCTCGTGGCCTCGAAGGATAGCGCATCATGGCCTCGAAGGGGTAGTGTCGTGACCTCAAAGGGGTAATGTCATTGACTCAAAGGGGAAGTGCATTGTGACCTCGAAGGGGTAGTGCATCGTACCCTCGAAGGGGCAGTGCCTCGTGTCTTCGAATGGGTATATGCCTCGTGGCCTCGAAGGGGTAGTGTCTCGTGCGCTCGAATGGATCTTGTCTCATGGCCTCGAAGGGGTAGTGCCTCATGACCTCGAAGGGGTAGTGCCTCTTGGCCTCGAAGAGGTAGTGCCTCGTGGCCTCGAAAGGGTAGTGTCTCGTGCTCTCGAAGGGGTAGTGCCTCGTGGCTTCGAAGGGGTAGTGCCTCGTTGCCTTAGAGGGGTAGTGTCATGTGCGCTCGAATGGGTTGTGCGTCGTGGCTTTGAAGGAGCAGTGAATTGTGCCATTGAATGGGTTTTGTCTCATGGACTCGAAGGGGTAGTGACGTGGCCTCAAAGGGGCAGTGCCTCGTGGACTCGAAGGGGTTGTTCATTCTTGGCTCCAAGGAGTTGTTCATTCTGGGCTTGAATGGGTGGTGGCTTGTTGCCTCGAAGGGGTCTTGTCGGGTGCCCTCGAAGGGGTCTTATCTCATGGCCTCGAAGGGGCAGTGCCTCGTGCCCTCGAAGGGGCAGTGCATCGTGTGCTCGAAGGGGTTGTTCTTCGTGGCCTCGAAGGGGCAGTGCATCATGGGCTCAAAGGGGTTTTGTCTCGTGGCCTCGAAGGGGTAGTACCGTGGCCTCGAAGGGGTAGTGTCATGGACTCGAAAAGGTAGTCTCGTGGCCTCAAATGGGCAATGCTTCGTGCCCTCGAAGGGGCAGTGCCTCGTGCCCTAGAATGGGTATATGCATCGTGGCCTCGAAGAGGTAGTGTCTCGTGCGCTCGAATGGGTCTTGTCTCCTGGCCTCGAAGGGGTAGTGCCTCGTGGACTCGAAGGGGTAGTGTCTCGTGGGCTCGAATGGGTCTTGTCTCGTGGCCTCGAAGGGGTAGTGCTTCGTGGACTCTAAGGGGCAGCGAATCGTGCCATCGAAGGTGTTAGAGTAAATCATATTTCTAATTAGATTATAATTGATTCTAGATAAGTTATGTTGACTAAGCTAGAGTTCTACTCATATTCTATCACCTTATTGTACTCTATATATTCATGTCAGCAATACAATATTGATTTACGCAAAATACATCTTATCATGGTATCAGAGCAGTGTTCTGATTTATCTTCTAAAACCTAAATTTTTCCGGCTGCCTCTTCTCCTTCTTTCTTCCTCTAGCGGCCGAACTCCTTCTTCCATTCTCATCATGGCCTGTGAAAAATTATCGTTTAATACTCTTCTCTGATGCTACAAATTAAATTGAATAAGACCAACTTCCTTCTCTGGAAACGCCATATTGAATATGTTCTTTGCCCTCAAAGGCTTTTCGGATATCTCGATGGGTCGATTCCACATCCTCCTCTGCCCACTCTGCCGACGGCTGGTTCAACGTCTTTCTCCTTTGCCACCGCCCTCCGCGCTCCTCCTCCTGATCGTGCTACTGCTCAGGCAGTTTACAATATGGCTAAGGATGCTTATGATCTCTGGATTGATGAAGACCAGAGGGTCTGTAGCTTACTGTTCTCCTCTCTTTCTCCTGAGGCCCTCTTCCGACCTCGTGTGTGACTGCCAAGGATATCTGGGACAGTTTTTGTGCCACTTTTCAGACCAGCAACACTTCCACCATTCGTCTTCGAGCCGATGCCCATGGTCTACGTAAGAGTGGCTCTGTTCATTAACTTCATTTACAATTTAAGTATATTTTTGAGCAGTTATCCCTTATGGGTTCCCCTGTTTCTAATGATGATCAAATCATTTGGTTTTTAAAAGCTCTCGGGTCTGAGTTCAAGGACTTTTCTGTTCCTCTGATTAATTCTTCCCCTACCCCGCTTTATGCTGATGTTTTGTCTTGTGCCAAGAATCATGAGGCATTTTTTAAGAATCTTCAAGGCAATTTGATACATGTTTCTAGTCTAGTGGCATTCTCTGCAGGGGAACAGCCTCCTTCTGGTCGTTCTTAGGATCACGCGCCAGCCAGGGTCGGTGGTACATGGGGCTCCCATGCCCCTCGAGGTGGTCATTCTGGTGGTCACAGAGGTGGTCGGTTTGGCGCTAGTCCTAGTCAGTTCACGGCTGGGGCCAGTTCTGGATGCGTCCGTCCCCATTGTACCTGGTGTGGTCATCCGAGCCATTATGCGGCTACCTAGTACAAGATGTTAGCACAGACTTGCCATTCTGATTCCTCACACGTGGCTAAAAATTTTTAAGCTTTATAGATAGAGCCACACTCTCGTGTATCCGACTGATACGTTGATTCTGGTGGCACCAGTCATATGGCATCTTCTGTGTCTGGCCTTGACAGTGTCGCACCTTACTCTGGTAATTCCTATGTTTCTATTGGTAATGGTGCTTCCGTTCCAATTTCTCATATTGGTGATTCTCGGATTTCTGATTCTTTGACACTGTCTGGTGTTTTTGTTGTACCTGCCATCACTAAGAATTTACTGTCCATTAGTAAACTGACCAGGGATTTAAATGTATTTGTTACTTTTGATGATCGAAACTTTTTGATTCAGAACAAAGTTTCCAAGGAAGTCGTGTGCAAGGGCCACGGTGAAGACAGCCTGTACGTTTTGGACAAGAGTGGCACAACACTCATTTCTTTCCTGCAGCAAAATTCTGGATGGGCATCTTTTGAGCTTTGGCATGCTCGGCTGGGGCATGTTCCAGCCTCTATCATCTCTAGTTTACAAAAGTCTGGTCTCTTGTCTGTTTCTTCTTTATTACCCAAACTGCATACTTGTGCTCCATGTGTTATGGCAAAGGGGCAGCGGTTAGCCTTGTTGAGAATAATAAGCGTGTTGTGCACATCTTGGATTTGATTCATTGTGATTTGTGGGGGTTTTTCCCAGTTTTGTCTTCAAATGGTTTTTCTTATCATGCCATGTTTGAGGATGATTATTCTCGCTTTACATGTTTTTC
Organism: Rubia yunnanensis; assembly: GCA_037428765.1. Taxonomy (NCBI): domain Eukaryota; kingdom Viridiplantae; phylum Streptophyta; class Magnoliopsida; order Gentianales; family Rubiaceae; genus Rubia; species Rubia yunnanensis. The sequence continues at coordinate 88,477,520 of CM075068.1, forward strand.
CCTTGCGTCGAAAATCCGAGTTTGTCGACACTTACTTGCAGCTCGAGGCCTTAGTTGAGAATCAATTTACGTCCAAAATTAAGGTTTTTCAGAGTGACGGTAGCACTGAGTTCTTAAATACGCGCTTACGCTCCCATTTTGCATCCAAAGGCAGTATCATCAAGTTTTGTGCCCTTATACCCAGCAGCAAAATGGTCGGGCCGAGCGTAAGCACAAACATATTGCCAAAATGGGACTCACTATGCTCTTTCATTCCCATCTGCCACTGTCGAGATGGGATGATTTTTTTGCTACTGCGATTTACACCATTAATCGGCTTCCAACACCGGTATTACAAGGGACTTCTCCGTATGGACTTGTTTATCATCGTACTCCGACCTACTCGAACTTCCATCCTTTTGGTTGTCGAGTATTCCCTTATGTTCGTCATATGGCCCCTCACAAGTTATCTCCATGGAGCCCTCACAAGTTATCTCCATGGAGCATTCCTTGTGTTTTCATCGGTTACATCTACCACTATAAGGGCTTTCGATGTCTTGATCCTGCCACTGGCAAGATTTTTGTCACTCGTCATGCAAGCTTCGATAAAGGTTGTTTTCCTTTTGCCTCGTCTTCAACCTCGGCAACTGGCTCTCCTCTCTCGAATTTGGATGTTGCTATTTTTCTGGACGCTGATGGCAGCTCTGGTCTGCCCCTCTCAACTTCTGATCAGCCGTCTCCTATGCCTGACTCTATTTGGCCGACGGAATCTGTTCCACCGTCTGTTGACCTGTCCTCCCCATCCCAGTCACCGGTGGCCAGCTCTCCTTCTTCTACTGCATCATCTTCAGCCACCTCTAATATTTAGTCCCTAGCGCCCTCTCCAGTTGCTTCTTCTCCGGCTTCATCTTCGCGGCATCGTACTTATCCCATGGCCACTCGATCATCCACTGGGGCTGTTCCGCATCGTAACTATTCTGGTCTTATGGCTTATGGCCTACTTGCTGCCCTTCTCGCTCAGTCCGAGCCCACGGATTATTGTTCGGCATTGAAGAATCCTTCTTCGGTTGCTGCGATGAACGAGGAGATTGTTGCCTTATGAGGACAATATACTTGGGATGATACGAATTATGTTTATTTAATTATTTTTATTTATTATATTTTTTAATGAGGTAGTGTGATCATTTATTTTATTTTAGAATAAGGCCCATTAATTCAGCCATGTTGGCCTTGGAAGAATTAATATTTCGGTCATGCATTTATTTTAGTGTTTAGAATATTCAGTTCTGATTTCATTAGAATTAGATTTGGTAAGATTAGATAAGGCTATATTCATTCAAGATTTATCTTGAAGAATATAGTCATTTATTTTAGGTAGTCTAGTTAAATATGTTTTTAGCTTCTTAAAGCTGCCATAATCCTTTTCAGTTTCTTATTTGTATTTTTTGAAGACCATACCTATGTACTATAAATAAGGGTGGTATTCAACATTATTTTACACTTAACACTTTTCATCAATCAAATATACAACCTTTTGAGTTCATACTATTTGCTTGCGAGCTATTCCATTGTTGCTTAACCCCAAGGGCTAGTTAAGTGTCAATAAACCTTGTAATCTGATCCTGAGGGCTAGTTAGAGAGCGAGTCGAAATTGAGTGTACCCCGAGGGCTAGACCTTGAATTTCGTGCGGTATTGAAGGGTTTGCAAGTTCCCTTGTTTTGTCAAAGATCTTAATTCCACAATCCAGATTCTTCACAAGGGGATTCATATCATGGGACCTTGTTCCACGTCCTTCTAGTGTCAACGTTGTTGGCTCCAAATAGGTTTACCAGCTGAAGTATCGTCCTGATGGCATGGTTGATCGTCACAAAGCTCGCCTTGTTGCGCAAGGATTCTCTCAGATTCCGGGCTTTGATTTTGATCATACCTTTAGTTCGGTTGTCAAGGCTTCCAATGTCCGAACCATTCTTGCCATTGCCACTATGCGGTCTTGGCCCCTTCATCAGTTGGATCTCAAGAACGCCTTCTTGAACGGTATTCTTGATACTCCGGCCTATATGGCACAACCAGTTAGTTACAAGGACTCTCTTCATTCGGATTATGTCTGCCGCTTGTGAAAGGCCATTTATGGTCTTATGCAAGCACCTCGAGCATGGTTCCAGCGGTTCAGCACCTATTTATCTCAACTCGGGTTTTGGTACAGTTCTGCCGACACTTCTCTGTTTGTTCTCTCTTCAGGCTCGTCCTTGCTCTATCTCCGGGTCTATGTTGATGATATTATTCTCACAGGCAATGACTCTGAGCTTTTTCAAAATTTTATTGATCGCACACATCGGGAGTTTTCTGTTAAGGATTTGGGTGCTCTCTATTACTTTCTTGGCTTAGAAGTATCACCCACTTCCTCGAGTCTGCTTCTCTGTCAAGCTAAGTATGCTCGAGATATTCTCACTGGTGCAGGTATGTCCGATGCGGTCCCAGTCTCTACCCCCTTTGTTTCTGGTTCACAGTTGCACAGCTCCACCAGTCCGCCATTTCAGAATCTGATGTTGTATCGATCTCTTGTTGGTGCCCTCTAGTATCTGACGATTACTCGTCCTGATCTGGCATTTGCGGTCAACATAGTCAGTCAGTTTCTTCAGGATCCTTGCACTGACCATTATGCCGCAGTCACTCAGATTCTTCGCTACGTCAGAGGCACTCTTCATTTCAGCCTCACTTTTCGCTCGGCCAGCCTCATTGTTTTGAGACTCACTGATCTACATATAGATATGCAGTCTTTCTTGGTGGAAATCTTGTTTCTAGGAGTGCTAAGAAGAAACCTATCGTCTCTCGATCTAGCATTGAGTCTGAGTATCGAGCCCCTGCCAACACTCCCTCAAAGATAGTCTGGTTGACTCATTTGCTTCGCGACCTTCGTCTTCCGCTTTCGAGCTCCCCATTATTGTTATGTGACAACAGTAGTGCCATTTTCTTGTCTCAAAATCCAGTTGCTCATAAGCGGGCCAAGCATACTGATATCGACTATCATTTTGTTCGTGAGTTGGTGGCATCTGGCAAGCTGCATATTGCACATGTCTCTACTGGTCTTCAAACTGCTGACATCTTCACCAAAGAACTCTCTCGTCCCCTCTTTGAGTTCTTCCGATCCAAGATTTGTGTCGCTGAACATCTGATGCTTCGCTTGAGGGGGTGTTAGAGTAAATCATATTTCTGATTATATTATAATTGATTCTAGATAAGTTATGTTGACTAAGCTAGAGTTCTACTCATATTCTATCACCTTATTGTACTCTATATATTACTGTCAGCAATACAATATTGATTTACACAAAATACATCTTATCAGAAGGGGTTTTGTCTCGTGGCCTCAAAGGGGTAGTACCGTGGCCTCGAAGGGGTAGTGTCGTGGCCTCGATGGGGCAGTGCCTCGTGGGCTCGAAGGGGTTGTTCATTCTCAGCTCCAAGGAGTTGTTCATTCTGGGCTCGAAGGGGTGGTGGCTTGTGGCCTCTAAGGGGTCTTGTCTGGTGCCCTCGAATGAGTCTTATCTCATGGCCTCGAAGGGTCTTGAAGGGGCAGTAGCTCGTGCCCTCAAAGGGGTTGTATTTTGTACCCTTGAAGGGGTTGTATCTCGTGCCCTCGAAGGGGATCTTGGCTTGTGCCCCCAAAGGGGTAATGCTTTATGCCTTCGAAGGGGGAGTACCTCGAAGGGTCTCATGTTGTGCCCTCGAAGGGTCTCGTGTTGTGCCCTTGAAGGGTCTCATGTTGTGCTATCGAAGGGTCTTGGCTTGTGCCTTCGAAGGTTTGTTTATTCTGAGGTCGAAGGGGTAGTGTCTAGTGCTCTCGAATGGGTAGTACCTCATGCCTTTGAAGGGGGAGTGCCTCGTACCCTCGAAGCGGCCTCTTCTTCTGAGCTAGAAGGGGTCCCGTCTTGTGCCCTCGAAGGGGTCGTGTCTTCTTCCCTCGAAGGGATCTTTTCTTGTAGCCTCAAAGGGGTAGTGTCTAATGGCCTTGAAGAGGTATTGTCTAATGGCCTCGAAGGGGTAGTGTCTAATGGCCTCGAAGGGATCATGTAGTGTAGCCTCAAAGGGATCATGGATTCTGACCTCGAAGGGGGTCATGTATTGTAGCCTCGAAGGGGTCATGGATTCTGACCTTGAATGGGTCATGTATTGTAGTCTTGAAGGGGTTTCTTGTGGGCTCGAAAGGGTGGTGTCTTGTGGGATCTAAAGGGTGGTGTCTTGTGGGCTCTAAGGGATAGTGTCTTGTGTCCTCGGAGGTGTAGTGTCTTTTGTCCTCGAATGTGTAGTGTCCTATGCTCCTAGCATCTTATAAATGATGCAGCCACCCCTTCGAGACCACAAGACACCACCCCTTCGAGGCCACAAGACAACACCCCTTTGAGACCACAAGACAACACCCCTTCGAGGCCATAAAACAACACCCCTTCGAGGCCAGATACCTCCACCCCTTCAAGACTCAAAAGTTCATCACCCTCCAAGGTCCAGAATACACTACCCCTTCGACACTCAAAAGCTCATCACCCTCCAAGGTCCAAAATACACTACCTCTTCGAGGACACAAGACACTACCCCTTCGAGGACACAAGATACTACCCCTTCGAGGACCCAAGGGGTAGAATCGCGGCCTTAAAGGGGTAGAACCATGCCCTCAAAAGGGTTGTACCATGACCTCGAAGGGGAATATGCCTCCTGCCCTCGACGGGGTAGTGTCTTGTGGCTCAAAGGGGTAGTGTCTAATGGCCTCAAAAGGGTATATGCCACATACCCTCGAAGGGGTAGAACCGTGTCCTCGAAGGGGTAGTGCCCCGTGCCCTCAAAGGGTAGTACCGTGACCTCTAAGGGGTATATGCCTCGTGGCCTCGAAGGGGTAGTGTCGTGGCTTCGAAGAGGCAGTGCCTCGTGCCCTCAAATGGGTATATGCCCTGAGCCTTCAAAGGGGTAGTTCATTCTGGTCTCGATGGGGTAGTGGCATGTGCCCTCGAAGGGGTATATGCGTCATGGTTTCGAAGGGGTTTTGTCTTGTGGCCTCGAAGGGTTGGTGACGAGGCCTCGAAGGGGTAGTGCCTCGTGCCCTTGAAGAGGTAGTTCATTCTGGTCTCGAAGGGGTGATGAACTTTTGAGTCTTGAAAGGGTGGCGGAATCTGGCCTGGAAGGGGGAAGTGGCTTCTGCCCTCGAGGGGGGTAATGTGTTGATGCATTGGGGGGTGTTGTCTTGTGGCCTCGAAGGGGTTGTTTATTCTGGCCTCGAAGGGGTTGTTTATTCTGGCCTCGAAGGGGTGGTGTCTTGTGGCATCAAAGGGGTCTTGTCCTGTGCCCTCGAAGGGGTTTTTTATTGTAACCTCGAAGGGATCATTTATTGTGGCCTCGAAGGGGTAGTTTCTTATAGTCTTAAAGGGGGGTGTTTATTCTGGCTGCCAAAGGATCCTTCCTTGTGATGTCGAAGAGGTAATGTTGTGTCCTTGAAGGGGTAATGTCGTGTTCTCGAAGGGGTAATGGCGTGGCCTTAAAGGGGTAGTGTCGTGTCCTCGAAGGGGTAGTGGGTTGTGGTCTCGAAGGGCTGGTGTATTCTTGACTCGAAGAGGTAGTGTCTTATGGTTGGTGAATTCAGGGCTCGAAGGGGCTGGTGTATTTTTGTTTCGAAGGGGTAGTATCGGGTCTTCGAAGGTGTAGTGGCTTGTGGCCTCCAAGGGGTGGTGTATTCTTACCTCGAAGGGGTAGTGAAATGTGGCTTCGAAGGGGTAGTTGTCTTGTGGCCTCGAAGGGGTGTTGTCTTTTGGCCTCGAAGGGGTTGCGTCTTGTGACCTCGAAGGGGTTGTTTATTTTGGCATGGAAGGGGTCATGTCTTGTGCACTCGAATGGATTGGAGTTCACCATCCCTGACTTAAATAGCATCTCTAGCGTTCGTAAAAAAACATCTCAAGCAAAACCCATGACATAAAGACTTACATGTATGGGGGGGAATCCAGAAGCTGACGGGATTATTTATTTGATAACTAAACCTTACGCAGTCGGATCAAGTTTCAATTATGTATTTGTCTTGTAATTTCAGATGCTTACAACAAACTAAGCCTTTCTTACACTGTGTACGGCCACCTACATGTATCATATCTCAGAATCCAAAATTTTAAAATAATTGGCATCAGTAAAGCAACTAAGATCAATTATTAAAATATCAAGGGGACAATTCTAGTTCACAAGGGAACACAAATAGCAATGTACATAACATACTGTGATCACTTGACCAGATCTTGGCCAAGCTAGGTATTAACCTCCAAGTTCAAGAACACATATGTCAAGAATGGGAGCATCCAAAACTAACCTCCTACTTTCTCAGTAGTTTCCCATCTCCTTCAACCTCAATGCAATCCAATTTCACCGGCTAAGGGCCACAATATGAATTCAAAAAAAAAGAATCAACAAATGAAAACACGAGCAAAAGTATGAATTCAACATTAAAAACCATCTATCCCCTTCTTCCACCGCTAACAAGGATAAATGACCGGCGAACTTTAAGAGCAGATCGGTGACCATAAACAGAAACGAGGCCTTTTGACTCCAGAAAAGTGAAGTATATATCATCCCTTGACAGCAATAAATGAGCACAACAGCTTTCAAGAGGCTCCGCGCTCATGCCCCTATTTTTTTCTAAATTAAAAAAAAATTATGAATCACCAAAGCTAATCAAACTTTCTTTCTTCATCTTTGTTTCAAAAATAAATTTTTTTATTAACTTTCTACAGCTTTGAAATACCCATTATGACAAAATTATACTCAACTAACCAGAATCATCCATGAAAAATAGGCTGACATGTCTTGTTTCGTAAATGGTAACCATGGTACTAAGAAGTCTAAGTAGAAGATTAATCTGTTTCTTAACATTAGTTTATTTGAGGGTACTACCTACCTTAGGGTGCATAAGGCCTGGAGTTCAAATCCCCAAAATCCCAGAGTAAAGTTAACCCGACCAAATAGTGTAGATGCAGGATGAGTCCTTGCAGAGAATCTGACCCACTGTTGGTTTTCTTCAACATGGAAATGAAATCTAACATGTAAAAGATACATGTCACCATCTAACTTAGTTTCAAAACTCATAATCAATAGATCACCTCCAACAGTATAGTTTAAAACCCCTTCAATTCAGCTTATGAAAAATTATTCTACATGCACACATAAAACTTCTTCAGCAAATGTTTGTCCACGTATAGAATTTTTGGCAAAGACATTCAACATGCTTGAACTTCACTTTCCAAATAATAAATTACCTACCTCTTTCAGTAGCAAACTAATGTAGGTGATAGAAGTTATTAGCAAAGCAACAAACAATGGGTTTACATTAGGGGTGATTTCATATGTTATTGCGCATTCCTGTGTAAATAAAGTGCTTTACAAACCATTTATATGTGAACTGTAGTTACTGCACAACAGAAACTAAAATAACATTGATCCTATCTAAGTAAATTTTTTCTGGAAAAATGCACACCATGACACTTTAGTGACATATACCTCAGCCAGCTCTCCAACAGTCACTGATTTATCCTTTTCAAGAAGTTCAGTCCATGCAAACTCGAGAAGTGATGGATCCTGCCACAGATAATAAATTCAAACTCTTTTAAAACAATCAAACTATGCTCATGTATAGTATGATGATAATAAGAAGAACCAACCAGATTTCTTTGGGCTCTGTCAATAAAATCAGAAATATCTGCAGGGTCAAACTTCTCCATATCAGGAACAATATGTGTAACTTGCTGAGGTTTGATGGAGCTGGATACACCATTCTGAATAATAAACAACCAAAAACCATAGTTACATAAACCTAAACCGTACTCTGCTGAAGCATTGACGAAAAACAATGTAATCAAACTCCTAGCGACCTATCTAAAAGGCCAAGTAGTTCAAATCTCAAACTAAACCTGATCAAATACAGTCCAATTTTTCTTGCCATCTGGTCTCTGAGCAACAGCTAGCAAAAGAACAACTCGAGCAAAGAATAGATCAGAATTTGAGCACCAAAAGGCTTGAAAGCTAAATTAAGAGCAGAGGGATCATGATGTTATGTGCACAATGTAAGCTTACAAAATACCTGCAACAACTATGACCGCCAAACCTCAGAAACTTAAAGACCAATGAAGAACCCGTGCACTCGAACCTGATTCCAAACCATCTCCATCTTCTTCTTCATCCCTAATCTAAAACCCTCGAACTCTGCCACCGCTAAGAACGATAGAGGCATGGTGAACTCTAGCTCAAGCTCCGCCGAAGAGGCCTGTTCACAAAGACCGCTGGTATAACGCCGACGGAGATAGGCAAAGCAACTCACCGGCGGTCCCGAGCTCATCCTAATTCGGCAGAGGCATTCCCTCAAGCAGAGATGTTGCCGGAACAGATCACACCAGCTGCGGAACAAATCAGTAGCCAAAAATTGTAAGCATATCATAAACACTAAATCGGAGCAATGATGATGGAAAAGGCGGCCAATTTTGGTTAGGAAACTATGAAATTACCTTGTGGAATTGTTCAACCATATGAACCCAACCATCTTAGAATAAACTCTTCAACACATATCTCCTCCACCCTTGACTCCATTTACCCAGATCTCCCCTCTACCTCCACCCACGCGCCACCGCCTCTCCGCCTCCGCCAGAGCCATCCCACGCCTCCGCCTCCGCCTCCACTGGCATCATCCTGCCACTCCTTCCGCCTCCACTCCCCTCCGGCTCCACCTCCGCTAGCGTCACCACTCATTCCAAGAGAAGAGAAATTGTTAGGCAAGAGGTTGAAGGAAATACAAAAATAATAATGGAATTTTCTGGAATGGGTGAATGAAACTAAAGCGTGGAGCCTATGGAAAAAGATAAGAAGCATGGAGAAAAACAGACACGTATTAGCAGATAAGGAGGAGGAATTCGAGGTTTGAGGTTTAGGGGCCTCGAATGCGTACGACGAAAAAAATACTATTCACCAAACCCATCGCCACATTTAAGATATAAAGATATATGATTAAGTCTATTACAAGTTAGAGCTATTGTAACACGTTTTCTTGCAACACTTATCAAACAGTTACAATAACTTATAAAGTAAACCTTTGAAAAGTGATAACTAAATTTTAAAAAGTGTTGTATTAGATATAATGCAACATCACCTTAGTAATACTTGTAAAAGTGTTGTAATATTAACACTTAAAGTGACACTCTCAAAATGTTACATTAGACTTAATTTGTAGCAGTGAATTCAAAAATCAGGTAAACAAAGATCTATCTTTAAGTATAAGGAAATTTAAATACAAAATTGTGGAATGGTACGAATAGCTTCTTTTTTTTCCTTTGGGTGATCATTGAGTTCTAGGGTTAGAGTGAGATAGTCAAGGAAATAAGATGAGAAATCTCTGTCATTCTCTCTAACAACCACTAAAACGACCCCCTTTAATTTATGTATTAATTGCCATTAACTTTTCTTTACCAAAAGAAATATTGTTATTTTATTTAGACGGCTACCGACACTCACCATGCACAATTTTGGCACTCTTTATGCATCTTTGATTTTTTGTTTTTGTTTTTGGACCGACCCATGCCGTTTAGTGCTTACTTAGCGATATGGAACCCTAATTAATAAAAACATTTACTCAGTATACAATAAAATAGTACCCCTCCCATGTCTCTTTTCAAATATCACTCACACTAATTTTATTTAAAATTAATTAATTTTGATTACAAAATTTATTATATAAATATTAATATTATCATGAGTGAGAACAAAAATTTTGAAATATCAAACTTAAATAACTATATAAATAAAATTAAATGTATAATGGTCAAAAGATGATTTTTGAAAAAGGATATATTGACATACTCCCTCCGTCCCATACCAAGATTCACATAATCTTTATTACGATTTTCAAAAAACATGCTTGACTGTCAATATGTTTAACTATGTATAATAATGATAAATAAAAATTTGATATAAAAACTACTTAGTACAACGAATCTAACAATATCACATACGATAATATTATTGTTTATATGTTTATTCAAATATTCGGTCAAAGTTTGATCATGTTGAGTGTCAAATAGTAAATGTGCAGTTTAGTGTGGGATAGAGGGAGTGCGTATAATTTTGGGGTGTTCATTTTAAATATATTTATCTAGTATCATCGTCTTGTAATTAGTATTATCACTTGATACTACAAGTAATGATTAGTGATGGAATTAAGGCCATAATTTAATAAAGCAGTTTGTTTATGATTCTAGAACATTTAAAACCTGTATAATTAAAACAATCATTTCAAATATTTGTACAGAAGAATGAAAAAGATGTTATGTTTGGTCATAAAGTGGTACAAATTGATTCGATTCACTCCCTCTATTATTATTTTCAGAGTCCAGCTTTTAACTTTTTTTTTATAAACAGCTTTTTACTGTTAGCTTTGAGTATAATCTCAACCCAATTTTTACTGCCCGAAGGTCTACAAAATTATTAATTTCTACGATCTAAATTTACAGTTTTTGTCCAAAAAAAAAAAGATTTTTACACTAAAAAAGAGTTTTAACATTAGAAATATCGATAAAATCTATCAACCGACTCTGATCTTTCCAAAAGCAATCAGAGATTCTGATTTATAAGCATGAACCGTTTTCTTTAATGTTAAATAAAAATATGAAATGAGATTTCAACTTACGGAGTACCACCTTTTGATTGAGATCTTTAAATTTGTATGACTTTTTTTAGTCTCATACCAAGTATCTTATACCATGTTTTGATCATCGTTTGCAAATCAACCCTTAGGCCCTACAAATTCAGAATGATTTGTTTGGCCCTCAAAAGTGGTTTTCAGATAAAGTCAACGGTAAAATTGATCAAAATCTGTAAATTGACCCTTATACCACTGAGTTTTTAAAAAATCAAAAAGATAAAATAGTCCCCTTCTTCCCCAATGGCACCACCACGCCACGGTTCCTCACCCGCTCCTCGAAACTCGACGGGAGGAAATCCATCTCGCTGGAGCTCATGATGTTGGACCGGAGAACCTAGATGAAGTTTGTGCCGCTGGCGGCGAGCCCGTGAACCATTGTCAAAATTTATACTAGGATGCAATTACAGATCCCCAAACGTAAAACGCGTAGGTGATGAAGCAGGTGAGAGGAGATTCCGATTCGGCAGTGGACTCCATCAAATTTCTGACGAGATCAGGCGGAGAAGACGTGAAGGAGGCCCTTCACAAACTGGTCATGGTTGAGGGACCGATCGAATGAGAGCGGGAAGCCGTCGGGGATGGTGGTGCAGCGGATGTCAAGGCCGGAACGGTGGGCTTTGGCAAAAATGTCTGCGTTGGGGCCAGCGGCCGCGGCGTTCTTGGCGCGGGAGATAGACTGATTGAGTTAGAACGGCAGGCTTTGGTTCACCGGAAAAAGAATTGCAATGGCGGGCTTTGGTTCACTGGGCACACAATTTTTTTTAATGTATTTGCAATTAAGCCCCTCAACAAATATAGACTATTTGTGTATTGACCCTAGAATTTAATTGAAAATATTTTTTAATAAGTAAAATTATGAAAATACCCTAACTATATCGAAAAACAGTTCTGAGTTACCTGAAAACTATCTTTGGGGACCAAGCAAATCGTTATGAATTTGTGGGATACTGTCTAAGGATTGATTTGCAAACGGGAACCAAAACATGGTATAAGACCATATATACACACACATATATACACACACATATATACACACACATATATACACACACATATACACACACATATACACACATATATACACACATATACACACACATATATACACACATATACACACATATATACACACATATACACACATATATACACACATATATACACACATATACACACACATATATACACACATATATACACACATATATACACATATATACATATATATATATATATATATAGTGAGTACAAAGGGTATATAAGACCTAAACAAATATGGAGTAGGATATACACAAAACCAATCAGCAAGGGTATTCATTTCTTATCCTAATTCTAATTGATTTACATCTCTATTACCCCCCCCTAAAGCGAAGCGTAGGAATGGTCGCAACACAAATCTTGGAACGTAGAAACTCAAACTGAGGATGGGGTAGACCCTTCGTAAAGATGCCATTGTCACACAGCGAAATGGGCGGGGCTCGCATTGTCACACGTAAGTCCCGAAGAAAATTCATCAACCAAGCTAACTCTGCATCAGTATTTTCCATGGCACGGTACTCTGATTCCGAACTAGCATAACCATATGTAAACCTACGAGTCTCTATACAACGAGCCCAATTAGCATTAGAGTAACCCAACACGGAGGAGCTTGCGTTAAACTGAAGACCATAGTGAAGTGCACCACGAACATGATGCAAAATCCGAGTGACAACTTAGTAATGGTCATTAGTAGGAGCCTGCATATACTGACTGCCCGTATTCACAGCATAGGACAAGTCGGGACGTATGATCGACAAATACTGTAGCGCACCAACCAAAGAACGATAAAGTGTGGGGTTTCTGAACGGCTTACCGGAAGAACTGAACAGTTGCGAAAAAACCACAAATGGAATGGCAACTGGCGCAGAATCTTGCATGACAGCTCGCAGTAAAATGTCCTTGGCATATATGGCCTGGCAAAGGAATAAGCCATCGGGAGTACGAACAACCTCCAATCCCAAAAAATACTGTAGAGTGCCAAGATCGGTAATCTTAAACTCCTGATTAACCCGATCAATAACTTTCTGAATAAGAGGACCATTACTCACAGTAAGAATAATGTCATCAACATAAACCAATAAATAGAGCAAAGAGGCACCCTGTGAGAAAACAAATAAGGAGGTATCTGAAGAACTGCATACAAAGCCCAGGCCAATAAAAAAGAACTGAAACGCTGAAACCAAGCGCGGGGATCTTGCTTCAAACCATAAATGGCCTTGCGTAAACGAAAAATATAATCAGGACACATGGGGTCTTTGTATCATGCAAGTTGCTCCTTGTAAACCGAAGAATCAAGAATGCCATTAAAAAAGCATTCTTCACATCACGCTGTCGCAGTGGTCAATTGTGATGAACATCAATAGATAAAAAAGTACGAACAGTTTAGGCCTTCACTACTGGACTAAGAGTATGATTATAATCAAAACCATGCAACTGCGAAAAACCCTGAGCAACTAACCTTACTTTTTGCCTGTCAAGAGAGACATCAGATTTATACTTCAGCCGGTAAACCCAGTTTGAACCAACAACATTTCCATTGGAAGAATGAGGAACCAGTTCCCATGTATGTTGAGTGTGTAAGGCATCCATCTCTGAGTCCATAACATGAACCGATTCAGAATCCTTGCCTGGTGAGCGATGACTCTAGGGCTCAATCTTTGAAAATAAAGCACTCAATAAACCCGAAACATCATATTTAGAAAAGTCCTTGTACCATAGAGAACAAGTGCACAGGTGAGTATTCATCGGATACCAAGAAGAGGGACTCGCAACCGGAAAAGGTGCAGATCCCTAGAATGGCACAAAGGTCAAGGCATCGGGAACGGAACCTGAGGTGGTCGGCGGTGGCGATGGCGGCACTGGAGAAGTAGGAGCGGTCGATAAAGTCGGTAAAGACATCGGTGAATGTGGAGGTGGTGTGTGGCGTAAATGTGTGCCCGGAGTTACTGGCGCATGAGTCGATGGCGGTGGCATTGTCGACGGTACTGGCTTGTGTCGAACACGCTACCGGTCACCCTGTGGCAAACAGATGCAATTTTCTGAAGAACCCTGAGCTTTCGATACAGGTGGAAAATTTGATTTTTCCAATATGATGGGCGGTTGTGCTGAAGAAGATGGCTTAAACACTTCCGATGGAACCAACGAAGGCTTCAAAAAAGCAGAAACATCCAGTGATGAAAGATCTGTAACAGTACCAGTACAAGTAGCTGGAAAAACAACTCATCAAATCGAGCATGGCAAGTGATGTACTCCTTCTTTCTAAGAGGATCAAGATATCGATAACCCTTGTACTGATAACTGTATCCCAAAAATATACAAAACATACTCTGACGGGCTAGTTTATGCGTAGCATAGGGCCTCAAATAGGGGAAAACTAAGAAACCAAATTGATGAAAATTGGAGTAGTCAGGTGTAGTACCAAAAATAGCAAAGAGTGGAGAGTGACTAGATAAAATTGAACTAGGCAGTTTGTTGATGTAGAATGTTGTCACTAGTGGAAACCATGTCTATTGAAGGCGGTTCCTTTGGACCAGAGAAGTCACCCAAACTTACTTCTCTGGCTGTGCCTTTAATCCTATAGGATCAAAGGCGGTTCCTTGAACCGCCTTGAAATGGCTCCAATCAAAGGCAGTTATTAGCCGCATTTGATTGCACCCAGGAATCGCCTTTAATTAGTTCCAAACTCGGAACAAGTTGCCCAACGCTTGGACATCAAGTGCAATTATGAGTGCGGAACTGGTTGTAGTCCCGAGTGCAGAATTGGTAATCCGAGTCTTGGGCTACCTTAAGGTTCTGAGTGAGGAACCTGTTCACAAGTTTCGAGTGCGGAACTTGTGGTCAGACATGGTCAGCAGAAATGATGTTATGGACTCTAAATATTGTCTATGCTTCATAACACGTTCCTCCATCGGGGACCAATTATGGACATTTACCCGTATTTTCTTCAAATAAATAGTTTTTTTGTATTAGCAGTTATGAGTCCGGAACTGCTTCTAATGCATTTAGTTCCGAGTGAGGAACTTTTTTTCGGGAAAATATAAAATATGACAATAGGGAAACAAACTAGTTCCTACGTCGGAACTCAGTAGAATCAGATGGTGAAATTCATTTGTTTCATTATATACCGGCTTCTCGAAAGCCTTGTAACACCAGTCCCGATTTTACAAAATACAAGATAAGATGACCCTACATATCAAAAATCTACAGACTATGCTAAGAAAGCAACGATCTATAAATAAGAATAGAAGTCACAAAAAATCTATTCTACACAATTATTTCATCAAATATCTCACAATTCCCCATTGGGATGCCCAATTGAATGGGAGCGGGAGTACACAAGATACCTAGCCAAGAAATTTCTGGCACTGTTGATATCATCTTGTGTATACGGCTTGAGAACCTTTGGAAAAATCTGTGAAACAAAAAAAATATAAGAATTGGCACGATATGTTAACAGGTTTAAAACATTCTCGAAAGAATCACCTTAGTACTCACTTCTTCAATTTCCAGGTAATCCTCACGCACATGTAGAACACACTCCACTACGTAAAGAATTACGTAATAGCCGCATTCCTATGTATTTGATTGTTTCTTGTACTGAGTAATAAAAGTTATATTAACATATATTTACATTAAGTGATGTGGTAATAGAATTTATTGATATAAAAAGAGAATCTGACCTTGATTTGTATTAATTCCAAGTCCTTGTTACCATGCTCCCCCAAACCTTCAAAAGACTCAACCAATATCTTAACAACGATTCTAATGGTTGGTTGTGCAGAGGATCCATCCAGTAAACTCACTTCTTGTCGGGGACAATAAATACTAATCTTCAATGGTCTCTACAACATAGGAGAAAAATATTAACAAATATTTTATTGATTTATTAGCTTAAATGAAGAGAGTGTGTATGAACCACCTTTCAATATACAGTGAAACAAATGTTCTTTTGTCCTTCATTCCAATTTTTTTTAACCTAATCAACTCTCTCATGAACAGTACATCCAATTTCTTGAGTAAACACCGGGCACAAATACCCTATCCAACGCTTGTCCTTTTGGTTAGCAAAATAATACATGTACCTTTGAAATGAAATTGTACGTGACGAAATGTGGAGAAAAAATTGCATTACGAAAATTGCATGTATGGAATTCTATATAACTTATAGTAAGTACAATGACATTATCGTCTGGTTCACTTGGTCATACCTCTATAGGTCTTCGAAGTCAGTCCATAATGCAATGATTTCTCAATTTTGACCGAACACGCACTCTTTACCCGAGAATAGGTAAGTTTTGTTTTGTTTGTGTTTGACCATGAAATCATATAAGACCCTCACGAAATATGGTGACTCATTAATTACTTGATCCCGGGTGATTGGGGGTTTTCCAATCCTTGGCGCCTCAACGATGGGCTTAGATATGGTCGTTGTTGTCTCCTTCAAATGATGATCTTTGATGGTGTCCACATAAATAAGGTGACGAGGCCAAAGAAGAACCATTCCCCGTGCGGATCCCATTCTTTTGTACTCGCCTTATAGAATTTGTAAAAGGACTTTTAGGACCTTCAGGTTCTCCATTGAAACTCTACAAATCCCATCACCAATTGGGGCGCATGATGATGTCGCATCGATTCATGCAGAATTCCGTCGGCTACGTGAAGTGGCCCACCCTTTTCACCTTGATCAATATATAGCTCACACAAATTTAAACATCTAGATTGTGAGGGAGAATGGAATTAAAGTTAAATAAATATGTAGCCAAATTCATTAATAATGAAATCATTGTATTCTACTAACCATATTTTTGGGCGACACAATGGCTTTGACAATGTCATTTTTCTCATGGGTTGTCGGATCAAGAATCAGTTGGTGCTTCATCTTAACTTCTCCTGGTGAATGTCGTGATCCTCTAGATTGTGGCATCCAATCGGGTGTCAAATCATCCAAATTCTCATGTATCGGGAGCCCTGTATGCTCGACCAACTTCCGAATCAACAGATCTAGCTGCTCTATCCACTTGTCTCTATATAGTGATTCCCGTTGCAACACATGGAGTCTCAGCGGTTTGGCCCGATGGTATGATCGAACTATCCCAAATTTCTTTCTTTGTGACATAAATTATCCCAACCCTCTTGCATGACCTGGGTGGTGGGGTTTACCCGTAGCCTCACGAAGGATATCGTGCTTACCCAAAGGAATGAATTGCCTAGACATGTAATATAGTGGTATGAGTAGTAAACGAAGGAAAAAAATTAGCCGCATTCTAACTAGAATTAACACGAAGTCTTACCACTCGTTCAGCAACTTCAATAATGGGAGTTTTATCATATCCACCCTTTTCCTACCAACTTTCCCCACCTAACTTGACCACTTGGCACACTCATCGGACAAACAATGTCCGAATTTGTTGAATACTAAAAAGGTTGACTCATTCCTTGCAATTCTCTGTTCTAAGTTCTACAGTGTGTTCTAGCTATGACGACCTCCTTTGACCCACCTTCTTCATCATCTTCATTGCCAATTGTATTGGAATGTCCTTCGAGTGAACCTGTTCATTGATCTCGTGTCCTTTTCTGTGGCATTAAAGTACCTATGGAACTTTGATTAATACTGACCCTAACCCAAATCAAATAACTATTCGTAAATGAAAAATGACACTACTATGATCGTATACAATATCACGCCAAATCTTAAAATATCTTACGAAACACACAAAAAAAACCTAAACAAATTCCATAGCAACTTATGGGTAAATGAAGACCCTAACCAAAATCCAAGGTCATTACATAAATAGATTTTAAAAAATAAAAATAGATCATAGATGCAAGACATAATAAACATAAATTTTATGAATGAATTTATTGATATAGTTTTCATATGAGCACAACAGTAAGAATTTAAAATTTACCTTTTGAACAATGGGTAGTGACTAGATCTTCAAGTGGAAAAGTATTACCACAATTTTCACCAAGTCAAAACCCTACCCAAAATTTAAGCTCAATAGTGGTTATCCTAAAGAGAATGTGATATGCTGGTGGAGAAGGATGAGGTTTTGGATGATTTTGTCAAGGAGTTGAGAATTGTAGAGAGATTTGTGATTGTTTTTTGGGAAGAATATGTTGGGAGGGTTTTGATGGAGAAAAGGTGAGGGAACTCCCACCTTTGACAAATGGGTATTAATTACCCATTTGAAAACCACCTTTAATGTTCTATTTTTTATGTCCCGTAATTTAGTTCTGAACTCGGAAGCATGCTCGGCCGAAAGATGTTCCGAATAAGGAACTACTTCTTTTGTTCGTAAAACAGGAAAGAAAAGGTACCGAACTCAAAAGCATACTCGGCCGAAATACATTCTGAATGAGTAACTACTTCTTTTCTTTGTAAATAAGGAAAGAAATGGCTCCGGACATGGAACTGTGTCTTAGTATATATATATAAAAAACAGAGATCAGCGAGTTCTCAATATCCATACAACCCTAAATGAAGAATTTACCTCAAAATCCCAATTTCATTCATCCAATTTACGATCTCGCAACCTCCATACAATGGGTCCTAGGTATCGTGGCGCTAAAGCAGGCAGTGGTGTTGGCAATACCTTAACCCGTAGTCATCGACCAACACAAGAGCTCTCTGGCGGTTCTACTCGATTCTACAATGGTGGTTCCAAACAGAGGTATGCCTCCTTCAACTGTAGGAAATGCAATAATCCAAAGGTTATAAATCCATCTGATTTAGTGCCACTAGATTTAGGGTATTTGGTAGAAAAATTTAAACCTTCTGGTTTTGATAAATTGCTCTTGTTAAATGAGCATGTCCATTACGACGAAATCCTACATTATTATGCTAATTTAGGATAGGGTAGCAATAATAAGGACCAAACCATTGTCAACGGTGTTAGAAAAACTGTCACAAAGTTCTCAATCAATGAGGCCATAGGTTGCAATTATACAGACCTAACTAAGTTGAAACCTATTGATGAGGGTGGACCAATTGAAACTTTCCATCAACAACACTGGCCCGGGGTTACAGAGCTTACCCCGTTGTGTTTGATTGAGATGGCTAAAAATTATTTCAATAGGTCGGGAGTAGGACCGGGGAAAGCAGAGAGCTTTGACGTTGGGAAGTTTTCCATTGAGAATAGGTTAATCTATGAGTGGATATGCCAGAACGTTCTGTCATTCATGCAAGCCTATAATAGGGAACCTTATGCTCTTTTATTACGTGATGGAGGGTATCACTCTCAACCCGAGCTACACTATCTTGAGATTTATATTGAAGGTCGTGGGGGGTAAGAAAAAAGATCTTCCATATGGCAGATTAATTACGGCATTGATCAAGAAGTGGAAGGTTATCCCCGTCAACAAGCCGATGCGGTTGGAGTACTATGATGAAGCTTAGCTCGAACACAATAATTTGTATATGAACTCTAGCGGTGAATATGTCCAGTGCAAAGTACCCGGGTTGAACGCTAGGGAAGCGAAGAGAGCCAAAGAAGCCGGGAGGGCTAAGTTATCTTCGTCTCGTAAGTATTTAAAGTTTTAAAATTTCTAGTACATTGCCTTATTAAAAAATAGTTTTCTAACCCTATTTTATATATTGCTTATATTTTGTAGGCAACCGCAATTCATGGATGAGTGCCCACTCCCGGTCATGGATGCCTTATTAGTGCCACTAATGCAGAGCTAGCGACAGTCGAGGCAAACCACGACAAGCACAACAACTCTGAGGACAATGACACCGAGGATGAGAACGGTGGGAATGGAGGAGCGGATGACGAGAAGACCAACTCCGAGATCGAAGAAATGTTAGGTTGATGATCCAGAACTATTTCTAGTGTAGTATTGATGAGTTTTGTTGACATTCAGTAAAATTGTATATTGAATGGTTGTTGAACTCTAAAATTAACTGTGATGCTTTGGATTGTGGTTTGGTTTTACGACAAAGTTTTATGGAATAGTTTCATGTATTTGTGTGTTCTTTGTGTCAAACAAAGGAAGAGTTGAAATATAGGATTTCATAAAAGATAGAATTCCAAGAGTGGAACACTTTCTCTTTTGTGCGACAGCATTCCCATAAGATGTTCATAACTCGGAATAATGCATCAGATTAAATTTTATGAGTTTGGAACATGATCTGATCCTACTTATCCAAGCATGAAATAGTATGTTACGAGCTTGGAACACCAGTTCCGAGCTCAGATGTCTAATTTAGAACCAACCTTCCATTGTGTAAAAGTTAGTGTTTTTAGAGCTAATGTAGTGACAAAAATAGTTACGAGCTAGGAATAAGCTCAACCCCTACGTGAAAGCACGAATGTTGCCCTTGTGACAAAGTCAGTGTTTTGGAGCTCATGTAGGGACAAAATAGTTTGAGCTTGGAACAAGCTCGGCCCCTATATGTGAAAGCACGAACGTTGTAGTTCCGAGCTCAGAAGTCTAATCTAGAACCAACATGCCCTTGTGTCGAAGTTAGTTTTTTTGTAGCTAATTGAGGGGAAAATAGTTACAAGCTCGGAACAAGCTCGGCCCCTATATGTGAAAGTACAAAATAGTAGGTTACGAGATCGGAACTCCTGTTCTGAGCTCATATCTCTAATCTAAAACCAACTTGATTGAAAGTGGTTGTTTACATTCTATATGACAGACGAGGTCCCGATAGAGAAACCTTAAATCATGCCTTTGATAAACTGTTCCGACTTAGTTCCGCACTCGGAACTAAGTCACTTATATAAAAAAACACCAAAGTACGATTCATTCTCAAATCCCCAATCTGCATTTCCAACAGAGTAACATAAAACCTAACCCTCAAATTCAAATCTTCTAGAATGTTGGAAAGACTTCCATCCACTATGTCGTCATCAAATGCACCCACTGTTACCAAGCGTCATTCCAAATCGACAAGAGGGAGCCGACCAAACCAACCAGGCTACAATTCAAGGTTTGTTTCCCTTGAAGCTCAAAATAGGTTTAATGATTTACGAGAGGGTGGAAAAGTGTTAGATCCTTATGTTATAGACATGAAAATGTACAAGACAATAGTATTAGAGGACCCTTTTAGGTATTCTGGGAGGTTGTCGCCGTACCTCTCAAAGTTAAATTTATAAGCCCTAAATGCTTACTATCTACAACTAAGTAGCGGCAAGTCGGTGTTGTCCAGGAAGAAGAGGGATTTCCTTAAGTGTTTAAACATAAAAGGTTCCTATTAGGTTGGAAGTAGATATATATACACATATAAAAGCGAGTAACTGGGGGTGGGGGTTTGGTTGGTTGATTTTCCTAAGTTATGAAATTAAAAGACAAGATAACTAGCAAAGTCAAGTAAATATGCTAATCATCAAACAAAATAAGAAAAAGGGGTTTTAAAACTACAAAAACAAAGCCTTGGGGACAATTGATATCCACTTCCAAACCCAATGTAGATCATTGAACCATTCACTCATTCTATCACATTTATTACCTATGGGGAATGCCAATAGAAGATCAACATCCATTCATTCTTAATAGTAATTTTCAAAGAAAAACAACGACCATTTGCAAACCTCGTTGACAATCACTCTAGGCAAACCACACCATAGAGGTATTTCATCAACGGCATTATACACGAAGGATCATAGATTTGAAAACACAAGCCTTCTACCAAAGGCATAGCCATTTGACCAAGTATAGCATTCATTAGGCTAACCCTAGAACAAACCATATTCAAGGTTCAACCTTTCATTGCATCTATAGGATAAATATGAGAACAATCCACATTAACATACTTATCTAGCAAGAATCACAGCACATTATTCACAAGAAGTTCTAAGTTCATGTTCTAAGATTTTCATGCAAATGAGTTAAGGAATTCGTCACTTTCCTAACACACTAACACTTCAATCATAAAAACACTTCCTATTCTCAAACAAAACATGGCATAAATGAAGTAAAGAATAGCATTGAGAACACCTGAATGCTAAATAAAAAAAGGCTTCAAGAACGAGTGAAACAATCTATTCACTTGTTGTGAAGATAAATCTTCCATCCTTCTTAGATAGTAGTTTGCAAGAGTGAATTCGACATCTCTTGTCAAACCTCACCAATGACTCCCTTAGCCGAAATACAACTAAAAGTATCCCATTGATGGCATTGGGCACGAAGAATCAACAAGCTTGGCAACACTTATAAACACTACACTGTGTCTAAGCATTTAACCAATTCATGCATTTACACAATATTAGTCAAGAACAATCGACATTAATATACCTATCTCATTTGCTACCTAAAACAAACATGACAACGAGTTCAACATCATCACATTCATCTAGAAATTATCAACACATCAACATCATTAAGAAACTCTAACTCATGCTCTTGGATTCCACATTAAAAGAGGGAAGAATTAGCCACTTTCTCCCAACCCTAATAAGTAATCATATAAGTAATTCATATACTTAAGCTTCCAAAAACATCAATGCAATTAACAATTCACATTCAAAGCTCAATAAATGCACAATAGCAAAAGCGCTAAATAGATAGATATGGTTCTTACTACATAGATATGGAAGCTTCAATCCATTGCTCCCAAGATAAAACTTAAAAGACATGATTAACCTACAAAAACTAAGAAATGAAAGAAGAGAAAAACTAGGGTTTGAACCCAGAAAAACTAGGAAGAAGAAGTGTTTTTTAGAGGAGAGGATAAGGTGAATATTTATAGTACAAAAAATCAAGAGCGATTTATGGCCATAAGTCTGTTGCAAGTCGCGACGGAGCCCAGTTCCAGCATCTTGATTTCTTTCTTCTTTTTGTTTCATGTCCTCCTTTTCACTTCACTTTTCTTCAATTCTTCGAGTCTTCAAAAGCTCAGATACAAGTCTTTAAATCTTCAAAGGTATTCTTCAAAGTCTTCAAACAAATTGCCTTGTCCCACAAAATCATCTAAAAAAGTAATAAAAGTGTAAAAGTCGCTTTTAACTCTCCTTAGAGAATTTCAAGGAAAAATGCCATATTTAGAGCACAAAAGTGTACAAAAGTGAATCAAAAAAGTCCTAATGTAACCATATAAAATGGGCACATCATATTTCAAAGATCAACATCTTGTTAAGCTCCTTAGTTTGGATGAACCTGCTTATTTTAATGAGATTTGTCAATTTTATGCGATTTTCCATGAGGTGGAAGGTTCGGGTAGTTATTGGACTAGGGTGAATGGGTTTAATGTTGAGATAAGCCCTTAGATTATCAATCAATTAATTGAATGCCCCTATAAGGGTCCAGAAAGATATTTACCCTCAAGTGGAGGATGGCCCTCTAGATGATGTTTATCATAGGGGGAATGGTTGCTGTTAGATGACTATCCCGACATCGACCTAATTTCTTGTAGTGTGAAGTACTTCAAACGCAATCCTCATAACCTATGTAGACCGGAATCCTTTGATATTAAGGAACTAGAGCCCGACCAACGCATTGTCTACGGGATAATAGCCAGGTCTGTAGTACCCGTTCCTGGTCACATCATTGAGTCAAACTACTCTATTTTTATTATGTTCTATTATGTGATTGAGGGAGCCATAGTTAATCTCGGGACTGAAATTTTCAAGCACGTGGTTTGTGTAGCTACAACGTAGCAAATTATCAAGAATCTACCCTATGGCAACTTGATTACCTCGATCTTGAGAGGTGTAGAGGGGTTGGGCTTTCATGGCGAGGAAAATGCCTGCAAGTACTTTGACAAGCAGTATTTTGAGAAGAAACAATGGATACTACATGAGAACAAGTGGCATCACAAACCACTTGAAGGGGCCCAGCCTCAAAAAAGAGCACAGGTTGAAGAAGGTAAATCTAATCTTTCCTAAAATATAGTTAAGTTGTAAATATTTACTTTTATCAATTGTTATATGAAACATTGTAATGCAGAAGAGTTTGGCCCTTGATTTATAAAGAGCATGAAGAACAACTACAAATGGTTGCGCGACGAAGTGTGCCAACTAAGGAAGCGCATATGGAAGCTAGAGAAGAAACAGCGTGCCTACGAGAGAGCGTTTGGATACTATATTTTAAGAATTCAAAAATATTTTCTTATTGTCGAGTGAATGATGAAATTTTTTGTGTCTTAGATTTGTATGTGTAGTGCACGAATTGTGTTTTATTTTTAGCACATAATGTTTAACCTTGCATACTATCAAACTCAGGGTAAATCAAAGGAAACACTGACTGATGATCACTTGGCACGAACATGTTCCAAACTCAAAAATGGTTCAGGTCATATGGTCATCCATCAAAAACATTAACTCCTGGATTCAACAATCAAGACCTAGATTCTCGTTTTTTCTTCACCAACTTCTTCTTCACTTTCCTTCTTTTTTGGAAATAATCCCTTGGGCACCAACCCAAAGTACCTCGTCATATCCCAAATGCATACGCAAACTCGCCTCATCTTCTTGAAGCATTATATCATCTTCATTTGAACCTGTAAAAGCATTTGGACCAGAACTGATAAAAACTTCAAAATTGTTTTCACTAACAAATTCCCTTTTACCCTCGACAACAATCTCCCACTTGGGGTCAACAAGGTTCTTCACATAGAAAACTTGATGTGCTTGACCCGTTAATATGAATGGGTTTTCCTTCCAAGTCAATCGGCTTCGGTCAACGAGAGTGAATCCCAAGTCTTCCGTTTGTTGACCACTATTGACATCAACCCATTCACTCTTGAATACAAGAACTTGAATTGTCACATAATCGAGCTCCCATATTTCGACTATGATTCCAAAGTAACATGTATTCGCATAAATTGGATTTTTGTCCCCAGACCTAGCAACATAGAGTACCTCGGAAATTAGTGAAACTCCACTGTTTTGGGAAACACCCTTATCATCTATTGATTTGGTAGTAAAAGTAGAACCATTAAAGGAATACCTTCCATATGAAAGAACCGTTCCAAGAGGTCTACGTGCTAAGAACTTAATCGTTTTAGGGTGTCTACCTCTGCCAACGTGAGCACGAAGCCAAGATGCAAATGATTTGGTGTGTTTTTCGAGAACATGAGTTTCATTAATTGAAGAATTCACCCCCCGTATATCATTCATACGAAGCTCAATGTATTAAACAATATCATCGTGTTTTTGAAGTATGTATAAATGAGCAGCACATAAATCATTCGCACTAGGGCTGAGTAGTTTACCTTATCAAACACTCTGACCATCCAATCGCCCCTCATGTCTAGAACTCGGAACACCAACCGAATCTACCTCCTTCAAATATTTGATACAAAACTCTATTGCTTCCTCTGCCAGATACCGTTGAACAATACTTGCATCATGCCTATATCTGTTCTTCACAAAATGTTTGAATATTTTCATATATCCTTCAAAAGGATACATCCATCTAAAAAAATGGACCACATAGCTTGATCTCCCAACCAAATGAATAATCAAATGGACCATAATGTCAAAGAATGATGGCGGAAAGTACATCTCCATTCGGCATAGCACTTCAACAATCATCGCCTGCAACCGGTCAAGTTTTGCAATAGTGATCCATTTGGAACAAATTGAATTGAAGAACAAACAAAGCTTAGTAATGTACTGTCTTACATATGGGGGCAAAGAAGACCTTATCAAAATGGAATTCAATTCCTGCATCAAATTGTGACAATTATGTGACTTCAATCCTGCCAACTTCAACTCCTTCACCGATACACATGAACTGATTTTAGATGAATGTTATACTGGAACCTTCAAACTACTCAGGGTCTCGCAAAACATTTTCTTAGACATAGAGAAACATGCAGGTGGGAGATAACACTTGTCACAATCCATAACAGGACCCAAAGTCTCTCTAATACCCATATCGACCATGTCAAGTCGGGCCTTTAGCCCATCTTTAGTTTTTCCAGGGGTATTCAACATTGTACCAACCAACGAACCACACACATTTTTCTTGATGTGCATCACATGAAGACAATGTCTAACATCCAAATCCTTCCAATAAGGGAGTTTGAAAAAAAATGAACATTTCTTCCAACTTTTATCCACTAAATATTTTTTCTTCCCTTTCCCAAAGACATTTGGCAAGTCTTTAACTTTCTCAAAAACTTGATCCCCGTTTTCGGTATCGGGGGTGGACATAACTGAATGTTCCCATTGAACCACTTCTTTGCAGAACGCCAAGGGTGCCCCTCTGGAAGAAACCTTCTGTGACCCTGGTAAACAGCTTTACAACTGTGTTTAAGTTGACATAATGAGGTTTCCCATTCACACACAGTACATGCATAATGCCCCATCACTGAATAGCCCGATAAATTTCCATAAGCTGGAAAATAATTTCCAGTGCAGAATAACAAGCCCTTCAACGTGAATCACTCTCGTGCATAACCAACGTAAGTCCAAACCCCATCATTGAACAACATCACCAAATCATCAATAAGGGGACTAAGATAAACATCCATATCATTACTAGGTTGCCTCGGCCTCAAAATCACCATCGATAACAAAATATACTTTCGTTTCATGTTCAACCAGGATGGGAGACTGTATACTACCAACATTACAGGCCATGGACTATGTGTGTTGCTCATATTACCATACGGGTTCATTACATCAGTCGATAGACTAAACCTCAAATGACGGGGCTCTTTGCCAAAATAAGGGTAAAGGGCATCAAGCTTCTTCCACTTCTCACCGTCCGACGTATGACTAATCACACCTTCCACATGCCTAGCTCTATCTGCATGTCATCGCATTAACTTAGCATCATCTTTGCAAGCAAAAAAAATTCTTCATATGTGGAATAATAGGAAGATATCATAAAGCTTTAAAAGGGGTCTTCTTCTTCGAGTAGAAACCAACTTCCGCAACCACAACAATTTCACCACGCTTCAACTTGTATCGAGACTCACCACATACCCGTAAATTTTCTCTAACTGCGTCCTCCTTCCCCCTGTACAACATTCAACCATTGGGACAAGCATGTATTTTTTCCAGTTCCAGTCCCATTGGATAAATAATCCTTTTTGCGGCATACGCTCTATCGGGCATAAGATTACCGTCGGGAAGCAATTACATTAGCAATTCAAGTGTCTCAGTTATCCCTTTGTCGGTCCACCCATATTTTGCCTTCAAATTCATTATCCTCAACGTTGCGCTCAAAAAAATGTTTGGACCCAACATACAGTGCAGTCTTCTTGTCATTGATCAATGCTTCAACGGCCTTGGGTTTACCATGAAATTCTCTAGCAACACCATCGACCATCTCATCGAGTCCATCATCTCCACCAAAATCTACTCCTTCATTAGTTTTAATATCATCTACAATTTGCGTGAGACCCTCCCCGTGCCATATCCAATTAGTATAGCTAGTTTGAAAACCACACATTATAAGATGTTCATGCAACTTCTTTCTCCCAACATATGCATCATTCTTACAATCCTTGCATGGGCAACGTGCCCGGACCTCGCCGTTCTTCGAAGCATGTTCGAAAGCCAAAACAACAAACAATTCTACCAAGGGAATGTAATTGGGTGAGTTTCTACAATCGCCACCAATGAGTTCCAATCTATCCATGGCGCTTGGTGCATACATACCTACATTTTAGCGTGGTTACAAATATATCACACAACATAATCCCAATTAATATCATTTCCATTCACAATACAACTTCAAGACAAATAACCCTAATTCAACCCATTCCTGATATAATTGATTTCAAAGAATTAATATGAATGAATCACTTGAACATACCTTCACAAATAATTCCACCAGCAATCACAAAGATTTGGTTATGCCTTTTTCCATTGTCTTCTTCATTTTTATTGTGAATAGCCCCCACTAAATTTTTAATAGATTCCCGATTCCTTAATTTCTGAGTTCAAAACTAATATACTACTAAACAACAAAAAGCCAATTCTAGATCCTAACTCGGAAGCAGTATCCAAAATAAGTTTCTCAGTCGTAACTTGGATCTGATACAGTTACGAGCTAGACAACCATTTCGTGCTTTCAAATGGACTGAACCACAGCAGTTCCTCAATCAGAACATGTTTCGTATTTTTGTTCTGAGCTC
This sequence comes from Rubia yunnanensis, assembly GCA_037428765.1. Lineage (NCBI taxonomy): Eukaryota > Viridiplantae > Streptophyta > Magnoliopsida > Gentianales > Rubiaceae > Rubia > Rubia yunnanensis. The sequence continues at coordinate 88,505,288 of CM075068.1, forward strand.
AGAATAAATACATTAGAAGTCACTTTGGCACAACCGCCTTTGAATCTCTACAATGGAAGGCGGTTCTTAAATAACTGCCTTCCAACGATCAAAAACTGCCTTTGATTTGGCAAGGTGTCCAAAATCGATCAGTTTCAAGCTTGAAATATGTCTCAGAAGGCGGTTCCTGGGAAGTTTCTTGGAATCGCCTTTGAACTCCGCATTTAATAGGCCACTCTCCACTAGTGTGTAGAGAAAGCATCATACCAAAATGAATGATAAAGGCCAGAATGAAAGAGCATTGACAACCCTGTCTCCGTAATATGACAATGCTTCCTCTCTGCATGACCATTTTGCTATGGAGTGTAAGGACATGAAAGCTGATGATGAATGCCCTTAGACGCAAAATGAGTCCGTATGCAATGATTTACAAACTCGGCTCCACCATCACTCTGAAATACCTTGATGGCAGTAGAAAACTGATTTTCAACAAAAGCTTCAAATTGCATGTATGCCTCCACAAAATCATACTTTCATCGTAGAGGAAATAACCAAGTAAACCGAGATAAATCATCAATAAAAATACATAATAAAGGTACCCAATGAGAGAGACTACTGGTGAGGGTCCCTAGAGGTCACAATGACCTAAATCAAGTATGTGTGGTGCGCGTTTTAAATTATCATTGAAAGAAAGACGCTTACCTTTAGCCATCTCACAAGAAGAACACAAATGAGGCTTGGGCAGCAAACTAGTAACTGACAAACTACCAGTCTTATTCAAAGAAGAAATCACATTAAAAGGAACATGTCCTAAACGACTATGACATAGCTCAAATGAGGCTTTGGCTTCATTTGCTTTAACAAAATACCTCCCTTACTATGCCATAGGCTTTGCTCTATAATCTAAAATGTAGATACCTCCCTTACTATGTCCCCGGCCCACGAGCTCCTTGGTAACCTTGTTTAGAATAGTGAGAACATTATCATCAAAACAAACAACAACATTTAGATCACTGGTCAACTTGGAAATAGATAATAAATTCTTGTTGATGTGGGGAACAACCAAGGCATCAGATAAAGTAAGAGAATCAGAAATCCGGGAATTGCCAATATGGGAAATATACAAAGAGGCACCATTGCAAAATTAAACACGACCATTACCATTATAAGGAGCGACTCTATCCAGGTTGGATGCAAAAGTAGTAATGTGATTGGTAGTACCAGAGTCCATGTACCAATCAGGAGTCGCACTATTTTGCTGATAGTACTGTGGATGAGCTGTGTCCCCAGTGTTTACAATATCATCACGGCCAACATGAGAAAGCTTATAGCAATATTCAGCCAGATGACCGGGACGATGACACCATTGACAAACGTAGGTTCCACTGCCACAGCCACCCAGCACGGATGGAGAACTGCCGACCGGCAACGGGTTCCGGCCACTGCCGCGGCCTCTCCCCCTTCCTCATCTGTTTCCGTGGCCTCCTCTGCTGCGGTTTGACTGTCCTGATGCCTGATAACTAGCAAAAAAAGAAGCAGGTACAGGTCCAGAAGATAACTAACGAGCTTTGAGATGAAACTCCAAAGCCTCAGCATCGGAAACAGTAGTGTATAAGGGTGGTAAAGGATCCCTCATCATTACAAAATTAGAAAACTCAGAAAAGTGACTATTCAAGCCATGACAAAAAATAACAATAACATCGTCATCATGAAGAGGATGTTTAAGTACACGCAATTCATCAATAATGTCATTAAAACGAGAATAATAATCCTGAAAAGACAGGTCATCTTGACGAACGCCATACATATGATCACAGAGAAAAAGGCGACGAGAATGAGAATTGTTCTGGTACTTTGCAGCTAAAGCATCCCATACCTGAGCAGCAGTGGCCATGCCGTCAACTACTGACATTGCAGATGGTGACGGGGATGAAAAAAGAGCGGCCTGGACAAAATGTTCCTGCTAGATCCAAGCATCATAAGCCTATTCATCCTCAGAAGCCTTGCCATCGGTTTCTCTAGAAGATGAGCTCGCAAGGGGGATCAGGGTACTTGGCAAATCCATCAACAAAACCAATTAAATTGACAGTACAGAAAACAGAATTAACCTGAGTGCGCCAATGAGTGTAGTTGGAACCATCGAGCTTGATGATGATGCAGCTGATCAACGATGGAAGCGTAATTGATGGCATCGGGAAAGGCAGAAACAGATCCCAGCACAAAAGAAATATCAAATCGCACCAAACACACAGCAAGCTTATGAATGGCATTGGACGACTGATTAAACCTTCGTGCGAGGATGGAGAAGCAGCAGCGGGATAACAGGTGGCAGATCCAGTGGCGCGTGGAAACTGGAGAAGTGGTGCGTGTGGGAGCGTGCAGCGGTCGGAAATGAGTCCGATCGGCGATCATCGGCTAGCAGGAAACATCGGCGGAGATCGAAAAAGGAGGTGGCGGGTGGGCGCGACAAGGATCTGAAATCACAGGAAAGAAAATATTGAAACTTTTGGAAAAAGCCAGAGAATTTTAGAGAAATCTGATTGATATCATGATAGAATGTAAAACAATTGTGGTTGTGTGTATTGATATATACAGTGAGTACAAATGGTATACATGACATAAACAAATATGGAACAGAATATACACAAAATCAATCAAAAAAATATTTATATTATGTATGCTATTTTTTAATAAGACTAATGTCGGGGATTTTGCCTAAAGAAGAAATTTAGGGTTGTGGATTGCCGGCAATATCTTTATTTGTTTCGATGGCGGTTTAATGAGACCATTTTACATTTATACAACTTTGAAATCCAAATTTAGACATCATTGTCGCTTTTAAAGACAATGGAGATGAAAAAGTGTGAAAATGAGATGCGCTTATTTAATTTCAAATGACGTTCGTGGGAGAATTTAAGCGACTAAAGTATGGACATGTAGCACTTGATAAATTAAAGGAAATAATAATTTGAGGTATTTTTCTGTTATTTTCATTAGATGCTTCTACATTATATTCAAGTGTAAAAATGGGTGGTAAAATAGGCCCGCAATCCGCGAGTTAAGCGAATCAACTATTTTTAAAATTGATGGATATGGGTAAAATGAGTAATGAGATAAGAGTGGGTCTCTTGACAGGCGGCATGTCCATAAGCTTATGGGCATGCCACTTATTTCTTACCTTATACACTGCATTTGCTAAATTACATACAAAATTTAAAATTTTTGAAAATATTTTTTTATATCATATATTTTTATATTTTCACCTTCAAATACATATTATTACCTGTTTTAACTTATAAAATGTAATATTTAAATTTTATTAAAAAATTACGACATTTAAGGCAAATGCCGTTGAGGACTATCCATAAGCTTATGGAAGGTCATCTTTCCTGAGACTTTTCCATGAGATAAATAGGTAATGAATCAAATGGGAAATTAAAAATTATAGGTTGAGCGGGTTGACTGCGCATTTACCCCAACTTATTATTGTGGAGCAGTAAATCTGGGAAGATGCCGCGTATACACTCCTTCTAGAAGGTCACCATGCAAGAAAGCATTATGGACATCCATTTGATCTATAGCTCCCATCCATTAATGGCACCCACCGACAAGAATAAATAAGCATGCGACATCTTTGCAACAGGGGGAAAAAGTATCTGTGAACTCAACTCTTTCAACTTGATGATTTCCAAGAACAACCAATTTGGCTTTGTGCTGTTTGATGGAGCTATCGAAGCGATATTTAATTTTGAAAACCCACTTGCAAGCGATGGACTTCTTATGAGGAGGCTATGGTTCAAGAGATCAAGTAACATTTTGTTCCACTATTAGTTAACAATTCGCATTTCTGATATGGAGTTGAACATGACGGTCATCCCGATTGTTGTCATTTCATGGTTGAGAGTTTAGAATGATTGATACTTAACAAGAGGTGGGTGAGGTAGGCATCTTGTCCTTTAATATCTGAAAGCTGACAGTAGAAAATTTTATGGTAGTGAACGGAGAATCATAAATTCTTGGATAAGGTAAGAAATTAATTATCACGATTAAAGAAGTGTTGGAGTCAGCAAAATACCAATATTAGTTTCTTTATAAAAATATTGAAGGTCGAAAACATCAATATATACAAAATGTCCTTTTAACATACGTGATGAGGCCATTTTATGTGGTTATTTTAGGGTTTTTAGGATGTGGATATGTCATTTCCTCCGTGTGCTTGAATCTTTTCTTACTCGATGGCGAGTAAGGTTTAAGTGTGGGGAGGTTTGATGTGTCCATTTTAGATGGTTATTTTAGGCTTTTTAGGATTAGGTTTTGTGCAATTTTGTGCTCTACATGTGGCATTTTGCCTTGAAATCATCTAAGGAGGGATAAAGGCGGCTTTGACGTTTTTATCACTTTTTAGATGATTTTTTGTGACAAGGTGATTTGTTTGAAGACTTTGAAGATTTGAAGACTTTGAAGATTTATCTTTGAGGATTTGAAGATTTGAAGACCTTTACATTTGAGCTTTGTGAAGATTTGAAGAAGTGAAGAGATGAAGAAAGGAGAGCAAAGCAACGGATGAATGATGATCCGGGGTTCTCAGAATTTTCCGAGAAGAATCAGCCTTCAAGAGTGGCACCATTTGATTCCTCTTCTCGAGCACTATAAAATCGACTACAAGAACTCCCGAAACGGATCAATGGTTCACCCGGAGGAAGCAAAACAAAACAGGACTGCAGTTTACTGATTTGGTCGCGACTCGCGACTCGCGACGAAGCTCATCGCGACTCGCGACGACAGCTTAAAATCAGCCCTGTAGCAGCGTTTTCTCCCCTTTTTCTTCCCCCTATAAATACCCCTTCACTCCTTCTTCTCCACAGTTTTTTTCCCTTTTCTTCTTGCATTTTAGGGCTTGAAAACCCTTGGTTTTCTTCTCTTTCTTTTCTTAGTTTTTGTAGTTTAATTATGTCTCTTGTTATTCTAGAGTAGTTTTTGTTCTTGGGAGCAAAGGATTGAAGCTTCCATTATCTATGTAGCAGGAACTCATTTCTATCTATCTATTTGGTGTTTTTGCTATTGTGCTTTTATTGTGCTTTGAATGTTAATTGTTGATTCTATTAATGTTGTTGAGAGCTTGATGATATGAAATGCTTGGATCAATTGCTAGCTAGGGTTTGGGGGATTTGGGTTAATTTCCCCCTTGTTCTTGTTAGTAATGTGAGAGTATGATTTAGAGCTTTTGATTGTGTTGATGGATTGATAATGTGCTAGACGAATGTGATTGATGTTGAACTCTTCGTCATGTTCGTTTGTGTAGCAAACGAGAAGAGTTATATGCTCGTGGTCTATGAGTGGTCGCTCTTGACTAATCTCGTGTAATTGCATGAATTGGTTAAATGCTTAGTCACTGTGTAGTGGTCATAGGCATTGCCAAGCTTGTTGGTCCTTCGTGCTAAATGCCACCAATGACACCTTGAGTCGTGGTCGCGACTCGGGAGTCATTGGTGAGGTTTGACGAGAGATGTGGAACTCACTCTCGCAAACTACGAACTAAGAAGGATAGGAGTTTAGTCTCCACGACAAGTAGTTGAAGTATTGACTAGATGATTTAAATTCATTCTTGAAGCATTTGTTATTTGGCGTTTATGTATTCTTGACGGTGTGTTTCACTGCATGTGTGCCATGAGTTGTTTGAGCATAGGTAGTGCTTGTGTGGTTGAATTGTTTAGGTGTAGGAACGTGACGAATTCTGTAGCGCTTTTGCATGAAGATCTATGAGCATGAACTTAGAACTCCTTGTGATGTGTGTGTTGTGGTACTTGCTAGATGGGTGTGTGAGTGTTGGGTCCTGAATGCTATATGATGGAATGTGTGAATGATTCGATGAACTACATTAGATGTGTAAGTGGATATCCGTTGCCCCCAAGACATTTTATCTTTGTAGTTTAAAACCCCTTTTCTTAGTTTTGTTTGATGATTAGCATAGTCACTTGACCTTGCTAGTTATCTTGTCTTTTTACTTTCGTAACTTAGGAACAACCAACCAACCAACCCCCCCATTTACTTGCTTTTAAGTGTGTGTAAATATAGTCACATCCTAGCCTAATATCGACCGTTTTGTGCTTAGACGCTTAGGAAGATCCCTCTTCTCTTTGGACGACCCCGATTTGCCGCTGTCTACCTAGTTGTAGAAAGTAAGCAAAAAGGGCTTACAAATTATCTTTTGCACGGCGGGTGCGACGACCACCCGCCTGTCAAAATGACGCCGTTGCCGGGGATCGTCCAAAGAGAAGAGGGATCTTCCTAAGCGTCTAAGCACAAAACGGTCGATATTAGGCTAGGATGTGACTATATTTACACACACTTAAAAGCAAGTAAATGGGGGGGGGGGTTGGTTGGTTGGTTGTTCCTAAGTTACGAAAGTAAAAAGACAAGATAACTAGCAAGGTCAAGTGACTATGCTAATCATCAAACAAAACTAAGAAAAGGGGTTTTAAACTACAAAGATAAAATGTCTTGGGGGCAACGGATATCCACTTCCACATCTAATGTAGTTCATCGAATCATTCACACATTCCATCATATAGCATTCAGGACCCAACACTCACACACCCATCTAGCAAGTACCACAACACACACATCACAAGGAGTTCTAAGTTCATGCTCATAGATCTTCATGCAAAGGCGCTACAGAATTCGTCACGTTCCTACACCTAAACAATTCAACCACACAAGCACTACCTATGCTCAAACAACTCATGGCACACATGCAGTGAAACACACCGTCAAGAATACATAAACGCCAAATAACAAATGCTTCAAGAATGAATTTAAATCATCTAGTCAATACTTCAACTACTTGTCGTGGAGACTAAACTCCTATCCTTCTTAGTTCGTAGTTTGCGAGAGTGAGTTCCACATCTCTCGTCAAACCTCACCAATGACTCCCGAGTCGCGACCACGACTCAAGGTGTCATTGGTGGCATTTAGCACGAAGGACCAACAAGCTTGGCAATGCCTATGACCACTACACCGTGACTAAGCATTTAACCAATTCATGCAATTACACGAGATTAGTCAAGAGCGACCACTCATTGACCACGAGCATATAACTCTTCTCGTTTGCTACACAAACGAACATGACGAAGAGTTCAACATCAATCACATTCGTCTAGCACATTATCAATCCATCAACACAATCAAAAGCTCTAAATCATACTCTCACATTACTAACAAGAACAAGGGGGAAATTAACCCAAATCCCCCAAACCCTAGCTAGCAATTGATCCAAGCATTTCATATCATCAAGCTCTCAACAACATTAATAGAATCAACAATTAACATTCAAAGCACAATAAAAGCACAATAGCAAAAACACCAAATAGATAGATAGAAATGAGTTCCTGCTACATAGATAATGGAAGCTTCAATCCTTTGCTCCCAAGAACAAAAACTACTCTAGAATAACAAGAGACATAATTAAACTACAAAAACTAAGAAAAGAAAGAGAAGAAAACCAAGGGTTTTCAAGCCCTAAAATGCAAGAAGAAAAGGGAAAAAAACTGTGGAGAAGAAGGAGTGAAGGGGTATTTATAGGGGGAAGAAAAAGGGGAGAAAACGCTGCTACAGGGCTGATTTTAAGCTGTCGTCGCGAGTCGCGACGAGCTTCGTCGCGAGTCGCGACCAAATCAGTAAACTGCAGTCCTGTTTTGTTTTGCTTCCTCTGGGTGAACCATTGATCCGTTTCGGGAGTTCTTGTAGTCGATTTTATAGTGCTCGAGAAGAGGAATCCAATGGTGCCACTCTTGAAGGCTGATTCTTCTCGGAAAATTCTGAGAACCCCGGATCATCATTCATCCGTTGCTTTGCTCTCCTTTCTTCATCTCTTCACTTCTTCAAATCTTCACAAAGCTCAAATGTAAAGGTCTTCAAATCTTCAAAGATAAATCTTCAAAGTCTTCAAATCTTCAAAGTCTTCAAACAAATCACCTTGTCACACAAAATCATCTAAAAAGTGATAAAAACGTCAAAGCCGCCTTTATTCCTCCTTAGATGATTTCAAGGCAAAATGCCACATGTAGAGCACAAAATTGCACAAAACCTAATCCTAAAAAGCCTAAAATAACCATCTAAAATGGACACATCAATACGATAAACAACTAGTATAACACTGTTAGTAAAGTTTAGAGATGAGATATCTAAAATGAGTAATAAGGGTCAAACTCAAAACAATGAATTAAGTATAACACAATAACAAAAGGAATTAAGATTAGAAAATCACAAAGCACGTACGAAACAAAATGATTTACCATGGGGTGCTGAAAACACAAGAACAAGGCTTTCAATTGAGGAGCAGAAAACAATTGATCAAGGTATTAATAAAAAGACTAAATTATTTTTTTAGTCCTTTACTGGTAGGATAAATCAGATTACTGATTAGATTATGATTTATTATGATTAGAGTTCTTTCCTTATTACATCTCTATTGTACTGTCTATATATTCATTTATCAATAATACAATTCCTCACGGCAAATCATTCTCTCATGGTATTAGGATCTCTTCAAATCCAAAACTAAAAACCCTAGCATCTCATCTACTTTTTTCCTCGGCCGCCGCCGCCTCTCCCAGTGGCTCCCACTCCGCTCTGGTGCACTCCTCTCCGCTCTCAGCGGCTCCACTCCGCTCCGGCGCACTCCACTCCGCTCCCAGCAGCTCCCACTCCGCTCCGGTGCACTCCCCTCCGACGTGGCTCTCTCCACTGCGGTTCTCCGCGCTGCTCCTCTCCATTCCTCTCCAGTTATGGCTCAAGAAAATCTCTCCTACAACACTCTGCTCCAGATAATGCAGATCAAACTCACTCCATCAAATTATCTTCTCTGGAAGCGCCAAGCAGGTTATGTACTTCGTCCCCAAGGTCTGTACGGTTTTATTGATGACACTAAACCTCATCCTACTCTCCCACCACAACCGCCACCGTCGCAGCCGCTCTCCTTTGCTGCCACAGTCTCAACTCCTTCGGGTGGCAGTGGCAAAGTTGATCTCCAGGAGGCTTATTTGCAAGCAAAAGAAGAGTATGATCAATGGGTTGATGAAGATCAACGTCTCTACAGTCTCTTGTTTTCTTCTCTCGCCATTGAAGTTCTCGCGGAACTCCCAGATTGTGCCACTTCCAAAGATATCTGGGATAATCTTTCTCTCATCTATTAGAATAGTAGTGCCTCCACCATTCTCCGTCTTCGCGCAGATGTGCATGGCATTCGTAAGTCTGGTACTGTTCATGAAATTCATCTCAAATTTGAGATTTTTGAACAACTATCTGTCATGGGTAATCCAATTTTAAATGTTGATCAAATTGTACGGTTCTTGACTACTCTTGGTCCTAAGTATAAAGAATATTCTACTCCTTTGATTAATGCCGTTCCAACCCCACTTCATGCGGATGTTCTTTCCCGTGCCAAAAACCACGAGGCCTTTTTGATGAATTTACAGGGACACTCAGGACCAGCCACAGGACAGGTCGCATTCCAGACCAACGACGCACCCCAAGCCGGTCGCGCATGGGGTCACACGCCGACTCGAGGTGGCCGTGCGTGGCCTTATCGCGGTGGCCGCGACGGTCGCTTTGGTGGGTGGCGCAGTGGTGGCCGGTAGTCCTTTTCTGGTTCTCAGGAAGCTGGTTCGGTCCCTTGTCGTGGTCGTTCTCACTGTTCCTGGTGCGGATGGCTTGGTCACTATGCTGGGACATGTTACCAGATGCAGGCACAAATTGGTCATTTGCCCAGCACTCATTTGGCAGAAAATCATCACCCTTCTCAGCAGTCTGATACTTCTTCTCGTCTGTCAGATTGGTACCTTGATTCTGGTGCTACCAGTCATATGGCGACTTCCACCTCAGGCCTAGACAGTTTCACTCCTTATAATGGTAAATCTTGTGTTCTTGTTGGTAATGGTGCTCCAGTTATGATATCTCGGATTGGTGATTCTAAAGTCTCTGAGAACTTGCATTTGTTTGGTGTTTTGGTTGTGCCTGGTATTACTAAGAATTTACTATCTATTAGTCAGATAACCAGAGATATAGGTGTCCTAATTACATTTGATGACCAGAATTTTGTCATTTAGAACAAAGTAACCAGGGCTGTCGTGGGTAAAGGGCACAGTGCGGATGAATTGTACGTTTTGGACCAGGGAGATGCAGCATTTGTTTTAGTTTTGCAGCAGAATAAGAGTCGAGCTTCATATGAGTTGTAGCATGCATGCCTAGGTCATGTTCCTAGTGCAGTGATTACTAGCTTACATAAGTCTGGTTTACTTTCAGTTTCTTCTTTGTTGCCTAAATCGCCTGCGCCCCCTGTGTTCTAGCGAAAGGTCAACAGTTGGCTTTTGTTGAGAACCCTAAACGTGCTCACAATGTTCTTAATTTAATACATTGTGATTTATGGGATACCTCTGTGGTTTGATCTACAAATGGTTTTTCGTATTATGCATTATTTGTGGATGATTTTTCGAGATTCATTTGGATGTACCCCCTTCGCAAATCATGTTTTGATGACACTTATTTGCAGTTTGAGGCATTTGTTAAGAATCAATTTTCTGCAAAAATTAAAGTTTTTCAAAGTGATGGTGGCACTAAGTTTTTGAACACAAGACTCAGATCACACTTTGCATAAAAAGGTATCCATCATCAGGTTTCTTGTTCGGCCACTCCGGAACAGAATGGACGTGCAGAACACAAGCATCGCCATATTGTTGAAATGGGTCTCACGATGCTTTTTCACTCCCATCTTCCAATTTCTCGTTGGGATGATGCATTCACCACTGGTGCCTACATTATCAACCGTTTGCCTACTCCAGTTCTGCAGGGATCGACCCCTTATGGTCTTCTGTATCAGCGGGATCCTATCTATGGTAACTTTCATCCTTTTGGTTATCGGGTTTTTCCTTTTGTCCGCCCCTTTGCTGATCATAAGTTATCTCCCCGTAGTATTCCATGTATCTTTATCATTTATAGCTCGCAGTATAACGGGTTTTGGTGTCTTGATCCTACCACTAGCAAGGTTCATGTTACTCGCCATCTCAATTTGACGAGCCTTATTTTCCTCTGGCCCCGGCTTCAGGAACTAGGTCTCCCTCCTCAGGGTTGGATGTCTCTATCTTTATTGATCCAGAACGTGGGATAGTGCCGCCAATAGCCTCGGCTCCGTCTTCACCTCAAATCTATTTTCCTAAATATGAGCCATCTTGACCTGCTGACCCACATCTTTCGTCCCATCTTGCATCCGACCGTGGTGGTCTCTCGCCCGTACCTGGTGGTCTCTTGCCCATACCCGCGCCTGCGCCTGGTGGTCTCTCGCCCATACCCGCGCCCGCGCCTGGTGGTCTCTCGCCAGTGTCTGAGCCCAGCCGTGATGGCTCTTACCCGGCAGCAATGGACGCCCCGGACGGCCTCGACCTCGGATGGCCACGGCCATGCACGGATGGCCTCAGCCATGCTCGGCCAAGGTCGAGGCCAGCTCGCGCTCAGCTGCCATAGGCCTCCTTCCCGCGTGGCCATAGATGTCTACGGGTCTCCTTCCCACACGGCCACTGATGGCCACGGACCTTCTTCCCAGACCGCCACGTGCAGCCTCGGTTGGTCCCAACTCGCTCTTTCCCGCACCACCACACACAGCCTCGGATGGTCCTAACTCACTCCATCCCGCCTTGGCCACGGCCACGGCTGGTCACTACTCCGACGTTTTGGCTCCAGCTTCTCACATGGTTAATCGTTCTTCCACCGGAGTTATTCAGTGCTGAGATTATTTGGATATTCATGCTCACAGTCTTCTTACTACTTTTCTTGCTCAAACAGAACCGACTGATTATCATTGCGCAAAACAAGATCCTTCTTGGGGTTTCTGCCATGGATGAGGAGATGGCTGCTCTTCGTAGTCAGCATACTTGGGAATTTGTTCCGCACCCTTCGGACGTCAACATTGTTGGGTCCAAATGGATTAATCAGCTGAAGTACAAACATGATGGTTCGGTTGATCACCATAAGGCACGTTTGGTAGCTCAAGGTTTCTCTCAGATTCCCAATTTTGACTTTGACCATACTTCCAGCCCTGTGGTTAAAACTTCTACAGTTCGGACAGTTCTTGCTATTGCTACTATGCATGCTTGGTCTCTACATCAGTTGGATGTTAAGAATGCCTTTCTTAACGGTGTTCTTGATTCTTCAATTTTTATGGCGCAACCTATTGGCTATAAGGATCCCACTCATCCAGACTATGTTTGTCGTCTACGGAAGGCCGTTTATGGTCTTAAGCATGCACCTTGAGCATGGTTTCAGCATTTCAGTGCTTATCTTTTGCAACATGGGTTTTTATTATTTGTGTTGTCTCGTGGTTCGTCATTGTTTTATCTTCTAGTCTATGTTGATGATATCATTTTGACTGGCAATGATTCCACTCTTATTCGGAAGTTCATTGATCGCACTCATCGGGAGTTTGCCATTAAAGATTTGGGTGCTTTACATTACTTTCTTGGCTTGGAGGCCACGCCCACTGCCTCGGGACTTCTTCTGGGACAGACAAAGTACGCTCGGGACATTCTTTCTCGGGCTGGTATGTTAGAAGCAGTGCCAGTCTCTACACTATTTCTGTCAAATTCTCAGCTTCACAGCAGTACGAGTTCCCAGTTCAAGAATCCGATGTTATACCGCTCTTTGGTTGGTACTCTCCAGCATCTAACCATCACTCGTTTGGACTTGGCATTTGCTGTTAATTCTGTTAGTCAATATCTTCAGGACCCTCGGGAAGATCATTTTTCGGCTATCACTCGGATTCTTCGCTATGTTCAGGGGACCCTACATTTTGGCCTCAATTTTCATGCAGCTTCTTCTCCGGAGAGGCTCGGTTATTCTGATGCAGATTGAGCCAGGTGTTTAGAGACCCGTCATTCTACTTATGGCTATGCTGTCTTCTTTGGCAGTAACTGGGTTTCTTGGAGTGTGAAGAAACTACCCAATGTGTCCAGGTCCAGCACTGAGTTGGAGTATCGTGCTTTGGCCAACACTGCTTCTAAGGTCATTTGGATTACTCATTTGCTTCTTGATCTTCATGTTCATCTTTCTGGTGCGCCTCTTCTGCTTTGTGACAACAACAGTATCATCTTCTTGACTCATAATCCGGTGGCGCATAAACGGGCTAAGCATATTGACATTGATTATCATTTTGTTCGTGAGTTGGTTTCTTCGGCTAAGCTTCGTGTTGCTCATGTTCCTATATCTCTACATGTTGCGGATATCTTCAGCAAGGGTCTTTCTCATCCTTTGTTTGAGTTCTTCATATCCAAGCTTTGAGTCTCTGAAAATTCGACGCTTTGCTTAATGAGGGGTGTTAGGATAAATCAGATTACTGATAAGATTATGATTTATTATGATTAGAGTTCTTTCCTTATTACATCTCTAATGTACTCTCTATATATTCAATTATCAATAATAAAATTCCTCATGGCAAATCATTCTCCCACCTACAAAGTATTTCACACCATGTTTTTGTCCCCATTTGCAAATCAATCCTTAGACGGTACCCAACAAATTCAAAACAATTTGTTTGGCCCCCAGAGGTGGTTTTTCGGTAAGACTAAATAATTTTTCGGCATAGTCAGGGGTATAATGGTAATTTTACTAATTAAAAAACATTTTCAGTTAAAATTTCCTAATGTTGAAAATTTTCTTTAAAATTCCTAATAAAAAATTTCCTTCCGCCGCCACCGCTTCCACCGATGAGAGCTCGTTTTTTACTATAAGCTCATTTTTCGGAGAACCACAACAAAAGGAACAAGTCGATGAGAGCTCATTTTTCGCCGATGAGAGCTCATTTTTCCACCGCCGCCGCCTTCAATTTCCACTGGCAAGCCTCTTCAATTTCCACCGCCTCCTTCAAGCCCAGAATGCAATTTTGTGCCATCCTCGTTGACAGCAATGAACCAAAAGTTGGTGCCGACGGAGGATGAGCTTAATGTGAAGGTCTGTGGCCAACCAGCGTAGAAGAAGATAGCAGTTTGGTGAATTCAAATTGGATGAAAGAAACGAATCACCAGGCGGCGGAGAATGTTGATTGCCCTGGTGAATTCAAATTGGAAGCAGCAGAGAAGGCAAAGAAATCGAAGCGGCGAAGAAGCACAGAAGACGAAGATTTTTTATTTTTATTTTTATTTTTTAAAAACTCAATGGTATAATGGTCATTTTACATATTTTGACCAAGTTTACCGTTGACTTTCCTTGAAATCACCTTTGGAGACCAAACAAATTGTTTTCTATTTATTGGGTACCGTCTAAGGGTTGATTTGCAAATGGGGACCAAAACATGGTATAAGATACTTTGTATGGGACTAAAAAAATAATTTCATCTAAAAAAAATCTACAACATAAATTCTCAACCGACCAGAAAAAATAAAAACAAAAATAAAAAGTTTCATGCACTCCCTCCATCCCACCTCAAACTTCCTAGTTCACAATATATCAATATTCAGTATTTAACTTTGACCACATATTTAAATAAATATATAAATAATAATATTATTAAATGTTATACAATTGGATTATACGAAGTTAAACAATAATATTTTTTGGGTGTTGCTATATCCCGCCCTGTATTTTACTATCCTCGCCCTAATACGTATAAATACACGTATTTTTAATTTAAAATTAAAAAATAAAAATTGGGAGAAGTAGTATAAATTTGCTCTCCCTTCTCTCTTTTTCTCTCCTGCCTTCTCTCTTTTTCTCTCCTCCCTTCTCTCTTTTTCTCTCCTTCTTCTCTCTTTTTCTCTCCTTCTTCTTCTTCTTTCTCTCCCCCTTCCCTCTCTCCATTTCTGCCGCCCAGCCAGCGCCGCCCGCCGCCCGCCGCTGCCCGCCGGAAACCCGCCGGAAAACGTAAGTTTTTGAGGAATTTTTTTTTACTTTTTGTGCGAATTGTTGCCCGATCTATTCGAATTTTGTTGAACTTGTCGGAATTGTTAGAATTGGGGTTTGTTAGAATTTTGTTAAATGTAGAATGGATGTTCGGTTGGTGGTTAGATGTTGGGTTGGTGGTTAGTATAGGAGATTAAGATGTAGAATAATTTGGAGAAATCTAATATTAGGAATTTAATGAATTTTGGAATTAAAACGAAGAAATTGTGTTTTTTAGAAATTATTTAGTTTAAATTTGGAAATGATTACTATTTCCGTAATTTGGAAAGTATATGTGACATAATAGAATATAGTTCTATTTAAATAAACTTTATTAATCCGATGTAAACAATTGTGTAGTAAATTATTATGATATGTTTTAACAATTGTTTCCTTGAATGTTAATAATAGTGTGATGTGGTAAAAAAATAAGATTATTTAGTAATGTAAATTCCAATTTGTAACTTAAAAAAATGTGTAGTTCGTTGTATGGGATTGTACGAGAATTAAATTTGCTGTTTGTGATGGGGTTTTTTTATGTTATATCCACTTTTTCCTATGCATTATAGAATATGTAGTTTCCATTAGTAAATTGAAATTATGCACTGTTCGAAAATATTAGTTCACACGTTGTTGAAATGTATGTTAATTTATCTTATCATATCAGTTTGATTCAATTGTTGTTATACTAATTACATATCTTGTGTTGTAGATGAGCACTGCTGGTCAACCTGACGGCCATGGTCGTTCCATACGCCGAAGAGGTGTTAGTGCCTCGGCGAGACAGGCTAGAGGCCGCGTGGTCGAGGATGAACCGTCGCCTCGGCCGCAGGAGTGTGATGTAGGAGCGGAGCGGCCTTCTCCACCGAGCGTTCGTGCATTCGATCCCATGCCAACATGGGACGGTCCGGAGATTAACATTCTCGCGTCTGGTGGAATCCGTCACGATAGTGACTGGCAGTTGAATTATGACTTGCCGGCAGATGTCCCCCTGATGGGCCAACCTGGGACGAGTGTGCCATTGGATGCTGGGATCGAACGTTATGCTGCTGGAGAAGCCAGGCACACCGTGAGGAATAGAGCTGGTCAATTCTCACAATCTTCTGGTGGATCGTGCAATGCCGGTGAGACTAGCACCGGAAGGGCACCGAGGAATAGGAGGAAGCGACCCACCGATGAGACGTGGCTAGTGCGGGGACCGATGGCCGGTGGCCCGCAAGATGACCTCGTCATACCAAGCTTCGGAGGACACGTCGCTGTTGACGTTTGGAATGGTATAGAGCGAGGTGTGCTGAGATGCCATGCTCGGTCGCCGCTATGCAAGCAGCTAGTCGCCACGCTCCCCGAACTGAGCGATGTTGCACAAGCCCGGATACGTGCGACCGGGTTGGCCCACCTGCCTGCGATTATGTTCCAGTTCCTTGACATGGCACTGATATCCACTTTTGTCGAGAGGTGGCAGCCGGACACGAACACGTTTCACATGCCTTTTGGGGAGATGACCATCCTGATGCACGACGTTGAGATGATTCTTGGCATTCCCATCGTTGGTGGCGCTGTTGCGAGTACCATTTCGGTGGAGACTATTCAGGAAGCGTGCGCTGAACTGTTTGGGAAAGACGTGGAGTCCTTTGTCGCGGAAGACTGGAACGGGGGTAACATAGATGCCCAATCATTGATGGCGAGGTGTGTAGCGGCGGGGCAGAGCGAGAACTTCCAATTTATGTGCTACATGCTGACCCTGTTTCCATCCACGCTTTTTGTGGATAAAACTGGGAATAAGGTTAGAGCCAACCTTCTACCCCTACTTGATTCGCAGTTGTCGTGGGGCTCGGCGACGTTGGCCAGTTTGTATCTGCAGTTGGGAATTACGTCCCGGTCCAAGGCGTGCGGCCTATGCGGATGTTGCACGCTCCTTCAAGCATGGATATACGAGTACTTTCCGATGTTTCGGCTGAGACCGAGTACATTGCCAGCTCTTCCGGGGCACGCCAACCGGTGGCACACAGGGGATAAATCAGGGAGGGATACTGGGAGGCTCAGTGCCATCAGGCGTCAGTTTGATGCCTTACAGCCCGACCAGGTATGAATTCCATGCTTTTACTCTTATTCTGACAGTAGTAGGTAGATCGGATTCCATAGAAACGTAACATGTCTGTGAAACTTTTTGCAGGTGGATTGGTTGCCACATGGAGTGGACGTGGTTAGGGCTGCGAGGGGGAGGACTCACTACCGCGGCGTGATTCGATACCTCGACGCAATGGAGGCGTACATGCCAGATCGCGTTGTGCGCCAGTTCGGTCTCGTACAGGGTATACCGAGGGGTCCTGCAATTGCGCCCGAGCCTTGTTCCCGCCCGGCTGATCCAGCCGGCTATTCAGTGACCTACCCAGGGAGGCTGCAGTTGACCCTATGGGAGATGGCACACACTTGGCACGACGGTCAGCTTGCGGCGTTCCCGATAGCCACGAGCCAATCAGAGTGTACCATAGATTACGAGGACTGGTACGCGACTCATTCGCACCCATTGATCGCAAATCCTGAACATGCTGCCACGAGTGGACCGGACAGGACACATCATCAGTTATCGGTAAGTTTTCTCAAACTGTTTGCTTCGAGTAATTATATTACATTTTACTGTTTCGTTATTGTAAAATCTGTTTCCTGTGCAACAGATGCTGAGTGACATGATGAGCGCCCTGGATCCGTTTGACTCGGCGACCATTGATGGACTCGCCGACCCCTGCATGAGGGAGTTGATGACAACTTTTGTCAGTCATCGCGATGAGTATCGCAGGCTCGGTTATAGACCCATTCCTTAGTCGACTGTTTGCTTATGTATGAACCCACAGTTTTGCCATAGTTTGCTCATTTATGTAATCGGTAACTGTTTGTGCATATCAAATTTATAAGTCATCGATTTTTGCAACAGTAACGCTTTCAAAATAATTGTGACGCTTCGATAATAACTGTAATGGTTGCGTACATGCCGAAATGTTTCGCTGGGTTACAACAGTTAATTACTCTCAGAGTATGCTCTTCTCCAAGCCCTTATCCTCCTACGAAAGGGTAACTCCCAACCTACGACATCAGCCTTCCTCAATGTGGTCCACATATTAACCACGGGGGGCATGGGACAGTTTTCCTTCACGTGTACCCGGACGAAATGGCTTGCACTGCGAACGTATACAATGTGTAGCTCCCTACTTGTTCCATCCTCGCCCCCACCTGCCCTCAGTGGAAGGACTGTACAGCAATGGTCCGCCGACCCATTCTCTAAAATGTAATATAAAACTACAACCGTGTTGTAGTAGGTGGCGACAGGAAACATGTCTGCAATGACCGTAAACCAATGCTCTGGACCACATGGACCGCTGGTGTGGTGTATACGGGCTCTGGCGAATTCAACGTCATCTTGCGAACCGTATATGGGAACATAGTCAGGCCAATGAGTTGATATCTCGTTAAATACTGCCCGACGCGCTGTAGACCATTCACCTTCACCGTCTACGTGGAACGCATCAGCAATTCATCTGAAGCCACAGTTTCCATCACTCACGACATCGTTCCAGCCTTCGATGTAACACCGGACAATGTGGGGGACACTTTCGAGGAACGGGAATGTCGCTGCAGGAGAACACATTAAGATAAATATCTTGTGCAGGCGGCGTTCATTAGGAAGAATGGTGCTTGTACTTACCGTGCCGGCGACCGCTCCCTGAAGCACGCCCCGGGGACCTTGAACTACTCCCGTATCACCTGTTCACGTGCTCGTGGTAGCTCGGTGAACGTCGGGTTGATCTTGATCGGGGGACCTGCTCGCTTGGTCTCCCACGTGCACTAGTACAATTGTCCGGCTCGCCAATGCCGCTCTCCTCCGGACGCAACTGCGCATCTATGTAGGATGAAACTCGTCGGCGGACCGAAGGGTCGCTGCGTGCCAGCTCCTCCAACAGAGTGTTGAACCGCGACTGATCTTGTTCGGCCCTCGCAATGTTTTCCGTGCTCCGCACGTGATCACCCAATGCCAGGCTCTTAAACAGCGGATGAATGTCGTCCAAGTACAAGTGGATTCCTTCAGCAACTGCCCCTGCCATGACGCATGCACACGGTATTCCGTGTGTCGAGCGCAGCACACATCCACAGTAAGCATATACCTGTGCTCCGAGTGCATCAATCCTCCCGGACTCGACCGTCAATTTATCCAGACAGTATTTGGACACATTGTTGATCAAGTTGCTGAAAAGGGCCCTACGGTGCAATCTTCCAATGCACGTTCTTGATTTCTCCAGGCCGATCTTGATCATAGTAATCTGCTGGGCTATCTGCAGGTCGACACGCCTCCATACCGTGTCCAGTGAACCAGTCGACGTTTGTAACCACCCTTTCAATGACGAGTGTGCACTTTCGACCCTGCATGTAGTTGTGTTCCCGAAGTGCAGAAATCTGTTCGTCCATGCCCTCACAAATTTCTCCTTATGGGGGGTGAGCCACGTCGTCTCAGCGTAACTAATAACAGCCTCGCTCCAAGACCATCCAGCCCTCATATCTACCAAGGCGGTTTCGTACTCTGAAACGGTGGACGCATTGCAAACCCGGAACCATGCACCATTCTTGAACGCTGCCCCGTTCCTCTTATTCCCTGTCAGCACAGTAACACGTGCCTCCACATCCTTGTTAATATGCCAGGTGCAGAGCAAATTATTCGATTCTGGAAACACAGTCCGAAGTGGCCTAATCAGTCCCATCTCCCGATCGGTGACCACAACCTCAGGGAACGGTCCATCCACAAGCAAGTTCTTCAGCGCGTTCAGCACCCACTCATAGGTATCTGCCGTTTCGTCAACGACAATTGCGTAGGCAATCAGGAAGTTTGTGTTGCAAGGGGACATCCCAACCATCTCAATGAATGGCATGCCGTAGTGATTGGTCTTGTACGTTGAGTCGATGGCCACAACCCACGGAAACGTGCGAAATGCCACAACAGCATCGGGATTAGCCATGAATAAATGAGTCAAAGTACCATCACCTGCTGAGCGGTGACTAGTGACATACCCTTTCGCGGTGGCCAGATGCAAACAATTCTCCGCTGTGTTGCGCCCGCCTCGCCTTTCTGTTACATATGCCGATCTCTCATTGTACACCTGCCTAATGTTCTGATGCAGGTCTGGAAACGAATTACTGAGGCTGGCATTGATATGCCTTGGGGCTGTTTCTGAATCTGTCAAATCTCTGATCATTTGTTTCGCGTCCGCATGGAGCTTGCAGCTCTGTCTATGACCCTCGGGGTACACTGAGAAAGAGTGTTTGTGCATCCCTCGTCTAGGATCCTTGCACGGCACTACATTCCAACCATCCCCCGTGATTCTCTGTTTCAAGACAATCGCGAATGGGCAGTCACAACTTATGGTCGAGGTGCTACTCCGTCGGACTACATCAGATTCGCTCGTATCTACAACCTTATCCTTTCGGCCCCGATTGCAAATGCAATATAACCTCAGGGGACCATTCCTATTCTGTTTGTAGAACCCCGTGACAAGTTCAAATCCCACCTGCAGAGCAATCCGTTGCAGGTAGGAATAAGCCTCAGCAACACCTGGAAACACAGCTGAGGTGGCAAATGGAGAGTATCCATTCCGCCCTGCAGCAGCTTCACATGACTGATTGTCATCCTTAAACAGCAATAAACATCAAGTAATTAGTTACACTCAACTGCTATACCAACGACAATGATGTCGTCAATTAACGTTTACATATGAACGAATAAAGATAAAATTACAGTCAAAACGTTAAAACATATACTTAAAGATGAGAACATAAAGATAAAATTATAGTACATGAAATGCCATTACAGTTATAAAATTCCCGTACACAAATTAACTCCCCAAACTAAAATTACATTCATCCATTTCAAATTGTCCTCCTAATGGACTTAAGGGTGCACTCCGCCATTTCTCATTAACAGCTAAAACATACATGTAATGGAAAAAAATGAAATAACATTGTGGCTAGAATTAATATTACATTCTTACATTTCACATTAAGGTTTAAAATTAATTAACGTAACGAATTTAATGTTTACTAATGAACTTTTGGAATCCAAAATGCAACCGGGTCGTTTCAGATTAACTTTTAATACTTGCATTTGAATAATGTAAAATGAAACAAAGTAATTACATTTCAACAAATTAAAATAACAAAATAACGTAAAAAAAACGTAAATTAACGTTACAATAATTAGCAAAATAACAAAATTAACAAAACAACAAAATTAACGTTACAATAATTAACAAAATAACAAAATTAACAAAACAACAACATTAACGTTACAATAATTAACAAAATAACAAAATTAACAAAACAACAAAATTAACGTTACAATAATTAAAATTAACGTTACAATAATTTTTACGTTACAATTAATAAATTAAAATACTAAGATGAGCATAAATTAAAAAACTAAGATGAGCATAAATTTCTACTTCAAAAAATAATAGATAATAAATTTAACTATTACTTATGGACAGAAAACTGATTAGTAAAATTACCTCCGAAGACATGGAATTTCTAACACCCTTGCTTGGAGTACAAATTTGGAGAGTAAAAATTTGGAGTTCCACATATTTTTACAGCAGAAATGATCTTTTTATAGCAGAAAATTCAACTTTTCCGGGTGTGTGATAGAGTAAATGACATTAAATGTGAGTAGTTGGGGAGAGGAAGCCGTCCGGCTCGCGGCAAGCCCATGGCGAGCTGAGCCCGTCCGGCTCGCGCCCAGACCGTGGCGAGCGGAGGCCGCTCCGGCTCGCGCCCAGACCATGGCGAGCGGACCGGCGGTGGCTCGCGCCCAGGAGGTGGCGAGTGGACCAGCGGCGGCTCGCGCCCAGGCGGTGGCGAGCGGACCGGCGGCGGCTCGCGCCCAGGCGGTGGCGAGCGGACCGGCGGCGGCTCGCGGCCAGGCCGTGGCGAGCGGACCGGCGGCGGCTCGCGGCCAGGCCGTGGCGAGCGGACCGGCGGCGGCTCGCGCCCAGGCCGTGGCGAGCGGACCGGCGGCGGCTCGCGCCCAGGCCGTGGCGAGCGAAGACCGCTCCGGCTCGTGGCCAGGCCGTGGCGAGCGGACCGGCGGTGGCGAGCGGCCAGGCCGTGGCGAACCGGGTCCGGCGGCGGCGGAATTTCTTTTAAATTAATTCAGTTAATATTAACTAACTACAATTATCTAAATTAATTTTAATTCAGTTATTGAAATTAAATTAAAAAAATATACTGTATACGTATTAGGGCGAGGATAGTAAAATACAGGGCGTGGTATAGCAATCCACTATTTTTTTGTCTGACCAAATTTTTAAAAATATCTTTCTCCAATAAAAAAAGATGTCTCTCACTTTGAGGTGAAAACGTTAAAACGTAAAAGCAGTCAAACCGCCCCAGTGACGAGAATGGAGTCACCCACCACTCATTCCCGTCCACGTGTCTCCAACCATAAAAGTCAAATCCCCCACCTAAAAAGAACCTCAAAAATAATTGCACTCACACCCCTGAAAGAAGCCCATACTGCATAAACCACGTGTTCTATTACAAAAATTTCCCTCTCCCCACCGCTACGGTCACGTGTCGGTGACCCAAATCCAACCAAAATACCTCACTCCGTCTAAATTTTGATACTACTTCCTTTCCGTTTCTCGTACTCCCTCCTTTCGTTCCTCTAGTAATGGCACCATGAGTTTAGGTGCTTAGATTTAACTGAAGGAAATGTGTGGATGAAAGTAAAAAATAGAATAAGTGGATAAAATTAAATGAATCTTGCCAAAAAGGAAAAAGTGTGCCAATATAAAAGAAACAACACAAATAGGAAAGTGTGCCACTAATAAAGAAATGGAAGGAGTACTTATTTTATATGTTATATTTTTTATTTACATATTATAAAATTTACCTTTTCTTCTTTCAATTCAATTTCAACCATTTATCTTGCATCTCATAAATTCTAACACCCAAAACTAATATGTTAATAATAGATAAACGGAGAGAGTATGAGAAGACTTCTTCTCATTTTTAAAGTAATGTTATAATATATATTTTTAAAAATATTTAGCTATATGAATTTCATTGTATAAAGGAAAATAAACATTAAATCATCCCATAAATTATATTAATTATAATATCAACTTGTCTAATAGTTAGATATTTTAAAACACGATTTTGTGAATATTTATAAATTATTATTTAAATTAATTTGTTGGGCCGATTAAAATATATAGAGAAAATTAAGTAGCGAATAATAAATAAATAAAATTATTTTAACAAAAAATGTGTCAATATATAAAAACAAGTCAACATGAAAAGCGAGAAAGCAGATAAAGTAATATAAAAAAAAATGCGATCCACGCATTTATAACGGTTAACTTACACACTGAACCAAAACTAAAACTTGCCTCTCTCTCATTTCTCCACAGAAGAAACAGAGTTTTCCTCTCTTCTTCTTACTGTGTGACTGTGTAATTTTGATGCGAGTGGACCGCAGAGCGTAGGTCTGGCCGGGTTAAGGTTGTTGTTGAGCCGTCTCGGAGGAGGCTACCGGAGGAGAAAAGCCAGGATAAAGATGATGGATTTGTGGCATAAGATGGTTTTTCCGGTCAGGAGAGTTTGGTTTACTGTTTCTGCACGCGTCAAAGCTCGAAAGAACGGTTCGTGCTTTTTAATCTCTTTGGTTTCAACAACTTTGGTGTTATAACTTGAGTTTGATCTCTGTGTTGTGTAGCAAATGGAAAAGTTGTCTGTTTTTTATTGTTTTTATGATCTTTGATGTTTCCGCCTGTGTTCGAGTTCATCCTGTGTAGACAGAGAGATGGCTTTTGTGAAAATCATCATATGGAAGCAGATGGTGTTTTTCTTGTTATGTGAAGTGTGTTTGATAAAAAAATTTCAAAAATTTAAAATACAGGAAAAATGGATGGGAGGGGGGCAAAAAGGTGGCTTGAAAGAATAAGAACATGTTATTGGCGTTAAGGCAAGGCATAAATTCGTGTTTTTCCTGATAACATGCAGCAACCAGATATTCATATTGCTTTTCTGAATAGATTTCTTTCTTTTTCTGAACCTTATCCAACTAAATTGACCTTCAAATCCAACTATCTTATTAGTTTCTTAATTTATCCTGGATTCAGATGGCTGATACATCTTGTTAGCAACTGGAATAAACTCATAGAGAAAAGGATATTCTTGATTCTTTTTCTTTAACTGGCAAACTATGGTAAACCCAGAAAAGATCTGGCAATTTTGGTCTGGCAATTTTGGTCCCATTTGTTTCATCAAAGGTTCATCTGAATTACTAGTGTTTTGTAGAAAGACTAGAGACTTGAGTATTGTGCAACGACCCTTTTGTTTGCTGATGACTATGAGCCCACAAACAGTTGATGTTAGGGAGTACAAATAGGGAAAGTCTCATGGTAGGCGAACTTTCTATAATCTTATGGACAGTACTCAGGCGCATTTGTCTTAAATGTTGTAACTTTTTATAAAATTTAAATATTGTAAATTATAAGTTAAAACAAGTAATAATGTGTATATGAAGGTGAAAATATAAAAATATATGATATAAAAAAATATTTTCAAAAATTTTAAATTTTGTATGTAATTTAAGAAATGAAGTGGATAAGGTAAGAAATAAGTAAGTGGTCTGTCCATAAGCTTGTGGACGGAGACCCACTCGTACAAATAAATATATAAAAAATGCAAAAGTTATTCTTAGATGCTTCTTTCTCTCTCTTCTTAGGACAAACACAGTATAATACTTTTTTCCCACATGACGTGTTTTTAAGATTACCCAACAGTTGGTCATGGACATTCATTCTGTTAGGTTGTACTTAGGTTAGTCCCACTAACTAACCTTTAGCCTGCCATATAGTGTTTTGAGTGGATTCCTACTCCTCCTAGTAATAAACTAAGTGGTTAAGGGTGGCCAACAAACTATTTAGATGCCACCAGAAATTTGGTCAATTGAGTGGCTGCGTTTATAGAATCGGGACCCTATGTAGAATCATTTTTGGGTAGGATCCAGATCAGGATTCTGATAACTATGGTGCTTATGTGTTACTCCATTAGATAAGGTGTTACTGTTCTTGGGGAAAATATAAACTCTATTAATGAACAAGTAAACCTTGACAATGTCAAAAGTGTTGCAAACGATACGTCACTCGTGTTCATGCAATGCTAGTTTTGATATTTGAATGGAAACGTTTTACCTCTAGTTTGGGTATGCTGCTGATATGAAATGTTCTGCTTACTTCAGGTGGTGGGCTTTTGAAGCTGCGCGATGACATACAAACGTGTGGGTACGAGGATGTACAAGTGATGTGGGAAATGCTTCGAAGGACAGAGACACAACCTCGTCACACAAAGCGCAAGCAGCGACAGTTCTGGAGGGTGTTTGTATGGACCAACCATAGTTCTGCTCCGTCCTTCTCTTCAAACCCGGCACAGTGAGCAGAAACCCAGATTAATGGATGGAGGAGTTGTCATCGCCGTGGAAGCCTGCAGTTTCATAATCAAGCTGGTTCACAACACACAGTGGAGTGATTATAGTTTGTTCATAGTATAATTAGTAGAAAACATGCAAGTGCTTCGCTATTGCGTGATGACACAGACAAGATTTCACATGTAAATATTGCATTGTCGCAATGAACCATCTTGCTGGAAAGAAGAAAACAGAAGAAAACTCAATGACCAATTCCCTTGTTGTTGACAGACAAATTTGTGTTTGCATCTGTTTCAGAGTTTACAATATCATATCTTATACATGCATCAACAGACACCTCTATCAGTGAAGAGAAAGATACGAGCAAATCGCACAGCACAACAGAACACATCTCTATCAGTTGTTTAGAATCAGTTTAAGATTCATCACGAGTCCACAGTGGAAACTAACATTCATGACCTTAACAACACCAGATAATCACCACGGTGGAAGCTAACACCAGATAATCGCGGAAGAACTGAATCCTCTAACTAATGCAGCATATCACCCTCCTTTCGCCATTTTTATTGTCCTATCCTAACCGTTAAGGTGACTAACAACATCTAATACACATCATATACCACAACAAAGTTCCAGACAGCGTCTGAAATAAAGGAAGACAAACATAAAAAATTCAACACACTCAAATAAACAAACAAAATTTTGCCTCCTCCATATCCACTCCAACTCTATATAGCAGAAAATACCCAGATCAGATTCCCAAGTTGCCACTATTAACCTGAGACAATTGGAGCTACAAAACCAACATAGCAATAACAAAACTCACACGGTCACAATCATTACAACCACAAGTTTATACTAAACCCAAGCCATCAGCCACCACAGCTAGAAGTACCAAGATTCCAAGTTCCAGACATCTAATGCACATCAAATACCAAAACTACATTCCAGACAACTTCACAATCATAGAAAGACAGAAACCAAAGTTCAAAACACCACGCCTCAGATAAACAGGCAGAATTTTGCCTCCTCCTTCATATCTACTCCAACTCTCATTAGCCCAAAATACCCAGATCCCATGTTGCCACTATTACTCAGAGACAGCTGGATATAGAAAACAAAAACAGCAATGACAAACCTCAGATACGGGCACAATCATTACAGCCACAATCATTACTGAGGTGATGATCTCTCTGAAATTTAAATCGGAAAATAATAATCAAAATCCAACACAGAATACAGCATCACCGTCGGACACACACGGGCAGTGGTCATTTCTTATTCTGCTGGTACAATAAGCACAATGAACCAGCAGCAAGACTCTTTCTAAAGGTTAGTCCTGGACTTACAGAACCTTCTTTTAATGTAATTATCCAGAAAGCCCAATCCAATGTAAAGTAACCAGTGACTCTGTGTTTACCATGACATGAAGACTCACATTCAATTTACTTGACAATACCAGGAAAATTTTAAGAAAGAACCCAGCCGACTTAGTGGATCTTTAGTTTATTTTCTTTCAGAATAGATGAAATATCAAAGCCAACAGGCTCTGAAAGTTACAAAAATATGGTGTTATTCGTCCTACATGCTTTTATAATGCACATCTCACATCACAAATAAAAACAAGTAGCTCAAAAGAAATTTGCAGCTCACTACTTCAGCAGCCCATACATATCTTCAAAGCCAGAGTGTGCATCATTTTCTGAACAGAGTTTAGTCTTATGGTTAATCCATGAACTGTATGAATGAATAGTAAAGTAAAGCTATCATCCAAAAGGAGGTGGAAAGGGCTAAAGACAAGCTACTTAATCAGGATGACCCTTAGGTATACTGCAGCACCCGGCTACGCGTTACTAACAGATCGTTATATTATACATGATAAATGCAGTGATAAACTCAATCAACTTTCCCACTTTTTTCCAGTTGGTGAATAGAGTGCACTGAGAATAATGAACCTTGAAAATTCAGAGATGGTAGGCATGACAAAGCCAAGAGTTGTGTGACAAAAAAGAGCACAAGCACAAGATATTCATAGCATCAACATAAAAAAAAAAAAAAACCTCTTACATAAAACCATAGCACATGCTAGCACTATTACAAGAAAGAAAAAAACAGTAGAACAAATTTAAGGCAAAGAGACCAAAGAGGCATGATTTTGAAAGAATACATAGATATAAATCATGAGGGACAGAGAGTATGAGGATGCAGCATATACTACATAATTCAAACCTCACTATTAGCAACTCTTATATGACCTTGTATCTCTCCGGTCCAGTGAGCATGTTAATGTTTGCTAGAGGACTAAACATAAAGATATCAAAATGTTAAGATATAAGTCAAAATCAAGATTCAAGACAAAACAATTTTTTGAAAGAACAACATAAATTAAGTAAATACCAACAAGAGCAATTGCTTCAATGATGGAAGTATACCTGTAATCTGATAGCATAAAAGGCATTTGCTCAGTAGAGAAAATCAGGTGGGGTGGGGGAATGAACATTATCAGCAGAGTCCAGAATGCTTCATATTCTTTAACCTTGGAGATCAGCAGTGCAGATCATATTTCATTTTCACAGTTAGAAAAGAATTGAGAGCATATTTGATACTACAGATAACAGATACTACGGGAGTTAGGGTGCAGGTCCACTACATGTCAAATATGCAGTTAGCAACAATGCTGATGCTGTAAAAACACTCAAACTGGAAGGTCTACCCAATGGATTCAAACAGCTAAATATATTTCCTTGATTATGTTAAAAATATGTCAAAAGGGATTATATCTAAATCTTAGTCAGACTCACAAGGAAGCCTGGTAATCATTTTTCAAGTTACAACACAGATTATTAACCACAAAATGAATGTGGACACTTCGATGTTCTATCTTTAGCAAAAAGTGATAAGTTAATCACGTCTAACTAGAAGATCAAGAACTTTCCAGTCTTCACTATGGCAAAGCAAGCCATAAACACAAACCATCAGAACCATATGACACCAATACAAGTTCCTCTAGAACCATAAGAAACCCTGCAAAAAAATAGCAACTTTTTTGGAAGATTCTACTAGCAGTCAAAATTGCCAATCATGCAATCATTCAGATAGCTGAAGCAGAAGCAGTTTTAATGGAAGAATCAAATGTTACAGTCGAAGGGAAAATATTTCACATAGATTCCTCCAAAGTACCAAGATTCTTCTATTAGGAAATATTGTAGTGAAAACGTGTGGTTAACTAGATTCAATCAATCTTGATGAAGATACATACACATTAACTCTGGCATGACGCACTTTCACCATTCTGCTAATGTGACTACGCTACACACATTATTCCTGCAAAACTGTTCTAACTTTCCTTATCAACTGTGAATTACAGGAAAAGCAGAAAAAAATATTAAGTGAGAATTATACTAATCGTACAACAGTGTAACCAGATGCAGCACTTTATCTTCAGACCCTTCCAGTGGTTGCTTGCAAGTACATTCTTTCTGCTTGAAGATCTGCCTGCCAATGGCAAGATGAGACAAGGAACCTCTGCTCTGTTCCCTATCATTTAGTGACAGGTGATATTTTACCTCGAGCAGTACACTGGTGCAGAAGGCCACAAAGGAGAAAACATCACATTGCTGATGTAGTAAGCCAAGGAGAACACGTTGCCCTCTGCTCCATTACGGGCAAAATCTTGCCCAGCTGAGTGATATCAAAGTTCTAGTGCACAAACTATTCTTCGAAGGCTTGGGTACAAATTCTCTCCAGTAGTGAGGGCCAGTCCTCACCAAGCTGCTGAGGGTTCAGCTCCATGGCAACCCGAAAATCTTGCATCGAAATTGGACAACGAGGTCTATGTTCTGGCATTACTTCAAGAGGTCTACTGCTATTCTGAACCTGATAAAGATGACCAGGCTTTGCACCATTAACAACCTTCATAGGACCCTGGGGCTTCTTTGGCTCGTGTCCTGATCTTGCTGCCGCAAGGCCAATGCAAGAGCTGATTAAACCCTTCAAGTAAACATCCAAACCACTACTCAACAGATTAGCGCAATCCATTGATACCCCTTCAAGGCCATTTGCAACAGCAATCTGTTCCATGCGGTCTTTCAAAGCCGTGCCGTCCAACAAAACACCAGAGTTGAAAGCACTAACATATTTACTGCTACTAGCTATAGACAATCCATGGCGTGCCCCACCCACACTAGCAGGGCAGAATGGAACTCCAAGCGGGGCTTGTATCTGACTCCTCGGATGCACATCTATCCCGTCTCTTCTGAAGGATTCACGAACAGAAACTGGACCACTTTGTGGCCCATTCATTGCCGCAGATTTAACAGGGAGTTGAACGAAAGCATCCTGTACATTCTCTACCTGCTGCATACTTCCGTGAGGCTGCTGCAATGATGCTTGTACTTCAGGTGGATGGGAAAGCCCATTCTCCAAAATAGCATGATAATCACTGGACTCTTTCACGCCTTGCTGGTGAGAAGAAAGTTTTGTCTTCCCATTTGTCCCAAGTGCACCGCGATGCTCACTGGCTCTCCGATCACGAGACCTGGGCTTCCGTGGAGATGGAGGAAGAATGGCCCCATTTGATAAACCTTGTTGACCAAGAGCCACAGTAGAGTGGGACCCATTTTGCTGGTAGCCATCATTGGGAGTCTCTTTATTTCCAACCGTAGCAGCAGACTTCAAAACATCATTCTCATGGGTAGGCGGCGGAACTTTCGCACTACAAGCATTCTTCAGAATCGACCGAATGAACTGATTATGTAAGGGGACATTATCTCTACCTAAAATTCTAACAGAGAGCTTATTAAACTCAACCCTGCTAATCTTCAAGCTCAACAACCTACTCAAGTGATAAAAATACAGCTTGGACCCCTCCGGCCCAAGTCTCCTCACTAGCTGAGCTTTCAGTTCAGCAAGATTGATCCGCGAATGCTGCTGTGGTGGCTGCATTGCTCTCAATACACAAACTCCATAAACAACAACAAAGAAAAACTATATATCACAATTTCTACTCGACAACGCCTAAACAGAAACCCCAATTATCACACAACTAAATTAGGGTTTTGAACCAGTTCCAGACGCCCATCTTGCATACAAGATTCAACATTGCCAAACAAACACCCTCCTCCACATTCCAAACTTCAAACAGTACACAAATTGGAGGGGCTGAGTTGACATCCTGAGATCCCAATTCCCCCAACTAACTCTCCCTCCAAAAACCCAATTCCCACCCTTATTCAAAATCCAATGCCACAAAACTCCAAACCCAGGAGCCCACTATTATTCATGCGAAACCCACAAAAAAAAAACCTACCTCAAACTCCAAGCAAACCCACTATTCTAACCCCAATTCCAATCAGCTAATTACACCCAAAAAACCCCACAAAACTACAAAACAAACTCAAAATACCACCTTTTATTACAAGATTCAAGCTTGAAGTGTCCCACTTCAAGTTCAAATCCCACCAACACAATTCCAATAGAAAAACACAGATTCAAGCTCCAAAACTAACAGAGATTGCACTAAAAGGACCCGAATTTCTGTGGGCTCACCTTATTTCAACTCCAAACACTGATTCGCGAATTGGGACCCCAACAGAATTGAAAACAGCGAAAACTTCCGAGTATTACTTATTCGTTGGAACCCAGGTTGCTGCTTCTTCTCCCCCTGCTCTTTTCCGTGTTTTTTTTTAATCTCTCTAAAATCTCTCTCTAGAAATTGCTTAGCATTCCAATTCTCCGCTCGGCAATCCCTGAATTTCTATGGCTTTTTGGGGCGGGCGGAATAAGAAATCGAACAAGACCCTTCTCTCTCCGATCGCTCTTCTCTCTGCGATACTCTCTTTCTCTCTCTTCTTTCTTTTTCTTTTTCTTTCTCTTATTTTTCGTTTTTGTGTCCGATTTTTTTCTTAATAATTTTATTGTGTAATTCTCACAAGTTAACGCAGCTCCCACGCGTTTACCCTGTACGTGGAGATAACTCGCGCTGACAGAGGTAGTTTCTGGTGACGTGTGGAGTACTGATTGGATGTGTTTGATCCCAAAACCTCGGTTGCTGTCAGGAAAGGACTTGTTTCTGGAGTATAATTATTTTCCTTTTCAATTTTGGGTTTGGGTATCAAAAACTAAAACAGGGGTTTTCTCTAATGTTAACAATAAAATGTTGAAGTACAACATTATTTAATTTTGGCAAATTCTTGGGAAAGAATAGAAAGATAAAAGGTGTTAATTACAATATTAAAAATTTATTATATAACGTGTAGTAGTTATAAAACTTATACTCTGATTTATGCTACCCAAATTTTTTATCTTCATTTCTTTTAATTCTGACTTTAAAGCTTGATTTTTTCATGACTTATAGAAAGGTTGTCTTTCAAAAGACGGACTCTTTAATTTTAGCATGACCATAATTGAACATTATATATTTACTTACTCTCTCTGTGCCAGATTATTCTGCACAGAATCTTTTTTGTTAAAGATGTCAAACTTTGACCACATATTTGAATAGGTATATGAACAATAATTTTATCGTATGAGATATTGTTAGATTCGACGTAATAATAGCCACACATATTTACAGTCAAACATGTTTATTAGAGACCTTGAAAAGATTTTGTGCATATGGAACAGAGGGAGTATATTTTTTCTCCTAACATTTGGAAGACAGTTGCTCCATAAGCTATAAAAAAAATTCCAGAGGTTCAAGTATAATTTTACCACAAAAATATTTAAAAAAATAACGAATTAAAACAATTAAAATTTGGATCAATCAAATTATAAGCTATTTGGCTAAAATCACACGGCTATTTAAGTTTTTTGGTTAGAACATTACATATCTAGAGTAAAGCATATAAATCATATGTTTTACTATAAACATGTAATGAATCTAAACAAAATTCAGATGTTTCACTTACAATTAATGTCGATTATAAACCCTTAAACTTCATGTTATTCTAATTAAACTATGTCATGCTATAGGTATGGAAATGCCGGTATATACCAAAACTTTGTCAACACATATTGTACCAAGGGAAATAAATATTATAAACTTATGAAAGGGTACAGTTTAATTGATAGAAATAAACAAATGTAACACAAATTATGGAAATAAATTAATTTACAGACGAAATTCCTCACCTCCGGCGACATTAATTTTGGCAGCATCCACGGACGAAAATATTTTTTATGACATCGGTTTCATGGAAACATAAAAATTAAACCATCATTTTCCGGGATATTTCAAAGGCAAAATCAGCTCTGCTATCTTCAAACTAAGATTCATGTATCTCAGGGCGTAACAATAAAAGGGGCTAAATGAGGCAAAATTTTGGTAACAAAATCCTCAAAAGGGGGCATTCATAATGATAAAATACCAAATAATAATACGAGTACTATTCCCATTTTGAATTATGTGTGAATTTCAAGCTCATGTTAAGGTCGGTGATTTATGTTTGGGTCTTCAGCCGTTGCACATAGGTGTTGGGGTGGTTTTTTTAAGCAAATGGTAAGTCGAGAAAAGAGGATTGACTGCTCCAACAAGAGGTGAAGGGATACGTATCAGAGATGGTAGGTACTACCGTAACAGGTAGGGTTTTTGAAAACCAACTAGCTATGATAGGCGACTATGACGGGCGAGAGAGAGAGAGAGAGCAAACTTCAATGAGAGGACGATCAATCTAAGAAAAAATAGAGAAGGAACAATGACGGTGATATCCATAGATTGGAGGAGGTATGTGGCTAAATTAATATGATGCGTTGATTTAGATTTTAGGTTTTGGTGGATTAAGTAGTTGGATTTTTTAAACAATAATCATTGGGCTAATTGAGTTATTAACCCATTTCACAAAGTGTCCATGCGTGTGGAGTAATTTTATACTGAGATGTGGTCTTATAATTCAAATAACCATTTTAACTCGCATATGATTGAGTCCTGGTAAGGGTTGAGCGGAATCTCATTATTTGGGCCGAAAGCCATGCGACTATATTCTACTAGGCAAAAGTCCAAGACAAAATGAAGATCTCTATCTCCGATTCTACCAACAATACATACTCCTTTTCCTAGTACAATTATGGAATATTGGATGTATGGTAATTCTATTATGGTAAGACACTTAAACCTACATGGAATGCGCATATTTATCTTAGCGTGATTGGGAGAACTTCCGGGGATCAACCCCTACAAATATTGTGATATGTCTCCTTTATATTCATTCAATTCTCATTATTCAAATCAAACACTTTTGGTTTGAATTTGGCATCGAAGATTCGTCCCCCCATCCACTATGTGGAGTTTATTTTGCAATTTTAACGCGTTGAAACAAGGTTCGACAATCAGGTCGCAGTTCGACATGCATCAATTGTCATGCCTGATGGCACCGGATTGTCAACAACCAAAAACCTGGTTCAATGGCACCTCAAAAAGGAACTACACACATAGGTCCGTCATTGTCAACAACCAATCTACTGCTGACATGCAATTTACCACTGGCGGAAAACTCAACAACTACGATGGTCAGAGCCTATACCACAGGTCGTTATAGAAGTATCAAATGAATCTGAAGAGGCCACCCTAAACGAGAATACCTTTGGTTTGGATTAGCGGAGTTCGAAGATTGCCAAAAATATTGATGCAGCCCAGCCCCTATGGTGGGGCTATTTGTTGATCAAACCAGGGTAAGCACCGTTCGTCCATCACATAATCCCAAGGAGAACATCGTTAAGCATCTGGCAAACTCTTTCACTACAAAGGTAGTCCAACCTAGCAACAAATGCAGGAATATAGGTTTTTGCAAGGCCTCACATACTGATGCCAATGTATCTGAAAGTTTTATTGTCCTGCAGAAGATAATATTGTAGCAATATCCATTGTTTGCATTCATTGGTGTAGGGGTTTCCTTGAAACCAATGGCACCATCAATACCAACTTCAATTGTGCATATCGATCCAGGTGAATTTCATCCAACACAGCAGACTCTTTAAGGGTCAGTTATAGCCAATCAAGAATCATCCCTCAGTCTTACCCCATAAGACAAGCACCCATGCCACAGTACATAGGGGCAGATCCCTATGCAAGATTGATGTCGCAACCTCCAGCGTGGGCAAAAATGCCTTTTCACATAGCACTAATTGGAAATTTGATGCCGGTAAGTGCAACTTAGAGAAATAGGTGGATGATAATATAAAAAAACCATGTTATTGACCAATAGCTCAAATGCATGATTAGGAAGGCCAAACAAGAGGTTTCTTCATTGTTTATATCCTTCATATCAGCTACACCATGGGATCCCACACATAAGCTTCCCAATAATGATGTTGTTTACAATGGAGAGACGGCGTGAAAAATCCTAATGACTTATCATCAGGTCATGGAAACATGGAGCATTCATCCCAACATAAATTGTAAAGTGGCAGGGTCTTACCTTAGAGGTAAAAAGTTGCAATGTTTCAAGTTCTTGCCTCTGGGTAGCTCACCAATTTATATGCCTTCAGTCGAATCTTGTTAACCCACTTCTACTAGTTAAGAAAGTTCACTAAAACTATAATGCATCTGTTGAACCTTTGGTAAAACCCTAATAAGTCAAGTGCATCCTTCTACAGGCGTTACACAGAAAAGAGTCTAGATGTCATTGATAGGAAAGACCCAACACTCATCTCGGGGTACATGAATGTTATGATCGACAAGAAGTTACATGAGAAGCTTGAGCCTGATCCCCTAGCCACTTTTCAGCGGCTTCAGTGCGTCGTGGCAAGATACGCTAAGGTGGAAAAAACAACTAAATTTAAGAGAGAAACTGACAAGGCTGATCAAAGGGGTGGGAAATGACTAAATCCACCATTGAAGTCTCGCTCTATATGATATACCCCTCTGTCACATTCAAGGACTCTTATCATAGGTGTCGACTGATACATCCTTCAATCTCCCTCGTCCATACTAGGTGATCCGAGAAGAATGGATTAGAACGAGTGTTGTGACTTTCACAATGATTAAGAGCATGACACGAAAGAATGTTTTCAGCTGAAGTTTGAGATTGAGAGATGCATTTTTTTAGCGGTTGCCTTTTTAAATTATATATATATTTAGCTCTTAACGGTGATCAAGTGGGTGTTCCACTCTTATATAATTTCTAACATTTCTACACCGATCAATCAATTACTTTCAAAGTATCAAATTTTCTAACTTGCCAACACCAATCGATCATCAGTTGCACACTTGCCGACCGGATGTCGCACATCTGTAAATCAACAATTGCACAATAATTTACAACAATTGCATATTTTTATCCATAAACTTGTATGTTTCTTGTTAATTTTAAGATTCTTTAATCAATTTAGAAATTTAAATTTTCAATCTAGTAAGCTTGCTACTTTAATGAATAGTTCTTTCAAAGTAAATATATTATCAAATTAGTATTAAGAGGTGGATGATCCCTATGTTTCTTATCGCACTGAGAATAACAAATATGGTAATATGTCCCAACATAAGTTGTGCAAAGGGAATTAAATATTTAAAAAATGAAAAGGTACAAATTGATTGGTAGGGATAAATAAAATGTAAAGAACATGATAAAAATTAATGCAGTATTATAACTAAACTTTTCCACCTCTAATGCCATCAATTTTGTTAGAGCTCGAAATTAATTATTGCTGACATCAGTTTCATGGAAACGTAAATTAAACCATGACCTTTCTGGCATATTTCAAATGCAAAATTAGTTCCGCCAACTTCAAGCTAAGATTTCAGTATCTAAGGAAGTGATACCAAAATGGCCTAAACGAATTCATCCAATTACAAAAATTTCTACCACGGAATCTTACCAAGTGGATTTTTAAATTATATAATTTGAAACGAATATACAATTGTAATTTTAATATTATAAAACTTTAAACTAATGTAAGTATTTAATTAACATTTAAGCTAGTTGTCAATATTTGGTTTCAATTATAACTTCAATATTACGAGGCTTTATTATGAAATTCAAATGGCGCAATTATTTTTATTAATCTCTCAAACTATTATTTCTTATTTACGTATTCTTTTTATGGTTCTTTTGAATGTGCAATTGCCAATAGTTTATCTTATCTTATGTTACTTTATTATTATATATTTAATCTACCATATTTATTTCATTTCATTTCAAGTTCTATGTTAGGTTTCTTGTAGGGTTGAGTAAAAAATTATAGCGGAAAGTAGACGAAGAAGATAATTAAAAAGGATACGGTTTCCTGTTAAAACTTAATTATCATATATGCATTGAATTCATTAAGGTCGGGGGTTCATAGTCGCCCCCCTTAATGAATTTTGTCCCCAAAATTCACATTTCCCGTGAACAACTCCGAGTACTTATCCCTCATGTCGACTTGCTGCTTCCAAGTTGCTTTCTCGACCTTATGATTTTGCCACAACACCAAAACCATAGTAATCTGTCTGGTATGCAAGGTCTTGATTTTCTGATCCAGTATCTTTACGGAATTCTCTTCGTACATCAGTTTTTTATTCAATGCTAAGTCTTCATGGTTCAACACATGCTCAGGGTCAAGGTGGTACATCTTCAGAAGTGATACATGGGAAACATCATGCAATCTCCCCAACTAGCGAGGCAGGTTAAGTCGGTACACAACGGATCCAATTCATTGTATAATCTCAAAAGGGCCAATGTACATAGGACTCAAATTTCCCTTCTTACCATGCCAGACAAAAATCTTTTGAGGGGGTTACCTTCAAGAATACCCGATCACCAACTCTAAACTCCAAATCTCTCCTCTGATGGTCCGCGTAACTCTTCTGTCAACTCTGAGCATCATTTTGACCTTTTCCATGGATTCCCCAATCCAAGGTATACTAGCAACTGGGAAACTCTTTTTCTCTCCAATTTCTTCCCAAAAGAGGAGTGTCCGACATTTCTGACCATAGAGTACTTCATATGAGGTCATACCAATGGATGACTGATAACTATTGTAATAAGCAAATTCTACCAAAGGCAAGTGAGCATTCGAACTTTCCCCAAAATCCATAACACAGCTTCGAAGCATGTCCTCTAGGGTTTGAATTGTTCACTGCGAATGCCCGTCTGACTGTGGATGGGCAGTGGTACCAAAGTTCAATTTGGTTACCAGTTCTGTTTGCAATTGCCTCCAGAATCGAGAAGTGAATCTTGGGTCCCTGTCTAACACAATAATTATCGCTACCCCGTGTAATCTTATGATTTCCTAGGTATACAAGACTGTCAGCTTTTCTAAGGAGTATTTAACGTTGATTGGTAGAAAGTGAGCCAATTTGGTCAACCTATCAACCACCACCCATATTGCATCATAATTATTCTATGTCCGAGGTAGTCCTGTCACAAAACCCATCGTGATCCATTCAGTAATCTCCAATGGTTGTAATAACCCCGATGGTTTTTAATGCTCAACCTTGACTAGCTGACACACCAAACATCGCGCCACATATTCTGCTATGTCCATCCCCATGTTATCCCAGCAGTACTTCTGTTTCAAGTCTCGGTACATTTTGGTCTCTCCTGGGTGTATGGTATACTTGGACTGGTGAGCTTTTTCCACCATTATTTGTTTGATCTCTAAATTTTGGGGTAGGTAAAACCTACCTCTACAAGTCAGCATTCCATCATCGTCTACTTCAAAGTTTGGTAACTTCCCTTCAGTGGAAAGCTTTCTCTTCTTCACTAATGATTCATCGGATTCTTAAGTCGTTTTAATCTCTATGGGTAAAATAGATTGTACCCTTAGATTGAAGAACACAAGTTGGTCAAGTTTAACCTCGCATTCCCAGCTCTCTGCCTGCTATAACATCTCAGTCTCCTTTAACCAGCTAAGTGCCAAATTTACCTTCCAGCTCAATGCGTCCGCCACTACATTCGCCTTGCTAGGATGATAATTGATCACACAATTGTAATCTCCCAAAAACTCCATCTACCGACGTTGGCGCATATTCAAGTCCTCTTGAGAAAACAGGTATTTCAGGTTCTTATGATCCAACATTACTTCAAATGTGTCTCCATGTAAGTAATGTTGCCATTTCTTCAAAGCGAACACCACTGCAGCGAGTTCTAGGTCATGGGTGGGATACTTATTTTCATAAGGTTTCAACTTCCGAGAAACATAACAAATCATGTGGCCATGTTGCATCAATACACATCCTAGGCCATCTCCCAAAGCATCGGTGTACAATACAAAACCATCTTTTCCCTTGGGTTGAGTAAGAACCGGGGTAGTGGTCAAACACTTCTTCAATTCTTGGAAACTGGCTTCAGTATTTTCATTCCATTCATACTTAGCTCCCTTGTGAGTTAGATGGAACAAAGGAGATGCCAGTTTAGAGTAGTTTTTAACGAAACACCTATAGTACCCTGCCAGTCCAAGAAAACTCCAAACTTGCATACTATTGGTCGGCACCTTCCAATTTAGGATGGTTTCGACTTTAGAGGGGTCCACTGATATCCCTACCTTACTAATCACGTGCCCTAAAAAGTTCACTTGGTTTAGCCAGAATTCACATTTGCTAAATTTGGCGTACAACTTGTGTTCTTTAAGCAGCTGTAATACCTTTCTTAGATACACTTCATGCTCCTGCTGGGATTCGGAATAGACTAGGATGTCATCGATGAAGGTGACAACAAACTCACCTAGGTATGGCCGAAATACTCCATGCATGAGATCTATGAAAGAAGTTGATCCATTGGTTACTCCAAAAGGCGGTACCAGGAATTCGGTATGACCATACCGAGTGTTGAAAGTTGTCTCGGGCACGTCCTTCCTCTTTACTCATAACTGGTAGTACCCTTGTCGTAAATCCAGTTTGGAAAATACGATAGCTCCTTGGAGTTGATTGAACAACTCTTCAATAATGGGAAAAAGGTATTTATTCTTAATCATCACATTATTTAAGCCTCGATAATCGATACACATCGACGGAGAGCCATATTTCTTCTTAACAAACAACACTGGGGCTGCCCAGGGTGAGGTACTCGGTTGATGAACCCCCGAGTCAACAAATCCTCAAGTTGTATTTTCAACTCTTATAGTTCCATCGGTGCTATATGATAAGGGGCTCTAGAAATAGGTGCAGCTCCTAGTACTAGATCGATGGTAAACTCAGTCTCCCTTTCAGGAGGCAAACGTACAAGTTCCACCGGAAATACCTCAGGGAAGTCTCATACTACAGTTATATCTTCTCCCTTTAACTGGTCTGCTGACTTATTCATGATATAAGCTAATATTCCGATTGCTCCTTTACTAATCATCGGTTGAGCCTTGGATGCCAGCAACCAGTAATAAGGAAGATCTCTTTCATCTCACATCTACTTCAATCGGAGGTTTCCCAGATCGAGACAGCTTAACTTTCTTCGAATGACAATTTAAATGGGCAGGGTTTTTAGAAAGCCAGTCCATGCAAAGTATTACTTCATATCCCTTTTGATATGAATTTCCTTGCAAAGACTCACGATTGCGGAATTAATATCTTTGATCTAGTGAAGGGATCCGCAAACCCTCACTATCTCGCACGAAATTCAGGTGTCTAGCCCTTGGGGTACACCTAATATTGACTTTCTCTCTAACTCGCCCTCATGATCAGATTACAAGGTTTATTGATACTTAACTTGCCCCCGGGGTCAAGCAACAATGGAAGAAGCTCGCAAGAAACAAGAGTATAAACTCAAGAGGTTGTATATTTGATTGATAAAAGTGTGATAAATTTGTCTCTAAGGCCTCCCTCTTTATAGAGTTACAATCTCGCCCCTAACCCTAATCACAAATGGAAGCTGAATCGACTTATGGCAGCTTTAAGAAGCTAAAATCATATCGAACTAAAATACCTAATATAAATGGTAATCTGGTCAAATTCTTCAAGAAGCATCCTTGAAGAGTATTACCTTATCTAATCTTACCAAATCTAAGTCTAATTAGAATAAAACTTAATATTTTCGAAACCCTAATGGACTGGTCCAAAAATCAGCTCTTCAAAGCCCACATAACCGAGCTCTACAGTCTAACGAACCCAAAATGAAATAATTTTACAATATTTTACAGTGATCACACTACCTCATTAAAAAACTTAGTGGGAAAAAGAGTATAGTGTTCTTCATGATGTCTTCAGTTCTTCGATAGTCTTGAACAATAAATCCAAGATATCGATGATAACTCTTTCTTCAATTCTTCATCATAAAGGCGATCAATCAAAGCATTTAAAGAAGTATCCCTAAGCTTAGTCCTTAACCTAGTTATAGGTCCCGCCATGTCACTTAGAGGATCCCGAACATAATGTTTGATCAAGTCGTGGAATGTCTTCATTTATGGTGGTAGCCGTCTTGGCATCTCCATCATTCCCTCGGTGGTCGAAAGGTTTCGTCCTCGAAACTGAATCATCTTCAAAGGTAAATGGAGATAAATTAGCAACATTTAAGGTCACACTAACACCATAATGATCTGGTAACTCAATCTTGTAAGCATTATCATTCACACACTCCAACATTTTAAAAGGACCATCTCCACGTGGACTCAACTTAGATTTCCAAGCATTTGGAAACCTCTCTTTCTGCAGATGAACCCAAACATAATCTCCCACATTGAACCTCATCAACTTGTGGCTTTGATTAGCTTTATCAGCAATATGTGCATTTGTCCGTTCAATTTTCATGCGCACCTACTCATGGATTTTCTTCACAAAATCAGCTTTCTTTTCTCCATCAAGGTTTTTAACCTGTTTAAAATCCAAAAGAATTAGATCAAGAGGTGTAATAGGTAGAAAACCATAAACAATTTCAAATGGAGATAAAGAACTAGTAGAATGAATAGTGCAATTGTAAGCAAACTCTGCAATCGGAATGCATTTTTCCCAATTCTTTAAGTTCTTCTGAACTAGTGCACCCATGAGAGCCCTTAGGGTTTGATTGGTCACTTCTATTTGTCCATCAGTTTGAGGATGACTGGCAGTAAAAAATAAGAACTTTGTCCCTAACTTGCGCCACATGGTATTCCAAAAGTAGGCTAAAAATTTAACATCGTGATCAGAGACAATGGATGCAAAAATGCCATGTAGCCGAACTACTTCCTTCAAAAATAGGTTTCAACATGCTTTGCATCATCTATCTTCCTACCAGGAATAAAATGTGCCATTTTTGAAAATCTATCCACAATCACAAAGATAGAATCATTACCTGACTGAGATTATGGTAAACCTAGGACAAAATCCATGGAAATATCAACGCAAGGATGTGAAGGAATAGGTAATGGAGTATAAAGACCA
Organism: Rubia yunnanensis; assembly: GCA_037428765.1. Lineage (NCBI taxonomy): Eukaryota > Viridiplantae > Streptophyta > Magnoliopsida > Gentianales > Rubiaceae > Rubia > Rubia yunnanensis. Next base: position 88,546,915 of record CM075068.1, read on the forward strand.
TGAGGCTTAGTTTTAGACTTAGCCTTCAAGCAATCAAGACAATTCCTACAAACTCTGTTAATAGCAAGTGCCATTTTCGGCCAATAGAAGTGTTCTTGCAAAAACTTATAAGTTTTAAATGCACCAAAATGTCCCATTAAACCACCTGAATGAGCTTCTCTAACAAGTAATTTAGGCATAGAACATTGAGGAATACATAACCTATTATTCATGAACAAGAAACCATCATGCCGAAAAAACTTCTCATAAGCCCCATTTTCTCATGCAGCATAAATAGATGAAAAATTAGAATCATTCGCATATGCATCTCTCACGAATGAAAACCCTAGCATAATACATTCCAATCGTGTAAGTAAAACATGTCTACAACTCAAAGCATTAGCAACAACATTTTCCTTCCCCTTTTTGTAATGACACATAAGGAAAAGATTCAATGAAACTGGACCATTTAGCATGATGCTTATTCAACTTCATCCGAATCTTCAAATATTTCAAGGATTCATGATCACTATGAATGAAAAATTCTTTATGCAATAAATAATATTGCCAATTTTCTAATGCATGTACAATTGCATAAAATTCTTTATTATACACAGAATAGTTTAGAGCACCGCACTTCAGATTTTCACTAAAGTAAGCTATATGTCGATTCTCTTGCATCAAAACAGCACCAATACTAACACCAGAAGCATCACAATGAATATCAAAAGTACCATTAAAATCAGGTAAAGCAAGAACAAGAGCATTACATAATCGTACTTTTAATTCATTAAATGCATTCTCTTGACTCTCAGTCCAAACAAATTTCACATCCTTTTTAACTAGTTCATTTAGAGGTGCAACAATAGATGTGAAACCATGCACAAACCGTCTATAAGAATTAGCTAAACCATGAAAAGAACATACCTGGTTGGCATTAGTAGGTCTCGGGCAGGTCTTAATGGCCTCAATTTTGGTTTTGTCAACTTTTATGTCCTCCTTAGAGACTACAAAATTGAGAAACATCACTTCCGAAGCGCAAAATGTGCACTTTTTAATGTTCGCATACAAATAAGTCTCATGGAGTGCAACAAGAACCATTTTAACATGCTTAATATGTTCATCAGTCAACTTAGAATAAATCAATATATCATCAAAATAGACCACAACAAATCGACCAATAAACTTTCTTAAGACATGATTCATCAATCGCATAAAAGTACTAGGTGCATTAGTTAAATCGAAAGGCATAACAATCCATTCATACAACCCAAACATAGTCTTAAATGAGGTTTTCCATTAATCCCCCTCATTAATTTAAATCTGATGATAACCCTGAGTCAAATCAATCTTAGTATAAATCACATATCTATGCAAATCATCAAGCATATCATCTAACCTAGGGAGATGATAGTGATACTTAATGGTAATCTAATTAATAGCACGACAATCAATGCACATACACCAAGTTTTATCTTTCTTAGGAACTAAAATGATAGGCACAACACAAGGAGATAGGGATTCTTGCACATAACCTTTTTTGAAGTAACTCCTCGACTTGTCAATGTAGTTCATTTGTCTCCTCAAGAGTGGGTTTGCTTTATATGACAAACGGTTTGAGACAACCAAACCAGGAATCAAGTCAATCTGGTGTTCAATACCTTGCAAAGGTGGTAAGATCATGGGTAAGGCTTCTGGAAAGACACCCTTAAATTCTTGTAACAACTGAGCAAACTGTGGAGGAACATGCATAGGAATATCATCACTGGCAAAGTAGCTCTCTTTAAAATGCATGATAAGCACATAATAATGATTAGCAAAAGCACGATTCACATCCCTAATCGATGCATAAAATGATCTACAAATCATTAGGAAGTCCATGTCTCATAATGTAAATCGATGGCAAAGGACTAAAATGTGAAGATAGGATTTTATGTGACTTGTCAGAATCATTCTTAGACTTACCTGGCTTACCTGGAACGGCCTCCCTTGATTTTTGGTCGAAATTATCAAGGTTTTTCCCTCCGTTTTTCACCTTGTGGCCGATCTCCCTCAAGCCCCAGCTAGGGTTTTGGTCGGCCATTTGCACATCAGTCGCAAACTTCTCTTTATCGACTTTCATGTGTCTTTGTGCCTCTAAAAATTTCACTGGAGATAATGGAACCAAAGTATACCTTGTTCTATCCTTAATCACAGTAATTTTGTTAGTGTAACCATCATGCATAAATTTACGATCAAACTGCCAAGGTCTCCCTAACAAAATATGACTAGCTTCCATGGGTATAACATCACATAAGATAGAATCATGGTATTTTCCAATATTAAAGTTAATCATGCATTGTTTTTTAAACCTAATTTAACCACTACCATTTAACCAAATAAGTTTATATTGTGATGGATGAGTAGTCACAGGCAAAGACAATGATTTAACAAGAAGATTAGACACAGTATAAGCATAAGAACCACAATTAATAATCAGCAAACAATTATTATCTTTCACAAGGAAAAAGGTATGAAAAAATGTTAATCCTTTGTACCTCTATTTGGCCATTTGAGAATTTAGAACTCTTAACAACACGAAGTTACCTTGTGTTTCCGGACCTTGTTCACCATGATCATTTATGATGATCTCTTCATCTACCTATTCTTCGCCACTTCCATATCCTTCCTCAATTGTTATTAACACTCATGCATGAGGACAGTTATTGCAGATATGTCCTCTTTATTTACAATGAAAGAAAGTATGAGAGTTAACAAAAACTGAATTTGATGAAGAAGTAGTGGACTTACCTGGAATTTTTGAAACCTGTTAGGTTGGTGGTGCCACCCTCTTCTTAGTAGGATTATAATTTAGATTTGAATAAGTCTAAATCGATCCTCGTTCTCCCATGGGCATGCTCATACTGCGGCCATAACTAGGGTTTACGGAGTCAAACCCTGGTCGTTGACTGGAAAATCTGGGATGTGGCCTCTTTGGTCATAGGATACTCTCAACCAACCTTGCTTTAACCAATAAATCATTCATAGATATGTGATGTTGAAGCTTGAACGGTGTTTGAAAGTTTTCATGCAAGCCTTCAATGACTAGATTTTTTATGAATGTGTCATCTTCTATCATTCCAACCCTTATAATGGTCAACTCAAGATCTTGCCAGTATTCATCAACTGTGTGATTTCCTTGCTTCATGTTTGACAGATAAGAATGTTGCTACGTCAAGTAAGTAGGCAGAATATGATATTGGCGAAGCTCGAATCTCAATCTCACCCAGGTGGAGATAAGTTTCTTTCCGGCAAGATATCACACCTCCTTTTTATTTTTCCACCATTCAGCCGCATAGTGAGTGAAAGAATACTGAGCCACTTTGACCTTTTCCATCTCCCGATAATTGTTGAGATCAAACATATTCTTAATCCGTCACTCCCAATCAAGATACTTCATTGGATTGTGTTGACCATCAAATTGAGGGATGTCATATTTTAAACCCTTAATGTGTTGAGCTTCATCAAAACCTAACTCAGATCCCGAATTGCTCTTCACTATCCTTCGGGAATGAGGTGTACTGTGGCAATCCTTCTAGAAGGCCCTCGGTGTGATAATCTTTTCGAACCATCATCAGAATAGTCATCTAAACTTGCAGAACCATTGAATTGATAGACATATTTTTGGTTTCTTCCCTCTGGACCTATGATGTAGGTGTAGGCAGTGGCACGCTGTCAACTTTTCTCACCAACCTTTGCACCTCACTCATAAGTGCATTTATTGCGACAGCAAACCGATCAAGATCATTGGCTTCATTTGGATTAATTCAATGTCACTCCAACCTATCCAGAGCCTCTTCATGTGGATGATTACCACGCCTGCCATTAGAGGTGTTCATCATTGGCAAGTTGTTAGGATTGCTAACAAAAGGCGGCACAGATGGATTTTTATCCCCCATCTTTGCTAAAATGATAAGAAAATCAAACGGTTAGTTTAAAAAATCATCCCCCTTCCCTTTATTTAGTAAGGTCACTCACCAAGTCTATAACACTCACAACTTACAAGGCAAAGGCTAATGCAAGGGCAATTGATCAATTCACCGCAATTCAAAGCAAATTATGGAGATGAGTACTGTATAACTTATTTCAAAATTTTAACATATATAAACTCAAAATTGGGCCAATACAGAATTCCAAACTTTACAAAGAATAAGGAAAAAAATTAAATTTGAACGGCACAAATCAGAGCTATATTGAACGAATTATGATCAAAACAAGAAGGCTTTATATAGGCGACAAATAGGTTCCAAAAATTCAAGAAACTTTTTTGAAAACAAATTGGAATACGAACTCAAATCCAAATTGTGAAAACCCCAACCATAATGGGTGAACCTTGTCTACTAAACAGACAGTTTATTGATGTCACTGTATAATAGGGAAATAAAATAATTTATTAAATACAAAAGTCTATGAGGATTGTGAAAAATAAAAGGTAATAAATAAATCCAATCATTACTGAAGAATAACGAAATTCTTCCGGCGTAAGATCTCCAATGAGAATACTAACATGTAGTACAACGATAATTACAGTAGCAAAGACTGACATTAGTCTCGACATATTATCAGCAAAATGAGAGAAGGATATAAGATAGAAGAGAAAATGTGATTTTAAATTGTTGGGTAAATTCGTATATATATACTATAAAATATAGCCGTTTATAACTATTATATTATCGTTGGGAATATAGCCGTTTATGGCCGGTATATTATCACTATACATGTATTGATTAATTGTAGTTAATAATAATAAAAATAGCTATATATGTAATACGCAAATAAATAAATAATGGAATTGCCAAGAAGAAAATATATGCTTAGTATATGACAATAGTAAAAATAATAGGCAATGAGCAATGAATAACTAAATACAAGTAAATGAACAAAGGAAAGCTGGCAAAGGATAAACAAATAAATGGGTAAAGGAATGATTAAAAACAAGGAAATTACCATGAAGGAAAACTGACAACGGATGTGAATTATTATCCAATGTAATTTTTAGAGAAAGTGGAAGATGAAATGACGGTGGACGTAAGAAATTTTTATCCAAAGTAATTTTGGCAAATGAAATTACTGGGAAGAAGGAAATGAACGGCGGACGTGAGAGAGAGTTTTCCAAAGTAATTTTTTGGGCAAGTGGATGTAGGATTACAGGATAAAATTTCAGGTTAGTAGGTGTCAGAACCTAGGTTATTATCCAGTATAAATATCATACCTCAGTTCTTACCTCCTCACATACACAGCCTTAAGAAAAATTTCTGGGCAAAAAGGGATAGTGGTGAATAGTGATAAAGTAGGAAACGGGAGTGCCCAAGCCCAAGTCTAGCCAAGGTGAGTGTTTTCATTGCCTTAGCATGAATTGAAGTAAAATATATATTTATCTTGTATGGGTACAGGCTGCCCTCGAACCCCTGCTCTGCCCTCGAACCCCTGCTCTGCCCTCAAACCTCTGCTTCTGCCCTCAAACCACTGTCCTCGAATCCCTATTAAACCCCTGCCCTCGAATTCCTATCCTCGAACCTCTGGTAAGCCTTGACCCCTCGAACCCCTGCTAAACAGTAACCCCTCGAACCACTGTCCTCGAATCCCTATTAAACCCCTGCCCTCGAATCCCTGCTAAACAGTACCCCTCGAACCCATGTCCTTGAATCCCTATTAAACCTCTGCCCTCGAAACCCTGTCCTCGAACCCCTGCTAAACAGTATCCCTCGAATCCCTACCCTCGAACCCCTATTAAACCTTGACCCCTCGAACCCCTGCTAAACAGTACCCCTCGAACCCCTGTCCTCGAATCCCTACTAAACCCCTGCCCTCGAATCCCTGTCCTTGAACTCCTGCTAAACCTTTACCTCTCGAACCCTTGTCCTCGAACCCCTACTGAAACTACATATCGAACACCTGTTAAACAGTTACCTCTCGAACTCATACCCTCAAACCCCTAATAAATAGTACCTCTCGAACCACTGAAAATTTCACCCCTCGAACCCACTGAAAGACTTCACCACTCGAACCTTACCCCTCGAACCTTACCCCTCGAACCAAAACCATTGGAACCTTACCTCTCTAACCACTTACCACTCGAACCTCACCACTCGAATTGGTAATACTTACCACTCGAACTGATAATACTTACCACTCGAACCTCACTACTCGAATTCTTTACTCGAACCCCTTGTACTCGAACCCAACTACTCGAACCCCTTATACTCAAACCCAACTACTCGAATCCCTGTACTCGAAATACATACTCGAACCTGTACTTAAACTCTATTATAAAGGGGCATACCTATAAAACATAAATTGATAATATATACTGACTGTTAAACTGAGTATGTATATTATTGTGATCAATTATTGTGAAACTGAGTTATGAACTGCTCCGATATTTTTCCGTGAATGACCAAATTGTACTTTATATTGCCATGTCAAACTTGAATTATATACTGCTCTGATATGTTATGTGGATGACCAGCTTGTACTTTATCTTGCCGTGTCAAACTTGAAGTATCTGCTACCTGATTACCTGTCTGTGATTTTGGGGCCCCGAACGCAATTGTAGTTCGGTTAAAGTTGATGGGGAATGGTTTTGACCGGACCATCTGATTAGACCGGCTACTTGTGGAGTTTCTGGTATACTAGTATTACCCACTGTACTCTATTGATACGAGCTCGTAACTGAACATCTGTTTGGGCGTGGTTGACGAGACTGAATACTGGACTGATGGCCTTCGGTCACTACTGAAAGGTTTTGCCTTGTATATTAGTCAGAGTTTCCACATAGGCACTTGGCAGCAACTTGGCACTAACCACCCATATCCTTTTACTATGTGCTAGGACATATGTGGCTATTTGCTATTTGATATTCTGTGATCACTAAAACTCAACTGGGTAAATACTGGCAATGAAACCTCACTAAGCAAGGAGCTTACCTAGTTAAAAAACCATTTTTCAGAAGAAGAGGAACTGTAAGAGAAAAGCCATTTGATGTCTTTACTTACTCTGAGAGAGATCCTGGATGAACTTTAATATGAATTTTAAATCTTTAATAGTCAGGTGAAACTTTCATTTAACATTAACACTTTCACTGTAATAGTAATTTAGGTTTTTGGATTTATTTAAATCATTTCCGCAATGAAATTTATCTGCTCGTTACTGTTAGCACTTTCGGTAGCACACCAAGACCCGACCCGGCACTGTGTGTTGGGTTTGGGGTGTTACAGATGTGGTATCATAGCATTCTCAAAATAAGTAAAGGCAAACTCATACTTACCTTAATAAAATATTCTAAGGAAATTAAATGAATTATGAATAAAGTAAGGAGAGTTAGTTGTGCATAAATTATCAAACTGACAAGTTTGCTATTTCGATAGATGGACCATAATGTAGAAATCACAAGTAATAATTTTCAAGAAGTCATTGAGGTAAAAAGATATGCCGGAGTCTTCCCGGAGAAGTTCTTTCCTTGGGCAGAAATTGTTGACAATTCTCAGTGGATGGAAACTCACGCCTATCCAAATTGGGTAGTACACGCTTTGATTATGGAACGAGCGGAATTAATCAACATGGTCTTTAGCCTCGAGACCCATGGACAGTTGATGAATGATGCAATGTGGGAACAGCACCTGCGTGTGAACGCAGAAGAAGCGAGGGCAAATACAGCAGTCGCCGAAAACCATCGACTGAAGAACCAAATATGTAGGGAGCTCGGGCAATGGCATGCCGAATGACAGGAAACCATCCAAAAAGTAGGCTTGATCCTGGTAAATACCTAGGAGCTACAGGGTGGTTTGACTGCTTATCGTCGACAACCAACGGAAGCACGTTGAAGGCCTATTAGAGAAACTTGAGGCATGATGGAGCAATCTCTCACTATGTTGCGGGATGATTTAATGGACCAAGCATACCCTAGAGCAGAGCAAGAAGAAGGAGGTGACTCCACCAAGGATTCAAGAGTAGATTAAAATTGGAAGCCAACTTTTGGAGGAAAGCCTAACAACTAAGATACTAACCGTTCGTAGAATAAACATTAGAACAAGAAATGAGTCCCAATTTTATACGTCGGGAGACGACGCTAGAGGAATATTAAACTTATCGCAAGTATCTTACAACCACTACTGTAAAAAGTTTTATGATGATATAAAAATATTTTATGAATTATATTCTTTTGGTTAGGAAATTCAATAAAGATTGGTTCAATCTGTGGAACTAACTTATTGGATGTGGGCAATGGAAAGGGATCAAGAAGAAAGTTTGAACTCAACCGCGGGGCAGAATCCCCCAACCGCTGGAATGGAATTATTCGCAAGTCAAGTCACTGAAATTTTGAGCTGCATGATAGAGACGGACAATCGAGCTTGATCTTCGGTCAGGGATCGAAGTCATAGGCCAGCGACCGAAGACGCGGCCTTGGAACGATTCTAGAAGTTTCATCCACCCAGGTTTAGCGCCGGCCCAGATGATGAAGTCGCCAAAAATTGGATTGAAATAATGGCTCGAACCTTCCGAGCCTTGGGATATACGGATGGGCGAAAGGGGATTTTGCTATATTCCAATTAAAAGGCGCCGCACTAGATTGGTGGAATATAGTACAAAGGAAGTGGGACATGGAGGAGACTCCCAGGACTTGGGAGAATTTCGAAAGAGAGTTTAAGAAGAAGTTCATACCACCCCTAGTTATCGAAAGGAAAGAAGCGGAGTTTATAAACTTGAAACTAGGACTAATGAGCGTAACGGAGTATAACGCAAAGTTTTTCCACCTCTCTAAATTTGCAGAGAAGATGGTCTCGGCGGACAAGGAACGCAAGAGGAGATTTATCCAAGGGTTAAGGCTAGAATTGAAGGATGCCCTAGCCCCGACCTATCAGCACAGTTATGCTGCAGCCATCAAATCCGCTTGGAGAGTGGAGGAAACTAAGAATGCCTTTCAAGCCATGCACCAATCGAGAAGGACAAATGCAAGGTCCCAATCAGTATACATTCCCGGTCCACGGGGAGTAAATTTTGAGCAAAACAAAGTCCCTTATAGAGACATATCCTGACCCTCGACCATGTCGAAGAACTCGAGCACCATTTCGAGAGGAACAACTCTGGTTCGTTGCATGCACTGTGGAAAAGGAAACAATGATGAGAAGGATTGCTGGAGAAAGGCAAACAAGTATCTAAGGTGTGGAAATTCTAAACATAGAATATCAGAATGCCCGCTAGCTCCGCTGAGTCACTCATCTAAAACCATGGGGTCACAACCGTCAGTCGCTAAACTGGCTCATAAAAGAGTAAATGGGGGAAGCTAACCGAGAGTGCAAGCTCGTGTTTACGCAATGGAAGATAATGACGCTCCGGATTCGACTGAAGTCATTGAAGGTACCCTTTCTATTTTTGGTAAACTAGCTAAAGTTTTGATTGATCCTGGTGCTTCTCATTCTTTTGCTAGTTATTCCTTTCTTGAAAATATGGAAGATAAGATAGAGAATTTACCCTATAAGTTGGAAGTTAGCACTCCCACAAACGATGCTAAAATCCTAACTGGACGAGTATGTAGAAACTCTTGGGTAAACGTGGGGCATAGGGAATTTCCCATAGACCTAATTGCTCTACCCTTAAAGGGCTATGAGGTAATGCTTGGAATGGATTGGCTCACTAAAAATCATGCCCAGTTAAATTGTCGTACGAAGGAAGTTAAGCTGTGCCGGCCTGGGGAACCTCCGATTGAAGTGGATGTGGAAAGGAAAAAAGATTCTCCTCATTATTAGTTGCTGGAGTCAAGGCTCAACGAATGATTTGCAAAGGGGCGACTGGAATATTGGCTTATATCTTAAATAAGCTAGTCGACCAGTTAAAAGGAGAAAATATAAATGTGGTCCAAGACTTCCCTGAGGTATTTCCAGAGGAGCTCGTAAGTTTACCTCCTGAAAGGAAGACCGAGTTTACCATTGATCTGGTACCTGGAGCAGCACCTATTTCTCGAACCCCATATCATATGGCGCCGTTAAAGCTACAGGAGTTGAAGCTACAACTTGAAGACTTGTTGACTCGAGGATTCATTCAACCGAGTACCTCTCCCTGTGGAGCCCTGGTATTGTTTGTTAAAAAGAATGATGGCTCTCTTCAAATGTGTATTGACTATCGAGGCCTAAAAAATGTGACGATTAAGAATAAATACCCCCTTCCCATTATTGAGGAGTTGTTCGATCAACTCCAAGGAGCAGTTGTATTTTCCAAAATGGATTTGCGACAAGGGTACTACCAATTGCGAGTGAAGGGGGAGGACATACCCAAGACAGCTTTCAATACTTGATATGGTCATTATGAATTCCTAGTAATGCCATTTGGGGTGACCAATGCACCAGCTGTTTTTATGGACCTCATGCATCGAGTGTATCGGCCATACTTAGACGAGTTTGTTGTCATCTTCATCGATGACATCCTGGTCTATTCCAAATCTCAACAGGAGCATGAAGGGTATCTAATGAAAGTATTACAACTACTTAAAGAGCACAAGTTATACGCCAAGTTTAGCAAATGTGAATTTTGACAAATGTGAATTTTAGCTAAACCAGGTGAACTTTTTGGGCACGTGATAAGCAGGGAAGGAATATCCGTGGATCCATCTAAAGTTAGACAGTTCTAAACTGGAGAGTGCCCAACAATAGTTCTGAAGTTCGAAGTTTTCTTGGACTAGCAGGGTACTATAGGCGTTTTATTAAAGACTTCTCTAAACTTGCATCCTCTTTATTCTACTTAACTCAGAAAGGAGTTAAGTACGAATGGAATAAGAAGACTGAATCCATTTTTCAAGAATTGAAGAAGGGTCTGACCTCTGCACCAATCCTTGCCCTACCTGATAGAAGGGATGGATTCATATTGTATACTGATGCTTCAGGAGAAGGTCTAGGGTGCATATTGATGTAAAGGGGCCGCGTGATTGCTTATGCATCCAGGAAATTGAAACCTTATGAAAAGAATTACCCCACCCATGACCTAGAACTAGCTGTTTTGGTGTTTTCCTTAAAGAAATGGAGACATTACTTATATGGCATCACGTTCGAAGTAATGTCAGATCATAAGAACCTGAAGTACCTATTCTCCCAAAATGACCTGAATATGCATCAACATGGTGGATGGAATTTTTGGGGGATTATAACTGTGTGATCAATTATCATCCTGGCAAGGCAAATGTGGTGGTGGACGCACTAAGCCGAAAGGTGAATTTGGTGCATATCTGGATAAAGAAGATGTAGATGTTATCGCAAGCAGAGAATTGGGAATGCGATACCAAAACTGACCGACTTGTATTCTTTAATCTAAGGGTACAAGCTGAGTTACCCACAGAGATTAAGAAAGCTCAAGAGTCAGATGAATCATTGGTAAAAAGAAAAAGCTTGTTGCTAAAGGAAAATTGCCAGATTTTGAAGTAGACAGTGAAGGAGTGCTGACCGCACTAAGCCGAAAGGTGAATTTGGCGCATATCTGGATAAAGAAGATGGAGATGTTACCGCAAGCAGAGAATTGGGAATGCGAGACCAAACTTGACTGACTTGTATTCTTTAATCTAAGGGTACAAGCTGAGTTACCCATAGAGATTAAGAAAGATCAAGAGTCAGATGAATCATTGGTAAAGAAGAAAAAGCTTGTTGCTGAAGGGAAATTTCCAGATTTTGAAGTATACAGTGAAGGAGTGCTAACCTGCAAAGGTAGGTTTTGGCTACCCTGGAATTCAGCAATCACCCAAAGAGTGTTAGAGGAAGCTCACTGATCCAAGTATATGATGCACCCAGGAGGAACCAAAATATACTGAGACCTGAAACAACGGTACTGTTGGGATAATATGAAGATGGACATAGCAGAATATGTGGCACGTTGTTGGTGTGCCAACAGGTTAAGGCCGAACATCAGAAACCATCTGGGTTGTTACAACCATTGGAAATTCCCGAGTGGAAATGGGATCACATCACAATGGACTTCGTGACAGGACTACCTCAAACACCGAAGAATTTTGATGCAATATGGGTGGTGGTGGATGGGTTGACTAAGTCGGCTCATTTTCTGCCGATCTACGTTAGATACTCCTTGGAAAGACTGACTGTCCTATACATCCGGGAAATCGTAAGATTGCATGGGGTGCCAATAACTATCGTGTCTGATAGGGACCGAAGATTCACTTCCTGTTTATGGAGGCAACTGCAAGCTGCATTGGGAACCAAATTGAACTTTAGTACAAGTGCCCATCCGCAGACAGACGGGCAGTCGGAGAGAACAATTCAAACAGTGGAGAACATGCTCCGAAGCTGTGTTATTGATTTCAGGGAAAGTTGAGACGCTCATTTACCTTTGGTAGAATTTGCGTATAACAACAGTTATCATTCGTCCATTGGTATGGCTCCATATGAAATACTCTATGAAAGGAAGTGTCGAACACCCCTCTTCTGGGAAGAAGTGGGAGAGAAAAAAACTTTTCCAGTTACCAGTATACCTTGGGTTGAGGAATCCATAGATAAGGTCAAACAGATAAAGCAACGCTTACAGACAGCTCAAAGTCGACAGAAGGGTTACGCAGATCATCGGAGGAGGGATTTGGAGTTTGGAGTAGGTGACCAAGTGTTCTTGAAGGTAACCCCTCACAAGGGTCTTGTCCGGCATGGCAAGAAAGGAAAACTGAGCCCTAGATACATTGGCCCTTTTTGAAGTCGTACAACGAGTAGGGCCCGTTGCATATCAACTTAACCTACCTAGTCAGTTGGGGAAATTACATGATGTTTTCCATGTGTCACTTCTGAAGAAATACCACCCCGATCCCGAACACGTGCTAAACCATGAAGATTTACAAGTGAATGAAAAACTGATGTATGAGGAAAATCCCGTAAAAATATTGGATCGGAAAATCAAAACATTGCGAACTAGGGAGATCCCTATGGTTTTGGTATTGTGGAGGAATCATAAGGTCGAGGAAGCAACTTGAGAGTTGGAAGCAGACATGAGGGATACTTACACAAAGTTGTTCACGGGAAATGGGAATTTTGGGGACGAAATTCATTAACGGGGGGGGGGGGGGGATATTGTGAAAACCCTAACCGTAATGGGTGAACCTTGTCCACTAAACTGATAGTTTATTGATGTCACTGTATAATTGGGAAATAAAATAATTTATTAAATACAAAAGTCTATGAGGATTGTGAAAAATAAAAGGTAATAAATAAATCCAATCATTACTGAAGAATAACAAAATTATTCTGGCGTAAGATCTCCAATGAGAATACTAACATGTAGTACAACGATAATTACAGTAACAAAGACTGACATTAGTCTCGACATATTATCAGTAAATTGAGAGAAGGATATAAGATAGAAGAGAAAATGTGATTTTAAATTGTTGGGTAAATTCGTATATATATACTATAAAATATAGCCGTTTATAACTATTATATTACCGTTGGGAATATAGCCGTTTATGGCCGGTATATTATCACTATACATGTATTGATTAATTGTAGTTAATAATAATAAAAATAGCTATATGTGTAATACGCAAATAAATAAATAATGGAATTGCCAAGAAGAAAATATATGCTTAGTATATGACAATAGTAAAAATAATAGGCAATGAGCAATGAATAACTAAATACAAGTAAATGAACAAAGGAAAGCTGGCAACGGATAAACAAATAAATGGGTAAAGGAATGATTAAAAATAAGGAAATTACCATGAAGGAAAACTGACAACGTATGTGAATAATTATCCAATGTAATTTTTGGAGCAAGTGGAAGATGAAATGACGGCGGACGTAAGAAATTTTTATCCAAAGTAATTTTGGCAAATGAAATTACTGGGAAGAAGGAAATGAACGACGGACGTGAGAGAGAGTTTTCCAAAGTAATTTTTTGGGCAAGTGGATGTAGGATTATAGGATAAAATTTCAAGTTAGTAGGTGTCAGAACCTAGGTTATTATCCAGTATAAATATCAGACCTCAGTTCTTACCTCCTCACACACACAGCCTTAAGAAAAATTTCTGGGCAAAAAGGGATAGTGGTGAATAGTGATAAAGTAGGAAACGGAAGTGCCCAAGCCTAAGTCTAGCCAAGGTGAGTGTTTTCATTGCCTTAGCATGAATTGAAGTAAAAAAAAATATATATTTATCTTGTATGGGTACAGGCTGCCCTCGAACCCCTGCTCTGCCCTCGAACCTCTACTTCTACCCCCGAACCTTTGCCCTCGAACCCCTGTGTATCCCAGGGCCCGGAAAGTTTGAGTCATTTTTTTGATCCAAATTTTGGCGACTTTGTCATCTGGGCTGCCGTTGAATCTGGGGGGATGAAACATCTGAAATTCCTCCAGAGCCACATCCTCTTTCTCCAGCTATTGACTCCGATCCTTGAGAGGGGATCGAGATTGATTCCTTCTTTCTATCATGCGGGTCAATATTTCAGTAACTTGACTTGTGAACAACCCCATCCTGGTAGGTGGAGGATTTTATCCCGTTGGTGTGTTTGAACTTTCGCCCTGTTCTTCTTCCATTGAAACCTACACGCAATGACTTAGTTTACTAGTTTTTTTCTTGAGTATATTATATAGACGCGGATTATACTAATCTTTACTTATTTATTTAAACAAAAGAACTCAATATAATTCACATAATATTTTATATTAACTTCATAGTTTGAATAATATTTTACAATAACTGCATAGTTCACCTAATATTATACAACTTCAACCTGGAAACATCCCACAGGGCCAAAATTGGGACTTACCCTAGCTCTACTACTTATATTTTACAACAAGTTATGCTTAGTCTCCTTCCGGGTGTATCGCCGGTTCCTATCCTTAACTTGTATGATCCTCCAGGTGAAAAATTGGGATCTGCAAGTAGTAAAAGTCATAGCCTACTACTACTGCTATTTTACAGCCTAGTCTTAATCAACCCTAGAACCTTTAGTGGAGCCACCTCATTCCTCTCACTTGAATTTAGGGGATGCCCGGTTCAACAGGTCATTCCAAAGTGCATCAAGGGTTTGATCTATCGCCCTCAGGTCTCCCTGATGTGCCTTCAAATTGGTTCAATTGGTCGTGTATGATAAGTGATTAGACTACTCCACGGCACTCTAGCATTTCCTAGGGCTAGGTTCAATTCTCGTATGTTTTTTTGACGCTATGTGTCCCATTGCGTGAGCTCCAGAATCCTTTAGTTCTTCAGCTGATCGTGCTCTGCGATCGCTGCATTTGCCCTTGCTTCTCCTGCATTAGCATGCAGACATTGTTCCCACATTGCATCTTTCATCAGCTGCTCATGGTTCTCAAGGCTATGAACCTTGGAAATTAACTCTGCCCGCTCCATGGTTAAGGTGTGCATGACCCAATTCGGGCAAGAGTGAGTCTCCCCCCATTGTGGATGGTCTAAAGCCTCTAGTCACGAAACAAATATCTCCAGGAGAGCTTCAAAATATCTCTTCACCTCAATGGGCACCCGGAAGTCATCAGTCTCTACCTCTTTGTCATCGTCCATTTGCTAAAATAACAAAACTGTTCGTTTGACAGGTTAGACCTGTAGAAAAAACATATATTATTCACAATTTATTCAGGTCCTCTAGAATATTTTTATTTAAGGTAAGTATTGGTTTACCTTTACTTGTTTTGAGAAAGCTCCGATACCACATATGTAACACCCCAGAAGTACGACCAACTTACTTACTGCGAGTATCCGGTCGGACCTGGGCATGTTACCAAGAATCCAATGGGTCGGATTACTTACATGCAATAACGAGCAATACAGATGATGTGAAAGCGATTTTAGAATTCAAAACCTAACTTACTATTACAATGAAAGTTTTATAATAAGTGTTTTATATGGTTTAATAGTAAAAGTCCTAAATTGGTTTATAGATTCAAAATGTCATTCAGGATCCTATCCCAAATGAAGTAAAGGCTTCATGCATAAGCTCTCACTCTTTCTGCTTAGGCTACACCTGTTAGGGTTCATTAGACTAGGGTAAGCTCCTTACTTAGTGAGATTCCATCGCCAGTGATTACCAAGTTAAGTTTTTAATAATCACATAAAACAAATAGCCACATAAATCCTAACACATAGTAAAATGATACTGGTGGTTAATGCCATGTTGCAGTCAAGTGCCTAAATGACAGCTTTGACTAACATACAAGGCATAACCTTTTCAGTAGTGCCCGGAGGCTAACAGGATCAAGAATTCATTCTCGACAACCACGCCCAATCAGATGTTCAATCAGATGTTCAATCAGATGGTTATGCTAGCATACCAGAAACTCCACATGCAGCCCGTCTAATCAGACGGTCCTGTCTATACCTTTTCCTGCCGACTTCGACCGAACTACTATTGCGTTAGGGACCCCAAAAGGCACATATAAGTAATCAGGCAGTACGTAATTCAAGTTTAACATAGCAAGATGAAGTACAAGCCGGTCATCCACATAAACTATCAGAGCAATTATTTCACTTAGTTTCACAATAATTAAGCAAAGTGTGATAAAGTATACAATGTGCTTAATTAGTATGAAACCAAATGATAGGCATGAATATAATCTAATATTATTAAACATTTCATATAACACATAAAATTCTAAACTAACACATTTAAATTTAACAAATATAAAATAATAACTTTTAATTCAATTCGTGGTAAAGCGATAAAAATACTCACATTTTGAGATACTTTGGATTATTACAATTTTATCGAGATCTGAATGTTTTCCTCCGAAAGTTAAAAATTCAGCTTTGTAAGGGTGTGATAGTTTTCTCCATGTTTGGTTTTGAGTGAGCACGCAAATGCTGCTCTAGTTTATGTAGTAAAATTTGTGTGCTGAAGAACTCTTGGTTTCTAGGGGTTGCATAGGGTCCTAGGCTTGCCTACTCCATTCTCGTATTCCTACATTTATTTTATTCTAAATTATTTTTTTAATCTCCTACAAAGTATTTTATACCATATTTTAATCCTTGTTTGCAAATTAACCCTCGGATAGTACCCCACAAATTCAAAATAATATGTTTTGATACCCAGAGGTGATTTTTAGGCAAGACAAAGTGATTTTCTGGTATAGGCAACGGTATAATGGTAATTTTACTAATTAAAAAATATTTTCAATTAAAATTCCAAAATTTAAAAAAATTCTTTAAAATTCCTAATTAAAAATCATTTTCAGTTAAATGGTTCCTTCTTCTGCCGCCGCTGCCTTTCACTGTCACCTGCCACCGCCGCCGCTGCCTTATGCCGCCACTTGCCACCGCCGTCTTCCTACTTTTTCCCAACAATCATCTCCTTCGCACTTAACAATCCTCTCTTTCCAACAATCATCTCCTTCGCACTTAACAATCCTCTCTTCCCAACAATCCTCAAAAAACCTAATGATGAATCGGGATATTTGTCGTTAGAATTTCTTTATTTTTGTTTTGAATTCTTGTTTTCGACACTGAAATCTTGAATTTGCTGAAGGCTATGGGTTTTGGTTTTTAATTTCCATCGAGATTCACATTGGATTGGCACAGGGAATGGAAATTTGTCATTTTTGGTGTTCTTGGCCAAGTTTGGAGGATTACCTTGCTCAGATTTGCTTGGATTGTTTCAACATGGTGTACTTGGCCGTGTTTTTGGTGGGTTCCTATCTGCCCACAAATATTTGATGCAATCTAATGGATTCAGCGTGTTTTTTAGGCAACTATTAGAGCACATCGGCGGATCTAGGCAGAGCTAAATTTTCCAGTAGGCAGAGGCTATACCACACCATCCCTATGCTCAGTTTTTCTCAGATTTTCATTAGGACGGGTGAAGGTAGTCATAGGCGGGCGGACGGAGGTGGTGCTAGAGGCGGTGAGGCAGCGGAGATGTGGAGGTGTAGAAGCGGTGAGGCAGTGGAGGTGGTGAGGCGGAGAGGTAGTGGAGGTGGTGAGACGGCAAAACTCTGGAGTCCGGCAAAACTCCAACTTCCAATGGCGAAGAAGACGAAGAAGTCAAAGACTTTTCATTTTTATTTTTATTTTTATTTTTTAAAATTCAGGGGTATAATGATTGTTTTACATATTTTGACCAAGTTTACCGTTGATTTTCCCTGAAAACCACCTATGGGGACCAAAACGTATCATTTTGAATTTGTGGGGTACTGTTTGAGGGTTGATTTGTAAATGGAGACCAAAACATGATATTTATTTTACTTTGTAGGGTTTAGGGGACCATAGTTTAGTCTTTATTTCATTTTCTCTTGTTCCTCTTCAGATGTGGTACTTACACCTGATCACTAATTTTCGTACGCTTGTTTTTATTTGTTTTGTTTTATTTCATTTTCCCCTCCTTTTTAATTCCTTTTAAGTCCTCATTGTTTTGGTTTTTCATTTCAAATTATATAATTTGAAAGGATAAATAATTGTAATTTTAATATTACGAAACTTTAAGCTAGTGTAAGTATTCAATTAACATTCAAGCTAGTTGTCAATATTTGATTTCAACTATAACTCCAATATTACGAGGCTTTATTATGATACTCGAATGGCGCAATTATTTTATTAATCTCTCAAATTAGTATTTCTTATTTACGTAGTCTATTCATGGTTCTTTTGAATGTGCAATTGCCAATAGTTTAGCTTACGTTATTTTTTTAATTATTTTTTTATTCTGTCATATTTATTTCATTTCATTTCAAGTTTTATGTTAGGTTTCTTGTAGGGTTGAGTAAAAAATTATATCGGAAAGTAGACAGAGACGATAATTAAAAAGGGTATAGTTTTCAGTTAAAACTTAATTATTACATATACATTGAATTCATCAAGGTCGGAACGACAATTGCTTACTTTTTTGAGATACGTGTACTCCCGTTACCCCCAATGTTCAGCCTAATTCACCGTTCATCAATAAAATTGAAGTTGTTTCGATTGTGAAAATTCATAGATATATAAATGTGAATATTATTGGTGAGATCTTTCTACATTCATCGTAAAACATACATTTAGAATATTACTTCTTTAAAAATGTTGTTATACGTGATTTAATATATTAATTTTTAAAAATATCCTCGAATAGTTAGGAAAAAGAAGTAAGACAAACATTGAGGGACAGAGGGAATATGTTTCTCGTTAGTTTTAAGATTTTGTTATCAATTTTTAAAATAAATTCCAATATAGTTATCACAAAACACCATATAATAATGAATGTTTGCTATCAGCATTAACCGAGGGTACTTCGATAATTTTTTTGACTTCCCTACTTTGAGAAAATGACACCATTCTGTATCCCTTTTATTCTCTGCTCCTCTTCTTCATTGCACTCTATTTCATCGATCGCCCTTCTCGCAAATCACCATATAATAATGATTGGTTGCTATCGTTATCAACTGGGGGTATTTCAGTAATTTTTTTTACTTCTCTACTTTGAGAAAATGACACTGTCGACTCTACCACCGTCGTTGTCGACCGAAGCGCTGTCATCGTCGATAGGCATCGCCAGCATCGATTCCCAGAGTTCAACTCAGGCTTCGTCGGAGGTCAAAGACTGTTGTACGCAAGGTTCATGATTTAAACCAGAAGAAGAAGAAGCGCGGGCAGAATCTGTGGAGGCGTACAAAAATCCGGCGGAGGTGTCAGAAATCCGGTGGAAAACCAGCTGAAATCAGGTAGGAGGAGGCGGTTTCCGACCGGAGGAGGAGAAAAGAAAAATGAAAATTCTGATATTTTTGTGATATGTATAGTATTTTGATAAGGGCAAAATCTTGGGAAAGACGATTTTTCCATAGGTTTATGGAAAGACATGTTTAATTAGAATAAAGAAAGGTAAAAGATCTTAGTTGCAACATTAACAATTTATTATGAAACATGTTCTAGTTATAAAGTTTATAACCCAATTCATGCAACCCAAAAATTTTATCTTCATCCCAAGCACCCTATAATAGATATTGTTTGTTTTTGTCTGTAAACCGGGGGTATTTGAGTAATTATTTGACTTTCTTATCATGCAAAAATGACAGTGTTTTGTCATCTTCTAATTCACTGTCTTTCTCCTCTTCTTCTCCATCGCAAAATTTTCCCTCTTTTTTCTTCACCGGAGTTGTTTTCTTCAAGCAGACTTTTTGGTGCTCAAGGATGTTGCTGATGGTGGCAAAGTTTCTGTGGTTGAAGAAGCGGTGGACAGTAGATTCGTGGATTCATGGATTCGAAGTTGTTGTATTGTGATAGCTACGTCATTTCTAACGTGGCAGGGGAGATTTCCAGGCCCTTATTAGTACGGTTCAAGTTAGAGTTCGAGGAATTCTTCCAGTTTCAGGTCGTTACTGTGTTCTTTCGAAGATTTTCAGGGCGTTTGTGTACTCCGGCAATCTCACCACCGTCTTCCCACTCTTCACTCCTTCCAATCCCGTAGCCACTCCTTCCAATCCCGTAGCCACTCCACCCTACCGCCACCACCACCTCCGCCGCCGCCGCTACCATGTACTGACACCAGTAGCACTAAGGGCTCCTTCACAAAATGCTCTCCGGAATCATAACAAGCTCCGCCATTTGCCTCTCTCTCTCTACGCTTTTTTCGATTCAAGCTCCACTTCTCTATCATACGCTGATGGGTCTGTAGCTAGTAGTAGTCGATCACTGCAAAGTCCCCAAAAGTCAATCAAGATTTGTTTTTGGAGGTAACCCATAATTTTGATTTGATTTTGACTTTGTATTGACTGAAATCTGAAGGCCAAATTGGTATGATGATTTGTTGTTGCTGTCAGAGGCTTACAGGAGAAAAATATTCTTCAATTATGGGAAACAGAGTCGCATGAGCAGCCCTCTTGAGAAGGTATTTTAGTTAAAAGAATCCATATTTCTTGACATTGAGCTTATGTGTAGTTTAAACTTTGGAGCTCTTTATGCTTTTTTACATGGATAATGATGGCCTGATATATTTCAAAGAGTGAGCATTGCTGCCTTAATGAGATAGGAATTTGTTTTGTTTTCACTGATGCAAATCTGGCTAAAAAATGGTTATTTGTATGCTCCAAGTTGTACCCTATTGAGTACTCATGGCTCCTATGCCTATTTGATGCTCGTCTATGTTCTGATTTATATGTTGTTTGTTTGATTAGGATTCTTGTAGACATGTCTTTGCAATCTTTGTTTATATATGTTTATTATCAATTTTGTTTACAATTAAGAGTTAATCAGGATATGAATGATTCTTAGTGCATGCTTATGTCATATTTGTGTACTTGTCCAATTCAATTTGGATTATGAATTCGACTTGCCTGAGATTTTAAAATTGAAATGCAGACTACAACTCTTGGGTTCTGGTTCTGTCTGTGAGTTAAAGGGATAATATGAGCTAGAATTTAGAATGCTACGTGTACTTCTTTTCTTTTATCTGGATCCTTATTCCAGTAGCCACTTACATTGTGTAGTCCTTCCTTTATGGTTGGAGAAAGATGCACTTGGATTGATCAATTTCAGATCATCCCAGCTAAGAGAACTTAGTTTATATCACTGAATTGACATGCATCTGATTTGTTGTATGAACTAAAAAGTTTTGATTTTGACTGTATAGATGTTGCTTTCATTGTGTGCATTGTCTACGCATATCTGTGAATCAGAGGTGAAATTGCATTCTTGCTGTGGAGGTCCAATCCAGTGTTTTTTTCAAACCAAGTTGTATGTGTTTACTTGTTCTCAATCATAGAAATAACCATCCCATGTCTGGGAATATATCGTTTGTGTTGTGTAACTTCTTTTGCAGTTTGGAGCTAAGACACCCTTATCTAAATCTCCTGAAGTAATGGCTTCTCTCTCATGTTTGAATAATTTTTTTCTTTCCTAATTGATGAACCAACAACAAAGATGAATAATTTGGACGAGTTGAAAGATGAAACTAACCAAGGATCATCTGAAACCTTTTCTCAGAGAGAAAATTCTTGGTACCTGTGACAATTTTTTGTGATATTTTGAGTGTCTTCTTCATTAAGGTTTTGAGATGCTGGAGATAACTATCCATAGTGACAAAATGTTGCTAAAAGTTCACATCACCTGAGTAGAGGTGTCCAGACATCCCTTGAAATTGTTAATCTTAGTTTTACAATGTGCATAAATGCTTTTGTATTCAAAACTAACATTTTTAGCCAGTTTACTGCTGATCTTATTAGACAATTAGCAAACCAGTATTGAACATTTAATAAATGTTTTATGTTGCTGCAATTCAAAGATGCATAGTAAGGCTCATTTTTGTTCCTGCAAGCATTAATGTCATTGCGAGTTATATTGGAGAATGGAGTAAAGGTTCCTAGAATGATTCATTTAGGGAGTTGTATAATACAATCTCCCAAAGCCATACAAATGGGCTTGGATCTCATACATTTTCTAAGAGTTAATTATCTGGGACTTTTTGGGATATTATCCAGTTAGTTAGTGTGGGAGCCCGTAGGAAAATTGTTCTTCGATGGATAGAGAGAATGCCAAGGTTTTTGCAATGTCAGGTTTCTGATATGAGGAGTTGTTTTACTGCTTAGAGGAATGACTAGATTGCATAATTGAGAAGGACTTGTGACCTCTCTAATGTGTGTGAGAATATTTTACACTGCAATGGAGTGCAGAAGTGAGAATCACCTATAGTATCCTCCTTCTGTTGAAGTTTTGTATAGGCTTGTGACCTCTATACAAGTCTTAGGCTTGTGAACTGCTAAATACTTGGGTTAAGCTTGTATCTGAGTTTAGGTTATGTGTTCAAAATCCAAGGGCAGGTGTGTAGATATTCTATGATGACAACCCACTCAAATAACCTTTTTCTTTATATCTATGATATCAGTTTGTTCTTTAACATGAAAGGTGTCTGGGTGATATGTTGCTGATTAATTTGGGTCGTATAGGGATCATGAGAATGTTGGAGTTCATAGCTGCTTATTAGATGGAATTGTCCAGATAAGGAAAATCACTTGTGTTATTTTGAGTTTACAGTTTAGACTTACTGAGATGAAGTTGTGGACGAATTGGAAGATTAATGGAAAAAACTCACTTGTAGGTTTATGCCAGAAGAATATACTAGAGTTATCTAATGGTTTATTTTATATATGTTTGCATGGTTTTTTTTCTGAATGAATGAAAGGAAAGCTATCATGTCTAAGTCTAAGTTTTGGTTTCGTTTTTCTCTTCTTTATTCTTAGCTATACATGATCTCTATCATTTCTCCAAAGCATTGAATCGATATTAGAGAGAAGATCCCACCTTCCGTGTCAGTTTAGATCCTGAAAGTGGTAAGGTTCAAGTAGAGAGGGTTCGAATAGAGCGTTCGAGTGGAGAGGGGTTTGAGTAGAGTGGGTCCGAAAGAGGTTCGAGTGATCTAGGTTTGAGTGGAGAGGATTTGAGAGATACTAGGTTCGAGTGGAGAGGGTTCGAATGGAGAAGTTCGAGTGGAGGGGGTTCGAGCAAAGAGGTTCGAGTGGTGAGGTTCGAGTGATGAGGAATCAAGTGGGGAGGTTCGAGTGGAGAGGTTCGAATAAAGAGGTTTGAGTGATACTATGTTCGAGTGGTACTGGGTTCGTGTGGAAAGAGTTTGAGTAGAGGAGGTTCGAAGGTTTAAGTGGAAAGGTCTAAGTGGAGAAGTTCGAGTGGTGAGGGTTCGAGTGGTGAGAGTCGAGTGGTGAGGGTATCATCCACCACTGGAGAGAGTACTATCCACCTCTCGAGAGAGGTATACCATCCACCACTGGAGAGAGTATTATCCACCCCTCAAGAAGTTTGTCAACCACCTTCAAGGGTACACCATCGACCTCTCGAGAGGGCAAACCATCCACCACTAGAGAGAATACACCTTCCACCCCTTGAGGGTACGCCATCAACGTCTCGAGAGAGGTGTACTAGCCCTTGAGGGTACACCACCCCTCGAGAGGTCACACATCTACCCCTTTACAGTACACCAGCCCTCTAGGGTACACCACCCCTCGAGAGAGTATACCACTGAGAGCATCAAACCATCCACATTAGCTCTCGAACCATGTGGGGCATATACCCCTCGAACAATCCACGACACCACCATTCAAACCACCTATCCCTCGAACACCAACCATCCATTCCTGGAACCATCACCCCTCGAACCATCAGTTCTTGAACATCCACCATGCCACCACTCAAACCATCCACCTCTCGAACATCAACCATTTGCCTCGAGGCCTCCCTACCACTTGAACCATCAATACTTTGAACATCAACCATCCACCTTGAGGGGTGTTGATTTGAGGCATCTCCACTCGATTCATTAACCCTCGAGGCCCTGGAACATCAACTATCCCCCTCAAGACATCACTTCTTAACTCAAACCTCTTTGATCTAACCTCTACTCAAACCCTCACCACTCGAACCAGAACCACTCGAACCCTTTCCATTCGAACCCTCTATTCGAACCCTCTCCACTCGACTCTCACCACTCGAATGCTCAACACTCAACCCCTCTCCACTCGAACTCAGTACCACTAGAACCTCTTTACTTGAATCCAGTACCACCACTCGGATCTCTCCATAGATTCATTAACCCCTTGAGGTCCTGTAACCATCAACCATCCTCCTCCAGGTATCACCCCTCGATCCATCAACCATCCGCCTTGCCACCACTCAAACCATCCACCTCTCGAACATCAACCTTCCACCTTGACTCAAACCTCTCCACTCGAACCCAATACCAATTGAACCTCTCCGCTCGAACCTTTCCGCTCGAACCCAGTATCACTCAAACCAAGTCCACTCGAACCCAGTACCACTCGAACCCTCTCTACTCGAACCCAGTACCACTTGAACCTCTCCACTCGAATCTCGACTTAAAATCTCTCCACTCAAACTCTCTCCACTCGAACGCTCACCACCCAAACCTTCTTCACTCAAACCCAGTACCACTCGAACCGAGTACTACTCAAACCCCTCCACTCAAACCCAGTACCACTCGAACCTCTCCACTCAAACCCAATACCACTCAAACACTCTTCACTCGAATCCCATACCACTCAAATCCAGTACTACTCAAACCCTCTCCACTCGAACCAGTATCACTCGAACCCTCTCCACTCGAACCCATTACCACTCGAACCCATTACCACTCGAACCCTCTCCACTCGAACCACTCTACTCACGTAACAATTTCCTTACTTCATGACCTATTGTTTTTTGTATGATTTGATAAATGTTAGTTGATTGATTAATATTAGTTGGATCTATAAAGGTAAATTCTTAAACCAATATGCTATATAAATTCTTTTTAATAAGCTAATAGTTTGTTTCTTTATCGTTACATAGTCAAAAACTCAAGAGGAAGAAATAAAAAGGTCCAACTTAATTTGATGTCAAGCCTTGAAAGTGAAGATGAACTTGAAAGTAAAGATGAAGAGAAACCAAACTCAAAGACAAGAAGGATGACATAGGTTTCAAAATTTATCCATTATCGAGGATGATCCTTATTCCATTATATATCAAGAACTATAATAACTGGGTTCTAGTGGACTGGGTTTGAGTGGTACTGGGTTCGAGCGGAGAGGTTCGAGTGGTACTAGGTTTGAGTGGAGAGGTTTGAGTCGAGGTGGATGGTTGATGTTCTAGGGGTGGATGGTTTGAGTGGTGGCGAGGCGAATGGTTGATAGATCGAGGGGTGATGCCTCGAGAAGGATGGTTGATGGTTCCAGGACCTCGAGGGTTAATGAATCGATGGAGAGGTCCGAGTGGTACTGGGTTCTAGTGGAGAGGGGTCGAGTGGTACAGGTTCGAGTGGTACTGGTCCGTCAATATACTATTTTGTGTCATTGAACAGTCAATATACTATTTAGTCATTTGGAATCTCAAAATTTTTAGTTTATACATTGCTGGATGTTCCTCCAAATCATATGATAGCATGAAAATCGAGTTAAAGGAATTCGAACCCCACCTTATTGAAACTGATTGGTTATTCCTTTTAATTCATATAAATCGAAGAAGTTGACATTGTTGAGCACTACCGCCCTAAAATCCATAAAGATATTACTGAAGTCCTTTTCAAAAAGATACTCTGAAGGTCATGTCCATGGACATCTTTGCTAATTGCATGTATGTACATCTCTTATCTTACATTGAGCTCATTTGCTTGGTAGGGACATTGTTCATGGGTTAATTTGACCCTAAGATGACTACCGTGGAAGTTTTTGATTTGTGTATCAACATGATGTAACTACCTAGCAAGCAAACAATTTGTTCTATTATGTTTCTCTTGTTTTTAATACTTCCGCTATTTCCCCTTCTAACTATTGAAGGATCAATATGAACTTCTCCCTCTGTCCCAACTGAAATTGCACTGCAATCATTAGCATGCTGTTTAAGGTTTAGGAATATTCCAATTTATGGTCCACTCTACCCATTAGATATTATAAAAAGAGCTAGAGTCCCACCGCGCGTTGGGCGGTATTTTTGATAAAAAAAAATTGATTTGAATAAAATTTGTTTTTAGATTTCAGAGATTAAGCACAAACTAAAATTAAATTCTAAATATAATGAGTCCATCCCTTGAAAGACGGTCTTTCTATAAGGTATGGAAAGATCAAGGTTTAAAGTGCAAATTAGAATAAATAAACTTTGTTAGTCAGTCTAATATGAAATATTGTCTTTTATTTTTATTATAATAATTCGTGTATGAATTTCTCAAGTATATCAAGTAGTACTTGATTAAGTTAAAAGAATGATAAAAAAGGTAAACATTATAGCAATTAAGGGAAATTTATTCTCTAACTAATGCAATCAATACATATCTCATCATTCTGTTAGTATAAAAAATGTATATCATTATTCATTAAAAAAAGGAAACCAAAATTAAAAGATAAATATGATTCAAATTAAACTCAAAACAATAAAGTAGAATGGAATAGAGAAAAGAGAAATATGAAATAGAGAAATATAATGGTATAAGGATCATCCTCGATAATGGATCAGTTTTGAAACTTATACCATTCTTCTTGTCTTTGAGTTTGGTTGCTCTTCATCTTTACTTTCAAGTTCATCTTCATTTTCAAGGCTTGACATCAAATTAAGTTGGACCTTTTTATTTCTTCCTCTCGAGTTTTTGACTATGTAACTATTAGCTTATTAAAAAGAAATTTGTATAGCATATTGGTTTAATAATTTACCTTTATAGATCCAATTAACATTAATCAATCAACTTACGTTTATCAAATCATACAAAAAATAATGGTTCGTGAAGTAAGGAAATTGTTACGTGAGTAGAGAGGTTTAAGTGGAGAGGGTTCGAGTGGTAATGGGTTCGAGTGGAGAGGGTTCGAGTGGTACTGATCCGAGTGGTGAGAGTTCGAGTAGAGAGGGTTCGAGTAGTACTGGATTTGAGTAGAGATGGTTCGAGTAGTACTGGATTCGAGTGGTACTGGGTTCAAGTGAAGAGGGTTCGGGTGGTACTGGGTTCGAGTGGAGAGTTTCGAGTGGAGAGGTTCGAGTGGTACTGGGTTCGAGTGAAGAGGGTTCGGGTGGTGAGGGTTTGGGTGGAGAAAGTTTGGGTGGGGAGGGTTCGAATGGAGAGAGTTCGAGTCGATATTTGAGTGGAGAGGTTCGAGTGGTACTGGGTTCGAGTGGAGAGTGTTCGAGCAGAGAGGGTTCGAGCGGAGAGGGTTCGAGCGGAGAGGGTTCGAGCGGAGAGGGTTCGAGCGGAGAGGGTTCGAGCGGAGAGGGTTCGAGCGGAGAGGGTTCGAGTGGTACTGGGTTCGAGTAGAGAGGGTTCGAATGGTACTAGGTTCGAGTGCTAATGGGTTCAAGTGCCACTGGGTTCGACTGGTACTGGGTTCGAGTGGACTGGGTTCGAGCGGAGAGGTTTGAATGGAGAGGTTTGAGTTAATGCGGATGGTTGATGTTCGAGGGGTGGATGGTTTAAGTGGTGGCGATCGAGGGGTGATGCCTTGAGGATGATTGTTGATGGTTCCAGGACCTCAGGGTTAATGAATTGATGGAGAGGTCCGAGTGGTACAGGGTTCGAGTGGTAATGGGTGCGAGTAAAGAGGTTCGAGTGGTACTGGGTTCGAGTAGAGGATTCGAATGGAAAGGGTTCGAGTGGTACTGGTTCGAGTGGTAAGGGTTCGAGTAGAGATTAGAGTTAAGTAGTTTGAGTCGATGGGTGATGCCTCGAGGGGGATGGTTGATGGTTGATGGTTCCAGGGCCTCGAGGGTTAATGAATCGAGTAGAGATGCCTCAAATCAACACCCCTCAAGGCGGGTGGTTGATTTCCAAAAGGTGGATGGTTCGAGTGGTAGGGAGGCCTCGAGGCAAATTGTTGATGTTCGAGAGGTGGATGGTTCGAGTGGTGGCATGGTGGATGTTCAAGAACTAATGGTTCAAGGGGTGATGGTTCCAGGAATGGATGGTTGGTGTTCGAGGGATAGGTGGTTCGAGGGGTATATGACTCGAGTGGGTCATGGTTTGAGAGCTAATGTGGATGGTTCGACGCTTTCAGTGGTATACCCCTCTCGAAGGGTGGTGTACCCTTGAGGGTTAGTGTACTCTAGAGGGGTGGAAGTGTGACCTATCGAGGGGTGGTGTACCCTCGAGGGCTGGTACACCTCTCTCGAGATGTTGATGGCGTACCCTCGAGGGGTGGAAGGTGTACTCCCTTCAGTGGTGGATGGTTTACCCTCTCGAGAGGTAGATGGTGCACCCTCGAAGGGTGGTTGACAAACTTCTTGAGGGATGGATAATACTCTATCCAGTGGTGGATGATATACCTCTCTCGAGGGGTGGATAATACTCTCTCCAGTGGTGGGTGGTACCCTTACCACTCGAACTTCTCCACTCAGACCTTTCCACTCGAACACTCAAACCTCCTCTACTCGAACTCTTTCAACACGAACCAAGTACCACTCGAACATAGTATCACTCGAACCTCTCGACTCGAACCCTCTCCACTCGAACATCTCTACTCGATTCCTTATCACTCGAACCTTACCACTGGAACATCTTCGCTCAAACTTCTCCACCCGAACCCTCTCCACTAGAACTCAGTATCACTCGAACCTCATTCGGACCCACTATACTTGAACCCTCTCCACTCAAACCCTCTATTCAAAACCTCTCCACTCAAACCCTCTCCACTCAAACCCAGTACCACTCAAACTCCTATTACTCGAACCGCTCGACTCGAACCATCTCCACTCGAACCCTCTCCATTCGAACCTAGTACCACTCGAACTTCTATACTCGAACCCATGACCACTAAAACCCAGTACCCCTCGAACCTCTCCATTGATTCATTAACCCTCGAGGTCCTGGAATCATCAACCATCCTCCTTGATACATCACCCCTTGATCTATTAACCATCCACCTCGCCACCACTCAAACCATCCACTCCTCGACCATCAAGCATCCGCCTCAACTCAAACCTAGTACCACTCAAACCTCTCCGCTCTAACCTAGTCCCACTCGAACCCAGTACCACTCGAACCCTCTCCACTCGAACCTAGTACCACTCGAACCCTTTCTACTCACACCTAGTACCACTCGAACCATCTCTACTCGAACCCTCTCCACTCGAACCCTCTCTACTCGAACTCAATACCACTCAAACCTAGTACCACTCGAAACCCTCCACTCAAACCTAGTACCACTCGAACCCTTTCCATTCGAATCCTCTATTCGAACCCTCTCCACTCGACCCTCACCACTCGAATGCTCACCACTCGACTCTTACCACTCGAAACCTCTCCACTCGAACCCATTACCACTCGGACCTCTCCATCGATTCATTAACCCTCGAGGTCCTGGAACCATCAACCATCCTCCTCGAGGCATCACTCCTCGATCCATCAACCATCCGCATCGCCACCACTCAAACCATCTACGCCTCGAACATCAACAATCCACCTCGACTCAAACCTCTCCACTCGAACCCAGTACCACTCGAACCTTTCCGCTCGAACCCAGTACCACTCGAACCCAGTCCACTCGAACCCAGTACCACTCGAACCCAGTACTGCTCAAACCCTCTCCACTTGAACCTAGTACCACTCGAACCCTCTCCACCTGAAACTCTCCACTCAAACCCAGTACCACTTGAACTTCTTCACTCGAACTCTCTTCACTCGAACTCTCTCCACTTGAACCCTCACCACCCGAACTCTCCCCACTCGAACCCTTGATTAATGTTAGTTGGATCTATAAAGGTAAATTCTTAAACCAATATGCTATATAAATTTCCTTTTAATAAGCTAATATTTTTTTTCTTTATTGTTACATTGTCAAAAACTCAAGCGGAAGAAATAAAAAGGTCCAACTTAATTTGATGTCAAGCCTTGAAAGTGAAGATGAACTTGAAAGTAAAGATGGAGAGCAACCAAACTCAAAGACAAGAAGGATGACATAGGTTTCAAAATTTATCCATTATCGAGGATGATCCTTATTCCATTATATTTCTCTATTTCTCTATTCCATTTTAGTTTATTGAAAGAATGTATTTGCTGTAATAAATTATTGTATTGCTGACAAGAATATATAGAGTATTATAAGGAAACATGACATGAGTAGAACTCTGGCTTAGTTAACATGACTTATCCAGAATTAATCAAGATCTAATCAGAAATGTGATTTACTCTAACACCCCCCCTTAAGCAAAGCGTCGGATGTTCAGTGACGCAAAGCTTGGACTGAAAGAACTTAAACAGTGGACGAGAAAGTCCTTTGGTGAAGATGTCAGCAATATAAAAACCAGTGGAGACATGGGCAACACGCAGCTTGCCATAAGCCACCAACTCACGTACAAAGTGATAGTCGATGTCAATATGCTTGGCCTGCTTATGAGCAACCAGATTCTGAGCTAAGAAAATGGCACCACTCTTGTCACATAACAGGAACGGGGAGCTCAAAAGCGGAACACAAAGGTCGTGAAGCAAATGAGTTATCCAGACCATCTCCAAGGTTGTGTTAGCAAGAGCTCGATATTCAGACTCAGTGCTGGAATGAGAGACGGTAGGCTGCTTCTTGTCACTCCAGGAAATAAGGTTTCCACCAAGAAAGACTGCATAGCCATATGTAGATCGGTGAGTCTCGAGACAATGAGCCCAATCAACATCCAAATACCCTAAGACGTCAGGAGCACTGGCAGAACGAAAGGTGAGGCCAAAATGGAAAGTGCCTCTGACGTAGCAAAGAATCTGGGTAACTGCAACATAATGGTCATCACGAGGATCCTAAAGAAACTGACTGACGGTGTTAACCGCAAATGGCAGATCAGGGCGGGTAATCGTCAAATACTATAGGGCACCAACAAGGGATCAATACAGTGTCAGATTCTGAAATGGTAGACTGGTGGAGCTCTGTAGCTAAGAACCAGGAACAAATGGGGTAGAAACCGTGGCCGCATCAGACATACCAGCACGAATGAGAATATCCTGAGCATACTTAGCTTGACCTAGAAGCAAACCTGAAGAAATGGGTGATACTTCTAAGCCAAGAAAGTAGTGGAGGGCGCCCAAATCCTTAATAGCAAACTCCTGATGTGTTTGATCAATAAACTATTGAAAGAGACCAGATTCATTACCTGTGAGGATGATATCATCGACATAGACCAGGAGATAGAGCAATGACGAGCCTCGAGAGAGAACAAAAGGGAAATGTCGGTAGAACTACACCGAAACCCAAGCTGAGATAGATAGGTGCTGAACTGCTGAAACCATGATTGAGGTGCTTGCTTAAGATAATAAATGGTCTTTCGCAAGCGGCAAACATAATTTGGATGAAGAGAGTCCTTGAACCAACTGGTTGCGATATATAGACCGGAGTATCAAGAATACTGTTGAGAAAGGCGTTCTTGACATCTAACCAATGAACATGCTAGGAGTGCATAGTAGTAATGGCAAGAACGGTCCGGACATTGGAGGCCATGACCACCGGACTAAAAGTATGATCGAAATCAAAGCTCGGAATCTGAGAGAACCCCTGCGCAACAAGCCAAGCTTTGTGACGATCAACTGTACCATCAAGACGATACTTCAGCCGATAAACCCATTTGGATCCAACAATGTTGACACCAGAAGGGCGTGGAACAAGATCCCAAGTGTGGTGGCCCCGTAAAGAAGCAATCTCCTCATTCATGGCAGCAACCCAAGACCGATCCTTCAATCCCAAACGATAATCGGTGGGCTCCAACTAGGCGAGAAGGGCAGCAAGAAGACCATAAGCCATAAGACCAGAATAGTCTCGATGTTGAATAGCTCCAGTGGATGTTCTAGTGGCCATGTGATGAGTACGATGCTCCAGTGAAGAGGCCGGAGGAGAAGGAGCCGGAGAGGACACCGGGGGCTGAATGACCGAGGTGGCCAGAGATAATGGGGCCGGGGGAGTAGGACTGGCCGCCAGTGACCGTGGGGGGAGGGGGGGTGACCGGTCAATAGATGGCTCAACAGAGTCCGACAAGCAAATAGTGCAGGGAATAGGTGACGGCTGATCAAGGGCCAAGAGTGGCGGGCCAGAACTGCCGACAGTGTCCAGAAAAGTAGAAACATCTAAGGTCAAGAGAGCGGAACCAGTGGCCGAGGCCGAAGATGAGGCAAAAGGAAAACAACCTTCGTCGAAACGAGCACGACGGGTGACATAAATCTTGCCAGTGGAAGGATCAAGGCAGCGGAAACCCTTATAATGGCAGTTGTTACTGATGAAAACACAAGAAATGCTCCAAGGAGATAACTTATGAGGGGCCATAGGACGAACGTATGGAAATACTCGACAACTAAAAGGATGAAAGTTTGAGTCGATCGGATCACAGTGATAAAGAAGTCCATAAGGAGAAGTTCCTTGTAACACCGGAGTGGGAAGCCAATTAATAGTGTAAACTGCAGTGGCAAAAGCACCATCCCATCTTGACAAGGGTAGATGCGAATGAAAAAGCATAGTGAGGCCCATATCTGCAACATGTCTGTGTTTGCGCTTGGCCCGGCCATTTTGCTCCGGGGTGTATAGGCACGAAACTTGATGATGAATGCCTTTGGAGGCAAAATGGGATTGTAGGCGCATATTTAAGAACTCACTGCCACCGTCACTTTGAAAAACTTTTATTTTGGTCGTAAATTGATTCTCGACTAAGGCCTCAAACTGCAAGTAAGTCAACAAACTCAGATTTTTTATGCAGTGGAAAAAACCAGGTAAAACGAGAGCAATCATCCACAAACAAGGCATAATAAGAAAAAACATTTTCAGACAAAACTGGGGAAGGCCTCCACAAATCACAATGTACCAAGTCCAGGATGTGCGCAACACGCTTATGATTTTCAACAAAAGCTAACCGCCGCCCCTTTGCCATAACACAAGGAGCGCAAGTATCCGGTTTAGGTAGTAAATAGGAAACTAAAAGAAAATCAAACCTATGTAAACCAGAGATGAAAGTCGCTGGCACATGCCCCAGTCAAGCATGCCAAAGCTCAAACGATGCCCATCCTTTATTCTGCTGCAAGAAGGAAACTAGTGCTGCATCACCCTTGTCTAACATGTACAGTTCTCCATCACTGTGGGCCTTGCCCACGACTGCCTTGAAAACCTTGTTCTGAATCACAAAGTTTTGGTCATCAAAAGTAACAAATGCATTTAAATCCCTGGTTAGTTTACTAATAGACAGTAAATTTTAGTGATGGCAAGAACGACCATAACATCAGACAGTGTCAAGGTATCAGAAATCCGAGAATCACCAATATGAGAAATTAGAATAGAAGCACCATTACCAACAGAAACATAGGAATTACCAGAATAAGGTGCGACACTGTCAAGGCCAGAGGCTAAAGACACCATATAACTGGTAGCACCAGAATCAACATACCAGTTTGATGCGTGAGAAGTAGGCTCTATCTGCAAGGAATTCTGTAAATTTTTGGCCAAGTGTGTGGAGTCTAAACGATGGGTCTGCGCTAACATCTTGTAACAGGTAGCAACATAATGGCCCGGACAACCACACCAAGTACAGTGAGGACGGCCGCGTCCGGAACTAGCCCCAGTCGTGAACTGACCATGAACTAGCCGGCGCGTGAACCTCACGTGCTGCCGCCCCTGGCCGGCGCATGATCCCATGCATGCCCGACTGGGGGCTGCTCAACTGCAGAAAACACTACTGGGCCAGACGCAGGTACAGAATTTCCTTCGAGATTTTTCAAAACGCCTCATGATTCTTAGCACGTGACAAAACGTCGGCATAAAGGGGTGTAGGGGAAGAGTTAATTAGCGGGGCAGAAAAATCTTTGAACTCAGACCCAAGAGCAGTTAAAATCCAAATTATCTGATCATCATTAGAAACTAGAGAACCCACAAGGGATAACTGCTCAAAAATATCTTTAAATTGTAAATGGAGTTCATGAATGGTACCGCTCTTAATGAACGTCATCTGCACGAAGGCGGAGAATGGTGGATGTGCTACTGTTCTGAAAAGTGGCACAAAAACTGTCCCAGACGTCCTTGGCAGTCACACACGAGGCCGGGAGTTCGGAAAGGGCCTCAGGAGAGAGAGAGAGGAGAACAACAGACTACAGACCCTCTGGTCTTCATCAATCCATATGTCATAGATGTCCTTGGCCAATTTGTAAGCCGCCTGAGCCGCCGCACAGTCAGTGGGAGGAGCGCGGAGGGCGGCGGCAAAAGAGGAAGACGATGAGCCGGCCGGCGACAGAGTGGGGAAAGGATGGCATGGAGTTGACCCATCGAGATAACCAAAAAGCTTCTGAGGTCTGAGGGCGTATTCAATCTGACATTTCCAGAGAAGAAAGTTGGACTTATTAAGCTTGATTTGTATAATTTGGAGAAGGGTATTGAACGATAATTTTTCACTGGCCATGATAAGAGTGGAGAGGTTCGGCCCTAGAGGGAGAAGAAGGATGACGGCCGAAAAAAAACTAAGTTTTGGAAAGTGAATCAGAACACTGCTCTGATACCATGAAAGGATATATTTGCCGTAATCAATTATTGTATTGCTGACAAGAATATATAGAGCATAATAAGGAAACATAATATGAGTAGAACTCTAGTTTAGTCAACATGACTTATCCAGAATCAATCAAGATCTAATCAGAAACATGATTTCCTCTAACGTTTATTGTTTTGAGTTTAATTTGAATCATATTTATCTTTTTAATTTTAGTTTCCTTTTTTTAATGAATAACGATATAAATATTTTTTTAACTTACAGAATGATGAGATATGTATTGATTGCATTAGTTAGAGAAAAAAATTTCCTCTTAATTACTATAATGTTTACCTTTTTTATCATTATTTTAACTTGATCAAGTACTACTTGATTTATTTGAGAAATTCATACGCGGATTATTAAAGTAAAAATAAAAGACAATATTTCATATTAGACTGACTAACAAAGTTTATTTGTTCTAATTTGTACTTTAAACCTTGGTGTTTCCATACCTTATGAGATAACCGTATTTCAAGAGATGGACTCATTATATTTAGAATTTAATTTTAATTTATACTTAATCTCTAAAATCTAAAAACAAATTTTATTCAAATCAAAATTTTTGTATCAGAAATACGGTGCAACGCACGGTAAAACTTCATCTAATTTATAGTGGATTGCTATTTCACGCCCTATATTTTACTTGTTTACGCCCTGTATTTATACTATGTAATAAAAAATATGTATTTTTAATTCAATTTTTATATTTTAGATAATTTAAATAAATTGATATTAAATTATTTGAATTTAATATGTTAGTCTCAGCTGGTCCGCCGCCGGAAGTCCGCCGCCGCCGCCGCCGGTTCTCCACTCCGGCTCTCCACGGCCAAGTGGCTCCAAAGGGCCCTCCGGTTCTCCACTCCGGCTCTCCACGGGCAAGTGGCTCCAAAGGGCCTTCCGGTTCTCCACGGCCAAGTGGAGATCCGGGCTTGCTCCGGCTCTCCTCGGCCAAGTGGCTTCGAACGGCCTTCCGGTTCTCCACGGCCAAGTGGCTCCAAAGAGCCTTCCGGTTCTCCACGGCCAAGTGGCTCCAAAGGGCCTTCCGGTTCTCCACGGCCAAGTGGCTCCAAAGGGCCTTCCGGTTCTCCACGGCCTAGTGGCTCCAAAGGGCCTTCCGGTTCTCCACGGCCTAGTGGCGAACCGGGCATGCTCCGGCTCTCCTAGGCCAAGTGGCTCCGAAGGGCCTTCCGGTTTTCCACGGCCAAGTGGCTCCAAAGGGCCTTCCGGTTCTCCACGACCAAGTGGCTCCGAAGGGCCTTCCGGTTCTCCACGCCCAAGTGGCTCCAAAGGGCCTTCCGGTTCTCCACGGCCTAGTGGCTCCAAAGGGCCTTCCGGTTCTCCACGGCCTAGTGGCGAACTGGGCATGCTCCAGCTCTCCTCGGCCAAATGGCTCCGAA
Source organism: Rubia yunnanensis (assembly GCA_037428765.1). Classification (NCBI taxonomy): domain Eukaryota; kingdom Viridiplantae; phylum Streptophyta; class Magnoliopsida; order Gentianales; family Rubiaceae; genus Rubia; species Rubia yunnanensis. Next base: position 88,583,233 of record CM075068.1, read on the forward strand.
GGGCCTTCCGGTTCTCCACGGCCAAGTGGCTCCAAAGGGCCTTCCGGTTCTCCACGGCCAAGTGGCTCCGAAGGGCCTTCCGGTTCTCCACGGCCAAGTGGCTCCAAAGGCCCTTCCGGTTCTCCATGGCCTAGTGGCTCCAAAGGGCCTTCCGGTTCTCCACGACCTAGTGGCGAACCGGGCATGCTCCGGCTCTCCTCGGCCAAGTGGCTCCAAAGGGCCTTCCGGTTCTCCACTCCGGCTCTCCACGGCCAAGTGGCTCCAAAGGGCCTTCCGGTTCTCCACGGTCAAGTGGCTCCAAAGGGCTTTCCGGTTCTCCACGGCCTAGTGGCGAACCGGGCATGCTCCGGCTCTCCTCGGCCAAGTGGCTCCAATTGGCCTTCCGGTTCTCCTCGGCCAGTGGAGAACCGAGTCTCCCTTTTAATTTTTCAGCTTTCTCCCACAACTACCATCTACCCACATTTAATGTCATTTACTCCATTTTATCCGAAAAAATCTAGTTTTTTTCTATAAATTGGGTAAAAATCTCCATTGGGTAAAAATCTCCATTGGGTAAAAATCTCCACTTTTTTACTCCAAACAAGGGTGTTGAAAATTCCATGTCTAGGGAGGTAATTTCTCTAATTATTGTCAAGTCCATAAGTAATAGTTAAATTTATTATTTATTAGTTTTTTAATTAGAAGTTTATGTTCATCTAATTACTGTAATGGATTAATTGCAATCTAATAATTATTGCAATTTACTGTATTTGAGTATAGTCGGGATGTATTTAAATTTCAATACTGTAATGTACTGTATGTATTTATTGTATTGTAGTGTACAAATTTATTTCATGTATGTATTTTCTGTATGTATTTATGTACTGTATTTATTTAACCCTTTTTCGGCGGATATGTACAAATTATTTCACGCCTCTTTTGACTGTATTTATCTACTCCTAATTAATGAATTGTTAGAGTTGAATTTTGCTTAATGGAACTACGCTAATTTGTTATTTTAATTTGTAGAAATGTAATTACTTTATTTTAATTTATATTATGTAAATGTAATTATTAACGGTTAATCTGAAATGGTTTAATGCAATTTTATTAACGGTTATCTAAATGTTAAAATGGAAGAATGTAATTTTAGTTTCATTAATCAATTATTAAACTTAAATCTTATAACCATAATTTTATTTCATCTAATTTAATTTTTACTTTATTATATTTTTATATTTTAATCCATGTTTTAGACGTTAATTGAAAAATGGAGCAACGCACTTGTAATTCCGAAAGTTAATTATTAAACATTAATTTTGTAACGTTAATTTTATATTATTTTATTTAAACCTTAATTTGAAATGGATGAATGTAATTTTAGTTTTGGGAGTTAATTTATATACGCAAATTTTGTAATTTTAATTTGATTTCATCTAATTCAATTTTAACTTTATTATTTTTTTGTATAATAATTTGTAACCGTTAATTAAAAATTGAACAATGAAATTTTTATTTTCGAAAGTTAATTATTAGACGTTAAATTTGTAGCGTTCATTTTATATTATTTAACGAGATATCGACTCATTGGCCTAACTATGTTCCCATATACGGTTCGAAAGACAATGTTGAATTAGCTAGAGCCCGTATACACTACACCAAAGGTCCATGTGGACGAGAACATTGGTTTACGGTCATTGCAGACATGTTTCCTGTCGCCACCTACTACAACACGGTTGTAGTTTTATATTACATTCTAGAGAATGGGTCGGCAGACTATTGCTGTACAGTCCTTCCATTGAGGGCAGGCGGGGGCGAGGATGGAACGAGGAGGGAGCTACACATTGTATACGTTCGCAGTGCAAGCCATTTCGTCCGTTTACATGTCAAGGAAAACTGCCCCATGCCCCCCGTGGTTAATCTGTGGACCACATTGAGGAAATCTGATGTCGTTGGTTGGGAGTTACCCTTTCGTAGGAGGATGATGGCTTGGACCAAAGCATACACGCCTCATAATTAATTGTTGTACCCAATGAAACAGTTCGGCATGTACGTAACCGTAAAAATTAATATCAAAGAGTTCCGATTACAGAAATGAACAAATTGAATGCGAACAGTGTGTTCATACATAAGTTATCCAGTCGCCTGTCTGGCCGATGCACTAATACCTCTCCATCGTACAGAGCGACCATCGTCGTCGGGTTGACCAGCAGTGCTCATCTACAACACAAGATATGTAATTATTATAACAATTGATTTAAACTGATAGGATAAAATAAATTAACATACATTTCAACAAAATGTAAACTGATATGACGAAACAGTGCATAATTTCAAACAACTTATGGAAACTACATATTCTATAATGTATAGAAAAATGTGAATATAACGTAAAAAACCTTGCCCTAAACAGCACATTTAATTCTTTTGAAATCCCATACAACGAACTACTAATTTTTATTAATTGCAAATTATAAATTACATTACTAAATCATTGTACAATAATTAAATTTTTTACCAAGTGAAACTAATATTAACATTCAAAGAAATAATTGTTAAAACATATCATAATCATTTACTACACAATTATTTTCATCAGATTAATAAAATAGATTTTCATAATGTTAATTTAAATAATATTATATTCTATTATGTTACATATACTTTCCAAATTACTAAAATAGTTATCATTTTCAAATTTAAACTAAACAATTTTCTAAAAATAACAATTTCTTCATTTTAATTCCAAAGTTCATAAAATTCCTAATATTAGATTTTTCCAATTTAATTTACTATTTAATTTCCAATTTTCTGATTAAAGAATTTAATTTAAGATTAAACCTTCCTATTTTCTTATATTTACAACCAAACCCCTCATCTTCCTCATCCCTCCACCCAACCTACACACTAAACAACCTACCTCCTCCGCCTCCGGCCTACTCCGGCGCCGGCCTCCTCCGCCACCGGACGCCGCCCCAGCACCTCCGCCCCAAGCCAGCTCCTCCCCTCTCCTTCTCCTATCCTTCTCCTTCTCCTTCTCCTTCTCCTCTACCTCTCATTCTCTTCCTCTGCGACGCCGTCATCCCTCCGCCGTCGGCGACACCGCTCTTCCTCACCTCGGCCCGACGCGCGCCGCCCAAGGCCAGACACACGCGTCCCTCCGCCTCGCCACGCGCCACTCGCCGCCGCGCCCGAATTCCCTCCGCCCGACCCGGTTCATCTCCTCCAGCCCAACACCACCTCCGGCCATTACGCACCACCAACCCAACATCCATTCCAGATTTACTAAATTTCTAGCAAACCCCAATTCTAACAATTCTAACAAGTTCAACTAAATTCGAATAGATGGGCAACATTGAGGCAAGATTCATACAATTCCTACGAAAATTAAAATTTTTCCCTCAAAAACTTACATTTTCCGGTGAGCGGCGGCGGCGGAATCCGGCGACTGGAGCTGCTTGGTGGAAGAAATGGAGTGAGGCAATGTTGGGCAAATTAACGTTGGGCAAATCTGAGCAAACCAACACCAGCACCACTTTTATACTACTTTCTCCAATTATATTTTTTATTTTAAAATTTAAATACATGTATTTATACGTATTAGGGCGTGGATAATAAAATACAGAGCGTGATATAGCAATGCCCAATTTATATTTTAAACATTGGACTTTTCATAAAAATAGCTTCTACATTGAAGATAAAGAGACAGACACTTTGATAAGTGCCCAAGTTTATCGGCAATCTCATCCTAAATGAAATTTTCAATAATTGCACAATTCTCTGTTCCTCTTCTTCGTTCTAATTCCCCTGATTCTCTGTTTCTCTTCGTCATCGCACTCTATTTCATCGATCGCCCTTCTTCATCGTCATTGTCCCGGTTCGTCTACGAGAAACTTTCTTCATCGCGCACATTATATGAGCAGAGCTACTGAGTTTATCAATTATCTGTACTCACCCTCTTATGCTTCTGCTTGCCTTTTAATCTGCGGATATTTTAAGGGTCCTGAACTTCTCGTCGATTTGCAAGATTATGATTACTCTTTGGACTTGTAGAGCCTTGGTTGTATGTTTTCAGCTGTTGTACTGCTGTTGCTTTAATATTTGCCCCTTCTTAAAGTCTGAGGGCTGATTTATTTATTATTCTGGTGCCATTCAAAGATTTATATTGCATGGTGTACATATACTGTCCTTAGGATGTGCTCCTTTGGTTTGTTGTGCTGTTATAGTCATTGGTATTATGTGAGGCTGAAAATTGATGGCTTGAGTTGCCCCTTATTTAACACACTTTGTAATTTTTGTTGACAGATATTTCGGAAGGAGCCTTTCTTTTATGGTCATGACAATTATGATCAGTTGGTCAAGATTGCCAAGGTCAGTCCTTTAACCATGTTTATGCATATAACACACATTGCAAAATTTAATAAGCGCTTTCATGGTTATCAACGCATAGTGCAACACATCTAAGTTAATGCTTTACTTCCCTTGGAAGTCAGCATCTCATTTGATTCTGAAGTTGAAGGATTTACAGCATCATAGAAGCGTTTATTTATTGGAAGTCAATGGCGGTGAAATGCCAGAAGAGCCGGTGTCCTCGTGGAAGGCCAGGTTCGTCTACAAGAAGCGATTAATCGAGCCCCATATATTTGTAAGTCTTATTCTTTACTCGTGTGTCCGTAATTCTAGGGATTTGTTTGCTTGATTTGTCTGTATTTTGCATTTGGTGCATTTATCCTGAACAGGATTGTGTATCAGTATATGAAGTTTTATATCCATCTTCAGTTTTCTCCACCTTATTACGAAGAAACCAAAATAACAAGTTGATTTAAGGACTTCCCAAAGTTTTCTCCACCTTTGGGTTCTCTGATTGTATTTGATGTTTTTTCTCTATTGACATGCTGCTTAAACTGCACTTGTGGGTCAGTGATCAACTTTTCGGCTGAATTTAGGGTTATTAAAAAACTACATGCTACCTGTCCTGGGTCGAGGGAGAATTGGAGATAGGATTGTGAAGTCTGTGAATAAAAGACAAGATATTTATTTCCTTATAATGTACTCTTTTAATCTAAGCCCTGGAATTTAATGTACTCTTTTAATCTAAGCCCTGGAATTTAATACTAATGACTGATTAGGCTCATTCTTCGTAAGCTTATAGTGCGAAGTCTTTTTGATTCTGGAAGTCTATGTTTGCCTAATTGTTCAACGGACTGCACAAGCCTAAAGAAAATCTCTTATGATCATTGATATGTTTGAATAGCTAAAGTTTAGATAGTCATTTGTTATTATAAACTTAAAAATTATCCATCATGGTGAATGATTCGTTATGTAAGGGTTGGTTGAAATCATTGATCACTTAGGCTAGCCATTGCTGACTTAAAGATTGTGATTTTGTTTTTTCAATTCCTTTTGCTTCAACAGTGTCTGTTAAAGTTAATTCGGTTGGATACTGAAGTTTCAGGCTACCTTTGACTCTTTAAATTGAAGTTTTGCAGTTTACATGGTCCTATTGAGATAGCAAGAGCTTCTGTGGCCACCTTAAAGCATTCTTGAACGCATTCTCTTTCTCCTTGCTTGTGAATTGTGATAGGCCATAGAAACATAATGCCATCCTAAGAGAAGATTTCTATAGGGTTATATTGGGATTGAAGTACTATTTCAAAGTTTGGTTCCTTGGTTTACTTCACTGGTGGTGGATCTTATTGGGAATGCTCTTCTTTCTTATGTTATAATACTGGGAAATATCATTATAATAGCACTACACTGTTAGTTATCCACATAGTAAAATTTTAAGCTAACAGTATGATTCTATTTCTGCCTTCTTGTGCTTATGGTTTGGACTATATATGTTTCAGTACATTAAAATTTTTAGACTTGTATTAGTTTGTTGATTCATGTGGTTGTGATTTAATTTATGAGCATTGTGATCTCACTGCAACTCTGCCCCTTAGAGTGTTCAGTGATGGTTTGGATTGGTTCTAAAAGTTAAATTACAGATAAAACGGACACGTAACCCATTTTTAGTTTTGCGAATACCAAGCTTTGTGGAAGATTTCTTGTGGAGTTGCATATATTTCATTAATCTGTAATTTTATGTTGAAGAAAGCTATGTTAACCTCACTTGGTATGTCATGCATCAGTGCCTCGGGGAATGTCTAGACCTAAATTCACATACTTTCTTCAGTTCTTATGTTCATAATCCTACTTGCTTTTGGCAAACACGTTTTCAAATTCTAGTCGTTGGGATGAAGAATCCTAAGTGGGAAAATTAATGTCATAGAAGGAGTTATGAGGGAGCCTGCTTGTATTTGGATTGAAGTCGAAAAACAAGGTGAAACCGCACACCCTGATTTAGTTGCAATTTACGGCTATCAAAGGGATTTACGCTTGTTGAAATTCTCTTCTTTGTAATGTGGCATTTTTCTTTTTGTTTTTTTTAAATTAAAATTGAAAGACCAAATGTAGTGCTCAGTTGTTTTACTTTTATCTAATATGGGCATCTCTTAAAAGCTTGGGGGAGTTGGTGGATCCACCCCAAGTTTGAATCCCGACACTGATTACTAGTTGTGTTCTTGTTTGTAGTGTGAGTTATCGTTCGTACTTTTTTTTTGTTTCTTACCTGGTCTGAGCCTTTTGTGGAATGCAGGGTGGTACAGACATATCATTGCAATGAGAACGTAATTGAAGCCTTCCTCAAGTCAGGTACCTATCAGCTTGAAGTTTTAGGCAATATTTACTTTCACCTCTTTCAGTTCATGCATCTAATATTAGAGTGTCTAATAATGGGTGCTAGAGAGATTAATAATTTTTTTACAATTAGAAGTGAATTTAGGAATGACAGAGGTCATAGTAATGTTTTGTTTGCAAGTGACGCTCTGCTTATTATTGAGGACTCAAGAAAATCCAACAGAGATGGGGAATGTTGTAGTTGTGGAGCTAAGCAACTTTTATCTAGACTGAGCGCCACTGATATTGAGCTTAGCACGAGTGAAAATTCTTTGCAAGAAATGGAGCTCTGCAGACAAAACAGGTTAGAGTTTGGTCGGCCTTTTTAGGGCACGAGTGGAAAATCCTCACCACTCCACTGCTTTCTTGATCAATCTAAAAGGTGAACGGTTTTGGATCCCTTCTTTCCCATTCTTTGCACTGTAAGTTCCCAAGCTCGCAACCTATGCTTTCCTGTGTTTTCTGACCATGTATAACTGGTGTATTTGTTTCTAATTATTGATTGGTTGTGAAATGAGCTTTGGCTTATTTATAATCATATCTACTTTGTTGGGATTTAAAAATGAAGGGAAGTTAGTATTTGATCTTACAATCTTTTGTTTTTGATGAGGCTACTTCTTGTGCATTTTGTGGAGATATTGTATTCATCTGATTGTAAAGTAGTATCGAAAATCTCAACCAGGGAGCTTTCTTTTGTCGTTTATCTGTCCAGAACTTGCATTTTCTTCAAGAAAGATTGCCTTCTGTGGTGATTTCTTGGTGCCTTTTTGTTGTTTGATGATCTGGGTCTCATTTTGTCTTAATTTTATACAGGATTTAGACTGTGCTTACTCTTCCTCTTGGTAGAAAGTGTATGGCGAATGATATTTGAAGAACAACATTCGGTGGTTTAGTCTATCTGTTGACGTATATCGGAAAGTTATCTCCCTCAACTTGTTGTGTCGTGTCATTCTGTAAATCACCCCATTTTCCCTAGCAACTAGTCCTTTATTCTTCCTTTTTTGAACTTCTATCCCTAAAAGATCTGATATAAATTAACTGACTTTCCATGGGATCCACTCGCTTTATCGTCATCCCTTGTTACGTTCACAGAGTTCTGTAATATCACCCCAATTTGCTCCAATTCTTGTTTCTATATTGTTTTAGCAGTATTTGATTATTCTTGAGTTTCATTAAGCATTTGGTGATTGAAATTCAGCTGTGTCCCAGTTATCTTCAGTTGCAATGACTCTTTCTGTCAAATTTTTAGGAAAGTTGCGAGATATCAGTCGCTATAGTCAGGTTAACTGATCACTTTGCAAGATTGGGGTGATATTTGGGTTTTATAAGGGTTGGGAAGAATCTCATTGTATTGGCGGATCCACAGACTCTCAATGATGCCTTGTGCGTCACACTGTAAGCACAAAACAAGAGTTCTATGGAACAGCTAGACTGATCAAGTAAGTTATTAGCAATGATGCTTATAATTTTACATGGGCTGCTCCGGGACTTCATTTCTTGCTTCTTAAGCCTGTCAAAGCCCAACACTGAGTCTTGCGGGTTGATTTGCAAGGTTAATGAGTAAGCATTCTCGAGGAGTAGAATGAAACTCCTAGTTAGTTTAACATACTGTGGTAGATTTTCAGTTTGTGTGTGCATAGAGAACTTCAGGTTCTGGTAAGAAGTAGGGCTCCGGGTTTTTTTTGGGGAAAGCCCTGAAAATCTGGTCATTCCTTGTACTCCCACTCCCTCCATCCCAACCCTTTCTGTACACATTTTGATCAACTTTTTTAAGACACTTACTATAAATTTTAATTCGTATATAAGCACCAATGTTATCATGTGAGATACTGTTAGATTCTTTGCATCATATATTTTTTTTAATATCAAAATTTAATTCACCGTTAATATACGTAGCTAAAGTTATTAGTAGTCAAACATGTCATAAGAAACCTTTCCAAAAAGCGTGAAGAAATAACGGGGACGAAGGAGAAGGAGATTTGAATTATCAGATAATAATTTCTTAAAAATAATAGTTATCTGAAAAACCCACCCTAGGGTGTTTTTATTAAAAAAAATATGATAATTTCTTATTTGTGTTTTTTTCTGGTAATTTATGTTGTCATCTTCTTTCATTTCTCTAATTTGTTGCATATTGTAATTTTAAAATCCTAATTCTATGTTTCATTTGGAGTTTCTTAGAATCTCCTGTAGTATTGGTAAGCACAGGTAACATTAGATTACTCATCTAGCTTATCTTGTCCCTTTTAATCAATCTGTTGGCACCCCAAAACGGAGTTCCTTCCAAAAGCATATAAATAGTCTCTACTTAGTAAATTTGAACAAGAAATAGTGCACTTATAGTGTAAACTAGGTGTGTTGGGCCGCACTGTGTGTGGACCTTGGCCCGTAGTTGTGTGAAATACAACCCTCGTAAGTAGCAGCAAAAGAATCTGAAGCACTATAAAGTTTGTAAGCAAAGTCAAGCATCTTAACAGGATTTTTAAATACCCCACTCAGCCTCCAAGAGTTGCTTTCAGTTTGCTAAACACTAACTATTCCCACATAGGAGACGAAAGCTTCTTTCCTGAGGAATAGAGATATGAACAACACTATATATATTAAAATGTCACATTTATAGAGTCAACATGGAAATAGACAAGTGGAGTAAGGTATTCACCACTAAATATTTCTTGCTTCTTAGCATTGTGTGAAAATTAAACCACCTTTGCCTCAAAACACTTCATGACTTCACAACATTCGTGATTCTGAAGAAGAAATAATCAACTTTGAGTGGACAAGAGGCAGATCGAAAGGCTCGGAGAAACAAGAACCATTTCTCACCCGGCGTATATTTTGTTATACAATCTAGGAACACTACAAAAGATAGTCGGTTTAAGAACCATCATATCCTCCATCAACTTCAGATGGTTCTGCAAAGACAGTTTCCAACAATATATCATAACATTTCACTACATGAAGCGAATGTATCCCTCTCAGCCCCGTACCCCTTGATAGAAACCCGTGGCTGATCCTAGCGCACTATCAGACCTTGGTTAGCCTTTTCATATATATGTGCGAGCGGGAGATACAATATGTAATTGTCAAAAACCAAGAAACAAACTTTTATAAACAAGAAACTAATATTGTACGACTAAAAAATGCATTATCAAACTGTCATATACTCGCATATCAGAGTGGTGTAACGCAAAGGTTACACCAGCAACATTCGCGATCAAGTTTCCGTGAGTGTCTCCAGAGCTTCCCCTCTTGCAAACATAATAACATGATTTTGATTTTCTGGCTTTCTTTCTCGTAATTTGGCTAAACTTGGTAGTTTGATGCAATGGATTTCCTTCAACCCAAATTAAACAATAAGTCAATCCTGGAGTAAGATCTGAGCAGAACTTGACCATTAGCAGCAAAACGAGGAAAATACGAGTAACAATTACATGCATTGGAGAAAATAACATATCCAAAAATTCATGTCAGCTTGACCAACCTAAGTGATAGAAGTATCGACATATTGAGCAAAAAGAAGTATTTCCAGGTCAAGCATAAGAAACTGATAACATAGACATCATCATAAGTTTTGAGGGGGAAAATCATAAAGTATTTATGATTTCTCAGACTCGTTTTCTTAAAAGTTCTTTACTCTTGCATGTGAGCATAAGTAAGAGATAAAGTAAATTTACTTGCAAATTATTTTACCTAGAAACTCGCCTATTTCATGCTTCAACGCCTGCAGAATCATTTCAATCTGCACAAGTATTATTAAAACTCTCGACATAAAGAACTCAGTCAAATTGTAAGAACTTAAGAACTTAGGAATTGGTTTATTAATGCTCAAAAACTAATTACACACAAAAATAAAAACAAATGTTCTATTGTAGAAAATAAGGGTAATGAGGTGTGTTTATTCATGACCTCATGGTCCATTATATAGTAGTACAAAATACCTATACAAGCTAGGAAAAGGAAATATAATCTAATTATAATTACAAGTAATATTTATATTCCTTAACACTCTCCCTCAAGTTGGACCATGGGGATCAGAAATGCCCAACTTGCCAAGTAATGAATGAAACTGGTTACGTTCGAGAGCTTTGGTAAACAAGTCCGCAGGTTGATCTGTAGTGCGGATATGATGGGTAACTATAATACCAGACTGCACAAGATCCCGACAAAATGACAATCAACTTCAATATCTGGCACATACTGCTCCTTTGCGTTTATTTTGTGACAGTCAATCGGCTCTTCATATTGCAGCCATTTCACGATACTCCGCTTCAGCAGAAGACCGAAAAACTGTAGGTTGCTTTTTGGTCTTCCAAGAAACCATAGAATTACCAATCATCACAAAGTAACCGGAAAGAGAACGCCGAGTAATAGGGCAAGCAGTCCAATCAGAATCACAGTAAGCAGTGAACTGTAATGCACTATGGGAAGGGAGAAATAAACCCTGACCAGGATGGCTCTTCAAGTAGTGCAACACACGAACTGCGGCTTGCCAGTGAGGAACACAAGGGGACTTCATGAATTGAGCAAGTGTGTGAACCGAATAGCTAAGCTCAGGCGTGTGATGGTAAGGTATATCAGGCGCCCAACCAGTCGCCTGTACTGCTCAGGATCATGGTAAAGCAGGCCATCAACACGCGCCAAATCGTGTTGTTGCTCCATCAGAAAGTCAGTCGGTTTAGAGGCAGACAAACCTGTATCAGATAATATGTCCAAGGCATATTTCCTTTGCGAAAGAAACATCCCCTCCGGTCTTCTAGCAATCTCTATGCCCAAGAAATACTTAAGTAAGCCAAGATCTTTCATATGGAAACAAGAACCCAAGTATTTCTTGAACTCAGAGATAAGCGCAGAAGAGCTTCCAGCAATGACCAAATCATCCACATAAACCAGAACATGCAAAGAAACCGATCCACGGGAAAAGACAAACAAAGAGTAATTTGCCTTACTCTGAACAAAACCAAATGCTCATAAAGCCCGAGCCAATTTGGCAAACCAATTTCTAGGAGCCTGGCGAAGATTGTAAAGAGATTTTTGAAGGCGACATACCTGACCATGGGGCGCGACATAGCCTGGTGGGGGTCGCATAAAAACCTCTTCATGCAAATCACCATGCAGGAAAGCATTATGGACATCCATCTGATGCAGTTCCTAACCATGAATGACCGCACCAGATAAGAATAGGCAAACAGAACTAATCTTCGCAAGAGGAGCAAATGTCTCAGTATAATCAATCCCTCCAACCTGGCGATTCCTGATAACCACGAGGCGCGCCTTATGATGTTCAATAGTACCATCTGACTTGAACTTCATCCGGTAAACCCATTTGCAACCAATTGCCTTCTTATCTAGAGGCAGAGGGGCCAAAGTCCAAGTCTGATTGCGCTCAAGCGCAGTAAGATCTTCAGTCATCGCATCTCGCCAATGAGCATGCTGTGATGCCTTAGAATAAGTGGTGGGATCTGCACTAGACGTTACTGCACCAAAAAATCTAGAATGCATACTAGAAAAATTATCATAATTTACATAATCAGTAAGAGGATAGAGAACACCTGAGGATCGTGATGACGCATGAGTGAACGTAGGAGTAGGAGGGGGGTCTTCAGTAGTAAGAGCACATGCATATTCATCACAATCATAATCTTCCAAATAAGGAGGAGGTTGGGGAGCACGAACAGTCTGCCTGATAGAAGGTAACTCAGCGGTGGGAGGAGACATCGGAAAAACGGTGAAATAGGCGGCGGAGCTGACAGACGCAAATGGCGAGAAGAATTAGTTGGGGCCAGAGACACCGCATTGGACAGTGGAGTAGAAGGAGTCACGGAGTTGGCGGCACGTGAGGCGTATGATCGTCGGTTGTCGGTGGCATCCTGGGCGGTGCATCGTTAGGCCGGGCTGTCAAGGGTTGCCAGGGATCTGGGTCGGTCACCGGAACCAGAGAAGTGGCCTACAGTATAGGCATGGCGGCATCCGGCAATAAGGGTACGATGACGGTCGGTGGGACAGGAGCTGCAACGACCGGCGGCATAGGTTCGGTGGCGGTCGGCGGGACCAGTGGTGCTGTGATCTGGGCATGTGAAGCCGGAGGTGAGGTGGTGGTGCCACTGGGATCTACGAAAGAGGCTGATGTTGTAGTTGCTGCATATGGGAACTGGTTTTCAAAAAAAATCGGCATCCTGACTGTTAAAGATGATGCAGGATTCCAGGTCAAAAAGGCGATAGCCTCTCTTTCCTGCAGGATAACCAAGAAACAAACATTGTTGACTTCTTGGTGCAAACTTATCACGGTATCTGGGAACGTGAGTAGCAAAACACAAGCATCCAAATACCTTTAAAGATGAGTAATTTGGAGCTTGTCCATATAGTATCTCAAAGGGAGTGCGGCCATTGAGATGTTTTGTCGGTGTCCGGTTAATCAGATAAGCAGCAATAAGAACACATCCCCCCCAAAACTCAATTGGAAGACTGGCTTGAAACCATAAGGCACGTGCTACGTTGAGTAAATGGCGATGCTTTTGTTCAACTCTACCACTCTGTTGTGGTGTATCAACCATAGATGTTTAAAAAGTGATCCCATATGCAGCAAAATGAGATCTCAAAGGCAAAAATTCAGTCTCGTTGTCAGCCCGGGCACGCAGTATAGTTCGACCCTATTGATTCTTGACCAGAGTACAAAATTTCAAAAATCTAGAAGCTACTTCTGACTTAGCCACTAATAAATAAACCCAAACAGCTCGGGAATAATCATCAACTATTGTAAAAAATAAAATGCACCACTAGAAGATGGTGTTCTATAAGGGCCTCAAACATCACAATGTACTAATTCAAATAATGCAGTAGCATTTGTAGAACTCAATGGAAACCCATGTCTAGTCTGTTTTGCTCTATAACATACAGAGCAAGGTATAGTAGTATTATTTGTGCTAAAATCAAGAGTAGGAATAGAAGACAACATTGTAGATGATGTATGACCAAAACGTTGATGCCATAAATTAGAGGAAGAAACCAAAGCAACTGTCAGAATAGACTGTAGGATATGAGGACGAAGGCGAGTATCCAAGAGACTAAGCCAATAAACCACCCCCCTTGCTGTTCACCTACGCCAATCACAGTCCTCGTACTGATTTTCTATAAAATGCAATAATTTTCAGTAAACAAGGCTAGACAATTTAAGGCAGATAACAATCTAAAGCATGATAATAAATTGAATCACAAAGTAGGTATGTAGAGCATATGAGTAAGGGTGACATCACCAAAACAAATAGACCCATATTGTGTAGCAGACAACACATATCCATCAGGCAGTATAACATTCACAGAATTGGTAGCAGTAGTAATATTAGTAAGAGAACCCTTTTCACCAGTCATGTGATATGAGGCTCCCGACTCAAGAATCCAGGGTAAAGTAGACGTACCTGGCCCATGGTCAGATAAAGAATGTAACTGATTAAATAAATGTATGGCCGTATTCCATTGGTCGTCATACAGAGCAGGACCGAAATCAGATCGTGTAGGTAAGTCAGAGGAGGCGGCCATCGCAAATCCTTGCACCGACGTCACTACGCCGGCGAAAAGAGACATAGCACAATTTATTTATTGTGTTTAATAAATAAATAAGAGAATAATAATCTCACCAACCAAATGTCGAGTAAAGCAGTCAAATAAATGCAGCACGTGGTTACTCGCGCTGAGTAGGTGACCTGCGCGTCCCTGTTTGGCGAATGATCACCCATGACTTCTGTGTCACACTAGTGCCACAAAGGCTTTTGGTGGTCTTATTGGCGCATACCACGGTGGGATCTTCGACTGGGGTGAAGTCGTAACAAGGTAGCCATAGGGGAACCTGTGGCTGGATTGAATCCTTCACGATGGAAGTGCCCTCTTGTCCCAACCAACATAGGGGACTAGCTTGCTTCCCACTGGTGGCGGGCGGGCGAAGAGTCCAAAGGACATGTAGCCGGGGGTGTGTCATAAAAGAGTTTCTATTTTCCGGCGTGTGGTTACACACACTGAGGAAGAGGAAGATGCAGCTTACAGTGCGCGCGTGACAACACGCGCCGAGGTCACGAGCGTGAATCTCACGCGCACCTTGTCTTCTAGGAGGTAACAAGATCCGGCCGAAGTTACAAGCAAGCAACGGACGAACGATGCAAATGGCAACTGTGCAAACGCCATTGGAGGAGTAGCAGACCGCGACCAAGCAAATGCCATCGTAGGAGGAGCAGATCGCAGCCGAGCAAACGCAGTCGGAGGAGGAGCAAACCGCGGTCGAGTGAATGCTGTCGGAAGAGGAGCAGACCGCGGCCGAGCGAACACCGTCGAAGGAGGAGCAGACCGTGGCCGAGCAAACACCACCGGAGGAGTAGCAGACGGTGGCTCGCTGGAGGAGTGCTTGGAGGAGCAGCGGACAAAGCATGGTTTTTTTAAAAGAGGAAAGAAAATCGGATCGGTGGTGCGTCATGCACGGACGATGACAACAATGTTTATGGAAAAATTTAAGATGGAAAATTTAGGTTCTTAGGTTTTAGGATTTTAGGTTCTGATACCATGTAGAAAATAAGGGTAATGATGTGTGTTTATTCATGACCTCATGGTCCATTATATAGCAGTACAAAATACCTATACAAGCTAGGAAAAGGAAATATAATCTAATTATAATTACAAGTAATATTTATATTCCTTAACATCTATCTTTTATTTAAAGTTTCAAACTTACCCAGACATGCCACATGGAGACAATATAATGTAGATATTAAAGCTTGCAAAAATTTATGTTCTCCAAGGTACAAGGATATTCTGATAGGTGATGGCTTATAATCGATTTTTCAATTGAAATTCAAAACTAAGTTATGGGTGATTTGTCTGTTTTCTACCTATAAAAGTCTCAGATGAAGATTTCGCTCAAGCTATATAATGTTCCAAACCTATAGCATGTAAAAAAAACCACACTGGAAGCAATCATTTCAAATGTATACTAACAAATCAATGGAGGTCAATGCTTGCCATGTGACAAGAAACTCAATTTATTCTTCTGTGTTGGAGATAGAAACAAGTACCGGAGATTCTGAGAATCAGAAGACTGCAATCCAAGTAGTTCACTGGTAAGCTTATAATGAGCAGATCGCTTTGGTTCTCCGTCACCACACTTATCACAAGAAGAAGTAAAGCATGATGAAGCATGGCAGAAATGTAAACTTGTTCATGATTAGTGACACGTCTTTCTTGGCGTTAAACTAATAAATCATGTAAAACATGACCTAAACTCTCATAGGCATGCTATTAATTGCAAGGATAATCGTAAATGGTTACAACCAACAGGGTATAAAGGTACGAATGGTACCTGTTCGACACTCAACCGCAGCGGAGCATACTCAATGTAGCATTAACCACAAGTTGAAGCAAGAATCTATCCTTAAGATAAATTGATGAAAGAAGTAAGAGTGCTAGAAGTTTCAATTTAACTTGTCATTGACATCGAAAAATCACACAATATGGATGCATAAACTTTACCTATTCAATCAGTAATGTAATAATATAAGTATTAGCTATTAATTAAACTTCCTTGTAGATAACATTTCTCGTGTAACCGGTATGCTGAATCAACGAAGTCCATGACCTGATAAGTGCTTGTAATTGATCTATAGTTTTGGCCCTAGATAATGTAACATAAAGTTGTCCATGCGAAAATACTGGTTCCTTTAAATAGAGACTTACAAAATTTAAAGTCTTCCCTTGTGCTTTATTGATTGTCATCGCAAAACATAAACGTATAGGAAATTGTTTTTCTTTTAAGTGGAATAGAAGAAAAACTATCCTTTGGAGCTTCTGAAGTTATAAGAGGAATGAATACATACTTTCCTGCAAATGAACCAACAGAAATTTCAGCATGGATAAGGCTTTTATCAAAATTTTTACAAATAAGACGTGTACCGTGACAAAACCCTTCGGTGGGATTAATATCTCTAAGCAGTATAATTGGCGCATTTTTTTCCCAATACTAATCTGTGAGGGGGATGGTCTTTAGGTGTTAGAGTGTGAAACAAATCTTGTTGATCTGGTAGGGCTGAAGAACTTATACTTTCATCAGAAGCAAAACATGTTACCTCTTCACCTAAGAATATAGTAATTAAAACATCATTTATTTCATGTACAAATTCATTTCTCGTAGTAAGTATAGCTCTTGTTACAAACAAGTAAACATCAAAATCATTCTCACTAATTCTAGGGAATACCATGTCAATCAGTGAATGTAATGATGCAATGTCATCTATAAAACAAACATTAATTTTTTATGGAATTAGGATTTCATCCTGGCTATTAGTAGGCTCTATTCCATCACCAACTTTCAACAAAAAAATCAGAGAAATTTGGATCAAGCAATGCTCTCATATTCTGTGTGAGCTTCAATTTTTTAAATTGATTCCACAATGGAGATATTACTATTGTAGAATTTATGATCTCTTGTTTTGTACCATTAATAATAACTGGCAAATTTTGGTGAAAATCACCACCAAAGACAATTGTTTTACCACCAAAAATTATGTTTGTACTCATTATGTCTCTTAGCATTTCATCAAACTTTTCAATAATATTACGTTTTGCCATTGTAGCTTCATCCCATATAATCAATTTGGCTACTTTTATTAAATAAGCTAGTGCACTTTGTTTACTGATATTACAACATTTGGAATCACTTTCATGTAAGGGAATTTTAAAGCGTGAGTGTGAAGTTCGACCTCCTGGATGTAAAGATGCAGATACTCTCGAGGTAGCGGTAGCAAGTACAATACTACCAGCTGATCTTAATGTTGCAAGAAGAGCCTTGTATAAAAATGTTTTCCCAGTACCTCCAGGACTGTCAACGAAAAATATTTTTGGAGAATTATTATTTACATGGTATAATATCTTATCATAAGCAAATCTTTGTGCCTCATTTAATTTTTCTAAAGCAACAAGATCTTCAGCTGTTACAATAATATTTTTTTTTGTTTGTAGTTCATTAGTAAAATTGTCTTCCACACTCACATATGTATCGCTATCAAAAGAGAAAAAATCTTTGATTCTTTTTCCCATTGAATGAAGAAGGTAATTTAGGGAATCTAAAACTCTATGTCTAATTGTAAGAGAACTAAGTGTTTTATTTATTTTTAAAATCTTTGGAGAGAAAATCTTCAAATTTTAGAAATAATTCCTTAGGATTTTGGGGATTAGAGTAAATAAGAATAGTAGCAAATAGTTGGTGTAAATTGCTAGGCATGATATAAGTGCACGCCTCTTGAAGACACATTTCAATAGTATCATTGACATCCATTTATCCTAAATCTTTAGCAGCATCTCTATATGTATCAAACATAATTCCAGCAACTGTCCTTAAATCCTCAAACGAAGTCGGCCTTTTTACGTGCATTAAAAGTAACCTCAAGTGAAAACTTTCACCTTCAAACAAACTACAACTCACAATATGACTAATTACTTCACTTCTTTTACGGGGCAGCCATTCTCTCAAGTTAGAGTGCCTAGTAAAATATTCAGGAAATTCAACATATAAATAGTTCATACTTTTAGCATAATTATTTACTTTTTCGTAGAAAATTTTGTGTAAGCATAGTTTTTTTTCAGAAACGGATTCTCCATAATACTATATAAGGATTGATTTTCCGGAATTGTTACAGATTGATGGTTTTCTAAAGGTAAAGGTAAGCATATAATAGAAGGTTGTATTTCATTAAGGTCAAAACCAAATATTTGCCAAATTGCTTCTGGAGGTGAAATCCACCTTGCTTTTTGGAATGTTTTAATTCATCAACTACATGATCTTGGTCATTTGCAAGTAAAGTGTAAATATTTTGTCATGACCTTTTACATACTGAATAGTCGAACATATTTTGACATTAATGTGGCAGTTAAATTTAGCAAGAAGATATCAATTATAAGGTATAGCCCATCGATTGTCAAGTTGTGAACCTCTTATTGTGACCAGGGAACTATTATTTCTACGATGGTAAATAAGGTATGAGTTAGCTCCAAACATTGTCTTATCTGAAAAATCTTTTGGGTAATGGAATTTACAGGAGTTGTTTCTCATGAAAGCGAACATTGGATTATGAATACCACAAGGGCCATACATCATATGCTTTATAACTAGAGAAAACAAGTACGGCTCTTTTTTGGGTCATGAACTCAGCACAAACAACTCTGTCAAAAGCTTCAACAGTAATTTTTTTTGAAGCCCTACTTAAAATAAGCAAAAAATGAGCATGGGGTAAACCACTTTTATGAAATTCTATCACATAAGTATACGCAATAATGTTGCCAAAGATTTTTTTGTTGAGAAGTTTTTTTTTTGCATTTTAAGTTTTGAACGGAATACTTTGGCTACCAATTCAAACCTATTATGAATTTCATTGGAAGGCAAGGTTAAAGCTTTTATTTCATGCCAATTTGAATTTGAAGTAATGGTTAAAAATATATCAGGTTTTTCGTAGCGGTGAAATAAAACAATGACATCCATATATATCTCTAGGACCTCCTATAAATGAGTTTGGTAGTATGAGACGCCTACCAATATCAGCACCTGTGCGACATCCTTGTGCTATACCATCTAATAAGCCATGGTATACCTCATTTCGTAAACGGCTTTGCTTTTTAAAATTTCGAAACAAGTCTAGTCTTGATGTTAATGTACATATCTATGACTTATTGTTGTAAAAGTCTACAAGTATGCAGCAAAAAAGATTTATCGTTTTCTCGGATCTATAACTTGTAACAATAATATTGCTGACAAGAAACTCTATTTTTAGTGTTCTTATTTGTAGAAGTTTGGTTTTCAGATTCTAAGAAAACGTCTATGTTTATATAGTTTCAAATGTGAGGGGTGCCATCATTACATGCACTTTGAATTCTATTTGGTGCTCTACTAATTTTATTGATTCCTCTATGCCAACCAGGTTCAACATTCAGAAAAAGGAGTGGATATTGCATACTATCATATTTGTAGAAGTTTGGTTTTCAGATTCTAAGAAAGCATCTATGTTTATATAGTTTCAATCTGAGGGGTGCCATCGTTACATGCACTTTGAATTCTGTTTGGTGCTCTACTAATTTTATTGATTCCTCTATGCCAACCAGGTTCACCATTAGGAAAAAAGAGTGGATATTGCATACTATCATAACAACCAAAGTAATGCTTAATAATTTAGGGATGATTATCTTTTGAATAAACTTGAATATGTTAACTTATATTCCATTCTTCTAAATTTGATTCTAATTATATTCTAGCTACTTGTGAAACAATGGGCTTATTGAAGACATGGTGGTTGAAAACAGGGTCAGCATATAAAGCAATTTTGTATTCATCTAAATTAGGTATATTATTTGAACTTTTGAAAAAAGTAGCATAGGGGTTCTGTTCCAAAAGATTAATCAATTTTGTGACAATAATTTCTCTGATTTGAACTGATAGACATACGGTGAGAAACTTCATGTTCTGTATCATAAAAGTACAATTGAAGATTTTGTGGGTGTTCGTCTGGTGGTGTAAGCTGATCCATGAAATGGTAAACCTGACCTTGGACACGAAATGTGTATATTCCTTCATTTCTCTTAGCTAAAGATTCATCACTATGTACACCAATTGATATGAATGCAAACATATTATTATAACTACGGATACAGTCACGAAAGTGTGCACTATCATCGGAATCTGAAATGTAGAGTTGAAGTAATTCCGAAGGCATTTCACTTTGTAGTAGCTTTACTTCTCCTAATGAACAACAGAAGGCTGGGGGTTCTAAATGAATGCGTTTTGCATTGCAAAACATACAATCAGGAGTAGCAGGTAACAAATAAGGACAATTTGGTATCTAATTTAAATGGTCGTCTACATTGTTCCACTGGTTGGGAAAATAGGTGGTATGTAGTCTAGTTTTCTACGTTTTGCATTTTTTACCTATCTACGGTCATTTAAATATGCATACTTTTTCTTATTATATGTAGAAGCCCTATTTCATTTTTCTATTTCAGGTTGTTTTCCTTTAACCATTTGCGACATTATTGGTAGGATACTAAGGAACTACCAAAGTTTGAGGGGACTTCAACGGTAAAAAATTATATGCATGCAACACGGAACACACAACACAAAAGGAATGAAAGGTTGCAAAATATAAAGATTCACTTATTTACCAGGGAAGTTGGAAAAAAAATTCCGGCGCCAGGAACAGAGTAGCCTAACTTAGTCTGTGTGATTAGAACCAGCCTGCAAAGTGCAAAGAATACAACTAAAAGGAAACTATAACAATACCATGGTGGACGTTGATAAAATCCGTACCATGGTGTATGCACACTTATCATAAGAAGAAGTAAAGCATGATGAAACTTTCCAGAACAAAAGATGTATTCATTAGCATGAGAAGAAAATGTTATTGACTTGGCATAAATATAAAACTTGTCCAGGACAAGACAAGTAGAGCCAATTACTACTTCGTCATTGAAAATTGTAAAGAAGAGCTGTTTAGTTAAGTAGTACTTGAAAACCTAATCCAACCCAATCCTGGAATACCTTAGACAAACTTTCATGAAAGAACCGAGTAGTACCAAACTATTGTACCTCATTATGTTAAAGTAATTTTTTTAAAGAACAAAACAGTGAAGGGGGCTCTGCATTTTGATTAGGCTACAGCAGAATAGTATAACACCTATGATGGTTTCAATTTTCCCCAATAACATTAAGAAACTCATATTTGACAAGATGCTGGTGCAGCATATATGCACCGTATGAAAAGGAATATCCAGGCTCAAAATGTCCCAGTGTCTTAATGTCATTTGAATATCTAAAACATTTCCAACGTGCAAGTCTCAAAATGCAATATTTTCATCAGTTGTGACTGAATTTGCACCAGTTATGAGCACCAGCAACATCAACATCATACTTCATCATGTTATGAATTCAAAACAATGCATGCATATAAGAGACAACCACGATAATAAACTAAATCTAAAATGTTACTTAGTAAGGGAGCATATATGTTATAACTAAACGAAACTGAAATTATGCAAGCTCAATGTGACCAGAATCAAGTTAACTTAGAAGGTCAATGGAAAATGAAGCTATACTACTAAAATTTATTAATGGAAATCCTTAAATAAAAACATCTCCTTTATACAGTAATTTAACTATATAATCAAAACTTCTTAACTTTGACCATAAAATTGAATTGATGTACAAGTATAAATGCTATTCTGTGAAAGTCAAAGTGGACAGTTTGAAATGGACGGAGGGAGTATTACATAAAACTTCACTTCCGAGGCACAAAACAAAATTCATTAAGACTAAATGATATTCCACTCATCATAAAAAGTCTTCAAACATAAAATTAAGTAACATCTATGAATCAACAATAGTGACTTCAACTTCTACCCTGAGTTCAATATTTATGGAGGTAATTTGCTTAATCACTCAGGTGAGCTGAACAGATCAATCACATTATTAATCCATTTATTAGAGATACAAGAATAATTACACTATCATTAACAAACAATATAGAATAAAATATGCAGGTGGTCAGTTTCACAGACAAAGGCAAAAAAACATACTCAGCAAATCTGTACTTTACCTAATCAGTAATCATCATATATCAACCAAGCGTTTAGCAAACTCAGCAAATAAAACCTTCGCTTCACAGAACCCTATATAATTTTCAAAGTTTATAACTTCGAACTCCTAAGTATCAATCCACAAAGCAAGAACTCTACAATGAATAAACTGCCACAAGCCTGAAAAAAAAAAGCACACATGCGTAAAAATTCAGATATTTCACAGCAAAACCATTCTCATCCCTTATGTGGAAAATACAACTCGTGGACTATCACCAAATTTTAGCTTAGCCCTAGACTTTGTCCCATACTTCTAAGATAGATAGTAAGCATTTAATAAATGTTAACCTCAACCTCAGATTTGTTGGGAACCGAGCATCTGTCTCAACAAAATAAACAAAAGAGCACGAACAAAAGAAAGTGGAAAAATGGTTCAGACAAAATGCCAAAAATTTAGAGTAAAAAGACAGAGTTAATGGAATTCAAGCTGAAATAAGTACAAATGACTAGATTTTTCACTGACGAGTAATAGCAGGACAACGGAATCCAGTAAACAAAAGTTTACAGTAATTAGGAAGAAGAAGAATGGTGGAAAAAAATAGAATAGAGCATATACATGTATTGAACTGAATGATTACATGAAGGGTGAGGACGACGAGAAATTGAGCATAGAAGCTGAATGGTATTAATAGGAGAGGAACGCCGAGAAAGTATGGTACTAATAGGAGAAGAATGGTGATACAGAGAGGTGTGTGAGAAGAGGAAAAGAAGTCACGTATCTAAGTATCACTGAGAGGATGCCACCTCGCGGTGGTGTTGGTCAGAAAAATCAAGCTGGAGAGGGAGAAGAGATGAAGCGGCAAGCGGTAATAGCGGTGAAAGAGGGAGAGAAGATGTGAGGAAATGGTAACCGGTAACAACACTAAAACATGTGGGCTTTTATTCTTTTAGAGATATATTCTTCTTACTTTACACATTTTAATGTTTTTCCCTCCTTAACATTTCATAAGCTATAAAAAATTAAGACTAAGATTTTGGACTCAAAGCTTTAAGTAGAAAATTGTAGCTAAAAAAATGTAGGGATGGTTAGAAAATCGACAATCGCATCCCGAACTACTTGATTTGGTCCGTCCCATTTTGAACTCAAAGTTAGTCATGTCAACAACCAACCCGTATATGCTATCTCGAGGATACAATACTTTAGTGTATCCTTAGTAATAAAACACATTAACTAAATAGTTACTTGAATTCACTATTTAAGAAAATATTATAAGAATTATTATAAAAATATATTTTAGCTCAATAGTTATACTAGTGATATCATACTTACGGTATACTAGGATACTATATAATTTACTGTTAGCAACAGTTTAGCCATGAACATCACATTCATCTACATGAGTGAAAAATGATTTTAGTGGAAGAGATCGGAAATTTGAACATATGTCAAGGCAAATTGAGGAACTTCATATTGGATGTATAACAACTGAAACCAAGGAGAAATATTATTGAAAAAGATTTGAAATATCTCCTATATATGATACAAAATGAAAACAAGGAACTAAAGCAACACCTACGTCAAAAAGTAAATTACTTAGAGAATCCATAGTGGTAGTAGATTCAATGACCACTTCTTAAGTGTCATACTATAAATTTTAATTAAAAAAATAAAAATTAAATACCAATAAAGAAAAATACTTCTTAAACACTTTTTTTTTCATTTCAAATTATAATTAATTAAAAATACAAAATAAAGTGTCAATCAGTGATTGGTTGACATTACACAAATAAAGAGCTACTCACTCCTTAAATAAGGAGTTGCTCCTTATTAAGAATCCTTATTAAGGAGTGATTCTTAAAACTCCACAATGATCCCCACTTAAATAAGGAATATTGTGGATGCTCTTTGCTTTCAAAATCGTCTATATATTTTGGATAATAAAAATGTACCTTTTCCTTCTTAACTAATTAATTGTTTCTCTTATTGATTTATATTATTTTTAGATGGTTAAAATATAGAATTTAACAAAAAAATGTATTTTTTTCTAATTTAAATGTAAAGCATTGAAAGTACGTAAAAATTTGATTTAATTTTTAAATTAAAATCACTGCCCTATGCGCGGTGAAATCCCCCTAGTATGTAATTAATATTTATTATTATTAGTTATTTGTAAGACATAAAGTTAAATTTTGAATTCTTAAAAGACTTAAATCGTCAAATTAAATTCATGAATGGTCTTAGTCATCCATTAGAAGATAACGAAAAATGGATTCGTCTGTTGTCCGACACCATACTTTTTCCGATCAATTTGGAAAAACTATGCTGGCTTCTGATCTGATTCAATAGATAGACAGGAGAAATCCAAGTCAAGGGAAGTATTGACTCTCCCATTGGCGACTCTGTCTGAATCAGATTTGTAGTCCGTACAGGTTGAGGTGCCTTTGACACCACTGCTTGATGCGGGTGGGCAGCTCACCGGCGTTCTGATAGTGTGTAAATGAACTGGGAAAGTCTCTTACTGTCATAGGGAGCCACACAGTGACTAATCCGGCAGAGCGAGGACGATTAGCTTTTAGCGAGGAATGAGACTTTTCTAGGGAGTGATCATATTGTTGGGGACGTCAGTTCAGTATTGTAGCTAGTATGCGATCGCATCCTGCTGGCTACGACCAGGATATTTACCCTTTTTTTTTAGGTTTTAGGTTTTAGGTTTGCATGTTGCCTCCCTGCGTGGAGAATTCTCATATTGCCTCCCTGCGTGGAGTTTTAGACACAGAGATATTATAGTCAGTCATATCTTTAGATCTCTGTCACAAATTGCCTCCTTTATGGAGTTTATCTTGGGTTTGGGGAGCCTTATATACACCCCACTAAATAAAAAAAAATAGAAGATAACGAAAAAAATTACTGAACTTGTTCGCTTAATTCTAATGTAAACAATGATGAGGTACGCCACCAGTTAGTTTATGATGACCATAATAGAACATTATATATTTACTTACTTTTATTTTAAAAAAATTTGTCCCAACATAATTAGAGGAAATTAAATACTCCCAGTGTCTCACACGTAAGTGCACGTTTATTATTTTCCAGCCAAGTTGTCAAATTTTAATAATATAATTGAATAAAACAATTTTCTCATTTGTGATACTGTTGAATTCGTTGTGACATGTTATTTTAAAATATCAACTTTTATTCACTACTATTATGCGTAGTTCAATACTCCCTCGGTCCCTGGTCATTTTAATTAATTTGACTTTTGGCAGTCAAATTTAACCAACTTCGACCATTAAATTCTATCATTGTATGTGTAAAACTATTATCATGTTATATGTTGTTGGATTCATTGAAGTTGTTATTTTTTCAAAAAAAAATTACACATATAAATGAAGATATTAATATTTAAAAATTGAAAAAATTGACTGTCAAAAGTCAAATTAAACAAAATGAACTGGGACGGAGGGAGTATGTTAATAGTCAAACATGTTTCTTGAATATTGTTAAAATATTTCTTACAATTTAGTTTGAGACGGAGAAGTATTTAAAGAATTACAATTTTATTGGTGGGGATACATAAAATGTAACAAAAATTATGAAAAAAAATTCAATGCAATATAATGACTATATTTTTAGAATCAAAGAAATGCAATTTTTTCCAGTCTCCAATCAATAAATATTTTTGTTTTTTCATCCAATCAAAATTTTGAGTCCGTCTCTTGAAAGACGGTCTTTCCATAAGTTATGGAAAGACCAAGGTTTAAAGTGTAAATTAGAAGAAATTAAGATAAAATTTTCGGGTTGCATGAACCGGGTTATAAATTTTATAACTACTACATGTTTCATACTAAAAATTTAATATTGCAATTAAGACCTTTTACCTTTTATTATTCTAATCAAACCCCGTCTTTCCATAAGCCTATGGAAAGACCGTCTTTCCCAAGACTTTGCCCAAAATTTTATGTCGTGATTTAATTTGGTAAATGGTTGCAGGTTTGTAGACAATATAAACATCACTCTGAAACCGAATATTTGGAAAAAAAAAGAAGAAAGAAACAACAAACGATGTAACCTGACTTTCATGAATTCTTGAAAAATGAAGGATCGGGAATCAAGGAAATGATTTTCATTGAAAATAGTCATTGAAAAATTAGAGCTTTTCAAATACGTTTTTCAAAAAACTAAAATCGTCACTGGATGTTAGTGACTCTAACACTTCATTTTAATCAAACTAGCAAAATCCTACAATTTGAGTGATTTATAACATCCTGAGATGGGATAAAAAATATTTACAAAAAATACACATAAAATAAAATTTGATTCTATAGCGCTTGTAGCTAAAATAAACTACATTAGGGTAGCTATTGGGCCTTTTGCCGCAATCTGAACTGCAAGTCTGAATCGACCAGAAAGGCCAAATCCACCTACCCCGAATAAGCATTCCAACCCGACTTGGTCACATTAGAAAGCATCAAAACTGGAGTTCATGATTTTAGTGTGCTATAAAATTGAGAAATGGACGTTGATGTGCATGTTTTGTATTATGGATGTTGAGGGGGGAGGACGCATTACCATAATGCGTCCTCTTGGTGAGAAATTTTTTTTTCCGAAAATGTTTTTGAGGACTCGTTTTGGAAACGAGTCCTCTCTTTTTTTCTGTTTCCGAAAATCTGTTTGAGGACTCGTTTTGGAAACGAGTCCTCATAATTTTATTTTTCGGAAATATTTTTTTTTCTGAAATAAATTAGAGGAATTTTTTTATAGAGGACTCGTTTTGGAAACGAGTCCTCTGAGGCGGCCTAATTTTTTCTGGCCGAAAATGATTTTTTGAGCAGTCGGTTTGGAAACGAGTCTTCGAATCTGGCAAATTTTATTTTGGAAAGTATTTAGAGGACTCGTTTTTTAAACCAGTCCTCAAATCTGGCGATAATTTTTTGTTCTCCGAAAGTATTTAGAGGACGCGTTTGTTAAAACAGTCTTCAAATCAGGCATTATGTAGCTGTTCGGAAAATTATGCGGAGGACTCGTTTTTAAAACGAGTCTTGAGAAGCTGCCCAATTTTGGTTCTCGGGCGATTAATCAGCAAGATGTAGGAAATTAGCAAAAATTTTCATAAATTTATTTCTCGGGAGCTCCTCAAACGAGTCTTGGAATGGGTATTGTTTTAACAAATGTTTTTGAAAATGTTGGAAATGAGATTTGTAATTAATTACGGTGCTAATTTAATTTGTAAATCAAATAAAGTTTATTATATTTTGTTAAATTTGGTAAATTAAGCGTGTGGAGAATTTTAATTATTGGGGAGAAAGCTTATTATAAAATCCTGCTCTAAATTCAGCAAGAGTGTGGTCTTCCAAATGAGTCGTGAATTTGAGTAATAAATTATCGCGGGTTGCTGCAATGTGTAACTTACTATTTCTGATCAACCTGTTTTCGGTCAAGATTGCGCATAAGCATACTTGTGTTTGTTTGATGATAATTTGGAAAATAGTCAAACAATAATTACGGGTCATGTTATTTGAATTTGTTTAACAAGTCTTGAATGTAGGTGCAGGTGCAGGAACGAAGTATTGCATAGTTAGAATGGATACAAATTAGCATAAATGTACAGTGCCGAACAATACGAGTGAAATGTAACGCAAATTAGTGTTGAATAGCATGTACTGTCCTAACGATGACCTCTGCATAGCTTCCCACCCGTTCCACACGGGGGAGGACGTATGGTCCTGGATGTCCGTCGTGGTACAGCCATCTGTGCAGGTTCATGTACTTCCTCATGTGGAGCTCCCCCTGGTATGTCCTCCTCCATTTCGTATCTCGCTTCCTCATTCGGATCACAATAGGCATGTGGAATACTACCTATATGTAATGGAGCGGTAGGCGACATGCATGGATGGCTGGATGTTGGAGTGACATATGCACTGTAATCTGATGTGTTCATGTTGTACTGCGAGGGTTCCCCGGCTGATGGTCCGCAAATCGGTGGACTCGCATGTGAGGGTCCAGCCCCTGATGAACCAATGGGTTCCGTATGCCTCCTAGCACGAGGCCTCCGACCTTCTTGTCGACCAGGTGGGCCTGGCGGTGGCTTCTGAGGTCAGTATATCTCACATCAGGGGGCGGTTCCTCACAGTGCACAAACGGTTGATAGTGCTGCGGTCTAGAGGGCTGATGCGCATGTTGTAGACTACATGTGATGACACGATGCATTCCCCTTATAACGTCCACACAATGTGGGGGCCAACCATCCAAATTAATGTCTGACATGGTATGCAACTGTGTCATTGCCTGCAACTACATAATCGAGATGAATATGTTAGATATATAATTTTGAGTAGCTATGAAGTATTCTTTCTTAACAATAATAGAAATTTAGGAAATACCAAGTACTCCGCAGTTGCACCGTCTCCATGGAAACCCTCCGTAGCTGTTACAGGCCGTCCTGGCTGATCAATCATGAACACCGTCTTGCGAAAGTACCACTCCAAGAAATCACGACTGGGTAAGTATGGATCTGCACTCCCTGGTGTGGGTACTTGTTGATTGGATCGATGTTCCCAAGCATCGAGATATCTTCTTAGTTCGACACGCCAGTCAGTGCCAGACCTTCCTCGACGGTCTCTAGAATGAAGTAAGTTGTACTCATCCTTACCGACCAACTGGGTGGGTATTGGCTGGATTAGGCCGAACTGCCTGAGAACACGATGTGCATGATGAAACTCTACGGCATGCCAGCAGATGAGGTCGACGGAAAGTAGCCAATTGTTTCTACCATCTGTACAGTACCACGAGAGTTGTTCCAGGACATCCTCCGTATATGGCTGCCAAATGGACTGAGACAACATGCATGTGTCGCAGTTAGGTATTGGAAACCATTTTCCCCTCGAAGTCCAGAAATCAAAATCGAATTATTCCTGTACCTGATTGTGGTTGAGAGATGTCAGTTGATCACGGTACACTTTCAAAACGTGCATTGGTGATTGTGAACAATCGTAACGGGCCCTTCACCTATGAGGAACCGAGTGAATTACGTTAGCCAGAATATGAAATTGCATGTGTCTTAAAAATGCCGCATACTGAGGAATTCGACATGTACCGGGAGCCTAGAGCACTCATCGTCACTGTCACCTGTAGTGCACCGGCAGGTCGGATGGATGGTATGCGTTCCTATGCCCACAACTGCAAATCAATGCAATAGAACTGCCCGTAAATATTAAGCACGTTATGTACAAATGACTATATTGACCAACAATTTTACCTGTAGCAAGACAAGTGGCCCGGATATGGATTTAGCTTGTGGGATTGCCGCATCACATAAGGACCGGTACAAGAATGCTAGAATGGAACTACCCCAACTGTACCGATGTGCTGCACCGAGATCCATCAGTACGGATAAGTAGAGCAACGGGATGAGGTGGCCGGACGTGTCAGACATCAGCATTCCCCCAAGAAGCAGCAGAAGGAAAACCCTAACCCACTGTTGGCATTGTACATCAGTGGGATCAGCGGGGAATGGGCTGTGCAATAGCATTCCCAACCACCTGGCCCTAATGCGCCCCCCCTGATACAACTAGGGTCTGGTGTAGCTCCCAGGTAGTCTGTGCAAATGAGTTGCCAGTCCTCTGTACGCCTAACAGCGTCTGCACCTGTGACTGGGATTCCATCGATTGGTAGACCCCACAGGATCCCTACATCCTGCAAAGTGACCGTAGCCTCCCCCATCGGTAGGTGAAATGTGTGCGTCTCTGGACGCCAACACTCCACTAGGGCAGTGATGAGGGAATAGTCAATTTGTATTAGTGCAGAATTCAGGAGTCCCTGAAATCCTGCTTCATGCACATATCGCATAACCGGTACTAGCAATCGATCGGTCCAGCATGGCCCATCGCACCGACGCACCTGCAGTGCCTCGTTCTCTAAATGTCCGTTGTACAGGGCACGAGCACGGTGCTCCTGATGGAGGTACAACAAATCCTCCTCAATGGGTCCTGGATGATACATTGTTTCTCTCTGCGAGCAAATACCAACCCGAGTTAGAATTTTTTTTGCCAGAAGAATAGCACAGATAAAGATAATATTGCATAATGCGACACATATTTGCCAAATATAAGTAATACTGCATAATGTGCTACATATATCAAGTAATACAAGTAATACCACATCACACTACGAACAACAGACTAAGCATGCCCTCCCCTATTGTTGTACAATGCACCATATGAAGCTCTGAGGTAATATTACAGACACCGTATGACACCCCGATACTAAGCACGGCCACGCCTACAGACACCCCTGGTGTCACCCGCCACCCTCTCATCCATCTGATTCCTTATCCTCCTCTTCGCAAACTGTCCACGCCTCCTGTTGCGAAACTTTTCTGCATCAGGAATCAACCTCCAGTGGGCACGCTACCAGAGTGATGGATCTCGCACAAGCATGAAACCCTGACTGTATTGTTGGACATGAGTGGTCGTGTGACCCTGTCACATAGACTAGCAGGATCGTCACGTCTATGGCGACAAACGGCCAAGGCATGGGAACAAGGGAAACGGAATATTTTCCATTCCCGACAAGTGCACTCTCTTCTTCGGTATTTGACCGTGTAATGTCGTTCACTAATGCTCCCATCGATGTTCCTCGCCACAACCCTGTAAGTTTGCGATGCATGGCCGAACAATGTGACGATATGTCCCTGTGCCAATGTATCCTGCTTCTGAAACTTTTTCCAGATCCTCCTGGGAAACACAGACCTGGATAGACGGGCAATATCTCATAATTCGCAAACTGGCATACAAACAAATATGAAAATGTAATTAATTGACAAAGTACCTCCAATTCGTAGCGTCCGTAAGCCTTTGTGCGAACATTTCAACCGTTCGTTCAAACGTCGCTTTGACACACACTGTTATCGGGAGATGGCGTACGCGCCGTAAACAGTTGTTGAAGCTCTCTGGCAAATTCATCATCAAAATTCCCCAACGCCGATCACCAACATCGAAAGCAAGACACCACCTACTCCTATCTTGTCGTTCCAGCCAAGACCAAGCAGATGGATCTATACTCTCCAGCTCCTCCTTGTACTCCCTCCACCTGCTCTCTCGCCTGGCACTACCAAGCTGCCACACCAGAGTCTTCATGACCGCATTCTTGAACTTCCTGCGATCATGCGATAAGAAGTTGGACTGAAAATGCCGCAGGCAAATCCGATGGTATCCGGCTGGCTCCATCCACTCCTCCATATGTGTCATCGCATTTACAAGTCCAGCATGCCTATCTGATATGACACAGATTGGTCTGCTATCACCACTGACAACGTGAAGACGCAGTCTCCCCATGAACCAGTTCCAGCTTTCATTTGATTCCTCGTCGACAATTGCATAAGCGATAGAGAGGATGTAATCATTTGAATCGTGGGTCACGGCGACCTGCATTGTGGACTTATATGCACCTCTCAAATGAGTGCCGTCTACGCTGATTACTGGCATGCAATGGCGAAAGGCTGCAATTGCCTGACCAAATGCCCAAAACACAAATTTAAATTTCCTACACCCGGGACCGTGTATTCTGTCAGGTGCGTTAGCCCAATCGACAACGGTGCTCAGATTAGCCCTTACAAGCTCATCCATAAAAGTTGGGAGCTGTTCAAAAGAATCCTCCCACGTTCCAAATACCATGTCAATTGCCTTCTGCCGAGCATACCGGGCCTTCTTGTAGGAAATCGTGACATTGAACTCATCATCCACTTGACACTGTACATCTTTCACTGTGTATGAAGGGTTTACGTCAATGTGGTGGCGGATTGAACGGGCGATCATCACCGACGTCAGATTCACGTTACCCGTAGATCGACCAGCCCCAACACACCCATGGCTACTAGCCCATTTGGTGATCTCCCACATACCATGCGAAAACTTTTTTGAAGCTCTGCAAACCCAAATACAATTCCCAGTTCCTTCGACGACGTCCTTGCATTTCACATACCATGTGCGTGACCTGCTCTCCACGACCCTGTGTTCCCTGTTCATCATAGAACTCCACCGAGAAATAGCTTCAACCAACTGCGGCTTCGTCTGAAATCGCATACCCACGTCTACTTCCCCAGTCTCTTGAACATAGGTAGAAACTCCGGACCCAAAATAGGTAGGGTCATAGCTATCCTCATCGGGGCCCCCATAATCTCTATAGTAGGCCTGTGTATCCGGGTTTGCCAGAATATGAAACGATGTGGGTACATTGTTCGTGCACACCAATTGCTCCTCCTCGTCCCCGGGATTCGAATCGGTTGATAAGGAGCGATCATCCTCAGTTCCACTGTCAAGTTCAGCTTCCTCGCCATCATCTTCGCTGCCATCATGCCGAACATCGCAGTCGCTAATGTCACCCACGTAATCATTGGGGAAGACATTCTGCTCGCCATGGTCTACCACATACATACCACCACTTGTGGACGGCTGGGCACAATTCACATGGCCATACCTACCAGGTTGGCTGGACTCGCCAAATTCAAATCCACGGCTACAGACAAGTGGTGGTATACTTGGTACAGCGGCGGAGTTCTGCACGTTGCTCAACAATGACATGAACGTGCTTGCCCATGCCCCATCATTAGCGATTGGTAACTGTTCCATAACAATGTAAAAATCCGCAGAAGACAATGACATTCGATCAACAATGTTGAAGAAGAACGTGGTTGACTCATCATCTTCCACAGGATAACATCGATAGTATACCGCGAAACCAATCAGCTCGGGACAGCGGTAAAACATTTTCAGGGAACTACTATCTCTCACAATGGCCAGTCTCGTGACAATTAAATCAACCAATTCTAAGTGGTTCAACCTCCTCTCGAGAGTCACAACTCGCTCCGGTATTGGAGGATCATAATACACTCCCAAACTCAAATCAAACTTAATCTGACCCCCTCTGTACATATACACCGTCAAAAACATCGCACAACTGCAACACACAAATACATAACTCTCTTCTCATTCCACATTCTTGTTCACAGTATCCTCCAAAGGCTATTACTTTTGCTACAAGCTCAATAGATCAATCACTAAACAATTCACATAATTACTTCGTTCAGTCACACAGGATTATTAAACGCAACGGACCAAACTTAATCAGATTAAAAGTACACACAATCAGACAACACAATCATACACATACAATTAAATTAACTAAATTACTCCGGGATCTCAACTATATATAATTCAACCCAAAAGCCAACAACTGACTGTCCGCAGGTAACACACACATAATCTTGGAACACGTTCGTATAATTATTTAGGGCGCAATTAACTACAAGAAAACAGATAACAGAGTGGGTGGGAGTCTGAGACTTACGGTGAATCTGGTCAAAGGTGACAGTCAACGGCGGTCAATGCGGTCAACGTCGGGTCAACACGGTCAACCTCGGGTCAATGCAGGCAACGTCTGGTCAACGTGGTCAACGTCGGTTCGAAGTGGTCAAGGTCGGGTCAACGCGGTCAATGGCGGGTAAACTCCGTCAAAGGCGGGTCAACGCGGTCCACAGCGGGTCAACGCGGTCCACAGCGGGTCAACGGCGTACGCTTCTGTCCGAATCCGTTCTCTACAACCAAAATCCCATTACAAAGTCAGTAGTAATTAACAAAAACCCAAACAAAAATGGAGCAAAAAACCAGGGAACCATACCGAATCTTGTAAAAAATTCAAACTGCGGATGAAAATGGCAGAACGCTGGTAGCGCAATGCCGGAGAAGAGTGGAGAGGAATTTTCGAGATGGCAAGACACTGGCGGAATGGAGGCTAACAGAAGGGGAAAATTGAGAAATGGTGGAGGAGGAAGATGAACAATGCTGGAAGTGGAAGAATTCGGCCAGATTTAAGCTGTTCGGAGGACGCATTACGGAAATGCGTCCTCGCCACGTGGCGGATTCCTATTCGACCGCCCTTTTTCTATTTTGACCAGATTTAAAAAAAAAATCTGACGAGGACGCATTACGGAAATGCGTCCTCGCCACGTGGCGGAGCCCTATTCGACCGCAATTTTTTACTTTGACCAGATTTAAAAAAAAATCCAAGGAGGACGCATTACGGAAATGCGTCCTCGCCACGTGGCGGATCCCTATTCGACCGCCATTTTTTTTATTTTGACCAGATTTTTTAAAAAAACAATTCCACGTGCCATCACCCCCCATTCGCCACGTGGCATCATCTCCATCACCTCATTTTCACCAGATTTTTTACGGAAAAAATTTAATTGCCACGGAGGACGCATTACGGAAATGTGTCCTCTCCACGTGGCATCACCACCATTCGCCACATGGCATCGCCTAATTTTTACCTGAGATTATAAAAAAAATTATATTTCCACCGAGGATGCATTACGGAAATGCATCCTCGCCACGTGTCATCCTCCCATCCGTCGTTTGACAATTTTGACCGAAAATTAACGGAAAAAAAATAAAAAATGGGAAGACGCATTTTCGTAATGCGTCCTCCATATGTAAATGCTGTTTGTGGCAACTGTAGCCACAAACATAGCAATTTCTCTCAAAACTGGCATTTTTGCCCTAGGGTGTGTTTCACAAAGAGACACACAAGATTTGGAGCCAATCTTATGATATTAAAGTTATGATCTTTCCACACTATTTAGAACCACCTCCAGCAACATGAAAATGATAGTGTAGCTCATTTTTCTAAAGATCCGGCCTTCTCCATAAAGTTAAGCTCATTTGAGAAAGATGGAGAGATTAGGTTGCTGAAGATGTGTTTCTCTTTGAGCAGGTTGGATCATTCCTTAACATGAGTTAGGTTGGATTATCCCGAAATGATTTCACCAGAGTGAACCGATGTAAATGGCCTAAATGGTCCAAACCGATGGAGCGTACAGATTTAGCCCAAATCCATTTTTGGACGGAATCGCTAGAGTCCAGTGGCTTAACATTGCCAAAAAGCTCAACATGGAAGCTTATGGCTAACATTTTCTTACAGAGCTTTGGAGGCAAGATCTGTATCCGCGAAGGTTGCTGCAAACCTTATATGGTGGGACGCAAAGATATGTAGTTTAGAACTAGAAAACCATTTTTTGAAGTGAGGAAGAGAGAAAAATAAAATTGGGGCTGTGTGGTTAGGTTACGGAGAGCAATGGCCGGCAAAAAGGCAATTGATTCGGGATGGAGATGACAAACTCCATTGACATATGACGACAAATGGAGGAGATTGGGTGTTAGAATAAATCAGATTTCTGATTAGATTATGTTTTAGTATGATTTAGGATTAGAACTTGCTTTGGTACCATGATAGAATGATTTGCCATAAGGAACTGTATTATTCATGACTGAATGTATAGATAGTGCACTAGAGGTGAAATAAGGAAATAACTCTAATCATAATAAAACACAATCTAATCAGGAATCTGATTTATTATAACATTGGGTGTCTCAAAGCTGATAGCTGGACTGAGAGACGTTGACTATCTTGGAGTGTGGGATTTGGTGTCTTGGGAGAGGAGGTGGTTGAGTGGGGCTAGGGAGGTCGTGGGTTTGAGGGAGTGGGAATAAGGTAGAGAATGACTAGGGTAAAAGGGTTTGGGGTGAGGCTAGATTTGCTGGTGGTGGGGGGACGCCGCTAGAGCTGATTGAGGTGGGCGGCGGGAAAATAAAAACTTAGAGAAGTTTACTGGTAGGGTTTGGGATGTCCTAAAAATGAGGATGATATTTCTCTCTAGAACTTCAATTGTTCAAGGTTTAAGGGGACTTTAAACTAAAATTGTAGTTGGTGGGTGAGTTTGAGGAGAGATATCAACTATATTAAGGTTTGGATTCTTTGGGCAGAGAAGTGACGACGAGGAGGCTTATGAAGTGACAACGGTAAATATGAATATGGATGAACATACGAGAAAGAAGAAGTTTTGGCAAGTGGCTCATGTTGAGCCGAGGTTATTTTTCGAGCTCTCTCAACTAAATAAAATGTTTAATCTCAACCACAATTGGAAATTCAACAACCAATATTAAAAATTTTCATTTATAGATGAGTTCTTTTTTAGAGGTTTTTCACCTAAACCCTCTTCATGTTAACATTAATTATATAATTTAGATTAAAATTTATTTTTGATTATCAAACCATGTAAAAATTTAGGTTTTGATCTTCGAATAAAATTTTGCACGTTTTTTATCATCGTACTCAACAAAATGTTATAACTTTAATAATCACGTTTTCTGTGGACATTAACTTCTATCGGAGGCTAAAGCTATAAGCTTATTTTTATATTTTCACTTGTTCAAGAATTTAATTAATATTTTAAATAAGCTGTGAGGTTTTGATGAAAGTTCTAATAACTTTTGAGATTGATCTTAAAATTTAAAGACTATATAATTCAATAAAAATGTTAATCAACCCCCCACCACTGCAACTCATTCACGATCCCAGATATAGAAGTTTAGGGTATGACGTTATTTCTTATTGCCTCAAAGCCCCTAAAGTGCTGCTGAATTTTTTGAACGAAATCAGAAGCCTGCCGTGACCCGTGTCTCTATCATTGAATGATACTCAGGCTGCTGTAAATTTGGCAGCAAAGATGCTGATTATAAATTGTTGTAGGGATGTTGCGGCTCGTAGTGAGGATATGGATATTAACGGTGTTGGTGAGCTTTTGGGAGGAGATAGAGTTGTCGGCGTTTATGCATGACAGAAAATGGGTTGCCGAAGAGGAAGGATTGCATCACGACCTCGACCACAATGAAGGTTGCATCGAAGAAGGGATTCCGATGGTCTAGTCACGTATGGTATTATCACTTATAGTCATGGAATAAGATAACTTGTAGGAGAAGTATCATTTTGGTGAGATTTGGAACCTTATGTCAGGTACATCGTCAATCTGCCTTGTATTGGGGTTAATGCCTTTTGAGCTCTTAATGACACCTATGTCATGTTAGGTTTGAGGCATGTAAGGATATGTTTGATGGCACAGGGATTGAAACAATTCAAGTGGATCCAAATTACGGAGTTTCACACGTCGATGGTGCATATGTAAACGTCCAATTCCTGGCCCATATCGAAACCCTTCTTTAGACCCACTTTTCAATCGTTCTCCTTGTAACTTTGGTTGTAACCTTCACTCCGGTGAAACACATAATTTAAGATAATCAGCTTCCAAAGTTTTTGGGGCTAGTCATCTGTCAATACAATCGATAACCTCTCTCAATCTCTATTTATGAACATTTTTCTATGCATGAAAAGCATTTATTTGGCTCAATTAAATGCCTTAATCTGGTTACTATATAAAAGGAATACTTGGAAACGGCACGCTTGTGTCAACCATCGTCAGATAGTGGTCATTTCCAGGGCAGGCCGAACGTGTGCCCAAGGCTGTGCTTTGAAGTGGCCGCCCAAAACGACATCGTTTTGGGCAACACTTTTATCATTTTGTGCATCCCATTTGTCAAAAGTTGTGGTGCCTCCATGTGCGGCTACATGTGTTGCCAGGTGGCCGACCAAAACGATGTCATTTTGGGCACCCATTCAGGGGGTGTATACTCGAGAGGTACCCATTCGATATTTGAGCTTCCAGGCGAAGGGGTTTGATAGGATGGGTTCAAGAGGTACCCATTCGAGGTGTGAACTTTCAGGTGGAGGGGTTCGATTGGATGGGTTCGAGCGGTACCCATTCGAGATGTGAATTTTCAGTTAGACGTGTTTGACTGAATGGGTTCGAGCGGTGGCCTTTGAGGGGCCGTGCTTTTGTCCTCGAAGGGATGGAGCCTTCTGTCCTTGAAGGGAGGGGTTCCATTGGACATGTTCGAGGGGTGATATTTGAGGTGGAGAATTTCCATTCGATCCATTCGAGAGGTACCTATTCGAGACGTACCAATTCGAGAGGAACCCATTCGAGAAGTTAAGTATGAGATGGAGGATTGGATGGGTTCGAGAGGTACCCATTCGAGATGTGAACTTCCAGGTGGAGGGGTTCGAGACATTCAGGATTCGAGTGATGGATACATAGCGTGCATGTGCCAATGGCTCGACGGGTCGAAGTCTCGAGAGGTAGATGGGGGATCCTCGAAGGGGTGGTTCTTGGCCTCGAAGGGATGGAATCTTCTATCTTCGAAGGGGTCGAGCTCTCAACCCTCTAAGGGATAGAGGCTTCTGTTCTCGAAGGAGTCGAGATCTCAGCCCTCGAAGGGATGGAGTCTTCTTTCCTCGAAGGGGTCAAGTTCTAGGCCCTTGAATGGATGGAGGCTTCTGTCCTCGAAGGAGTCGAGATCTCAGCCCTCGAAGGGATAAAGTCTTCTGTCCTCAAAGGGGTCGAGTTCTAGGTCCTCGAATCCATGCAAGCTTCTATCCTAGAAGGAGTAGGGCTCTTTACCTTCGAAGGGATGGAGTCTTATGTCCTCGAAGGGATGTGGTCTTCTCTTTTCGAAGGGAGGGGTTCTATTGGACATGTTTGAGAGATACCCATTCGAGAGGTGATGTTTGAGGCGGAGGGGTTTCATTCGATCCATTCAAGAGGTACCGATTCGAGACGTACCGATTCGAGAGGAACCCATTCGAGGAGTTAAGTTTCATATGGAGGGGTTCGATTGGATGGGTTTGAGAGGTACCCATTCGAGATGTGAACTTCTAGGTGGAGGGGTTAGAGACATTGAGAATTCTAGTGATGGATACATAGCGTGCGTATGCCAATGGCTCGACAGGTGGAAGTTTTGAGGGTTAGATGGGGGATTCTCGAAGGGGTGGTTCTTAGCCTCAAAGGGATGGAATCCTCTATCCTCGAAGGGGTCGAGCTCTCAGCCCTCGAAGGGATGGAGGCTTCTATCCTCGAAGGAGCCGAGATCTCAGCCTTCGAAGGGATGGAGTCTTCTGTCCTCGAAGGGGTCGAGTTCTAGGCCCTCGAATGGATGTAGGCTTCTGTCCTCGAATGAGTCTCGATCTCACCCCTCGAAGGGATGGAGTCTTCTTTCCTCGAAGGGGTCGAGTTCTAGGCCCTCGAATGGATGGAGGTTTCTGTCCTCGAAGGAGTCGAGATCTCAGCCCTCAAAGGGATGAAGTCTTCTGTCCACGAAGGGGTCAAGTTCTAGGCCCTCGAATGGATGGAGGCTTCTGTCCTCGAAGGAGTCGAGCTCTCTGCCTTCTAAGGGATGGATTCTTCTGGCCTTAAGG
The DNA here is from genome assembly GCA_037428765.1 of Rubia yunnanensis. Classification (NCBI taxonomy): domain Eukaryota; kingdom Viridiplantae; phylum Streptophyta; class Magnoliopsida; order Gentianales; family Rubiaceae; genus Rubia; species Rubia yunnanensis. Next base: position 88,622,663 of record CM075068.1, read on the forward strand.
GGTTGAGTTCTAGGTCCTCGAAGGGATGGGGTCTTCTGTCCTCGAAGGGATGAAGTCTTCTGTCCTCGAAGGGATGAAGTCTTCTGTCCTCGAAGGGAGGGGTTCCATTGGTCATATTCGAGAGGTACCCATTTGAGAGGTGATGTTTGAGGTAGAGGTGTTCCATTCGATCCATTCGAGAGGTTCCTATTCGAGATGTACCAATTCAAGAGCAACCCATTCGAGGAGTTAAGTTTCAGATGGAGGGGTTTGATTGGATGGGTTCGAGAGGTACCCATTCGAGATGTGAACTTCAAGGTGGGGGGGGGGGGTTGAGACATTGAGAATTCGAGTGATGGATACTTATCGTGCGTCTGCCAATGGCTCAACATGTGGAAGTCTCGAGTGGTAGATGGGAGATCCTCGAAAGGTTGGTTCTCAGCCTCGAAGGGATGGAATCTTCTATCCTTGAAGGGGACGAGCTCTCAGCCCTCAAAGGGATGGAGACTTATGTCCTCGAAGGAGTCGAGATCTCAGCCCTCGAAGGGATGGAGTCTTCTGTCCTCGAAGGGGTCGAGTTCTAGGCCCTCGAATGGATTGAGGCTTCTTTCCTTGAAGGAGTCGAGATCTCAGCCCTCGAAGGGATGAAGTCTTCTGTCCTCGAAAGGGTCGAGTTCTAGGCCTTCGAATGGATGGAGGCTTCTGTCCTCGAAGGAGTTAAGATCTCAACCCTCGAAGGGGCGGAGTCTTATGTCCTCGAAGGGGTCAAGTTCTAGGCCCTCGAATGGATGGAGGCTTCTGTCCTCAAAGGAGTCAAGCTCTCTTCCTTCGATGGGATGGAGTCTTCTGGCCTCTAGGGGTTGAGTTCTCGGTCCTTGAAGAGATGGAGTTTTCTATCCTTCGAAGGAATGGAGTTTTCTGTCCTCGAAGGGATGAAGTCTTCTGTCCTCGAAGGGAGGGGTTCCGTTGGACATGTTTGAGAGGTACCCATTCGAGAGGTGATGTTTGAGGTGGAGGGGTTCCATTCGATCCATTCGAGATGTGCCTATTCGAGACGTACTAATTCGAGAGGAACCTATTTGAGGAGTTAAGTTTCAGATGGAAGGGTTCGATTGGATGGGTTCGAGAGGTACCCATTCAAGATGTGAACTTCCAGGTGGAGGGGTTCGAGACATTGAGGATTTGAGTGATGGATACTTATCATGCATCTGCCAATGGCTCGACAGATGTAAGTCTCGAGGGGTAGATGGGGGATCCTCGAAGGGGTGGTTCTTGGCCTCGAAATGATGGAATCTTCTATCCTCGAAGGGGTCAATCTCTCAGCCCTCGAAGAGATGGAGGCTTCTGTCCTCGAAGGAGTCGAGATCTCAGCCCTCGAAGGGATGTAGTCTTCTGTCCTCGAAGGGGTCGAGTTCTAGACCTTGGAATGGATTGAGGCTTCTGTCCTCGAAGGAGTTAAAATCTCAGCCCTCGAAGGGATGGAGTCTTCTATCCTCGAAGGGGTTAAGTTCTAGCCCCTCGAATGGATGGAGGCTTCTGTCCTCAAAGGAGTCGAGATCTCAGTCCTCGAAGGGATGAAGTCTTCTGTCCTCAAAGGGGTCGAGTTCTAGGCCCTCGAATGGATGGAGGCTTCTATCCTCGAAGGAGTCGAGCTCTCTGCCTTCGAAGGGATGGAGTCTTCTAGCCTCAAGGGGTTGAGTTCTCGATCCTCGAAGGTATGAAGTCTTCTGTCCTTCGAAGGGATGGAGTCTTCTGTCCTTCGAATGGATGTAGTCTTCTGTCCTTGAAGGGATGGAGTCTTCTGTTCTCAAAGGGAGGGGTTCCATTGGACATGTTCGAGAGGTATCCATTCGAGAGGTGATATTTGAGGTGGAGGGGTTCCATTCGATCCATTCAAGAGGTGCCTATTCGAGATGTACCGATTCGAGAGGAACCTATTCGAGGAGTTAAGTTTCAGATGTAGGGGTTCGATTAGATGGGCTCGAGAGGTACCCATTTAAGATGTTAACTTCCAGGTGGAGGGGTTCAAGACATTGAGGATTCGAGTGATGGATGCTTATCGTGCGTCTGCCAATGGCTCGACAGGTGGAAGTCTCGAGGGGTGGATGGGAGATCCTCAAAGGGGTGGTTCTCGGCCTCGAAGAGATGGAATCTTCTATCCTCGAAGGGGTCGAGCTCTCTGCCCTTGAAGGGATGGAGGCTTGTGTCCTCGAAGGAGTCGAGATCTCAGCCCTCGAAGGGATGGAATCTTCTGTCCTCAAAGTGGTCGAGTTCTAGGCCCTCGAAGGTATGGAGTCTTCTGGCCTGGAGGGGTTGTGCTTCTGTCCTCGAAGGGATGGAGTCTTCTGGACCTCAGAGGGATGGAGTCTTCTGTCCTCGAAGGGAGGGGTTCCATTGGACATGTTCGAGTGGTACCCATTCGAGAGGTGATGTTTGAGTTGGGGGGTTCCATTCGATCCATTCCAGCGGTACCTATTCGAGGCATACCAATTCGAGAGGAACCCATTCGAGAAGTTAAGTTTCAGATGGAGGGGTTCGATTAGATGGGTTCGAGAGGTACCCATTCGAGATGTGAACTTCCAGGTAGAAGGGTTCGAGACATTGAGGTCGAGTGATGGATACTTAGTGTGCGTGTGCCAATGGCTCGACAGGTGGAAGACTCGAGGGGTAGATGGGGGATCCTCGGGGGGTGGTTCTCGGCCTCGAAGGGATGGAATCTTCTATCCTCGAAGGGGTCGAATTGTAGGCCCTTAAAGGGATGGAGGCTTCTGTCCTTGAAAGGATCGAGCTCTCGAGAGGTACCCATTCGAGATGTGAGCTTCCAGGTGGAGGGGTTCGACTGGATGGGAGGTAGCCACTCGAGAGGTACCCATTTGAGATGTAAACTTCTAGGTGGAGGGGTTCGAGAGGCACCCATTCAAGATGTAAACTTCCAGGTGGAGGGGTGCGACTGGATGGGTTCGAGAGGTGGCCGTTTGAGATATGAACGTTAAGGTTAAGGGGTTCCACTGGATGGGTTCGATTGGAGGCCATTCGAGATGGAGAAATTCGATTGGATATGTTCGACCGGTACCAATTCGAGAGGTATGCATTCGAGAAGTGAACTTTCAGGTGGAGGGGTTCCATTGGATGGGTTTGAGAGGTACCTATTCGAGAGGTACCCATTCGAGATGTGAACTTCCAGCTGGAGAACCTTCACATCTTGAATCAGTACCTCTCGAACCCCTCCACTTTAACCCTCTCCACCTGAACCTTCACCTCTCACCATCTCCACGCTTCAATTACATTTATAATTGATACATTTATAGCTTCAATTACAACTTTTTTAATATTCCTTTACAATTTCTATAATTTTTTATCAATCTCACCGCGCAACGAGCGGTGTAGCCACACTAGTAGTTATAATTAGGGGATAAAAAAAATAAGAGTTTAAGGATCAAATAAGTTGTACATATATCAAGTAGAGGATCAAACTCATAGTGAATGATGTGCAAGCTAGTAAAGGACTAAGATCATCTACAATGGTGGCTCCTTAACCCCACTTTTCTTAATAAGGAGCACTCCTTATAAGGAGGATCACTGTGGAGTTTTAAGAACAACTCTTTAGTAAGGAGTTGTGATGTGTCCATTTTAGGCGCATTATTTAGTAGTATTTAGGATCACTTTTGTGCTCTTTTATTATCGAGAGCTTGTGTTTTACCTTGAAATTCACTTAGGAGAGGTAAAAGCAACTTTGTACTCTTTTACCTCTTTTAAGTGGATTTTGTGTGACAAGGGAAGAACGCGGAACCAACGAAGACCGGAAGACATTGAAGACTATACTTTCGAAGACTTTTGGATACTCACTTTGAAGACATGAAGACCGGAGGCCGTTGAAGACCATTTTGGAGCTGTTGAAGACTTGAAGAGTGAGAGGGATGGCTATGAAGAAGACAAAGAAACAATGCAAAACTGTGGCTGCCGTCGCGACCCCGTCGCGACACCGTCGCGACACCATCGCGAGCCGGGGCATCGTCGCGAGTCGCGACGAACACCGTCGCGAGTCGCGACCATCGGGTGGCCAGAAATCAACTTTATTTTCTTTGCACTATAAATACCATCTCTTTCCCTCTTCTTCTCCAAGCTTTTCCAGACGCGTTTTCTCTGGTTTTGGGCGCCAATTTTAGGTTTTTCTTCTTCTTTCTTTTCTTAGCTTTCTCTTAGTTTGATTATGTCTTTTGTTGTTGTTCTAGAGTAGTTCTTGGTCTTGGGAGCAAGGGATTGAAGCTTCCACTATCTATGTAGCAAGAACTCATTTCTATCTATCTATTTGGTATTTTTGCTATTGTGCATTTATTGTGCTTTGAATGTTAATTGTTGATTGCATTGATGTTTTTGAGAGCTTGATGATATGAAATGCTTGGATTAATTGCTAGCTAGGGTTTGGGGGATTTGGGTTAATTTCCCCCCTGTTCTTGTTAGCAATGTGAGAGTGTGAATTAGAGCTTTCGATTGTGTTAGTGTGTTGACAATGTGCTAGGCGAATGTGATTGATGTCGAACTCTTCGTCATGTTCGTTTGTGTAGCAAATGAGAGAGTCATATGCTCGCGGATGAATGTGCGTTGCACGTTCATCCAATCTCGTGTAATTGCATGAATTGGTTCAATGCCTAGTCACGGTGTAGTGGTCATAGGCATTGCCAAGCTTGTTGGTCCTTCGTGCTAAATGCCACCAATGACACCTTGAGTCGTGGTCGCGACTCGGGAGCCATTGGTGAGGTTTGACGAGAGATGTCGAACTCACTCTCGCAAACTACGAACTAAGAAGGATAGGAGTTCAGTCTCCACGACAAGTAGTTGAAGTATTGAATAGGTGATTTAAACTCATTCTTGAAGCATTTGTTATTCGGCGTTTATGTACTCTTGACGGTGTGTTTCACTGCATGTGTGCCATGAGTGGTTTGAGCATAGGGAGTGCTTGTGTGGTTGAATTGCTTAGGTGTAGGAACGTGACGAATTCCGTAGCGCCTTTGCATAAAGATCTACGAGCATGAACTTAGAACTTCTTGTGGTGTGTGTGTTGTGGTACTTGCTAGATGGGGTGTGTGATTGTTGGGTCATGAATGCTATATGATGGAATGTGTGAATGATTCGATGAACTACATTAGATGTGGAAGTGGATATCTGTTGCCCCCAAGGCATTTTATCTTTGTAGTTTAAAACCCTTTTCTTAGTTTCGTTTGATGATTAGCATAGTCACTTGACGTTGCTAGTTATCTCGCCTTTTTATCTTTGTTAACTTAGGAACCAACCAACCAACCAACCCCCCCCCTTTTACTTGCTTTTAAGTGTGTGTATATATATTTACTCCTAGCCTATTATCAACCATTTGTGTGCTTAGACGCTTAGGAAGATCCCTCTTCTCTTTGGACGACCCCGATTTGCCACTATCTACCTAGTTGTAGAAAGTAAGCATTGAGGGCTTATAAATTATCTTTTGGCGCGCGGGCGCGACGACCGCCCGCGCCTGTCAAAATGGCGCCGTTGCCGGGGAAGAGGCGTTTATTCTTAAGTATTTAGGTGTATTTGGTTGTGTATTAGCTAGTTGTTTTATTTTCCACTACTTGGTGGTTGTTTTTGTTCGGAGTAGGTATTGCTCGAGTTCTTGGTAATCTATTTTATTGAGAATCCTTGCACTATGATTCCGAACTTTTGAAAAATAAAAAAATTAAAAAATTTTTTTTCTCTTAATGGAGCGTCTCACCTTGAGGGAACTCATGATGAGAAGAGAGGCTCAACAAGCAAGGTTTTGTAGGATGTGTCATTCCGATCATCCTACCGAATCTTGTCCTTTGTTGTGGGAAGAGCACTATGACCGAGAAAGAACCCTTGGTTTCCAAAACCATGGGTACTATGAAGAGTGCTATCAAGAGGTAGGAGATATTGGTTTTCAAGGGCAAGAAGCTCATGAATGCTATCCATACCACAACTCTTACAATCCGGAATGGAATGGTAATCCAGATTTGTGGTATGAGAATGAGCCGGAAAACCAATATTACGAGCAACATAGTTGGCCATCACCACCCTATACCATACCCCAAAACCAAGCCCAACAAGGAAGTTCAAGTTTGACACGTGAGGATGTCTTAAATACCATAGCAAACTTGAACTCCTTTACTAGTAAAGAGCCGGATACTCAGCTCTCCTCTAGCGTTGAGGCCATTGAGGGGCATGTGAGGAACATTTTAGAGGTATTGGCCCGCATGGAAGCTCGTGATTCCGAAAACACACCATCCCAACTTGAACTCGATGATTCGGTGAGTGAAGTCACCAATACAAATGATTTTGAGCTTGAAAGGGATGAGGAGTTGGTTGTCGAGGATAGAAAAATGGAGGAAGAGGTGATAGTGCTACATTATCCATTAGCATTGTCACCTCTTCTCCCACCTAGTGAACCAACTCTAATATTTTCGGAAGTTTTGAGGGAAACGAGAGAGGAGCCAAAAGACTATCCCAAGCTCCCTAACCACTTAATTCCCTTTGAACCATCTCCACCTCCACAAGACTTTCCTCTTGGAAGTTTTGTGCCCCCACCTCTCTTATTTTGGATGCTCATGGTGAAGAGCTTCAAGCCTTCACCATACGGATAACGTTAGGGTCGTGCCGACGACCTTAAAAATACGGAGCTTCGTCGTGCCGACGACGTTAAATAAATTCGGCATTTCTTTTAGTTTTTTGTTTCTTAGTTTGTGTTTCTTAGTTTGTTTTTGTTGTTGTTTTGTTTTGTTCTTTTTATGGCATGTTTTTCTATGATGTTGTAGCAACATGAAGTGCATTGCAATGAAGGAGATGAAGGAACGAGATCAATGAACGAGGGAAGCAAGCTTGGACAGTTGGTAAGAAAACGAAAAAATTTTAAGCCTGGGATACCCTGCCGTCGCGAGTCGCGATGGGCTTCGTGGCGAGTCGCAACGAACAGGGGAGCAAAATCCACTCCCAGCGCCAACTTTCCGTGAGTCGCCCTGACGTCGCGAGGCTCGTCGCGAGTCGCGACGAGCTCAGAAAATTTGGAGCTCCCGGACTCCACTTTCCGCGAGTCGCCCTGACGTCGCGAGGCCCGTCGCGAGTCGCGACCAACCACGTCGCGAGTCGCGACGAGCTCAGAACATTTTGAGCTCCCGGACTCCACTTTCCGCGAGTCGCCCTGACGTCGCGAGGCCCGTCGCGAGTCGCGACCAACCACGTCGCGAGTCGCGACGAGCTCAGAACATTTTGAGCTCCCGGGCTCTACTTTCCGTGCGTCGCGATGACGTCGCGAGGCTCGTCGCGAGTCGCGACGAACCTCGTCGCGAGTCGCGACGAACCTCGTCGCGAGTCGCGACGAACCTCGTCGCGAGTCGCGACGAACCTCGTCGCGAGTCGCGACGTGCTCAGTAACTTTTGAAAATTTTTTGAGCCCGGATTTCAAGTTTCCAAGCTTCCAAGTTTCCAAATGATTTTAAACATTGCATAATCCTTCCTTCTTCTCCACCCAACACTCCCAAGAACATCACATACCTCTCATTTCTTCCACCATCATACATATATTGGCATATGAACATTCTTGCATCTTTATAGTACATTTGTTGATTGTAGTATGCCGACTACATCATTGTGACCGTAAGTTCTTAGCCTATAATGATGCTTGTATACATGTCAATATATGTTGTATATTTTTCATGCATAATCTTATAGTGGTGATTGAGGGTTGATTGGTTGTTTTTTGACAATACTATGGTTATTAACTCTTGATGCTAAACCTAGTATTACATATCCTTATGTACTTGTGAGTTTAATGTGTTCTTCGTGGTGTAGTCTTGATCAAACGGCGCCATGGAGAAAATGTTTTTCTCGAGGGGTGAGTTCTTCTACGGCATTTTTGCTCACCCTTCCGGTTCCGAAACCCATCTCGGGACCATCCAAGCACTTGGATATCGCCATATCACCGGTGAATTATGGAGACACGGGTGTCACTCTAACTCCCTTACCTTGATTTTTATTCTTCTTGCCTTACGTGTTTACATTGAGGGCAATGTAATGTTTTAAGTGTGGGGAGGGGTTAGAGGATTCAATGCATGCTAGATTGTTTTGGAATGCTTTTTGCTACTTTTCATTGGAAAAACATGAGAAAAAAAATATATAGAAAAACAAAAAGAAAAAAAAATGAAAAAAAAAGAAAAAGAAAACCCGCTAAGTTGAAAACCCGAGAGGGCAACTTAGGCAACATTGGGGGCCCGGATAGGTCGAAAACCCTTAAAGGGCGGCCTAGGCAAAAATGAGAGGCTAAAATGTGCGGAAAAAGGTGAGATGTGAGCTAAAGAAACATGATGTGTGGCTAGGATGAAAACTCGAAAGAGCTCCTAGGCAAAATGAGAGAAATTGAGGGAAATTGAAAAATGCTATGATTTTACTCAATTGCCGGCGTTGGAGTCATAAGGTTGCGGTTGTCACACGGATGGATCGGGTAGCTCAATATCTTTAGACCTCTTGGGATTGGGTAGCTTAGTGGGTTAGGAAACGGAGTATGGTTATGAAATTCTTGATCTCTTTCTACTTCGTTTTTGGTTGATATATTGGCATTAGGTGAAGCATGTGTTTAAAACTTTCTCTATGGTTTTAGCTTCATTTTGTGTCATTGGATTCTGGGAATATCAATTCTGGGCTGTGAAATATTTTTATGGGTAGTGAATTGATAAGTGGTAGGTTTGGTTAGATTTAGGATTGGGGATGTGTGTGTGCAAAATTCTCATGTGAGTTTTTATTTTGGGATTTTTGAGATTGAGAGTTTTGGTGAGGCTTTGATAGGGGGATTAGTTTAGGTTTTGGGATATATCATTTACTCCGCATGCTTGCATCTTTTCTTACTCGAGGGCGAGTAAGGTTTAAGTGTGGGGAGGTTTGATGTGTCCATTTTGTGTGGTTATTTTGGGGGTTTTAGGATGTGGATATGCCATTTCCTCCGTATGCTTAAATCTTTTCTTACTCGAGGGCGAGTAAGGTTTAAGTGTGGGGAGGTTTGATGTGTCCATTTTAGGCGCATTATTTAGTAGTATTTAGGATCACTTTTGTGCTCTTTTATTATCGAGAGCTTGTGTTTTACCTTGAAATTCACTTAGGAGAGGTAAAAGCAACTTTGTACTCTTTTACCTCTTTTAAGTGGATTTTGTGTGACAAGGGAAGAACGCGGAACCAACGAAGACCGGAAGACATTGAAGACTATACTTTCGAAGACTTTTGGATACTCACTTTGAAGACATGAAGACCGGAGGCCGTTGAAGACCATTTTGGAGCTGTTGAAGACTTGAAGAGTGAGAGGGATGGCTATGAAGAAGACAAAGAAACAATGCAAAACTGTGGCTGCCGTCGCGACCCCGTCGCGACACCGTCGCGACACCATCGCGAGCCGGGGCATCGTCGCGAGTCGCGACGAACACCGTCGCGAGTCGCGACCATCGGGTGGCCAGAAATCAACTTTATTTTCTTTGCACTATAAATACCATCTCTTTCCCTCTTCTTCTCCAAGCTTTTCCAGGCGCATTTTCTCTGGTTTTGGGCGCCAATTTTAGGTTTTTCTTCTTCTTTCTTTTCTTAGCTTTCTCTTAGTTTGATTATGTCTTTTGTTGTTGTTCTAGAGTAGTTCTTGGTCTTGGGAGCAAGGGATTGAAGCTTCCACTATCTATGTAGCAAGAACTCATTTCTATCTATCTATTTGGTATTTTTGCTATTGTGCATTTATTGTGCTTTGAATGTTAATTGTTGATTGCATTGATGTTTTTGAGAGCTTGATGATATGAAATGCTTGGATTAATTGCTAGCTAGGGTTTGGGGGATTTGGGTTAATTTCCCCCCTGTTCTTGTTAGCAATGTGAGAGTGTGAATTAGAGCTTTCGATTGTGTTAGTGTGTTGACAATGTGCTAGGCGAATGTGATTGATGTCGAACTCTTCGTCATGTTCGTTTGTGTAGCAAACGAGAGAGTCATATGCTCGCGGATGAATGTGCGTTGCACGTTCATCCAATCTCGTGTAATTACATGAATTGGTTCAATGCCTAGTCACGGTGTAGTGGTCATAGGCATTGCCAAGCTTGTTGGTCCTTCGTGCTAAATGCCACCAATGACACCTTGAGTCGTGGTCGCGACTCGGGAGCCATTGGTGAGGTTTGACGAGAGATGTCGAACTCACTCTCGCAAACTACGAACTAAGAAGGATAGGAGTTCAGTCTCCACGACAAGTAGTTGAAGTATTGAATAGGTGATTTAAACTCATTCTTGAAGCATTTGTTATTCGGCGTTTATGTACTCTTGACGGTGTGTTTCACTGCATGTGTGCCATGAGTGGTTTGAGCATAGGGAGTGCTTGTGTGGTTGAATTGCTTAGGTGTAGGAACGTGACGAATTCCGTAGCGCCTTTGCATAAAGATCTACGAGCATGAACTTAGAACTTCTTGTGGTGTGTGTGTTGTGGTACTTGCTAGATGGGGTGTGTGATTGTTGGGTCATGAATGCTATATGATGGAATGTGTGAATGATTCGATGAACTACATTAGATGTGGAAGTGGATATCTGTTGCCCCCAAGGCATTTTATCTTTGTAGTTTAAAACCCTTTTCTTAGTTTCGTTTGATGATTAGCATAGTCACTTGACGTTGCTAGTTATCTCGCCTTTTTATCTTTGTTAACTTAGGAACCAACCAACCAACCAACCCCCCCCCCTTTTACTTGCTTTTAAGTGTGTGTATATATATTTACTCCTAGCCTATTATCAACCATTTGTGTGCTTAGACGCTTAGGAAGATCCCTCTTCTCTTTGGACGACCCCGATTTGCCACTATCTACCTAGTTGTAGAAAGTAAGCATTGAGGGCTTATAAATTATCTTTTGGCGCGCGGGCGCGACGACCGCCCGCGCCTGTCAAGTTGTTTCTTGATTAAGGAGTTTGTGCCTTTTTATTTGTGAAAGATCAACCAATCAATGATGGACTCTTGGCATGACTTAATTTTGATTATGTATATTTTTTTCATAAATGAGACTATTTTGTTTTTTAAAATTTGAATATTTTCTATTTTTATTTCTGCATTTTCTATTATTTTGTATCGCGCAGTCTATTATATTGGAATGTAGAATATCAAAGTCCAACTATGCAGGTAGGGAAGAGTTAATTCAAGAACTTCAAATTTCAATCCATTGACGCTCGGAGATTCGGGATCGAGACATCATCATCAACTTAGAGCGGATATCGTTGAATATATTTCCAAATATTTTGGAAATAAGGATAAAATGTAGTTTTTTTTAGAAAATATTATGATATTGATTAATATTGAAAACTTAAAATCATATAAATTTTATCTAAAATATTATTATGGAGGAAAGAATAAACATGTTTGTGTTATATTTATATAATCAATACAATATAACTTTAATTTGATGATATTGGTATTTAATAAAATATAAATAAAAGTTTAAATATTTTTTATTAGAGATGGTGATGTAGTGCTAAAGAAATGGTTCTAAAATGTCATTCTATTGTTGGTAGTTTGTTCTTACCTAATTTTTAATCAAAATTAATGATGTGACACTTTAGAAGTGCTCCTTAAATCCATTAGCATTGTGGATGCTCTAAATTATCAATCATCTTCCTTAAGACGTGTAATTAATTAAGTACTTCAATTAGAATGGTTCTCTCCCTAGGAATTCCTAGTCTTGAAGATTTAAACATCTTCTTCATTATCAAGCTTCAATATGAAGCTTTGATTCGTTCTTTTTAAATTTCAAATTCAAATTTGAAATTTTGAGCACACTCTATTATGGATAAAATCAATTAAATTGATGATATTAATTTCACATATTTGATTGAGAATATCACTCATTCTCATCTATTTATGACGGTCAATTTGAACAATCATCTACACCACAACCCAGCTCTCTTTCATTTCATTCAAAAGAATACAAACCTCCCAATCACCCCTCTCCATCATTTACACAACCTTGCAACCATGAATATGATTGAAGAATTGGCCTGAAGGTATGAATGTATGAAGATCTCGGAAAGTGATAAGCCTGCAAGCAGGAACAAGCAAAGCAGTTTGATTACAAGGGAAAAAATATTTCTGGCTGCGAAGATTCTGACTTACTAAAATAAAAGGGTTGAATCGATGATTTCTTCAATGAGTCACGCTTGGAGATGCAAAGGCAGGGTCGAAGGTTCAATATGGGCAGAAACTTGGCTTTCTTTTAGTTTTATTTGGAGGAGGACAAAACAAAAGTTCTTGACAATTCTCCGTGGTCTTTTGAGTATTGCCTGGTTTTTCTCAAGGAGACAGATGAAAAAAACCCCAATCTATAAGGTAACTTTTACATCTTGTCCTATTTGGATCATGTGTATGATGTGCCTCCACTTCAAGCGAATTTTGAAACTGCCACCATTGTTGGAGATGGCCTTGGTGGATTCATAAAGGCAGGTTGGAGCAAGATATACACATATATGGGAGCGGACTTGAGGATAAGAGTTAACCTATCAGTGGAGGAGCCTATTCCAAGAATTCACGACTATGTGGACGATAATACCGATAACTGCTACAGGTTCTATTTACAATGTGAAAGATTACCTCATTTTTGTGAATTATGTAGGTATATGGATCATACGAAAATAGACCGTCCCTCGAAAGATACTCCCTGTAGAGGAAAGCTGATGCCAATGGGTTGGGGGAAGTGGCTCTGCTTTGAACAAGACACACCATTGCCACAACCAAGGGGCGGGTGCTATGAGAAATCGTATTTTGCAGGAGCAGGAAGATATGGCTGGCAATAGAATTAGGAAATTGCAAGAAAATGGAATGGAGTCGGAGCATGCATCCTTTGTGTAGAAAGCATTGCAAAGCCAAAATTCATCTGGGCCAGTAGAGAAAGTTGCTAGTTGGGTTGAAAAAAAAAGCCAACCATTGAGCCTGATTCCACATGGATCAGCCCAACAAGTTTTGTCATCGTCTAAGATTACAAAACCGAGTATGCTGTCGAAGCTTCGAACAGTGGTGTATAATTTACCGGCTTCCATGGGGGTACAAGCGGTGGATGGAAAACTCCAGGATGGCAGCGTGGCAGCAAATGAAGTGACAGCCGGGAAACGAGCGGCGGAAAAGGGGAAGGCAAAGATTACGCTGGAAACTGAGCTGTTTGTCTTCAATGGCCCTACGCCAATAGTCAGGAAAGAATTTCTAGAGGATTATTGGGGGAAATTAACGTCAGGGACGGGATCCGCAATGACAGTAATTCCAACATTAAAATCTGGCATTGATTCTGCCAGATCTGGGCCCCCAATTCTAACGCCTCCAGGATTTGGTCTTTCTGCAGTTGACATGCCGGGTCCACGTTGGGAATAGAAATATTGTTGTCGCCTGAAACCTCAAACTCTCCAGTATTTATGAAGTCTCCGGTGAATATGCAGAGTGAAGAAGAAGAGGCATAATGGAAGAAATTGCTTGATTTTACTCTGACGCTAGAAAACAAAATGGAGAACAGAGAAGACATCATTCCCTCCTTAGCTAATCATCTGATCTGAAACCTATGCATTCTCCGGGAAGCTTTATTTCTGTCTGAAGCAGCCCAGAATCACCATTATTGAACCGTCCACAAGGTTTCTTCTTCGAAGGGGGACCACTGCCGGGATTTAGCGAACATGCAATGGGGTTTATTTATCCTCTGAAAATTATGAACAATGGTAAACCTTTGCAGGTGGAAGAAGAGTATCAGGGCCCTTTAATGGAGAAAAATCAAGTCAAGCAAGGGCATGCTATGCATACTAATAGGGAAATTATTATTACAAAAGTCACTACAGTAACGGGAGTACAAGTCACCACTGAAATGCGCACCAAAGCAATCCAAGAAGAAGACCGTACTAGAGAGCCAACTAAGAGAAAGGTAGAATTGTTTGAAATAATTGATGATTCAGAGAAGAAAAAAATGAAGACATTAGAGAAGTCCATCTTTCCTTCGGGATTGAGTTTCAACGCAGTGACACTTATAAAAGAACCAGCGGCGGCGACTAGGAAACACCATTTCCGCCGAGGAAAATGATAGGCCTTAGTTGGAACTGCTGAAAACTATCTAGTCCTCACGCAGTAAGACATTTCAAGAGTTTATTTTACAAGTTTAGTCCGAATTTTATTTTCCTTTCAGAAAAAAAATATTCTTCTTTTGAATTTTTGAAGGCCAAAGACCAAATGGATCTCCATGGAATTTTTGTTAATTTCAATGGAAATTCAGGGGGACTTGCATTATTTTGGAATGCAGACACCGAAATTACTGTTTTGTCTTAATCTTTTATTTTTATTGATTTTACAATAAAAGATCCAGTTACTCTTGGATGTTGGCATTGTACAAGTGTATGGCGAACCTGATTCAAGCAAAAGAAAACAATTTTGGGAAAAAATTTGCGAACATAAGTGCGAACTCATAATTGCCATGGCTTTGCATTGGGGACTTCAATGAGATTCTACATCAAAATGAAATGGATAGTGAAAATAGAAGGCTAAATTGGCAAATTGAAGCTTTTTTGAAATGCGCTGAACGAGTGTAACATTAGTGAGTTGGAATATTCGGGAAGCAAATTCACATGGTGTCTGAATTGGAGGAATCCGCATACTGTCAGAGCAAGATTAGATAGAGCAGTAGCATCGCCAAATTGGATAAACCAATATCCAACATCTAAAGTCAAACACATTTTTAGTCACATATCTGATCATGTCCTTATCCTTTTGCATGTCAAGAATAATTATACTCGCTTAGGTGGTCATAGGAGACAACGAACATTTCATTTTGAAAATTATTGGATGCAGTCACTAGAAAGTGAGAAAATGATCAAATGTAAGGTGGAATGATGATGATGAAGACCTTAAAACCACAATTAAAAATTGCGCAAGCCAGGTTCAAATTTGGGCCAAAACAGAGTTTAAAAATCATGAGAAGAAGTCGGAAACCTTATCTACATAAATTAAACGAGTGCAAGAGGGAGTCATAACTGAGGAGGTTCAACTGCGAATATCTTGTTTAAAGCGAGAGATTGAATACCTTCTAGATATAGAAGAAATGAAATGGAAGTAGAGAGCAAAACAACACTGGATTCAACGGGGTAATAGAAACACAAAGTTCTTCCATTCTTATGCAAATAAAAGAAAGCGGAGGAATTTTAGCCATGGGTTGAAAGATCAGTCATGAAATTGGTGTACTAGAAATGGAAAATATTATCTCTCATCATTTTCAGCAAATGTTTACATTAGAAATCCCAAACCCGGATATCATACAACAAACTACGTTAAGAATACTACCCAAGGTCTCTGTGGAGATGAACTTGGATTTATGCAAGCCATACACAGGATTCGAGATTAAGGAAGCTTTAAAGCAAATGGCACCGAACAAATCACCTGGTCTAGATGGAATGCCACCATATTTTTTTCAAAGATACTGGACTATAGTTGGCCCTAAAGTATCATCAACTGTTCTACGATTACTAAACCAGGAGGTATCGATGGACTTCATAAATGAGACATCAGTGGTTTTAATTCCAAAGGTGGAAAAACCAACAGAGGTTTCTCAATTTAGACCAGTTAGCCTCTGTAATGCCCTATATCGCTTACTACCAAAATGCATGTCAAATGGGCTGAGGCGTATCATGGGATCAATCATCTCGGAATCTCAGAGTGCTTTTGTGAAAAATAGACTAATTTTAGATAATATCCTCGTGGCTCATGAAGCACATCATTATATCAAGGGGAAGAAATCAGGAAGATCATGATATATGTCCATCAAGCTTGATATGAGTAAAGCTTTTGATCGAGTTGTATGGCCATTCTTATTGGAACTTTAAGAAGGACGGGATTTCAGTCACAGTTTATATCTCTTATACAAAGATGTATTTCTTCACTCAAATTCTCCTTCATGCTGAATAACAACAAATTCGGGAGTTAATGCCAACAAGAGGTATCCGACAGGGCGACCCTTTATCGCCATATCTATTTATCACATGTGGTGAAGTTCTATCAAACATGCTTCAAGAAAAGCTACAAAGTAAACATATATCATGCTTGAAGATAGCTAGGACTGCACCCATGCTATCCCATCTACTTTTTACTGATGATACATTGATCTTTGGAGAAGCCGCTAAGAGGGAAGCTACACAATTGAAACTTGTTCTACGGGAATATGAAGCAGTCTCAGGGCAGAAGATAAAATTTGATAAATCAGCTATTACGTTCAATCCTAATGTAGACCAACAAACTAGAACCACCATTCTGGAGATCATGGGAATGACAAAATCTAAAGGTCCAGACAAATACCTAGGTCTACTGACCACTTTTGGAAAATCAAAATTTCCATCAGTGGAACATATAAATACAAAAATCTAGAAAAAAAGTTAATAGCTGGGAACATAAGCAATTATCAAAGGGAGGAAAAGAGATTCTGATTAAAGCAGTTTTACAAGCTATGCCCACCTATACTATGTCTTGCTTCAAGCTTCCAGATACCTTGATAGAGTCCATTCATCAATCCTATGCGTGTTACTGGTGGGCTAGCACAGATGAGAAAAAAGAAAATTCATTGGGAAAAATGACCTTCTATGTGTACGCCAAAAGCAATGGGAGGTTTGGGTTTTAAAGACCTTAAACATTTTAATATAGCAATGCTTGGAGGGCAAGCCTGAAGGTTGTTAACAAACCCATCGTTCACAATAGCATTGATAATGCAGGCGAGATACTATCCACAATCCTCCATTCTAAAGGCACGTACTGGTTATAAACCATCTTATGTTTGGAGATCCATCATTGAAGGAAGAGACCTCTTAATTCACGGGGATTGGAAAAGAATAGGACGTGGAAATACTACAAAAGTCAAATCAAGCTTGTGGCTACCAAGACAAGGGGCAGAAAAGCCAACTTCACTTCCACAGGATTACCCAGAAGATACCACAGTTGATAAATTAATGAAGGCTAATGGAACTACATGGAATTCTACCTTAATCAAAAATACTTTTGATGAAGAGGAGACAGAACTTATACTTGCAATGCCTAGGCCACAAATTCATCAGGAGGATACATGAAGCTGGCAACTTACCCAGTATGGTAATTACTCAATAAAATTGGGCTATAAACTCTCTATTAATTCGATAAATCTGGATAATGCATGACACATGACGTGTAGCAATTCTAGACCTTCCTCT
This sequence comes from Rubia yunnanensis, assembly GCA_037428765.1. Classification (NCBI taxonomy): domain Eukaryota; kingdom Viridiplantae; phylum Streptophyta; class Magnoliopsida; order Gentianales; family Rubiaceae; genus Rubia; species Rubia yunnanensis. Next base: position 88,639,868 of record CM075068.1, read on the forward strand.
CATTGGAGCAAAATTTGAAGTTAATAGTGCCGCCAAGGACATGCCACTTTAATTGGAGAGTGTGCAAGGATCATATTCCGACAGCAAAAAACCTATTACAGAGAAAATGGTAGACATAAAAAAATTTCTTGCACAACGGAGGATACTTCAGCGGAACACATATTTTTCCATTGTCCACTTTCCCAACAAGAGTGGTTTGCAGAAAATATCCATGGAGAAATATATTCCCATCAACAATCATCAGCGGATAAGGGACATATTATTGGACTTTGACAAGGATAAAATGTCATTAACGACAATTCTGCTGGATCACTTGTGGTTTCACTGGAATCAACTACTGCATGGTGAAATTCATAACCTCTAACCTTCGAGGGTTATTCAACAATCCCTATCCCAGATTGAAGAAGTCAAAAGTGGGAAGTTCCACGAGATGAATGTACATAGTCAAAACCAACATGATGAGTCTATCCAAGATGCGTCGATTGACATACTAGGATCCGTTCTCTTCTTTGATGTGGCCACATCAATAAATGGTACATACTTAGGACGGTATGTCCAAACATAGGATAAACAATGGATATATGGAGAGACAAAGCGCGTGGGAAACAAATACACTAGTCAAATAGCAGAAGCCATGCCACTGACAGGGGCCTTCAAAGGGTTGCCTAGAACAAAATATTGTACCTAAAGTTATCAAAGGTGACGCGCAACAAGCAATACATGGCATTCACTCACAAGATAGGGATAGATCATATTTAGGTATGCTTATAAATGATATAAAATCATACATACCAGGCGTAGGCAACCCTATAGTTAAATGGATTCCTAGGATGGAAAATTCAACTGCAGACCAATTGACACAATTTCAAAAAACTAGTCCATTTCATAGAACTTCATGGAGGACAACTCCATCCTTTGTAATCTTTTCCAACGATTAATGAAATCCACATTTATTTTTCAAAAAGAGGTGTAACTGATTATGAATACACTTGTCTTTTCCTTTATGCCACATCAGTCACTATGTAATTTCACTAAAAATTTTCATGATCTTTTATGATTACTCTACCAAGTAATGTATCATTTCAAAATAAAAATAGAGTAGATTAGATAACGAGTTATACAAATGGGGTACTCCCCCCGTCCCTGCCAAAGAGGCCGATCAGCGTTTGGCACGCGCATTTAGGCACTGGCACCAGGAGGGGAAAAGATGGGTTATTGTGGGGGTGAAAGGGGGAAATTTAAAAGCTTAATCATTACTCTTCTTCATCCTAATCACATCTCTTCTCCACCCTAATCAATGCCTAAACCACCGCACTGCCACCACTAAGCAACCACCAACCACCACTGCCGCCACCACTAAATTCCCTGATATCTCTTCCTGTTTTTCTCCAATCCTTCCTAGAATCCAACAAGATAACAAATCAGAGAACTATCAATCTTTTCACAATTTTGCAAGTCGGAGGATATGCCGGTTTGGACTGGCAAATGAACGACGGCGATGACGGTGGAGAGAAGCAAGGTTTGTTTGATTTCACAGGGGCCGTTGATCAAACTTACTGGGGTCAGAACCAGTGGTCCGATCATGATTATGATCACTCCTTTAATTTCCCTCCTTTAGTGTAGTGAGATACAAGCGGTGGTGGTGGCGAGGACGAGCGGTCGTGTCGCAGCCCAGATCTGGAATGGCGAGGACGAGCGGTGGTGGCTGTGTGTGAGATACTGAGGGGCTGATTTGGTGGTGTCGTGTGAAGAATGGTGGTGGTGGTGGTGTGTGAGGAACCGTGATGGCAGTAGTAATAAAAAAGGCAGAGTGGGTGGTGGTGGTAACGAAAAAGCAGAGTGAGGTGATAAATTAAGGTGGAAGCTATATTTAACACATTAGGGTTTGTTTAATGAGCTTATTATTATTAAAACAATTGGCCCAAATAAGAATATTTATGTTTTAAGTTTAAGGTTTGATATGTAATTATAAAATTATAGTAAAGGTAAAATTGATATTTCAAAATATTTTTTTTGCCAAAATGAGAAAAAATGAAAATATGACTCTTTAATTGATACGGACAAAAATAGAAAATAGGAAGCTTGTTTGAGAAGGGGGGAGATTTGATCATGAGTTGACGCAAATTTTATAAAATGAGTGGGTCTCCTGACAGACGGCCTGTCCATAAGCTTATGGACAGACTACTTATTTCTTACCTTATATACTGCATTTCTTAAATTACATGCAAAATTTTAAAATTTTGAAAATATTTTTTTATATCATATATTTTTATATTTTCACCTTCAAATACATATTATTACTTGTTTTAACTTATAAAATGCAATATTTAAATTTTATAAAAAATTACAATATTTAAGTTCCATAAGCTTATGAAAATGCCGCATTTCCTGGACTTTCCCTTATAAAATTGCTTGAACCCGTTTTTCCCACCCCCGAACTAATAAAAACTCGCTTTTCTTCAACGAAACATAACCCGGCGCCGTTGTACACTTTATGCCAATTTCTCCTAACACTTTGAAACTCATTACCGTGAATACAATAGGTTACCCGCCGGCGACGTCGTTATTACCTCACCGCCATTCTACAACGGGAAGAGGCCTTGTTCTGAAAACCTGTATTCAGTTCTTCAATGGAATGATCGAAGATGAAGACCTTCCCACGGCTTCAATGGAATCTTAGATAATCTTGCAAAGGTGATACCTTTCTGGAACCCTTTTTGATACACTCTCGTGACTTTCTTGACTTTCTTGACGCAGCTTCTGAAGTTCGTGTGTGTGTTTTTTGCCCAGGCTTGTACCAGTTCATTCACTGACACTGTACAAATCTAGCTTTCGTGATTGGTACTTAGGAGTTCAAATTGTAAGCTTTGGAAATTAGGGCCCTGCGAAGTTAAGGTTTGTTCAGAACCAATACACTCTCTTTTTTTTTCCCTGCTCAGTTTGATGAAAATAAATGCAAGAACGGGTTTCTGTAAACTAATGGTGTTGTGTTACTATCATGCAGAATAAGTTATTAGATTTGGATAATTTCTCTATATCTTAAATTTGTCTGGACTTAAGTGGAATTCTGCATTAATAATGCATAAACTCTCTCTTTCCAAGGGCAATTTTAGGTTCCTTAGATTGGTAGCAGCTAATTAAATCAGTTGTAGTCTCCAATTTGTTTTAAAGATTCAAACTTTACTCAAATGGGACATAGTTAAGCATTATAATCAGAAAAGTAACGAACTTAGTTGTAAGTCTCCATATCACGATTGCAAGATTATAAGAGTTTTTTGTTTGTTTGGTTTTAGAACATCTTTAGATGCCTCCACAACCCTTTATTTGAGTTATGACCAGCTTGAACTTGTTAGCAGTATCTGCCATGCCAAATTGTTCTCCTATTTTCGGTTCATAGAATTGTCTCTTTTCGTTGTTATGAATTAGTTCTGAGTAATTTACTGCTGTCAGGGTTTATGATTGTTGGACAGTATCAGAACATGTTGATTATTCATATAAAATTGGTCATGGTAATAAAATTGTGACTTTTCTCTGCTTAATCAGTACATTTTGCCATTTTGCCATTTTGCCATGTCATGTTGCAGTCAGCTGGTAACTCCCCGAGACGTAGAATTTATACCTGGTTAGAATTTTCTAGATTTACCTCCTTAAAGCTACACATTTAAGTGCTGGCAGTATCGTTAGTGAGAATTCGATGTGGACCTGCGTATTTGGAAGTTCTGGTATTCTTTCTTCAAATGGTCTTAAGTAAGGCTTACTTTGATTTCTTCGACTACCTTTACATTTTGGCTGGTCTTTTGTTGCATTTTTCTACTGCCCTTCTGCTAAAAAGCAATTCAAAAACCGACCAAAGGTTGCTAGACTGCATTGATTTAAAAAGATAAAAAATGGAGATTCTATGAATTTGTTGATTTTCAGTTTAAAATCATCTGACAGTAATCTCTGAAACACTTTAGCACTCTCAGTTTAAAATCATCATACATTTGCATGCAGTGAATCTTTAAATATCCTTGTGCAGTGTAAACTTGATAAAAACAACATTGTAGAAGAATGTTTGAGAAAACTATAGTGTTTAAAAGTTGAGCTGTAATGTATGATATGATGATGAATGTGAGCTGGTAAAGGCTGAAATGCAAGCAAATGAATGATTAATAGGGAGACAATTGTGATTGCAATGGCCATGTTTATAAGGATACAAAAAGAGCGATGATTTGAATAGGTGCATGCATGACATTGGCATTTCCTTGTATGAGAATGAGATGCATTGCTTGTTGTTAGTCAGACTGAGAATGAGTTTTGATTGCTTGCTCACATTTCGTGCTAAAGATGTTTGGTGTTCGTCCCAAACTCTGTGATAGAATTGTTTGCATGTATTTTACTTTTAACAAAAATGATTTAAAAGATGTGAAAACATTATGAGATGTAGGAAATAGTATAAGTTAGGAACTAGAGATTTATTTCCTAAAAGGAGAAGATGTTTGCTTCTGTTGCATTTTTTGTACATATTACCTATACCAAATAGAAACACGCTTAATTGAGAACAAAATAATGCTGTAACCTGTATGAACAATCACAGAATTAGAGCTGGCAGAGAAGCAAAGTGGATACTTATTTTGCAACTCCTCCTTGGCAGAGAAGCAAAGTGGATGTTAAAGAGAAGAAAAGCTCAAGACAAGTACATAAAAATGAATATCTTTTCTAATGGGTTAAAACCTGCAGGTTCAATATTTTCGACCCACGGGTTGAGAAAATATGACCCACGGTTTCAACCTGCCCCTCAAGTGACTCAACCCATTTATGACCTGCCATAAAACGGATCGAGTTGGGTCATGACCTGTTTTTCCTAATTAATCATTTCACCCAAACCCGTAGTCAACCTGCCCACCTGTTTGCCACCCTATTTAGAACTGAAAGTGTGGTTATTTGTGTGCCAGTTGTTCACTTGGTGTAGGGTTTTTGCATTTAATACGTGTGAAATGATGTACTTATCTGATTGTTCTTCTTGTGCCAGTGCATCAAATTATGATTATGGTTAAGAGAAGAAGTTCGCTATATTGGAGTGGTAATGATAGTTGGGGGATATATGATGAATCAAATATCGTATTTCTAACCAACCATTCTACACTGTAGGTGGCAGAGGCGGATCTACGCTTGTGCAAGGTAGGGCAATTGCCCTGCCTTTTTTTTTGAAAAAAGAACATTTTTTAAATATTTTTAGTTAATTAATATATGATTTTTGTTTAGTGCCCTGGTATATTTTAATTTTGGATCCACTTTATTCTTCTAAATTTTAAAATTTTAAAATTTAACACTATTTTTAAAAATAGAGTCATCGAATTAAATTGTGACCCTCCAAATTTTTTTTTCTGGCTCCGTCCCTGGTAGGTGGTGAGGTTTAGGCTTGTTTGCATTTTTGCGGAAATGTTGCGATTTTTGTTTTTCGAATACTCACTGGATTTTCTTGGCTGGTGCTTGGGTTGAGGGTGGTCCTTCAGATTTCCAGCTACAGTTTTCTCTATAATGGGGCATTCTGTGGAATGCTTCTTGTATTTGAACTAATTGAAATATAGGTGTAGACGAGTGAGACTGAAAATCTCTTACAGAGTAAGAAGAGCAATTGTACCTTTATGAGGCCGTGTTTGCTATTGTGACCTCCTTTGCATGAATAGTTTCTTCTGTGATGGAGTGAGTGATTTTTGTTCACGTACTGACATGCTGCTCTCTCTTACCAGCACTGAGAAAAATGATGAAAGCTGTATGTTTTGCGAAGCTGGGCAGGCAATGCAGTCGACTCAGCTTATGTGGTACTCATGCCCTTTCCCAGCATACTACAATATTGTTTAGATCTCTCATGAGTAGCCAGAGAAACGCAGATCCGGTGGAAATTTGGGATAGTGAATTTGGTAGTCACAGAACGCTTGACTTACCCGAGCGAGATTCTAGAGCCGTGCCCAGGCCCCAGTTAGTGCAAGATCTCGGAGCTGTGCCGAGGCCTAAGATAGGTGAAAGTGTTTCTAGGCAAGATAAAGTAGGGTTTCTTCTACGCACACTCCATGATCTCGATGATAGCAGAGATGCGATTTACAGTGCTCTCGATTCCTGGGTTGCATGGGAGCGGAACTTTCCCATCGGGCTTCTGAAGATGGTGCTTGTCGCCCTCGAGAAAGAGAAACAATATCACAAGATCATCCAGGTGATCAAATGGATGCTTAGCAAGGGGCAGGGAACCACCATGGGTACATATAAGCAGTTGATTCATGCACTGGATATGGACCATAGAGCGAAAGAAGCGCACACATTTTGGATGAGGAAAATCGGGTACGAATTCCACTCAGTTCCCTGGGAGCTATGCAAGCTCATGATTTCTGTGTATCACCGCAACAATATGCTACAAGAGCTCGTTAAACTGTTCAAGGGCCTGGAAACGTTTGACCGGAAACCGCCAGAAAAATCCATTGTACAGAAAGTAGCTGATGCGTACGAGATGTTGGGCGAAGTTGAAGAGAAGGAAAGAGTATTGGCTAAGTATGAGGAGCTCTTCATAGAGAAACCTGAGAAAAAAAGAGGCTCTCCGGTTCGCAAGAGAAGACAAGCTGATAAGGGAACTTCACCGGAGAAGAATCCTGGTGCTTCACAAACTGCATCTTAAACTATAGGTACACTTTGCCACTGTACCTTGTTTTTGTATCTCAATTTGATTGAGCATTTTCTTTTGTACAATTCTTTACAATCTTGGAGCCGGGGGAATTCATAAATTATAGAGCAACCAATTAATTATAGAACAACCAATTTGCACATGGGAACAGAATGAATATGTAATCTGGATTATATGCAATATAAAAGGGATATATACCAATATAACCTTATCTTCTTGATTAAGAGCCAATATAATCCTTAGATAATTTTTAGTGCAAAAATTACCTTAACTAGCTGATGAAAGTGTCAATATAACCCTAAAATACTATTTCAGGCATTGACCATACATGAAATGACTAAAATAACCTTTAACCTATAACCTAAGAGTGTTAGGACAATTTACCCTTGTGCCACCTCCACCCCACCCCCTTCACCGGCCGCCACCACCACTTTCCCCTTCACCGGCCGCCACCACCCCTACTTTCTCCTTCACTGGCTGCCGCCACCACCACCACCACCACCACGACTTCCACCCGACCACCACCACCACCACTATGACCTCCACCTGGCCACCACATTACTTGCTCCACCGACCACCTCTACCGCCACCCGCTCCATCGGCCGCCACCGTCAGCCCAGCCCTCTCCACTCCAGCTCTCGTCCCCGCCACCATTTGCCACTTCCACCAGCCCAGCGCCCGCCACTATTGCCGCCTTTACCTGATCGATTTCGACCTTCTCTCGCAAGATTTTGCCATTTCCTTGATTGGTTGAATTCACTCTATTAAAATAGGATGCAACAATGGTCGCGGCTGAGCCTCGTCAGAAGGTGGTGGTGGTGGTGGCGGGGCTCAGATGCAGGGTATAGACGCAAGGCACAGACGGAGGTCGAGCAATGGTTGCGACTGAGGCTCGTCGAAAGGCAGTGGTGGTGAGCTCAGACGGAGGGCTCAGACGAAGGGTTCCCAATGGCGATAATTGATTAAGGAGGGTTCCCAACGGTAGCGAGGTAGAGGGTTACTAGCGGTGCCGAGACAGAAGATTATCATTTGCGAGAGGGTTACCATCGGCGGTAGGACGGAGGATTACCAACGGCGGCGGGAAGGTTACTAGCAGGCTTCAATGGAGAAGAAACAAATGCTGGAGAATTAAAAAAATGAAAATAAAACTAAGTGTTTTGGAGGATATAAATATAGTTCTTTTTTCTTTTTCTTTTTTAAAATTTTTCTGAAGGGTAAAAAAGTCATTTTACCGAATTCCGACCAAAATCTGCTGGAATGGAAAATTGCACTTATATAAACTATATATAGTTATATTTGCACTTTTAATTATCAAAAGATTATATTGACACTTGCGTCAACTAGATAGGGTTATAAAAGAACTTTTTTCATATAAAAATGTATATGCATCTCAGGTTGGTTGAGCATTTTCTTTTGTACATAAAACCCACCCCAGATGAAAGTGTTCAAATGCGGGTAAACGAAACATCCAGTATCCGCATATATGGGTAATTAAAAATGCGGTTCGTAATTTGGTCCGGAAGAATTGGGTAACCACAATACGTGTATGTGGGATGTTTGGGCTAGGTAAAAAGGTACTCACTGATCCGTTCAAAATTGCAACTTTTGAATTAATTATCATTTTATTATGATACGTAAATTTGCATTAATGCAAGAAAATTGTCTTTATAATGATGACAATGTAGTTTAACAATTGAAGTATCGTGACATTTTTGGTCCAAATAATTATCATCAATTCAACATATAATGATCATTAAGAGTAATAAGTCTGCAATCATCATCACCATTCTCTAACTTGGATAAACTTAACAAAATATGCAAAAATGACAGGAAGAAAATTATTGTGTTAAATTTTTTTATTTAGTGGTGAGATTAAGAAAGTTTGATGTGAAATCTATGATGAAAAACAAAAACAAAAAAATTCAGTTGGACCTATTGCTACTTGCTAGCATAGGGTTGTTGTCGTGGGCAAAATTGAAAATTTGAGGTTGAAAAGGAAGGACCAGAACTCAGAAGGAATAATAGAGAACGTGGTGTTGAAAAATAATGATTGAAAATTAAGCACTTCAATATTACGTAAATTTTTATTATTTGATAATTAATATTAGGGATATACAAATATAACCCTATAAAATTAAGAAAGTGCAGATATAACCCTAAGATAATTTTTCTAACTATTTTTACATAAGCGCAAATATAACCCTAAATGCTATATTTCGGCATTGACCGGTCATTTCAGGTCATTGACCAATTGAAAATGATCAAAATGCCCTTTGGGCCAAAAATAAAAATCTAAAAGATGAAAATAACCTTTGCCCCACCGCTGCTCCACCACCTCCACCACCACTCCACCTCCATCGTCAGGCCACCACCACCGCACCGCCTCCACCCGGCCAACACCATCACCTCTCCGGGCTCACACCACCACCACCAGCTAGTCCCCTGCCACAATGTCGGCGAGAACGTCGATGGAGAGATCGCCAGCGAGAACGTTACCACCAGGAGGTACGATGAGAACGACGACGATTTCATAAGAGTTCGGCTATAAAGAGCTTAAGATATCCACGAAAGAATTCGAATCAACCTGAATAATCAGACACGGTGCATTCGGCACGGTGTACAGATGCATATTACCTGTTGTAACCGTCGCAGTAAAAAAGATGCAGCCACAACGGACAAGGGAAAACAGAGTTTTTCTCCAAACTCTCCATAATCAGAACGCTCCAGCACTGGAATCTCGTCAGAATCCAAGGATGGTGCCACAAGATGGACGAGATTTTGCTAGTCTACGACCTGATGCCTAACAGGAGCCTCGATAAGGCCTTATTCAAGTCATGGATGGTGCTTCCATGGCCGAACCAGCGGAGGATTTTGCTAGGCGTCGCTTCTGCGTTAGCTTATCTACATCAATAATGCGAAAACATGGTGATTCACAGAGATGTAAAGAGTAGCAACATAATGTAAGATGGAGGATTCAACGCGGAATTAGGAGATTTTGGTTTAGCTAGATGGGGGAGCATGACAAGTCGCGGGACGCCACGGTTTCCGCCGGAACAATGGGGTACCTGGGCTGAAATACCTCTTAACCGACAGAGCTTCGGAGAAAACCTACATTTTTAGCTATGGCTCGGTGGTTCTATCGATGACAAGAAGGCGGCGACCGATAGAGAAGGAGGTAGAGAAGAACGGTAAGATGAAACTAGATCCCGGTTAAGTTTGAAGTTTTGGGGTCAAAATGTAAAATTTTGTTCTTCATTTTTTTCAGAGCGATAAAATTGACTTTTCACCCAATTCCGGTGTAAATCTGCCGAAAAAGGTTATATTTGCACATACACTATCTAGGGTTATATTTGCACTTTTAATTATCACAGGGTTATATGTGCACCTTCGTGAATTATGTAGGGTTATATATGCACTACACTTATACATTTATAACCATAACTTTAGGTTGAAAGTGCCAATATAACCCTGCAATTTTAGAAAGTGTTAATAAACCCTAATTAATTATTATATGTGTCAATCTAACCCAAAAATTTGTGTCGATATAGCCAAACTCACTAAATCCGACATTGACTAGATGAATTCAGACATAACTATAATATGAAATGACAAAAATACCCCTAATTAAAACATTTCTTTTCTCCTCCTCCCCCTTCGCCACCTGCTTCCCCTCCTCGTACCAGTAATTCAACGCCTCCTCGTACCAGTAATTCAACGCCTCCAGCTTATCCTCGCTGACGACCACCTCCTTCCGCATCGTGAAGTCGACGGCAAGGCGTTTCCTCTCGGCGTTCCGCTCCTTCTCCGTCGCCGCTCGCAAAAACACGCGAGTTACGTCTTACACCTCGCTCTGGTCAAGCAGCTACTGCCCTCCTCCCGCCACAAAAACAGGGGAATTACCTCAACAAAAACAGCACTACATTGATCAGACCCAACGAGTTGAGCTCCACAACCTCCGCCTTCAATGTCGCCGTCCACCTCCGCCTCCGACGTCGCTATCGCCACACGCTGATAAATCTACATCTAATGTCGCGCGTGAAGATATGCGCGACTCATCCTTTTTTGTCGATCGCGTGAGATACACGCGCCAGCTTCTTCCTCCAGCGCTTTGCTTCTTCTTCCAGATCGCCGTCGTTCGCCGCCGCAATCCTCTTCCAGCTACTGCCCTCCTCCCGCCACATGATTTGACTCAGAGATTACGTGGCAATATAAGCCTTTTTAAATTTTTTTTCCCGATAAGAGCATCTCCAATGCGGGGTTCGTTAGAGTAAACTTTAATTGCCACGTAAGATTTACTAATGCCTATCATTAAATTTAATCTCCAATCCAGGAGTCGGAGGTGAACGTCGATATTACGTGGCTAAAAATATAAGTGACCCTGTCGAAATGGACTTCTATTCTCCGACGATGATATCGAAGGCCGCGCTTTGCCAAATCAGTCACACAAAAAAAAACAAAATTGCCTTATTTAATTTTTTTATTGGGGTAGATACTTTGGTGTTTTGATGTAGTTTTGTTTGGAAAAATTCTCAAATTCACGTTTACCATAATTTTGTACACCACTAAAAATAAACCAAACTGCATTGGAAAATGAAATGGCAAAATTAATTTTAAACGTTGATTTATTTTTATATATAAAATAAAATAATAATTTAAAGAAATTTTAAAATATTTTCAGTATATGTGGTAATATATATATATATATATATATATATATATATATATATAAAAATTTATACTCAAAAAATTATAAGTATTAGTCTATTAACATTAGAATTCAATTTTTTTTTTCAAATTCTAAAAAGTAACTGTGAATTTATAGGTTATAAAATAATTGAATGATGTATTTTAATAATAATGAAAAATCCACATGTTAAGTGCTAAATATATTCATTTATATTTAATAATATATAAATAATAATGATGCATATATTATAGATTGGCAAAAATAAAAATTAATTTCAAAATTTTTTTTGCTCTTTCTCCATAAAAGTAAAATTGAGACATAAATTAGAAAGTTTCTTAACTCATTGTCTATTTAATAATTAGTTAATTTAATTAGAAAAACAAATTAATTTCTAGAATAGAATCAATTTTATTTTAAACTTGAACTAAAAATAAGTTAGTGCCGATTAATGTTATACTCGAGTTCATAAAAACTATTTTATTGAACCAATATAATTATTTATTCTCCATCATTACTCTTGTCAAATAATTAGATGCATCCAAAATATAATTAATTGTATGAATATAATATTTGTTGAGATCAAATATAATATTAAAATATAATTTCAATATTATATGTATACACGTCACATAATAATTGGGAGTTTGTAGCATATCCACGCTACATAATAATTATTCATTTGAAGTTTGGATTGAAGAATGATTTCAAACGAGACCCACAGTCGAAACATTTAATATTACGTCAGACTGAAGGTGAATCGATGTTCCAATCAGATTCTACCCTTTGTACTCGTTAAATAAGGAAAACCCTCCATGCATTGGAGATGCTCTAAGGAAAGTGTTCTTTTCAGCATAATCCAGTCATCAAACGACTAAAAAGTCAACGAACTCAAAAGTTATTTTAGCACCTTTTGAAACTGGAGAATTATATTGGCACGTTTACTCTAAAATTAGGATCATTATGACACTTTACTCATAATATTATATAGGGAAAATTTCAGGAAATACGGTATTTTCATAAGCTTTTGGACAGTCCACAGGAGTATTTACCTTAAATGCTGTAATTTTTTATAAAATTTAAATATTTTATTTTATAAATTAAAACAAGTAATAGTATGTATTTGAAGGTGAAAATATAAAAATATATAGTATATAAATATTTTTAAAAATTCTAAATTTTGCATGTAATTTAAGAAAATGCAATATATAAGGTAAGAAATAAGTAGTCTGTCCATAAACTTATGGACATGCTGTCCATCAGGAGACCTACTATATTATATATATATATGAAATATTGGAATTTGGTAGTAGATGTGTAGAAAATATTATTTAATATTAAAATTAATTAAATATTTATAAATTTTATCGGGTATCTTGGTTACTCAGCAATAACATTTTTGCGATCGGAACCGAACTCGTTAAAATGTTAAATTCCAAGTCCAGGTACATGACCCTGAAAAAATGAAAAACAACCTATATTTTAATTCAAGCCAACGAGGCGGGTACTGCGGGCCGAGTTTGGCAAAAGCAAGAGGCTACGAAATATGAAAAAAGAGTGTTTATCCCAAAAGAAAGAAAAATGTGAACTTTAACTTCAGACAAGTCAATTAACAAGTGTGTACCTCAATAAAGCATGGACTGCAAAGTATGAAAAAAGAATGGTCATCCCAAAATGAAAATGTGCAGTTAAATTTAAACAGAATAAAAAAAAATGTATTCCTTAATCTAAGATAGAGGGAGTAAGATATCGTGATGTCCTTTAATTCAAAACTAAGGAAATATCATTTTCTCTACCTTCTCTCTATCTATGTTCTCCCGTTAAAATAGTTTTCAAATTTTGAAGATTTATGTACCTTCAAACTACCGAGCTCCATTCTGAAGCATTGATTCCCTCCATTTGTAAATTATTATAAAAATACAATAAACTAATTGTATTTAACAAATACTACTGAAAAACAGGTACATAGACACCGACTGAAATGTACCTGTGATGTAATACCGGTGTTAATCAATACCTTTTGCACCGGTAAAGGCATCCATGAATAAAAATCAGTGCATATAAGTTAACTGAACCGAAACAACATATACCGGTTCTCAATACCGGTGCCTATGTATGGAAGAAAGAATTGTTTGGAAGTTTTGAGCATTGGTATGTTGGATACCGGTGCGGAAATGCGGTGTTGTTGAAAAATTTACGCGGGAAATCGTAAAATCTTCGCTGATAAAGTTGGGGACCAATGCGTTTGGGAACAAAATGGCGGAAAAGTATAAGTACTTGTATTAAAATCTGCACTGGTAGAGTTCTCCCGGTGCTCGAATTTAAAAGTGCGGGAAATATTAGAGCACCGATCATATGTACCGGTGTGTTTGTGTGAAGATCTGAAAAATGCGGGAAATGAGAAATTTATGCACTGGTTCGGTATTTAAGTTTTAGCTCCGGTCCTTCTATTGGTGCTATTTCGTCAATTACACTTTTTGCATCGGTATTAGTGGTTTGGACTAGTGCTATTGATGCGTTAAATGCTCACCTACCACCATTTTGATAGGGTAAAAAAGCATAGAAGAAAGCTTTTGAGCTCATTAATGGCAATTTAGGGTTGAAGAAGACATTTAATGCTCATAAATGAATTCCTTTGAAGGTACATCATATTTTGTTTAAATTTATTATTTATGGTGGAATATGTGCGGAATGATATATTGCAATAAATATCTTGTGAGTTTGAACATTGTAATGTTGCTTCAAACTCTTAATGAATTGGATTTGTTAGCAAGTATTCTTGACATAATGAATGACTTTGAATGCATGCGATTTGATATATAGGGTGTGGTAGGATTGTAGTAGTGTGTGATGTTGCATTTTGCATGTTCATATGGTGCGGTATGAATAAAATTAATGTTTATGGTGTAATTGTATATTGCTTTGGATGTTTAAATGTTGTAAATTGATTACATTGTAGACATTTACCGTGCCATTGAGAGGCGTAAGCATGTGTATCACAACGTTAGTTTGGTGAGTGATGAATTTATAGCTTTTGTTGGGGAATTCTTAGAGCATGCTTTTAGTCATGAAAAACGCATCCTATGTCCATGTCGTGATTGTAAGAATCGTAAGCGTGCTGATGATCGGGACTTGTTGCAACTCCCTTTATACAAGAGAGGGTTCTTGAAGGATTATTTGGTTTGGACATTTCGTGGGGATAAACCACCGCCGAAAGTGGTTGTAGGTAGCAAGGGAGAATATTTTGGGGATTTGAATTTGGATGACATGTGTGAGGAGGTGGTGAATGAATTTCGGGGGAGGCTCGAGGTTCTGTCAAAATTTCTGGATAATAAGGACAAACCGTTGTATCCCTGTTGCAAGAAGAAAGACATTGTAACGTCATGTTTGACGGATTTTTTTAACTTGAAAGGTGTTTGTTCTGGAGTGAGAAGCTCCTCCCCCCCAGAAATGGTGTACTGGACAACGTGTACGATGCGAAGAGAATTTTGTGCCCAATGGGAATGGAGTATAAAAATAGACATGCATGCCCCAATGATTGTGTTTTGTATAGGGATGCTTTGGAAAAAGCAGTGGCTAGCCCCAGCCTCGTATACAAGGTATCTCGTTATAAGTAAAGAAGAAACGAGGTTGTGGATGAAGAGGTTATTGTGAATGTAAGGAAACGAGTCCTTGCGAAATGCATGTGGTACCTTCCTATTGTTCCCCAGCTGAAGAGGTTGTTCAAGAACCTTGTGGATGCAAAAAACATGGCATGGTACAAGGATAGGGATTGTGCTGATAATGATATCATTAGTCGCCCAGCATATGCGAATCAGTGGAAGAATTTTGACAAGAGGTATCCTAAGTTTGCAGCTGAACCCAGGAATTTGAGAATGACTTTGTGTACTGATGGTATTAATCCCTTTGATAACATGTCATAGAAAGATAGCTCATGGCATGTTACGCTTTGTATTTACAATCCGCCTCCTTATCTATGCATGAAGAGGGAATATGTTTTGATGCCATTGATGATTTCGGGTTCGAGGCAACCCGGAAATGACATCGATACTTATCTAGCCCCACTCATCAAATATTTGAAGCCATTGTGGTCGGACGGTGTCGAGGTGTTCGATTGTTATCGTGGGACAGAGTTCAATTTAAAGGTCATGCTATTTTGCACGATTAATGATTTTCCAGCATATGGTAATCTTTCGGGTTACGTTCTTAAGGGTTATAAGGCATGTCCTGTGTGTGAGGAAGCAACTAATTTTACGCAGCTGAAAATGGTCGGAAGATTGTGTATCTTGGTCATAGGAAATTCCTCCTAGCGAAGACAAAGTTACAAGATAACGAGATTCATTTTGTTGGGGGGGGGGGGGGAGGAAGGTGCCACCAAGAATATTGAGTGATTTTTCCATCCACAGTAAGGTGAAGAAACTCAATGTTGTTCTAGGAAAAAAGATATCTAAAGTGGTTGCCTTAAATGATGGACCTTGGAAGAAAAAACCGATATTCTTTGATTTGCAGTATTGGGAGACTCTAGAGGTTCTCCATTGTTTGGATGTGATGCATATAGAGAAGAATATGTGTGAGAGTCTAATTGGTACTCTACTAAACATTCCTGGTAAGACGAAGGACAACTTGAATGCATGGAACAACCTGGTTGAACTCAGTATACGAGTTGATTTAGCTCTGGAGGTGAAAGGTAAACAGACGTACCTACCACCACCCCCTTACAATCTTTCTATCAGCGAGAGAAGGTCGCTTTGTGAGTGCATCAGGGGAATCAAGGTACCATCTGGCTACTTTTCTAATGTAAGTCGGTTTGTGAATGATGAATTGCGTCTTAATACGTTGAAATCCCATGATTGTCACGTGTTGATGCAACAAATATTGCACGTGGCTATCCTTGGTCTCATCAAGAAAGATGTGAGATTCTGCATCATGCACATGTGTTTATTTTTCAACTCCATTTGTGGTAAGAATATTAGCAGAAACCAGCTTGATGAGTTGGAGAGCGAGGGGGTTAGTTGTGCTTTGTTTGTTTGAGAAGTATTTTCCTCAGCATTCTTTGACATCATGGTCCATTTTATAGTCCACGTTTTCAAGGAAATTATAATATGTAGTCCCGCTGGAATGCATGTAATGTACCCGTTTGAGCGGCACATGGGGGTCTTTAAGGGTTATGTACACAATCGATGCTAGCATTTTCCGGAGGAGGTTATTGAGTATTGCACTTCAAATTTGATTGAGAAGACATCAGTTGAAGTCCCCCAGCATATGTAGAGGGGTAGGAAGAATGAGATCCCACGTACGAAAGGTACCCTATGCACCCCATTTAATGCTGAGTTGATGAAAGTTCATCTTTATGTTTTACATAACAGTAGTGAGACTGCTATGTATGTTGAGGTGCACATGTCAATGTTGGAAGAACTGTATCCCGAATGGCTGTCGAATCAGTTGCAAGTTGGGCATTCTGCAACGTTTGTTAATTGGTTTTATAATCATTGTAATGTGGACGGGATGCCATCTAAACTTTGTGCATTTGCAAGGACACCGGGTTGCACGGTGAAGAGATACCATGGCTATGATATCAGTGGATGCATTTTTTCAAAAGTGCTCAAGGATAGCAAGAGCATAACTCAGAATAGCGGCATATTTTTGGAATCTGAATCCATGTGGCAGTCGAGCAAGAGAGACAAAAATCCAATCGTTGTTGTCATGTCATTTTATGGGGTCATCGAGGAGATTTGGGTGTTGGATTTTGTTAAGTTCAAAGTGGCTGTGTTCAAGTGCCGATGGGTTGAAAATGGTGTCGGGGTACATACCGAGATGCCCATGAGTTTTACGCTTCTGAACTTGAATCGTGTGTGCTACGAGAGTGACAAGTTCAGCCTAATAGCTCAAGCTTGCTAGGTGTTCTATATCCGAGACCCAATCAATGAGAAGTGGCATGTTGTACTCCATGGGAAGAAGTACTTTTTTGAAGATGAAATGAGAATTCCTGTCGAATCTGACATTGCAAATTTTTCGTCTGCATTCCCTAGTTTAGAGGACATCGGTGGACCACCCATAATTAGGCAATCACATGGGGATAGACTGTGGGTGAACGAGAATGGTCATATTGTGGGTGGTGATGTTTTTTTTGAAAAGGAAAAGATAGGGTGGTAGGTTTGTTTTATCGATCACTTTTGTACCATTTAGTCTAGCTCTGACAGTATTTTTTGTGGAAATGTTTACTTCTGTTTTAAAATTGTAGTTACTTACTTCATTTTTAGCAAGAAATTAATTTTTTGGTTATTAATAGCACCGGTCAAAACATTAAATACCGGTGCTACAAACTAGGGCACTTGCTCTGTTTTGAAGCAGAGTACTTGAAAAACAGAGTATAAGCACCGGTATCATGCTAGTGCTCAACACTTAGACAGACAAAATTTGAGTTGCTCTCTGGTCCAACCCAGAATAATGAAATTAATTTTGAAGCAGCAGCGTTGGGCTACCTTTAAAATTTGCGCTGGTATGTGAGATTTATATGCACCGGTGCTCAACACTTAGTCAAAAAAATGAAGAGTTTCTTTCTGGTCCAATCCAGAACAATTAAAATGATTTTAAAGCAGCTGCGTTGGACCAGCTTTCTAAAATTGCACCAGTATGTTAGGCTTTTACACACCGTTTGAAAAACGATGCTCAACACTTAGACAAAAATATGATGAGCTACTCTTTGGTCCCCTACGAAATTTATTACACTTCTATCGAAGCATATGCGTTAAGCTGCTTTCCAAATTTAGCAACGGTATTGGATGTTGATACCAGTGCTATGAAAAAGTCAAGTTCAACAAACCCAAATAATCGTACGTCATTTTATCAAACATCTATAACCTCTTCTTCATATCTACTAAGAGCAAACCCTAGTTTACGGTGATTCTGGTTGAAAAAGGTACTGTCCTTTCACTCCTTAAACATTGAAATGAACATTTGTGCTTGAAACTTGTATTTGTAGTTCATAGAAAAATACTGGAATTTCCCATTCAATTGTGAGTCTATATTGTTCTATGTACACTTTGTTTGGTCATTATCAATGTTTTATAATCCCTTCTGTGGTTGATAAAAATAGATATCCTTGTTGTTATAGTAAAAATGTACAATCATGTAATTCGAATATGGTTGATCTTTTTTGTAAATTCTCATTGTCAACAAGGTGTTTGATAAAATACCTCTATGTCAATTTATAGGATGACCCCCAAAACCCCAAAAATAGGCCTAGGAAAGAAGGGCGTTCATCACCTTCACAAGGTTCTTACTTGAAGGTGGCGGAGGAGAAATTTGTGTCTGAGGAGGCAAGGTTGTTGGCCCATAGTTACAGAAGGAGGAAGCATTATCTGGAACGTGGAATCGAAGAAAATCCACCATTTCAAGAAACCATTCAACAATTGGGATGGGAAAAGTTTTGTGCTACACCTCCCGCGTTCAACTTAACCATCGTTGCCGAGTTCTATGGAAATTTGAAGTGTGGATTGAGCACGGACAAAGTTTTATGACGTGGCAAATATGTCCCTCTCACGCCTGCAGCTATCAATGAACTGTATGGATTGCCCAATATTGAAGATGAGGAGGATGAGATGTTGGCGTTGACAAATGAGGATGATGATATGTATGACGAAGTATCGAGAAAATTTGTTCAATGCATCACAACTGAAGGTACCAATGTGGATGCTCTTGTGTTTCCTGGGTGGAATTTTTTTTTGGAGAAATTACTAACTTCGGATATGACTCGTGGTATCACTTTGTGGCCTCCCGAATCGACCCTGTCATGGTGAACACTGAAGTGCACAAGATGAGGATAATTAAGTTATATGCCATTAAAAATAAAATTTGTTGGAATGTCGGGGAGGGAATTCATCAAGCACTGACCGAGAACAAGGACAAGTCTGGATCCTATGATTTTTGCAGTCTGATTTCTTCACTCTGTGCAATTTCTAGTGTACTTAACTATGAGACCGACACATTGGGTCATCCAATGACGCAAATTGTCGTTGAATCCTTCTGCAAGAATGCTCCACCTACCTCAACGACGTCGATTGAATCTAGGGTCTCCGCACTTGAGAGTTGAATTGAAACTCTGTGGGTGGATTGCCAATTTCAAAAGAGATGGTGTGATCACATGGGAAAAGTGATGAGCTACCAATTTCCTGAAGCTGTGAAGGCAGTTGGTCATTTCCCATCACATGATGGGACAATGCAGCGGGAAACAAGGAAGTAGAACCATTCTCCCATTATTATTCGTGAATTGTACTAATGTATTTGATTGTAACTTGACAATTACTACTGGTGCACCCGTAAGCCAGCTTCTGATATTTTTGGATAATAATTATCACTCTATAAACTGCTTTAAATTTTCCCATTCCGTAGTAGGAAAATACTTAGAATGCAAATCATAAAAATCAAAGTAGCTCTGCGTAGCTGCCCTTTTATTTTTTAGCACCGGTACTCTGGATCATAGGCACCGGTATGGAAATTTTAGGCAACATATTACCACAAAAGCACAACACCATTTTTTAGTAACGTAAAAAATAATCTAAAATTATGTGAATTAGAAACTGCATTAAATAATCATGAATACCAATATTTAAGTGCATTGGAGATGTGGGAACACTTGAAACAACAATTGGGGTCATACTATAATTTTCCAAAACTATGAAGTTTCTATTCACAAAGGACAACCTTCCCTTCACCCAGACAAGTCCAGTTGACAAAAATTCAATTCCCAAACATTGAATTTTATTTCTCCATCGCCAATTTTGTATTTCGACAATTCCAACTTTATGTGGAGGGACTCAAATGCAAAAGGTAAAAAGTTTGCTTGTAACTCCAAATCGAAATCCGGTTGAATATTATGGTACAATTACACTCCATGATGTATCCTACAACCAAGAATCTAATTTAATATCACTTTTAGGGTCCAAATAAGTCTCCATAAAAGTCCCCAAAATCTCATAGTTAACACTACGTAAGCATCTCTTACTAACTCTAGAACATACACTAGCGCTTTAGTTCATGTGCCCGTAAATGAATAATTATTTCATTTTTATCCAATGAAATGAGAAATTATGGGTGTGGTGCGAGGGCAAGTTAGCATAATTGAAGCGTTTAGTTGGAGGTCCTTTTTGCCAAAAAAATTAAAATTTTCCCTCGGGACTAAAATCAGTGAAAATTAATAATTTGTACATGTTCCCATGCATATTGGATACCTAGTTAATACCCGTAAAGTAGAAATACATGGTCATAAACATTTTATAACCATATTGGGCACTAATGTAATTTTATTACAGCATTTGATCCCCCACATTTTGAATGAAAAATTAACGTGTACACCATCACACACACGGTTTTAAACTATGAATTAAGCATTTATATGGTCAACTTTGTCATCAAACTAATCCCAAAAGGTGTGGGGGGTGAAAATCCTATTAAATCAAAATTGTATGAACTTTTAGAACCGGTATTATGTTTATTGTACCGGTGCTACAAATTTTGCAGGAAATAAAAATAATTTGAAAATTTCAGACTCCTAAGGTGGGAAAGTGAATTTTTGAAGCACCGGTACAACTATTTTTAGGTACCGGTGTAGTGAGCCGGTGCTCAATACTTCGAAAAAGTATAGGCCATTTCCTCTTTGTCCAACTATAAGAATTAAAAAACATGTCAAAGCACACTACAAGAAACCGTACCTATTACTTTGCCCCTTTTACCTCGGTTGTTTTTTTCCGAAGTAAAAGGTATAATTTATCTTGGTTAAATAAACTAAGGTAAATAATTGGTTGTTTACCTTGGTTGTATGGAAACTGAGGTAAATAATGTTCACAATCGAAGTAAAAAGAATAACCCATGTATGTGCGATGTAGGTTGGGTTGGTCAGATCATGTAGTATGACTAGATCATGACATGACCGACCTCGCTAAGTATATCATTTTAATCGACTTAAAGTCAATGACCTACAACGACGTTGCAAACGACCAGACTTAGTCAGTGACTTTGGTTCCATTAACCAAATTCAATCGTATAATTCCCCAAAAATTTATCCCCATTCTGAGTTCCCTCTTTGAAGTTCAAATCTACATTCTTGGAGGTGACCAATAGGGCTGTTGATTGTGCTTACCAAGAAAGTTTTCAAATATCACAAATTTGTAGTTGCATCTTCAAATTAGGTTCTAGGTTAGTTTATTTCATATGAGAGGATGTGCTTAAGTATGGGTTGATTAAAATTACGCATTTCATCGTATTTGGGTTTCAGTTTATATATATGTGTATGCTAATATATTGAATGTTTTCGTTAACATTTACACACACACACACACACACACATATATATGTATATATACATGATTTTTGTATGCATGTCATGAAGGATGACAAGATGGATGAGTTGTTTGAGGAGATCGTCAAGAATTAAAGTGGAGATCCTAAAAGAATTTTAGAACTCTGCAGGAATAAAGAAATACTTCTATAAGATGGATGCCCCAAAGGAATGACTGTATTGAAGGCTACGTTACAGTTGATGAATGTCAAAGCAAAGTATTCCTATAGTGATGTCAGTTTCTGCTTTGTTGAAAGTGTTGAAAGATATGCTTCCGATTGGTAATAGACTACCGGAAACAGTATATGAGTCAAAGAAGGTACTTTGTCTGATGGGCTTGGATTATGAAAAGATACATGCTTTTCGAAACGATTGGATCTTGAATATGGGAGAACACTTGCATGTGGAGGATTGCCCTAAATGCAATGCTCCAAGGTTCAAATTGAAGGAGGTCAATGTTAATGAAGAAATTGGAAATTGGTGGACGACAAAGGTTCCTGTCAAGGCTGTTTGGTATCTACCTATTATTCCTCGTTTGAAAAGAGTGTTTGAAAATCCTGAGGATGCTAAGAATCTGAATTGGCATGCAGATCAGACAGTGGTTGATACATAAGTGATTAGTCATCCGGTTGATGGTGATCAGTGGAAGAAGATAGATGCTGCCTTTCCGGACTTTTGGAATGAGTCACGTAACTTGAGGCTTGGTTTATGCATCGATGGAATAAACCTGTTTGGTAATATGAGCAGCAATCATAGTTCTTGGCCAGTGATGGTAATAATTTACAACTTGCCCCCTTAGTTGTGCATGAAAAGGAAGTACATAATGTTGTCTCTAATGATCTCCGATTCGAGACAATCGAGAAACGATATCGATGTCTACCTAGACCCCTTGGTGAATGACTTAAAAAGTTGTGGCATCCTAGAATTACAATGTATAATGGATTTCGGATGGGAGGTTTGATTTCAGAGCGATCTTGTTTTGCACTGTTAATGACTTTCCCGCGTATGGGAACCTTTTTGACTATTCTGTAAACGGACACAAGGCCTGTCCAATTTGTTTAGATGGCATATATTATTATCAGTTGAGGCGTAGAAGCAAGACTGTACCTTGGTCACCGAAGATGGCTTCCAACTATTCATCGGTGGAGGAATAAACGTGATGAATTCAATGGAAAGGTAGAGTTGTCACCCCTCCTCCTGTATTAAAAGGTGAGTCAATCTTGTACATGTTGCGAGATTTTTGTAATGACTTTGGGAAGAAGAAGAGAAAACCAAAGGTAGCCGGTAGTTGGAGGAAGCATTCCATATTTTTTGAACTACCATATTGAAAGAAACTTGACGTCTGACACTGTTTGGACGTGATGCATATTGAAAAGAATGCATGTGACAGTTTGGTTGATACTTTGATGAATGTACCAAGTAAGACAAAGGATGGCGTGAAGTCAAGGAATGATATGGTCGAAATGGGAATTAGGCCTGATATGGCCCCACAGGTGCGGGGGACGAAGACATACTTGCCAGCAGCTTGTTGCACATTTTCAAAAGCAGAGAAAGAGTTGATATGTTCTAGTCTGAAAGCAATGGATGTCTCGACGGGCTACTCATCCCGGGTAAGTAATCCAGTGTCCGAAGAGGGATTGAGATTAGGGAGTGTGAAATCTCATGATTCACATTGTTTAATTAATGAATTTCTACTGGTTGCGATTAGATCCATCTTGCCAACTCACGTCAGGAAGTGCATTACCCGGTTGTGTCGCTTCTTTAAGGAAATTTGTTGTAAAGAGATCAAGCGTGGGAAATTGGCGAAACTGCAGGAGGAAATAGTTATCATGTTGTGTGAGTTGGAGATGTATTTCTCCCCTTCATTCTTTGACATAATGGTGCACTTGTTGGTTCATGTTGTGCGGGAAATTTTGATTTGTGGTCCTGTTTACCTTCGTTGGATGTATCATTTCAAGAGATATATGAAGATATTCAAGGGTTATTTGAAAAATTAGTTTCACCCGGATGCCAGTATAGTCCAGAGGTATGTGACCGAGGATGTGGTAGAGTACTGCATTGAATTCTTGAAGAATGAAGAGTTGGTTGTTGGCGTACCAAAATTATACCATGGCGATAGAGTGGGGGGGGGGCAAAGGTTTGAGAAAAGGAAAACTCGGGTACTAACCCATGACGAGTCAATGAAAGTACACTTATATGTCTTGTGCAATTTAGATGTGGTTCACCCCTATGTAGATATGCACATGGTATCAATCAAAGAGAAGCACCCCGGTTGGTCGGAGAAGCAAGTACTTGCTGAACACAATCACACCTTCATTGATTGGTTACGACAAACTGTAGTTGGAGAAAGTCAGGGTGAAACCTTGAATTGGTTAGCCTTCATGCCTTCTGCTATGGTTATTTCTTTCACTGGCTATGACATGCATGAGTTTACCTTGTCAACCCTTGAATGGGACACACACACCTCAACACAAATAGTGGTGTTTGCATAGTTACAGAAGTATTACATGTCAGCAGCTCAAAGGATAAGAATCTAGTGTACGGGAACATGTCGTACTATGGTGTGATTGAAGAAATTTGGCAACTGGTCTATACAAGTTTCAGGGTCCCAACTTTCAAATACAAATGGGTTGACAACAATGCGGGTGTATCGATTGATGAGCTAGGTTTTACAATTGTCAACTTGACCAAGACATGTTCTACTGGCAATTCATACATCCTAGCATCACAGGCTATACAGGTGTTTTATGTAGATAATCTTTGCGATTCTAGTAAATCAGTGGTCATTGAAGGGAAAAGCCAATTTGCAGGGGAGGTTAGTCCATCCTCATTGTCATAGATTATTCCACATACACCACCTATTGGCAGTGATGTTAACCAGGAAGAGATAATTGGTGTGGAGCTAGCATTGAGGAGAGACCACGAGGAAGGTGTTTGGATTGAGCAGCATCCAAAATCGAAGAAGAAGAAGAAAAATAAGACTTAGATTTGTTCCAATTATGTAGTTTCTAAATGTTGGATTATCCCATTCTATTTTGATTATAAATTTGCAAAGGAGATAATAACATTGTATAATTGGTAACCATTTGGCATTTCCATTTCGGATCGAATCACATGAGAAAGGGTTTTGGGGATGTAATAGCCGACATCACACAACTACTTGTCATAAGAATCGGTTAGAATGAGCACTCTAGTGCAGCCTTGCACAGCAGCTGCATAGTCCCTTAAAATAGGAGTTTACGATGTCAGTTTTGTTGTCGCTAAGGTGGTCGATTGAAAACAGTACCTAAATCCATAAAACCAATTAATTCATGCGACCTCGCCGACTTTTCTGTAAGACTTCGTTTTAACCGAGTAGTGATTAAGGTAAGCATGCTACTTCGTACGCTCCAAACATTGATTAATTAATTGAGTGCTGAAATTTGTTTACCAGACTCGGAGTGGTAAACCCACAAGGGAATCATTCCAAGTTCACAAGAGACTAGTACACAACAACTCATATAGATAATATCAACGACACACCAAACATGATTGCATCGAATTGTACCATACGCAAATATGATATCATAATTTAATTCTAGCATATAATCGCTACCAAAAATAAATCTCCACAACAGTAGACACCATTAATAAAATTCATTGCATCAACGAACTTAACATAAAATCACATCAGAGCTTGTCTTCGGGCATCCAGGGTTGCTGTCCTCCTCAATTTCAATCTCACTGCCCTCTTCATCCTTGCATGACCCCGATCTGGAGCTGGAATCAGTCGCCTCATCATTGGTGTCCAGTGAATCATCATTTGGGTTATCAACCACCAATTCATCTTCATTTTTCACTGACCACCTCCCGCAGTCCCAGGGTTAAGAATAGCCCTCAACTCCCCCAACTCCGCCATTATCCTCAGCTGGTTTCGCTCCAAATGCAGCATATTAGCCTGCACCTGCTTCATGCCCTTTAGGAGGATGCTCCATGCACTGCGTCTTAGCCCTGATGCTTAAAAAAAATGTCCCTGACTTTACAATTAAATAATTTGGTAAACTCTAGTTACGAATTGAAAAAGAAACAAATTTTCATACCGAAAGTTCCGGAAATTCTAGGGGATGATTGAGTCCCCTCTTGCTCAATATCACCCTTGGAGATGTTGCGATTAACCCACACACCCATCTTCCAGTGCCAATGCTTTTGGCCAAAATAGTTCTCATTATAGTACCTTGGGGAGATCTTCTGAGGGGACTGGATGCAAACACTATGTTTCTCCATAAGGGCAGCTATCACGTTGCCGTAAGGGAGGGTAATTTTCTTATTGGATTCAGCCACCGTGTGCATCTCCTGGATGATGGTGTAACTGGGGTCAACAGTATTTTTCTCACATATGTGCCAGTACAGGACATAGCTGTTAATTGTAGGCTCGAAAGGATGGCCAGCTGGTATGAGGCAGTAACAGTTGAGGTAGTACTTTATCTTTTCCTTGAGCTTGAGAACATCAATCTTTATTTCACTCGGTTTGAAAGTGTGGTTACCCACTTTCAGATTTAATTACTTTTTGACCAACCTATTGGGATCGAGGGCCCCTGACTCATCATCCTCAGCAACCCTATTAGGCCAATTGTCACGAGAGTAGACTTGGAGTCTTTCAACTAGGTTTTCAGGATCTTGACCAGTTGTGCACCCCATAGCCTCGTTCACCACCTCACTTATCAATACCATATCAGTATCGTTAACTCAATTTTTGTACTTCCTAATACTGAGACAAGTGAAATTGTTGTAGAACTCTCTGACCTCGTTCTCATAAGTGGCCTTGTCTAAGCCTATCCCCGACAGTTTGAATGCCTCGAGGAATACATCAAGGTGAAGCCGCTGAACATCACCCGCCTTCATGCATCTCACCTCCTTTATTCGCCTCTGCATCATTATATTAGTGTAGCGTAACTCGTTTTCCTCCATGAAAAAACGTTTATCATCAAAGGTTGGTGGTGGAGGGGCTGCCTTCGCCTTCTTCGAACGATATATGCCCGCATAACCGCCCTTTGCCCGGGTCCTTTTAGCTGTACTTTTGACTGCCATCTGATGGACAAATTTTTAAAAATACTTAATGATGTTATGAACTAATTTGATGATGAACGATATGTCTTCAACGATCTCATTGACATGTCAATAACAATTCGACTGACACAATTTACCACTGCGAGGTCGTTCATTCAACAACATTCATCAATTTATGAATGTGCGACCTCACATAGCAGTTCGGTACGACCAAATTGCTAGTGACGTAAAAACGAACGGTAAAAAAGGCCTAAACATTGAGAAAAGTTAACAACAACCTCAATACGAAGCAAATATGTAGAAAAATGATATTCACCCCTTCACATCCACTTCATTTCATCCATGCACCGAAAAACAATATCAAACACTACTAAAGTAGTCCTAAAACCTAATCATCCACATAGATGTAAAATAAAACTTGCACATTGAACTTAATCTATTCATTTAGACAACATAATAACTAAAAACATTATCCTAAATAACAAAAACAATAAATAATAGAAAAATTCTAACCTTGCCTAGGGTTTGGGAACAATGTGGAGCTCTCCTTTGCGGCTGATGACTAATGACGAACAAAAAGTAGTGGCAAAGCTTCAGTTTTTAATGAGGAGGTGGTTATGGCGGTTGAATTGGACGATTTTAAGGTGGTTTTATGGAAATGGCGGTTGACCTGCTGGAATACGATGGGTTGGAGCGTCGATCCTTTAAGTACTCTGTCATTACAGTGTCGTTTAATTACGTCTGCGACATCGCATATATTCCCAACCTTACCGTACACTACATGAATATTGGACGATGTCGCATTACAGGGTTACTGGGATAAATATAATAGCTGGCCCAATTGTCAGAACATCTTGGGCTTGGCCAAATTCCCCTATCCAGACACGACCTCGCTTTAACATCGGCCACATCGACATAATGACAAAATGCTAGCGACCTCGCACATGATACTGGGCTGATTAAAGTTTTGGGCCTAAATTCATTTAAACACCAACCCAAATGTAAGGCCCAGAGAAATTTATCTCAAAAATGTGATAAAATATATATCTAACTTCCAAAAAAAATGAGATCATCAATTTCATCTCGAACGGTTGTTCATAACATTGAGCCCTTCATCAAAACTCATTCCAAAAACACTATGGAAGTAAGACTGTTAATCGGCTAGCATGGTACCAAATGTGATACATTGTATACAATCGCCTCACTTGGTTCAATGAACAATGGTACCATGTGTGATACATTGTACAAGATTACACATTGTAATTTTGAAGACTTACGACTAACGCTTCTTTCTCTATCTGTTAGTCCTCTAACATGTTTCAATGAATAAGGGTAAAAAATGTGATACGTTGCACTGGATTACCAATTACAATAGTCTAACATGTTCGTACAATTTCTTTCATAATACTATAGGTCCGCTCTCCATACATAGCAGGATAACCTTTTATAATTGTAACAACTAATATCCACTTGTTTTGAATATTATCAGTTTTGCAAGACTCTTAAAAACGTTCTTGTTTTTATTTATAGCAAGGAAAAAAATTATCGCCCAATAGTATTGACTGTTCATAAGATACAGGGGAGAACTCATTGTAATTACTATTAGTATCATCTAGTAGGCACTTATCATATCAGCTATGCTACACCCTACACAAACGCAATAAATGAACTCTTACTGTCCAAGACATGAAATGTTTTAGAAGACTGAGTGTTCGTGGGGATATAATTCCCCATTCAATAAGTATAACTAACATTACAATCTTTTATAAAATTAACTATAACAAGCCATAAACAAGTCATCATGTATCGAACAAATAAATTTCCTCCTATTACGGGAGAAACTAATTTGATGTTCTAACGGATGGTCGATTGCAATGTTTGACCACTGACATGTACGTATATGATAATGTGGGTGACAGAGTTCACTTTACTTGACTGATAATTTTTTTAACATAAATCACTATGGATTAGTGATAAATGTAGCTATACTCCTCTAATAAAAATGACTTTGACTATTGAAGAAAAATATTAAGTTCTATGTTATAACTAATTATGGATATGATAGACATACCCTAGTTGCCGACTTCGCAGGTATCCCCGCATCTACCGAGGATAAGTCGAAGACACATCAATGTCGATCATAAACGTGAAATGGGCCATTTGGTTCCCCAATAGGCCCTACTTATGAATTCCAACCCACGTAGATAGCGACGTCATGCAAATGTCGTATAATTAGAGTTTGGAACGAACATATTGCAAAGTCAAACATTCATATGGGATGGGCTAGTTGGGCCGCTTTTGACCCACTAATAGGCCTAAAATAAATGATTACTGGGTGTCGCACGAATTATATGAAATCGCACGAATGGCAGGAGAATGCAAGTATGCGCTGTACTTAGCAAAAAAAAGGCCCAAAATTTTTTGAAAGAGCATTTATTGCCAAAATGGCACCGTCCATCCCCTAAGAATCAAATTTCATCTTCATCAACTCATTTCTTCTCCAACCTATCACTATTTAAAAACAAATCTCACCCATCTCCGTATTAGATGCTAAATGGACGTCACCAAAGTTGGGGATGTGGAGGTCACCAAAGTTGGGGGTTCCATAAATCAAAATTGTGGTAAGATTTAATGTTTCACGCCAAGAAAAAATGATCGTATTGTTCGCAGTACATTCATTGACATTGAATTTTGAATGAGGGCTGTCGTTATTTTGTATCTTATGTATCATCTATTTTGTCACATGGCCAACACATGAAGGGTTGTGTGTGGTTACTTTAAAGATTACATTTTTGAATGTGTATTGTGTGTACCACTTGTTGTTACTTTCAAATGGCGGTATTCAATATGGAAATGACATGATATACTTATTTTTTTTGCATTTCTTTTAATCATATAGATATTTCAACCCCCCCCCCTCCCCATCGAACATGTATATAGTGTGCCACTTAATGGATGAAATGACCTTGATTTAATACAATTTTGCAATCACTATTTAGTGTGCGTAATTCACTTGTGTGTTGTGGTTTACGTAGTGTTGTGTGATTTATTGTCTTTCTTTTGAGGTCGTGGTGTGGTAATCCACGATAAGAGGAAACTTCCCGAAGGAGGAGGAGAGAAAAATGGATCGAAAATACGTAAGCAAGGTTGGGTAGGGATATTTGCAAGAAATTAATAGACATGGTGGACAAAGGTATGAAATGTCCAATGAAATTTGACCATATTGGAAATACTATAGGCGAGGATAGAAATTGGTGGTCTAGTTACCTAGGATTGATAGCTAGAACAAACATTGACATTTTCTTGTACGAGTCTTGGCCTCGGGTCGATGCAGCTTACAAGGAGAAGCTATGGAAGGCCCTTGAATTAGCATTCGAAATTGATTGTGAAGATATGGAAAAGTTGAAAACTATAACCATACGTCGCTTTGGCGAGAGATGGAGAGATTTGAAGGCCAAATTGGCGAGGGATTACGTTTTTGGGAAGAAGAAACATTGCAGCCCAAGGATTAAGCATCCGTTCATAAGTGACTCTAGCTGGAAGGGTTTTGTAGCAAGAAAACTTGTTGACGAAGCATTGGTAAGCGATTAACATTTACATGGTTTGAGGTTTATACACAGTGGATACGTAGTTATATTTGTAAAGTACGTCAATCTTTTTTATGCTTAGATGTACTTGTTCATGACTTTATTATGATTAAAACATCAGTTGTCTATGTGGCTTGTGACTGTGAATGGTTTATCATTGTATTGGTCCCCCATTTTCCCTAAATATAAGTACTAGGAATGGGTTATGCAACGTCGCATAGAACCCATCAGACTATTGTTCGTCGGTACAAAGGGGCTAGTGACATCGTGTGATAACAAATATTAGGTACTATTTTCAATCGATGATCACATCGACGTCACACATTGTCCATTTGTAAGAAATGAATTATCTACTGAACTGTGAACGATGTCGCACAGGGATAGGGGAACTGTGATACATTTTGACCTCATTATTTGTTTTTGTTCATTTCATTTAACACACACCTGATTGGCTTATTTTTCAGGATCTCAGAGCTAAACATGTTGAAGTCACAGAAGGAAACAAGATGCGACATACCATGAATCGGTGTGGGTATGCACTAGTCACAAGAATTGTCATGAAGGAAATGTTTGAGGCAAGAGTGTTTGATAAAGTAGAGCATGGGATGGCGGATGATGAGGTGAGGATTTCAACGGAATATCCCACACCGAATAAGGTTCCCTGATTTGAAAATTGGTTAAAAGGATATACAAAGCGAGGGAAGAAGGAGGGTAAGTTCCACACTAAAGAAGATGAGGTGGTTGCCAACAAATTGTGAGTTTGCTAACATTTCAGCTGAATTAATGTATGTGAAATTGTTCGAGATGATTTTGACCTATTATATAAGTTTGATTATTGGTAATTTTTAGGAGGACTTAAAAAGAAAAAAAGAGTCATACTAGGTCTAGCGCTTAACAAGGAAGAACATCCAGGTAGGGTCCAGGGTGTCGGTACACTCGCTACACATAAGGACATCTTTGTTAAACCTTAACGACCTAAGGTTGATCTTTTGTCAAGTAGTCAACCAAGAGAGATTGATGGTTGGAAATCCACATTAAGCCAAACTAGTGGATTATGTCTCGCAAAAATCGAAGGAGAGGAAAAAGCCACTTGAATTGGAGAAAATCATTGCAAGTTCTAAACTAACAACCTCAACGACCTCTTGCGCTACTTCTCTAGCAACCTCAACACATGAACACCCGGAGTGTTGTAGTGGGCCTGCCCCACCTTCTCCGACTTCAACAACACCTCTTGCATTTGACCGACTAAGAACAAAGTTAGTAGAGTCAACATAAAGTAACATGGAGGTATAAGTGAATACATTACATGTTTCATATTCAAATTAGTTTATACTTTATTCTTAAATAGAAATTCCTTTTTTGAAGAATAATTCCTTGTGCATTCTTTTTGCCGAGCATTTTAATGGTGGTCATGTTGTGGCGGAAGGTAAAGTGTACACATCCATACGATTGCATCATCATAAGTCGGTCGCAAAGGAGAACGTGGTGGTGAATGTCACAAAGAGCCCTGTTGATGGTATAGTCTTCCAATCCCAGAGGCCGAGGCAACTACAGTGGACGATGCTGTGGGAATAAATTTGTTGAATGGCCCTTTTGTTTGGTCACTATTTTGGACAAGGTGCCTCCAAAAAGGTAAAAATAAATTCAGCTATAAGGCTATGAGCAAATACAAAAGTTATTTACATAAGTTTTTTATTTTTTCCTCGTAGATCGAGGCAATCAATAGTAGCCCAGCCAAAGCATCAAGAAAATGTGGGGATCCAAACCCTACAATATCCCGTGTCTCCAGAGTGAAGGCACCTCTATTCAATCAGTCTAAAGATGGGTCTCTAAAGAATATCCACACGATTGTAAAAACTCACCCTCCCTCATCTTCGTACAAAATTACCATGGATGAAGTTGGTATTTTGGGTTACAAGGAAAATCCAATCGTTCTAAAGGAGGATTTTGAGGCATTATTCCATTTCAATAATGTCCCCCACCCGTAATGTAACTACATTGCATGTAAGTATAAATGAATCCATAAAATGAACGTCCAACACTATTATAAGTGAATGTCAGAGCTGCTTGATAATACCATTATAAGTGAACACATTTGGCATGAAAATGTCTCTTCATGACATCCAAAAAACCAAAAGCCGGGTGCAAATCTCCCGTTTCACAGAAAGCATGAATGAAAATCAAATAACTAAACGCATCCGGCTCAAATCCCATCAACCCCAGATCACTAAACAACTTTTTCGCCTCATCCATACTCCCACCCTTACACAAAGATGCCAAAACGCTGTTATAAGCAAGTAAATCAACTGCAACACCTTCTATCAATTATTTCATCGAACAACATCCGCGCGTTCCCAACTCACCAACATCTCCCCAACCCTTGATCAAAATGCTGTAAGTCTTTGCAGTCACCTCAAAATCTTGCTTAACACTATCTAAAAACTCCTGGGCATGTCTGACATGCTTCCTCTTACATAATGCAAACAAGAGGTGATCAACATCATTAATGCTAGGTAGAATCCCAAAATCCACCATCTTGTTAAAAGCCCTGATCGCATCGATAGGTAAATTGGCTCTAGCATGAGCTTTAAACACGATCCAAAAGATTTATGGGATGATTTCAAATCTCGCTGCGTTCTTTATTTGAAGAAGGAAATCCCATATCAAAGGGAACTGTTTGCTATTTCCTGATAGAATGATTTATTGATAACTGAATATATAGAGAGTACAATAGAGGTGTAATAAGGAAAGAACTCTAATTATAATAAATCATAATCTAGTCAGTAATAGGATTTATCCTAACACTCCCCTCAAGCGAAGTGTCGGATGCTCGCCGATGCACAGCTTGGACCTAAAGAACTCGAGCAGCGGACGAGAAAGCCCTTTGGTGAAAATGCCCGCAATCTGAAGAGAAGTTGGAATATGAACAACGCACAGCTTTCCAGATGTCACCAACTCACAAACAAAATGGTAGTCAATATCGATGTGCTTCGCTCGCTTGTGCGTCACCGGATTATGAGCCAAGAAGATAGCACTGCTATTGTCGCATAACAGCAGTGGAGAACCTGAAAGCGGAACCCGAAGATCACGAAGCAAATGAGTGAGCCATACCACTTCTGAAGCAGTGTTAGCAAGAGCATGGTATTCAGACTCAGTACTAGAGCAAGAAACTGTGGGATGTTTCTTGGCACTCCAAGAAACCAGATTCCCACCAAGATAGACCGCATAACCATAAGCGGACCGACGAGTCTCTAGACAGCAAGCCCAGCCAGCATCAGAGTATCATAACACATCAGGAGTACTAGCAGAACAAAAGCTAAGACCAAAATGGAGAGTACCACGAACATACCGCAAAATCCGTGTCACTGCAGCAAAATGATCATCTCTGGGATCCTGAAGATACTGACTCACTGTGTTGATTGAGAATGCCAAATCCGGGCGAGAGATGGTGAGATACTGGAGAGCACCAACAAGAGAGCGATAAATTGTAGGATCTCGAAATGGGGGACTGGTAGAGCTGTGAAGCTGAGAACTACCGATAAATGGGGTAGAAACAGGTGATGCGTCAGACATACCAGCCTGATTCAAAACATCACAAGCATACTTTGCTTGGCCAAGAAGAAACCCTGAGGAGGTAGGCGAAACTTCAAGACCAAGAAAGTAATGAAGAGCACCAAGATCCTTGATCGTAGCCTCTCTGTGTGTCCGATCAATGAACTGGCGAAGAAGAGTCGAGTCATTACCTGTAAGAATGATATCGTCCACATACACAAGTAGGTACAGTAACGACGACCCTCTCGAGAGGACAAATAAAGAAGTATCAGCTGAGCTGCACTGAAAACCAAACTGTGTCAAATAGCTGCTAAAATGCTGGAACCAAGCCCAGAGAGCCTGCTTAAGACTATAAATGGCCTTTTGCAAGCGACAAACATAATCTGGATGAGCAGAATCCTGATAACCAACAGGCTGCTTCATGTAGACTGGAACATCAAGAACACCATTAAGGAAAGCGTTCTTGACATCTAACTGATGAAGTGTCCAGGAACGCATGGTGGCTATGGCGTGAACTGTCCTAACAGTGGAGGCTTTGACCACAGGACTGAAAGTGTGATCAAAATTAAAACCCAGAATCTGTGAGAAACCCTGAGCCACAAGTCTAGCTTTGTGATGCTCAATAGGCCATCTGGTCTATACTTGAGCCTATAAACCCATTTGGAGCCAACAATGTTGACATTCGAAGGTCGAGGCACCAAATTCCAAGTGTGCTGACCATGAAGAGCGCCCATCTCATTATCCATGGCTGAAACCCAGGCTGGATCCAGAAGGACAGAGCGATAATCAGTGGGCCCCGTCTGAGAAAGGAGTGCAGCAGTGAGACCATGAGCAATAATATCTGAATAATCCCAGCACTGAATGGCACCAGTAGTAGATCGAGTAGCCATCTGATAGGTACGAAGCTGGGGCGGCAAGGCTGGAGGAGTCGAACTAGCTGACAACGCCAAAGAAGATCGAGCTGCACTGACCGGAGAGTGGCCATCGGAAGTCACTAGAGAAAGGATGACCGATACTGGCTGGGATGTGGTGGTCGGTAGCTGAGGCGTGATGGCCAGCGACTGAGGTGTGATGGCCAGTAGCTGAGGTGTGGTGGCCATTGGATGAGGAGCTGGGTTCAGGACAGCCATCCAGATAGAGCATGGTGGTGAAGGAGGGGCGGCTGGAACAGGCACAAGCATGGTAGCCCCAATCGGTGAAGTAACAACTCCATAAAAAAAAGATGAAATTTCCAGATCCGAAATAGAACGACTGTCCGCGGAAGATGAGACATAGGGGAATAAGGTTTCATCAAAATGAACGTGGCGAGAGACATAGATACACCCAGTAGTGGGGTCGAGACACTGGAAGCCCTTGTGACGAGGGCTGTAGCCAATAAAAACACACGTAATGGATTGCGGTGTAAACTTATCAGTAGCAGTGGCACACAGACATGGAAATGCACGGCAGCCAAATGGGTGAAAGAGGGTATAGTCAGGCACATGGCCAAAAACAACCTCAAAAGGTGATTTTCCACCAAGAACTGAACTAGGCAGACAGTTAATGATGTAAACCGCGGAGGAGAAAGCTTCCACCCAATAACAGTGGGGCACGGAAGAGTGAAAAAACATGGCAAGACCAGTCTCTGTGATGTAACGATGCTTCCGCTCAGCTCGGCCATTCTGAGCAAGTGTATAGGGCGATGACATCTGATGATGAATGCCACATTATATGAAGTGAGCCTGAAGTCGATGATTAGTAAACTCTGTGCCACTATCGGTCTGAAATTTTTTAACCCTAGTAGAAAACTGGATCTGAACGAATTTCTGAAACTGGATAAATGTTTCATAGAAGTCCGACATATAACGCATCGGGAAAAACCATGTGAATCGCGAAAAATCATCGATGAAAATGGCATAATAAGAAAAACCACTTGCCGATAAAACAGGGGCATAAAACAGGGGCTGGTCCCCACAAATCACAATGCACCTTATTTAACAAACCAGTAGTGCGCTTGTCATTAGTGGAAAAAGGTAAACGACTGCTCTTGGCCATCTGACAAGAAGAGTAACTAACAGACGCCGGCATAGCGGAAGTGACAGTAATATGGCCACATCGACTTAACAACTGAACAGTATCACGAGACATATGACCGAGGCGAGAGTGCCCCATCTCAAAAGAAGCCTGGAGATTTCTAGAGCGTAATTTGCCTAAAAAGCTAGAATCACCAGTCTCAAGAAAATAAAGACCTGAACTATGACGGCCTTGACCAATTATCTTCCCTGTATGCTTGTGCTCAATGGAAAATACGTTGGCATCAATTATAACACAGACAGGTAAATCACGAGTAAGCTTACTAATGGACAATAAACTTCTAGTAATCTTAGGGACCACAAGGACATCATTAACAGAAAAACCAGAGAAATGACATTGCCGATGTGAGAAATAGATAGTGATTCACCATTTCCAACAAGAATAGAATCAGAACCACAATAACATTGTACCTTATCAGGGTGACTAGTGAAAGCGGTGATATGAGATGTAGATCCTGAATCAACGATCCACTGATTCGACGAAGAATGAAAGTTGGGACCATTCAAACCGGCCTGAAACAATACCTTGTCCACAGTCCAATTAGTGGAGCAATTTTCCTGAGATATAGGGACCAAATAAACCATAGCAAAAGACCAAAAATTGCACAGAAATTGACTGGGTGCTGACGAGAATTTGAGTAACTCGTGAGAAAGCACCTCAACTCGCGAGAAACAGCTTCAACTCGTGAGAAACAACTTCAACTCGCGAGAAATAGTTTCAACTCACGAGAAATTGAAGACCGCGAGAAACTCCCTGCTGCGCGAGTCAACTCGTATGTGATCTTCACGAGCTGGAGGGTTTTTCTTCAAGCGGGCGCGTGGATCTTGCCGCAGAATATAGAAGACGTCGGCGGTTGGACATTGCTGGAGACGTCGGCGGCACCACAACGAAGATGGAAACTCGCCGCTGGAAGAAAGTGTTGCTGGAGAAAGACCGACGGGCAAGAACTCGCTGGAAAATAGAAACTTAAGTTCGCCGGTGATGAAGCGAATGAAAATTGAGAGGATGTCGGAGATGAATACCACCGCTGGAATGCCGCTAGTTGAAGAAAGGAAGCCAGAAGATGACGACTTCTGCTAACGTGGTGGTGAGAGACGCCGGTGAAAAGGAGGTTGGACGAAGAAGGCTGCCGGGAGATGGCTGGGAGTTATCAGAATTTGACCGGAAATTCTCCGGAAACAGTTTGCCTTGATCGAGAGATGACCGGAAATTTCGTGAATTTGACTGGAAATTCGCCGAAAACAGCTGCCTTGATCGGCCGGGAAAAGAAATAAATTTATGATTAATGATTTAGGATCATAACTTGCTCTGATACCATGATAGAATGATTTGTTGTAAGCAATTGTATTATTGATAGCTGAATATATAAAGAGTACAATAGAGGTGTAATAAGGAAAGAACTTTAATCATAATCTAATCAGTAATCTAATCAGTAATCTGATTTATCCTAACACTTCCTAGAATATCAACCAAAATGTGATGACTGTCTTTACTGTGGTGAAACCCTGGTAAATTCTGAGCCTAGAGAAAGAACCTGTGAGCGGAGAATCCCAAGTTTCTACACCTTTTGAGGACTAGTTCGACCAGGTTGGGTGAGATTTTGGTGGAGAATGGGTGGAGAGCGGACTGGATGTCGTACTGAAGGCTTCTGTAATCGCTGATAATGCGGGAAAGGTCGCTCACGAGCTCTGGCGATGGCGGATCGGAGTTTGATTGGGAGAGTGATGAAAAGGGTCTGAGAACTGAGTTGTTGAGGCGCGGGAACACATACAATTGATGGCCATTCTTCTTGGCTTTTTTTTGGCTATGGTGATGAACTATTACCATTTGTATATATACGGGAAAATTGAAATGGTGTTTTTGTACTGCCAATATTTAAATTTGACTAAATTGTGTTTTGGGTAATAATCTAATCTAACCATTTATATTGGAGAAAGTGCAAATATAATCGTGAGTTATTTTTTAGTGCAAATATAACCCTAACTATTATACATAAGTGCAAATATAGCCCTAAACTCATTATTCCAGCATTGACTGGCCTTTTTCGGCCATTAACCAACTAGAAATAACCAAATGCCCTTCTAACATAATATAAATTGAAAAGACAAAAATGCCCCCACCAGCCCCACCATCTCACCACCAATTCACCACCACCCATCACCCATCAATCCGCCTCTAATCCACCACAGCTCCGGATTCACCATCAACCAGCCTTAGCTCCGTCTCCTCCTCAGCTTCGCCAACCACCACCACCAACCCCTCTCCCTGCTCGCCGCCACCCGCACAACAACCTCTACAGCCCCACGCCACCTCCGCCACCATTTTGGGCACCGCTCAGCCAAGCGCCGGAAAATTGAGACCTAATTCACACCACCAAACACCGCCCTATTCACACCACCAATCGAGACCCACTTCCTCCACTTCAGACCGCCCTTCCTTCACTTCACACTGTGAATCAATGACACTGGAGAGTGCCATCTTCACATCACCAATCCGGACCCTCTTCTTCCACTTCACACTGTGAATTGAAGATGTAGGAGAGTTGTGAGACCAGATTGGGCAAAGAAAACTCAGGAAAACAGAGTTGTGAGAACTAGATTTGAGCGAAGAACCAGATTTGGGTGAATGGAAAGGGAGGTCTGAAGAAGGAGGAGACGGAGATTGGAGCCGGAGCGGAGAAGGTGAATTTTTTGGAGACGAGGGAGATTGGAGATGGAGATTAGAGGGAAGAAGAAGATTAGAGTGGAAGAAAAAGGTGCCTAACTGGAAGGGTGTGAATTACGGAAGAAGAAGGGTGTGAATTAAGGAAGAAGAAGAAGAAGGGTGTGAATTAAGGAAGAAGAAGACTTGGTTTTGGTTATTTATTTTTATTTTATTTTATTTTTAGAAGGTTTAAATAGTCTTTTTAATTAAATCTGACCTCAAACCGCCAGAAAAGGTTATATTTGCACTTAATCTAAATATATAGGGTTATATTTGCATTTTCAATTGTCGCAGGGTTATATCTGCACTTTCATCAATTATATAGGGTTATATAAGTACTTTGCTCTTGTTTTTTCGGTCCCCTAAATATTATGCAATACCGTCTTTTGGTCCACAAGGTAATACCGCATTTGTTCAGCAATTAACATACTGAAATTGATTTGTTTGGTGCCCAGAGGTAATTTTTGGGTACGTCAACGATAAATTTGGTCAAAAATCTATAAAATAACCATAATACCCTTAGGTTTAAAACAAAATAAAAAATTGTAAAATGAATTCAGGCCTATTTGAGAACAGTCGGCGGACCCCATAACGCCATTGAATTCCTCCATCAATGCCACATTCGTCCCTTACCCCACCAATGCCATCGAATTCCTATTCTTCACCCACCTCGACCTAAACCCTAAATCGAATCCTCCGGCGAGCCTCACGGTGAACCAATAAGCAGCGACGACGACTGGCGGTGGTGGAATAAGGGACCGGTGGAGGAATAAGGGACCGGTGGATAAGGGTTTCAAAGGAAACCCTAATAGAAAAAATAAAAGAAAATTAAAAGGAAAGAAAAATGGGAAAAATGCAAAAATAACCCTATTAAACTGAGAAAGTGCAGATATAACCTTGTATAATCTGAAAGTGCAGAACTAACCCTATCTTTTGATCACATTGTGCAGTTTTACCCAATTTACACTATTCCGGCATTGATCAAACACTTTCAGGCATTGACCATTTATGAAAAGACAAATATATCCCTACTCTTAAAACAAAAAATTAAACGACAAATATACCGCTAAGTTCTCGTTCTTCTTTATCTTCAAATCTACCGCACCACCATATCCGCGACCGCGCCACCAGCTATGCTACCGTCTGCCACCGTTCGCCACCAGTTTCATCGTCGTTTACCGCCAGAACAACATTTCTACACTACTTAAAAGCCTACTTCACCAGAAAAACAACTGCAACAACACAAACTGAATTAAACTTCACAATTACACATCAAATTTGCAGAATCTGAAAACGAAGAACAAAATCGGAACAAAACCTAAAATTTAAAATCTAAAAACGAGGAACAAAATCTCAGCACCGCTGCTGAAATTGAATATGTCCCGGACGCTATCATTCCCCATGATCGCAACCATTACAGTCAATCACAGGATAAACTCGTCTGATGAATTTGATGAGAAGATAGAAAGAAGAACACATAAGCAAAAAGTAGACGCAACTCCCTAATTCTAGGTTTTCAAGTAATGAATGAGTGAGGATGGTGATGACTTTCAACAACGGCGTTGATAGCACCGCCGCACCGAGCATTGCAGTGCACCGTCGCGCACCACTGAGCACCACCCCCTCACCACCATTCCTCTCACCACCGCCTCACCACCGTTCCTTTCCACCCCGCAGCTCCTCTTCTCCCCCGTCACCCATTTGAACCCTAGCCCCCGCCCTCAACCCACGCTCCACCACGCGAATCCGAGGAGAACAAAGGGTGAAAATCTCAACATCAGTTGGTGGTGGAGCGCAAAATAGAGTGTGAAAATATAGGAACTTTATAATGGGATTTTAATTAAATGGAGAAAATATGGAGATAAAGGGTATTATTGACTTTTATTATTTTTAATATAAGGGTAAAACGGTCATTTCAATAATTTCTGGTCATTTTTGCCGTTGACATTTCGGTCAACAAATTGCAATGTTAATTTTGCACTTTTTGATTTTACAAGGTCTTTCTGCACTTTCACCCAAAACATAGGGTTAAAAATGCACTTCACTCAAGAAAAATTAAAGAAAAAGAAAGGAAAAATGAAATATTTTAAACTTAGCAATTTTTAATTGAAAATATTTTTAAATTAGTAAAATTACTAAAATACCCCTGGCTATATCGGAAAACTATTCTGGTTTACCTGAATACCACTTTTTGGGACCAAACAAATCGTTTTTTATTTTTTTGTTGCTGAACAAAGGCGGTATTGTCTTGGAGACCGAAAGATAGTATTGCGTTATATTTAGGGACCAAATAACAATTTAGTCTTTAAATTTTATCAATATTTAAATTTAAAAATATTGTGATTTTCCTAACTTTTAAAATGTTGTATTTATGAGAGTCAAGCCCTGTCTAGTTGAGTTTATTTGGTGCTGAATTTAATTTATTAGTGCTGAATTTAGTTTATTGATGTTGAATTTAGTTTATTGGTGTTGAATTTAGTTTATTGGTGCTCAATTTAATTTATTTGTACTGAATTGAGTTCATTGGTGTTGAATTGAATTTCTTAATAGTTATTTTTTTTAAAAAAGTGAAAAGAATGACTTCCAAAATAATGTTGTACTTGTGACATATTCTATTTTTACACTTATTACTTGACCGATGACGGTCAAAAACTTAAATAAATATTTATTTATTAATTTTTTCTTTCAATACTGAATTTATTAGTGTTAAATTTAATTTATTTATGATGAATTTAGTTCATTGATGCTGAATATAATTTATTAATGTTGAGTTTAATTTATTCATAGTTGAAATGTAATGAAATTAATACGAGGAACTATTTTATGCAAAAGTATCTTTTGGCACTGAAAAAGAAGAGAATATGATTCAGAAAGATATACTCCCTCCGTCCCAAATTAAACTGCATACTTCATAAAATATTATTATTTATTGTCCAACTTTGACCACTTATTTGAATAGATATATAAATAATAATATTATCATATATTATATGGTTGTATTCGTCGTAACACGTAGTTTCTGAAAAGTAATTTTTTGTATGCCAAAATTATACGTAATTAAACATATTAATGATTAGACAAGTTTTTTGATGAGCGTGAAATTATCTGTCATACCATTTAATTTGGGATGGAGAGAGTAATTGAATCATGGTGAGGACCACACCACGGAAAAAACATATGAGCAATCCCCAGGTACAACCTTCCCCCAAGACGAGAAAACTATCATCATCTCCCTTTTCCTTCCGTCCCATTTCCTCAAATGGATTCCTATTCAGGTCAGAATTACAATTTACACATCCATTTTTCTGTGCCCATTTTAGTTACTGTAAAGACATGGCTTAGTGAATTTTTGCAGGGGTGGATGAGATAGAGGAGCGCTTGTTGCCTCTTCAGGGTGGTGATCAAAATGGGAATGGACGGTCCGAGGTTAAATTTGAGATCAGGGACTTGACTAAAGTTTCAGACAGCAGTGTTTTGATTCTGAACAAACTCAGTATTGACATACCAAAAGGGGTGATCATGGGTGTAATAGGTCCCAGTGGTAGCGGAAAGTCCACGTTTCTGAGGGCTCTGAATCGCTTGTGGGAGCCTCCCTCCAACACTGTGTTTTTGGATGGTAAGGATATCACGTTTCTTGATGTTCTCGCGCTTCGCAGACGGGTTGGCATGCTGTTCCAGCTCCCTGCCATGTTTGAAGGTGATTTTTGATGATTCTGTGATTTGGGTAGATTGAACATTTGTCTGTATGGGTGTTGTGTTAAAATTGTTGAGGATTCTAATATGGTAACAGAGCTGGTCGAGTATCAGGATTCGACTCGGGAACTCTGCTCATCGCCAATTGGTTTTGAAATGGAACTGTTAATTCCTGCCAAATCGATTGCTAATTTGGTTACCGTATGTGTTTGACTTGTGCAGGCACAGTTGCTGCTAATGTAAGATATGGACCTCGGCTAAGAGGGAAGAAGCTTACTGAAAATGAGGTGTATAAGCTGCTTTCCCTTGC
This sequence comes from Rubia yunnanensis, assembly GCA_037428765.1. Lineage (NCBI taxonomy): Eukaryota > Viridiplantae > Streptophyta > Magnoliopsida > Gentianales > Rubiaceae > Rubia > Rubia yunnanensis. The sequence continues at coordinate 88,682,507 of CM075068.1, forward strand.
CGATTTGGATACCACATTCTTCAGCAAATCAGCATCTGAGTTATCTGTTGGCCAGGCTCAACGGGTCGCACTTGCACGTACTTTGGCAAATGAACCCGAGGTAAGAATGGGACGGCACTTTGAGCCAGGTACAACTTTCCAACGCCTGATGTACGCGTACTGCTGCTTTTGCTGATCCAGGTTTTGCTGCTGGATGAACCTACTAGTGCCTTGGATCCAATATCAACGCAGAACATCGAAGATGTCCTTGTGAAGTTGAAGAAAGAGAGGGGAATGACTATAGTGATGGTGTCTCACAGCATCAAACAAATCCAGAGGATTGCTGATGTAGTTTGCCTTCTTGTCAATGGTGAGATTGTCGAAATCCTGAAACCCGATCGCTTGTCCGAAGCTAAGCATCCCATGGCACTAAGATTTCTTGAACTCAGCAACTAACTTCTAGTAACTCTACTTTTAGAACCCTCTGAATGTACTGTAATTTCTATGCATACAATGTTGTCACACTGAGTATTTGATCGTTTTTTCTGTTTTTCTTCGTTGTAACTTTTACATATGTAACGTTTGAACACGTCCGGGTCGCACAAACTGAATAAACTAGTGATATGCCAAGCCCACTGACAATGACATATAATTAGTAGACCATTTGATCAAAAGTATATATAGTGTAATGTGTATTCTATGCTCCTCATGTAAGTTCCTAGTTCTCCACTACCTGTATGTCTGGTTATGTAACCATGTAAGTTTTGGATTACTTTGTTTTGTCCAAATACGCAAGCTTAGGTTTTGGTTTAGCCTTTCATATGAGTTCAACTGGTTTTCTCCCTTCCGAACATAATTTCAGGCTAAAAGTTTGAATTTTGGCTCCGTTTTTATGTTTTTGAAACTAGTGTTGGTAAAATTTATAGCAATGAACGAAAATATGTATGGTCCTTTATGTGTCTGCAAAACCTTTTTTGTTGAAAAACTTTTGTTTTGAAAAGAAGCAGTAGCAAAAAAGAAATTTGGGTTTTGAAAATAGAACTGTGGCGTGATAGATCACTGTCTTTGAAACGAAATTCGCCTAACCCGTGGTGCAAGGTTCAACACAGTCATTCGTTTCCCAAGGTACCACAGAAATTCACTAACTCGTGCACTCAAGCAGTGAGGAGGAATAATTATTATATGCTCATAACTCAGAACTTTGAAAGCGGGAGAATAAGAGGAAGAGAGAGTAGAAAAGTGTGTTTTTGATCTGCTTCTCGACTGGCCTTTTATAGGCACTCAACCAGAGCGTAAAAAATATGGAACGTGGGAAGCAGTTCCGCATGCACGGGAATGTACGCATGACTGAGTTAATATAGGCAGGTGTTCAAAGGTAAGGTAAAAAATAGGGATAGAACTTTAAAACATTTTGATCATTTGAGAAGTCTCATAAAGCTGGACTCTCAAACTCACTGGGACCAAAACATTTAACAGGTGGTTCATGGCCTATCTTGCCACGTCACGTATGGGCGGTGCGGTCGGTCGGCGGCAGCATGCTTAGGGGGTCTTTATTTCTCTTGCTCACTTAATGTAAAATAGAAACATTTCTATATTTAAACTACACACATCCCTTCTAAACTTCCCATGTGGGACTAAGAATAAAGACAGTTTTTCTTTTTTCCTTTACAATTGATTTTGGGCTGATTGACCCATTTGCATAACTAACAATCCCCCACTAATGCAAAAGGGCAAAAAGGTAATTTTTTGAGCATGTGAAAGTTTGACACTTAAGCATCAATATCTTGTGATTGAACTAGTGCGTAGTGAATTGGGATGAGTGACTTGTTTTCATAGTGAACGTATCTAGAACCCCTAAACATGTCGTTCATTTCAAGAACACATGTCTTACTTCAATAAAATGAGTTCCGCGATAATCAACGACTCATATTGGCCACAGTTTCCTTGGGAATACTCATGAGTGCTCTAGAATGACAACCCTTAAAAGTCTTTCATAAAAGAAAGGTCAACCATTTACACTCAAGTAGGTCCTTCCATCAAGTCTCATTAGACCACCCAATCAGAGCTATGGAAAGATTAAGAACGATTCATCATTCATCCTCACATAATTTTGGTGAACCCCACAAGTCCGTCACAAATTAGAACTATATTGGATTCATTAAGATCTTTAAGCTCATCCTCACAACGTACATATATTATAGGAATGGGTAGGTTTGTACGTTTGTGAATCTTTTCTTGGTTTTGTTTGACTTCAAGTCGTTTGAGAAACAACAAGAGTATCCACTAAGAGTTCTTCACCTAGTAGGGTTTTAACCCCATTCCCCTCGATAAATCTCAGACTATCTTTCTAAAGAGTTCTTCACCTAGTAGGGTTTTAACCCCATTCCCCTCGATGAATCTCAGACTATCTTTCTACTTAGTCCTTTAGTAAATGAATAGGCTAAATTTCTTTATGATCTTATGAATTGTAAAACCAGTACACCAGTCTCGATCATATTTCTCACATATTCATTCCTAATGTGTGTATGTCTTTTCTTACCATTGTAAGCTTCATTTTGGGCAACACCTAGGGCTGCCTGAGAGTCACATAAAAGTGAGAAATGTGGAGTGGGTTTTCCCACACAAAGGAATATCTTCCAGTTTTGACCTAAGTTACTCCGTTTCTTGCCCTACCAAGTCTAGAGCTATAAACTCAAACTACATAGTAGACCGTGCTATACAAGTTTTTTTTGAAGACTTCCACGATATAGCAGCTCCTCTTAAGGTAAAATCATAACCACTAGTGAAACTTACTTCATTATTATCGGTTACCCAGTTTGCATCACAATACCCTTCTAAAGTAGCAGGATATCCTACTAGATGCAATCCTAAATCTATTGTACCTATTAGATATTTTATTAAACGTCTAAGGGCAACCCAATGTTCTCCACTAGGATTGTGAGTGTACCTACTTAGTCTACTCACAACATAGGCAATATCAGGTTGAGTGTAATTCATGATAAGAACAGTAAACCACCAATAATTTTTTAATACTCCACTTAAGACACACTTCTTCCTTTATTTTTCTTTAAGTGAATAGTAGAGTCATAAGGAGTTTTTACTAGCAATACATCAAAGTTATTAAATTTTCTCAACACCTTTTCAACGTAGTGAGACTGGAATAGAATGAAACCATTATCTTTTTAGTGACTTTTACCCCTAAAATGACATCAACCTCCCCTAAATCTTTCATTTCAAATTTAGAGGATAAGAATCTTTTGGTTTAATTTTTAGCATCAACGCATGTTCCAAACAATAACATGTCATCTACATAGAGGCAGATAATCACACATTCATAATCAAATAGTTTTGAATGCACACAAGCATCAGATGCATTCACAATAAAACCAAAACTAAGAATAGTTTTATGAAACTTTTCATACCATTGTTTTGGTGCTTGTTTTAAACCATACAATGACTTCTTAAGTCTACACACCTTATTTTATTGGCTCGTTATGGAGTACCCGGGGGGGTTGTATATATATATATATGTATATATATATATATCTTCTTCTAGATCACCATTCAAGAAATCAATTTTAATATCCATTTGATGTACTAACATTTTTATATATAGAGCCCAAGGAAAATAGTGCACAAATTGTGGCTATTTTAGTTACAAGTGAGTGGGTATAAAAGAAGTACAAACCAAACTATTGGGTAAAGCCTTTAATTACAAGTCTTGCCTTAAATCATTCTATTGAATCATCCGTTCTTAGTTTTCTTTTTAAATATCCATTTGCAACCTAATGCTTTTGATCCCTTAGGCAAGTCTACCAAGTCCCATGTATTATCAGTCATTATTGACTTAAGTTCACTGTTAATTTATTCTTTCCAAAAACTAGCATCTTAGATTTCATAGCCTCTTCATAAGTTTTAGGATTTTCTTCAAGAAGGTGAAGAAAAATTACTGACTCATTTAATTCATTTATATCTTCGAATTTTGTCACAAAAACAGTCACAAAATCAAGTCCATGATCAGTTTCTTTTCTACGTCTCTTATTCCTTCGAATTTCATTATTACCATGTTCAGGTACATGCACATAAGTAGAACTAGTAGAAACAAGTATCACATTGGAAGATACATCATTCATATTCTATAAAGAAAATATTCTTTCAAAAAAATTCAGCATCTCTATATTCGCACATTGATTTATCATGCAATCACATAAATCTATAGGCAGTACTATTTTCAGCATATCCCACAAATATGACATCAACAGTTTTAAGACCAATGACCCATTTCAAAGTAGGCAAAGCTACTTTAGCCAAATACCCCCACACTTTTAGATATTTCAAATTAGGGGTATATCTTTTCCACAATTCATGAGGTGTTTTATCTAATGTAATATGAGGCACCTTATTTAGAATATGATTGGCTGATAATACAGCCCCCCCCCACATTTCATTAGGTAATCCAGAACTTAAAATCATTGAATTCATCATATCTTTTAAACTTCTATTTTTTCTTTCAGCTATTCCATTTTGTTATGGGGTATAACGTGCAGTGAACTCATAAATTATGTCATTCTTTTCACAAAATGCTTTAAAGAAGTTTGTATTGTATTCTCTTCCCTTATCTGACCTTAGTCATTTTATTTTCCGACCTAGTTGGTTTTCTACCTCAACCTTTTAGATTAGGAACTTTTGTTCTGCTTTGTCTTCAGTTCTTAAAAGGTAAATTATAGTATACCTTGAATAATCATCTACAAAGGTTGTGTAGTACCATTTTCTTCCTTTACTTTCAAAGTTTCTAAAATCCGCTAAATCTGTGTGAACTAGCTCTAAAAGATCAATTACTCGTTGAGTTACATGTTTAAATAGTTTCTTAGTGATTTTAGCTTCTACACAAGTTTGACATTTTTCCAATTGAACTTTTGGCAGGTTAGATAGCAAGTTCATGTGCTGCATTCGTTTAAGTGAATTTGTACTAATATGTCCTAAACGTGCATGCCAAATATCAAAAGATTCAACAATAGAAGCGGAAGTATATGCTTAATTGATAACGGTGGTGTTCACAACAAATATTCCCCAGACATGTATCCCTTTACCACAAATTGGCCACTTTGAGTCATAACTAGTTTGTCAGCTTCAAACATCAGTTTGAGACCGACCTTGTTAAGCAAACCAGTAGATATCAAGTTTCTACGTAGAGAAGGAACATAGAGAACATTTGATAGAGATAAAATCTTTCCGGAGGTCAGTTTGAGAAAAACTTTCCCTTTATCGAGAACTTTGGTACTACTTGAGTTTCCCATGCAGACTTGTTCACCAGTAGCGACCTCCTCGAAAGTTGCAAACATGTCCCTGTTTGCGCAGAAGTGTTTGGAGGCTCCAGTATCTACGATCTAGTCTGTCTTATTTTCGACAAGGTTGATTTCTGAGACTACAGCAGCAATGGTCTCCACTTGTTCATCTTCAGTGAGATTGGCATGAGGTTTATTGTTGTTTTGGTTGGATTTATTGGCGGCGTCCTTGCGCTGGTAGCATTGGTAGGCTTGATGATCGGTTTTGCCACAGACGTAGTAGGCTGCTTTGGACTTCTTCACAGTTGGCCCAGTTTTCTTGAAGGTGCCAACCTTTTTGACCGGGTTGGTTTCTTTCTTGAAGGTACCAAAGGAATTAGACCTGTCAACATTTCCAGATTCTATACGGTTAGCTTTAACCGAATCGGAAAAGGAAGAGAGTCTCTCATCTTTGAGACGATTGGCTTACTTGATTTTCATGTGGCTGACTAGTTCCTCCAGGGTCATATTCAGTTTCTTATGCTTGAGGTGGTTGCAATAGCCAGACCAAGACTCTGGCAGCTTCTCGATGAGTACGTTTTCTCGAAGGAAGGAATGCATGGTCATGCCTTCTACAACTACTTCGGTAGTCAGATTTTCGTACTCATGGACCTAATCTATAATGGGTTTGTTGTCCACCATTTGGAACTTGAGCCAGTTTCCAACCACATATTTTTTCTTCCCTGCATCATTAACGCCATATTTCTTCAACAACTTTTCCCATATTGACTTAGCAGATTTTTTGGTGATGAACAAGTCAAGTATAGGATTGGTCATGTTGTTGAGAAGATGGCCCCTAGCGGTTTTGTTATCTTTCTCATACTTGAGAATAGGCTTGAATGTTTCCTTTGAAGGAACTTCAAGGGTCGTATATATAGTTTCATTGGTGGTGGATGTAGTAGTAGAGATTTTGGGAGGATCAGTATATAAGACATAATCAACTTCCAGCTATTCAAAGTGTTTGTAGTTAACACCATCTAGAGGAGGTATCTCCAAAAGCTCATTCAAAAATTTCATTTGACCAGACATTGTTTGCGAACAGGAAGTAAAATTTCGTTTCAAAATTGTTGGTAAAATTTATAGCAATGAACGAAAATATGTATGGTCCTTTGTGTGTCTGCAAAACTTTTTTGTTGAAAAACTTTTTTTCAAAAAAAGTAGTAGCAGAAAAGAAATTTGGGTTTTGAAAACAAAATTGTGGGCGTGATAGATCACTGCCTTTGAAACAAAATTCGTCTGACCTGTGGTGCAAGGTTTAACACAGGCGTTCGTTTCCCAAGGTACCGTAGAAACTCACTAATTCGTGCACTCAAGCAGTGAGGAGGAACTTGAATTATATGCTCAGAACTCAAACTTCGAAAATAAGAGAGTAAGAGGAAGAGTGAGTAGAAAAGTGTGTTTTTGATCTACTTCCCGACTGGCCTTTTATAGGCACTCAACTCAACAACCAGAGCATAAAAAATTTGGAACATGGGAAGCAGTTTCACATGCACTGGAACGTGCGCATGACTGAGTAAATATAGGCGGACAAAGTAAATATAGAAAACTGCAACGACTCAGAGTTAAAGACTTTTAGGTTTTACATCAGCAAGGTAAAAAATGGGTGTTCAAAGGCAAGGAGCAAAATTAGGGATAGAACTTTAAAACATTTTGATCATTTGAGAAATCTCATAAAGTTGGACTTTCAAACTCACCAAAACCAAAAAAAATTAATATGGGCTTACGCCTCGCCCCGCCCCGCCGTGGGCGGGCCTCGCCTCGCCACGCCACGTCACAGGCGAACGGTGCAGTTGGTTGGCAACGGCGACATATGCGAGGGGTCTTTATTTCTCTTTCTCACTCAAGGTAGAAGAGAAAATTTTCCATATTTAAACTACACCCATCCCAACTAAACTTCCCATGTGGGACTAAGAATAAAGACAGTTTTTCTTTTTTCATTTAAAATTTATTTTGGGCTGATTGTCACATTTTCATTACGAACCACTAGAAGCTATAATATGAGGAGCAACAAATCTAAAGTTTAGATAAGTATAGTTTAAGGGGTGTTTGGATTAAGAGCTCGCTTGGTTCGCACAAGAGAATATGAAATTATCAACAAAGGAATGATGGGAAAGGAAAGAGAAAATAGTGATTCTCCTTTTTGTTTGGTTCAAATCATGAAAGGGGAGTAAATTATCTTTTATTTTATTTGTATTTGTTTGGTTTAATTGAGGAAAAAATGATGATGATGGTCGTTGGTATCTGCGATTGGTAGTAGTTGTTAGAGGTGGTGGTCGCCAATGTCGATACTTGCTATTGGTGGTCACTGTCACTAAGTGCTCGGAGGTTGTAGTCACGGTCATTGGTCTTGGTGATTGTGGTGGTCATATGTGCTTAATGTTGGTGGTCTTCAACGATGGTCGATGGTGTTGGTGATCGTCATCGACAATAGTGGTCATTAGTGCTCGGTGATTTTTGCCATCAGTTTAGTGGTGGTTGCTATCTTTGGTGCTTGGTGGTGTAAGTCATTGTCGGTCGTTGGTGTTTGTGGTGGTCATCAGTGGTTAGTTGTGTTTGTGGTCGTTGGCGATGGTGGTTGTTAGAGTTCAATGGTGGTCATCAGTGGTTAGTTGTGTTTGTGGTCGTTGGCGATGGTGGTTGTTAGTGTTCAATGGTGGTCATGCTAAAGTTCGATGGAAGTGGTCATCATCAATGCTTGCAGATGGTCAATGTCGCCAATAATCAATGGTAGTTGGCATTATCGCCAATGCTTCGTGGTGGTTGATGCCGCCGATGACTACTGTTGGTGGTCGACGGTGTCAATGCTTTGCCCTTGGTGGTGGTGGTTGATATTGGTGGTGATGGTTCAGCCTATTAGCATAGGTTAAGGCCTATGACAGTCCAACTGTATATGCGACCCCGCAAGTCCATCGGGAATACAGATTTATAATCGATATAAGACCGACGTCGACCCTTATTAATGCGGGCCTCAATATTTTGGCCCATTAGCAGAACAACTGGGCATGCGTTTGACCAAAACGAGCATGGCTGACCTTAATAACAGTTACCGACATATTATATACTACGAATTGACGACTATAAATTTCCTTGAACTTTATAGACGTCTAGTTCGATGGGAATTGATTTTAACACAACCGTTGAACTTTATTGATGACTAGCTAGTTTGATGGGAACCATCACATAGAATCGCTTGAAATTTCATATTCGTGGTTTTTTAGGAAATAAAAATGTAATAGAATTTTGTCCATGAATATTTTTAAAGCGATAGTATATAACCTAGAGTAAATTGTAGCACATTACTTACAAGTACACAAGGTGTCATTCAAAAGAACTTGTGGAAGTATATGTTGATTAGTACCACTTTATTTATTAACACTCGAATAGTATAAGTTCAACTTTGGATCTGAAACTTTCTTTTTGGAATGATCGTAATCGAGTTTTGGACTGACAATGTATTTTTTAAAAATTTTGCACATAGGTCCCTCCAACAAACTGGGAGAAGTTGAAATGCAAAACTGGAGATACAATCAACCGAATTATCAATTGACGGCCACAATGTTCCATTATGGTTATGGACGGATACATCGGGGTAATCTTCCATCATTTTTCTTAGTATTCCATTTATACCCTTACAATAAGAGTTATGAGAACAATAATTTCCACCACACAGAATCGTATGAAATTTCATATTCGTGGTTTTTTAGGAAATAAAAGTGTAATAGAATTTTGTCCATGAAGATTTTTAAAGCGATAGTACATGACCTAGAGTAAATTAAAGCATTACTTACAAGTACACATGGTGTCATTCAATAGAACTTGGGAAATATATGTTGATTAGTACCACTTTCTTTATTACACTCGAATAGTATAAGTTCAACTTCGGATCTGAAACTTTCTATTTGGAATGATCGTAATCGAGTTTTGGACTAATAGTATATTTTTAAAAATTTTGCACAAAGGTCCCTCCAACAAATTGGGAGAACTTCAAATGTAAAACTTGAGATACACTCAACCGCATCATCAATTAACCACAATGTTCCATTATGATCATGGACGGATACACTGGGGTAATCATCCATCATTTTTCTTAGTATTCCATTTATACCCCTACGATAAGAGTTATGAGAATGATAATTTTCATCACATAGAATCACATGAAATTTCATATTCATGGTTTTTAAGGAAATACAAATGTAATAGAATTCTGTCCATGAAATTTTTAAAGCGATAGCACATGACCTAGAGTAAATTGTAGCACATTACTTACAAGTACACAAGGTGTCATTCAGAAGAACTTGTGGAAGTATATGTTGATTAGTACCACTTTCTTTATTACATTCGGATAGTATAAGTTCAACTTCGGATCTGAAACTTTCTTTTCGGAATGATCGTAATCAGTTTTTGAACTGACAGTGTATTTTTTAAAATTTTGCACATAGGTCCCTCCGACAAATTGGGGAAAATCGATGGTTGATGGTTGTTTATTTTAATATTGATGATAATTCTATTCTGTTTTCCCCATTAATCGTTCGACTGAAGGGATGTAAGGTTAACACCCAGGATTTTACCACACATTTTAAAAAATTGACATGGACAATAAGTGCGACATCGGAGGCTTCCCACATACAACAAAAATGGAATCGAAAAAAAGCCAACATCGTTTAGTCTAAAATTTTCAACGGGAAATGAAAATGTTAGCCAAAAATTCCCCCCAACCCCATTCTAAGTAAATAAAACTCAACAGTTACACTCATTTCCCATATTTCAACTGGAAAAGTCTAGCAATGTAATAAGAAAGTTCTAATTCATTGGATGATTGTATCATTAACCTTTTTTTTTTGTACGAAGGGACTTATTAGGGATCCACTGATTTCTGCCGCTTCCGTTATTGCGGCTAGTTTGACACAAACCCAACACCTCAAACAAGCACACCATATATTCCATTCACACCTTACAATAAAACATAGCTCAATCAAATTGCATCTCTCAAACATCAACAAGATCCAAGGGTGGAGCATCCAAAGGTTCAAATCCCTTGAGGTATTTTTCTACCCATTCCATGTTCATCTACAAATTTTGTGATAATCTTAGAACATATTTTTTTTTCTTCATTGATTAATGATTCTGAAATTTCATGAGTGTATGATGATTGTTTAGCATGTTATATATTGTATGTTGTTTATTTTACATGATAATGCCATGTTTGTAAAGAGTGAGACATGATGCTAAGATTTGTATAACTACCGAACAAAGGCCGAGGTCGCACATGGCAAGGACTTTTAACATTTCTATTAGTATCAAACTGGGGTCGTTGTTGAATCGATGTTTGCGATGTCGTTTTCTCTAATTTGCGACGTAGGTAGGGACCAGATTAGATACTTTATTCAAATTGGGATTAGTGTTGTCTACGTTTCACTCCATTCTGTGAAATTCTTTTGGGGACAGCCCTATAAAAACATATATTTTGTTTACGATGTATTTATTGTAATAGGGCCAAAGAGAGTCATCGATGGTCTTCCAACTGCTAGTTCGACGGACTTGTCAATTCGCTAGTCACATTCACATTCACAATGTCGTACAACGTGGAAAGTGGTGGTTCAATACAATTCATTTTTTAACTTCATATTAACATTTCAATAATGTTGTAGCATGTTATTGTAAGTTGATATAGTTTTGTTGCTTTAAACACGTCATTCCCATCACACAATAAATGAACACAATTATATTGTGTTATGACGTTTAGCCATTTTACGATTTATCACTTTTTTAATAACATGTAATGGCTACCGATGAACGCTAAGTTGTGTCATTAAATAATAAATATTTTAATAAATATTTTAATAATATTTAATGTCTAACTGATGAAACTGTGATGTCGCATGAATCGGTGCCAAATTGGAACCTGACTGAGGTCGCACAAACCGACCTCGGTCGTTGTTACCGATGTCTGTAACACAAAATGATGTCGTACTCATTCACGTTCCACGTCTGCAGGCAAACAGTAAGGGTCCCCCACAACTAGTGATGTCGCATTGAATGATAAGTGACGTCGCCGATTAGCAAACCATCGTCAACTACATCAATATCACAACATTTGATCTCCAGTCGACTGTTATCCTGCAGCAACCGATGTCGCATGAATGTTGATGCAGACTTCGTCCCAAACGACGTTGCAGATATGATCTATTCGGGGAGGGGCCTCATTGCCTTAATCGACGTTGAACGTTAAAAATACCGATGTCGGTTAGAAACCAAAGTAAAAGGTACTTTTTACCTCAGTTCTTACCGCAGTAAAAAAATCCACTTTTTACTCCAGCAGTACTTACCTCAGTTCTTTCAGGACAAAAAATCAAGGTAAAAGGTCTTGCAGAACCGAGGTAAAGGTCTTTTTTATTGTACTGATTGTAATCATATTTTAAGTAGGTGGTTCAAGGAACAAATGTGTTATCACGAAAATTCGACGGTTTCAATGCAGATTTCGTGTTTGATGTCCGAATGATTGTTGTGAAAGGTAATTCTTTACTTAAAATATAGGCCTTTTCGGCCATACGAGATCGTACTTAAGGTCTCAAAACAGCATAATTCTCGGTAGTGTAATTAGAATTTAGGAGGTATCATCCTGTATAAACTGATTTGCACAACAAAACAGAGAAATGAAAAGAAATAGAGAATCACATTCCAGAAAACAAAGAAAGTAAAAAAAAAGAAAAGAGAAGAATCACATTCCATGCAGTAATTTTATTGTATCTAGCTAGTAACAAAACATTTGCCCGGTTAATGCACGAAGTATGCAAGGTGAGAGTTACGTGTCAATATTAATTCGCATAAAATGTAACAGGGATGTAATATATTTTTTTTAAAGATATTAAAAAATAAATAGAAAATTTTATTGAAATTGAAACTTTAAAAAAAAATCTCAAATTAAGATTGTGCAACTGTGATGCAGTTTATGGTATAATTAGGTTGATTATTGTCATGAGAAAGTCTCAGGAAAACGGTATTTTCATAAGCAGTTGGACAATCAACAATGATTTTTACCTTAAATTTTATAAATTTTTTTATAAAATTTAAATATTGTATTTTAAAAGTTAAAACAAGTAATAATATGTATTTGAATGTAAAAATATATAAATATATTTTAAATTTCTATATTTAGTATGTAATTTAACAAATACAGTATATAAAGTAAAAAATACGTGATCCGTCCAAAGCCTTATGGACAGACCATCAATCGGGAGACCTATTCTATTGCCGCTAAAGTTATTGAAGGTAGAGCTAGATTTTTTTTTTCCAGAATAAAAAAACTTGTATTGGCCATATTCTTTCTAGCTAAAACAAGTTTCTTTTTAAATTTTAGAATATGTATAAAAAGTTGCTAAAGTCGTTTGCTCGTAGTAAAGCCTTTCATTTGGACGTATGCATTATTGCTTTATTAGTATGATGTGCTCATGACTACCGATTAAAATAGGGTTAAAATAGGGTGTTATTATATCATGTGATGTATTTTACTACTATATGCCATAATACGTGCATGTATGTGTATAATGTTTAATTAAATTTAAAATTCAAAATTCAAAATTTGTTTCTTCTTCCTCCCAACATTTGTAGTCGGCCACCGCCACCTCCACCGCCAGACGTCGCCGAAAAATTATGCAGAAGATATTCTTCCCGCTACTCTTCCCTCATTATCACCACCCCACTGCTACCGTTCGAAAACCCAGCCCCTCCACCGTTCGAAGCCCAGCCCAGCCTGATTCAACCCTTCTTCCTTGGTTTTCCAGCGAGAAGTACCTAACATCCCCATTCTTCCTCGTTTTCACGGCGACGAAAACCCCTTCATCGACAGCCCCTTCATCGATGAAAACCCCTTCTTCCTCGTCACTCACCATCACCTGAAAACCCAGATTTCCCGACGCACTGGTGATGCGAGCGAACCACAATCGTCGTCTTCGAGAGCCACGCAATGATTCAAAATGAGAACCACAGCCGACGATTGGAAACGAGAATTGTGGGGGACTTGGAAAAAAGAGCCGGGCCGAGCGAGGAAATGAGATCCGGGTCGCTGGTAGGGAAACGAGAGTCGAGTCGTTGGTGGAGAAACGAGAGCCGGTTCGGGGAAAGGAATTGAGAACCATTGCGCGGTAGGCCGACAAGAGCAGGGGCGGGGATATGCGACGAGACCACTGTGCGATGGGCCGACGAGAGTCTGGGTGGGGATGGGTGAAGAAATCTTTGATCAGAATTGATGAGAAAGGTTGAAGAAGAAGAGAGGAGGCAGCATTTTATTCATCAGAATTATCCAAAATCAAGTACAAAAGATGAGCTGTGAGTTTGTTATATCTGATCACAAGAAAACATTCTCCCTATCAAAAGAAGACACGTGTACAACCAAAGCAAAACAGCAGAAAAAGAAAACGACATGGAAGGACTGCGTTTTAGCAACTGTGAAGCTTGGCGCCAAAATTTGAAACTGAAGAACACCCGCCTTTTATCCTCTTCACTCAGGAACGTTTTCTGATGCTTTCTGATCATGACCAGTAGATTGCTGAGCTGATGAAGATGAACATGGCTTCAGTTTCTTCACCCCCTCCTCAAGATCAGCTAATGGAGAACAAAAGCTGAGCTTGAACAAATTGGATTGGAAGGCAGCAGGAGGCAATGACTTTGTAAGAACATCAGCAAGCTGCAATCTGGAATGAACAAAAGAGGGAAGCAGAAAACCCTCGAGATAATAATCCCTAACCAAATGACAGTCAATGTCCAGGTGCTTTGTCCGTTCATGGAAGACAGGATTTGCAGTAAGATGTAGAGCAGCTTGGTTATCACAGAAAAGGGGAATGGGAAAGAGAACATGCAGATGAAGATCCCTGGCTAGGTAGCTTATCCATTTGAGCTCACAGGATGTCATGGAAAGGCTTCGATATTCAGCCTCTGCAGAAGATTTAGAGACCGTAGATTGTTTCTTGGATTTCCAAGAAATAAGAGCTGAGCCAAGAAAGACAGCATAACCAGTTACTGATCTTCTGGTTACCTTGCAAGTAGCCCAATCAGCATCACAATAGGCATGAAGCCTAAGATCATTTGTGGAAGCATAGAAAAGGCCATAGTCTAGATGATGGTGAAGATACTTGACAATGCTCAAAGCTCCAGCCATGTGATGAAGAGTAGGGGACTGCACAAATTGACTTAACTGATGAACTGCAAAGGTTACATCTGGTCTGGTATAATTCAAGTACAGCAACCTGCCAATCAACCTTCTGAATATGCTGGGATCAGGCATGAGAGGAGAAGTCTCATCATGCACAAGCCAGGAGGATGGAAAAGGTGTTGAAGCAGATTTGCAGTGTGTCAATCCACAATCTGACACAATGTCTTGAATATATCTTCTCTGATGTAGATGCAGCCCTGAAGAAGATCTGAGTAATTCCAAACCTAAGAAATAATGAGCAGAACCTAGATCTTTAATAGTAAACTTCTGGTGCAAAGAATCTTTGATCATTTGAATTGCAGGAAGGGAGTTGCCCATGATCAGGACATCATCTACATACACAACAAGGGCCAGTGTATATGTTGCAGTGTATTTCAAGAAAAGGCAGTGATCATGATGAGACTGATCAAAACCTAGGCTTAATAGATGCTGAGTGAATTCCTTGTTCCATTGCCTGGAAGCTTGTTTGAGACCATACAAACTTTTGGTAAGTTTACAAACCAGCTGTGAATCAGAAACTGAATATCCATCTGGCAGCTTCATGTATACATCTTCATCAAGATGGCCATGCAGAAATGCATTATTAATATCCAACTGATGAATGTGCCAACCTGAAGCTGAACTGATAGCCAACAGCATTCTTATGGTGACAGCTTTAGCAACAGGTGAGAAAACTTCAGAAAAATCTATCCCTTCAATCTGATTAAAACCCTTTGCAACCAGCCTTGCCTTATATTTAGATAGGGATCCATCAGCATTATATTTTACCTTGTATACCCACTTTGATCCTATAGCCTTCTTGCCAGGAGGCAATTTGACTAAGTTCCAAGTGTGGTTCTGTTCAAGAGCTGCTATCTCCTCCTTCATAGCCTGGATCCAGTCAGGTGAATACTTTGCCTGATGATAATGTGAGGGTACTTGAACCTGTGAAGAACAAGTCAAGTGTGCAGAAATAATGGACTGAGGCTGTGATGTGGAATGGATGACAGAAGATACAAAATCCTTTGTCCAAACAGGTGCTCGAATCACTCTGGTACTATGTCTGATGGTTGATTCAGGTGGTGGTGAAGGTGTGATAGGAGGTGGAGAATTGAAAGATGGTTGTATGACAGAAGATGAATGATCATCAAGAAATGGAAGAGGAAAAGAAAACTGATCAGAAGAAGAGTAGGGAAAGATTGATTCATGGAAGACTACATCCCTGGAAATCAGAATTCTATGACTTTGAAGATCAAACATTTTGTATGCCTTTTGACCTGAAGGATATCCTATGAAAATGCAAGGAAATGCTCTCTCAGAAAATTTATCTTTATGAGGTTGAGTGTTTGTGACATAGCCTAGACATCCAAAAATTTTGAGAAAATCAAGATCAGGCTGCTTCTGAAACAAAACTTCATAGGGTGATTTCCAGGAAAGAACAGGTGTAGGTAATCTGTTGATCAAAAAAGTTGCAGTGAGCAATGCATCTCCCCAAAAAGTATTAGGAAGATTGGATTGGAACAGAATGGCTCTAGCAACCTGAAGCAGGTGTTTGTGCTTTCTTTCCACAACACCATTTTGCTGAGGAGTATAGGGGCAAGATTTTTGGTGCAAAATGCCTAAATCTGAAAACAGCTTTAGACAATCATTATTAACAAATTCAGAGCCATTATCTGATCTGACAAACTTCACTGATGCACTGAAATGGTTTTTGACCATAGATATGAAAGACTTTAACAGTGTGCCAACCTGATCTTTGAATTTCACAAGATAAGTCCAAGTGCATCTTGTGAAATCATCAACAATTGTGAGAAAGTATTTGCATCCTGTAACTGAATTGACCTTATATGGTCCCCATAAATCAACATGAATCAAAAAGAAAGGAGAATCAGAAGCAGTGTTGCTTACTGGAAATGGCAGTCTATGCTGCTTAGCTAAAGGACAAATGGAGCAGAAATTGTCATCATCAGAAATGGTCTTAGTTACATCAATATGTTTTTGAACAGCTAAGGAGGGATGCCCCAATCTAAGATGCCAGATTTTAGGAGAAATGACTATCTGACTATTACAAGCAAAGGTATGTCTAGATATGGAATTTGCTGAAGCTGAATGGATCCTTTGCTGTATTACATCTGATTTGAAAGACTGACTATCAAGTATGTAAAGGCCATTTGTTTCATTGATTGCTGCAAGGACTCTTTTAGTCTTGTGGTCCTGCAGCAGACAAAGCTGTGATGAAAAACTGAAGTGCAATGGCAAGGTTTTAGCTAGTTTGCTCACAGACAGGAGGTTATACTTGAAATCAGGAACATGCAAACATCCTAGAAGAGTGACTGATGGACTGAGTATGACTGATCCTATAGCCTTTACAAACTTAGTTGTATGATCAGGCATGTACACAGGTGTAATATTATGCACTGGAGACATGGAAGAAAAAACTGACATATTACTGCACATATGGCTTGAAGCTCCACTGTCAATTATCCAATTATCATCATTCAAAGTCATAACACTGAGAGAGAGATTACTGATCACACTACCTGCAAAATTATGGTAATGTTCATAATTGATTCCTGCATGTGGCTCCTGCATCTGCTCTTTTCCCTTCTGCTTCTTATCAAGCTGAGCATCAATTATCCTAGCAATGAGAGCATGTAACTTAGTATCTCCATCACCAAGAGGTGTCTCTTCATCTTCACAAACTGCATAAGCATTATGTTTTTGAAACTTCTGAGCAGGCTGCATCTGCATCTGTTTCTGAAAAGGCTGAGGTGCAAATTGTGGTTTCAGTGTCTGTTGTGCCTTGGATCCAGGTTCTCTGTTGTTGTCCCACCACTCTGGATATCCCTTTATCTTGAAACAATTTTCTTTCACATGCCCTATCTTCCCACAGTGATCACACTTTAAATCAGTTCTTCTGACATTCCTCATTCTGATCCCAGCATTGTCATATTGCTCAGCTGAATTTTCTCCCATCTGATAAGGGATCCTATTGTTTCTGTACACTCTCACTGCCATAGCTGCATTGTTTGAAGATTCTAGGTATCCACCATGAACCACTCTCTGTCTTTCAATCCTAGATATCATGGAACATGCTTTACTGACACTAGGAAAGGGATCCATCAACAGAATTTGATGGCTTATGGCATCATATTCTTCATTCAATCCCATCAAGAACTGACTGAGTTTATCATCCTCTTCTTCCGCAGGTAAACAATCAAAATTAACACACCCTGCACTACATCTTCTTCTAGGTCTCAAACAAGCAAATTCATCCCAAAGACTTTTCAATTGAGTAAAGTATACTGCAACTGAATCATTTCCCTGTTTTAACTCACATATATCTCTTCTCAATTTGTGCAACAAAGGACCATTACTTTCACCAAACCTTTCCTTAAGTTCATTCCATAACAGATAAGCATCATCATAAAACATAAAACCTCTTGCTATTTTAGTACTGATTGAATTCAGAATCCATGAGATTATGGTAGAGTTTACCTTATCCCATTGCTCATACATCAGATCATCAAGTTCGGGTGCTGCAATTTCACCCATCAGAAATTTCAGTTTCCCTTTAAATCTGATTGCTCTTACCATTGCCTTGCTCCATGTTGTGTAATTGTACTCACTCAACGTTTCTGCAACAAGCACAAGATTGGAGTTATCTGTGCCCTGCAGATGAAAAGGATCATTAGCTTCATTCTTCCTGTGATGACCTCGGCTAGATCTAGATAAATTCCCAATCGAGTTGACAGATTCATCATCTGAAGCCACGACAAGTGGATCTTAAACTGTATCTAATAATGTGTTAATGAAGATATTATCAATCAATGGATCATTTGCTCTGATACCATGAAGAAATCTTTGATCAGAATTGATGAGAAAGGTTGAAGAAGAAGAGAGGAGGCAGCATTTTATTCATCAGAATTATCCAAAATCAAGTACAAAAGATGAGCTGTGAGTTTGTTATATCTGATCACAAGAAAACATTCTCCCTATCAAAAGAAGACACGTGTACAACCAAAGCAAAACAGCAGAAAAAGAAAACGACATGGAAGGACTGCGTTTTAGCAACTGTGAAGCTTGGCGCCAAAATTTGAAACTGAAGAACACCCGCCTTTTATCCTCTTCACTCAGGAACGTTTTCTGATGCTTTCTGATCATGACCAGTAGATTGCTGAGCTGATGAAGATGAACATGGCTTCAGTTTCTTCAATGGGCGATGAGAACCAGGGCTGGGACGACACGACGAAAACAGGGTCAAGGAAGGCGTGATGCTTGGCAAGAGAGCCAGCGCGCCTGATCTGAAACTTGCGTGGCTGGCCGGGGAAGACGGACGAGATCGACGCCGGAAACATGGGATACCAGCGAACACCACGGCCTGAACACTACCGTCGTAAATCCCTGTGAAAAAACACTACAGCAGGCGAACTTCACTGACAGAAAACACCACCACCGACGGACTCCATCTCCATCACCATGGTATTAGATTAGGTTTTAAATTATATTTAAATTATTATTAATTATTCCATATTTAAAAAAAGTAAATAAAAAATACATATTTTATTTCAATAGTCCAAATACAAGGCGTGATTAACTAAAATACATAACGTGTTATAACGATTCACTCAAAATACAAATCAGTAATTATTTTTGAAAGACTAATCATTTAGTTATTCAATTTTTTTTAAATTGGGTAATAACTCTTATGAGCCCCCAATAAAATCCCTCCCCTACCCTTGCCCTAGTGGGAATTGAACCCATGACCTCATGGTAGTAGCACTAGACTTCAACCGCTATGCTAACATTCAATTCCCATTTAGTTATTCAGTTAAAGACACTATTAATGTTGTTTGCTCGTGCTAAAAGTGGGAGGACGTTAAATATCAAAAGCAGCTTTTTCTACGTTATATTGCCAACGATTTATTGCCGACAATTGAATGAAACGTATAAGTTGTCAATCCATAAGCTATTAATCCAAACGTTCGTAATAAATAACTATGTTAATATCTTTCAAACTAAAGTGATGAATTACTAAATATTTATATGACATTACATGAATAGATAATTCGCCCATAATCTGCACATTTCTGTGCCTGCACATATTTTGCATACGGTTTTTCTAACGAGTGCTCATGGGCACTCGTTAACAACTTCAGATTCCATCGAAAACTGTGTTATTAAATGCAAATAGAGTTAATGATTAATGACATTCCTCAAAAACTTACACTCCCTATGTACTATTACACAGTTTTCGATGGATTTGCATTTAATAAACACAGTTTCCGATGGAATCTGAAGTTGTTAACGAGTGCCCATGGGCACTCGTTAGAAAAATCGTTATAAATTGGTTAGATGATTTACCTTCTAAATTGGTTAGATGATTTACCTAAATCGCTATAAACTAGGAATTAGTTACTATACTCCTTGCATAAATCAATCAAAGCATCAATGAGAAAATCAACCAATTCCATATTCTTTTCATTTGTTTATATGGTATCAGAGCCTAACCGATCCTCCACGATGCCTTCCGAAATTCTTCCTTCTTCGTCATCGCAGATTCTCTTTACTGCTTCAGGCGGGGGTGCGGCCACAGTACAATTCCCCACCCTTGCAATCCGCCTTGACCACACAAACTACTCCCTGTGGAAAGGCACGGTTCTCTCTGCTCTCGAGGCTTACGAGTTCGACAATTTTCTCATCTCCGGCGGCGCTCCAGCCAAGACAGTCGCCCCGACCACCGGCTCCACCTCCACCGAGCCCACTCCAAACCCTTCTTATATCTCTTGGAAGCGCAAGGACCGTCTTGTCCTGCTTTGGCTCCGCTCCACGCTAACTGCCCCGTTGCTGGGTCATGTTGCCTGCGCCACCACCTCCTATGAGGTATGGTCCATGCTCTCCACAATGTTCCAGTCTCAAACTTGTGCGCACCACAACCATCTCAAGCAGCAACTTCAAACCCTCACCAAGGGTTCCATGTTGATCATGGAATACGTCGAAAATAAACGTGGCATTTCTGATTCCTTGGCCGAGTGCCTCTCGGTCGTGTCTGACGATGATTTTGTGTCCTTTATTCTCTTTGGTTTAGGTGCTGAGTATAGTGCTTTCAAGATGGCAATCAACATGCGCCGTGACTCAGTGTCTTCCGATGAGTTGCCCGGTCTTCTTCTTCAAGAGAAGCAGCGCATTCTGGACTCATGTGATTTGGTCTCCCCATCGGCTCATGTTGCTCATCATCGCTCGGGACCTGCCCGCTCTCAGCCGACTGAGTTGCCCCCCGACGGCGGTGAACCGTCGCGCAACATTTGTCAAATCTGTGACAAACCGTATCACACTGCGAGAAACTTCCACTAGCAATTTAATGTTGATAATTACCCACCAACAAACCGTCGCTCCGCCGATCGCCAACGGCAGCGCCATTCCGGGAAGAAGCAGGCTTTCACCGTCTACACCAGCCCGTCCGCCATCACTGATCCGTGGGTCGTTGACTCCGGCGCCTCCAACCACTTGACTGCTGATCTTGGCGGCCTTGCTCTTTCGTCGGACTATGCTGGCTCTGACAATCTCGTTGTTGGCAGTGGTGAGTCCCTTCCCATTACTCATACTGGCACTTATACTTTACCTGCTTTGCATGATGCTAACTCTACACTTTCCCTTGAAAATATTCTTGTTGTTCCCAAAATCAATCAGAACTTACTCAGTGTTTCACAACTTTGCAAAGATAATAACGTCTTTGTTGAACTCTATGCTAATCACTGTTTTGTTAAGGATTCTCAGGGAACAAAACTACTCAAGGGAGTGGTTGAAAATGGTCTCTATCGGCTTCCAATTCCCTCGTCTTCCCCTCGCGTCTTTATTGGTGAAAAGGCTTCTGTTGCTGTTGGCATCATCGGTTTGCTCACCCCCATGAGTCTCTTCTGCATCATCAACTTTTAGATTTTAATTTACCTGTTTCAGCAAATAAAACTTTGCCTTTGTGTACTACTTGCCAGTTAGGCAAAAGTCATAGATTACATCTTCCTGTCTCTCATATTCCTTCTGTTAAACCTTTTGATTTAGTGTACTCTGATGTTTGGGGACCAGCTTTTGTTCCATCTTTAAATGGCAATCGATTTTTTCTGTTATTTATTGATAACTGCACTAAATTCATCTGGGTTTACTTCCTAGCCACCAAATCACAAGTTTTCTCTGCCTTCACTCTTTTCAAAAATATGGTTGAAACACAGTTCTCCACCAAAATAAAGGCCTTACAATCCGATTGGGGGAGGTGAATACCGAAATGTCTCAACTTTTCTCAAAAACCATGGGATCTTTCATCGTATTTCCTGTCCTTACACCCTTGAACAAAATGGAGCCTCTGAACGAAGGAATCACATTGTCATCGAGAAGGGACTGTCACTTTTGGCTCCCTCTAATCTCCCTATTGAGTTATGGGAACAATCTTTTCACACAGCCATATACCTGACCAATCGCACAATCACTCCTATCATTAATCATACCTCACCCTACTCTCGCCTATACAATCGCCAACCAGACTATGCCTTTTTAAAATCCTTTGGCTGTCTTTGCTTCCCATACACGCGTCCCTATAATAACAACAAGCTGGAATTTCGTTCGGTCGCTTGCATATTCTTGGGCTATAGTGCCATCATGTCCCTTCCTCCTGCACCTATATTGCTCGTCACGTTGTCTTTGATGAGTCTTCCTTCCCTTTTCCCTCTCACCACTCCAAAGAAAATCTTAACACCAACCCGGTATATGACTTGGCTCTTTTGGATACTGCCCATCTTCTCTCAACGGCACACCCATCCTCGTCCACTTCTGCTCCAACGACGGCTCCTTTCAGTCCGTCACCTACTTCATCTGAGCAATCATTGCCCTCTACACCGCCCTCCAACTTGTCTACTACCTCTGCGCAGTCACCGCCAGCATCACCTCACTCCTCCTTGGCCGACACCATCTCCTCTCCGCTGCCTCTTTCCTCAGCCGAACCATTCTCCTCATCGCCTCCCTCTACGGTGATCATTCCCTATCAACAACCTCCATCCTATTTTTTCCCATCCACCACTTCTCATCACCCTATGATCACTCAGGCTTCTACCAACTCTCTCAAACTTAAATCTCTACTCACTACTAAATATCCTGTCTCCCTCAATTCCTTTGATCTTGAACCAAAATCCTATCTCCAAGCCAAGAAAAATCCTCGTTGGCAACATGCAATGCAATTGGAGTATGATGCCTTATTGAGAAATGGGACTTGGAACCTCATCCCAAGACCTCCTTCTACTAATCTTGTTGGTTGTAAGTGGGTTTTCAGGATTAAGAAGATGTCTGATGGCTCTATTGAGTGATACAAAGCTCGTCTTGTGGCCAAGTGTTTCAATCAAGAAGAAGGTGTGGATTACTTTGAGACTTTCAGCCCTGTCATCAAGCCTACTACCATTCGGGTTGTTCTTAGCATTGCTATCACCCGAAACTGGCCTCTACGGCAGGTGGATATCAACAATGCATTTCTCAATGGTGACTTGCTGAGACAGTTTACATGGAGCAGCCCCCGGGATTTGTCTCTCCTAACCGGCCTTCCTATGTCTGCAAACTCAAGAAGGCTCTCTATGGTCTCAAATAGGCTCCTCGAGCTTGGTTTCAGAAACTTCATCGGGCTCTTCTTCGCCATGGTTTTAAGCAGTGCATCTCTGACACCTCTCTTTTCATCAAGCGCCATGGCTCCGATGTTGTTTATGTTCTCATTTATGTGGACGATCTCATCATCACAGATTCCAACTCCTCCTTCATTGATGAGTTTGTTCGCTATCTCAACTCGGTATTTTCTTTAAAGGACTTAGGAGCTTTAAACTTCTTTCTGGGCATTGAAGTTCATCGTACCCCGGCCGACCTATTTCTTTCCCAAAAGAAGTACATTTTAGAGCTTTTGGATCGAAGTAAAATGATGGGTGCTAAGCCTATTTCCTCCCCGGCTATCCCTGGCTCTCAGCTCACCCACTCCGGTGACCCTTTTCCAGACATCCACCTATACTGAAGCATTGTCGGTGCCCTGCAGTACGCCACGATCACTCGCCCGGAGCTCTCATACTCAGGGAACCGCATTTGCCAGTTCATGCAGCGACCAACCGAGCTTTACTGGGCCGCCGTCAAGCGAATCCTGTGCTACCTGAAGGGCTCCTTGGATACGGGTCTTCACTTTCGGCCTTCTCGTGATTCCTGGCTGCTTACTTACACAGATGCTGGTTGGGCTTCCGATGTTGATGATTGCCGCTCTCAGCATGGCTTCTGTGTTTACTACGGCGGGAACCTGGTCAGCTGGGCGTCGAAGAAACAAAATGTTGTCGCCCGTTCTAGCACGAAAGCTGAGTACCAGGCAATCGCGTTTGCTACCGCTGAGCTTTTATGGCTTCAGCAATTACTCCAGGAGATGGATGCTTCGCATTGTGGTCCGCCAATTGTCCTCTGTGATAATCTGAGTGTAACTTTCCTCACCGCCAATCTGGTCTTTCACCAGAGGTCGAAGCACATCAAGATCAATTTTCACTTTGTCCGTGAGCAAGTTCAGGCTGAAGAACTTGTTGTTCGGCATGTTAGCTCTGTTGATCAAGTTGCCGATATCTTCACTAAAGCTGTTGGGACTTCTCATTTTTGTAACTTGCGCTCCAAGCTTCATGTTCGTGCTCGATCATGAGCTTGCGGGAGGGTATTAAATTGTATCTTATCTGCATATTAAATTGTATCTTATCTGCATATATTCTTTCCTTCTAAATAGGTTAGATGATTTACCTAAATCGCTATAAACTAGGAATTAGTTACTATACTCCTTGTATAAATCAATCAAAGCATCAATGAGAAAATCAACCAATTCCATATTCTCTTCATTTGTTTATAATAAAATAAACATAAAATCTAAATACATGTATAAAAATTTTAAGGGCAAGTAATTTTAATGATTATTTTATTAATATTATCTTTAAATCAATTTTAATTCAAATCAATTTTTAATTATTGAACTTTAGTCCTTATTTATCAAATTCTTATATAGATTCATCCACAACAAAGATTGATATAGAAGATGAGACGACATCCGTACAACTGAATTGAATGAGAGGTCGAATCACACATATTAGTATTAATTTCTCCATCAAAATTATTTTTCTTGCCTCTCTTTTGGGTGACTCCAGTGGATGTTAATAGCAAATAATGACGAAAGAGAAGTAGGTTCAGCCGGAGACTATTTTGGCTGTAAAGCGGTACATACATATGTCAGAGTGAAGTTTGTCTGTCTATATCAAAAACAAACAATGCTTCAGAGTATCTCATAGAAAATTTTGAGCAAAAATAAACAATGCTTCAGAGTCTCCCGTAGAAAATTTTTAACAAATGAAAGGATATAATTAATAGTTGAAAACTAGAAGGTCAAACAATTATGAACATGTTTTCTTTGTCTTTCAATTTGGAAGCACAATTTTATGAAGACATGGAAATCCCTCTGTAGTACAAAAGTGAAAAGTTTTTCAAAAAATACAAAGAAAGGAGAATCAATCACATTGCATGTAGTAATTTTTTTTAAGTAGCCAATAACAAAACATACGAATGGTTACACGACATATAACTGTGCAAAATATGCACAGTGAAAGTTACGTGCCAAAGTTGTGCAATTTAATTTTTTGAAGTCAAATTAATCCAATTTTATTATAATATGTAATACTATTATCATTATCTGTTAAATTATTTTATTAATCCTAATATATATTTTAAAAATATTTTTTAAATTATATGTATATATATAATAAGAATTTTAGTTTAAAGGTGAATTTAAAGGTGAACTAAAAAACTTTAGTTTTGTGGTTGGTAACCAAACACTTGCACGAAGTATACACGGTGAAAATTATGTGCCAATGTTCTTTCACATAAAATCTAACAGGGATGCATGGTAATTGGAACGAGAATAATTATTTACAAGAATTGAATTACTTTAAAGTTTGATTCAATAATTATTTAGTTTTGAAAAAGTAATAATTTCGTTAATCTCCCGAAACTTTGAACTCAAGTTCTTTACAAACACTAATCTCCTCTATCTATCTCACCCATTAACTTTGCACATTCTATTTTCAGCTTAGATTTCAGTTATGCTATATACACAGTGCTCTCCAAAATTTTGGCTACCAAATCACTACAACTACCTTTAGCCACAAATACCTTCTCATTTCGCCATCTCCATACCCAGTATATTGTCTCCACAATAGCAATTTTAAGTAAATTCCCCTTAGCTCCTTTCCGTTTGCTACTAGCTAGAATCCAATGACAAGATGTATTTGCCGTCTGGAAATAATGTATTGCTGAAATGGTTAAATAGAGTACAATAAGGAAAGAGAGTACTACTATGACTCTGGCTTAGTCAATAAGACTTATCCAGAATCAATCAAATCAATCAATCTAATCAAAAACCTGATTTACTCTAACACCCCCCTCAAGCGAAGCGTCGGATGCTCAGCGACGCAAAGCTTGGACCTGAAGAATTCAAACAGAGGACGGGAAAGTCCCTTGGTGAAGATGTCAGCAATCTGAAGACTAGTGGAAACATGTGCAACTCGGAGCTTACCAGAGGAGACCAACTCGCGAAGTAAATGATAATCGATGTCGATGTGCTTCACCCGCTTATGGGCAACCGGATTCTGAGCTAGGAAAATGGCACTGTTGTTGTCACATAACGGCAATGGAGAGCTCGAAAATGGAACACAAAGATTGCGAAGCAAATGGGACAGCCAAACTACCTCCGAAGCAGTGTTGGCAAGAGCCCGATACTCTGACTCAGTACTAGAGCGAGATACAGTGGGTTGCTTCTTCGCGCTCCAGGAGACCAGATCACCACCGAGGAAGACTGCATAGCCATAAGTGGAACATCGGGTTTCCAAATAGCGAGCCCAATCAGCATCGGAATAACCCAAGACCTCAGGGGTGCTGGCAGAGTGAAAAGTAAGACCAAAATGGAGGGTCCTAAAGAAACTGACTGACGGTGTTAATCGAAAAAGCCAAGTCTGGTCCAGTGATCGCCAAGTTCTGGAGAGCACCAACCAGGGATATCTAAAGGGCTGGGTTCCGAAAAAAGAGGACTGGTGGAGCTGTGAAACTGTGAACCAGGAACAAAAGGAGTAGTAAACGGAATAGCATCAGACATGCCAGCATGAGTAAGAATATCCCGAGCATACTTAGCTTGGCCAAGAAGTAAGCCTGACGAAGTGGGTGAGATCTCTAAGCCAAGAGAGTAGTGCAGAGCGCCAAGGTCCTTAATAGTGAACTCCTGATGCGTCATATCAATGATTTGGCACAGGAGCAGAGAGTCATTGCCAGTGAGGATGATGTCATCAACATAGAATAGGAGATAAAACAGAGAAGTCCCTCTAGATAGAACAAATAAGGAAGTGTATGCCGAACTGCACTGAAACCCGAGCTGCAATAGATAAGTACTAAACCTCAGAAACTAGGCCCGAGAAGCCTGCTTAAGAGCTTAAATGGCTTTTTTCAGTCGGCAGATGTAATCTGGATGATGTGGGTCCTTATAGCCAACAGGTTGTGCTATGTAGACTAGAGTATCAAGAACACCATTTAGGAAGCCATTCTTGACATCCAGCTGATGAAGGGCCAGGAGCGCATCGTAGCAATGGCAAAGACAGTGCATACGGTGGAAGCTTTGACCACAGGACTGAAAGTGTGATCAAAGTCAAAACCCGGAGTCTGTAAAAACCCCTAAGCAACTAGTCGTGCCTTATGACGATCAACTGTGCCATCCATATGATATTTCAGTCGATAGACCTATTTGTAGCCAACAGTGTTGACATTCGATGGACGAGGAACCAAATCCCAAGTGTGTTGACCTTTAAGGGCAGCAATCTCTTCATCCATAGCACCTATCCAAGAAGGATCCTTGAGAGCCGAACAGTAATCATAGGGCTTAGACTCAGTAAAAAGTGCAGCAAGAAGACCATGGGCAACAATATCTGAGTAGTCTCATCGCTGAATAGCACCAGTGGTTGTCCGAGTGACCATCCTATGAGGATTTTGCCGAGACCGGGAAGGTGGGGGTGACAGACCGGTGGAAGAGACTGGGGATAGAGTTGTGGAGGTGGCGGGAGAAAAAATGGCTGGTGGACTGGTCGGCGGTGACCGAGAAGGGAGCCGTAGTGCAGGTGTGGGCTCATTGGAATCAGATGAGTAAACCGAACTGGGCGCAGAAACTGATTCATCAAATGGAGACCAGAAGGGACCGAAACCACCGTCATCATCCAAAAAATCAGAGACATCCAAGGTTGAGAGAGAAGATGCCGAAGCGAAGGAGGTAAAAGGGAAACAACTCTCATCTAACCGCGCATATCGGGTGACATATATTTTGTCAGTAGTAGTGTCAACACAATGGAAACCTTATAATGGTAGTTGTATCCAGTGAAAATACAAGGAATGCTCCGTGGAGATAACTTGTGATCGGCCATAGGACGAACAAAAGTTAATACTCGACAACCAAAAGGATAGAAGTTTGAGTAAATAGGATCTCGTTGATAGAGAAGACCATAGGGGGAAGCACCATGTAAAACCAAAGTAGGTAACTGATTAATGGTATAAATTGTAATGGCAAAGGCGTCAACCCATCTAGAAAGCAAAAGATGTGAATGGAATAGCATTGTAAGACCCATTTCTGCAACATGCCAATGTTTTCGCTCCGCTCGTCCATTTTGCTCCGGAGTATATGCCATGAAACTTGATGGTGAATGCCTTTTGAGGCAAAATGAGACCGCAGGCGCATGATCAAAAAATCAGTGCCTATATCACTCTGAAAAACGTGAATGGTAGAAGAAAATTGATTTTCCACCAAAGCCTCAAACTGTAAGTATGTTTCAAAAAACTCAAATTTTTTATGAAGCGGAAAAAATCAAGTAAAACGAGAATGACAATCCACAAATAAGGCATAATCAGTAAAACCAGTCTCAGATAAAACTGGGGAGAGACCCTACAAATCACAATGTACCAAATCCATGACGTGTGCAACACGTTTAGTGTTTTCAACAAAAGATAACCAATGCCCCTTTGCCATAACACAAGGAGTACAAGTATGTGGTTTAGGTAATAAAGAGGAAACATAAAGTAAACCAGACTTCTGTAAACCGGAAATAACTACAGTCGGCACATGTCATAGGCGAGCATGCCAAAGCTCGAAGGATACCCGTCATTTATTCTGCTGCAAAAATGAAACCAGTGTTGTGTCACCTTTGTCTAACACGTACAAGCTTCCATCACTATGGCCCCTGCCCACGACTGCCCGGGATACTTTGTTCTAATAATAAAAGTTCCGATCATCAAAGGTAACAGACACATTCAAATTTATGGTCAGTTTACTAATAGACAGTAAATTCTTAGTAATTTCAGGAACAACCAAAACATCATACCTTTTTAAATGATTAGAAATATGAGAATCACCGATATGCAAAATTTGAATAGAAGCGTCATTACCAACAGAAACCTGAGAATTACCAAAATAAGGAGAAATAATGTCCAAGCTGGAGGCTGAAGACGCCATGTGACTGGTTGCGCCAAAATCAAGGTACCAGTCTGATGTGCTCGTGGATGGGTTTAGCTGCATGGACGCCTTTAAGTTTTCAGTAATATGGGTCATGTCTGTATGACGAGTCTGAGCCAACATCTTATAATAAGTAGCAGCAAAATGACCGGGCCAACCACACCAGGTGCAGTGCGGCTGACCACGACCAGAACCTGAGCCCGAGGTGGCTGGCTAAGCGTAACTAGAGGACCGGCCACCACGACGTGTACCAAAACGACCACCTCTAGCAGCGCGTGGTCCAAACGCGCTGCCGCCCCTCACCGGCGCGTGATCCCACGCGTGGGCAGCTAAGGGGTTTTCTCCCACTGTGAATGCAACTGGCCCGGACACCGGTGCTGAATTTCCATGTAATTTTAAAAAAAATGCATCGTGGTTCTTGGTATGAGATAATACATCAGCATATAAGGGTGAAGGGGAAGAATTAATCAACGGGGAAGAAAAATCTTTTAACTCAGACCCAAGAGCAGTTAAAAACAAAATGATCTGATCATCATTAGAAACGTGAGAGCCCATAAGGGATAACGCTCAAAAATATCTTTAAATTGTAAATGGAGTTCATGAACGGTACCGCTCTTACGAATACTATGGACATATGCATGAAAGCGTTGGATGGTGGATGTGCTATTGGTCTGAAAAGTAGCGTAAAAGTTATCCCAGATGTCCTTGGCATTCACACACGAGGCCGAGAGTTTGGAAAGGGCCTCATGAGAGAGAGAGAGAGAAAGAGACAGAGGAGAACAATAGACTG
The DNA here is from genome assembly GCA_037428765.1 of Rubia yunnanensis. Lineage (NCBI taxonomy): Eukaryota > Viridiplantae > Streptophyta > Magnoliopsida > Gentianales > Rubiaceae > Rubia > Rubia yunnanensis. The sequence continues at coordinate 88,712,362 of CM075068.1, forward strand.
CAAACCCTCTAACCTTCATTAATCCAGAGTTCATAGACTTCCTTACCCAATTTGTAAGCTGCCTGAACCGTCACATGGTCAGTCTTGGAGCCGGCGGGAGGAGAGCTAAGAGCGGCGGCGAAAGATGGAGATGAGGAGCTGGCCGATGGCGGAGTGAGGAGAGGTGGGCATGGAGTCGACCCATTAAGATAACTAAAAAGCTTATGAGGTCTGAGGACATATTCAATCTGACATTTCCAGAGAAGAAAGTTGGCCTTATTGAGATTAACTTGCATCATTTGGAGGAGGGTATTAAACGATAATTTTTCACTGGTCTTGATGAGAGTGGCGTTGGGAAAAAAATGTCGAAGTGAAGAGGAGGGAGGAGAAGATGGAGGGCTACAAAAAAAAGGTTTTGGAAGGTGAATCAGAACACTGCTCTGATACCATGATAAGATGTATTTGCCATCTGGAAATAATGTATTGCTGACATGATCAAATAGAGTACAATAAGGAGAGAGAGAGTACTACTAGAACTCTGGCTTAGTCAACAAGACTTATCCAGAATCAATCAAATCAATCAATCTAGCAAGCTCTGAGTTGCACATGTTCAACCAGTCTTCAGATTGCTGACATCTTCACCAAGGGACTTTCCCATCCTCTGTTTGAATTCTTCAGGTCCAAGCTTTGCGTCACTGAGCATCTGACACTTCGCTTGAGGAGGGGTGCTAGAGTAAATCAAGTTTCTAATTAGATTGATTGATTTGATTGATTCAGGATAAGTCTTGTTGGCTAAGCCAGAGTCCTAGTAGTACCATCTCTCCTTATTGTACTCTATTTGATCATGTCAGCAATACATTATTTCCTTACGGAAAATACATCTTGTCATGGTATCAGAGCAGTATTCTGATTCACCTTCCAAAACCTAAATTACTTTCAGCTGCCCTCCCTCTTCTCTTTCCAGCGGCCGACCATCTCCTCCCCCCTTCCCTTCGATAATTTTTTTTCCGATGCCACTCTCATCATGACTAGTGAAAAATTATCGTTTAATACCCTCCTCTAAATGATGCAAATCAAGCTCAATAAGTCCAACTTTCTTCTCTAAAAATGTCAGATTGAATACGTCCTCAGACCTTAGAAGCTTTTTGGTTATCTTGATGGGTCGACACCTGATTTACTCTAACATCCAGCTTAACTCCTCACTCCATCCAGCCGGTTCCCTAGTTCTCTGTAGCCACTGCAACACACACTGCCAAGCCCTCTTTGCTTGCAGGCATTCAAAAAATAGATGTTGCACTAACTCCTCCCCTTCGTAAAAAGAGCATTTTCTATCCACGGGTAACCCAAATTTACAGAGCCTATGTTTCGTTGCCAGCCTTTTGTAACAACACAACTACAACGTAAACTTTGATCTGGGCCTCACATGATTCTCATAGAACAACTTACACCATGTTTTAGCAGGTTTCTCCTCCCTCAAACTGTTGTAAACCCTCATAGTGCAGAATTTTAAACAATTTACCTGTGATTTACAATCCTCCAATCCTTGGACTCATGATTTACTCCGGCATTTACTCAAGCTTTTAAGAATCCATGAGGCAGCAGTTGGGAATGCCATTTCCATTACATTCTTGTTTTTATATAGTATGCGTAGACCCATTGTATCCATAGTCGATCAGCTTTTCTATTCACATTCCACAATGTTTTGCTAATAACTGCATATATTATCCCATGAAACCAGGGCTTTCCTGGAGATGTTCTCATTCCCAGTCCACAAATAATATTTGCAAACCGCCTTTATGTGCTTCAAAATAGCTTTTGGGAGGGAAAAGTCTTGCATCCAGTAGTTTGCCATTGCAAACAATAAACTCTTGATCAACTACACACGTCCCGTATAACTTAGAATTTTCAAACTCAAGTGCCTAACTCTCTTAACCATTTTCTCGATAAAGGGTTGACACATTTGTACAATGATTTTTATGCTTGCCAATGGAATCCCCTTATATTGGAATGGCAGACTCCCTTCTTCGAATTCATTTGCATTCAGGACCAAGTTACTCTGAGTATCCTTCACCCCTCCAAACTAGACTCAGCACTTACTATGGCTCACTATGAGGCCTATGGAATTCTCAAATCTCTTATAGGCTATAAGCATAATACTTACTAACTCCACATCCCCTTTGGAGAGCAGCAATACATCATAAGCAAAACAAAAACTAGTGATCCCCAGCAGTTCACACTTTGGGTGAAACTTGAACCTCGAATCCAGCCCGACTCCTTATAAACATCGGGTCATATACTCCATTACCAGGATGAATAAAAGCGGGGATGTCAGATCGCCCTGTCTTAGCCCACACTTTGCCTGCACAAATCTCATTAAGTTTTTGTTAACCAAATACCTGAACGAGACTGATGTGGTACAAATCATTATCCAGCGCACAAATTTCTTTGGGAACCCCATCTCTAACATGATCTGTTCTAGTGCTTTCCAATTTTTTGTATCGTATGCTTTCTGAATATCCAATTGGATAGTGCATTTGGTCCATCTTCCCTTCTAGTTATATCCTTGGAATGACTCATAGACTAATATAACATGGCCGTGTATACTTCTTCCTAGAAAAAATGTCGTTTGATTACTTTGTAAAACTTGTTCAATGACATTTCTCAGCCTATTGGTCAGTACTTTTGACACAACCTTATATATAGTAGAGCAGCAGGAAGTTGGTCGAAACTCTTTTACCTTCATAACATTAGGATTATTTGGAATGAGTGTGACTATAGTGCTATTTACGGCCTTATACGGTATGTCGTGCATGAAGAAATCGTGTATCGCATCCATAATATCTCCACCCATTAGTTGCCAATTAACTTTGAAAAATATTGCGTTGAAACCATCCACTCCCGATGCTTTCAGGTTGCCAATACCCTTTAATGCGAGTCTGACCTTCTCTTTTGAAATTGGCTTCACTAGTTTCCTCTTGTTATCATTACTGAGCAGTTTCTCCCTCCTGATGGTCTCTATGTCAATGCTGTCTGATATGCTCCCTTTCTATCCAACAAGCTTCTTATAGAAATTGACCACTTCTCTTTCCACCCCCTCCTGATTTGTGATCATACAAACATTGTCTGATTCAAGTTTCAACATTCCCGCCATCCTATTTTTGCATTTTACGAATGCGTGGAAATACGCGTTATTACCATTGCCAGCCGCAACCAGCTAGTTTTGGACTTCTGCTTGGCAATCCTTTCACTTATGTCTGTCCATTTGTGAACCTCCTCTATACACTCCATTACCCTCTGAAGTTTTTGCTCTGCTCAACCTTTGCTTTATCAATCTTGTTGTGCCATATCAAGATCACCCTGTGCTGCTTTCAGCTTGATTCTCACCCCACTAATAGCTTTCATAGAACCATTCAAGTCTTGTTGCAGCCTAAGCAATTTCCTCTACACAACGTACATCGGTTTTCCTGTAATCGGTTTCCCCCAACTTCTTTCCCCAACCATCAAAACTTGTTCATTCTCCAACAAGCTGTTTATGAATCTGAACTGCTTCAAACGTTTCCCTGGTTCCTCAAATAATTTCACACGTAGAAGCCCAGGATATGAAATACCTACACCTAAGTTTTCAACAACCGCATCTTGGAATTTCATAAACCACTGACCATTCCCTATAGCTATATCAATTTTTGAGTAAATCACATGGTCAACTTGTTTGTTTGTCCAGGTAAAGAAATAACATGTACATTCTCACTCACTAAGCCCTGTTCGCACCAGCATTTGTTCCAACTCCTAGTACTCCCAAATCGGCATTGCATTTCCCCCCAATCATATCCTCTATATAGAGCACATTATTGAAATCTTCGATGATAATCTACGGTCCCTGTGCCATACTCTGAGATCTCTCAATATCAACCCATAGCTCCTTTCTTTGCTTCAATACATTCCCTGCGTACACTGTTGTAATCTAGCAAATAAGAACCTCACTTTTGTCACACACCTTACAAAGGATCATTTGATAAGTCTCTCTTACCTTCTTCACTTCAATCTTATCTCAGTCCCAAAGACACCATATTTTGCCATAGGAATGTGATGCATAATTGTCTTCAAACTACCATTTCCCTCCAAACACCTTTCTAACCATCTCTGCATTTTCTTTTTTCACTTTTATTTCGACGATCACAGCAAACATAAAATTCAAGCCTCTGAGACGGGAGCCAATCTCTTTTTGCTTTTCTGCATTATTGAGCCCTCTGACATTCCATTAAATTATCATGGGACGTGTCCATATTGCTTTAGGAGCTTCATCTCACCTCCTAAAGACAATACAGAATCCCTACTCCCACCTTCTCCATTGGAAACTCCATCTTTCCATCCAGTATCACAACAGTTCCTAGCTCCACTAACAGCTACAGGATCATCATGCAACACCATTTCCCCCCTATTTTTTGACTTCATCACTGACCATTCCTCCACCTCAGGCAGTCTTAACTATGTCACCTGGTGTCCCAACATCCTCTTTCACCACCTCCTATTTATCCTCCCCAGTTATTTAGTGAACAATTTTGTGTGTAGTGATATAATACAAAAACTTATTTGGATATGAAAAAAAACTCATAGTACTCAACCACTCTACAGCGTCATCATATTTGTAGAGTATTATTTTCTACATTTAGTTAATAATGCATACTTGTCTATTAATGTTCCACATTTATATTTTTATTCTTTATTATTTATTTTCTTTGAACAAAGAAAATTAATACAAATTCATTCATTTGTGTACAAAAAATATTTTTTCTCTTGTACATTTAAAATAGGCAAAGTCTTGGGAAAGATCGTTTTTCCATAGGTTTCTGGAAAAATGAGATTTAATTAGAATAATAAAAGGTAAAAGGTCTTAGTTGCAATATTAAACTTTTATTATACAACGTGTAGTAGTTATAAAGTTTATAACTCGATTCATGCAACTCAAAAAATTTATCTTCATTTCTTCTAATTTGCACTTTAAACATTGGTCTTTCAAGAGACGGACTCTTTAAAATATCATAAATTTAAATACAAACTTAAACTATGATTGATAGAGTGATAAAGCCAAACTTATGGTGAATGTGTTTTTTTTTTAAAAAATCAATAATTTCAAGATGCTGGGAAAAACGTTTAGCGGTGATTACAATGAGTGGAATTGACATAAAACCTAACTAGCCTCTAGCAATAACTAAAATATTGCAAGGATATCTAAATTACATGTCAACCAGACTGACTGTTTGTACTATTACAGATCAGAGATCCAATGAAAAATGTAACATCGTCCTCAGAGATATTAACTTGCTTCCTGCAAAAATCATGGCCACTTGGTAGAGAGAAGTGTATCACGCATATGATATGACGAATCCAAATTAAGGGAAAGCCAAAAATAAAATCACAAACAAAATTACGAACACACGATCCGAACAAGAAGATTGAAAACAATACATCACTGTGAAAAATTAAAATGAGCTATCATCATGAACACAACGATCTATTCGATCAGGTCGAAGAACAAAACAAATACGTGAAGATAAATCTCACACTTATTCAATAGGAATACATGAATTAAAATAAACTATTGTTCCCTATCTCCCCTAGTAGGAAGATGGATAAAAATTAAAGGAGGGATGAGGCGACAAAAGGGTTTGCGGCAAGGAGATGGAGAGTATGGGGAATGCGTATTGATATGCATACATGTGTATACTAATTAGTGTACTAAAAATTTCACAAACTCTATAATATAAACTTATAAGAAGTTCAGTTATTCTTTTATGTCCGACCTTTATTTATCTATACTTACTACTAAAAAAACAATCACTTGCTTAAATAGCAACCATTTTTCAAAAGGTTTTATGTCTTTCCAAGAATCTTATACTATCTCGAGTAGCAGATATTAGGCAATCCGGAGAAGATTAAGAATGTACTTAATCTACTAATGAGATTAAATATAGTACTTAAGTCGTCATTAGAAAGGTGATTTGGTTTAGTATAATCCTATCATCCCTAATACTGCAGTTTTTTAGCTATTTTGTATGCATTTGTTCTACAACGGAGGATTCTTCACAAACCTTTGTGAATAATTACTATAAATTGTGGTATGTTTTTCATTTTTCAAGATGGTATACTAATATAGGGCTGTAAACTGTAGTATGTTGTTAAAAATTAACAAAAGTTTTGGTTTAAAGGCAAAAATAGGCTATGGAAGCATGTTTGTTGTACAAATTCATCAGTTTTAGATATTAATGAAACATGCATGCATTACCCTATAAGCAAAATATTGGACCTGATTGTTAAATTCTGATAGGTGGTCAACTATGTTACGATGACAGCAGTTGTGTGTGTCTAAGTTGAACACAACTGGTTCTACTTGTCTTGCAAGAAGTGTAATGAAAAAGTTATCAACAAAAAAAATCTGAGGATGAAACCAATAATGACACTAAAACTGCTGCTAATTTCTACTGTGCAAAGTGCAACTCCTTTGTACACCATGTCGTCCCCAGGTATGATGATTCCTTCCATTGTTTACTATTCCTGATTTATGTTAAATTCACTTCATGTATTTACTACTATATGTAACATACTTTTCATTTTATTATTTGTAGGAAATAAGGGTAATAATTTGTGTCATTATTAATGAACTCAGGATACATTATATAGTAGTACATGATACATATACTAGCTAGGAAAATGTAATAGAATATAAATACAATTACAAGTAATATTCTAATTCCTTACACCCTCCCTCGAGTTGGAGCATGGGGATCAGAAATGCCCAACTTGCCAAGTAATGAATGAAACTGGTTACGGCCGAGAGCTTTGGTAAATAAATCCGCAGGTTGATCTGTAGTACGGATATGATGAGTAACTATAACACCAGACTGCACAAGATCCCAGACAAAATGACAATCAACTTCAATATGCTTCGTACGTTCATGGAACACTGGATTTGCTGCAATATGAAGAGCAGATTGACTATCACAAAACAAACGCATAGGAGCAGTATGCGCAACCCCTAAATTTTTCAGTAAAGACCTAAGCCATAACAACTCACAACAGGTAACAGTCATAGCACGATACTCAGCTTTAGCAGAAGACCGAGAAACTGTAGGTTGCTTCTTGGTCTTCCAAGAAACCGGAGAATCACCAATCATCACAAAGTAACTGGAAAGAGAACGCCGGGTAATAGGGAAAGCAGCCCAATCAGAATCCCAGTAAGCAATCAACTGTAACGTACTACGAGAAGAGAGAAATAAACCTTGACCAGGATGACTCTTCAGGTAGTGCAACACACGGACAGTAGCTTGCCAGTGAGGAACACAAGGGGACTTTATGAATTGTGCAAGAGTGTGGACTGAATAACTCAGTTCAGGACGAGTAATAGTCAGGTAGATCAGACGCCCAACCAGGCGTCGATACTGCTCCGGGTCATGGTAGGTTGGACCTTCAACACGTGCCAAATCATGTTGTTGCTCCATCGGAAAGTCAGTCGGCTTAGAGGAAGATAAACCGGTATCCGATAAAATGTCCAAAGCATATTTCCTTTGCGAAAGGAACATCCCCTCCGGTCTTCTAGCAATCTCTATGCCCAAAAAATACTTAAGTAGACCAAGATCCTTCATATGGAAACAAGAACCTAAGTATTTCTTGAACTCAGAGATGAGCGAAGAAGAACTACCAGCAATAACCAAATCATCCACGTAAACCAGAACACGTAAAGAAACTGATCCACGAGAAAAAACAAACAAAGAGTAATCGGCCTTACTCTGAACAAATCCAAATGCTCGTAAAGCCTGAGCCAGTTTAGCAAACCAATTTCTAGGAGCCTGTCGAAGACCATAAAGAGAGTTCTGTAGGCGGCAGACCTGACCAGGCGGTACAGCATAGCCAGGTGGAGGACGCATGAACACTTCTTTATGCAAATCACCATGGAGGAAGGCATTATGAACATCCATCTGATGCAGTTCCCAACCACGAATAACTGCAACGGACAGAAACAAGCGAACAGAACTCATCTTCGCAACCGGAGCAAAAGTCTCAGTGTAATCAATTCCTTCAACCTGACGATTCCCAAGAACCACGAGGCGCGCCTTATGACGTTCAATAGTACTATCTGACCGAAACTTTGTCCGATAAACCCATTTGCATCCAATAGCCTTCTTGTGCTTCCATCTTAAAACTAATTGGTACTAAGTGGAGGTGACCCAAGACCTTATATATAAGTCATTAACTTTGTAAGAAACCGATGTGGGATATATCTTTCAACATTATTAAAAAAGGTTTAAAGTTCAAGTTAGAGTGATTGATAATACTTGAGAGTGCCTATTTTGTTATGTTTAATCGAGAGGTGATGCAAGTCCTACAGAAATCAGCTTATGAATTGCGCGAATCTCTGGTCGAGGTGAGTTGTGTAACTAGATATCAACAAATTTGAGTGCTTTAATAATATTTATGAAATTATTATAAATTGCTAAAATTTTAATATCAGAGTGGTGAGGTGGATTGTTTCCCGCCGGAGCTAAATGCATTTGTTGACAAGCGATACCTCTTCAAAGTTGAGGTTTCGAATCACAATTTAACAAACAATTGGCAAGTTTACACGGTCCTAAGGCTGAGAAATGATGCGTGTTTGATCAAGTCATTTATGAATTCTTCAAGTTCAAATCAGGTATTATAATATAAATCATCTTATTTTGTTCTTAATTTTTGGTGACGGTATTAATATTGGTTTTGTATTTCCAGAAAATGCTATCTAAAAGGCTCTCAATGGATGAACCATCATCAATCCACACTTCTATTTATCTTGGAAAGGTTTGTATGTTAAGCATTTTCTACCTTAGTTTCATGTTGTTCACTAAGGTGTGATGGAGACCAGACATGATTATTTTATTTATTTAATTTGCAGGACTCAATTTCATGAAGTGGGGATAATGACACGGCCTCAGCATTTACTTCGTCTACAAGTCCTAGTTCAAAGAGACCTCTACAGTTAATTATTGATGATGATGCTCAGTACTCAACACACAAGCAAAGGCCTTTATCAAGAGTGAAAAAAAATGATTGATTTTTCAAGGATGTAATAAGATACCTTTAAATTTCTTAGTGATGGTACGTCTGAACTTCTTTATTTATGCATTGTTTTCCACCGTTTGAAAAATGGCATTCCAGTGGTGCGGTAAAATTGCATTTGGAAGCTTGCGTATCTACAATGGTACGCTATATGTACCGTATCCTGTAGCTAATTAATTTTTAAAAAATATTTATACTTTTATATTTGAGTCCGTCTCTTGAAAGACGGTCTTTCCATAAGTTATGGAAAGACCAAGGTTTAAAGTGTAAATTAGAAGAAATGGAGATAAAATTTTTGGGTTGCATGAACCGGGTTATATATTTTATAACTACTACATGTTGCATACTAAAAGTTTAATATTGCAACTAAGACCTTTTACCTTTTATTATTCTAGTTAAACCCCGTCTTTTCATAAGCTTATGGAAAGACCGTCTTTCCCAAAACTTTGCCTTTATATTTTTATCAATATATTATTTATTGTTAATAGTGTTTTATATAATATTTATTTTCCATCTTTGCAAAGATATATACTATTTTCATGTATTAATAAAAATATTTTACTATTTATCAAAAAATAATAGTAGTAAATTAAATTATATTCTACATACAATTTATAAATATAATAAGATATTAATAATTAAGAACCATGCATCGCATGATATAAATTAGTATAATTTTTTGTTTTTTAAAATCAATATATTATAATTTCAATAAATAATAATTTTTTTAAATATTGCATCGTATGTAATTCTCATATGCATACAATTAAAACATATTACTTATTAAAGTTATAAATTACGATAAATTTTTCATTTTCTTTTATAAATCCATGCATCGGCACACACATTATCTACTTTGGTATTTTGTAAGAAATATGAAAGAATTTGAATGTAATAGGAAAAAATCGATAATAACTTTTTTATGAGTGTTAACATCTCCCCCTTTATTTTAATTTTGAATCGGCCACCGATGAAATAGATATATAAATATATGTAATATCATACTTAATACCACATTCGTTTGATTGGATTTGGCAGGTGCTTAGATTTAAGTGTATGAAATGAGTTGATGAAATTGAATTTAGAAAAAAAAGAAGTAGAATGAGTGGATAAAAATGAAGGAAACTTACCAAAAAAGGATAGTGTGCCAAATTCACAAAAATAACCAAAAAATGAAAGTGTGACACATCCAATGAAACAGAGGGAGTATTATTAGATTTATATTATTATATAATTTTTAAATATTAACTTTCTATATACTAGTATTATAAATGGTTAAAGTAGTAATAGTGAATTATATTTGTCGAAAAGTTGGAAGGGGTATAGACCATGTTTGGCAATCAGCTATTAGCAAATGTTTGTTTCATTTAGCTGGTTTGACTAGCTGTTTGGGCTCCGGATCTTCTGTTACACGTTTGTGTACACTGTGTGTTACACCAATAGAATTATGTCATGTGTCTCTCCTAAAAAACTATACCAAGATAAAAATCATTAAACTAATTTAAACTAATTTAGGAGGAACATATGGCCGAATCTTATTGTTGTAACACACAGTGGTACACAAAGTGTAACAGAAGATCTTGACCCAGCTGTTTGATCATTAGTTGTTTACAAAAATGTTTGGCAAATGTAATTGTTAGTTGTTAGCGATTTTACGCAAAATGACATTTAAGGACATGGTGACCATTCATTATTTATAAACTTATTTTACATATTTTATTATTGTTTTTAAATTAATATTAATATAATTTATTTTAAATTATACTCCCTCCGTCCCAGCCGAATCTGCACACTTTTTGGTCAACTTTCTCAAGACACGTTTGACCATAAATTTCAACTAGTATATAGATACCAATATCATCATGTGAGATATTGTTGGATTCTCTGCATGCTGTATTTTCTAAATATCAAATTTTAACACACCGTTAATAAACGTAACTAAAGTTATCGTTGGTCAAACATGACCTGAGAAAGTTGACCAAAAAGTGTGCACATTCGGGTGGGACGGAGTAATAACATATTCACAAATATTAAAAGCAATATATTTATAAATTCATTTCAATTTTTTTTCAATATTATTCATTATGGGCATTGATATAAGAGAATAAATATAAACTATATTAGTTGACTTATTTTCATTAGATATTAAGAAATTTAATTATATTTAAAACTAAAAATTAAAATATTATATTAATATAAAAGAAATATATGAAATTAAAACGTATTTTAGTTTTCTAAATAGCATAAATTTTTAAGAAAACTACTAAAAAATCTAAGATTAACGTTCAAATATTCATATAACTTGATTAATGTCCAATTCGAGTTATCTAAATATTCATATAAATATTCAATAAAAATTATCATACTCAACAAACTATTATAATTTAAGATAATAATAATATAAAATAAAGTTAGGCAGCCTAAACTTTAGGCAGGGATTAATTGTACAATTATAAGATAGTTTCATTTGAGATGGGTTTTTAAAAAAAATTTGCCAATAAATTCAGGGACTTGTTGTGCAATTATCAAACTGCTATAAATATCACAAAAAATCAGATTTTGTAACCGCCGAAAAAAACACAAAAAATCATATTTTCTTTTTTTTATCAGAATCTTCCTCCCTCCGATCGAAAATCTGTAACCGCCGTAGAATAAAGCCACCATTCCGCTGCTCTTCCACCACCATTCGCCGGCGAATTCAGATCCAGATAGTTGCGAAGCCTCCGGCAAAACTTTGTCGGCGATTGCAAAACTTTCGGATCCCAAAGTCAGTGCTGGAGTAACTTCACCAACGATTGCGATTCCTCGCACAGAGATGTCGTGGCACAGACGACGTCAAACGGAGACCAGCGATCATTCTCCTTCTGCTCCTGATCGGTAACCACCGCGCTCGGCGAGATCAATGAGAGGCGGAGCTTCTGCGGTGGAGGATGTCGGAGCAACGACAATGCATCCACATCGAGTCCACAGTGGAGAGAGGCGATGACGAATTGGCTAGGGTTTGCAAGGAACCGTGACGATGAGGAGAGGCGTAGTGAGGGCGGGGAGAGGCGAGAAGCAGTACGGCACGCGCGAGGCGACGACATTGCTGCAGTCTACCTTCAGGGCGCATGAGATCCATGCTTGTCAAGGAAGAAGACGACCTGTGCGTGTAAACAAGCACCAACAACGGCGCCTGGGAGAAGACGGACTGAGCTTCTACTCGTGAGAGGTGAGGTTCAATTTTGTGCTTCATTTTTTTCAAAGAGACATATTGAGGTTTAATATTTATTTGGATGAGTATGTGATTAGTAAATGTTCTTTGCTCTAGTGGTTAGTACTTAAACTGTTGGGGTTAGAGGTCAGGGGTTCGAGTTTTGCTGTGACCATTATTTTTGAAGAATTTATGTTCTTGTTGTTAATGCCGAGGTTTAATATTCTTTGACTGAGCCTATGTTGAATAAGTATTTTTGGTGCAGTGGTTATTTCTTTAGGCTTTGAGGTTAGAGACCAGGGTTTGAATCCCATCAGGTTCTTTACTCTTGAAGAATTTTTATTCTTGAGGTACTGTAGCTTTTTGTTGATGTTATTTATTAATCGGGTGAGGTTTAATTGATATGAGTTGATGTTTTTGTAGTCTTTTGGGTGATATGGATTGATATTTTTAGTTTTTTTAAATTTTCTCATGTTGATGTTTTTAATTTTTCGTCTGAATTTTGATAGTAGGAGTTAATGTTTGTAGTGTCTTCTTTTTTTAAAAGAAAATCTTTGATGTTATGACTTTCAGAGTGAATAATTTATACTCTTGAGGTACCGTATTTTTGTTGTTGATGTTCTTAGTTTTTTTTTCTCTCATGTTGTTGTTTTTCATTTTTTATATGAGTTTTAGGTGATATGGGTTGATGTTTGTAGCTTTTTTGATAATATGTTTGATTTTTTATAGTGTTTTTTCTTTATGTTGACGTTTTTCATTTTTTGTTAGTGCTTCAGATGTAGGTTGTAGGTGTTTATTTTATAACTTGCACGTGTTATGCAAACAAATTGGTGCTTAGAGTACAACTTATAAGGGCTTCAATCGTTGCTTGTAAGTGCTTCAATTGTTGATTATTAGGAGCTGATGTTTGTAGCTTTTTTTGATGATATGGTTGATTTTTTGTAATTTTTTTTCTTACGTTGACGTTTTTCATTTTTTGTTAGTGCTTCAAATGTAGACTATAGGTGCTTATTTTATAACTTGTGTGTGTTATGAAAATAAATTAGTGCTTAGAGCACAATAAGTAAGTGCTTCAACCGTTGCTTGTAGGTGTTTCAATTGTTGCTTGGGTGATATAGGTTGATGTTTGTAGTTTTTTTTTTAAAAAAGAAGACATTTTATCCTTGTTGATGTTTTTATGATTTCCAATTGCATTTTTGTCAGTCTTAGTCGATGTTTTTTTTTTCCAATTTTTTGTTTATTTTTATTTGAATTTTTATGTAATTTTTTGTTGTTTTATTTATTTTTATATATTTTTTGCTGCAGTTTTTTAGTTGATATTTTATAATTTTTCGTTGATATTCTTCTATTTTTTGCTGATGTTGCTGCGGTTATTAATTATTTTTTTCATTTTAAATATATTTTTATTTTTTTAAATTTTGTTTCCAGATTGCAGGTGGCAAGAAAATGATGGGCTAAAAATGGATGAAAAAGCCCCTGGAAAATTATTAGTGATAGGTCTCTGTAAAATAATTAGAAATAGGTCCCTGGAGCTAGAATATTGTTAGAATTGCTTAAAGGCCCATGCTTAAAGTTTAGACTGTCTCACATGAGAGCATTTCGTATTATAAAATTTAAAACAACGTACAATGCAATTAGAAAATTTCATACTCTGGTATTGGGTTTTTGTTGATGGATTATATGTAGTTGCTGATGGAATATTAGGATGAAAATGTAGAAGGTTAAAAAAATAATTGTTAAAGGTAAAAACCAAACGCTAAGAAAAAACACTACTATTATTAGCACTTTGTATTTGGTGGAAACGCTACGTGAAAAAGCCAAGCAACCAAACATTTTTTTCATATTTATTGGCGGTTTGATCGATGGAAAACGCCAACCACTAAAAGCCAATCAAAACACCAGTGAAAAAGCTAATGCCAAACAGAGCCATAATCTTAAAAGTGAGTTTTGTTTTGGGTAATATGCAAATATAACCCTATATGTTGGAGAAAGTGTAAATATAACCCTGAGTTATTTTTTAATGCAAATATAACCCTAACTATTATACATAAGTGCAAATATAACCCTAAAATCACTATTTCGGCATTGATTAGCCATTTCAGGCCATTGATCGACCGAAAATGACCAAAATGTCCTTCAAACCTAATACAAAATTAAAAAAAGACAAAAATCCCCCCCCACCACCACCAATTCGCCATCCCACCGCCTATCCACCACCACCACCACCAATCCTCCACCACCGCCCATCCACTTGAGCCTCACCCCGCCACCACGTGAGCCCCGCCACCCATACTCACCAGTACTGCCTCGCCTCTGCCTCAGCCCTGCCACCCATACTCACCACCAAGCCAGCTCTTCCTCCACCGAAACCCTAGCCCCACGCCACCACCGGCCACCATTTTCGGTGCCGCTCACCCAAGCGCTGAAAAATCGTGACCACTACACCCTCTCCTTGCTCACCAATCTTTTTCACATCGCCGTCCACCGGATACCCATCTCTGCCACACCTCCGCCACAACGATCGACACTCCACCACCACACCACACTCTGCCACCACATCGATCGACTGTGCGACACCACACCCATTGACGATCCGCCATCACGGCTCGGCTTTGTGAAGCCCATATCAGGAGAAGAGGAAAATGGCCGCACCTTCGTCGTCGAAGAATCTGGAGTTTGAAGATTTATGAGAAGAAGAAGAAAATTAAGGAGTCCGATTTGAAGATAAATGAGAAGAAAAAACAAATTACGGAGTCCGATATGACAAGATTTCCCGATTTGAAGATTTAGTTTAGGGTTTTAGGTTAAAAGGTTAAAATAGTAAATTTATTTGTTTTTTAATTTTCAGAGGGGTAAAATTGACTTTTCATCCAATTTCGACCTAAATCTGCTAGAGAAGGTTATATTTGTACATAACTCAAATATCTAGGGTTATATTTGCACTTTCAATTAACGTAAGGTTATATCTGCACTTTCATCAATATTTTAGGGTTATATATGACTCAGGATATTCTGTTACACTTTTATGTACCACTGTTTGTTATACCAATAAATTATACTAAGATAAAAATTATTAAACTAATTTTAGCTAATTTAGAAGATACATATAGGAAAATTTTATTGGTGTAACACACAATGGTATACAAAAGTATAACAGAAGATCATGATCCGTTATATATATATATGCACTATGTTTTTTAAACCTAAATTACTTCCGAACAGGAATGTGAAACAATAAAACAATCATTCGCAATATCTCATGGTAGTTTTCCTAAAATAACCATAAGAATATTCCTTTTGCTGCCATCAACCCCCGCGCTTATCCCTCTCCACTCTCCCTGTCCTTCCCCGCCGCCAATCCCCTCCCCTCCGTGTGTCGAACCTCAATCGCTGCGGTCCGAACACCTGATTACCAAACAAACCTCAATTTTCCCGATCCGATCTGCTTCTCTACGTCGCCGCCTGGTGAATCTGTCGCCGGATCTCACAACCCTAAACCCTAGGATCACCGCCGCCGCGGTTAATTCTTCTTCTCGTTCGGAGCGAATCCCGGTGGGCCCGTGCTGCTTCTGCTGTCAGCGGAGGTAGTCTCGCAGTTTGCTTTTGTATTTTATTTTTACGATCTGCGTTCTTATCATGTTTGAGCATGTAATTAGGGTTTTGGATTTTCGGGATCATGCGTTTTTGGATTTATTTTTTGGCATGAAAATTGAATCCCTAATCATTGACTTGGAGGTCTGCAGTTCGTTTGTTCGCTGGTTACTATTAGTGGTAGTTGCTGATTTTGTTGAAAAATGGGTTAGGGTTCGAGATGATGGCTATCAAATTGGAAACTTTGGGAGAAAGGAAGTTTAAGATAAAACTGAAGGCCAGTACGGAGAATAATGATGGATCAAAGGTTGCAAACCCTGCTCCGTCGGGCTGCAATAAGCGTAAAGTCGAGGCGGCGGACGTAGGGGAAGAGCAGCCTAATAAGAAGTGGAAGATGGACTCCAATGTGAAGCGGCAGTGTCGTGGCGTGTTGGATGCATTGATGGGTCATAGGCATGGTTATGTTTTCAACTCCCCCGTGGATCCTGTTGCTCTGATGATTCCTGATTACTTCACTGTAATCACCCATCCCATGGATTTGGGGACCATCAAGTCTAAGCTGTCTGCCAATGTGTACCGCACTACTCAAGAGTTTGCAACCGATGTGAAGCTCACCTTCTCAAACGCGATGCTTTATAATCCTCCTGATAACCAAGTTCATTCAATGGCAAAGGAATTGGAGTGTCTTTTTCTTAAAAGATGGAAGTCTCTGGAAGCCAAATGGAATCATGGAATAGTGAGTACTCCGCGGGGAGTTTTTACACATGGAGATCGAAAGAATGGTGTTGATGCCAACAAGACTAGCTCGTTGAATTCTGTTCCTTTGGGTTTCAAGCCACCATCAATGTCAGTGGATGAGAAAAAGAAGCTTAAGGAAGACCTCATTGAAATTTTGGTTGGGAGGATCACTGACAAGCTAAAGAGTGAATTCAGAAAGTTGGGTCTTGAGTTTCCCAGGAAAGAAATTATTGATAAGGAGTTCGATAGATTTGATGAAAGTGTGTTGTGGCAGTTGAAGAGTGTGGTGAAGGAGGCCAAGGACAATGGACGCAAGACTCTGTCCACCAATGGAAATAAATCGAATCAAAATTCACGGGGTTCTGTGGTTGCATTAGATGGAAAGAGTAAGTCTGGTGCATCTGCCAAATCCAGGGAAGTGGCCACCTCTACATCGAATGGCGAGACGGATCTCAAGAAGGCTTTAAGTGATGCACGCGCTGCAATGATGAAAAAGAAATCTGCTGCTGCAGCCGCATGCATGGCCAACTGTGATACTGATTCTGGGAAGCCGCATCAAGAAGCAAAGGCCAATTGCGATCCTGATTCTGGGAAGACACAGCAAGAAGCAAAGGCCAACTGTGATGCTGCCTCTGCAAAGGCGCTGGCAGAACATGAGTTGAAAAATGAGGCTCAGCGCATTGAAGAAAGAAGAGTTCGAGTTGACGTTGAGGCATCGAAGAGGAAAGTTGATGATGAGAATAGTGTGCTTGTGTTCAAAGAACTTTTGAAGCTGTGCGGATGTTCCATATCCTTTGATCCACAATTTGGGGCGGTTTTGAGAGATTACAAAACTGGAAAAGTATTGAATCCTTTAGCAAGTATTGGGCTGCGGTTGAAGAAAGATTATGATGACAATGATTTTGTGAGTGGTGATATGGAAGAAGGAGAGATATTAGAATAGGTGTTTTTGTGTATTCATCATACACGTAGTTTTGTTATTTTGTAGTATATACTGGGAACTAGACCTACTGGTTTTCCATATTTTACTTTTACCTGCATCTCAAGTTTTTTAAACTTTGCAGCTTACTTCTGGAAGATAAAACTAGCTCTAAAATCGCATGATTGTATAAAGTATCTGAGTACTAGTAGACATTTAATGTACCTCATCATCACATATGAACTCGTTAACAATATGATAGTATATGTCTCATTTAAAAGCTGTATCCATATGATCACACACTTCTTGTTTAGCTTTGTTTTCTGATGCAAAAACTTAAACTAGAACGTATCACCACAGGTTGATACAAAGAAAGAAAAAGAAAGAAAAAGAATCCAATCACCACAAGTTGTGGATTCAGAACTGATTGAAACCACACCTAAAACACAAGAAGACTAAAGAATTATCATTGAGGCCAGCCAAAAAATAGCAGATGAAGCAACAAAAAACACCGGTCTCAGAGTGGGCGCTGCAGCCTGTTGGGGCTCATCTGCTGGTGCCGGCTCATCTGCTGGTGCCGGTGCATCTGCAGCCGGGGCGTCTGCAGCTGGCTCTGGAGAAGGCTCGCTGCCCGGCGCTGGAGAGATGATGGGAGAGGAGCGCATCGGGGGTCTTGCTTTGGTGCGAGTGGGGGCTGGTGCTGAGGAAGGGCTCGTGATTGCATTGTCCATTCCACTCGGGATGATCAGATTGCTGATCTCCAACACTGAAATGTTATAGGGCTGTTGTGAAACCGAACTGAGCAATGTGGCGCCTTGTGAAGAGCCTGCAACATTGGAAGCAATGGAAACACTTCCATCTTTCAAGTCCGTCACATTCAGGAACCCATGCTCTCCAATGGCCCTCCCACTCCTCTGGAAAAGGGTGGTCAGTTTCGCGGTCTTGTTTCTGAGGCTCTTAAGCTTGGGCAAGTCATAGTAATCGAGAACCACGTGCACGCTCATGATATCAGATATCTGTTGTACTGATTTTCCAGACAGCGGGTTCAGGTTGCCATTCCCAACCACGAAAACAGTGACTGTTCCCTCCCCTTCGATGGATTCTTTAAGGTGTGTTTGTAGGAGGTAGTCATTGAATTCGGAGAAATTAGGGTCACGGTCCAACACTTGGGTGATGTTGAATGCATCAGACCTGTGGAAAAATAGGATCAAGTAGCAGGAGGAGAGGAAAATGTTCTTGAAATGGAAACTCATGTCTCTATGTGAAAGACTCAAAGTGTTACTTTACTTCGAAAAGAAAACTGAAATAGGAATAGAATGCAAAGGTTTGATGGAATGTATTATATACAAAATGGATGGAGTAGAATTTGGAAAGAAGTCAGTAAGAGAGAAGTCGGTTTTCTGTTTTTCTGTTTTTCAGCCTAATTCTGTGGACAAATGTTTGGTTGTCTGAAAAATGGATAAGTTGTGGTGGGAGAGGTTTTTGCCTCCAATTTGTAGTGCCATTTGCCCATCTGATCTAAAGGGTCTTAAAATAGAAAGGGAAGCAGAAGTTTTTTCCTCTAATTTGTAGTGCCATTTTCCCATCTGATCGGAGGATCCAAAAATAGAAAGGAAAGCAAATGAAACATTCCTTTAAATGAGTAAACTTCATGCTGAACACTACAGTCTTTCAAACATACATGTTAGAACACCATTTTATGAGCTTGTGGTATCCCACAATACATCATACTTTGCCATATAACATATAAATCTTCAATGTTACCCCTAGACTAAGCTCGTACGAGCGAAAGACATACTATAAACTGAAATGTGAGATAAATAAGCATTCTGTTCTCCTGCTTGATCTTTCTTTGATATAAGCAGATCAATCTCAAATCTTCAATCAGCTAGGCTTAGATGAGGTTGATATAATGATACAATTTCCGCAACGGTTACCATGGAAGTGTTTGTTGATTCTGAACTAGGTAAAGCATCATGGTACATTTGATACAAGAACATGATTCCAAACTTGTGTGTTGAGCTAGTTGGGCTTGAAGCCATGCCTTAATGCAGCTTCCCAAACTACATCAATCTTGTCGACATCGAGAGCTCCAACCTCATGGTGCCTCCAACCTTCAAGGAAATGCACCACCCCACCAGCATGGCATGCATGGACCACCCCTCTCCCCATTGTATACTGCACAAGTGAGAGACATTAAGCTGAACACGACGCGATACAGTTGATCTTGTTTAAGGCTAATGATACCGTTGTTTTACCAACAGTCAAGGAAGAAAAAGATGTTGGCATTTTCCTTACCTCACAGGATCCCAGGCCTTTGACATCTTTCGGAAGCTTCATTGCTGCTAACTTCCCATAGGTGCAATCCCTACGGAAGGGAATGATCGGGGGAACCACAAACTGGTAGAAATGTGTTCCTGATGGCGCCCAACTCTGCTCTCGCGGAGTGGACCACTTTCCAATAATCCATGTCTAGCGATTGCAAACATTGAAAGAAATTAATCACAGAAAGCTGGGCATTTCAGAAACTGTCAAAAAAGTGTCATGTTTTACCTTGCAATGCTGAGCTGATTTATAGTTAGTCACTTGAACTAAGCATTTCTGCAACTCCTCGGGCGCTTCCTTCTGAATTTTGACAAATCTCTCTGTAGATTGCGTAAGCATCTGCATTCATCGAGTCTTCTTGTCAAACTAAGAGAAAACACTGTTGGAAATGCTACAAACTACGCGGCTTTTGGAACAAGAACAAATTTAGTGGCACTTACAAGAACCCTGACCCCTCGACGCGCCAAGTAAAGGGCAATGGCCCTTCCCAGCTTTGAAGTTGCACCTGTCAAGAAAACCTCGTCGACATCCTGAGGAATCTCGTGAAGGATCACAGCTGCAGTTAAGGTGTTTCCATGGACAACTGACACTTTAAGGTCAGGGTGTTTGTTGACAAACAGAGTTCCACCTCCATTTAGACTTTCATTCTGTTACAAAACAAACAACATAAGATTCAACATGAATGATGCACCAATTAGAGCTAAATTTGAGCAGTTCCATACTATATTTCTTATCGCGCAACTAAAGATTTTCGTGGTAAAATCAGGTAGTCTTGGTAAAAGCGGGAATAAAACCGACCTTATTAAGAGCAGCGAGACTAATGACCTTGACACCAAGTCTATCAGCTTTAAGAATGGCTTCTTCAATGTGTTTGTTTATGCCAGCAGCAGCAAAAGGTAAGAAATACTGCAAATGAAACAGCACAGAAGCTTCAGATGCTGCAAAAATACTGCAATTTTCATTAAAGAAAATTGCATCTCATGAAATGTAGAGTCTGAAGGATAAGAAATGCACCTGAAAACCAAACCTCGGCACAACCCATGTGGCATGGAATTTGCCTCTGAGATTGTAGAAACAGTACAGAAAAGGTTTGCTTTTAGCCCACATAGCAAGCATAGTCAGAAAGGTGAAAGGCCACATGGGGAAGAGGAAGAGCTTCGTGCTGAAAGGCGTGGAATTGAATGATCGGAACACAAATGGAGCGTGCATCGCAGACATTATATCCACAATGTGGGCAAGAAACACGAAATCTGGAACTCTTTCATCTGTTCATCCAACAAGATATCCCAAAATTAAGCCAACAGTCTGAACTCGAACATTTAAACTAACAAAGTAATGACATCTACTAAGGATAGAAAGGCTCACTTGTTCTAGTAGCTATTTCTCTGAAGACATCACAATAGCGTGAGTTCATTGTCTTCCCTAACACATCGTAAACAGGCATGAAGAGGCAGAAATTTGTCTTCATGTCCGCGTGATGCAGACCGTGGTATCTGCAGACACACAGTCAGCTTTGTCAACAATCATCAGCAACGAAACTTCAGGTCAACCAGTTGTTAGACTTACGTGGGAGTGTAAACGAGGTATCTGAGGAAAGGAACAGCCTTGAAAAGATCATACGGCATAACCTCAACGTTGCTGTGTCCAAAGCATCTTAGAAAATCAAAAGCCAAAAGGTAACTGTATACCATGATTACTGATCCATAGCCAATGAGGGCAGTACCCAAGGTTGGCACACCAACAACTATGCAAAGTATCAGATGTTCAAGAAATGTTGCATTTCCAACTACCAAAAAAAAAAATTGAGCATTAGCCTGGAGTTTTAAAAATGTCTACTCATACTACAAAATTATGAGATTGGCTGTGTTTTTTTCTAAAACCTGAATAGGGATGTGAAACTTTTGTTGTGTGATGCAGCCAATGGAAGTTTGCGAAAAGATCGGGGGTGTGTAGCAATCTGTGTACCCAATAATACAAGGGCTCAGACACGAAAACATGGAACACGATACAACATATAACACCCCTTCCATTCCAAAGGGGAAGACTGGATATTGATGGGAAGCTCCAATAGGCAAATATACCCACAATGGCTTGAAGAATCAGAAAATTATCCCTGAACATATAAAATAACTTCAGTTTCAATATCTTCAAGACATTAGGAAAATGCTCCCTCCGTTCCACAGAAAGAGTCCCGTCTAACACGACTCTTTGTGTACAAGGAATGGAGCAAGAAAAAGGGAGAAGCGAAAATACCAATGCCATTCTGCATCAATTTGCTCATAATCCACACCATCGTGAGAAATCCGGCGTTTGGCATTAAGAAAAAGCATGTTATTGTAAGTGCTCCACAACTGATGAACCAGGCCTCTCAAGCCACACAAGAGTAGGACATGAAAGCACCAGCTCCTGTCTTCACCCTCAGCAGTCCAGTATAAGTATCTCGCGAGAATCGCCGCGTAAAACAAGTACTGAAACCAATGCATGGACATAACAACATGAACCAACAATCAAGAACAGAACCAAAAGAAGCTAAAAACACAGAGGCAAGTGAAATGCAGACCTTATAATTGCCAAAGTTCTCCCAGGGCCAAGCAAACAGAGGAGCACCCCTTTTTCCGGGCGAAGCGATTTGTTTATCTTCTCGTGTTTCATTTTCCTGAATGACCTCCATTACCATCTAAAATGAGCTAAAAAATGTGCAAGAATAAGGTAATGAAGCCAAGAAGAGAAGAAGAATAAGCCGTTTTGTCCTATTGGATTTCCTACTCTTTAGGCTTCCTAACTCTCTGGTTGGGGAGTATATATATAGCTTTCAAGAAAAAGTACTAGAGCCATTTACTGTGTTTAATCATCAAAAATATTCAGGGTTTCAGTGTGATCACAAATTCCAGTTTTCAACAAACTCTACAACCTAACCTAATCCAATCACAAGAAGAAACCACATTAATTTTTCAAACCTCCCATTCCTATCTTAATCAGAATTAAGGCAAAGGGAGAAATTAAGAAACAACCTTTATTAGATGACAGTTGTTCGGTGTGCCATACAGAAACACACAATAACATTGCCAAAAAATTATTTAGAGAGGGATGGTTGGCCCTAGTCAAATACAATACTACTATCCAATACTACTACAGGCAACAATTGATTGCATTACAGCCCTTTAATCGTAGTCACTTCATTTTCAAGTTTCTTGGATGATTACTTGAACCAAATTCTGGGTTCTTTGACTCATTGCCACATTATAATGATAGTCTCTCTTCGTTCCATCCGTCCCAATTCAGCCTCCACACTTTAATTTTTAACAGTGAACTTAAAAAATGTTTCATTCTCAATATCTTTCGGTAAAGATAATTTATATAGGTGAAATAGTTGATATTTTGAAATTACATGTTATAACAAATCTAAGAAGTTATCACACAATATTATTTATACTTGACACCAACTAAATTTTATGATTAAAGTTAAGAGCTTTTGACTAAATGAATAGTTACATTGCACTTTGAAATGGAATCGGGGTACTCTTTAACTCAAACATTGTACATTAAACTCAAATATTTAATAGTTGTACTTCCTCCATCCCCGCCGAATCTGCACACTTTTTGGTCAACTTTCTCAAGACACGTTTGACCATAAATTTCAACTAGTATATAGATACTAAAATTTGTTGGATTCCCTGCATGCTGTATTTTCTAAATATCAAATTTTAAAGCACCGTTAATATACGTAACTAAAGTTATCGTTGGTGAAACATGACCTGAGAAAGTTGATAAAAAAGTGTGCACATTCTGCTGGGACGGAGGGAGTATTTGAATATGGAAACACAAGAAATGTTGTATAAAAAATATAATATTTAAGTTATAAGATGCAATGTTCAAGCTAAAACTAAGCTTTATAATCAAGTTCAATAAAAAGATTTACTTACTTAGACAAGCAAACTGACATGATACATTTAACGCGCGTCTTTAGTCAGCTATTACATCACATGTAAGCACCTAGAGTATGCATACATACGAGATAACCCAATTTCACCTTCTACAACAGCTATAGATTTTTGTAGGATGCTTGAGGTTTGGACAATCAAGCTATGTTATTTTCTTTTTCCAATGTAGTAAAAAATTGCTAGGAAATGATTGAAAATGTACAATTTCATTTGGCATAGTGTCTCTATCCTAGAAGAAAAAACAAAGTCGAAGGCATCACCGCAACCGTTTTCTACCTGACTGCCATATCTGTTTGGACACATTGGTCCTTCAGCATTTCAAGAATCGGAATTTTCCTTTTCTAAGGTCCATTTCGTCGTCAAAACTGTTAAAAAAAAAGGTCAAATGTGAACGAACGTGATAGTTATGAGATACCATTTTACTTTTAGAAAAATATAGAAATTCTACTTTGGGATTAAGATAAAACCCCACTTCTCCAATCGTACGAAATACATACTATCCAAACCATACAGAGACTAAAGAGTGTACATAATTGTATCTTTTCAATCTCTCGCAAATGTACTACTCCCCTGTTCCACTTCAATTTGCACTCTTATTATTATCAAGATGTTCAAGAAATATGTTTGACTGTTAATAAGCTTACCTATGTATAATAACAACAAATAAAAATTTAATATTAAGAAATTACTTGTTACAACGAATTCAACAATATCATATACGATAATATTGTTATTATAGCTATTTAAATATGTGATCAAACTTTAATACATATCAATGTCAAAAAAGTAAGTGTAAATTCAGCAGGGACAGAGGGAATAGCAAAATTAATTATGTCCGGTTTTGCATATAAACTGAAGAAAAGGTTGAGTAATTTGGTCGGGAGAATTCGATGGTTTTTTGTCTATTTAAATTTGAGTAATTCCATCTAGAAGTGTTAATTCGAGTTATCGTGTTGGATTTATTTTGAGTTGGAAACTGTTAGGGTTAAAATAGGCCAGGCTGAAATGCATTGATTTTCATTTGTAGGGTAAGGTTGGGTTAAAATGTGTCATATTTGAGTTAGGTCATATTGGATATTGTCGGGTCGGATTACTGTCATGTAATTTTTATACTTGAGTTAGGTTGGGTCGGGTCAGAATATTTTCGGGTTGGTTATGTTGTGTTATTTTTAGGTCAGGTTATTTTTAGCCCGGATTACTGTTATGTCATTTTTTGTACTAAGTTCTTTTCGGGTTGGATCTTGTTTTTTACTATGTTCCATATTCGATTCTGGTATACTTTAGATTGGTTCATTTTGGATTGGATTATTATGCTACTTGATTAAATTCAAGTTGGTTTAGGTTATTTTTCGATAATGTTATTTTCCCAATTGCATTATTATCAGGATTTATTTCGAGAAAATGTTCAGAATGGTACCCACTTTTATGAGAAATTCACAATTTGGTACCCTATATTTAAAATTATTTTTAAAAGGTACCCGTTTTCATAAATGTCTCAAAAATGTATGTTTTAGTTAAAAGTGGGTTTTATGTCACAATTTTGATCCAAAATGGTACCCATTTTTTTTGCTAAAAGGTACCATTTTAAGACATAAATGAAAAAAAATGGAACTTTTATAGGGTAAATTCAAAATTTGGGTACCAAACTGTGAATTTTGATTAAAAGTGGCTATCATTATGGACAATCTCCCATTTTGTTTCGTTGTTATTTGTTTTATTTATATTTATTAAATATTTTTTAGATTCCTTCGCAAATCAATTTTTTAAAGCAATATTTAGTCAATTTTCTATATTACTAATTCAAAACCAAAGTTTAATTAGACATCTCTCTTTATTTGACTATTAATCATTAGATTTATAAACTTAATTGTACTTGTACATTTTTAACTTAAGCTTGTGTATTCAGATTTCTTAAGACTTAACATAATCATATTGTTAACTTTCAATAAATAAAAATAATACTTTATGCTCATAAGTATGTCTAAAGAATCTATTAGTTAGACTCATAACCAATTTGATTTAGTTTCATATTAAATGCTAGTTGACTTTTTGTAATTACATCGGTTTTAGGTTGATTACGTTTAGGGTAATATAATTGACTTATCGGGTTGAATCGGGTTTGGTTAATCTTAAGTTTGGGTTCAATTTGGATTCAGATCCATGTTATCGGGTTATCTTTGAATTTTGGGTTGAATTCGCTCGTGTTTGGTTCAGGTTTGGATCAATATTTCTTGAGTTAGAACTGGATTTTGGATTGAGTTCGTTCGTGTCGGATTCCAGTTTGGATCGATTTCTCTCAGATTAGAATTGAATTTCAAGTTAAGTTCAGTCGTGTCAATCCGAATCAAATTCTCGATTAGGGTCCGAAATTGTCAGTTCTATCCCCATCACACACATATAAATCACGCGCCATCTTTCAAATTGTTACACTTGAGTTCCAACTCAAATTATTTTCCGTTCCAAAATAAGTTTCATATGGGTTTTCTCCTTTTACTATTCACAAAGTTTTACTTTATGCAATCTAAACTTTAGGACAAGGATTATTATGCAATTATAACAAGTTTAATTTGGGATGGAGTTTTTTTGAAAATATGTTGATAAATTAAGGGATCTTGTGTGCAATCAAAATACTATATATATCACAAAATTTGTAGAATTTTCATTTTTCCTTTCTCCTCCTTCTCTAATTGGAAACCGCCTCCGGCCACCGGTAACAGCCTCCGGCCGCCGATTTTCACCGAATTTCGCCGGTTTCACGCCAGAGTTTTGCCAGTTTTACGCCGCTCCGATGGAACCTCAGCCTGAACAGCGGAATCTCACCGGAATCTCGCATTTGTGTCGCCACTAAACCTCACCGACGGAGCTAGGGTTTTATCACTTGCGTTTCTTCCTCTACTGCGAGAGGCTCTGCTGTGCAAAGCTTTCATCGATGATTCTTCCTCCACTGCTATTCGATTGGCTGATTCCGATGCGACCGCTGTTGAAGGATGTTTTTTCAACTCATCCAAGGTGGCGCTACGATCGACAAGATTGCAGAGGCAACCTTGGAGGCAATTGAGGAGGTAACAACAGATAATTGCAGGCGACAGAGGAGCTTGGGCTTCGACGACGGAGGCAAAGGTGACGACGGAGGAGCTGGCGGAGGCAAGGCGATGTCATTCATGGATCATTGAAGAAGAAGGCCGCGCTTGCAGACACGTGCTGGCGATAGATGACTGAGGCGACGACGAAAGGCTGAGCTTTTCGTCATGAAGGGTGAGGTTTAATATTGTGTTTACTTTTTTAAAGACTTGATGAGGTTTAATATTTACTTGACTGAGTGTATGTCATCAAAGATTGTTTGGTCAAGTGGTTGGTACTGTTGTTGTTGAGGTTAGAAGTCTGGTGTTCGAGTCTAACTGTGACCATTATTTTTGAAGAATTTGTGTTCTTGATGTACATACTATGGTTTAATATTATTTGACTGAGTGAATTGGGAGGTCGTCGCTGTACCTCTCAAAGTTAATACTTTTAAGCCCTAATGTTTCCTATCTACAATTAAGTAGATAATGGCAAGTTGGGGTCGTCCACGAGAAGAGGGATCTTTTCAAGTGCTTAAACATATATAGAAGAGAGCATACTAGGTATATACATACATAGATACATACAAAAGCATGCAAAAAGGGAGGGTTTGGTTGGTTGATTTTCCCAAGTTATGAAATTAAAAGACAAGATAATTAGCAAAGTCAAGTGACTATGCTAATCATCAAACAAACTAAGAAAAGGGGGTTTAAAACTACAAAAGAAAAAGCCTTGGGGACAATTGACATCCACTTCCAAACCAAATGTAAATCATTGAACCATTCACTCATTCTATCACATTTGTTACCTACGGGGAATGTTATCATTTCTCATTCGAAGATCAATATTCATTCCTTCTTAGTAGTAATTTGCAAAGACAAACAACGACCATTTGTAAACCTCGTTGACAACCACTCTAAGTAAACAACACCATAGAGGTATTTCATCAACAACATTATACACGAAGGCCCATAGATTTGATAACAACAAGCCTTCTACCAAAGACATAGCCATTTAACCAAACATAGCATTCATTAGGCTAAACCTAGAACAAACCACATTCAAGGTTAAACCTTTCATTGCATCTATAGGATAAATATGAGAACAATCCACATTAACATACTTATCTAGCAAGAATCACAACACATTATGCACAAGAAGTTCTAAGTTCATGTCCTTAGATTTTCATGCAAATGAGCTATGGAATTCGTCACTTTCCTAACTCCCTAACACTTAATTCATACAAACAATTCCTATTCTCAAACAACACATGGCATAAATAAAGTAAAACATAGCATTAAGAACACATGAATGCTAAATAACAAAGGCTTCAAGAATGAATGACAAAATCTATCCACTACTTCCACTAGTTGTTGTGAAGATAAATCTTCTATCCTTCTTAGATAGTAGTTTCCCAGAGTGAATTTGACATCTCTTGTCAAACCTCACCAATGACTCCCTTAATCGAAATATGACTAAGAGTGTCCCATTAATGGCATTGAGCACGAAGAATCAATAAGCTTGGCAACACTTATAAACACTACACTGTGTCTAAGCATTTAACCAATTCATGCATTATACAAGATTAGTCAAGAATGATCAACATTCATTGACCTATCTCATTTGCTACAAGCAACAAACATGACAACGAGTTCAACATCATCACATTCATCTAGCAATTATCAACATATCAACATCATTAAGAAACTCTAACTCATGCTCTTGTATTTCATATTAAAAGAGGGGATACATAGCTACTTTCTCCCAACCCTAACAAGTAATCATACAAGCAATTCATACGCTCAAACTTCCAATGACATCAAGGTCATTCACAATTCACATTCAAAGCTCAATAGATGCACAATAGCAAAAGCAATAAATAGATAGATATGATTCTCAAGACATTAGCAAGGAGGTCTCAATCAATTTCTCCCAAGATTAAACTAACCTAGATAACTAAAAAACATGATTAACCTACAAAAACTAAAAAAAGAAAGAAAGGAAAAACTAGGGTTTGAACCCAGAAAAATGCAGGAAGAAGAAGAGAGAGTCTGAAGAGGAGAGGATAAGGTGAGTATTTATAGTAAAAAAAGTAAGAAAGATTCTGGCCATACGTCCGCCGCGAGTCGCGACGGGGCCCAGTTCCAGCATCCTGATTTATTTCTTCTTTTTGTTTCATGTCCTCCTCTTTGCTTCACTTTGCTTCAATTCTTCAAGTTTTAAAAAGCTCAAATACAAGTCATCAAGTCTTCAAAGGTATTTTTCAAAGTCTTCAAGAGAATTTTAAGGCAAAATGCCACTTCTAGAGCACAAAAGTGTACAAAAGTGAATCATAAAAGTCCTAATATAACCATATAAAATAGGCACATCAAACCTCCTCGCACTTAAACTTACTCGCCCTCGAGTAAGAAAAGATTCAAGCACACAAAATAATTCATATGTTCATATCCTAAACTAATATTCCCCCAAACAAAACCTCACAAAATAATTCATATGTCCATATCCTAAACTAATATTCCCCCAAACAAAACCTCACAAAACTCTCAATATCATAAATCCCAAAATCAAAGCTCAAATGAGAATTTTTCACACACACAACTCCAATTCCTAAATCTAACCAAGCCTACCACTTATCAATTCACTACCCATAAAAATGTTTCAAAGTCCCGAGTTGATAATCCCAAAGTCCAATGACACAAAATGAAGTTAAAACCATATGAAAGGTTCAAGCACATACTTCACCCAATGTCAATATATCAACCAAAACAAAGTATAAAATATCAAGAATTTCATAACCATACTTCATTTTTCAACCCACTAAGTTACCCAATCCCAAGAGGTCTCAAGATGTTGAGCTACCCGATCCATCCATATGACAACCGCAACCTTATGACTCCAACGCTGGCAAATGAGTGAAATCTTAGCTTTTTCCTTTTTTTTTCTCTCTTTCTCTCATTTTTCCTAGGAGCCCTTTCGGGTTTTCATCCTAGTCACACGTCATGTTTCTTTGGCTCACATCTCACCTTTTTTCGCACATTTAGCCTCTCATTTTTGCTTAGGTCGCCCTTTTGGGTTTTCGACATATCCGAGCCCCCAATGTTGCCTAAGTTGCCCTCTTGGATTTTCAACTTAGCGGGTTTTCAACTTAGCGGGTTTTCTTTTATTTCATTTTATATATATTTTTTTTCATTTTCTATTTTTTTTCAAAATTTTCTTCCCTTTTCTCATGTTTTTCCAATCAAAAGTAGCAAAAAATATTCCATATCAAGCTAGCATGCATGTGAGTCCTCTAACCCCTCCCTGCCCTTAAAAAATTATATTGCCCTCAATGTAAACATGTAAGGCAAGAAAAATAAAACTCAAGGTAAGAGGTAGAGTGACACCCGTTTCTTGGCATAGTCGTCGGTGATATGGCGCAATCCAATGTAATTGTATAGAATTGGACCCAAAATTGGTTTTGGAGCCGGAAGGGGGAGAAAAAGTTCCGTAGAAGAACTCACTCCTCGAGCAAAACAATGTCTCCTTAGCACCGTTTGATCAAGACTAACACCACTGAGAACAACATCAAACTTACAAGTACATAAGGATTTGTAATACTAGGTTTAGCATTAAGAGTTAATAACCATAGTATTATCAAAGAACAACCAATACATCATGCAATCACCACTATAAGATTGTCCAATAAAAATATCCAATATATATCGACACATATCCAAGCATCATTATAGAATATAGAAATTATAGTCACAATGATGTAGTCGACATACTACAATCAACAAAGATACTATAAAGATGCAAGAATCTTCATATGTCAATATATGTAAGATGGTGGAGGAATGAGTAGAGGTGTGGTGGTTCTTGGGAGTATTCGGTGGAGAAGAAGGAAGGATTATGCAGTGTTTAAGCACAATTGAAATGTTGGTTTTTCCATTGCGACTCGCTACAGAATTGGTTGCGACTCATGATGCATCGTCACGACTTGCGTCGCGACTCACAAAATATTTGGTCTGTGAGCTCAATTCTTTCAGAAATTTTCTGATTCGGTCGCGACTCGCGATGGCCATGTTGCGACTCACGATGACCATGTTGCGACTCACGATGGATGTGTCGTGACTCGCGATGGCCACATTGCGACTCACGAAAAGATGATGCTGGGAGTTCATTTTTGCTCCCTGTTCGTTGCGACTCACGGCGACTGGGTATCTCAGTACTTAGAAAGAATTTTTCTTTTCTTACCAATCTTCCAAGATTTCTTCCCTTGCTCATTGATCTCATTCCTTCATCTCCTCCAATGCAATGCACTTCACTTTGCTACAAAATCACAAAAAAACACACTGTAAAAAGAACAAGACAAAATAATAAAAACTAAACAACAAAAAGTAAAATAAAGGCCGGATTTATTTACGTCGTTGACACGACCCTAATGCTATCCATATGGTGAAGGCTTGAACCCCTTCACCATGAGCATCAATAAGTAGAGAGGTGGGGTACAAAAATTTCAAGAGGAAAGTCTTTTTGAGGTGGAGATGGTTTAAAGGGAGTTGGGTGGTTAGGAGGCTTTGGATAGTCTTTTGGCTCCTCTCTTGTCTCCCTCAAAACTTTCGAAAATGGTGGAGTTGGTTCACTAGGTGGGAAAAGGGGTGATGATGCTAATGAATGTAGCACAATCACCTCTTCCTCCATTTTTTCATCCTCAACAACTAACTCCTCATCCTCTTCGAACTCAAGCTCATTTTCCATGGTGACCTCACTCACCGAATCCTCGAGTTTGATTTGGGATGGTGTATTTTTGGAATCACAAGCTTCTATTTGGGCCAATGCTTCTAATATACTCCTCGCATGCCCCTCAATAGCCTCAACACTAGAGAAAAGCCGAGTATCTGGCTCCTCACTAGTAAAGTTGTTCAAGTTTGCTACTGTATTCATGATTTCCACACGTGTCAAACTTGAACTTCCTCGTCGGGCTTGGTTTTGGGGTATGGTATAAGGTGGTGATGACCAACTATTTTGTTCGTATTTTTTGTTTTCTGGCTCATTCTCGTACCACCAATTCAGATTACCAATCCATTCCAGATTGTAAGAATTGTGATATGGATACCATTCCTGAGCTTCATGCCCTTGAAAACCAACATCTCCTACCTCTTGGTGGCACTCTTCATAATACCCTTGGTGTTTGAAATAGCAAGACTTGGTAGGACGGTCGAAATGACATATCCTACAAAACCTTACTTGTTGAGCCTTTCTTCTCATCGTGAGTTCCCTCAAGGTGAGACGCGCCATTATTTTTTTGAAAAGTCCGAAATCATATTGCAAGGATTCTCGATAAAATTCCACCAAGGACTCAAGCAATACCTACTTCGAACAAAAACAACCACCAAGGAGTGGAAAATAAAAACAACAAGCTAATATGCAACCAAATACACCTAAACACTTAAAAATAAACGCCTCTTTCCCGACAGCGGTGCCAAAATTTGGGAGGTCATCGCCGTACCTCTCAAAGTTAATCCTTTTAAGCCCTAATGCTTCCTATCTACAATTATGTAGATAATGGCAAGTCGGAGTCGTCCACGAGAAGAGGGATCTTCTTTTCAAGTGTTTAAACACATTACGAGAGAATATACTAGGCATATACATACATAGATACATATAAAAGAATGCAAAAAGGGGGGGGAGGGGTTTATTGGTTGGTTTTCCTAAGTTATGAAATTAAAAGACAAGATAATTAGCAAAGTCAAGTAACTATGTTAATCATCAAACAAACTAAGAAAAAGGGGTTTAAAACTACAAAAGACAGAGTCTTGGGAGCAATTGGCATCAACTTCCAAAACAAATGTAAATCATTCAACCATTCACTCATTCTATCACATTTGTTACCTACGGGGAATGTTATCACTTCTCATTCAAAGATCAACATTCATTCCTTCTTAGTAGTAATTTGCAAAGACAAACAACGACCATTTGCAAACCTCGTTGACAATAACTCTAGGAAAACAACACAATTGAGGTATTTCATCAATGACATTATACACGAAGGGCCATAGATTTGATAACAACAAGCCTTCTACCAAAGACATAACCATTTAACCAAACATAGAATTCATTAGGCTAAACATAGAACAAACCACATTCAAGGTTCAACCTTTCATTGCATCTATAGGATAAATATGAGAACAATCCACATTAACATACTTATCTAGAAAGAATCACAACACATGATGCACAAGAAGTTCTAAGTTCATGTCCTTAGATTTTCATGCAAAGGATCTAAGGAATTAGTCACTTTCCTAACTCCATAACACTTAATTCATACAAACAATTCCTATTCTCAAACAACACATGGCATAAATGAAGTAAAACATAGCATTAAGAACACATGAATGCTAAATAACAAAGGCTTCAAGAATGAATGACAAAATCTATTCACTACTTCCACTACTTTTTGTGAAGATAAATCTTCTACCCTTCTTAAATAGTAGTTTGCAAGAGTGAATTCGACATCTCTTGTCAAACCTCACAAATGACTCCCTTAGTCGAAACACAACTAAGAGTATCCCATTGGTGGCATTGAGCACGAAGAATCAATAAGCTTGGAAACACTTATAAACACTACACTGTGTCTAAGCATTTAACCAATTCATTTATTTACACAAGATTAGTCAAGAACGATCGATGTTCATTGACCTATCTCATTTGCTACAAGCAACAAACATGACAACGAGTTCAACATCATCACATTCATCTAGCAATTATCAACATATCAACATCATTAAGAAGCTCTAACTCATGCTCTTGTATTTCATATTAAAAGAGGGGATAATTAGCTACTTTCTCCCAACCCTAACAAGTAATCATACAAGCAATTCATACGCTCAAACTTCCAATGACATCAAGGTCATTCACAATTCACATTCAAAGCTCAATAAATGCACAATAGCAAAAGCAATAAATAGATAGATATGATTCTCAAGACATTAGCAAGGAGGTCTCAATCAATTTCTCCCAAGATTAAACTAACCTAGATAACTAAAAGACATGATTAACCTACAAAAACTAAGAAAAGAAAGAAAGGAAAAACTAGGGTTTGAACCCCAAAAAATGTCGGAAGAAGAAGAGAGAGTCTGAAGAGGAGAGGATAAGGTGAGTATTTATAGTACAAAAAAATAAGAAATATTTTGGCTATACGTCCGCCGCGAGTCGCGACGGAGCCCAGTTTTAGCATCTTGATTTCTTTCTTCTTTTTTAGTTTCATGTCCTCCTCTTCACTTCACTTTTCTTCAATTCTTCAAGTCTTCAAGTCTTGAAGATCTCAAATACAAGTCTTCAAATCTTTAAAAGTATCCTTCAAAGTCTTCAAACAAGTTGCCTCGTCACACAAAATCCTCAAGAAAAGTAATAAAAGCGTAAAAGTCGCTTTTAACTCTCCTTAGATAATTTTAAGGCAAAATGCCACATCTAGAGCACAAAAGTGTACAAAAGTGAATCATAAAAGTCCTAATATAACCATATAAAATGGGCACATCATGAATGTTCAATAAGATTCTTTGGTGTAGTGGTTATTACTTTAGACTTCGAGGTTAGAGACTTCGGTTCAATTCCCACTAGGTCATTTTTTTTATTCTTGAGGTATTGTAGCTTTTTGTTGATGTTTGTAGTTTTTTTTAATCTCTTATATTGATGTTTTTCATTATTCAGGTGGAATTTAATTGATATGAGTTGGGATTTTGTAGTTTTTTTTGGGTGATATGGATTGATATTTGTAGTTTTTTTAAAAAAATTTCTCATATTGATGTTTTCATTTTCTACCCGAGATTTTGGTAATAGGAGTTGATATTTGTAGTGTCTTTTTTCTTATGTTGATATTTTTTATTTTACAAATGAGGTTCGGGTGTTAGGAGTTGATGTTTTGTAGCTTTTGGATGATATGAATTAACCTTTGTAGTTTTTAAAAATTTATTTTCTCATGTTGATGTTTTTCATTTTTCGGTTGAGTTTTTTGTAATAGGAGTTGATGTTTGTTGTGTCTTTTTTCTTATATTGATGTTTTTCATTTTTTTGATGAGGTTCGGGTATTAGGAGTTGATGTTTGCAGTTTTTGGGTGATATAGGTTGATATATGTAATTTTTTTTTGAAAAAATCGTTGATGTTTTATGATTTTAAGAGTGAATAATTTATACTCTTGATGTACTGTAATTTTTTCATTGATGTTTTTAGTTTTTTTTTCCTCTCATGTTGATGTTTTTCATTTTCTAGTTGAGTTTTAGGTGATAGGGGTTGATGTTTGTAGATTTTTTGGTGATATAATTGATTTTCTGTAGTGTTTTTTCCTTATGTTGACTTTTTTCAGTTTTTGGATGAAGTTTAGATGATAATAATTGATGTTTTTAACTTTTGGGTGATAAAGGTTGATGTTTGTAGTTTTTTTTTAGAAAAAAAAAGATAATTCAAGCTTTGTTGATGTTTTTATGATTTTCACTTAATTTGTTTTTTAGTTGTAGTCGATATTTTTTTCCAATTTTTTGTTGGTTTTTATTTTATTTTTTTATATATTTTGTTGCTGTTTTATTTGATTCTTTTAAATATTTTTTGTTGATATTTTATGATTTTTTGTTGATAATCTGCTGTTTTTTTGCTAATGTTTATAATTTTCTGTTTGCTGATCATATTGATTGATTTCATTTAAATTTTTTTTATAAAAATTTTGAATTATTTTTTAGACTGCAGATGGCGGAAAAATGATGGGAAAAATTTGGACGAAAAAGCCCTTGGAAAGTTATTGGCGATAGGTCCCTGTAAAATAATTAGAGATAGGTCTCTATAAAATTATGGGAGATAGATATCTGGAATTAGAATATTGTTAGAATTGCATAAAGGCCCCTGCCTAAAGTTTAGACAATCTCACAAGAGACCGTATCTTTACTATTTGGCACATATTTTATTACTATTATTTTAATTATTTATATCACAATCTTAAAATTTTATATTTAAAAAATAAATTGCAACAAATCTGGCAACTTTCCACATAATAATATTATATTATCTTTATATTTAATTAAATTACTATAATTTTTATAAAAAAAACAAAAAATTTATTTTGAAATATATAAAAATTAACCCTAGCCATATACTTCAATAAGTGCATATATAACCGTGAGATAATTTAAAATACAAAAAACTACCCAATGGAGAAGGGAAAAGAAAGGGAAGGAGATATGATTAAGGACAATTAAGGTGTAGGGGCATTGTAGACATTATATTTTTTGTTTTTTTTTGTTTTTTAGAGGAGTAAAATAGTTTTTTCACTAAATTTCGGCCTAAATATGTCAGAATTCATACATTTGCAATTACACCTACTATCTAGGGTTATATTTGTACTTTCAGTTACTATCAAAAAATTATATTTACATTTATTTGATTTAGATAGGGTGATATATGCATTTTTCTCTTGACAAAATGAAATTTGTACATTTCTATATCTCTTTTTCTTCGCCCATTTCTATACAAACACCTACAATATTTATATAACACCCGTGTCACCGCATGTCTAAAGAAATGTATAAATGTGTAAATTGTAAATCTCGATTTGCATTTTCTCGCACCTTCATGTGAAAGCACATGAGTTATTTTTTGAAAGGACAATAATTGTTTGATAAATATCGAGTCGAATTTCTTTACCAAAGGAAAACATCATACTAAGAAAAACCTTGTTTGTCTTAGGTAACTATATAAAAGAAATCCTCCCAAACCAAATGGTTGACACAACCGTCGTCAGGGGCATAATGATCATTTTGCAGGGCTGCCTAACATGTGCCCCTACAGGTGCCCGTTTTGGGTATTATTTTTGTCATTTTGTCCACCTTTTTTTAAAAAAGTTGCGGTGCTGCCATCTGCGTCTACGGGTGCTGCCAGGTAGCTGCCTAAAACGATGTTTTGGCCATTGGGCGCTTCCACAGGTGAAGGTTCCAGTGGAGGGGTTCGAGAGTACGCATTCGAGAGGTGAAGAGTTCGAGAGGTACATATTCCAGAGGTGAAGCGTTCGAGAGGTACTGATTCGAGAGGTGAAGGCTCAGGTGAAGAGGTTCCAATGGAGATATTCGAGAGGTAATGATGCGAGAGTTGAAGGTTCAGCAGTGGTTTGAGAGGTGAAGAGGTTCTAGTAGAGGGGTTCGAGAGGTGAAGAGGTTCCAGTGGAGGGGTTTGAGAGGTGAAGCTTCATTTGAACGATTCGAGAGGTGAAGGTACGTGTTCGAGAGGTACTAATTTGAGGTACGTTCCTGAGAGGGGAAGCATTCGAGAGGTACTGATTCGAGAGGTGAAGACTCAGGTGAAGATGTTCCAATGGAGGGATTCGAGAGGTAATGATTCGAGAGTTGAAGGTTCAGCAGGGGTTTGAGAGGTGAAGCTTCATTTGAACAATTCGAGAGGTGAAGGTTCCTTTGAACATTTGAGAGGTGAAGGTACTTGAGAGGTACGGCTTTGAGAGATGGAGGTTCCAGTAGAGGATTCGAGAGGAGGTTCGAGAGGTGAAGGTTCTAGTGGAGAGTTCGAGAGGTGAGATCTTGAGGAGGTTTGAGAGGTGAAGCGTTAGAGAGGTCAAGGTTCAGGAGGATAGGGTTCCATTGGAGAGGTTCGAGAGGTAAGGATTCGAGATGTGAGAGTTCCATTGGAGGTTCGAGAGGTGAAGGTTCCAGTGGAGATTTGAGAGGTGAAGGTTCCATTGGAGTTACCGCTTCGAGAGTTACCGATTCGATAGGTGAAGGTTCAGGTGGAGATGTTCGAGAGGTAACCCTTTGAGAGGTGAAGGTTCAGTTGTAGAGGGTTCAAGTGGAGTGGTTCCATTGGAGGGGCTTGAGAGGTACCCATTCGATAGATGAAGGCTCAGGTGGAAAGGGTTCCATTGGAGGGGTTCGAGAGGTAAGGATTCGAGATGTGAAGGTTTCATTGGAGTTCGAGAGGTGAAGGTTCCAGTGGAGATTCGAGAGGTGAGAGGTCAAGTGGGATGGTTCGAGAGGTAATTGTTCGAGAGTGGCCACTTTGAGAGTTACCGATTCAATAGGTGAAGGTTCAGGTGGAGAGGTTCGAGAGGTAACTATTCAAGATGTGAAGGTTCAATTGTAGAGGGTTCAAGCGGAGAGGTTCCATTGGAGGGGCTCGAGAGGTACCCATTTGAGAGGTGAAGGTTCAGGTGGAGAGGGTTCCATTGGAGGGGTTCGAGAGGTAAGGATTTGAGATGTGAAGGTTCCATTGGAGATTCGAGAGGTGAGAGTTCGAGTGGGGGGGAGGGGGGTTCG
This sequence comes from Rubia yunnanensis, assembly GCA_037428765.1. Taxonomy (NCBI): domain Eukaryota; kingdom Viridiplantae; phylum Streptophyta; class Magnoliopsida; order Gentianales; family Rubiaceae; genus Rubia; species Rubia yunnanensis. The sequence goes on from CM075068.1 coordinate 88,750,484, forward strand.
AGAGGTAATGGTTCGAGAGTGGCCGCTTCGAGAGTTACCGATTTGATAGGTGAAGGTTTAGGTGGAGAGGTTCGAGAGGTAACAATTCAAAATGTGAAGGTTTCAGTGGAGATTCGAGTGTTGAGAGTTCGAGTGGGGGGGGGGTTTCAAGATGTAATGGTTTGAAAGTGGCCGCTTCGAGAGTTACCGATTCGATAGGTGAAGGTTCAGGTGGAAAGGTTCGAGAGGTAACCATTTGAGATGTCAAGGTTCAGTTGTAGAGGGTTCAAGTGGATGGGTTCCATTGGAGGGGCTCGAGAGGTACCCATTCGAGAGGTGAAGGTTCAGGTAGAGAGGGTTCCATTGGAGGAGTTCGAGGGGTAAGGATTCGAGATGTGAAGGTTCCAGTGGAGATTCGAGATGCGAGAGTTCGAGTGGGGGGGGGGGGGGGTCAAGAGGTAATGGTTCGAGAGTGGCCGCTTCGAGAGTTACCCATTTGATAGGTGAAGGTTCAGGTGGAGAGGTTCGAGAAGTAACCATTCAAGATGTGAAGGTTCAGTTGTAGAGGGTTCAGGTGGAGGGGTTCCATTGGAGGGCCTCGAGAGGTGAACGTTCAGGTCGAGAGGTAAGGATTCAAGATGTGAAGGTGTCAGTGGAGATCCGAGAGGTGAAGGTTCCCGTAGAGATTCGAGAGGTGTTAGTTCGAGTGGGGGGGGGGGGTTGAGAGGTAATGGTTCGAGAGTGGCCGCTTCGAGAGTTACCGATTCGATAGGTGAAGGTTCAGGTGGAGTGGTTCAAGAGGTTACCATTTGAGATGTGAAGGTTCAGTTGTAGAGGGTTCAAGTGGAGGGGTTCCATTGGAGGGGCTCGAGAGGTGAAGGTTCTGGTGGAGAGGGTTCCATTTGAGGTGTTCGAGATGTAAGGATTCGAGTGTGAAGGTTCCATTGGAGGTTCGAGAGGTGAAGGTTCCAGTTCAGATTCGAGAGGTGAGAGTTCAAGTGGGGGGGGGGGGGTTGAGAGATAATAGTTCGAGAGTTACCAATTTGAGAGATGAAGGTTCAGGTGGAGAGGTTCGAGAGGTAACAGTTCGAGAGGTGAAGGTTCCAGTGGAGATTCAAGAGGTGAGAGTTTGAGTGGGGGGGGGGGGTTTCGAGAGGTAATGGTTCAAGAGTGGCTGCTTCGAGAGTTACCGATTCGATAAGTAAAGGTTCAGGTGGAGAGGTTCGAGAGGTAACCATTCGAGATGCCAAGGTTCAGTTGTAGAGGGTTCAAGGAGGGGTTCCATTGGAGGGGCTCGAGAGGTACCCATTCGAGAGGTGAAGGTTCTGGTGGAGAGGGTTCCATTGGAGGGGTTCGAAAGGTAAGGATTCGAGATGTGAAGGTTCCAGTGGAGATTCGAGAGGTGAGAGTTCGAGTGGGGGGGGGGGGTTTGAGAGGTAATTGTTTGAGAGTGGCTGCTTCGAGAGTTACCGATTCGATAGGTGAAGGTTCAGGTGGAAAGGTTCGAGAGGTAACCATTCGAGATATGAAGGTTCAGTTGTAGAGGGTTCAGGTGAAGGGGTTCCATTGGAGGGCCTCGAGAGGTACCCATTCGAGAGGTGAAGGTTCATGTGGAGAGGGTTCTATTAGATGGGTTTGAGAGGTAAGGATTCGAGATGTGAAGGTTCAAGTGGAGATTCGAGAGGTGAGAGTTCGAGTGGGGGGATTTCGAGAGTTACCGATTCGATAGGTGAAGGTTCAAGTGGTAGGTTCGAGAGGTAACCCTTCGAGAGGTGAATGTTCCAGTGGAGATTCGAGAGGTGAGAGTTCGAGTTGGGGGGGGGGGGGTTGAGAGGTAATGGTTCAAGAGTGGCTGCTTCCAGAGTTACCAATTCTATAGGTGAAGGTTCATGTGGAGAGGTTCGAGAGGTAATTATTTGAGATGTGAAGGTTCAGTTGTAGAGGTTCGAGTGGACGGGTTCCATTGGAGGGGCTCGAGAGGTACCCATTCGAGAGGTGAAGGTTCAGGTGGAGAGGGTTCTATTGGATGGGTTCGAGAGGTAAGGATTCAAGATGTGAAGGTTCCAGCGGAGATTCGAGAGGTGAGAGTTCGAGTGAGGGGATTTCGAGAGTTACCAATTCGATAGGTGAAGGTTTAGGTGGAGAGGTTTGAGAGGTAACCCTTCGAGAGGTGAAGGTTCCAGTGGAGATTCGAGAGGTGAGAGTTCGAGTGAGGGTGTTCGAGAGGTAATGGTTTGAGAGTTACCGATTCGATAGGCGAAGGTTCATGTAGGGATGTTCGAGAGGTAACCCTTCGAGAGGTGAAGGTTCAGTTGTAGAGGGTTTAAGTGGAAGGGTTCCATTGGAGGGGCTCGACATTCTAGAGGTGAAAGTTCAGATGGAAAGGGTTCCATTGGAGGGGTTCGTGAGGTAAGGATTCGAGATGTGAATGTTCCATTGGAGGTTTGAGAGGTGGAGGTTCCATTAGAGATTCGAGAGGTGAGAGTTCGAGTGGGGGGATTTCGAGAGTTACCAATTCAATAGGTGAAGGTTCAGGTGGAACCTTCACCTCTCGAACCTAGTATGAAACTTTCACCACTTGAATTCGTACCTCTCGAACCTCCACTGGAACCTACACCTCTCGAACCTCCAATAGAACCTTCACCTCTCGAACCCGTACCTCTCGAACCCCTCACTTGAACCCTCTCCACCTCAACCTTCACCTCTCGAACCATTACCTCTCGAACCTCCACTCGAACTCCCACCTCTCGAATCTCCACTGGAACCTTCACCTCTTGAATTGGTACCTCTCGAATCCCTCCAATAGAACCCCTAACCTTCACCTCTCGAATCGGTACCTCGCGAACCCTTCCAATGGAACCTACACCTCTCGAACCCCTCCAATGGAATCCAAACCTTCACCTCTTGAATCAGTACCTCTCGAACCCCTCCAATGGAACCCCTATCCTTCACCTCTTTACATTGTCCAATGGAACCTTCACCTCTCGAACCTACTATGGAACCTTCACCACTCAAATCCATACCTCTCGAACCCTCCGCTCCAACCCATTACCTCTCGAACTTCCACTGGAACCTTTATATCTCGAATCCGTACCTCTCGAACCCCTCCACTTGAACCCTCTCCACCCGAGCCTTCACCTCTTGCCATCTCCACGCTTCAATTACATGTATACTTGGTACATTTATAGCTTAAATTACAGCTCTTTTAACATTCCTATAGAATTCCTATAATTTGTTATCAAGCTCACCGCGCAACGTGCAATGTAACCGAGCTAGTTTACCACAAAAGATCAATGAAAGGCTAAAAAATAAATAAAACAAACGTTTATATCTTCATTATAAATTATTACTAATTTACTTACTAGTTGTAAGATTTTCATGAACCATACACTTTAATACAAATAAAAGTATATGATGTATAAATCATAAGTGTTATATACAAATATAACCCTGCATACTTTAATAAGTGCACATATAAATCTGAGATAATTTTTAATGAAAAATAATCATAACTACTTTACACAAGTACAAATATAATGCTAAAAACTCTATTTCAGCATGACCATTGACCGACCGAAAATGATCAAAATGCTCTTTGGGCCAAATACAAAAATCTGAAAGACAGATGTACTCTTTACCCACCGCCACTGCTCCATCTAGCATTCACCACCACCTAATGAGCCATAATCTCAATATCTAAAATTGTAATTCAAACAAGTAGCCCTAATAATTCATGGTTCATCTGAACATCTTACAAGAAAGAATCTCACAGCACGAAAGTAGATAAAAGTAAGCAACTGAACATTATTCTTCCCAAAACCCAATCTTCTTCCAAAAAGGAATAAATTACAGCAAAACCAGTGAGAACAATTTGCTTGATGAGTTAGCCTTCAGTTGGCTCACTTCACCACCTCTAGGGTTTCTCCTTTCCCCCGCCGCCTTACCCCTTCCTGTTGCCACCACCTCCAGTGAGGATGCAAAGCTGCTCTCCGGCGAGGTGCAAAATCAGCGGCACCAAATTGGGGTTTGCCCTTGGTCATCTTTGCGACGGGACAAAGCCTGCCATCCACCGTTCACAGAGCCAGTAGCCCCGCCATCTTCCATTCACAGAGCACAAAGCCCATCGATCACTGCTTCTGATGAGGATGCAAGCTGCTATCCGGAGAGGAGCAGATATAGAGACACCAGCAGAGGAGGGAAGGAAAAAGTGGTGGCTGACAACGACGTTAAAGTACAAGAGGGAAGAAGAGTGAGTTAAGTTTAGGGTTAGGGTTATAATTTTCAATTTACTTTTTAGTTTTTTCTTTTATTTTTTCTAAGGGTAAAATTGTCATTTCAATTAATTTTAGCCTTTTACTGCCGGAATGGGTATATTTGCACTTATACTTACTATCTAGGGTTATATTCGCACTTTCAGTTATCAAAATGTTATATTTACACTTATGTGAATTAGGTAGACTTATATATGCACTTCTCTTAAATAAGAAAGAGAACGTTTTATATTTGACGAAATATATTTGAAAATTTACAGAGGGTGATAATTAACTTTTCAATCAACTTTTAATTTTTAATTTCTTATTTTGATTGAATGATTTGAATTAAGCATTTGACAGTCAGTAACAAAAGTGATAAAATACCCCCATGGTTAGGTCGAAAGTGCCAATTTAACCCTGTAAAATCTAAAAGTGCAAATATAACCCCATTTTTTGGTCGAAAGTGCAAATCTAACCCTAACAACAAAAATGTGGCCGGAATTATTTTAAATGATCATTATACCCCTTTGAAAATATTTAAAATTTGAAAGAGCTGAAATGACAATATCACCCACTTTTCTTATTAACCAAAAATGTTTCCTTTTGTCCTTTTCCTCCTTCTTCCTTTCCCGCTCAACACGTTTGTATCTCCCAACGTTAACGGTAACCCCCCCTTTTGCAGCCAACTGCTCACAAACGTTCTCTCACATCAAAGATCCCGATTGTTGCCACAGGTTTGTTGCAGCGGAGGCGGGAAGATCCCCTTAGTTGATAGAATACGATCGCCTCTGGATGTGGCATTTTGTCAAGAAAATAGGGCAACCTAAAAAATTGTAAGCCCGATAGAAATACACCCACAATATTTCTCATTAATACTTAGTCATGGAGTAGCGAATATCATTTTGTTATTTTTGTTTAATTTGGGGTGAACTGTGGGTGTGAGGGCCGGTTCGAAAGGAGTTTCTAGTTTAGTGAATTTGGTTGATGAAATTATTGAATTTTGGGTGTTGAGGGATGTTTATATCCATTTGGTTTGCTTAAGATTGTTTATGCATGCTATGTTAGTGTGGTCTAATGTAATTTTGCTTTGAATGGCATAGGATTTTGGCTTGTTGGTTGCTAACAACAAAGGTTGTGGTTTATTTGATTTGTATTAGTTTTGAAAGATGATACTTCTTTTTGCGGATTGTAATGGTGATGTACTTATTGTATTTTTCTATGATCTCCAATTTGGAGTTTTATATGTGTTGAGATAGTGGTTATGTGTTATGTGCAGGATGATTTCGATGCTATGTATACCATCACTCCCTATGAATTAGATAAAAGTGTTGATTTAACCCTATGATGATATGGTCTCAAAAATGTCATTTATTATAATTTTCTTAGTTTAGTATTTTTATGAGGATAACACTATACTCTTTTTTCCACTGGGTTTTAAGTGATGTAGTGTGATCATTTTAATTTATTTCATTTTAGAATAAGGCCCATTAACTCAGCCATGTTGGCGATGGAAGAGTTAATTTCGACCATCCTTAATTTTACGGTTTAGAATATTCAGTTTTGATTTGATTAGAATTAGATTTGGTAAGTTTAGATAAGACAAATTCTTTCACTAGTGGAGGCACCTCTATTAAAGGCGGTTCCTTTGGACAATGGAAACCACTTTGGGGTTGACTTCCATGGGCGTGATTTCCATTGATGACGATAGAAGGAGGTTTCTAGAACCTCCTTCTAATGCATCAATAGAAGGCGGTTCAAAACTGCCTTCTAACTACATGGTGGAACAACCTTCTATCATTTTCGAGCTCGGAACAACCTTGATGCCGTCAGACTAGGGTACCTGTTACGAACTCATAACTTAAGGCACACTATCGGATCGTTGATGTTATCATGGAATCAGAACGCAATTTAAACCCTCGGATGTATCAACTAGTTCCGGACTCATAACGTATGGATTGTGATCTGATCTGCAGAAATTTACGGACTCGGAACTCTTATGATTTCCGAGCTCTGATGTGTTTTCTGTTCCCAATCTGTAATTTTTTTTGTTTTGACTATTTAATGCTCTTTTTAATTTCTGCACTCGGAACTATTGTCGAATCTGATGTTTCGAACTCGTAACATGTTTCCTGGACTATCAGCCATTATGGTCAAAATGGTATTTGTGTTCTGATTCGTCTTCTGAGTTCGAAACCCCATTCGGACAGTATGGTCAAAATGGTGCATGTTCAATATAATCCGGCTATAAGAAAGCCTCAAATACCAGGTCAATATACAACAAAATTACTTGGCATTTCCACACTATCTATTAAAAATCTATAGACTATGCTAGGGCAGCAACAATCTATAGATAGGAATAGAAATCTAACAAAATCTATTCTCATGCGATGGCTTCATATATACTACCTACCTATACCACCACTACGTTGGGATTTCAAATGGAATGGGAACGGGCGTTGACAATAGACCTTGCAAAGCAATTTCTTGCCATGTTTATGTTGCCTAAACCTGTGCTTGACTGGTAAATGTTGCCAAAAATAGAAAAGACCAAATTTCAGATGAGCTTCCAAGTTCGGAAGCCTATCTTTGACATTGTTCAACTACAAATTCAATTTTAAAACTGGACTATAGGTTTACCTTAGACTTCTTCTTCTTTTTTGTCATCTTGCATTTGGTTGCCTTTTGCTGTTTAGTCATCTTTCCCTGCTTGTCGACCCATACAAATTCATTGTGGTTCGTACGAAAACAAACTCATGTAAACTGTTATCATCCCCTTCGAGAAGAAAATTGTCTTCATTTGAGCCAAGCACACTATTTGCTTCAAAATCAATCACATCCTCTTGTTCGAAATCCTCCATGAAAGCCCATTTCCCCTCAACCACAATCTCCCACTGGGGATCGATGAGATCTTTCATGTACAAAACTTGATGAACTTGGCGGACTAATATAAATGGATCTTCTCTCTAACCCAACTGACTCCAGTCCACAAGTGTGAATCCCAAATCCTCCATTTTTTGTCCATTGTTAAAATCAACCCATTCACATTTAAAAACTGGCACTCGCATTGTAATATAATTGAGCTCCCATATTTCAGTAATGGTGCCAAAGTTGCACGTATTGGTGTATACTGGATTGTTGTCGGCGAAACTACGAACATACAATGCTTCGAAAATGAATGAAACTCCACTATTCTAAGAGACTCCTTTATCATCCATTAATTTTTTAGAAAACGTAAAACCATTGATGTCATAACCCCCGAAAGATAGAATTGTACCCAATGGTCTCCGAGGCAACCATTTGACTATATCTCCATGTGAACCAGATGCCACGTGAGATATTAACCAAGAAGAAAAGTTTTAGTGTGATGTTGAAGAACACGTGCTTCGTTGAAAGTGATATTCAACCCTCAGATTTCTTCCATGTGAATCTCAATGTATGGAACGTTATCACCATGAACATACAAATGTGTAGTGTATAAATCCTCAACGGAAGGGGCTTAGTAGTTTACCCTATCGAGCACCTACACCATCCAACCGTCCATCATGCCTTGAATTGGGAATCCCCACAAATTCAATCTCATTAATATAATTGGTACGGAATTCAATTACTTCTCCTGCACAATACCATTGCACAATACTTGCATTCAGCCTATACTAATTCTTCACAAAATGCTTAAAACTTTTCATGTACTGCTCAAAGGGATACATCCATCTTAAAAATACAGGACCATATAACTTAATCTCCCGAACCAAGTGAGTTATCAAATGGACCAACATGTCAAAAAAGGTGGGAAGTACATATCCATTCAACACAATACTTCTACGATCATAACTTGCAACCGATCAAGCTTTGCAACACTGATCATTTTTGAACATATAGATTTGAAGAACAGACATAACTTAGTACACAATTTTACATGGGACGGAAGCGACGACCGAATCACAATGGCATTCAATTCCTGCATCAAGTTGTGGTAGTCATGTGATTTCAATCCAACCAACTTCAACTCTGTCAGCAAAACACAAGTGCTAATATTGGAAGAATATGCTCCATCAACATTCACACCACTTAGCGTCTCACTGTACGATTTCTTCTCTATATGAGAGATCGAATAACAAGCTGGGGGGGGGGAGAGGTAACAAGCATCTCCATCAGTAACGAGACCATGATTTTCCCTAATACCTATGTCAACCAAATCAAGTCGAGACTTCAATCCATATTTTATTTTACCAGGAGTATTCAAAAGTGTTCCAATCAAAGCGTCGCATACATTTTTCTGTATGTGCATGCCTGACATCCAAATCTTTCCAGTAAGGGAGTTGAAAGAAGATTGGGCATTTCTTCCAACTACCTTCAACTGCCAACTTCCACTTCCCCTTACCAAAACTTTTTGGAAACCCTTTAACTTTTTCAAATACCTCAGCACCAGTTAACGATACAGGCACACTTCAAAACTCTGTATTGCCATTGAACCACTTCTTGGAAAAATTCCACAGATGATCCTCGGGGAGAAAACGCCAATGTCTATGGTAGACAGTTTTTGAACCATGCTTAAGTTGGCAAAATGAGGTTTCTTTCTCACAAACTGTACATGCATAGTGGGCTTTCACTGAATATCCCGTCAAATTTCCATAAGCGAGAAAATCATTAATGGTGCAAAATAAAAGGCTTTCATCGTGAAAATTTCATCCATAACAACATTATAGGTATAGACTCCATGTTTGAACAACGTCAACAAATCATCTACCAGAGGTGCAGGATATACATCAATGTCATTGCCAGGTTGCTTGGGGCCTGAAATCATCATGGACAACATAACGTATTTTCATTTCATTATCAACCACGAAGATAGATTGTAAATCACCAACATCACGGGCCAAGAATTGTATGCGCTGCTCATGTTTCCAAATGGGTTCATTCCATCGGTAGACAATCCTAACCTCAAATGCCGGGAATCCGATCTGAACTCCGGGTATATACCATCAAGCTTTTTCCATTGCTCAATGTCGGACATATGCCTTATCACATCATCTACCAGATGATCTCTTTCCGCATGCCATTGCAATAACTTTGCATCTTCTTTGGAAATGAAACAAAGTTTGCAATCGTGGAATTATAGGAAGATACCAAAAAACCTTAGCGGGTGTCTTCTTCTTCGAAACAATCCCCACCTCCGCACACACACACACACACCAATTTCACCATGCTTTAATTTTCACCGAGATTCACTGCATACCCTATATGTTCAAGATTCTCATCCTCCTTCCCCCTAAATAGCATGCAATCATTCGGACATGCATGGATCTTTTACAATTCTAAACCTATAGGAAATAGAATTATTTTCCCGGCATTAGATTTCTCAGGCAATTTATTTCCTTTGGGAAGTAATTCCCAAACCAATTCCAAAGTTTCAACCATCACTTTTTCAGTCCAACCGAATTTGGCCTTCAAATTCATGATTTTCAACGTTGCGCTCAAAACTGAATGTTTTGACCCAACGTACAACGAGTAATTCTTGTCATTAAGCAACGACTCTAGGACCTCGGGTTTTCCATGAAGTACTCTAGAAACATCCTCTACCATCTCATCAAGTCAGTCATCACAATCTAATTCAACCCCTTCCTGGATTCCAACATCTCCACCTATATCCGTCGGTACCTCTCCGTGCCATATCCACATGTGTAACGTCTTTGCAAACCTCAAATTATTAGATATTCAAGCAACTTCTTCCTCCATAAATAAGCATTGTTCTTGTAATCCTTGCATGGGCACCGTGACTCACGACCTTGTTTTTGGTGGCATGTTCAAAAGCCACCACAATAAAAGAATCCACTAAACAAATGTAATCGGGTGATGTCCTAAGGTCGCTCTCAACGAGTCCAATTCTATCCATTAACTACATGAAAATTACATCAACACACATTCAATCATATATGCAGCACAATTCTTATAAATGAGAATTCAAATCACAACCCTAATTCAAAACAATACAACACTTAACACAACAATAAAATCATTAGTCCAAATATGTAAGATTATTTTTATATGTAGAATTACCTTTACTTTTTTCCATCCAAAGAGTGCCCTAAAATTTCAAAATTTTCTCCATTTGAAAATAGGATTGGCCGAGTGCATTTATTGCTAGTTTTAAGGAGTTCCGATTTCAGAACTTCATTCGTAACTACTATCGGACCTATATAAAATCATGTCAAAGTTATTCAGATTGTGTTCCGGATACGTTACATAAATCCGACAGATCTTATGAATTTGGAAGTAAAATCGTACCTTCTATTTTGACACAGAGCAACTAGTTCCGGATCCGGAACTACACTCAGATCGTTGTTTCGAACTCGGAACTAGTCATGTTCAAAGTCACTTCTACAGAACCGCCTTCCATTACCCACAGTCAAAGGAGGTTATAACAAAATTGCCTTTGAATATGCAATAACTGCCCTCAATAAGATGGGCAGTCCGATTCACAGAGGTTCCGAGCTCGGAACCTCTTCTAGAAGGTGATTCTAAGGAATTCTTGCGGAACCGCCTTCTTTTGTTGCCTTTATTGAGGCAGCCTCCAATAGTGTTTCAAGAATTCATCCAATATTTGGATTGATTTACTTGGATGAATATGGTCATCATTTATATTTAAATTAGGTATGGTAGTTAGATATGGTTCTAGCTTCTTAAAGCTGACATAAGTTATTCCAAATTCTATTTATACTGGCCGAATTATACCCTATAAATAAGGGAAGTCATTCATGATTTTATTCACCAATTTTATACACAATATATTCAGATTTTTGAGTTCATACTCTTTGCTTGCAAGCATTATTGATTGTTGCTTAATCCTACGGGTTAATTAAGTATCAATAACCTTTGTGAACTAATCCTACGGGCTAGTTAGTGAACAAAGAACCCTTTATTTGTATGCTAATCATGCGGGCTAGTTAGCGAGCAAATACTTGAGTTGAGATTAATCTCGAGGACTAGTTATTCTTCAATTCGTGCGATCTAATGAGGGTTTGAAGATCCCTTCATTCGGTCAAAGATTTAAATTCCGTAATTCAGAGTTTTCGCAAGGAGATTCATATCATATGATATAATTAATTTAAAGTGCTAATCTAATCCTTTGATTTAATCTAAAGTGCCAATTTAGCAAGGGATAGAATGAACATGGAATTTTCAGTTTTAAGCCAGGGGTATTTTTATCTTTTCAGATTAGGTTAACGCCTAAATTCCTCTAGTCAACACCGAAATAGTGCAACTTAGGTATATAGGCACAATTATTCAAAATATTAGGGTTGATTTTGTACTTTCATATTTTTATGAGATTAAACTGACACTTTCACAAAATAATATGGTTAATTTTGTATCTTGCCATAAAAAAATAGAGTTAAGTGCTCATATAACCCTATGTTTTGGTCGAAAGTGCCAATATGACCCTATAAAGTTAGAAAGTTCCCATATGACCCTATGTTTTTCTCAAAGTGCTTATCTAACCCTGGAGGACTCAATTTGGCCAAAATTCTATGAATTGACTATTATAACCCTATTTTTAAAAAAATAAAAATTCAGAAAAAGTGAAAGGACAATTATGCCCTCATTGTCTATTAACCACAAAAAAAATCCTATTTTCTTTTCCTTCTTCTCGATTCCATGGATCTCTCTTATCTTCTTGATTCCATTTTCTGATTCTTTTCCTTCGTCTCTCTTCTCGGTTCCATCGATTCCTTCTTTTCCTATCTCTCCATTTTTGTCTTCTCTAGGCAGCATCAAGCTTTAGGGGAAGTGGGTCCCGTCGAAGTGAATTTGGATGCCGAGAATAGACCTTCCTTTTCAGAGAAGTGGGTTCCGTCGAGGCCACTGTTGATCATGGTTAGGGATCTGGTGCGGGGGTGACGATGATGGAGACCTCCTAGGGCTCGTTGGAAAGTTGTGGGTGGTGGCGTGGTTGATGATGTAGGGGAGGATGAGGTTTCTAGCAGTTCTAGATCTTCGATGGGAGGAGGAGGGCCTCCGGGAGAGATCTTTGAGGGGAGGAGGAGGGCCTTCGAGCGAGAACTTTGAGGTGCTGCGGCATCGATGACGTTGTCTGGGTGGTGCCAGCATCGGGGCGAGGTGGGCTAGGGTTTGCTGGAGTGGCTCCGCTCCGGATTCCGATAAGGTAGAGAAGGAGAGTGGTTTTCCTTGCCCTTTCGCGACCATTTCTTTTCTAAAAACAAATTACACCTAATTTTCTAATTGTTAGTAATTTTTGTTTATTAGTGAAATGGAGTTTGGTGAAATTTTTGTGAAAGGTAGAGAAGGAGAAGGCTGTTTAGCATTGTGTTTCCACGTATCTTGAGTGGAAATCAGTTCATTTTCTTACTCTGTTTTTATTTGGTGTGTGTTTGTGTGTAATATCACTGATTTTCAGCTTATTTTCACTAATTTCCACTGAAGATTCCGTCACTATAACAGTACCATAGTACTTGATTCTTCTAGAAAAACTCAATATGATGGTCGGTGGCAGCAATGGCGGAGCATCGGTGGTGGTGGTCGAGCGACGGAGACCCGACGGTGGTGGTGGTTGAACAGGCGGAGGTGGTGTAATTACACTTTAGGAAGACTTACACTTTGTTTATTAATTATCTCTGCTGGGATTAATTGGTCTGGGTTTCTGTTTTGTTTCCCACACATGATTCTGGTCTAGATTTCGGCTGATATTGGCGGTGGTGGTGGCGGTGTGGCGGCAGTGGTGATGACGGCGGTGGTGATGGCGGCGGTGGTGATGGCGGCGGTGCGGCGGCAGTGGTGGTGGTGGCGGTGGTGATAGTGGTGGTGGTTGTGCTTCTAGAGATGAAGAGGAAGAAACCTAGAGTATTTTAGTCATTAGATTGGTAATTTAAAGACTAGGGATATTTTAGTCTTTTTGTATTTGGTCAATGCCGAAAATTACAAAGTCAATGCCTGAATAGTGCCAAAAAGTTATATCGGCACTTCTAATGCAAAATATACGGCTATAATAGCACTTTTCAACTTTACAGGGTCATATTAGCATAAACCACCAAAACATAAGGTCATATCAGTATTTTGCCCAAAAAATAAGAAGAGTGATTTTTCTGGTTGATAAATGATATTTTAGTTTTAATTCTTATATTTTACATTAAACAATAAAAAATCACTAATTATATCAAACATACTTTTGGAAGTCAAATAAATAACATAAAAAAATAAAAAAAATTAGTCAATCTAACCTCCTACCTCCGTTTCATCGGATGTGGCAAACTAACCATAAGTACTTGGATTTAGGTGAATGAAATTGAATTTAGCGCGAAAAAAATAGAATGAGTGGATAAAAGTGAAGGAATCTTACCAAAAAAAGGAAAGTGTGCCAAATTCACAAAAACTAAAAAAGGAAAGTGTGTCACATCCAATGAAATAGAGGGAGTATGGAACCTTAGTAACGCGTGGGCCAGTGGCGGAACATTGATGATCATCAGGGGTGTCCAGTTTGCTAACCTTCTATATTAGGGCAAATGACTTGGCAGACCCTCAAACTATTGCCATTTGACCCTTTTGGCCTCCAATTTTTTTTTCAATCTCTTTCGTCTCTGAACTACCAAAAGTGCTACATTGTAACCCTTCTCTCCGGTCAAACCATTAGCCTCGGTCAAAAGCGTTAAATTTAAGGACAAAGTAGTAATTTCACATTTTCCTTTTCCTTTTCTTTTTCTTTCTCTTTCCCTTTTTATTTATTTTTCTTTTTTTACCTTTTTTGTTTTTCTCCTTTTCTTTCCTTTCTTTTCTCCCTTGCTTCTTTTTCTCCCGCCGCTGTCTGCTTCTTTACTCATCTTCTCCTCTGATTCTTTTTTTCTCCTATTCTCATATTTGAGTAGTGCCGCCTTGCTCTTCTTTTCTCCCGCTGATTCAAGCAGCGCACGGCTGGGATGGTGATGGTGGATCGGGATTTGAGTGGGGCGGACGGGAATGGTGGTTGTGAGGGCTAGGATGGGTGGTAGCAGGCTGAGATGGGTGGTAGCGGGCTGGGATGGTGGAGGCAAGCGTTGGGAGTTGGCGATGGTGGGATGGTATATGTTCAGGTAGATTCAAGTTGGGATGGGTAGTGGCGGACGATGGTGGTGGCGGCGGATGGTGGTGGCGAGTGGCCAAAGGAGAAGGACACAGAGGCAGGCGATGGTAGCGGGTGGCCAAATGAGAAAGTGAGGTGGTGGGTGAATTGAAACAGATGTGAGGTGTGGTTGGCGATAGAGTTGGCGATGGTGAATTGGAGGTGGCGATGGTAGATTGGAGGTGGCGATGGTAGATTGGAGGTGGCGATGGTAGATTGGAGGTGGCGATGGTAGATTGGACGTGGTGGCGATGGTGGATTGGAGTTGGTGATGATGGATTGGAGAAGGACGGTGGTGGGGCGACGGAGTCGCAAGAAGGGAAAGAAGAGGTGATACGAAAGATAGGGAAATAGATCAGAAAGGGAAAAAAAGAAAAATGTGAAATTACTCATTTGCCCTCAAAATTAAGGCTATTGACTGAGGCTAACGGTTTGACCGGACGAAAGGGTATTTTAGACCGATTAACCATTAGACGGGGTCATTTTATTATTAGTATGACTATAAGGGTGATTTGAAATTTATTTTTATTTATTGCAATGAGGTTCTTGTAACTTTGAAAAACTTTTAAAATGTATCGTAATGTGTATAATAATTATAATATGACCCTAAAAGTTATTGAAATGAGATTTTTACTAATTGGTCTAATCGTTAGTCGTTGTAACAAGAGTCTTTATCTACCAAGATGCTATAAATAGACGTGTCATCTTTCAAAAATAAAAAACATGATATGAAAAAACACAAATCTTCAAATAAGATACTCCCTCTGTCTCACGTTAAATTGCACAGAATCGTTTTTACGCTCATCAAGAATTTTGTCTAACCGTTAATATTTTTAACTACACATAATAATGGCAAAGAAAAAGTTACTTTTCATAAACTACTTGTTACAATAAATCTCACCATATAACATATGATAATATTATTATTTATATATCTATTCAAATATGTGATTAAAGTTGGACGGTAAATAGTGATATAAAGTGAAGTATGCAGTTTAACCTGGGACGGAGGGAGTATCAAGAAGCAAGGCAAAATAGCCAACGAAAGGTATTTAATTTTCATAAATTTTTCATCATTTATTTTTGTAATTTATAATTAATTTTGTAAAATAAATCAAGGAAGGGAAAAAAATTAACGAAAATCCATTTCAAAAGTATCAATTTTGTATTTTCTTTAACAATAGTTTATCTCTAGTATTTGATTATTTCATCTACTAATAAATAATCTAGTATAATTTATTATTTTAATAGCCGATTTGAAAAAAAACATATGATGTAAATTCCTATATAAAATTTATGGTTCCACCCCTCTCAATAATGTTTGCCAAACAGGGTTATAATACTTTTTTACTTGAATTTTGTTTAGAGCATGTGCAATGGGGGTTCCAGAGCGATTCCAGTTCGGAACTGGAACCACTATGAGATTGAAGTGGAACCACGACCACAATGGGAGTTCCAAAGTGGTTCCACAATATTGGAACCGACTCTTGGTTGCACAAAATAGGAACCATCCTAGACCTGACCAATGTCAGATGCCCATGTGATCGGCCCAGTCTACTTTAATTTATTGTCCTTTTGTTCTAGTTCCATATTCATTACTCAGAGCATGTGCAATAGGAATTCCAGAGCGATTTTGAACAAGAACTGCTCTGCAACGCAACTGAAACTTTGGAACCCCACAATGAGGGTTCTCAAAAGAGTTCCGCAAAGGTAAAACCGCTCCTGAATGGCTTCTTGTCAGGCCGCATGTGATGGCATGGGCCCTGGCTCAAAGCTACATCAATTTTCTTCCCCCTTTCTGTCCCATGGCAGCCTCTTATTGGGCCAGGTGGCAGCATATGTTCCCTACCTTTTTTAAAAAAACTTTTTTTGCTATTTAGTATTCTGATTTTTAATATTTTGAATTTTATTTTGAAAAATCAAAATTAAATTTTGATTATTTTTTAAAATCAAAATTACATTTTTTAAAAATAAAATAATTCTTTTTAATTCTGGCTCATAAAATAATTTTTAAAAGTTGAAATTAATTTTAAATGTTAAATTTTAGAAAATAAAATTCAATTAAAAAATTATAAATGTATTATTAAATTTCAAATTTCAATTTGTTTGGGTGAACAATTTTTTAATTTATATATTAAAGTTATAACTTATGAGTAAGATAGAGAAAATCAAGTGACGTCAATCAAATAGTTGCAAAGATGTTTCAACCATTGTAGAGAGAAAAATTAAGTGATTCCTTTGTGGTTTCAATTGTTGATGTGGATAAGAGATATTGAATATTTAATAATTGAAACCACAATAGCGATTTCAGAGCGATTTTACCATTTTACATGCTCTTATGTATATAATACTGTACATTTCATTTTGTTTCTCAAAATTACAACTACTTCATCATGATTTTTTAAATGTGTTTTTTCTATTTGAAATTTTTAAAAACAAAACTAAATTTAAAAAATTAAACTTTAAATAACGAAATTAAAATTAAATTAAATTATTATATTATTAAATTTTACATTTCAATTTATTTTGGATAGAAAAATTTATTTAAATTAAATATTAATAGTAAAAGCAGGCAAAGTCTTGGGAAAGACGATCTTTCCATAGGCTTATGGAAAGACGAGTATAATTAGAATAATAAAAGGTAAAAGGTCTTAGTTGTAATATTAAAATTTTAGTATAGTTATAAAATTTATAACCCAGTTCATGCAACCCAAGTATTTTATCTTCATTTCTTCTAATTTACACTTTAAACATTAGTCTTTCCATAACTTATGGAAATACCGTCTTTCAAGAGGCGGACTCATAAAAGTAATGAGTAAAATAAAGAAAATCAAGTCCATGAAGTTGTTGCAAAGTTGTTTCAACCGCTATAGATAGAGTAATTTCTTCATGACTCTAGTTGATGATGTGCAGAAAAAAATTAAATATTTAATAAATTGAAACTACAAAATCTATTGTAGAGCGATTTTACCATTGTACATGGTATTGGAGACTTTATTCTGCCCCTATCCTGGCATGACATGACAATCTTGAAAGAGATGACACGTTTTTGATGAATTAAATCATACGAGTGCAACCAAATGTTATCAAGTGAAGAAGGCGATCGTGACTTGACTTGAAAATAACCATAGCCTTTTGAGATTTTTTTTTTTTAAAATGACGTTATGCTATTCTTGAATATTTTAAAAATGAAAATTTAAACTTCTAACCCTAATTTTACACTGAAAGTGTCAATATTACTCTGTAAAATAAGAAAGTATCAAAATAATCCTAATTTTATGATATAATGTGCAGTTATAACCTTTTGTCATTATTTCGGAGTTTACTCATCAATTTGGGTGTTGACCAGACTTGAAATGACAAAATACCCCTGCTCTATAAGTTGAATTCCCATGTTAGCCCTTTTATTGCAGGGGTAAAATTGTTATTTCCTTAAATTATGGGCAAATCTCCTGTTGACAATTGAAGTCAACGGGATCTAGGGTTAGATTGACACATACATCATAAAGTTAAGGTTATTTTTCACTACAAGAAAAATGACGTATTACTTCATCCATTTTACTTCGATTTTTTGGTTTATAGCAAATAACCGAGGTAATAAATAATATTTTTTACCTCGGTTAAAAAAATTGAGGTAAAAAGTACATTTTTTACCTTAGTTTTTTTAAAAAACAAGGTAAATAATCTCACACGACTGACATCGCACGCATGTCTGGTTTACCGACGCCGGTTATTTTTGGTACCGACATCGTACGTCACTCCCGCACACATGATTGATTGACATCGCATGCATTTCTTGGTTACCAAGGTCACATATTATTGATACCGACGTCACACATCTCTTGTAGACATGAATGACCGACGTCGCACGCATGTCTAGCTTACCGATGTCGGTTGTTTTTGTAACCAATGTCACACGTCACTCTTGCAGACATGAATGACCAACGTCGCATGCATTTCTCACTTACCGACCTCGCTTATTATTACGACGATGTAGCACGTCTCTCACAGACATGAAATGGCCGATGTTGCATGCATGTCTGGCATACCGATGTTAATTGTTTTTGTGACCGACGTAGCACGTCACTCTCGCATATACTTATAAGTATCCGAATAACTAGATAACACTCTTGTGATGCACGATTTAAAATAATACACACACACACATATGTATATTTTGTTAATAATGTAATTTATTTTTTAACAAAACTAAAATATAATTTTTTTATGAAACTCCATTTCTTTTGAATTTTGAAAAGATTTTATGATTATACTTTTAACTATGACTTTATGTATATATTTTCAAATGAAATAAATTGAACGTAGAGTTCGAATAATACATTATACATACATACATACATATATACATACATACATACATATATACATACATACATACATATATACATACATACATACATATATATATATATATATTCTTAAACCTCCTTGTGAGGAGGGGGTGGTTTATTTGGTGCCCTAGACCCTTAATAAAGTAGAGTTAAGATAATAGTAGTTGCACATATTTGTGAGAAAGACCCCTCTAATTCTATACAAGAGCAAATGTGTTCCTTCTAGTAGTCTCCACCCCTCGTGTGAACTATTGTAGGCCGAACCTTTGATTGAATTAGGGGTATAAAGTTGTAAGAGTGAGCTAATATTACCATAGTAAACAAATAGTTTAGTATGGTATTAAATATGATACAAAAGTGACTTGGATGATTATTCCACTATCGGTTGGCATTGGTAGAATGAGAAGCAGTGACTTAGGTACATTTTTGCAGCCTCAAAAGGTTTCGTTCCAAAGTTCTTGACTTGTGATCTTAAAAGTAGTAGCAAAACCTTGAAATCTCATCCATGTAGTTGATCCAAATTGCAAGATGTGGGTTGTTATCTTCCTGATACGCCTGCAATAAAATCAGAAAATAATCAGCAGTATCCATTCTCTCCTTGGATTGGTCTATGAGTTCTAATGGACGATACTCCAGTTTTATCGAGGATGAAAAAACCCTTGATTTGGGATGGTAGGGAGTCAAAAGTCCAGATTTTGTTAGAACTAAGGATATAAACTTGTTTAGCAAGTGCATCAGCAGTATAATTTGATTCTCTCAAGGCATGGGTAATCTTATTTATTCTGATCAAACTGTTAATCTGATGAGCTAAGGGCTATAATTTCCATTTGGATTTCTTGGGATTAAGGATCATTTCAATGGCCATTGAACAATCTGATTCAATGATGCACTAGGAATCTCCTGTCAGCTGTAAACCTAATTGGATGGTTTTCATCTCAGCCTCTGGGGCTGATCCGGCCATAGAACAATTTGTCTTAGTGAGGATGAAGTTTCCTAGATGATCCCTAGCAATGATTCCAATACCAGTTGATCCTGGTTTCCATGTTCCATCCACATTAATCTTTATGCATCCTAGTGGGGGTTTGGACCATGTTACAGCTGTAATGTTAGGCTTAGGAGGGGGTCTATAGGTTGGAATTAACCCTTTTGTAGCCAAAGAAAGATCCCTTAGATCCCTGGTTTCTCTCATTATGTTGGGGACTGAGATGTTTTTGTTTTCATAAAGGAAAGAATTTCTTACCTTCCATATTGACCAACAGGCTAGGGATGGAGTAATTGTGACTAAAATGACTCTAATTTAGATAAACCAGGAAGAGACCAGTAGAAAAGTAATCTAAGCCCTAAATTCTCATAATTATGATCCTGGATACTAAGCATATCGTGCACTTCAGTCCAAATTTGTAAAGAAAGTTGGCACGAGTAAAAACAATGGTCTATTGAGTCAGAATAAAAACATGTCGGGCATTTAGAGGCCAACTGGAAACCCATGGTATTTAATATGTCATCAAAAGGTAGGAAGAGATTGAGAATTTTCCAAACAAATACAAAGACCATTTTCTGTAACCCTGGGTTCCATATTTTCAAAGAAGTGGGCATATTACCTGTAGGAGGAGACAAAACTTTGAATCCTTCTTTGAAAGTGAATTCACCATTTGGTGATGCTTTCCAAATTAATCGATCTTACCTCAAAGGATCAAAATCAGCCCCCTGCAAAAAAGGCTCAAATCCGGGTCTAAAAAAGGTAATAATTGAGGCATATATGAATGTCTCTGGTTACAAAATTTTGACACGGAATAGTTTATAGGGGTGTTAGTCAGTGAGAGATCTAAATGGTCAATTAATGGACCAAAACCTGTCCAATTAGAAGACCAGAAAGAACAAAATCCCTGTCCATGTAAAACTCTAGTTTGTTGCTCAGCAATTAGATTAACAGAACAGATTCGTTTACAAACCTGTGATTTCCTGTTTGAGCTGGCCAAAGACCATATAAATTTGGACCATAGAGTTTTCCCTAGTTGGAATTTCCATTAGAGTTTCAATGAACAGGTTTTTATTACAGTCTCATTTGACCTAAAACCAAAAGCATTGTTGTTTCTATCTTGGGATAGATCATGCCATTTTTTCTAGGCCGTTTTAAGACTTCCCTGATATTCACCCCAGAAAAAGATAAAAAATTTTCTTTCAAGTTTTTTAATGACCTATTTTGGTGGTTTTAGGACGGACCAAATGTGATGTGGAATTGAAAAGATGTAGGACTGAATGAGTGTTATTTTTCCTCACTGACTCAACCATTTATTTTTCCAGTTCTTTAGCTTTGTGTCAATGACCTCTAGTATGGGCTGAAAATGGTCATTTTTTACTCGGCCAGAAAAAATAGGACAAACTAGGTATTTAAATGGAAGTGATCCATGTATCATGCCTAATGATTCTTTGATTATCTTTATTCTTCTGCTTGTTGCTTTTTTTTGATATGTAAAAACAAGATTTATCACAATTAATCGGTTTTCCAGTGGCCTTTTCAAAGTTGTGGAGAAAAACCTTTAATCCAATGCAATTATTTTTTAAAGATTTCATAAAGACAATATTGTCATCAACATCGCACAAGTGAGAAATAGGGTCAGTGTTAGGAGGCAATTGATAATAGGAAAGCTTTTGAGTTTGAAATATGAAGGATAAGCTTCTTGTGAAAAACTCAGTAAAAATGTTAAAGAGAAAAGGAGAGAGAGGGTGACCTTGTTTAATACCTATGGAAGCCTTAAAAAAACCCACTGGTTTACCATTTAGTAGGACTGAAAAGTAGGTCTGTGAGAGATTACTCATAATACATTTAACAAATGAGCCATGGAATCCAAACTTAAGTAATATGGTGTTTAAAAAATGCCAACTAACCCTATCAAAAGCCTTCCTAAGATCCAATTTTAGAATACAGTTAGGAATTCTATGTTTATTAAAAAATCTGATCATTTCTTGGAGAAGAATAATGTTATTAGATATGTCTCTCTTCTGCATGAAAGTTGTTTGGTTAGGACTAATTAGTTTAGGCACAACTGATTTCATCCTTTCCATAAGCAATTTAGATAGGATTTTATTAGCTACATTAGATAGACCAACAGGCCTAAAGTCATCAAAAGAGGAAGGGGTTTGTTTTTCAAGTATCAGAGTTATCCATGTGCTAGTTATTTCTCTAGGAATCTCAGAAGCTGATAAGAAATCATTAACAACTGAAACTAAGTGTATTTTGATTATTTCTCAAGATTTTATGAAAAATTTACTTGTAAAGCCATCTGGTCTTGGGCTACTTGATTTATTGAGGGTTCTAATGATGCTTTTTAGTTCATCTACTGTAACTGATTACATTAGCTGCAGGTTCTCATCCTCAGTAATTAGCTTAGGTACCTGACTAAGGAAGTGGGGGGAAGTAGCTACCATTTAATTCATTGCAAGGCTCAGTTAGGAGGTCCCTATAGTAGTTTTCAGCTTCATTTTCTATGTCAGTGTGTTTATCTATCCAAACTCCATTTATATTTTAAAATTTTGAAATCTTCATCCTACAGTTTCTTTCAGCTACAGTTTTATGGAAAAATTGGGTGTTTTCATCACCCTCTTTTATCCATTTAATTCTTTCTTTTTGCTTCTAGAATTTATGTTTTTCTTTCAAAAACTTTGTTAGTACATCTTTGTCCCTATTTAGCCTAATTAGGTTTTCCTGAGATTGGTTATTGTTGTAAGAAATCTCTTGGATCCTAAGATTTTCCTCAGCAATATTAATGTTAGTGTCAATATTCCCAAAAGAAAGTTTATCCCATATTTTGATCGTCTTTTAAAGTCTAATCAATTTTAGGAATATGCCTTTCATTCCAGTTTTTGGAATAAGGAGTGACCAACTGTACTTAATTATGTTAGTAAAGTCAAGTCTAGAGTACCAAAGATTAATAAATCTAAATGGCTTAGGGTTGTACAGTGTATTTGTGCCTATTTAGAGAAATAAGGGGCAGTGATCATATGTTAATCTATTGAGGACCTGGATAGAGGAGTCCGGGAATTTTTGAGACCAGCTCTGTGTGCATAAACCCTTGTCTATTCTTTTACTGGTAGGTTTTCTTAGTCTACAGTTAGACCAAGTTAAGAAATTACCTACAATAGTGATTTCCCATAATTGATTAGAGTTAATGAAATTATTAAAATCACTAATGCTTCCTAGCTTAGGATAACTAGGACCCTTATATTCAGAGATAAAGGTAATCACATTATAATCACCAATGAGAATGGTGTCAAATGCAGGTAGCAGAGATAGATCAAGCCACAATGCTTCCCTACCAATTCTATTTCTCAAACCATATACAAATACTGCATCCATTTTAGTATTTATAGTTGGGTTAGAGATATGGACCTGTAGGAATTGTTCATGATCTTTAGAATGAGAGACTTGTAACCTATCCTTCCACATAATCCATATTCGGGCATTATCTGAGCACATAAAATTTGAAAAATGTAGAAGTTTACAATAGTTTTCACACAGTGAGTTAAGATGCTTTGGTTTAATAAGACATAACAGTTGAATCCTTTTAGTTTTAACGAGATGTTGCAGCCTGATTATTAAAGTTTCCATTCCCCTAACATTCCAAACCATAAAATTCATTTTGATGTTGTGGCTATTCATATTTCAGTAGAATATCTAAGCATCATTTTATTGAGTTGGGACAAGTAGATATTTTTATTTTGTTTTATTTATGTACAGGTTTGTTAGTCTGAACATTAGATGATACCCAGGAGAATTGAGAGAGGTCCTGATCTTCTTCATCCCCGGTGGAGTCCTCCCTTTCCCTGATCTTTGTGTTATCCATGTATTGCAGTGGTGTAAATCTGTTACCTGTCTTTCTTTGGGATAAAAAATTGTTAAAGTGCAAAGGGCTTGGTGTGAGGTGTTTCCCTGGGCCGATTTTTATGTCGTCATTGGCATAAACCTTACCATTCATTCTAGGAGGGTGGGTAGCAGTATCAATTATTAATTTTTGGAGTTCAGGAGAGTAAGTTTCCTTAGCTTTGGGGCTAGTAGGGCGGTTAGTTTGGTTGGCAGGGGAGTTAGGGCAGCTGTTATGATATAGTGTCAAGTTAAGTACGGGATTTGTGGTGGAAAGTATGGTTTTGGGGGATTGGGGAGGGGATTCTGTGATCTGAAGAAAGACAGAGGAATGATTGTCAAATTTGGTACCTGTAGGTTTCCATTTGGGAGGATTTAAGATCCTGCATTGTGCATTTGAGTGTCCTAATCAAGAACAATGACTACAATACAGTGGGATTTCATCATATTCAATGTTATACTTGTTGTTGTTAGAGATTGATCCTAGTCCTATGCATTGTTTCAGAGGTTTTAGCAAATCAACCTCTACACACAATTTGATAGCAGAAGGTCTTGTTAGGGACTCAGTAGCCGCATCCTTTTTTTTATGAAATTCCCAATACTATTTCCTAGGGCTTCTATCACCGTTGAATTATAGTAATAAAGGGGAACATCTCTAATCATAATCCAGATCGGAACAATAGAAGATTCAGTATAAGGATTAAAATCTTCCCTACTTAAAATATTTTCTCTTAAAATCTTCCCTACTTTACCATTATTAAAATAAAATAATAATTCCCAGCCACTCAAGTAGCCTTAACGACATTAACTTCACCCACAATGGTAACATTGTTGCCCACCCTCCACCGTTCCACCGCCATAATGGTGGAACCACCATTCGCCGGTTGTACCAAACAACAGGAAATTAACACCCAAAACCTTCACACACAACAAACTTCACCCCTACAACACCAAACTACCTTATATCATGATGTTCTGAAATCCCCCAATCCCAATTTCAACTCCAACCACAACCTAAATCTCAAACCCGCCACAGAAGTCAAGGGAGAAATTGTTGTTCTCTTCCAAGAAGAAGAAATTTATAAGCTTGCGGTGCTGTTCAACAAGAACCTCGTCAGAAAATTTCCATGCGGTCGTCTGACCCTCGATTACATACGACTTCAATTCAAGAAGATATGATTCAAAGATGAAGCCACGATTACAGCACTCGATCGAAATCATATCTTCATCAAGTTTGAGCATGACGAGGACATTCAGAGATGTTGGATCAAACAAAATTGGAACATCGGAGGCTCTATTATGAAGGTACTTCAGTGGACTAAATATTTTGATATTCATAAAGAACCACCCTTAGTTCCAATCTGGTTATCCGTAGATTTTCCACTAGTATACTGTTTTCACCCACAATCCATGCGTCATATTGCTAAAAGGCTCGGGAACCTGATCTTTGCTGACCCACCGACTATTAATCTAACTAGGCCATCTAACATTAGATTATGCGTCGAAATGGACTTAACAGGAGCATTTCCAGATAGGATTAGGTTGGGCTCTATCAATGATAGCAAATGGTATAAGATTAGCTATGAGGATCATCCATCTTATTGTACCATCTGCAATAAAATAGGTTATAAGGATGGCGAGTGCAACTTAAACAAAAATAACATACCTAAAACTAGACCCCCTATAGTTCAGGCTAAGAAATGGGACCCTGTTACTAACAAGCCTAATAACCTAAGACCTCAACCTAGCCCCACTTTTCAAGCTATATCTCCCCATATTGAATCCCCTGCGACCTCTGCAAAATCTCCTTGAACTCTTGAATTAGGTATCACACAGACCTCAGCTGCTACCACTAGTACCACTGAGCACCAAAGACTTGAGACTCAAACAACACCTAAAGCCAATAGGAATAATAAAGGAAAACAAATCTTTACTGCCAGCTCCTCCTCTACCCATATGCAAGTTCAATCCAAAAGAAAAAGTAAGCAATGGGAGATAAGCAAAAACCATTCCAACTTGAAGGCATCATATGATATTATGCACAATTATCATCACAGAGAATCCTCTAAACTCTCATCCTTTAATTTTGATAAAACATTGCTTACAGATAAATATAAATAGTTCCGTTTGATCCTCAAAAATAAATTTAACTCTCTTCATGTTTCAGGTACTGAGCAGGCAATTAAGGAACAAATACAGGAACAAGGCCCTAACTTGGAAGGCCAACCCACTCTACTCTTGATCATAGAGGACACACAACTCATTACATCTCTTAAAAACTTTCAGGAAGTGGTAGTAGTCGATAACTCACAGGAGCAGGAACAACCATGAACTCAAATGGTACTAACAACCATACCTATTCAACATGAGATTAACAAAGATAGCTCATTTTGGAACACAGTCATCCATGAGCCAGAAGGCCCTAATGATCATGATCAACAAGGAACAAATCTCTCAAAAGAACTAGGTATTTCTGATATCCAAAGTAATATTAGGAACTTTTTTCAAAGTCTTAATATTATGACTCGTGCAAACATAAAATCTAATTTTTTCCATGAATATTAAGCTATTATCATGGAATGTTAGGGGTATTAATAGTTCACTAATTATAATTAAAAAGCTAATTAGATTGCATAACATTAACATACTGCTCATTGTTGAATCTAAACAACATCATGACAAACTGGAGAAATATAGAATACAGCTAGACTTCAAATATGCTTTCTCATCATCTGATTCTAGAACATGGATTATGTTTAAAGACTCCAAAAATGCTTCAGTTATCCATTTGCATGACCAATTAACTTTGATCACTGTAACATATATTGCCTCTTAGTTTTCATTTCATATTTATGCTAAACACTCTAAAACTGAAAGACTGGATATGTTTAGCTCTATACAAGGTTTACTGCAAACATGATCAATCCCTTCCTTGCTAATAGGATATTTTAATGTAACTAAAACTCTTGATGAACACAAAGGAAACTCACAACCTTCTATTAGCTGCATTGAGAACTTTCATAATGTCATTAACAGTAATGAATTAAATGATTTCCCATAGTTGGAAACCTTTTCACTTGGACCAATAATAAGAAAGCTCCTAATACAGTCCTTGAAAGGATGGACAGAGCCACATGAAATATGAAATGGTTTGACTCTGTTAACTCATCTTCAGTCCAAGTCCTAGCAAGAAAACTTTCTGATAATCTCTATTGATTCTGGAAGTCAAACATAATTTGAAAACATATCCCAAGTCTTTTAGATTCCAGAATATGTGGTTACTTAAACCTCAATTTCTGGACACTGTTAATGCCAACTGGAATTTACCACTCCTGCAACAAGGTATGTTAGGATTCTCCCTGAAATTAGTTAGGCTTAAAAAGCACTTAAAGTTGTGGAATAAAGAGGAGTTTGGAAATATCTTTTCTAACATTAAGTCTCTAGAGGATAAAATTACTGAAATTGAGGCTGGACATGACTTAAATCCTAACAGCCCAGATGAAAAGCTTATTGCTGAAACTCAGGCTCAATTAACTTTACAACTTAATCAGGAGCAAGCTTTCTGGAAACAATTTCCATAAATAGGTGGCTTCAAAACGGAGACCTAAACACTAAGTTTTTCCACAATAGTGTTAAGGACAAACATGTTAGGTTGGGTATACCTAAAATTAGGATAGATGATAACATTTGGATTACAGACCAAGATGGTATAAGGCAGACAAGGGTTAAATTTTACTCTGAATTCTTAAGTGATACTAACAATGACCCCTCCGGCCAAGACTTAACCAATTTCCTAACATACATGCCTTCATTAATCACTAGTGAAGAAAATATTGAGCTACTTAAAGAGGTAACTTTAGAGGAACTTAAGCAGGCAATATTTGATTTAGGTGAACATAGTGTAGGAGGTCCGGATGGATTTTATGGTCAATTCTTTAGGGCAACTTGGGAAATCATAAAACTAGACCTGCTCTCTGCAATTAGGGATTTCATGAGTGGAAATCAAATTCCAAACCTCATTTCTAGCTCACTCATCACTTTAATTCCCAAAGTTAAGACACATGTTAGCTTTTCTGAGTATATGCTGATAAGTTTATCGAATTTTACAAATAAAGTCTTCTCAAAGATCATCTATGAAAGGCTAAAACTTGAAATTCATACATGTATCTCCCTGGAACAATTATCCTTCATTAAAGGCAGGGAGATATCAGACAACATTCTAGTCTTGCAAGAAATGGTTAGAATCTTAGATAAAAGAAATCAAAGCCTGAACATGATTGCGAAACTTGATATGGAAAAGGCCTTTGATAGAGTTTCATGGTCAATGCATAACTCACTCCTTCTGAAATGTGGATTCCTTGGAAACCTTGTCTCAGTCATTTTTCGGAACATAAGTTTAGCTTGGTTCTCTATTTTAATCAACGGAATACCTTATGGATTTTTCAAACCCTCTTGGGGTTTGAAACAAGGTGATCCATTATCTCCCATCATGTTCAATTTTATAACTGAGATCTTGAACATAAGCCTAAAAACCATGTTCCATCTCAGTTACATTGACATATTTGCTATGCCAACTGGGGCAGTGCAAATTTCTCACTTGTCCTATGCTGATGACACAATGGTTTTCATCAAGGCAACAAAGAAATCAATCACCAACCTCGTGTGCTTCTTAAGAATTATCAAAATGCTTCTGGCCAGTAAGTTAATTTCAATAAAAATGCATTTTACACGGGTAATAAAGCTGCTAAGCTTAGGGTTCAACTAATCCAAAACCTACCTAACATGAAGCAAGGTGAAATTCCTTTCCCCTACCTTGGTGTCCCTATCTTCGAAGGCAGGAAGAAAAACTGTTAATTCAAGCCCCTCTTAGACAAGATCAGAGGAAAAATATATAAATGGACAAATAAATGGCTAAACATAGCTGGAAGAGAAATCCTAATTAAGCATGTTCTTACATCAATTCCCCAACATGTGTGGTGTGTTATGTCTCCCACTAAACACATCACCCATAAAATTGATAAAATCTTAAGGAATTTTCTTTGAAGTGATACAGAGGATTAGGTGAAGAAACACTGGAGAGCTTGGCACAATCTTTGCTACCCAGTAACACACAATGGCCTCAATTTCAGAAATCTAGAAAATGTTATCAAAAGATACTCCCTTAAGCTGTTTTGGAAGCTTCAAAAGGGGGAAACTATTTGGTCTAAGCTCATATGGTCCCTCCCAGACTCCTTTAGGACATCTGACCCATGGACTAGAGTCAAAGTCACTACTAGATTTGCTGAAGAAAATGTGATGGTAATTATAGGCAGAGGCTCCTCCAATTTTTTGATAGCTAACTGGATAGGTTTAGGATCATTAATAGACCACTGGAATCTTGAGGATCAATTCCCACACTTATATCTAACCATAGCTGAATTTAAAGCCAACCATTCCCCTCTCATACATGTTCTCTCTACTAGATTTGATAGAAGCATCATCAATGCCATATGCGACTATATTCATTTGTTTAACATGGATGATCAAATCATATGGAAACCAGCTCCATCAGGTATGTTTTTTGTATCTCCTGCATATTCTTCATTGTCAAACAATGGTATGAAGATCCCTGCTCTATCTAAGGTATGTAATTCCCTCATTCCTCCCAAAATATCTCTCTTTATATGGAGGTTGCTGAATAACTTAGTTCCTTGATGAAATTCTGAGGAAAATGGGGTTTCATCTTGCCTTAAAATGCCATTTTTGTTGCCATCATAATAGCATCAATCATTTTTTCTATGAGTGTTATGTGGCTAGAAGCCTCCGGGATGAAATAATCACCATTTCTGAGATGAGGGTCATTAGATTTACTCATATTTTCACGCCATATCATGGTATTGGTCTATTAATCAACCTGATTCATATTTTAACTAATCTCTTAATTTGGACCCTTTGGAAAGTAGAAATAGGTTTATTTTTTATGGCATCAAACCTTACATCTCCGGCCTTAAACTTGAAATACATTCTCTTTGTGTGAGCGTCTTCACTAACAATCTTCAACGCATTAAAGATGATTGTAAAACTCTTGTTGATAGAGGTTTGCTTCAAAGATTTAAGTTGCCAAAACCCAAACTTATCAAAGCTTACAAATGGAATCCTCCTGACATTGGCTTTAAACTTTACACGGATGCATCTTTCGCTTCTATAAATCATTCGACATCAGGTTTTATTGTTAGGAATCATTTGGCAGAAACTGTGTTCATGGGAAAGGGCTTTCTGAAACAAGTTCATTACCCATTGCATGCTGAGCTTTTATCATGTTTGATTGGTATACAAAAATGTATTAGAAGCCACTTTCTCTCTCTGATTGTGGAAATTGACTCATTGCAAGTAGTTCAAATGATTCAGGGACTAAGGGCTGCTCATTTGAAGCTGATCACCGAACTTTGGCAACTTCGGGAATTGCAAAAAACCCACCAAATACAGATTGATCACATATATAGGGAGCGGAATCAAGTTGCACATCACCTTGCCCACACTCTCATCTTAGCTGCTCCTAATCAAAATGAAGAATGGATTGAAATTCAAAACCAGCTGCAACAATAAGCAAAGATGGTGATACAAGGAGATCTTCTACAACTCTCAACCCTTCGACTGCATAACTAACCAGCTTATCATGTCTCACATCCGTACTCACAAGCTCCTGCTCCTGTGGAACTGCCTCACAACATTTTTTACTTATGTACTATGATTCACCGAGCCTCTTGTTCTAGACATTTGGAAGTAAATGGTTGTCCGGCCATTCTAATCTCACACCATGGAAGTGGAGGATTAGAAATGGAAACACAACCATTGATTATTTTAACTATTTGGCTCAAAATTTGTCTGCATCTCAACATTTTTCTTGGTCAATATTTTGTAACTCAGGATCTTTATATTTGCAACGGCCAGGGGTGCCGATCAACACCCCCCCACTCATATTTATGAGTGACTTTTTAAAAAAAACTTTACTCGTAACTTCAAATTGAAATCTGCTCAAACGTGATGCTACCCTATACACCCCCATTGTATTTTCCAAATCCATAAAATAGTATTTATCAATAAACTGCACAAGAATATATTTGTAATATTTTCCTGATTTCCCTTACTTACTTCTATGTAACCAACTCTAAGTTACTCTAGAACATGTACTAGCGTTTTCCAACATTTTACCAAAAATTTTTTTTATTTTATATTTCTATATTTAGACAATAATAATAAAAATCATGTATTTTGGAGCAATGGACAATGGGGTAACACAAATTTGGGTCATAGTGTAATTTTGCAAGACTGTGTAGAAGTAATCAACATTGACTTTCGAGACCTTTCCGTTTACCCATACTTTCCCAACTTGCAAATTCACAATCTTATAGTATTGAATTACATTTTGGTGTCACCAAATTTGTGTTTCGCCAACTCCAAATTTCTTGGAGGGACATAAGTGCAAAAAGTGAAAACTTGACTCGTAACTCCAAATTGAAATCCGCTCAAACGTGATGCTACCCTATACATCCTCATCATATTTTCCAAGTTTGTAACATAATATTTAATTAACGGTCAACCCTTAATTAACTTTCCATACATAAATACTAATAAAAATTTTAGAACTTGCCTAACAAATGGTCAACCCTTAATTGACTTTCCATGCATAAACACTAATGAAATTGTTATAATTAACTTAACTAATTAATGGTTAACCATTGCTTGACTTTCCATACTAAACACTAATGAAATGGTTAGAACTTAACTAATCAACGGTCAACCCTTACTTGACTTTCCATACATAAACACTAATGAAATGGTTAGAACTTAACTAATCAATGGTCAACCCATAATTAACTTCCCATACATAAACACTAATGAAATGGTTAGAACTTAACTAATCAATGATGAACCCTTAATTAACTTTCCATATATAAACACTAATGAAATGGTTAGAACTTAACTAATCAATGGCCAACCCTTACTTGACTTTGCATACCTAAACACTAATGAAAAAGTTTGACCTTGAGGAATGTTCAACCCTTACTTAATCAATGGATTAACCCTTATTTTACTTTCCACATATAAAGATTGATAAC
Organism: Rubia yunnanensis; assembly: GCA_037428765.1. NCBI lineage: Eukaryota > Viridiplantae > Streptophyta > Magnoliopsida > Gentianales > Rubiaceae > Rubia > Rubia yunnanensis. Next base: position 88,782,136 of record CM075068.1, read on the forward strand.
TAAGGTTTATCTTAATTAGTCAAAGTTCAAGAAAGATTTGTCTGGGACACCACACTTAGCTTGACTTATGAGTTGACATTAAATTAATATTTAATTTAAAATGACATAATGAAATTGTTTGACTTTAACTAATCATTGATTAACCTTTACTTGACGTTCCATGTATAAACACTAACGCAAATGCATCACCTTAACTAATGAGCGGTCAACTCTTAGTTGACATTCCGTGTATGAACACAAATGAAATATTTCCACATATATATATATATATATTATGTAATAATAATTTTTAATATTTTTATTATTGACCTAATTTTTTTAAAAATCAAAATTATAAATTAAATTTTAATATAAATAATTTTATTTTCAAAACTTTATAAATATAAATTGAAAGAGCTTGTTTCAGACCAAGCCAAACCCAAACCCTACAACTATTAACACTTAAACCCTACAACTATTAACACTTAAACCCTACTACTATTTATATCATAGCCCAAATCAAACCATATTTTTCTCCCTTGCCTTCTTCTTATTCACATATCGGTGCCTCATTCTTCTAAATTTACGACCGGCCTCTTCCTTCTCCATTCTCATACAGCCTCCACCTTCTCGGATCCCGACCACCCTATCACGCAAGTAGAATAAGGATATCCGATGCCACCGCGTGAGGAGGCCGTTCGACGACACCTGATGTGTCTATTTTAGATGCATTATTTAGTAGTATTTAGGATCACTTTTGTGCTCTTTTATTATCGAGAGCTTGTGTTTTACCTTGAAATTCACTTAGGAGAGGCAAAAGCAACTTTGTACTCTTTTACCTCTTCTAAGTGGATTTTGTGTGACAAGGGAAGAACACGGAAGCAACGAAGACCGGAAGACATTGAAGACTATACTTTCGAAGACTTTTGGATACTCACTTCAAAGACATGAAGACCGGAGGCCGTTGAAGACCATTTTTGGAGCCGTTGAAGACTTGAAGATTGAGAGGGATGGCTGTGAAGAAGACAAAGAAACAATGCAAGACTCTGGCTCCCGTTGCGACCCCGTTGCGACGCCATCGCGAGTCGCGACCAACATCGTCGCGAGTCGCGACCAACGGGCGGCCAGAAATCAACTTTATCTTCTTTGCACTATAAATACTACTCTCTTTCTTCTTCTTTTGGAAGCTTTTCCAGCCCGTTTTTCTCTCTGGTTTTTGGGCAAAACCTAGGTTTTTCTCTTCTTTCTTTTCTTTGTTTTTCTTAGTTTAATTATGTCTTTTGTTGTTCTAGAGTAGTTCTTGTACTTGGGAGCTATGGATTGAAGCTTCCACTTCTATGTATTGAGAACCATTTCTATCTATCTATTTGGTGTTTTTGCTATTGTGCATTTATTGTGCTTTGAATGTTAATTGTTGATTTCATTGATGTTGTTGAGAGCTTGATGATATGAAATGCTTGTATGAATTGCTAGCTAGGGTTTGGGGGATTTGGGTTAATTTCCCCCCTGTTCTTGTTAGGAATGTATGAGTGTGAATTAGAGCTTTTGATTGTGTTAGTGTGTTGACAATGTGCTAGACGAATGTGATTGATGTTGAACTCTTCGTCATGTTCGTTTGTGTAGCAAACGAGAGAGTCATATGCTCGTGGATGAATGTGCGTTGCACGTTCATCCAATCTCGTGTAATTGCATGAATTGGTTTAATGCTTAGTCACGGTGTAGTGGTCATAGGCATTTCCAAGCTTGTTGGTCCTTCGTGCTAAATGCCACCAATGACACCTTGAGTCGTGGTCGCGACTCGGGAGTCATTGGTGAGGTTTGACGAGAGATGTCGAACTCACTCTCGCAAACTACGAACTAAGAAGGATAGGAGTTTAGTCTCCACGACAAGTAGTTGAAGTATTGAATAGATGATTTAAATTCATTCTTGAAGCATTCGTTATTTGGCGTTTATGTATTCTTGACGGTGTGTTTCACTGCATGTGTGCCATGAGCTGTTTGAGCATAGGGAGTGCTTGTGTGGTTGAATTGTTTAGGTGTAGGAACGTGACGAATTCCGTAGCGCCTTTGCATGAAGATCTATGAGCATGAACTTAGAACTCCTTGTGATGTGTGTGTTGTGGTACTTCCTAGATGGGTGTGTGAGTGTTGGGTCCTGAATGCTATATGATGGAATGTGTGAATGATTCGATGAACTACATTAGATGTGGAAGTGGATATCCGTTGCCCCCAAGGCATTTTATCTTTGTAGTTTAAAACCCCTTTTCTTTAGTTTCGTTTGATGATTAGCATAGTCACTTGACCTTGCTAGTTATCTTGTCTTTTTATCTTTGTTAACTGAGGAAACCAACCAACCAACCCCCCCCTTTTACTTGCTTTTATGTGTGTGTAAATATATTTACTCCTAGCCTAATATCAACCATTGTGTGCTTAGACGCTTAGGAAGATCCCTCTTCTCTTTGGACGACCCCGATTTGCCACTATCTACCTAGTTGTAGAAAGTAAGCATTTAGGGCTTATAAATTATCGTTTGCACGGCGGGCGCGACGACCGCCCGCCCGTCAAAATGGCGCCGTTGCCGGGGAAGAGGCGTTTATTCTTAAGTATTTAGGTGTATTTGGTTGTGTATTAGCTAGTCGTTTTTGTTTTCCACTACTTGGTGGTTGTTTTTGTTCGGAGTAGGTATTGCTTGAGTTCTTGGTAATTTATTTTATCGAGAATCCTTGCACTATGATTCCGAACTTTTGACAAATATAAAATAAAAAAATTTAATGGAGCGTCTCACCTTGAGGGAACTCATGATGAGAAGAGAGGCTCAATAAGCAAGGTTTTGTAGGATTTGTCATTCCGATCATCCTACCGAATCTTGCCCTTTGTTGTGGGAAGAGCACTATGACCGAGAAAAAACCCTTGGTTTCCAAAACCATGGGTACTATGAAGAGTGCTATCAAGAGGTAGGAGATATTGGTTTTCAAGGGCAAGAAGCTCATGAATGCTATCCATACCACAACTCTTACAATCCGGAATGGAGTGGTAGTCCGGATTTGTGGTATGAGAATGAGCCGGAAAACTAATATTACGAGCAACCTAGTTGGCCATCACTACCCTATACCATACCCCAAAACCAAGCCCAACAAGGAAGTTCAAGTTTGACACGTGAGGATGTCTTAAATACCATAGCAAACTTGAACTCCTTCACTAGTGAGAAGCCGGATACCCAGCTCTCCTCTAGTGTTGAGGCCATTGAGGGGCATGTGAGGAACATATTAGAGGTATTGGCCCGCATGGAAGCTCGTGATTCCGAAAACACACCATCCCAACTTGAACTCGATGATTCGGTGAGTGAAGTCACCAATAAAAATGATTTTGAGTTTGAAAGGGATGAGGAGTTGGTTGTAGAGGATAGAAAAATGGAGGAAGAGGTGATAGTGCTATATCATCCATTAGCATTGTCACCCCTTCTCCCACCTAGTGAACCAACTCTAATATTTTCGGAAGTTTTGAGGGAAACGAGAGAGGAGCCAAAAGACTATCCCAAGCTCCCTAACCACTTAATTCCCTTTGAACCATTTCCACCTCCACAAGACTTTCCTCTTGAAAGTTTTGTGCCCCCACCTCTCTTATTTTGGATGCTCATGGTGAAGAGCTTCAAGCCTTCACCATACGGATAACATTAGGGTCGTGCCGACGACCTTAAAAATACGGAGCTTCGTCATGCCGACGACGTTAAATAAATTTGGCATTTCTTTTAGTTTTTGTTTCTTAGTTTATGTTTCTTAGTTTGTTTTTGTTGTTGTTTTATTTTGTTCTTTTTATGGCTTGTTTTTCTGTGATTTTGTAGCAAAGTGAAGTGCATTGCAATGAAGGAGATGAAGGAACGAGATCAATGAATGAGGGAAGAAAGCTTGGACAGTTGGTAAGAAAACGAAAAAATTTTAAGCCTGGGATACCCTGGCGTCGCGAGTCGCGATGGGCTTCGTCGCGAGTCGCTACGAACAGGGGAGAAAAATCACTCCCAGCGCCAACTTTCCGCGAGTCGCGATGACATCGCGAGGCTCGTCGCGAGTCGCGACACACTTCGTCGCGAGTCGCGACGAGCTCAGAAAATTTTGAGCTCCCGGACTCACCTTTCCGCGAGTCGCGATGACTTCGCGAGGCTCGTCGCGAGTCGCGACACACTTCGTCACAAGTCGCGACGAGCTCAGAACATTTTGAGCTCCCGGACTCACCTTTCCGCGAGTCGCGATGACTTCACGAGGCTCGTCGCGAGTCGCGACGAACCTCGTCGCGAGTCGCGACGTGCTCAGTAACTGTTGAAAATTTTTTGAGCCCGGATTTCAAATTTCCAAGCTTCCAAGTTTCCAAATGATTTTAAACATTGCATGATCCTACCTTCTTCTCCACCCAACACTCCCAAGAACCACCACATACCCACTCATTCCTCCACCATCCTACATATGTTGACATATGAACATTCTTGCATCTTTATAGTACATTTGTTGATTGTAGTATGCCGACTACATCATTGTGATCGTAAGTGCATATCCTATAATGATGCTTGTATACATGTCAATATATGTTGGATATTTTTCATGATTATTCTTATAGTGTTGGTTGGGTATGATTTGGTTGTTCTTTGAAAATACTATGGTTATTAACTCTTGATGCGAAACCTAGTATTACATATCCTTATGTACTTGTGAGTTTAATGTGTTCTTCGTGGTGTAGTCTTGATCAAACGGCGCCATGGAGACAATGCTTTTCTCGAGGGGTGAGTTCTTCTACGGCATCTTTGCTCACCCTTCCGGTTCCGAAACCTATCTCGGGACCATCCAAGTACTTGGATATCGCCATATCACCGGCGAATTTGCGGAGAAATGGGTGTCACTCTAACTCCCTTACCTTGATTTTTATTGTTCTTGCCTTACGTGTTTACATTGAGGGCAATGTAATGTTTTAAGTGTGGGGAGGGGTTAGAGGACTCATATGCATGCTAGATTGTTTTGGAATGCTTTTTGCTACTTTTCATTGGAAAAACATGAGAAAAAAAAAAGAGAAAAAGAAAACCCGCTAAGTTGAAAACCCGAGAGGGCAACTTAGGCAACATTGGGGGCCCGGATAGGTAGAAAACCCTTAAAGGGTGGCCTAGGCAAAAATGAGAGGCTAAAATGTGCGGAAAAAGGTGAGATGTGAGTTAAAGAAACATGATGTGTGGCTAGGATGAAAACTCGAAAGAGCTCCTAGGCAAAATGAGAGAAATTGAGAGAAATTGAAAAATGCTATGATTTCACTCACTTGCCGGCGTTGGAGTCATAAGGTTGCGGTTGTCACATGGATGGATCGGGTAGCTCAATATCTATAGACCTCTTGGGATTGGGTAGCTTAGTGGGTTAGGAAACGAAGTGGGGTTATGAAATTCCTTATCTCTTTCTACTTCGTTTTTGGTTGATATATTGGCATTAGGTGAAGCATGTGTTTAAAACTTCCTCTATGGTTTTAGCTTCATTTTGTGTCATTGGATTCTGGGAATATCAATTCTGGGCTTTGAAATATTTTTATGGGTAGTGAATTGATAAGTGGTAGGTTTGGTTAGATCTAGGATTGGGGATGTGTGTGTGAAAAAATTCTCATGTGAGCTTTTATTTTGGGATTTTTGATATTGAGAGTTTTTGTGAGACTTTGATTGGGGGATTAGTTTAGGTTTTGGATATATCATTTACTCCGTGTGCTTGGTTCTTTTCTTACTCGAGGGCGAGTAAGGTCTAAGTGTGGGGATATTTGATGTGTCCATTTTGTGTGGTTATTTTAGGGGTTTTAGGATGTAGATATGCCATTTCCTCCGTATGCTTGAATCTTTTCTTACTCGAGGGCGAGTAAGGTTTAAGTGTGGGGATGTTTGATGTGTCTATTTTAGATGCATTATTTAGTAGTATTTAGGATCACTTTTGTGCTCTTTTATTATCGAGAGCTTGTGTTTTACCTTGAAATTCACTTAGGAGAGGCAAAAGCAACTTTGTACTCTTTTACCTCTTCTAAGTGGATTTTGTGTGACAAGGGAAGAACACGGAAGCAACGAAGACCGGAAGACATTGAAGACTATACTTTCGAAGACTTTTGGATACTCACTTCGAAGACATGAAGACCGGAGGCCGTTGAAGACCATTTTTGGAGCCGTTAAAGACTTGAAGATTGAGAGGGATGGCTGTGAAGAAGACAAAGAAACAATGCAAGACTCTGGCTCCCGTCGCGACCCCGTCGCGACGCCATCGCGAGCCGCGACCAACACCGTCGCGAGTCGCGACGAACTCGTCGCGAGTCGCGACCAACGGGCGGCCAGAAATCAACTTTATCTTCTTTGCACTATAAATGCTACTCTCTTTCTTCTTCTTTTGGAAGCTTTTCCAGCCCGTTTTTCTCTCTGGTTTTTGGGCAAAACCTAGGTTTTTCTCTTCTTTCTTTTCTTTGTTTTTCTTAGTTTAATTATGTCTTTTGTTGTTCTAGAGTAGTTCTTGTACTTGGGAGCTATGGATTGAAGCTTCCACTTCTATGTATTGAGAACCATTTCTATCTATCTATTTGGTGTTTTTGCTATTGTGCATTTATTGTGCTTTGAATGTTAATTGTTGATTTCATTGATGTTGTTGAGAGCTTGATGATATGAAATGCTTGTATGAACTACTAGCTAGGGTTTGGGGGATTTGGGTTAATTTCCCCCCTGTTCTTGTTAGGAATGTATGAGTGTGAATTAGAGCTTTTGATTGTGTTAGTGTGTTGACAATGTGCTAGACGAATGTGATTGATGTTGAACTCTTCGTCATGTTCGTTTGTGTAGCAAACGAGAGAGTCATATGCTCGTGGATGAATGTGCGTTGCACGTTCATCCAATCTCGTGTAATTGCATGAATTGGTTTAATGCTTAGTCACGGTGTAGTGGTCATAGGCATTGCCAAGCTTGTTGGTCCTTCGTGCTAAATGCCACCAATGACACCTTGAGTCGTGGTCGCGACTTGGGAGTCATTGGTGAGGTTTGACGAGAGATGTCGAACTCACTCTCGCAAACTACGAACTAAGAAGGATAGGAGTTTAGTCTCCACGACAAGTAGTTGAAGTATTGAATAGATGATTTAAATTCATTCTTGAAGCATTCGTTATTTGGCGTTTATGTATTCTTGACGGTGTGTTTCACTGCATGTGTGCCATGAGCTGTTTGAGCATAGGGAGTGCTTGTGTGGTTGAATTGTTTAGGTGTAGGAACGTGACGAATTCCGTAGCGCCTTTGCATGAAGATCTATGAGCATGAACTTAGAACTCCTTGTGATGTGTGTGTTGTGGTACTTGCTAGATGGGTGTGTGAGTGTTGGGTCCTGAATGCTATATGATGGAATGTGTGAATGATTCGATGAACTACATTAGATGTGGAAGTGGATATCCGTTGCCCCCAAGGCATTTTATCTTTGTAGTTTAAAACCCCTTTTCTTTAGTTTCGTTTGATGATTAGCATAATCACTTGACCTTGCTAGTTATCTTGTCTTTTTATCTTTGTTAACTTAGGAAACCAACCAACCAACCCCCCCCCCCTTTTACTTGCTTTTATGTGTGTGTAAATATATTTACTCCTAGCCTAATATCAACCATTGTGTGCTTAGACGCTTAGGAAGATCCCTCTTCTCTTTGGACGACCCCGATTTGCCACTATCTACCTAGTTGTAGAAAGTAAGCATTTAGGGCTTATAAATTATCTTTTGCACGGCGGGCACGACGACCGCCCGCCCATCAACACCACGTTAGGATGAGGAGGATCTCAACCGTTCAACGCCACCGCGAGAGGAGGAGGAAAATCCTGGCTACCCCACCCCACCGCGCGATGCCATCGTGTGAGCAGCGCCGTTAAATCAACTCTACCACCGTTCAATCGATGCTATCGCCATTCAATCGACCACCGTTCAACGAAACCGAGTTTGACGTCAAAATCCCTCCGTCGGACTCCACGTAGCTCCGCCGTGCTACGCCATTTTCCACCTTGCCTCCGCCTTGGCTCAGCCGTGGATCCGCTGGGTTCTCTATCAAGTCGAGATATGTGCTTGTTTACTTTTTGTGTAAATCTGAGCTATTCTCTTTATAAATGTAATTTGATTTGAATATAATGAAATTTGTGTTTGTGTTGTTGAAAAGTTAGGCTTGAGATCTGGCCGGAAACTCATTGTTTGCTGTGAACACCTGGAAGCAGAATCGATTTTGATTTTGCTTTAGGTATTTTTTTTTCAATTTCAGAATTTCAATGTGCGAAATCGCAACAGTTTCATGTTAATGATTTTTACTGCGTTTGTGGTCGAGTTGCAGGACTATCTCGTCAATTTTTTACAACAGTTTTAAAACATTTGGTGCGACATCACACCCACTTCATTTGGTTTCAATTTTTACTGCGGTTATTTTTAGAAAAAACTGAGGTAAAAATTATGTTTTACTATTTTTTTTGGAAAATAATCAAGGTAAAAAGTATAATTTTTTACAACACCTATATTTACTACTGCTTTTCCACAACCACTTAGGCATTTATTACCTCTTCTTAGGCCACCTCCTAAGCCAATTTTTTGGTCTGTCTGCTGGGAAAAGCCTGGGCTATACACTATTAAAATTAATACTGATGCCTCATGGTTCACTCATACGGCAGTGGTTGGGATTATTGTGAGGGATAGCTCAGGCATCCCACTGTTCATTAATTCAACCACTATCGAGGCTGAATCTCCTCTTCATGCTGAAATATTAGCCATACAAGCTGCTTGTCAATCTCTCCAACACCGGGATATTCCCTTAATCATTGAATCAGATTCTCTTTTAGCCATTAACATGATTAAAGATCCATACTCTGCTAACTGGAATCTTTTCAACTCGGCTTACAAGGTTAAAAGCTTATTATGTGGAGCAGTGCTTAAGCATTTTTATAGGGAATGCAACTCAGTGGCTAATGCAATTGCTAAATATCATTATTCCCATAATCACTCACTCAACCTGTACAATTTGCCAGTCCATATAAAAGGTCTCATTGCCTTAGATATGGAGCAATTTCCTCATATTAGAATTCAGAAACATGGCCATGTTAGGACTTGATACTGCTGATGGGAATTTTTTACATGCAGGTATGAGCAAAATAGGATGATTTGGTCCAGATGTGGCACTGCTGCTACCATGGCACTGCTGCTACCTTGGCTCTGTTTGAAGACCTAAAATGGTGGTCCTGTATCCATTTACGCTTTGCGCTCTCCGGTTGCTGTCTCTCGAATATCTACATCAGTGACGCTCAAGGAATCTCCATGGAGGATTGACTGTATACTGCTGTACTTAGCTCTCTAACTCCTAGCTAACAACCTAATTACTTACTGGTTGTATCCTAGTAGTTGCCTGGCCAAAGTACGAATTAACACGGGGTGTGGAGATTCGTCGACTTTGGAATCGCAACTCCTTCTTCTGGATATTACCACTAACATGTATAGATTAAACTCTTAGTCCTTACATCGATTTTGAGGCAACGAGGTTGCCTTTTGTAAAAGCTACTGTCATTATTATATGGCTGGTCTTACTGGTTTGAGGCACCAATATATCAACCCCCACCTTAGGGTACTTTCATTTTAAAAAAAAATTAAGGGGTGAAAAATCGAAGTAAAAATGCCTGAATAACCGAAGTAATAGGTGTTGTTTGTTGTAGTGTTGACACTTTCTCATTTTGAATGGTTATGTTGGCACTTTTAACTTAAAGTTGGGGTCATTTTAGCTAATGAACTCTTTTAAAAATGAGATGTCATGAATTCTCATTTTAAAATTTCCATATTTCAATACTACTATTAAATTTCCTTAAAATAATCAGCCACCTTTGTTTAACAGTCATTAAATTAAATTAGTAGTATTATTTTCTAAGGTATATATTTATTTTTAGTTCACTTCGATTCAATTTATTATAAATGCTGAAAAGAATAGAGACTTAATTTTAAGGCACCATCCTCTCTAATTTATCTGTATCTTAGTTTAGTTCAGTAAAATTTTAAATTAATATTATTTAAATTAATTATGGTCTATTATTTTCACTTTCACCATATTTAATTTTGATTCAGTCCAGAAAAAATTAATGGGGAAAAATTGTAAGTAATAATAAATTGTCAGGAATAATGAAATGCTCATTAGCGATAAGCTAGATTTGTGATAATTAATTATATAACTATTTATTTGTCAAAGGGGAATACTATGTCATTACCCCCAAATTCTACTATAAATAACCCCCTTAGAGGATGAAGAAAAATGCACCTCTCATTCTCTCATTTCTAACTTTTCTCCAACTTATCTTCTTCTCTATCTTATCTTCTTCTCCATTCTCTTCTTCTTACTTCCCACATCAATCCCTTCGCCAATTTCTCAATAAATTAGTGCAAAATTAGTAAAAATCACAACACGTTATCAGCACAATTACTCTCCATCTTCATTGAAGGTGAAATGGACAAAGCTATCCGTGAAGCCAACCAAAGGATTAAAAATGCAGAAATTTGCATACTCGATTGTGGAACAACACACACTATATTAAAGGATAAAAGGTTTTTCTCAGAGTTAAAACCAACGCAGACCATTATGAATACAATATCGGGTCATGTAGACCTGATTGAAGAAGTTGGTGAGGCAAAATTTACATTGCTAAATGGAACAATGTTTACAATAAATAATGCCTTATTTTCGCCAAAGTCCAAAAGGAACTTATTGAGTTTTAATGATATATATTCTCATGGATTTGACACTCAGCCTGTAACATAAAGTACCATGAAATATATACTTCTCATTGTGTATAAATCTGGAAGGAAATGCATACTTGAGAAACTACCAATGCTCCATACTGGATTGCATTACACGCATATAAATGCAGTAGAATTAAATACGGTAGTGATTAAACCTTCAATATTTACCATATGGCATAGTCGGCTGGGCCATCCTGGTTCAACCATGTTGCAAAGAATGATTGAAAGCTCACATGGGTATCCATTGAAGGACCTGAAGATCCCTCATGGAAATTCATTTCAATGTTAGGCTTGTTCCATTGGAAAACTAATCATAAGACTTTCACCGTGAAAGGTTGTAACATAATCACTAGCATTTCTTGAACGCATTCAAGGTGATATATGTGGACCTATCCATTCACCATGTGGACCATTTTGTTACTTCATGGTATGATAGATTCTTCTAGCAAATGGTCACAAGTATGTCTGTTATCAACTTGAAATATGGCATTTGCTAAATTACTCGCTGAGATAATCAAATTGCGAGCTCAATATCCTGATCATACGATCAAGAAAATCAGACTTGATAATGCCGATGAATTCACATCCCAGACTTTCGATGATTATTGTATGTCTGTTAGGATTGTTGTTGAGCATCATATTGCTCATGTACACACACAAAATGGTCTGGCTAAATCATTGATCAAACGTCTCCAACTCATTGCTAGACCATTAATAATGAGAACAATGCTCCCTACTTCAGTATGGGGTATGCAATATTACATGCCGCAGTATTGATGCGCATCAGGCCAAGTGCATATCATAAATACTCCCCACTACAACTTACATTGGGCCAAGAACCAAATATATCTCATCTAAGAATTTTTTGTTGAGCTATTTATGTGCCTATTGCACCACTACAAAGAACAAATAGGAGACCACAAAGAAGTCTTGACATTTATGTAGGCTTTGAAAGTCAATCTATTGTTAGATACCTTGAACCCTTAACTGGGAATAGTTGTATAGCTCATTTTGCTGATTGCCATTTTGATGAAGAAACATTTCCAGCATTAGGAGGAGAAAGAAAACTGCTTGAAAGGAATATTACCTGGTTTGTACCAACATTATTGCATCTTGATCCTTATACAAAGGAGTGTGATGGAAAAGTCCAAAGGATTTTGCATATGAAAGATATAGCAAATCAACTTGCTGATGCATTTACAGACACAAAGAGAGTGACAAAATCTCACATCCAAGTTGAGAATGCTCCTGCTCAAATTTAAATCCAAAGGGGCAAATTGAAAACAAAGTCACTCATGAAATCACGACACGTCTGAAGCGTGGAAGACCACTCGGTTCCAAAGATAAAAATCCTCGTAAAAGAAAAGGATCAGAGAAACAAGATGACCCCAAAATGGAGGAATGTATTCCTGTAGAAATACGAAATGAGAAAAATCAAGAAATTTTGATTAATTATGCCAATACAGGTATAAAGTGGCACTGAAATGAGGAAATCGATGATGCATTACCTTACAATTTGGCATGCAATGTTATGGACAAAAATAATGGAGATCTCGAACCACGGTCTATTACCGAGTGTAAAAATAGACACGATTGGACTGAATGGAAAAGGGCCATTGAAGCTGAGTTAGACTCGCTTAACCGACTCAAAGTTTTTGGGCCTATAGTACTCACCCCTGAAGATGTGAGACCTGTTGGATACAAATGGGTATTTGTGCGAAAAATAAATGAGAAAAATGAGATTGTGAGATACAAGGCTAGACTCGTTGCACAAGGTTTTTCTCAAAGGTCCAAAATTGATTTTAAGGAAACATATTCCTCAGTCATGCATGGAATTACATTCAGATTCCTTATCAGTCTAGCAGTTCATGAGAAACTTAATATGCACCTTATGGATGTTGTTACTGCATATTTATACAGATCGTTTGATGCTGAAATTTACATGAGGATCCCTGAAGGATTCAAAATGCATGAAGCATTAAGTTCAAAACCCAGAGAAAGATATTCAATCAAATTACAAAGATTTGTACATGGGTTAAAGCAATCTGGACGCATGTGGTACAACCAACTAAGCGAATATCTGTTACAAAAGGTGTATGTCAATGACCCTCTTTGTCCCTGTGTTTTTATCAAGAAAATAACATTTGGGTGTGTGATTATCACTGTCTATGTTGATGATTTGAATATCATTGAGACCAATGAAGAGATTCTGGAAGTAATCTCTTACTTAAAGAAGGAGTTCAAATTGAAATACCTTGGGAAAACAAAATATTATCTTGGTTTGTAGATTGAGCACTTGCAAAGTGGGATACTTGTGCATCAATCAAATTACACGAAAAAGGTATTAAAGAAATTCAATATGGATAAATCAAATCCATTGAGTACCCCAATGGTCGTTAGATCCCTTAATTTGGAAAATGATTCATTTCGTCCATGTGAGGAATCTGAACAGGTTCTTGGTCCAGATTTACCATATTTTAGTACAATTGGTGCACTTATGTATCTCGCTAATTGTACTCGACCTGATATAGCTTTTGCTGTTAATTTATTAGCATGGTTTAGTTCATCTCCTACCAAAAGGCACTAGAACAGAATCAAACATGTGTTTCGTTACCTTCTAGGGACAGTTGATTTGAGATTATTTTATTCCAACACTACGGAACCAGTTTTGGTTAGCTATACAGATGCAGGTTACCAGTCAGATATACACAAAGGGAGATCTCAAACTGGGTATGTGTTTACCTGTGGAGGGACTGCAATTTCTTGGCGTTCACAGAAACAAACACTCACCACAACATCATCAAATTATGCTGAGGTTATCACATTGCACGAAGCAAGTCGAGAGTGTGTGTGGTTGAGATGCATGACGCGACATATCAGAACCACAAGTGGTCTCCTATCAAATGATAATCCCATCACACTTTATGAAGATAATGTTGCGTGTGTTAATCAAATGAAGGAAGGATACACCAAAAGAAACAGAACAAAGCACATTCCTCCGAAATTCTTTTCATTTACTCAAGAGTTGGAAGAGAGTAATATTATCAACATCCAATATATCCGTTCCTGTGAAAACTCAGCAGATCTGTTCACAAAGGCTCTCCTCACTTTAGTGTTTAGAAAACATGTTCATGACATCGGAATGCGAAGAATACAAAATTTATGAAGAAATCACCAATGCCAATAGGGGGGGAGCTATCCGTGGTTGTACTCTTTTTCCCTTACTGTGGTTTTATCCCACTGGGTTTTTCTAAGTAAGGTTTTTAATGAGGCAGCATGAACACGTAATTATTGAAATGAGCATTACAGGGGGAGTCTTAGGAATAATAAAATCCTCATTAGCAATAAGTTTGATTTGTGATAATTAATTATATCACTATTTATTTACCAAAGGGATACTATGCCATTACCCCAAATTCTATTATAAATACCCCTTATAGGATGAAGAAAAGTGCACCTCTCATTCTCTCATTTCTCACTTCTTCTCCATCTTATCTTCTTCTCCATCTTATCTTTTTCTCTATTCTCTTCTTCTTACTTCACACATCAATCCCTTTGTCAGTTTCTCAATAAATTAGTGCAAAATTAGTAAAAATCACAACCTAAATGAAATTGTGAGAGTGAGATGCTAGGAAGAATGGGCAAGCACCAAGTAATTAATAGTCATAGAGCCCTAGTGTGCGTGGGTCAAGTACAAGTGGATTCGTTGCATCCCAAATTCTGTGAACTGTATTAATATAAAGTGTGTGAGCCAAAATTCGAAAGAAAGTCAGAGAGCCCTACAGTCTCATGCTCTTGGGGCCAGATTCTGGTGATGAAATATGGGCATGCATGGAATACCCTCATAGTGATGAATGCACTCCGTACTACATCTATGGATTATCGTATACATGCCTGTGATATGGGTCCCCATGGTTAATTATATTGCAAGACTTGAATCAGGGTAGAGGCAGAAAATATATAGCAGAAGTTGATAGGAGAAAAATACTTTCCAATTATTTCTCGTATCATATGGTGTTTTGGTTGGATAAAATTTCAAAAATATTCTCGATAATTTTCTTTCTAACGGGGGATCAGAGTATGTAGATCCACCCATATTTGAAATGTCAATAGAGTAAGTGCTAAAATGATCATAACTTTAGAGTGAAAGTGTCATTATAACCCTGCCAAATGACAGTGTCATTATAACCCTGCCAAATGACAAAGTACTATAATAACCCTAATTTTATGATGTATGTACCAATCTGACCTGGGCGCCACTGACTTCAGTAGTCAACGGGAGTTTTGACCGGAAGTTAAGGAAATGAAAATTTTACCCCTGGATTAAAAAGGGTAAAATGAGAATCAACTTATGGGGGCAAGAGTATTTTCTTCATTTCAAATCCGGTTAACACCCAAATTGATGTGTCAACGCCGGAATAGTGACAAGAGATTATAACTGCACATTTTGTCATAAAGTTAGGGTTATTTTGACACTTTCTCATTTTATAGGGTTATATTAGCACTTTCAGTCTAAACTTATGGTAGGAAGTGTAAAATACCCTTTAAAATATCTTTCTCTATATGTGTGTTTTGATAATTTGTACTATATATTGTTTATTAATTCATTTTTAGTAGAGTTTTATGCGATATATATAGAAACAGTAAAAAATTTAACATTATAAGCGGCATTTACCATCATCACCCACCGAGCTCAGTTTTAGGGGTGTTTCACATTTCAAAATATTATTCCATCTCATAGTTATTTGATTTTTTTTGTTGTGCATGTTTTCCACTTCTGATGAATTCCAAAATAAATAAATTACAAACTAAATCGAAACTTGTGCCTTTATTGGTTATGCCTCTAACTACAGGGAATATAGGTGTTTTTATCCCATTATGTGTCGTGTTTATAACAGTCGTCATGCTATTTTTCATGAGAAACAATTTCCTTATCGTAGCCTTCTCTCTACCAAGTCGACTTTAACATTTTCCTCTCCTCTTAATTTAAATTTGAGTTGGTCTCCTACAATGATCTTGTCGGATTCATAGTTGTCCTCGGGTGTCATTGGCCCTATTCCGTCGAATTCAATTTTTGAGGCAGTACCCCACCCCAAGCCAGCAGTTGTGTCTACGCCGGTCTCGACCATGGCTCCATTACTAGTGTTGCCCTTCTCGTTGTCTCCACCCAACTTGTCGGACTCCCTCCTTAGCCTTACCCTCGTCAACCGTGGCTTCTCATGCTGGTGCCAAGCTCCGTCCTCAGTCCATATCTCCAACGTCCATTATGCTAGAGCATATATTCTAGAGTCCAATTTCTATCTCATCTCTACCTACCATCTCTCCCAAATCTGCTTCTAGTCATGTGCCCTCTGTTTCTCTTAGTTTAGCTTCCCTGGCTCCTTTACAATTTGTTTTGAATGTGCAACCCATGGTTACTCGTCTTAAAGATGGTATTTCTAATATACATCGTCTAAGATTATAAAAAAAACAAATGCAATAAAATCAGAACTCTCTAATTTTAAAATGTCATCCAAAGATCCTCTCTAATGTTAGGCTATGCTTGACAACTGTACAAATTTAATTTATAATGTACTAGGGAGTTGGTATCTCGCTACTACAATCATTATGTACTTGGCTGCAAATAGATATATAAAACTAAATAGAATTCGGATGGGTCTATGGAGCGGTTCAAGGTCAGCATTGTTTCACAACAAGAATAAAATTTTCAAAATAATAAAACACTTACATGTCCCTCTTATTGGATCGTTCGTCATTTGGATGTTAAATTTTTTTTTGCATAGTTTTATAAATGATAAAGTTTATATATGTCAACTTGAGAGTTTCACTCATTCTTCAAAACCAAATTCCATCCTTCGTTTATGTAAGTCCATATATGGGTTGAAACAGACTCCGAGTGGTTGGTTTTCTCATTTCAACAAGTCATTATCCATTGGTTTTAAATGCAACACTTGTTAAACCAAGATCAGATTCATATTTTACTTCTTTGTATGAATATTATTATTCTCACATGTAGTAATTTTGCACTAATTCATAATATTTATATTCTCTTGTCTCAGTTTGATATGAAGCATCCGGGGGGCCTCCATTACTTTCTAGTTATTCAATTGTTGCATACTCCTTTTGGCCTGTTTTTGTCCCAAAAGAAATATGTGTCCGATTTAGTAAAGAAATTTCATATTCATATTATTAATTTCGTGCGCATACCCGGTGTTTTTAGAGTTACTTTGTTCTCTGTTGATGGGGACCTTCTTACTTATCCTACAGAATATCGTAGCATGATTGTTGTTTTGCAATATTGGACTATGACTCGTCTGGATGTTGCTTATGTTGTTAGTATGGTTTCTCGTTTTATGCGTGCTCCTCATACTACTCACCTTCATGTTGTGAAGAGAATTTTCAGGTATTTGTAGGGTACCATGAAGTTTGATATTTTTCTCCATTCGCCAAGCTCCCATGCGTTAGTGGTGGCTTATTTTGATGCAAACTTGATTGGTTGTCCTGACAGTCTTTGTTCTACCACCAGCTATGCCATTTTACTTGGGCTGAATTTAATTTCTTGACGCTATAAGGCCATGTTTCTTCAGAGCTTTTTTTTTTTTGAAATGAACTGAATTGAATGGAACTGAGCTGAACTGAATTTAACTGAACTAAAAGTAAGTGTATTGAATAATAATAATAATATAATTAAATTTATCCAAAAATTATCTATTAAATTTCACTGAACTGAAATGAATTGAAGTGCAGATAAACTCTAGAGAACGGTGCCTAAAACGCAACCTATTATGTCCAAATCCTCAACTGAACCAGAATATAGGGTTGTTGCGTACACTGGTAACTCTACGACTAATAAAATTTGGCTATGTCAACTTATTGTTGATTGCTCTCTCTCTCTCTCTCTAGGGTTTAACACCTTGCGCAACCTCTCTCTACTCTTGCCCGCACTCCCTCCTTTTTCAATCCTTTTTCCCCATCTTCCCATTAGGGGAGATGGGGATCAATAATTTATTTTAATTCATATTTTTGTTATTCAATTAGTGTGATATTTATCTCCACATATTAGCTTTGTTCTTCAACCTGATTGCTTAGATCGTTGTGTTCATGGTGATAACTCGATTTAGTTGTTCACATTGATGTATTGTTCTCGATCTTCTTGTTCAAATCACGTGTTCACAATTTTGTCTTTGGTTTTATTTTTGATTTCAATCAGTTTGGGTTCGTTAAATCTGTGTTTTTTAGGTGTTTGCAGTTTGGACAACATAGATCGTGGTTGGATCAAGTGGTGCTACAGTTGTAGAAGATCCCTATTTGGCGCAGTAATATTGGTGTGTGATACACTTCTCTCTGTCAAGTGGTCATGATTTTTGCGGGAAACCAGTTAATATCCCGGGGGGTGATGTTACAGTTTTTTATTGGATCTCTGATCTGTAATAATACAAACGATTAGTCTGGTTGACATGTAATTTGAATATCCTTGCAATAGGCTGGTTATTGCTAGAGGCTCGTTAGATTTGATGTCAATTCCACTTATTGTGATCGCCACTGGGCATTCTCATCATCTTGGAATGGATGATTTTTCAAAAAAAAAAACTTACTGCTGATTTTGGGTATTTTATTCATCATCATGTTGCTCTCTATTGTGGTAATGATTTTATAATATATGTTGTTGCCTATCTAATACATCATGAATATAGCAAGCATATTGATGTAGACTGCTACTTTGTCATGAGATGGTTGTACACCGAGGTCATCGTGTTAGGCATGTTCCTACACAGTTACAAGTTGCTGATAATTTTACTAAAGGTCTTTCTGGTGAGTTGTTTTGTAAACATCGTACCAATCAATCTGTTATTGCACCATGTATAAATTAAGGTGATGTATTAGGGTAAAAGGAATTTTTCATATCGATACAATACATACATAAAGAATTTTAAGGTCATCGATTGATGAGCAATAATTATTCTCATTATTCCGTACATATCTATTCATTACATTTAACACTGAAAGATTTGAATACGTTAGATACTTAAACCCTAAGTTCTTTTATGTAAATACAACCTAATTTAGTCCTACAATTCTTCCCTTGTTGTCTAAGGGGAAATCTATATACTAGTATTAAAAATCTAGGTGCATGACATTTTAATGGTTAATTTATTATATTATCATTAATGTATCTACACTTAAGATTTATGTACCTACACTTAGAATTTGGTTCTACTTAAATTTAATCCTAATCAATTTCTAATTATGAAAATACATCATCAAATTTCTATAAATATCATCAAAGTAAATGTTAACTTAATTTTCTATTTAATCATAAAAAATAAATATTATTTATAAAACACAAGAAATATACTATATTGCAATGTATAATTAATAATACAACATTTTAAAATATACATACAATTAGTAAATACACAAACAAATAGAATCCTTCATCTCTCATACGCTTCTCATAGCCTTGGTTTCGCCGTCGTCGCTACTATGGTGGGGCTGACACCACCACCACCACCCCTAACCTATGCTAACATAGTCTCCTACAACACTAACTGATCAGATTCACCTAATCCCATTCCTTATAGATTTTCCTTCAATCCAAAACCTATCATCAAGAACCTTGGTGAACGAGGGCTTGTATTCTCCAATGAAGAACGCGACAGGCTAGAGGCTTCTCTAAAATTGACTCTAATCGGCAAATTTTCTTTAGTTGGCCAACCATGGAGAAATTATGCAAATATTTTCATACAGTAGATATTCATCTACTCAATTGGAGGCAGGTTCCGATCACTTTTTCTCTGCTAGAGGACTACTACAGGTGCTGGCTTCACAAGGTTTTGAATTTTGGTTCCTATTCCATTCGTATGGTCAAATGGGAACCAAATTTCAATCCTGATTCAGACTTGCCGATTGTGCCAATATGAGTAGCTTGCTACGGTTTTCCACAATAGCTCTTTGATTACGAAGCAATGATGAACACAGGAAATTTGGTAGGCACTCCGGTTAAAGTAGATCAGGGCACTCTAAATCAAACACGTCCACACATTGGTAAGGTCTGTGTAGAATTGGACATCACCAAACCAAAACCCTTGAGAGTATGGTTACAGTATATAGGTTTGGGATTTTGGAAAGCTGCTGAATACGAGAATGTCCCAGACTATTTCTCGAAGTGCTTCAAGATCGGTCATCACCACTCATCTTGTAAGAGCCAAGATAATTAGAAAAAGACCGAGGCGTGGAGACCGTCAGATAAGCAAAACATTCCACCCAACTCATGTAATGCATCTATATCACAATATGTTTCAAAAAAGGTTACTCAGATATATAAAGGCTTGTGGTTAAAGATCTAAATGTTAAGCCCGTGCAAGAGGAAAAAGGAAAACAAAAAGTGATCCAAGATATTTTTATATGGGGGATGGTAAAAAAGATGATGGAAATGATGGTGGAAATGATATTCATATGGAGGTGATATCAAATTTTGATATTACTGCTAATGAACTGGACAAATAAAAATAGAATGCTATACTTGATAGTCACACCTGATAATGTGTAAATCCGTATGGGCACAAGTGCCTATACGGCCAAGCTTTCAGCCCATGACTTTACCCTTGATAAGAGTCTTTTGGGCTGGCCCAAGGTGAGAGTACTTGCTTCACAAGCAAACAAAATAGTTGCCCTACCTACCTACCTATATAAAGGCTAAGGGTAACCCTACACACTCAACTATTCATTCCTATTTACACTCCTGTAATTTGTTTGCTGACATGGCCTCAGAGTCTCTTTCCCCCAGAAACCTCCAGGGGCTTTGTCTTACGGATTTTGATCATCCACGGTAGGGCAAGAGCGGCAGTAAAATTATGGGGCATTAAGTTGGCATGCCCAGTGGGACCGTTAGTTAGATTTGCTTTGAGTATTGCTGTTTATTTCCACACCTACGGCAAACAACTTCCGTAGGAATGAACGACTAAAAGGAAAAGATTTAGGCACCGAAAAAAAGTACAATCCCCGTACTAGAAAAAGAGAGGGCATAGGTATAATATGCAGTCAGAGCTCACCCCCTCTAGCACCGGTAATAAGCCTCCAGAAGTTGGTTAGGACCAGATCCCAGAGGTCAGGGGTCTGAAAGCTTCTCGCGCCAAAGCTGATGCACCCCTAAGAACCATGAAGGTTAGTGTCGAGCCTTGGGTAGGAGGTGCTAAAGCCCCTACCTCACAAAACCAGGTGTGCCAACAAAGAGAGAATGAGCCACAGTTCACAAAGGCTATGGTGGATTCGTTAATGGAAGTTACAAGAGGAGCTGCTCGAACGGCAAGGGGCCCAAAAAAAGTGGCCCCTTATCGCAACAAGATCTAGCGTTGTGGTCTTAGGCCCTCAGATCTTCTGGTTTTCAGGTAGAGCCCCCAATACTCTATTAAAGGGTGACCCATCAGTAGATGGGGCCCCCATCTTCGATGCCCCTGATGATACAGTTGAGATTTCAGTCGTACGCCCCCTCATTTGATGTCCTATCAAGCGGACGTTGGAGCCATCACATAGCCCCAACCAATGCTCCCAAGCATAGCCCAGATTATGGTATACTATGCACCTCTTTTGATGCCTATTTTGATGGCTCATACTTTGAGCAAGACCATCCCTCACTTGATGGTTGGGGCGAGGTAATTTTTCCTAGGCTTCGAAAGCCAGATGTACTCAGGACATTGATCGGAAGTCCCCCCTACGACCCTCACCGACTAGAGCTGTATTACAACTTGGTGGTGGGAGGATCACGCTTGGGGTACATGGCTTTGAACCAGCTCTCCAATTTTGGTACTCCGTTCTGGCCGAGACCATACGAAGACCCGTGAATGGGAGGGGGATTGAACGACTCCTTGTCAATAGAACTCGACAAGCTGATTGGCCTTTTGGGTTAAGTTGCGACCTCTCCCTCCAGTTAAACAATAGTGGTGGATTGCTAGTATTAGTAGAGTTTATGTGACAATGGGTTTAGACAGCCATGTTTGGTTTTCTTATCTAAATCCCACATTTTGTAGACTTAATTAGTACTAATGGACATCTTGTATCCAAAGGCTCCTAGATCTTCCATGTGATCATCTTTAGTAGGTTGCATGTGGGTACTTTTTGGTTACATTATATGTGAAGGCCATTCATAAGAGCAGTAGAAGATATTGAAGACCGTTAGAAGATATCGAAGGTCATTTACCTGTAGAATGGTAGTAGATGAAGGCCACGAATATCAAAGCATAGTAAAAGGAGATTGGAGCCAAAGATAGGTAGCAACGAGTTCAAAGCGGCCAACAAAGAAATGAGGAATCACGGTCCATTGAGTTACGCCAAAGTCTGAGAACGATCCGAGAAGAATTAGCCTTCAAGGCCATTTTTTTTGGATTTTTCTTCTTGAACGAAATAAAATTGAATACTAAAACTCTCAAATCACACTAAAGGTTCACCCGTAATGAAGGAAACGAGTTCAGCTGGCCAAGGTACCACAGGTCAACGCCGGCCGTTCATGGTTGGCACCAACGTCCCACGCTAGGGAGCTAGCCTGCTCTCAAGGATTTAGCATGAGGCAATGATACGAACCCCACCAAATGCCATGAATTGTGCGCACCTATTCCAATCCTCACTCAAAATTGGCTAAGTATGGGTGCGGACCGTCACATTTACGACGAACCACACCATTCCAAGTGTAAAACGTCAAGACCAGCTAGTGGGTGTGGAGACTCAGATGGCCTGTGCTAAGTTTTTGAGCGAATCAAGGTTCCAGGTGGTGGTCTGCGCCAAAGGCTGTGTTCTGCAAATCAGGAGTTCAAAACGATGCTTCCTAACGATGGCCTGTGACTAAGGTGTCAATGCAGACACCGCCAAATCCGACAGTCCGCAGCAGCATGGAACAACGACCCGTGCTAGATGATGCAACGTGGCCCGTGCCAGCAAGGACAATTACATGGCACGGACCACACCATCTGCAATGGCCTCCGACAGGCGGCGGCTAACCTAGGATTTTAGACGTTTTTGGCCTATTTTTGGCCTATTTTTAGGCCCAATCCCTTTTCACTATAAATATAGCCTTAGTCTACTGGGTTAAAAGAGTTTTGGAGGTTAGATAGTTTTTATATCATCTTGCAGGAGGAGAAACACTCTCTCCCCTTTTCTTTTCTTTATTTTATTTTATTTTAATCCGAGTATGTGGAATTCAAATATTTATTTGAATTCCACATCTATGTAGTAGTTTGCATAGGTTGAGGATAATTGTAGGTGCACGGTTTATTAATATTTTGTGAGATTTACTAGTTCATCATAATTTTGTGTTCATGATATTATTGTGACTTGTTCTTGAATATTTGAATTGCATGACTAGTACACTTCATATAAGCACATACTTTAGTCTATACTCATGTTGGTGCAAATATTGATGCCCCCTTAGGAAGAGAAACCTAAATTGTTAGAATGGGTAATGGGGTACGGGTCTGCTTGGGTGTGTGCACGGGAGACCCGAGCATTACTCTGAATTATTTGCCATTGCACCATT
This sequence comes from Rubia yunnanensis, assembly GCA_037428765.1. Taxonomy (NCBI): domain Eukaryota; kingdom Viridiplantae; phylum Streptophyta; class Magnoliopsida; order Gentianales; family Rubiaceae; genus Rubia; species Rubia yunnanensis. The sequence continues at coordinate 88,805,416 of CM075068.1, forward strand.
CTTAGTAAATTACGTAATGTATTCTGATAGGTTACGGGTAAATATAGTGAAAAGTAGCAAGCTAGGGTTGTAAAGTCCCTAGTGTCATAGATGAGGTGCCAACGACCCCTTGACCTAATCTATAGGACATTGGGAATTAGAACAGTTGTGGTGGAATACCCGGGAGGTAATCACACGGGGGAAAACATATCTATGCCAATGGTCGGACCTTGTTGTACTCCCCTAATTAAGATGGCGGTGTCGATAGAGGGTTGCGAGCACACCCGACGTGACAGGTACAGGGAAGTGTATGCTATCGGCCACACCATGTGTTATAAACACTTTATTAGGTTTGTCTAAATCTCTATGTGAATGAATCAAGGATCGAAACATTAAATTAACCATGTTGCGCAATGGCTTCCTAAGTGTTTAGCTTTATAGATTAAGTGCTCTTTTCTTTTATGTCTCGTAGTTGTTAATTGAAAAACCAACCCCCCCTTGTTTGCTTAACTAACTATTCCTGTAACTCGTACGGATTGACGACCTGTACCAGGCTATGTTTTAAGTGATTCTTAAGCTCTAGCATCTCTGAGGAAATACCCAGGACTTACCACTAACTACCTTTTAAGTAGTGTAGTAGTGAGTTTGGGTGGAAATTTAAATATTAAATTTGAACCCCTTTGACATCGGTGCCTCTGCTCGGGCTAACTTGCTACAATTAACGATGGGTCAAATTTTGGCGCCGCTGCTGGGGATATTATTCAGCTCAAGTGCCAATTAGTATAACGTGCTAGTTGAGTAGTTAGTATTACTTTTATCTTTTTCTTGTTTTGTTTCCATGATGAATGAAAAATAAGTTGAAAAGGAAAATTTTGAAAATTCCCAAAAAGAAGTATTTCCCGATATTGAAACTCTACATGCCTTATCTTGTTTGAATGATCTATCTTGTGATACTATTCTTGTAGAGCATGTTTCTTCTAATTTGAATGAGGATATTTCACCTCGGAATCTCATGACTAACGTGCAGTGATTAAAAACTTCTGAGTCCCTTCCGACCCCTAAACTCAACAAGAATATATCCACGCTTGAGAAGAATGGGTTTCATTAGTTCATCGCTCTAAAAGTTAAAGGTAAATCTAGAATGATGTGGCGACCCACCCATCGTGATGTGTTCACTGGTGGTGTCAAGGATGGTGATTTCGGTGACCCACCAAACCACTCTTTTTAGTTTCAAGATTGAGGGAAAAATAAGTGATGAAGACGACAATAAAGAAACGTTGTTTTTATTTCAAGTAGGAAATTTCTTTCGAATGTTTTTAAAATTTTAGGGGTGAGTTTGATTTTTGGTGGAAATGTTTAGGAAATTCTAGTCATCTATTATTTGTGAGGAACAATACTACTCTGGTTTTCAATGTTTTTGGATGTAGATGCGAAAGAAAATATTCGTCGGAGAAAGAAGGACTGGTGGTCCGTGCCCAGAGGTTTGGCACGGACTGATGGTTCATGCCCAGAGAATTGGCATGGACCAGGGAAAAAAATGGTCTGTGCCAAAGCCATTCAGCACAAAGCTGATGTGGCTGCCACGTGCCCTCAGATCATGGCCCTGGCACAGACCTAACGTGTGGATGACGCGAATCAACACACACCCAACACGGAGCCGGGTGTTGGCATGCCCCTTACCCAATGATCCATGTTGCCACCCACCTAAGCCAATCCTAGCCTAGCCTAACTCCTATTTAAACCCCTCTGTCCATAACCTTTCCCACACCAGCATAAAACCTTCAGGTAACCCCTCGCTCACTATTTCGGCCATAACTTTCTCGTTTCCCATCCAATTTCCCCACACCGTGTATCAAAATCCTCTTTTGAAGCTCTATCCAACCCATGAAAATCCGTGAATTTGAGAAGTTTATTAGAAGAAGGTTCGGCCGCATGATTGGTATATTCTCGTGGGGCAAGCCCTTTTATTCCTTTTGGGACATTGGAGTTGCTTTTGTTCACCCTAGGAGAGGTGATGTATAACACTCGGGTGGAGATTCCACCACACTCACCGTTTAAGGTAATTTTGGCCAAACTTACTCTTATTTGGAGGAATCAGATTAGTATTTTTACTGTGGGATTGTGCTTGCATTCTTGCAAAATTTTGGTGATTAGTGCTGTTGGTAGATTTACTTGGAAAAATATTATTCTATTTTGAGAGTAGTTTGAGGAAATTTTATGCCATACTCTGTTTGTATTACTTGCTATATTCTTAGACATTATGCCTTGTGTACCAAGAGAGAGGGGGGAGTCTAGTATGTAATATTATGGGCTTGACTACTTTGACAAGGGCCCATAAGGAAAGGGACAAGCCTGCCCGGATGCTGGTAGGTAGGGTAAGTATGAAGAAGTTTACCACCCTATCCGTTCCCACGTATACTAGATATGAACTAGAATTTTTTGCCACTGTCAAGAAGTTCCGAGATAAACAGGGAAGGCAATGTATCAGATTCCATTTGGGAGATGAGCCTGCACCTTGAGTTATAAGGAGCTGGGCAAATCTTCAAATGGAAGGAGCGGAGAAAGGTATCAGGGTTTAGGGAGCCAAACACATGTAATATGATCCCATTCTGGAGTGTCATCACAAGACAGGTGAGGGGGATAAAGAGCAAGAATAGAGACATAGTGCACCTAGCACTTAGGTACGTGGCCAGGCTGTTGACCGTGATAGTTAGTTTCTATGGGGAGGCTATAACCTCCACTGATGAGGACTATAGGAATCTTCTATGGTCTATGTGTATGGGGAGAGCTTACCCCAACTTGGTGGAAGAGTTTCTCATCGGGAGCACGGATCTCACCTTCTCAAGAGCCCGCATTGGAAAGATATCGAAGGGAGGAATGGTTACATTTATGGCACAACACTTCTACCTTCCAGAGAGTGAGAATATGAGGGCCACCCCAGGTGCAATCCTTACACTCACTCTTTCGGTCATGGGAAAGGCGAAGCTTATAAAGATAGAGCGTGATACCGTCTTCTGGATATACAAGGGGGGGGAAGATTCATGAGACTGCCCCAGAGTGAGAGAACCAAGTTGAGCAAGTCCTTCAAGTTGTCAGATCTTATCATTGAGCCTGATGCAGGTTTAGAGGTAGTTTTGGGGGAGTACGATTTGGGAGATGATGATTTTGAGGGGGGGAGGTATGAGCAGCGGGAGCAGATTCTGGAGCAGCCTGAGCATCAGATTCCTATTAGTGTAACCATTAAGCAGCCACCTCCACCTCATGCTATGCCACCACCTATATATGGAGCACCTTCTAGCACCACCACCACCTTTCCAGCCAGTATCAGGAGGACCATCCCTTTTTTCTGGGCCAATCAGTATACATAAGGAGTCTTATCATTCCACAAGGCATGTCACTAGTGGTGCACATAGGCGTAACATCTCATCTCACCATCAGGATTTCTCAAAGTTTAGTAGGCACAACATCTATAGGTCCCCTTCACCTTTTGAGCCTCACAGACATAGTATTTCCAACCACTCTCATCATGGAGCTCACTCATGGAAGCATCTGCAATACAACCCTTTCCAAGATCACGATTCACCGAGTTATTACTCTGCTATCTCTTATCCCATGTGGACCCAGCCACCTCAGCAACACCGGGCGGATTGGGCACGATCCTTGGTGGATTCCATCTTTGGGGTTAGGCAAGACTTGGTCACCTCCAGAGCTCAACTAGATGACCATCATTGGGATACCGTTGCAATATTTTACAGAGTTGATGGTCAGTTGCAGTATCTAACGGAAGGTATGGGAGCTTTCCACAAGGGAATTATAGATATTAGTGACAGGTTGAGGAGTGCAGGCATATGGGAATGCTATATGGATCCTCCGCAAGGGCAGGGGCCAGGAGCCAGACTTCGCGGGAGGGAGTAATTTCTTCTTATGATTTCGACCTTTCCTTCACCTTAGTACTTTTGTTGGAAACAAGAAACTAAGTGGGAGGGGGTGGAACATTCTCTATGATGGTATCCCCTTTGCTAGTATTTCCTTTAGCTTATGTTCTACTGTTTTGAATTTTTGAATGACTATCTTTTCCATGTTTTTATTTCTTTCCCTCATTGAAATTTTTGTTGTTTTTGGTGTGAGGGCACCGTTTGTAGTAGTTTTGGGGATGTTTTTGGGAAATCATTGGTGGTGTAATTTCTGTTTTGAGTCTATGTTTTGTAGTATGAAACCCACTTTTGGGGCAAATTTGTGCTATACCAAAAAAAATTGAAATTTTGAAAAAAAATGAAAAAATATAAAAACCCGGACAAGTTGAAAACCTGAAAGGGCAACTTGGGTAACATTGGGAAAAACCCAGATAGGTTGAAAGACCTAGATAAAAGTGAGAGGCTAGACCCGACTAGGCTTACGAGCCTAGGCAAAAATGAGAGACCGTGTGAAAAAAGGTGAGAAGTGAGTATCCTTTGTGTGTTAAAGATAGGATGAAAACCCGAAAAGGCTCCTAGAAAAAATGAGAGAAATTGAGAGAAAATTAACAAAACTAGGTCGACGATACATTTGCCCCATTGGTTGTAACTAGGTCGAGAATCACGAGTTATCCCTATGTAACAACCAAATCGACGACTCTTGAATTTCCTAGGTGGGTTGTTTTTGGGAGATGGCTCTTTGATTGCTTTTAGGGATCACTTTGGGAATAGTAAGCTAGTTTGACACTTATCTTCTTTTCTTACCTTTTCACATTTTACTTTTGGGTGGTTAGATTGCTTATGTTCTTTGGGGAGTGTGGGATTTGTGAGATTTTTACTCTTTTTATGGGAAATAGGATAATCTAGGAATAATTTGGATGCCTCAGTTAACTTATGCTTGCACGCTACATTTCGCTTAATTCTTTTCTTGTCCTTTTTTACTCGAGGACGAGTAAAGGGTTAAATGTGGGGGTCTGATGTTCTTCATTTTACGCACGTTAACTGTTGTATTTGGCATAGTTTTTATCTTGTTTTATGTGTTGGATCTCTAGTATTATTTGAGTTTATGTGACAAAAGGTTTCGATGGCCATGTTTGGTTTTCATGTCTAAATCCAGCATTTTGTAGACTTAATTAGTACTAATGGACATCTTGTATCCACGGTCTCCTATATCTTCCTTGTGACTATCTTTAGTAGGTCGCACGTGGGTACTTTTTGGTTACATTCTATGTGAAGGTCGTTCGTAAGGGTGGTAGAAGACATTGAAGGCTGTTCACAAGAATGGTAGAAGAGATCGAAGGTTATTCACCTCTATAATGGTATTAGATGAAGGCCACGAACATCAAAGCTTGGTAGAAGGAGATTGGAGACAAATATAGGCGGCAATGGAGTTCAAAGCGGCCAAAGAAGAAATGAGGAATCATGGTCCGATGAGTTGTCAAAGTCTGAGAACTATCCGAGAATAATTAGCCTTCAAAACTGATTCCATTGGATTTGTCTTCTCAAGCGCTATAAAAGTGACTGCTAAAACTTTCAAATCAGACTAACGGTACACCTGTAGCAAAGGAAACAAATTCAGCTGGCCAAGGTACCACGGGTCAGTGCAGGTCGTTCATGGTTGGCACCAACAGCCCATGCCTGATGAGTAAGCCTGTGCCAAAGGATTTAACATGAGGCAATGATGCGGACCGTGCAAAACTCCATAGGCTGCGCAAACCAGTTCTAATCCTCACTCAAAATTGGCTATGCATGGGCGCAAACTGTCCCATTTACGACGACACGCATCGTTCCAAGTGTAAAATGTCAGACTAGCCATCGGGGTGTGGAGAATAAGACAGCTCGTGCCATGTTTCTAATTGAATCAAGCTTTTAGACGGCAGTCGACCCCAAGGGTGGCGTCCTGGAAATCAAGAGTTCAAAACGAGGCTTCCAGACGACGGCTCGCGCTAAAGTTCATTATCTGCGCCAAAGATGTCGACACGGACCGCGCCAAATCCGGCCCGCTCTATGCGGCGGCAAATGTGTCTGTGATGGCCTGCACATGTCGGCGGCTGACCTAGGGTTTTAGATGTTTTGGCCTATTTTGCCTATTTTTAGGCCCAATCCCCTTCTACTATAAATATAGCCTTAGTCTATTGGGTTAAAAGAATTTTGGAGGCTAGTTTAGTTCATCTTGTAGAATGAGAAACACTATCTCCCCTTTTCTTTTCTTTCTTTCTTTTATTTTGCTTTAATCCTAGGATTTAGACTACAAATATTTATATGAATTCCACATCTATGGAATAGTTTCCATAGCTTGGGGATAATTGTACGTGCATGGTTTATTAATGTTTTGTGAGATTTACTAGTTCATCCTAATTTTGTGTTCATGATATTATTGTGACTTGTTCTTGAATGTTTGAATTTCATGAATAGTACACTCCATATAAGCACACACTCTAATCTATATTCACATTGGTGTAAATATTGATGTCCCCTTGGGAAGAGAAACCTAGATTGTTAGAATGGGTAATGGGGTACGGGTCTGCATGGGTGTGTGCACGGAAGACCCAAGCATTACTCTGAATTATTTTCCATTGCACCTATCTTAGCAGATTACGTAAAGTAGTCTAATAGGTTACGGGTAGAGATAGTGAAAAGTAGCAAGCTAGGGTTGTAAGAGGCCAAAGTGTCATTGATAAGGTGCCAACAACCCCTTGGCCTAATTATAGGCCATTGGGAAGTATAACATTTGTGGTGGAATGCCTGGGACATAATCACACAGGGGAGAAACAGATCTAAAACAATGGTCGGACCTTGTTGTACTCACCTAATTAAGATGGTGGTGTCGATGGAGGGTTGCGAGCGCACCTGACGTGGCAAGTACAGGGAAGTGTATGCTATCGGCCATACCACGTGTTATGAACATCTTAGGTTTGTCTAAATCTCTATGTGAGTGAATTGAGGATCGAAACATTAAATTAGCCATGTTGCGCAATGACTCCCCGAGCATTTAGCTTTATAGATTAATTGCTCTTTTCTTTTATGTCTCGTAGTTGTTAATTGAAAAACCAACCCCCCCCCACAATGTTTGCTTTACTAACTATTCATATTACTCGTACAGATTGATGACCCATACGAGGATATGTTTTAAGTGATTCTTAAACCACATCATCTCTGAGGACATACCCAGGGATTACCACTAACTACCTTTTAGGTAGTGTAGTAGTGAGGTTGGGTGCAGAATACAAATTTTAAATTTGAACCCCTTTCACCTCGGTGCCTCTGCTCAGGTTAATTTGCTATAGTTAACGACCTCGAGTGGAGGCGGGTAAGAGGGTTTCTCCGGTGCTCAGCTGGAGCGATTTGGAGGTGTTTGGGTGGTCAACATGAGCGATTAAACGGTGCAGGAGGAATTGAACGGCGAGGCTTCTCGATGAAGAAGAAGAGGAAAGAAATTGTGATAAGGAAGGGGAACAAAGAAGTAACAAGTGAAACAGAAACCGGCAGAACGGTGTCGTTTTCACAAAGTAAGAAAGTAAAAAAAAACTTAAATAACCTCGTTGATACCATAATGCAAACAATCCTTAATATATGGTGCTTTGCGGAAAAAAAGTTGTGGTTAGGGAACAATTATTTTATGTTTATTTAGATATTATACTTCTCTAAGTTAAATATTATATTTTTTATTTTAAATATTATATTTTCATCTCAAATATTGTGGATTTTATTAGAATGTTTATTGTATTTTTATATAGACACATTTTATTACATATTTAACTTAAAGTTTACAGCATTTACATTTAAAAAATACAATGTATATTTTTAAAAGTACGTACCTATTATAAAAGAGCCTGTCTCTTGAAAGACGATCTTTCCATAAGTCATGGAAAGACCAAGGTTTAAACTGCAAATTAGAAGAAATGAAGATAAAATTTTCTGGTTGTATGAGTCAGGTTATAAACTTTATAATTGCTACATATTGCATATTAAAATTTTAATATTGTAACTAAGACATTTTTACCTGTTATTATTCTAATTAAATCTCACTTTTCCATAAACTTATAGATAAACGATATTTTTCAAAACTTTGCCATTATAAAATTAGAAAATTCAAAATATATAATATTTGAATTTAAAATATTATTTTTTGAATTATATTATAAGAGATACCATATTTTGCCGGAGTTAACCTATAAAAATCTACTTGCAAACTTTAGACGTGTGTTTTATACTTCTCTTTCTACTCGATCCACACGAAGACAAATGAAACTTGCTGTTCGTCCATGTGATTAATCAAGTGGTTAAAGTCTTGATTAAATGTGTACAGTCAAGAGCTTTGCAAGTGAATATTTAATTGGCAATTTTGTGTGAATTTATTTTGAACCGAAAAATCCTTCCATGTTAGAACATGCTGAAATCAGCATAATTCACGCCAAGGAATTATGGAAATCATAGCCGAAATATTGGAGTATTTTATGACTTACGGAATTCGTATATTTGGCTATGTATATCAGGCGTGTGAAGCATAATTGATTTATGGAAAATTCATACTTATATGGAGATGATATATTCGAATATATGTGATAGTTTGATATAAGGTAAATCCCTTTATTTATGGGATTTGGATATGCTTCAAGAAACAGATTTAGAATAGGAATATTGTGGAGATAATCAAGGAGTATTCCAATCTGTTCGTGGATATAAATTGGGATAAACACAGCTGCATACTCATGGATTTAACAGAGCAAAAATCTGCATACAGATTTTTGAGACTTTCGAGAATTGCTAAGAGTCAGACTACTGTGTTCCAACATACCTGACCTGCCGTACAAAGTTCAGAATCATATGTCTTAATTCCTCGGGAGGAGGAGATCCAGCGTCGATGGAGTTCGAGATCAGAGGGAGTCTGATCAAGGCGGATCGGTAGCTAGGGGAGCTAGCAGAATTCACACAATATAGTTAGTAAAGATAAGTATTTTGTAACCCGTACTCTGTACTGTATCTTTCTAATTAGTGGATTCATTCTGAACTGGTCCAGGTCCAGCAGATGTAGGTGGATTACACCGAATTGTGTAACCAAGTCGTGTGTCTTTTACATTTTAAGTTATTATGCACTTGGTTAGATTAGTCATGTTGGAACACACTAGTAAGTACTAGAAAGAGTGGTAAAACTAAATTTCAATTGGTATCAGAGCTGTGTCACTTATTATTCCCTTGGTTATTTCAAGGAAAGTGAGATCCAGTTTTACCATGAAAACAAGAGAAGGAGCTTCAGTCTCTTGACAACCCCTGCTAGAAGGCAACAACTACAACTATTGGCACGCATGAGGGTCTTCATCAATTCGCTAGATGAACTGGCATGGTTTAAGTGAGAATGAATGGAATAATCCTACAGAAGATGTTGATACAAGTTCTAAGGCGGTAGAAGGAGAGGCAGAAACCCAAAGACAAAGCTAGATGGACTCCAGATGACCTCAAAGAATCTCTGGTGAATTCGAAGGCACTTAATGCAATCTTCACTGCAGTTGATGAGAATCAGTTCAAGCTTATATTTACATGTAACCAAGCAAAGAAAGCATTGGTTATTATACAGACTGTTCACGTAGGAGCCAGTCGAGTGCGTGAATCGAAACTACAGATGCTGGCTACTAAGTTCGAAGAACCCAAAATGGAGGAGGACAACACTATTTCTACATTCAATGGAAAACTCAGGGACATCTCCAATATGGCTTATCAACTCGGAAAGGTGTACAAAGAAACTAAGCTGGTAAAATAGACCTTGAGATCTCTTCCCAAAAGGTTTGTAATGAAAGTAACAGCAATAGAGGAAGCAAGAGACGTAGCCACCATGAGCCTAGATGAACTACAGACATATGAGATGACATTCCAGCAAGCTACAAAAAGAGTCGCTAAGGAATTGGCGTTCAAAGTGTCTCCAGCTAAGGACAATCACGAGTATGACAGTGATAATGAGATTGAAAAACTTGCACTTATCACAAAGAATTTCTTGAGAATGCTAAAGAAGGTGGTCAACAAGAAATCTCAGGAAAGGTTTGGCGGAAATAGACAAAGACAACAAGACTCGAGTAATAATCGCGGATTGAGATTTGAACAAGTGAATCCGCAGTTCGGGAGAAATCAGAACAACAAACCAAAATAGGCTGGACGAATTCAATGCAGAGAATGTGAAGGATATGGTCATATTCAGGCTGAATGTGCTAACACTCGCAAGAAACAAGGAAAATCATGTGTCACCTCTTGGAGTGAAGATGAAGATGATGAGAATGACGAAGAGGAACTTACCAGTAACTACGTAGCTTTTGGAGCAAAGGTTCATGATACATCAGAGGATCAATGTTCCAACACACTGAACAAAGGCAAAGCTGTATGTTCCAACATAGATCTGAACGATGCACACAGCAATGAAGATGATGATTTTTCTGTAAGTGATGAAGAAATTTACAGCACCTATGAAAAAATGTATGCTATGTGGGTTCAAGTAGCCAACGCGAACAAAGAGCTGAACGAAGAAAAAAGGAAGTTAATGGAAAAAGAAAGAGAATTACAATTCACAATTTCAGAACTTGAAAAGAGTAATGAAGAACTGAATGGTAAACTGATAACAGCAGTCAAGAGGGCCGAGATGTCTGAAGCAGCTATCTTTAAATTAAATTTCGGAAAGGCAAAGCTTGATGATATTCTGGATATGGGAAGAAACTTTGGTGATCGACACGGGATTGGATACGGGAAAGAACCCAAGACTAAATCGCATGAAAAACCAGTAACCCTCAAGGCTAAGATCCGAGAAGTGAAACGGAAGTATGGGATGCCTCATCAAAGAAAGCCACTCATTTGTAGATATTGTACGTATCAAGGACATGCTGAAAAATAGTGCAGAAGACTGATCAGAGATCAAATGACAGGATGACAACCCCTTCCATGTTCCAACACAGGCAATATTCATATAGTGAAATCGATCAGAAAAGTATGGATTGTTAAACGATCTAACTCATGCCTGGTTGCACACACTTCTCTCATAGCCTATTCCAGAGACTCGTGGTACTTCGATAGCGGCTGTTCTCGCCACATGACTGCCACTCCAGAATATCTCACGAACATTACTCCATATGATGGCGGATATGTAACCTTTGGTGATGAAAAGAAAAGCAGAGTAATTGGAAAAGGTGAATTGAAAATTGAAGGATTTCCAGTATTCACAAGTGTATTGTTAGTTGAAGATCTACAGAAAAACTTGTTAAGTATAAGCCAGCTATGTGACGATAACATGGTGGTGGAATTTCAGAAGGATAAATGTATAGTAAAGCATGGAGAAAATTCGGTTCTTTCAGGAATAAGATCCACAGACAATTGCTATCTACTGGAACAAGGAGTACGGTGCATGATTTCGAAGCAAGATGAAGGAGTTATGTGGCACAGGAAGCTCGGCCATATCAATTACAAAACATTGGTGAAAATTGCAAATGTAAAAGTTGTACGAGGAATGCCTACCTTAACCATCAAGGAAGGAATTGTATGTGGACCATGTCAAAAAGGTAAACAAATTCAATCTCCTCACTCTTCGGTTCAGTACATTACTACATGTAGAAATCTAGAATTATTTTGCATATGGATTTGATGGGTCCAGTCAATACACCAAGTATAGGTGGGAAGAAATATATCTTTGTATGTGTTGATGATTTCTCCAGATTTACATGGGTAGCTTTTTTTAAAGAAAAATCGTATACGTTAGAAGTATTTAGAAGCCTTGTAGTGAAGTTACAAACTGAAAAAGGGAGTCCAGTAGGGAAGATAATCCGAATTCGGAGTGATCATGGTAGAGAATTTGAGAATGTACAATTCAGTGACTTCTGTGATGAGCTTGGAATCCAGCATGAATTTTTGGCTCCCATCACTCCTCAGCAGAATGGTATTGTAGAACGTAAGAACAGAACCTTGCAGGAGATGGCTCGAGTTATGTTGGCAGAAAAAGATATTCACAAGAAATGGTGGGCAAAAGCAATCAATACAGCATGTTATACAATCAATAGAGTGTATCTTCGACCATTCACCAGCAAGACATCCTACGAGATTTTGAAGGGAAGAAAACCGAATGTTTCATATTTTTATGTGTTCGTGAGCACATGCTATATTCTCAGAGATAGAGAACAGTTGGCAAAATTTGATAATCGGAGTGATTCAGGAATTTTTCTCGGGTATTCCATCAACAGCCGTGCCTATAGAGGTTTTAATCATCGAACCAACACTCTCATGGAATCCATAAATGTTATTGTGGATGATTCAGAGACGGAACAACAACCAGAAGGTGTAGAGGAAGAACCTAGCAACACTCATGTTCCAAAACAGTCTCGAAACTCAGACAAGGCAGATCCATCAGTCGAATCTGACCTTCACCAATGTGCTGGAACAACTGAGCAAAATAATCCTAACTCTGCCGAAGCTGACCATGTTGGAACACTGTCCCCCGCTACAGACCCCCCCTGTTCTAACACAGGACCAATCGGAATCCACCATGAGAAGTACTCGATCAGTTCCAAGAGTGGATTATCGTAGGCTAGCTGGATTGCACTGTTTTGTCTCCCTCATTGAACCCAAGAACTATAAAGAAGCCTTACTTGATGAGTATTGGATCGTTGTAATGCAAAATGAACTTGGTCAGTTTACACGGAATGATGTTTGGTACCTTACTCCTCGCCCTCAAGGCATTAATGTCATTAGTACAAAGTGGATCTTCAAGAATAAATCAGATGCGGATTGCTTAATCACTCGAAACAAAGCCAGACTTGTTGCTCGGGGTTATACACAAGTGGAAGGTGTTGACTTCGACGAAACATTCGCGCCTGTTGCCAGGTTAGAATCTATCCGGATTTTACTAGCTATTGCCTGCTCTATGAACTTTACTTTGTATCAAATGGATGTCAAGAGTGCTTTTCTAAATGGAGTGGTGAATGAAGAAGTATATGTGGAACAACCTAAAGGATTTGAAGATCCTCATTATCCACATCATGTATATCGCCTTAAGAAGACTTTATATGGTCTAAAGCAAGCACCCAGGGTATGGTATGAACGACTTACTACCTTTCTTCTTCAGAAAGGTTATCGTCGAGGGGGAGTAGATCGCACGTTGTTCGTACTTGACAAGACTTCAACATTTTTAATTGCTCAGATTTATGTTGATGATATAGTATTTGGTTCTACTTCACCATTTATGGTACAGGATTTTGTTACCATTATGCAAGCTGAATTCGAAATGAGCATGGTTGGTGAGCTCACTTACTTTCTGGGATTGCAAGTCAAGCAAGGAAGGAACGGTTTATTCATAAATCAAAGTAATTATGCCTTGAATCTAGTTAAGAAGTTCGGTCTGAGTAATGCTCGAGCAGTTCGAACTTCTATGAGTGTTTCTGATAAATTGGTGAAGGATGAAAAAGGAGTTGCGGTCGATCAGAAATTATGCAGAGGCATGATTGGAAGCTTATTGTATTTAACCGCAAGCAGACCAGATATATGTTTCAGTGTTGGGATATGTGCGAGGTTTCAAGCTGATCCTAAGGAATCTCATCTCACTGCAGTTAAAAGGGTTATTCGATATGTAAGTGGGACTTTTGAGTATGGTGTTTGGTATTCTAAGAGTCAAGATTCTGAGTTGTTTGGGTATAGTGATTCTGATTGGGCTGGTAATGCTGATGATCGAAAAAGTACCACAGGTGGATGTTTCTTTATTGGAACAAATTTGGTGTCTTGGTATAGTAAGAAACAGAACTCGATCTCTCTATCTACTGCAGAAGCGGAGTATCTTGCAGCAGGGAGTTGTTGTGCACAATTATCATGGATGAAACAAATGTTGAAAGATTATGGAATTCATCAAGGTCCCTTGAAGATTCTATGTGACAACACAAGTGCTATTGATATTTCGAAGAATCCAGTTCAGCACTCGAGAACTAAACATATTGACATACGACATCATTTTATTAGAGATCTGGTTGAAAGAAAGGAAGTGGAAGTAGTCTATGTTCTAACACATGAGCAATTTGCTGATATATTTACAAAGCCGTTGGATGCCACCTCTTTTGAGAGCCTTCGACAACACTTAGGTGTTTGTCAAATCTGAGGTAAGTTTTACCTTAATTATTTTTCCTGTAAATATTTTTGTTGGTTATTTTTGTTTAGAAAAATCCGAAAAGGACAAAAAATTTGGAAGATAGCAAGGGTGTACAAAAATAGGAGATAGTTAGTATGGTGTGTTGGAAGTTAATTAGGGAATGACAACTTGATTTGACAAGAGGAGAAAGTGTTATCATTACAAGTTTTGGAAATCTAAAAAGTGCTTCGCGGTAAAAGAGGTGAATAGGTGAAGAGTTAAAGTGGGATTCAAACTTGCCCAAAAACCTTTTGATCCCTCTACAATCGACCAATATTTTCTTCTTCAAATCTCTGCCGAAAATCCTTGCTCTCCACAAATCTTCTCCATCACAATACTGTGCTAGAGAATGTCAACTCCAAACTCTCCCACACGTGAAGCAGAGGTGCAAGATATGAATCTACCATTGGTAGTTTTGGATGAAAACCAATGTTCAACCAATCTGGAATTTGTTTTACTTGATAGAAATAAAAAGTATGCTGACTAAGCTAGAGGAGAAATAGATGTGGAAGAAAATCAAGAACAGGTTGGAGGAAGCACGGATAAAGATGAAGTAGAAGAATAAGGGGAAGAAGAAAAGGCGTCCGTCAATAAGAATGGGGAATCTGGTGTTGACCCCAAAGAACAAGAAAATCCCTCTGGCACCAAGAAGAAGGGTCACACGGTAACTGGTCCTAATCCTACTTCATTTAAATTCATGGGCATAGAATGTCAAAGTATGGATGAAATCTTTGAATGGCTGGAAGAAAATAGAGTTGACATAGATTTAACTCAGATTAAAAGCATAACAGGGGAATATCTGAATGTTAAGGTTAAGGAACTAGTGACAGGTAGCATAGGTGGAATAAGGAGGCTTGAAAATTATGATGTGAAATTTCTGTTAGGAGTTCGAGATAGGGGGAGTTTTTCCTGAAGACTTGGGAGTGTCTGATAATCAAATATTGGCTGTTATCTCTGGCGGGTATAAGGTTGAATGGCCGGCAACTGGATATTCACAAGCATCCTGCTTGTCTTCGAGATTCTTTGGATTATATCAGGTGGCTGTACATTATTGGTTGCCCTCTACTAATATCACAGCCTTGACAAGGGAAATGGCTAAATTGATGTACTGTGTTGGAACACAGAAGGATGTTAACCTAGGACTACTTATTCAGCAACATTTAGTCAGACAAGCTACTGCTCCAAAGGTCAATGATGCCATTATTTACCCAGCTCTGATCTCTGCACTAGCCAAGAGTGCAAAAGTAAAAGGGAAGGCCTCGGATGTTGTGATTGATACAGAGTTTCTGAGGCCCAACAAGAAGACATTCGGGCTAAGGCATGTGCATGATCTCCCGTGGAAACCATTTGGATCGACTTCTTCATCAGCAGCAGAAAAGGAGGCTAGGTTGATTGTTATGAATGCTAGACTTGGAGCTATAGGTATACAAATGGCTGCGTTGGAGGCAGAAAAAACTAGTCTAGACGCAGAGAAGTCACGGCTGGAAGCTTGAGTTAATGTCTGATGCAGGGGGGGCTTACTTGGTGTTGTTAACTTGATGTTTTTGATGTTGCCTTTGGCCTGTGTGTGGTCCCAGGGGGAGTCATTTTGGATGTTTTTTTGTTCGATTTGGCTGTAATGCTGATTTATGTTCTAGATTTCTAGTTTCTGGGTTTCGAATTTCATGTTTAAAGGAATTATGGTATTATGTTATACTATTTTGATGAAAGCTTATGTTTTTTATGCTGGAAGTTTTTTGTTGGGAATTACATGTCCAAAATATTATGGGTCCACAAAAATTCCAAAGGGGGAGATTGTAAAGTCAAGGAATTTGCAAGTGAATATTTAATTGGCAATTTTGTGTGGATTTATTTTGAACCGAAAAATCCTTCCATGTTGGAACATGCTGAAATCAGCATAATTAACGCCATGGAATTATAGAAATCAAAGCCGAAATATTGGAGTATTTTATGACTTATGGAATTCGTATATTTGGCTATGTATATCAGGCGTGTGAAGCATAATTGATTTATGGAAAATCCCTACTTATATGGAGATGATATTTTTGAATATATGGGATAGTTTGATATAAGGTAAATCCCTTTATTTATGGGGAAGGGGCATCCACGACAGCAAACTTACACCTGATAGTCACCCCTTTATCACCATCCGCTACGCAAATGGACATGGTTATCTCTCCTAGGGGGAATATTAGGTTTCACGTGAATCTTGATAAAGGGGAAGCTGATGTTTTCAAGTTGTTGCACCCTATATCCAACTGAGCAAAGCACTTAGCAAATATCACTTCTACCTCACTTCCATCATCAATTAATACTCTTCTTATCCAAGATGTTTCAATAATGGCTGAAATTACCATTGGATCCGCATGAGGTGTTTGGTCTAGCACTGAACCTGCTTCCGAGAAAGTGATCGTCTCGTTCGGTCAAAACCTCTTATGGCTGGGCTCTTCCGCATTGACCCTTTGAGCCTCTGTTTTTTATCACATCATTTGAAGATCTTCCTCCCACCATACCATTGATGACATTAATCATTCTTCGAACGGGTGGGTTTTCCTTGTTTTGGTTATCTTGATTACCCCCATGTTGCTCCTGGGGTCTATCATGCCTTCCTTCTTGCCCCCTATCTTGAACTGCCTGTTCTCGAGGCCTTCTACCTCCTCTACCCTCGTTGTTTGGATTGTTCCTTCTATAAGGTTGTCATTGGTTCATTCGAGGCCTCGAGGGAGCAGCCTGGTTCCTGAGTCCTTGCCCTCAAAATCATCTTCCCGCTCACACCTATCAATCTCCATCCTCAACTGCATGCAATCATTTGTGGAATGACCGTAATCCCTGTGATGATTGCAATACCGATTTGTTTCCCTCCAGTCCACCACTGAGTTATGCACAAAGGTGGGGGTGCTCAGAACAGCCCTCTATGTATACTTAAGGTCTGTGCAGGAGTTCTCCCTCCGAGTCTTGGTGGCAATGAAGCGTATCTCTCGAATGGTGTTCTTGTGGGTTTTGACTGGCCTTTTCCCTCTATGCTTTACATTTATCATTTTTTCTCTTTAAGGCTATCTTTTTCTTTCTGGCTTCTTCCTCTACCCTCGAGCAGTGCTCTACAACCTCCTAAATTTGTTTGCAAGGTCTTGGGGGTATTAGTACTCAGCTTATTGTATAATTTCAAGTCATGCATCCCCAGCAAGTACCCCTGGATTACTTTGTTCTCCATTGTTTCTATCACTCCCAAGCTCTCGTCCACATACCGATGATAGAAAGCCTACGTGCTCTCCCCTGTATTTTGCTTTGTCTGATAAAGTTCTAATAGATTTTTTGTGAACTTCTTCTTCTACGCATACTGGTTCAACAACATTCCGCTAAAGTCTCGGTACGATCGAAGCGAGCCTCTTGGCAACTTATTGAACCACTCTTGTGCTTTTCCCCGCAGGTAGCTTCTTACCAGCTTACATGTCAACTTCTCATCAAAATCCATCGAACTCATCAAGCCCAGGAGCGTTAGGATGAATTCATGAGGGACAATCTGAACAATGTACGTGGGAAGTCCTTCTAGAGGTTTCATTTCTAGTGGCCATTGAGCCCTGGTAATCACCGAGCTGAAAGGAGACCCTGCAGCTTGGCCCAAGGGTTGATTAACCTATCCAACTCCCTCTTTAACGATTCACTTGCATCTGAGGGGGGTTTCTGTTGCCCCCCTGTCAGGTTCAGCTCCCTGTCGTGACCCCCCAGCTGTGGCAGATAAGGAGGTTGAGTTACCCCGTACCTAGGGTTCATCCAAGGCTGTCCAAAACACGGGTATACTGGTGGTGGTGATGGTGGTTGACCATAGAGATTGTAAGGCCCATGAATAATCATCGTTCCTTGAATTCTCATACTTCTATATCCTTGCATGGCAGAAGAAGCCATTATCCCATATGTCACTCCTGGACCAGCCAGGTCGAGGGTAGGAGCAGATGGGGCTAGTAGAGGTAATGAATATGCTAGGCCCTATGAGTAACTAGGAATAGAAGGCTGAGGCCTAGCTTGCAATGGCTCTCCAACATATGCGTGATAATGGTAGGCTATAGCAGGCTGAGAGGCCCACCCCATAGTTATTCCAATAGGTGAGGCTTGCAGTACTCCATGCGTGACCCTGTCATCCCTCGGGGAAGGGATAACTCGATAGCCGGCCGCAACCAGGACCTGAGCTGCCCGTTCTACATCTTGGTTCGCAGTCGCCCTCCCCACGTTCTAATTTCCTTGCATGTGCTGGCCATAGGCTTCCATATACGAATCTCCTAAAACATCCGTAAACCTTCCATCCCTCAGGTCATCTACCCCCTCGAGCAAGGAATCGGGGTTTCTCTGTTCCTGCTCTCCCATCACTTCCAATCTCCTCGAGGGCTTCGGCGCATCATTTTGGATTGGTGCCAGGGTATTTGCGACGAATGCTACTGAAGTTTTCCCCCCTTCGTGGTCTACAAGCGTAACAGGCTCTGCACGTGACTCCATTCCTGGAATTTGAAGGTTAGCCATGCTGGTATCCTCGACACCGGCTTTGTTTCCTGCCCCTGAATCCTCCGTTCTTGACCTTTGTGGAGACCCAACCCCCGTACCTATCAACCTTAACCTTTCACTCCTTCGAATAACCGTGGACATAAACCCTCAAAACCCTTGATCTGGCTTAGTCTTCCCCACAGACGGTGCCACTTGATGCGTCTCGAACGACCGACCAGTTCTTGGCCTTGAGCTCCTCTTGAACCAACCTACAATAAAATTGTCCCTGGGGATTCTAGGGGTCAGCTCTCAAATGCCTAAGTCAGTCCAAGAGTCCAATATGATTAAGACAGAATGAATTATAAATAAATGGGTACCTTGTATTTATACTCTTTGTCCTAAATAACGTCTTCCTTAATTATCGCCCTTAATTACCCACGAATACAGTAGTTATCTTTGAGTATTAAATAATACTCTAATTGGGCCGCCACATCTACAGCTCAATGCCCTTCTTGGACTTCAACGTCTATCTAGCAGAATTGAAGTATAGAAAGAAAGAATTCAGAATGGAAGGTTTGAGAAACAAAAAGAACATAGAGAAAAAGATATTTGGAATCTAATCACAACTGATAGACAATCATCTCAAAAGCATGACTTCTTATCTTCCAGCTTATATAAGAGCTTCCCAACGGATCGGCTAACAAACTAACTGCCTCTGCCTGCCATAATGCACAACATCAGTAAAAACGCAGCAAATGTGTAACCAAGACCGATAGAACAATAACCTCCTCCGGTTATTTAGAATAGAAATTTCCTCCTTTACCCTTCTTATATTGGGCTGATCATAACCGTTAGAATAGAGGAATTGGATTGATATTGGGCCCATGGCCAATGTTGTGTTCCCTAGGGTTTATCTAGGGTTTTCTTATTGTACTCTATTTATTTACCTAATACAGACAGTCCTAATGATTTGAGACTTTCTCTATCATGGTATCAGACTAGGTTTTACTTTCTTTTCTTCTACGCAGCCTTTGCTGCCGCCTCCCCCCTCCATTTCTTCCCCCCCCCCCCCAAATCTTCATAGCATCATGGTGGATGACAAGGTCTCCTACAACACCCTTCTTCATCTCATGTCAATCAAGCTCTCCTCAACAAATTATGTTATTTGGAAATGCCAGGCCCAATATGTTTTGAAGCCGCAAGGTTTATTTGGATATCTTGATGGCATGAAGCCATGTCCGATTGTTCCTTCTCCTCCGGTTGCTGTCACTTATGCCACTGCTTCGCCCGGTGCTTCGAACGCCTTTGAAAATGCGACGGTGGAATATAACAAGGTTGTTGCTAGTCATACCGCTTGGATGGAGGAAGATCAACGTGTTTGCAGCCTCTTGTTTGCATCCCTCAAGGAAGAAGTTCTAAGTGAAATCCCCGATTGCGAGACATCAAAGGAGATATGGGATGCTATTGCTGCTATTTATCAAACCCGTAGTAAGTCCTCTGCTCTAAGGCTTCGCCATCAAGCGCACACTTTGCGTAAGCACAGTACGGTTCATAATCTTAGTGTTCAATTCAAGGGTATTTTTGATCAATTGAATCTTATGGGTGAACCTGCATCAAATCAAGATCAAATTATGTGGTTTTTTACTACTCTTGGCCCAGAATTTCAAGTATTTTCTGCTCCTATCATTAATATGTCGCCGATTCCGTTGTTTGTTGATGTGGTTGCTCAAGCCAAGAACCACGAGTCAATTTTACATAATTTGCAGGGACAATATGGTTCAAATCAGGCCCTCCCTGGTACTGCCGCATTTTTGGCGGCCGAAACACCCTCTGGTGGTGGCGCGTGGAGTCACGCACCGACAGCTCACGTGCGTGGGCCTCACGCACCAGCAAAAGTGGCCGTTCCGGCGGCCGTGGACGTTCTGGCGCCAGGTCTGGTGGTTTTGGTGGCTCGGCAGGTGCTAATTCTGGCAGATCAAGGGTCGTTTGCCATTTTTGTCATAAATTGGGACATTCGGCTCAAACTTACTTCCGTCTCTTTCCAAATCTCCGGCGTTCTGGTGTCCAGTCTCCATCTCCGGTTGTGTCATTGGTCATTCCTCCATGCACCCTATGCACTACTGATGCTTCGGCTCCTTTGCCTAATACAGTCATTGCTTATTCGGGGACAACCCCACCTTCTCCTTGGACCACACCCCCAACTTCGCTGCCCTCGACTCCGTCATCTACGTCTTTGGCTTCCTCTTCTTCCTCGGATTACGGGCCCTCTCTGCCACCACGTGTTCATCATATGACTACTCGGAATCAGGATAGTACTCGTAAAGAGAAGTCTTTTGAGGGTTTTGTTGTTACTGGTCTTCTGGCTAAGGTTATGGATCAGGTGGAGCCTCGGGATTATCGTGCTGCTATTAAGGATCCCAAGTGGGCTCATACTATGGACGAGGAAATGACCGCACTTCGGACTCAGAATACTTGGGAATTGGTTCCTCGGCCTGAATCTGCTAATATTGTGGGGTCCAAGTGGGTTTTTCGTGTTAAGTATCGTCCTGATGGGAGCGTTGATCGGTACAAAGCACGCCTTGTTGCTCAGGGATATTCTCATGTACCAGGTTTTGACTTTGATCACACTTTCAGTCCTGTGATCAAAGCTGCCACTGTTCGTACGGTGCTTGCGATTGCTACTATGAGGCGATGGCCACTTCATCAGTTGGATGTCAAAAATGCTTTTCTTAATGGTGTTCTTGATACGCCCGTCTACATGGCTCAGCCTACTGGCTATAAGGACCCTGTTCATTTGAATTATGTCTGCCGGCTTCGGAAAGCAATTTATGGCCTCAAACAGGCTCCTCGAGCTTGGTTTGATCGCTTCAGTTCTTATCTTCGTGAGCTTGGATTTCATTGCAGCTTCTCAGATACGTCACTATTTGTTTTCTCTCGTGGCACTACTCTACTCTATCTCTTGGTCTATGTGGATGACATCATCCTCACTGGTAACAATGTGAGTGCTATCCGTCAATTCATTATTCGCACTGATCAGGAATTCTCGATCAAGGATTTGGGCCATCTACACTATTTCTTGGGCCTTGAGGTTTCTTCTACTTCTCAGGGACTTTTTCTTGGTCAGGCTAAGAATGCTCGGGATATTCTTCGCCGGGCAGGGATGACTGCTCCCGTCCCAGTGACTGCTCCTTTTGTTCCGCTTTCACAGCTTCATAGCAGCTCGAGTCCTCAGTTTGGGAATCCTACACTATACCGCTCATTGGTTGGTGCCTTGCAGTATCTCACTATCACTAGATCGGATTTGGCTTTTGTGGTCAACTCTGTTAGTCAGTTTCTACTGGATCCTCGGGATGACCATTTTGCTGCTGTTACCAGGATTCTTCGATACGTTGCTGGGACTCTACATCATGGTCTATTTTTTCGCTCTAGTGGCCCCTCTGATGTTTGTGCTTACTCTGATGCTGATTGGGCTCGATGCGTAGAGACTCGACGTTCTACATATGGATATGCAGTTTTTCTGGGTGGTAACTTGGTGTCCTAGAGTGCCAAGAAGCAACCCACTGTCTCTCGTTCGAGCTCTGAGTCTGAGTATCGTGCTCTCGCAAACACTGCAGCTGAAGTTGTTTGGTTGTCTCATCTTCTCCGGGATCTGAAATTTTCGCTGGCTGGTTCGCCTCTATTGCTATGTGACAACAATAGTGCAATCTTTTTTGCTCAAAATCCTGTGGCGCACAAGCGGGCAAAGCACATTGATATAGATTATCACTTTGTTCGTGAGTTGGTTTCTATGAGCAAGCTTCGTGTTAGTCATGTTCCTACCTCGTTGCAGCTAGCTGACATTTTCACTAAAGGGCTTCCTAAGCCTTTGTTTGAGTTTTTTAGGTCCAAGCTTTGCGTTTCGGTTAATCCAACGCTTCGCTTGAGGGGGGATGTTAGAATAGAGGAATTGGATTGATATTGGGCCCATAGCCCATGTTGTGTTCCCTAGGGTTTATCTAGGGTTTTCCTATTGTACTCTATTTATTTACCTAATACAGACAGTTCTAATGATTTGAGACTTTCCCTATCAATAACAATGCTGTACTCACATTAATATACTGTTAGGAATTAATGAGTCTGTCTTCAACTGTGAACAAGAAGTGAGCGTGGAAATGGCATATATCATTCGTTATGTCGGCTAAGGTTTGGTGAGAGCAAACAATATGGATGTATTAATTTCTAGCTTCCAACCGATACCACAAACCTATCTTCTTTCTAAGAAATGATATGCACCCTTCATTTGATGGTTGGATGTCGCTTTTTTTTTTATATTAAATCTTTAGGCAAATTTTCTGATTAATTACTAGATCATGCATAAAGAGTTCTAAGTTTAAGCTACAAAACTCGTCCAATGCTGTTAATTGCGATCAGTCGATCAGCTTCAAACTCACAAAACAAAATCAATACCAAATAACTCACACGATGACTATATGTTTGATTTAGAGTTAAATGCCCATATGACCCAATGTTTTGGTCGACAGTGTCAATATATTAAGGAATATAGATATTACTTGTAATTGTAATTAGATTCTATTTCCCTTTCCTAGTTTATACAGATCTTTTGTACTACTATATAATGTGCCGTGAGATATTGAATACAATCACACATTATTACCCTTATTTTCTACATAGTATCAGAGCCTAAAATCCTGAAACCCAAAAGAAAATTCCCGCCGCCGTTTCCGAGCTTCAGATGCCTCTGTCGACCGCGTGTGTAACCCAGGCGCTTCCGTCCTCGCCGTTTTGCTTGCTTTCTGACGATCTTCGTTGCTTTCTTCCAAGCTGCCTCCGTCGTCCGACATTCATCATTGCCAAAGACACGACACGTGCCGCCGTCTTTGATTCACGTGCCACGGGTTCGTGTCCAATTTTATGCCTGATTTCCAGATCGCCGCCTGCCGCTGTAGTCACCGATCTCAGTTCCTGGCCTTGTACTCACCGCACGTGCGATCCACAAGCCACTAACGTACGTCACGCGTTGCCGCCGGATTTCTCCAGTGTAGTCGCATCATTTTACTGCCGCTGATCCAATTCAATATACCGCTGCTACTCTGTTCTGATCTGCTTCGATGTCTACCTATGAATTTAAATCTGTTACTCGTCGATGCCCTCGCCATTCATCAACGCCGTTACCTTGCTGCCAGGATTTGTGGCTGCGGCATCCGGCTCCCCTACCCGATCTAATTTTGGCCCTTCTCTGTCTAACGATAATGGACTACGACCATTTATTTATTTAATCAGTTACATTACCCTTCTAACCATGGGTCAGATAAGTCTACTTACCCTGGATTCTTGATTCGGGAGCCTCATATCACATGACCGGTGACAAGGGTTCTCTTAGAGATATTATTACTGCTATCGATTCGGTGATGTTATATTGCCTGATGGATCTGTGTCATCTGCTACACAATACGGTTCTATTTTCTTAGGTGATATCACCCTTACTCATGTGCTCTACATACCTACTTTGTGATGTCATTTATTATCATGATCTAGATTGTTATCTGCCTTATAATGTCTAGCTTTGTTTACGGAAAATTATTGCATTTTACAAAAAATCAGTACGAGGACTGTAATTGGCATTGTTGAATAGCGAGGGGGGGTTTATTGGCCTCGTCTGCTGGATACTCGTGTCTGTCCTCATATCCTACAGTCCATTCCGATAGTTGCTTCAGTTTCTTAATCTGATTTACGGCATTAATGTCTTAGGCATCCATCCTCTACATTGTTGTCTTCTGTTCCTACTCTTGATTTCAGCATAGAGCAAAACAGACTAGGCATAGCTTTCCTTTGAGTTCATCAAATGCTAGTTCTTTGTTTGAATTAGTACATTGTGATGTTTGGGGACATTATAGTTCACCATCTTCTAGTGGTGCATTTTATTTTTTAACTATAGTTGATGATGATTTCCGAGTTGTTTGGATGTATTTAATAGTGGCTAAGTCAGATGTAGCTTCTAGATATATAGAATTTTGTGCTTTGATCAAGACACGATTTGGGCGCACCATTTTCCGTGTCCGTGCTGATAATGGTACATAATTTCTGCCCCTGATATCCTACTTTGCTGAATCTGGTATTATTTTTGAGGCATCTATGTTATATGCCACAACAGAATGGTCGTGTAGAGCGCAAGCATTATTGATTTTTAAATGTGGCTCGTGCTTTGCGTTTTCAATGTAATATGCCTATTATTTTTGGGGAGAATGTGTTCTCACTTCCTGATTAACCGGACATCGACAAAGCAACTCAATGGTCGCACACCATTTGAGTTACTCTACGAACGTGCTCCAAATTACAAGTTGTTGCGGGTACATGGATGCTTGTAATTTGCTTCTTACATTCCCAGATTTCATGAAGTTTGCTCCAAGTAGTCACCAATGTTTGTTTCTTAAATACCCTATTGAAGAGAAAGGATATTGCCTTTGTGATTTAGAATCTCGTAACTTCTTCAACAATCGAGATGCTGACTTCTTTGAAGACCAGTTTCCGTATGTTGTGACCCAAAAGTTTTTGCAATCGGCTTCACCAGTGCATACCAGCAGTGCCACTAGCTCTTTTCGGTATCACAACTGCCGATCCCAGAATCTTACCCCACTGAAAGCCTCACCGGCCCCGGAACCATGGTTGCCGAACATGACCTCCAGTCCAGATTATCGGCATACACTGTCGTCGATCGATCTGGTTTCTGAGGCACCGTACGCGCCACTGGTCGACGTCCCTCACGTGTCGGTCTCGCCTGTACTGACAACTGTTGTGAGTTCCCTGCTCTTCCCTCTGTCGACTGTCATCAATCCCTGCTCGCTCTGCTGCCTGCCTCGCCGGTTACCCCGATGCCGCCTCCTGCCGCCAAGCTGCCTCCTTCTCGACAGAGTGATCGTGATCGTGATCGCGATCGCCGACCTCTTGCATACTTGGAAGACTATGTCTATTCCATTACTGATATTGAAAACCCCCAACTACTATGATCACTTATATGCCATCACTATCCTCAGGTGTTCTCTATCCTCTTACTAATTTTGTAAATTATGATAAATTTTCTAGTACGCATTCTAGATTTTTGGGAGCAGTTACTTCTAGTGCTGATCCCACCACTTACTTTGAGGCATCGAAGCATGCTCATTTGCATGATGTTATGGCTGATGAGATTAATGCTCTTGAGCGCAATATGACATGGACTCTGGCTTCTCTAACTCTTGATAAGACTACGATTGGATGCAAATGGGTTTATCGTACCAAGTTCAGTTCTGATGGTACCATTGAACATCACAAGGCTCGTTTGGTGGTTCTTAAGAATCGTCGGATTTAAGGGATTGACTATACTGAGACATTTACTCCTGTTTCAAAGATGAGTTTGGTTCGCCTATTTTTATCAGTTACAGTTATTCGTGGTTCGGAACTTCATCAAATAGATTCACATAGTGCTTTTCTACATGGTAATCTGCATAAAGAGGTGTTTATGCTCCCACCCCCCGGCTATCCTCCACCTCCTGGACAGGTATGTCGCCTTCAAAAATCTCTTTATGATCTTTAGCAAGCCCCTCGCAATTGGTTTGCAAAATTAACTCAGGCGTTGCGCGCATTTTGACTTTGATCAGAGTAAAGCAGATTATTATTTGTTTGTTTTCTCTCGTGGCTCGGCATCTTTGCATGTGTTTTTTTATGTGGATGATTTGGTTGTTGCTGGTAGTTCTCCGTCGCTTATCTCTGAATTCAAGAAATACTCGAGTTCTTGTTTTCACATGAAAGATATTGGCTTGCTTAAGTATTTCTTGGGTATAGAGATTGCTAGAAGATCGGATTGGATGTTTCTTTGACAACGAAAATAAGCCCTGGACATTTTATCTAACACAAGCTTATCAGCTTCTAAAACAATTGATTTTCCGTTGGAGCAACAACATAATCTAGAGGGTTTTGAAGGTCCACTTTACCATGATCCTAAGAAATACCGGCGACTGGTTGGACGCCTGATTTACCTCACCATTACACATCCCGAGCTTAGTTATTCAGTTCATACACTTGCTCAGTTTATGAAGCCTCCTTCTATTCCTCATTGGCAAGCTACGATTCGAGTTCTTTACTACTTGAAGAGTCATCCTGGTCAAGGTTTATTTATCTCTTTACATAGTGCAGTTGACTGCTTATTGTAATTCTAATTGGGCTACATGCCCTACTACGCGTCACTCTCTTTCTGGGTACTTTGTGATGATTGGTGATTCTCTGATTTCATGGAAGACTAAGAATTAACTCACATTTTCTTGTTCTTCTGCTGAAGTGGAGTATCGTACTATGGCTGTTACTTTTTGTGAGTTGTTATGGCTTAAGTCTTTGCTTAAGGACTTAGGGGTTGCGCATTATGATCCGATGCGATTAATTTGTGATAGTCAATCTGCTCTTCATATTGCGAAAAATACGATGTTCCATGGATGTATGAAGCATATAGAAGTTGATTGTCATTTTTCTGGGATCTTTTATAGTCTGGTACTATTTTTACTCATCATATCTGCACTTCAGATAAACCCGCAGACTTGTTTACCAAAGCTCTCGGACGGAATCAGTTTCATTCACTACTTGGCAAGTTGGGCATTTCTGATCCTCGTGCTCCAACTTGAAGAGGAGTACTAAGGAATGCATATATTACTTGTAATTGTAATTAGATTCTATTTCCTTTTCCTAGTTTGTACAGGTCTTTTGTACCACTATATAATTTACCCTGAGATCATGAATACAATCACACATTATTACCACTATTTTCTACACAATATAACCCTGTAAAATTTGAAAGTGTGATTATAACTCTATTATTTGATCAAAAGTTCCAATCTAACCCTTGGAGTCTGAATTTGGTTGGAATTATGTGAATTGACTATTATACCCCTATTTTAAAAAATAAAAATCCAAAAAATTAAAAAAGACTACCATACCTTTGTCATCCTTTTCAAATCCTCCTAACCCTCTAAGTCGTGAATCCTCCTAACCCTTCTCTCATATCCCCGTCGCCTTAAAAAAATCTTCTCTAGTGCCAAAGAGCAGTGGAGGAGCAAGATTTGGAAGTCAGGGCAAGGCAGATCTGGGCGGACGAGCTGTATCATCCATCGGTAGGCTGTTCAATTTGATCCCCTAGCACCGCCCATCGTTAGGCTATTCAATCTGCACTGAGCAAATCTGGTTCTGGGCTAGCCAGGGCATGGCGGAGCTGGAGGTTCACATCGGTGTCGACGAGCAGTGAAGGAGCGGGATTCGGTGAACTAAACTCTACTCTCATGGTGGCAATGACTGCATTTTCAGATGTTAGACTGAAGGATGAATGTCACACTTATTTTGGCTATAGTAAATGCAATAATTGCAGTTTTGAGTTGTTGACTGAAGGTAGGTTGTGGATCGATATTGGCCCAAGTCGCAGCTTGTACTACGACTACGAGCTATGTTACAAAAGGTAGATTTCTTGGCCTACGTCAGTCGGTGGATATTTTAAATTGTCCATAGTGTAGGGATGGCGGTTTGGGTTACATTTGGAACTGAAACCATCAACCAATATCAGAATTGGGGGTGGAATCGGGTGGAGCAGCAGCGGCCAGTGGTGGCGGAGGTGAAGTGGTGTTGGGCGGGCAAGGGTAGCATTTCTGTGGTGGCACTGCCGTGGTGAGACTGGGAATTGAGAAGGGTAGGGTAGAGCTCCACATACTGGCAAAAGTCTAGATTCCAGAGACATTGGCGGTGACAAAGCGGCGGTGGCGGCAGAGCGGTGGTGGTGATGACGGCGGCGGTGATAGTGGTCGTGGTTGTGCTTTTTGAGATGAAGAGGAAGAAGAAACCTATGGTATTTTAGTCAATAGATTTGTAATTTGAAGGCTAGGGGTATTTTAGTCCTTTTGTGTTTGGTCAATGCCAAAAAAATACAAAGTCAATGACAAAATAGTGTCAAAAGGTTATATCGGCACATTTGATGCAAACGTTTGAGCTATAATCGCTCTTTCAGATTATACAGGATTATGTTAGCACTTTTGAAAAATAATAGGATTATATTTATATTTTACCTTTTTATTTATATTTCTACTTGTATCTTTACTTTTGTTTTTTTGATGAAATGGTGACTTTTTATTAAGCATAGCCTAGTCTATTACATTTATGAAAATTTGCTACATTGTGTTCCATTTTTAACCGAGAACGAGAAACTTTGACAAAATTCACTGTTTCGGACCACTTTCCCAAATCCCTTGCAACCTGAATCACCGCCTCCTCTTTTCACGGTGGGCTGCTACCTTCTTCCTGCAAAGGTTTGATGAGTATCTCATAAGCCGATAAAACATTCAATCTCCTTATTCCAAGCTCCAGTGCCGTCTTTAGTCCTTCCCGGCATCCAATCGCTTCTGCTGTCAACGGCGACTGACACGGGAAATGCATCTGCTTTGTCGACGTGAATCAAATCGATCAGGCCAGGATCGTCCAGGCTACCGTAGCGTGCCAAGTGTTTTCCCAGAATGCTCCATCAGATTTCAATATGAGTGTCTGTGTATCCCACTGTCTGAACTGCTACTCAAGTTGATATTGTTGTTGAGGTAGAGAGTCGGTCTCTTCAATATCAGCCGTGGATCTGATTTCTTGATGGACTTGTAGTCTGTCATTGCTTGGCTAACTACAACTTGTGGATTGTCCACCTGACTTTCTAATTTTGCAATTTCCATATCTGCCAAACCAAACAACATGAGAAGCTGATAGCCTCCTGATCCGGGGCGACTTGAATCCAATTCCAGAACCACTCCATGAATGATATCGGAGTAATCAAGAAATTAAACCCCAGGGAGGAGGTGCACCATATCCGTTGAGCCCCAACACATGGCATAAAGGTATGCTCTACATCCTCCTGCAAATCTAGATCATATATGATAGAATATCTTGATTGATATCACGATAGTCTTGTATTTATTGATAGAATATCTTGATTGATATTAAGATATTTTTGTATTATTTGTAATATTTCTTGTCAATATTTAGAGTAGGCTAGATACAATGAATGTATAGCTCTTGTACTCTATAAACTGTAACACCCTTGCATCAATGAAATCATTCTGAATTACACATTCACATGGTATCAGATTTGGTTCCCATACACATTCGTTAGGTGCAGTATTCAAACCCTAACCGTACGAACCCTAGCTCACTGCTAGGTGTCTAAAGCTCTTCCGATCCAGACCAAATCCTGCGCCACCATGGTCCATATGTTGCCGATCAAGCTCAACACCGGAAATTTCATGGTGTGGCGATCTCAGGTGCAGGTGTTGTTTCAATCTGCTGGGCTTTTTGAGTACCTTGGCGGGTTCTCTGCCAAAACCCACCGCTTCTGGATCTGGAACGTCGGATCCCTCAGCCCTCACACCGGAGGCTTGGACGCGCAGGACAAGGTCCTTCAGGCTCTTCTCCGATCGTTTCTCACCGAAGAATCCATGTTAGAAACGATCGGTTGCGAGACTGTTTAGGCCATGTGGGAGGCTCAGGCGGCGGCGTTCGACAACACGTCCGACGCTCGAGAGTTGCAACTCCGGGACGAGCTGCACACAATCCGCTGCGGATCCTCCACTGTCATGGAATATCACCGTCGCCTCAAGACCATCACCGATGGCCTTGCTTCTGTTGGATCTCTAGTTGACAACAAGGATCGCGTCTGAATTACACATTCACAATATACTTGAAAATATGGGTGTGCCAGAACATGCATGTAGTATAGATTCTTAGCTGTTGGTAGAGCATTATGTTGTGTCCACCAGACATGAATCAATATTTTTTGAGGAAGTTTTAAATTCCATAGTTTCTTCCATTGAGGTTGTGTTTGTGGTTGTGCATTGGGCTGTCTATTATTCAACTAAGAAACTAGGAGATTGTACCTCGATTTGATTGAGTATTCTCCATCTATTGTGAATGGCCAGACCTGTTTTTCATTTTGACTTGTTTGAGCTGGGATCAGGATTGTTAGAATCCGTTCCACCAGATTTTAAGGAAAATAGGCTCCTGAGTAGTGGAATCCTCCACTGCTTGTGATGATCAATTAAGTGCTCCACCCTTAATGATGTTGGGTCAGGACTGTAGGAATTGGATTCCTTTCTCTTTCCCCTGGGATCCAATTTTCACCTTAGGAATTCGTTCTCTTGTTCTAACTGGCCATTGGACATCCCTGGCTATCAGTTCTTCACCCTAAAAAATTGATTTCCATGCCCAAGATTGATAGCTCTTTGGCCTCTGTTGCAGAAATGGAGTATTTGAACAATACTTATGTTTGAACAGCTTGACAAATAAGGAGTCTCTATCATGTAGTATCTTCCATGCATGTTTAGATAGCAATGCCTGATTCAGCGCATCTACTAACCTTAACCCCAAACCACCATACGTTATTGGCATACACATCTTATCTTAGGACATCCAGTGTATACCTCTGTCATTCAATTCACGTGTCCAAATGAATCCTGCTGTGATCTTATCAATCTTCTAAGCTATTGTCTTTGGCAAATTGAAATTCCCCATTGTGTATAAAGGCATAGTTGTCATTACATGTTTTGCTATCGTGATCCTGCCTGAGAGAGATAACCACTTATTTTCCAATGATCAAATTTGGTGAACATTTTGTTATTTCAGATTATCTGTTTTTTTGGATTTTCTTGATATAGTACAATGAGATTTTTATGGCTTTAAATATATCTTTAGAAGCTATATATTTTAACAAACTATAATTGATTATATATAGTAAAAAATTAAAATCAATAACATATAATAATATCAGTCTATTGTTTTTAGACATCCTAGATTTAGATTAGTCAAAATAACTTCAGTGTCCCTGGTTGACAGCACCAAAGCAAACAATTTTTATTATATGGTGCTTGGGAAGAAAAAAAAAAGGGAAATTGGAGTAGTGGCGATAGGCTTAAATAGACAATTCTTAATTATCCAGTATTACTAATAGAGATATAATTTATTTAGAATCAAGAGAAGAAAAAAATATACTCTTTTTAATTGGGTTTTTTTGTATATATCATATTCCATGTTTGTTTCTATTTTGTATACTTTTTGTACTCACTATATATGAATACACACAACCACAATTATTTGTGGATTTTACTTTCTATCATGGTATTAGACGGGTTTCTCAAAAATTCTTGGTCTTTTCTCTCTTTTTTTGATTCGTTGTCTTTTTCCTCGCACTAATGTTGAGGCAGGCATCGATTACCAATTGCAAGCTTGTTGGGTGATTTTTCTCCGTTTGGTCTCTCTGTTAGTGCTGTGGATTGTTCGTTGTTTTTCATTAAAAAATTGATTGCAATGGCGGACGCAGTTACCTGTTGCCATCGTCCGCCATCACTCTGCTCGTTTGGATCTTACAGCTATTTTTTTAACAGAGCTGGGTTCTCGCTATTTTTGCACTACAAATCTGGGCTCTCACCGCCAGTCACGCTACCCATTAAATTTCTGGTTGTCTTCTCCAATTTTTTCGATGACAATCATTGTTCCGGTGTTCTTTCAAGTTCGTAGCAAGATCTAGGCATCTTCATATTCTAGCCTTTGCGTCAGCCGCGTGTCACTCACGCGCGGTTCATCACGGACGCGCCATTCCTTTGCAACTTTTGTATACCCTTTGTACTCGCTATATATATATATATCTGTGTGTGTGTGAATACATGGGAGGTCATCGCCGTACCTTAAAGTTAATATTTATAAGCCCTAATGCTTCCCATCTACAATTAAGTAGATAATGGAAAGTCGGGGTCGTCCACGAAGAAGGGAGATCTTTTCAACTGTTTAAACATATAGAGCGAAAAACATACTAGGCATAGATATATATATATATATATATATATATACATATAAAAGCATGTAAAAAGGGGCGGTTTGATTGGTTTTTGGTCCTAAGTTATAAAATTGAAAGACAAGTTATCTAATCAAACAAGTTAAATATGCAAAGCATGCAACAACAACTAAACGGGAATTAAACCAACAATTAACATAACCTTGGGCGCAATTGACTCTCACTTCCAAATCTCTTATCCATCATTGAACATGCCTATTTACTACTTTCACTACTTGTTGTGAAAACTAATCTTCTATCATTCTTATATAGTAGTATGCAAAAGTGAAATCTACATCAATTGTAAAACCTTACCAATGACTCCCTTAGTTGAAACACGACTAAAAGTATCACATTAATGGTGTTGAACACGAAGAATCAACAAGTTTGGAAACACTTATAAACACTACACCGTGTCTAAGCATTTAACCAATCTATGCATTTAAAGATTAGCCAAGAACGTTCAGCGTTCATAGACTTCTCTCATTTGCTACAAGCAAAAAACATGAAAAAGAGTTCAACATTATCATATTCATCTAGCAAAAATCAATCCATCAACACAATCAAAAGCTCTAAATCATACTCTTGGATTTCCTATCAAGAAAAGGGGAAATCAACCCATTTTCCCAAACCCTAACAAGCATATCATACAAGTACTTCGTATACTCAAGCTTTCAAGAACATTAATGACATTAACAAAAATATTCAATGCTTCATAAATGCATAATAGTAAGCGTATTAAATAGGCTACAACTTGTTCTTAAGACATGGGTTTGGAAGTCTTAGCCAATCCCTCCCAAGAACTAGATTTAGCTACCAAAACCCATGCTAATTACCAACAACAATTCATACATAATCAAAGCTAAAACAAAGATAAAAATAGTTCAAAAGAGGGAAAAGGAGCTGGAAGAAGAAGTGAGGAAAGACAAGAGATAAAGTGCTATTTATAGTACAAGAAAAAGAAGGAATTATGGCCACCCGTTCATCGCATGGTGCGATAGTTTCATTGCACAGTGCGAAGGGTACCCAGAATCCTCAAGTGATTTCTTTCTTCTTCTTGGCTTCTCCTTCACTTCACCACAACAAGTTTCGTCCCTTCTTCAAGTCTTCAAATCTTCAAAGCAAGTCTTCAAAGTCTCCAAAAGATAATCTTCAATAGCCTCTGATCTTCAAGTCTCGATGTTCTTTCCTTGTCACACAATATCCTCTTAGAAAAGGTAAAAGAGTGGAAAAGTTGCTCTTACCTCTCCTAAGAGAATTTCAAGGTAAAACATAAGCTCTAATTGACAAAAGAGCACTAAAGTCATCCTAAAAAGTCCCAAAATATACACATAAAATGGACACGTCAATACACACAGCCACAATTATTTGTGGATTTTACCTTCTACCAACTACCATAAGCACCGTATTCCAAATAGATTTTGTGCATTTCAAATTGTAAAGATCTACATTCTCTTATGGGAGATTGTTCATTATATAATTTAATTGTAATTTCTATAAAAAAATATTGTAATGCACAAATAATGGTATTGAAATGCACATTTATATATACAATGCACATTCATAGTAACCCAAAAGTAGCTTATAAGTATACCTTAACCCCTAGG
Organism: Rubia yunnanensis; assembly: GCA_037428765.1. Taxonomy (NCBI): domain Eukaryota; kingdom Viridiplantae; phylum Streptophyta; class Magnoliopsida; order Gentianales; family Rubiaceae; genus Rubia; species Rubia yunnanensis. The sequence continues at coordinate 88,839,436 of CM075068.1, forward strand.
TTGTTTATGGTAGATATGTAGAATGTGTATTTTAACTCTATTATTTATGCATACAATATTTACATAATAGTCATAGTAACCCAAAAGTAGCTATAAGTATACCTTAACCCCTAGGTTGTTTATTGTATATATGTAGAATGTGCATTTCAATACTATTATTTATGCATACAATATTTACATAATAGTCACAATCAAACTATTATAATGCACAATCTCACATAAGATAATGAACCTCCTTATGATATGAAACACAAAATATCACTGAGAATACGGTACTCATAAAATATTGTTGAGCATACGGTACTCATGGTACTCCAGGGATACCATATAAGTTGTTTAAAGAAGAAAGGTTGTAAAAATTTGAATTCGTTGAATTATTTATTTTTCTGAAACTCTTACTTTGGTTGATTGTTCTTTTCTTATAAAATATAGAGAAAAATATTTTTATAACCCTACATAATTCACATAAGTGTCAGTATAACCTTTTGATAACTGAAAATGAAAATATAACCTTAAATGGTTATCGAAAGTTCAAACGTACCCATTCTGACATATTTAAGCCAGAATTTGGTGAAAAAAAAGTATTTTACCCTTCTAGAAAAAAAATAAATATGAACTTACAATTATAACCCCAAATACCCTATTCTTCTTCTTCTTTTTTCTCTTCTTCGTTTCTTCTCTTCCACTATTCATACCTATTTGCTGAGAGGAGCTTCGTCGTTGCCTGAGAAAAGCTCCGTCATTCCATCATTTAGCGTGGTCCCAAAGGCAACCTCCAGCCGAACGCTGACCTCCATCACAACTATTCGAATGCCACCACTTCACCAATGACCTCCAAAGGATGTGTTCCTCCACTGGAAGTCCAGGCGGTAGCGCCGCCAGAGCCATCAAGCACCTTCGTGACAGACCACTTCCACCGCCGGCGGATTCAACTCCGACCACACTCACAAGCTCTTATCTATTCTTCAGTGAACCTGCGGCACCACCTGAAAGGGGTGGGGTGGAAGGTGGTGGTGGTGGTGTTGGTTGGAGGGGATGGGGTGGGGGTGAGAAGTGATGGCGACGTCTGAGGATGGGGGCGGTGGCGATGGGGGGTAAGGGTTTGAGGAAACCCTTCTCATCTTATGGGGTCAAATTGGGATTTTTTATGGGCTCATTAACACTTACAGAAGGGGGCAGTGGTAGAGCAAATGCCGGAGATTGCAGAGGAGACAGCTCTGACAGAGAATGGGGCTCGGGCTCAGGCTCGGCAGGGGTTGGGGTTTGTTCACCTATATATATGGTGGGGAGATTGGGGGTGTTTAAGGATTCTTTTTGCGTATTGAGGCGGTGGTAGAGATGGGAATTTGAAAATAGATGGGTGTTTCGCGGTGGTAGCGGCAATGATTTCGGAGGGGTTGGAGTGCTGAAAAAGGGGGTGGGAGCAGGGATAGCTGGGTGGGGTGGTGGCGGGACGGCAGCAAGTTAGTAGCGGTGGCATGAGGGCAAAATTGTCCCATCACTTTTAGGTTTTAGGCCAAAGGACATTTTAGTCATTTTATGTGTGGTCAATGTTGAAAATGGTGACGTAGGGTTATATTGGCACTTTTATCAACTAATTATGACTATTTTGTTCTAAATATTATACTCTCTATGTCCCAGCTTAAGCTGCAAACTTACTACTTGGCAGTCAACACTCTCAAACTTTGACCACGTATTTAAATAGATATTTATTCAATAATTATGGGTAAACCCGAGGTTGGCCCTCAACGAACTTTGGGGTCAGAACATCTTGGGCCTGCGCCGGCCCAATAAGTCTTTCTAGGATGAGAATATTCGATAGGCGGATATTCAAGCGTATAATCAGGGTGTATACTGTTTCATAATACGGTATAAATAGAAGGTACGTATTCATTACTTGACACTTGAACAATCATCTACTCAAATATTTACCGACTGAGGCATCAGAGAGTTTACCCCTGGGATTTCTCGGGGCTTGTTATTTGCAGGTTACAACCGAGGGGTGATGTGCCCATTTTATATGGTTATTTAAGGACTTCTTGGGATTACTTTGTACCCTTTTGTGCTCTAGATGTGGTCTTTTGCCTTGAAATTCTCTTAGGTGATTCAAGAGAAACTTTTACACTTTTTTTTACTTTTTTAGAGGATTTTGTATGACAAGACAATTTGTTTGGAGACTTTGAGATTACCTTTGAAGATTTGAAATACTTGCATTTGAGCTTTTGAAAACTTGAAGGATTGAAGAAAATTAAAGAAAACAGGAAGACTTGAGACACGAAGAAGAAAGAAATCAAAGTGCTGGATTCTGGACCCATCACAGGCCGCGATGAACCTGTTGTGGGCCACGATAAACCCATTGCAGATCATGATGAGACCGTTATGGGTCACGATGAGACTATCACGGGTCGTGATGAGATCGTCACGGGCCGAGATATGAGCCTGGGAGCTCATAGTTTGTGAGAAATTTCTTATCTCTTTGTGGGCCGCGATGAACCCATCGTGGCCCATGATGAACCCGTCTTGGCCCATGATGAATGGGTGGCCATACTTCTTTCTTGCTTTTTTGCATTGTAAATACTCACCTTATCATTTCTCTCTATCATCATCTTCCTCTCTTGCAATTTTCTAGGTTCAAACCCTAGTTTTCCTTTCTTTCTTTTCTTCGTTTTTGTAGGTTAATCATGTCTTTTCATTATGTAGTTTAGTTAAATCTTGGGAGCAATTGATTGATGCTTCCATATCTATGTAGTAAGAACCTCTATTTCACTCTTTCTTGAAGCATTTGTTATTTAGCATTCATGTGTTATAATGTGATGTTTTTTATTTATTTATATCATGGGTTGTTTGAGAATAGGAAGTGTTTGTCTGATTGAAGTGTTAGGGTGTTAGGAAAGTTGCAAATTTCTTAACTCATTTGGCATGAAAATCCAAGAACATGGACTCATAACTTCTAGCGTATAATGTGTTGTAATTATTGATAAATAAGTATGTTAATGTGGATTGTTCTCATATTTATCCTATAGATGCAATGAAATGTTAAATCTTGAATGTGGTTTGTTCTAGTCTTAGCCTAATGAATGTTATGTTTGGTTAAATGGTTGTGTCTTTGGTAGAAGGCTTGTTGATATAAAATCTATGGTTCTTCATGTATAATGCCATTGATGAAATATCTTTATGGTCGTTGGATGTCTAAAGTGATTACCAATGAGGTTTGTAAATGGTCGTTCAACGTCTTTGTGAATTACTATTAAGAAGAAATGAATGTTGATCTTCAATTGGGAAGTTTTAGCATTCCCCATAGGTAACAAATGTGATAGAATGAGTGAATGGTTCAATGATCTATATGAGGTTTGGAAGTGGATATTAATTTCACCCAAGGCTTTGTCTTTTGTAGTTTTTACCCCTTTTTCTTAGTCTGTTTGATGATTAGAATAGTTACATGGCTTTGCTAGTTGTTTGTCTTTAATTTCATAACTTAGGACCAAAACCAACCAACCCCCCCCCCTTTACTTGTTATATATCTATATACATTTACTTCTAGCATAATATCAACCTTATATGTTTAAACGCTTAAGAAAATCCATCTACTTCATGGACGACCCCGACTTGCTATTATCTACTTAGTTGTAGATAGGAAGCATTTAGGGCTTATGAATTTAATTTTGAGAGGTACGACGATGACCTCCCAAGGAACTTGACAGTGCGGCTTGATCGGTTTCCAGATGCATCAATTGGCATGCCTGGTGGGACCAATTCAGTCACGTTTGGGTTCCTTGGTTTATGTCCACTTCTACTTATACTCGAAGGAGTGAGAGGTTAAAATTGAAGGGGGCTGGTGCTACTGACGAGATACAATCTCCCTATCGAGGAAGAAGAAGAAGAAGAAGGATGGTTAACCCCCAGAGTCCTAAGAGGCGGAGAAAGAGACGATACAGATCACGGCTGGAGAACAAATAATACAGGCTCTGCCGAACTTATCTCACAGATAGTCGAGGTCCCTCGAGACATGGCAGGACCCTTAAGACCCAATGAGAATAATACAGGTCGAGGGGCAAGGGCCATGTACCATGGGCAAGACGTACCTGCTAGGTCATATGATGAATAAAATGGGCGGTTCATGGAAGTTTCTGGTGACTCTCACGTGGAGGCTTATGAATGGGCCCTACAGGCAAATCAAGCAACAGGGATGACAGCCCCGCAATTAGTCTTAGCTAGAGCCTCTCAAATGTTGGCGGATGTCAGGTATCAAGTTGCGCCCATCTCAGCCACTACGGTTACTTTAAGGGATACAATTCCTTCGACCGTAGTAGAGATACCAATAAGTAATGCTTCTGAACCCATGGTGTCATTCTCCTATCCTGGGTATACCCGAGAGAGTATTTAGGCACGGCTCTAGTCTTTATTTCCAGATCGTCCCCTAGGGTTAGTTTACTCTTGGTCCTCCTCAATCCCAATGGTCCCGACCATAGAGAATCCTATGACCGAGATGGGATACGAGCTTCAGGGGTATGCGCACATGGGAATGCCAAGCCATCCCGTAAGCTATGAATTTTATGATTCTCACGGGCTGTTTAACGTGAGCTCAATAGCTATGCCAGCCTGGATGAATCCCAGAAAAGTGACTCAGTCACCTCAGTATCAAGCAACTTTTGGAAATATCAATAGGGGATTACCAAAATTTGGAGAGCAGAGGGCACCGGTGGGGGATACTGGAGATGCGCTGAGAAGAGAATTAGACAGACTAATTGAACCGCTCGGACAAGGGGCAGGATCTCTTTTCTCCCCACTAATAACCACGGAGCAATGACCAACAGACACTAAGCCCCTAGAGAGGTTCTCAACTTACAGTTGAGAGTCTGAACCTCGAGAGTTCATCCAGACATTCCTCAGTCTAATGAACTCAAGATATTTCGATGAAAAGTTAATGTGTAAGTTGGTGGGAAGTTATCTTCAAGGGAAAGCTCAAGAGTGGTAAAATAAGTTTCCCAAGGGGTCTTTACATTCCTACATGGATTTCAGTGCGGCGTTATTTAGCTAGTATGCTTAAAATAAAAGTGTACCAAGACTTTGCTGAAGTTGTTCCAGACAAAGCAGAATTAAGGGGAGACAATGGAGGCCTTTTATCATTGCTATGTGGATGAAATCCTAGGGGTGGTGGAGACCAGAGAAAATGAGGTGATTCAAGGATATCTGTTAGGAATACGAGATCTGAAACTATACAAAAAATTAAGCACCAATGTCCCTCAAACCTTACAGGATCTCTAATAAGTATTTGAACAATATTCAAAAGTTGAAGAGGCTACCAGGAGGACAAAGGAGAGTATGGTCGGCCGGATGGTGAGAAGCAATGATTTTCGAGGCAAGAAGCCGATAGAGGTAGCTATGCCTAACTTTGAGAGGTATACCCTTATGAATAGGCTTCATGCACAGACCATAAGCATTTATCGAGGGGTATTTAGATAGCCACAACCTTTGTCAAATGCACCTGCATCAGTGTCGGAGATAAGGGCTACAAACACCCACACGATCGCCCAAGTGGTTGGGTACATGACCTACGTCCTTTGGATCACGGGTTTGACTCTCGGCAGCGACAGTGTGAAGGTTCTTCCAATGGGAGGACTCCTTGTGTGCACCGAACACAGTCGAGGGCCATGTGCTTGGCTACGGGAGTGCTGTGATTTACCTCTCCGGTGAGGCCTGAGGTGTCGGGTGGCCGGGGCGGCTGAGGGTGAGCCGATTAATCACCTTTTGGATAAGGGCTATAAACATATTTTTTTCAAATTCCATAAGGACTATGGCCATGATACAAATGACTGCATCCAATCATAATGAGGAGATGGAGAGATATGAAAAGGAGGGACGACTTCAGGGCCCTGGACCTAAGCAAGGAAATCAGGATGAACCCCTCAACCGCGGGGTGGAGATCAAGAAAGAAAAGACAGAGGTCCGCATGAACAGCCAGCAGGGAATCGGGATAATAGGAACGGGGAAAATCCACCGATTCGTAGAGTAATCAACATGATAAGTGAGGTAAGGCAAAAGGTCTTCAAACTCAGTTATGAAAGCTGATTCTCAAAAGGCTCTCACAGAAGAGTCGAGGCATAAGAGATTTCGGCCAGACAAAGTGATGACCCTCTCAGAGGCAGACGTTGTTCCAAATCAAGTCTCGCATGCAGATCCAATGGTAGTCTCTGTCGTAATTAGGAATTCTTTGGTGAAAAGAGTCTTCATCGATGATGAACGTGGGGTGGAGATAATTTTTTTCGAGTGCTTTGATCATTTGGATATAAGAAGACCCAATATACCCCACGGTAGAGATTACCTTGTCAATTTCGATGTCTGAGGGGGATAGAGGAGTGGTGATAGATTGTAACTTTGCAGTTGTGGATGCTTATTCTCCATACAACGTAATTCTAGGGAGACCGTAGATGTTCCAAGCCCGAGCGGTGTGGTCTCCCTACCACCTAATGTTGAAATTTCCCACTAGCAAAGGAATAGCTTCCATACGAGGAGATCAGGTCGTCACTAAAAGTTGCAACCTTGCAGCAGTAAGGGAAGCTAGAAAGATGAAGGATATAGCTTCAGTGCATGCAGGGGTGAGCCTTTTGGAAATTGAACAAGTGCACATCCGAGGCAGAGGAACAGTGGCCGTAGGAAAACTTACCCCTGAGCACATAAAATGGGAGCTGAAGGAGTTGATGAATAAACATGAAGATTTATTTTCGTGGAATACTTTGAATCCCGCGGGGGTCCCTTTGGGGTTAGCAGTTCACAAACTGAACATGTTGCCAAAAGGATAGCTATACTCTACCCCCCATTGACAAGTAAGTGGAGGAAATTTCAAGGTACCAAGTGCTGGTTGTCTTCGATGCTCACAAGGGGTACCATCAAATATTAATGGCAGAGGAGGAGAAATAAAAAAATGTTGTTCATAACAGATGTGAGCACGTTTTACTGTAAGAAAATGCCTTTTGGTTTGAAAAATGCATGGGCGACATTCCAGAGGTTAGTAAACAAGCTATTCAGATAACATATTGGTAGGAACATGGAGATATGCATAAATGATATGGTTTTAAAAGGCAGGGGTCACGAGCAGTTCTTAACGGATTTGAAAGAGGCCTTCAAAAGGCTTAGGGGTGCAAACCTAAAGCTAAACCCGGCTAAATGTGTGATAGGAGTGGGGGCAGGAAAATTCCTTGGCTTTATGGTATCAGAAAGGGGAATCAATGTTAATCCGAAAAAGTTCAAGGCCCTGTTAAGGATGAAAAGCCCTCAAAGCGTGAAAGACGTGCAGAAGCGGGTGCACAACGGCTTTAAACATATTTTTATCGTAGGGGGCTGAAAGCATCCGCCTTTCTTTGATGTCCTTCGAAAGGCAAAAAAAAAGTTTAAAAGGACTAATGAATGTGAGCAAGTGTTCCAACAGCTGAAGAAACATCTTCGAGAACTGCCAACCCTCATGAAACTGGAAAAAAGAGAGGTTATATTCCTGTATATCTCAGTTTCACCTTTAGCCATCACCGTAGTACTTGTAAAAGAGAAGGATAAAATACAGCATCCCATATACTTTGTGAGTTGAGCCCTACAAGGACCTGAGATAAGGTACATTGCCCTCGAGAGACTTATTCTAGCTTTGGTTCATGTTACGCGAAGGCTGAGACCATACTTCCAGGGGCATACGATCATTTTGCTTATCAATTGTCCCCTTTGGCAGATCATTTTAAAGCCAGAGACATCAGGGAGGATGATGAAGTGAGCAGTGGAGTTGGGAGAGCATGACATACAGTTTCAACCTAGAATGGCGATCAAGGGACAAGCCCTGGCCAATTTCATAGTGGAAACACCGAATCCGTTGAGCTTGAAGGGGGGTCACAAAGGAATGAAGTCTGGAAGTTGTATGTTGACTGTTCTTCACATTCAGAGGGAAGTGGAGCCATGGTGTTGCTTACTAACCCCAAAGGGAAGGACAACCCACATACACTCTAGTTCACTTTTAAAGCAACAAACAACGAGGTCGAGTATGAGGCTCTGATCATGGGTTTGCGGTTAGCTACTAAGTTAAAGGTGGAGGACTTGGAAATATATAGTGACTCTCAGATCGTGGTCCAAAAGGTTAATGGCGAGTATGAGGCAAGATAGCGTAATCTACAGAGTTATGTAGAGTTTGTAAGATCTCGGCTCAAAAATTTTAAAAGCTATATTTTGAAGCAAGTGCCAATAGAGTAAAATCATAAGGCTGGCGCCTTGAGTAAACTAGCATCGTCAAACCTTGAAGCAGAACCTCGAAAGAAGTTTCTCGTGGAGACTTTGGATGGTCGAAGCTTTAAGGAGCAGACGGTAATAACTATCGAGGAATAGAACAGTTGGATAATGTCGATTGTGAATTACCTTCGAGAAGGAATCATCCCAACTGACTCTGTGGAAATCAGGCTTAAAGCGCTAGAGTGTGTGTTGCAGGACAAAATCTTGTATAAGAGAGGGCATTTACAATCGTTACTACGGTGTGTGAACCCCCACGAGGCAGACTATTTAAAAAGGGAAGCCCACGAGGGTATATGCGAAAGCCATCAGGGGGCCAGATCAGTGTCAAGAAGACTTATCTGAGCTGGATACTACTGGCCAATGATGTTCGAAGATGCCAACGGGTACATACAGGCCTGCCACCAGTGCCAAAGGCATGCACTGCTTAAGAACATACCCCAAGAGGATGTGGTAAATATTTATAGTTCATGGCCATTCGATAAATGAGGCATCAACCTGGTTGGGTCATTCCCCAAAGCCCTAGGGAAGTTCAAATACCTGATCGTGGCTGTAGATTATTTCCCAAAATGGGTAGAGGTTGAGCCCTTGACTAACATAACAGGTAAATCAGTGATTGCTTTTTGTTGGAAAAACATTGTACCTAGGTTTGGAATTATGAGGACTATTATAATTGATAATGGGAGGCATTTCGCTAATGACCCATTCAAGAAATGGTGCGAGGAGTATAAGATATAGCAGAAATTGACAACTGTTTACCACCCCCAAGCAAATGGCCAGGTAGAAGTAACCAATCGCATAATCATTAACGGGATTAGAGCTAGGCTCGAAGGAGCAGCAGGGAATTGGATATGTGAATTGCCCAGTGTCCTATGGGTATACAAGACTACTAAATTCTCTGTCACAGGAGAAACACCTTATAGCTTGGTCTATGGCTCCGAGGCTGTAATCCCAGTAGAGCTAGGAGTGCCAAGCCCGAGAATAATGGTGATACCTGACGAAAGTGTCAACAATGAGAATCGACGTTTAGATCTTGACATGGTCAAGGGGGCACGAGAATTAGCTTCAATCCAGGAAGCATAAGTGAAGGAAACGGTGAAGCGTTATTATGATCGAATGGTTAGGAAAATGCAGTTTACCCCCGAAGATTTAGTTATGAGAAAGAATGAAAAAAATAGGCAAGAGCCAGAGGGAAAGCTTGCTGCTAAGTGGGAAGGACTATATAGAGTGGTAGAGGCATATTTTGGAGGAAGCTATACTCTCGAGACCATAGGAGGAACTCGAATCCCAATGAGATGGAATGTCGCCAATATCTAGAGGTACCATCATTTATGACGAAGGCAAATAACACCGATGAATCTTATGCTAAGCGCTAAGATCCTGTACGATATTCCAGCTAAGACTGAAGGCTCGAGCTAAAAGCTCATGTACAATATTCCAACTAATGTTGTAGACTAGAGCTACGAGCTCTTAAATTGTATTATAGCTAAGGCTGTAGACTAGAGCTACGAACTCCTAAATTGTATTCCAGCTAAGTATGTAGACTAGGGCCATGAGATCCTCAATGTTATTCCAGCTAAGTCTGTAGACTAGGGCCACGAGCTCCTCGATGTTATTCTAACTAAGGTTGTAGACCAGACCCACGAGCTCTTAAGGCTGAAAGAAAGGGGGGAGGATGTATAAGTAGCATCCTCGCAATGCCCCTGTCGACTGTAGCTTTGATTGATGATTTAGTGGAAAAATTGTTGCAGCATGTAGGTGGAAAACATCGAACCTAGGTAAAATCATTGTCGTTTTTATGCCTTCTAGTCGTTAATAGCTTCTAAATGCATGCAATTAACTTGTAGAAAGTTTGGCATATCACGATCTAAGGTGCTAAGACTCATAAGGTTATGATCATAAAGGCAGACATATGAAAGTAATATACTCAAAAAGGACAGGGTAGTAAATAGTGCAAATGTTATGTAGAACATGATTACAATATTTGGGGAATCAAGAGGATAATCTCTTTTACTCATTTTCTACTCTTTCCACTTCTTCTTGTATCCTTGTTATTTCTTCAGCCTTGATACCACCAGCACGTTGGAAGTTTTTTTGGTGTTCTTCTTCAGGATAATCATCAGCATTTATTGCCGAATTTGGTCAAGGACCCTGGGTGTGGGTCCGCTTCCTCGCAGACCTTCTGACACTGCGGCTCAAAGAACTACCATCCTTAGCCGATTCCTTCTACTTATAGGCCTTGTGCGTCTCTACTTGTTTTTTTATAAGCCAATAACGGAAGGCTCCCAAAAAATTTTGGGTAAAAGTTTGTCCATAATAAGTTTAGGATTAGCAACACCATGAAATGAGCTATGAGCTTGAAGGCTCTGGTTGGAAAGATGAGCTTTCTTATCCAACTTAGCGTTTTCCTTCCACACTACCTGATTCTCTGAGAGTAACCTTAAATTTTTTTCCTAAAAAAGACTCCACTAATGAAGGTTCATCGCCGATTGAAGCACCAGACCTTGAAAGCACCTCGTTCATCCTCAGAATCTCATTCTGTGCAATCTTATGGCATTGTTCTATATCATTCAGCTGAGACACAAGCCCATAAACCTGCCCCCGAGCGGCTATAAGATGACCCTCGAGCATGTACATCCTCTCAGCATCTGAAAGACACTTCTTGAGGGAACCAAACTTGCTGGTATATGGTGAATGTCATCTTCTTAGTCAGCCTCGAGGGAGTCCGTATCGTCGACAACCTTGAGAGGGACAGCACCCTTAAATTTTTTATGGTCGTGGTCCTTCAAGCGTGCCACGAAAACTGGGTGTTTTCCACTTTCCCAAGATTTTAAATCTATCTTAGCAAGATCAAGCTCCTTCTGATAGGATCTCGCAGCTACATTTAAGTTGGAGATACTGTCTTGAAGGCCAACTATAAAGGGGTGGGTCTTATTACGCCACGGCTCTAATTCTTCTGAGCTTTTCTCTAAGGCCGTAACAGCTTGGGCTAAGTCCCCCCTAGCAGTTTCAAGCTTAGCCTTGACCTTAAAGAAATCTTTGTGGATGGATTGAAATTCCCGTTGTAGTGCATTGAACTATGAGAATGAAAATTTTGGAAAACACATCAATGAGAAAAATAAAATGTTTATATAAAAAGTAGATGAGTTACATGGGGATCCGAAGAGTCAATGTTATACAACAATTCCTACAACATTATACTAATCTCCCACTTGGTCCTCCTGAGCTGATACGGCCTCCGCCTCTGCATCTTTATTTTCTTCATGCGGGTCAGGCAAGGCACGGATATCATCCAGGGTGATATACTTCCCCGAGTCCTTTAAAAGGCTCATCATAGATAAGCTCATATGACCTTTATTTATGGTGCTCTCCCACTTTTGATTTATTGCCTCAAGTCCTCAGACTTGGCCTCTTCCTGTAACACCTTGATGTCGTCCTCAGATAAGGGCGGGGCCATCTTAGGAAGAATAACTTCATCCACTAAACTGGAGCGCCTAACACCCTGGGAAACACTGAGAAGGTCTGCAAAGAATTTGAACAGCTCTGTGCTCTGAAGGACTTTATCCTTAAAAGCCTCCAACATGGCTATCTGAGCCTCAGGGTCTTGGGCCTGTTTAGCATCCTCTACAGCAGAGTTCTTTTCAAGGATAAGGAGCTACTGAGTGCTCCAAATTTCAGCAACTTTTTTTTGGAAAGCCTCGAGCTCCAACTACAACGAGGCTATCTCCTTGTTCTTTTCCTCGTAGGTAGTGGAAAGCTCAGATGCCAAGTTTTGAATAAAGGAGGAGAGGAAAGAGGTCAGAGTGGCAGTAATGGTGAACCTCACACCATCCAACTCCTTGACAAGCTGAAAATAGGCAACATAGATGAGTAAAACAAACCACACGCATAGTCGCTTTCAAATGAATTTTAGAGAGATGACTAACCTCGGAGTTCTTTACAAAAGGACCAAGAGAAGTAGACCCCAGGGCCGAGAGGCTCAAAAAAAATGCCAAGCCATGGGCGGTGGCTTCGACCTCCTGATTAGAGATATTAAGAGCAGACCTCTCGTGTGAAATCTTCTAAAGACCCTCCCTAGCGGAAAGATCATACTCAGTCTATCGCTTCAAAGATCTGTCAGCGGAAGTAACTATTTGAAGGGGGTAGCGGGGGTAACCTTCTCCTTAAAGGGAACGGTTTTTCCCCTATCATAGTCATAGCATTCACGAGAATCTTGCCCACTGAAAAAAGAAAGAATATGTTAGATAAGATAAAACAAAACAAAACACAAAAATACATGTATGACACCTTCAAAATTAGGACATATAAGGGAATCCTCGAGAGGGGGTTCTCGGATTACCAAGTCTTGAGAAGGCTGAGGCTTATATCCTTTAACTAGTTTCCTCAGCTTCGAGCCTATCTGAGACTCATTTGAAGGAGCCAAACGTTGCTGGCTCAGCAATGTCCTTTTCCTAGTAGGGTCGCAGACATACTTTTCGTAAACCTCGGGGTCCAGGCTTTCCCCCCAGCCGAGTTATTGGGGTTGGTATAGGAGACATATGAAAGGGGTGAGGATAGCACACGCTCTTGAGCACCCTCAAGGAGAGGTACGCAAACAATATCAGGAAGTTGGGATTCGACCTTAACGTCCGGATTCCACTGAGGAACCTTATATCTAAGACAGTTAAAGGTAAGACCCCTCTTGGCATCCCTCCACTTTCCCACATTCCTGAGAAGGGTAAAGACCTTATGTCTCCTTTGACGGGGAGAGAAAGTGATGATCTTCTTAGATGAGTTACCACCGAAGGCCACGGTAAAAAGAGAGCGGAACAGCTTATACTCGGGCTTGATGTCAAGATTGTAGCATTGATAGAGAAACAACATAAGGGTAATTATGGCGTTAGGATGGACCTGAGCAGGGCTTACTTGAAAGTCTTTGAGCACCCTCAAGAATATTGGAGGAAAGGGAAAGCACAACGATCTTCCTTTAGGAGAATCCTTGTAAGACTCCGCTGCCCCTAACCACTCTAATTACACATCAGCGGGAATCCTCTGACCTGGGGGTAGCGACCGTAAGACCCCTGATATAGTCCAAGACTTATCCGGGGTTGGGGCTCATACGCTTCTCTCTCCGTGGGGGGATCTTAGTCATCATCCCCGAGGGTATCAATGGTGGAGGATATTTTTGGGTAAACCTGCCCACCAGCTTCCTCTAACACCCTCAGGGGCCTCCCTCCTCAGAAAAAGGGGGGCCAAACTCAATGTCCCAAGACACGAATACCTCTGAATATACCCTTTCCCCCGACCGGGAGGCCAAACTCGTGTAAAGCCCCCCTAAGGAAAATAAAAAGGGGTATGTAACTTGAATCACCAATCTCGTCATCCCTAGGGTTGGAGCCCTGGGGAGAGTGCCCCAAATTGCTAAGCGTGGCTTTGGAATCTCCCCTTGTGGGTGATTCCCCCTCAAATCCCTTGAGCCTAGCTTTGTCAGAATGCCCTCTCTCATTAGATTTCTCACCGGAATAAGCTATGAGCACAAAGGATAAAGGAAAAGAAGTGAGGAAAGATGAGGGTTAGGAGAACGTACTGATGGAAGTAGAAGGAGGAAAAATGTAAGCGGGGAACGAATGAAGCGGGGAACGAATGAAGAGGAGAGCACTGAGAAAACCTTTTGAAGTCACCTGCAATTAAAATGAAAAGAACGTGGGGAAAATAGGAAGTTAAGGAACCTAAAAAGGAGGCCAAAGTAATGATTAAGTTGGGAGAAGTGAAAATTTGAAAAAGCGTCAAAAGTTGGCATGTTTTTCAAAAACTGTCCCCATTCATGCGCTTCCCTGCACGGCCAACCCAAGCGCGTGCGCCTCTTTGAATTTTGTTAAAAGAAAAATGATAATAAATAATAGTCATGAAGAAAATTAAATGGCGCATCGAGCTTAGGAATCTCTTCTTCAAGAAATACAAAAGCGGGGATCCTCGAGATCCTCTGCAAGAACACACGCACCCAAGGATTTAGTAATCAGGGATAAACTCGGGACACGTCGAAGATCCTAACCTCGAGGCCACCATCAAATTTTCTGGGGGCTCTTGATGATAGGTAAACCCGAGGTTGGCCCTCAAGGAACTTTGGGGTGAGAGCATCTTGGGCCTGCACTGGCCCTACAAATCTTTCCAGGATGAGAATATTCGGTTAGCGGATATTGAGGCGTATAGTCAGAGTGTATATTGTTTCATGATACAGTATAAATAGCATGTACGTATTCATTACTTGACACTTGAACAATCATCTACTCAAATATTTACAGACTTAGGCATCAGAGAGTTTACCCTGGGATTTCTCGTGGCTTTGCAGGTCACAATCAAGGGACTCGACGGTGCGGCTCGTCGGTTTCCAAACGCATCAATAATATTATCGTATGTGATATTGTTAGATTCATCGTAATAAGTAATTTTAAATATTAACTTTTTATTTACGGATATTATACGTAGTTAAACATGAAATTTGGTTTTACCTAATTAATTCAATTATCACTACTGGTGTGTTCCAACATGCCTAGTTTAACCAAGTGTGAAATAACGTAAAATGTAAAAGACACACGACTTGGTTACGCAGTTCGGTGTAAACCACCTACATCTGCGGGACCTGGCCCAGTTCAGAATGAATCCACTGATCAGAAAGATACAGTACAAAGTATACCATACAATAATACTTATCTTATCTAACTATAACGTGAATCCTGCAAGCTCCCCTTGCTACCGATCCGCCTTGATCAGACTCTCTCTGACCTCGAAACTCGTCGACGCTGGATCTCCTCCTCCCGAGGAATTAAGGCATATGATTCTGAACTTTGTGCAGCAGGTGTGTTGGAACAAAGTATACTGGCTCTATGTAATTCTCGAAAGATAAAAATCTGTGTGCAGATTTTTTCTATTAAGTCCGTAAGTATACAGCCGTGTTTTGTCCCCAATTTATATCCACGAATCATATCTGAATACTCCTTGATTATCTCCACAATATTCCTATTCCAAATCTGATTCTTGAAACATATCCAAATCCCATAAATAAAGGGATTTACCTTGTATCATTCTATCTCATATATTCGAATAAATATTCTCCATATAAGTGGGGATTTTCCATAAATCAATTATGCTTCACACGCCTGATATATATAGTCATATATACGAATTCCATTTATTCCAAACTACTGCAACATTCTGACTTTGATTTCCATAAAAGCTTTGGCATAAATCTGCTGCAGCAGCATGTTCCAACATGGTCAGAATTTTTGTTCAAAATTAATTCTAATCCTTCTAATCCGTATATGCTCATCCATATAACTCCATAGCTGAATATTCCAATTCCATAACATCAATCCAATCCCACATATATAGGAACTCATATATTCTCCTACTCAAATACAACTTGGACTAGATGTATCCTTCTTGGATTCAGTCTTCAACCTTTCCTTATTTCACCAAAATTCCTTCTTTGATGTTACAACTCAATAATACCATATTTGCATAATTTTCACAAATTTCCAACTAGATAAATCTAGACTTTACAAAACATATTAACGGTCAAACATGTTTCTTGAAGATCGTGAAAAAGATTCTGTACAGGTTAAGTTGGGATGGAGGGAGTATGAGAGTTATATTATCACTTATTCAAATAGGTAGAGTTATATTGGTATATCTCTAAATTATACTACGACGTTAAACAAGAATAAACGTTCCTCACACCGCAAAAGCCATTTACAAATTACATGATCTTTTTCCTAAATCCTGCAACACGCAAAGAAAGATTATTCCTTTTTCACGTCTATACTTAACATTTAGTGTTACCGTGTTGAGTGAACATCACCATTTTTTTGTCGTAACCAACATGTGAGATTGTAGGTTGTGCTGTTAATCTCTAACCCGAACCGAGAATTCAACACAGATCGACACAATCGAACTCAATCTGAATCTCAATTTTTTAACCTGAAAAATATTGATCAGAACTCGAACCCGACACGATCGAACTCTATGCATCCCTAATACCTGAATCTGACCTGAGAAATATCGACCGAAACTCGACACGACCAAACTCAACCCGAAACTTGATTCTGACCCAAGATATATCAACATGAACCCGCACCTGACACGATCGAACTCAACCGAAACTCGAATCCGACCCAAGATATATCGACGCAAACCCGCACCCAATACGACTAAACTCAACCCTATAACTGAATCTGACCCGAGATATATTATGGAAAGACCAAGGTTTAAACTGCAAATTAGAAGAAATCAAGATAAAGTTTTTGGGTTGGATTAATTGGGTCATAAATTTATAACTACAACACGTTGCATAATAAATTTTGAATATTGCAACTAAAATCTTTTACCTTTCTATAATTCTAATTCAACTCCGTCTTTCCATATGGCTTTCCCAATACTTTGCCTAACATGCTAAATTATAAAAAACTTAAGTATTATTTACAAAATAACATCCAATAAACAAATACTTATTGCTATTGATGTGGAAGTTATCATCAAGGTGGAAGTTTCACATTAATAAAACAAAAATTTATCAAAAAAGTTTGTGTTATAGAAAGTGAAGTAAGAATTGATTACATAAAATCTTTATTGTGTTATTTATGAATGATTATAGTTAAATATTTGCATCTAACTATAAATATTTATTTTTATAAAAAGGTAAATTAACTTATTTATAATTCATATCATCATTTATACTTGCTTAAGAAAACAATAATTTACATGCATAAATGAAAGTAATAGTTGATCTAGAACTAACTTGAATTTAATGAAGTAGCATAATAAAGCCGGATCTAGATATATCAACCCGACATGTACATAATCCAATATGAAGCATTATAAAATAAAAATAAATATGATCAAACCCAATAGCAAATTTAACTCATAAAAAAAATGACACGATGGTAACACTAGTAGAAAAGAAGCCTATTACAGGTGACTTTATTGGACCAGATAAACACTTTTGAGAGTTCTTGATTTTAGCATGCTAAATATTTGAATGTTGGCTGCGAATATGGTGGTTTTGGAAAATGGAGGACGCATCATGCTCCTGATTTAATTTTTTTTTTTGCCCGAAAATAATAGAGGACGCATTTTTAAAGTGCGTCCTCATCATTGTGCTGGATTTTTTTTTCCGCTGAATTAATAGAGGACGCATTATAAAAATGCGTCCTCATGACACGTAATTTTTTTTTGCTCTAAATTAATAGAGGACGCATTTTAAAAATGCGTCCTCATGTTGGTTGCAATTTTTAAAGACTATTCTTTGATTGGCACAGTCGTTATTAAAAATAATTAATTATTTCTCCATTCCCGATCAAACTGCACACTTCACTTTATGTTATTATTTACTAACTAACATTTTGACCACGTTTTTAAATAGATAAAAATATAAATAAAAATATTATCATATGTTATATAGTTGAATTTGTCGTAACAAGTAGTTTCACAGAAGTAACTTTTTACTAACTTGTCGCAATAAAACCAGTAATTCAATGTAATTACTGATTGAGCTCTTTAGAATCTCTTGACGACCAGTCAAAATAAATCGTTGAGAGCACTCGATTACCCACGATTGTGAACATATTTTCATAAATAT
Source organism: Rubia yunnanensis (assembly GCA_037428765.1). Lineage (NCBI taxonomy): Eukaryota > Viridiplantae > Streptophyta > Magnoliopsida > Gentianales > Rubiaceae > Rubia > Rubia yunnanensis. The sequence goes on from CM075068.1 coordinate 88,857,308, forward strand.
AAAATGCGTCCACATAGTTGGAATTTTTATTTATTTATTTTATATATATATATATATTTATTTATTTATTTATATTTCTATTTGTATTTATATATATATTTATATTTATTTAAATATATATATATATACTTATATTTATACTTATGTTTATATTTATATTTATATTTATTTATTTATTTATTTATTTTTATTGGTTTTTTTTTGCCAATATTCGCTAAATTGGCTAAAATTAGTGTGTGGGGAATTTTAATTTTCTGGCAAAATGCTTATTCCCAAAGACCATATGCGGGCTTTTTTTTTTTACTTGCAGCGATTTTTTATCAGTTTTTTCCAATTATGGAATCGTGTCATGAATTCAACGTTTTGTCAAAAAGAGTCGTGAATTTATGTAATAAATTATCAGCTCGATGACGACAACGAGTCCTTAGAAGCTGCCTGATTAATTTCGTAATATTCAGAGGATGCATTTCCAGGAATACGTTTTGTTTTCACATTTTTTTTAAAAATGTTGGAAATGAGATTTGTAATTAATTTCGGTGGAAATTTAATTTGTAAATTAAATAAAGTTTATTATTTTTTGGTAAATTTGGTAAATTAAGCGTTTACAAAATTTTATTTATTGGGGAAAAAGCTTATTATAAAATCGTGTCCTGAATTCAACAAATGTGTATTCTTCAAAATGAGTCGTGAATTTAAGTAATAAATTATCCTTCAATGCTGCAATGTATAACTTATTATTTCTCATCCACCTGTTTTCGATCAAGATTGCGCATAAGTAGACTTGTGTTTGTTTGATGATAATTTGGATACATCTAATTATTTGACAAGAGTAATGATGGAGAATAAATAATTATATTGGTTCAATAAAATAGTTTTTATGAACTCGAGTATAACATTAATTGGCACTAACTTATTTTTAGTTCATGTTTAAAATAAAATTGATTTTATTCTAGAAATTACTTTGTTATTCTAATTAAATTAACTAATTATTAAATAGACAATGAGTTAAGAAACTTTCTAATTTATGTCTCAATTTTACTTTTATGGAGAAAGAGTAAAAAACAAAAATTAATTGAAATTAATTTTTATTTTTGTCAATCTATAATATGTGCATCATTATTATTTATATATTATTAAATATAAATGAATATATTTAGCACTTAACATGTGAATTTTTCATTATTATTAAAATACATCATTCAATTATTTTATAACCTATAAATTCATAGTTACTTTTTAGAATTTGAAAAAAAAAATTGAATTCTAATGTTTACAGACTAATACTTATAATTTTTTAGTATAAATTTATTTATATATATATATATATATATTATCACATAGATTGAAAATATTTTTAAATCTCTTTAAATTATTATTTTATTTTATATATAAAAATAAATCAAAGTCTAAAATTAATTTTACCATTTCATTTTTCAATATAGTTTAATTTATTTTTAGTGGTGTACAAAATTATGGTAAACGTGAATTTGGAAATTTTTTCAAATAAAACTATATCAAAACACCAAAGCATCTACCCCAATAAAAAAATTTAAATAAGACACTTTTTTTTTGTTGTGGCTGACCGGGATTTTAAAAAAAATTAAAAATAGAGGACATATTATGTAAATATGTTCTCGCCATGTGTTGCCTCCCCCCTGTCCAGCCAGACTTCTTTGACCAAAATTTTCAAAAAAAATATAAGTAACTCAGAGGACGCATTACGAAAGCTCCCCTGCATTGACCGCTGAAATTAAGAAACAAAAATGAAAAGATAAAAATTGTAAACGGAGAGGACGCATTACGTAGATGCGTCCTCCATTTTGTGGAGGCGGTAGCCACAAAACATAGAAATTTCTCCACTTTTGAAGTGCTTCTCTGTCTTCTCTAGTTTTGATAGTTTCTATCAAAGCCGGTTCCGATAATATCGAAACCTATTTCGGGAGTCCCAAAGGAAAGGCTGCTGGATCCGACATCTGACAATCAGAGAAACAATAAAATCACACAAATCTCTGTAAACATAGATAAATAAACAGGTCTTCTCATCATCATCGGAACACCTCTCAGCAGCGGCGCCCTTCTCGGAGGTGGAGCCCTTCACCAACGGCAGTCTTCTTAGTGCTGGAGCACTTCACCCGCGGCAGCCTTCTCAGCAGTGGATCCCTTCACCAGCGGCGGAGCTTGTTCAGGCGACGTGCGCGGAAACCTTCTCAAGGCGGCAACGTGTCGGAGGCCAGAGGCATGAGCGGCGGTGAGGCGATGGTGGAGGCTGATAGTGGAAGGCATCGTGAGGGTGATGGTGAAGGGCGATGGTGGGTGATGGTGGAGGCCGACGGTGGGTGATGGTGTTGAGGGCGACGAGAGTTGGAGAGAAAACTAAGGGTTAGAGGCTGGAGAGGATAACCAAATATGGCAATCAATCCGCTCGCCCTCAGCGGCCCATACCAGCCCACACCCAGGCCATCGTATGAGAGGTAAATCACGGTAGCCCAGCACCAGGACCCATGGGCTTGGCATTGCCTCGGTGCGCACAAGGGAGCCTTGCAAAGCAAGAACTCCCCACACTGCCGCTGCCGAGGATCGAACCTGGGATTATTAGCTTACCCACCCATGTCCCAACCACTGGGGTACACCCGTGGGTGTGGATAACCAAATATGGAAACATGTGGATGAGAGGCTGTATTGGAAACCAAATCTGTATTTCATAAGGAAACCAAAACTTCAAAATCTGATTGTTTTTCATTGTTGGGTCAAAATACCCAACCAAGGGTGGTTCCCATCTCAAAACCACTTTCGGATCCTATTTAAAGGTGGTTCTACAATAAAATTATCTTTAATTGATATACGATCGTCTTTAATTGGATCCAAAACTAGTTCCGAACTCGAAATCTCATTCAGATCTCAATCAAAGGCGGTTCCTCAAAATATCGATGGAACCACCTTCTAATGGTGCCTTTAATAGAGACTTTCCACTAATGTAACCCAACCCAAAAACAATTCAACCCAATCCAACCCGACCCAATCTAACCTGAGAAGAAAATTACACAACAATAACCCAACACGACAATAACCCGACATGACCCGACCCAAAGAAAAAAACTAACCCATTTCAAATTGACATGACCACAACTCGACCCGAGAAGGAAAAATCCAACACGTTTCAACCTGACACGACAGTAACCTGACCCAACACGACCCAACAACTAAAAATCGATACGTTTTCAACCCAGCCTGTTTTAACCTAAACCGTTTTCAACCCAACACAATTACATCACTAATTGTAGGTAATTGTAACTGTATCGTTTTATATCTCTATTACCACATCCTTTTATAACAATTTCATGCATTTTTTCATGTACCTGGACAATCAAATCTAAACCGCAACAAAGACAATGTGCATGTCACTGAAACTGCGAGAATCTGTAAATTTCGGATACATTTCAAACCATCAATATCAATATCAATATCAACATCAATCGGCTTCTCACGCAAGTTGTAATCTTTAGCTTTCAATCTTAATGGTTACATTTAAACAGAGCAGTGGACACGTTGAACAACAAACTTAATTACAAGTACAATCAAATGGGCCAGCATTTTTTTTCAATTATTATGCAGCTACTAATTAATACAGAGCTAAATTTTCGACAAATTTACTCACAATCCATAACCTGCTAAATGAACTATTTTACAAGGATATACCAAGTTCAATTGATAACAATCTATCTCCTTTCTCTGTCACATATGCCCATTCTTTTGTTTCCCTAACAGTACTTTAAAGCTAAATGTTGAAAGAAGAAAAACATCCAAGATGAGACAGTTAAAAATGTTCGAAACTCATCATCTCAACAAGCCAGAAGAAAGTTTATATCAAAAGCAAATTAGTTGTTTAATTCAGCCCGTGCATGTTCGGTTTTGAGCTTTTGAAGCTCTTCTTGAACAGATATAAGCCTATAAAGTAAAGTAAGTAAAAGTTGGCATCAGCATTTGACCTCAAAATTACTCCGGTTATAAATAGTATAGATTTATGGTAATAGGTTACCGCGACTGAAGATCAGTTACTTCGCGAATCAAATCCTTTTCCCTGTCATGTGCCGCCTCCAGCTGTGAGCAAACATTGACAGATTGCTTAGAAAAAAGTACACTAAATATGATATAATTAGTGTGGGTTGAAACGATGGTGTTAATCAACAATTTACCAATTGCTTAGACAAAAGTAGACTTTATGATTACAGATTGCTTGGACATAAGTAGACTATATATGACACAAGTACAGGTTTAAAAGATTGCATCATTTAACAACTTACCGGAGATTTCTCTGTTGGATTTGTTGATGAAGACCCTCCATCCACTGCATTCATTAAATGGAATAAACCAGTACACCACACAAAGATACAATTGAATTTGATTTGCAAAGTTCACTTACCAGTAATCCCTCCACCACAAAGTTGCTTCATTAGACTCAAAATACTTTCCTGTTGAAATCAATTTAAGTCACAAACTAAGCAAACAAGAGAGTTTCCAAAATGTATTCAAAGTCGATTCATACCCTTTGGTGTATATTTGCCTGCAAAACAGCTTGCAACGTTGGATAAATGGAATGGTTAACATGATTAGGTGGTGCATGTGCAGGAGCAGGAGCCTCAGTTGGCATAATCGGAGTAGATATACTGGGTTGTTGGGCTGCTTGCGAAATTACCTACGCAATTCATAGTGCACTATAATTAGAAACTCAATCAATTTCTATGCCTTAGTGCCGCTAAAACATGACAGTCACGGAATTCTGTATACCGACTGGAAAACTAACCTGCATGCTGTGGCTCTTTTGTAGAATCGGAGAGGGAGAAACCTGAGAGTGAAAAGGGGAAATATAGGCACATTTATAAACATCCTAACAAGAATTTCACATCAGGAACAGAAAATCACCTTTTCAAAGTCAACATTCTCCGATGTAACCTTGAAGCGTCCCTTTTGTTGAACAACGGGACATTTTGTCTTCTCATCTAGTTCATCACCATTCACTGCTTTATTTATGTGATACAAAAGATGTAAATCAATTAAGCAGGTTACTTGATTTAGAAATGGGAAAAAAAATATTTTGATAAAACTCGCCTGATGATTTAGAAGCTTTACAACTAGTCTCAGAAGATGCATCAATAGATTGATGATGATTATCAATATGGAAGATTGGTGTGCTTTGAGGCTGAGTTTGAAATTTATCACTAGAAATTTAAAAAATTAAAATGAGTTCAAAGAGAAAAATGCAAAAGACCAAAGGAAAGAAAGCGAAAGCTCCCACATGCAATGAAACAAATATTTGGAGATACTTAGGCCCATAAAAATATCAACATACAGCAACAAATATTAGTTTAACAGCCCAATAAGACCTAGAGAAAACTGCCTTGCAAATAACCATGGTATACGCCGAAGGTTCAATGATTGCTCAAAAGTTGATATACCTCTGATGAAAATGTGTAGAATTGTCTAACAACTTTCCGTTGGCCTCTGATTCATGTTTCCCTGATGAATTGGCGTCCAAACGCAATTCCGTCGGATGTTGGTTAGTGTAAATTTGGTGGTCATGCACTGAACTGGAAACGCTTGGATCATCATCAGATTTGTCACTTCTAGCTCTAGAATGAACATTATATTCAATTATTTCAGAAACTAGCGTGTACATGATCCTACCAGGATCACAGAAGATGTAAAATCCACAACAGCGAGTAGTGAGCCCATAAACCAGTCCAAGGGAGCATCATGTATGTAATAAAGTATCAGAACTGAAGTATAAAACTAAATATCAAGACTTACGTATTATTAGCTGAACCATATTCAAACAAAGTATGGGCTGGCTGATAATTTTCATCCTGCAAAGCAGAGGTCGTTAATAGGGGAAATTTGATACGGTTGGGAGAATGCATTTGTGTTATCTAGTAGTCAAAAGGTAATTCATAAGAGTCTGGAAGTCCCTACTACATCAGAAGGGTCTGAATATTGGCTTGCAGACGACATTTGTCGCTGATATTTTGCTAATTGATTGGCTGAAGATGAGTTGTGGAGTTGAAATTGTTTCCCATTGGAATCGAGACCTGAGATCCCATTTGAGCTTACCTTTTGGTCTTTCTCAGAGATGATTTCTTCATCTTGGATCTGACATGGAGGATGATAAAACAAACGAGATTATCCATCACATATTACAGAGTAAAATATATTGCATGCGACACTTTAATGTAGAACTCTTCACTGTACCAGCGAAGCCTGTGCCTTCATATCTTCAAGGTCGAAATTCCAACCACTAATACCACGCTTATATTCGTTCTGCACATGATTGAATCGCATAAGATCTTGTCAGCAGGATAGATTGAATTGCAGTTAGAATGAGTTCAACTATAAAAAAGGACACTATCAGCAATCTCTAAGTCTAAGCTCAAGAAACATGGTAATCAATTAACTTGACCAGGGAATTACCATATACAAGGACTCCCAAGAAACATGAAGTTTTAGTATAAAAACAAATGGAGATTGTGTTCCTGATTATCACATATAATGCTAAGGACATTTATCATTTAGGAAGTTTTCGCCTTTTGAATAAACCTCTCGGGGGAGAGGGAATCACCTTTAACAAAGAGCACTACAAGGAAGCCTTTGCAAATAGCTATTTACGTCAAATGATCAAACCTGTGACATTTCTTCTTTTTGGCCATCTGGTATTTTCTTTTGCGCCAGCATATCTTCTTCCTTCCTCTGAAGTTGACAAGAAGAGTTTTCAGCATAGAGCATCATGAAAATGGAAATTAGAGCTTACAATAGTGCAACTAAACAAATAATCTATGTACCTTCAGTGCCTGAAGCCGGTCACCAAGAGCAGGAAGACCCTCCAATAGTGCTCTAGAAATATAATCACTTGACCTAGCTTGTTTGAAAAAAGAATGCTTCAGCAACCTTTTAGCTGAGGGCCTTTTTGTTGGATCTTTAACCAAACAACTAGCAATCATCTGCTTAAAAGACTATCAACAGAAACAAGACCAAAACATTAGAAAAAAAGTAGTGGCTAAAAAGCACAATACAGTGTCGGTAAAAATCATACCTTCGAGAACTTCTTGTCCCTCTCATAGTCAAGACCAGGGGGTGCATTTTGCAAGGTCATAAGCAGAACCTGTAAAATGGATACACCAAATAATGCATACAAACTTTGGCTTCTTTTAACGTAGTATGCATTTACATAATCTCATGAGTAAATACCTTCATTGGAGGGTACTTTGAGAAAGGTGCATGGCCATGAGCAAGCTCCAAAGCAGTTATACCAAATGACCAAATGTCAGCTCTTCAAGATAAACAAACACAAGTCAGTTTCAGGCCTCAAGATATATACAAAACCTTACTGCCATCAAAGAAATTATACATACTTGAAATCATAACCATGCAGTTGCTCCATAACCTCTGGTGCCATCCTGCAGAATAATAAAACAATCTAAGTTTTTTCAACAGAGGGTGAAGTAACCGGAAAAAACCCCATAAACTTAACCTAAATATGTTCTCTCATTAATTAGTTCGGAATGCTGTTTATATTGTTCAGCAACCTCCCAACATCCAGACTCACAGTTTAAATAGATAACGATGACATGGAGTAGTTTATAAAACTGCATTTGGGTCCTTATAGATTTATGTACCAGCAAGGAGTTCCAACAAATGTATTCCTCATCCGTTGCCTGTCACCTGAGTCAAACAGGCAAGCAGAGACACCAAAATCTCCTAGTTTGATTGAACCACGGGAATCAATGAGGATGTTTCCAGCCTGGAAGAAGCAAAAGGAAGGATTTGAGCTTCAATAATATACTACTAATGATAATACTTCAACTTCGTAATGAAGGCTAAAAACAAACACAGACAGTCATTTTGCCATCTCATTTAAATAAAAAATAGTATAAATCCACATCATAATGGTCAGTTACAAGAGGAAGAGTTAGTTCTTTTTCCGTGTTGCCGTGTTCTGGTTATTCTGTAGTGCAGCTGGAAAACTATTCATTTATATGCACTCAATTGAGCACCTAAGCTAGTTTTCCTAGCCTGTGAATTAAGAAAACAGGTCCCAAGAAACATAAGGGAAATAGAAATAGATACTCCCAATCGAGTGGAGAAGAAGAGTAACTGACCTTCACATCTCGATGGATGTGTCCATGACTATGAAGATAATCTAATCCCTTCAGTACATCACGTAATACAGTTGCAATAACCACCTCCTCGAATCCATCAGGATGTACAGCCTTCAGTATGTGTAGACAAGAACCCCCAGCCATATAAGGCATCACAACCCATAAAGTATGGTCATTAACGAATGAGCAATGCGATTTAAGAACATTTGGGTGATCAACTAGGACCATCGTTTGGGCCTCTCGAGATATGTTATTCTGCGAAAAGAAAAACAGAGAAAGAGATTACAAGTGAGTCAGACTTCCCAAACCAATATCAACAAGGTGAACTTTCCATCTTTGCTTCAATGGTTAACTGATATCAAAAGAAAAGGCTTGTAAATTATGTTCCCAAATATTCCAAGGACTTTGTCAACACTCCCAAGGCTTCATAGTTAATTTACATTTTGCTCTAGTCTTTATTTTCAGCTTAATTTTGTAATACTACAGCAGAAGTACAGAACAGACCTAAACTCACAAGAGGACAAGGGAGCCTTTTTCATAATTTGTCCATTTCACCTTTTCTAGGTCAACATATATCACCTTTTGTAAAACACTACATCTATTCAGGCTTTCATTTTCTTCATGTATACCATGAGCATCGACTGCTATCCATTTATACATACAAGTTGGCAGAAAAATCAGCAAAAAACAGAGTATAAAGTAAAACACGCAGATTATACATCACAAATTCACAATGAACAAAACAAAACCGTGAAAATGGATTACCAGATCGCAGTTGTCACGTTCGAAATCGAGAATTTTGATGGCAACAATCTCATTGTAAGGAACACATATCGCCCTGTGAACGGAGGCGCTCACCCCTGTCCCCACCTCCTCATACAACGTGTAATGCTCAACCCCAATCGGATACTTCCTCTTCTCCATCCCTTCCCCCTCTGATTTCTTCATACCCAAAACAAACTAAACTCCCCCCCTCCCTCTCTCTCTCTCTCTATATATAATGCACTAAGTCGGTGATCCACGCGGTCAGAATCCGAAGCCAAATTCTACACGAAAACCGTCAAGTTTCCGTCTAAAAGTCAATCCTGAACAAGTATACAACAGAAACGGCTCAAAGTCAAATCCAGTGATGCAATTCATTTAATTTTTATCCATTGAAAAAGGCGAAAAGGCAAAAATAAAAAATACATAAACCTTCGATTGATCCCTAAACTTGTTTTGCACTGTAAGCAACTTGAAATAATAATTGAAAGGATGTAAAGTAAAAAGGGGGAAACGGTGACGAGGCTTTGCTTTCCCGTGAAGGCGATGAGAGAGAAAGGTGGAGGGAGGGAATTGAAGAGAGAGAAAGAGAGCGGGGGTTGAGGGAAGCCGAGGAAGCCCAACTTTGCATGCAAAAATCCCGCCACTTGTTAGGTCAAAATTATGGGCTCTTCTCCTCTTTGCTACTCCCTCCATCCCTCTAATGTTGTCCTAGAACCGATCTGATTCTATGACTTTTTGGTAAATTATAGAATGTTTTCATCGACTCATTTTACTTTTTACACTTCTAATACAATCTCTACCATTCATTTATCTTTTTGAAAAAATTTGTGCCCAAAAGTTGGGGTCATAATAAAAGGGCCAGAGGGAGTATTTACCCTCCGTCCCAAATTAAACTTCACACTTAATAAAACGTCACTATTCATTGTTCAATTTTGACCACATATTTAAATAAATATATAAATAATAATATTATCATATGTTATATGGTTTGATTCGTCGTAACAAGTAGTTTCTGAAAAGTAACTTTTTGTATGCCATAATTATACATAATTAAACATATTAACGATTAGATAAATTTTTTGATGAGCGTGAAAAAAGATTCCTACCATTTAAGTTGGGACGGAGGGTTTATTTTACATGTTCGCTAGGATTTTGCGATTGGTTAATTGGAATAATCTGTATGTACGAGGAGTACAAGTTTCTGCTGTCAACAATCACCATCGCAGAAGCCTGACAAAATCAGAGAGGTACTATCATTGATGGGGGGAGTACAAGTCCTAACGTAAAGTCAACCAACCATAAATGAATCTTCTGATTATGTTTTCCCAAAAATGGAAAAAAGAAGAGAGAAGGACCTTTTGATCGGGTGTGTGGTTTTTGTAAACCAGACGTCTCAGCATCGGTGTTGCTAATGGGCCAAAAAGTTCTGAAATTTGAGATCATTTTTGGTTTTTCTCTTTTTTTTTTTTTGGAGAAAGTATTCAAAATAGTATCCATATTTAACTGATATTTATGGTTGAGAAAAGTGTGTTTTTAACTCACATGTTTGGTAAAATTATGGGAAAGACGGTCTTTTCATAGTCTTATGGAAAGATGGGTTTAATTAGAATATTAAAAGGTAAAAGGTCTTAGTGAAATATTAAAATTTTAGTATGCAACATGTAGTAGTTATAAAATTTATAACCCAGTTCATGCAACCAAAAAATTTTATCTTAATTTCTTCTAATTTACACTTTAAACCTTAGTCTTTACATAACTTATGGAAAGACCGTCTTTCAAGAGACGGACTCCATATGTTTTGGGTGAAAATGCTTGTAAAATCTGAAAATGCAAAAATAACCCTGAAAATCATTGACCGAAATGCCGATGGCAGGAATGGCCAAAAATAGTTGAAATGACCGTTTAACCTTTCTGTACAATTTTTTTAATAAAAATATTTCTTTCTTTTCTCCGAAATTGAAAAGAGATTAAATTACCCTCTCTTTCTGTTCTGCCCTCGTCGATGACGGGGTGGTTGCCAATCGAAAAAGACGCTGTCAGAGAAGAAGTGTCGTTACTGGTACGGAATTCGACGATGCAAACAACCTAGTCGATAGCGGAGGTGGTTGCCGATCGAGGAAGACGTTGCCGGAGAAGAAGTGTTTCCACTTGTACGAAATTCACCGATGCCAACGCCCTCGTCAATGGCAGAGGTGGTTTCCGATCGGGAAAGACGCTGTCGGAGAAGTGTCGCCACTAGTACGAAATTCACCGCTGCAAACTGGAGACGATCAGGGAGTTGATGAAGACACCGTATACTATATTTCTTGATATTTAGCAGAGCTTGGGTTTATGGAAGAAGTGAGTTGTGGGGGTGTGTGATAGGGCTAGGACTAATGGGGTGGCGAGGCTAGAATGAGTTTCTGGGCGATGGGTTAGTGGCGGAGCTGGGGTGGGTTTGCCCTCGATGACAAAATTGGGCTTTGGCCTTCTCCGACATGGTTTAATGAAGCTCTCAGCGGCAGAATTGGGCTACTCCGAGCGGGTTGTGTGGTCGAAATCGGTGGGTTATGTGATGGTGGAGAGAGAAGATAGGGGAGAAGAGGGGTGGTGGTGGCGCGCGGGGGCTGTGGTAGCGAGAACCAGGAGAAGGGTGGTGGTGGATGTGGTGGCATGTGGGGAGAGGTGGTGGCGGGCTAGGGTTTCTTGGCGGAGGTGGTAGTTATGGGGGAGCGGAGGTGATGATGCTGGGTGCCAGCAGCGGCAGCGTGGTGGCCCAGCGGCGGCTGCATGGTGGTCTGACAGGGGATCAACATCAGGTGGTGCCCAATTGGTGGGATGAAGATGAAGAAGAAGAAGTCCAAGGATATAATTGTCAGTTGCATTTTCAGTTTTGGGTGTAGCGGTAATTTTGTCTTTACATGCTTGGTCAACCGTTGACTTCATTGAGTCAATGCCAGAATTGAAAAAATGGGTGTAACTGCACAATTTTATAAAAACTAATGGTTAGTTTTGCATTTTCATATTTTACAGGGTTATATGTGCACTTTTGCAATTTAACAGTGTCATTTTTGCACTTTTCCCTTCATAGTTTGATACTTTGTTTTTGAATTTGTGTTTTAAAAGTTTCACCTATGTCGTAGAAAGGTACCTTTCACCAAAAATTGGGTACCATTTTAAATCAAAATGATACACCCACTTATACATTGAAAAATACATTTTCGGAACATGAATAAAAAGTGAGTACCTTTTAAGGATAAATTTAAAGATGGACTATGAAACTGTGAATTTCAATTGAAAGGGGATACCAATATGGACATTGCTCCTTTTTCCCTATATCTCGATGGACAATTTCTCATTGTTTGCTGCTTTGAAGCCATTTTTTCTTATGTATTTTTTAGGGAGACTTCATGGGTTCTGGTAGTTTTCCTGTCTGCCCTTTTTGCTTTGGTCGTGCTTAAAAGTGTCTTAGGTTTTTGTCCCCTATGATGGTGATAAATGGTTAAGCTTAGAAGTACAATTGTATTTTAACTTCGGCAAATGACAAATCTTAAAGTCAGTTGTAGTACGTCTCGGCCAAAAATCAAAGGGGTATAGCAACAGTTGAAGGTCAAAGATGCGACCAAGTGGAAGAATGACATTGACAAGATGGTGGAAAGATATTTGAGGCTGAACGATCGAAGGGGCAAGAAATTTTCCGAAGCTTTGAGATCTATTTTCGAGATCTATACACCATTGCCATACACAAAACCGTCATCACCAACAATGGAAAATAGTCTACCTGCAATCCCTTCAAGAGATAGTGTGAGGAGTACCATATTCAGCAAAAATTGACGTCGGTTTATCACCCCCAAGCCAATGGTCAAGTCAAAGTCACCAATCAATCATCGTGAATGGCATTAAGGGCTAGGCTCAAAGAGGCTAAAGGTAACTGGATAAATTAACTCTCCAACGTCTTCTGGTCATATAGAATAATTTAATCGTCCCCCATGGGAGAAAGTCCATACAGTCTAGTTTATGGCTCCAAAGAAGTTGGTATGCCCAGCCCAAGGAAGGTGGCAATTAATGGTGACAACCAACCGACCAATGAGGAAAGCCTTTGGTTGGTTCTTGACTTGATAGATAAAAAGCAAGAGAAAGCAGCACAAAGAAAAGTAAAGGAGAAGGTGAAACACTACCATGATCGAATATTTAGGAAGGTCCTATTTTTCCATGGCAACCTTGTTATGAGAAAGAATGAGAGAAGCGGACAGGAGGACGATGCCAAGCTTGTTGCAAAATGGAAATGACCTTCTAAGGTCAACAAACCCTATCCAAGAGGCGGCTATGTGCTAGAGACCATGGGAAGAAAACGCATTCCCAGAAGATGGAATGTGGTTAACCTTCGAAAGCATCATCTATCTTAACTAGGTCGAAAGTATCATCGAATGATACCCTTCTTTACCTCGCTATATCTCCCCTATGTTTCTTTCTTATTTCAGTATAGTCATGGAATAGCTTACTCTAAAATATCTATAGGCAACGAGTAGTACTTTTTTTAGCCACGGAGTAGCTCACCCACACAAATTTGTCAACATAGATCGAAAAAGTACCTTGAATATAAATCCCACTGGGATAGGCACATTTTATTGGAATTACTTTTCAGGATTCGTATGCATGTGTATAATATTTTTTTATTACGTCGAACTAGTAAACTGGCCTACTCTTTTTTCTCAATTACTTCTTCTAACCCGAAGCTTGAACATTTAAAAATAATAAATAAAGCTTCGAAAGTGCAGTGGAAGAGATCAAAATTTTATTAAAGATATAACAAGTACATATTGATGTCAAGAATACCTACAAAATACTATTACAACATGGCCTATTGAAACGGATGTTGGCTAAACCTTCGAGAAAAGGAAGAGGATCCTCAACCCCTCCCAGAACCACCCCTTCTTCCTTGGCTGCCACCTGGGATCCTCGAGGAGCCACTCGGGGGATTCCTAGTAGTCTCTTTCTTCTAAGGAGGACCTCCCAATTATTTCAGTAAGTCTTTCACTTCAAAGTAGATCTTTCCATACGGTGGCTTCATATCCTCACCCTGACAAAGCATCCTCTTCAAGTTCTGGTCAAGGAAGTCGGGAAGGTTATCAATAAGCTCAAATTTTGATACCCCGTGGCAAAAACCATAAGAGCACAAGCTGTCAAATTGATCCTTGATGGTGACATCTTGCTCTGCGATCACCTTATTAAGACAAGTATGTTTGTTAAGGAGGCCATCAGAAACAATATCATTGGCTCTGACTGCTTCACGAAGATGGGTGTTCTTCTTGAATAGCGCACCGACCTGCGCAGTTAACTTTTGACTTCCCTCTTTTAATTAACAACCTTAAACCAATACTTCCTCTACAGATCTCGATAAACATTGGTCTCAGAGATGCATTGGCCTAGCGAGTCAAACTTTTCCCTCGCTTCTACAATTGAATGGAGCAATTCTTGATGTTGTTTCTAGAGGATATTATGTCATTTAGTTACTTTAAAAGATAGGATATTTGAGGGTGAAGACCATCTTCCCATAGTCCAACTCTACTTTGACACGCTCTGATCCTTTCACAGTTGTGAAACTTCAATCTAGTGCTTGACGACTCTTAAGTAATGATCCAAGGATCATGATTCTACCTCCTCATACCACTTCTTCATGGTCCACATAATGATATGGTGGTAGAAGCTCTTTGAAGAGGGGAAGGTGGTACTGAACAAGAGATAGACACTACGAAGTAAAGAAAGGAAAATGAGATCAAACAGAGATAAAAAAAATATCATTCATTAAAACTTCAAGATTGAGTACATTTTTTTTTTAAATAGTTGGGGAAGAAAAACGACAATACATTGGTTCCTATGCTATTACCCTTGGGGGTCTAGTCGATCAAGCCTTCCTCTTGTGCAGTAGAGTTCTCACTGGTGGTTGTGGCATCTTCATGTTTTGACCTTACAATTGAATGGCTTGTTTGATTTTAATAAGGAATTTCTTAGGAAGTATTTTTATTGGAAAAATGGATTAAAAGGAATAAAAAGAATCTCACTGAGTTGAAAACCCGTTTGCGGGCAACTTATACAATATTGGAGGGCTCGGATAGGGCAAAAACGTAAAAGTGAGAGGCCTAGAATGTGTGGAAAAAGGTATGTGTAAGGTCAAAACAAATGAATGGTTAAAAATCAAATTTTGTAATGGTTTACACTTAAATACTTCTACTAGAAATGATTAGTTTGTCTTAAAATTTTGGTGTTAAATTAATGATTTCATCAAATATTCAGTTCTCCGAATTATTTTTCTCTCTACCAATATAAAGAATTAAACATTCTCTTTCATCAAAATATATATTTTAGAGAATCAGATGGAGAACCGTTGGAGTTCAAATAGTGTGTAGAATCTCTAAAATCAATTAAAATCTCTATTATAGAGAACCTGTTGGACTTGATCTTATACCCATTGCGTCAATATACAGTACTGAAATCCACTACCTAGTTTCTTCATACATAACAACAACCCTCACATTAAAAGATGAAAATCAATTACAACCAATTTTTCTGAATAAATTACAAACAATAGTCGACAAAGAAAGATTCCCACAATGGCACACACACACACTTACAAAATGGATCTTGATGAGATATGGGCTCGTAGGCTTTATCTTCACTTCAAGCCCAAAGGACCAATGACTAGACCTAAAGAAAACTCATTCCCTCAAGCAATAAAAGATGGCCAAAAGCTATCATAAAGACAAGTTCACTTCCAAGCCCCCATAAAACTGTAGCTGCTTCTTCTCCACAACCCATTTCCAAATCTGACTTGGGCATTGGAGCCGGCGATGCCCTGCCCCGCCATAAATAACCAATGCTATATCACTGGTGTTCCCAAACTAGAATCTATCACCATAAGAAGGGCTAAACATGAGTTGAATCAGACCATTTCCATCAACCCAACATCATCAAACCGAGGTGGGAGGTCGTCGTCGTGCCCCTCAAAGGTAGAATTTATATGCCCAAATTACGGCTAACTACTAAATAGTAGCTAGTGGTAAGGCGGGGTCATCCACGAGGAAAAAAGGGTTTTATCGAGTGTTAAAGCTAGCTAAAAAGCACACGAAGAAGTCACTCAACGTGTGTGGTAACCAAGTTGGGGGGTTTTTTTATTTTAGAAACACTGCAACTACTTTAACAAATTAATTAACCAACAGTTAGAAAAAACAATATAACTATGATTATACTAGTACGAAAGATGTAATTAATATGATAACGAGTCTTGGGCGCAATTGGTTTATATTTCTAGTTATCCTTTGATCATCGAGTAATTATCCTATTTTTATGCATTAACCACATATTGTGGAGAACTTGTCAACACCTTTCGAGTGAAAATATTTATCACCACTCCTCGGTTATAGTTAGAGTGAGCGATCGGCACCACACAATAACCATTACCCTTGGGTTACCCTAGACGATCATAGACTTTCCCGAGAATAGCAATACACATGGAGACCCAACACAACTACCACAATGTCCTAAAAGTGAGAAACACATAGATAGCACAAGTATATCTACTAATAACAACTACGAGGATCAGCCTTCATGCTAATCGTTATTAGTGAGCCACTTTGATAATTAGTCATACTCATTCAAATTCATCCTAAGTCTGAGCAACTTCATCAATTAACAATCATAATTATTTTTCACTTTTAATTATAACCTAGCATTAACCAACAATAATCACATTGACAAAAGGTCAAAGTCTTCCGGGTTTGATAAAAAACCTAGCAAATAAGTAGCCCACATTCTTCAACTAGTTGATCACCCTAGTGTAAATCATGCATTAATCACACAAGAAAGCACAAAATATACTTGATAATCAAAGTACAAAATAGGATAAAATGAATCTCAAAAATTCATACTAGAAATGCTTATCAATTGCTCCCAAGAGTATATTTAGTCTAGATTATGAAAACCCATTAGAAAATAGCAAGAATCAATAGTAACATAGAAGAAAAGAGAAGAAATGAATGTTTCCTAGGGTTTCTCGAGAGTATTTTTAGGTAGAATAAATGAGGGAAGAGAGGATAAGGTTTTAGGATATTTATAGTACAAAGTTTTAGTCAAAAGAAGGTCAAAATCGTAGCAAGCGTGCTTGCTGCGCGGACGCATAAGACATGGCGCGAGGCTAAGGTGCTGGTGCGAGGCTGATGTAGGCGTTGGCGCAAGATGCAGCGCGCGGGACTCTGCGTTGCGTTGAGAAACTGAGGGCCTGCACCAGGCCTACATCGTGGTGCGCAAGCGCGCGATGGAGCGTGCAGGGTACGTGGTGCCAGGCATGGCTCATGTAGTGCGTGGCCGCACAGGATGGTGTGTAGGACGCGCGAGAGCGAGCGGAAGCCCTACGCCGCGATTTCCTTCCCTACGAGTTGGTGCGCTAATAGACGCACTGGAGGCACGATGTTTCTAGGCACTTTGGACAGCCAGAGTTTGGGCCCACAAGCTCAGGCGTTGACCGTGCATTTTTGAACTGAGGATCTGCGCCAAGAGGTGATTTCCACCGCGCGGGCTCATGGTTAAGGGCGTGCTTCCCGTATGCCCTGTCTTCATCACCCAACCGGTCTTTGCGTCGATCGGATAACCTTTGCTCTTCAATTTTGGACTTTTTTCTACCATATTTTTAGCTCGTGGCCACATTCTTGCGAATGGCCTTCATCAAACCATCCGAAGTGTTTACGAGCAATCTACAAATTAACCTTACAAAAAGAGATCTAGACGCTCGTAGGGACAAAAATCCATTAGATTATAAATAGGTTACAAAATGAAGGATTTAGATGTGAAAACCAAAAAATGGTTATCTAAACCCCTTATGTTGTAAACCTACCTAAATCTAGCAATCTTCAAACAAAAAAAGGACAAAAGGGATGTTAAATGCTTTGGAGAATACATGCATTTGACGTCTTATCAAATATCTCCGTACTTAAACATTTACTCGTCGTAGAGTAAACAAGAACAAGCAAAGATCTAAGCGTAAACCAGCATGCAAAAGTTTTTCCCAAAACATCCAACATCGTATTCCCAGACTACCCTAATTCCCAAGACATAAGAATCTCTCACACTCTCACATCTCAAAGGCTAAGATAATCTAAACAACTATCATACCAATCAAAGGTGATGTATTAAATACAAGTGTAAACTAGCTTACTCTACCAAAGAAATCACCAAATAGACAAGTCAAGAGAAGCATAAATTTTTACAATATCCCTCATTTTCTCTCATTTTTCCTAGGAGCCCTCTCGGGTTTTCATCCTAGGTTCACACATTTTTTTCAAGGCTCACCCTCACCTTTTTCCGCACCATTTGGCCTCTCATTTTTGCATAGGTTTCCCTTTTGGGTTTTCAACCTATCTGGGCCTCCCACTTTTGCCTAAGTTACCCTCTTGGGTTTTCAACTTCTCTTCTTCAACTTAATTGCTCAAAATCAGGGCCACATGGCGCAAAAACATATATGGTCTAGTATTCCCTTGTTCCATGTATTGGTTATGTTCTTTATTTTGCTCGTACTGCAAAGCAAGCGAAGAAAACATAAGGGCCTGTAAAAAAATTGTCCGCGTGGTTCACTGGTTCCACCAACTACCAATCTTTAAGGAAGAGATCGACGATCCCAAGTTCTTTTACTACATTCATCAAGTCTTTTCCGCCGGACGATCTTCCAAAGAACAAGGCCTTTTTCGAATAAGTCAATTCATTTGGGACCCTGCAGATCCACTCTTTTTCCTATTCAAAGATCAGCCCCCGGGAATTTTTTTTTTCAATTCTTTTTTTTCAAAACAATGTCTCATTAAAAATGCTCTCAAAAGAGCTACTTGCTACAAACTAGACTACTAATCATAACTATCATCTTATTACCCTCCCCGCACTTAAATGTTGCATTGTCCTCAATGGAAATAAAACATTCTAGAGCATATGTCAAGGAGAAAAAAATGAGATAATATTCATGATGAGTAACAAACACCAAAACCACGCTTAGTAGCACAATTAAAGATCTAATGGGAAAACTACCCCAACCACAATATACTTTTCCCCACAACTCTATCATAAAGGTCCAATAAAAACCACAGTCATGCACAAAATCAAATAGAGCATTGAAATCGCTATGGAGGAGAGAGATACCTCTTTGGTTTCGAATTGTGTGTTTCTAGTGGGTTGTGGGTAAATAGGTTTGGGGTGTATTTAGTGGTGGTAGGGAAGAAATTTGGTATTTTGGAGAGGGGGGAATGTGTGAGCATTATGGACCCTGCACTTCTATACGGTTTGTGAGTTGAACTTCTCCTAGCCCCGATTGCTCGTCCCTTTTTCTCGTTCCTTTTTCTCCAAAACCAAATGCTTCCTACAAAGAAATCATGCAATCGTGTAATAGTGTTCCAAGAAAAAAAAATAAAAGGAAGAAAAATCAATCATGAATTCCAATTAAAACAACAAATCTTCACAGTCCTTAACATAAAAGACATCACAATTACATCGACGGAATGTCACGAATGACTATCCAAATGATCAAAACCAAATTTATTTAACGTAATCAGTATGACATACTCCTTTTTTTCAAGCTTCATTCAAAACATTCCTCGGGTCTCCGAAATCACCATCTGTCATTCCACCAATTCTTGTCTTCGCATGTATTGGTCTCCAACATTGTCTCGCATTAAACCTCATCTCCAGAGCCAAAGGGACTTGTGCTCCTCACCTCTTTTTAGGTGGTTTTGGGCTCTTTGGAGTGAAGGGGGGGGGGGTTTAGATGATGTTTCTTTAACCCCTTCTTCACTCGCTGCAAGTTAGTACTAGAGACATTCGCATATGCAACATTGACCTTGTTCAAACTACTAGAAACATGCTTAGATGCCTGACTAATTCCATTATCAACTTTAATTAAGTTAATCATGTGGAAATGTCCAAATTCATTGTGAGGATCATGCAAACTTTCAATTATAGTGACACCGTGGCAAGACATTTTATCCTCTGGAAGCTCTTTGTCCTTGTAGATCTCATAACCTACTTTTTCTCCATCAAACTCTAATGTCAATGTACCACTATGAATGTCGATCTTAGTTCTCGCCATTTTCAAAAATAGTCTCCCTAATAAGATAGGGGGCACACTCTCATCATCCGACATATCGAAAACATAAAAATTGGCAGGGAAAAATAGTTTATCCACTTTAACTAACACATCTCGCACTAATCCTTTCAGAATAACTTTGGAATGATCGGCTAGTTGTATGATCACCCTAGTTTCATACAAAGTCCCTAAGTCAAGAGTCTTGTATAGAGAGAAGGTAATTACATTAATAGAGGCTCCTAGGTCTATCATTGCCTTTTCAAAAAAATTGTCACCTATGACACAAGGGATAGTGAACATGCTAGCATCATTGCATTTAGGAGGTAGTTTCTTTTGGAAAAGAGCCGATACTTGGCCACCAATTTTAGTTTTTTCAACTTTCTCCAATTCTTTAGTTCTCTATGGTGTGCATAATTCTTTAAGATATTTAGCAAACCTAGGCACTTGATTGATTGCATAAAAAAGGGAATGTTTACCTCACATTTGCAGAAAACCTCAAAAGGGATTTATTCTCATCCTTGCGATTATTGTCCAGCAAAGCCGCCGAAAAAGGTGGTGGTGGAAGGATTTTTTCAATTTCCCTCTTCTTCGGTGGTTGAGCGATCACCTCTTCGACCTCTTGGTCTTTCACCATAAGCTCCTCTTCGACTTCTTTCCCATCCTTAACAACTCGCTCCGGCTCCTTGGTTTCTTTCTCACTTCTCAAGGTGATTGAGCTTACATTTTGCTTTGGGTTCAGTCCCAGTTGTGAGGGAAGTTTTCCGAAATCCCTAGCCACCAATCGGGCCACAGAAGACGCAATTTGGCTAACTTGAGTTTCCAAGTTCTTGAATCTAGTAGAGGTACGGTCTTCCAAATTTGTGACCATGGTGGTTATGGCATGCACAAGCTCCTCGTTCTCTGACCTTAATCTCTCTTCTCGGGGGTTAGATGAGCCCCCATCCTTTGGGTAGCATTGTTGTGGTGCCCGATTTTACCCTTGATTTCCTTGGTAATGGGCTTGTACCCCTTGATGATTTAGTTGAAACCCACCTTGGTTACCTTAAAAATCACCTCGAGGGTTTGATTGTTCGGCTTGCTCATCTCTCCGCCGAAAGTTTGGATGGTCTCTCCACCCAGGATTGTAAGTTTGAGAGTATGTATCATATTTCTTCTCATAGGCTTTCCTTCATTGGAAATCGTATCTGCATTGCCCTTATCCACCTTGGTATCTCATTGCCTTTACTTCTTCAAACCCTCAATCTTGGAGTTGAGGGCATACATTAGTGTGGTGATCCAATAATCAAATCCCACAAACTTTGGCTTGATGTGTGAAAACTCCAACCGTAATGGAGTTAGAATGTATGTAATAGTTTAATTTTAATGAATCTCTCATCTAATTTTCCGAGAAAATAATAATAATAATAATAATAGATAGACAAAATAATAAATAATATAATAATAATAATAATAATAAATATATATAACAATAATAAATGAATGGCAAAGTCTTGGGAAAGATGGTCTTTCCATAGTCTTATGGAAAGACAGGGTTTAATTAGAATAATAAAAGGTAAAAGGTCTAAGTTGCAATATAAAAAATTTAGTATGCAACATATAGTAGTAATAAAGTTTAGAGTCAAGTGCTTATATGACCCTATATTTTGAGGGTTAGTGCTAATATGACCCTGTGAAGTTGAAAAGTGCTAATATAGCCCTGTGTTTTTCCGAAATGTGCTAATATAACCCTATAGACCTGATTTTGGCCGGAAAGTAATGAAATGACCATTATACCCTCTGTAATTAAGAAAAAGAAAAATTGGGTTAGATAGAAAGACGTTTATACCCTTTCCTTCTCTTTTCTTCTTCTCTTTTCTTCTCCTCTTTTCTTCGCCGTTCTCGTCTCCGTTCTCCTCTTTTCTTCTTCCTCTTTCTTTTCTTCCTCTTTTCTTCTTCAAATCCCCGTTCTCCTCTTATTCTTCTTCCTCTTTTTTTTCTTCTTCCTCTTTACTTCCTCTTTTCTTCTTCAAATCCCCGTCAATTTCTAGATCTTCAAATCCCCGTCACTCTGCAAATCCTCGTCAATTTCCAGAGGGTGGGGTTTGGTGGTCTGAGGAGGAGGTGGATGGTTTGTGGTCGTCCAGGGCAGATGTTAAGGTTTGGTGGTCGGAGGCGAGGCTGAGGTTGGCGGCGGTGTACGGCTGAGCGGTGGCGGTGCACGACGGAGCGGTGATGGGGCTTAGGGCTAGGGGTAGCAGGGATGGCTTAGGGTCAGGGGTGGCAGGGGTTAAGGCGGCGGTGCACGATGGAGCAGAGGCGGCGCACGGCAGCTGCCATGTGTGCTTCACCGGAGATGGCGGTGGCCGGTACGGAGGTCACCGGATGAAGGATTTTGCTGTGGTGGGATCCAACCCGTTAGGGTTATGTTGAGATTTTGCTGAGAGTTTGTCTAACGGGTTAACCCATTAGACCTGAGATTTTGCTGCAGTTGTTTTTGATTCTGTGTTTTTTGATTATGTGTTTTTGATTCTGTGTTTTTGATTCTGTGTTGTTTGATTATGTGATTTTGATTCTGTGCTTCCGATGGACCTGAGATTTTGATTTTGATTCTACCGACGGGCAGTGGTGGCAGAGCTCGGTTTAGGTTCTACTGGGGTGGGTGGTGGTGGCTGTGGCTGGTGATGGTGGCGACGATGGCTGGTGGTGGTGGCAGAGCTAGGTTTAGGTTCGGGTGGTGGTGGTGGCTGGTAATGGTGGCGGCTGTGGCTGGTGGTGGTGGTGGTGGTGGTGGTGGTGGTGGCTGTGGTTGGTGGTGGTGGTGGTGGTGGTGGCTGTGGTTGGTGGTGGTGGCTGCTGGTGGTGGCTGCTGGTGGTGGCGATGACTGGTGGTGGTGGTGGTGGCTGTGGTTGGTGGTGGTGGCTGCTGGTGGTGGCGATGACTGGTGGTGCTGGTGGTGGTTGGTGGTGGCCGGTGGTGCTGGCGGTGGTTGGTGGTGGTCGGTGGCAGTGATAATGGTGGAGGTGGTGATAGTGGTGGTGGAGAGGAAGAAATCTAGGGTAGTTTAGTCATTAGATTTGTAATTTTAAGACTAAGGGTATTTTAGTCTTTTTATTTTTTGTCAATGCCGGAAATTACAAAGTCAACACCGGAATAGTACCACAGGGTTATATTGGCACTTTTGATGCAAAACACAGGGCTATAATAGAACTTTTCAACTTTACAGGGTTATATCAGCACAAACCTTTAAAACATAGGGTCATATTAGTATTTTGCCCTAAAGTTTATAACCCGATTCATGCAACCCAAAAATTTTATTTTCATTTTTTTCTAATTTACACTTTAAACCTTGGTTTTTCCATAACTTATGGAAAAACCATCTTTCAAGAGACGAACTTTAAATGAATAAATAAGTAAATAAATAAATAAAAGAAATTACTGGGAAGAGGATACATTAATCATAATAATAATTATTGTTATCATAATAATAATAATAATATAATGGGAAGAGAAAGTCGGCAAGCGTACGTGGGAAATTTATCCAAAGTAATTTTAGGGCAAGTGGACGTAGGCACTTGAGGGTTAAATGGATAAAATTCTAGGTTTAGGTGTCAGAACCCTATGGTTTCATCTAGTATAAATACCTATCACTGCCTTCTAAAAATATTACAACCTTAAGATATTTCCTTGAGTATCAAAATAAGAATGGAGGTTGACCAATGATAACTTAGAAGCAAAGGTTGCTCAAGTCAAGTCTAACTAAGGTGAGTGTTGCATCGCCTTAGGACGAACTGAGTTTAACTGGGTTTATGTTTATATATATATATATATATATACATATATGATGCCATCAGAACCTGAGTCTCTCAAACTGAAAATTTCACCTCTTGAATCCCTACTGAAAGTTCACCTCTCGAACCCCTACTGAAACCATTCACCTCTCGAACCCCTACAGAAAACTTCACATCTCGAACCCCTGCTGAAAACTTCATCTCTCGAACCCCAGCTAAAAACTCCATCTCTCAAACCCCTACTGAAAACTTCGCCTCTCGAACCCCTACTGAAAAATTCACCTCTCAAACCCCTACTAAAAATTTCACCTCTCAAACCCCTACGAAAAACTTCACCTCTCGAACCCCTACTAAAAACTTCACCTCTCTAATCCCTGCTGAAAACTTCACCTCTCGAACCCCTGCTGAAAACTTCATCTCTCGAACCCCTACTGAAAACTTCACCTCTCGAACCTCTACTGAAACCTTCACCTCTCGAACCCCTACTGAAACCTTCACCTCTTGAATTAATGAAAACTTCACCACTCGAACCCCTACTGAAAACTTCACCTCTCGAACCCTACTGAAAACTTCACCTCTCGAACCCTACTGAAAACTTCACCTCTCGAACCCCTACTGAAAACTTCACCTCTCGAACCACCACTAGAAACATGTACCTCTCGAACTAGTACCACTGATACCTTTACCTCTAGAACAGTACATCTCAAACCTATGTCTTGAACTAGTACCACTGATACCTTTACCTATGGAACAAAACATCTCAAACCTATGTCTCAACTAGTACCACTGATACCTTTACCTCTCAAACAGTATTTCTCGAACCTACCCCTCGAACTAGTAACCCCGATATCTTCACCTCTAGAACCATTTCCACTGGAACCTCACTACTAGAACCTTTACCTTTCGAACTCACCTCTCGAACATGTACCTCTGGAACCTTTACCTCTCGAACCTTACCTCTCAAACTAGTGCCACTGAAAACGTTTACCTCTCGAACCTTACCTCTAGAACTGGTACTACTAAAATCTTTACCCCTCGAACTGTACCTCTTGAACCCTAGGTCTCAAACTCGCACTACTAAAACCTTTACTTCTCGAGCTCACCTCTCGAACCATACCTCTCAAATCTCTCCAACTGAACCTTACCTCTTGAACTCACCAACTGAACTCGTACCTCTCGAACCTAACCAACTGAACCTCACCCCACCCCTCGCACCTCACCACTCGAACTAGTACCACCTACCACTCAAACCAGTATCACTTGAACTCAGTGCCACCGGAACTAGTACCACTTGAACACAAATACCACTTAAATCCTTCACTCAAATCCTCTACTCGAACTCCTATACTCGAACCCCTATACTCGAACCCATCTATTCGAACCCCTGTACTTGAAACCTTATACTCGAACCTTTCTACTCTTTACTTGAACCATGTATACTCGAACCCCATTAGAGAGAGATATGATGGTTAAACTTAAATGATGGTATATACTGACTATTAAATTGAGTGTGTATTTTATCATAATGTGCTCAATTATCGTGAAACTGAATTTATGAACTGCTTTGATATTGTTCTGTGAATGATCGGCTTGTACTTTATCTTGCTGTGTCAAACATGAATTATATGCTAACTAATTACCTATCTCTGATTTTTTGGGCCCCCGATGCGATTGTAGTTCGGTCAAAGTAGGTGGGGAACGGTACAGACCGGACCGTCTGATTAGACCAGCTACTCGTGGATTTTCTGGTATGCTAGCATAACCATATATACTGATACGAGCTCGTAACTGAATATTTGATTGGGCATTGTTGACTAGAATAAATTTTGGACTGACCATATAGGCACTTTGCAACAACTCGACATTATCCACCCGTATCCTTTTACTGTGTGCTAGGACTTATGTGGCTATTTGTTATTTGTTATTCTGCGATCACTAAAACTCAACTGGGTAAATAATGGCGATGGAACCTCACTAAGAAATGAGCTTACCCTAGTTAAACAACCATTTCTTAGGTGAAGAAGAACAGTAAAAGAAAAGTACTTTGATGTCTTTACTTCCTTTGAGAAAGACCCTGGGTGAACTGTTAAAAGCTTAACATGAACTTTAAATTTGTAATAGTTAGGTAAAACTTTCACACTTGTACTAATCATTTACTGTAATAGTAAGTTAAGATTTGAAATTTCTAAATTTGTTTCCGCATAAAACTTATCTGCTCGTAACTGCTAGTATTCGCTGTAGCACGCTCAGACCCGCCCGATACTTGAGTCGTGGTTTGGGGGTGTTACATGATGCATCATCCCCTTCATTATCTCCTTAATAATGGAAGCCAATGTAACACCCCAAACCCACCACACAATGTCGGGTCAGGTTTGGTCGTGCTACCAAAAATGATAACAGTAACAAGCAGATAGATTATATGGGGAAGCGATTTAGATAAGTTCAAATCCTAACTTACTATTACAGTGAAAGTGTTAATGTTAAATGAAAGTTTCACCTAACTATTACAGATTCAAAATTCATGTTAAAGTGCATCTAGGATCTCTCTCAATAATAAGTAAAGACATTAAAGTGCTTTTCTCTTACAGTTCTTCTTCACTTGAAAAAGGTTGTTTAACTAGGGTAAGCTCCTTGCTTAGTGAGGTTTCATTGCCAGTATTTATCCAGTTGAGTTTTAGTGATCACAGAATATCAAATAACAAATAGCCACATATGTCTAAGCACATAGTAAAAGGATACAGGTGGTTAGTGCCAAGTTGCTGCCAAGTGCTTATGTGGCAACTCTGACTGACATACAAGGCACAACCTTTCAGTAGTGCCTGAAGGCCATCATTCAGTCCAGTATTCAGTCTCGTCAACCACGCCCAAACATATGTTCAGTTACGAGCTCGTATCAGTACAGTACAGTGGGCAATGCTAGCATACCAGAAACTTCACAAGTAGCCGGTCTAATCAGACGGTTCGGTCAATACCGTTCCCCGCCAACTTCGACCAAACTACAATTGCGTCGGGGGCCCCAAAATCATAGAGAGGTAATCAGGTAGAAGATATTTCAAGTTTGACACGGCAAGATAAAGTACAAGCTGGTGATCCACATAACATATCAGAGCAGTATATGATTAAAATTTGACACAGCAAAATAAAGTACAAGTCGGTCATTCACAAAAAATATCGATGCAGTTCATAACTGATTTCACAATAATTGAACACAGTAATATACACACTCAGTTTAACAGTCAGTATATATTATCAATTTATGTTTTACAGGTATGTTCCTTTATAATGGAGTTCAAGTACAGGTTCGAGTATGTATTTCGAGTACAGGGGTTCGAGTGGTTGGTTTGAGTACAGGGGGTTCGAGTAGTTGGGTTCAAGTACAAGGGGTTCGAGTAGTTGGGTTCGAGTACAAGGGGTTCGAGTAAAGAATTCGAGTGGAGAAGGTTCAAGTGGAACGTGTATCAGGTGGCACTGGTTTGAGGAGTAAGTGGTACCAGTTCGAGTGGTGAGCTTCGAGTGGTAAGTGGTTTGAGAGGTAAGGTTCCAGTGGTTCTGGTTCGAGGGGTAAGGTTCGAGGGGTGAAGCCTTTCAGTGGGTTCGAGGGGTGAAGTCTTTTAGTAGTTCGAGAGGTGAAATTTTCAGTAGTTCAAGGGGTGAAATTTTCAATAGTTCGAGGGGTGAATTTTTCAGTGGTTCGAGAGGTGAAGGTTTTCAGTGGGTTTGAGAGGCGATGGTTTTCAGTGGGTTCGAGAGGTACTATTTAGTAAGGGTTCGAGGACAGGGTTTTGAGAGGTTACTATTTAACAGGGGTCCGAGATGTAGTTTCAGTAGGGGTTCGAGGACAAGGGTTCGAGAGGTAAAGGTTTAGCATGGGTTCGAGAGGTACAGTTTAGTAGGGGTTCGAGGGCAAGGGTTCAGTAGGGGTTCAACGACAGGGGTTTGAGAGGTTACTGTTTAACAGGGGTTCGAGATGTAGTTTCAGTAGTTGAGGACAGGAATTCGAGGGCAGGGGTTCGAGGAGTATTGTTTAGCAGGGGGTTAGAGGGGTCAAGGTTTAACAGGGGTTCGAGGGGTCAAGGTTTAACAGGGGTTCGAGGACAGGGGTTCGAGTACATGGGTTCGAGGGGTACTGTTTAGCAGGGGCTCGAGTGGTCAAGGTTTAACAGGGGTTCGAGGACAGGGGTTCGAGGGGCACTGTTTAGCAGGGGTTCGAGGGCAAGGGTTTAGTAGGGGTTCGAGGACAGTGGTTCAAGGGGTATTGTTTAGCAGGGGTTCGAGGGGTACTGTTTAGCAGGGGTACTGTTTAACAGGGGTTCGAGGGCTGGGGTTTAGTAGGTATTCGAGGACAGGGGTTCGAGGGGTACTGTTCACTGGTGGAAGTCTGTACGCATACAAGACAATATATACATACATATATGTATATTTTACTTCAATTCATGCTAAGGCAATGAAAACACTCACTGTGGTTAGACTTGGGTTTGGCAACTTCCGTCTCCTGCTTTATCACTGCTCACCACTATTCTTTTGACAAGAAATTTTCTTACGGCTGTGTGAGGAGGTAAGAACTGGGGACCTAATATATATACTGGATAAAAACATAGGTTCTGACACCTACCAACCTGAAATTTTATCCTGTAATCCTACATCCACTTGCCCAAAAAATTACTTTTGAAACTCTCCCTCATGTCCGCCGTTCATTTCCTCTTCCCGGCAATCCCATTTGCCCAAAATTACTTTGGATAAAATCTTTAAGTCTGCCGTTTCTTTCTCCCAGTCACTTCACTTGCCAAAATTACTTTGGATCAAATTCTTACATCCGCCATTTATTTTCTCTTCCCAGCAATTCCATTTGCCAAAATTACTTTGGATCAAATTCTTACGTCCGCCGTTTATCTTCTCTTTAATTTTCCTTCCTTGTTCATTCATTCACTTATTTATTTATTACTTACTTATTTATTTATTTATTATTATTATTATTGTATATATATACACACAAAAAAGAAATATATATACACACACACATATATATATATATCTCTCTTTGACAACACTAACTCTTAGCATTTAATTATAATTAGTCAACATATGTATAGTAATAATATACCGGCTATAAACGGCTATATTCCCAACGGTAATATAACATTTATAAACGGCTACATTTTATAGTATATATAAATATATGAATTTATCCGACATTTCAAAACCACATTTCCTCTTCTATCTTATATCATTCTCAATCTTTTGCTGATAACATGTCGAGACTAATGTCGGTCTTTGCTGCAGTAATTATCATTGTACTGCATGTTAGTATTCTCACTGGAGATCTTATGCCGGAAAAATTTTGTTACTCTTCAGTAATGATTGGATTCATTTATTACCTTTTATTTTTCACAATCATCATAGATTTTTGTATTTCTAATTACATTTAATAAATTATTTTATTTTCCTATTATACAGTAACATAAATTGTTAGTTTTGTAGACAAGGTCAACCATTACGGTTGAGGTTTTCACAATATCCCCTCCTTAATGAATTTCGTCCCCGAAATTTCCATTTCCCGTGAACAACTCTGGGTAAGTACTCCTCATGTCTGGTTCCAACTCCCAAGTTGCTTCTTCAACCTTATGATTTCTCCACAATACCAAAACCATAGGGATCTCCCTGGTTCGCAATGTCATAATTTTTCGATCCAATATTTTTACGGGATTTTCCTCATACATCAGTTTTTCATTCACTTCTAAGTCTTCATGGTTTAGCACGTGTTCGGGATCAGGGTGGTACTTCTTCATAAGTGACACATGGAAAACATCATGTAATTTCCCCAACTGGCTAGGTAGGTTAAGTTGATATGCAACTGGCCCGACTCGTTGTACGACTTCAAAAGGGCCAATGTACCTAGGGCTCAGTTTTCCTTTCTTGACATGCCGGACGAGACCCTTGTGGGGGGTTACCTTCAAGAACACCTGGTCACCTACTCCAAACTCCAAATCCCTCCTCCGATGATCCGTGTAACTCCTTTGTCGACTTTGAGCCGTCTGTAAGCGCTGCTTTATCCGTTTGACCTTATCCATGGATTCCTCAACCCAAGGTATACTTGTAACTGGAAAAGTTTTTTTCTCTCCCACTTCATCCCTCTTTAATCCCAAAAGAGGGGTGTTTGACACGTTCTACCATAGAGCACTTTATATGGAGCCATACCAATGGACGAATGGTAACTATTGTTATAAGCAAATTCTACCAAAGGTAAATGAGTGTCCCAACTTCCCCCAAAATCCATAACACAGCTTCGGAGCATGTCCTCCAAAGTTTGAATTATTCTCTCTGACTGCCCGTCTGTATGTGGATGGGCACTTGTACTAAAGTTCAATTTGGTTCCCAATGCAGCTTGCAGTTGCCTCCAGAAACAGGAAGTGAATCTTAGATCCCTATCAGACATAATAGTTACAGGTACCCCCATGCAATCTTACGATTTCTTGTATGTACAAGACAGTCAGTCTTTCCAAGTATTTAATATTGATCGACAGGAAATGAGACGACTTGGTCAACCTATCAACCACCACCCATATTGCGTCAAAATTCTTTAGTGTTTGAGGTAGTCCTGTCACGAAGTCCATCGTGATGTGATACCATTTCCACTTGGGAATTTCCAATGGTTGTAACAACCCTGATGGTTTCTGATGTTCGGCCTTAACCTGTTGGCACACCAAATAACGTGCCACATAGTCCGCTATGTCCCTCCTCATATTATCCCAACAGTACCGTTGTTTCAGGTCTTGGTACATTTTGGTTCCACCTGGGTGCACCGTATACTTGGATCGGTGGGCTTCCTCCAACACTCTTTGGGTGATTGCTGAATTCTGGGGTAGCCAAAACCTACCTTTACAGGTCAGCACTCATTCACTGTCTACTTCGAAATCTGGCAACTTCCCTTCAGCAACAAGTTTTTTCTTCTTTACCAATGATTCATCTGACTCTTGGGCTTTCTTAATCTCTGTGGGTAACTTAGCTTGTACCCTTAGATTGAAGAATACAAGCCGGTCAGATTTGGTCTCGCATTCCCAATTCTCCGCTTGTGATAACATTTCTGCCTCATCTATCCAGATGTGCGCCAAATTCACCTTCCGGCTTAGTGCGTCTGCCACCACGTTCGCCTTGCCAGGATGATAGTTAATTACACAGTCATAATCCCCCAAAAATTCCATGGCGCATATTCAGGTCCTTTTGGGAGAATAGGTACTTCAGGTTCTTATGATCTGACATTACTTCGAACGTGACACCATATAAGTAATGTCGTCATTTCTTTAAATCAAACACCACTACAGCTAGTTTTAGGTCATGGGTGGGGTAATTCTTTTCATAAGGTTTCAACTTCCTGGATGCATAAGCAATCATGTGGCCCCTTTACATCAATATGCACACTAGACCTTCTCCTGAAGCATCGGTATACAATATGAATCCTCCCTTTCGTCAGGTAGGACAAGAATTGGGGAAAAGGTTAGACGCTTCTTCAATTCCTGAAAACTGGATACAGTATTCTCATTCCATTTGTACTTAACTCCTTTCTGAGTTAAGCAGAATAAAGGGGATGCAAGCTTAAAGAATTTTTTAATGAAACGCCAATAGTACCCTGCTAGTCCAAGAAAACTTTGAACTCCAGTACTATTGTTTGGCACTCTCCAGTTTAGAACTGTCTCAACTTTAGATGGATCCTCGGATATTCCTTCCTTGCTAATCACGTGCCCCAAAAAGTTCACCTGGTTTAGCCAGAATTTACATTTGCTAAACTTAGCATACAACTTGTGCTCCTTAAGCAGTTGTAATACTTTTCTTAGATGCTCTTCATGCTCCTGCTGAGATTTGGAATGAACCAAGATGTTATCGATGAAGATGACAACAAACTCGTCTAAGTATGGCCGAAATACTTGATGCATGAGGTCCATAAAAGCAACTGGTGCATTGGTCACCCCAAATGGCATTACTAGGAATTCATAATGACTATATCGAGTATTGAAAGCTGTCTTGGGTATGTCTTCCCCCTTCACTTGCAATTGGTAGTACCCTTGTCGTAAATCCAGCTTGGAAAATACAACTACTCCTTGGAGTTGATCGTTCAACTCCTCAATAAGGAGGAAGGGGGTATTTATTCTTAATCGTCACATTGTTTAAGCCTCGATAATCGATACACATCCGAAGAGAGCCATTCTTCTTTTTAGCAAATAATTCCAGGGATCCCCAGGGAGAGGTACTCGGTTGAATGAATCCTCGAGTCAACAAGTCTTCAAGTTGAAGCTTCAACTCCTGTAGCTCTAACGGTGCCATAAGATATAGGGTTCGAGAAATAGGTACGGCTTCAGATACCAGATCAATGGTAAACTCGGTCTCCCTTTCAGGAGGTAAATTTACGAGTTCCTCTGGAAATACCTCAGGGAAGTCTTGGACCACATTTATATATTCTCCTTTTAACTGGTCCACTGGCTTATTTGGGATATAAGCCAATATTCTAGTCGCTCCTTTGCAAATCATTCGTCCAGCCTTGACTCCAGGAACTACTAATGAGGAGAATCGTTTCCTTCCCACATCCACTTCAATCGGAGGTTCCCCTGGTCGACGCATCTTAACTTCCTTCGTATGACAATTTAACTGGGCGTGATTTTTAGCAAGCCAACCCATTCCAAGTATTACCTCATAGCCCTTTAAGGGTAGAGCAATTAGGTCGATGGGTAATTCCCTACTTCCCACGTTTACCCTACAGTTTCTACATACTCGTCCAGTTAGGATTTTAGCATCATTTGTGGGAGTGCTAACTTCCCACTTATAGGGTAAGTTCTCTATCTTATCTTCCACATTTTTAAGAAAGAAATAACTAGCAAAAGAATAAGAAGCACCAACATCTATCAAAACTTTAGCTAGTTTACACAAAATAGAAAAGGTACCTTCAACGACCTCAGTCGAATCCGGGGCTTCATTATCCTCCATTGCGTAAACAGGAGCTTGCACCCTTGGTTGGCTTCCCCCACTTACTCCTCCTTTCTGAGCCGGTTTGGCGACTGACGGCTGAGACCCCATGGTTTGAGACAAGTGACTCGGTGGAGCTAGCCGGCATTCTGACATTCTATGTTCAGAACTTCCCCACCTTAGACACTTGTTTGCCTTCCTCCAGCAATCTTTCTCATCATGGTTTCCCTTTCCACAGTGCGTGCAACGAACCAGAGTTGTTCCTCTTGAAACAATGCTCGAGTTCTTTGACATAGCTGAGGGTCGGGGTATGTCTCTCTTAGGGACTTTGTTTTTCTCAAAGTTTGTTCCCTGTGGGCCTGGAGTGTATACCGAGTGGAACTTCACATTTGTTCTTTTTGATTGATGCATGGCTCGTAAAGCATTTTTGGTTTCCTCCACTCTACAAGCGGACTGCGGTATAACTGTTATGATAGGTCGGGGCTAGGGCATCCTTCAGTTCCAGCCGTAACCCTTGGATAAATCTCCTCTTGCGTTCCTCGTCAGTCGAGACCATCTTCTCTGCAAATTTAGAAAGACGAGAAAACTTTGCCACATACTCTGTTACACTCATCAGTCGTTACTTCAAGTTTATGAACTCTACTTCTTTCCTCTCGATAACTAGAAGTGGAATGAACTTCTTCTTAAACTCCCTTTCAAAATTCTCCCAGGTTCTGGGAGTTTCTTCCATGTCCCACTTCCTTTGTATTATGTTCCACCAATCTAGTGCGGCGCCTTCTAATTGGAATATAGCAAAATTCACCTTCCGTCCATCTGCATATCCCAAGGCTCAAAAGGTTCGAGCCATTGTTTCGATCCAATTTTTGGCGATTCATCATCCGGGCCGCCATTGAACCTGGGTGGATGAAACTTCTGGAATCGTTCCAAGGCTGCGTCTTCCGTCTCTAGTCTATGACTTCGATCCCTGATCGGAGATTGAGCTTGATTGTCCCTCTCTATTATGGGGCTCAAAATTTTGGTAACTTGACTTGCAAAAAATTCCATCCCAGCGGTTGGGGGATTCTGTTCTGCGGGTGAGTTTGAACTTTTTCCTTGGTCCCTTTCCATTGTCCTATATTTAAAAAGTTAGTTCCATGGATTAAGTCAATCCTCGTTTAGTTTTCTAACCAAAAGATTATAATTCACAAAATATTTTTATAACATCACTGAAATTTTACAGTAGTTATAGCTTCATCATAAGATATTTGCGAGAATTGTTTTTTAGTCCTCTAGCGTTGTCTTTTGACGTCAAAAATTTGGGACTCGCTTCTTGTTCTAATACCTATCTTGCAAACTGTTAGTATCTTAGCTGTAAGTTTTCCCCCAAAAGGTGGCTTCCAATTTTTAATCGACTCTCGAGTCCTTGGTGGAGCCACCTCCTTCTTCTTACTCCACTCTATGGTATGCTTGGTCCATTAAATCATCCCATAATGTAGTGAGAGATTGCTCCATCGTGCCTCGAGTCTCTCTAATATGCCTCCAACGTGCTTTCGTTGGTTGTCGACAATAAGCGGTCAAACCTCCCTGTAGCTCCTGGGTATTTACCAGGACCGAGCCTACTTCTTGGATGGTTTCCTGTCGTTCATCATGCCATTGCCCAAGATCCCTACATGTTTGGTACTTCAGTCGATGGTTTTCGGTGACCGCTGTGTTTGCCCTCGCTTCTTCTGCGTTTGCACGCATGTACTGTTCCCACATTGTATCATTCATCAACTGTCCATTGGTCTCGAAGCTAAAGACCCTGTTAATTAATTCTGCTCGTTTCATAATCAAAGCGTGTACTACCCAATTCGGATAGGTATGAGTTTCCACCCACTGAGAATCGTCAACAATTTATTCCCAAGGAATGAACGCCTCCGGGAAGGCTCTGGTATATCTCTTTACCTCAATGACTTCTTGAAATGTATTACTTGCAATTCCTACATTATTGTCCATCTATCGAAATAGCAAACTTGTCAGTTTGATAATTTATACACAACTAACTCTCCTTATTTTATTCATAATTCATTTAATTTCCTCTAGAATCTTTTATTAAGGTAAGTATGAGTTTGCCTTTACTTAGTTTGAGAATTTTCTGATACCACATTGGTAACACCCCTAACCCACCACACAGTGTCAGGTCGGGTTTGGTCGTTCTACCGAAAATGATAACAGTAACAAGTAGATAGATTATATACGGAAGCGATTTAGATAAGTTCAAATGCTAACTTACTATTACAGTGAAAGTGTTAATGTTAAATGAAAGTTTCACCTAACTATTACAGATTCAAAATTCATGTTAAAGTGCATCCAGGATCTCTCTCAATAATAAGTAAAGACATCAAATTGCTTTTCTCTTACAGTTCTTCTTCACCTGAAAAAGGTTGTTTAACTAGGGTAAGTTCCTTGCTTAGTGAGGTTTCATTGCCAGTATTTATCCAGAGTTTTAGTGATCACAGAATATCAAATACAAATAGCCACATATGTCCTAGCACATAGTAAAAGGATACAGGTGGTTAGTGCCAAGTAGCTGCAAAGTGCCTATGTGGTAACTCTGACTAACATACAAGGCACAACCTTTTAGTAGTGCCTGAAGGCCATCAGTCAGTCCAGTATTCAGACTCGTCAACCATGCCCAAACAGATGTTCAGTTACGAGCTCGTATCAGTACAGTACAGTGGGTAATACTAGCATACCAGAAACTCCACGAGTAGCCAGTCTAATCAGATGGTCTGGTCAATACCGTTCCCCGTCGACTTCGACCGAACTACAATCGTGTCGGGGGCCCCAAAATCACAAATAGGTAATCAGGTAGCAGATATTTCAATTTTGACAAAGCAAGATAAAGTACAAGCCGGTCATCCACATAACATATCAGAGCAGTATATGATTCAAGTTTGACATGGCAAGATAAAGTACAAGCCGGTTATTCACAAATACAATCGGAGCAGTTCATAACTCAGTATCACTATAATTGAATACAGAAATATACACACTCAGTTTAACATTCAGCATATATTATCAATTTTGTTTGACAGGTATGTCCATTTATAATGAAGTTCAAGTACAGGTTCAAGTATGTATTTCGAGTACAGGGGTTCGAGTGGTTGGGTTCGAGTACAGGGGGTTTGAGTACAGGGGGTTCGAGTAGTTGGGTTCGAGTACAAGGGGTTTGAGTAGTTGGGTTCGAGTAAAGAATTCGAGTGGAGAAGGTTCAAGTGGAACGGGTATCGGGTGGTACTGGTTTGAGGGGTAAGTGGTACCAGTTTGAGTGATGAGGTTCGAGTGGTAAGTATTACCAGTTTGAGTGGTGAGGTTTGAGTGGTGAGGTTCGAGTGGTAAGTATTGTTAGTTCGAGTGGTGAGGTTCGAGTGGTAAGTGGTTCGAGAGGTAAGGTTCCAGTGGTACTGGTTCGAGGGGTGAAATCTTTCAGTGGGTTCGAGGGGTGAAGTCTTTTAGTAGTTTGAGAGGTGAAATTTTCAGTAGTTCGAGGGGTGAAATTTTCAGTAGTTTAGGGGTGAATTTTTCAGTGGTTCGAGAGGTGAAGGTTTTCAGTGGGTTGGTTTTCAGTGGGTTCGAGAGGTACTATTTAGTAGGGGTTCAAGGACAGGGTTTCGAGAGGTTTCTATTTAGCAGGGGTCGAGATTTAGTTTCAATAGGGCTTCGAGGACAAGGGTTTAGCAGGGGTTTGAGAGGTACTGTTTAGTAGGGTTCGAGGGCAAGGGTTCAGCAGGGGTTCGAGGACAGGGGTTCGAGAGGTTACTGTTTAACAGGGATTCGAGATGTAGTTTCAGTAGGGGTTCGAGGACAAGGTTTTAGTAGGGGTTCGATGGGTATTCTTTAGCAGGGGTTCAAGGGGTCAAGGTTTAACAGGGGTTCAAGGACAGGGGTTCGAGGGGTACTGTTTAGCAGGGATCAAGGTTTAACAGGGTTCGAGGGGTACTGTTTAGCAGGGGTTCGAGGGGTCAAGGTTTAACAGGGGTTCGAGGACAGGGGTTCAAGGGCAGGGGTTTAGTAGGGATTCGAGGACAGGGGTTCGAGGAGTACTATTCACTGGTGGCCGTATGTACGCATACAAGACAATATATATATATATATATATATATATATATTTACTTCAATTCAGACTAAGGCAATGAAAACACTCACTGTGGTTAGACTTGGGCTTGGAAACTTCCGTCTCCAGCTTTATCACTGCTCACCACTATTCTTTTGACAAGAAATTTTTCTTACGGCTGTGTGAGGAGGTAAGAACTGGGGATCTAATATTTATACTGGATAAAAACATAGGTTTTGACACCTACCAACATGAAATTTATCCTCTAATCCTACATCCACTTGCCCAAAAAATTACTTTGGAAACTCTTCCTCAAGTCCACCGTTCATTTCCTCTTCCCAGCAATCCCATTTGCCCAAAATTACTTTGGATAAAATCTTTAAGTCCGCCGTTTCTTTCTCCCAGTCACTTCACTTGCCAAAATTACTTTGGATCAAATTCTTACATCCGCCGTTTATCTTCTCTTTAATTTTCCTTGCTTGTTCATTCATTCACTTATTTATTTATTACCTAATTATTTATTTATTATTATTCTTATTGCATATATATACACAAATATATATATATATATATCTTTGACAGTACTAACTCTTAGCATTTAATTATAATTAGTCAACATATGTATAGTGATAATATACCGGTTATAAACGGCTATATTCCCAACGGTAATATAACAGTTATAAATGGCTACATTTTATAGTGTATATATGTGTTCTCAAACTTTTGCTGATAACATGTCAAGACTAATGTCGGTTTTTGCTGCAATAATTATCGTGGTACTGCATGTTAGTATTCTCACTAGAGATCTTACGCCGGAAGAATTTTGTTACTCTTCAGTAATGATTGGATTCATTTATTACCTTTTATTTTTCACAATCATCATAGATTTTTGTATTTCTAGATAAATTATTTTTATTTTCCTATTATACAGTAACATAAATTGTTAGTTTTGTAGACAAGGTTCAACCATTACGGTTGGGATTTTCATAGCCAAAGCTTGAACATGCTCCTCAAGCTTGGGGTTTTCCGGATGTGGAACCGCTTGCACCCTTGCCCTTTTTCTCACCGCAAATTGTCTTGTTACATTAGCCATGTCTTCAAACAATACCATGGCATTTTTCGGGCTAATGTTGGCAATTGACCCATTACAAGCGGCATTGACCATCCTTATATCTTCAACGGCATTGATCTTCCTCATATCTTCATCAATACAGTGGTTTTAGGTTTTTAAATTAACAACTATGAATATAAGAACTAAAGCAAAAGAAAAAAATTTATGCAAGCACTTGGGAAATATTTGCGTAAAATGATTGACTACATGTTTTGATCCTCGATTCCATTACGTACAAGATATCAAAGCCTATTGTAGTGTTCATAACACGTGGTGTGTCGATAGTCAGTACTTCCCCATACTTGTCACGTAGGGTGCCATTGCAATCTTCCATCGGCATTGCCTCCGTAATTAAGGGAGTGCAACAACGACCCTGCCGTTGCACAAATCTGTTTCTCTCCCGTATGATTATGTCCCGAGTACTACACTGCGAATGCTTTACCCCTAGGCCTAAAAAGGAAAAAGGAAATAGGCACCTTATCGATGGCACTAGGGTCGCTAAACCCTAGTTTTGCTACTAAATGCTATCTTTGCCCATAACCATTCAGACCTACTCACAAGCTAAGACTTATGTGATGTCATCGTAATGGTAAAACTCTAAAAAAATCTACGTGCACACACCCACGTGGACCCAAACCCTGCTACCCATATCACACCCAATTTTCTATTCCCCAGGGGGTATCAATATGTGCACCAACGTGAATGTAAACTAGAGTGTGTACTAATGGAGTGTATCATTCATGAAATTATAACAATTCAAGAACAAGCCAACATAATATCATAAACATATAGAAATAGGTAGATCCAAGGAATCTCACAAAATATAAGTCAAAGCATGAATACAAAAATTATCCCCAAACTATTAAACTACTCCCTAAAAATGGAATCCAAGTATTGCATTAGATTCCACATTTTTGGGCAAAAGAAAAATAAATGGGAGAAAGAAAAATAAGCTAGAGAGAAGGAAGAGTGTTTTTCTCTCTCTAGACTACTCTTGAAATCTAAAATATGATCTAGTACATAAACCTTAGTTGAAAAAGGTCTATATATATATAAGAGTAGGGGATTGGGCAAAAAACTAGGCCCAAAATAGTCCAAAAAGCCTAGCAGCCGCAAGCAGCATGAGGGGTAGATTCTGGCATGACCCTGTTGACCGACGTGGTCTTGTACTGGCGTAGGCCGTCGGTCCTGGTACGAGAGCCCTGGTGCAATCCATGTCAATCGGCACTGACCGTCGACTAGAACTTCATTTTTTATCTTTTGATCTGCACCTCATGTCGCTTAGTGCAGCCCATCAATCGGATCCTCATTTTTCTCAGTATCTTGGCACAATACGTGTCATTCTTCACACCCCGTGGGATGGTCTTGACATTTGTGAGTTGGAACGACACGGACCGTGTGAAATGGAACGGTCTGCGCCCATACTTAGCCAAATTTTGGTGTGAAAAGAAGACTTGTGGACACGATCAGCTGGGATTGGTACGGTCTGTGTTGGGGCTTGGAAAGGCCCATATTGGTTAGCTCAGCTTGTGCCAAAGGCCCCTGCCTTGGATCGTGTATGGGTTGTGCTTGGTTTTGCCTCGTGTTGGCGATGTGCGATCTGTGCTGCCCGTGGCTGGATCGGCCGACTGACTTGTTTGCTCCACTATGGATGAACCATTGGTTCGATTTGAGAGTTTTTCTAGTCAATTTTATAGCGCTCAAGAAGACAAATCCAATGGTGCCACCTTCAAGGGCTGATTCTTTTTGGATATTTCCCAGAACTTTGTGCAACTCTTGGACAACAATTCTTCCATTTCTTCCTTGGCCTCTTTGAACTTTAAATATTCCTTTATTGGGATAAATCTATCTACTACCATGCTTTAGAGTCCATGGCCCTCAACATACTACCATTCTTGCGAATGACCTTCGATATCTTCTACCGTTCTTGTGAACAGCGTTTTGTACAAAGATGATGAAAGTACCCATGAGAAACCTACTAATGAGATCAAAAAGGAAGATCTAGGTGCTCATGGATACAAGGTGTCCTTTAGTATCAATTAAGTCTACAAAACTCGGGATTTAGACAAGAAAACCAAACATGGTTGTCTAAACCCTTTGTCGCGTAAACCTAACTAACACTGCAATCCAACAAGTAAAACATGCCAATTATTATGCCGAATATATTGTTTAATGCATGCAATACAATGCACATAAATCCCCCCACACTTAAACCTTTAATCATTCTCAAGTAATTAAAAACAAGAAAAGGTCTAAGCGAAGTGTACCATGCAAAGTTAAGTTAGCCAATTCTTTCAACTTATACCCAAGCTACTTGGGAATATATATATATATATATATATATATATATATGTATTTATATTTCATTTTTTCAAAAAAAATCAATTTTGTTTTGTAGCACAAAATGGCCCCAAAGTTGGGCTTCGTACTACATGGAGATAAGAAAAACAAAAATTAAACCACCAAAGGTTCCAAAACATTCTCAAAAACAAACTACAAACAGGGCACTTAAAACAACCAAAAGTTTAACAATGCAAATGAGGGAAAGAAACAAAAGCATGGAAAAGGTAGTCATCAAAACACCCAAAATCCAGAACATAGGTTGAAGACAATACTAGTAAAGGAGATGTCATCGTAAAGGTGTTCCGACCCCCCCCCCCCCCGACACACACACACTTATTTCATGCATTGTCCCCAATGCATATGACCAAGGTAAAAGAGAGGTTGAAAACACTGCAACATATTCAGTGCCGTCTGGAACGTCTGGCTCCATGCCCCAGCCCGTACGGATCTTGATAGCCATCTCCCATGTCAGATGTCATCAACCTGTAATTGATCTCCCTGATACCCCCATGTAGTGCTCCCACATCCTCTCTCAGGTGGTGCAGTTGCTCGTTAACTCTATCAAACCTCACAGCAGTATCCCACTCATAGTCGTCTAGCTGAGCGCTAAGCATGTGCACATCCCGTCTAACCCAAAAAATGGAGTTCCCCAAAGACTCTACCTAGTCCGGCATGTACTGTGGTGGATGAGTCCATATGGGATTGAAAGAAGTAGGCACGAAACCTGGTGACCCATGCATCCTAAAAGGTCTGAACTGAGGGTGCTACCAATGGTGGGCCTCATGCTGAGAATTGCTCGAAATGGTGTGCATGTATGGCTCAGAGCTTAGGCTAGGTGGGGGCCTACGCCTACCGCTCTTGTTAGACTCTGCAAAATCCCGGTAATAGGAAGAGATACTATGCCTATGGGAGCTACTAGCGACATACCCTGTAAAGTGATACGAATCCTCATGAATGCTAAGAGAGCCTTGAAAAGGGGGTGATCCTCCAAGTACCTACTGGAATAAGGGAGGTGGGGCTAAGTGTTGCTCCAAAGGTGGTGGCATAGGCTGAGGTAGTGGTGGTTACAGCTGGATAGGAAAATGATATGCAGGCTGCACCAAAACCTTCTCCTGATTGTCATACTCTTCCTCGTAGTCGTCTCTCGGGTAGTGCTCTCCTAAAACCACCTTTGAAACTGCATCTAGCTTGATGATGAGATATTGCATCTTGAATGTCTTGCTCAAAGAGATCCTCAAATGCTGGGGCAATCTCATTAACTTCTTACCCTTGTACCGCTAGAAGATACTCCCATGTTTCACCAGTATGAAATTTACCTCATCTATGACCAGTAGAGTGAGTGTAAATGGTGAATTTGGGTTTGCCCTCATCCCCTCACTCATTGGGAGCTTGAAGCGCCACACCAAAAGTGAGATCATACCTCCAAATCCCAGTGTGGGATGGTTCCAAAGAAAGATCGATACACAGAGTGACAAAATCATCCAAGAGATTGGGGCAAGCTCTCCTCATGCAAATCGATCAAAGCCTCATACAATTCTTCTCAGTGGCAGTGGTGGCCGACCCGTGACAACTGACCACCACACTCAATAGCCTAGCTACATACCTTAGTGTTGGGTGCACTATGTCGTTGTTCTTGTTTTCCTTCTCCCTAAACTATCGGATGATGGTAGCCTAGAATGCATACAACTCAAATCCAGCATCCTGCTTAGTGTACCCCTGCACATCCAGGTTCAAATCCATGACTTTTATGCTGCTTCCTTCAAGGTTGTCTTATCCCTCAGCTCTTCCAGGTTCACTCTAATGGCCTCATTGTTTTCCTCCAGCGGCAGCGGGGCTATCACACTCCTGTTGGGGGCTGCGATCTCTGGTGAAATGATTGCTTCACTCTCGAAGCACAGCCTAAAAGGGGACTCCCAT
Organism: Rubia yunnanensis; assembly: GCA_037428765.1. Taxonomy (NCBI): domain Eukaryota; kingdom Viridiplantae; phylum Streptophyta; class Magnoliopsida; order Gentianales; family Rubiaceae; genus Rubia; species Rubia yunnanensis. Next base: position 88,899,481 of record CM075068.1, read on the forward strand.
GTTGCTGTTCTAGGTGTGGTCCGGCATGCCCATGACAAGCTTGCTAACTCTTCTTCCCACTATGTCTTCAGCTGGCCAAGACTTTTCTTCAAGCCTTGAAGGATGGTCCTGTTTTTCACCTCCGTCTGCCCATTTACTTAGCGATAGGTGACCGAGGTAAACTGCTGCTTGATTTTTAGCTCCTTGCACCAGTCGTGAAAAGGGTTGTTTGCAAACTTCTTCTCGTTATCGTTGACCATGATCTGGGGAATTCCGAACATGCATATGATGTTTCTCCATACAAAGTTTGTGACTTCTTTCCCCGTTATGGCAGCTACAGCTTCGGGTTCTACCCATTTGGTGAAATAACTGATGGCTACTATTAAGAATTTCTTCTGCCCGTTGCTTCCGAGAAGGGGTCGACTATGTCGATTCCCCATTTGGCAAAAGGCCATGGTGACGTTAAGTTGTTCATTTCCTCTAGAGGCTGTCTTTGTATGTCTACATGCTCCTAGCACTTGTGGAATTTTTTCACAATCTTCTCTGTGTCTGCCTTCATCGTGGCCCAGTAGTAACCCGCTCGCAATGCCCGCAAAGCCACCGTCTTTGGTCCCTGATAACTGCCACAACTTCTCTCATATATTTCCCTCAGCACAAATTTTTCCAAGATCGGGTCAGAACATCTGAGCCACGGCTCCACATAGCTCCGTTTGTACAGTAGACTGTCTTTCATGACATAGCCCAAGGCATTTCTTTTAGTTTTACTTGCTGCTACTTCATTTGTTAGTAGCGTCCCACTCTGGAGGTAATTCATGATGGCCATCGTCCAACTGTCCTCAGTATTACGCCAGTTATGTTTGCATCAATGGACCTATTTCCCAACTCTTCTACCACCACAACCTTGGTTAGGTGTGCGTGGGAGGATGAGGCCAACTTGCTTAATGCATCTGCACACGTGTTCTATGATCGTGGGATCCTCTTGATATCAAACTCCTCAAACTCTGCTTCCAGACTTCTGACCCTGTCTCAGTATTTTTTTTCATTGATGGTTCTTTAGCAGCGTGTTGTCTGCTAAAATTGATTTTCTACCAGCATCAAGTCCTCATAGGCCAGCAACTTCTTTGCTCCTAACTTCCTAGCTATCTCCATTCCTGCTATCAATGCTTCATACTCAGCCTCATTGTTTGAGGCATGGAACTTGAAACGCGGGGCATATGTGGCCTTTGTTCCATTTGGGTTAGGTACTATTAATTTGGTCTTTGCTCCTTCCACCCCTAAGGCTCCATCAACGTACAGTTTCCAAACGTCTGGCCCATGCAGAGCTACTGGGCTGTTTGGCTTCTCCTTCTCCGGGTCCTGCATTTTTTCGATGTGGCTTTCACTTCTCCTTCCTATTCTTTGGGTATTTCTGCCAGAAAGTCTGCGATGACTTGTCCCTTCATTGCCTTTCTAGGTGCGTGCTCGATTGTATGCTTTCCTAATTCTACCATCCATTTAACCAATCTCCTCAATGCTTCCAGACGTGTGAGGATTAATTTTAATGGTTGATTGGTTAGCACCACCACCGAGTGTGCCTCGAAGTACGGCATCAATCTTCTTGTTGCGTGAACTAGGGCTAGTGCTAGCTTCTCCTGTCTGATGTAGCCTTGCTCTGGCCCCTGCAGTGCCCTGCTGACATAGTATGCTGGGCACTGGATCATGTTCTCTTCCTGGACGAGTGCTGCACTAACAGCCTCGTTGCTGGGAGCTATATACAGGTACAACACTTCTCCTTGTTTTTGGCTGGCCACTGTGGGTAACAGTTTAAGGTGTGTTTTTAATTCCATGAACGTTATCTCCTCCTGCTCTCCCCACTGCACTGTTCCCTTCTTGTCCATGCATCCCTTCAGCATTTTGAAGAAAGGCACTCTCTCTGGTGCCTTGGAAAGAAAGTGACCCATGGCCGCTACCTTCCCATTCAATCTTTGAATTTCTTTGACTATCTTGGGAGATTTCATCTCTAGAATCGCCTTAAACTTCTTTGGGTTAACTTCTTTGGGTTTGCTTACATCCCCACTCCAAACTAGCATTTAGATGGGTATAGCTTCATGTCTGCTTCCCTGAATCGTTCCAATGTTTGCACTAAATCTCCCACAAAGGTTTCATACCGGTGGCTTTTGATTACCATGTCGTCAATAAACACCTCCAGGCTTTCTCCAATCTACTCTTGGGAGATTTTATCCACCACCCTCTGATATGTTACTCCACGTTTCTCAATCCAAACAGTATTATTTTATACCCAAACGCCCCTTTCTCCATGATGAATGCAGTCTTGTCGATGTCACTTTCTAACATGGGGATCTGATGGTATCCCTTGTAAGCGTCAAGAAAACATTTTATCAGGAAGTTAATAAGGGCATCTACCTTTCATCTAATGACTGGCAGTGGGTAACAATATTTTGGGCAAGCCTTGTATAGGCCCGTGTAATCCAGACACATCCTCGAGCTTCTGTCTACTTTCTTCATCAGCACCGCATTTTCCAGCCAGTTCGGGTAAGGGACTTCGCTTAGTATTCCTGCTGCTACCAGCTGCTTCACCTTCTTGTTCACTGCTTCATTCATCTCCTTGCATAACGTTCACCTCTTCCATTTTATCGTTCTGCTCATTGATTCCATTTTGAGCTCATGGCATTCGATCTCATTTGATACTCCCTTCACATCTTCTGGTTTCCAGGAGAACGCATGTGCATTATTCTCCAAGGCACTGATCAATTCCTCCTTGATGTCTGACGGAAGGCCCTCCCAACTTGCATTGATTGGCCTGCTCCTAGCAAAATGCTCTGAACCTCAGGACCCGATTTTGTGGGGTCCCTTTTGCTTCCCACCATGCTTACAAATTTTGCTTTATGTACCTGATTTTCTACATCTTTCTCCATCCCTTCTCTTTTACTCTTTCTTAGCGCTACTCGGTTGCACTCCCCTACCTTCTGTTGATCTCCCCTCATGGTGGCTATCCCGCTTTGTGTTAGGAATTTCAGCAGTAGGTGTAGAGTCAACACAATACCTTTTAGCAACGTCATGGCTGGTCTACCCAAGATCAAGTTGTACTGATTGTTCGCTTTCACGGCGATAAAATCCATGTCCACCATTTTGCTTCTGTTTCCTTCTCCCACTGTTACAAACAGCACTATAGTTCCTTCCGGCCAGACTGTCCTCTCTGCGAAATCCACCAGTGGGATGTCTGTTGGCTCCAACTTCTTCTTGGTGTTCTTATCCAGCTTCTTAAAGCAGTGCCAGTACATTATCTCTGCTGAACATTCACTGTCTACATATGCTCAATGAATTATTTTATCCATCACCCTTACCACTATTACCACCACGTCACCGCCTGCAGGCCTATTTGGTTGAGAATCTTCCGCTGTGAACAAAATCACCTCGTTGGGCCCCAGCCGCCAGTCAGGGGGAGTCGCCTGGGGTCTGCCTATAGCAGGCTCTTTGATGTGACTCCATCCTTCCCCCTGCACTCCCTCCGATGATCGTGTAAATGTTTGTGATAGTCAGTGATAGGCTACCATCTGGAGCGGTTTCCTCTTTGTGTCTCTTCCGAGATTCCTCCTTGGGTTCTGCTATGGCCACTTCCTTGCCTTTGTTCCTGTCGCAGGCTCCACTTGGGGATCTGTCACTGCCCCTGTCAGCGTGCCTGTGAGGTTCACCTGGCTTGATGTTTCTCTCAGGTTTGGCTTGGTAGTTGGCCTTGTTGTACGCCCTGACTTTCTTTGCGAAGTATGCTAGTTCTCCACTCCTCACACAATTCTTGATAGTCTGCTTCAGGTGCAAGCAGTCGGTCATGTCATAGTTTTGATCTCCATGATAATCAAAAAATAGTGACATGTCCCTTTTGTGTGAGCCTTTCGTCATATTTCTTGCGGGCTCCAAGATGTTCTTGGATGCCACCAAAGTAAAAAATATCCTTCGAGGTCTTGATTAGCGGCATGAACGTATGGTCGAGGTTCAACCAGCTGGAGCGTGGTGATGTTGCAACTTCTCCTTGGATCTCTCCCAGCCGTGTTCAAGCTTGCGTACCTCTGCGCCGCCTAAGACCTGGGCTTCCTTTTTCTTTCTGTCAGTGTTGTCCACCCTGCTGAAGTTCCCCACTCTCCTCATCAACTCGTCTATGGTTGTTGGCGGGTAGAGGGTATAGTCCCTCAACAATAGCTCATGCCTTAAACCATTCACGTATGTATCCACCATGAACTATTTGCTTCTCTCATCCACCTGGTTGGCTTGGTCATTAAACCTCTCCCAGTACACAGACAAATTCTCTCCTGACTTCTGCCTGACTGCCACCAGCTCCGACATGGTTTTCTGGAACTTCCTTCTCTGCATAAAGCGTGCCAGAAACTTCTAGTCTAGCTGACTAAAGCTGTCGATAGTTTCATTTTCTGGGTTCTTAAACCACACCTTTGCTGCTTCCGTGAGGATGGTTACAAACACCTTGCATTATATGGCCTGCGGGATAGGGTACATTACCATGTTAGTGGAGAATGTGTGTAAGTGGTCCTCAGGGTCAGTCTCACCATTGTACTATCCCAGGTTGGAGGGTATTTTTAGCTTGGAATCTACTGTATACAGTTGAATCCTCTTTGTGAATGGGGTGCCCCTTCCCTCCTCTCTGGGCATTAGCTCCTTCCTCTCTGGTCTTCTGTGCTCCATGTCCTCCCTTTTATGGCCAAGGGCTGGTATGCGCGGCCCCACTTATCCATGAATTCTCTCTGGGAGTGATCCGCTCTCTCCGACTCGGGCTTCTTCAGCAATGGGCTCTTTCTGCCCCTTGACAAGTTTCGGCTGCTTTCGGCTTCTCATTCTCAGCTCTGGAAGTTGGCCACTTGGTCTCATTGTTCTGGAAAAAGCTTTACTAGTTTCACGTTCAACCTTCACTCATCTTGGCTCTCCACCCCTAGCATTTTCTCTATCTTCTATCTCCTTCTGCCTCTGGATCTTGGCCTTCTAGAAGGTCATGATGGTTTGCAGGAGTTCTAAGTTGTTGGCTAACTTGGGGGCACTCTGAAGCCAGTGCTTTTCTCGCATTGGCGTGAGCGTTGGTTCTTCCTCCGAATGTAATTCAACCTCAATAAACATGTCGTTGAGCCAAATTCTGACCGGTGTTTGTCCTTCCATGGTGTTGTTTAAGCTATGTGGATGCTATGAATGAGGTAATCCACACAGACGGCACCAATGTTAAGTCTATATTTGGCATTTAACTTGGATCATGATCTTGCCTTCTTGGGCTTGATAGAAATCCCACAAGATAGAGAGGCAAGGTTCAGGCAGTTCGGCACTAAGCCATGCCTGCTCCAATGATCAAGTCAGCCTAGGGAGTCATTCTAGGGTTTCTAAGAAGCATGTCTGAGAAGTAAGAAAGTGATCACACATTTTCCTCAAGTTGCGTCCTAGGTATATATGCAGGTGGCTCTGATGGGACATTGCTAGTCTCATCTCCTTTTGTCCGTTGGTCTGCAGGGCCAGTCCCACGTGCGTCCATCAAAATGGGGATTGGACTGATTGGGTCTTCTCTTGACCTTGGGCCTTTTAGCATATATATTATTAGTAACCTATTTATAGTCTTATGGATTTTTGGTTCATACGAGCGTCTAGATTCCTCTTTGGAAGCTAAATTTGTAGATTGCTAGTAACCACTTCAAATTGGTTTATTGAAGGCCAATTACAAGAATGGTAGAAGATTGAAGGCCACAGGCCAAACATGTTAGAAGAAATTCCGGGTTTGAAGAACGAAGGCCAGCTGACCAACGTGAAGATCGGTTGGGTGAAGAAGATTGGGCATGCAACCAGCGCCCTTAGCCACGCGCTCAGGCGCAATAGAAGAGGCTGCAGCACATGCCTTCAGGACCAAATCGCACAGCCAGCGCGAGGTAGGAAGCACCCGCGTGCGGAGGAATGATCACGAAGAATGGGCACGTGGCCAACGCATCCCAACGCGCGCCCGCACGCTTGAGATAATCCGTGGAGTACAGCCTCAACTCTGGATCTGCATGGCCATCGCTCTCTCTCGCGCGCCCACACTTAACCTAGCGCATTTCTGCTCTGCATCTCTCGCCAGTGCCTGCATCAGTCCCGCGCTATGCCTCAGCCTCACGCCATGCCTCGTGCCAACATCTCAGCCTCGTGTGCCCGCGCGCCCACTGCTCTGCCAGTGTGCTTGTTGTGGTTTTGACCCCTTTTTGACTTAAACTTTGTACTATAAATATCCTAAAACCTTATCCTCTTATCCCTCATTTTTTCCACCCTAAAATACTCTCTAAAAACCCTAAGAGCATTTATTTCTCCTTCTTTTCTTCTATATTTACCATGGATTCTTGATATTTTGTTATGGGTGTTCATAATCTAGGCTAAATATACTCTTGGGAGCAATTGGTAAGCATTTCTAGTATGAATTTGTGAGATTTGTTTTATCCTATTTTGTGCTTTGATTATCAAGTATGTTTTGTGCTTTCTTATGAGATTAATGCATGATTTAGACTTGGATGATCAACTAGTTGATGATTGTGGGTTGATTACTTGATAGGTATTTGGTCAAATCCGGAAGACTTTGACTTTTTGTCAATGTGATTGTTGTTAGTCAATGCTAGGTTATAGTTAGGAGTGACAACTAATTATGATTATTGATTGATGAAATTGCTTAGGCTTAGGATGAATTTGAATGGGCTTGACTAATTATCAATGTGGTTCACTAATAACAATTAGCATGAAGGCCGATCCTCGTAGTCGTTATTAGTAAATATACTTGTGTTATCTATATGTTTCTCGCGTGTAGGACATTGTGGTAATTGTGTTAGGTCTCCATGTGTACTGCTATCCTCGAGGTAGTCTATGACGTCGATTGTCTAGAGTGACCCGAGGGTAAGGGTTATTGTGTGGTGCCGATCGCCCACTCTAACTATATCCAGTGAGAGGTGAGAATTATCAACACTCGAAAGGTGTTGATAAGTTCTCCACAATATGTGGTTAATGCATAAAAATAGGATAGTTAATCGATGATCAAAGGATGACTAGAAATGTAAACCAATTGCGCCCAAGACTCGTTATAATATTAGTTATGTTATGTGTGCTATTTGTGATTGTTTTACATCGCTCTTTCTAATCGGTTGTTAATTTAGTAGTTTGAAGTAGTTGTAATTTTTTTCAAACCAAACCCCCCACTTTGTTACCACACACTTAGAGTGACATCTTTGTGTGCTTTTTAACTACATTTAACACTCGATAAAATCCCATTTTCCTCATGGATGACCCCATCTTACCACTAGCTACTATTTAGTAGTTTGCCGTAATTTGGGCTTATAAATACTATCTTTGAGAGGCACGGCGACGCCATCGCAAAAGGCACCACAGAAAATCAAACACATCCCCAAAATTTAATTAAAATTTTTGAAAAGAATTCTACTTGAACTAGAACACCGTTTCTTTATTGTCGTCTTCACTACTTATTTCCCCCTCAATTTTTGAAACTAAAAAGAGTGAATTGGTGGGTCGCCGGAATCACCATCCTTGACACCACCAGTAACCACATCCCAATGCTCCACATCATTCTTGGTTTACCTTTTACTTTTGGAGCAATGAACCAAACAAATACTTCTTTCTCAATAGTGGATATATTCTTGTTAAGTTTAGGGGTCGGAAGGGGTTTATGAGTTTTTAATTCCTTAGCTCACTTCTTTCTCCGCTGCATGTTAACATGATATTACGAGGCAACACAAATTCATTCAAGCTAGGAGAAACATGTTCAACGAAAATAGTATCACAACTATCATCATTCAAAAAGATAGGGCATGTAAAGTTTTAAAATTTGGGAATACCTCATCTAGAGAATTTTCAAAAACTTCACTTTTGATTTCTTTTTCATGCATCATGCAAAGACTAATAATTAAAACAAAATTTAAAAAATACTAACTACTTAACTAACTTGTTATGCAAATTGATGATTAAACTTTTAAACTAGCGTCCCGGACAGCAATGCCAAAATTTGACCCACCTCCACTCGGGTCGTCAAGTTGTAGCTAAATTAACCCGGGCAAAGACATCCGTCAAAAGAGTCAAATTTAAAATTTTTTATTCTGCTCCCAAGCTCACTACTAAGCTACCTATGGGGTAGTTAGTGGCAAGACCAGGTTTGTCCACAGAGATGCTAGGGTCTAATAGCCAACTAAACACAATTGTTTGTGTGCTAGAATTAGCTAGGTATTGCAAAAGGGGGGGGTGGGTTTTTCAATTAACAACTACGAACATAAGAACTAAAGAAAAAGAAAAACTATATATGCAAGTACTTGGGGAATATTTGCATAACATGGTTGACTAAATGTTTTAATCCTCGATTCCATCACATACAAGATATCAAAGTCTGTTCCAGTGTTCAGAATACGTGGTGTGGTCGATGGTCAGCACTTCCCCATACATGTCACGTGGGGTGCTCTTGCAATCTTCCATCTGCACGCCTCCGTAATTAAGGGAGTACAACAATGGCCCTACCGTTGCGTGGATCTATTTCTCCCCCGCATGATTACACCACGAATGCTCTACCCCTAGGCCTAAAGAGGTAAAGGGAAATAAGCACCTTATCGATGGAACTAGGGTCGCTAGTTTTGCTACTAAATGCTATCTCTAGCCGTAACTCTTCAGACCAACTCGCCAACTAAGACTTATGTACTGTCATCGTAACACTAAAACTCAGAAAAGACCTACGTGCACACACCCTCGTGGACCCGGACCCTGCTACCTATATCACATCCAGGTTTCTCTTCCCCGGGGGGTATCAATAAGTGCACCAACAAGAATGTAAACTAGAGTGCGTGCTAATGGAGTGCATCAATCATGCAATTCATAACAATTCAAGAACAAACCAACATAGTATCATAAACACGTAGAAATAGGTAGATCTAAGGAATCTCACAAAAATATAAGTCAAAATATGAATACAAATATTCTCCCCAAACTATTAAACTACTCTCTAAACATGGAATCCAAGTTTTTCATTGGATTCCACATTTTAGGAAAAAAGTAAAATAAAGAGAAGAAAAAAAAAGAACTTAGAGAGAAGGAGGAGTGTTTTTCTCTCTCTAGATGACTCTTGAAATCTAAAATCTGATCTAGTACCTAAACCCTAGTAGACAAAGGTTCATATATAAAGTAGTAGGGATTGGGCCTAAAAATAGACCCAAAATAGGCTAAAGGCCCTAACAACCGCAAACGGCATGAGGGGTAGCATCTGGCACGGCCCGTGCTAACCAATGTGACGCTTGTGCTAGCACGTGCCTTCAGTCCTAGCATGGGCCATAACGCTCGTGCTGGCACGTGCCATCGGTTCTGGCACGGGTGTGCTGGTGTGGTCTATGTTAGCCAGCGCGAGCCACCGTCTGGAGCTCCCTTTTTAATCTTTTGATCTGCACCCCGTGTCGTTTGGCGCGAGCCGTCAACCGAATCCTTGTTTTGCTCAGTATCTTAGCACGGGCCCTATCATTCTTTACATCCCAAGGGCTGGTCTTGACATTTGAAACTTGGAACAACATGGACCATGTGAAATGGAACAGTTCGCGCCCATACTTAGCCGAATTTTGGAGTGAAAAGAATACTTGTGGACACGACCATCTTGGCTTTGCACGGCCCGTGTTGGTTGGCACGACTCATGCCAAAGGCCCCTGACACGGGCCGTGTCGCTTGGTACGGGCCGTGCTTGGTTTAGCCTCGTGCTGGCCATGTGCGGTCCGTGTTGCCCATGGCTGGTTCGACCGATTATCTTTTTTGATCCGCTATAGATGAACCGTTGGTCCAATTTGAGAGTTCTTGTAGTTGATTTTATAGCGCTCGAGAAGACGAATCCAATGGTGTCACCCTCAATGGCTGATATTTCTTGGATCCTTTCCAGAATGTTGTGCAACTCTCGGATAGCAATTCCTCCGTTTCTTCCTTGGCCTCTTTGAACTTCCAATCTACCTTTCTTGGGCTCAATCCACCTACTACCACGCTTTAGAGTCGGTGGCCTTTAATCTACTACCATTCTTGCGAATGGCCTTCGATATCTTCTACCGTTCTTGTGAACGGCCTTCTATACAAAGATGATGAAAAGTACCCACGAGCAGCCTACTAGTGAGATCACAAAGGAAGATCTAGGTGCACATTGATACAAGGTGTCCGTTAGTATCAATTAAGTCTACAAAACTCAGGATTTAGATAAGAAAATCAAACATGACCGTCTAAACTCTTTGTCGTGTAAACCTAACTAACATAAGCAATCCAACAAGTAAAACATCCCAATTATTATGCCGAATGCATGGGTTAACGCATGCAATACGGTGCACATCATTTTTCCCAAAATTACTTTCGGGATCTAGTTTGCAGGTTCATACACAGTAAACATCAACCGTCTAACTTGACCGGGAATACCACATGAATTGGAGCTCTAGATTTCTCAACAGTCATCTTTGTTAATCAAACTAGATTGAGTTTTCGTTCCTTTTAAAGATTCTATTTGTACTTGTTCTTACATAGAGCTTGAAGTTTATTGTTTTTTATTGTTTTTGTTGTCGTTGTCCTGCATATAGAATGAGTTTGGTGCGATGGGTTGTTATTAATTTTGGTCTTTCTGCATGCCTTTGATACTCTTTTGCATTGGCTTTCATTTTGAGGATAAGCTTGTAGATGTGCTTAATTTGGATTGGTTTTGGCTAGGAAGAGATCTTGTATGTGTGTAAACTGAAATAGTTTTGTAATGAAAATTTGGTTTTGGCTAATTGGTTTTTCATTGTACCGATTATGTTTTCCATTGGATTTCATGGAAAGTTCTAAAACAGTAGTGTGATCAAACATAAGAAAATTTATGTAAATTTAGTGTGATCATTATAGTTCATCAGTGCAACTTCTTTTTTAATTTAGGTGATAAAGAATAGTTCATAGTTCACTATTCTGTGCTTTTATGGTTGCCATGAGTTTTCTTGGAATTGTCTGATGTCTGTGTCATGCTTCAAGTTTAGTACTCCCTCTGTCCCACCCTATTATGCACAAGAATATTTTCACGGTCTCTAATAAATATGTTTGACTGTAAATATGTATAGCTATGGAAGGAGTATGGTATCTTTTACTTTCCGCAGCTTGTTGGTAACAACTGAGAAAGTAATAAGAATCCTTTCGAAGAAAAAATTTTGCTGAAGTTTTTCTTTCACTCAATTTTCTTCAAACATAAGTGATCTTCTATGACTAATTTTTGTCATAAAGTATGAAGTAAATTGGTGAAGTTTTTGTTCTTGTACTAAGTAGAACTGTATGGAATTGCATGGATGTTATTTATGTTTCTAAATACACCACTATTTGGAACTTTGTGATCCTGGTTTCAAGCAAATCTACCAGCTAGAAGTCAACTTTGGAAACTGCAGAATATGATTCTAAACGCTAACATTGATCTCCGGCAAATCTTGATCACTTTCATAGATAAAAGCTGTCTCAATGGTGTCATATTCCTAACAATAAATCTAAATATAAATGACAGAATAAATGGCACCAAAATGGCAAGCCCAGAGAAGTTGTCTTTGTATTGTCATTACCTTGGAAAATTCTAGAGGTGTTGATACTGCAAAGGGAGTTCTTATATCCCAACCATGTCAATTTCTCTACATTTTCACACTTTTTTTAATTATTGTTTTACGTCTAAATTATTTTGTTCCAATTTTTTTAAAGATCTCTTATTAAAGAAATATACAAGAAATGAGAAATAGGATGATAAAAATAATACAAACCGTTACTATTTTCCATGTAACATCCATAAGTGCTCGATAAGATATTCTTGTAGTTGAGTATGCACTTATTTATCTTTGATCTGGCGGTGATTTTCAATGTACTCCATCAAAGTTGGGGTGTGCAATGTGAAAGTGATATGTTTGGAACTTCATCAACCTGCTCGTATTCTTTCTCAAAGTCACTTGATTGATTTTTTTCTTCATCGTGTCTCGTCGCGTTCATCTTCAACAATCATATTATGCATGGTGTAATAATATAATTTAGGGTATCCTAATCCCAAAATCTTGTCGAGCCTCGAACGATTACAAAGCATTGTTGCCACACTCCAAATGCACATGCTCCACGTCTTTCCTTGCCCCTTCTTGTTCCTTAGCAAAATGTTTGTTCTTATTCCCTTGTGGAGCTGGAATAGATTTTTTACTAAAGTAGCCCATGACGGGTATATACCATCAGCAAGATAATATCCCATATTATATGTTCTTCCATTGATCATATAACTGATATCAGGTGTTCGCCCTTCAACTAAATCACTAAAAACAAATGAACCCTCTAACACATTGATGTCATTCAGAGACCCGGGCAACCCAAACAAGCATGTCATATCCATAGATCAGATGAGGCTACAACTTCTAATATTATAGCTGGTTCATGGGTATGGCCAGTATACATACCAAGTAGGTGGATAATTTTTCCACGTTCAATGCATGCAATCAATGTTGTCAAGAATCCCTGGAAAACCACGTTTTTTCATCCTTAGCAAGCAACCTAGTGAGGTCATCATGATTTGGTGATCTCAAGTATTCATCGCCAAATACTTCAACTACTTGATTAATGAAGTGTTTGAAACTTTCTATGGATGTGCTTTTGCCAATTTGAACATACTCACCTATGTAATCAGAAGGAACACCATATGCAAGCATTCAAAAAGCGGATGTAACCTTCTGAACGAATGATATGCCGAGACACCTCGCGACATTCATTTTTTTAACAAAATAACTATCATACTCCGCCACGACATTATGAATTCGAAGAAAAAGATCTCGCTTCATCCTAAACCTGGTACGAAAGTAAAATTATACCAAGATAAAAATCATTAAACAAATATTAGTTAATTTAGAAGGGACACATAAAAAATTTTTATTGATATAACATACAGTGGTACACAAAAGTGTAACAGAATATCAAGAGCCAGGCAAAAAAGCCAAGCAGAACAAGAAAATACCGATTTTCATACGGAAAAAAACCTGAAATGTACAAAACGGTAGATTAGGAGAAAATGAAAACGAAACCATTGCTAACCCATAACCAATATGAGTTTACTGGGCTTTTCAGTCCCTTATCGACATCACGGGCTGGAGACTCCTTGTTTGAAAAAACCGATAATCTCAAATACGCAATTGCCATTTTCTTAAAATCAAATACTCCTTTTGTTATATCTCACCCAAATGTTCCTACTTTTTATTTTTATATTTCTCGATCAAATGTTTATGTTTTGACTATTTTCTTATTTGATTTGAAATATGTGGTTGAAATTTGGTCAACTCATTTTCCCAAAAGCTGATATAAATCTTTGGATGAGAGGGGTAGTACTAGGGGGTGGGCAAAAAAACCGAAATCCAAACCGAAAATTGAATTATTCGAATTCGAATAAATCGTACCAAATTTAATATACGATTTTCGGATATCCGAATTGAATAAACCGAATTCCAAATATGGTTTTTGGTTTGGTTTTGGATATTAAATCTCAAACCAAATCTGAACCGAATATCGAATTGTAATTAATTAAATAAATTATATATATATATATAATAATTAAATTTTAAAACAACAAAATTTAATTTATAAATAAATTTAAGTTGGATGACCAATCTTTAAATTAAAAAATTATCCCCAAACCCTAAAACCTAAATAAGTGTGTGGAGTGCTTAAAAGTGAATGTGAATGTGGATTACTTGAAGACTTGAAGAATATGAAAGCTTTGAAGATAAATATTAAAATGAACTATTTTTCTTTAATCTTAAATGCAATGCTAAAATATTTAGACAAAGTCTTGTGTAAGACCGTCTCACGGTGAGACCAGTGATTAAATTGCAATAATTTTAAGATGGAGTTTCATATTGATGTTTTAAAAGTTCAGAGATTTAATGTGTAATTGTGATAATTTGCAGTTTAGTCTAGTTCTATTAGTTTTTTGCCCCCACATTCAGTTTACTCTTTTCCTATTTTACCTCTAGTCCCTGGTCTCACCATGAGACGGTCTCGCAAGAGACGGACTCAAATATTTATGGTTAAATTTTTGTTTTGAAAACTTGATTTTGATGATATAGAAATTAGATTACACATTTTTATTTAATTTAAAGTTAATTTATATGATTCTAGTAATTATTTTTTAAAATATAAAATCAATTCGGTTTATTCGGGTAGAATTCGATTTCAAACCAAATTTCAAATTCGATTCAAATTATTCGGGTCGGATTCAATTTTGGTTTTTTGGGGGCCAATCAAATAACCCGATCCAAATAAATTAAAAATCGATTAAACCGAACGGACACCCACCCCTAAGTAGCACGCAACTGCCTACAAGTGACTGAGTGAGAGATAACTGCAAAGAAGTTTGAGGGACATAAGGAGGTTTAATAAAATATAAAGGACTAAACAATCAAAGAAATCCGGTAACAAACCTCGTTCCCAAGCCATCCCAAATTTGCTGAGCACTCAAAACTACCAAATTTTGATTCTCAGTGGCGCTCGAGAGCTCCAGCATTGCCCATTTCTAGGGTTTTTCTTTGGCGATCTAATTGAACAAAAGAAGTTGCAGTTTGCACAAATTTGATTCCAAAACGTTAAATTGAATTTCAGAGCTTTTCACTTTTCAAATTCGCCGATATGAAGCTCACTGTCAAGACTCTCAAAGGCAGCCACTTCGAAATTAGGGTTCAGCCCTCTGACACGGTTAGTCCCCCTTTCCTGTTTTTTGAAATGACATTTATATGATTTGGATTTGGATTTTAATTTTAGGTTGTGTTTATGCTCATTGGTTGATACCAGATCATGGCGATTAAGAAAAACATTGAAGATGTTCAAGGTAAGGACAATTACCCATGTGTTCAGCAGCTATTGATTCATAATGGAAAGGTGCTCAAGGATGAAAGTACTTTGGTCGAAAACAAGGTTTCTGAAGATGGGTTTCTCGTTGTTATGCTCAGCAAGGTACGATTTATTGTTTTTCACTTATTTGGGGATTTTGTTTCTTTAATGATTATGTTATTGAAACTTGTTTGTGTTCTACGTAGCGTCAGTGATTCAAATCAATGCTATATGTTCGTTAGAATAGTAATTTATTGTATAAAAAGATTAAAAATAAGCTAGAATAGATGTTCAAACATAGTTATATATCATGGATGTTTTCTTGTCTTCTGATTCGGCCAATTGTTTTCCTTACATGTAAAGAGCAAAGCCTCGAATTCTAGTGGGACGGCTACTGCCCAGGTAGTTATGTGCATACTTATATTTCAGTATTGTGTTGGATATGATTTCTCCTAGAAGGGATTTTAGGCTCCTGATGAACTTGCTTTGGTCTATATATGTATTTCCCTGATCAGCCCGCTTCTGTTGCTGCACCAAGTTCAGCTCCTGAGCCAGCACCAGAACCAGCAGCTCCTCCTTCTGTCCCGTAAGTATATTATACATTCACATGCTTGGTTTCTTTGTGAAATGTATGTTGTACAGAGTTCAAATAGTTGGTTCTTGTCTTGTTGTAGACCACCTTCAAATGTGTACTGTGAAGTTGAAGCCAATGTGGTTTCTCAAAGCAATCTTGAACCGACTATTCAGCAACTAATGGACATGGGTGGTGGGATGTGGGACAAGGAAACAGTCACTCGTGCTCTTCGAGCTGCTTATAACAATCCAGAGCGAGCTGTTGATTATTTGTACTCGGTAAGTTCCATCAGTAAATCGAATATCATTTTTAAAGTAGTGTCTTCTGATTCCTGACCTTGTTTCCTTAACAGGGTATTCCAGAAACTGCAGAAGTTTCCGTCCCATTGGTGCAGACTGGTACCAACTCAGCCACCCAAACTGGTGCCGCCTCTGTTGTGGCTGCTTCTGGGGCACCCAACTCATCTCCACTAAATTTGTTTCCTCAGGTTGGTCTGGTTATGTCCGACTCTGTGAATGGTTATATTTATGTAAGATTCCACCTGACTGTTATACGATATTGATGTAAACCAGATCAACCCTTCTGCTGATGCTAATGCTGATGCAGGCGATGGTACTCTTGACTTTCTCCGAAACAGCCAGCAGGTAGTAAAATCTTTTCTAGTATTTAAGTCAGGAGGTTGAAACACATGTGTCATGTACTCTCTTTACTGAACAGTTTCTGATAAAATAGATCGTTATTCTGTTGTTTTCTTCCACAAATCAAGTTACTGTCGTTATGTGGTTTTGATTGGTTCTATCTTCTTATGTGTTTTCAGTTCCAAGCTGTGCGTTCAATGGTTCAAGCTAATCCACAAATTTTACAGGTGCACTACATTTGCTTGTGGTATACTTTTATGTGATTAATCAGTATTTGGCCTAATTCTTTTGAGAGTTCTGACCTGGTTTTTCTCTTGCAGCCCATGCTTCAGGAGCTAGGAAAGCAAAATCCTCAACTTTTAAGACTAATTGAGGAGCACAACCAAGAGTTTCTTCAATTAATCAGTGAACCAGCGGATGGTTCTGAAGTGTAAGAACCAGTTCTTTTTCAGTTCTGTTCAATGTACACTTTTCTATTTATGTTTTTGCTGTTTGCTATTGCAACCTTATCCGAGTTGATTTGCTTTTCTGAACTATATGGATTGTTTTTTTTTCTTCTCGAGTAATTTATGGCGTTTGTTGATTTTTCGTCCATGTTTTAGGGATATTTTTGATCAAGCTGAGCAGGACATGCCTCATACTGTTAGTGTGACACCTGCCGAACAGGAGATCGTTGAGCGGGTATGTAAATACTTTCTTCCTCGATTCGTGAGTGCTTTTGTTTCTTAGTCGTCTGTTGTTTTGACAGAGCTTCTGTTTTTGTGTGGCAGCTTGAAGCGATGGGCTTCGATAGGGCTCTTGTAATCGAGGCCTTCCTAGCATGTGACCGCAACGAAGAACTGGCTATCAACTACCTACTGGAGAATGCTGGAGACTATGAAGACTAAAGCTTCATGTATATTTTGAAGTGTGGGGCAGTTCTTCATACATATGTACCCTCTTTGCTTGAGTTTTAGAATGAGATTCTATAAGTTAATCCATGATCTCCTTATATGCGTTAATATGTACGTGAAATGGATACCCTGCCTGATTGACCTTGTCTTCCGAAATAGCTATTACTATTAAATTAATGGAACCTTTTGTCTTCAAGTTCAAGCACCACCGACATTAGCAATCAGATAGAGACACTTTTGGAAAAGACCTACTAGGTGCATATACCAATAAGTACCTTATCAGATTATCAAAACATAGTTCTACTTTACATAAATTAAGCTAGCATACACACCGAAAAATCTACATCCGTGTCCAAAATTCTATGACTAGATACATGCGAGGCAAGTACAAATTTATAAGTAGCTAGTGATGCACAATCAACACAAGAAAGCTAAGTTCAGAATAGTGCCGGAGGATACATACAGGAGGTGATGTATGGTTAGTTTCTAACAATCAGCTTCTTAGTCACCTTCTAAATCTGAATGAACAAGCACCAAAAAGTCGGGTTCGTGTCGGGTTGGAAACGGTTTTGGGTTAAATAGGTCGGATTGAAATGTGTGATTTTCATTTATCCGGTTGGGTCAGGTTACTGTCATGCCTGGTTGAAACATGTCAATTTTTTTGCTTGGGTTGAGTCGGGCCAGGTTATTGTTGGGTTGGGTTATTGCCGTGAAATTTTTTGTTAGGTCGGGTCGGGTTGGGTTATTTTTGGGTAGGGTTAATATCGTGTCGTTTTTTGTACTGAAATTTTTTTCGGGTTGAATCATGTCAATTATTTTTTATAATGTTTCATATTGGATCCGGGTATATTTTGGGTTGGTTCATTTTGGATCGGGTTATTATGCTACCTGATCTGATTCGTGTTAGTTTAGGTTATGTTTCAATAGTATTATTGTTACAATAGCATTATTATCGGCGTTTGTTTCGCGATAACTAGTAACTTTTAGTTATAATTTATTAAAAAAAATTATATTTCTTCACAAATTGATTTTGAAATCAATATTTAGTTGACTTTTAATTTAATTCTGTTTCATAGTTCTAATTATACATCTCTCTTTATTTGACTATTATTCATTGGATTTATAAACTTAGTCGTGCTTGTACATTTTAAACTTAACTTTGTTTATTTAAATTGGTGAGTTGATTATATGTAATTGTTAGAGTAAATCAGGTTTATGATTAGATTTGATTGATTCTATATAAGTCTTGTTGACTAAACTAAAGTTCTACTAGCACTAGATTTCCTTATTGTACTCTATTTATTCATGCCAGCAATATAATAATTGATTACGGGAACTACAATTTCTATCATGGTATCAGAGCATGGTCTGATCCAAGAACCTAAAACCCTAAAAACAAGTCAGCCGTGATTTTCTTCTCACTCCCATCGTCCGACTTGCTTCATCCTCTCACGTTTGAATATTTTTTCCCTCCCTCCCTTCCCTTTCCTATCTCTTGACACACTTCCCGGTGTCTCTCTATTATCCAAATGACCGAAGAAAAGTTATGCAATACACTGCTTCACATGATGTAGATCAAGCTTACCTCCACCAATTATCTCCTCTGGAAGCGTCAGGCTGGTTACGTTCTTAGGCCTCAGAAACTTTATGGTTTTCTTGATGGATCCAATCCGTGTCTTCCCCGTCCAACTCAGCCGCTAGCCGGCTCCTCGTCGTTTGCGTCCATCATGGCCACCCCACCTGGTGGCGCAAAAATGGATCCACAGGAAGCCTGCTTGAAGGCTATGGGCGAGTATGAGCAATGGGTCGATAAAGATCAGAATGTGTGCAGTCTTTTGTTTTCTTTTCTCACTCTAGAGACCCTTGCTGAGATTCCTGGCTGTTCAACCTCCAAGGAGATTTGGGATCATCTTGTTGCAATTTTTCAGAATAGCAACACTTCAACCATCCTCTGCTTCCGTGCAGACGCTCATGGTATTCGTAAAACTGGTACAGCCCATAAACTCCATCTCAAATTTAAAATAATTTTTACCAGTTGTCTGTTATGGGTTCTTCGGTTAATGATGATGATCAAATAGTCTGGTTTTTAACTGTTCTGGTTATGAGTTCAAAGATTTCTCTGATCCGTTGATAAATTCTTCCCACACGCCCCTTTATGATGATGTTTTGTCACATGCTAAGAATCATGAGGCATTTTTGAGAAATTTGCAAGGCAGTGCTAAACCTCTGAGCCTGTTGCATTTTCTGCAGGTGAACAGCCCCCAGCCGGCCGTGCGTGGGATCACGCGTCGGCCAGGGGCAGCGACGCTTAGGGTGTACGCACCGCCAAGGGCAGGCGATCTGGCGGCCATCGAGGCGGTACGTCTGGAGCCAATTCTGGCCAGTTCATGACTGGGGCTGGTTCTAGTCGCTCCCGTCCTCAATGCACTTAGTGTGGTCATCCGGGCCACTTTACTGCAACTTATTACAAAATGTTGGCGTAGACGCGTCGTTCAGACACAACCCACCTGGCTGAAAATTTTCAGACCTCCCTCCAGTTAGAACCATCATCTCGCACCTCAGACTAGTATGTTGATTATGGTGCAACCAGTCATATGGCGTCTTCAGTCTCAGGCCTTGACAGTGTCACCCCATATTCTGGTAATTATCACGTTTATGTTGGTAATGGTGCCTCTATTCAGATTTCACATATTGGTGATTCTTGGATTTCAGATACATTGAAATTATCTGATGTTCTGGTTGTACCTGAGATTACTAAGAATTTACTGTCTATTGGTAAACTGACCAGTGATTTTGAATGCATTTGTCACTTCTGATGACTGAAACTTAGTGATTCTGAACAAAGTTTCCAAGGTAATCGTGGGCAGGGGCCACAGTGATGGAGAACTGTACAATTTGGATGGGGGAGGGCACAACACTAGTTTCTTTTTTGCAGCAGAATAAAGGACGAGCATCATACGAGCTTTAGCATGCTCGGCTAGGCCATGTGCCTACTGCAATCATTTCTAGTCTGTAGAAGTCCAGTTTACTTTCAGTTTCTTCATTATTACCAAAATCGCATACCAGCGCCCCTTGTGTTATGGCGAAGAGACAACGGTTAGCTTTTGTTGAGAACCATAAATGTGTTACGCACGTCCTTGACTTGGAACACTGTGATTTGTGGGATCCCTCCCCAATTTTATCCGAGAATGGTTTTTATTATTATGTCTTGTTTGTGGATGATTATTCTCAATTTACTTAGTTTTTTCCGCTTCATAAGAAAATTGAGTTTTTTGACACTTGCAGTTTGAGGCACTTGTCGAGAATCAATTTACGTCCAAAATTAAGGTTTTTCAAAGTGACAGTGGCACTGAGTTCTTAAACACGCGCCTAATGTGAAAACCCCAACCGTAATAGTTGAACCTTGTCTACAAAACTAACAATTTATGTTACTGTATAATAGGAAAATAAAATAATTTATTAAATGTAATTAGAAATACAAAAATCTATGATGATTGTGAAAAATAAAAGGTAATAAATGAATCCAATCATTACTGAAGAGTAACAAAATTCTTCTGGCGTAAGATCCCCAGTGAGAATACTAACATGCAGTACCACGATAATTACCACAATAAAGACTAAAATTAGTCTCGACATGTTATCAAGCAAAAATTTAGAAGGATATAAGATAGAAGAGGAAATGTGATTTTGAAATGTCGGATAAATTCACATATATATATATATACTACAAAATATAGTCGTTTATAACTGTTATATTACCGTTGGGAACATAGCCGTTTATAGCCGGTATATTATCACTATACATATGTTGACTAATTATAATTAAATGCTAAGAGTTAGTGTTGTCAAAGAAGATATATATATATATATATATATATTTGTGTGTGTGTATATATATACAATAATAATAATAATAATAATAAATAAGTAAGTAAGTAATAGTTAAATAAGTGAATGAATGACAAGTAAGGAAAATTAAGGAGAAATGGACGGCGGACGTAAGGAAACTTATCCAAAGTAATTTTGGCAAATGGAATTGCTGGGAAGAGAAAATAAACGGCGGACGTAAGAATTTAATCCAAAGTTATTTTGGCAAGTGGAATGACTGGGAGAAAGAAACGGCAAGTGGACATAGGTTACAGGAAAAAAATTTCAAGTTGGTAGGTGTCAGAACCTAGGCTTTTATCCAGTATAAATATTTGATCTCCAGTTCTTACTTCTCACACAACCTTAAGAAAATTTCTTCCCAAAAGAATAGTGGTGAGCAGTGATAAAGCAGGAGACGAAAGTTGCCAAGCCCAAGTCTAACCACAATGAGTGTTTTCATTGCCTTAACATGAATTAAAGTAAAAAATATATATTTATCTTGTATGGGTACAGGTTGCCCTCGAACCTCTGCCTTTGCCCTCGAACCCCTGCTCTGCCCTCGAACCCCTGCTCTGCCCTCAAACCCCGGCTTTGCCCTCGAACCCCTGCTTTGCCCTCGAACCCCTGCTCTGCCCTTGAACCCCTGCCTTTGCCCTAGAACCCCTGCTTTGCCCTCGAACCCCTGCTTTGCCCTCGAACCCCTGCCTTTGCCCTCGAACCCCTGCCTTTGCCCTCGAACCCCTGCCTTTGCACTCGAAACCCTGCTCTGCCCTTGAACCTATGCCTTTGCTCTCGAACCCCTGCTCTGCCCTCGAACCTCTGCCTTTGCCCTCGAACCCCTGCTAAACAGTACCCCTCGAATCCTAGTCCTCGAACCCCTGCTAAACAGTAACCTCTCAAACCCATGTCCTCGAATCCCTATTGAAAACTACATCTTGAACCCCTGTTAAACAGTAACCTCTCGAAACCCTGTGCTCAAACCTCTACTAAACAGTACCTCTCGAACCACTAAAAAAATTCACCCCTCGAACTACTAAAAATTTCACCCCTCGAACTACTGAAAGACTTCACCCCTCCAACTACTGAAAGACTTCACCCCTCGAACCTTACCCATCAAACCAGCACCACCCGATACCCATTCCACTTGAACCTTCACTCGAATTCTTTACTCGAACCCCTTGTACTCGAACCCCTTGTACTCAAACCCCTTGTACTCGAACCCCTTGTACTCGAACCCCTTGTACTCGAACCTCTTGTACGCGAACCTCTTGTACTCGAACCCAACTACTCAAACCCCTTGTACTCGAACCCAACTACTCAAACCCCTATACTCATAATACATACTCGAACCTGTACTTGAACTCCATTATAAAGGGACATACCTGTCAAAAATAAATTGATAATATATACTGATTGTTAAACTGAGTGTGTATATTACTGTGTTCAATTATCGTGAAACTGAGTTATGAACTGCTCCGATATTTTTCTGTGAATGACCGGCTTGTACTTTATCTTACCATGTCAAACTTGAATCATACACTGCTCTGATATGTTATGTGGATGACCGGCTTGTACTTTATCTTGCCATGTCAAACTTGAAATATCTGCTACCTGATTACCTGTCTGTGATTTTGGGGCCCCCGACGCGATTGTAGTTTGGTCGAAGTCGGCGGGGAACGGTATTAACTGGACCATCTGATTAGACCAACTACTCGTGGAGTTTCTGGTATGCTAGCATTACCCACTGTACTGATACAAGCTCGTAACTGAACATCTGTTTGGGCGTGGTTGACGAGACTGAATACTGAACTTACTGATGGCCTTCGGGCACTACTAAAAGGTTGTGCCTTGTATGTGAGTCAAAGTTGCCACATAGGCACTTGGCAGCAACTTGGCACTAACCACCCGTATCCTTTTACTATGTGCTAGGACATATGTGGCTATTTGTTATTTGATATTCTGTGATCACTAAAACTCAACTGGGTAAATACTGGCAATGAAACCTCACTAAGCAAGGAGCTTACCTAGTTAAACAACCCTTTTTCAGGTGAAGAGGAACTGTAAGAGAAAAGCCCTTTGATGTCTTTACTTACTTTGAGAGGGATCCTGGATGAACTTTAATGTGAATTTTGAATCTGTAATAGTTAGGTGAAACTTTCATTTAACACTTATGTTAACACTTTCACTGTAATAGTAATTTAGGTTTTGAATTTATCTAAATCGCTTCCGCATAAAATCTATCTGCTTGTTACTGTTATCATTTTTGGTAGTACGACCAAACCCGACCCGGCACTGTACGTTGGGTTTGGGGTGTTACACCTACGATCTCCTTTTTCCTACAAAGGCATTCACCATCAAGTATCGTGTCGGTATACTTTGGAGCAAAATGGAAGAGTTGAACGCAAGCATAAACATATTGCGGAAATGGGCCTTACGATGCTCTTCCATTCTCATCTTCCGTTGTTTAGATAGGATGACGCATTTGCCACTGTATTTTATACTATTAACCGGTTACCCACTCTGATTTTACAGAGTTCCTCTTCTTACAGACTTCTTTATCTGCGGGATCTAATTTACCCGAACTTCCATCCTTTTGGTTGTCGAGTATTTCCATTTTTTTGTCCCAATGGCCACCGGCAAGCTATCTCCTCGGAGCATTCCATCGATTATAGCTACCTTTATAAGGGATTCAATGTCTTAACCCTTCCACTGGCAAGATCTACGTCACTTGTTATGCTTGTTTTGACAAGGGTTGCTTTCCTTCCGCCTCCTCCACTGCATCAGCGTCTGGTACCTCTCTGTCGATCTTAGATATTTCTGATTTTCTTGATGTTGATGGTAATTCTGGCCCTACGTTGTCGACACTTGATCAGTTGGTCCCTGCGTCTTGCACTATTTGTTCGTTGGATTCTGATCACCCGATCCGTGACCGGCAAGCTCTACCATTGTCACTGCCAGCCAGTCCGAACCCCACGGCCGTGTCCTCCCTGGCCACCTCAGTTGATCCATTCCTGGTGCCATCCGCAACTCCATCTCCTCCGGTTTTGCCTCCTGCGCCTTGTACCCATCGGATAGATACTAAGTCTTCTACAAGAGCTATTCAGCATCGAGATTATTCGGATATTGTTGCACATGGTATTTTTACTGCCTTACTTACCCAGTCGGAACCTACTGATTACTGATCGGCTCTTCAGGACCCGTCTTGGGTTGCTGCTGTGGATGAGGAAATGGCTGCTCTCTAAGGATAGCGCACTTGGGATCTAGTTCCACGTCCATTGGATATCAACATTGTTGGCTCCATATGGGTATATCGGCTTAAGAATCGTCCTGATGGCACAGTTGATTGTCATAAATATTGACTTGTTTCACAAGGGTTTTCTCAGATTTTGGGTTTTGATTTTGACCACACGTTCAGACCTGTGGTCAAAGCATCCACTGTTGAGATAGTTCTCGCTATTGCCACAATGCGCACTTGGCCGCTCCATCAGTTGGACGTCAAGGATACCTTTCTAAATGGTGTTCTTGATACTCCAGTCTATTTTGTGAAACCTGTTGGTTATAAGGACCCGCTTCATTCGGATTACGTCGGTCGCTTGTGAAAGGCTATTTATTGTCTTAAGCAGGCGCCTCAGGCATATTTTCAGCGATTCAGCACTTACCTATCTCAGCTTTGGTTTCAGTGTAGTTCAGCCGATATTTCTCTTTTTGTTCTCTCTCGAGGCTCATCTTTGTTGTATCTCTTGGTCTATGTTGATGATATCATCCTTACATGCAATGACTGGTCGCTTCTTTGGCAGTTTATTGATCAAACACATCGAGAGTTTGGTATCGAGGATTTGGGCACCCTTCACTACTTTCTTGGCTTAGAAGTATTGCCCACTTCATCAAGTTTACTTCTAGGACAAGCTAAATATGCTCGGGATATTCTCACTCGTTTCAGGATGTCTGAGGCTGCTCTAGTATCTACTCCCTTTGTACCTGGCTCGCAGTTACACAGTTCTACCTGTCATCTATTTCAAAATCTGACTCTGTATCGATCCTTGGTTGGCACCCTCCAATATCTGATCACTCGTCCTGATCTAGAGTATGCAGTTAATACCATCACTTAGTTTCTTTGGGATCCTCTGATGCCATTTTGTTGTAGTTACTCAGATTCTTTATTACGTTTGGGGTACTATTCATTTCGGCCTCACTTTCCGTTCTACTAACTCTCCTGAGGTTTTGGGGTACTCTGATGCTGATTGGGTCTATTGTCTGGAGACTCGCCGTTCCACATATGGCTATGCGGTTTTTCTTAGTGGAAACCTAATTTTCTGGAGTGCTAAGAAACAGCCTACTGTTTCTCGTTCCAGCACTGAGTCTGAGTATTGGGCTCTCGCCAACACAGCTTCAGAGGTTGTCGAGATGAATCATTTGCTTCATGATCTTCATGTTCCGCTTTTAGGTTTGCCGCTATTGTTATGCGACAACAGTAGCGCCATTTTCTTGGCTAAGAATCTGGTTGCTCACAAGCAGGTGAAGCATATTGACATCGACTATCATTTTGTTCGCGAGTTAGTTTCTTCTGGTAAGCTTCAAGTTGCTCATGTTTCCACTGGTTTTCATATTGCTAACATCTTCACCAAAGGACTTTCTCGCCTACTGTTCGAGTTCTTTAGGTCCATGTTTTGCGTCGCTGAGCATCCGACGATTCACTTGAGGGGGGTGTTCGAGTAAATTAGGTTTCTGATTAGATTTGATTGATTCTAGATAAGTCTTGTTGCCTAGGCTAGAGTTCTACTAGCACTAGCTTTCCTAATTGTACTCTATTTATTCATGTCAGCAATATAATAATTGATTAGGGAAATACAATTTCTATCAGTAATCATATTTGTAGACTCTTAATAAATAAAAGTCCTACTTTATTCTAATAAGTACGTCTAAAGAATTTGGACTCATAACGAAATTAACTTGGTTTCGTATTAAACGCTAGTTGACTTTTTACAATTACATAAGTTTTAGCATGATTACCTGAGGGTTATATAGCTGATTTATTAGGTTGAATCAAGTATGTATTCAGGTTAGGTTCTTGTTAGAAAGATCGGGCCATAATCGAATTTCAGGTTGAATCCAGTCGTTTCACATTTAAGTTCGGATTATCGGGTCATATTCGGGATTTTGGATTGAATTCGGTATTGTCATATTCAGATTCGAGTTGATATTTCTCGAGTAAGAATCAAGTTTTAATTTGAGTCGTGTCTGATTTGAGTTCAATTCATATTCTCGGATCAGATTAAGTTTCGATTTGAATTTGATTGTATCGGTTGTTCTGGATTCAGATAAGAGATTAACAGCTCCACGTGCACCAAGTCTAACAAATTGAAACTCGATATCTCAATTTGCTTCAAGGCAAACGTACAGTACATGACCATTTGATTGATTCTTTTATGGTCACATATAAGTCACATTTGAGAATATCTTTGATTCCGTTTATTTTCTACCTATTTAGACACCTTTTAGCACACTTTTTGGTCAACTTTCTCAAGGCATATTTGACCATAATTTTCAACTAGTATATAGACACCAATATCATCATGTGAGATATTGCTGGATACCCTGCATGATGTATTTTCTAAATATCAAATTTTAACATGCCGTTAATATACGTAACTAAAGTTATCGTTGGTCAAACATGACCTGACAAACTTGACCAAAAAGTGTGCACATTCGGCTGGGACAGAGTAATAATTAAAAAGTTAATATTATATAGTATATTTTTATATTTTTACGTTCAAATAAAACATTATAGCAAAATATTAGGAAAGATCGTCTTTCCATAGACCTATGGAAAGATGGGTTTAATTAGAATAATAAAAGGTAAAATGTCTTAGTTGTAATATTAAAAATTTATATCCAACTTGTAGTAGTTATAAAGTTCATAACCCGATTCATGCAACTCGGAAATTTTATCTTCATCTCTTCTAATTTATACTTTAAACATTAGTCTTTCCATTGCTTATGGAAAGACCGTCTTTCAAGAGACGGGCTCAAACATTATTACTCCCTCTATCCCAACCTATTCTACACAGAATCTTTTTACGATCTCCAATAAACATGTTTGACTGTAAATATGTGTAGCTACGGACAATAGCTGCACACAAAAAATTGATATTTAGAAACTACACGTTACAACGAATCTAACCATACCTCATACGATAAAATTATTGTTCATATACCTATTCAAATATGTGGTCAAAGTTTGGCATCTTTAACTAAATTTTTTTTTTGTGCAGAATATGATGGAACGAGGTGAGTACTTATTTTAACTCATATTAAATTTCTTTAAACTATAATTTTTAAGATAAAAAATAATGAGTCCGTCTCTTGAAAGACGGTCTTTCCATAAGTTATGGAAAGACCAAGGTTTAAAGTGTAAATTAGAAGAAATTAAGATAAAATTTTCGGATTGCATGAACCGGGTTATAAATTTTATAACTACTACATGTTTCATACTAAAACTTTAATATTGCAACTAAGACCTTTTACCTTTTATTATTTTAATCAAACCCCGTCTTTCCATAAGTCTATAGAAAGACCGTCTTTCCCAAGACTTTGCCAAAAATAATTAAGTGTCATATACATAAGTTTATGGACACACAACCTGACAAATAAAAGTACGGGGTACTATGTATTATGATCTCAGATGGAATTCTTCCATCCTGAGAGACATATACTCCCTCCATCCCAGATCAAATTGCATAGAATCTTTTTCACGGTTATCAAGAAATATGTTCGATCATTAATACATTGAACTACGTATAATATCGGCAAATAAAAAGTTAGTTTTTAAAAATTACTCGTTATGACGAATCCAACAATATCAAATACAATAATATTATTGCTTATGTCTATTTAAATATGCGGTCAAAGTTTGACTGTGAATAGTATCAAATAATAAAGTGTGCAGTTTAATCTGGGATTAGGGGAGCATATAAATGATGCATTCATGTCTTTAATGAGTCAGTCTCTTGGAAAACGACGGTTTTTCCATACATTATGAAATAATCAAGGTTTAAAATGCAAATTAGAATAAATTAAGATAAGATTTTTAAATTGAATTAACCAGATCATAAAATTATAACTAGTTCATGTTGCATAATAAATTTTTAATATTACAACTAAAACCTTTTACTTTTCTATAATTCTCATCCAGCCCATCATTTCATATGCCTATAGAAGGCGGATTTTCCCAATGCTTTGCCATCTTTAATTAATAAACCAATATGTCATAATTAATAATGAGAAATCTATTATTAAATGACAAGATCTTCTATTTAATCCAGTAAATCACATATAAATTAACTCTCAACTGAAAAATAAAAAGCAACAATCTGTTAAATGCCAAGATGGCGTGAAATTAATCCCTCACTTAATCACACACCAAATATTGACAATTAACAATCAAAATTATTCGACAAAAAAATAAATACAAAGATAGGATGGGACCCTTTTACTGTGACATTTCTCCATGCATGCATGAATAAATAGAAGCACGATCTGATCATCAAAACCTCACAGATCACACCCTTCTCTTCCAACACCAAATCCCATTTCCACATTCTCAGTCTTCTGCAATGACATCTTTCCTCACACCAATTCTGGCAGCATCTTTCCTCCTCGCTCTCAGAGCAACACTGATTTCCGCGGCGGAAATCGGCGTAGCATACGGCCTACTCGGAGACAATCTACCTCCCCCACCCGACGTCGTGACCCTCCTCAAATCCAGAAACATCCAGAAAACGAGAATCTACTCCCCAGATCCCAACATCCTGAATGCCCTGAGAGGAAGCAACATATCACTCACTGTCGGTGTCCCCAACCTAGAAATCCAACACCTTGCGTCGGATCCCGCCGAAGCCGCGAACTGGGTTCGGAGAAACATACAGGATTATGCTTCCGACGTCAACTTCACGTACATCGCTGTCGGAAACGAGATTACTGCCGGGGATCCCGCCGCGAGCTTTATTGCGCCGGCCATTGAGAACATCCACGGCGCCATCTCCGCGGCGGGGCTGGGAGACAGAGTGAAGGTCACAACGGCGACGTTTTTGGCATTGTTGCAGGTTTCTCATCCACCGTCACAGGGAGTATTTAGGGATGATGCGAAACCGTTTATCAAACCGGTGATTGATTTTCTGGTCCGGACGAATTCGTCGTTGCTTGTTAATGCTTACCCATACTTTGCCTACATCACCGACCCCGTCAATATCCAGCTCGATTACGCTCTCTTCAGGTGATTTTCCCTTTGCCACGCATTGCAGAGGTTTTTATATATTGCATCGGTTTTTCAAAATAAATGCTATATACATTACACTATTCTAAAAAAATAACAGGTGCTATGTATTCATGGGTTAGGCCTTATTAAATTTAAATGATTTAACTGAATGAAATTTTAAAATAAATGTATATAATCAATAATAATGTGACTAAATTATTATATGCTAATTGAACTGAACGAAATTGATCTAAATTGAGCTGAATTGCCCTATTCTCTGAAGCTTATCTTATCTGATATGAAAATAAGTGTGTTGAAAAATAGTAACGTATGACTAAAGGGAAAGTCTCAGGAAATGCGGCCTTTCCATGAGCTTATGGACAGTCCTCAGGGGTATTTGCCTAAAATGTTGTAATTTTTTTATAAAATTTAAATATTGCATTTTATAAGTTAAAACAAGTAATAATATGTATTTGAAGGTGAAAATATAAAAATATATGATATAAAAAAATATTTTCAAAAATTTTAAATGTTGTATGTAATTTAAGAAATGCAGTGAATAAGGTAAGAAATAAGTGGCATGTCCATAAACTTATGGACAGACCGCCTGTCAGGAGACCCACTCATGACTAAATTAAGCTAAATTCCACCAATATTAAATTCACGCCGAACTGAACAAACCTGGTTTGAACTGAACTGAAGTACAGGTAAACACCAAAGAAATAGAAGGAAAAAAAGTATATAACGTTGCTAGCAAATGAAATTTAATGTGATACTACAAAATGAGACAAATGAATTACACTCCTAACCGTGAATCTGCCATTGATTCAGGTCGCCGGGTGTGGTTGTTCAGGACGGTCCCTACGGGTATCAGAACCTGTTCGATGCGATGGTGGATGCCGTTTACTCCGCCCTAGAGAAAGAAGGCGCCGGGAATATTCCGATCGTGGTGTCGGAATCCGGGTGGCCGTCGGACGGGAACCCTCCGGCGGCTTCGCTAGAAAATGCAGGGACGTATTATGGAAATCTGATTAACCATATAAAGTCTGGAGCGGGGACTCCAAAGAGAAATGGAACGGCACTGGAGACTTACTTGTTCGCCTTGTTTGATGAGAATGAGAAGCATGGGGCTGAGAGTGAGAAGCATTTTGGCCTCTTCAATCCAGCTAATCAACAACCCAAATATAACATTAGTTTCCATTGATGGTATACAGCCCGTGCGCTGATATACTATTTTACAATAATAAAGAGTAGAAAAGTATAAATGGTGTACGATAAAAATAGGCCAATAGTTTCCTTCAAAATAAACAATATTAGGCCAATAGTATTAATGGTATTCACATTCAATTGGATTTCATGATTCGATACTTGATTTTCAATTTCTCCTTCAAAGGACACATATTCGTGTTTCAAATTGAGTTTTTATATTCGCTGTTTAATTAGTATCACTGCTGGAAAAAAGGAAAAAAAACCTTTTTAGCAGCGGTTTGTAGTAGCTATTCGAAAAAGTAGCTGCTATGTAACTGAGTAGCAGCTATTATTTATTTGTAGCAACTATTATTTAATAAGTGTTTCTATTGCAAATTGTTAAGCAGCTAATTATTGAAGAACCGCTTCTATAGTGAGGTATTTCAATATTGGCGGGAAATCACAGCAACTATTTCCTAAAAATCGCTACTATGTTAAGTTAGGCGGAAAATCATAGCAGCTATTATTTTAAAACAGTTGCTGCGAATATTTTTAAAAAAACTAATTATTTACGAACCGCTTCTAGAGTGGGGTATTTTTGAATTGGCGGGAATTATAGCAGCTATACCCTAAAAAGCGCTGCTACATTAATTTAGGCGGGAAAAAATAACTGCTTCGTGCGCTAGCGTGATAATGGAAGGGAGTCTGTTGCACGTAAGGACCACAATGATGGAATTTGGATTGACGACAATGATTGCACCTTCGAAGATGTCGGGTAGTCCACCAAAGGGCCTAGGCATGACTAGATGAACGTCCACTCTCTTCATCGACATGTGTGATTTTGGGATGGTGTCATCTTCGTTTTGTAATGAATCTTGAAATTTTACTAGTGATTCGAGTGTGGTTATTTTGTGGTTATGACGGTGTTATAAAATATCATACCTGTTAAATCTTTAGTCTATTTAGGCATGTATTTGAATTGGAAAAAAAAAAGTTTAAGTAGTGATAGGTCACAACCTTTTGAACATTGTAGCACCTATTTTGTGTATTTAAATAGCTGCTACGGTGTTAGAAAATCTAACATATTTCAAAAGGTGAATGGTCTCGGCCAACCTTTACTAACAAATGAAAAATAATTTAGGTAGTAATAGGTCACAACCATTTGAACATTGTAGCAGCTACTTTCTGTAACTTTAAATAGTTGCTACGGTGTTAGAAAATCTACTCCCTCCGTTTCTCTATTAGTGGCACACTTTCTAATTTTGGATGTTTCTTTTATATTGACACTTTCTACATATGGCAAGTTTAAGATTATTACATCCACTTATGTTACTTTTTCTTCTTTTAATTCAATTTCATCCACTCATTTAGTATCTCATAAATTCTAACACCAAAAGTGATGTATCACTATTAGAGAAACAGAGGAAGTAACATGTTTCAAAAGGTGAATGGTCTCAGCCATGCTCTACTAACAAATGAAAAATAATTGTAGTGATAGGTCACAACCTTTTGAACATTATATCAGCTATTTTTGTGCAGACATAAATAGCTACTTCAGTGTCAGAAAATCTTACATGTTTCAAAAGGACATTGGTCTGGGCCAAGCATAAAAAAGAATTTAAGTAGTAATAGGTCACAACCTTTTTAATTAGACACATTAGGTTATAAGGTGGGTATTTAAAACTTGGGTTGATATGCCCACATTTTTTATATATGGACTTTTCTGCCTTGAAGTCAAATTCAATCAATTTGTAATAAATATATTGATAGTTAAATATAATCATTATATATATATGAAAATAATAAAAAAATATTAGGTGAGACATTATTAAATTTATCTTCTATGAAGGAGTATATAAGTTTAGTAAACTTATCCAAAATTTGAAAAATATAGTTACAATATGTTTTTTCTTCAGTAATTAATTAATTTTTAATTTCATAAATTATGATAAGGAACCAGGTTGAACTGAGAGAAGAATGTAAAAAAAAAAATTAAATTACAGATGATTGCGTGTTTAAACTTTGGGCTACAATGAGTGAACGAAAGTGCATCTAACAAATTTAATAAAAAAATACGCTATGGTCCAAAAATTTGTTACTCCCTCCATCCCAGATTAAATTGTAGCCAAATCATTGCACACCGTTCGATTTACATGTTTGACCGTTAACGTTTAGCTATGTATAATAGCGGCAAACAAAAAGTTACTTTCTAGAAACTACTTGTTACGACGAATTCAACAATATCACATATGATAGTTTTATGTCTCATATATATATATATATATATATATTCAAATATGCGGTCAAACTTTGATAGAGAATAGTGTCATAAAGTAAGTGGTAATTTAAGCTAGGACAGAAGGAGTACAACATTATCCTTCTCTCAAAAATAAACATGATTTTTGTTATTCTTGCAAAAATATAGAAATATAAAATAAACATTTTTTGTGTGATATATTGAAAAGCGCTAGTACATGCTCTAGAGTAATTTAGAGTTGATTACTTAGAGGTAAGGAAGGGAAATCGGAAATGATTACAAATATTTTCTTGAGCCCGATTGTTGATAATATTCTGTTACGAACTTGGAAAATACAATGTTGGTGTATAGGGTAGCATCACGTTCGAGCGGATTTGAATTTCGAGTAACGAGTAAAGTTTTTACCTTTTGCACTTAGGTCTCTCCAAGAAAGTTGGAGTTGTCGAATCACGAAATCGGCAATACCAAAATGCAATTCAATACTATACATTTGTAAATTTGCGAGTTGGGCATATATGGATGAACAAAAGGGTCTCTAAAGTAAACATTGATTACTTCTACACAATCTTGAAAAATTACACTATGACCCAAAAATGTATTACCCTATTATCCATTGCTCTAAAATACATAATTTTTGTTATTCTTGCATAAATATAGAAATAGAAAATAATATTTTTTGTGTGTGATATGTTGTAAAGCGTTAGTACATGTTCTAGAGTAACTTAGAGTTGATTACTTAGAGGTAAGGAAAGGGAAAACAAAAAGGATTGCAGATATTTTCTTGAGCCCGATTGTTGATAAATATTATGTTAAGAACTTGGAAAATTCAATGTTGGTGTATATGGCAGCATCAAGTTCGAGCAGATTTGAATTTCAAGTAACGAGTAAAGTTTTTTTACTTTTTGCATTTAGGTCCCTCCAAGAAATCGGTGACACCAAAATGCAATTCAATATTATACATTTGCAAATTTGCGATTTGGGCACGTTAGATGAACGAAATGGCCTCTAAAGTCAACATTGATTACTTTTACAAAGTCTTGGAAAACTACACTCTGACCCAAAATTGTATCACCCTATTATCCATTGCTCCAAAAATACATGATTTTTGTTATTCTTGCATAGATATAGAAATAGATAATAAATATGTTTTCGTGTGATATGTTCAAAAATGCTAGTACATGTTCTAGAGTATTTTATAGTTGATTACTTAGAGGTAAAGAAAGAAAAATTGGAATGTATTACATATATGTTATTGAGTCCGATTGTTGATAAATATTCTGTTACGAACTTGGAATACAATGAGGGTGTATAAAGTAGCATCATGTTCAACCGGCCAACCCCTACTTGACTTCGTATATATAAATATGAATGAACATATTTGACTTTAAAAATATTTATTCATCATATTTTAAAAAAGAATTAACATTAAAATAAGAGTCGGTCTCTTAAAAGACGGTCTTTCCATAATTTTTAATATTACAATTAAAAACTTTTACCTTTTTATATTATAATTAAACCTATTTTTCTATAAGCCTATGGAAAGATGATATTTCCCAAAACTTTGCAAAAAATAATAAAAATATAAAGAGTTCGTCTCTTGAAATACGATATTTCCATAAGTTATGGAAATATCATAATATTTCAATAATTATATAAATTTGAAGAGTCGGTCTCTAGAAAGACGGTATTTCCATAAGTCATGGAAAGACCAAAGTTTAAAGTAAAAATTAGAAGAAATGAAGATAAAATTTTTGGGTTGCATGAATCAGGTTATAAATTTTATAGCTACAACACTTTCATAATAAAATTTTAATATTGCAACTAAGACCTTTTACCTTTTATTATTCTAATTAAACCCCGTATTTCCATAAGTTTTTGGAAATACGGTCTTTCCCAAGACTTTGCCAAATTTGAAAGAAAATAGTTAAATTTAAATTAGTTAATTTAAATAAATATGAACCATTGATTACTTTTGATATATTGAATCTTAACCCTTTAAATCTTCTCCTATATATAGCTAAGCCCTAATCCATCTAACAATAAATTTAACCTCACTCGCCATTTTCTCTCAAGCCTCACCGCCGCTCTATTTTTCTGGGCAACATTGCCGATGCTTCTCAGCCTCTCCCGGCCGATGAACTCCAGCGAATTTGGGGGCCACCAACATATGCTACCCACAACCGAGCTCCACCACCAACCGTACCACTGGAGTCCCCAACTGCTAGTGAGTTAAGTTTCGTTCCTGCAACTCTGGCGTTCGAGCTACCAATTCTGTCAGTGAGCTCCAACTCTCCAGAATTGTCATTCACATATCAGAGGAACCCTTAGCCGGCGACACCACCAAGTCCAATCTCACTGGTCAGATGCACAGGCTTCTTTACAGATGTCTCAACCACATATTGATTACCACAAGGTAGAGAAAAGCCAAGAAAATCTTGTCGATGTTCTTCTCAATGTTCAAAAGTCCGGTGATTTTGAAATCTCGTTGACCACAAACAACATTAAAGTTGTCATCATGGTGTGTTTTTTCTTTTATGTATGCCTATTTCGATTAAATAAATAGACTCTTTATGTGTAACACACACGATATTGCATTTTTAGGATTATTTTTCAGTGCTGGAAGTGAGCCAGCTTCAACAACTCTGGAATGGGCAATGTCAAAAATGGTGAAGAATCCAGAGGTGATGAGGAAGGCACAAGAAGAAGTGAGAAAAGTATTTGATGCAACTAGCAATGTTCGCGAATCGAGCATTCACGAACTCAGGTACTTACAGCCGGTTTCCCTTATCTATTTGTTTATGATTTCTAAGTATCTTCTACAATTCTTCTTCTTTAGATTGTTGAAATATTTATAGCTGCCCGGCGTGCTTAAGAAACTTTTTGTAACATTGAGATTTCATTCGTCCAATACATTTGTAACATTGCCGTTTATGGTGTTTGCCTTCAGGGACCTGAGATCCGAACTGGCTTCCTCGCGTTGGCTGTTGACTTGAAGCCCGGCAATGTTATTCTATGTGGAGATGGCATTATCTCCCTTACGGCAATGTTATTCTCAAAGATCTGCCCCTTTTGAGCATTAGATGAATGGCTCTAATGCGCCTTGTCAATCAGGTGTGTTTTTTATTAGTTTAAATATTTGTCCAGAAATTGTATAAGGTACATATTAGTGTTTTGTTAAATTCCATAGTTTTCTTGATGTCTAACTGTGAAACTGATTGTGTTAAAGTCCCATCTTTTCTGTTCACTGCAAAATTTAGTTACACCTACATTGCATGTTTTGTTGAATTCGTTTTCACAAATGTATTGAGTATTTGTGAAATGCAAGTTGTTTGGGGAATATGTGTGAAATCGAATGCAAGTTTAGTTTGGTCTTTGATATTTGTATATGATGGTCAAATGAAGTTAACTATAACTGAGTACTAGTAGTATTTGTTTGCGGAATTTTTGTCTACTTGTGAGGACAAAATAGTTTTAATGCTTTTGATTTTGATTTCTCCAAATTCATCATGTACATGTACCTGTAATGTCTTCTCGTTTCTTTTGTTTATACCTCTTTAATCACCTGAAGTCCACACCAGTTGTGTAATATTGTTGAACATGACCTCAAATATTTGGTTGGCATTGTAGAATTCAAGTATGTTACTGAATATTGAATGTGTATTCCTCTTGGATATCTATTTTTTTATTGCACATCCTAGTGTACTTCTAGTTTTAATCTTACTCTTAATTTTACCATTATATCTTGATTTTAGTCTTTGTAGGTCCATTCAAGATCAATAGTGTCCTTCTGAGGAGAGTGAACCAGGGCTACGTTGTGGCCACCTCAACTCAGGTTGACATTTCTGGAGTAATCCTTGAAAAGTATGATGACTAGTACTTTGCCAAGCAAGCTGAGAAGAAGAAGAAGGGAGAGCAGATGGTGTATGCCGTGCAGTTGGAACCATTGATCTTGGAGGTGGATCTGTGCAGATGGCGTATGCTATTTCAAAGCCATCCAATATTTTTTTCAACAGCTGCAATATGTAGCAGCTTTTTTTAAAACAGCTGCAATATGTAGCAGTTATTTTTTTGAACAACTGCAATATTTAGCAGCTATTTTTTTTAAATAGCTTCTACGTTATGTGTAGAAGTTGTTAATACAATAGCTGTTATGTTAATTAACGTTTCACCGGCTACTTAAGCACCCAAGTTGGCAAATCAAAAATAACTGCTACATGGGAAAAAAAATAGATGCTACATAAAGTAGCGGTTAAATATACGGTAGTAAAAAAAATAGCCGCTCCGTGTTAAAGCTATACTTAATAGTTGTTACGTTAAATTAACGTTTCACCAGCCACTTAAGCATCTAAATGGGAAAATCGAAAAATAGCTGCTACGGGGCCAAAAAAATAGCTTCTAAAGGGGGATTTCTAGTAGTGTATCTAGTTTTTAACACTTGCGTAAGAAGTGGGTACAAATGGCTCCGTTAGAAGACGATTCTAGTAATTTATGTGGAATTGCCTTCTAATGGAGGTTACTGAATTCCGTGCCGCTAATTTGGGGAGTTAATATTTGAAGGACGGCGGTTGAATTTTGAACCGTTAAAAGTATGTGTGAACACACACATCATATTTCATTTTGTTACATCGGGCACCTCAAGTGTTGGGAGCTGCTGAGTTTTCTTCAATTTCTGGTTGACCAAAAAACCAAAAAATAAACTCTTACATCATCATCCATACTAAAAATAAAAATACGACGAAGAGTGTGAAAATATGCAAGAAAACCTTGGGTAGTGGATGAAGAACGATCGGCTCCGCTTGAGGCTGAAGTAGGATCGAGGGACCAATTGTATTTGTCACTATCTACCTTAAACATTTTAAGGTTTAAAGGCTTCAGCCTAGTAATAGCTTCAGCAAGGAATAGAGAAGAAGTTTGACTGATTGTCATAAAAATCCTAGTCGTTCCAAATCGGAAATGGATAGGGCACATAATCAAAGGTTAAATACACCTCCCTCCGATTCTTTGTAAAAGAAGGAAGCTTGTCCAAAAGCTTTTTCCCCTTTTTACTCTTTACTTAAAAGTTAAATATGCTCTCCTTCTTCTTACTAAAACCTCGATTAGGCCAAAGGAAAAACATAAATCAGCGAAGGTCAAGTGAAGGATCAACTGTCTCTTTGAGAGCAAAGCTTCAACACTCGAAGATGACCATGATGCATTTAGGGTGAAGCTGACAGATGTTTATCCTATGCAATTATAGGAGATAGAGGAGGACATCTGGAAAAGGAAAGGAAAGGTCGTAGTCAACATGATGTCTACAGATGGATGATCTTCCAGATAAAAGATTCCAGGAATTTCACTTCTCGTGGGATTGGCGCGTCAAACATCCCGGGGCAATAAATACTCTAGTTGTAGGTTAATGGGCGAGCTCGATGGAACAACTTCTTGCTCCATTCTCAGCACCACATCTCCGCCGAGATTAGCAGGAGGATTAATAGGAATGGAAGCACTGTCTTAGGCAAAACCACTGCCTTCCTGAAGCATGCAAACCTCCTCACCAGTGGATGACAAAGTGACTATTGAGCTAGACATTATTTTGAAATGTCCAAGAAGGGAGGCTCCTTTCGGGGTATATAACAAAAATTGATGAAATTTTGATCATAAATGCAGACATCTAAAACCAAACTTCAATATAATGTGTCACGGTATTTTATCATTAAATGTTACAAGACATATTTTATTAATTTTCCTCTCTCTATCAAAACTTATATTCGTATTAAGATTATTTTTATCTTATTTTATACCTTATAACTATGTATATATTTTTAAACTTAACTATCCACGAATATTCTTTTATTTCTTTTATAAACTTAAAACAACTCCATGCTTTAGATAGTATTACAAATAAATTATTTTTATATAGTATAATGTATAAATTAAATGAAACTGAGTAAATATATAAAATAATTAAACTTATAAACAAATTTACAAAAAGAAAATTTCCTAGTAGTAAATGGTTTTTAAATTAAAAAAAAAATCCTAATCTCAGTCGGTTGTTTGGTTTTAAAGAATTTCCTTATTTCAATCCGTGTTGGAACCGGAATCGACAGTCTTTCAAAATCCGATTCTCACCAGGAAAAGGATTAATCAAGCATCCCAATCCTCTATATAAGCACATTTCGCTCATTCCCATTTCCATTCTACAATTAACAACCACAAAGCGAAAGCAAAAGGGAACGCGATGAAGTTTCAGGTTGAACAGCAGTGCCGGCGTAAGAGAACCCACCGAGAGGTCATCGGGACTCTAGAACTCGCCGAGAAAAGCTCTCTATTTCCTCACCATCAGTACGTTCAGAAACTGTTGAGTTTCAGAATATCCCTAAGAGAACCATTAATGCCGGTCGATTCCAGTTCTACAGGCGATCAAGAAAGCGCCCCGAAGAAGCGAAGGTTGGATCTTGATTTGTCGGACGAAGAATTCGAGCGAATTCGCTCCAAGATCGTGATCCGAGACCCCGAAAGGGAGACCGAGAAGAAGAAGAAGAAGAAGAACTGTACTAATGCTGATGAATCCAAAACCGAGAAGAAGGCGGCGAAAAAGAAGAAATGTCACGTTTTCGTAAATCTCCCGGACCCGGAGCTGTCGAAAAGCCTGAGAGCTCGAATGGCTGAGAAAGCGCAGGAGTTCGGAGAAGCCGATGTCGATCGGGTGGTATTGGTGATACAAAAGGTGCTCCAGATGAGCGACATAGCGAGGCAGCAGAACCGGCTAACGATCCCTAAAAAACAGGTGAAAGAAGAGTTTCTGCGGCCGGACCAAGAACAGTACCTGTCGGAAAAAGACGGTTGCCACACCAACTACATGGCGGTGCCGACCATCGAGCCGACCGGAGGGGTGTCGCACTTAGCCCTGAGGAGATGGAACGTCGGCAAGACCTCCGTGTTGTACATACTCAACGGCGGCTGGAAAGATGTGGTTAGCCTCAACAGGCTTGAAGAAGGGCAGATTGTGCAGGTGTGGGCGTTTTGGATCAAGGGAAACCTCAATCTCGCCTTTGTTTTCTCCGGAAAGATACCAAAGGAAGAAGCATCAACATCTCAAGCTCTGGGGGTTGTTCATCCAGTTGCACCTTTACTCCTTACTTACCATGCTGATGCTGATGCTGCTACTGCTACTGAAACAGGAACCGGATCTTCGGGATCCGAGGATTCGAACCTGCAAAGCGTGGGGCTGGACTTCGACTTGAACATGATCCCAGATGAATACTAGCTAGCTTAGTCTTGTATGTTAGCATTGAGAATGTTAGGGCGTATTTCCTTCTGTACATTGAGCGATGTGAGTGGAGGATGGAGGACTTTGTAGTCAATTTTACAATCATAAATGTACTCCAGTTACAATTTACATATTACTTTATCACATTATCTTCGTTTATCTATTTGTTTCGCACTTTTTGATAAAATATAGAGGACTTTATTATGGTGCACTGATATTAATCAATGACACATCTCATCAATGATGAGGATTACAATATATAGGCTAACATCAAACCAAAGTCTAACAGGAATATAATTCTAAGTCTATAAGGAAACTATCATCTATAACTAATTCTATAAGGTAACTACCATATATAATTTTTCCAACAAGGAAAGTGTTTCTATTTCCTTAACACCCTCCCTCAAGTTGGAGCATGATGACAAGAATGTCCAACTTGCGAAGAAAATTATGAAATTGCTAATCAATAAAATAATTTTTTAAAAAAAATTCTCAGTAGGGGTAGAAGTAGCAGCAACAACCGTAACAGTAGCAGCTGGTAGAGCAGTATTTGTAGGAGACCATTCAAGACAATTCTCGTGACCCTTCGGGATGGTGGGTGTAATAACCAAACCAGATCCATCAAAAGAGCCAATGAAGTAAGGATCAGTCGACACACGACCAATCGGTAAAGTAATACGAGGGTCAGATTGCAATTGCAGCTGCTGAAGTAAAGCTGTAATCACATCATAACCACTCATATCCTGAATCTTCGGAGCAGCAGAACGAGGCTGATCTTCAGAGCCAGACATATTGTAAAAATCAGGTACAAATCAGGAGCACAGGACACACCGACGGAGAGTAAGCGGCGGCACGTGAGGGCGAGCAGCGGTCATCGGACGTTGGCGGCAAACGGCGATCGGTGCGTGGCAGTGGTTGGCGCGTGGCGTCAAGATCGACGGCGCGTGGACGTCGGACGGCAGATTTTAATGCAGCAGAAAATTTTCTATTCAGGTTTCAGAATTTTAGGCTCTGATACCATGTAGGAAATAAGGGTAATAATCTGTGTTCTATTCATGAATTCAGGATACATTATATAGTAGTACAGGAGACCTATCCTAGTTAGGAGAAGGTAACAGAATACATCTACAATTATGGTAGGAATACAAATCCAATTCCAATACCAATACTTAATTAATACTAATTCCATAACAACTATAATTCTAATTCTATAACACTCCTCCTCAAGTTGGAGCATGTGGATCTAAAATGCCCAACTTGCCAAGTAAGGAATGGAACTGGTTACGTCCGAGAGCTTTGGTGAACAAATCCGCAGGTTGATCAACCGTACGAATATGTTGAGTAACAATAGCGCCAGATTGAACAAGATCTCGAACAAAATGACAATCAACTTCAATGTGCCTAGTACGTTCATGGAAAACCGGGTTGGCTGCTATGTGAATAGCTGATTGACTGTCACAAAACAATTTCATAAGAAAAGTGTGCGAAACCCCTAAGTCTTTCAGCAATGACCGAAGCCATAATAACTCACAGCAGGCAACTGCCATAGCGCGATATTCTGCTTCAGCAGAAGACCGAGAAACAGTAGGTTGCTTCTTAGTCTTCCAGGAAACTGGAGAATCACCAATCATAACAAAATATCCGGATAAGGAACGCCTAGTTATAGGACAGGCGGCCCAATCTGAATCACAATAAGCAGTTAATTGAAGAGTACTACGAGAAGAGAGAAATAAACCTTGACCAGGATGACTCTTCAGATAGTGCAAAACACGAACCGCAGCTTGCCAGTGAGGAACACAAGGCGAC
Organism: Rubia yunnanensis; assembly: GCA_037428765.1. Taxonomy (NCBI): domain Eukaryota; kingdom Viridiplantae; phylum Streptophyta; class Magnoliopsida; order Gentianales; family Rubiaceae; genus Rubia; species Rubia yunnanensis. Next base: position 88,941,051 of record CM075068.1, read on the forward strand.
TTCATGAATTGCACAAGAGTATGAACTGAATAACTAAGTTCAGGACGAGTAATAGTTAGATATATCAGACGCCCAACTAAGCGGCGATACTGCTCCGGGTCATGGTAGGCTGGACCTTCAACACGTGCCAAATCATGTTGTTGCTCCATTGGAAAATCAATTGGTTTAGAAGCAGATAAACCTGTATCAGATAGAATGTCCAAAGCATATTTCCTTTGCGAGAGAAACATCCCCTCCGGTCTTCTAGCAATCTCTATGCCCAAGAAATACTTAAGCAAACCAAGGTCCTTCATGTGAAAACAAGAACCCAAGTATGTCTTGAACGCAGAGATGAGCGAAGAAGAACTACCAGCAATGACCAAATCATCCACATAAACCAGAACATGTAAAGACTGTGATCCATTGGAAAAGACAAATAAAGAGTAATCTGCCTTACTTTGAACAAAACCAAATGTCCGTAAAGCCTGCGCCAGTTTAGCAAACCAATTTCTGGGAGCCTGACGAAGACCATAAAGAGATTTCTGTAGGCGATAAACCTGGCCAGGCGGAACCACATAGCCAGGTGGGGGACGCATGAACACTTCTTCATGTAAATCACCATGCAGGAATGCATTATGAACATCCATTTGATGCAATTCCCAACCACGTATAACAGCAACTGACAGGAACAAGCGAACGGAACTCATCTTTGCGACTGGAGCAAAAGTCTCTGTGTAATCAATTCCTTCAATCTGGCGGTTTCCGAGAACCACGAGACGAGCTTTGTAACGTTCAATGGTACCGTCAGAGCGAAACTTCGTTCGGTAAACCCATTTACAACCAATGGCCTTTTTGTGCGCAGGCAAAGGAGACAAAGTCCAAGTCTGATTGCGCTCTAGAGCAGTGAGCTCCGCAACCATAGCATCTCGCCAGGAAGGATGACGGGAAGCTTCAGAATAAGTAGTGGGATCTGCACTAGAAGTTACAGCACCCAAAAATCTAGTATGCATACTAGAAAAATTATCACAATTTACATAATCAGTAAGAGGGTAGAGAACACCTGAGGATAGTGATGACGTATGGGGAAACGTAGTCGAAGAGGGGGGTTCTTCAGCAGCAAGAGCACAAGTAGAATCATCACAATCATAATCAGCCAAATATGGCGGTGGACGTCGAGGACGAGCACTGCGTCTGGTGGATGGTAGAATATCGGCAGCAAGCGGAGGAGGACCGGCGTCGGGAGGATGTGGGGAGCCGTCGGTGGCCGGAGGTGGTAGGACGCCGTTGACCGATGTGGATCCAACGGTGGTGACCGGCGTTGACCCGCCGGTGGTGACCGGAACTGATCCGCCGGCGTTGACCGGTGTTGACTCGCTGGGGTTGACCGGCGTTGACTCACCGGGGTTGACCGGCGTTGACCGGCCGGGGTTGACCGGGGTTGACCGGCTGGGGTTGACCGGCGTTGACCGGCCGGGGTTGACCGGCGTTGACTCGCCGGGGTTGACCGGCGTTGACTCACCGGGGTTGACCGGCGTTGACCGGCTGGGGTTGACCGGCGTTGACCGGTGGAAGGGCGGCCGGCGGTTGATCGGAAAAACCGTATGCTTCCGGTGAGTCGGAGGAGGAAACCGGCGGTGTAGTGGTGGCGCCGCCAGGTTCATCTGTAGAAGCGGTTTGCGGAGATGCAGAATACGGGAACTGGTCTTCAAAGAAATCAGCATCCCGAGTGTTAAAGATAACTCGAGATTCTAAGTCGAGAAGACGATAACCTTTCTTTCCGGCAGGATAACCAAGGAACAAACACCGACGGCTTCTTGGTGCAAACTTGTCACGGTATCTTGGAACACGGGCAGCAAAACACAAGCATCCAAATACTCGCAAAGAAGAGTAATTTGGCGCCTGTCCATAGAGTAATTCAAAGGGAGTACGACCTTTGAGAAGCTGTGTTGGTGTTCGGTTGATCAGGTAGGCAGCAGTGAGAACACATTCTCCCCAGAAGTCAATAGGAAGATTGGCTTGAAACCGTAAAGCTCGCGCTACATTGAGTAAATGACGATGCTTTCTTTCGACTCGACCATTCTGTTGCGGAGTATCAACCATAGATGTCTCAAAAATGATCCCTGATGCAGTAAAGTGAGATTGGAGAGGTAAGAATTCAGTGCCGTTATCAGCTCGAACACGTTGGATTGTTTTTCCCCACTGGTTCTTGACTAAAGCACTAAATTCTAAAAATCTAGAAGCTACCTCAGATTTAGCTACTAACAAATAAACCCAAACAGCTCGGGAAAAATCATCTACTAATGTCAAGAAATAAAAAGCACCACTAGAAGATGGTGTATGATAGGGTCCCCAAACATCACAATGAATTAACTGAAATAATGCAGTAGCATTAGTAGTACTTAAAGGAAAACTATGTCTAGGCTGTTTTGCTCTATAACATATAGAACAAGGCACGGAATGTTTATTATTGCTAGGAGAAATAGAACACTGATATTAATCAATGACACATCTCATCAATGATGAGGATTACAATATATAGGCTAACAACAAACCAAAGTCTAACAGGAATATAATTCTAAGTCTATAAGGAAACTATCATCTATAACTAATTCTATAAGGTAACTACCATATATAATTTTTCCTACAAGGAAAATGTTTCTATTTCCTTAACACTTTTCCACCTATTTTAATTTTTTTAAAGTCACGATAATAATTTCAAATAGTATTGTTGTAATAATATCATCTTGTGGCTTATGATAGATTTTTCATAGCAAGTAACTCTGAAATAATCAATAGTCAAACATCGAAGTGTCCCTTTCATCGGATCATCGGAGTGTACATTAACTGGGCATTACACTTCTAAACACTCGCTTTAGCACTGTATTTGTTGCATTTTCTAGGGTAAACTAGAAACTTTATACACATGGGTTCAAAAACTATTCCTTTCTTTTACTGCAAGAGGGTGTTTCTAATTTGATTGAATAAATATTAAAGTTAAAATTCAGGTTATAAAACTTTAAAAATCTTTGAAATTGTGTTAAGACATCAACTAAATGGTTTAACAAATGAAAAGATACAAATATGCTCGTCATTTTGGATTCATGAAGTGATCAAAAGCCAGATGTCAATATATAGTCCAAGATAGACTTTAATCGTTACAAAACAACTCATATCACTACTAATTCACTATTCTACCACCATCAAGTTCATCACTAACCAGTAACGGGTAACCAGTTAGATACTCAACTGAACAAACTAAAACCCGCATAATCTAACGTTAAAGCTCTAATAATTAGCTAAATCTAATGTTATATTTAGGCTGTTTGTCAGGACTAAATAGGCCAAAATGCTTTTCAGTCTCAACCCCAGGCTTTCCATCTTCATCAAACATAGCAAACAAATACGTCTCAATAACCTTCCCCGGCCTCTTAGGAGTCCCGACACCGGAATTCACATGCCGGATCAAACTCTCATAGTAATTTCCCGCGTTTTTCACCGACGCCGGAGTGTACCCCTCAGACGGCCACCCGGTTTCCGACACCACGATGTGAATGCCGCCGCCGCCGAGCTTCTCCAGCGCGGAGTAATGCGCGTCCAGCATCGCATCAAACAGGTTCCAGTACTGGAAACCGCCGCCGCCGCCGTGAGCCACCACGGAAGAGGACTGGAACAGAGCGAGATCGATCGGAACGTCCTTCATGTTGTCCACGTAGCCGAAGTAAGGGTAGATGTTCACCAGCAACGGCGAGTTGTGCTGCACCAGGAAGTCCACCACGGCCTCCATGAACGCCTTCGCCTCGTCCCGGAACAGCCCGGCGGAGGGCGGGTCGGAGACGCCGAGAAGTGCGGTGAACGACGCCGTGGAGACCTTGATCTTGGACCCGAGCCCGGCTTCCGAGAGCGCCTGCTGGATGTTCTCCATGGCCGGCGCGACGAACTTCGCGACGGGGTATTCCGGCAACACCTCGTTCCCGACGGCGATGTATCTGAAGCTGACCTCCGGCGAGTAGTCCCGGACGTAGGCCTGCACCCAGGCGGCGGCGGCGGAGGGATCCGACGCGAGATGCTCGATGTCGCCATTGGGGACACCGAGGATGAGGTCGATGCCGGACCATCGCAGTGCGTCAAGGATCGCGGGATCCGGGGCGTAGATTCTCATCTTTGTGATGCCGTTTTTCTTGTAGAGACTCACTACTTCTTGCGGCGGAGGTAGATTGTCGCCGTAGACTCCGTAGCAGACGCCGACGGATTCTGCTCCGACGTTCCATACTCCGGCAATGAGAAAAAACGCCACCATGGACACTACTATAGTTGACGACATTTTCATGCACGACACAAACCCGACACGATCAAGAAACTTAGGACACGAAGTAGATGCTGAAGCAGACGTATATATAGGAGAAAATAAAGATGAGCAAAAAGCTGCATGAAATATAGCGTTGGATGCGGATTGCGTGAGAAATTTTCAAGAGGGGAAGGTGTGGTGTTATTAAGGGGAATAAAATATCTAACTGAATATTTGTAGATCTCATTTCCTATTGTCATACCATAGCTATAATATGATTTGCTTTTTGTATCATGTCGATATGGTAAGCATATCTTCTTCTCAATTGGCTGTATATAGGAATTATAATATCATTTCTATATGGTAGGTGTATATATTATTCTCAGTTGAAGGTATTATCGGCATGGGATGCTGGGATGGTATAATATGGGCCGTCCCTTGTTGCGGCAAATTATACCATACTCATCTTCATTTTATGCTCTCTCCGGTACTCTGTTTATGGCCCCTTTTGATCAACAACTTTTTTATGGCATGTTTGATTCGATAACTCTTGTTGTATATGGTAATGGACATTAGGTGAGATGTCTTTGAATTCTCCATAACGTGTAGTTTTTGAAAAGTAAAATTTTATAATCTATTATTGTACGTAACAAAATTTATCGATGGTCAAATATGCCTTGAAATAATATCAGAAAAAATGGAGACATACATAGAGAACACGTATTAAAGTCTCTATTTGCTAGCTTATTCCATGTTACGTTTCTTCTTTTAAATGATAAAATTGTATAATATCTTATTGCTCTTTCATACTTTCATATTGGCACAATTACCATCTATGAATGATCCTTTTCAACTGACACTTTCCCTTTATGGTAAATACCAGCAACATTGTTTTGTAGAGGAGTATTTGTACACGAGGTCCCATTCACTCCCCTACCTTTCGTCTCCCAGCGTCGGTGTAGGCCCAGCAAAGTGCTTTTGTCATCGATGTTATTTTCATTCTCTACGCATTTCACAGTTGCCTCTGCCTCTTTTGTACTCCTGATTGGTATAGTTTCCATCGCCTATCCAAGATTGAGTCCTGGGCTTCGACGACGGACAAAGCAGAGTTATTTTGCGAAGGAGTATTTGTTCATGAGGTCCAATAGCTCCATAGGTTACACAAATTAGTAAGGGTAAGCGCTATGATATCATGAAATATTTCCAAAAATCATACAGTATATATGACTCATAAGATAAAACCCAAGCAAAATGATTGAAATAATCAATAAAGGAAAGATAATATATAGAACCCATAAGAACATTAACAAAAAAAAACATATGAAGTTAGCCAACCAACCATGGTTATCGAGATTTGAAAAATTATAATCAACACTTGAGGTTACATTGATTTTTAAAAACCAAAACAAAAAAATCATTTTTTCTCCCCCATCCACTATGTTATGAACACCACCAATCCAACCATACTGACCATCTCTTTTGTCGTTCATGATATTCATGCCTCTGCTACTCAGTGGTGGCGCTATCACCACTAGAACGATTAGTTCAATATTGACTTATTTAAACCAACTAATAGTATGTGAGAATCAATCAAAAATATTTCGTAAGAATGTGATCACATTTTTGGAGCAAATTGTAAAAGAAGAAACAAAACATGTAATTCTACGTAAGCGTAGATACCAAAATTGTGATTCTAATAAGTCTTCAAGTAGGAAGTGAAAGGAGATGTATTAAGAACAAGTAGAATAGAGAATGGGAAGAAACTTAAAAGAAAAGGTAAAAGTAAAAGAAGCAAAATAAAAGGAGGTTAAGTAGGAAGTAAAGGAGATGTGATAAGGCATAGTAGAAAAGAGAGAGGAAAGAAATTTAGAGTAAAGGGTAAAAGAAGTAAAACAAAAGGGGTTCATGGTAGGTAGGGGATTGAGTGTGATGGTGTGAACAATGAAATTTTGACATAGGTAAATAAATGAATTTAAAAAAGAGTGCGTCTCTTGAAAGACGGTCTTTCCATAAGTCATGGAAAGACCAAGGTTTGAAGTGTAAATCAGAAGAAATGAAGATAAAATTTTCGGGTTGCATGAACCGATTTATAAATTTTATAACTACTACATATTGCATACTAAATTTTTAATGTTGCAACTAAGACCTTTTACCTTTTATTATTCGAATTAAATCCCGTCTTTCCATAAGCCTATGGAAAGACCGTCTTTCCCAAGACTTTGCCTTTAAAAAAATTATAAAATACTTAAAACTAACTTTTGACCCCATTAATTTACCACTTGTCAAAATTCTATTAATCCCTCACCCCAGCATACTTAATTCCTCAATATAAAAAAAAAATCTGGATACGAGTACAACTATCAAATAAGTATAGGAAACAATTAAAAACAATAAGTTTCTGTGCAAGAGAAAATCAATGATATCTTAGAAAATGATGTCGTTTATAATGATATTCTTAGAACACTCGTATGATACCATCATTTTAAGTATAGAAGCTTACAGTAAATGAGATTTATTGCGCCATTTCTGCAAACATCATGGATATCACTCAAAAGTAGTTTTAGCACACATACACACACTTTGTTGCACAGTATTACACCTGATAACCAATTGCACCTAAAACTCACGGTCTGGGAAGAGAATCGGAGCAACCAGCGACCACATGAAAAGACCTGCAGTTGCCCAGCCAGTGATGATTCTCACCCAAACAGATGGCCACCCGACATCCACCAACTTCCCGCTCTCTCCCACTGAGGTCGACCATCCTGTAAGAAGCATAGCGGAATACATGCTCGCTAGTGAAAAGATCAGGTGGAAGAAGGAATACGAATACGAGACAGGCTTTTCCTTCTCGCTTTCTTCCTCGTGGTCTGCCTTGTCCAATGGCAACAGTGGCTTTCCAGCACCTTCATTGGGTAAAACCAATTAAGTTAGATCTTAAACTGATACATCTCTCGAGCATAATTCAACAGTCTAAAAGTATTAAACAGGCTTAGTAGAAGCGCGAAGAATTATATACTGACCTGCCCGGGGAGAGCTTGGAGGGGAGAGTAAGGTTGTAGATGAACCAGCCCGGACAGCAGAGTAGACCACAGAAAGGACGGTTGTAATGAGACCGATGCTGAGTGTGCCAGTGGAAACGGCTTTTGAATGCCTGTGAAGACCGTTGCATTCAAAATCCCTAGGTTCACTGGCAAGTCCACTGTAGGTGAGGTACATGCAGTACAATGATATAACAGAAGCAGGCAAAATGCTCCCATTCACCTGTCATTAGATGTTCAACATGGTCATACACCGGCTGATATAGCCTCATAAGTGAGGTTTAAGGGTACGAAATCTGAAATACTTACTGTTGGGTGCAGTGTGACCACGGCAAATGCAAAGACCGATATCAGAGTCATCACAATAAAGAAAGTGTTGATGCCACAGTCCTGTCCAGAGGCAGTAAACAAATAGAAGAGAACTCCGGAAAAGGCAACTGTTGCTATGTAACAAACAACAGATACAATGAGCAAAGCCATATACCTGCCATACACAAGCCAAAAGATAGGCACGAGCAGTATACACGGTTACAAGAATACAGCAGAAAGATGAAGTGTAAAAAGCAGAAGAGCTACAGTAGAGAAAACTGTCATGAACTTACCAAAACTGCTCATCATAGCTAACCCATTTGTCATTCCACCCATGAACAAAATCCAACAAAAGCACAACTTGAACAAGTAGGAACAATCCTGAACCGAACTTTGAGGTTGCCTCTGGAATCGAAAATGAAACCATTAGCATATTACAGGTGGCTGAGACACAAGAAAGGGATTTTTTCCAGAGAAGATATTCAACAGCAATAAACAAAGACCAAAGCACAAAGCATGAACATGAAGAAAATAATAAATCATACAGAAAGTTTAGAAGATATGGCTTACCATAGAAACTAATGATCTCGTTTGGAAGGAAAAACATCAATATTACAAGAACAAACCAGCATATGACCTTCATCATCCAACCACCATGGTGCACACTATCACGAGGATCACGCTGGTTTTTCACACCAATCATCATGGCAGATAGAATAGTGAAGAACAAGAAGTTCCCTAAGCTAACTCTCAGAACTGCATCTGTCTCAAACCACTCTCTATCTGGCGTCTGGTGGAAGTGATTGATCCCTAGAAAACAACTCCCAAAAATAACAGACAAAATTTATCAATATTTGACAGCTACAGCTATATGAGAGTACAATACACCGCTCTTGAAACATAAAACATTAAATGATACACACTATTGTACACTCCAAACGAGCCAAGATTAGATGCTTACAAGTTACAACCAGCACAAGCCAATAAGTCAAACTACTACCCTCTTTTCCCAATAACCGAAATTAGTGCAAAACAAGCTAATAATATATATCATCGCCCATTCTCCTAAGCAAACAAAAGTGTGAAAAATGCATGCAGCTAAACATCAGTATAAACCCCCAACTAATAGGATTCACATAAATCAAGATATTCTTCATTCGTAATGAAAGGGCTCAAAGGAAAATCCAATTATTGGTAAGGAACAAAGAAAGCTGTATTTAAAACCAATAGAAATTATACTTTCTCAAGTTGAACAATTTTACTTTTCACAGTTGACCAGGAGATTGTTTCATCATTGATATCTTTAATTATGAAAAGTTGGTGTTCTAAGCTACACTTACAACGAATTTACAAACAATCGCATTTACCATCAAAGTTAACCAATTTGGACTAAATGAACAACAATTTTGCACCGTACTCCAGGACGGAGGAAGCAATAAGGTAGAAAAAACAAATTAAAGCACACAGAAACACCTTGCGAGCATATCATCTGAAAAAGAACAATAATACTAAGACTATGTAGCATGTAGCAACGTACAAGGTATCTTCTCCATGAGAGGTGCAGCAACCTCTCTGAGAATCCAAGAAACGATGAGGGAGAAAGCGAAGAGGCCGCAATACGCAATCCGAGCCGATTTCCGGCTGATCCCGGACACCACCGTCCGGCAGGCCTCGCAGGCGCAGCCTGCGCAGCATGACGCGAGGCAAGAAGCTGCCCACATCTTTGTTTCCGCAGTTCAACTCTACAGGACCCAAAACCAATTAATCGAGCCGAAGAATATAATTAAAACATACCTTATTAAGAACAATATGAAGATTCAATTTCGAGAATTACCTTTTGAATTTTGGGTCAAAGGGCTGGTGATTTGATGATCAAACTGAATGAATTGGGAAAGGTAGGTTCCGAGTAGAAGAATCGCTTGTTGATGAAGAGGAGGGCGACGACGAAAAGGAAGTCGGGAATTCTGGTCGTATTGGTACTTGGTATTTAGTTTATTTACTTGGGTGGGCTTGGGCCTTATGGACTAGTGTTATGGCCAGCGAGATCCAACAAAAATTACACAAGAATCCTAGAGTCACAAAAGAGTTGAGAAGAGAAGATAAATTGAAGTTTGTCTCTTGAGACACGCTCTTTCTATAAGTTATGGAAAAACTAATATTTAAAGTGTAAATTAGAAGAAATGAAGATAAAATTTTTGGGTTGCATGAATCGGGTTATAAACTTTATACCTATTACACGTTACATAATAAAATTTTAATATTGCAACTAAGAACTTTTGCCTTTTATTATTTTGATTAAACCTCATCTTTCCAAAAGCATATGAAAAGACGGTATTTTCCAAAACTTTGCCTAAATTGAATTGAAAGAGTGAGATAAAAAAACTGCATATATAACCCTACATAATTCACGAAAGTGCACATACAACCCTGTGATAATTGAAAGTGTAAATATAATCCTATATAGTTAGTTTATGTGCAAATATAACCTTTTTTGGCAGTTTGAGGCTGGATTATTTTAAAAATATAAATTTACCCCTCGTAAAAAATTGAAAATTTCCCAAAATTATGAAATGTCTATATTTCCCCTAAACCCTATTTCCTTCCTCCTTTTCTTATTCTCTCTTTTCTCCTTTTCCTTCTCTGCCGTTCTTTCTCGATTCTTTTCTCCTTTTCTTTCACGTATCCCCCGCATCCAAATTCATCGTCACATACCCGACATCCAAATCCAACGTCAGAATATACGAGACATCGTTAGTGTGTACAATCACAGACGCCTTCTTAGCCAGCAATGGGTCCCCCTTCTTCCATTTCAAAACAACCTCCTTATCCGGCTCCTCCAGAACCACTAAGTGGAGCACGTAGTTGGAGCTCCTGAAGAGGCGGCAAAACTGGGACCGAAGGACCAATTTGACCCGGTTGAACTCAGAGACTATGAGTGGGTCGAGCGGGTGGTGGGTACAGCTACGTTGTGGCGACGGAGCTTAGAGGATTCCGAGGTGAGGCTATTGGGAATGTGTGGGGTTTTGGTTTGGATTGGAGATGGCTTTTATCAGAGGTGCACCACAGCACGTTGGCGGCACAGCCGACGGAGGTGTTTGTTGGCGGGTAAGGGGGATTTAGAATGGTGAAAAAGAGGAGGATGATGATGGCGAAGGGGAAGAATATGCGGATTTGCAATTTTGGGTATGAGATTATATCTGAGACTGTGTATGGGGATTTAGGATTTTGGGCGATTAGATTTGGGAAAGGCGGGAGAGGTGGTGTGGCGGAGTGGCGGAGAGGAGGAGGAGGAAGGGCTGAGATGGGTGGCGGGTGGAGATGGTGGTGGCGTGGCTGAGCAGTGGAGGTAGTAACGGAGGTGTAGGCGGAGGCGGAGATGCGACGGCGGAAGCGGTGGAAGCAAGATAACGGTAGGCAAAGGGCATTTTAGTCTTTTAAATTTTTTTATTTGGCTCAGAGGGCATTTTGGTCATTTCTGGTCTGTTAGTAGCCAGAAATGGCCAGTCAATACCATAATACAACCTTTAGGGTTATATTTGCACTTGTGTAAAGTAGTTAAGGTTATTTTTGCATTAAAAATTATCTCAGGGTCATATCTACACTTTCTCAATTATATAGGGTTATATTTGTATATTTCCCAAAAAATAATTGAGAAGTTAATCTTAAGTTCACATCCGGAAAAATGATTACACGCACTAATATATTGTATGTTCCTGAACTTAGGAAGAACTTAGTCTCTGCATGGCTTCTCAATAAATTTGTTTCAAACAAGTTACTAAAGCCGATAAAATTATAATCTCCAAGGGTGGGATGTATGTAGAAAAGGGTTACCTTTGTGGTACTATGTTCAAACTCAATGTAATGGCTATCAATAAAATGAAAGAAATTGTTGCTTACTTGATTGAGTATTCTACTATTTTATGGCATAATAGATTAGGACATGTTCATTATAAAAGGATTTATGACATGATTACATTGGATCTTTTGCATAAATGTCCTACAGTTGATAATGGAAAATGTAACACTTGCATGCTTAAAAGTCACTAGACAATCATTCCTAAATATTGAAATAAAATTAAACATGCTCGAATTAATTCATAGTGATTTATGTGATTTGCATGCAACGCCATCTTTAGGAGGCAATAAGTATTTATAACTTTCATTGATGGTTCTACAAGATATTGTCATGTTTGTTTATTACATTTCAAAGATCAAGCCATGCAAATGTTTAAGATTTACAAATAAGAAGTTGAACTTGCATGTGATGTATCCATTAAATGTCTTAGAACTGATAAAGGTGGTGAGTACTTTGAAAAGGAATTCTTTGAGACTATGTGTACTAAACATGAGGTGACTGCTCCTTATACACCACGACAAAATGGTGTGGCTAAAAGAAAGAATCGAACATTGATGGAAATGGTTAACACCATGATATCTACTGCAGGCCTTAGCCAAGGTTTTTGGGGAGAAGTTGTACTTACGACTTGTTATATACTCAACTAAGTTCCAAACAAAAAGAACTCAATAACCCCTTATGAACTTCGGCATAAAAGAAAGCCTAATCTCAATCATTTGAGAGTTTGGGGTTGTAGAGCCATAGTTAGACTTCCAGAACAAAAAAAAAAGTTGGAAGAAAGAGGTGTGGAATGCATCTTGTAGGCTACGCAATTAATAGCAAAGCTTATAAGTTTATGGTCATTGAACCTAATGACTCTATTTCAGTTGATACTGTTATAGAGTCAAGAGATGCTATATTTTATGAAACAAGGTTTACCTCTATTCCAGTGAGTATTGATAATGGTTCTAAACAAAGAGAAAATGCAGTAAATGACTATATCGATAAAAATGAAGTCACTGAGTTGAAAATGAGCAAAATAGCAAGAAAGGTCCAATCATTTGGTTCTGATTTTATTACATATCTTGTAAAAGGAACAAGAGATGCATTAAGTGATAGAATACCTTATTGTTTCAATACTGAAACTGATCCAAAGACTTTTGATGAGACAATGAGATCTCATGATGCTTCATTTTGGAAGGAGACAATAAAGGATGAAATAGACTCAATTATGAGTAACAACACTTGGATACTCAAAGACTTACCTCTTATTTCCAAACCCATTGATTTTAAATGGATCTTCAAAAATAAAATGAAGGTGGATGGAACCATTGATAAGTACAAGGCAAGGCTTATAGCCAAAGGCTTCACACAGATGCATGGTCTTGACTATTTTGATACTTACTCTCCAGTGGCAAGAATGACTACAATACTGGTACTACTTGCGATAGCCGCAATTCAAAAGTGGCATATTCATCAAATGGATGTTAAAGCTGCAATCTTGAATGGTGAATTGGTAGAAAAGGTTTACATGAAACAACCTGAAGGATTTGTAGTGCCTGGACAAGAGCACAAAGTGTGCAAACTTGTGAAATCCTTGTATTGGCTTAAGCAAGCTCCGAAGCAATGGAATCAAAAGTTTGATCAAGTGATACTTGATAATAGATTTAAAGTCAGTTGATCTGATAATGCATATATAGCAAGTGTGCAAATGGGAAACGTGTCATAATTTGTTTGTATGTTGATGACATGTTGATCATTGGTTCTAACTTGGTGCAAGTGTTAGAAACCAAAAAGTTTCTTTCAAGTAAGTTTGAAATGAAAGATTTGGGAGAGGTTGTTGTTATTCTTGGGATAAGAATACAGAAAGATGAAGGATCAATAATACTCCCACAGTCTTATTACATTGAGAAACTTCTTAAGAATTTACAATCACTATGATTGTAAGCCAGCCTCAACTCCCACTGACTTTAAGTTAGAATGTGTGAAAAATAAGGGAGAAGCTACATCACGGAATGATTATGCAAGTGTGATAGGAAGCTTAATGTACGCAATGACTTGCACACGTCCAGATATTGCATATGCAGTTGGAGTGCTAAGTAGGTTTACATGTAATCCTAGCAAGCAACACTGGCTTGGAATCACAAGACTTTTAAAACATCTCAAGCAAACAAAGTATTACAGTATCAATTACAAAGGATATCCATAAGCTCTTAAGGGTTATTCTGATGCAAGTTGGATCACAAACAAAGAGGATCACTCATCCACAAGTGGTTGGATATTTGTTTAGGGTGGTGGAGCTGTTTCTTGGGCATCAAAGAAACATAGTTGTATAAGTGACTCTACCATGACTGCTGAATTTGTAGCATTAGCTGCAGCAAGCAAAGAAGCTGAATAGCTGAGTAATTTGTTATATGAAGTACCGAATGTGATCTAAGCCTATATAACCTATATCAATACAGTGTTATAGTACCTCAGCCCTTGAAAGGGCGTATAGGGAAGTGTATAATGGAAAGTCGAGGCATATTGGAGTGAGGAATAGTATGGTTAGAGTCTTGATCATAAGAGGAGTCATAATCGTAGACTTTGTCAAATCCAAAGAGTACTTGGTGGATCCTTTAACCAAAGGATTAAGTAGAGATATGGTGGTGAATACATCCACTGAGATGGGTTTGAATCTATAACATACATCATACAACGGTGGAAACCTCAATTCGACGCTAGCCAATTGCTTAGTCTTGTATTCATGAGTGAAAAGTACATTGATAAATGGTTTGAGCACTAGTTGAGAATATGGTGCTAATTTCTCGCTAGTATATGAGAGGACGAACTTAGTGTTCTGATGTGTCCATTTTATATGGTTATTTTAGGACTTTTCAGGTTTAATTTTGTGCACTTTTGTGCTCTAGATGGGGCATTTTGCCTTTAAAGTCTCTAAGGAGAGTTAAGAGCAACTTTTATGCTTTTCTTACTTTTCTAGTGGATTTTGTGTGACAAAACAGTTGTTTGAAGACTTTGAAGACTACGTTTGAATATTTGAAGAGTTGCATTTGAGATTTTGAAGACTTGAAGGTTTGAAGAAAAGTAAAGAGAATAGGAGAACTTGAGATAAAAAGAAGGAAGAATTCGAAGTGTTGGATTCTTCATTCGTCGCATGCTGTGATGGTGTCCATCGAACGGTGCGACGAACGGGTCACCAGACTTCTTTCTTGTTTTTTTTGTACTATAAATACTCACCTTATCCTTTCTCTCTTTCACTTTTCTTCTTCTTCCCAATTTTGGGAGGCAAAACCCTATTTTTTCCTTGTTTCTTTTCTTAGTTTTTGTAGATTAATTATGTCTTTTCATTATTTAGGTTAGTTTAAACTTGGGAACAATTGATTAAGGCTTCAAAGCCCATGTCTTGAAAACTCTATCTATCTATTTGTTGCTTTTGCTATTGTGCATTTATTGAGCTTTGAATATGGATTGTTAATAGCATTAATGGTTTTAGAAGTTTGACTATATGAATTGCTTGTATGATTGTTGTTAGGGTTGGGAAAAAGTGGCTAATTTTCCCTCTTCTTTATATGAAATCCAAGAGCATGAGTTAGAGCTTCAAAATGGTCTTGACGTGTTGATAATTGCTACATAAATGTGATGATGTTGAACTCATTTTCATGTTTGTTTTAGGTACTAAATGAGAGAAGTCTATGAATGTTGATCGTTATTGACTATTCCTGTGCAAAGGCATGAATTGGTTCAATGCTTAGACATGGTGCAGTGTTTATAAGTGTTACCAAGCTTGTTGATTCTCCATGCTTAGTGTCATTAATGTGATACTTTTAGTCGTGCTTCGACTAAGGGAGTCACTGATGAGGTTTGACAAAATATGTCGAATTCACTCTTGCAAACTACTATCTAAGGAGGATGGGAGATTTATCTTCACAACATGTAATTAAAGCAATGAATATTTTGTAGATTAAAGGATAGATAAAATGTTTGGAAGTGGATGTCAATTGCCCCCAAGGCTTTGTCTTTTGTAGTTTTTACCCCTTTTTCTTAGTTTGTTTGATGATTAGCACAGTTACTTCACTTTGCTATATGTCTTATCTTTAATTTCATAACGTGGGAAAAAAACCAACCACCCCCCCCCCTAATTTACTTGTTTTTATATATCTATATATATATATATATATCTAATTCTAGTCTAATATCAACCTTATATGTTTAAACCCTTAGAAAGATCTCTCTTCTTCATGGACGACTCTGACTTGCCATTATCTACTTAGTTGTATATAGGAAGTATTTAGGGCTTATAAATTTAATTTTGAGAGGTACGACGATGACCTCCCAAATTTTGGCGCAGTTGTCGGGGATGGGGCATTTATTTTTAAGTGTTTGGGCATATTTGGTTGCATTTTAGCTAGTTGTTTTATTTTCCACTTCTTGGTGGTTGTTTTTGTTCGGAGTAAGCATTGCTTGATTTCTTGGTGAATTTTTATCGAGAATCCTTGCAATATAATTCTGGACTTTTGATAAAATAAATGGATTGTCTCACCTTGAGGGAACTCATGTTGAGAAGAGAGGCTCAACAAGCAAGGTTTTGTAGGATGTGTCATTCTGACCAACCTACCGAGTCTTGCTATTTATTGAGAGGGGAGCACTCTGAGGGGAAAAGAACCCTTGGTTTCCAAAACCAAGGGTATTATGAAAAGTGCTGCCAAGAGGTATGGGATGTTGGTTTTCAAGGGTAAGAAACCCAAGAATGGTATCCATACCACAATTATTATAATTCGTAATTGAGTGGTAATCTGGATTGGTGGTATGAGAATGAACTGAAAAACTAACTATACGAGCAAAATAGTTGGCCATCGCCACCTTATACCATACCCCAAAACCAAGTCCAACAAGGAAGTTCAAATTTGACACGTGATAAAGTCATGAATGCAATAGCAAACTCGAACAACTTGACTAGTGAGGAATCGGACACTCGGCTCTCCTCTAGTGTTGAGGCTATTGAGGGGCATATGAGGAGTATATTGGAAGCGTTGGCCCGAATGGAAGCTCATGATTCCAAAAATACACCATCCCAAGTGAGCTTGTGGATTCGATGAGTGAGTCACCATAGGTAATGAGTTTGAGTTTGAAGAGGGTGAGAAGCTGGTTGTTGAGGATGAAAATAAGGAGAAAGAGGTGATTGTGCTCATTCATTAGCATCGTCACCCCTTCCCCCACCTAGTGAACCAACTCCACCATTTTTTGGAAGTTTTGAGGGAGATAAGAGAGGGGCCAAATTATCATCCCAAGCCTTCTAACCACCCAACTCCCTTTGAACCACCTCCACCTCCACAAAACTTTCAAGACAAAACTTTCCTCTTGAAAGTTCCGTACCCCCCACCTCTCTATTTTTGGATGCTCATGTGAAGGGGTTAAGCCTTCACCATATAAATAACATTAGGGTCGTGCCGACGACCTTAAATATATGAAGCTATGTCGTGCCGATGATGTAAATAAATTCGGTTTTTATTTTAATTTTTGTTATTTTATTTTGTTCTTTTTACGATGTGTTTTTTGTAATCTTGAGGATATGCAGCTGGATCTGCGAATGAAAGAAGGCATGGAGAGAGGAGGAATAGCTTGGACATATGGTAAAGTTTAGTTTTTCTAAGTACTAGGCAGAGTCATCCATCACACCGTGCGACCGAAGCAGAAAAAAATTGGAAAATTTGTGCTCTTAGGTGAAACTTTGCGCGACGTGCGATGAAATCATCACAAGTCACGAAGATCTATCACACGGTGCGATGAATGCGCCGCATAGTGCGACAAAATCAGACACTTTTATGAAAATTGGACTTGCAAATAGAAATTTTTCATGACGTGCGATGAAAACCGTCACACTTCACAAAGGTCCATTGCGAGGTGTGATGGTTTCATCGCATGGTGCGATAAAATTAAAAAGTTATCTGATTTACTGAGCTTAAACACTACATAATCCTTCCTTTTTCTCCACCAAATACTCCCAAGAACCACCACACCTCCACTCATTCCTCCACCATCTTACATATATAGACATATGAAGACTCTTGCATCTTTATAGTACCTTTGTTGATTGTAGCATGCTGACTACATCATTGTGTCTATAATTGTTATATTCTATAATGATGCTTGGATGTTTGTCGATATACGTTAGATAATTTTATTGGATAATTTCATAGTAGTGATTGCATGAGGGATTGGTTGTTCTTTGACAATACTATGCTTATTAATTTTCAATGCTAAACCTAGTATTACAAATCCCTATGTACTTCTGAGTTTGATGTTGTTATCTGTGGTGTTAGTCTTGATCAAACAACATCAAAGAGACAACGTGTTGCTTGAGGGGTGAATTCGTCTACGATAATTTTGCTCCCCCCTCTGGCTCCAAAACCAATTTCAGAACCGATTATATACAAATACATGGGATTACACCGTATCACCGACGACCACGTGGAGAAATGGGAGCCACTTTACCTCTTACCTTAAGTTTTATTGTTCTTGCCTTATATGTTTACACTGAGGGCAGTGTAATGTTTTAAGTGTGGGAAGGGGTTAGATGACTCACATGCATGTAAGCTTGATTTGGAATGCTTTTTTCTACTTTTCATTGGGAAAACATGAGAATTTTTTTTTGAAAAAGGGAAAATTTTGAAAAAAATGAAAAAGAAAAAAATTATAAAAATAAAACCCGCAAAGTTGAAAATCCGAGAGGGAAACTTAGGCTACATTAGGGGCCCGGATAGGTTGAAAACACAAAAGAGCGCCCAAGGTAAAAATGAGAGGCTAGATATGGGCGAGATGTGAGCCAAACAAAACATGATGTATGGCTATGATGAAAAGGGGCTCCTAGAAAAAATGAGAGAAAGAGAAAAAATAAAAGAAAAGGAATTTTTTTGTTACTTTTCTACTCACTTGCCGGCGTTGGAGTCATAAGGTTGTGGTTGACATATGGATGGATCGGGTAGCCTAACATCATAGGACTTCTTGGGATTGGAAAACTTAGCGGGTTGAAAAATGAAGTATGTTTATGAAATTTTTGATTCTTTGTGTACTTCATTTTGGTTGATAAATTGGTATAGAGTAAAGTATGTGTTTGAACCTCCTATATGGCTTTGACTTCATTTTGTGCCATTGAATTTTGGTTGATATATTGGTAAGAAGCGAAGTATGTGCTTTAACCTCTCATATGGTTTTAACTTCATTTTGTGCCATTGAACTTTGGGATTATTAATTCGGGATTTGGATATGTTTCTATGGGTAGTAGTGAATTGATAAGTGGTAGGTTTGGTTAGATTTAGGAATTGGGGTTATGTGTGAAAAGTTCTCATTTGAGCTTTGATTTTGGGATTTATGGTATTGAGAGTTTGTGTAAGGCTTTGTTGATTTGGAGGAATATTAGTTTAGGATATGGTCATATGAATACCTTTGCATGCTTGAATCTTTTCTTACTCGAGGACGAGTAAGGTTTAAGTGCGGGGAGGCTTGATGTGCCCTTTTTATATGGTTATTTTAGGACTTTTCAGGTTTACTTTTGTATACTTTTGCACTCTAGATGTGGCATTTTTCCTTGAAAGCCTCTAAGGAGAGTTAAGAGCTCCTTTTACTCTTTTATTACTTTTCTAGTGGATTTTGTGTGGCAAGGTAATTGTTTGAAGACAAACTACCTTTGAATATTTGAAGATTTGAAGATTTGCATTTAAGCTTTTGAAGACTTGAATGATTGAAGAAAAGTAAAGATAAGAGGAGAACTTGAGACAAAGAGAAGGAAGAAATCAAAGTGCTGGATTCTGCATTCGTCGCACTGTGCGACGAATGGGTGGCCAGACATCTTTCTTTCTTTTGTACTATAAATACTCACCTTATCCTTGGTCTCTTTCACTTTTCTTCTTCTTCCCGATTTTGGGAGGCAAACCTCTAGTTTTCCCTTCTTTCGTTTCTTAGTTTTTGTAGATTAATCATGTCTTTTTCATTATCTAGGTTAGTTTAATCTTGCGAGACTTTAATTAAGGCTTCCAAACCCATATCTTGGAACTCTATCTATTTATTTATTGCTTTTGTTATTGTGCATTTATTGAGTTTTGTATGTGGACTGTTAATAACATTAATATTGTTAGGAGTTTGAGTATATGAATTGATTGTATGATTACTTGTTAGGGTTGGAAAAAAGTAGTTAATTTTCCCTCTTCTTGATATGAAATCCAAGAGCATGAGTTAGAGCTTCAAAATGGCGTTGACGTGTTGATAATTGCTAGATGAATGTGATGGTGTTGAACTTGTTGTCATGTTTGTTTTAGGTAGAAAAGACTAAATTATTTTTTTAGTCCCCTACAAAGTATTTAAACAAAAGAGAATAATGAGAAAGATCCACCCCATTTTTTGCACTATCTTATACCATATTTTGGTCTTCGTATGCAAATTAACCGTCAAACAATACCAAACAAATTTAGAGAGATTTTTTTGGTCCCCAAAGATGGTTTTTCAGAGAAAGTGAACGGTAAAATTGGTCAAAATATGTAAAATAGCCATTATACCCCTGAGTTTAAAAAAAATAAAAAAGAAAAAGAAAATGTCTTCGTCTTCTTTGCATCTTCTTTGC
This sequence comes from Rubia yunnanensis, assembly GCA_037428765.1. Classification (NCBI taxonomy): domain Eukaryota; kingdom Viridiplantae; phylum Streptophyta; class Magnoliopsida; order Gentianales; family Rubiaceae; genus Rubia; species Rubia yunnanensis. The sequence continues at coordinate 88,961,114 of CM075068.1, forward strand.
GTCTTCTTCTCCACCGCCACCATTGGAACCAGATCTGAAGCAGTCTTCGCCGCCACCGTTGTAACCATCCAATCCTCCACTGGCAGGGCTTCATGACGTCGGGTCGAGGTTTTCGTCGAGACCCTCGGCAGAGCTTCGAGATGGCAAGTGGAGGTATCCGTTGCCAAAGTTGCAGAAGGGTTTCCGTCATAGTGGTCTCATCGGCGGGAAAGTAGAAGTTGGCGAGCTTCCGTCGTCGTGGTTGTAGAGTTACGAAATTGAAGGCGGCAGAGATGGAAGGCAACGGTGGAAATTGAAGGCTCGCCGGTGGAAATTGAAGGGGGCGGCAATGGAAATTGAAGGCGGCAGTGAAAAACTAAAGAAAAATAAATTTAGAATTAGAATTAGGAATTTTTAATCGAAAATGTTTTTTTAATAGTAAAATTACCATTATACCCCTGACTATATCGGAAAATCATTTAGTCTTACCTTAAAATCACCTATGGGGACCAAACAAATCATTCTGAATTTATGGGTACTGTCTAAGGGGTTGATTTGCAAACGGGGACCAAAACATGATATAAGATACTTTGTAGGGGAGTAAAAAAATAATTTAGTTGGTAGAAAATGAGTGAAGTCTATTAATGTTGATCGTTCTTGACTAATCTTGTTTAAATGCATGAATTGATTCCATGCTTAGACACGGTGTAGTGTTTATAAGTGTTATCAAGCTTGTTGATTCTTCGTGCTCAATGTCATTAATGAGATATTTTTAGCTGTGTTTCGACTAAGGGAGTCATTGATGAGGTTTGACAAAATATGTCGAATTCACTCTTGCAAACTACTATCTGAAAATGATAGAATATTTATCTTCACAACAAGTAGTTAAAACAATGAATATGTTGTAGATTCAAGGATAGATAAGATGTTTGGAAGTGGATATCAATTGCCCCCAAGACTTTGTCTTTTGTAGTTTTTACCCCCTTTTTCCTAGTTTGTTTGATGATTAGCATAGTTACTTAACTTTGCTAGTTGTCTTGTCTTTAGTTTCATAACTCAGGACAAAACCAACCAAACCCCCCGCCCCAACAGTTCATATGTTTAGAATAATTATTAACCGTTTTAAGTACTTAATTCAAACCTTCTTTTTTCTGCAAAACTTACGTCTATTAAAGACATATTACTTCATGTGTCTGGATAGTTTGTTAATCGTTTTCAGGGTTTAGTTCAATCTTCTTTTTTTTTTTGCAAAACTCATAGCCAGTAAAGATATATTAGTTCTTGTGTTTAGAATGCTTGTTAATAGTTTAAAGACTTAGTTTAACCTTTTATTTTCTACAAGACTTATATCTAGCATTGGTATACTAATTAGTTCATGTATCTAGATAGTTTGTCAATCGTTTTAAAGATTTAGTTCAAACTTTCCTTTTTCTGCAAAACTTACAACTAATAAAGATATATTAGTTCATGTGTTAAGAATACTTGTTGATAGATTAAAGACTTAGTGTAAACTTTTATTTTCTATAAAACTTTCAAATAGTTCTTGCATTAACCGGTCTTGAATTAGGTGTAGCTATATAACAAGCTTATTTTTTACGATCTTAATATGTATTTACTTGAATGATGCTATAAATCTCCATCAGAGTGCTTATTTCTTTATAATTGAACAAAAGTGAGGGTCTTTATAACGAGTTTACGAGTAATCTCTCCTGCCAAGACTAGTTTGCAACTATTTGATCTTCCTCATAGCAGCAGATCCGTTATAAAGCAAGGAATGGGTAAAATATAGACTATGGTCCGCACTTTAGGTATGGAAAGGAGATGCTAAATAGACAGCGATATTGGGGGGGGGTAAATAAAAAAGAGTACTGTTCATTTTTCTTTTACTACGTGACATCTGGATCGGTTCAAAGGAAATTTTTTGTTGCGAATAAACAAGATGTAGCATCAGTATACTAATTAAGTAGAAAAATTCATATATAACCCTATATAATTGACGAAAATGCAGATATAACCCTTCGCTAATTGAAAGGGCAAATATAGCCCTATATATTCAGGTTATGTGCAAATATAACATTTTCAGGCAGTTAGAGGCCGGAATACTCTGAAAAGACTATTTTGCCCCTCTGTAAAAAGGTAAACAACTCTTTTTTAAAACACTGAAATTACATTCCTACCCTAAAAACCCTAATTCATTTTCTTTCCCATTTTTCTCCAATCTCATCTTCTTCATTTCTCCGATCTAAAATAAGAAGATTTGCTAGTCAAGACCCTAAACAGAACATAAATTAGAAATTGCGTAAGGTATATTTTCTAAAATTTTATCTGTACTATATTTCTAATCTACAACTGGGTCTGGGCGATTGATGGGTGGCAGAGGTAGGGCGGGGCTGATGGGTGACGGGTGGGGTTAGGGTGGGGTTGATAGAAGGCGGTGTTGTGGCCACCGTAGCTGCACATCAGGCGGAGCTTCACTCCGTTGGTAGTCTTGTTTAGGTGATTTACTTGTTTAGGATTCAGTATGCGAGTATGAGTTAGTTTCACACAGAAAATTGTTTCAAGGCTTGTTTAGAGCTCCGAGGCAATTTATTGTTGGTGCCTGAACATAGGAACTGTGCAAAGTATGTGGTTTTTAGTTCTGAACGGATTGACAAATGGACCCAGAGGTCTTTATCTTTTCTGTAAAACACGTAATAAAATTTGATAGTTTATTGCATCACATTAGCTGAAAGTCGTAGTATCAGGAATTTTTCCACCGTCCCAAAAAGATTTTAAGGAGAGGAGATTTGGGGACAAGGATGAGTACGGAGAGGGCAAAGGGTAGCCTCGGGGAAACTGAGATTCAAAGATTCCGGTGGTCGGGATACCTCAGGTGAGATCTCAATGGACAATTAATGACTATAGTTTTTGTTTTACGAGGTTTTAGCATCTGGGTTTCGTTTCATTTGTTCATTTGAGATTTTGTTTGTTTGTTCATATTCATAAACATACAACTATGTTACTCAGATATAAGGAAAAAGATGATGTGAATCTAGATATTGATAATGGTGGCACAAATGGAGGTGGAGGTGGAGTAGTGATGGCGGAGGCGGAGGTGGTTGAGCAATGGCATGGTGGCAGAACAGGGGCAAAGTATTCGTTGGTGGCCTGACGGGTGGGGGTGGTGGCCTGGTGGTAGAGGTGGAGCCAGGCGGGTGGGGGTGGTGGTTGGCAGAGAGGGTAGAATTGTCCTTCTCATTTAAGGCTTGGGGCAGAAGGGTAGTCTTTTCAAGTGGGTCAATGGTCAGAATTCGTTAGTCAATGCCGGAATCATGGTCGAAGGGTTATATTTGCACTTTCATTCATTAGTCAGGATTATATTTGTACTAAAAAAAATTGAGGGTTATATATGCACTTTCCTGAACTTATAGGGTTACATTTGCATATTACCCAATTAAGTTTTAAGTTCAAACTTTCCTTTTTTTCAAAACTTATAGTCAGTAGAGATATGCTAGTTCATGTTTATAGAATGTTTGTTCAATGTTTAAAGAATTGTTTTAAACTTTTATTTGCTATAATACTTAAGCTAGCATTGATATACTAATTAGTTCCAGTGTCTAGATTGTTTGTTAACCGTTTTAAGAACTTCGTTTAAATTTTCATTTTTCTGCAAATTTATAATTATGAAAGATAACTTAGTTCGTGTATTTAGAATGTATGTTGATAGTTTTAAAGACTTAGTTCAAACTTTCTTCTTCTACAAGACTTATAGTTAGTTCATGTGTTTAGAGTATTTGTTAACCGCTTTAGAGACTCAGTTCAAACTTTTCTTTTTCTGTAAAACTTACGACTATTAAAGATAGACTAAATTATTTTTTTAGTCCCCTACAAAGTATCTTATACCATGTTTTGGTCCCCGTTTGCAAATCAACGCTTAGACAGTACCCCACAAATTCAGAACGATTTGTTTGGTCCCCAAAGGTGATTTTCAGGGAAAATCAACGGTAAAATTGGTCAAAATGTGTAAAATGATCATTATACCCCTGAGTTTTAAAAAATAAAAAATAAAAACGCATCGTCTTCTTTGCGTCTTCTTTGCCGCCGCCGCCATTGTTGGAATCTGGAACTTTGCCGCTGCCGCTGTTGGAACCGGAACTCTGCTATTGGAACTCTGTCGCCGTCGTTGGAACCGAAACTCTCCTGCCACCGGCACAAAGTTGCAGAGTCTCCATCGCCGCAAAATTGCAGAGTCTCCATCGCCGAATGGAGGTCTATGTCGCTGAGTCGTGAAGTTGCAGAGTCTCCATCACCGGGTGGAGGTCTTCGTCGCCGAGTTGTGAAGTTGCAAAGTCTCCGTTGGCGGTGGCAGAATGATCGGTGGCAGGCAGCGGTGGAAGGCGACCGGTGGAAAATGACGAAGAAGATGCGAAGAAGACTCTGTAACACCATTTTACACTACACGCGAAGAAGCTCTGCGACGACGGAAGACAGCGGCAGCGGAAGGAAAACCATTTAATTTTAAATGGTTTTTAATTAGGAATTTTAAAGATTTTTTTTAATTAGGAATTTTTAATTGAAAATATTCTATATTAGTAAAATTACCATTATACCCCTAACTATGCCAGAAAACCATTTAGTCTTACCTGAAAACTGCCTTTGGGGACCAAACAAATCGTTATGAATTTGTGGGGTACTGTTTAAGGGTTGATTTGCAAACGAGGACCAAAACATGGTATGAGATACTTTGTAGGGGACTAAAAAAATAATTTAGTCTTAAAGATATATCACTCATGTATCTAGATAGTTTGTTAATTGTTTTAAGGATTTAGTTCAAACTTTCCTTTTTCGGCAAAACTTACAATCAGTAAAGATATATTGGTTCACATGTTTAGAATGTTTGTTAATAATTCAAAAACTTAGTTTAAAATTTTATTTTCTACGAGATTTATATCTAGCATTGGTATGGTATAGTACTAATTAGTTCGTGTGTCTATGTAATTTTTAAACTGTTTTAAGGACTTAGCTTAAACTTTCATTTTTCTGCAAATTATAACTATTAAATATAATTATTTCGTGTCCTTAGAATATTTATTGATAGCTTAAACATTTTAGTTCAAACCTTTATGTTACTAGTTGTAAGAACTTCTTCAATTATCCTGTGGAAAATAAAAGTCTAAATAAAGTCATTAAAATGATTACCAAACATTTTTAATATATGAACTCATTTAAATACGTGTGCTAGTTGTAACTCTCGCAAAAAAATAAGAATTTAAGCTACATCTTTAAAATAATAAATAAAAATTATAAACACTTGAACTAATATATCTTAGCTGTGAAAATAATTTAATAAAAAAATGAAAGAAATAGATATGTACAATAAAATAGTATGCCAATGAACAAAATTGTGTGTAGCTTATTGGTTAAGTGCATGTTAGTTTATTAACAAGTTGCGTGATCGATTTCCGGCATGCACATACATTTTGTTTGAATTTGCGACCCCCATTTCTGTCTCGCCCACCCCCGGGACTATCCCTCTACGCTGGATAAAGTGTCTGACCGAATTTCGTGAGGAGGGGTGAAATCGAAGGAACGCCAAAAGTGGATTCTAGCCAACTAAAAGGATCTTCTGATCAATCCGGGGATAATTTATAGTTATCGCTTTTCTGACCTAGCGAGCTCCGTCAATCCGCTGTTCATCGATAGACGGAGCTCTTGGCATTGCTTTGTTTTTCTCACTTTTCCTATCAGCGAGTTCCGACCCTTTTGTTCGAAATTTCTTCGAAAAAAAAGAATCTTTCTAAAGAACTTCGGGTCAGCGGGGCCTTCAAGCATCCGAAATACGGGGTGAGATTTCGGTTCGTTAACTGGTATTTGCGCAGCTGGTAGTTCCACTGAAAATTCTTTTCGCTCCGCTTAGCCTTATCCCCCTCTAGGGGTATTTTAGTGATCGCATAATCAAGAATTGGCTTTTCTGTATATGAAATTTAGGAAAATATTTGTTTCCCAGGGAAAATATTGTGAATGAAGGGCTGCGGCGAGGTAGAGGTGCACAAAAAAGGGTTTGGCGGACCGCAGGGTCAGAGATAATTAAATTTAAAACGTGTGTTGAGTAACTTTATCAAGTTAGATAAAATTAATGATAATTGATGTATAACTATTCAACATTTCAACTTCTTGTTGGGAGATGTTGCAGCGATCGAACTGTTTTAAAATGATCGTTTTAATGTAAGATCATTACTTTCTTTTTTAATTTCATTCCTCAATCCATTGTTATACAGTAATTTTAAAAAAGAGAAACTGCATAACCTCGCTATATGCCTATATTGGAAATATTATGCAATTAAAAAAATCTATAAAACTAACGGTGTCAATATAATCCTATCTAATTGAGTAAGTGTCAATATAACCCTATGATAATTTTTAGTGTAAATATAACCCTAACTAGTTAATGAAAGAGCCAATATAACCCTCAAACCTCATTTTCGGTATTGACCTCAATTTTTCGGCGTTGACTATAAGTAAATTAACCAAAATACCCTTTGAGCTAACTCTGAAATTAGGTGGACAATTTTACCCTCAGTACATTACGCAATCTTATTGGATTGTATCAGTACATTCCTAATGTTTGTAAGGTTATATCAACACATTTCTAAAGTTTGTAGGGTTATATCAACACATCCTTAAAACTTATAGGGTTATATTGGCACTTTCACTAACTAGATATGATTATATTGGTTTTTTTTTTAATTTGAAACCACCTGTAGGTGGGGGGTTCTATTATGGCTCCCCTAACCATCAGATTGGGATTTAAATCCCGTGAAACCAGTCCAGTAGATTTATACAAGAGAGAATTGGACACTAGTTGTCGCAATATGTGCGGCATAATCTATGCCAATATCAAAAGAGACCTGTACATGGAAATTAAGGCGACTAACCCTACATATAAGCTAAACGTTTAAACCGGAAATGCCCTTCTGTTTATGTACACCTCCACCCCCCGTGTCGATGTACACTCCAGCCTTGCACTAACTAGTTAGTGATTATATTGGTATTTTCACTAACTAGATAGGGTTATATTGACACTTTCAAATATTAAAAGGTTATATTAACACCAATGTTAAATAGGTAGGATTATAAAAAAAAATTTATAAAAAATTATTCGCATAACAAAGAAAAGAAAAGTAGTATCGTGTTCTCATGTTATCGGATTTAATGGTGACCCTACGACCACCCAAAAGCCACACTTAAACCACCCTCTGGCCTCTGCACAAACGTCCCCATAAAAGAGTATATATACTCATACTCTCTAGCTCTACCGCTCTTTTTATAATATTAAGTACAATTAACTAAATTATGAGTACATAGAAACATCATACTTTACTATTAAATTATGAGATTAAATTATTTAAATATATTAAAATCCATTAAAAATTGAAATTTCATCGGATTGAATAGTTTGAGATGTTCTTATGTGAACACTTAAATGCTATGTCATTCATGAAACACTGTCATCAAAATTTGAACAATCACGATCGTAACCTCATTGACCACCATTTGAATATAATGAAACTCAGTTAAACCTTGTTTTTTTTTTATATTAATAGTTAGGGTTGCCCTCTTGACAACACTCAACACTATCCAATTGCTACGCCACAAACAAAACAGCCTCGACCATTGAAGCCGAAACCATTAAAATTGCACTTTCATCGACCACCATTTGAATGTATTAAAAAATCAATTAAACCTGAAATTTCATTCATTTTAATAGTTTGGGACGCCCTCCTGAAAACACTTACACCAACTAACCATCGTCATCGATATCGGAACCACTACGATCACACCTTCATCTACCATCTGCAAGCTGGGTAATCTCTATCAAGGAATTACTATAAATTCATAACTCTTAATCAGATATGACTTTGACTACGGACCTCTCTATTATAGAGAGAATTATTTAACCACTAAAACAAGTCTCAAATAACAATAGAACATCTCTAATGCAAGCATGAAATTGGTAAAAGTTGATAGCCACGTCATCTTGACAGACCCTCAATCTTAAAATTCATCTCTAATGCAAGATTCAGTATTAGGCGTTAATCTTACGTGGTAGGAATTGTAAGTGACCCCTTCAGTTAGCCCTTTTATTATTTGATGTTCAAAGTGAAGCCGTCAATATGTCACCTCATTAAATTTTGGCTAAACTTTCTCATTTTACTACATTTCATTAAAGTATTAACCATTTATTGATTAGCACATCATACTAAAGTTGTAATTATGATGGTAGCATTGGAGATACAAATTTTAAAAGATGCCATCAATCAATCATGTTTGATTACGTCGCACTAAAGTTCTGTTCGAAGTCCAATATGTGAAACCTAATAATATGGAAGCTCTCAAACCATTGGAGATGCTCTTATATACACCATTCTTATGTGATGCATGGCTATAATACAAATATTTTATGAAATACTAGGTACAATTAATAAAATTATATATAAATATTGTTCTTTTCAAATTAAGATTTTGTCCAATTTAAAGGATGAAATTAGGATTGAATATCACTTAAGTCTATTTAAATTTAATGAAATTTGAAATTCTTTTTTTTGACATAAAAAGGCTTTATTATTGAGTATTATTTAGGGTTATATGCAAATATAACCCTATATGCTGAGGAAAGTGCGGATATAATCCTCAATTATTTTTTAAAGCAGATATAATCCTGACTATTGAATGAAAGTGCAAATATAACCCTGCGACCATGATTTCGGCATTGACTAACGATTTTTTGCCATTGAACAACTTAAAAAGTCTAAAATACCCTTCTGCCAAAGTCTTTAATGATAAGGACTATTCTGCCCTTCTTAACATGGGCCCCACATATATGAAAGTGAGTACTGTAAAGATAATTCAAGTCATGTATCACGGCGGCGGGATCAACTAAAATTTTGGTTGTTTCTCCGATCAACCAAAATTACTCATTTCGCCACCTTGCGCCACCCCGCTATAGTGCCACCTCCGTTCAACCTAAAACCACCTCGCGCCACCACCTACCCTTAACCCTAGTGCCACCCCGAACCCTAGCACCACTTTGCCACTACCCCAAATCCCCAGCTCCGTCGGCGCGAACGATTCCATCCCAGCCCTCCACCAAAACCCTCACTACCTCCTGGCCACCACCCCAGCGCCACCACTAACCACCATCCCCAGCCACCACTACCACCATCTCCCGCCTCTCCCTACCCCCGTAAATCCACAGTGTCAACCCGATTTAACCCAATATTTGGATCCGCCATCACCATCTTATCGACATCCCGCCACGAGCTCCATCGTTCTCATCCCGCCGCTAGCTCCATCCTCATCCCACCGCGAGCTCCATCATTCTCATCCCGTCGCGAGCTCCATCCTCATCCATTCTCGTGGTCAATTTGGTGGCGGTGCTATACTAGGAGGGGGTCATGGTGGTTGGAGTAATCAGCGTCGGAGCTGCCGCTAGGGCTTCCCCCCGCCACCACCAGCGTCAGGAATCACCTTCATTCTTCGGGCAGCGTCACAAATTGCCTCCATCATGGAGAAGGAAGAAAGCCCAAAGCAAAATTGCTTTTGAGTGTTGTGTATAGATTTTCTTTTTTATGTGGTTGCAGACAAGAGTTTTCTCGAAAGCAAATCTAAGAAGGGAGCTTTAGCAAATCTAAAAGACTAAATTATTTTTTTGGTCCCCTACAAAGTATCTTTTACTATCTTTTGGTCCTCATTTGCAAATCAACCCTTAGATGGTACCCAACAAATTCAAAATGATATGTTTTGGTCCCCATAGGTGGTTTTTCGGTAAGCCTAAATGGTTTTCCGGTATAGTTAGGGGTATAATGGTAATTTTACTAATTAAAAATATTTTCAATTAAAAATTCCTAATTTTAAATTTTCTTTTTCGTCTGCCGCTGCCTGTCACCGCCTGTCGCCGCCTGCCACTTTCCACCGCCACCTGCCGCCTTCCGCCGCCGCCTGCCGCCTGCCGCCTTCCGCTGCAGCCTGCCGACTGCAATTTCCACCACCTGCAATTTCCAGTTTGCCACCACCGCCTGCAATTTTCAGTTTGCCACCACCACCACCGCCTTCACAATAAATTTCTCTGTGTTTCCACCGGTGCCTTCACTAGTTAATGGCAGAGCTAAAACACCACCGCCTTCACCGCTGAGTTCTGCCACGGCCATCCACCTCTGTCGTCAGTATCCGCCGCTCGTCTTCTGCATTTCACCTGTTTGCTCTGCCTCGCCTTCCGCTGCCTCCTTCGGTCAAAGTACTCTGTTCCATCTTCAAGCTTCGAGACAGACTCTGATCTGGTCGAGTACTCTGCTCCGTCTTCAAGTACTCTGCCCGTACTCAGGTAATTTGTTCCGTCTTCAAGCTCCGTGATAGGCTATGTCTCAGCCTCAGGTACTCTGCACTCGTCCGGTCAAAGTACTCTGTTCCATCTTTAAGCTCTGGGACAGGCTCTGATCTGGTCGAGTACTCTGTTCCATCCTCAAGTACTCAGTTCCGTACTTAGGTACTCAGTTCCGTACTTAGGTACTCAGTTCCGTCTCCAAGCTCCGGGACAGGCTCCGTCTCAGCCTCAGGTACTCTGCACTCGGGTTGGATATCAACAGAGGATTTGAGGACGAAGGATTTGCGGCGAGGCCCAGAGTTCGTCGTCGAGCGGTTGAAGTTGTAAAGGTGGTTGCGACGTCGGCAAAGAATCCATCATGAAGCGGCGGCGGAAGGCAAAGAATCCGCCATTGAAGCAAAGAAGACGAAGTAATCGAAGCGAAGAAGATGAGGCATAGAAAACTGGTGCGGAAGAAGACGTTGCAGAAGAAGAAGAATAATTTAAAGCGGCGGAGAAGCAAAGAAGACGAAGACGAAGACGAAGTCAATTAAAAATTCCTTTTTTTAATCCCATTTTAATTTTGAATTTTTTCCCTAAAACTCAGGGGTATAATGGTCATTTTACATATTTTGACCAGTTTTACCGTTGACTTTCCCCGAAAATCACCTTTGGGGACCAAAAAAATTGTTTTGAATTTGTTGGGTACCGTCTAAGAGTTGATTTGAAAATGGGGACCAAAAGATAGTAAAAGATACTTTGTAAGGGACCAAAAAAATAATTTAGTCAATCTAAAAAAAGAGAATCCAGTATTGGTTGCAGACAAGAGAGAAGAGATAGACGAGAGAAAACTTTGGACGCAAAGAAGAGAGGAAGAAAAGGGTCTGGGAATGAAGAAGAGGAAGAAGAGGAAGAAGAGAGCTTTAGGTGTAGGAACGTAATTTCAGTATTTTTTCAATTTTTTATTTTTTACTTAGGAGCAAAATAGCCTTTTCACGATGTTCCGGCCTCCAACTGTCTGAAAAGGTTATATTTACATATAAGCTAAATAAATATATTTATATTTACACTTTTAATTATCATAAGGTTATATATACACTTTTCTCCGGAGATTATTAGGTTTACACAAATTCATTCGCCATTTTCTTTTCCTTTACGACTGCCCGTATTGGCGCGTTGGAAAGTGGCAGCGCGACGGACACGGATTCAGTCGTAAGCTTTTTGATTCCTTCCGAATTAATATAATCCGTCCAATGATTTTGCCTCCTATTATATAAATTTCATTAACTTACTCCCTGATTGATATTTATGCTAGTCTCTTGGCAATTGGGTGGAAATTGATCGACCCTGTTCAAACCTACGATCTCCTTGAATCCATTGCCTTCATTCGTAAGTCTCTGTTCTCTCTGTTTCCCGCTCCAGATTCTGCCTTTTGTTGTTTATAACCCAGATGTAAGATTTGAGCTGCATTCTTTTGCCCTTTCATGATGCATGTGCGATTAGATCTGCGTTATTTGAGCTTTGTTTCGAGATTTGTGATTCTGGCAGTGCCGAGCAATTGCTTATGCTCGCGTTTTGATATGGTGGGATTCGTTTGCATTACGTTTATGGAGGCAATTATGGGATTTTATTGGACCATAATTTTGTCCAGTTGAATGAGATCTTTATTATTGGGTGGTGAATTTGTGCAGTTGATTGCTTGTCAGCAATAATTAGGCGTTTTTGTTTCTCTTTGTTGTTTGTACAGTTGGAGAGTCGTATGGCATGTTGTTTTGGTCAATACACCCTGCTACTACTCTGAGCTGAATACTGGCATGCTTAATGATTTTCATACATTGTTTGCTGTGTTACATTGCATGTTTTTGTCGGGATTCCATTCGCAGGGCAGAAAATGTGCCCGATAACACAGCTCATAGCTGTCAAACTTTTATCTTTCTTCTTGTCTGAATGTTTTGATGGTATTCATTTTAAGACTGTTAGGGGTTTTTGTGTAAAGGTTGGCTACGTTGAGTTGAGGTCTTGGTTGCGAGTACAAAATTTGAGTGTAATCCTGTGCCGGCATGTCTAAAGGGTTCAAATTGCGTCGCTGTATGAATTTTACCTCTAGGGTGTGAGTTGTGTATCTTCCTTGTGTTTTTTTGTGATGTTGTTTGGGCGTCTAGATTGAGATGTTCTTCGAATAGCTTCAGCTGCTATTTTAATTTGATGTCTTTGTTGCGATTACAAAATAGCGAGCGTAATGCTATGCAAGCAAATATAAGGAGCTTTATCTTATCTCTAGGGTGTGAGCTGAGACCCTTCCGTATATATTTTTATGTTGTCTTTCTAATCCAACTCATTATGGTTGCCAAAAGTCTTACTTTCTCTTATTCTTCTTTGTCTGGTGGTTGAGGGTCAAATCATAGTTGATTTTTTGAATGTTAATGCACCATACTGCTGCCTGAGGCTAACCGATATATGTTACTTACCTCTACTGTAGAGTTATGGCCTACAGCCAGCCAGCCATCGTGTCTCGAAAATCTTTCCAGTAGCCCGGCTGTGATAAATGTAACCAAGTATGATATTCTCTTTCTTCGTGCTGTAAGCTAAACTAGGTGTCGCGTCTCAGAATTGAGTCGAGTGACAAAAGATACATCTAACCATATACAATTTACAGTACTAACTCACTCAGTTCATGAAACCTGAAAGTAAAAGAAATGAATCTATACGTTTTTGGTTTCCTTCTCAATTTAAATTTAATTCAATCAATGAGCTAATGACAGCACCACCTAAATGCCAATGTCCAGTCAGTTAAAAACTTCTAAGAACATTTGACTTGGGTCACTAGCAGAATTAGTATTTCATTTTCTTGGATTCCTTTTGCTTATTCCTTTCTAGTATAAATACACTACTCCCTCCGTCCCCAATTGAACCTCTTACTAGACAAAAGGGAGATTTTTTTGAGGAAGTAAGTGGAAGTGGGAAATGAAACAAGTGGAAAAAGGGGGTAAGTGGGGAAAGGGGAGGATAAGTAGGTAAATTCAACTTGGGGTTTTGCCAAAAAAGAAGTAGTGCATTAAATTAGAGACACCCAAAATGGTAAGTATGACAGTGAATTAGGGGCAGAGGGAGTAGACTCTCTTTCCCCTCCAAAACCTAGGATGTATACCAATGTGTTGCACATTCTTTATTATGCTTATAAAAGTTTAGGAGCTCTACTTCAGTTTGTCACTTAAATGAGTTTGTGAGGTGCATTGGGCTTTTGTTTGAATGCTGAGCTTTAGCTTTCCATGATGACTATATTTTCTTGCTATACTTATTTCATGATGGTTGTGCCTTTAAAGTTCTATAAATCTGAATATATTCCTTGTACTAATACAGCGTTTAACTGAAACAGAATCATATATTGTTGAGTGGTACCTGACATCCATAGACTTAAACTAATGGCTCTCGAGAGCAACATAACATCGCCTCACAGAAGATCACAAGTGCCGACTGCGTTTGGGACACCTACACTCGAGAAAAAGCAGCCACGTGCAGAGGAATTCGGGAGTCTTACAACTCTGGTTCAGCGGCACCGCTTCCTTCTCACTGCCCTTGTCCTCCTGACTTTTCTATGCACAGTCTACCTTTACTTCGCAGTTACATTGGGCAGCAGAGACACATGCTCTGGAATGTCAATGGCCGAAAAAGCAGCTTGTCAGCTCAAGCTCACAAAAGACGCTATAAGTAATCGGAAGCTGAAATTCCTCTAGTACTTGCCCGCAGCTGATGATATCATTGGAGGGATTAATTCTTTGATCTTCAAGTGGGACGGAAATGCTGAAGTTTGAGGGAAGGATGGTTAGTCTCATAACTTGCAGGTTATGAATGCATATATGAGTTGAGAGAGGCATATGGAGTTGTTTTGAGAGGAGAATGATTAATTGTAGACAATAAGTTATGATCTTATGTGTAGTTTATCGAATAGAGGTGCTGATTTCCCCCCCTGTAGACTCATGAAGATGAATTACGTTGGAAGGAGAAAATAAGCACAAGGGCTGGAACATTCTTTATGTGTTATTACCTGATTATATTATTAACAATTCTTCTTCAGTTTTCCTATCTATATCTTCTTCTTCTTCTTCTTCTTTGTTCCGAAGTTGTAAGATCTTGTGCGCCTAGTGACCATCTGTTCGAAAATAGATTTCTATTGCGTGATTGTGTGAGAGGATTAGGGCTGGAAAGTTTTCTGGTTTGATGTGGTCGATTGGTACCACGAAACACTTAGAACATGGTAATCCCCGTCCCAGCTGCATTTGCAAATGTTGACTTTTGTAAATTTATTAAAATAATTTTTTGACCGTTAATATCTTAACTTATGCACATTTTAAAATAATAAAAAATTAATATTATGAAAACAGATGTTACGACGGTTCTAACAAGATCTCATATGATGGTATATCATCTTATATATTACTTGACTTTTATTTTTTCAACTTAACCAATTTTAACTAAATGAATAGTGATTGTCAAATACATAGGGAAGAGGGAGTATAACATTTAGTTTACTACTGAAAAATCAAAACTGAAATAATCACCGAAAGAAAGCATGTCGGAATTTTAAAGTTGATATCGAATCTTTCTTAGTATCTCATTTTCACAAATTTCGTGATACTGTTCACGTAGTTTTGTTGAGACAGTCTAAACTTTAAACAGGGATTATTATGCAATTATTATAGATAGGTAAGGTTCTTTTTAGAATAAGCTGAGAAAGTAGAGGCCTTTTTGCGTAAATTTTAGACTTTTCACCTTAGTGGGTGAGGGTATTTTAGACCTTTCAGATTTGATGAATGCCTAATTCCTTCCGTCAATGTTGGAATTAGCAAAAGAGGTTATAACTGCACAATTCGTCATAAAATTAAGGTTATTTTGACAATTTCTCGTTTGAAATGTTATATTGGCAATTTTATCCAAAAGTTAGGGTTAAAGGTGTATTTTACCCCCTAATTTATTATGGTTACATGTCTTCTTAAGTAAATTTTTTTGTGGACTCAACTCCCCGGTACCATGATTCTACCCTTTGTATCTTTTCATCCTGCTTATATGGCGAGAAAGAAAGATGAAACCCGAAAAGCAATTTATGTACCCCCGAAAGTAAAAAAAGAAAGAAAGATGAAAGCCCGATGCACTTAAAGATGTACATAAAGAAGAATACCGCAATCTTATTCCATGAATAATATTTCCATACATTTATTGAAGACCGGTTGCAGATGTTTTTGTACTCTAGACGAAGATTTACCAGTTCATGATTCATGAACCATTGCATTTGTGGTAGAAACTCTTTTGGCTGTACATTAATTTGTTACACCGTGAAACTAAAAAGTAGAGAATGAAAAAATGCACCCTAATGTATCCCCAGTTCAAGCGTATGGTCGGATAGTATTTTTAGGGGGCAGACTTTACACTGATATCCTATATGAGCATTTACTACTTAGTGTTTCTGTTGGTTGCCTTAGTCAGAGTGTTCATTAGAACACATCAGGAGGGAAACGTCCTGGCATTGAGTTTCCTTGCTGAGCCTGCTTCAGATGCAGCTCCAACGCGTAGTTTTTCACCTCGAGAGTTCTCAATCGCTCCTGATACTCAGTCAACACATCCTTCAATATCTGCACTTCTTTGTTCCTAATGTTGCACTCCTTCAGGCGCTCGTGCTGGATTGCAAAAGCTCTTTTCAGAATGGTATTGTCTCGCAGAACTGCCTCTCTATGTTCCTTCAACATCGTATTCTCCTGCATAACAATGATATAAATAAGTCAGTCCAAGGCCATTGTAGCAGAAGGTGCTAGGTTATTATTGAATAAACAATCCGGATCAGGAGGCTACCTTCTCTAGATTTAGAGTTGCTTCAGCATTCTGTGCACTTATAGACCTCTCTAAACTCCCCAGCACTCTGGTGGCACGACATTTAGCATCATCAATGCTGGAAGCACTCATCATTTCGGTCACAAACAATTCTACCCATTGCTCTCCATTACTTGGAAGGTTCCTTTCTTTCAATTCATCTTGCGACCGCAAAGCCTCCTCTTCAGGACCAGAGGCACAATCTGTCAAAGTAAACAAAAGAAACCCTCAAAACACAAGCAATCATGGAAGGCTAAGCCAAGCAAACGGAAAAACAGACAGACTCTAGCTTGGCAACTTCCAGTGCAATAGGATGCACACTCTGCTACAATCAACTTAGACCAAGTAAGAACCAAAGACTACATCCTGGCATTGACAGCATTCAAAATTGCAACTTTTCACCATAAGGATTTCCGGACACTAGAGTTTCGCATTCGAGTGGAATTCTTTTTCCAAACTACTAAAGGTATTTATCTCATTTGAAGTTCCATGAGCACTTTCAAAAACTCTGGGGTTTATACTACCTTATAGGAAAGAATTAGGGTCAAATATGTACTTAATCCATCAAAGAAAAAGGATTGCAGGCATCTTTCACAAATATATGATTCAAGATATGCATCACTGACAATCCGGATGACAATAGAAATATTCAGTTAAGCAAAACACATTCAACATTTGCAATGTAAACCTAAAGCCATACATACCATTCTTCTCATGTCCATTCGCAAATCCAAGGTGAAGCTGGCTAAGCCTTTCGATTGCTGAATCCAAATCATAATCGCATTCTTCCAATGTTTTCTCAATAATCTGAAAAAGGTCATTTCAAAAACAATCAGTACATGTCAACGGACCCATCAATAATCACCACTTACAATATAACACCACAACGCAAAAACTAAACAATAAACCAAAGAATGTTGGGAAAATCAGAGAGTTGCCTGTATTTTTTATTACGAAAGGTTCGGCAAACATTAAACCAAAAACAAGAGAAAGAGTGAGGTGTACGAAACAACCTCATTCTCTATCTCAGGGAACGCCGCCTTAAAATGATCGGCAAAGCTTTGCGCAACAACCGCCTGCCGGAGCTTCTTCGCAGCAGGCGGAGTCGGCGATTGCGAGTCGTCGAAAAACGATCTCTTCCCGCACACCATCGCAGACATTTGAATCTCCGACAGCACAAAAACCTTGAACGCACGCAAACGACCTCTGTCTGATTGCGGTTTGCTAGGGATTGGTTTTTATTTTTTCTTTTTAGAACAACGGAGAGGAGAGATTGGAATTTGGAGGAGCGGGGGAGGAATGGATTAATATAGAACAAGGTTGAGATTTGAAAATCTACTTTTCGTAAATACATTCTAATTTCAAACTTTATTTAAACAGTTTTTAAATACTTTCAAACTTCAAAAGGACTTTAATAATAATAAATCTAATTTAATAAATATTAAAAAGAACAAGTTATTTTTTACATAGAAATTACAATATTTTATATTATACCTGTGCTTCCATTTCTCGGTGTTATGGTGATATGAATATGATGTAGAACGCAATATAGGAAAGAAAAAACTCTAGACTTTGCAACACAAAGGTCTACTTTTATTTATTAAAACAGGAAGGAAAATTACACATCTCCACCATTTATAGAGAGTTAAATCTCCTAATGAAAATAGGAAAAGAAAACTAGAACTCCAAACGAAAAAGGGAAAAGGATACTAAATTTCTTAATGAAAAGGGGAGCAGGGGAAACTAAATTTCCTCATGAAAAGGGGACAAGGAAACTAAATTAAAACTTTATTTAAACAGTTTTTAAATACTCTCAACTTTCAAAAGACTTTAATAATAATAAATTTAATTTAATAAATATACTTCCTCCGTCCTAATTTAAATTGCACATAATTTTTTTCATACTCATCAATAAATAATGACAACAAAAGATTACTTGTTACGACGAATCCAGCTATATAACATATGATAATATTATTGTTTATAAATCTATTCAAATTTGTGATCAAAGTTGGAAAATAAATAGTGACATAAAGTGAAGTGTGCAGTTTGAGTTAGGACGGAGGGAGTATCAAAGAACAAATTATGTTTTGCATAGAAATTACAATATTTTACAATGGAAAAATGTTGGAAAAGACTATCTTTCCATAGGCAAAATGTTTGGAAAGATGATGTTGAATTAGAATTATAGAAAGGTAAAATGTTTGTAATATTAAAAAATTATTGTGCAACTTACCATAGTTATAAGTTTACGATTAGATTAATACAACTCAAAATTTTTATATTAATTTGTTCTAACTTGCAATTTAAACCTTGGTATTTTCATAATTTATGGAAAGACCGTCTTTCAAGATACAAACTTTATTTTACATTTTACCTTGTAGTAATTGAAATAAATAGATGTTTTGTTTTATAATTATGAATAAACGTTAGAATATAGACATTGTTCATCGTTTAACTTAACATTAGAAATAAAATAACAAACAATTAGATTAAATCCACCATACCACACATCCATTAGTGCCATGTGATTCCATTTCTTGGTGTTGAGGTGATATGAATCTGATGAAAAACGTAATAAATGAAAGATGAAATACTAGAGAATACAAAAATTGACTTTCATTAATCAAAACAAGAATGAAAATTGTATAACAATGTTTCCATTGTTTATAAGAAACTAAATTTTCTAATGAAAAGAGGAAAAGGAAACTAAAATTTCTAAAGAAAAGAGGAAAAGGAAACTAAATTTCTTAACTAAAAGGAGAAAAGAAAACTAAATATCCTAAGAGTCAGTGCAATTGTGATTTTTTGGGTTTAAAAAATCGCTATAGAAATAAAAAGCACCCACGATGGAGGTTTCTAGGGAGGTTTCTTGTTAAGAAACCGCCCAATGGTTTCCTCCCTGGAAACTGGTCTGGAAATCGGTGTACCCCACACTACACATGGGGTTCCAGTGGCCCATCTTTCTATCCCAAATTGGGACACTTGTAAGCCATGCATGTGCCCACGTGTCTTGCATGCAGCTCACTTTTTTTAAAAAAAATTGAAAGTCACTGACACGTGGCACCCTCTGGTAGGGCCACGTGTCCAACAACTCTAAATTCAGATTTGTGCACCGTTCAAAATTTTGGGACACATGTCCCACTTACATGGTGACACGTGTCCCACTTACATGACGACACGTGTCCCACTTACATGACGACACGTGTCCCACTTACATGACGACACGTGTCCCAAGCCCAATGGCTATTTCCATTTCTGATTTTAAATGGGACACGTGTCCCAACCATATGATGACACGTGTCCTAATGGCTATTTTAAAAAAAATGTAGATTTTTTTAAAAAAATTAAAATTTCTGATTTTTTTTACTTTCCATCCCCAACTTTTTTTTACCTATAATTAGAACCCAATTCACCCAATTTAACCACACCACTTTCAATTTCAACATTTCTACCTCATTATTTCATCTCCTAAATTTGTCTTCAATATTCACTTTTGTATCCATAGTTTGTGATGATTCACGAAGACCGTCGAATGGGAAAGATAAGGTAATTTCAAATTATTTTAATTCCCAAAATTTGTCCCAAAATCCGAATGTTCGTCCAATTTCAAATTCGAAATTTTATGAACAATAAAACATGAAAATTTTATTTTAAAAGTGAATTATTTTATAATTTTAAAAAAATAAAATTCTTTTAATAAAAATTATAATGTATTATTAAATTTCACATTCAACTTATTTTGGGTGAACAAATTAAATTAAATTAAATGTTAATGGTAAAATTAATGAATAAGATAGAGAAAATCAAGTGGGGTCAATGAATAGTCAAAAGTGATTTCTTATTATTGTGGAGAAAGTGATTTCTTAAGGTTAGAGCAAGTGCAATGAGGACTTCTTAAGTTTAAAAAACCGCTCTAGAAACCGAAAACACCAACAATAGTGGTTTCTAGGGCGGTTTCTTAACAAGAAACCGATCCTTGGTTCCTTGCTAAGGAACCGGTCAAAAAACCACAAAAGCCCATATTCACGTGAACATGAAGCGGCCCCTTTGTTTTGTCCCCAAACGGGACACAAGGCAGCCATACATTGGGCCACGTGTCCCGCATGCAACATTTAAAAAAAAAATTACATGAGGGACAAGTGGTATGCCCTGATTGGGCCACAAGTCCCTATCTTTGTTTTTTTCGTCTTTTTTTTAAAATCTGAATTTTTTTATCTGTAAACTTTAATTTTAAAGCATTTATAAATTAAAAATTTGGAATGATTTTTTATTAAACTCTGGAATAATTTGGAATGATTTCTGAGAAAATTATTGAAAAAAATTATTGAAAAAATCTGGAATAATTAATGAAAAAAATGAAGTTCAATTTTAAAAATTAAAATTCATTATTAAATTTAACATTCAACTTATTTTGGGTAGAAAAATTTATTTAAATTAAATAATAACAATAAAATTAATGAGTAGGATAAAGAAAATCAAGTGGGGTACATGAATAGTAAAAAAATATTTCTTACCATTGTGGAGAAGAAAATGAGTGATTTCTTAAAATGAGGTGGAAGAGAGAGAATGAGAAAAATAATATATTTAATTGGTAAGAAACCGATAATGGTTTCTACCATTGCACTTGATCTTAGAGCAAGTGCAATGAGGGTTTCTTAAGTTTAAAAAACCGCTCTAGAAACCAAAAATACTCAAAGTGATGGTTTCTATGGGGAAACCGCCCCTCGGTTTGCTAGCAAGCAACCAGTTAAAAAACTGGTGTGTCCTAGTTCACGTGGGCTTGCTGCCCGCTTGAAGCGGCCAATTTTTTCCCCATGAAGTGAGACACGTGTCAGCCTCCGATTGGCCCACGTGTCCCACTAAGTGCAGTCATTTTCTTTAATTTTGGCAAAAGGCGATCATCCGCTCGCCCTCAGCGGCCCATACCAGCCCATCATATGAGAGGTAAATCACGGTAGCTCAACACCAGGACCCATGGGCTTGGCATTGCCTCGGTGCGCACAAGGGAGCCTTGCAAAGCAAGAACTCCCCACACTGCCGCTGCCGAGGATCGAACCTAGGTTTATTGGCTTTCCCACCCATGTCCCAACCACTAGGGTACACCCGTGGGTGTCATTTTCTTTAATTTTGAAGTATGGGGCACGTGGCACCCTCTGGTTGGGCCACGTGTCCTTACCTTTGTTTATTATTATTTTTTACAAAAAAATATGATTTTTAAGTTGTAAAATTTAACTTAAAAATTGGTAAATAATGTAAAAGTCCTTTATTTTTGTTTTTAAAAAAATCTAGAATGGTTTTTGAGAAAATCATTGAAGAAAAATTATTGAAAATATGCAATAATTATTGAAAAGAAAATGAAATTCAATTCCAAAAATTATAATGTATTATTAAATTTCACATTCAACTTATTTTGGGTAGAAAAAATTATTTAAAACTAATGTTAATAGTAAAAATAAGTAGGATAGAGAAAATAAAGTGGGGTACAAGAATAGTAAAAAGTGGTTTCTTACTGGAGAAGAAAATGAGTGATTTCATAAGTGGTTTCTTAGAGTGATGTGGAAGAGAGAGAATAAAAAATATATATATTTAATTTGTAGGAAACTGATAACAATTTCTACGTCTTAGGTGGAAGAGAGTGAAGGAGAGAAATAATATATTTAACTGGTAAGAAACCGATAGCAGTTTCTACCTCTGCACTTGGTCTAAGAAAAAAGATAAACTAAAATAAAACACTTTAGTTAAAAGAAGAAAATAAATGTTGGTCCCACTTCAAATCTGGCTAATATTGAAAATTGAAGTTAATATCGTTTAGGATTAAATTTAGATTGATACATACATTGTAAAATTAGGATTATTTTTGACACTTTCTCATTTTGTAAGGTTATATTAGCATTTTCAACATAAAATTAAGATTATTTTAGCATTTGACTTAAAAAATTATTTATAATTTTGACACCGCTCGAAAATAATTCCTTATTTTATCCTTAATTTGGGTACGAGTCTAAAACTGTTAGATCCAACGAAGATTGAATCAGAATCTATTAGAAGTATTTTTTAGGGTAGGGCCGGGGTCATATAAGACCCGACCCAAACCCTACGATTCCATCTTGTAATCATCCCTAATCACGGAACAAGAGCCAAGAAAGAAAGGTTTTATTTTTCCATCCATAATTGCGGCACAAAAGAGAATGGTACATTAGAAACCTTACGCAGAGGAGGGGGCAGTATACATTAAGATTGAGAAAATAGTTAAAATGATATCTACTTTTAATTTAAACTTACAATTTAATAATTGGTATTTTACTTTTAAATTTATTTTGCTCCCTCCATTCTAGTAAAAGTGGTAAAATTTCTTTTTTCGCATGTCACAACAAAAATGACATATTTTGAAAATTATCCAAAATAGAAAAGAATATGTTGATAAATTTCCACAGTGCCCTCTTTCCACAATATCCCTAGTTTTCTACAATTATTCTGTGTCATCTTAGTTTGCATAAAAGAGAAAATCAAAAGTAAATATGTTATTTTTATTGGGGCG
The DNA here is from genome assembly GCA_037428765.1 of Rubia yunnanensis. NCBI lineage: Eukaryota > Viridiplantae > Streptophyta > Magnoliopsida > Gentianales > Rubiaceae > Rubia > Rubia yunnanensis. The sequence continues at coordinate 88,983,835 of CM075068.1, forward strand.
AATGTAGTATAATTCTTTTTTTCTATTTATGTTCTAGAAAGGTCATTTGTTATCACATTGGATCTCAAAACTGATCTCATCTACTGTAGCTACGTGCGATTTCGGTGTGATTTAGCCAAAACGCTTTCCTCACTGTCGTTTTTCATCTTGTTTTCCTTTCTCTTCTTCCTCTTTCATTTCCAACTGATAACGGTCACTGACCGGAATCATTGCCACCGCCGTTATGGCGGCTCTACCGCATGGTAACGGTAGCCACGGGGGTGCCAAATCCTTCCTTCAGGCCCTAGCCAACCGCCCTCCGCCTCTTCACGATTCCCTCCCATCGAACCCAGAGATCATCCCTAAAACTCAGTATAAAGGGGAAATTGCTTGTCTCGTCACTCGCAAGGATGCAGACACCCTCTCCTCTCATTATCGGAATGCTTTGATTGGTAAGTTTGCTAGGGGCAAGCCAACTATGGTCCAACTAAATGAATCTTTCAATTCTGTAGGTTTCAAAGGCAAATTTCAGATTGGATCAATAGACTTCCGGCATGTCCTAATACGCTTCCAGGAGAAAGAAGACTATCAGAGGTTCTGGCTCAAGGGACAATGGAGCTTCAACAACGCCCAAATGAAGGTATTGAAATGGACTTCTGATTTCTCTCCGGAGGCAGAATCGTCCATTGTTCCGGTATGGGTCTCAATTCCACATATTCCTGTATATTTCTACAATTCTGCTATGCTTGAAATCATGGGAAATCAAATTGGAAACTATATTAAAGTTGATGCTGCTACAGAGGCCCTGTCTAGGCCTTCTTGTGTTAAAATGTGTGTGGAAATTGATTTAAAGAAAAAACTCCCATCTTACATTAGAGTTGGAATTGAAGAGGATGGAAACGAATATAATGTGGTCAAACTTCCCTTAGAATTTGAGGACATTCCACCCTACTGCTTCCATTGTAAATGTATAGGGCATGAGGATAACTACTGCATATACTTACATCCAGAGCTTAAGAGAACTTGGCCTCAGAAGACTGATAAGCTAAAAAATCAAACTGAGCCTCAACTAAAGAGCTCTGCTGGCCAGGCAAATATGAACTTAAATATGAATCAGGCTGGGAACCTAAGAGCTGGGAGTTCAGGAGTCTCAATTATAGAAAAACAAAAAAAATTCCAAGCTCAGAAATTCATATATGTTCCAAAGAAACAGTTGATCCCAGTTTCTGAATTAGAACCTAATAAGACTATCCAAATTGACATTGATTCTCCAGTGCCTGATCCTCTGATTCCTGTTATCCTTCCTGATCAACAACAAGTTGAGTCTAATAATGCAGAACCCATTACTTGTTTAGACCACGAAGATAACTGTGATATAGAGGATGAGCATAAACCTCAGTCTCCTGAATCTGAAGTTCAAATGCCTATCTCCTCCCCCCAAGTGCCTTTCTCTGCACCTAGTTCACCAGTAAAACTGTCTAGACAATCACAATCTGCTTCATCTCAGCTTAGGACAGTTTTTGCTAAGGATGATCTACCTAGTAAACGGGGAAGGTCCTTTTCTCCTTCGAGTTCTATCATAGCTGCAAAAAATTTTATCTTCTCTCAGCAGAAACACAGGGCCAATAGATTTCTTCCTCTAGCTGATGATGAATCAACATGCGATGTAGCCACTCATAATGAATATCCAGCCAATGAAGAATGTCCTTCCTTCCTGGAAACTGCCCAAGAGGATGATCCTGATCAGGTAAAAAGGGATGGTGTCTCACCTACTAACCTTAGTAAGTTGAAGAAAGGTAAGTCTGTAGTGAAATATAACAAGCTGGAAAATGATTCTTTTTTCTCACAGAAAAACACTATCATGACCAGATCAAAAAGCTCCACGAATGTTTCCTCATGAGTAACACAACTATTAGGATTAAAATGTTGGTTTGGAATATTAGGGGCATGGACACATCTATGTTAAGACTTTCTACTCTCATCAATAGGCACAAATTTGAACTCATTTGTTTAATTGAGCCAAAACATAATAATCTGCAGTGTGACCTATATAGACAAAGGCTAAATTTTGATAATTGTTTCTCTGCAACTAATGGTCAGATTTGGATTTTTTGGACTTCAAGCATAACTCTGACAGTTAAAAGTGATAATATGCAGTTTCTTGGAGTTAACCTAACTAGTTCTAATCTCAGTAAGCCTATGGATGCTTTTTTTATATATGGTCTTCGAACTAGATTAGGTAGAAAATCTCTTTGGTCAGATCTTAGTCTATTTAATCATTCTGAATCCCTTTTTATTGGAGATTTTAATTCCATTACATCAATAAATGAATATAAAGGCCCCTCTACTCCAAAATTGGGAAGTATGAGGGATTTTAATGACTTTATTAATGGAATGGCATTAGAAGAAATTAACACTGTAGGGAACATGTTCACCTGGACTAATAATCGATTAAGATCTCCTACAGTTAAAAGACTTGATAGAGGATTGTGTACTTCATCTTGGTCTTTTGCTTTTCCTACATCTTCTATTCAGATTCTGAATAGGGTGAGCTCTGATCACAATCCTATGCTGCTGACTGTAGGTAGTGAAACTCCTTCTAATCCTAGACCTTTTAGGTTTCTAAATACATGGTACAAAAGAAAAGAGTTTAATGAAAAAAATTGGGACATTCCTTTGCATAATTCAGGAATGTTAGCTTTCTATTTAAAACTGGTCAGACTTAAGAAGGCTTTAAAAACATGGAACAAAGAACACTTTGGAAACATTCATGATAATGTCCTACAAGCTGAATTGGCTCTGCAGGCTCAGGAAGCCTTAAATGATCAATCTGATTCTGTGATTGATGTGGTTAAACTTAGTGAGGCTAAAGCCAGGTTAGTTAGGGCTATGTCTGAACAAAAAAACTTTTGGAAACATAAGGCAAAGATAAAATGGCTGCAAGAAGGGGACAATAATACATCTTTTTTTCATAAATCTGTAAAAGAAAGAAATAACAGATTAAAGATCGCAAAAATTAAGGGAAGTAATGGTCAGTGGTTAGAGAACACTCAGGATATTGAGATGGAAGCTATACACTATTTCCAGGATCTTCTGAGTGATGATTGCCACCCTGAAAGCTCTCTTTTTCAATTTCATTTTCTAAATCATATCCCTAATCTGGTTACTCAGGAAGATAATGAAAAATTGCTGCAACCGGTTACATTAGATGAGCTTAAAGGGATAGTCTGTATTCTTAATAAATCAAGCAGTCCAGGTCCGGATGGATTTACAGCCAAGTTCTACATAAAATCCTGGGACATTATAGCTAATGATCTACTTCTGGCTGTTCAGGATTTTCTTTCTCCTACTAACTTGCCCAGGGGTATTGGTAGTACATGGATCACTATAATCCCCAAGAAGAAAACCCCAACCTCCTTTGATGACTATAGACCTATAAGTCTCTCCAATGTGATCAATAAGATTTGTTCTAAAGTGCTTATGGAAAGACTTAAGTCTATCATGCCTAAGATTATTTCTCCTAACCAAACAACTTTTCTTCATGGTAGAGATATTTCTGATAATGTAATTTATTTACAGGAAATGGTTAGATTTCTTAATAGGAAGGGAAGAGACCCTAACTGCATTGTTAAACTAGATCTCAAAAAGGCCTTTGATAGAGTTAGATGGTCTTTCTTATATAAAGTTTTGGCAAAATTTGGTTTTCATGCTAAATTTATCTTCTCAGTTATGAAAAATTTATCCCAGGCTTGGTTTTCTATTCTTATTAATGGTAGGCCAGTGGGATTTTTTCAATCCACTAGGGGCATTAAGCAGGGGGGCCCCTTATCTCCATTCTTGTTTAATATTTTCTCTGAGTCTTTTTCAAGGAGTCTGGCCTTCATATTTCACAGTGGTAAGCTGTCCTATTTCGATCTACCAGGTAATCCTCCGAGAATCTCACATTTATCTTATGTGGATGATACCGTTATTTTCTTTAAAGCAACTAAGTTAACCTTAATCAGATTAAAAGCTTTCTTGTCTACCTTTGAGGAAGTCACTGGTCAATCTATTAACTATAATAAGAGTGATATCTACATTGGTAAGCATGCTTCGGTTCAAAAGGTTCACCACATTAAAAGGATTTTAGGAATGAAACTTGGATCTTTTCCTTTTTCATACCTGGGAGTTCCAATCTTCACTGGTGCTGCAAAAAAGATTTACTTTCAACCTCTTTTTGAAATGATTGATAGTAAAATATGTAACTGGAAAAATAGATGGATATCTATGGGTGGTAAAATTACACTGATTGATTCATGCATATATGCCATTCCACAGCACATTTGGCAGGTCATAAATCCAAAAAAACTGATTATTTCCACCATTGAAAAAAAACTTAGTAAGTTCTTTTGGGGTGAAACTGATCTTAAATCCAAAAGACCCTGGAGAAAATGGACTGATCTTTGTCTTCCTACTGATCAAAATGGCTTAGGTTTTAGGTCTATAGCTACCATAATTAAAACATGCTCTGTTAAATTGTGGTGGAAATTTCAAATGGCTGAGGCACTATGGACTCATCTACTGGCAGCTCTCACTCCCTCATACAGGACCTCTCCAAATTGGAAGAGGATATGCTCAGTTAGTTCATGGGCAGAAGCTAATTCTAAAGTCATTATAGGGAGAGGGGAATGTAATTTTTGGACTGCAAACTGGCTGGATGTAGGGCCCCTGACAGATTTGTGTGATCAAAATAGTGTGGATATTGATGGGGACTGTACTGTCTCTCAATTTCTATCTAACAAGGCTACCCTCATCTCCAAAATTGAGACATTTCTGCCAACTGACATTATTATTCTTTTACAGGATTCAAAACTTACTCCACATAGAGCTGATAGGCTAATATGGAAACCAGGTATTAAAGGGAATTTCTCCTTTAAGGAAACATACATTTCACTCTGCAACTATACAGGTACTATGACCTCTTCTTAACATTTTTGGAACTCCAGATTGGAAAAAAAAATCTCTGTTTTCATGTGGAAAGTTACTAACTCTTTGTTGCCTTTCGATAACATCCTCAGAAAATTGAGATTCTGTTTGCCCTCTAAATGTTGTATGTGCAATAAGCAGGAAGACTCTTTAGAGCATTTCTTTAATTCATGTGAATTCTCAATAACTGTATGGAAAACAATTCATCAGTTCATGGGTATTAGAGATAGGTCTTTTTCATATGTATAGGAGAGATTATCATGCTACCTTACTCTTCCAACTCTATCTTCTTTACATTCAATTATAGTCCGAACTGCAGCTATTTTTACATTTTGGAATCTGTGGAAGATGATGAATAGTTTTTTATTTGATTCTTTAAAGCCTTCCTCCACCCTAGTGATTCAACAGATTAGGGATCAGATTTTTTACTCCTTCTGTGCTAAACCTGTTTATATATCCTCTCCCTTGGATTTAAGTATTGCAGATCATTCTTTCCTTCCTCTCCTCAAATTATCCCCAAAGCCAAAAATTTGAAAAATTGCATGGGAGAGGCCAAAATCTGGTTTTAAGGTCAATGTAGATGCTTCATGGTGTTGTAACACTAATATGTGTGGGATTGGAATGATTATTAGGGATAGTAGAGGTGGTTTCCTGGGGGCTTACACTTTATATTCTAATGCTATCTCCCCCTTGGAAGCTGCATTGAAGGCCATTAAATTTGCAATACAGCTCTCTTCTGATTTGCCTTCCCCTGTGTGCATGGAATTAGACTGCCTTAGTGCTGTACTTTTTGCTAATGATCCATATAGATCTCACTGGAAATGTTTCTGCTTGTCTGATGAGATTTACCACTCCTTGGGAGATATTAAACTTGTACACATTTATAGACAGGCAAACTTGGTTGCTCATACTCTTGCAAAAAACTGTCTGCAACTAAAGTGTAATTCATCTTTTCACAGAATATCTGTGCTTCCTAACTTAGTACAGGGCCTAGTTAGACTTCATCAAATTGGCACCCCTTCATTACGGATAGTTAATTAGATCGGATGCTACTGATTTCTACTCATTGCATGCAGGTTCTGGAAATAGTCTCTATCCTTCATTTTGGGAAAGTTGAAAACATGGAGACCTTCTCAGTTTAGAGCTTTCATCATATTTGAGAGCTCGTCAAGCTGGATCTTGAAGCTTCTTCAGTAGTGACAATCATCAGGCTCGGATAGGTGGATCTTAATGCCTTCCTAGTTTAAGGGATCCAAGCTGCTAATGTTCATCCCTTATACATAGAATCTTGTATTTTAGATGAGGATAAACTCTGTTTAGGCTATGAGGATGTCTCTGACTGTCTTGTGTTCCGTTAATTCGACTCACTAACAAGTTCGATGACTCTCTTCCTAGCCTAAAAATTCATGTCATCCTCTCTCTATCATCCATATTTCTGTAATCTTTTGGAAGCAATTACTATTGCTTCAAGAGCTGAACTGCTCACTCTTGTATAGCCATCTAAGCTTCGGCTTCCTTTATCTTACTTTTGTTTATTTATGGGCTAGGGAAGGCCTAATTCAATTTCCCCCATCTCTGGATGGATTTAATTAAAAAAAATGTTCTAGAAAGGTGTCTTTCAATAAAAATCGAGTCTCTTTTTATTAAAATAGCATCCATTTTTAAATGAAAAACACTTTTTCAAGTCATAAACAAAAAAGTTGACACTTATGAAATACTACTTTGCAAGGTTTAATTAATAAATGAGACAATCTTTCACTGGGCTTTCCATAATTTTATTGATAATTTATAGTAATTTTTACCTTAAATATTATAAATTTTTTAATAAAATTTAAATATTATACTTTTAAAGTTAAAATAAGTAATAATATGTATCCGTCTCTTGAAAGACGGTCTTTCCATAAGGTATGGAAAGACCAAGGTTTAAAGTGCAAATTAGAATAAATTATGATAAAATTTTTGGATTATATGAATCATGTTATAAACTTTATAACTACTACACGTTGTATAATAAATTTTAGAGAAAAGTGCATATATAACCCTATATAATTGATGAAAGTGCATAGATAACCCTGCAATAATGAAAGTGCATATATAATCCTGCGATAATTGAAAGTGCAAATATAACCTTGGTCAGTCAATGTCAAAAATAATGGCTTTAGAGTTATATTTGCACATATGTATAATAGTTAGGGTTATATTTGCAGATATGTATAATAGTTAGGGTTATATTTGCACTAAAAAAATAACCCAGGGTTATATTTACACTTTCTCCAACATATAGGGTTATATTTGCATATTACCCTAAAATTTAAATATTGCAACTAGATATTTTACCTTTTATTATTCTAATTAAATCCCGTCTTTCCATAAGCCTATGGAAAGACGGTCTTTCCCAAGATTTTTCCTAATATGTATTTGAATGTGAAAATATAAAATTATATAATATAAGAAACTATTTTTAAAATTTTAAAATTTAGTACTCCCGGTCCCAGCGGAATCTGAACACTTTCATTTGATAGGTGTACCCGACAAATCTACACACTTTCCTCTTTAAGTAAAATTTTACATTTTAAAAGACGTATTAATCCTTATTAAGTAAAAAATTTACACTTCCCCCACCCAATCTGCTCATCTACCCATTTACACTTCCCCCACCAATTTCCTCCGCTCATTTTCTCCAGCCCTTATCCTCCGTCCTCCTCCCATTTTCCTCCGTTTCCCTCCCCTTTTTCCTCTGCCGACAGTCCCATGTCGGAACCCTAGCTTCCCTTCACCCTAATTCTCTCGCCATCACCTCCACCTCCCCGCCCCCGCCCCCGCCCCCGCCCCCGCTACTGTACCTCCTTCCCTTCGGCTCGGGCTCCTCTCCTCCACTCGCCTCATCCTCCTCCCTTTCCTCGCTTTCCACTTAAACATGTCGTCGTTGCTGACGTTGAACACCTCGTCCTTGGCGTAAATCTAGTGAGGTGAACGCCTCATCCTCGTTGTTGCGGCCCAGATCTGTTGCTCTGCGACTAGGTCGGCGTCGAGGCGATTGGGGTCGGCGTCGAGGCGATTGGGGTTGCCGTCTCACACCGCCTTGCTACCAGGAAAGGTGAGAGTTCCGATGATGTTCATTGTGGGGTTGAGGAGGTGGCGGAACCCTAGTCAAGGACCCAATTATCATTTCGGGTTGGCGGAACCCGATTATCTTTTCGGCTCGGCTGAACCCTAGTCGAGGAGACAGAGATGACATGTTGGAGGGAGTTGAGGCGGTGCGGCGGAAGTAGTTGAGAAGGAGAATGAGGCAACGAGATTGAGGAGGAGGCGACAGTGGGAGTTGAGAGGAGAGTCTAATATGGGTTATAAAAGGCAGGGGCATTTTTATCTTTTCACCAGGGAAAAATTTTGCAGAGATTAATTATCTCTCTGCAGATTCCCCTGAGATTGAGGGAGTATGTAAATTTTTTTTTGAATACACACTCTAATTTTATTATCACACCCAAGTTGCCTCACACAAAGGGGGTGAGGCTCCCCTGTGTCTCACACAAAAGTGGGGTGAGACTCCCACATAACTCACACGAAGTGAGGTTCCAACACCTAACACGATGTATTTGGAGACTGAACCCTAGAATGCTGCCCTTGGCCGGAATTGAACCTGGGGTGCATCTGGGGCGGGCGTACGCCCTGGCCACTGGGCTAAAGCCAGTGGTTACAAATGCAGTGTATAAGGTAAAAAATAAGAGGTGTGTCCATAAATTTATGGACAGACCGCCTGTCATGAGACCCACTCTTAATTAATTATTGCATGAAATAAAATTGTATTATTTTCATTAGAGCATCCACAATGGTAGTGGACTTAAAGAGCACTTCTTAAGTGTCACATCATGATTTTTTATAAAAAAAAATAGGTAAGAGCAAACTACTAGAAATCACTTCTTAAACATTTCTTTTTCATTTCAAATTATAGTTACTCAAAAGTATAAAATAAAGTATCAATTATTAGTTGGTTAACATTCCACAACTAAAAATGTACCCAGCCCTTAAACAATGAGCAACTCCTTTCAATAAGGAGTAATAATTCTTAAAACTTCATGATAAATAGTGTCCTTATTAAGAAGAGTAAGTTAAGGAGCTACCTGGATGCTCTTCCTTACTGCACTTTACTGTTCTACCTCGAAATGCCTCTGTGAAAAAAGATCCGGTGATTCAAACACTCATGGGGGATCCTCTCCGGTTAAGCCCCCGGTACCGGAGACCAGGCGAATACAGTCTCCGGCACCGCCTCACCGCCGTCTTCACCTCCCACCAAACTCTCCTCACTCTCATTTGGACCGCCGCCTTCCTCCTCGTCGCCTTCTGGCAGAACCGCGCCGTCGACACTCTCCTCCACTGGGCCCGCTCCCCTCCCCAGCGCCCCATCCCCCGGCTGCGCCACCTCGTCCTCGACCTCGACGACTTCGGAGCTGTCGGCGACGGCGTCACCCTCAACACGCTCGCCTTCGAGAGGGCAATCTCGGAAATTCACCGTCGAGGAGGCGGGGGGCAGCTCAATGTCGGCCCCGGCCGCTGGCTAACCGCTCCGTTTAATCTCACCAGCCACATGACGCTCTTCCTCGCTGAGAACGCTGTTATCCTTGGAATCGACGTAAGATTTACTGTGTGTGTGCGTGAATTCCTTCTTTTTTTTTTGGTATTTCTTAATGAACTGGAGCATGTTGTTTGTTGTTGATGAAATAGGATGAGAATTACTGGACGTTGATGCCGCCATTGCCGTCTTATGGATACGGGAGGGAGCATCGTGGACCGCGGTATGGAAGCTTGATCCACGGCCAGAATCTAAGAGACGTTGTTATTACGGGTAATTACATTAATTAGTTCCTGAAATGCTGTTGAAACTGTGATTAACACCATTCAAATTGAATGCTACATACTTGGATTAGATTGTAATTGATTGCTGACAAATGCAAAAATATAAGTAGGAAGTTAATATTAGCAAATGGTTTGAAAAGAGTTGTATGTATTGATGGTAGAAATTTGTACTGATGGTGAGGAACAGGGCATAATGGCACCATTAATGGGCAAGGGAAGGCGTGGTGGGAGAAGTATAAGAAGAAGACATTGAACTACTCTAGGGGTCCCCTTGTGCAGATTATGTGGTCAAGAGACATTGTGATTTCTCACATTACCTTGCGGGATTCTCCATTTTGGACGCTACATCCTTACGATTGCCAGAATGTGACGATCAGGCACTTGACCATATTGGCCCCGTCCTCTGATGCTCCTAATACAGACGGAATTGATCCTGGTAACTCTCTGATGTTATCTCAGTTTATGTAACTGCACTTAGATCTGAGTTCATAATAAGAGTTGGCGGTGAATGCAGGCTTTTATAAGGTCTTCTTTATAGAAGTGTATAATGTTACATATTATTAGGTTCTTGTTCATGTGGCTATTTTCTTTGTAATAATTCGAAACCGTTTGTTTTTGTTTTCTTTGGGCGCTTTCAACTTCCACCAAACTGAGTAATCTACTAGTATTTGTGATCCTCGAGTAGCATTTAAAGAAAACGAGATTAATCATGATAAGAATGTCTAGTAAAGTTTCAGCTTCCATTGCCGCTTTAGTTTATGTTAGGTTTGCCCAAACATAGTAGTGCCAGTGTATCTTTGTACTTGGTTGGCTGAAAACCATGTATCTTTACTTAAATATGGCATTTTACAGGGTACGGTGAATCCTGTTGGGATTAAAAGCGAAAATATGTGCTTGCTTCGATTTCATCTTTGTCAAGCCTCTGTGGAGATGCACTTGTCCCTTTTATGGCTAAACATATGAAGTTGATTAGCACTCTTGCTTGTGCAGATTCATGTGAAAATATGGTCATTGAGGACTGTTATATAAGTGTTGGAGATGATGGAGTTGCAATAAAGAGTGGCTGGGATCAGTATGGAATGGCTTATGGACGGCCTTCCACCAATATTCTCATCCGTAATCTTATCGTGCGTTCCAAGATAAGGTGAAAGTTGTCCTTGGCATTATCTATACACTGCATGAGTAAATTGCACAGCTATGGAGCTCTGCATCTCATTATGTAGGTTTGCATACTAAAAACATCAATTTATGTGCAACTTACCTTCCCAATATTTTTTATGCTCAGGTAGTTTGTTACATCCATCTCGGTATTCATGGTCTTTTGTTTCCTCCACATTCCTTAATTTTAGGTTTTTACGTATCATCTATGTAATGGTTTCTGTGTTAGATCTACTGACAATTCGTATCATGATATTAGTAGATTCCTCAGTTTCCTGCTCCTCATTATGTATATTTTGCTATTCTTGGATTTGTACATTTCTGCAATTGATCCACTCATGAGGCTAACTAATCGTTGCATGATTAGTATTTGGCTATTTGTGCTGTTCTCAGTAGTTTGTGCATTATGGTGCAGATTCATTTCCTTGATGTTCCTCATAAGAATCCATTTTGACCTGAACACTATTTTGTACTCTGAGAATGTTGTGTATCTAACCTTGTGGTATTTTAATTACAATGCTCTTTGTTATACCATTACCGAGCTTCTCATATTGTTTTCTTTATTGACTTTCTGCTATGTTCACTTATTGCAGTGCAGGTGTGTCAGTTGGTAGCGAGATGTCAGGAGGTGTTTCGAACATCACAGTCCAGAACCTCCTTGTATGGGACTCTAAAAGGGGTATTAGGATCAAGACCAGTGTTGGTAGGGGAGGATATATTCGCCAGATAACTTATCACAACCTGACATTTGACAGTGTCCGTGTGGGGATTGTCATAAAAACAGATTACAACGAGCATCCAGATGATGGTTATGATCCAAATGCACTTCCAGTTATTGATGACATAACTTTTACCACAATACGTGGGAAGGGAGTTCGTATTCCAGCTCGCATATATGGCAGCCAAGAGATACCTGTGCAGAATATCACTTTCCGGGACATGTTAGTTGGCATCTCTTACAAGAAGAAGCACATCTTCCAGTGTTCTTATGTCCATGGCAAGGTGATTGGAAAAATCTTCCCTTCCCCCTGCGAGAATCTTGATGTATATGATGAGAAGGGACACCTGGTCAAGCCATCCATTTCACGCAACAACAATGATACGGATTATGATCCTTCAGAAGGCTGACAGCTGATGTCCTTACTTGATTCTTCCCGATCATGAGCTCATTGAACATGGAGGTTAAAAGTTCCGGCTCCCTGAGGGGCTGGTTTACAAAGCCTAATCAAAGGTATGGCTTGAAATTGTTATTTAGATGAAAATAGTGATTAATTTATTATTATACGTAGCGGCTAACATGATTACTGCTTAATGCCATATGCGATGGTGGAAGAACCTAAACTGGTATAGAGAGGTGACATGGCATATTTCATGTAGGAAACAAACAGTTTGTAGTCTGTATCACACTTGAAGTAGGCATAGATTGATTTAACTACATTACCACCACCTTTTGAAAGAATTGGTAATTCTCGAGTTTTGTCAGTTGTACTTCTGAAAGTAAGAGAGATTACCTTAATTTTTCATACACTCGGAATGATTGTATATTTTCTCGCATCTAAAGCCATCTTCTTTTTTTTAATAGCATCGAAATCTTGAGAATTTGACAAAGAATTAAGAAAGAAAAGATGTTGAAATGCAACATTCCAAAGAGGAATCCCAACATCCAAATACAGCATTTGGGATTGCTTGCACAAAGAAACACAATCTTCAAATTTACTAAAAGAAGCAAGTCAATAGATTAACTAACCAGTTGAGGAAACCACAATCAAGTGTCGACTAATGATATGGAGTGAAACAAAATCTCTACTTAATTTCAGCTTGATTACCATCCTTTCCTAGTGCCACCACCACTTTCTTCAATATAGCGTTAGTTAGCTGGTGAGAGTTCTCGACTGCCTTGGATGTAGCTTGCCATTCCTCACCACATCCTTCTGAGTCTCTTCATTCCAGTTCTGAAGTTCAAATTTATAACAGTAAGCCCAGAAATCTCCTATGTCTGGAGCAAGAGTCACTGCCTGGTTGAGATAGCTCCGTGCCTTATCAACCTTCCTGTCCTGCCAGAAAAGTTTGGCAACAGCTACAAGTACATAACACAGTTCCTGCTCATGCTCACAATTTTCAAATCCAAGACGAATTTTGGATTTCCGTTCAGCTCGAGGAACCATCTCAATTTCAGTAGCCCGAAGTATACCACTGGTGGGACACTCTTGCAATGCCCTGACCATTAAATCATCAGCCACCTTCTTGTCGCCATGGCAGGACTCAGCCCGATTGAACTGCAGCAAGCCAGAGTTCAGGATTCTGAGGATTCTTCTTCCTGGCCGTTTCCAGAAGAGCTCGAGCTCTACTCAGTCCAATAGTCTTTTCTTCTAAGTTGGCAAGTGAAAGCCATAGAGGAATACTCGCAGGGCAACGCTTCGTACCAGATTTGTAAGCTTTCCTCGCCTGCGACTGTCTACCAAGTTGTTCTTCCAGCTGACCAAGCATCAACCATAGTTTGAAGAACGATGGGAAACGCCTGAGCCCTTCATCCAGTAGCTTCCTCTCCTCCTCAGTATTACCCAACTTCCTTTCAACTATCGCCGACTTCATCCACACTCGTTCTGTGCCACCCTTTTCCCTTGCCTTGGCAATAAGTAACCTTGCTCTCTCAGGCTCGTGATTCTCAAACTCGAGCTTGAAGAATAGCTCGAACAGCTGGCACATCCCCTGCAAGCCACTTCTCTTTGACACCCATTAACCACACAACTTCAGCTGTTTGTACGTACTTAACCGCCTTGTGCAGTAGTTCATCAAGACTTTCCCAGGTTCCATGGCTTTTCTCAAGCTGTGCTGCTTTCACCACACACTCTTCTTGGAATTAAATTGGGAAGTTGCGTGCTCATTGAACTTCTCTTTTTGCACTTTTCAGCATCCGCAACCCAAGTTCTCTTTCTATATTCTTCCTCCACTCCAATCCCAATGGTACTCTTAATAATGTCCTTACACGTCTTAACTGAACCAGCACGTTCCACGGCCTCAGCTTCTCTCATCCACAGTTCCCTATCAATCTCCATTCCCTCTGTAAGGCCCTGATACCCTTCTCTATAAGGGTATTGTCATTCCCTTTGAATTCCTCCAACTTGGCTGCAGTAATCCAGTTCAAGGGCTCCTTGTGGAGCTTCTGCCTTGCCTTAATTAAGAACCTTCATGGCATTGCCATATTCCTCTAGCCTAGCACAGCTCCACATGCAAGGGACAACATTCCACTGCCCGCTGAAGCAAAATCCTAGCCCCCCCTTCATCAGCAAGCTCCACAACAGCCTTCCAGAGCTGCGCGGAGCCCGGGATGTTCAAAAGACCCTTCCTCAGCACTTTACTCTTGTTAGCATTATCATGCTCCAACCTAGCAGCCTCCATCCACAGCTTAACCGAATTTGGATTCATTTTCACTCCCCTCGCTATCACAGCCTTAGCCTCACTAAGAGGAGAGAGCCTGACCGTTTCCAACCATATGTCTTCATTATTGGGGCATTCATCGCACCCCTTCTTCACATGCTGTCTAGCCACAGATATCTTGCAAGCCACCTCCTCCAGCCTAGCCGCTGCCATCCAACCAGGAGGATGCTTTGGGTTTGAATTCATCACAGAACTCAGTAACAGCCTAGCCTTCTTAATATCAGCATCACTAGTCATCTTCATGCTTCAAATCAGTTGAATATCCCTTGGGATCAACCACAGTTTGTTCGGTGACAGAATCTGACAACCTATCCAACTTCAAAGACAGAACGGTACCCCTGACCTCACCTACGGCAGTGAGATCAGTAACAGGGGTTTGCGACTCTGCCCCACCAACAGCCCTGCTCCTGGGGTCCAAAGCGCTGACATGCTCCTTCTCCTGCCTTGCCTTCTCGGGAACTGGAACAAAGCTCTCAAACTTGTTCTTCTTGTTCCCCAGCAGCGTGTAATCTCCAATATCCGGTATGTTTTCCCATTCTTCAGCAGTCACATCGCGTAACCCCCTCTTCAACTAGCCAATTGCTATGTGATCTTCGGATTCAAAGCCCTGTACTTCTCGATTTATTCCGTCAACTTAGCTTCCCTCGTGACCTTCCTCCGTTGATCCATCAAATTCTCAACCGAGTCCCAGATTTCATCCGCTATCCAATCCTCCTCATCATACTCAGCCACTGAAGGAGCGAAAAGCCCGGCATTTCCCTTCGAATTCGTCAAATTTCTGATTCTCATCGTATCCTTTCTCCTCGGCCTCCTCCTCCTCCTCATCCTCTCCGCCACCGCCGCCACCCTTTCCTCTCCCGCAGCCGGGCCGATGGAACGGTCGGGGAGGTCTTGGGAGGCTCGGGCTTGGTGTTGAGGAAATCGAGGCGTGCCTACTGTATGATGCCGGAGGAACGTGTGTTTTTATGGATGGTACAATATACAATATATAGACAAAATATACAGAATCACAAATGAAAAATGGACGTGAAGGGTTAGGGTTTAATTGGGGGAAATCCCGAGGACGGAGAGCAGAACGCCGTGATTATATGTTTCAGTAGAATATACGGGAAATATTATATGAAAATAAAATGCAGTACAGAATCAGGTCACAAGGCAGAGCCTAATCTAAGAATGAAGTTACCACCTTCCATCTTCAGCACTCTTATGCAACACAAGCTGATGGAATACAAGAAAACATGAACCCTATATTACTTTGAGTTCTTTGAGCCATTCTGTGTGTAACGGGCAAGGATCCGGTTTTCCTTCAGCAATTGCTCTTTCCGAAAGTGAGTAAAACCAACCATTCCTCCACTTAAACTGAAGTATAAGCAAGGTATCGTGGTTAAGGCCGAATACAAACAATTAAAAGCACCCAACACCAGAAAGAAAGTATTGAGTTCTGACCTCCTTAACAGCTGTTGGGAAGTGGGCAACTGCGCGGGAGTAAGCACACAATCTATCCTCCAAAGCCGGGTCAAAAGAAACACCCTTATCTGCTGCTGCCGCAGCTGCCAGTTCAGAAATAAGGCTAGAGACCTGTGAGAGAACAATACTTTTTTTCAGTTAAATTAATAATAAATCAATATTTCTAACTCTAGGTTGATAATTAAACATGAGGTAGCAGTGAAGAACTGTTTGCAGCAAGAGAACTTTGGGAAACTGCATGTTTTTTTATGTTTCCGATTAGTGGTTTGGAATCCAAAAGACTTGACAATCATTCTAGTCCTATTCCATCTGTCAAAGCTATACTGTATAGAACTAACTGGCAATCAAGATTCGAACACCAGAAGTCATAGTTGGGGTACAATAGAGACACATTATGAATGAAAAGAATAAATAACACACACTCTAAGCAAATTACAGATGAAATTAGCCAAGAAATATGCTTTTGAGCTGAATCAACCAAGTTCAGTAGGTCTGGTCAATTCAACAGAGTCGCTAAAATGAACGATGTTCCCATTGCATTACTAACTATATTCTCCCAAGAAGCTATATTTCCTCTTACCATTTTATTTCCCCAACCTTTCTTTCCCATAAGCTTAAAATGAGAGCACGATGTAGTGTTCACTAAACAAAATCCCCACAAGAAATGCAAGAGTCCCATGCTTTAAGATACTTGATTAACAGGACAACCAGGCTTACCTCCCCTCGGTATCCCTTTTCAACAGCACCCACAGTTGCCCCGGGATGGCGTGCTCCAACAAGCATAAAAGCGCATATCCATATAAGCTTCTCCAACATTTGCTTCTGAAACGCTTCCTTTTCTAGAACCTGAAATTTGAACAGAAAACATTACAAATACATCTTAATTACCTGAATCACAATAGAGGCCATCTCAAGATCTCAGCTACACTGATGTACCACTAGAAGGAGGATGCAATCTATCATTTTCATCGAGCCAATAAATTTTAAAGAGCATTCACAGTCTACCCACAATCAAGAGCCAATAACTAATTGTTATACCTTGCAAGAAAGACCTCCAGCAACCAATCTGCCAGCAACAGCAGAAGCCCACTTCCCATAAGCTGCAGTCAATCCCTCGGGATTCGTATCTGTCTTCCCATCAATAGGAGGTTCGCCAAGCTTCGCAACAGCAAAATAAGCTAGAACCTGATCGGCATCACCAAGACCCTTACTCTGGAACCAAGGCTCCATCATCCCATTCTGGAAAAAAACCAAATCTGCTATGTATTCAAAATCAATCACAGACCTAATGCATTGAATCTAGCCTACAAAATCAGTCAGTCTGGTGCACCAAGTGCTACACTTTCGAGCAATGAATCGCCAAATAAAGTACTCCCTTAGTGGTCCAACAATATCTTAATTCTCCAGTACACAACTTTTAATCTACTGCAGTTGGAGTGAATGTACTTAAACCATCCTCCACTCATGCTTATTTTTCTTAATCTTTTCATCCAATAAACTACGATCCTAACCCAATATACAAAGAACAGCAACTGAATCAAGAAACCGTACCGCTGCGACGGGACTTTGGAGTAGCCTCGAGCACCGCCTCAAGATCATCATTTCTAGTGCAAACCAAAATGGGGCCGGGAAAATCAAGCGGCACGAGCTGACCTCTCTTGACCACAAAATCATCGCCATTTCCCATGTCTTGAAGAGCTTTTCCCACGCGCCCGCCTCCCACTATAACCGCGGGCACCACTTTGGTCGCACTTGCAGCGGCCATCGTAGCTGAAGACGAGGGTCTCGCGAGCGAGGTGGGTTTGATAAGGCGGTGGCAGAGGGCGGAGGAGGTAGTGTAGAGAGCGAGCTTAGTGGTGGCGGCCATGGCGGATGGGTGGCTCTGAGGCCATGGTGAAAAGGTTTTCAGGGGATCCGGGTCGTCCACATAGCCACTCGTTTTTTATCTTCGCTTTGTGGCTTAATGTACTTTTGTTTGGGCTCATACAGTCATACTCCATCAATCTTGGGCTTGACATGTTTAAAACAACGTGGAATCTCGGTCCAAACTACACCTGGATTCTCTGCAACTCAACTCCATCTTCAAGTCTTCGCTTCAACTTACCACTATGAACAACTACTACTAATACCAAATGTATATACTTCCCTAGTAACCATAAAGAATGCCTCAATTATTCTCCTATATTACATGACTGAAACAAGTAGTAATTGTAATATAAAGTAAAAAGAGAGATCAGAGAAGAATCAAACACGCTGAAATCAGCATGCGTTGATAGAATCAAACACGCTAAAATCAGCATACTCTTCTTGTCTGAGAAAAGAATCATAATGCACTAATGTGTTTCAATCAGAACAGCAGCCAAGTAGAGGCAATTGGGAAATCAATAATAGCATTACAAAGTAGAGTCAGTCAAGTGGCAAATGGAAGGAAAAGAATCACTGTACATATTCAAACTGTGATGGGATTTACAAAAAGAATATGAATGGGCTAATCTAGTTCTACCAAACTAGCTGATCAGAGCATACTAGCTAATCTAATTCCACTATACTAGCTAATCAGAGCATCATAGCAGACCACTAAAACACACAGAGATAGTGGCTGCCATTGCAAAAGATGCAGATAAAAGTAACCAGCAGGTCTAGAACCCGGTATGTACAAAATAACAAAACTAGACTGATGTGGATGATGAATACACAGAAAAACCTACTCCAATATCTCCCCTTCCTCTATATCAAGACTCACAATAACATCGTCATCATAATCTCTGGTTGAAAGCACCCAAATATCTTTCTTTAAATGCAGCCCCATAGTTGCTACGGGATTCAGAACTTTTTTAGTTTTGAAATCCCTCAAAACTGCCCCTGAACATGGATCAAAGCATAGGGAACATCCACACAACCTTAGAAGTTCTTTAAACAGAAGCACGCCGGTCACATCATCAACTTTCCTGTTCGGTGTGTTGGGTAAAATGCTGTAATTCTCCATTCCATTGGAATGGTAAAATTACGATTGGATGATGGTGGTAAAATCTTTCTTGGATATCGATGTGAGTCGCATTACGTACGCTTTCCTTAAAGAGTAATTCGACCCTATTACCGCCTTGGGTTACACGAATTCCCTTCGAGGATAAAACAATCGAGAATCCCTCCTGTTAGTCTTGAATCAGAAGAATACTAATGAGTGACTGTGTTTTTGGTTACTGAGTAACTCTGAAAATTCTAAGATTTTCACTTCTGTATTGTGTGTATTTAACCAACCATGCGAATGCATGTATTTATAAGAAACTAATGTCGTGAAAAGACATAACACTTCATCATTCTACATTAAACAATGAACCTATCAGAATTATAAATTCTGAAATGATGCAATTTTTTCACACGATACATCTTTCCACATTGCACTACAACATTCAATGTATCGTATTTAATCTGATATCATCCTTATCATTTCCATCAAAGAGAAGTTAGACAATACACACCATCATATCAAAATTATAATAAATTCTGAAATGATATATCTTTCCAGGACCAGCCATGTTAGTTATCACCAACACAATTAATCCTTATCATATGAACCTGTAAACTCGTAGATAGTTTATACAAATGTGCACTCCGCACCACCAAACTTGTTTTAACATCACGAGTCTACAATTACTCGAATCCAATTATACTTAAATAGCCTTGTGTTTCATAAAACACCAACAATCCTCCCCCATTTAAGTATTATCCTTGATTCGGAAAATTCAACAACCAAACCAAACAAGTGCATAAATGAAAATGTCTTGAAGATTGGATTTTCACCTTAGTGAACTACACATTCCAAATATTCGAGAATCAGGGTGTCTCTAAAGATTGAACCCTTCAACCCATTTGAACACTTGAAGATAATCCACACACAAGTTCAAATACAACTTAAAAGTTTAAGCTTGACACTATATAAGCCATGTGTCCCTATCCATTCATGAGTGCATACAAAGCCAAGCCTGGGCTTATTGAAGCGGCTACACTTCGCACTTCATATAGGTGAATCTCTTTAATCGTACACCTGCAATTGTACTTTGTCAAAGGATCCATTGAGAAGTTAAAACTTCAACCTAACTCTCATGCAGGTCCAAACATATTACCTTCGGGATATGAAATCATATGTTTCAATCTCAAACAATAGGCCTTCCTCATTGAATTTTACTCTAACGTCGTATCAGAGCAAAATTGGGTATCCCATTATCAAAGATTTAAATAGGCTTTAAACCCATCCCAATCACCGACTTATTTATCAAGTCCCTAACTACTCACTTCGTCAAGTGTTCTGCTAGATTGTGTTGATATCTTACAAAATCAACTAAAATAGCCCATGAGTTATTAAGTCATGACTCACGCTATGCCTAGCGCCCAAGTGTTTAAATTTTTCATTAAACACTTCACTATAAGCCTTAGTCATCTACCGACTTAGGCCATAACAAAATTTCATATACTGAATTCTGTAACCATTCTGCCTCTTTATCAGCAGTTTACATCAGTCATACATGAACAATATTTCTCTTTCATATATAGATATCACAAACATATCATCATGCACCAATATTTCAAAATTGAAATTAAAAACTTATGAATAAAAGTACTTATCTCTTTCATGCCATTGATTCTTCTCCTCCACAAATGATTATATTTTCCACATACAATGTATCTCAGTTGTCAGAAATGAATTAAAAAAAAACATCTTTACACGTAAATGATTACATTTTCCACATCCTTTGTACCGTAGTTATCAGAATTTTAATAAAATCTGAATTGTGTATTTTTCCACATGACAATGCAGTAAGTTGAGCATACCGCCAACACTGCATCCCGTACACATCCTTAGTTCATCCTCATCCTTTCAATCAAGGAGTCAGACACTATACACCACCACCTTTATAAGTATGTATAAATACGGATGTAGATAGAAACCAATGTATAACATAATTTCACAAGTATGTATAAATACGGATGCAGATAGAAACCAATGTATAACATAATTTCACATCCAGATATAAAATTTAATCTGCAACTTTTTGCTACAAATATAATATTTCCTTGCATGTTTTCAAAATATTATTACCATGCAATTCATTCATAAAAATTATTCACATCCTTATTATTCAATTTAAAAGGATAGTTAATCACAAATTATCAGTAAAACTGATTTAACATGTATATATATATTTTCACAATGCACTATATATCACTCAATAATCAATTCATAAGCACATATAAATTGGATTCTAACCTTTGTAGGGGTCAAACTGTATTTCACGTGAATCCAAAAGTCATGTTAAATGGATTAGATCCAAACCACACATAAGCTTCTTCGCACCACCGAATCAGTCTATGCATGCGCATCTTTGCACACCATTCTTTATATGGTGCACCATCGCATTATACACAATCTTTCATGGTCGAACCGCCCAACTTATCATCCAATGCTTTTTAAAAATAAAATAAAATTACTCTTTAAGATTGTTGGGTAAAATGCTGTAATTCTCCATTCCATTGGAATGGTAAAATCACGATTGGATGATGGTGGTAAAATCTTTCTTGGATATCGATGTGAGTCGCGTTACGTACGCTTTCCTTAAAGAGTAATTCGACCCTATTACCGCCTTGGGTTACACGAATTCCCTTCGAGGATAAAACAATCGAGAATCCCTCCTGTTCTAGGCTTGAATCAGAAGAATACTAATGAGTGACTGTGTTTTTGGTTACTGAGTAAATCTGAAAATTCTAAGATTTTCACTTCTGTATTGTGTGTATTTAACCAACCATGCGAATGCATGTATTTATAAGAAACTAATGTCGTGAAAAGACATAACACTTCATCATTCTACATTTGTAAAGTCTATGACTGTTGAATTAATTTGTTGGCAATTTTTGTTGAATTAATGTTGAGCAGAATCATACCATGTTGGAACACTGCTGGAGCAGAATTTATGAACAGAATTAACGCCAAAGCTTTAACGAAGTTCAAGCCAAAATGTTGGAGTGTTTTGGAATTTATGGTAACTATAGATTTGGCTATACATCAGGTGTAAGAAGCATATTTGGTTTTATGGAAAAATCCCTACTTATATGGAGAAGATTTGATTGAATATATGGGAGAGTTTGAGATAAGGTAAATCCCTTTATTTATGGGATTTGGATATGCTTCAACAAATCAGATTTGGAATAGGAATATTGTGGAGATAATCATGGATGCTCAGATCTGATTCGCGAATATAAATATGGGACAAACACGGCTGCAAAATTAACGATTTTTACAGAGCAAAATCTGCACCCAGATTTTGAGATCTTACGAAACTTGCTAGAGCCAATATACTGTGTTCCAACACTGTCCTGCTGCACAAGTTCAGAATCGTATGCCTTAATTCCTCGGGAGGAGGAGATCCAGCGTCGACGGAGTTCGAGGTCAAAGGGAGTCTGATCAAGGCGGATCGGTAGCTAGGGGAGCTAGCAAAGTCCACACGTCGTAGTTAGTTAAAGATAAGTATTTTGTATGCTGTACTCTGTACTATCTTTCTAATTAGTGGATTTATTCTGAACTGGGCCAGGCCCCGCAGATGTAGGTGATTTACACCGAACTGCGTAACCAAGTTGTGTGTCTTGAACGCTTCACATTATTTTTACACTTGGTTAAACTAGGTATGTTGGAACACACTAGTAAGAACTAGGAAAATTGGTAAAACTAAATTTCATTTGGTATCAGAGCTGAGTCACTTATTGTTCCCTTGGTTGTTTCAAGG
The DNA here is from genome assembly GCA_037428765.1 of Rubia yunnanensis. Classification (NCBI taxonomy): domain Eukaryota; kingdom Viridiplantae; phylum Streptophyta; class Magnoliopsida; order Gentianales; family Rubiaceae; genus Rubia; species Rubia yunnanensis. The sequence goes on from CM075068.1 coordinate 89,006,472, forward strand.
AAAGTGAGATCCGGTTTTACCATGACGACAAGAGAAGGAGCTTCAATCTCTCGACCACCACTGCTAGAAGGAAACAACTACAACTATTGGAAGGCTCGTATGAGGGTGTTTATTAATTCCCTGGACGAACTGGCGTGGTTTTATGTTGAGAATGAATGGAATCATCCTACAGAAGATGCTACCAGCTCTAAGGATGTGGAAGGGGAGTCAAGTCAAAAACTCAAAGACAAGTCTAAATGGACTCCAGGTGATCTTAGAGAATCTCTAGCAAACTCAAAGGCTCTTAATGCAATATTCACGGCAGTCGATGAAAACCAGTTCAAGCTTATATCTACATGCCACCAAGCGAAGAGAGCATGGGACATCCTACAAACGGTTCATGAAGGAACCAGTCGAGTGAGGGAGTCCAAACTACAGATGTTGGCTACCAAGTTTGAAGAACTCAAAATGGAGGAGGACGACACCATTGCCACATTCAATGGAAAGCTTAGAGATATCTCCAACATGGCTTATCAACTTGGAAAAGTGTACAAAGAAACCAAGCTGGTGAAAAAGACCTTGCGATCTCTACCTAAAAGGTTTGCAATGAAAGTAGCAGCAATAGAGGAGGCAAGAGATGTATCCACAATGAGCCTAGATGAACTAATGGGGTCACTGCAAACATATGAGATGACATTCCAGCAACCTACAAAAAGGGTATCCAAGGATTTGGCGTTTAAAGTTTCTCCAGACAAAGGAAGTAATGAGTCTGACAGCGATGATGAGTTTGAAAAACTGGCACTTATTACAAAAAATTTCTCAAAGATGTTAAAGAAGGTGGTCAATAAGAAATCTCAGGAGAGGTTTGGCGGAAACAGACAAAAGCAACAAGATTCGAACAACAATCGTGGATTGAGGTTTGAACAAGGAAATATGCAGTATGCGAGAAATCAGTACAATGAATCAAAACAGGCTGGAAGAATTCAATGTAGAGAATGTGAAGGATTCGGTCATATTCAGGCCGAATGTGCTAACACTCGAAAGAAACAAGGAAGATCATATGTTACCTCTTGGAGTGATGATGAAGAGAAAGAAAAAGATGAGGAAGAATTAACCAGTAATTATGTAGCCTTTGGAGCAAAGGTCCATGATACTTCAGAAAGTCAGTGTTCCAACACTCTAAACAAAGGGAAAGATGTAAGTTACGATATGAATCCGGACGAGGCTCGCAGTGATGAAGATGATCTTTCTGTCAGTGATGAAGAGATATATAGCACATACGAACAAATGTATGCCATGTGGGTTCAAGTAGCAGACAAAAACAAAGAACTGATTGAAGAAAAAAGGAAGCTGATTGACAGCGAAAAGGAGTTACGGTCCACGATTGCAGAACTTGGAAAACAAAATGAAGAACTGAGTCAGAAATTAATAGCAGCAGTCAAGAGGGCTGAGATGTCTGAAGCAGCTATCTCAAAAATGAATTCCGGGAAAGCAAAACTGGATGACATACTGGATATGGGAAGGAACTTTGGCGATAGACACGGAATTGGATACAGGAAAGAACCAGAGGTTGAAGTGTATGAAAAACCAGTAACTCTCAAAGCAAGGATTCGAGAAGTAAAACAGAAGTATGGAAAACCGTTTCAAAGAAAGCCTCTAATCTGCAGATACTGCAGGTATCAAGGACATACTGAATATCAGTGTAAAAAACTGATCAGAGATCAAATGACAGGAAGAGAACTGTGTTCCAACACAGTCGATACTCATACAAGAATCAGGAAGATATGGATCATTAAAAGGTCCGGTACGTGTATGGTCGCACACACTTCTTTATCAGCATATTCCAGTGACTCATGGTACTTTGACAGTGGCTGCTCACGTCACATGACTGGCAGTTCGAAATACCTTACAAATCTTACTCCATATGATGGCGGGTATGTAACTTTTGGAGATGGAAAAAGAAGCAGAGTAATTGGCAAGGGAGAACTGAAGATTGAAGGGTTTTCTGTCCTCACAAGTGTATTATTCGTTGAAGATCTAAAAGCAAATTTGCTAAGTATAAGCCAGTTGTGCGATAACAACATGATAGTTGAGTTTCAGAAGGACAAATGTGTAGTGAAGCATGGAGAAAACAGGGTTCTGTCTGGAATACGATCTTCAGACAATTGTTATCTTTTGGAACAAGAAGTTCGATGTATGCTTTCAAAGCAGGACGAGGGAATTCTATGGCACAGGAAACTCGGACACATCAACTATAAAACACTGGTGAAAATTGCTAACATGAAAGCTGTACGTGGAATGCCTACCTTGACCGGGAATGATGAAATCATGTGCGGACCATGTCAGCAAGGTAAACAAACTCGTGCTCCTCATTCTTCAGTACAATTTATTACTACTTCTAGAAATCTGGAATTGTTACATATGGATTTAATGGGGCCAGTGCACACACCTAGCATAGGAGGAAAGAAATATATTTTTGTATGTGTTGATGACTTCTCCAGGTTTACATGGGTAGCCTTCTTGAAAGAGAAATCTGATACGATTGAGGTATTTCGTAGCCTTGTAGTAAAGCAACAAACGGAAAAGGGAAGTCCTGTAGGAAAGATAATTCGGATTCGAAGTGATCATGGCAGAGAATTTGAAAATGAACAATTTAGTTCTTTCTGCAATGAACTGGGGATTCAACATGAGTTTTCTGCTCCTATCACTCCTCAACAGAATGGTATTGTCGAAAGAAAGAATAGAATTCTTCAGGAGATGGCTCGAGTTATGTTGGCAGAGAAGGATGTTCATAAGAAATGGTGGGCAGAGGCGATCAATACAGCGTGCTATACAATTAATCGAGTGTATCTTCGACCGTTCACTGATAAGACAGCCTATGAGATCTGGAAAGGCAGGAAGCCAAATGTTTCGTATTTTCATGTGTTCGGAAGCACTTGCTATATCCTCAGAGACAGAGAACAGTTGGCAAAATTTGATAATCGAAGTGATTCAGGAATTTTTCTAGGGTATTCTATCAACAGTCGTGCCTACCGAGTCTTCAATCATCGAACTAACACTCTCATGGAATCCATAAATGTCATTGTGGATGATTCAGGAAAGGAACAACTTCCAGAAGGAGTAGAGGAAGAATCCGCCAACACTCATGTTCCAACACAGCCTCAAACTCCGGACAGAGAAAAGCCGTCAGAACCAAATGAGCACCAGGATCCTCGCTCTACTGAAGCGGACCATGTTCCAACACATGACCATGTTCCAACACTGCTCCCTCCTACTAATGATCATGTTGCACCACACATTCAACCTGTCTCAAATTTGCGAAATACTCGATCAGTTCCTCGAGTTGATTATCGACGACTGGCTGGTCTACACTGTTTTGTGTCACTAATTGAACCGAAGAACTATAAGGAAGCTTTACTTGATGAATATTGGATTGCTGCAATGCAAGATGAACTCGCACAGTTTACCAGGAATGATGTTTGGTACCTTACCCCTCGTCCCAACGGCATCAATGTCATTGGTACAAAATGGATCTTCAAGAACAAGTCCGATGCAGATGGCTTAATTACCAGGAACAAAGCCAGACTTGTTGCTCAAGGATATACGCAAGTGGAAGGTGTTGACTTTGACGAAACCTTTGCACCAGTTGCCAGGTTAGAATCTATTCGAATTCTACTAGCTATTGCCTGCTTCTTGAACTTTACTTTGTATCAAATGGATGTTAAGAGTGCGTTTCTAAATGGAGTGGTGAATGAGGAAGTCTATGTGGAACAACCTAAAGGTTTTGAAGATCCTCATTATCCGCATCATGTATATCGCCTCAAGAAAGCCTTATATGGATTAAAGCAGGCACCTCGAGCATGGTATGAACGACTTACTAACTTTTTGCTTCAGAAAGGTTATCGTCGAGGGGGAGTAGATCGCACTTTATTTGTGCTTGACAAGTCATCAAAGTTTCTAATTGCTCAAATATATGTTGATGACATAGTATCTATGGTACAGGATTTCGTCATCACAATGCAGTCTGAATTTGAAATGAGCATGGTTGGTGAATTGACTTACTTTCTGGGGTTACAAGTCAAACAAGGACGGAATGGTCTATTTATAAATCAAAGTAAGTATGCCTTGAACTTGATTAAAAAATTTGGACTCAGTAATGCTCGTGCGGTTCGCACTCCTATGGGGGTTTCTGATAAGTTGGTGAAAGATGAAAAAGGAGTGTCAGTCGATCAAAAGTTATATAGAGGCATGATCGGAAGTTTGTTATATCTCACGGCTAGCAGACCAGATATATGTTTCAGTGTTGGAATATGTGCTAGATTTCAGGCTGATCCTAAGGAATCTCATCTTACTGCAGTCAAAAGGATTATTAGATATGTGAGTGGGACGTCAGAATATGGTGTTTGGTACTCAAAGAATCAAGATTCAGAATTGATAGGATACAGTGATTCTGATTGGGCTGGTAATGCAGATGATCGGAAAAGTACTACCGGAGGATGTTTCTTTATTGAAACAAATTTGGTGTCTTGGTATAGCAAGAAACAGAACTCAATCTCTCTATCTACTGCAGAAGCAGAGTATCTTGCAGCAGGGAGTTGCTGTGCACAATTATTATGGATGAATCAAATGCTGAAAGATTATGGAATTCATCAAGGTCCCCTAAAGATTTTATGTGATAATACAAGCGCAATCGATATTTCGAAGAATCCAGTTCAACACTCAAGAACCAAACATATTGACATAAGGCATCATTTTATTCGAGATTTGGTGGAAAGAAAAGAAGTGGAAGTGGCCTATGTTCCAACACATGAGCAGCTTGCCGATATATTTACAAAGCCACTCGATGCTACCACCTTCGAGAGCCTTCGACAACACTTAGGTGTTTGTCAAATCTGAGGTAACTCTTACCTTTGAAGAATTCTTCGTGTAAATAATTTGTGTGTGTTTGTTATTTCTGTCAAAAATTAGAAAAAGAAAAAAATGGAAGGAAGCAAAAGCTGACCAAAAATAGGAGAAGAGTGTTGGAAGTTAAATGAGGAATAACTCATTGATGGGACAAGAAGAGGAAAGGCTATCATGACAACTTTTGGGAAATCTAAAAAGGATCTTCGCGGGAAAAGAGGTAAGAGTATGAAGAGTTGAAAGTTGTCTCAAACTCTAAAACTTCCCTTTCGCATTCTGTTACATCTGGCCGATTTTTCCCCAAAAACTCTTGCCAAAAATCTTGCTGCAAAACTCCTCTCTATCTTGGCATTGTTCTAAATAATGTCAATCCCAAATTCTCCGAGAAAAGAAGCTTCAGTGCCGGAAAGTTTGGAAGAAGACCGGAGTTTAGTGAATTCGGAATTGGTAGTGTTCGATGAGCCGAGAAGGCATGCTGAAGTGAATGAGTCACAAAATCAAGATCAGAACAGAGTAAGCACTATCCTTGAAGAGGATGAGGAGATGACTGAAGCAGAGGCGGAGAAAACTGAAGAAGAAAAGGAAGAGGAGGAGACATTTGTCAAGAACCAGAGTAAAAACTCAGATGCCCAAGAGCATGCGTCAGAAGGCAAGAAACAAGCAAAACCTAAGGTAACTGGTCCTGACCCTCGACCATTCAAATTCTTGGGCTTTGAAAGTAGAAGTGTGGATGATATTTTTGAGTGGTTACAAGCTAATAGATACTCTGTGGATTTAAGCAAAATCAAGAGTGTAAGAAAGGATTTAGAGGTATTGCATGTCAAAATTAAGGAGTTTGTGTCTGGTCATTTTACTGATGTTTGGGATATTGAGTACAAGACTGTGAAGTTTATGAGAGGGATGTATGGTCAGTTGAATGGAAAAGGGAAAGACAAATTTCATGTTTTCTGTCGTATGACTCCTCATAGTTATGTGTGGATTAGAGAAGTCAGTGAGGAACAGGCTGTTGGGTTAAAGAAAGTAAAATATGGAGATAAGCTACAGGTCGGATTTTATGATGATGTGAATGCAAAGAGGATGGATAAACTGAGGGAACCCGTGTTCATTGAACTATCGGATGATGATGAGGAGAGTGTTCCAACACACTCAGAAGAATCTGTGTATATGGAGGTAGAATCTGATGCTGATCTGGGGGGTACACAAGGTAATGAGGTTCAAGATGAGTCGAATGAAGAAGGGAATCAAGAGATGGAAGGAGCTGATGAAGATCTACCAGTTCAGGTCAGTAATTCAGAAGAAGAGCAGATTGAAAGAGCTGACAATGTTCCAACACAGGAGGCTGCAGACATGACTTATTCCAGTGATGAGGTCCTGGATGAATTTCTTCAGAAGGCAAAGGGAAAAAGGAAGGCTAGCTCTGCTGTGGATACCGGGGCAGCAAAGAGAAGCAGAAAGAGACGTAACAGCATCCAGAGGAAGGTTCTGCCACCACCATCTATCTCCCAGGCATTCTCGGCAGTTTATTTTGACAAGAAGGGAGCTGAAATGGAGGAGTTTTTCTCGGAAAAGAAGGTTATTACAGAGAGACCACTAGATCTGAAGGCCTACAAGGAGAGCGGATTCACTGATTTCTTGAAGATGACTGGAATGACAGCTGCTGCAACTGTTCAGTTACAGTACAACAGAGATGTTGTACTCGAGGTATATGCTAATCTCATGCCTGGAAATTTAGACATTTCTTCTCCCTGGTTTGATAGAGTTTATGCTAGAGGAAAGATTATAGAACTATCTGCTTCAAAGATAAATATGCTGTTTGGGCTAAAGACTCCGGACATAGGGGGAGTGTTCCCGGATGATTTGGGTCTAAATGATGATGAAATTTTGGCTGTAATTTCTGGAGGGTATAAGGATAAGTGGCCGGCTGCAGGATATTCTCAGGCATCATGTCTGACATCCAGATTCTTCGGGTTGTATCAGATTGCAGTCCATTGTTGGTTACCATCCAGCAACACCACAGCATTAACCAGAGAAATGGCCAAGTTGCTCTACTGTGTTGGAACACAGAAGAAAGTTAATCTTGGACTACTAATTCAGCAGCACTTGGTTCGACAGGCCACAGCCCCGAAGGTGAATGATGCAGTGATATACCCATGTCTGATCTCAGCACTAGCCAAAAGTGCAAAGGTGAAGGGAAAGGCCACGGATGTGATAGTTGATACGGAGTTCTTGCGGCCTAACAAGAAGACATTTGGACTCAGACGTGTGCATGATCTCCCATGGAAAGCTACTGGATCATCTTCCTCAGCCAATGCAGCCAAGAAGACTCGGTTGATGGCAATACAGGCTAGGCTTGGAGCTGTAGGAATTCAGATTGCTGCCCTGCAAGCAGAACAAGCAAGATTGGAAGAAGAAAAGTCCAAGCTGGAGGATTGATTCAGGGGGAGTTTTATTTTAAACAAAGACTGGTCTTCTATGTTACAGTTGGAATTTGGGTTCCTTTGGCCTATGTGTGGCCCCAGGGGGAGAAATTTGGATATTTTGATTTTGGATTTCATATTTGGTTTTTGGTCTTTTGAATTGGTTTTCCTTATCGGTTTATTATTGGAATTCTGGGATTTCGGCTTTCACTAATTGAATTCTAGTAATATGGTCTTTATTCTGCTCATTGGATGATTGTTAGCTATGTCCAAAATATTTTGGGTCCACAAAAATGCCAAAGGGGGAGATTGTAAAGTCTATGACTGTTGAATTAATTTGTTGTCAATTTTTGTTGAATTAATGTTGAGCAGAATCATACCATGTTGGAACACTGCTGGAGCAGAATTTATGAACAGAATTAACGCCAAAGCTTTAACGAAGTTCAAGCCAAAATGTTGGAGTGTTTTGGAATTTATGGTAACTATAGATTTGGCTATACATCAGGCGTAAGAAGCATATTTGGTTTTATGGAAAAATCCCTACTTATATGGAGAAGATTTGATTGAATATATGGGAGAGTTTGAGATAAGGTAAATCCCTTTATTTATGGGATTTGGATATGCTTCAACAAATCAGATTTGGAATAGGAATATTGTGGAGATAATCATGGATGCTCAGATCTGATTCGCGAATATAAATATGGGACAAACACGGCTGCAAAATTAACGATTTTTACAGAGCAAAATCTGCACCCAGATTTTGAGATCTTACGAAACTTGCTAGAGCCAATATACTGTGTTCCAACACTGTCCTGCTGCACAAGTTCAGAATCGTATGCCTTAATTCCTCGGGAGGAGGAGATCCAGCGTCGACGGAGTTCGAGGTCAGAGGGAGTCTGATCAAGGCGGATCGGTAGCTAGGGGAGCTAGCAAAGTCCACACGTCGTAGTTAGTTAAAGATAAGTATTTTGTATGCTGTACTCTGTACTATCTTTCTAATTAGTGGATTTATTCTGAACTGGGCCAGGCCCCGTAGATGTAGGTGATTTACACCGAACTGCGTAACCAAGTTGTGTGTCTTGAACGCTTCACGTTATTTTTACACTTGGTTAAACTAGGTATGTTGGAACACACTAGTAAGAACTAGGAAAATTGGTAAAACTAAATTTCAACATTAAACAATGAACCTATCAGAATTATAAATTCTGAAATGATGCAATTTTTTCACACGATACATCTTTCCACATTGCACTACAACATTCAATGTATCGTATTTAATCTGATATCATCCTTATCATTTCCATCAAAGAGAAGTTAGACAATACACACCATCATATCAAAATTATAATAAATTCTGAAATGATATATCTTTCCAGGACAAGCCATGTTAGTTATCACCAACACAATTAATCCTTATCATATGAACCTGTAAACTCGTAGATAGTTTATACAAATGTGCACTCCGCACCACCAAACTTGTTTTAACATCCCGAGTCTACAATTACTCGAATCCAATTATACTTAAATAGCCTTGTGTTTCATAAAACACTAACACGGTGCCTCTAATTAAGTTCGAGCATTTCTTTCTGCAACGCATTGCGCCTCTTTTTTCAACTCGGAAACTGGCAGAAGCACCTTTGCAGAGTCAGCATCGCAATTGGCCTTTGCTTCTTGCAGCGGCTTCCCAAAATCAGTATCACAATTGACCTTGCATGTGGCTGCAGATTTCTCTTTCATCATTGCAGCGCGTGCATCCCTTCAAGCCTTCTTGAGACCCGTCTCAAGATTCAATGTAGAGGTGGACACTTCAATAGATTTGGCAGATGCACCAGACTCGCTCTTTCCATCCAACGCAACCACAGAACCCTGTGAATTTTGATTCGATTTATTTCCATTGGTGGACAGAGTCTTGCGTCCATTGTCCCTGCCATCCTTCACCGCACTCTTCAACTGCCACAACACACTTTCATCAAATCTATCGAACTCCTTGTCAATAATTTCTTTCCTCAAAAACTCAAGACCCAACTTTCTGAATTCACTCTTTAGCCTGTCAGTCAGCCTTCCAACCAAAATGTCAATGAGGTCATCCTTAAGCTTCTTTTTCTCATCCACTGACATTGATGGTGGCTTGAAACACAAAGCAACAGAATTCAACGAGCTAGTCTTGCTGGCATCAACACCACGATCTCCATGTGTAAAAACTCCCCGTGGAGCACTTAATATTCCATGATTCCATTTGGCTTCCAGCGACTTCCATTTTTTAAGAAAAAGACACTCCAATTCCTTTGCCATTGAATGAACTTGGGTACCATGAGGATTATATTGCATTGCATTTGAGAAAGTGAGATTCACGTCGGCTGCAAACTCTTGAGTAATGCAGTACGCATTGGCAGTCAACTTAGACTTGATAGTCCCCAAATCCATAGGATTGGTAATTACATTGAAGTAATGGTTGGAAAATGATAGTAAAACAAGTTGAATTTCATCAACTTTTGGGCTTCGTTTTGAGTTGGGCTCGAACTGAATTAGAGTCCGTGGGCATCGTTTTTGGATTCTCCTATGCGAGTACTATAAAATCGACTGTTTAAACTCTCAAAACGGATGAAGGGTGAATGTGATATGGATTCTCAAAGAGTCACTCTTGGAATGGAAACTTAGACGGAAATTCATCTACACGTAATCAGTTTTCTCTAATTTTTTACTGTTTAAAGCACGTTTGGATCGTGTGGAAGTCTCTAGAAAGCCCTAACCGCGTAACAAAGATTCTTGGAATCACTTGTGAATATATGAGATTTCCATAGGGTTTCTTAGACATCTATAAATAGAGCATCCATGTCAGCCAGAAACCTCGCACCATTTTCAAGTTCCTCTCTACTTTTAAACTTGAGTCCTATATTCTTTCTCTGTCTTTGTCGGTGATAGTCCTTCGTGTCGGTGATAGTCCTTCGGGCACGACGGGACTATCAATATGTGTGATATATGTGATTGTTTGAAACGTGCTTATCAATTGTATTTTAAACTTTCCAATCGTACACATGAATATTTAATAAAATTTTATTATTCTTGCTTATATTAAATTGCTCGTGTAATTTCGTTATTTAATTTCCACATTGCTTATATTAAATTGCTTGTGTAATTTCGTTATTTAATTTCCACATGTTTTATCAATATACGTTCAACAGTCTTGAAACAAATGAAATTTGGTGAATTATATTGATTAAATTTTGTCGGAAAATTACACATCGAAATTAATGCCTATGTCGATGAAATCGCATGTCTTATATGCCGTAATATGGAATACATGTCGTATGCGAATTATATGCCTTTGCGAATTATATGCCATATCATATGCCATGCATGCGACTTATATGCATAGCGAATTATGCCTAGTTTGAAAATGAAAATGATATGCCGGAATATGCAAACATATTGGAATTGAGTGTCTGATCAATGTGCATGCAGCCGTCTATATGTACTAATAGATTGCATGGCATGCTAAAATAGTCACCGAATGTAATTTAGTTTGAAATTGCACGACTTCTGATATAAACAAAATTGTTCAGTTTTGGTACAGCAGAACTAAAAATATTCCCTATAATATTTATATGCAATATAAAATGTGTACATATATTTAACATAATTTTTTATATGTATGCATGTGAATCCGAGACGACTACACAGGAGGAATTTGATTCATGGAGGTACTTGGTGTATTTAGGATTCTCAACCAAGAAGTTATGGTATTTATGATTGAAAATTTGCTATTTGAATGTTACTGCATTTAAAGGTGATGTCGTATACTACATGCCAATTTGAGACAATCGGAGGCCGAGACCATTGCGTGCTGAAATTTAGTTTTACCACTTTTTCTAGTTCTTACTAGTGTGTTCCAACATACCTAGTTTAACAAAGTGTAAAATAACGTAAACGTAAAAGACACATAACTTGGTTACGCAGTTCGGTGTAAACCACCTACATCTGCGGGGCCTGACCCAGTTCAGAATGAATCCAATAATTAGAAATATACAGTACAGAGTACAGTTTACAAAATACTTATCTTTACTAACTATAATGTGTGGACTCTGCTAGCTCCCCTAGCTACCGACCCGCCTTGATCAGACTCCCTCTGACCTCGAACTCCGTCGACGCAGGATCTCCTCCTCCCGAGGAATTAAGGTATCCGATTCTGAACTTAGTGCAACAAGACGGGTGTGTTGGAACACTGTGTATCAGCTCTATGCAAGTTTTGAAAAGTCTCAAAAATCTGTGTGCAGATTTTTGCTCTATAAATCCGTGAGTATGCAGCCGTGTTTGTCCCCAATTTATATCCACGAATCAGATCTGAATATCCATGATTATCTCCACAATATTCCTATTCCAAATATGATTCTTGAAGCATATCCAAATCCCACAAATAAAGGGATTTACCTTAACTCATTCTATCCCATATATTCGAATAAATCTTCTCCATATAAGTAGGGATTTTCCATAAAACAATTATGCTTCATACGCCTGATATATATAGCCAAATATACGATTACCATAAATTCTAAAACACTCCAATATTTCGGCTTTGAATTTCGTTAAAACCTTGGCGTAACTTCTGTTGCAGGACCATGCTCCAACATGGTCTGTTCAAAATTAATTCACACAAAATTGCCAATAAAATTCATCCCTTGACTTTACAATCTCTCCCTTTGGCATTTTTGTGGACCCATGATATTTTGGACTTATAAATCCATAGAAAACATCTAGCACAAATTCAACATCATAAAACGAGCAGAATACTAATCATAATACCAGAACTCACATAAGCCAATGAAAGTCGAAATCCAGAATTCCAGAAATCCAAAATCATACAATTGAAACATTCAAATCAAAATCCAAATACCCGAAATCATTCCAAAATCACTCCCCCTGGGACCACACAGAGGCCAAAGGTACCGCAGTTCCATCAAACAAAATCATCAGAAGGAAAAAAAAAATTAGTCTGCAGCACTCCCCCTGTATTAAGCATACAAATTCAATTTTCAAGTCTAGACTTCTCTACCTCCAAACATGCTCTTTCTGCTTCCAAAGCCGCCATCTGTATCGCTAAAGCTCCAAGTCTGGCATTTACAATCATCAGTCGAGTCTTCTTATCTGCTGCTGATGTCGAGGTGGATCCAGAAGCTTTCCACGGCAGATCATGAACCTGTCTCAGGCCAAAAGTCTTTTTGTTGGGCCGTAAGAACTCAGTATCAATTACCACATCTGACGCCTTTCACTTCACTTTGGCCCTCTTGGCTAGGGCAGAAATCAAGGCAGGATAGATTACAGCATCATTAACTTTTGGTGCAGTAGCCTGTCTGATTAAGTGCTGCTGAATGAGAAGACCAAGGTTAACTTCTTTCTGTGTTCCAACACAGCATAGCAGCTTTGCCATCTCCCCAGTCAATGCGGTGGTATTGCTTGACGGCAACCAGTAGTGTACAGCTATTTGATATAGACCAAAAAATCTAGACGTCAAGTAGGATGCTTGTGAGTACCCCACTGCTGGCCACTCCACCTTATATCCCCCAGATATAACAGCCAAAATCTCATTATCAGTCAATTCCAAGTCATCGGGAAACACTTCCCCTATCTTAGGTGTTTTCAGACCTAGCAGCATATTAATTCTAGCAGCAGATAAATCTATGATTTTCCCCCTAACATACACTCTGTCAAACCATGGGGAAGTAACCTCTAGATTGCCAGGCATAAGATTAGAGTATACCTCTAGAACAACCTGTCTGTTGTATTGAAGTTGAATTGTAGCTGCCTTTGTCATCCCCGTCACCTTTAAAAAATCTGTGAAACCGCTCTCCTGATAAGCTTTTAGATCCAATGGCCTCTCAGCTATGAATTTCTTCTCGGAGAAAAAATCTCCCATCTCTGCACCTTTCTCATCAAAGTACATAGCAGAGAAGGCCTGGGTGACAGATGGAGGAGGCAGAACCTTCCTTGGATTGCTGTTGTGCCTTTTCTTGCTTCTTTTTGCTTTAGCTGAATTCATGGTTGGGCCAGCTTTCCTCTTTCCTTTAGCCTTCTGAAAAAAATTCATCCAGTACCTCATCACTGGAGTAAGCCAAATCAGGGACATCCTGTGTTGGAACACACCCTGTTCCTTCAGCTGTCTTTTCAGCTTCTTCTTCTGACTGAGTATCTGCATTTCTCTCAGAATCATTACTATGAACAGGCAAGTCTTGATCAGATGCTTCAACATCATGATTCCCTTCATCATCCTCATCGTACTCTCCTCCCATATTTGCATCAGAATCCATGTCCATGTACACAGGTTCATCTGTCTGTGTTGGAACACTCCCTTCACTATCAGACAGAACTATTAAAATAGGTTCCCTTAATTCTTCCATTCTCCTTGCAGAATTCATGTCAAAGAATCCCACCTGAAGCTTATCTCCATACTTTACTGTCTCCATTCCAAGAGCTTCTTCATCAGTAATGTCCCTTAACCAGACATAGCTATGGCTAGACATGCGACAGAATATATGAAATTTATCCTTTCCTTTTCCATTCAGTCTACCATACATCCCTCTCAGATAACTCACTTTCTTATATTCGATATCCCAAACATCCGAAAAATGGCCTGAAACAATCTCTTTAACTTTGACATGCAAGACTTCCAAATCCTTATTTATACTCCTGATTTTGCTTAGATCCACAGAATACCTATTTGCTTCTAACCATTCGAATATATCATCCATGGTTCTGAATTCCATACCATTAAACTTTAGAGGCCTACGATCAGGACCAGTTACCTTCCCATGTCGTCCTTTCCTCTTGGCTCTGAGAGGTTCTTCAATGCCATCAGGTTTAGCTTTGGGTTCCCCTCTCACTTTGTTGTTGCCCGATGCCTCTTCCTCTTCCTCTGGTACTCTGGCTTCCTCGGATTCAACCTCCATTGCCGCCTCATCCTCTGCATCTTCTGTGCTTCTTCTAGTCTGAATTTGTTCACCATATTCTACCACCATCAACTCCAAATTCGAACGAGCTGAAGCTTCCTCCCTGATCTCTGGTACTGTCGATTCCACCATAGGAGAGTTTGATTTTGACATTCTTTCGCACAATACCGAGATGATAAGGAGTGTTGAGTATAAGATTTTTCGGCAAGAGTTTTGGGAAGAAAAATATTTGGCCGAGAGAGAGACGGAAGGATGTATTTGAATCCCTCCTTAACTCTTCATCTTATTTACCTCTTTTGCCGCGAAGTTCCTTTTTAGATTTCCCACACATGGTAATGATGGCCCTTTCTCTTCTTGTCACTTCACTTTGTCTTCCTTAATTAGCTTCCAATACACCATACTAACCAACTCCTATTTTAGTACACCTTTGCTCCTTCCATATTTTTGTTCTTTTCTTGATATTTGAAAAAATGAAAACAAACCAAAAGAAATATTTACAAGGAAAATACTTTTGGTAAAAATTACCTCAAATTTGACAAACACCTAAGTGTTGTCGAAGGCTCTCAAAAGTGGTGGCATCTAACGGTTTTGTAAATATGTCTGCAAGTTGCTCGTGTGTTGGAACATAGACTACTTCCACTTCTTTTCTTTCAACCAGATCTCTAATAAAATGATGCCTTATGTAAATATGTTTGGTTCTTGAGTGTTGGACTGGATTCTTTGAAATATCAGTAGCACTTGTGTTGTCACACAGAATCCTTAGGGGGCCTTGATGAATTCCATAATCTTTCAGCATTTGATTCATCCATAATAGTTATGCACAACAACTTCCTGCTGCAAGATACTCTGCTTCTGCAGTAGATAGAGAGATCGAGTTCTGTTTCTTGCTATACCAAGACACCAAATTTGTTCCAATAAAGAAACATCCACCTGTGGTACTTTTTCGATCATCAGCATTACCAGCCCAATCAGAATCACTGTACCCTTTCAACTCTGAATCTTGATTCTTTGAATACCAAACACCATACTCTGAAGTCCCACTTACATATCGAATAACCCTTTTGACTGCAGTAAGATGAGATTCTTTAGGATCAGCCTGAAATCTTGCACATATTCCAACACTGAAACATATATCAGGATTGCTTGCAGTGAGGTATAATAGACTTCCAATCATGCCTCTATATAACTTCTGATCGACTGAAACTCATTTTTCATCTTTTACCAGTTTATCAGACATTCCCATAGGAGTTCGAACTGCTCGAGCACTACTGAGTCCGAATTTTTTAATCAAATTCAAGGCATACTTACTTTGATTTATGAATAGACCATTCCGTCCTTGTTTAACTTGCAATCCCAGAAAGTAAGTCAATTCTCCAACCATGCTCATTTCAAATTCAGATTGCATCGTGGTGACAAAATCCTGTACCATAGATGGTGAAGTAGAGCCAAAAACTATGTCATCAACATATATTTAAGCAATCAGAAACTTTGAGGACTTGTCAAGCACAAATAAAGTGCAATCTACTCCCCCTCGACGATAACCTTTTTGAAGTAGAAAGGTAGTAAGTCGTTCATACCAGCTTTAATCCATATAGAGCCTTCTTGAGACGGTATACATGATGTGGATAATGAGGATCTTCAAAGCCTTTAGGTTGTTCCACATAGACTTCTTCATTCACCACTCCATTTAGAAACGCACTCTTGACATCCATTTGATACAAAGTAAAGTTCAAAGAGCAGGCAATAGCTAGTAGAATACGGATAGATTCTAACCTGGCAACTGGTGCAAAGGTTTCATCAAAGTCAACACCTTCCACTTGTGTATATCCTTGAGCAACAAGTCTAGCTTTGTTTCGGGTGACTAAGCCGTCTGTATCGGACTTGTTCTTGAAGATCTATTTTGTACCAATGACATTAACGTCTTTAGGACGAGGAGTAAGATACCACACATCATTCCTGGTAAACTGACCGAGTTCTTCTTGCATTGCAGCAATCCAATACTCATCAAGTAAGGCTTCTTTATAGTTCTTGGGTTCAATTAGAGAAACAAACCAGTGTAGGCCAGCCAGTCGTCGATAATCAACTCGAGGTACTGATCAAGTACTTCTCATGGTAGAACCAGGTTGGTCATGTGTTGGAACATGATCGTCAGTAGGAGGGGACTGTGTTGGAACATGGTCGTGTGTTGGAACATAGTCAGCTTCAGTAGAGTTAGGATTCTGGTGCGCATTTGGTTCCGTAGGATCAACAGATGGCTTTTCTTTGTCTGAAGTTTGAGGCTGTGTTGGAACATGAGTGTTGGCAGATTCTTCCTCTACACCTTCTGGAAGTTGTTCCTTTTCTGCATCATCCACAATAACATTGATAGATTCCATGAGACTGTTGGTTCGGTGATTAAATACTCGATAAGCACGGCTGTTGATGGAATACCCAAAAAAAATTCCTGGATCACTCCGATTATCAAATTTTGCCAGCTGTTCTCTATCTCTGAGGATATAGCAAGTAGTTCCGAACACATGAAAATATGAAACATTAGGTTTCCTGCCCTTCCAGATCTCATAGGATGTCTTGTCAGTGAACGGTCGAAGATACACTCTATTGATTGTATAACAAGCTGTATTGATCGCTTCTGCCCACCATTTCTTATGAACCTCCTTTTCGGCCAACATAACTCAAGCCATCTCCTGTAGAGTTCTGTTCTTCCTTTCGACAATGCCATTCTGTTGAGGAGTGATAGGAGCCGAGAACTCATGTTGGATTCCTAGCTCATTGCAGAAGGAACTGAATTGTTCATTTTCAAACTCCCTACCATGATCACTTTGAATTCGGATTATCTTCCCTACTAGACTTCCCTTTTCAGTTTGTAACTTTACTACAAGGCTTCTAAATACTTCTATCGTATCAGATTTCTCTTTCAAAAAAGCTACCCATGTAAATCTGGAGAAGTCATCAACACATACAAAAATATATTTCTTCCCTCCTATACTCGGTGTATTAACCGGACCCATCAAATCCATATGCAATAATTTCAGATTTCTAGATGTAGTAATAAACTGTACTGAAGAGTGAGGAGAATGAATTTGTTTACCTTGTTGACATGGTCCGCACACAATTCCATCCTTTTTGGTCAAGGTAGGCATTCCTCGCACAGCTTTTATATTTGCGATTTTCACCAGTGTTTTATAGTTGATGTGGCCGAGCTTCCTGTGCCAAAGAATTCCTTCATCCTGCTTTGAAAGCATGTATCGAACTTCTTGTTCCAGCAAATAGCAGTTGTCTGATGATCTTATTCCAGAAAGAACCTTGTTTTCTCCATGCTTCACTACACACTTGTCCTTCTAAAATTCCACTATCATATTGTCGTCACACAGCTGACTTATACTTAGCAAGTTTGCTTTTAGATCTTCAACAAATAACACACTTGTGAACACTGGAAAGCCTTCAATCTTTAATTCGCCCTTGCCAATTACTCTGCTCTTCTTTCCATCACCAAAGGTTACATATCCGCCATCATATGGAGTAATGTTCGTGAGGTATTTTGGAGTGACAGTCATGTGGCGAGAACAACCACTATCAAAGTACCATGAGTCACTGGAATAAGCTGATAGAGAAGTGTGAGCAACCAAACACGTACTGGATTTTTTAACAACCCATATCTTCCTGACCAATTTTCTGGTATGAGTATCGCCTGTGTTGGAACACAGCAGAAGTTGTCTTCCTATCATTTGATCTCTGATCAGTCTTCTACACTGATGTTCAGCATGTCCTTGGTACATACAGTATCTGCATATGAGTGGCTTTCTTTGATACGGCTTCCCATACTTTCGTTTTACTTCTCGAATCCTTGCTTTGAGAGTTACTGGTTTTTCGAACAATTCAGTCTCTGGTTCTTTCCTGTATCCAATCCCGTGTCTATCACCAAAGTTCTTTCCCATATCCAGAATATCATCAAGCTTTGCCTTTCCGGAATTCAATTTAGAGATAGTTGCTTCAGACACCTCAGCTCTCTTGACTGCTGCAATCAGTTTCTTATTTAGTTCTTCATTTTGTTTTCCAAGTTCTGCAACCGTGGATCGTAATTCCTTTTCACTTTCAATTAGCTTTCTTTTTTCTTCATTCAGCTCTTTGTTCTTGTCAGCTACCTGAACCCACATGGCATACATTTGTTCGTATGTGCTATAGATCTCTTCATCACTTACAAACAGATGATCTTCATCACTGTGAGCATCGTCCAGGTTCATGTTGGAACATACAGATTTCCCTTTGTTCAGTGTGTTGGAACACTGATCTTTTGATGTATCATGGACCTTTGCTCCAAAAGCTACATAATTACTCGTAAGTTCCTCTTCATCTCTTTCATCCTCTTCATCATCACTCCAGGAGGTGACATATGATCTTCCTTGTTTCTTGCGGGTGTTAGCACATTCAGCCTAAATATGTCCATATCCTTCACATTCTCTGCATTGAATTCGTCCAGCCTGTTTTGGTTCATTGTTCTGATTTCTCCCGACCTGCATATTTCCTTGTTCAAATCTCATTCCACGATTATTGTTTGAATCTTGTTGTTTTTGTCTGCTTCCGCCAAACCTCTCCTGAGATTTCTTGTTAACCACCTTCTTTAGCATTCTTGAGAAATTCTTTGTAATAAGTGCCAGTTTTTCAAACTCATCATAGCTGTCAGGCTCGTGACTTCCCTTAGCTGGAGAAACTTTGAATGCTAAATCCTTGGAGACTCTTTTTGTAGGTTGATGGAACGCCATCTTATAAGTTTGTAACGAGCCCATTAGTTCATCTAGGCTCATGGTGGCTACATCTCTTGCTTCCTCTATTGCTGCTGCTTTCATCGCAAACCTCTTGGGAAGAGATCGCAACGTCTTTTTCACCAGCTTAGTTTCTTTGTACACTTTTCCAAGTTGGTAAGCCATGTTGGAGATATCCCTGAGCTTTCCATTGAATGTGGAAATGGTGTCCTCCTCCTCCATTTTGAGTTCTTCAACTTGGTAGCCAGCATCTGTAGTTTGGATTCCCGAACTCGACTGGTTCCTTCGTGAACAGTCTATAAAATATCCCATGCTTTCTTTTCTTGGTGGCATGTAGATATAAGCTTGAACTGGTTTTCATCAACCGCAGTGAAGATCGCATTAAGTGCCTTTGAATTTGCCAGAGATTCTTTAAGGTCATCTGGAGTCCATTTAGCCTTATCTTTGGGTTTTTGACTTGACTCCCCTTCAACAGCCTTAGAGCTTGTATCAGCATCTTCAGTAGGATGATTCCATTCATTCTCAACATAAAACCATGCCAGTTCATCCAGCGAATTGATGAAGACCCTTATGCGTGCCTTTCAATAGTTGTAGTTGTTGCCTTCTAGCAGTGGCGGTCGAGAGACTGAAGCTCCTTCTCTTGTCGTCATGGTAAAACTGGATCTCACTTTCCTTGAAACAACCAAGGGAACGATAAGTGACTCAGCTCTGATACCAATTGAAATTTAGTTTTACCACTTTTTCTAGTTTTTACTAGTGTGTTCCAACATACCTAGTTTAACCAAGTGTAAAATAACGTAAACGTAAAAGACACACAACTTGGTTACGCAGTTCGGTGTAAACCACCTACATCTGCGGGGCCTGGCCCAGTTCAGAATGAATCCACTAATTAGAAAGATACAGTACAGAGTACAGTTTACAAAATACTTATCTTTACTAACTATAATGTGTGGACTCTGCTAGCTCCCCTAGCTACCGATCCACCTTGATCAGACTCCCTCTGACCTCGAACTCCATCGACGCAGGATCTCCTCCTCCCGAGGAATTAAGGTATCCGATTCTGAACTTAGTGCAACAGGACGGGTGTGTTGGAACACTGTGTATCAGCTCTATGCAAGTTTTGAAAAGTCTCAAAAATCTGTGTGCAGATTTTTGCTCTATAAATCCGTGAGTATGCAGCCGTGTTTGTCCCCAATTTATATCCACGAATCAGATCTGAATATCCATGATTATCTCCACAATATTCCTATTCCAAATATGATTCTTGAAGCATATCCAAATCCCATAAATAAAGGGATTTACCTTAACTCATTCTATCCCATATATTCGAATAAATCTTCTCCATATAAGTAGGGATTTTCCATAAAACAATTATGCTTCATACGCCTGATATATATAGCCAAATATACGATTACCATAAATTCTAAAACACTCCAATATTTCGGCTTTGAATTCCGTTAAAACCTTGGCGTAACTTCTGCTGCAGCACCATGTTCCAACATGGTCTGTTCAAAATTAATTCACACAAAATTGCCAATAAAATTCATCCCTTGACTTTACACGTGCAATATTTTAAATTTGAAATAGGCTTAACTGTTTTAAATTGCATGCTTAAATGCATTCGAGTAAGATAAATTTTTGAATTTATGAAATTCATTAGATTTTGTTTATTTGCAACAAAACCGCAAGTTGTGGATATTGGTTTAAAAATATTCTGCATAATATTTATATGCGATATGAGATGTTTAATGTGTACATATATTTAACGAGAATAATTTTAGTTTGTATGCATTGGTGACTTCGCGAGTACGTGACAAGCTTGTGTGATTTGGTGTAATGATCATGTTGTGGGTTCTAGAAATGAATTGGTATTGAGAACCTAGCCGTCTCTTTGAAAGCTGGTTTTAATATCGGGATGCCGTATATGATTTAGGTAATTTGATGTTGCCTAAAATGTAGATTTAATTCAATTCAATCAAACGAATAGAATTGAGCTTTGATGAACAACTTTACCAAATGACACTATGATTTGCTTTTGGTTGTGATTAAAGTTGTGGTCGTTGGCTTTACTAAATTAGTCAACCAAGATTAATATATGGAAGTACAATATCGAAAACGATCAATTTTTTTTATGGATTTATTTTTCTTTCTCAAACTTTGTGCTAATTGATCGCAAAGTAGTATATATTCGATTAAT
The DNA here is from genome assembly GCA_037428765.1 of Rubia yunnanensis. NCBI lineage: Eukaryota > Viridiplantae > Streptophyta > Magnoliopsida > Gentianales > Rubiaceae > Rubia > Rubia yunnanensis. The sequence goes on from CM075068.1 coordinate 89,027,668, forward strand.
TCAAGACTCGAATTCATGCATTAAGAATGGAGTTATTGAATATATATTCTAAGTACACTGTGCATTAAGCTATACTTTGCATTGAAAAAATAAAGGTGCCACGTGATATGGATTTCTTGTATGAATTCAAATTTTAAATTGTTTATCATTTTGATGATTTGCATGTGATTATGTGGATTTAATCTATCGTGCAAGTTTTAAGAGTCGGGATTGATTCTTGATTTCATGTGTTGAGTTAATGGAAAAATCTTATTGATTTGATCTTGACAAAGTTTGAAAACTTGGGTACTGATTATGTTTATCATAACTTTGTCTTTTTGACCAACGATATTTGTTGAGTTCTGAATGGAAAAGTAAGCACCATCGAGGGTCGATAAGTGTGGATTTCAATTAATTGACTATTTGTGATGGTATTGGCAGTTTTGATTGCACAAAAAAGAGCATGTATATATGCTCGGACATTCAACATATTTTGGTTATCGTGTATGACCTAGAAAATATGTACATGATGACATTAGTTTGTAACTATGTCTGGGGTGTTGGCATAAGCCCTTAAGCATGAGTTGTAGTGACTATGCTGAGAATTCTGATTACTTGTAATCTAAGAATTGTTGGGAAAAACTTTAGAATTTGGTTGAGAAACTTAAGAATCTTGAGATTGGGAATCCCAAGAATTTTGGTCAAATATCTAGCTTTTGGTTGGAAAAGCTAAGAACTCTGAGATTGGAAATCCCGAGATATTTGGTCAAATCTCTAGATTTTGGTAGGAAAACCTAAGAATTCTGAGATAAGAGAGTCCTAAGACATTTGGTCTAGGAACCCCAAGACACGAGGTTTTGAGGAACTTGACACGTGTGGGGATGTTAAATGAAATCAACCCAATGTGGGAGAAGATGAAAACCTAAAAATTCAATGATAATATGAATTTTGATAGGAATAACTCGAGATAAAAAGTCGTCATGAGAGACTTAGATACGAGTGGATTGAGTTGGGAATATAAGAACTCAAACTCGAGTTGAGGTGTGAACTCGAACTCAAATTAAGCAATTGACTCGAATGTGTTTTGAGCACAAAAACACTCAAACTGGATTTGAAAAGTCTAAAAGTCAAGTGCATTTGTACTTAAATTTGACTTGAATATGGGTATGCTATTTGTGTGGAGTTAGTAAACTCACAATGTACCTATAGAATTGGAATAATGTGCGCCATAAGGGATATCGGAGAAATCCCTAAATCAGATAGTTAACCGAATCATTGATTACTTGATACTACACTGCTGTGATAGTAATCATGATGGGATGAATGGTTAATTGAGATTGGGAAGTTTAGTCATCTCTAATTCCAAGAATGTTGGATGAATAAGAGAGACTTCCACAGTAAAATATACGATAGTGTTATGATTTTGAAAGGAACTTTCCCTAAAAAAATTTTATGGGTAAGAACCTAATGTTTGATTCAAATTTGAACAAACAAGACTTTTACAAGTCATTAAGGTGGACAAAATAATGTTGTCAAAAGTGGTAGACGTAAAATTAATGAAACCACTTACGTAATGCATCAAAACCATTTGTGGTTATAAGTGGCCATGAAGGCTGGTACGTAGAATCCTTTGGTGAATGCGATTCACACTGTAGGAGTTCTCTAGATCATTCTTATGTACTTACACCAACTAAATGTGGTGGTTGAACAAAATTTCTAGAAATGATTAAAGCGAGTGGGGGAGCCTTTACGTTGGCTGGATATCTTTTAAATAAGATACCCCGGGAAGGAGGAAAATAAAACTCCTTAGAGAAATCCTACAAGTTATTTCGAATGTGGGGGTTGACATATTGCGAATGTAATAAAAGGAATACTTAAACAGTATCTTTACTAGATATGCACAATGTTAAAGTGCTCTCAATTTCTTGAGATTCACAAGAAATACACGAAAATTAGAAATACATCTTGATGGAAAGTGTATTTTGTTGAAATTTCATATAGAGATCCTGATTTATCTTAAATGAACTTAAGATGTTATAGATGGAATCGTTAAGGATTGATGATAAACCAACAAAGGAAACGAGATTCCATGAAACAATGTTTGTGGAAAATAATGATCAGCAGAGAGATTGATCTACCACATGAGTGCAAGTCACTAGAGCACTGGTTGATTTCAATGATTAGTAAGTATATTCACTGAATGCAAGAATGAGTCCAAAGGTGATGATAGTTGCTATCGAGGCTTTGTTAAAGCTAGAAGTACATCTAATGGACCTAAATGGTAAATTGGATATTTAGATAGTAAACTCTGAATAGAGCAACATGAAAAGCTCAATGCTCCTAAATGACCCATCATTTGACCAAACTAATTCTTGTTTAGCCAATGATATTGAATCAAGGAGTTTGATGATGGCATATGCGCTAAGGGACACGAAAAATGACCATGTCATTTATGTCGTTGTATTGATGATTTTCTCATTGATATGAATATTAATACAATGATTGAGTCTTTGAGAGATGTTGTATTCATTGTAATGACTCTAACAGTATGAGTTGCCTTTGTAAAAGTGAGCTGTCTCTTAAGAAGAGTACTCAAGAGTCATTAGTACCTATTAAAGTGTACATTAGACATTGCTTACAATGGAAAGTAAGAAGATACACGAGTAATCCATAACGATCACTGGAAACAAGCACTGTGTGAGACTTGTGGATATGGCTTGAATTATGTAGAGAAATGATTCTCTTGCTAGATTCGTAAAGGAATCTAAGTCCGTTGTGTTGGACAAAATTGGGAAAAGAATGATTGTCCATGCCCTTTAGTGGAGGATATCCTAGGATGACCAAAGCATGTGAATGCCTATTGGTGTACCGTAAAGCTATATCGATGGCGGTGCATCTCGACATGGACACTATACCATTAGACAACTACTCTCTGTGACAATTATCAATGTTGACTACGTAAGGTTAATGTGATAAGGGCTGTGACTCTTTGACGAAAGGAATGAACCGATTTCTTGACAAAGAAATTGAATCGAGAGTTAGTTGAGAACTCATCGAAAGGAATAGGATTAAATCCAATAAATGATGGGTTACGTACGTGGACACCCAACCCATGTGACTGGAGATCCCAAGATCTAGGTTCAAAGGGACAACTAAACTGCAAAGACCTATTGCGATCACTGTGGGGGGTTCATACCTCCTATCTTATTTCCTATGATGAAGAAACAGTGAAGTGAGTGGAGGTTAAGCATTAATTTTTTTTAATGATTCACAGCATCGAGTGTATGATACTTGAAAGAGCACATAGTTTACGGATGTGCTCTTACGCTAAGAATCACCTATGTAAGCGAGAAGTGTGGCCGCTTTGAAAGGGAATTGTTGGGACACAATTCCTTAGAAACCTTATAGAACTAGGGGGTGTGCCATGGCCTGATTAATGGACACAACCGAGGAAAGCACAAAGGCTAGGAAAGATGTCTGTGGGAAGTGCATTGTCATTCACACAAGCGGTCGGGAAAGTTCAAGGACATCGCGTCTACTTCCTAACCAGTGGACTAAGTGTACTCTCTCAAGGGAAAGTTCAAAGGGTGACACCTACTTATCCTATGCAGCATCTATGTCGTTGAAATGAATCTATCACCAAGTCAAACTCCGTGTCTGGCTTGATTGTTCTGATTCCACATCAATATCTATTCATGTGGGGGATTGTTGGAAAATGATTGTAAAACAAGTTGAATTTTGTCAACTTTTGGGCTTCGTTTTGAGTTTGGCTCGAACTAAATTAGAGTCAATGGGCATCGTTTTTGAATTCTCCTCTGTGAGTACTATAAAATCGACTGTTTAAACTCTCAAAATGGATAAAGGGTGAATGAGATATGGATGCTCAAAGAGTCACTCTTGGAATGGAAACTTAGGCGGAAATTCATCTGCACGTAATAAGTTTTCTCTAATTTTTGACGGTCTAAAACACGTTTGGATCGTGTGGAAGTCTCTACAAAGCCCAAACCGCGTAACAAAGATTCTTGGAATCACGTGTGGAATATATGAGATTTGATACGCGGTTAATCATGATAAGAAATATGATATTCTTATCTTTCCAGAATCTATTCAATATTTGTAAAATATTTGGTGGTTAGAGAATATTTTCTCTGATTACGGGAATCGGATCCTACGCGTATCTTTCCATAATGTTTCTTAGACATCTATAAATAGAGCCTCTATGTCAGACAGAAATCTCGCATCATTCTCAAGTTCCTCCCTATACTTCTAAACTTGAGTTTTATCTTCTTTCTCTGTCTTTGTCGGTGATAGTCCTTCGGGCTTTGTGTGACTCCGAGGTAATTTTGCTGGTTAAAATTACCTTCAATGGTTTTATCCTAGGGAACGATGTCCACGAAGGGAATCATTTGTTGTCGTGGACTCATTTGTTTCAAGGACAACGATCTCTGTCTTTGTTGGTGATAGTCCTTCGGGCTTTGTGTGACTCCGAGGTAATTTTGCTGGTTAAAATTACCTTCGATGGTTTTATCCTAGGGAACGATATCCACGACGGGACTCATTCGTTTCAAGGACAACGAGTGTACTCGTGACTCCATGAATATGTGTGATATATGTAATTGTTTGAAACGTGCTTATCAATTTTATTTTAAGCTTTCCAATAGTACTCATGAATAATTAATAAAATTTTATTATTCTTGTTTAAATTAAATTGCTCGTGTAATTTCGTTATTTAATTTTCACATATTTTATTAATATACGTTCAACAGTAATCTGGAATCCTCAGAGCAACAGGATCCACAGGGGAGTCGAAAACATAACCAAGCCTATGACCAATCAATTAATCCAACAAGCCACGACACTGCCGCTTTCCATTGGAGTCCATCTTCCAGTTTTTCACATTGGGGTACATCTTCCACTTCTTATTGGGTTGCCCCTCTTCTAAGTTGGCTTCGCATTTCCGCTTATTGCAGCCTGACAGAGCAGAGTTTGGAACCTTTGATCCACCATTATTCTCAGTATTCTTAAACCTCAATTTGATACCCATCACCCTAACCCAATTTTGAACAAAATTAGCAACTACCACAAATAGTAACCACCGACCCAATGAACTTCAGACCTCGAAATAAAAAACTAGAGTTTAATTACATGCTCAAAAATTAATCCAAAAACGCATGATCCCCCAAATTCAAACCCCTACTCACATGCTCAAAGATTATAAGAACGCAGATCGTAAAAATTAGAGAAGCAAATCGTAAAATCACTGGCGGCGATGCAGAGAAGCAGATTGATCGGGAAATTGAGGATTCTTTGGATAGAGGTATTGGCGGGGGAGCAGAGAAATGAGAGAATCGAGAAGGGATTGGCGGCGGGGGGCAAAAGGAATATTCTTTGTTTTCTTTTTTTGGATAAGGTTTATATAATGATTACTTATTGAATTTTGATGATTTTATCTGAAAAAACTATGTAGAGCTTTAATTGAAATTAGGGTTCATTTGGTGTTTTGTGCGCGTGGTAGTTTCTGCGTATTTTGCTTGTTGGAAAATGCCCCCTTTTTCATGGGCTTCCTTTTTTTCGCGTATTTCGCGTGTTGGAACATACTCATAAATCTGTATTTTATTGATTGAAACGGATGACAGATTAAATTTATAGATTCTATTTTATTTTATTTCTTGAATTTTTTAATGCGAATTTGCCACTACTTGTAGCTACACGTGGTCAATTAAATACATGTAAAATTCTCAATTGTATTATTAAATTTCCAAATTGACAAATTTCCCAATTGCCAATTGCAATTTCCGAAATTGTATTATTAAATTTTAAAAATAAATTAAAAGAAAATTTGTAAAAAATGAAATTTAAAACAAATTTAAAAGAAGAAAATTTTAATAAAAGTAAATTGTATTATTAAATATCATATTCAATATAGTTTAGTTAGACAAATTTATTTAAATTAAATATTGAAGGTAAAATTAATGAGTATGATAGAGAAAATTAAGTGAGATCCATGAATTGGTTTCATAATGGTTTCAACCATTGTATGGGTAAAAATGGAGTGATTTCTTTGTGATTTCAGTTGATGAGATGGAAGGAAAAGATTGAATATTTAATGAACTGAAATCACAAGAGCAGTTTCACCATTGTATATGGTCTTATCTTGGGCTCACGAAATTCACTCCACTATGGATATTTAGAAAAACATTACCAGATTTTAGTTAAAAAAAAAACATTACCATATTTATGAATTGATTATTTTACCTTAACCGCAAATGATTTAGGAGATTAAGTGTGATTTTCGTCAAAATGTATCAAAGGGCACTTTTAAATTACAAGTCTGAAAAATGAGTACGTCTCTTGAAAGATTTAAAGTCGGTTGCATGAATCGGATTAAGAACTTTATAAGTACTATACGTTGCATAATAAATTTTTAATATTGCAACTAGAATATTATATATTTTATTATTCTAATTAAACCCATCTTTCTATAAACTAATGGAAAAACAGTTTTTCCCAAGAATTTGCCCCGAAAAAAACATAAAGACACGAAAATATTAACACCCTTTACAGTGTAAAGGGATTCAAAGACAATAATTTACTCATTAATAAAAATAATTATCAATAAATTAGCGGGATCCCATCGCACGCTCTGTATAGTTGATTAAAAATCGATTTTTTTAATATAATCTTTGCACCACATATTTAAATTTGAAACAAACTTTTTTTTTGTTAAACTCTAAACTTTATTCATCTAAAAAAACACATGAATTATAAAGTTAAATAATTAATTTAGTTAGTAATTATTATTATACATTGAATAAAATAAGAAATCGTTATATTTGTGCATTGTTATTTACAAAAATAATTGAGATAATATATGATCTTTTTGAGTCCATCTCTTGAAAAATGGTATTTTTTATAAGCCATGTAAAAATCAAGATTTAAAGTGCAAATTTAAATAAATGAAGATAAAAATTTTGAATTGCATGAATCGGATTATAAACTTTTAGGCAAAGTCTTGGGAAAGACGGTCTTTCCATAGGCTTATGGAAGGTAAAAGGTCTTAGTTGCAATATTAAACTTTTAGTATGCAACATGTAGTAGTTATAAAATTTATAACCCGGTTCATGCAACCCGAAAATTTTATCTCCATTTCTTCTAATTTACACTTTAAACCTTGGTCTTTCCATAACTTATGGAAAGACCGTCTTTCAAGAGACGGTCTCAAACTTTTATAACTACTACACGTTGGGTAATAAAATGTTAATATTGCAACTAATGCATTTTACCATTTATTATTCTAATTGAACATCTTCTTTCCATAAGTTTATGGAAAGACAAAAACTTTGCATATCTTTTTTTTTGCAACTCATATTTAAATTGGAGACAATCAACTTTGTTAAAATTTGTCAGATAGTTTTAAAAGGTGAATAAAATAAAAAAAAATTATTTTATAACGTTTATTCAAATTATTTGAATTTTTAAACTAAATATCTTCTTCTTTATTTTCTTCTAAAAATTTTCAGCAAATTTTCGTGAGATCTAATCCGAGTAAGGGGATGATAATCTCATCTCATCTTCTTCTCATCTCATCTCATCTCATCTCATCTCATCTCATCTCATCTCATCTCATCTCATCTTTATTCTTTCTAGTTCTAATTCTAATTCTAATTCTAATTATAACCACTCTATAATAGATATTGTTTGCTTTTTGTCTATCAACAAGAGGTATTTGAGTCATTTTGACTACCTAAGCCAAAAAAATTATTTAAAATAACATACATATCAATATTATAATAAGTTACTGATTTTAATTCTCTACTATGTATAATTAATCATAACTTATTAACATGTAAATATTATAATATATTACTGATTTTAATTATTTAATATATAGTCTATCATAACTTTTTAAAATATATAACTTCTAAAGATATATTTAAAACCATAAATATCTCATTATAATATATGTATATATATATAACTATGTATAATCAATCATAACTTATTAACATATAAATATTATAATATATTATTAATATTAATTCTTTACAATATATAATCAATTATAACTTATTATAATTAAAATATATAACTTCTCTTTATTTTATTAGGAGTGATACTTTTCACCCTCGTCTTTTTTCAAGAGTGTCTCACTTCTTTTTAGGATATAAATTTAATCATCCCGATCTATTGATATAATTAATCTTTTCAATCTATCTACTCCATTTCTCTCACGAATTTTAAGTTATTTAAAAAATAAATTTTAATAATACGATATTAATTTTAGGAGAATTGTACTCTTTGCATATAACAAGGTTAGTTAGTGCACTGATGTCTATTGAAATAAAAGAAGGCTAAAAAATTGGGAATTGGGTATTGGTTCAATGGTTAATCCACCATCTCTACATTGAACTGGACATTGGTTTAGTGGTTAGTCCACCTTTTCTATAACAGAGAGGTCTAAGATTCTAGTTTGAACCAAATCATTTTGCGGACATTTATCGTAAAATACCATATAATAAGAATTGTTTGGTTCTGGTATCAACCGAGGTTGTTAATGTCATTTTTGACTCCCTTATTTTCATGAAATGATGTCGTTTCATGTTTAACTTTGCTTTTCTTCGTCACCCCTTCTTCCTCCTTCAATCCCTCTCCTCGTTTCCTCCAGCGTCCATCCTACCTCTTTCACGCATCGTCTTTTGGCTATAACTCACAAAAATCTTCTACACTTGAATCAATGGAATTCCAAAGCATCGACGCTTGCAGTTCGCCGCCCTCACCTCATTCCTCCGCAGCCACCAAAGCAAACTTCCTCACTACTAGGGGCGGAGGCAGAAAAAATGTATGGCGGGAGCTGATATGTAAAAAAATAAATATTTTCTCAATATTTCTTTATATTATAGGGAGCTAAAAATATTTTTTCAAAAATATTTACACACATATTTCCCATAAATTTCATTCTGTCCGGTCTAGCCCTTGCCTACATCCTCCTGCTCACTACCCACACCGCTAGCTGCCCGAAGAAACCCCCCATCACTGCCACACTTCCACGTCAGTCATTTCACGTTTAATACTTTTCTTCTTTGCCTCTTTCTTCCTCCCTCTCCCCGTCTCCTCTTGCCTCCCTCTCTTGACTGATTGATTGATTCCCACTTTCACGTCACTCTTTAACTCACAAAAACTCTTGTCTCCTGGCGCTTTCACAGTCGTCAAAGGGTGATTGGACGCACACCTGATAAGATGTATTTTCCGTAAGTAAATAATGTATTGCTGACATGATTAAATAGAGTACAATAAGGAAAGAGAATACTATTAGGACTCTGGCTCAGTCAACAAGACTTATCTAGAATCAATCAATCTAATCAGATGCCTGATTTACTATAACACCCCCCTCAAGCGAAGCGTCGGATGCTCAGCGACACAAAGCTTGGACCTGAAAAATTCAAACAGAGGATGGGAAAGTCCCTTGGTGAAGATGTCAGCAATCTGAAGACTAGTGGAAACATGTGCAACTCGGAGCTTGCCAGGGGAGACCAACTCACGAACGAAATGATAATCAACGTCGATGTGCTTCGCCCGCTTACAGGCAACCAGATTCTGAGCTAGAAAAATGGCACGGTTGTTGTCACATAACAACGGTGGATAACTCGAAAGCGGAACACGAAGATCGCGAAGCAAATGAGACAACCAAACTACCTCTGAAGCAGTGTTGACAAGAGCCCAATACTCTGACTCAGTACTATAGCGAGAGATAGTGGGTTGCTTTTTCATGCTTCACGAGACTAGATTACCACTGAGGAAGACTGCATAGCCATAAGTGGAACGTCAGGTTTCCAGACAGCGAGCCCAATCCACATAGGTATAACCCAAGACCTCAGGGGTGATGGGAGAGCAAAAAGTAAGACCAAACTGGAGCATGACGCAAATATAACAAAGAATCTGAGTGACCACAACAAAGTGATCATCACGAGGGTCCTGAAGAAACTGATTGACAGTGTTAACCGAAAAGGCCAAGTCTGGTTGAGTAATCGTCAAGTACTGGAGAGCACCAACCAGGGATATGTAAAGAGTTAGGTTCCAAAAAGGATGACTGGTGGAGCTATGTAACTGCAAACCAGGAACAAAAGGAGTAATGATCGGAATAGCATCAGACATGCCGGCACGAGTAAGAATATCCCGAGCATACTTAGCTTGGTCAAGAAGTAAGCCCGACGAAGTGGGTGAGACCTCTAAGCCAAGAAAGTAGTGAAGAGGGCCAAGATTCTTAATAACAAACTCCCGATGCGTCCTATCAATGAACTAGCGAGGGAGCAGGAGATCATTACCAGTGAGGATATCAACATAGACTAAGAGATAAAGCTGAGACGTCCCTCTAGATAGAACAAATAAGGAAGTGTCTGTCGAGCTGCACTGAAACTCGAGCTGTAATAGATTAGTGTTGAACCTCTGAAACTAGGCTCAAGAAGCCTGCTTAAGATCGTAAATGGCCTTTTTCAGGCGGCAGACGTAGTCCAGATGAAGTGGGTCCTTATAGCCAATAGATTGCTCCATATAGACTAGAGTATCGAGAACACCATTTAGGAAGACATTCTTGACGTCCAATTGATGAAGGGACCAGGAGCGCATCGTAGCAATGACAAGAACAGTGCGTACGGTGGAAGCTTTGACCACATGACTGAAAGTGTGATCAAAGTTAAAACCCAGAATCTGCAAAAACCCCTAAGCAACTAGTCGGCCCTTATGACGATCAAATGTGCCATCCAAACGATTCTTCAGCCGATAGACCCATTTGGAGCCAACAATGTTGACATCCGATGGGCGAGGAACCAAATCCCAAGTGTGCTGACCTTTAAGGGCTGCAATCTCTTCATCTATAACAGCTATCCAAGAAGGATCCTTGAGAGCTGAACGGTAATCAAGGGCTCAGAATGAGTAAGAAATGCAACAAGAAGACCATGGGCAACAATATCCGAGTAGTCCCACCGCTGAATAGCACCGGTGGTTGTCCGATTGACCATCCTATGAGGATTCAGTCAACATTTGGAAGGTGGAGGTAACGGAACGGTGGAAGAGACCAAAGATGGAGTGGCGGTGGTGGCAAGAGAATACATGGTCAAGGATGGTGGACTGACCGGTGGTGACCGAGAAGGGAGCCATCGTGCCGGTGGGGGCTCATCGGAATCAGATCAGTAAACTGGACTAGGCGCAGAAACTGATTCATCAAATGGAGACAAGAAGAGACCGGAACCACCGTCATCATAAAAAATGCAGAGACATCCAAAGTTGAGAGAGAAGATGCCGAAGCGGAGGAGGCAAAAGGGAAACAACTCTCGTCAAACCGCACATGTCGAGTGACATATATTTTTCCAGTAGTAGTGTCAAGACAACAGAAACCCTTATAATGATAGTTGTATCCAATGAAAACACAAGGAATGCTCCATGGAGATAACTTGTGATCGACCATAGGATGAACAAAAGAGAATACTCGACAACCAAAAGGATGGAAATTTGAGTAAATAGGATCCCATTGATAGAGAAGACCATAGGGGGAAGCACCCTGTAAAATCGGAGTAGGTAATCGATTAATGGTATAAACTGCAATAGCAAAGGCGTCAACCTATCTAGAAAGTAGAAGGTGCGAATGGAATAACATCATAAGATCTATTTCTACAACATGCCGATGTTTTCACTCCGCTCGTCCATTTTGCTCCGGAGTATATGGACATGAAACTTGATGGTGAATGCCTTTTGAGGCAAAATGAGACCGTACTCGCATGTTCAAGAACTCAGTGCCTCCATCACTTTGAAAAACCTTAATGGTAGAAGAAAATTGATTTTCCACCAAAGCCTCAAACTGTAAGTATGTTTTAAAAAACTCAAATTTTCGATGAAGCGGAAAAAACCAAGTAAAATGAGAATGATCATCACAAATAAGGCATAATAAGTAAAACCAGTCTCTATAAAACCGGGGAGGGACCCCACAAATCACAGTGTACCAAATCCAGGACGCAAGCAGCACGTTTAGTGTTTTCAACAAAAGATAACCGCTGCCCCTTTTCCATAACACTAGGAGTACAAGTATGTGGTTTAGGTAATAAAGAGGAAACATAAAGTAAACCAAACTTCTGCAAACCGGAAATAACTGCAGTCGGCACATGACCTAAGCGAGCATGCCAAAGCTCGAAGGATGCCCGTCCTTTATTCTGCTGCAAAAATAAAACTAGTGCTGCGTCACCTTTGTCTAACACGTACAAGCCTCCACCATTGTGGCCCCTGCCCACGACTGCTCTGGATACTTTGTTTTGAATAACAAAATTCCGATCATCAAAGGTAATAGACACATTCAAATCTCTGGTCAGTTTACTAACATACAGTAAATTCTTAGTAATCTCTGGAACAACCAGAACATCATACAGTTTCAAATGATCAGAAATATGAGAATCACCAATATGAAAAATCTGAATAGAAGCACCAATACCAACATAAACCTGAGAATTACTATAATAGGGAGAAACATGTCCAGCCCGGAGACTAAAGACACCATGTGACTGGTTACGCCAGAATTAAGATACCAATTTGATGTGTTCGCAGATAGGTTCAACTGCATGGATGCCTGGAAGTTTTCAGCCATATGTGTTGAGTCTGTACGATGAGTTTGCGCCAACATCTTATAATAAGTAGCGGAAAAATGATCAGGCTGACCACACCATGTGCAGTGAGGCCGACCACGACCAGGACCTGAGCCCGAGGTAGCTGGCTGAGCGTAACCAGAGGACCAGCCACCGCAGCGTCCATCGAAACCCTGCCACTGGCAGCTCATGATCCAAAGGCGCCGCTGCCCCTTACCGGGAGTTCGGAAAGGGCCTCAGGAGATAGGGAGAGATAGAGAGAGAGGGGAGAACAACAAACTGCAAACCCTCTGGTCTTCATCAATCCAGAGCTCATAGACTTCCTTGGCCGATTTGTAAGCCACTTGAGCTGTCGCACGGTCAGTCTTGGAGCCGGTGGGAGGAAAGCTGAGGGCGGTGGCAAAAGATGGGGACGAGGAGCTAGCCGACGGTGGATTAGGGAGAGGTGGGCATGGAGTCAACCCATCAAGATAACCAAAAATCTTCTGAGGTTTGAGGATGTATTCAATCTGACGTTTCCAGAGAAGAAAGTTGGAGTTATTGAGCTTGATTTGCATCATTTGGAGGGGGGTATTAAACGATAATTTTTCACTGGCCATGATGAAAGGGGTGTCAGAAAAAAAAATTTGAAAGGAAGAGGGGGATGAGAGGATCGGCCGCTGGAAGACGAAAAGGGAGGGCGGCCAAAAAAAGTTTAGGTTTTGGAAGGTGAATCAGAACACTTCTCTGATACCATGATAAGATGTATTTTCTGTAAGTAAATAATATATTGCTGACATGATTAAATAGAGTACAATAACGAAAGAGAATACTACTGGGACTCTGACTTAGTCAACAAGACTTATCCAGAATCAATCAAACCAATCAATCTAATTAGAAACCTGATTTACTCTAACAACATCCAAATTTACAACTGGGGATTTTCTTGGACATGTTGCCTGAATTATATGCATCATCTTCTACATTTGGTGTGATTTTCTCTTCTTTTCTTTGCTGCATTATTCTACATTGGTGGTGCTGCTTCTAATGTTTCTGCAGTCAAACCTGGGAACATGTGGAGAATTCTGCGGCTTTTCTCATTTACTATGGCCAGGTTTTCAAGTTCATCAAGAATTGTTTGGATGGAAATACCTATATGCTAATTCAGGCATATAGAGCATATAACATGTGTGAAAGTATAATACTTGTGTAAGAGGATTCCTCTTGCATTACACATGAAGCACGGTGGAAAAAGTCAAAAGCATGAGAAACTCTGCTGCAATAGCTTGCCAGGTGAAAATTGTTATTTCTGTTTTCTCATGCGGATGATAAGTGATGTCCGTTGCCATTTTTCATGCCATATGTTTGCCGATGTTAGTGCTCAATGTCACTTAGTATATTACTATCTTAGGATATCATACACATAGATTTTTGTTTTGAGAGTCTTTTTCTATTTACTCTCTTTATGAGTGACTAAGTAAAAGAATCCAGGAGATGAGAGCATGCTCTCGAACTCTAGTATTTGCTATCTGCAGTTTGAATAAACGGTTTAGTCCTTGGATTTGATAATAAAGAATGTCTTTTGTAGTTTACTCTTAATTATAAAGTTCACTAATAGAGCTGGCATTAAAAGATACTCTTTTTAAAGTGGTTCAATCACTTGTAAGAATAAGAAATTTGTCATTGTAGCTAAACCTTAATGATATGAGTTTATTGGCGGAGTTCAAGTATCGTAAATCTTCTCTTTTCCTTTTGCTTGACACCATTGTTTGGAGATTTTAAAGATCATTTTTTATGCATAAATAACACCAACAATCAAGTTTCATCCCTGGAAAGGCGTGTAAAATGGTTATGTTCCTCATTATCTACTGATTGTTTATTTTGTAAGGTTATGATCAATAATTGTGATTATAGAAAATATTTCATTATTTTGAATCATGCCTGTTGGTAATTGTGTTAAATACTAAATACTAGCCATGTAACTTAGTGCGTACAGTTCTTTTTACTCACTAAGTGCTTAGATTGTTACATTGACTTAGCAAAGGCATCTTTTCATCCTGTATTTGAAGTGGTCAATAAGCACTAATACTCTTTGATAAATTATGTTCTTTGTTTTTCCAGGCTCTTCTAAATACAATGTTATCAATAAATTCTCCTCACGAAGCTATACTTGCCGTATGAATGCAAGATGAGAGGTGCACAAAGAATGGCGTAAGTGTTTCCTTGGATTTAACTTTGATTACAAGGCTAAGTAAATAGAATACTCCCCCCGTCTCTGAATAAACTGCACACTTTCTATTTTGGTCTGTTCCTGATTAAATTGCAAACAATCAGGCATTACCATTTTTAGCAAAGTTGACCGCTAGTGAAATGACCAAAATGCCCTTGGACCATGTAAAATTTACAGCCATTAGGGTTGATTAATTAAGGAATTGGTAAAGTCTCTGGACACGTGTCCAGAGACTGGTGGTTGGCGTGAGATTAATTGGTTTAATCTCCCAACCACCTGCATCGCTCCACATGCGTCCCATTTATGCTCCATTATTGCTCTCCCCACGCTCTCATTTACGCTCCCAACGTTCTCAAATACTCCATTATCTTCTTCATTTCTCTCATTTCTCATAGAATCTTCACAGCCCATCCTCTCCTCTCTCTCAAATCTGAAAACCCTAGCCACTCAACCTCTTTTCTGCCATCGTTCTTAGTTGGAAACCTGTGTTTTTTGTGTTGGTTTACTTGGTTAAATGATCTTTTATCACAGCTTGTTGTTTTAGATCTAGGGTTTTCTTGATTTGGTTTGGGTTTTTGAAAACGAAATCAATGTCTTCACTTTTTCGAACAGAAATCACAGCATTTTAAGGCTCGATTTTATGTTTGGCTGGTTGATTTAGGGTTTATTGAACATAAACAGATTTTGTTTATGTACTGCCTTCACATCTAAGGTATTTCTCATGTTGGATCTATGGTATTTCCCATTGTTCTTGGGTTTTTCTTGTGTCCGATTCTTGACTTTCATGTTATTTTTTGAGGTAAATGAACACGGGTGTTCGTCATTTTTTAACTGAAATTCATGCTCTTTATGGTATGGATTCTGATCTAAGTTATTTCTGGTGTTGAAACTGTGATATTTGCCATTGATCTTCGGTTTTTGGTGTTGAAAACCGACTGCATGTTTCTGATTTTGATATTCATGTAATCTTTCTAGGTCAATAATTTTTGGTTCATTTTTTTTGAACTGAAATTCATGCTATTTGTGGTCTGGGGCCCGATATGAGTTTCTCCTTAGGTTGGATATGTGATATTAGTCAATGATCTTCATTTTTGTTGTTTGATACTGAATGCATGCGTATGTTTAAAAACTGACAATGATGTTCTTTGCTTGCTTGGTTCAAATCTAGGGTTTTTCGTTGTGTTGGATATGCCATATTAGCCATTGTATGTTAACATTGTGTTGGAAATTTCTTTTTGAACTACCTCTGATGTGCACTGTGAACTGATTGTGATAATAATGTGAACTTATTCCGATCATACTGTGAGCTTTTTCTGATTATACTGTGAGCCTTTTCTAATTATACTGTGAGCCTTTTTAGATTATACTTTGAACCTAATCTGATTACACTGTGACCTGATTGTGATAATAATGTGAACTTATTCTGATCATACTGTGAGCCTTTTCTGATTATACTGTGAGCTATTTCTAATTATACTGTGAGCCTTTTTAGATTATACTGTGAACCTAATCTGATTATACTGTGACCTGATTCTCACTATAGTTTACTGATATCTACTGATTGTTTGCATCTGAAACTGATGGATAATGGTGATAGGGTCATGGCTGGTCTGGGTAAGTCTATCCCTTGCCAACTCTTGAGTGAATCCGAGTTTGACTCTCAGTTTCAGTCTACTTTTGATCTCTCATTATTTACTGGGCTTGATGACATTGACTCACAACCAAAGACCAGTACAGTTATCCCACCCCAGTGCCCTGTCCTTGATACTAATTCAATTGAGTCTTGGGATACCCCTGTGGCCATACATTTTAGCCCTGTACCTAAATTTGTCTTATACCACTCAGAATCAGATGATGATTCAAATGAAACACAACCCCCTGATACTAATCCTCATATAACACAACCCCCTGATCCTGACACTGATTCTGATGAAACCCAACCCCTTGATTCCGATGAAATCCAACCCCCTGATTCTGATGAAACACAACCCCTTGATTCCGATGAAACCCTACCCCTTGATACTGATCCTGATAAAACACAACCCACTGATCCTGACATTGATTATGATGAAACCCAACCCCCTGACTCCGATGAAACCCAACCCCCTAATTCTTATAAATTTGATTCATCTGAATCTTGGTGTGATCCACATCCTTCAGTGTATTTCAAGGGTAATGAATTCCCTAAGTATGGCGAGCCTGGTTTCTGGGAAATCGGGGCTTGTCTTTATCCTGGTAACTGGCCAAAGTGATCCTAATGCTGGAAAATAGCGTCATTATCCACAAGTTTGTATTTTTGGATTTTTTTTCAGTTCTGATCTAACTTTTTAATTTCAAATTTTTGTACATATACTATCTGTCTGCCTCTTAATGCAAGATTGTTTATACAATGTGGGTGATGTTGGCTTTTACAACAACTACTTTATTCT
Source organism: Rubia yunnanensis (assembly GCA_037428765.1). Lineage (NCBI taxonomy): Eukaryota > Viridiplantae > Streptophyta > Magnoliopsida > Gentianales > Rubiaceae > Rubia > Rubia yunnanensis. The sequence continues at coordinate 89,044,911 of CM075068.1, forward strand.
GTGTTTATCTTGGTTACCTGTTTGCTACTTGGCTGTGATATCACATGTGCTGCTTGTTATATGCTTGCTTTTTTTTTATCTGGGTGATGTTTAACTTCAAACATGCAGCCACTCAGATTTTGACTTAGATTCAGTTGAAACCTTGAGTGGCTGTTCCCTATTTTTCAACTGAATTTGAAATAGAACCTGAGTTAGGCAAGACATGTTTATGATCAGGGGCAATAATGGGAGCAGTAAATTGTGATGCATGTTCATGTGGTTTATATATGCAGTGCTAGTCAGTAGACTTACCTGATCTTGGCAGGACATTTTTTTATTGATGCCATAGCTAATATGTGTGCTAGTTGGGTATGTGCTGGTTGACCCATAATTTATGATGTAGCTAAGATGGATGAATAAACATGCAACCATGCTTATTAGTTGCTAAACTGATATGATCTTAGTGGGGAATGATGTGATTAAACCTAGCTTTGAAATTATTTTCTAAGTTGACCATGTTGTAGTTGTTATCCACCTATGATAATACCTTGCATGAACACTTTGGTAGCAACCATGTTTTAAAAAACATTAGGATGACAGTTTTATAGTGTTTGTCACTTTGTTGTTATATGTGCTACTTTTCATTTATCCCGGTTTTAATGGTTTATCATTCTGGACTAACCTGTTTTGCCTCATACTTAGAAACATATTTTTAAACACAAGCTCATTTTAAAAAGCTTCAAACAAAAGGGAGTATAGCCCTCCTAGCTTTTACAAGGTTGCCCTATAAACATACCTTATCAAAATAACTTGTATCTCTACCCTAGACCTGAACCTTGAAGTACAACCTTACAAAAGTACATCAGTTGCATGCCTACACTAACTCCATTATGATCATCAGATCCTGTAAGTTCCCGGTTCTGCCTATGGACACTATGTGTTCCAAACAAGTCCTTACTAACTCAGAATCCATAATCGGATTGTGGGGTAGCAAACCAAGCCTTCTTAGCCTTTCCTTTCCCATATGTGGTAGTTTGAACTCATTACCACCCCTGCATTTCATGATTTCTACCATAACACTTAGCAAGCTTAGGAATATATTTTCTATGACCCTAAGATCCTCCCTGTCAAAAGCATCATGCACAACTTGTAGTTGTCCATCTAGGTTTTGGCTAGGGTTTTGCCGTTGTAAACTTTGAATTGAGGCAAAAAAACCCAAGTCTAGAATGTTTAATTCGGGTGATTTGGCTAGTTAAACTAACTGAATGTTAAATCCATCTGAGGTGGCTGTAGCTAAAAATTCAAGGTTTTTTGCAAATATGTGAGTAGGGGTAATATCTTACTGTACGAGAATGTTTTTGCTTGCCCAAACGGGTCATTTTTCCTTGATAGCTGGTATGAGTTCATTAATAAGCTTGTGTCTAATGACATCTCGAATGATGAATGTTATGGGTTGTGGAATCATGGTTCCCCTAGGTCTATTTACAGTTGTGTACTTGGCTGCTACATACTCAACATAAGGAAACACACATATTTTCCCATCAAACATTACATTACCCTCTATGTCAAATATAGGTATACACACAACACATAGAAACATGAGTTTTGGTATGTAATGCTTGCTTTGTGTGATTCTATATGGTTCTAGTTCACTGGGACCAAGAATATATCTCGCTGTAGTCTCTGTGATGTAGAACCACTTCTTATCGATGTGTATGATATTGTGCATGGACTTGAACTGCATGTTGCATTCCAGTTTTCTTAAACACCATTCCAGCCTTCATTCTTTCTGGGTTGTTAGGCATGGATGAACTGCATTTGTGTGGCTTCTTATCTCCTTACTTGCTATTGCTCTGTGTATGCTACTTTTACCAACATGCAGCTTGGTGGCTGTGCTTCGACATGTACACCTGAACTTGAGTGGCAATGCCATTAAAGCCTCCAGGTCGATTGGCTTCTTGCTTCTTTCACAGCGCCCGTGTCTTCTCGAACGAGTGCACATAGCCTCACCATTTTGAAGTTGCTACCTAACCCACGCCCAGATTGTGCTGACTGTCCTTACTGAGGATAACCATTTTTCTGTTGCCTCCACTCTACTGTTGTTCTCAAGCTGCCCATTTTTATGTTGAAGGAGAAAATGTGCAATCTCCTGCCTTTCTTCATCAGTGAGGTTTCTCCCCAGCATCACAGCTCTATTGTTGCTCGATGATGATGATCAGAGAAAGTGTGGGTTAGGTTTTTTTTACGTTGGCCTGTTCTGGAAGAACTGGCCAAACAAGATTTTCGAGGGTTTTCTTTTGGTTCAGTGAGTTGTGAATGAGAGCTGTAATAAATGCCCTTTTTGTAGACAAAATTTTTGAATTTTGGAGGGAATGAATAGTGAACGAAAAAGTGTAAAATTGGCTCCAAAATTTTTTTTGGAGCCAAACATTAAATTTTGGAGGGAATAATCAGTGCTGATACATGGCTTAGCACTGCTTTCGAGTCAAATTTGGGGCAAAAAAAAAAGATTTTGACATGTACTATTTTGGTTTTTTAGACTGAAAAAGTGTTCTTTTGGCATTATTCAATTTTATCTCCACTTTTCTCTTTCTTGCAATATATATAGGGACAGAAGGAGTAACTGAATTGCTTCATTTGCCTTTCTACCCCCTTTCCCATACTTGCTTACCATTTTTGGTTCTCAACTTACCATTAGGTCACTTTGGCAGGATCACTTGACATGCGGTTGGCTTTGATTAATTAATTTTTATGAGTCACTAGAAGTACTTACCTTCATTCTCAATAGGTTTAACCTTGTGGTTGGCATTGGATTCATTATTCTAGGAACGATCAAAGAATAAGTAAGCTGCTAGAACCATCAAACGCACCCCAGACAAGTAGATGCCTCTCGTCAAAAATATAGTTGGGCTTACGTTTATACCTTTGCTTGTTTTTCTGATTGAAGGTAATGACCTTGTTCTAATGGACATGGGATGTGAACTCCATGGATAATGTTAGTGATCTTGGAAGCCATTGCTCTTGAAATGAGGTGTTGAATTAGATATGGTCCATATTCATACTTGGTAAGCATTGTTAGATCCAAGTTTTAGGTTAACGAAGTATATAAAAGGAAGAGGATGACAAGCTTGTGGAATCAGAGGATGATGAAGGGTAGGATTCTGAAATGGAAGACACAGAATATGAAGGGCAAACATGGGAAGAGTTGGAAAGGTAAGCGAGCAATGCTGATAGAGACAAAGAGCACAATTAGGCCCGTCAAACGGGTTGGATCACCCGTTGGATAACTGTTATCCATATACTATTTTCACTTATTGGATAAGACTTATTGGCATAATGACTCATTGGGTTAATGAATACAAATGAGTTGTCGTTATTGAGTTTAGTTGGGTTGGATAATGGGTTACTCGTTGGATAATTTTGGATGGGTCGAGTGGGGTTGGGTAATGGACCCGTGGTTAATTTCATATCATAAGATAACTAAATCTTCACAAGTTTGATTACGAATTATTTATTTTTCCCCTAATATATAATCATTTATTATATTATGTACTTTATATTATATTATATTTAATAAAAATAAAAAATATATAATATGTTGGCTCTGTAAACTCGACGAAATTAACGAACAATATTAGTTGGTTTCAAGCTCGAGCTCATATAATGTACGAGCTCGAATACTGTGCAAGCTCGAATATTATACGAGCTCGAATGTGAGATTGAGTTTGAATACTGTACGAACACGAATACTGTACGAGATTGAGCTCAAATACTGTACAGACTTGAATATTATACGAACTCGAATACTATACTAGATTGAGCTTGAATATTGTACGAACTCGAATAATGTACGAGATTGAGCGCGAATACTATACGAAATTGAGTTCGAATATTATACGAGCTCGAATACTGTACGAACTCAAATATTGCACGAGATGAACTCGAATAATTTGTGAATTATAATTTGTATAATTTGTGAATTATAGTGAATTTTTATGTTAAATACTACACGTGCATTTAATTGGGTAATTTTGGATATTTATGGGGTATTTGTTAGGTTCCCATTGAGTTAACATAATATGGGACACATTGAGATCAAGATTTAATTATTCTCATCACGTCCAATCCAAAAAAAACTAATGAGTATTTAATACCCAATTACATTGGATAATGACAACTTGTAACCAAAATCAGAAGAAAATATTGAATGATAACTTATTGGGTTAATTATATAATAACTTGTTGGATAATGATTTATTGGATAACATATTTTAACCCACTTGGTCTTATAAGTTATCTCATGAGTTATCCAATGGATTATCCATTTAATGACCCAATTCATTTATGATCCAACCCATTATGACTCATTAATAAATGAGTTAATTGGATAAAGACCCATTGAATAATGAGTTAATTGATTTTAAATAATTGATTGATCCAAATAATCCATTTGGCGAGCCTAGGCACAATCAAGACAACGAGGAGGGCAGAAAGAGAAGGAAAATAGCGGCATTTGGAAAGTCCCAGGCACCTGAGCAGCAGTAGCCTTGCCCAGCGGCCTAGGTTCAAGTAAAGAGCATTCCATGTTTTTGGTGTTCTTGGTTAGATTTTCGAATGTGTCAAATGATAGCTGCGAAGAAATCTAAGTCTTAGGTCAGTTATTTAGTTGAGATTTACAATTGAAGAACTGAAAAGAGTTGCAATTTTGTGTGAGGGGGATGAATAATGTAAGAGTTGCGATAATATAAGAAATCGAGTGTTAGGAATAGGTAGCATGAAATGCAGTGTAAACTGATTACTTTTGTGGTACAAAATTCTTTCAGGAAACAAAAAGAATATATCAAATAGCCTGTCTAAATTTTTTATAAGAATATCACCAGTTTAGATCCATAAATAAAAGTCATTTACCGTATTATATTAATATTATTATTATTTTCTCTTTATCAATAATCTTTTGGATTAAATTTTCTCTATGATCTTAAAAGATATTGAGGTTACAATGTACCAGAAAATTTTATATGTGGGGGAATGTTATATGTGGGGTTGAGGGACAAATCACATTGTGTCAATGTACAGTTAAATGAGATGGAGCTAAATAAGGGGAATATATTAATTTGAAATTCTTTTCCACCTCATTTAATTATACACTTTTCACAATGTGATTTGTCCCTCACCCCCATATACAACATTCCTCCACATATAAATTTTTTTGTACAATGTACTATTAGACCTCACTTTTGATTGATGATCAAGACAAACAATCCATTCAATTAAAAAAATTGTAACACCACAACCCTTATTTTATACATCTTATATGTTGATATGCTATTTGTGTGTTATAATTACTTATGCACATCTATTATACCTTTTAACATTAATATTACAAGGCACAATAAAATTATTATTTTTTCTTTTGCAATTGCAATTGAAAACCCTTTTGAAATAAAACAAGGACAAGGATTTGCAATACTCATCAACGAAGATATAACTTACACTTAAATTGCAAATATTCAGTTGCATCAAAAGGTAATCGAGTTTCATTTTACCTCGAACATTTTTAATTTCTCAGTCACCTACATTTGAAAAAAAAAATCAATGTATATCTTTTAGGTGGTTACAAGTGATGACTTTCTTCAAAGATACAAAACTGTCACTATGTAACATGTAAGAAGTGTTATAGCGTTACAACTGCATCCTACAACTTTGAAATGCATCCTACAACTTTAAAATCAAATGCAACATTTGATAAGAAAAACAAACTTCAACATCATGATAAGTTAATATTTTGTTTTTTCAAAAGGATACCTTACATAAAAGTTGGTTTAATATATATTTTTCTTAATACTTTTCAAAGTATGATCCTTCATGTTGAAAGTTGGCATGATACATTCATATTTTATTTCTTGAAATATTTTCAATTTCATCCTGTGATTGATTGAAAATTAGAAATAATTGAAATATATGAAATAAGGAAAACTATAACTAAAATTTAAACATAACTCAATAAGATAAAATGGATCAAGAAAAAGAAGAATTTTAGATTGGAGGAATTTAATTTTTTAAATGTTAATCAAATATTCTTTTAAGTTACTATTATAGCAATATTCTAAAATTATATTATTATATCTCGTACGTATATATGCAAAAGTATACTCCTTCCATCCCATCTGGATTTGCACATGTTGACTTTTGCAAGTTGATCAAAATTATTTTTGACCGTTAATATCTTTAAATAGATATTTGTAAATAATAAAAATTTTATATTATGAAAATAAATGTTATGATGATTCTAACAAGATCCCATACGATAATATATTATCTTATATATCACTCAATTTTTACCTTTCAAATTAACTATTTTGACTAAATGAATAGTGCAGGTGCAAATACAGTTGGAACAAATGGAGTATTAAACTTCATATTAATAATCAAGAAAAATCAAATAGTATATTAAAATAGTGATATTTAGTTTTTTTTATCTAATAGATTTATGCCTTCATCCATAGATATTCAATTTCTAAAACTATATTATTGAAACTATTTACTTGATTTTCTTCAATTTAAGAAGTATAATTGTATTCTATAACTTATTATTGCTTAAATTATTTAGATGTCGGTTTCAAACTCACTTGATAGATGAGATTGAAATGATTACAGTATTCTTTTAAAATGCTGAAAAATTATTGGCTCTAATTACATCAAGCAGTGGATGAAGTTGCTAAGATTTTATAAATTCATGACATAATTTTGCGCATTACATATGTAATATTTCTAAATCTACTTACCACATGAATCTACACCTTTTTAATTATTGGTAGGATTATATTGAGTACCACAATCATGAAATTGCAAGTACTGAATATACAGTTCAAGTTAAAGCTGCCATGAAAAGAAGGTGAAATTGCATTGAAATACTCAATCGTATCTTTCAGAGAGAAGGCTGACATTGTGACGCAGTCGAAGTATTCGAAAAGAATTTGCTAGCACGAATTCTAGGGTTTGGTTCTGGAATCCACCAGAGAGAAAAATAATTCTCAAAAATATTTTTATGAAAGATGCAAAATCCAAAAATACAGAAGGTTTTTAAATAGTATAATGAATTTAGAAAAAAAAAGAAAATTTGGAAAAAATTCTGAAATAAAACGAAAACCAGAAAACACTCAAAAATACTAGATTTCCATTTAGAGGCCTTAAATGACCTCAAACGGAGCCACAATTGCCACCTTTGAAATGCCACCTATAGTGCTAGTCGAGACGGTTCCAATGCATTCGAAATCGCCTGTTTCCGAGTCCAGATACAAAAGTTATGCCCAAAACCGAATCAGACCTTTGTGGCGATCCATCGCTTCTTCAATTTTTGCTGCCATTCACCTTGCATCGCATTGAAGAATACGACATGCCATATTTAAAAAATGAAGATCGGATAAATCAATTTTATAATGAGAAAGTCTCGGGAAAGGTGGCATTTCCAGAAGTTTATGGATAGTCCCCAAGGTCTTTTACCTTAAATATACAAAATTTGAATAATGTATTTGATAAGTTAAAACAAGTAATAATATGTATTTGAATGTGATAATATAAAAATATATGATATAAAAAATATTTTCAAAAGTTCTAAATTTTGTTTGCATTAACAAATACAGTGTATAAGGTTAAAATAAGTGGCATGTCCATAAGCTTATGCATCTGAATGTGAAAAGGTCTGAAGCACCACTACGATTGACGCCATTACGACTGACACACCTTTTTATTTAATAATTCCAATAGAATAATGTGAACGGCTTGAAGCACCACTACGACTGATGTTGATCGGCAAATTGGCTCGCAGCAGACCCCAATTAGAGAAAATTCGCAAAGATTACCTAACAACGGGTTTTAAAGGTCACACAGACATCTCCCTATTAGACAACTGCCAGGTATTGATCAGATTCACCTTACCGGAAGATTACTACCGATTTGGATTCACAATGTTTGGAACTTTGGCTCTTACTCCCTTAGAATTATTAAATGGGAACCAAATTTTAATCCGAATGCAGATTCTCTTATAGTTCCAGTTTGGGTTGCCATGTATGGATTATCCCAACAGTTCTTTGATGAATGGGTCGTGCTGTCATTAGGGAATATAATTGGAAAGCCTATTAAGGTTGATAAGGCAACGGTTAGTAGATCTAGACCTCATGTAGCTAAGGTTTGTGTTAAGATAGATATCACAAAGCCTATGTTGGAGAGAATATGGATATACTATAGAGGATTAGGATTCTAGAAATACCTTGAATATGAAGGTATGCCAAAATATTGTGCTAACTGCCTCAAGTTAGGCCACTCTACTTCTTCTTGCAGGAATAATCCTAATCCATCCACCCTTAGTGCTTGGAGATCAGCTGGTTCTACAACAAAAAATACAGGTAATATGGCTCATTCCAAGGATGGACAGAGAAGGCCTAAAAGTAATGGAATGAAGCCATCTTCTTCTGGTTTAACCCAACAGGACAAAATTTATGTTCTAGTTAATAAGAATAAAACTAACCACTCACTGCAGACTCAGAATGCACCAGGGAATAAGGCTCAAAGCCAAAGTAGTGAGAAAACCGCTTCTCAGAATGAGCATCTCTACCCCAAGGACAAACAGAAGGTTGCTGACTCAAGTTCCAAAGATTTGATCCTTGGTTAAGGATCCTATGTTCCACTTTCTACCACAAAATCTACTGGCAATGTGAACTCTATAGAATCAAAATGGAAAAGTGTTTGATACTCCTATGCAGACTTCTCATTTGATTACAGAATCCCAGTTGTCTTTAGGGAAATAACATGTTTTAATTGATATAGTTTCAAATTGCAATGCTTTCTCTGAACCTGAAGGCTTAATCAACCATGTTCTTCTTGAGCCAGTGGAGAATTTTGATTATGATATTGTGTTGAACACCAATATGGTGTTAAACTCAAATAGTGTGTTAGCTGAGGGAATGACCCTGGTTTCTAATGCTTCAAAGTCTAGTGCTACCACTTGTTCTGAAACCAATCTTGATGATCACAATGAAGCTAGCAACATAAAAGACTGTAAAAAAAAAACTCCCCCCAAAAGACACCTAACCAAAAGACTTCCCCTCTGGAATCAGAGCAACATGAAGCTAATTAACATTCCACAGTAAAAGACATCGGTAACCTGAATAAAGGTGGAAATGCTAAGATTAATCTGAGAGAGGACTACTTAGAGATCTCTGGTGAAACTTCACCTCTTTTATCCTCCAGTAAAAAGAAACTAAAAGTCTTGAATGGCTAAACACTAAAACTTCTAGCAGACAGACATTCCAATTAGCAAATCAAGCAAAACTTAATTTTGAAGAAATCAAAGCAGATCTAACTGTTTCTCAGAAAAGAATCACTGCTTTGTTAAAAAAAATTCAGACACTGTGAAATCATCAGAATCTAAAATGAAAATTAAGATACGGAAATACACTAAAAAAAACTATACCTAAACTCCAAAAATGGTTTTTTTTACCCTTTACTCCTTAAACCTTTCCAAAACACATCAATAATAGATTTGAAAATATGTGTATGGAATGTCAGATGTACTGCTAATAAACCAACTCAAACCAGATGACAAGACATTAAAAAAGATAGTGGATTAAAAATTTGTGCCCTAATTGAACCAAAAACCAATGCTGGTAATATTCAGAACATTGCAAGTGAACTTGGTTTTCATAAATCTTTCAGCATCTCAGTTTGCAAAATATGGATTTTATGGGAGGAGGATATCAGTGTAGATGTCGTCTTAATTGATGAACAACTCATCCTAACCAAAATTTATACACATAATCCACCAATAGATTGTCAAGTGGGATTTGTTTATGCCAAACACTCAATCATAGAAAGAAACAAGTTATGGCAATTACTCTCAAACCTAAACAATGATCATCTGTGTTTAATAGGTGATTTTAAATGTTATATCAAAAGTAGAGGAATACTTAGGTCCATCCATACCTAACCAAAACAACATAAGGAACTTTAATAAGTTTCTAAATGATCAGAACATGTCAGATTTACCTACAATTGGTAGTTTTTATACTTGTACTGGTATGAGGCCAAGGGAAGGATGTGGAAGAGATTAGATAGAGGCATCTCAAATAATAATTGGCAGGCAAAATTCCCAAACTCACAGATCAAGACTCTGCCTAGACAAGAATATGATCACACACCAGTCCTTTTATAGATATCATATGATACTCCACAATCTTTTCCAAAGCCTTTTAAGTTCCAAGAATGTTGGATTAACCACCCAACATTCATGGAAACAGTAGATAAAGCTTGGAATATAAACACTCAAACATCTGTAATGGTTAGGTTCTCTTTATAATTGAAGAACTTAAAAAATGCATTAAAAATCTAGAATAAAACAATATTTGGAAGCATTTTTGATAAGGTTAAAGAATGTGAAGATATCTTACTTAAAGCAGAATCTGACTTGCAAAATTCAGAAACTCCACAACATGTGCAAGCCTTAAACTTGGCCAAAGCCAACTTAACACAAGCTTTAAATAATCAGGAAATTTTCTGGAAACAAAAGTCAAGATTAAAATGGTTTAAAGAAGGGGATGCAAACTCTAAATTTTTTCCATCAATCAGTCCAGTCTTACCACAAAAGACAAATCATTTCCTCTATTAAAAACATCAATGGAACATGGTTAAATCAACCAGAAGACATAGAGAAGGAGGCAATAAATTTCTTTTTTGGGCTGCTTTCTAAAGAAGAACATGATCCATCTGGGGTGAATGCATCCTGGTTGTTAAAAAACATCCCTCAAATTGTTACTGAGGAGATGAATAATGATCTAACAAAACAGATAACCCCACAGGAGCTTACTGAATTCATTCAGGCCATGGACAACCATTCTTCTCCTGGTCCAGATGGATTTTCACGTCTTTTCTTTCAAAAATGTTGGAAAAATAATTAAGACTGATTTTCTAGGGGCATCTGAAGAATTCTTCCAAGGATCAAACATGCCAAAAGCAATAGCTTCAACCTTAATCATCTTAATCCCAAAAAAGAAAGTTTGCTCAACCTTTAAAGACTATAGACCCATAAGTCTATACAATTTTACAAACAAAGTATTTTCTAAAATAATTTTTAATAGGCTTAAACCTTTGATGGACCATATTATAATCCTAGAACAGTCTGTTTTTGTATCAGGTAGAGAGTTAGCTGACAATGTGCTTCTTATGCCATAATAACAAATCGCTTGCATACTAAAGCTAAGGGACATAATATGATAATCAAATTAGATATGATGAAGGCTTTTGACAGAGTCTCTTGATCATTTCTTTCAAAAATCTTAATAAAACTTGGGATTTCAAACCATTTGTTCAGTTTAATCATGTTGACCATTAGATCATCATATTTTTCAATACTGATAAATGAAAAATCTGTAGGTTTCTTTCCTGCAACAAGGGGATTAAAACAAGTTGATCCCTTGTCTTCCTTGTTATTTATTTTAATGGCAGAAGCATTTTCCAGAAGCTTAAATTTCTTAAGCACCTAAGTAAACATTCAAGCTTATAAGCTTACTTACAAAATGAAAACCATCTCTCACTTATCATTTGCAGATGATACTGAAATAATCTTAAAGTACTCAAAGCATGGTTTAAAACCTGTAATAACCTTTCTAAAATCCTATGAACAGGTAACAGGTCAAAAATAAAATTTTGAAAAATCCTCTTTTTACATATCTAAACACACACCTAACAGAATCATAACTCTAATTAAACAAGAGACTGAAATGCTAGAAGGCTCTCTGCCTTTCAAGTATCTGGGATGTCCCATCTTTACTAAAAGAGGAAAAAACTCTTTTTTTACATAGGGATGAAAAACTCAATTCAAGCAAAGATTAATAATTGGAAAAATAAACTCCCTTCTCCAGCTGGAAAAGCAGTGCTGATCATGCATGTATTAGCAGCAATGCTAATACACTTGATCACAGTACTCAAACCAACAAAAACCATAATTGATCAGATGCATAAGACTCTTGCCAAGTTTATTTGTAACTCTAATTCCAACTCAACTGGCACTCAGAAGAGGAAAGCCTGGAGATCCTACACTATACTATGTTATCCTCTTGAGGAAAACGGTTTAGGTTTAAAAGATCTCCACGTTCTCACTAAAAGCTTTTCCATAAAATTATGGTGGAAACTTCAAAATGGAAAATCTGTTTGGGCTCAAACTATGTGGTCAATGTCTGATACACAAAAAAATCAAAGACGTGGAAAAGAATCAAGGAGATTCAGCATATAGCTATGGAGAACTCCAAAGTTCAGTTAGGCAAAGAGGCAGTATCCTTCTGGTTAGCTAACTGGACTGAAACGGGGGCTTTTATTGATCATTTTCAAGATACATCCCAGATTCCCCATTCAGATATATTATCCAATTTTATATCTAACAAAACATTCTATGTAAATAAATTCATCTCCTGCTTACCAGATCATATCTTGGAGATGCTGAAAATGGACCATAAAATTTACCCCGATTATGAGGCTAAATTAACCTGGAAATTAACTAAAAATGGCCAGTTCTCTGTAAAGACAACATATGAACTAATTAGACTAAAGAAAATGAGAATCAACTTATTTAAACACCTTTTATCTAACCTCATACTAAGGAAAATAAACTTCATGAATTGGAAGTTATTAAACAGGTTAATAGCCTTTCCTGATGTGCTTAAAGATTTTCAATTTAATTTTCCTTAAACTTGTTGTTTCTGTTTTCAAGATTCTGAATCTATCCACCACAGCTTCAATCAATGTGATCAAATTCAAAAAATTTGGAACATCATGGACAAGGTCTTCAACCTGAACTCAAAACATTTTGAGCTCTAGTGGGACATATATTATTATTATTGGAACATTCCTTCTAGAGATGCTACATGTGCTAAACTGATTAAAATCCTTCTTTGTGTAGTGATATGGTTTATCTGGTGTGCTAGGTGCTCTTATTTATTCAATGGCTCTAAACCTTGCATAGAGACCATAATCAGGAAATGCTTACACCAAATCAATGACATCCTGATTGCCTTCAAATTATACTTTAAATGGGATCTATCCAAAACTTATTCAACCATCCTTTATAGAAAGGTTCCTATTAGAAGCCAATAAGAATTTTCAAATGGACTCTACCTTCTCTATATAAATTGAATATTGATGGATCTTGGTTAGCTACTGGACACTCAGGTGCTGGTCGTGTAATCAGAGATCATATTGGTAAGGTTATAGCCGCACTAGCCAAAATTATAAATGTTGAGAATTGTTTGCATGCAAAAACTATAGCTCTGATTGAAGGATTATATTTAGCACAACAACACCAGATACACAATTTGGAGATTGAGTCGAATTCAGAAGTACTGGACAAGCTAGTGAAGAAGCTGTGGCCGATCCCATGGAAAAGCCTGCAAGACATGAGACTCATATGGTAACTGCTACAACATTTTGAATTCACCATCAATCACATCTTTAGAGAAGCCAATGAAGTAGCAGATTTATTGTCCAAAACTGCAAGCAGTAACAGGTAAATAATTTTTATGTGTATGCAGATCTTCCAAGAGAAATACAAGGCAAAGTGAAGATGGATGTTGTTGCATTCCCTCAAATCATAATAGGATAGATAGATTACATAGCAATTTTTGGTATGAACAAGCTATAATTTTTTTATAACAGTAGTAATGCTATTTTTCCACGTTTGAATGGTTTGATGGTGTTTAGGTTAGAAAATAGAAGATGTATAGATTTAAGACCATCTTAACCTTTTCTCAGAGGTAAGGTATTACGTTCCCCTCTTTTATGTACCTTTGATTTTTATTTAATAAACAAGTAGGGGTCTTCCAAATCCCCCAACCACAGGTGGATTTTCTTTAAAAAAAACCAATTTTTTTTTTCAAAAACTCAAGAGAAAGAAACAAGAGGTGCAACTGAATTGGATGTCAAAGATTGAAAGTGAAGACAAAATGAAATCGAGATAAAAGACAAAAAGCATGACATAGACATCATTATTTATTCGAGGGGCTGATCTATATTACATTATATTTCTCTATTTATTACCCTAAACAATTTAATAAAGGGAGCAATGTTTTTTGAAAGATAACATACAAGCAACCAAGTTATATCTTAATACTAAAATCTTTTTCCTAAACTATTCTAGGACTAAACTATGAGACACGACAATTGAATCTATCGAAGTCCAGTGGGGACTGAAACTCCATCCATCTGAATAGCTAGGGACACCCTCCTGAGAAACACTCAAATGTTGCACCACCAACAAACCCAGAACCAACACGATGTCACCGTCATCGACCAATTGCAAGTCGGAAAACCACACCGGGGACCACCGAACCTGGAACCACCATGATCTCACAGTCATTGACCAATTACAGGATAGGAAACCATATCGGGGACACGGTCCTATAACGTTTGGTAATCCCTATCAAGAAATTCATCTAATATTCACAATTATTTACAGTGGTATGGCTTGATTTCTAGACCTTTCTCTTATAGAAAGTGTGGTACCACTGAACCAATGCCCAATTCACAAGGGAAGCAAACTTATTATTCAATTATTTATTTCCATTTCTATTAGTTTTCTAGGTAACCGTAGGATTATGTTATCCTTATTAGTGAACTTTGTTATTTCATTTTTTTACATTAATTATTTGTATCATCAAATTTTTTTTATTTCTGCACAAATTGAATGTTTCATTTATATTTTACTTCACATTCATACTATATATTAATTATTGAAAGGTTATAAGAATATTTATTTTTATTTCCTTTATTAATTTTACCTGAATTGATTACTTTAACTTTATAATTGTTAGTCACTTTAGATGAAATAACTTTATAATTGTATTTTAATTTTAAATATGAAACTAAATATTACGTTTTAATTAAATAAATAATTTTAATCAAAATCACCGTGCAACGTGCGATGAGACTCCAGCTAGTATTAGACTAAATTATTTTTTTGGTCTCCAACATATGTTGCAATAACATCTTTTGGGATCCGAGGCAAATACCGCGTACATTGAACAACTAACAAATACAAATGATTTGTTTGGTCCCCAAAGGTGGGTTTGAGGTAAAGTCAACTACAAATTGGTCAAAAATCTGTAAAATAACCATTATACCCCTGAGTTTAAAAAAGGAAAAAAAAGAAAAGAACCTTCTCCATCACCGACCGCCATCCACTTCTCTGTCACCAACCGCCTATAGAAGCTCGCCGGTGGCAAACTCTACCGCCGACATTGTCGATCCTTAATCTCTCTGATGGTTCACTCCGCCCACGATTCATTCCAACTGCTCCCCGATTCCCCGACCAAAATCAACACCATCGAATGCTACGCCTCCAATCTACTCCTCATCTACTCCAATTGCTCCCTCTGAATTTACTCCCCGGAATCCTCCTCCGCAGCCGACCAATCCTTGACATCTCTGGATCCCTATTGCAATCATGGGTTTCTTCGAGAACCCATGAATCATGCGTTCAACACCTGTGGGCTGCACTAGGGCTTGAACAGAGAGACTCAGTCGGAGATTGCCGACTACGCGTTCGGCCGACGCTCCTGTGATACAGACCCCCGACGCTCTCTCGATGTGGGTCAGATCAGTTTCGATGACCCGAGATACTCCTTTGAGAAGCCTCGTGCTTCCTGGAATGGGTACATGATTGGTCAGAGTAATTTATCAAGAATTCCCCCGATGGTCTTCGTGGTGGAGGATTTTCCAATGCAGACGGTGCATGTTCTCGGACTGATTCCTAAATTCCGATGGAGGAATTGGCGAGGAGATCCACCGCCAATGAGGATGAATATGTAGCAGGAGGATCTCTTCAAACTAAGGAGTACTATTCCAATTCCTCTTCCCAGAGGAGGAAGAGTCTCGACCGGTACAATTTCATCTATAAAACCATCGCCACCGTTGTGGCGGAGATCGACGAAATGAAGTAGACCCTAAAAGAAAATTAAAAGGAGCGAAAAATTAAAGAAAAATAAAGGGAAAGGGAAAATTTAAAATTGGGAATTTTTAATTTAACATATTTTTAACTAGTAAAATTATGAAAATACCCCTGGATATGTCTTCAGTTTACCTGAAAATCACCTTTGGAGACCAAACAAATCATTGTGTATTTGTTGGTTGTTGAATGTATGCGGTTTTGGCCTCAGGAACCAAAAGATGGTATTGCGACATATGTTAAGGATCAAAAAAACAATTTCACCTTTATATTACTATCTATTGTTATAAAAAAATTTTAAAAAATCATAGTAATAAAAAAAAGAAACTACTAAGTATAATATATTCTTATAATTTCCTAGATAGCACTTCAAGAAACAAATTATTGCAAGTATATGATGTGAGTGAGTAACGTATAAAAGAAACATTCAACTTGTAGAAAAATAAAACATGTCTTTCATATTACGAGTACTTAACGCAAAACAATGAAAACACATGTTAACTTCTAAGCAAAACATGTTCCCACAATTTCCTAACAAAATCAACAAACAACAAAATTAACTTATGTAATAAATTTTTCTCCGACACTGTTTGGAATAATAAATTGAGAAATAACATGATCATATATAACCGAGTCGATCCATTTAACTAAAAGAAGACTCTACATGTGTTTGAGCGAGAGTACCGTGTAGAACACCCACACGATCGTCCAAGTGGTTGGACATGTGATTCCATTTCCCATGGGGTGGGGTTCGAACCTCGGCAGACGCAGAGTTCTCCCAGCTGGGAGACTCCCTGTGACCACCGAGAACGTTCGAGGACCATGTGCTTGACCGCTGGGATTGCCGTGATTTACCTCATCGGTTATGGGCGCGGTACCGTTGCTGCCGGGGCCCTGTGGGTGAGGGATATCGCCTTTTGAGAGTACCATGTAGTGGTTTAGAATTGCACTAATCCTTCCATGTTCTCCATCATCGTCATGTGCTTATGAAACATAAAAAAATGCATGAGTTGCATCATTTAGACTCCTCATTTAAATAACCCTCGCATAGCTGCAATGGATAAGAATACGAGTTGTTTGTCCACTAAATCTTTTTAAATTCTATTGAAAATATGAAGGATTATTTTAAGTAAACATAATGAACACCCACAACTCGGCTAAGCATGCTAATAGAAATGGAATTATGGCAAACAAAGTATTGTGTTTATTCAAGAGCTATTCATTTTCTTTCCTGGAATTATGGAAAGATTTTAGCTAAGGTATATAACTCCATCAAATAGTTTCATAGCAGGTGTGGGATGTAAATTAGTCAGAAGACACTTGATCTACCAAAAAAGTACACCGTGACTGAATAATGACTGCATAACCAATGTATTACATGTAAGGTACTCCCTCCGATCCTCTATTTATGACTCCCTTTGATCAGCCATTTTCTCATGACATGTTTGATCATCAATAACTTTTGTTGTATACAATAATTAACATTATGTAAGGTGCCTTTGAATTCTCCGTAATATGTAGTTTTTAAAAAGTAAAATTTTATAATTTATTATTGTACATAACAAAAGTTATCAATGGTCAAATATGCCTTGAAAAATGTCAAAAAAAGGGGACATAAATAGAGTCCCAGCGAGAGTATCTGCTTATGAAAAATACATTATTTATCCATTGCATAGAGTTCCATCATGAAAATAAAGCTTCATGTGCATATCACAACATTCAGGCCTTCAATTAACTTTGGAAATATTATTTAATGTTTCTCACTAAGATATCTGTAACTATGTTGAAAAGAAAAGGGGATAGTGGATCCCCAGCTTCAACCCTCTTGAGGGTTTGAGGGTTTGAAAAAACCTTGAGGTGAGCCATTTATTAGGATTGAGAACCGGGATGAATTTAGGCTATTCATAATGAGTTGTGCTATATTTCCATGAAATAATAATCTTAGCTTCTTCTTCTTAAGTTTCAAAAGATATCTCCGGATCTAATTGATGTCCCTGCTTCATGGAGTCATCGTTAGCTTTCTAAATGGTGTTTGCATCTCTGAGTGTATGTACCTGTGAAGAGTTAGAAACTGAGCGAGTAGGGATAATATAGTCAAGCCTTGATTAAATAGATTTTAGAGTAAGGAAAATTCTGCTTATAGCAGTTTGTGTCATCTGAGAAAGAAGTTTGTTAATGTCTGTTTGAGGAGATGGAGGGGGTGTGTTGAACAATCTTGTGTCAGTGATGTCCTCCGTACTGACTTGAGAGCTCTGATAATGTGTAAATCCGTATGGACCTAAATACCCATGTGACCGACTTTAAATCCCCAGCTTTGCCCTTTAGGTAAAGCCTTTTGGGCTGGCCCAAGGTAAGAGTACTTGCTTCACAAGCAAACAAAACAGTTGCCCACGTGCCTACCTATATAAAGGTCAAAGGTAACCCTACACAACTAAACTATTCACTCTTTATTACACTCCTGTAGCTTGTTTGCTGACTTGACCGTCAGAGCCTCTTCCCCCCAGAAACCTTCGAGGTCTTTGTCTTTGTAGATTCCAATCACCTACAGCGGCGCGGCAGTGGCAGTAAATTGGGGCGCATCAACTTGGCTCACCCAGTGGAACCGTCCGTCAAATTTGCGTTCGAGATTGCTGTTTATGTCCACGTTTACGGCAAGCATTTTCTGTAGGAATGAACGGTTAAAAGGTAAAGCTTTAGGTATCGGTAAAGAAGTAAAATCCATGTACTAGAAAAGGAGAGGGTGTAGGTCCATTATGCAATCAGACTCCACTCCCACCAGTGCTGGTAATCAACCTCCGGAAGCAGCCCAAGACCAGATCCCAGACGTGAGAGGTCCGAAAGCTTCCTGTACAGAAGATGACCTATCTCTAAGAACCAAGGAAATCAGCATTGAACCTTGGATAGAAGGCGCTGAAGTCCCTACATCACAAAGCTAGGCGTGGCATACAAGGGAGAACGAGCCACAGTTCACAGAGGCTATGACGGATTTACAAACAAAAGTTACGCGAAGAGCTGCTCGAGCAGCAAGGGGTACAGACAAAACGGGGCCCCTATCACAGCAGAATCTATCGATGTGGGCTCAGGCCCTCATAACTGCTGGCTACCAGGTGGAGCCTCCAATACTCTACCAAAGAGTTCTCCAACAGTAGATGGGGCCCCTATCTTTGATGCCCTTGAGGCACCCAGATTCTAGTTGCCCACTCCTCTGGGAATGTCATATCAAAATGACATTGGAGCCCTCACACGGCCCCAACCAACGCTCTCGAACATGTTCCAAACGATGGTATATTCCGCACCCATGTCGATTCCTCTAGCTTCAAGCCAGAGCATTCCTTATACGATGACTGGGTTGATAGGATTATTTCCAGTCTTTGAAAGCTAGATGTACTCAGGACCTCGACTAGAGGTTCCCCCCTACGATCCTCACCGACCTGAGTTGTATTACACCTCGACAGTAAGGGGATCACACTAGGGATACATAGCTTCGAACCCGACCCTAAGTTTCGATACTTCATTCTGGCCAAGTCCATATGGAGATCCACAGATGGGAGAAGGATCGAGTGATGCCTTGATGAGAGAACTCGATAGGTTGATTGGGCATTCGGGACAAGTTGCAACCCCCCCTTTAATCTTGTGATAGTGGCCACTCGATAGCCCAATGATGTAAAACCACTCGAAGGGATCCCCACGTACAGTGGAAACTCGGACTCTCGGGAGTTCATACAAACGTTCCTCAGTTTGATGAATTCAAGGGATTTCAACGTACAGCTAACATGCAAGCTAGTCGAAAGCTACCTTCGAGGAAAAGCGTAAGAATGGTTTAACAACCTGGGTAGGGGGTCACTATGTTCATATAGAGATTTTGGAAGAACCCTTTTGGGACAGTTCTTCCAAAAGAAAAAGGTTTACGAAAAACCTTGACTGAGCTCTACCAGAGTAGGCAGGGATTAGGCGAATCGATGGAGGTGTTCTGCCATTGATATGTAGATGAGAGCCTTAGTGTGATCAATCAAACACAGGATGGGATGATCCTCGAATATATGAATGGGATGACCAACCTCGACCGGTACAAGAAGCTGGTCTCGAAAAAGCCAGAGACCCTGCAATAGTTACAAGAAATTGTAGAACAGTATTAAAAAATTGAAGAAGCCACAAAGAGGAAATGAGAGAGGGATAGATGAGCTAAGAAGGGGCTCAAAAACTTAGAGTCACGATTGAAAAGACCTGACCCTTTGAAGAAGGGGTTCGAGGGCTACATCCCCTTGGCCAAATCCCTTATGGAGATACACTCTATCCACAAAGGGATGTTTTAGAGCCCTCTCCCGAAAGGGAATACCATGGAAAAAGAGATTCACCCAAGTTTTGCAAGCATCACAAAGAATGGGGGCACGACACAAATGATTGCACCCATGTAAGGAAATAAGTGGAAAGACGTGCGAGATGGGGTTTGCTCCTTGACTGCGTTAAAGGTCTGAGAGGAGAATTCTCCTCGAAGGGACGGTACAAATACTGTTGGAAAGGAAAAACGAACGCCAATCAACGTGGTAGAGAATAGCAAGTGAACGACGAAGAACAAGCCAGAAACCAAGCAGGAGTCCGAACTGAAGCCATGGCTCGGCCGCACAGAAATCGAAGGGATGGGGAGAATCGGGTGATCAACTTCATTGACGAAGTTGTAAATGTCCAAGCTTCAAACACAATCATCGAATCCCAGTCCCGATATGTGCCTCTCAGAGAACCCTTCCAAAAGAATTTCCAACCTGAGAAAGAAATAACCTTCTCTGAGGCTGACCCGGTGCCGAGCTGAACCCCTCACACAAACCCATTGGTAATCTATGCAACCATTGGAGATTGTTATGTCAAAAGGGTGTTCGTAGACGACGCCAGTGGGGTTAAAGTAATGTTTGCCAACTATTTTGACCAATCAGGACTCGGACACAAAAATCTAAGGAGAAAAACCTCTCCCTTGTCTGGCTTCACCAAGAAAATGGTGCTACCTCTAGGGGTAGTTACCCTCACGGTCAAAGTAGTTGATGAAGATAAGGAAATCACAATGAATTGTAGCTTCGCAGTGATCAATGATGTGTCTCCATACAATGTGATCCTTGGAAGGCCTTGGATGTGTCAGTCATGAGCAGTATGGTCTCCCTACCATTTGACCATGAAGTTCTCCACAAAAAAGGGGGATAACAGTTATGAGGGGGATCAACCGACGACTATAAGTTGTTTGGTGGTAGCTCTTAAAGAGGCTAAAAAGAAGAATAGGGTGGCTTCGATCACAGAGACATCAAACCTAAGGAAACGGAGCCAGTGACCATTTGAAATAAGGGAACGGTGCCTGTAGGAAAGATGATACCACCCGAAACAAAGGAACAGTTGAAGGACCTCCTAGATGATTTTGTCAATGTGTTTTTGTGGGACACTTTCGACCTCACAGAGATGCCTAAATAGTTGATGGTCCACAGGCTGAATGTAGACCCCTCCCAGAAGAATCAAATAGATCGCATATCTTTTACCCCCGAAAGGGCCGAGGCTATAAAGGAAGAAGTCCAAAAGTTGCTTCAAGCTAAAGTTATCGAATAGGTGTTCTAACTCTAGTGGATAGAAAATTCGATGATGGTTTCCAAGCATGATGGGGCATAGATGATGTGTATTGACTTCATGGATCTCAACAAATGTTGCCCTAAAGATGGCTACCCCCTCCCTCCATTGATGTACTGGTCAAAACCATAACAGGATATAAGGTCTTGGCTTTCTTTGATATCACCAGATACTCATGGAAGAAGAGGATAAGCAAAAACATCCTTCATAACCGACGGGGGAGCATTCTCTTACAAGAAAATGCCATTCAGGTTGAAGAACGCAGGGGCCACCTATCAAAGGCTTGTCGATAACGTTTTCAAAAATAAAATGTGCAAGAACATTGAAATATATGTTGATGACATCGTGGTTAAAAGCAGGGGCTTCAACTAGTTTTTACTAGACCTCGAAAAGACCTTCCAGACGCTCCAAGAAGCCAATTTAAAACTGAACCCAGCCAAATGCATAATTGGGGTCGGAGCAGGTAAATTTCTAGAATTTATGGTCTTAGAGAGGGGGATCGGTGAAAATCCTGAGAAAATTCAAGCATTGATCAATATGAAACCCCCCAAAACAGTCAAAGATGTCCAGAGGCTCACAATATCATTAGCAGCAATTAGCCAATTCCTCTCAAAGGGCGCTGAGAAACACCTGTCATTCTTTGATGTGCTTCAAAAATAAAGAAATTCGAATGGACAAAGGACTGTGATAAAGCCTTCCAAGAGTTGAAATAGCACTTATGAAGTCTGCCTACACTTATGAAACCAGACAAGGGTGAAGATCTATATTTATACATCTCAACATCCCCCCTAGTGATAAGTGTTGTCTTGGTAGAGGAAAATGACAAAACTCAACATTCAATCTACTTCGTAAGCAGGGGGTTACATGGCTCGGAGACCCGTTACACTGCCCTTGAAAAGCTAATATTGGCCATTGTCCATGCTGCAAAACACCCCCGGCCTTAATTTCAAAGCAACATGATAATCCTATTAACCAGTCATCCAATCAGGTAGGTTCTTCTAAAGCCGGAGGCCTCAGGAAGAATGATGAAATGGGCAATCAAACTGGGTGAACATGGCATCCATTTCCGCCCAAGGACAACTATCAAGGGCCAAGCATTAGCAGACTTCATTGTTGAAACCACTAAATTGATAGAAATCGAAGACGACAATGAACCCCAAGAGACATGGCATTTATACGTGGATGGGTCCTCTCACTCCGAAGGTAGTGGGGCTGGAGTCTTACTCACAAGCTCCGATCAAGTTACCCTTACGCTCCACACTTTGACTTCAAGGCCACGAACAATGAGGCAAAGTATGAGGCGCTAATCACAAGCCTTCGAATTTCCAAAGATTTGGGAGTTTAAAGCTTAGACATTTTTAGTGATTCCTAAATCGTTGTCCTTCAAGTTAAGGAGGAATACGAGGTTAAGGAAAGAAGTTTGCAATGCTACTTGGAAGTGGTGAAACCCCTCCTCGAATATTTCCACCATTATACCCTCACTCAAGTCCCTCGATAGAAGAATCACAATGCTAACGCCCTAAGCAAATTGTTCTCGTCGGGCCTGGATTTACAATCTGAGGGGCGCTTAATGATGGAGACGTTGAGTAGGTGTAGTTTTGAGAGGGACTTGAGAGTTCTCTGGAGTTCTTCCCCAACGACGGTGTTCGCGACATTATCAAATGGAAATAAGAGGTTAAGAGATAGGGGACTTACATGGATTGGCCCGAAAAAGACTTGAGTTCTTTGAGAAAGATTGCTGGAAAACGCTCTAACAGAAAAGAGGGTTTTTCAAATTTGGAATTGATTTGGGGAAAAGATTGAAATGAGAGCGTCAAAAGCCCTGTTATATAGAGAGAGATTTAAATGGTAACCATTACCTCAGACTGCCATGCAAAAAGTAATTACGTGGATAAATAGGCCATGTGAGGGGGAGAAACCTAAGATATTTATGGGGAAAGCGATGCGAGTGGAACCCAACAGGGGCTTCATGCGCCCCAGAAGTAGAGAGTTAACATTACGCTTGCGACCTTCCCACTTTCTTCCTTGCATTTGAACTCTGAAAATCAATTTGTTCCCACATGACTTTTTCACTTCCCGCTTTGAATTCGAACTCTTCAGTTTCCAATGCCAATTAGGAGGCTGAAGATCGAACCCCTCATCCTTTTATAAAGATATTCGAGCTTCAAGGATTCTAGCACAGATTAGAATGTCGGAAGCCCGGAGTCTTCTATGCTTAAATGGGCAGATTCAAGCTCCTGGGATTCTGACACAGATTAGAACCCCAGAAGCTGGGAGCCTATACGCTTAAACACAGGAATTCAAACCCTTTGAGCCCTAGCACAGGCCCGGTGCTCAAAGGACAAACGCACTATACGTGGGACATAAATTCCTTGGATTTTTGCACAGTTCAGAAGATGGGAATCCAAACCTTACACGATCGAAAGTTCGGATTCAAATGCACTAAACTTCTAGCACGGACTGGAAGGCCGACGTCCGAATCCCCCATCCCGGTCTCTAAGAATTTGAATGACCAAGGTTTCTAACACAGAATTAAAAACCTGAAGGTCGTACCCTCTAGGGGTAAAATACTGAGACTTGCACGATCTCGGACTCCAGCACAGATTAGAAGCCCTGATTTCTAATACGTCTTATCTTTTCCTATATACGACATAATTTGAAAGCCCATATCTTCAACTTATATTAAAAGGCAGAAAAACCAAACTTCGTGCTTCTGTCCACAGGGCTGGAAGGTCCATTGGTCTCTAACACAGATTAGAAGACCCAAAGACCGGATACCTCGGAAAGTATTATCAGGGACCCAAAGGCCCTTGGGGAAAAAGAGAGGCAGGATTTCAGCCCGTTGGCTCTAACACAGACTAGAAAGCTAAGGGTCAAACCCCTAACATATTAATAATCTCGAACGGTAAGTTTGAAGCCTCAACCTGGGATGATCTTCAAATAAATCGTCAGAGACACCAACATCGTACCCCTGAAAGTGTTAAAGGATTTTGGAGGGTAAACCCCCGCTCAGGCATTAGTTCGAAGCATCCCTATCAAAAGGGAGTCGTGATGAACATGTGGACTCAAACACAAATTTGAGCCCACACTCCTGGGATGAATTCGAAGGCCGAACTCTGTTCTATTTCTAGGGGAGCGTGGTTGTAGGGCTAGTAGTTCTAGGTTTGTGTTTCTTTCCTAACAAGATTAGGTTCCATAACTTTCCTACATTTGGCGTCACAGTGTCCCAAATTAAAGCATTTTTTAAAATACCCTGGTAAGTCTTTATAGACTATTCCATAGTTGTTAGAATAGATCCTAGTCTTATTTTAGAGGGATTTTCTTTACGAACATCCATCTCTCAACGGAGTCTAGTCGAGAATGCCTAATGATATTTTTAGTCGGAGTTTGCCAAATAATCTTCCTATTCCCTCCGTCCTTGAATAAACTGTAAACTTTTTATTTTAGTTTATCCCTGATTAAATTATAAATAATCAGACATTACCATTTTTAGCAAAGTTGAATGCCAGTGAAATGACCAAAAGTCCCCTGGACCGTGTAAAATTTATAGCCATTAAGGCTAAGTAAAGTCTATGGACACATGTCCAGAGACTGGTGGTTGACGTGAGATTAATTGCTTTAATCTCCCAACCACCTGCACCTCTTCACATGCATCCTATTTATGCTCCCAATACTCCATTATTTCTCTCCACACGCTCCTATTTACTCTCTCAACGCTCTCAAACGCTTCATTATCTTCTCCATTTCTCTCATTTCTCACTGAATCTTCACAGCTCATCCTCTCCTCTCTCCAAATATGAAAACCCTAGTCGCTCAACCTCTTTTCTATCATCGTTTTTAGTTGGAAACCTGTGTTTTTGTACTGGTTTACTTGGTTAAATGATCTTTTATCACATCTTGTTGTTTCAGATCTAGGGTTTTCTTGATTTGGTTTGGGGTTTTGAAAATGAAATCGATTTCTTCACTTTTTTCGAACAGAAATCACAACATTTTAAGGCTCGATTAATGTTTGGCTGGTTGATTTAAGTTTTATTGAACATAAACATATGTTGTTTATGTACTGGCTTCAGATCTAAGATATTTCTCGTGTTACATCTGTGGTATTTCCCATTGTTCTTGGGTTTTTCTTGTTGAAAACTGAATGCACGTGTTTGATTCTTGACTTTCAGGTTATTTTTTGAGGTAAATGAACATGGGTTCATCATTTTTTTGAACTGAAATTCATGCTCTTTGTGGTTTGGGTTCCGATCTTAGTTATTTCTGGTGTTGCAACTGTGATATTTGCCATTGCTCTTCAGTTTTTGCTGTTGAAAACCAACTGCATGTTTCTGATTTTGATTTTTATGTTATCTTCTAAGGTCAATAATTTTTGGTTCATCCTTTTTGAACTGAAATTCATGCTATTTATGGCATGGGGTCTGATACGAGTTTCTCATTAGGTTGGATATGTGATATTAGTCAATGATCTTCGTTTTTGTTGCTTGAAACTGAATGCACGTGTATGTTAAAAAATGATAATGACGTGTTTTGTTTGCTTGGTTCAGATCTAGGGTTTTTCATTGTGTTGGATATGCCATATTAGCCAATGTATGTTAACATTGTGTTGAAAATATCTTTTTGAACTGCCTCTGATGTGCACTGTGAACTGATTGTGATAATAATGTGAACTTATTTTGATCATACTATGAGCCTTTTCTGATTATATTGTGAGCATTTTCTAATTATACTGTGAGCCTTTTCATTTCATACTATGAACCTAATCTGATTATACTCTGACCTGATTCTCATTATAGTTTACTGATATCTACTGACTGTTTGCATCTGAAACTGATGGATCATGGTGATAGGGTCAGGGTAAGTCTTTCCCTCACCAACCCTTGAGTGAATCCGAGTTTGACTCTCAGTTTCAGTCTAGTTTTGATTTCACATTATTTACTGGGCTTGATGACATTGAGTCACAACCAAAGACTAATACATTAATCCCACCCCAATACCATGTCCTTGATACTAATTTAGTTAAGTCTTGGGATACCCTTGTGACCACACATTTTAGCCCTGTACCTGAATTTGTCCTATACCACTCAAAATCATATAATGATTCAGATGAAACACAACCCCCTGATCCTGACACTGATTTTGATGAAACCCAACCCCCTGATTCCAATGAAACCCAATGAAACACAAACCCCCTAATTCTGATGAAACCCTACCCCCTGATACTGATCCTGATAAAACACAACCCCCTGATGTTGAAATTGATTCTGATGAAGCCCAACCCCCTGACTCCGATGAAACCCAACCCCCTGATTCTTATAAATCTGATTCATCTTAATCTTGGTGTGATCCACATGCTTCAGTGTATTTCAAGGGTAATAAGTTCCCTAAGCATGGCGAGCTAGGTTTCTGGGAAACTGGGGCTTGTCTTTATCCTCGTAAATGGAAAAAAAGTGCCTAAAAGTGATCCGAATGCTGGAAAATAGTGTCATTATCCACATGTTTGTGTTTTTGGCTCCTTTTCAGTTCTGATCTAACTTTGTAATTTCAAATTGTTGTACATATACTAACTGTCTGCATCTTAATGCAGGATTGTTTATACATTGTGGGTGTTGTTGACTTTTACAACAACTACTTTATTCTGTGGTTACATGTTTGCTACTTGGTTGTGATAGCACATGTGCTGCTTGTTATATGCTATTTTTTTAAAATCTAAGTGATGTTTAACTTCAAACATGCAACCACTCAAATTTTGGCCCAGATTCAGTTGAAACCTTGGGTGGTTGTTCCCCATTTTTCAACTGAATCTGAAGCAGAACCTGAGTCAGGCAAGGCATGCTTCTGATCAGGGGCAATAATGGGAGCAGTAAATTGTGATGCATGTTCATGTGGTTTATATATGCAGCCATGCAGTGTTAATCAGTAGACTTACCTGATCTTGGCAGGGCATTTGTTTATTGATGTCATAGCTAATATGTGTGCTAGTTAGGTTTGTGCTGGTTAGACCCATAATTTATGATGCTGCTGTGATGAATGAATAAACTTGCTGCCATGCTTATTAGTTGCTAAACTGATCTGATCTTGGCGGGGCATGATGTGATTAAACCCAGCTCTAAAATTATTTTCTAAGTTGACCTTGTTGTAGCTATTAGCCACCTATGATGATACCTTGCATGAACACTTTGGCAGCAACCATGTTTTTACAAACATTGGGATTGCATCTTTATAGTGTTTGTCACTGTGTTTTTATATGTGCTATTTTCCATTCATCTCGATTTTAATGGTTTATCATTCTGGACTAACCTATTTTCTTGAACAGGCGCACACATCCTCACCATTTTGAAGCCGTTGCCTAACTCGCGCCCAGATTGTGTTGATGGTTCTTACTGAGCATGACCATTTTTCTGATGCCTCCACTCTACTGATGTTCTCAAGCTGCCCATTGTTTGTGTTGAAGGAGAAAATGTGCAATCTCCTGCCTTTGTTCATCAGTGAGGTTTCTCCTCACGATCACAGCTCTACTGTTGCTCGATGATGAAGATCAGAAAAAAGTGTGGGTTAGGGTTTTCTGACTTTGGCCAGTTTTGGAGAACTGGCCAAAAACTTTTTTTGAGGGTTTTCTTTTGGTTCAGTGAGTTGTGAATGGGAGCTGTAATAAATGCCCTTTTTGTAGACAATTTTTTTTGAATTTTGGAGGTAATGAACAGTGAACGAAAAAGTGTAAAATTGGCTCCAAAACTAAAATTTTTTGGAGGCAAACATTAAATTTTGGAGGGAATAATCAGTGCTGATACATGGCTTAGCACTGCTTTCGAGTCAAATTTGAGGCAAAAAAATGATTTTGACATGTTCTATTTCAGCTTTTTGGACTTAAAAAGTGTCCTTTTGGCACTATTCAATTTTACCTCCATTTTTCTCTTTCTGGCAATATATTCAAGGACAGAGGGAGTATATCTTTTAGGGCCTCAGGATGGAAAAAATAAACATCAGAGAACTCAATGCCATACAAGGGCAAACGAAGACTCCTCACCATAGTCGAATTGTTTCGTCCATCTGAGAACTTGCATTATGCTTCCACTAAGAGACCATGTGCATCGAATCCAACATATGTGATAGTCTTCATACAGGTCAAAGGTTATCCGGATATGGCAAACATCTATGGCCAAGATATTTAAAGCTCCTTTGAAGTTGATAGTTTTGAATTGCTTTCGGAGGAACTCCATCATAGGACGGCCCATGCTAAATTTCCCTGTCAAAGCCTTAAATAATGGTAGCGCTTATCAATGTTATTTACTGGGTAGAGGACGAATGCTTCCCCTTTGAATGTGAAAATCAGATGAAGCGAGAGGAATGGAGTGAGTGGAGTGAGTGGAGTGAGTGGAGTTTGGGCTATGGGATGATTGAGATTTTTCGTGTAATTCATTGGCGCCGCTGACCATGGCGAACCCGCCATGAGAAAGGAACTGTTATACAGTAGAAAAGTGTGTGTGTGCGTGCGTGTGTATGTGAGGGGGAGAGAGAGAAATAAAGATATTGTTCCGTTAGATAGGGATTTGAGCATAATCTTAAGTGCAATAGTACCCTTGGGTTATATGGGAAAGGACGAAAAATCGATCACCAGAGTTATAGAAGCTTCGGCTGTGTGGCAGCCTATGCAAGTATTCAACTCTAAAAACCATCATAGGCCACATCGATCAAAGATAAAACCGCACTCAGTGCCTTATAACCGGAATGTCCATGATTACCAGCTAATCGAGGTAATGAGTCGGTGTAAATGTTTTGTCATCGGGCAGTGAACTACTGGAGAGTTTTTACTTGGTGGACCAAACCTAGTTGTGAAGGATGGGAGGGAACGAGAGGGAGGAAAGTTTCATATTCAAAACGGCGTTGTTTATGTAATTAAGGATAAAATAACATAAATACCTCTTGTTGACCATAAAAACGAAAAAAACAAAAACAAAGAATTCTTATTGGGTGTGTTTGGTAGAAATGTGCTTATAAGCAAAACTGACTTGTTTAGGCTTAGGGATTTTTACACTTCTGACCCTAACTTTTGACTGAAATTTCCAATATAAACCTGTAAAATAAGAAAGTGTTAAAATAACCATAACTTTAAGACAAAATGCGCAGTTATAAATTTCTGTCACTATTTTGGCGTTGACTCATCAATTTTGGTGTTGACCAGACCTGAAATGACGAAATATCCTTACCCCTATAAGTTGAATTCTCATTTTACCACTTTTCTTATTCTTTAAAACCCACCCTTAACCGCCATCCACCACCCACCACCCACCACCCGTCCACCACCTCCCGCCACCACCACTTCTTCTCTCCACCCAACATTCAAACCCTTTTACCCAGCCACCACCGAGCCACCACGCCACTGCTCCATCAGCCGCAGACAACCCATATTTTCCGACCAAAAGCTCCATCAAATCGCTACTCCACAACAACCTCTTCCTCTTCCTTCAACCCCAAATTTGAACTGACGACTAAGCCCACTGCAGGAAAAAATACCGTGTCATTCAACATACCCAGGGCTACTAATGCCCAATAATTGTCGTTCAACAAAGCCCAATAATTGAAGGATGCTCGTCGGTATCTGTGAATTTACAGAAAAAGAAACGACCACCTAGGGTTATTCTTGAGGCTTACATATTGTATGACATATGTATCACTTTTCTCTTTTTAAAAACTTTATTCTGTTTTTTAACCAGAGGTAAAATCTTCATTTCCTTAAATTCCGGTCAATTCTATCGTTGACAATTGAATTCAACAATGTCCAGGGTTAGATTGACACATACATCATAAAGTTGGAGTTATTGTTTTAGAACTTTTTTTTATTTTACAGGATTGTATTGACACTTTCATCACAAAGTTAGAATCATTTTAGCACTTGACTCTTAGACTTATTATACAGCAGGGGTGACCAACTTCTGCTTAACACACCCATTATAATGTGGTTTGTAACTAATTTATATATTTATAATGGAGTTTCTATTTATGTTGTACCATAATAAAAAATATAAGGTAATGTAATGATAGTTAAAGCAACTAATTTATAATTAAAGTGATTTTGATGAACGTAAATAAAAAAAACGTCATTTTGTCAAAGGGGTTAATTAGATATATAAAAGTCAGCAATATCCTCAGTTAATAGTAAAATAAAATAATGTAAAAATATAAAATTTTTATTATAATTTACTTTTATAATTAGTTTAAGTCTTGGGAAAGACCGTCTTTCCATAAGTTTATGGAAAGACCGTCTTTCCATAAGTTTATGGAAAGACCGTCTTTCCATAAGTTTATGGAAAGACCGTCTTTCCATAAGTTTATGGAAAGACCGTCTTTCCATAAACTTATGGAAAGACGAGGTTTAGTTAGAATAATAAAAGGTAAAACGTTTTAGTTACAATATTAAAATTTATTATGCAACGTATATCAGTTATAAAGTTTAGGGTGAACGACTTTAGGGGCCCTCTAACTCTTGCCATTTGACTCTTTTGGCCCCCCCCCCCCAATTTTATTTTTCGATCACTTTCATCCCTGAACTACCAAAAATGCTAAATCGTAACCCTTCTGTCCGGTCATAGCGTTAAGTAATAGTCAAACGTCAATTTTAAGGGTAAAAGAGTAATTTTTCATTTTCCTTTTCTTTTTCCCTTTTCTTTTCTTTTTCTTTCTCCTTTCCTCCTTTTCTTTTCTTCTTTTCTCCTATTCTCCTATTCTCCCTTTACCCGCTCCAGACTCCACTTGCCAGCAAACCAGCGCGAGCCCAGCCACGGCGGAGAAACCCAAACCCACCGTCACCGCACTATCTCTATAGTCACGCCGGTCGAAGCTCCGTGAGGTCCAACGCCGAGGAACCCTGTCACAAAGAAGGCCAAACTTCACCACTCCAGCGCCGGCGGCATCCAGCGCCCTGCTTGTATCTACATTCACCGGAGATCCTAGGCCTTCTTAAACCGGCCGCAGAGCACCCCTAAGCCCGACAGAAGTTGTTCAAGAAGAAACACAATTGTGGTCTTTCTTTTCCCCACCGCGGGTATGTTATAAAATCATATGCCACACCCACAGGTGTACCCCAACGGTTGGGACAAGTTGATTTAGGGGGGAACCCCGAGTTCGAGGCTCGCAAGCGAATGTGTGGGATGTCCTTGCTCAAAGCATGGCTTTCTGGGCCATGTGGCGGGTGGGCTCCTGGTGCGCGGTGAGTACGGGCTCCGGCTTGGGTCCTGGCGTTGGGCTACCGTGACTTACCTCTCACATGATGGCTGTGGTGTCGGCTAGTGTGGGCGGCCCAGGGCTAGCTGAAATAGCCTTTTAGAAAATCAGATGCCACCTTGCTGAAAACATGCGCCGACCCCACTAAGTTGGCTCCTGGAAGGCCGCCACCGAGAATTCCCCCTTCAACGCTGCTGGTAAGCTAAAACTTGGCCAGTAGCATATTCAACGACCCAAATCAGGCGAGTCCAATTTTTTGGCACTAATTTGGTGAGATGGTGGAGAATAGATGGTGGACTAGCCGGCGATGTGGCAGAGATTAGATGAGAGGGGTGGACGAGTTCATGCGGTGGTGTGTTTGTGCATTTTGTGCGTGGATGAGTGGTGAGCGGTGGTGGTGAGCAGAAGAAAAGAGATTTGGGAGCGATGGTGATCGAAGAAGAATAGAGATCGGGGAGGGGACGGATTGTAAATAAATTAAGGGCTGGATTGCATATAAATTAAATATGAAAAGTTTTTTTACCCTTCATTTTGTTACAAATTCATAAACTAACGGTATTGACTTCACTTTTAACGGATTGGCCAAACAAAAGGATCACAATTAAGCACTTTTGTTAGTTCGGGGATGAAAGTGATCGAAAAAAATGGGGGGCCAAAAGGGTCAAATGACAAGAGTTGGAGAACCCTTGAAGTAGTTCGCCCTAAACTTTATAACCCGATTCATGCAACCCGAAAAGTTTATCTTCATTTCTTATGATTTGCACATTAAACATTGATCTTTCCATGATTTATGGAACGACAGTGTTTCAAGAGATGGACTCTTATAATTATAGGACGGATATTCATTCGTGATATTATCAATCATTAGAGCTTAATTAGTGCTTAAACTATAAACACAATAGAGTATTCTGTAATTGTTTAACCTGATCGAATCCTAAAAGTGCAATTTGCAAATCATGGGACCAAAAGTCAATTGAAAGTGGAGGCTCTCCAAATGTGCAAAAAATAAAGTACTCCAGAATAGTGCATTTGCAAAGTAAACTTTAGGGGACCATTTGCAAAGTAAACTTTAGAGTAATTATATTTGACAAGGCGTTATTCTCGTGATTCATTAAAACTTGTTACCACGTCTGGACGTACCCAAAACCACCACAACTTTTAATAATGACCCCAAAACATTCAAACACTTCTTTCCCGCCTCGCAACTTACTTTTTTCATTTGATTCTTTTGCGGTAATGCATCTCATTCTAATTGAAGCACAAATGAATTCTACTCGCATCATTTAGCAATTAGTACTCATTGATCTTAGTAAATTCAAATTATGCTTGTGTCCATTCTACCGTACTTTAACATGGAAAATTGTGTCCTATGTCGATACAATTGAAATTGGTAGTATTAAATCGTACTACGTAGATCATATTTACAAATGACTTGAATTTAATTTTGTGAGATTTTATATTGAAATTGTAACGTAAATTTGAGTTTGTTGAGTTGAATGGTAAAATTATAGGATCATAAATTAAGAATTGAGATATTACCTATGTGGTGAATTCCTACCTGTTCAACTTCTTAATTTCATTTATAAAAAATACACGACGAATTATGCAACCAGTCGTACACCAAATTTTATTATTCCGTGACTTATATCATTCAAACATAGGAGTGGGCTTCTAACATGTGGCATGTTCATAAATTTATAGATATATCACTTTTTTTTTTATTTTATACACAACATTTGTTAAATTACATACTCTCCCTGTTCCAGCCATTTCTGCACACTTTTCTTTCATAAGTGTCCCAGCCAAATTTGCACACTTTTCATTTTAAGAAATACTAAACACAACAAAAAGATATTTTTGTCCCTAAAAGTTTACAATTTTACCCTCCACTTGATCCGCTGCATCTTCAAGTTCCTATGCTAACCATTCAACTCCTATCTACTTCATCAGCTTCCTCTGCTAACCATTCCACTTCTCTTCCAAATTTCCAGTAATGAAGAAAACCAAAAACCCAACCTAGATCCTAGTATTTTTCCTCAACCCATTTCTTTCTTCTTTTTTTCCCACAAAACTCCTCTGCAAAAACCCGTTTTGAGCATATCTCTGCCCAAATCTAACCTTCCTCAGCCGACCCCACCTTTCCTCTGCCCAATCCATTACCGCTAGAAGCGATGTCACCTGCATAAGGTCACACTTAAGGTCTTCACGGTGGGCATCTACGCGGTCTGGAGAAGGCGGGTCAGGTCAAGCTCGACGATAAGGGCCCCTGGGTTTTTCACGATTTCATCATCTGGTTTTAGCTTATTGAGGGTTTTCATCATACGGGTTTGGTCGATTCAGGGTTTTCATCAACATTCTATCATCCGAGTTTCTCCTATTTATGGTTTTCTTTAACTAGGTTAAAGGTGATGTCCATAGTTGCGATCTAAGTCTGGAGAAGGCGATCAAGGTCTTCACGGTGGGGAGGTGGTTGTCGCTGATGGTGGAGGGGTAAGAAGGACTTTTCAATGAGCAGAAATATTTTGTTCCTCTTTCTCTCTCCAAGTTTGGTTGGGACAGAGGGAGTACTAAATTTTGAATTTTTTTTATATTATATATTATATATTTTCACATTCAAATACATTATATACTGACATATACTTCCTCCGATAATAATTATGCTAATGCATTTGGATACATAATTTATATAATAAGCGGATGGTATTGACTTTATTTTGGAAAAAAATAGATCAGTATGCTAGATCTGTTGTTGTGTAAAGAAATAGTGTTACTATTATAAAGAGCAAATGACTTTTTGTGGCCTGGAACTATCGTAATTGTTCACCTTTGGCCCTCCACTTTTTTCCCATACTTTTGACCCCCAATCTTACAAAACTAGTGATTTATGGTCATTCCATCTAGTTAATCCGTTAATGTATGGTCAAAGTGTTAATTTTAGGGGTAAGACTAACATTTTTCATTTATCTTTTTTAATTTTCCTTTATTGTTTTTCCACATCCCTTTTCAGCCCACATTTTTAACCCACGTATTTAGCCCACATCCTTTTTCCCCTTCTCTCCCCCACTCAAAGCCCTAACATCCCCCAACTCCACCGCACCACCACCTCGCCGCCGACTCCACCACCCCACTTCACCTCGTCGTCGATAGCCTCACATTTCTCTCTCTCTCCCAACCATAAATAACAGTACCACCCAATCAACCAAACACAGAGAAACCAAATCCACCCCATCAACCAAACACAAAGAAACCAAATCCACCATGAATGCTTTGGATTCTCCACTTAAGAATACAATTATCCTATAGCGGCATTCTCAAGGGCCACAAGCTAGCGGCTATCTACCTCGAGTGCAGCAGCAACCTGGTGTTCACCGGCTCTGCCGATAAGACCATCTACGTGTGGAAGTGAGATAGCAATGTCCACACTTGCCTTTCCATTCCGATCAGCCACACCGGGCCGGTGAAGTGCCTCACAATGGAGGTGGAAAAGGACTCGCCTCCAGAGGACCAGCGGTGAATTGCCACAGTGGCCATGAACCTCGAATGCTCCTCTGACGGAGCTCCTACCCGCCGCTGTGGCTGTATTACTAGGAGAACCCCCCATAGGCACCGATATTTTGAGAATTTTTATACTGGCGCCTAAGTGACTCCGTTCAAAAGATGTAGTTGCATAGGCACCGATAAGTCATACCGGTGCTAGAATCTACTCCATCACTAGTACCATTTACCGGTGCCAATGCATGAAATACATGTGCTAGTAAATAGACGATTGTTTTAAAAAAATCTGGCCAGTGAGAATAAACTCACCGTCCAGAATATGAAACCTAGAACGAACAAAACACAAAAAATAGAAGCACATGTAAAAAACTGGAAATTTCATATCACAACCCAAGCCTTCATTACATATAATTGAAAATACATAAAACCTCTCAATACGTAACACTTCATTACATATAATCAATCATCATAAACTAGAACCTAATTTTCAGAAACCCTAGATAACATCAACAAACCAAAAGTGAGGTCGAATCTGACCTGAACCGATAAATTTGATGGAGCTCGCAACTCCAACTAGAGACCAGAGTGCCACAGGGAGATGGAGTCGGATCTCGTCCTAGAGATGGATTTGGGGAGGCATTGAAGCGGTGTCAAAACAGAGAAGTCATGGAGATGGAGTGAGAGCTGGTTCGGGAGATGGAGTCGGGGAAGCGTCGAAGCAGCGTCGTCGCCGACGGCAGAGAGGGAGAGGTGGTGGAGGAGGAGGGAGAAGATGGAGAGAAGGTAGAGGAGAAGATAATGAGAGGGAAAGGTGGGTAGATTTTGGATTTCAGGGGTAGTATATATAGGCAAATTTTTAACAGTTGAGATCCAATCAACAAAAGAAATCAACGGTTCAGATGAAACAAAGGTGGACTCTTTTTTTAAGTGTTGAGCATCGGTACCGGTGCCTAAAATGCTCATACCGGTGCCTAAAAAATCGAAATGCAGCTGCTTTGGGCTATTTTGAATGGTTTTTTTTGAAAAAAATTTGAACCCGAGAGCAAACCATGGATATGTTTTCTAAGTGTTGAACACCAATACAAATATCCATGCCCAAAATGCTCATACTAGTGCCTAATTATACTAAACGCAACTGCTTAGTGCTGCTTTGAATGGTTTTTCTTTCAAAAAAAAGAACCTAAGAGCTAACCTGGGAATTTTTTTCTAAGTGCTGAGCACCGGTACACATATCGGTGCCTAAAATAACTAATACCGGTGCTCATTCCAAAATTCCAAAATTTTAAAAAATTTCTACAAATTTTGGAATAAAAATTCAAAAAATTCATTATCCCGCCATAACATAGCACCGGTATGAATGAAAAATAATGTCGGTGCTAGTATTATTTGATCTCTAAGGTAACTTTATAATTTTTGGTATTAGGCACATCGAAGAAATTTGAAGGCGCCAAAATGCAATTAAATAGGAGATGATTGCGTCTTTAAAATTTGAGGTACAATGGGTGAACGGAAGTGCCTCTAACATATTTTTGGAAAATTACGCTATGGCCCCAAAATTTGTTACGGCATTATCCTTCTATCCAAAATATACAATTTTTTTTATTCTTGCATAAATATAGAAATATAAAATAAAATTTTTTTGATGAAATTTTCAAAAACGATATTTCATGTTCTATAGTAACCTAGAGTTGATTACTTAGAAGATAGAAAGGGAAATTGGAAAGGACTATGAATATGTTCTTTTGCCTGATTGATGATAATTATTTCTTTATATACTTGAAAAATACAATGAGAGTGTATAGAGTAGCATCACGTTCGAGCGGATTTCAATTTGGAGTTACGAATAAAATATTTACGTTTTGTACTTAGGTCCCTCCAAGAAAGTTGGAGTCGTCGAATCACGAAATTGGAGGAACCAAAATGCAATTCAATAATATATGATTGCAACTCTGCAATTTGGATATGTGTGGGTGAACGGAATGGTCTCGAAAGTCAACATTGATTGCTTCTATAAACTCTTAGAAAATTACACTGTGATCCAAAATTGTGTTACCCATTACCCATTGCTCCAAAATACATGATTTTTGTTATTATTTCCTAAATATAAATATATTAAATAAATGGTTTTTTTGGTGAATTATTGAAAAACACTAGTATATGTTCTAAAATAATCTATGGTTGATTACTTGGAAGTTACAAAGTGAAATCAGAAAGGATTATAGATATATTTGTGTACTATATTTTTGATAAATATTCCCTTACATACATGAAAAATACAATGGGGGTGTATATGGTAGGATCATGTTCGAGCGGATTTCAGTTTGGAGTTACGAGTAAATTTTTTTACTTTTTGCACTTAGGTCTCTTCAAGAAAGTTGGAGTCGTCGAATCACGAGATTGGCTGAACTAAAATGTAGTTCAATAATATACGAATGTAACTTTGCAATTTGGAAATGTATGGATGAATGGAAGGGTCTCAAAAGTCTAGATTGATTCTATAAATTCTTGGGAAAATTACACGACGATCCAAAATTGTGTTACTGGTGCTGAATTTATTCATAGGCACCTATTTTTTGTGTACCAGTGCTAAATTTTGGTTTTGTAGCACCGGTATTCAGTGCATAGACACTAATGTTTTGTGTACCGGTGCTGAATTTTGGTTTTGTAGCACTAGTATTCAGTGCATAGGCAACCATTTTTTGTGTACCGGTGCTGAATTTTGATTTTTTTAGCACCGGTATCACTGACATACCAGTGCATATGTACCTATTTTCCAGTAGTGTGTGGGCCATCGAGTTTGTCCTTCCAAGCATCGTCCCTCGAAGCCACTGCTCCAACGGAGCCCCTGCCCAGCACTGCCGCAGGCCATTGTATCTCGAGAGCTCACCTTCGTCGGCTCCGTCCCAATCGCTCGCGACTGCAGACCCAGGGGTTGGTGCAAGCGAGAGCGAGGGAGAGTCATCGGCGCCGAAGAGGAAGAGTTTGACAGAGGGGCGGAGGCGATGTCAAATCTGATTTCAGGAAGGGAAATGGTTTCAGGGAAAATGAAAGGAGAATTAAAATTAAAAGAAAGGAAAATTAAAAGAAAGAGAAAGAGAAAAGATAAAAGATAAAAGGAAAATGAAAATGAAAATTCTCAGTTTATCCCTAAAATTAATGCTTTGACCATATCTTAATGGTATGACCATGCAGAATGGCCACAAATCGCTAGTTTTGTAAGTTCAGATGCCAGAAGTATGGAGAAAAAAATGGAGGGCCAAAGGTAAATGGTGACGATAGTTTGAGGGCCGCAGAAGTCATTTGCTCTATTATAAGTATGCCCTCAGTCCCAGCTCAAATTGCACAGAATCTTTTTCATGCTCATCAAGAAACTTTCTAACCATTAATATGTTTAACTATGTACAATAACGGCAAACCAAAAGTTACTTTTGAGAAACTACTTGTTACGACGAATCCAACAATATCACATACGATAATATTATTATTCATATATAGATTCAAATATGTGATCAAAGTTGGACAGTGAATAGTGGCATAAAGTGAAGTGTGCAGTTTGAGATGGGATGGAGGGAGTATATAAAACAAAGAATAAAGTGCTAAAATAATGCTGACTTTAGCCTGAAAATGGCAATATAATCCAGTAAAACCAGAAAGTGTCAAAATAACCTCAACTTTATGAAGTATATGCCAATATAATCTTAGGATGGGTTGGCTAGTCAACAAAGATTTTGATCGGAAATCAAGGAAATGACAATTTTATCCCCGGACTAAAAAAGATAAAAGATAAAAGACAAATAACCCTCCATCTCTTGTTTTTTGTTCGTCTGGTGGAAACACTCGACCCTAGTCATTAACATCGTTGGCTCTCCGCCACGCTCCTCTGTGGGCCACCACTCTAGGGAGTCCTCCACCAGCCGCTTCCAAGGATCTCGGAAGGTCAACCTGAATGTCGTTGGATCCTGCAGCAACCAGAACGACGGTGGGGTTTCTCGTACTGTTCTGAACGAGTTGAGGTTTTAGACATACTGCTTAGAATGGCGGTGGGTTTTCTCGTACTGTATAGAACGATGACAACCAAAAACCCCTTCCCCCGTGCTGCTATTTTTTTATATTTGTGTTAGGGTTTCTCGTACTGCTCTAGTACGCCAACCTCCATTTTTTGTTTGCTTTTGAGTTTTCGAGATTTGGTTTTGAAACTTTTGTGAGGGCATGGCAAAGAAGATGAGGAAGGTGCCCTGGGTGGGGGGTGGTGGAGGTGAAGACACTGGCGAGGATTACAATCAGAGTTCGTATGGGTTGAGAATAAAAAGGAGAAGCGACATTGAAGGTTTTTCGCCGATGGTGGGGTGAGGGTTTGTCGGTGGTGGGAGTGAGGGTTTGCCGAAGGTGGTGGTGGGGGAGGGTTCGGCTGGTGGTGGTGGTGGCTGGCAGTGGGTAAAGGTGGCGGGTGGCTGATAGCGGAGGTGGTGGTGGTGGTGGCTAGCGGCGGGTAAAGGTGGCGGGTGGCTGATAGCGGAGGTGGTGGTGGCTGGGGGCAATATGAGGGATAAAATTGGAAGAAAAATTAAGCTGAAAAGCCTAAGGGCAAATATGTCTTTTCTGGTCGAGTCAACGGTCGAATAGGTGAGTTAGCCGCTAGAATATGACCGGAAGGTTATATAGTCGCAATTCATGATAAAGATAGGGTTAGTTTGGCTCTTTATGATTTTACAGGATTATATTGATACTTTCAGCATAAAGGTAGCGTTAGAAAAATATTTAACCCTAAAACAAAAGTGTGCAGAATGAGTAATACATTTACTCTATATAACACTCTTTTCATTTTCTTCTCTTTTTATTTTTCTAAAATTGTTACACTTCATTCTTTGAAAAATATATCTTCACATGCACCCATCAAAAATGTTTACACTCTTCATTAAGTTCTTTCTATACACTTGATCTTACTTATACTACAACAGATAGACCCGTGTGTCAAACATAGAAAATCAGTACCATTTTGAGTTTTTGGCATTATCTTATTGGATGTAAACGGGAAAAGAAAACTCCACACTACAAAACTTCAAACTCCCCTCCAAATATAGTTACCGTTATTGTAATCCTAATATAAACTAACCCCAAATCACAAAAATCCACATCTCACACATTGTTCTATGCACATTTTCAAATTCAAATGGCAGCCATGTCTTCATGGCTGATCTTCAATGCCATCCAGCCTAGATAAAGCATCCACCAACTCCCCACAAAAGCCGCATCATTCAATTCAAAAACCAGACCAAGAACTCAGAAAAATGTCTGCAGAAGCCAAGAAAAAAACTCCATTCTTCCCCCGCCAATCTTCTTACAACTCTCTGTACGCCAACCCCCTCAGCGAGCTCAAGCACCACCGCAGCTGCAGCGAAGGCGGCGAAAACATCAACAACAACAACGCCGTCGCCCCTCTCGCAGTCCACATTCGCCGAGGCCACGCCAACATCCAAGAAGACAAGGAAAATGTGACTCCAAATGTTGTTGCTGTCTCCCAAACTGCAAATTGGAGCGACAAGGAAAACGTTACTCCTAGTGTTGTCTCACCTGTTAAAGGGATTCGGCTGGACTTCAGGGACAAGGGTTTGAAGCCCTCGTCTCTTCAGTTTTGTATACAGAAGAACGAACCCGATTCGACAATCGGGACTAAGTTCTGGGAAAATGCTGATTCTGAGAAGAATAATTCAGGGAACATTTGGGATTATTCGGATTCGGAATCTGCCCCTGCCTCCTCATGGTCCACCTTGCCTAACAGGTCGGGTTGCCAATTGATTGTAAGATGAAATCTCATATTTCGAACCCTTTTTAGTACCCTATATTCAATTTGATTTTCTTCTCTTTTCAGGTCTCTGTTGTTTAGGCCTTTGCCTGTTGATATTGGGAGGTGTAATTGCCTGATAGTGAAGGAAGCATCTCCAAATGGATTAGGGAGAGGGACCCTTTATTCTCTTTATACTAATGTAAGTATGTTTTTTTTTGCATTTTACTTGTGTTGTATGAAGTTGTTAGAACACGGGACATTACATTCGTTTGATGGATTGTGTAGGAGGGTCATGGTAGGCAGAACAGAAAGCTCGCGGTTGCGCTTTATGTTCGGGTTAATGGGAGATCCAAGTTCATTGTGGCTTCAAATTTGAAGGGAATTCTGAATAGTCAGGATGACAGTTTAGTTGGTCACATGGCTGCAAATGTTATGGGATCAAAGTACAGAATTTGGGGAAAGGTATAGACTAAACATCATCTTGTCTGATTTCTCGGTAGTTACAGGGGTTATGTGATGTTTCATCTGTATATTGCAGGGGAATCATCTGAATCCTGATTCCATGAATAGGCTCTCGAAACTACTCGCTGTTGTTTCGTAAGTTTGTTATATAGGAATCGTCTTTACATGGTACCAATTTGTTTTATGTCAGAAGCTCGTGACTCTTATACTTTGCTGTATCCAGATTTATGCCTACCATAGCTACCTGGACCGGAAGCCACAGAAGCATCAAGGCCTGGGTTCCGAAGCATCAGTCAATGCAGTTGAAGAACACTAATCAGGTTAGCTTAAATCAGTATACCAGCAAAAGTGAAAAGCCTAAATGTTGAATTTATCATCAGTTTAATTGACATTGAGAATGGATGTTTTTCCTCTTGTTTTGCAGCACATTAATGGGCTACCCCTGGATTGGAAGGAGAAGGTGGATAAAATACATCAGCTTTTCTCCAAGGTTCCACATTACAACAAGGTATATTCATTTACTGTAATATTTTTACGTCGATTGGAGTTGAGAAAAGGTTGCTTTATTTGTTATAGGGATCTTGATTTACCTAATTGCTGTTTGTAGATGTCAAGACAGTATGAACTGGATTTCAGAGACAGAGGGCGAACGGGACTGCGAATCCAAAGCTCTGTGAAGAATTTCCAACTAACATTGGAGGTAAACTAAACTTCCCTCTCAGTAATGATCAATGTAAACTTGCTAGCTTCTTGAATTAGAAAGCAAAATATAACATCGTTATGTAGCGAAATGAACATATATGTACAGCATTGTTTCTGATTATTGTGGTGTGTATTATAGGAGAATGGAAGGCAGACAGTCCTCCAGCTTGGAAGGGTGGGGAAATCCAACTACGTGATGGATTTCAGGTACCCCCTATTCACCATTCAGAGTCGTGTTTGTAATACTGAGCCATACTTTGTTTACTAACATAGATGATGTAACTTGTTATGCAGATATCCAATGACTGGTTTTCAAGCCTTCTGTATCTCTCTAGCATCCATTGATTCAAAGCCATGTTGTACCTTGTAGTCGCGCAGAAGCCACCCGACAAGGCAAAAGGACACGGAGATTAGCATTTATTAAACACTAACCAATGTTTTATTCTGACATTGATTGTAAGATTAGTAATACTTTTTTGTTGTTCTTAGCAATGACTTTCCTTGTGCTGTAATGTGTATTCTGAAAACATCATCTTGATGCTTTTTTGATTATACTATGTTGCAAAATCCATCTTGTAGATACTATGAAATGGACTTTTTAAAGCCCTTGAGATTCTTCTCTATCTATTTCTCTTGGTTTTTACCTATGTTTTTGTCCAGGTTAGTCAGGTTTATAATAGTTTGCTGAGATTTATTTCAGTTCGTGTTAGGATAAATCAGATTACTA
The DNA here is from genome assembly GCA_037428765.1 of Rubia yunnanensis. Classification (NCBI taxonomy): domain Eukaryota; kingdom Viridiplantae; phylum Streptophyta; class Magnoliopsida; order Gentianales; family Rubiaceae; genus Rubia; species Rubia yunnanensis. Next base: position 89,087,868 of record CM075068.1, read on the forward strand.
TTGTACTCTCTATATATTCAGTCATAAATAATACAATTTCTTACGGCAAAATCATTCTCTCATGGTATCAGAGCCTCTTCGGATCCAAAACCTAAGAACTTAAAATTTTGTCGTCGCCGTAGGTCGCCAGCGGCTCCACTCCTCTTCAAACGGCCCCATTCTCACGCGCCGCTCCGTGCTACTCAGTCCCCTCCGACGCACGGCTCCGCTCCACTCCGCTCTTCTCCATAGAAGAAGGCACGGCTTCGCTCCGCTCCACTCCGCTCCGTTGCTTTTCCTCCAGTCATGGCCCAAGAAAAACTCTCCTACAACACTTTGCTCCAGATGCATATCAAACTCACTCCATCAAATTATTTTCTCTGGAAGCGTCAAGCAGGTTAAGTCATTCGTCCTCAAGATCCGTACGGTTTCATTGATGGCACTAGATCTCGTCTCACTCTCCCACCACCACCGACACTGCAGACCCTGTTTTTTGCTGCCACAGTCTGAACTCATTTGGGTGGCAGCAAGGTTGATCTCTAGGAGGCTTATTTGAAAGCAAAATAAGAGTATGATCTGCAGTCTCCTGTTTTCCTCTCTCACCGCTGAAGTTCTTGCGGAACTCCCAGATTGTGTCACTTCCAAAGATATCTGGGATAATCTTGCTCTCATCTATCAAAATAGCAGTGCCTCCACCATTTTGCGTCTTCGCGTAGATGCGCATGGTATTCGTAAGTCTGGTACTTTTCATGAACTTCATCTCAAATTTAAGGAGATTTTTGAACAACTGTCTGTCATGGGTAATTCGGTTTCAAATGTTGATCAAATTGTGTGGTTCTTGACTGCTCTTGGTCCTGAGTGTACAGATTTTTTTGCTCCTTTGATTAATGCTGTTCCAACCCCACTTTCTGTGGATGTTCTTGCCCGTGCAAAAAACCACTAGGCCTTTTTGATGAATTTACAGGGACACTCAGGACCAGCCGCATGATAGGTTCCGTTCCATACCAGCGACGCACCTCAAGCCGGTCGTGCATGGGATCACATTCCGACTCGAGGTGGCCTTCTCGCGGTGGTTACGGCGGTCGCTTCGGTGGCAGGCGTGGCTGTGGCCAGTAGTCCCTTTCCGGCTCTCAGGCGGCTGGTCCAGTCCCTGGTCGCAGTCGTCCTCACTATTCCTGGTGTGGACGGCTCGGTCACTATGCTGCGACGTGTTACCAAATGCAGTCACAGATTGGTCGTTCACCAAGCACTCATTTGGCAGAAAATCATCACTGTTCTCAGCAGTCTGATACTTCTTCTCGTCTGTCAGATTGGTACCTAGATTCTGGCGTTACCAGTCATATGGCGACTTCCACCTCAGGCCTAGACAGTTTCACTCCTTATACTGGTAAATCTCTTGTTCTTGTTGGTAATGGTGCTCCAGTTATGATATCTCATATTGGTGATTCTAAAGTTTATGAGAATTTGCATTGTTCTGGTGTTTTGGTTGTGCCTGATATTACCAAGAATTTACTATCTATTAGTCGGTTAACCAGAGATATATGTGTCCTAATTACATTTGATGACCAGAATTTTGTCATTCAGAACGAAGTAACCAGGACCCTCGTGGGTCGGGGGCACGGTGAGGATGGATTGTATGTTTTGGACCGGGGAGATGCAACATTTATTTCAGTTTTACAACAAAATAAGAGCCGAGCTTCATATGAGTTATGGCATGCATGCCTAGGTCATGTTCCTAGTGCAGTGATTACTAGTTTACATAAGCCTGGTTTACTCTCAGTTTCTTCTTTGTTTCCTAAACTGCATACATGTGCCCCGTGTGTTATGGCGAAAGACCAACGGTTGGCTTTTGTTGAGAACCCTAAACGTGCTGACAATGTTCTTGATTTAATATATTGTGATTTGTGGGGTCCCTCCCCGGTTTTATCTACAAATGGTTTTTCAAATTATGCATTATTTGTGGATGATTTTTTGAGATTCACTTGGTTGTACCCCCTTCATCGCAAATCATATTTTGTTGACACTTATTTGCAGTTTGAGGCACTTGTAGAGAATCAATTTTCTACAAAAATTAAAGTTTTTCAAAGTGATAGTGGCACTGAATTTTTGAACACCAGACTCAGATCACACTTTGCGGAAAAATGTATTCGCCATCAGATTTCTTGTCCGGCTACTCTGGAACAGAATAGGCAAGCAGAACACAAGCATCACCATGTTGTTGAAATGGGTCTCACAATGCTTTTTCACTCACATCTTCCAATTTCTCGTTGGGATGATGCATTCACCACTAGTGTCTACATTATTAACCGTTTGCCTACTCTAGTTCTGTAGGGATCGACACCTAATGGTCTTCTTTATCAACGGGATACTACTATGGTAACTTTCATCCTTTTGGTTGTCAAACTTTTCCTTTTGTTTGCCCCTTTGCTGATCATAAGCTGTCTCCCGTAGTACTCCATGTATATTTATCAGTTACAACTTGCAGTATAAGGGGTTTCAGTGTCTCGACCTTACCACTGGCAAAGTTCATGTTACTCGCCATGCTCGCTTTGACGAGGCTTATTTTCCTTTGGCTCCACCATTGAGAACTGGGTCTCCCTCTTCAGGTTTGGATGTCTCTGCCTTTATTGATCTGGATCATGAGACAGCATTGTCACCAGCCTCAGCTCCATCCTCACCTAAATCCCGCTTTCCTGATGATGAGCCGTCTCAGCCTGCTGCCCCACAAGCTGACCCGTGTCCACGCTCCCATCTCGCATCTGATCGCGGTGGCTCCTTGCCCACGGCCAGCCGGGGTGGTCTCTCGCCCACACTGGGTTCTCTCTCGCCCTCGCCTGCGCCCGGTTCTCTCTCGCCCTTGCCCACGCTCGTGCCCAGCCGTGGTGTCTCACGCCCAGCAGCCACGGGCTCATGCACCATGGATGGCCACGGCCACGAGTGCCCACGGTCCTTCACGCCTTGGACACTGACGCCCTCCTTCCCACCTCGGCCACAACAACTGACGGTTACGGCTCCACCATCTCAGCTATATCCCAGATCTTGGGTTCTCCACATCCAATGCCTTCACGCATGGTTACGCGCTCTTCTACCAGAGTTATTCAACGCAGAGATGATTCAGATATTCATGCTCATGGTCTTCTTGCTCAGAAAAAACCAATTGATTATCATTCCACAGACTTAGATCCTTCCTGGGTTTCTGCCATGGATGAGTTGATGGTCGCTCTTCGTAGTCAACATAATTAGGATCTTGTTCCGCGCCCTCCGGACGTCACAATTGTTGTGTCTAAATGGGTTTATCAGCTGAAGTACAAACCTAATGGTTTGGTTGATCGTTATAAGGCACGTTTGGTAGCCCAGGGTTTCTCTTAGATTCTTGGTTTTAACTTTGACCATACTTTCAGCCCTGTGGTTAAAGCATCTACAGTTCGAACCTTTCTTGCTATACGTGCTTGGTCTCTACATTAGTTGGACATTAAGAATGCCTTTCTTAATGGTGTTCTTGATTCTCAAGTTTTTTTGGCGCAACCCATTAGCTATAAGGATCCCACACATCCGGACTATGTTTTTCGTCTACGGAAGGCCATTTATGGTCTGAAGCAGGCACCTCGAGCATGGTTTCAGTGTTTCAGTGCTTATCTTTTACAGCTTGGGTTTCGCTGCAGTTCTTCTAATACTTCATTATTTGTATTGTCTCGTGCTCGTCATTGTTGTATCTTTTGGTGTATGTTATCATTTTGACTGTCAATGATTTTGCTCTTATTCAGTAGTTCATTGATCGCACCCATCAGGAGTTTGCCATCAAAGATTTGGGTGTCTTACATTACTTTCTTGGCTTGGAGGTCACGCCCACTACCTCGGGACTTCTGGGACAGATAAAGTATGCTCGGGATATTCTTTCTCGAGCTGGTATGTTAGATGCAGTGCCAGTCTCTTCACCATTTCTACCAAATTCTCAGCTTTACAGCAGTACGAGTTCCCAGTTCAAGAATCCCATGTTGTATCGTTCTTTTGTTGGTGCTCTACAGTATCTGACCATCACTCGTCCGGACTTAGCATTTGCAGTTAATTCTGTTAGTTAGTATCTTCAGGACCCTTAGGAAGATCATTTTTTGGCTGTCACTCGGATACTTCACTATGTTCGGGGGGCCCTACATTTTGGTCTCAATTTTTGTGCAGCTTCTTCTCCGGAGGTGCTCAGTTATTTTGATGCAGATTGGGCCAGGTGTTTGGAGACTCGTCGTTCTACTTATGGCTATGCTGTCTTCTTGGGTGGTAATTTGGTTTCTTGGAGTGCAAAGAAACAACCCACTGTGTCCAGGTCTAGCCTTGAGTTGGAGTATCGTGCTTTGGCCAGCACTGCTTCTGAGGTTGTCTGGATGACTCATTTGCTTTGTGATCTTCATGTTCCTCTTTCAGGTGCGCCTCTTCTGCTTTGTGATAACAACAGTGCCATCTTCTTGGCTCAGAATACAGAGGCGCATAAACGGGCTAAGCACATTGACATTGATTATCATTTTGTTCGCGAGTTGGTTTCTTCGGCCAATATTCATGTTGCTCATGTTCCTACATCTCTACAGGTTGCAGATATCTTCACCAAGGGTCTTTCTCGCACCTTGTTTGAGTTCTTTAGATCCAAGATTTGCGTCTCTGAGAATACAACGCTTCGCTTGAGGGGGGGGGTGTTAGGATAAATCAGATTACTGATTAGATTATGGTTTATTATGATTAGAGTTCTTTCCTTATTACACCTCTATTATACTCTCTATATATTCAGTCATCAATAATACAATTTCTTACTACAAATCATTCTCTCAATTTGATTTTTAACATGAAAATGGTAAATAGTATTGATGTCATGATGTCCGATGGGGATGAACAGTTAGAAGAACATGTCCGCCTATATTAATACATGTGTTCCCCATGCAAATCCCTTCGCAATTGGGTGAAGGAGCCAAATACAAACCCCAAAAGTGTTTGTAGGCCAAATGCAACCAGAAAATTGAAAAATAACGGAAAATTATTTAGCCTTATCGAAAAATCACTTTGGGATCAAAAAAATTATTTTAAATTAGTTGGATATCATCTAAGGGTTCATTTGCAAATAAGAATCAAAACATGATATAAAATACTTTGTAGGGAACTAAAAAAATAATTTAATCAACAGAAAAATAAAGTAATGGGTGGGTAGGAGAATAGGTTCCTGTGCCAACGTTGATCCGCTTTTTAGAAGAGGCCTTCTAAAAAGGATGCAACCGAGAAAAGGCTCACGGCCCTTCTAAAAAAGCTACTACCTTGATAGAGATCCAAGGTTTCTAGAACCTTGAGAGCATGGTCAAGACTTCTTTTGAAAAAATGTCTCGAAAATCTGTCCAAGACCTTCAATCAGAAGGATTTTAAAAATGACTGGTTTGGTGATTTAGTATTGCAATCAAGACGTTCGATATTTTTTTATGTCACCTCTATACTTTATCGCTGCAATTCAAGTGTTTGATTTTTTCCAATATTGAATCTGGTTTAAATCTTCGATATTTCTTGACCAGTACTGTGAGTCCGTGACCCCTCGGCCTTAATGAGTTAGTACGAATTTTGAACGTGAATCATCTCTTTTTTTTTTTCCACAAAACACTCAAAAATGAGCGAGGATATTGATTAGGGGCTCCCACACCTGAATTTAAAATAGAGATACAAGACTCTGGAAGCAAGATCCTAAGATAGACTAAGAGCTAATGTTTGATCTGAACTCTTGATAGTGATTCCTTCTGTAAGCCCTCCACCCCTGTGTGAAGCTCACGAAGGCCAGACTATCCAGAGTTCACGAACATACAAAACCGTTACATGAGAGGAACTAGCTACTATACTGATGTTTCCATCTGAATTGAGGAAATAGAATTTCCCTACGGTTGAGAAAGAGAAGACGCTGTGATGTGAGCATTTCTTCAAGCTGTGAGGAACTTCCTTTTTTGATTGCTAATTTTGCTAGGAAGTCCGGTGTTTGATTACCTTCTCTGTGAATGTGGCTAAATTGTACGTGTTGAAAAGCAGATGTGGCTGACTTGATCTGTTGCAGGAGTAGCTTGAGTGACCAAGGGCAAGGCTGCCCCTGGATAATTTTTATCGCCGCAGAGCAATCCGATTGAATATGAATATGTTCCGTCCTTCCTGCCGCAGCTTCTAATCCCTTCCAAATTGACATCATTTCAGCTCGAAGAACTGCAAGGTAAGTCAATAAACAGGCATTATCCATAGTCATAAAAACTGATACAGCATACACAATCCTCTTATTTGCGTTCCTTATAACACATCCTAAACCTACGTTATCCCCATGTATTACTGCATCACAATTTACTTTGAGGCCTTTATCAGGTGGTTCCCACTTTATTAAGTACAACCTTGTTGTCCTTTTCCTTTTAAAACTTGGCAGTAATCCATTATTAATAAGCTAGCAATTAGAATGGCAAATAGCTAATGGATGAACAGAGTATATCAAATGAGCAGAGATTAGATATGCTTTTCCAGATCGCAGGAGCATGGCTTTTTTTTATTTTCATGAATCAGTTTATTTCTGGCTTTCCACAACTCCCAGCATATTAAGCATGGCAGAACAATCATTATAGAGAAATGAGCCGATGATGGATGTTTGAGTGACCAGTAAAAAACAATTCTCTCCCTAATGTTATAGTAGGATCTAAATGGGATATGTAGAACATCATGCATTTTGTTCCATAGAAACATGGCTGTAGCACAGGAGTTAAAATAATGTGACAAGGAATCTATATTATCACACTCTGTGCATTTGGATGGTAAATTTAGACCAGTTGTCATAAGGACATCAGCAAATGGTAGAGCACGTAATAGCAATTTCCACATGAAGAAACTGATTTTCTTAGGGATGGTCTTGGCCCAATTTTTTTTAAAGATCTCCACTTCTGGATTTTTTGGTCTTAGTACTTGATATGCAGATTTGATTGTAAATGAACCATGAATGTCAGGTTTCCATATCAAGTAATCAATGTTATCTGTTAAGGTCATATCCTTTAAAAGCTCCAAATTTATGGCAGAATTGAATAAGCATGAGAGTTTAGGGAAGTACTGACCTTTGTTCAGCTGGAATTCAGAAACTGTAAGTAAGGGAAAGTTTGCTTGTACCTGGTATTCTTCAACTTGGTTAATCAGAGGACCGGATCCTAGCCAGTTAGCTATCCAGAAATTCGAATATCCGTTCTCTATGATCACCTTTGAGTTAGATTCTGCTATAGCATTTATTTTTCTGAACCTAGTCCATGATTCTGATTTTCTAGCATTAGTGGGTAAAGACCACATAAATTTTGCCCAATGAGACTGACCTATTTGAAGCTTCCACCAGATTTTAATGGAAAATGAGTCAATTATTGATTGAATATGCCTTATGCCTAAGCCTTTTTCAGCCAGTGGGTATGATATTCTGTCCCAGGATACCCAGTGTTTGTTTAGTCCATTTTCAGAATTCCCCCATAAGAAGTTGCTAAAAATGGATCTAAATTTTTGGACCGTGTATTGAGTGGGTGCTGTGATAGCCCATGTGTGTTGAGGTATAGATGTCAAAACATGGTTTATCAATATGATCTTGCCCCCCCTGAGAGCCACTGGTTTTTCCAATTAGAGATTTTGTTGTTTACCATGTCTATTAAGGTTTTGAAATGTAGATTAAGTTTTCGACCTCTGAAAACTGTAACTCCTAGGTATGAAAATGGAAGGACCCCTTTTTGCATGCCATTAATGTCTTTTATCTCCTTTTTCTTGGTTCTGCTTAACTTTCCAGCAGAGTATGCACTTTTTTGAAAATTATTTTTTTGGCCAGTGGCCTTTTGAAAGACTTCCAGAAATGTCAACATATTTTTAATGGATTTAGTGGTTCCCTTTAAGAACACCACAGTGTCATCAGCGAAGGAGAGCTGATTTAGATTGTTTGCTGCACCTGGTGTTTGAAATTGTTTAATGTTTCCATTTTGAAACTGGATCCTAAGGTTTCTAGTTAAAAGTTCTGTCAATATGTTAAAGAGGAAAGGAGATAAAGGATCTCCTTGTTTCAACCCTCTAGAAGGCTTAAAGAAACCACAAGGTGATCCATTAATCAAGATAGAGAACCAGGTTGAATTAATGTTGTTCATGATGATTTTAACTATGTGTCCATGGAATCCCAATTTTAGTAAGAGAGTGTTAATGGTTGACCAAGAAACTCGGTCGAATGCCTTCATCATATCCAACTTTAGAATAAGATTTAGGGATTCATTTTTTTTGTCCAGCATTCTAACTGCCTCCTTCATCATTAGAATGTTATCCGCGATATCCCTACCTTTTAAAAAAGCTGATTGTTCCTCTGATATTACTGAGCTCATTAGTGGCTTAATCCTTTCGACCATAATCTTGGACATCAGTTTATTGATGAAGTTAGAAAGGCTTATTGGTCTGAATTCGCTAAATGATTTTGGAGTCTTTGTTTTTGGTATTAAAAATATCATGGTGCTTGCCACTGATTTTGGAATTGGAATGCCAACTTGATATTCTAACACTACAGATAAGACATCATGTTTAATTATATCCCAAAAATTCCTATAGAACAAGCCTGGAAATCCATCTGGCCCTGGAGCAGCAGATGGAGAGAGTTCGAATACTGCTGATTTTACCTCTTCCATAGTTATAGGCTTTAACAGATTAATGTTGTCATGTTCAGAGATGGAAGGGTGTATTTATTTTGTTAGAAATGATAGGCACTGACCAGCGGGGTCATCATTTTCATCAGACAGCAGGGTACTGAAAAACTTAACTGTTGCTTCACTAATTTGAGCTGGAGAGTTCAACCAGTTTCCATCCTGGTCCTGGATCTTCATGATTGATAATCTAGCATGATTTTCGGTGATGGATTTATGAAAATATTTAGAGTTTAGGTCTCCATCTTTGAGCCATTTCATCCTAGTCTTTTGTGTTAGAAATAGGTTTTGTTCAACTAAATGTCTAGTTAGTCTAGGCTTAGCCTTATTTAATTCAATTCTGTCATAGAGTGTGTCTGTTGTGTCATATCTGGATTCCAGTTCAGCAACTTCCTTTTCTAATTTTGTTAAGTTATCATAGACATTTCCAAAAACCAGTTTGTTCCATGTTTTTATTTCAAATTTGAGTCTTTTCAGTTTCAAAGAGAAACCAATTAGACCTTGTTCCTGAATAGGCTGAGACCAACTATTTAAGACCAGATCCCTAAATTCAATTCTATTAAGCCACATTTCCTGGAATCTAAATGGTCTAGGGGTTGTGGTGTCTGAGTTTGAGATTTCTAACAGCATAGGGGAGTGATCTGATGTTGTTCTACTTAAGATTTGAACAGTGGAATGGTTGAATGCATTAAAGAAACTGGTGGTTCCCATTATCCTATCTAATCTTTTGGAAGGTGGATTAACAGATCTGTGGTTACTCCATGCTAGTTGATTACCCACTGTATTTAAATCATCTATCTGCACTTCATTTATGAAAGAAACAAAATCCAAGATGGAATCTAATTTTGGAGAGCTAGGGCCAGAGTATTCCTCCATTGACCTTATGACTTTAAAGTCTCCTCCGATCAGGGTTGGGGAGTTATCTATTTTAGCTGCTAAATCCGTATAGACCTTAAGCCAATCCTCCCTACTGTGTGGAGCATAAATGAAAAATGATTTAAATTTCTTATCCCAATTTTTTATATATATTTCCACATGTATGTAATGGTTATGGATTTCTATCAGATTTATGGCAATCCTATCTGAGAACATGATCCATATTTTATTATGTATCATTCCCAGATGATGCCGGAAGCAGAACATCTTTTTATACATGTCTAATTGCATTAAATTTCCTTTAGGTTCAATTATGACTAGAAGATCCAGTTTATGTTTCTTAGACAAATGTTTTAACCTGACCATAGAAGTTGATACTCCCCTTACATTCCAAATCATACATTTAACTATCATTGGAAACTTTGTTTTTTAAAGCTAACCTGGAGCTCCTTTTAGGGAGAGTAACATGTGATTGTGTTTGCACCTCCGTGTGCTCAGTCAAAGGGGTCAATAGTTTTCCCCCCTGCTGGATGTCCCAAAAGCTTACTCCCTCGGAGTCCCTGAGGAATTCAATGATTCCTTGCTTCTCCTTTTCCTGTTGATGGTCAATATCTGGAATGATTTCATCATTAGGGGTCTAGTAAAAATGATCATGGAGAGATATATAAGAATTTATTGGAGTTTTAGCTTTAGTACATAATATATCATCAGTAAAGGATGTGCAAAGGATATTCTTTTGCAGGGGAGAGAATGGGGCTGTGTTGTAGCCTCTGGATTCGTATCCTTCCTCTTCATATTCTTCAATGGAGTTGATTTCCAAGGTAATATCTGTTATGTCTATATTGTGCTTGTTCTGGGGGGATTCTTGTGTTAACTGAATGCCTTCTTCTGGTTGGTTCACCTGTAGAAGAGTTGTTTTTGCTACCATAGGAGGGTTAGGACCTGGGACTTTACCCTCTCCTTGTGGAAGGCCTTGTTTATGATGTTCATCCGAGCTTATTTCCTCTAGTATAGCAAATCTATTTCCAGATGAGGAGGCTATGTTATCCACACTTTGAACAGAGGCCACTGTGGTAGGGATGGTCATTTTCTTCAGGTTTTGGTTCTGCTTAGGTTGATAGATCCTAGTTGTTGCTTGAATTCTTCCCTTAGTATTATATTATAGGTTTACGATTTCCTTTGACTTAGCTGTCTCAGGATGTTTAGGATCAGCAACCTTATTGTTGTTTTGCACTCCAGAGCCTAAGGGTTCCCTATGGTTCATCATCCCTTGATCCCTTTTACAATAGGATTCACTATGACCCAGCTTTAGGCATTTTTTACAGTACTGAGGGAAGTCTTCATAGGAGATGGCATAAGATTTGTTATGAGCTATTGAACCTAGCCTAATCTTATTTGGTATTGGCTTAGAAACATCCATTTCCACACAAAGTCTAATTGTGGAAGGCCTGGTTAAGTTCTTAGTAGGTGCATCAGCAAAAAGAAGTTCTCCTAGTGAATTTCCCAAATCAGTTATAGCTTTAGGATGGAAGAAATATGCCGGGGGAAATTCCACAGTGAGCCATACTGGAGCTAGAGCTGATTCTTCATCGTAGTCGAAGTTTTTTGTCCATTTGATGATGCGCATAATGGCTCCTCCCATGGACCAGGTGCGTTTGAGCCAGCAGCGATGGTAGTCCTCATCTAGGTCGAAAGTAATTCTGATGTGCCTGGAGTCCATCGCCGATAGCTGCACTTCGCCCTTGAAGCCTATAGTCTTGATTTGATTTCTGAGGAAATCCATTGTTGGGCGACCTCTACTGAATTTGCCGACCAGGGCTTTTGAGAATGGAGCAGGTAAGATGTCGATTTCCTCCTCTGGGTATAGGACAGCTAACTCACCTTTGTAATTGAAATGGGGATGGAGGTCTGGTGAATCTGGGATGGCGGGATGATGGGATTGTTTCAGAGCTTGAGCAAAGGAATGTTTTTCCGTGGTCCATGGCGTTGCCGCCATGGCAGGGGCGGAGGACGGTGGCGATAAAGCCGTTAGGCAGAAAGAAAGCAATTTTTTTCCAGAGAGAGAGAAATCATTTTTTCAAACTACTTAGACTATCCCTTGCTATTTTTTAAAACTTAAATAGTATGAAATCACATAAATAGATTCCGTCTCTTGAAATACAGTATTTCCATAAGTTATGGAAAGACAAAGGTTTAAGGTATAAATTAGAAGAAATGAGATAAAACTTTTGGGCTGCATGAATCAGGTTATAAACTTTATAACTACTACATGTTGCATAATAAATTATTAATATTGCAACTAGGACCTTTTACCTTTTATTATTATGATTACACACCGTCTTTCCATAAGCCTATGAAAAGACGGTCTTTCCCAATATTTTGCCATATAAATAATGCAAAAATGTTAAGCTTGTTATATTTCTTTAGTACGTTAAAGGTACGTGTTCAAAAAATGGGTTAGTAAATAAAGGAAATCCTATCGAGATATAAGACGCCAAAAAGGAAGCAAAAAATAAAATTCAAATATTTAATAATGACTAGGGGTCTCCAGCCCGCGCGAAGCGCGGGTTGTCGACAACGGGGCCGACAACGGATCACCACTCAAATTCTTACCACTCGAACCCTCACTACTCGAACATCTCCACTCAAAGCCTGAACTCGAACTGTCTCCACTCTAACCATCTTGTCGGATCCTCATTCCTAATGTTCATGTGTTCTTCTCCTTCAACCTACCGAAGTTTGATTTGTGAACGCAAGGTGTTCGTTGAATTGCCTGACTTGTTTTGTTAATTGTTTACTTCTTGTTTTCCCCTTCTTATTTGCAGAGGTCGTGCCACCGTGATTCAGGACAAGTACATGAATTTGGGGATTCTTTCTGACGGAGTTTGGTATGAAGGAGCTAATGGTGGTGATGGATTTTTCCTGGAAATACCTTTTTTTGGGTTTTATGCATGCTTATATCATTGTTTTCTTAGTTTGTTGAAAATATTTTGTTTTCATTTGTAGTGATTCACTGATTGGACTAGGATTTCAATTATGGAGCTGGAGCGGAGAAGTGAGAGGAAGCCTTTTATAGACTCCGCATTTTCATTCATCTATTCCACAGTTGCTAATTCCGTGTACCCAGCGTATGGCCTTTTTTTTGTCGTAATGCTTGCTATAATGTCCGTTTAGAAGGGTCATTAACTTTAATTCTGAACTCATTTGTAAAATAGAATATATAATTTAGCATTTATCAGTGTTATGCCTCTGTTAATGCTCTTTTATGGCATGGAGCATCAAAACCCATCACAGCTCTTTTGTGGCATGGAACATTAGAAACCAGCGCAGTAAGAGGCGAAGAAATGTTTCAATCTCGAGTAGAGGGGTTTTGAGGGTTTGACTGAAGAGGTTCAAATAGAGATGGTTCGAATAAAGGGTTTGAGTGGAGAGGGTTCGAGTGGTACTGGGTTCGAGTTGCACTGGGTTTGAGTGGAGAGGGTTCGAGTAGAGACAGGTCAAGTGGAGAGGGTTTGAGTGATACTGGGATCGAGTATTACTGGTTCAAGTGGAGAACGGTCGAGTGGAGAGGGTTTGAGTTGAGAAGTTCGAATGGAGAGGGTTTGAGTGGTAATGGGTTTGGGTGGTATTGGTTTGAGTGGTGAGGGTTCGAATGGAGAGGGTTTGATTGGAGAGGTTTCAACCACCCTTCGAAGGTACACCATCTACCTCTCGAGAGGGTAAACCATCCACCACTGGAGAGAGTACACCTTCCACCCCTCGAGGGTATGCCATCTATGTCTCAAGAGAGGTGTACCACCCTCGAGGGTACACCACCCCTCGAGAGGGGTATACCATTGAGAGCGTCAAACCATCCACATTAGCTCTTAAACCATGATCTACTCGAGGCATATAACCATCCACGACACTACCACTCCAACCATCTACTCCTCGAACATTGACTATCCACCCCTCAGACATCAACCATCCACCTCGAGGGGTGTTTATTTGAGGCATCCTCCCTCAAATTATCAACCCTCGAGCCCCTGGAGCCATCAATCATCTCCCTTGAGGCACCATCCCTCAACCCATCAACCATCTCCCTCGGAACCACTTGAATCATCCACTCCTCGAACATCAACCATCCACCTCGAGGGGTGTTGATTCGTGGCATCAACCAGGGGTGGTTAGCGCAGTAGATGGTTCGAGGGGTGTTTGTTCCAGGGGTGGATGGCTGATGGTTCCAGGGGCTCTAGGGGTCACAATTTGAGGAGTGGATAGTTGGTTCAAGGGGGTAGATGGTTCAAGTGGTGGCATGGTGGATGGTTTGAGTGGCGTTGGTTTGAGGGGTGGATGACTGATGGTTCGAGGGATAGATGGTTCGAGGGGTTCGAGGGGTGATGATTTGAGGGGTGGATGGTTGCTTCGAGGGATGGATGGTTCCAAGGGTTAGTAAACAACTATTCAAGGTCAGAGTGGTGGATGGTTAGAGTGGTGGCACGGTGGATGGTTCGAGGGATGATATTTCAAGGGGTGATGGTCCCAGGAGTGGATAGTTAATGGTTCGAGTGGTGGCGAAGCGGATGGTTGATGGTTCGAGGGGTTCGAGGGGTGATGATCTGAGGGTGATGGTCCTAGGAGGTGGATGGTTCGAGTGGTGGCGAGGCGAATGGTTAATGTGTCAAGGGGTGATGCCTTGAGGGGGATGGTTGATAGTTCCAGGTCCTCGAGGGTTGATGAATCGAGGGATGATGCCTCAAATCAACACCCCTCGATTCGTATGGTTGATGTTCGAGGGGTGGATGATTTGAGTGGTGCCAAGGCAGTTGGTTGATGGGTTGAGGGATAATGCCTCGAGGGGATGGTTGATGGTTCCAAGGGCTCGAGGGTTGATGATTCGAGAGAGGATGCCTCGAATCAACATCTCTCAAGGCGGATGGTTGATGTTCGAGGGGTGAATGGTTCGAGTTGTAGGGAGTCATTGAGCCGAATGGTTTATGATTCGGGAGGCGAATGGTTCGAGTGGTGGTGTGGTGCATGTTCGTGGGGTGATGGTTTGAGGGGTGATGGTTCCAGGAGTGGATGTAAAATGGTCCAAAAAATGGATGGTTGATATTCTAGAGATGGATGGTTGATGTTCGAGGGGTAGATGGTTCGAGTGGTGGTGTCGTGGATGGTTCGAGGGGTATATGCCTCGAGTGGGTTATGGCTCAAGAGCTAATGTTGATGGTTCGACGCTCTCAGTGTTATACCCCTTTCGATGGGTAGTGTACCCTCAAGGGTTGGTGTATTCTTAGTGGTACCCTCGAGGGTACACCATCTACGTCTCAGTGGTATACCGCTCTCAGGGAACAATTCTTTTTTTCGATCAGATCAACTAGCGCCCGGTTTACGGGTCGTTCTATGAGTTGTTGCCCCAATCCCCTTCTGGAATCTTTCTGCTCAAATATTTCTCTTCCTAGCACACGAAAGAAATGAACGGGTATACATTCGAGATGGACGATCCCTATGAAGGGAAAGGCAACAAAGAAGAGGAAGAATGGCTACGGATGCGCCGGAAAAAGGCTTTTTGTGATACGTGTAGTAATCCACAAGTCAAAACTTGGCTTCAAGCTTGAAACTTCTTGCTCATCCATCCAGGCTTTCAACATAGGAACTCCCCCCACCCCCAGCTATTAGATCTTTCGAGTGGTACTGGTTGATCTCTCGAGATGTAGATGACGTACCCTCGAGGGGTGGAAGGTGTACTCTCTCCAGTGGTGGATGGTTTACCCTCTCGAGAGGTACATGGTGTACCCTCGAAGGGTGGTTGACAAACTTCTTGAGGGGTGGAAGGTACTCTCTCCAGTGGTGGATGGTATACCCCTCTCGAGGGATGGTTGTGTAACCTCGAACCCCTTATACTCGAACCTCTCCATTCGAACCTCACCACACGAACCCTAAACAACTTGAACCAAGTACCACTCGAATCTATTCTCGAACCCCCTCTACTCGAACCCTCACCACATGAACCCAAAACAACTCGAATCAAGTACCACTTGAACCCTCTCCACTCGAACTTTTACTCGAACCCTCTCCCCTTGAAACCTCATCACTCGAACCAGTAACACTTGAATCTAGCACCACTCGAACCTTTCTACTCGAACCGTCTACTCGAACCCTATCCACTCAACCAGTACCACTCAAACCTCTCCACTCTAACTTCTACTAGAACCCTTACCACTCGAACCTTTTCCACTCGAATTCTCTATTTGAACCCTCTCCACTCGACCCTCACCACTTGAACTCTCACCGCTCAAACGCTCACCACTCGACCCCTCACCACTCAAACCCTCTCCACTCGAACCTCTCTACTCGAACCCAGTACCACTCAAATCCAGTGCCACTCGAACCTCTCCACTTGAACCTGTACTCGAACCCTCACCATTCGAACCCTTTCCACTCAAACCATTTCCACTCAAACCCTCAATTCGAACCCTCACCACTCAACCCTTATAACTCAAACTCTCACCACTCGAATGCTCACCACTCGAATGCTCACCACTCGAACCCTCTCCACTCGAACCCTCTCCACTCGAACCCAGTACACTCGAACCTATCTACTCGAACCTAGTACCACTCGGATCTCTCCACTCGAACATCCACTCAAACTCTCTCAGCTCGAACCCTCACCACTCGAGCCTGATGTGTCCATTTTATATGCATTATTTAGTAGTATTTAGGATCACTTTTGTTATATTTTTGGTGTGAGATTGCTATATTTATGTAGGTTTACATAATAAGGGGTTTAGATTACCATTTTTTGTTTTTATATCTAAATCCTTCATTTTTATAACCTATGTTGAATCTAAGGGATTTTTGGTCCTCATGAGCATCTAGATTCCTTTTTGTGAGCTTAATTTGTAGATTGCTCATGAGCATTTAGAAGTGGTTTAGTGAAGGTCATTCGAAAGGATGGTAGAAGATTGAAAGCCACTCACAAAGTGGTAGAAGATAAAGTGAAGAAAGGAGAGCAAAGCAACGGGTGAAGGATGGTCCAGGATTTTCAGAATTTTCCGAGAAGAATCTTCCTTCAAGAGTTGTACCATTGGATTCCTCTTCTTGAGCACTATGAAATCGACTACAAGAACTCCCAAAACGGATCAACGGTTCACCCGGAGGAAGCAAAACAAAACAGGGATGGATTTTACTGATTTGGTCGCGAGTCGCGATGGTTGGTCGCGAGTCGCGACGTCAGCGCGAATTCAGCCCTGCAGCAGCGTTTTTTCTCCCCTTTTTCTTCCACTATAAATACCTCTTCGCCCCTTCTTCTCCATAGCTCTAAGCCCGACTTGGGGTTCCAAAACCCTAGTTTTTCACCATTTTCTTCCATTTCTTCTTCTTCCTTTGTAGATTTTTGTTCTATGGTATGGGTTTTGATTATCTAGCTTAGTTTTGTACTTGGGAGCAAAGGATTGAAGCTTCCATTTCTATGTAGTAAGAACCATTTTTATCTATCTATTTGGTGCTTTTGCTATTATGCATTTAGGGTATTGAATGTGTTTGTTGATATCATTAATGTTGTTGAAAGTATGAGCATATGAAATACTTGTATGAATTGCTTGCTAGGGTTTGGGGGATTTGGGTTAATTTCCCCCTTTTTCTTGTTAGGAATCTATGAGTATGATTTAGAGCTTTTGATTGTGTTGATGGATTGATGATTGCTAGATGAATGTGATGATGTCGAACTCTTCGTCATGTTTGTTTTAGGTAGCAAACGAGAGAGGTCTATGAGCGTCGATCGTTCTTGTCTAATCTTGTGTAAATGCATGAATTGGTTAAATGCTTAGGCACGGTGTAGTGTTCATAAGTGTTGCTAAGCTTGTTGATTCTTCGTGCTAAATGCCATCAATGGGATACTCTTATCAATAAGGGAGTCATTGGTGAGGTTTGACAAGAGATGTCGAATTCACTCTTGCAAACTACTACCTAAGAAGGATAGAAGATTTATTTTCACAAGAAGTAGTTGAAGTAGTGAATAGATGGTTTTACTCATCCTTGAAGCATTTGTTATTTAGCATTTGTGTATTCTTGGTGGTGTGTTTCACTTCATATATGCCATGAGTTGTTTGAGAATAGGAAGTGTTTGTATGATTGAATTGGTTAGGTGTTAGGAACGTGACGAATTCCGTAGCTCCTTCGCATGAAAATCTATGAGCATGAACTTTGAACTTCTTGTGCATAACGTGTTGTGATTCTTGCTAGATGGGTATGTTAATGTTAAGTCATGTAATGAATGTGATAGAATGAGTGAATGGTTCAATGATCTACATTAGGTTTGGAAGTGGATATCCCTTGCCCCCAAGGCTTTTTTATCTTTATAGTTTTAAACCCCTTTTTATTAGTTTTGTTTGATGATTAGCATAGTCACTTGACTTTGCTAGTTATCTTGTCTTTTTACTTTCGTAACTTAGGAAAACCACAACCAACCAAACCCCCCCCCCCCCCCATTTACTCGCTTTTATGTGTGTGTATATATTTACTCCTAGCATAATATCAACCATTTGTGCTTAAATGCTAGAGAAAATCCCTCTTCCCGTGGACGACCCCGATTTGCCGCTATCTACCTAGTTGTAGAAAGTAAGCAAAAAGGGCTTATAAATATTAACTTTGAGAGGTGCGACGACGACCTCCCAGAGCCCTTTCCAGTCGAACCTCTATTCGAAACCTCTCTACTCAACCCTCACCACTCGAACTCTCACCACTCGAACCCTTCACCACTCGAACCCTCACAACTTGAACCTTCACTACTCAAACCCTCTCCAATCGAACCCTGTACTCGGAGCCTCTCCACTCGAATCCTCTTCTCGAACCCGCTCTACTCGAATATTTCCACTCAAAACCTCACCACACGAACCCAGAATCACTCGAACCTAGTACCACTCGAACCCTCTCTACTCGAACCTCTACTTGAACCCTCTACTCTAGAACAAGTACCACTCAAACCAGTACCACTCGAACCCTCACCACTCGAACCCTCACCACTCGAACCCTCACCACTCGAACCAGTATTACTCGAACCCTCTCCACTCTAACCTCTCTACTCGAACCCTTTACTAAAACCCTCTCCACTCGAACCAGTACCACTCTAACCTCTTCTCGGATGTTGATGTTCCTCTACTTGTACAAATGGAAGATGGCGAGGCTGGGATACCTCAGCCGCTTCTAGATCATCTCCTTGGCGCTAGGCCAACGTAGATGACGAAAACCTCTGTAAGGGTTATTTCGTCGAACACTTGAGCTTCACCCTTCAACCTCAGCCCCCGATTCTTTGTGAACTCAACAAGCTCCTTAACATCATCACCAAATCCGAAACCCTATAAATCCAGAACAACCATTGTCATCGCCATGGTAATGAAGCAAAACAAACAAGAACAACGACATAAAAAAGAAGCAAATTTTAGATTGTACAAACCTTGAAAGGAAATAGAGGCGGTGGAAGAGCCGTCATCCTCAGAGCAACTGTTCCAGATCGAAGAATAGATCAATTAGACGCAGGAGAAAATTAATCATCAGAAAGATCAAATTCACCGGAAGAAAGGAAAAGAATTAAAGATGAGATGATGTTGCTTTACTCACCACATCAATAAAACAGGAACATCAACATTATTAATCACAGCCCACAGAAGTGCAAGACACGTGTACGGCCGTGGAAAAAGATAAGAAGCAAACAGAGAGACGTGATGACATGTATTAATAGAGATAAGAAGGAGAAATTTAAAAAAAAGAAATGAAAATGAATTAGCGATGACGAAAAGTAACTGTTCATTCTTGGATATTAGCGACGACGAAAAGTAACTGTTCATTCTTGGATCTTTCCGCTTTTAAGGTATAGAGATATTAATAATCAAGTAAGAAATATTCATATTGATTAATTTGACTTTTGCAAATCAAACTTTGACCATTAAATTTTATGATTGTATATGTAAAACTATTATCATGTTATAGGTTGTTGAATTAATCATAACATGTATTTTTAAATTATTATTTTTTCAAAATTTTTTAGAATTTTTTTACACACATAAATAAAGATATTAATATTTTAAATTTTTTGCTTCAATGATAATGTTTATCTATGTTATAATTTTTATAAATAATTTAACCTTATTAAGTCTTACTAATACTAATATATGTCAATATTATATTATAAATAAGTAATGATAAAATTCATTTGTTATATACCTTATAAGGCAGAGTTTTAGGAAAGACCGATATTTCATAGGTTTTGGAATGACGGGGTCTGATTAGAACAATAAAAGGTAAAAGGTCTTAGTTGCAATATTAAAAATTTATTATGCAACATGTAGTAGTTATAAAGTTTATAACCTGATTCATGCAACCCAAAAATTTTATCTTCATTTCTTCTAATTTGCACTTTAAACCTTGCTCTTTCCATGACTTATGGAAAAATCGTCTTTCAAGAGATGGACTCATCTTATAAAAAAATTTAATTGTAAATAACAAATTTATTGTCGGGTGAAATGCATTTTTATCTCTTAGAAAATTAATAAAATGATTATATAACATTTAAAATTTATATAGAGATATGAATCCTATTATTACTTATTTATAATATATAATATTAACAGAAATCCTTGTTTAAGACCAACTAGCCGTTAGATGGGGTCATTTTATAATTAGTACTCGGATGATTTTTTTAATTTAATTTATTGCAATGAGGTACATATAATTATGAAACCCTTTAAAATGAATCCGACCTTAGCATTTATAAAAAATGAATTTTAGAAAATTGGTCTAACCGTTAATTGGTTAAGAGATTTGTACTGATATTTGCGAGACCTAATAAAATTAAATTATTTTTAAAAATTATAATGTGGATGAACACTATCACTAAAACAATAAAAAATTGAATTGACTTATACTATTCAAAAAGATAAATGCAAAAACATTTAAATTCTTATATTATAACCACCGTGACAACCTTTCTTAATCCTTTAACAGCTGTGAGCTTGCATCTTCAATATGGAATAATCTACATGAGGCATTATAAATCCCACTTCTCTCATTTCATTCTATTTTGTACAAGTTGCATCATTAATGGTCTCTTAAATAATCATTTCAACTTAGATTAGCAATCTTACCTAACCTAACATACCCATTAAAATTTGTTGGGAACTCGGGAAAGCGGGGATGAAAAAAATTGTGGAAAACAAACAGACTACAACACTCTCGATTTGGGACATACCTTTCATTTCTTGCCATTGCCGTTCTCTTTGTTCCATAATCTTTAAAGTGGTTGTGCACTTTTATTAGTAATTTCCTTCATGAATCTTGGCCTCTTGTAGGTAAAAAATCATCCAAAAAAAATAGTTGTGCTTGTGCAAAACCACTGAATATATGTATGGGGTGATAATTGGATCAGTACAAAAACATAGGTTAGTGATCGAATTTTGTCATTTTGATATTATAACAGTCGAAAGGTTTCTTAGCATATGAAAGAGCTCTGATCGGGAGAAATAAGAGTCTAGTTACTCTTTTTTTTCTAAGGTTAGAGTATAGTTACTTAGTAACCTTAAATTTGAAGTTAATTGAAGGCCTGGATGTTGTGATATGCACTTGAAACTTTATTTTCATGATGGAACTCTATGGAATGGATAAGCAGTATATTTTTCATAAGCAGTATATTTTTCATAACCAGAGACCTAACATGTAATACATTGGTTATTGATGTAGCACGTAATATAAGAAATGTTAAACGTTAGGATTTGCAACATAAATGTTGACTTTTATGAATTATAATCAAAACAAACATGAAAATTACATGAGAAGGCCTCCATGTTTATAGGATACAAATCTCCTGATAAGAAGGAAAAGGAAACCAAATCTTCTAAGAAAAAAAGGGAAAGGAAGCTAAATCTTCTAAGAGAAATGGAAAGGAAATTAAATATCTTAAGGAAAAAGAAAATGCCTTAATTAAAGAAAGCAAACTAGATGGCCAAATTAAGGGAAGCAAATATTATAATTAAATGAAGCAATTAAAATATTATCACGCCGGTCCCACTTTGTCCATAAATACCAACCCTTATGCCTCATCATTCTCCTGGGGGTCGAAAAAATTTGTCCCCAAAATTTCCAATGTGTCATCGTCTGAACTGTCACCTGTGTAAAGGCGACGTTTGGTCTCTGGGACGACCTTGAAGTCAAACATGTCTTCCACCAAGATCTGTTTAGAAACAATGAGGCTAGTGCTAGTTTGAATCCATGCAAGTTTGTAGGGTTTCAGGTGCCTTTTCGTTTCGAGGCCGAGTTTGGTGACGACGTTTGTGGTGATGGTGTTCTCACAACTTCCGGGGCCGATGACAAAGCGGCAGTCTATATCGCCAATTGTGCATGAAGATTAGAAGTTGTTGTGGTGAAGCCACCCATCCTCACGGCTTGAAGGGGTAATAAAATTTTGCCAGAGTACGAGTGCATGGCCCACGTCTCCCGCGAGTTCCTTGATCTCTTCCTTGACCTCCACATCATCATCATAAATTGGTTCACCAAAGAAATATTTCTCTACTTCATCAATCTCCTCCTCGTCTTCCACATCATCATAAGTGTCATAAATCGGATCACCAAAGAAGTCTTGCTCGACTTCCTCAATCTCTACCTCGCCGTACGTCGTCTCATCTTACTCTGGGATAACCACCAGGACCGCCGACCCCCACGCCAATTTTCCAGAGCTGCATCGCGCGAGTGTATCGCATAGACGTGTCTACCAGAATTATGAGAAAAAGGTTATCGTGGTCATTTTTGGTGTCAGATTTGTCAAGAGGGCCTAGTCATGCTTTGGGTCTCTTTTGAAGAAGCGCTTCGATGGAGCATATTAGGGCATCCACTTGTAGACGTAATCCTATAATTTCTTCACGTTTATAGACGTATTCTAGATCAATATCATGATCAAAGATGCCTCCACGGGGTCGACGATGCGCCATGGCGGGGATTAGAATGGCTTTGATACCAACTGATATAGCACGTAATATAGGAAATATGAAATGTCAGGGTTTGCAACATAAATGTCGAATTTTATTAATCATAATGAAAACAAGCATGAAAATTACAAAAGAAAGCCTCATATATTTATAGGATACTAAATCTCCCGATAAGAAAAAGAAAAGGAAATTAAATTTCATAAGGAAAAGGGAAAAGGAAACTAAATTTCCTAAGAGAAATGGAAAAAATAATTATATATCCAAGAAAAAAAATGCATTACTTAAAGAAAGCAAACTAGACGACCAAATTAAGATAAACAAATATTCTAATTAAATGAAACAAATAAAATGTCATCACGCTGGTCTCACTTTGTCCATAAATACCAACCCTTGTGCCACATCACTTAAATATTTTAAGGAAAAGAAAAATGTCTTAATTAAATAGAAAATTAAATGGCTAAATTAAGGAAGACAAATATTCTAATTAAATGAAACAAATAAAATATCATCACATTGATCCCACTTTATCTATAAATACCGACACTCGATGATCGTGTTGGATGAATTGTGACCTCGTGCGACCGTGTCGGGTGAGCAACAGCCGCTTCGTCACAGTACTTACTTATGGGATATGCCACATGAGTTATGCAGTCGTTATTCATAGTCATGGCGTACTTTTTTAGTTGATCAAGTGTCTTTTGACTGATGTACACCCACACCTGCTATGAATTTATTTGATGGAGTTTTATTCCTTAGATAAAATATTTCCACAATTCCAGAAAAAAAAAGTATAGCCCTTGGATGAACACAATACCTTGTTTGCCATAATTCCATTACTATTAGCATGCTTAGCCAAGTTGTAGGTGTTTGTTGTGTTTACTTAAAATAAGCCTTCATATTTTCAATAGCATTTAAAAATTTTCAGTGGACAAACAACTCGTATTCTTATCCGCTGCAGCTATGCGCGGGTTATTTAATTTAAATGAAGAGTCTAGATGATGCAACTCATGGAAAATTTCTAATAATGCGGCTATAGTACCAAACAGTGGCATCATTTGTGGAGAACGCATTCGATGAATGCATTCTCTCTTTTCAAAGTTTTTTATAATTAAAATGTTACTTGAGGATGCATTTAGTGAATGTGTCCCCTTCCTTTTTTTTTTGTTAATTTCTAGAATTTTGTTAATGCGTCATCAAAATACCAGATTTCCAGAAACGTTTTCATTCTTCATCATCTTCATCTCCACCTTCTTTCCGCCTCCTCCACCTTTGAGCCTCCTCCTTTCCGCCTCCTTTCCCTGCTCCTTCATGAAGTCCGACTCCTCCCTGCTCCTTCCGGCATTGTCATTGGTTTCCCCCGTACTTTGTCCGAGACTGAGGTTTTGTACTTAATTTTCTTAGCCCTCCAATTCTCAATATTAGGTTTTTTTTGGTTGTTTTTTTTGTTGAAAATTACTCTGAATTTGTAGCTAAATACGTCAGACGGTAGTAAGTTTGAGATTTGTCCGTCGTTGACCGCATGTTGACCACCGTTGATCGGAGTTGACTTCCGTTGATTGACCTTGACCTCGGTTGCATTCGCCTTGTCCGTGAGTTTCAGACACCCGACTAGTCAATTTTTGAGTTTCCTAAAGGTAATTGATTTTACGAATTTGTTGAACGAATTTGTTGAATGATTATGTGTTAGTTGTCCTACAATATTTGTTATAGAATTGTGTGTCTCAATGTAATTTGTGAAGTACTTGAAATAATCTAGTGAATATGAATGTGTTGTATGATTGTGTATACTAAGAATGATTATGTATGGTGTGATGCTATGAAAGTGTGGAATGTGGATGTGTGACTATGTGAATCGAATATGTGAATTGTTTAATAATTTTTGTATTAGGTTTGTAGTGATAGTTTTATTAGTGTGGCCGAATTTATCACATATTTGAGGATAGTGTAATAGTTTGAAAATTGGTAATAGTGTATGAGGTGGTTGACTGACTGCAAAACAATGATTGAAGGTTTACTGTTCGAGGAGTTGTATTAAATGTTATGTATTTATATAATGCAGTTGTACAATGTTTTTGACGGTGTATCTGTACAAAGGGGGGGGTCAGATTAAGCTTGATTTGACTGTGGGTGTGTATTATGATCCTCCCGTACCGGAGAGGAATGTGACTCTGGAGAGGAGGTTAAACCACTCCGAGTTAGTTGAGTTAATTTTCACAAGGTTTGGTATTGATTGGAGGGGTATTTGTTGAAAATATATTACCGATGTCCTGAGCTGATTGGTTCGACCGTATACTATCGTTGTTATAATGTGGAAGATGAAAAGTCTACCGCGTTCTTCTTCAACATTGTTGACGAATGTCTTTGTCCTCAGCAGATTTGTACATTGTTACGGAGAAGCTGTCAGGCACCATTGACCCGGCACGGTCATGCACGTTCATGTTGTTGTTGAGCAACATACAGAACTGTACACATGTACCAAGTTTACCACCCCCTGTTCATTGCCGAGGTTTGCTATTGGTGAGTCCAACCAACCCAGTGTGTATTTTCACGTCGATTGCGCTCAGCCGTCCACAAGTCGCGGTATATATGGTGGGGATCATGTGAAGCCGAATGCCTTCTATGATGATTACGTTGGTGAAATTGGCGATGATGTTGTTCCTCGTGTAGGGAGCAATGACGATGAAGGGCAAGCTGTACTTAATGAAGAAAGTGATGATGATCGTTCCTTATCAACTGATTCGAATCCTGGGGACGATGATGAACATGTGGTGTGCACAAAAATCGTATCCACATCATTCCATATTTTGGGGAATCCCGATACGGAGGCCTTCTTTAGGGATTATGGTGGCCCTAATGAGGATGGATATGTCCCAACTAATTGTGGTGTCGTGGTTTCTAATTATGTTCAAGCGACTCATGAAGTGGCATTTGGTATGCGATTCCAGACGAAGACGCAATTGGTAGAAGCTATTTCGAGGTGGAGTTCCATGATGAATAGGGAACACAGAGTCGTCGAGAGCAGGTCACGCATATGGTATGCGAAATGCAGGGACATTGTTAAAGGAACTGGTAATTGTCATTGGGTTGCCAGAGCTAGCAAAACGGCTTCACATGGCATGTGGGAGATCACCAAATGGGCTAGTAAGCATGTGTCTATTGGTGCTGGTCGATCGACGGGTAACATGAACCTGACATCGGTTATGATTGCCCATTCAATTCTCCACCACTTGGACATAAACCCTTCATACATAGTGAAAGATGTACTAGCGCATGTGAAAACGGAGTTCAATGTAACCGTTTCATATAAGAAGGCATGGTATGCTCGACAGAAGGCTATTGACATGGTATTTGGAACTTGGGAGGAATCTTTTGAACAGTTTCCGACATACATGGATGAGTTTATCAGGGCGAATCTGAGCACCGTTGTTGATTGGACTGACGCACCCGATAGAATACACGGCCATGGGTGCATGAAATTTTTAAAAAAATTCTAGCCATTTGGTCAGGCAATTGATGCTTTTTGCCAGTGTAGGCCGGTGATTAGTGTGGGTGGCACTCATTTGAGAGGTGCATACAAGACCACAATGCTAGTTATCGTGATGCACGACGCGGACGACTACATACGCCCCATCACATATGTAATTGTTGACACTGAAACTAATGAGAGTTGGCATTGGTTCATGCAGAGACTGCATCTCCACGTGGTTGGTGGTGATACCATGCCAATCTTTATTATATCAGATCGCCATGATGGTATTTTATATGCAATGATACATATGGAGGAATGGATGGAGCCAGCTGGACACCACTGATTTTGCTTGCGTCATTTTCAGTCCAACTTCCTTACTGCTGATAGCGAGAGGTTCAAGAATGCCCTTCTAAAGACTCTGGTTTGGTAGCTTGGTGGTGCCAGACAAGAGAGCATGTGGATGGAGTACAAGGAGGAGTTGGAGAGTATCGAACCAGCGGCCTGGGCTTGGTTGGCACAACAAGATCGCAGTAAATGGTGCCTTGCCTTTGATGATGGTGATCGATGTTGGGGAATTCTCATAACTAATCTGTTAGAGAGTTACAACAACTATTTACGGTGCCCACGTCATCTCCCGATAACTGCGTGCGTCAAAGTGACGTTTGAGCGAACAGTTGAAATATTTGCCCAAAGGGTAATGGAGGCCACAAATTGGAGGTACTTTCCTTATTCATTACAGTTAATTGGAGGAACATTTCCGTATGTGTTCACATACTAGTTTCTTGATTCTAAATTGATGTTCATTTGTCTAGATCCGTGTTCCCTAGCAGGATTTGGAAAAAGTTTCAAAAGTAAGAGATATGGGCACAAAGACATATCGTCACCGTGTTTGGTTAGGCTTCGCAGACTTATAGGGTTGTGACAAGGACCATTGATGGGAGCATTAGTGAAAGGCAATACACAGTTAAATACCGGAGAAAAGAATGTACTTGTCGGGAATGGAAAATATTCTGTTTCCCTTGTTCCCACGCATTGGCCGTCTGTCGGCATAGGCGTGACAATCCTTCTAGTCTATGTGACAAGGTTTATCACATGACCACCTATGTGCAACTATATAGTCAGGGTTTCATGCATGTACGAGATCAATCACTTTGGCAATGTGCCAGTTGGAGGTTGATTCCTGATGTTGAAAAGTTTTACAATAGGAGGCGTGGTCAGTTTGCGGAGAGAAGGATAAGGAATCAAATGGATGAGAGGGTGCTGGGTGAATCCAGAGGCGTCCATAGGCGAGGCCGTGCTTAGTGTCCTATTTGTATTATGGTGTTTGTAATTTCCTTTGTTTGTAATTTGTTAGTAGTATTACTTGTAGTATTATTACCTTTGTAATGTGGAATATTTATCACATGATGTAGTATAATGTTGTGTGGAATACCCGAGAAAGAACAAGCAAAGAAAATAAAGTGAAAAACAAGACACCGATATTTTACGTGGTTCACCAATTGGCTACATCCACGGCCGACCAAGATCGGATTCCACTAGAGAGAAAGGCCAGAATTACAGATTTCCTACTTTCTACAAATCCTATTTCTTACAGGTTACAATAAAAGACGAGGCACTATATATATAGTCCTCTCCACCTTAAACTCTGTCGAAGCGGCTAATACGTATTCAAGGCATACTAACAAATCTCCACCTTGACTTGAATCCTCAAAGTAGAAACTCCAGACGCACCATTACAGTGCCAGATAAGCAGACTTATCCCTCCATTCCTGGGACTACCCCATTGGGCAGCAACTGATCTCTGATGTTAAGCAAGTCCAAACAGTGTTGAAACATGCTATGTGGAACATGCTTGGTGAACATATCAGCAGGATTATCAACAGTTCCCACTTTCTTCACCCTGATTCTCTTCTCACTTTTCAGGAAATGATATCTGACATCAATGTGTTTGGTCCTCTCATGATGGACCTGATCCTTGGCTAAGCAGATAGCACTCAAGCTATCACAATCCCTTCAGCCATATACCTTCTTTCGCAGCCTTCGTCAGAGCCATGTACTCTGCTTCCGTAGTAGACAAAGTCATTGTAGGTTGCAAAGTCGCCTTCCAGCTAACAACAGAACCACCCAAGGTAAAGACATGGCTGGTCATAGATCTTCTCGTGTCAACATCCCCAGCATAATCAGAATCAGAATAACCCATAACCAGGCACTCAGTATCACCCCCGGAATGAGACCCACATCAGACGTACCTCTAAGGTACCTAAAGATCCTCTTCACAGCTTGCCAATGTTCTCTACCTGGTTGCCCCATGAACCTGCTCACAACACTGTCCGCCTGTGCTAAGTCTGGCCTCGTACACACCATAGCATACATCAAGCTCCCCACAGCGGAGCATAAGGAACTTGGGACATATACTTCTTCTCCTCTTCTAACTGAGGAGCAAACATGGAAGTGAGATGGATATTTGCAGCACTAGGAGTGTCAATAGGCTTGGCTGAAGACATGCCAAACCTAGCCAACATCTTCTGAATGTAACCTTTCTATGACAAGAAAAGCTTCCTCTGACCTCTATCTCTGAGAATCTCCATTCCTAGTATTTTTCGAGCTGCACCCAAATCCTTCATCTCAAACTCAGCACTAAGAAGACCCTTCAGCTTCTGAACCTCATGCTTACTCTTTGAGGCTATCAACATGTCATCTACATAAAGCACCAGATAAATGAATGACTCATCTCTCAACTTGCTATAGTAGACACAACAATCATATGAACTCCTTGTGTAGCCCAACTCAAGCATGTAGCTGTCAAATCTCTTGTACCACTTCCTCGGAGACTGCTTAAGCCCATATAAGGACTTCTTCAACTTGCAAAAATACTTTTCCTTGCCAGGAACTTGGAAACCATCTAGCTGAGTCATGTATATCTCTTTCTCCAACTCTCCATGTAGAAAAGCGGTCTTCACATCAAGTTGTTCAAGCTCCAAATCCTGATGTGTCACTATAGCTAGCAATGCCCTGATGGAAGTGTGTCTGACCACTGGTGAGAAGATCTCATTGTAATCTACTCCCTCTCTCTGACTAAAACCTCTAGCAACAACTCTAGCCTTGTACTTGACTCCTTCTGTAGGTGATATCCCTTCCTTTCTCTTGAAACCCCATTTGCAAATAATAACCTTTCTCCCTTGAGGCTGTTCAACCAAATCCCATGTCTGATTCTTCTGGAGGGACTCCATCTCATCTCCCATTGCTACAAACCATTTGTCAGCATCAGTACCTGAAATAGCTTCTCTGTAGGTGGATGGCTCATGAGTATCCACCTCCTCAGCAACCTGTAGTGCATAACCTACCATATTCTCAAACCCATACCTCTTGGGTGGACCAACTCCAACCCTCTTTGGTCGATCTTGAGATAAGCAATGAACTGTAACTCCTGATGGTTGATGATCTGATGGTGGAAGCTCTGGCAACTCACTTTCTGTCTGTAGCTCTTGATCTCCTTCAAGTTCCTTCAAACCACTCTCACCTTGAGTGACTTGAAGCTCCACCTGTTTATCAATGCTACCAACTTCTGTTGTAGACGTGGACTTCACCATGGATCTAAGCAAAGAGTTTTCATCAAAGACAACATCCCTGCTCAGAACAACCCTCTTCTCGGATGGAGACCAAATCCTTGATCCCTTGACCCCATCTCCATAGCCCACAAAAACCCCCTTCTTGGATCGGGGTTCTAACTTACCATCACTCACATGATAATAAGCTGTACAACCAAAAGCTTTCAGATTAGAGTAATCAGCAACTCTACCCGACCATACCTCAATAGGTGTCTTACACTGTATGCCTGTATGAGGTCCACGATTGATCAAGTAGCACGTTGTACTCACTGCCTCTGCCCAGAATCTTCTATCTAACCCAGCATTCGAGAGCATGCATCTCGCTCTCGCCAGCAATGTCTGATTCATCCGCTCAGCTACACCATTCTGCTGTGGCGTATTCCTGACTGTATGATGTCGGACAATCCCTTCATCCCTACAAAACTGATCAAACTCAAACGAGCAGAATTCCAGACCATTATCAGTTCGCAACCTCTTGATCTTCTTCCCTATTTGGTTCTCCACCAGAGCTTTCCACTGCTTGAACTTCATGAAGGCTTCACTTTTATGTTTCATCATGATAACCCAAGTTATTCTAGAGTAGTCATCAATCAAAGACACAAAGTACCTGTGCCCTCCCAACGACTCAACTCGGGGTGGCCCCCAACAATCAGAGTGGATATAATCTAATGTGCCTTTCGTTCTATGAATAGCCTTTGGAAACTTACTGCGGTGTAGTTTCCCAAAGACACAGTGCTCACAGAACTCCAAACCCTTGACCTTGTGGCCACCGAGGAGATCATCCCTCGACAGAATCTACATCCCTCTTTCACCATGTGACCAAGCCTCATGTGCAATAAATTAGTCACATCCTCATGGTGAACCTCTGATGATGCAACATTTTCCGAATCCATAACTGTGGAACCTTGTAGAAGATACAAAGTACCATGTAGAAAACCTTTCAGAACCAGCTTAGAACCCTTCCAGACACTTAGAGCTCCATCTTTCCCTGAATAGACAAAACCCTTTCTATCCAGCAGACTAAGAGAAATCAAATTCTTCGTCATCAACGGAACGTGTCTAACCTCGTTCAAAGTACATAAACTACCATCATGTGTCCTGATCTTGATCGAGCTTGTCCCAACTACCTCACAGACAGTACCGTTAGCCTTAGTAATGCTACCCCCTGCCTGCTTATAAGTTGAAAACCACTCTCTACTTGGACAAATGTGGTAGGATGCCCCAGAATCCAAGAACCACACATCGGAGTGATAAGTGTGTCCAACAGCAACCAGAGCAATATCCTCTTCTGAATCAACGTCTCCTTCCACTAGAGCAGCAGAACCCGATTTGTTTCCTGATTGCTTCATCATCAACTTCTTTGGATACTCATTTTTCCAATGTCCCTTCTCCTTACAGTACCTACAGATATCACCGGGCTTGGGAACCTTTGACTTCTTACCTCTTTTCTTTCTTCCATTTCCCTTTCCCTTATCGCAACTAGTAAACAAACCAGATGCCTGATTATCTGTTCCTGAACTGCTAGCACTATGACGCAACTCCCTGCTATGAAGAGAGGATTTAACTTCCTCCAAAGATACAAAATCTTTCCCGACAATAAACGACTGAATAAAGTTCTCATATGAAAGCGGTAGAGATACTAACAATATCAAAGCAGCATCCTCATCATCAATTTTCACATCTATATTTCGCAGTTCTAATAACAAAGTATTCAATTGCTCTAGATGATCTCTGAGTTGCGTACCTTCCTGCATTCGGAGACCAAATAGATGTTGTTTCAGAAGCAATTTGTTTGTCAGAGACTTCGTCATGTACAAGCTCTCCAACTTCAACCACAGCTTCGCATCAGTCTCTTGATCTGAGACCTCAGTGATGACTTCATCCGCGAGACACAGCATGATTGTTGAATGCGCCTTTTCTTCCAGACCCACCATGTCCAAAGTGCCAACGACCGAGAACCCTTTCGTCAGCGGCGTCCACAACCCCTGTTGCTTCAACAAAGCTCGCATCTTGATCTGCCATAAACTGAAGCTATTCCTCCCGGTAAACTTGTCTACCTTCACGTTCAGCGCAGCCATCTTTCTCTCCAATCAGATTAGAGATCCGACCACCCCAGATCCGATAAACCTAAAATCTGATAGACCCACCGTGGATCTAACCAGAAGATCGGATACCAATTTGTTGTGCGGAATACCTGAGAAAGAACAAGCAAAGAAAATAAAGCAAAAAATAAAACACCGAGATTTTTACGTGGTTCACCAATTGGCTACATCCACGGCCGACCAAGATCGGATTCCACTAGAGACAAAGGCCAGAATTACAGATTTCCTACTCTCTACGAATCCTATCTCTTACAGGTTACAATAAAAGACGAGGCACTATATATATAGTCCTCTCCACCTTAAACCCTATCGAAGCGGCTAATACGTATTCAAGGCATACCAACATATAAATTTTGTTTGTCGAATATGTATCACATGCTGCAGTATTACATGTATTTGTGGTAATCTTGAATAACTAATTTTGACATGTGATTATAATTGTCAACAGGGACACACAATGTATCATCCAGGACCCATTGGGGAGGATTTGTTATACCTTCATCAGGAACATCGTGCCGGTGCATTGTACAATGGTCATTTAGAGAATGGGGCACTGCAGGTGAGGCTGTGCGATGAGGCATGCTAGACCGAACGAATGCCTGATAGAGTTATGCGCTATGTGCGTGAAGCTGGATTCCAGGGACTCCTGGATTCCACACCAATACACATTGACCATTCCCTCATCACTGCCCTAGTGGAGCGTTGGTGATAGAGATGCACACATTTCACTTGCCGATGGGGGAGGCTACGGTCACTTTGCAGTATGTAGGGATCCTATGGGGTCTTCCAATCGATGGCATCCCAGTCACAGGTGTAGACACTAGTAGGCGTATATAGAACTGGCAGAGAGTGTGCACAGACTACCTGGGTGCTACACCAGACCCCAGTGCTATCAGAGGGGGTCGCATTAGGGCTAGCTGGTTAGGAAACTTATTGCACAGCCCAGTCCCCATTGATCCCAATGAGGTACAATGTCAACAGCGGGCTAGGGTTTTCATTCTACTGCTAGTTGAGGGAATGCTCATGTCAGACACGTCCGGCCACCTTATCTCTTCGCTCAACTTGTCGGTACTGATGGATCTAGGTGTAGCACATCAGTACAGTTGGGGGAGTGCCATTCTGGTACTCTTGTACATGTGCTTATGTGATGCTGCAATCCCACAAGTTAAATCCATATCTGGGCCACTTGTCTTGCTACAGGTAAAATTGTTGGTCAATCTAGTCAGTTGTACATAATGTCCATAATATTACTTTATATTATATTTTATTTTAATTATTGGCAGTTGTGGGCATGGGAGCGCATACCCTCCATCCGACCTGCCGGACGACTACCAGTGACAGTCACGATGAGTGCTCTTGGGTCCTAGTACTTGTCGAATTAGTCAAGAGAAACTTGTTAAGCCACAGGAAATTACAACAAATGGCTAATATAATTCACTATGTTCCTCATAGGTGGAGAGCCTGGTACGATTTATCACAATCACTGATGCATGTATTGAAAGTGTACCGCGATCAGCTAACATCTCTCCATGACAATCAGGTATAGGACAATTTGGATTTCCTTTCATTGACTTGGTGGGGAAATGGTTTTAGTTACCTATCCACAACACCTACCTGTTATTTCAGTTTATTTGGCAGCCATACACGGAGGATGTCGTGGAACAACTCCCGTGGTACTGTACAGCTGGTAGCAACAGTTGGCTACTTTGCGTTGACCTCATTTGCTGGCATGTCGTAAAGTACCATCATGCACATTGTATTCTCAGACAGTTCGGCCTAATCCAGCCAATACCCACCCAGTTGGTCAGTATGGATGAGTATAAACTGCTTCATACTAGAGACCATCGAGGAAGGTCTAGTATGGATTGGCGTGTGGAACTGAGAAGATATCTCGATGCTTGGGAACGTCGATCTGATCAACAAGTAACGCACTTTGGTGTTCGGATCCATACACACCTAGTCGAGAATACATGGAGTGGTACTTTCGCAGGACAGTGACCCTGATTGATCAGCCAGGATGGCCCCTAACAATTACGGAGGGTTTCCATGGAGATGGTGCAACTATGGAGTATATGGTATTTCCTAATTTTATAATATTGTTAAGGAATAATACTTTAGATTTCCTCAATTTTAAATATCTAACATATTTATCTCGTTTATCGTAGTTGCAGGCAATGACCGAATTGTGCATCATGTCAGATATTAATTTGGATGAATGTCCTCCACATTTTGCGGACGTTATCAGGGGAATGCATGGTGTTGTCAGACGTAGTCTACAATATGCGCATGAGTCATCCAGACTGCAGTATTATCAGCCTTATGTGCACTGTGAGAAGCCTTCCCCTGGTGTGAGATATACTGATATCAGAAGCCACCGTCCGGCTCCACCTAGTCGACAGGGAGGTCGGAGACCGCGTGCTCGGGGCCATACAGAACATATTGGTTCATCACAAGCCAGGCCCTCACATGCGAGTCCAGCGATTGGCGGACCATCACGTGGTGGACCCTCACAGTATGACATGACTACATCAGATTTCACTACATATCGTACTCCCACTGCTAGTCATGCCGGACCATCACATTGGGAAACCTCCCAGCATGACACGACTACAGCTATTTCACTGCACATGTCACTCCCACAGCTAGTCATGCATACATATCGCCTACCGCTCCATTAGATACAGGAGTGTTCCACATGTCCTTTATGATTCGAATGAGAGGCAGGAGACGATATGGAGGAGGAAATGCCTGAGGGAGCTCCACATGAGGACGTACATGTATATACTGAGATGACTGTTCCACAACGGACATCCCGGACCATACGTCCTCCCTCGTGTGGAATGGGTGGAAAGCTTTGCAGAGGTCGTCATTAGGACATTTATGCTAATTTGTATTCATTACGTTTCACATATCTTGTTCGGCTAATGTACATTTATTCTAATTTGTATTCATTCCAACTTTATACAATAATTCATTCATACTTTAGATTCAAGACTAGTTAAAAAATTGCAAATCACGCGATCCTAATTTATCATTTTACTATTTTTAAACATACCATCAAACAAATACATGTCTACTTATGCGTAATCTTCACCAAAAACAAGTATATGAAAAATAATAACTTATACATTGCCGCATTAAAAAAATTCACTACTTAAATTCACGACTAATTTTGAAAAAAAAATGCATTTGTCGAATTCAAGACACGTTTTTAAAAAATTCAAGACGCATCCTCTATGGAATCTGCAAATTTTTTTTAAAAGAACTTAATTATTCTTCATACAAGACGTTATTACAATTTTCTTCGAACAAGACGTTATTACAATTTTCTGGTTTTTTTAAAGTCTCGAAAATTTCTGGACAAAAAAAAATAAAATTGAGGTGAGGACGCATTCAGAAATTGTCTGCAAAAAATATTTGGACTAAAGTGAGGACGCATTCGTAGAATGCATCCTCTGCCACCACGAGAAAAAAAATCAACTCACTGAGGACGCATCTGGACTTTGATGTCCAAAAAAAAACCAGCACATCAACATCCAATTTAAAAAAATTATACACATAAAAATCAAGCACTCTGCATTTTTATGTTTCATAACCACATGACGATGATGGAGAACATGGAAGGATTAGTGCAATTCTAAACCGCTACATTAGTGCAACTTCATCTGTCCCAAGATTATTGGTCTATTTACTTTTTTAAAGTTAAACTTGATAAACTTTGCCCTTAAATATAAATTAATATATGTATAATAAAAATATCATGTGAAATATTGTTAGTTTCCTCTTAACATCTATTTTCTAAATATCAATTTTCTATGCAAAAATATTATACGTAGCTAGAGATATTAATGGTCAAACATAATCATTGAAAACCGTGAAAAAGTAAGTAGACTGATAATTATGGGACGGATGGAGTATGTTTATTTGCAATATTTTATTTCTTGAAATGCTGTCTAGGAAATTATAAGAATAGGTTATGCTTAGTAGTTTCTTTTGTGTATTACTATGATTTTTTTTAAAAAAACATGGATAATAATATATAGAGTCCGTCTCTTCAAGACTGCATTTTCATAAGTCATGAAAAGACCAAGGTTTAAAGTGAAAATTGTTTTTTAAAATGAAGATAAAATTTTTGGGTTGCATTAATCGGGTCAAAAACTTTATAACTACTTCACATTGCATAATAAAATTTTAATATTGCAACTAAAACTTTTT
Organism: Rubia yunnanensis; assembly: GCA_037428765.1. Taxonomy (NCBI): domain Eukaryota; kingdom Viridiplantae; phylum Streptophyta; class Magnoliopsida; order Gentianales; family Rubiaceae; genus Rubia; species Rubia yunnanensis. The sequence continues at coordinate 89,123,757 of CM075068.1, forward strand.
GCCTTTTTATTATTTTAATTAAACCACACCTTTCAATATACCTATGGAAAGACGATTTTTCCCAATACTTTGCCTAATATATAACAATAAAAATGTTTACGAAAATGATTTGGTTCGGATTATTATCCTCTTACTCATATTAGATCTCATGAAAAATTGCTGAAAAATTTTAGAAGAAAACAAAGAGGATGGTATTTACTTTAAAAATCAAATAATTTGAATAAATATTATAGAATTTAAAAAAAATATTTGTCCTTTAACAATAGAATCCATCTCTTAAAAGGCGATATTTCCATAAGTCATGTAAAAACCAAGGTTTAAAGTACAAATTAGAAGAAATGAAGATAAAATTTTTGGGTTGCATGAATCGAGTTATAAACTTTATAACTACTACACGTTGCATAATAAATTTTTAATATTGCAACTAGACTTTTAACCTTTTATTATTTTAATTAAACTCCATATTTTCATAAGTATATGGGAAAACGGTCTTTTCCAAGACTTTGCCTTAATAATACCTGACAAAATTTAACAAAATTGATTGTCTCCAATTTAAGTATGAGATGCAAAAAAAATATAAAAAAATTATCTCAATTTTCAGTCTATAACTCTACGTACATAATAATTTCTTACTCTATTCAATACATAATAACGATTTCTAACTAAATTAATTATTCAATATTATAATTCATATCATTTTTCTTAGATAAATAAAATTTAGAACCTAACTTTCAAATTTAAATATGTGGTGCAAAGATCACATAAAAATAATTTTCAATTATTTAATTACCTACACCGGGCGAGCGATGGGATCCCACTAGTTTGTTGATAATTATTTTTATTAATGATTAAATTATTATTTTTGAATTCCTTCACATTGTGAAGGGTGTTAATATTTTCGTGTCCTTATACTCCCTCCATTTTTTTTTCATTGGCACACTTACTAAAAGTGGTATTTTTTTTAATTGGCACTTGCTATTTTGGGCAAGTTTAAGGTTTTTACATCCACTCATTTTACTTTCTCTTCTTTCAATTCAATTCCATCCACTCATTTAGCATCTCCTCAATTCTAATACCAAAAGATTGGTGCCAATGAAAAACAAACGAGGGAGTATGTTTTTTGGACTCCTACAATTTAGAAGTTTCATTTTGATACATTTTGATGAAAATCACACTTCATCTGGTAAATCACTAACGGGTAAGATAAAATAATCAATTCATAAATAATGGTTTTAAAATATCCATTGTGGAGTGAATTTTGTGAGCCCAATCCAAGTCCATGGATTGAGACAACCTAATCCATTAAAATGAAATGTTTTATATTTTGAATTTCTTAATTTTAAGGGAAAGAAAATCCCATGAAAAACGGGCATTTTCCCACACGCACAATACATGGAACTCCCACGCGCAGTGCACGCGGAGGTCCCACGTGACCAAAGAAACCCTAATTTCAATCAAAGCTCTACATAATTATTTCAGATAAAGTCATCAAAATTTAATACGCAATCCTCATATAAACCAAAAAAAGAAAACATAGAACATTCCTTTTGCCCCCGCCACCAAGGAGTTCGATAGATTTGATGAAAGTGTGTTGTGGCCGTTGAAGATGTCATATTTCCTAATCTAGTTTCTGTCTATTTTTAGACTTAGATAGAGTTAATTGTTGTTTCCATTTTGTAGGAAGTTTTCTTTTTCTGTTTCACGTTCTCAGCACGTAATAGACGTGGATTATTTGTAGACGTTAGTTGGTTCGATATTATCGGACAATTGGTTGTAAAACTGTGTATATATGGAATGAAATAAAGCAGAAAAGGCAGTATGATTGACTGCACAAAATCTTGAGTTTGTTTCTCTTTCTTCTTGAAAACTGACATTTGGTATCAGAGCTATATAACAATCTTGACAACCATGTCCGACGGCAACGGCGACATCAGCAACTCTCCAACAAGGCAGGCACGGGCACAGAGCAGGGGACGAAGTGTCAATCGGAGGAACGACAACGAGATCGTCATTCGCGAACGCATTAAGCAGGAGCGCCTCGGCAGCAACATCGTCTACCCCACTCTGACGGCGACGAACTACATCGAGTGGGCTCTTGTGATGAAAATCAATCTGCGGGCACAAGGCCTCTGGGAGGCGGTTTCCGGCGCTGACGAGCCGGGCGAGCGAGAGGATATGGCTGCACTGTCAGCTTTGATCCGAGCCATGCCGCCAGAGATGGTGCCGGCTCTCGCTGTCAAGAACACAACCCACGAAGCTTGGGAAGCTATTCGGCTCATGCGCGTTGGAGTCGATCGAGTCAGGGAGGCAACGGCGCAACGGTTGCGCAAGGAGTTCGAGCAAATCTTTTTCAAGGATGGAGAAACCCTCGATGCATTCGGGCTGCGCATCACAGGGATCGTCAACAACCTTCGGTCCTTGGGTGACGGTGTCGAGGAGATCAAGGTCGTGCAGAAATTCCTTCGAGAGGTCCCGAGCAAGTATGCGCAGATCGCTTGCTCGATCGAGACGCTGCTCGATCTGAATGGGATGTCCGTCGAAGAGCTGATCGGACGCCTTCGGTCAGCCTCCGAGCGCTGCGGCAACAACGTCACGAGTGGCACGAGCGGGCAGATTCTACTCACGGAACAGGAGTGGATTGCTCGAGGAAAGCAGCGCGATCAAGGGTCTGGATCTGGCCCCGGGAACGGAACAAAGGGCAAGTATCTCTGAAAGGGGAAGAAACCGAGCCCCGTGCGGGAAGGCAGCCAGCGCGCCTCCAGCGGCGACCGCAACATAACGGGGATCAAGTGCTATGATTGCAACAAGTTCGCAGGGCATATCTCGAGGGATTGTCCCGAACCGCGGCGCGCACGCAAGGAACGGGCTAACCTTGTGAAGGATCAAGAGGAGGAGACGACGCTACTGGTCGCGAGGCTTCACTCTCTCACGCTTGGAAGTGTGGCGGCTGAGACCGAGGAGCACGTACTGCTCAATGAGACGAACTCCCAGGCCAAGGCGACGAAACAGGCAGGCCAGTGCGACACAACCTGGTTCTTGGACTCGGGAGCCAGTGCGCATATGTGTGGGAGACGGGAGATCTTCTCCGAGCTAGACACCAACGTGCAGGGCTCAGTCAAACTCAGAGATGACACCTCTGTGGAGATTGAAGGGCTCGGGAAGATTCTGTTCTCGTGCCAAAATGGTGAGCATTTGCTTCTAACCGAGGTCTATTACATACCGCGACTTCATAGTAGCATCATCTCTCTCGGACAACTTGACGAGACCAGATACGACACTCATATCCGGGACGGTTGGCTCCAGCTTCGTGATCAAAATGGGCGACTGATCGCCCGAGTGCCCAGGAGCCGCGGGCGCCTCTACCCGATACGCCTCAACCCAGCGCGGCCAGTTTGCTTAGCCGTGCATGGGACCGAGAATGGCTGGCGCTAGCACACTTGTTACGGGCACTTGCACTTCGAGGCCCTCCGCCGTCTCGCGCGAGAAGGAATGGTGCACGGTCTTCCAGAGATTGGGGACGCTGATCGGCTGTGCGACGCTTGCTTAGCCGGGAAGCAGAAACGCGCCTCATTTCCGCGCCAAGCCTGGAACCGCACGCAGGAGCGCCTCGATCTCATCCATGCTGATTTGTGTGGACCGATTGATCCACCAACCCCTGGAGGTAAACGCTATTTTTTGCTTTTGGTGGATGATTTTAGTCGGTACATGTGGGTTTATCTGCTAGCCACGAAAGACCAAGCAGTCGAGGCTATCAAGAAGTTTGTGCTAGCGGCCGAACTTCAAAGCGGCTGCAAACTGAAGACGATGCGCACTGACAATGGCGGGGGGTTCACTTCTCAGCAGCTTGGTGAGTATTTTGCCGAACTTGGTGTGCAACGGCAGCTGACGGCGCCTTACACACCGCAACAAAATGGAGTGGTTGAATGTCGCAACCAAGCCGTTGTTGGGACGGCGCGGTGTATGTTGAAGGCGAAGGGAATGCCAGTCAGGTTCTGGGGGGGAAGCCGTGACGACCGCGGTTTACCTACTAAACCGTGGGACGACGAAGAGCGTGGTTGGGAAGACCCCATACGAAGCTTGGCATGGGAGTCGTCCGAGTGTGCAACATCTCAAAGTGTTCGGGTGCGTGGCATATGTGAAGACGGTGCATCCAAGTTTGAAGAAGTTGGAGGACAGGAGCACGCCAATGGTTTTGCTCGGATATGAACCGGGAGCTGCAGCATACCGCATCTATGACCCCGTCGCGGACCAAGTAAGGTTCTCGTGCGATGTGGTGTTTGATGAAGACACCGCGTGGGATTGGAGCGAGGGTGCAACACCACGTGCGGAGAGACACGGCCAATCAGCCGAGACGTTCACGGTCGAGCGTCTTGTTTTTCCTGCTGCATGTTCCAGCCCGGTCAGGAGCCCGGCTCACGGAAAGCACGCGACATCAGCGAGCAGCGGTGCGGATGCCGAGACCGTGGATGGAGGCGAACTTTCACCCTTCGCGCCAGAGACCCCAATTGCGGCTCGAGGACAAACCGTGGAGTTTGCGACTCCACCAACGGGCGTGACAGAGCCATCTCCGGGAGAGGAGGCACCTCAGTGGTACCGGACGCTTGCTAGCCTGCTCGAGCAAACCGTACCTGTCGAAGAAGGAGATGACGGGCTGTGTCTACTCACTGCTGACGAACCCGCGAGCCTAGCCGAAGCTGAGCGAGACGATGAATGGCAAGCGGCCATGAGGGAGGAGTTGGCCAGCATCGAGGAAAACCAAACGTGGCAGCTCGTGGACTTGCCGCCTGGACACCGAGCTATTGGCCTGAAATGGGTGTTCAAATTGAAGAAGGACGCGAGCGGTGAGCTGGTGAAATGGAAGGCACGCTTGGTGGCAAAGGGGTACGTGCAACGTCAGGGGGTGGACTTTGAAGAAGTGTTCGCTCCCGTCGCGCGCATGGAGACCGTACGCGTGCTGCTCGCACTGGCAGCGCATCATGGATGACTGGTTCATCATATAGACGTGAAAACTGCATTCCTCAATGGTGACCTAGTCGAGGAGGTTTACGTCACACAACCACCAGGTTTTGTGGTTCACGGCAAGGAGAAGCAGGTGTTGCGGCTGAGAAAGGCCCTGTACGGTTTGCGCCAAGTGCCGAGGGCGTGGAATGTGAAGCTCGACTCGAGTCTCCGAAACCTAGGGTTTTTGAGGAGCGAAATGGAGCACGTAGTTTATCGGTGCGGCAACAACGAAAACCAGCTTCTGGTCGGAGTCTACGTTGATGATTTGATCATTACAGGGTCATCCACCAAGGAGCTGACGAAGTTCAAGAAGGAGATGACCGAGCTTTTCAAGATGAGTGATCTCAGTGGATTGAGCTACTACTTGGGAATTCAGGTTCAGTAACGAGACGGGTGAATCACCCTAAATCAAGCTTCGTACACCAAGAAGCTGGTGCAAAGAGCGGGGATGGAGGGTTGCAACCCCTGTGCTGCACCAATGGAGGCACGGCTTAAGCTGAGCAAGACCGGCGATGGGAGGCCGATGGATGCCATCCTTTACCGCAGCATCGTGGGCGGTTTAAGGTACTTGGTACACACGAGGCCTGACATCACATTTGCCATCGGCTATGTAAGCAGGTTCATGGAGAACCCCACAACGGTGCACTACATGGCGGTGAAGCATTTGTTGAGGTATGTGTTGGGAACTTTGAATTTTGGGATCTCGTTTAAAAGAGGATACGGAGCCTTAGAGTTGACAGGCTATAGCGATGCTGATTTGGCCGGAGATGTTGACGATAGGAAGAGCACGACCGGGCTGATTTACTTCCTTGGACAGGCTCCGGTAAGTTGGAAAACACAGAAACAGCGTGTAGTAGAAATTTCATCGTGCGAATCGGAGTATATTGCTGCTGCTACTGCTGCTTGCCAAGGTATTTGGTTGAGCAGATTACTTGGAGAGCTGCAGAATGAGCCACCACGAGCACCACTGCTCTTGGTGGATAATAAGTCTGCCATTTCTCTCAGCAGAAACCCTGTGTTCCATGATAGAAGCAAACACATCGACACTCGGTATCATCTGATCCGAGACTACGTGGAGCAAGGAGAGCTGGAGATCGACTACATCAACACCAAGGGACAGCTTGCTGACATGCTAACAAAATCACTCGGGAGGGTGCATTTTCAAGAATAGAGGAGCAGGATTGGTGTTGCTGACTTACAGTAGACGACAACAAGATTAAGGGGGTGATTTGTCATATTTCCTAATCTAGTTTATGTCTATTTTTAGACTTAGATAAAGTCAATTGTTGTTTCCATTTTGTAGGAAGTTTTTTTCTGTTTCACGTTCTCAGCACGTAATAGACGTGGATTATTTGTAGACGTTAGTTGGTTCGATATTATCGGACAAGTTGGTTGTAAAACTGTGTATATATGGAATGAAAGAAAGCAGAAAAGGCAGTATGATTGACTGCACAAAATCTTGAGTTTGTTTCTCTTTCTTCTTGAAAACTGACAGAATAGTGTGGTGAAGGATGGCAAGGACAATGGACACAAGACTCTGTCCACCAATGGAAATAAATCGAATCAAAATTCACAGGGTTCTGTGGTTGCGTTGGATGGAAAGAGCGAGTCTGGTGCATCTGCCAAATCTATTGAAGTGTCCACCTCTACATTGAATCTTGAGACGGATCTCAAGAAGGCTTGAAGGGATGCACGCACTGCAATGATGAAAGAGAAATCTGTAGCCACATGCAAGGTCAATTGTGATACTGATTTTGGGAAGCCGCAGCAAGAAGCAAAGGCCAATTGCGATGCTGACTCTGCAAAGGTGCTTCTGCTAGTTTCCGAGTTGAAAAAAGAGGCGCAATGCGTTGCAGAAAGAAATGCTCGAACTGAATTAGAGGCACCAAACAGGAAAGTTGATGATGTTACCGACGTGCTTCTGTTTAAAGAACTTCTAAGGTTGTGTGGATGCTCATTCATATTCTTTTTGTAAATCCCATCACAGTTTGAATATGTACAATGATTCTTTTCCTTCCATTTGCCACTTGACTGACTCTACTTTGTAATGCTATTATTGATTTCCCAATTGACACTACTTGGCTGCTGTTCTGATTGAAACACATTAGTGCATTATGATTCTTTTCTCAGACAAGAAGAGTATGTTGATTTCAGCGTATGTGATTCTTCTCTGATCTCTCTTTTTACTACAATTACTACTAATAATACTACTTATTTCTTGTCTTGTTTCAGACATGTAATATAGGAGTAATAATTGAGGCATCCTTTATGGTTATTAGGGAAGTATACATTTGGTATTAGTAGTAGTTGTTCATAGTGGTAAGTTGAAGCGAATACTTGAAGATGGAGTTGAGTTGCAGAGAATCCAGGTGTAGTTTGGACCGAGTTTCCACGTTGTTTTAAACATGTCAAGCCCAAGATTGATGGAGTATGACTGTATGAGCCCAAACAAAAGTACATCAAGCCACAAAACGAAGATAAAAAACGAGTGGCTATGTGGACGACCCGGATCCCCTGAAAACCTTTTCACCATGGCCTCAGAACCACCCATCCGCCATGGCCGCCACCACTAAGCTCGCTCTCTACACTACCTCCTCCGCCCTCTGCCACCTCGCTCGCGAGACCCTCGTCTTCAGCTACGATGGCCGCTGCAAGTGCGACCAAAGTGGTGCCCGCGGTTATAGTGGGAGGCGACCGCGTGGGAAAAGCTCTTCAAGACATGGTGTTAAGGAATTATAATATTCTTACCATAATTGTAGATGTAATTGTATTCTATTACCTTTTCCTAGCTTGTATAGGTATCCTGTACTACTATATAATGTATCATGAATACAGGCACACAATTATTACCCTTATTTTTTATATGGTTTCAGAGCCTAAAATCCTGAAACTTTAAATAGAAAATTTCTGCTGCCTTGAATTCCGAGCTCCCATCGCTGTCGGAACACCACGCGCCGCCGCTGCACCTGCCACGCGCCGCCGCCGCTGCCACGAGCCAACAACTGCTGTCGGTGCTTCGATTCAGTTCCACGGCACAGCCGGAATTCACCAACCTCCACGCGCTGCCGCTAGTTCAACGCGCCGGTGTGTCTTGTCGATCTGATCTGTCGCCGGTTATTGTACCTGCTGCTGATTTGTACATGATTTTCCACTATGTCTGGCTCTGAAGAATGGACTAGTTTTGATGCACCTGACGCTTCGAAGCTTCAGTATATGAGTGGTTATGATATGATTGCAGCTTTACTTCAGCAGTTGTAGTTGCAATTTGGCCCTCAGACTACTTTACCTATTGGTCGTATGTCGACTGATTCTTACTTTATTGGTTCTGGCGATGGTCCAAGTTTACAACTCATACCGAACATGCTAAAAGGTCAAGAAAATTACATTGACTGATCTGATGCAATTTACCATGCATTCATGGCTAAGAACAAGATTGGGTTCATTGATGGATCCATTACCAAACCCTAGGATGGTCATCCTAATGCAGTTGATTGGCCTGGGGTTAATGCTACCCTTGTCTGCTGGATCTTGCAAACCCTGGATCCGGTGTTGAGATCTTTTACAAGCTCGTTTTCCACAGTTAAGGATCTGTGGGATGACCTGAAGGTACAATTTATTCTTACCGATTGTATGAAGGTTTTGCAAATGCACGAGGCTATTCAGAGTTGCAAGCAAAATGGTCAGTCCATCGACATTACTTTGCCAAACTGAAGAAGTTGTTTGCAGATTATCACTACATGCAGCCTCCCCTAGTTATTACCTATGAAGAGAGCAAGGCATTATGCCATTGCAATATTTCTGCGAAAGTCTTCCAAGAAAGAGAGAAGGATTTGATTTATCAATTCATCTCTGGCCTCGACGAAGGTTTTCACACCTTGCGATCACATATCATGAGCATTGATCCAATACCATCTGTCATGAAAGTGTATGCCCATGTTGCTCAGGAGGAGAATCATAAAGCTGTCATTCGAGCTCGTGAGTCCATGGCTTATGCTGCACGACGTCCACCACTTGCAAGTTCTTCGCCAATTGTTCTTTCTGCATATGACCGCAAGAATCTTGTTTGTACACATTGTCGTTGCAAGGGTCATGATAAGGATACTTGTTTCCAGATACTTGGTGTACCAGAATGGTTCAAGGAGTTAAAGGAGAAAGTTGGGACCACCAAGAAACTGGCGCCAGGTTTCCGGTCATCCGCCACCACCGCCAGTCCTGGAGGTGCTGCCGCGGCCCTCCCTCTCCCGCCACCGTTCACCGGTGCAGCCACGTCGCCACCCAGTCTAGTGGCGGCGGCTTCCTCTGGCCGTGTCCCTGCCCGATCCAACTTTTTCCCTACTCTGTCTGATGATCAACGGAGCACGACCATGCAGTTATTTAATCAGTTTAATTCTCTTACTGACAATGAGTCTGGTAAGTCTACTTTACCATAGATACTTGATTCGGAAGCCTTATATCACATGACTGGTGAAAAAGGTTCTCTTACTGATCTTACTACTACCATTGATACTGTGAATGTTGTTCTACCTGATGGCTAGGTGTTATCCACCACTCAATATGGTTCTATTTTCTTTGGTTGTGTTACTCTACCTCATGTTTTATATATACCTACATTGCGATGCAATTTATTATCATGTTCTAGATTTTTATCTACCCTGAACTGTCTAGCTTTGTTTACTGAAAATTATTGCATTTTACAAACAATCAGTACAAAGAAAGTGATTAGCGTGGGTGAACAGAAAGGGGGGGGTGTTATGGCTTCGTCTGCTGGATATTCGTGTTCATCGTCCTATCCTGCAGTCTCTTCCTACAGTTGCTTCAGTATCTTCTTCTGAATTATGGCATCCGCGTTTTGGACATCCTTCTTCCACGGTGTTTTCTAATATTTCTTCTATTGATTTTATCACTAATAAACATTTTTTCCTTGCTCTATATGTTATAGAGAAAAACAAACTAGACATAGTTTTCGATTGAGTTCTACAAATGCTACTGTATTGTTCCAATTAATTCATTGTAATGTTTGGGGACTTTATCGAACACCATCTTCTAGTGGTGCATTTTATTTTTTGACTATAGTAAATGATTATTCTCGAGTTGTTTGGGTTTATTTGTTAGTAGCTAAATCTGAAGTAGCTTCTAGATTTTTAGAATTTAGTGTCTTAGTGAAGAACCAGTAGGGCCGAACAATTCAACCGGTTCGGGCTGATAACGTCATTGAATTTTTGTCTCCGCGATCTCACTTTACTGCATCTGGGATCATCTTTAAGACATGTTCGGGCTGATACACCGCAGCAGAATGGTCGAGTTGAAAGAAAGCATCTTCATTTACTCAATGTGGCGCGCGTTTTGTGGTTCTAAACTAGTCTTCCTGTTGAATTTTGGGGAGAATGTGTTCTTACTGCTGCTTACTTGATTAACCGAACACCGACACAGCATCTCCACGATCGCACTCCCTTTGAGTTGCTCTATGGGCAAGCTCCGAATTACTCATCATTAAGATTTTTTGGATGATTGTGTTTTGCTGCTCATGTTCCCAGATATCGTGAACCAAGAAGTCGGTGGTGTCTGTTTCTTGGTTATCCTGCCGACAAGAAAGGCTATCGTCTTTTTGACTTAGAATCCTGTATGATCTTTACTAGTCGGGATGCTGATTTCTTTGACCGTATTCTACAACTTTGACATCTGCTTCTTTTGACGAACACGGCGGTGCCACCACATCACCGCCGGTTTCCTCCTCCATGTTGCCGGAGTCGCAAAAAAATTTTATTCCGCCAGCCGCTGCCAATCCTTCGCCGCTGGTCCACCGCGTCCACCGTCAGCCAGTTGCTGCCGGCCAGTCTCCACCGTCCGTCGTCGATCAGCTGCCATCTTCTACTGCCGTTGCGTCACCACCAGTCGCCGCTGCCAATCTTTCACCTTCGGCATCTACTTTACCGGCTTTTCTAGTACTGGATAGTTCTGCTGCTGAGTTGCCACCTACCAGATAGAGTGTTCGATATCGCCGACCGCCATCTTACTTGGCAGACTACGATTGTGATGATTATGCATGTGCTCTTACTACTGAAGACCCCCCCCCTCGACTACATTCCCTCATGCATCATCACTTTCCTTAGGTGTTCTCTACCCCCTTACTGATTATGTAAACTGTGATAATTTTTCTAGTATGCATTATAAATTTTTGGGTGTTGTAACGTCTAGTGAAGATCTCACTACTTATTCTGAGGCTTCCCAGCATACTCATTGGCGAGCTGCTATGATGGAAGAACTTACTGCGCTAGAGCGCAACCCGACATGGACTTTGGCTCCTCTACCTTTGAATAAAAAGGCCATTGGGTGCAAGTGGGGTCTACCGGACGAAGTTCCGATCCGATGGTACTATTTAACGTCTTAAGGCGGGCCTAGGGGTTCTTGGGAATCGCTAGGTGGAAGGAATTGATTATACTGAGACCTTTGCTCCGGTTGCGAGGATAAGTTATGTTCGTTTATTCCTATCTATTGCAGTTATTCATGGTTGGGAACTACATCAGATGGATGTCCACAATGCTTTCCTGCATGGTGATTTGCATGAGGAGGTGTTTATGCGACCCCCGCCTGGCTCTGATGTGCCATATGGACAGGTTTGTCGCCTTCAGAAATCTCTTTATGGTCTTTGTCAGGCTCATAGAAATTGGTTTGCTAAATTGGCTCAGGCTTTACGAGCATTTGGATTTGTTCAGAGTAAGGCCGATTACTCTCTATTTATCTTTTCTCGTGGATCAGTTTCTTTACATCATCTGGTTTACGTGGATGATTTGATTATAGCTGGTAGTTTTTCTTCGCTCATCTCTGAGTTCAAAACATACTTGAGTTCTTGTTTCTATATGAAAGATCTTGGTCTACTTAAGTATTTTTTAGGCATAGAGATTACTAGAAGACCGGAGGGGATGTTTCTTTCACAAACGAAATATGCTTTGGACATTTTATCAGGTACTGGTTTATCTGCCTCTAAACCGACTGACTTTCCGATGGAGCAATAGCATGATTTGACACTTGTTGAAGGTCCAGCCTACCATGACCCGGAGCAGTATCGACGCTTGGTTGGGAGTCTGATATACCTGACTATTACTCGCCCTGAACTTAGTTATTCAGTCCATACTCTTGCACAATTCATGAAGTCCCCTTGTGTTCCTCACTGGTAAGCTGTTGTTTGTGTGTTGCACTACCTGAAGAGTCATTCTGGTCAAGGTTTATTTCTCTCTTCTCACAGTACATTACAATTGACTGCTTATTATGATTCAGATTGGGCTGCATGCCCGATTACTAGGCGTTCTCTTTCTGGTTATTTTGTAATGATTGGTGATTCTCCAATTTCTTGGAAGACTAAGAAGCAACCTACTGTTTCTCGGTCTTCTGTCGAAGCAGAGTATCGTGCTATGGCAGTTACCTACTATGAGTTGTTATGGCTTAAGTCTTTACTGAAGGACTTAGGGGTTTTGCACTCCTCTCCTATGCGATTGTTTTGTGACAGTCAATCTGCTCTTCATATTGCGGCAAATCCAGTTTTTCATGAACGCACAAAGCACATTGAAGTTGATTGTCATTTTATCCGGGATCATGTTCAATCTGGAAAAATTGTTACTCAACATATCCGTACGACAGACCAACCTGCGGATTTGTTCACTAAAGCTCTCAGACTCGGACGTAACCAGTTTCATTCTTTATCTTGCAAGTTGGGCATTTCCGATCCCCATGCTCCAACTTGAGGAGAAGTGTTAAGGAATTAGAATATTCTTTCCATAATTGTAGATGTAATTATATTCTATTACCTTTTCCTAGCGTATCCTTTACTACTATATAATGTATTCTGAATTCATGAATACAGACACACAATTATTACCCATATTTTCTACAAAATGGCAATGATTTTTTGGTCAAGAGAGGTCAGCTCGTGCCGCTTGATTTTCCTGGCCCCATTTTGGTTTGCACTAGAAATGATGATCTTGAGGCGGTGCTCGAGGCTACTCCAAAGTCCCGGTGCAGCAGTACGGTTTCTTGATTCATTTGCTGTTCTTTGTATATTGGGTTAGAATCGTAGTTTATTGGATGAAAAGATTAAGAAAAATAAGCATGAGTGGAGGATGGTTCAAGTACATTCACTCCAACTACCGTAGATTAAAAGTTATACAATTGAGAATTAAGATTTTGTTGGACCACTAAGGGAGTAGTTTAGTTGGCGATTCATTGTTCGAAAGTGTAGCACTGGGTTCACCAGACTGACTGGTTTTGTAGGCCAGATTAAATGCACTAGCTCTGTGATTGATTTTGAATACATAGCAGATTTGGTTTTTTTCCAGAATGGGATGATGGAGCCTTGGTTCCAGGGCAAAATTCTATATCCATGGCTACAGTGCATGGCCATGGATACAATTGTACGGGACGCATTAGCACAATGCGTCCTCTATGTTTTCCATTTTTTTTACCTGAGGACGCATTTGCCAAATGCGTCCTCAATGCATTTAAATTTTTTTTCGCCTTGGCAAGAAGAGGACGTATTGCTGGAATGCGTCCTCAATTTAATTTCATTTTTGCAAATCCACGTTGGATGAGGACGCATTGTGCTAATGCGTCCTCCCTGAAAAGTTTCGTCCACAGCCTGATGTATTTGACTTGGCATGAGGACGCATTGTCTTCATGCGTCCTCCTTGGCCAGATATTGCATGCGAATGATTTGACCCTTGCATGCGAATTATTTGACAATTGCATGCATATGGACCATTGCATGTGAATCATCAGACAATTGCATGCAATCTCCTTCTCGGCTAGATATTACATGCAAATTATTTGACCCTTGCATGCCAATGATTTGACAATTGCATGCATTATGACCATTGCATGTGAATCATTTGACCATTGCATGCATTAAACAACCGTAGAACCCGTGCCTTGAGGTTTCTATATAATGCTCTCCATCCGTTTCTCATTCAGCCATTTACTCCCCTGTTTCATCCTTCTTCATATGCAATTCAAACCCTTTTCTTCATTTGCAATTCAAACCATTTTTTTCATCTGCAATCCAAACCTGTTTCGGCCTCTTGCTCCGTCATTGGTCGAGTTTCGTCGCCGTCCTTCGTTTCCAAAGTTGTCGGGTAATTATTCTAGCTTTCCTATTGTTGTTTGGTTGTATATTTTTTTTTATTTATCATGATTTGTTTCCGAACTTCGCAGCCCGAGCATTCTCGATCCTCCATTGTCTGCCATTGATTGCCGGTAACCGCCATTGAATGTTGTTGTCCCCTTTGCGAATTTTTGTTATCTTGTAAAGGTATTTAAAAAAGTTCATTATCGTACGAATGTGTTTATTGATTATGTGCGATTTGGTGTCCTTTTTTTTCGATCGAATTAGGCGTGAAATTATTATTTATGAAGTACTTGTAAAGTTCTTGTTGATGATAATGTTTTTAAAGATTGTACGTTGTTTGAGTGATTATGTATCTTGATTCTACTAAATTGTTGAAAGAGAGTGAGTATGTGTTTATTGATTATGTGTGATTTGTTTACTACTGTTTGCATTAAAGTTGTAGTAATAGTTTAATTAGTGTGGTACTATTGTTTGGAAAATGAAAAAAAAGCTTAATAGTGTACTGTCGTTATGAATATCGAGTTACATGTTATTTATTTGTATAATGCAGTAGTTCGATGGTTTTGCTTATGTACCTGTATAGAAGGGGTCAAATTAAGTTTGACCCCACTGTGGGTGTGTATTATGACCCTCTTATACCGGAGTGGAACGTGACTCTGGAAAGGAGGTTAAGCCACTCGGAGCTAGTTAATTTAATTTTTACAAGGCTTGGTATTGCGAGTGGGGGGTTTCAGTTGAAATTATATTACCGTTATTCTTAGCTGATTGGTTTGGCCATATACTATCGGTGTTACAATGTGGCGGATGACGAGTCAACCACGACATTCTTCAACATTGTTGAGCGAATGTCCTTGTCCTCAGCAGAGTTATACATCGTTATAAGCACTACTGACCGTGCGGGTGATCTTAGGTCGGGCACTTTCGTGTCATTGTTGAGGAACATGCAGAACTGTACACCTTTGCCAACCTTACCATCCCCTGTTGATTGCCAAGGTTTTGTCGATGGTGAGTCCAGCCAACCCAATGCGTATGTTCACGTCGACTGCGCCCAGCCATCCACAAGTGGT
Organism: Rubia yunnanensis; assembly: GCA_037428765.1. Classification (NCBI taxonomy): domain Eukaryota; kingdom Viridiplantae; phylum Streptophyta; class Magnoliopsida; order Gentianales; family Rubiaceae; genus Rubia; species Rubia yunnanensis. The sequence goes on from CM075068.1 coordinate 89,138,940, forward strand.
GGTATATACAGTGGCCATCAAGGAGACCTGAATGAGTTCGATGATAATCACATGGGTGAAATTGGCGAGTATGTTGTCGGTCATGTTGGGAGCGATGAGGATGGTGATGAAGGGAAACTTGGACAAGGTAGTGAAGATGATCGTTCCTTGTCAACTGATTCGAATCCAGGGGACGAAGATGAAGAAGTGGTGTGCATGAACATTGTACCCTCGTCGTTTCGTAATTTGGCGAATCCTGAAACGGCGGGCTACTTTAGGGATTATAGGGGCCCTGATGAGGATGGCTATGACCCAACAAATTGTGGTGATGAATTTACTCATTATGTCCAAGCGACTGGCGAATTGGATGTCGGTATGCGATTTCGGACGAAGCCAGAATTGGTATAAGCTATTTCGAGGTGGAGTTCCATGATGAATAGGGAACATAAAGTCGTGGAGAGCCGGTCATGCACATGGTATGCGAAATGTAAGGATTGGTTGAAGGAACCGGAAATTGTCAATGGGTTGCTAGAGCCAGCAAAAAGGCTTCGCATGGCATGTGGGAGATCACCAAATGGGCAAGCAGTCATTCTTGTGTTGGGGCTGGGCGATCGACGGGTAACACTAACCTGACATCGTTGATGATCTCCCGTGCAATTCGCCACCACATTGACGTTAACCCTTCTTACACGGTGAAAGATGTACAAGAAAATGTGAAGACGTATTTTAATGTGACCCTTTCCTATAAAAAGGCGTGGTATGCTCGACAGAAGGCTATTGATTTAGTGTTCGGAACTTGGGAGGAATCCTTCGAACAGTTGCCCACATATATGGATGAGCTAGTCAGGGCAAATTCGAGCACGTTATTGAGTGGGCAGATGTACCCGATAGAATACATGGGCGTGGTTGCCAGAAATTCAAGTTCATTTTCTGGGCATTTGGTCAGTCTATCGATGCATTTCGCCATTGCAGGTCGGTGATTAGCGTGGATGGCACTCATTTGAGAGGTGCATACAAGGCCACAATGCTAGTTTCCGTGACACATGACTCGAACGACTACATACTCCCCATTGCTTATGCCATTGTTGACGGTGAAACCAATGAGAGTTGGGACTGGTTTATGCGGAGACTACGTATCCATGTGGTAGGTGGTGATAATAGGACAATCTTTATTATATCTGATTGCCATGATGGAATTTTAAATGCAATGAGATAGACAGACGAATGGAAGGAGCCATCTGGATACCACCGGTTTTGTTTGTGTCATTTTCAATCAAGCTTCCTTAGTGCTGACAGTGGGAAGTTCAAGAATGCGCTTCTGAAGACTCTAGTTTGGAAGCTTGGTGGTGCCAGACGAGAGAGCATGTGGAGGGGGTATAAGGAGGAGTTGGAGAGCATCGAACCGTCTGCCTGGGAATGGTTGGTAAAACATGATACCAGCAAGTGGTGCCTTGCATTTGATGAGGGTGATCGACGTTGGGGAATTCTAACAACCAATTTGTCAGAGAGCTTCAACAACTGTTTAAGGCAAGCACGACATCTCCCGATATCTGCGTGTGTCAAAGCGACTTTCGAGCGAACAGTTGAAATGTTTGCTCAAAGGGTGATGGATGCCACGAATTGGAGGTACTTTCTAGATTCATTACAGTTCTTTATGGATTGTTGTCCTAGTTTCTTGACTCTAAAATGATGTTCAAATGTTTAGGTTTGTGTTCCCTTCTAGGATTTGGAAAAAATTTCAGAAGCAAGACACGTTGGCACAGGGACATATTGTCACTGTTTTTGGGATTGCATCACAGACTTATAGGGTTATGACAAGGACCATTGATGGCAGCATCGGTGAGAGCCAGTACACGGTCAAATACCGGAGAAAGTTGTGTACTTGTCGTGAATGGAAAATTTTTCGCTTCCCATGTTCACATGCGTTAGCTGTCTGTAAGCATAGGCGTGACGACCCAGCTACTCTATGTGACAAGGTATATCACACGACTACCTACTTGCAGCAATATAGTCAGGGTTTCATGCCCCTATGAGATCCATCACTGTGGCAATGTGCTAGTTGGAGGCTGATTCCCGATATTGAAAAGTTCCGTAACAGGCTGCGTGGGCAGTATGCAGAGAGAAGGAGAAAGAATCAAATGGATTAGAGGGTGCCGGGTGATTCCAGATGCCGCCGTAGGAGAGGGCATGACTAGTGTCAGTTGTTTGCTACAGTATTTGTTACTTTGTGTTTGGGTATTTGTGTGTTTTAGGCGCATTTGAATATTTACGATTATGTGTACTTGTCTAAATTGAAGCTACTGCAAACTTTGGTTTGAATATCAGTGCACTTGTAATTTTGTTACTTATTTGGAAAGCTTGATTCTGCTTATTTGCCAGGTGATTCTGATTATCAGCAGGTATACACTATGTATCATCCGGGTCCCATTGACGACACATTACTGTACCTGCACCAGGAGCACCGTGCACGTGCTCTGTACAATGGTCAATTAGAGGATGAGGCCCTGCAGGTGATGCGGTGCGATGGGGCTTGTTGGACTGGTCAAATCCCTGATCCAGTCATGCGCTACGTGCGTGAAGCTGGATTCCAAGGACTTTTGGATTCTGCTCCGATTCACATTGATCATTCTCTAGTCACAGCCTTAGTGGAGCGTTGGAGACCTGAGACTCACATGTTTCACCTACCAATTGGGGAGGCTACGATAACTTTACAGGATGTGGGAATGTTATGGGGTCTACCGATTGATGGCATGCCACTTACTGGAGTGGACACTAGCCGACGCATGGAGGACTAGCAGACAATATGCGGAGACTACCTAGGGGCTACACCGAACTCGAGTGTTATCAGAGGAGGTCGCATAAAAGCCAGCTGGTTGGGAGAATTGTTACATAGTCCATTCCCTGTTGATGCTACTGAGGTAGATTGTCAATAATGGGCTAGGGTTTTCATTCTACTGCTGGTTGGTGGAATGCTATTGTCAGACACATCCGGACACCTTATCCCTTTGTTGTATATGTCTGCACTGATGGATCTCGGTGCAGCACATCAATACAGTTGGGGTAGTGCCATTTTGGTATACTTGTACAGGTGTTTATGTGATGCTGCCATCCCACAAGTGAAATCCATATCTAGACTACTAGTCTTGCTACAGGTAACATTGTTGGTTAATTTTGTCAGTTGTATATACTGTCGATCGTGACCCCATATATTATATTAAATTTTATTTCATTTTTTGTCAGTTGGGGGCATGGGAGCGAATCTCATGCATCCGTCCGGCCAGACAACTCCCGGTGATCGCTACAATGAGTGCTGCTGGTTCCAAGTACGTATTGAATTCGTCGGGAGTTACTTTTTTTAACTACAAGGCAATTACTAGGAATGACTTATAGTATTCACTATGTTCCTAACAGGTGGAGAGCACAACACGATTTATCCCAATCCCCTATGCATGTACTTAAAGTGTACCGCGATCAGCTAACATCTCTTCATGATAGACAGGTATATTGACATTCGAATTTCCTGAACTTCGACTGATGGTTATAAGGGATTCTCAGACCTAACCACAAGAGCTACCTGTTATTGCAGTTTATTTGGCAGCCGTACACAGAGGATGTCGTGCAACAACTCCCACAGCATTGTACGGCTGGTAGCCACAACTGGCTATTGTCTGTTGACCTCATTAGCTGGCATGTCGTAGAGTACCATCATGTACATCGTGTTCTCAGACAGTTTGGCCTCATCCAGCCAATACCCATCCAGTTGGTCAGTAAGGATGAACAAAAACTACTTCATACTAGAGACCGTCGCGGGAGGTCAGGATTGGACTGGCGTGTGGAACTGAGAAGATATCGATGCTTGGGAACATCGAGGACAACGACAAGTTTATGTGCAAGGGCTAGCGAATCCGTACACACCCACTCGAGAATACATGGAGTGGTATTTCAGGAGAACAGTGACCCTGGTTGATCAGCCATGCCGGGCTGAAACAAATGCAGAGGGTTTTCATGGAGATGGGGCTACTCTGGAGTATACGATATTTCCTTCATGTCGGCTATTTTTCACAATTAATACTATATGTTTCCTTAATATTATTTAACTAACATATTCACCTCATTGTTGTAGTTGCAAGAAATTTCTCAGATAAGAATCATGTTGGATACGAATTTGGACGACTGTCCCCCACGTATCACGAACATGATCAGGGAGGTACGTGATGTTGCCATCGTACTCTACAGTATGCACATCAACCCTCCAGACTGTAGTTCCACTAGCCATTTGTGCACTGTGACGAACCTCCACCGGGTGTGAGTTACACTAGCATTAGAAGCCACCGTCCAGCTCCACCTGGTCGACAGGGTGGTCGGCGATCGCGTGCTCGTGCCCATACAGACCGCATTGGTTCATCACAAGCTGGAACTTCAAATGCGTGTCCGACAGATGCTGGAGCATCACACGGTGGACCGTCACAGTATGACACTACTGCGACTGATTTTAATGCATATCTTACACCCCTTCCTAGTCATGCAGGACCGTCACATGGTAGATCTTCACAGTTCGATATGGCTGCAACAGATTTCACGTCATATGTTACTCCCAATACGAGTCATCAATACATGTCGCATGCTGCTCCATTAGATACTGGTGGTGTTGCACATGTCCAGCAGGGTTCATGGCAAAACACGGAAGATGATATGCAGGAGGATTGTACAGAGGGAGTGCCAGATGGCGCCATCCATTTTTCTCCTGAGATGGTCGTCCCAAGACGCACATCCCGCACCATACGTCCTCCACCATGTGGAACAGGTGGAAAGCTTTGCAAAGGCCGTCATTAGTAGATAACATGATGACATTTAGCACTAATTTATTTACGTTTGACACGTCTCCTCCACATATTGTACATTTATGTTTAATTATATTTATTCCTACTATATATTACTGTAATTTTAAGAATAACATAAAAATATAAAGAATAATTTACAAATTAGATATTTTACTGCTTATAATTACAATTTATATATTTTTCTAATAAAATGTGGGACTAAAAATAAATTGTGTACGTAAATAATATGCATGTCAAATTCAATACCCGTTTTTAATAACACTGATTTAAAATGGGTATAATTCAAACAGTATTTCAAAAAAAATAAAAATGTAAATTAAATACATTTGTTTATTTCAAAAAATAAATTCATGACGAGGCATTCATGTAATGCATCCTCTAAACAATTCGTTACAAAAATTTTTGAAAAAATTGAGGACAGATTCTACCAATGCACTATATTCACCCAAAAACAAATATAAAGAATAATTTACAAATTATATATTTCACTGATTAAAATTACAATTTATATATTTCACTAATAAAATGTGGGCCTAAAAAATTGTGTACAATACTAATATACATGTAAAATACAATGCCCGTTTTTAATAACATTGATTTAAAAAAGGTATATTATTTTGGAATGCGAAATGTATATATTAACCGGAATGTGAAATGTATTATTTTGTCAAATTCAATACCGGTTTGAAATGCGAAATGGAGATGAATATATTATTTTTTAACAATTTTAACAATTTGATGCAAAAATTGTAAAATAAATTGTTAAAAATTGTAAAAATATTTTTTAACAAAAATATTTAAAAAATTAAATAAAATCCGAGGACGCATTCATGGAATGCGTCCTCTTCATTAATTTGATTAAAAAAATATATAAAATATGAGGACGCATTCATGGAATGTGTCCTCTAATTCACATACAGAAAAAAATTAAAAAAACAGTGAGGACGCATTCAGTGAATGCGTCCTCCATATTTGCATCCATATATAATAACATGCACAAATGCATCCTGTTTTGGTTGACCATGCATATATGGATCAAGTTCTCTTGGTTCCAGAGCAAGGGTCTTGATGATGCCGATCAGGTTCTAGCTTATTTTGCTGTTGCGAAGCTTGGCGAACCTCCTATTGATGGAAAGACAGATACGAATCCCGAGGGATTGACTGCAGCTTATGGGAAGTGGGCTTCTGCTGTTACTGGCAGATTGGTTGCTGGTGGTCTTTCTTGCAAGGTATAACAATTAGTTATTGGCTCTTGATTGTGGGTAGACTGTGAATGCTCTTTAAAATTTATTGGCTCGATGAAAATGATAGATTGCATCCTCCTTCTAGTGGTACATCAGTGTAGCTGAGATCTTGAGATGGCCTCTATTGTGATTCAGGTAATTAAGATGTATTTGTAATGTTTTCTGTTCAAATTGCAGGTTCTAGAAAAGGAAGCGTTTCAGAAGCAAATGCTGGAGAAGCTTATATGGATATGCGCTTTTATGCTTGTTGGAGCACGTCATCCCGGGGCAGCTGTGGGTGGTGTTGAAAAGGAATACCGAGCTGAGGTAAGCCTGGGTGTCCTGTTAATCAAGTATCTTAAAGCATGGGACTCTTGCATTTCTTGTGGGGATTTTGTTTAGTGTACTCTACATCGTGCTCTCATTTTAAGCTTATGGGAAAGAAAGGTAGGGAAATAAAATGGTAAGAGGAAATATAGCTTCTTGGGAGAATATAGTTAGTAATGCTATGGGAACATCGTTCATTTTATCGACTCTGTTGAATTGACCAGACCTACTAAACTTGGTTGATTCAGCTCAAAAGCATATTTCTTGGCTAATTTCATCTGTAATTTGCTTCGAGTACATCATATTCATTCTTTCCATTCATAACGTGTCTCTATTGTACCTTAACTATGACTTGTGGTGTTCGAACCTTGATTGGCAGTTAGTACTGTGTAGCTTTGACAGATGGAATAGGACTAGAATAATTGTCAGTCTTTTAGATTCCAAACCACTAATCGGAGACATAAAAAAAACATGCAGCGTCCTGAAGTTCTCTTGCTGCAAACAGTTCTTCACTGCTACCTTATGTTTAATTATCAACCTAGAGTTAGAAATATGGATTTATTATTAATTTAACTGAAAAAAGCCATTGTTCTCTCACAGGTCTCTAGCCTTATTTCTGAACTGGCAGCTGCGGCAGCAGCAGAGAAGGGTGTTTCTTTTGACCCGGCTTTGGAGGATAGATTGTGTGCTTACTCCCGCGCAGTTGCCCACTTCCCAACAGCTGTTAATGGGCAAAATTCTATATTTATGGCTACAGTGATTAGCCCTGGATGCAAGTGTGTAGGATGCATTGTTCTAATGCGTCCTCTAGATTTTCCTTTTTTTTTGTTCTGATTTCCTGAGGACGCATTTGCTAAATGCGTCCTCGATGCATTATTCTTTTTTTTCGTCGGGGAATGAAGAGGACGCATTGCCGGAATGCGTCCTCGGTTTTCTTTTTTTTTAATACACCTTTGCATGAGGACGCATTCTTGCAATGCATCCTCCTTGAGCAGTCAAAGTATTTTTTGTAGAGATTCCCTGCATGCACAGCACCTGGTTTGCAGGTTTGCACTGAACATCCCATGACCTTAAGGACGCATTCTTGCAATGCGTCCTCGGTTTCTATATCATGCAGCAAACCCGTCCATTTCTGCACTCTGTCATCGAAACGAATTCATTCCCGTTTCTTCATCTGCAATCCAAACCCATTTCTTCATCTTGCTCCCTCATCGGCCGATTGTTTCCCGTCCCCGTATCTTCATCTTGCTCCATCATTGGCCGAGTTTCGTCGCCGGTCTTCGTTTCCAAAGTTGTCGGGTAATTTTTCTTGCTTTCCTATTGTTGCTTTGGTTGTATGTTTTTTTATTTATCGTGAAATGTTTCCGAACCTCACAGGCCGAGCATTCTCGAACCGCCGTTGACCACCGTTGACCTCCGTTGACCGCCGATAACCCCTTTGCAAATTTTTGTAATCTTCTAAAGGTATTTAAAGAATTCATTATCATACGAACGTGTTGATTGATTATGTGTGAGTTGGTCTCTAACAATTTTTCGATCGAATTAGGCGTAAAATTATTATTTTTGAAGTACTTGTAAAGTTCTTGTTGATGAAAATGTTTTTAAAGATTGTATGTTGTTTGAGTGATTATGTATCTTGATTCTATGAAATTGTTGAAAGAGAGAATGGGTGAATATATGTGAATTGATTATGTATGATTTGTTTACTATTGTTTGCATTAAAGTTGTAGTAATAGTTTAATTAGTGTAGTACTATTGTTTGGAAAATGATAAAAGCATAATAGTGTACTGTCGCTATGAATATCGAATTAAATGTTATTTATTTGTATAATGCAGTAGTTCAATGTTTTTGATTGTGTACCTGTATAGAGGGGGTCAAATTAAGTTTGATTTGACTGTGGGTGTGTATTATGACCCACCCATACCGGAGTGGAACGTGACTCTCGAAAGGAGATTAAGCCACTCCGAGCTAGTTCATTTAATTTTTACAAGGCTTGGTATTGCAAGTGGGGGATTTCAGTTGAAATTTTATTACCATTGTCCTGAGCTGATTGGTTCGGCCATATACTATCGGTTTTACAATGTGAAAGATGACGAGTCTACCGCGACATTCTTCAACATTGTTGATCGAATTTCCTTGTCCTCACCAGAGTTGTACATCGTTCTGGAGAATGTGTCAAGCACCACTGACCGTGCGGGTGATCTTAGTTCGGGCACTTTCGTGTCGTTGTTGAGGAACATGTCGAACTATACACCTTTGCCAACCTTACCATCCCCTGTTGATTGCCAAGGTTTTGTCGTTGGTGAGTCCAGCCAACTCAACCCAGTGCGTATGTTCACGTCGATTGCGCTCAGCCGTCTACAAGTGGTGGTATATATGGAGGCCATCATGAGGACCTGAATGAGTTCGATGATGATTATGTGGGTGAAATTGGCGAGTATGTTGTCGGTCATGTTGGGAGCAATAGGGATGGTGAGGAAGGGGAACTTGGTCAAGGCAGTGAAGATGATCGTTCCTTATCAACTGATTCAAATCCAGGGGACGAAGATGAAGAAGTGGTGTGCACGAACATTGTAGCCACGTCGTTTCGTAATTTGGCGAATCCTGATACGGAGGTCTACTTTAGGGATTATGGGGGCCCTGATGAGGATGGCTATAACCCAACAAATTGTGGTGATGAATTTACTCGTTATGTTCAAGCGACTGGTGAAGTGGAATTGGGTATGTAATTCCGGACAAAGCCAGAATTGGTAGAAGCTATTTCGAGGTGGAGTTCCATGATGAATAGGGAACACAGAGTCGTGGAGAGCCGGTCACGCACATAGTATGCGAAATGCTAGGATGTTGTTGAAGGAACCAGAAACTGTCAATGGGTTGCTAGAGCCAGTAAAAAGGCTTCGCATGGCATGTGGGAGATCACGAAATGGGCAAGCAGTCATGCTTATGTTGGGGTTGGTCGATCGACGGGTAACACTAACCTGACATCGTTGATGATCTCCCGTGCAATTCGCCACCACATTGACGTTAACCCTTCTTACACAGTGAAAGATGTACAAGCGCATGTGACGACGGATTTTAATGTGACCCTTTCCTATAAGAAGGCGTGGTATGCTCGAAAGAAGGCTATTGATTTAGTGTTCGGAACTTGGGAGGAATCCTTTGAACAGTTGTCGACATATATGGATGAGCTAGTCAGGGAAAATCCAAGCACCGTTGTTAAGTGGGCAAATGTACCCAATAGAATACATGGGCATGGGTGTCAGAAATTCAAGTTCGTCATATGAGCATTTGGTCAGGCTATCGATGCATTTTTCCACTGCAGGCTGGTGATTAGCGTGGATGGCACTCATTTGAGAGGTGCATACAAGGCCACAATGCTAGTTGTCGTGACGCATTACTTGAACGACTACATACTCCCCATTGCTTATGCCATTGTTGACGGTGAAACAAATGAGAGTTGGGACTGGTTCATGCGGAGACTGCGTATCCACGTGGTAGGTGGTGACAACAGGCCAATCTGTATTATATCTGATCGCCATGATGGAATTTTAAATGCAATGAGACAGATGGACGAATGGAGGGAGCTAGCTGGATACCACCGATTTTGCTTGCGTCATTTTGAATCAAGCTTCCTTAGTGCTGATAGTGGGAATTTCAAGAATACGCTTTTGAAAATCTAGTTTGGAAGCTTGGTGGTGCCAGACGAGAGAGCAGATGGAGGGAATACAAGGAGGAGTTAGAGAGCATCAAACCCTCTGCTTGGAAATGGTTGGTAAAGCATGATACCAGTAAGTGGTGCCTTGCATTTGATGAGGGTGATCGACGTTGGGGAATTCTAACAACCAATTTGTCAGAGAGCTTCAACAACTGTTTAAGGCGCGCACGACGTCTCATGATAACTGCATGTGTCAAAGCGACCTTTGAGCGAATAGTTGAAATGTTTGCTAAAAGGGTAATGGATGCCACGAATTGGAGGTATTTTCTAGATTCATTACAGTTCTTTATGGATTCATTTCCTAGTTTCCTGACTCTAAAATTATGTTCAGATGTTTAGGTCTGCGTTCCCTTCTAGGATTTGGAAAAAATTTCAGAAGCAAGACACGTTAGCACAGGGACATAGTGTCACTATTTTTGGGATTGCGTCACAGACTTATAGGGTTGAAACAAGGACTATTGATGGCAGCATTGGTGAGAGCCAGTACACAGTCAAATACCGGAGAAAGTTGTGTACTTGTCGTGAAAGGAAAATTTTTTTATTCCCATGTTCACATTCATTGGCCGTCTGTAGGCATAGGCGTGATGATCCAGCTACTCTATGTGATTAGGTATATCACAAGACCACCTATATTCAACAATATAGTCAGGGTTTTATGTCTCTACGAGATCCATCACTATGGCAATGTGCTAGTTGGAGGCTGATTCCTGATATTGAAAAGTTCCGCAACAGGAGGCGTGGACAGTATGTAGAGAGAAGGAGAAAGAATCAAATGGATGAGAGGGTGCCAAGTGATTCCAGAGGCCGCCGTAGGCGGGGGCGTGATTAGAGTTGTGTATGTAATGTGCAAAAATTTTGTTACTTGGTATTTGGTATTTGTGTATTAAACTATTTTGAATATTTACGATTATGCGTATTTGTCTAAATTGAAGCTACTGTACGATTTGGTTTGAATATTAGTGCACTTGTAATTTTTTTTACTTATTTGGAAAGCTTGATTGAGCTATTTTGCCAGGTGATTCTGTTTATCAGCAGGGATACACCATGTATCATCCGGGTCCCATTGACGATGAATTACTGTACCTGCACCAAGAGCACCATGCACGTGCTCTGTACAATGGTCAGTTAGAGGATGAGGCACTGCGGGTGAGGCGGTGCGATGGGCTTATTGGACTGGTCAAATCCCTGATCCAGTCATGCGCTACGTGCGTGAAGCTGGATTCCAATGACTTATGGATTCTGCACCGATGCACATTGATCATTCTCTTGTCACAGCCTTAGTGGAGCGTTGGAGACTTGAGACTCACACGTTTCACCTGCCAATTGGGGAGGTTACGATAACTTTGTAGGATGTGGGCATGCTATGGGGTCTACCGATTGATGGCTTGCCAATTACTGGAGTGAACACTAGCCGACGCATAGAGGACTGGCAGAGAATATGCGGAGACTACCTAGGGGCTACACTGAACGCAAGTGTTATCAGAGGAGGTCGCATAAGGGCCAGCTGGTTGGGAGACTTGTTACACGGTACATTCTCTGTTGATGCTACTGAGGTAGATTGTCAACAACGGGCTAGGGTTTTCATTGTACTGCTGGTTTGTGGAATGCTATTGTCAGACACATCCGGACACCTTATCCCTTTGTTTTATTGGTCTTTACTGATGGACATCAGTGCAACACATCAGTACAGTTGGGGTAGTGCCATTTTGGCACACTTGTACATGTGCTTATGTGACGCTGTCATCCCACAAGTGAAATCCATATCTGGACCACTAGTCTTGCTACAGGTAACATTGTTGGTTAATCTTGTCAGTTGTACATACTGTCGATAGTGATCTCTTATATTGTATTAAATTTTATTTAATTTTTTGTCAGCTGTGGGCATGGGAGTGAATCCCATCCATCCGTCCGGCCGAACGACTACCAGTGATCGTCACGATGAGTGCTGTTGGATCCAGGTATGTATTAAATTAGTCGGGAGTCAATTTTTAAACTGCAAGGCAATTACTAGGAATGACTAATAATATTCACTTTGTTCCTAACAGTGGAGAGCGCGGCTCGATTTATCCCAATCACCTATGCATGTACTGAAAGTGTACCGCGATCAGCTCACATCTCTCCATGAAAGACATGTATATTGAAATTCGGATTCCCTGAACTTCAACTAATGGTTATAAAGGTTTCTCAAAGCTAACCACAAGGCCTATCTGCTATTGCAGTTTATTTAGCAGCCGTACATAGAGAATGTCGTGCAACAACTCCCACATTATTGTACGGCTGGTAGCAACAACTGGCTATTGTCTGTTGGCCTCATTAGCTGGTATGTCGTGGAGTACCATCACGTACATCGTGTTCTCAGGCAGTTTGGCCTCATCCAGCCAATACCCATCCAACTGGTCACTAAGGATGAACAAAAACTACCTCATATTAGAGACCGTCAAAGGTGGTCAGGATTGGATTGGCATGTAGAACTGAGAAGATATCACAATGCTTGGGAACATCGAGGAGAGCGACAAGTTTATGTGCAAGGGTCATTGGATCTGTACACACCCAGTCGAGAATACATGGAGTGGTATTTTTGGAGAACAGTGACCCTGATTGATCAGCCAGTCCGGGCCGAAACAATTATGGAGGGTTTTTATAGAGATGGGGCTACTATGGAGTATATGGTATTTCCTTAATGTCTACTAGTTTTCACAATTAATACTATATGTTTTCTCAATATTATTTAACTAACATATTCACCTCATTGTTGTAGTTGCAAGCAATGTCTCAGATGAGAATCACGTTGGATACAAATTTGGACGACTGTCCCCCACGTATCACGAACATGATCAGGGAGGTACGCGATGTTGCCACTCGTACTCTACAGTATGCACATGATCCCTTCAGACTGCAGTTTCACCAGCCATTTGTGCACTGTGAGGAACCTCCACCGGGTGTGAGATACAATGACATTAGAAGCCACCGTCCAGCTCCACCTGGTCAACAGGGTGGTCGGCGACCGCGTGTTCGTGCCCATACAGACCGCATTGGTTCATCACAAGCTGGAACCTCAAATGCGTGTCCGACAGACGCTGGAGCATCACACAGTGGACCATCACAATATGACACTACTATGGCTGATTTCAATGCATATCATATACCCCTTCCTAGTCATGCCGAACTGTCACATGGTGGATCCTCACAGTTTGACATGGCTACAGCAAATTTCACGGCATATGTTACTCCCACTGCGAGTCATCAATACATGTCGCATGCTGCTCCATTAGATACCGGTGGTGTTGCACATGTCCAGCATGGTTCATGCCAGAACACAGGAGATGATATGGATGAGGATTTTACAGAGGGAACGCCAGATGACGCCATACATTTTTCTCCTGAGATGGTCGTCCCACGACGCACATCCTGCACCATACGTCCTCCACCATGTGGAACAGATGGAAATCTTTGCAGAGGCCATCGTTAGTAGATTACATGATGACATTTAGCACTCATTTAATTACATTTGACACGTCTTCTCCAGATATTGTACATTTATGTTTAATTATATTCATTCCTACTATATATTACTGTTATTTTTAGAATAACATAAAACAAACAAAAGTCTACGAATGCACTATATTCACCCAAAAAATATAAAAAATTAATTTACAAATTATATATTTTACTGATTAAAATTACAAATTATATATTTTACTAATAAAATGTGGGACTAAAAAAATCATGTACATATATATGTCAAATTCAATACCCGTTTTTAATAACATGGATTTTAAAAAAGTATAATTCAAACAGTATTTAAAAAAATATAACAATATAAAACAGTATTTAAAAAAATATAACAATATAAAATAAACACATTTGATTATTTTAAAAAATAAATTCATGAGGACGCATTCATGCAATGCGTCCTCTAAACAGAATTGTTTTTTTAAAAAAAAATCGAGGATGCATTCATGGAATGCGTCATCTAAACAGAATTCAGAAAAAATATATATAAAAGCCTGAGGATGCAAACTGTGAATGCGTCATCCACAATTGTTTCTAAATATCATACCATGCACAATAGGATCCGAATTTTTTTTATTATGCATTAAACAATCAAGCTCTCGCTATTAAGGAGGTCAGAACTCAATACTTTCTTTCTGGTGTTGGGTGCTTTTAATTGTTTGTATTCGGCCTTAACCACGATACCTTGCTTATACTTCAGTTTAAGTGGAGGAATGGTTGGTTTTACTCGCTTTCGGAAAGAGCAATTGCTGAAGGAAAACCGGATCCTTGCCCGTTACACACGCTTGTGTTGTACAAGAGTGCTGAAGATGGAAGGTGGTAACTTCATTCTTAGATTAGGCTCTGCCTTGTGACATGATTCTGTACTGCATTTTATTTTCTTAAAAAATAATATTCTAACAACACGATGAATTTACTTGTGTACTATCGTAGTGTGAAATGCAAATTATCAGACAGAATATGTGTGTTGGTTATTTTAAATTAAACAAATAAGGGATGGTTAAAAGTTCTGAAAAAAGGTGGGAGCTTTCAAAAAATAATTAAGCTGCCCCGATAGCCTACCGTCATTCATACGGTCCAGATCCCTACATGAGCTCTATATATCAAGCCCCCCTTTCCTTTAGAGACCCACCTACCCCACGTAACTACAGAAAGTTAGGGTTTAGGGCAAGTATAGATATTTTATATTCTTTTAGTGGTTCGAGAGCTTGATTGTTTAATGCATGATAAAAAAAATTCGGATGCAATTGTGCATGGTATGATATTTGGAAACAATTGTGGACGACGCATTCACATAATGCGTCCTCAGGCTTTTATATTTTTTTTTTCTGAATTCTGTTTAGAGGACGCATGAATGCGTCCTCGAATTTTTTTATAAAAAACAATTCTACCACGTGGCAATCAGATATGTGTGCATATATGCGTATATATGTGTGTATATGTGTGTGTATATATGTGTGTATATGTATATATATGTGTGTGTATATATGTGTATATATAGGTGTGTATATATATGTGTGTGCATATATGTGTATATATATGTGTGTATATATATGTGTGTGTATATACATATATGTGTATATATGTGTGTGTATATGTGTATATATATGTTTATATATATGTGTGTATATGTGTGTGTGTATATATATATGTGTGTGTATATGTGAATATATATGTGTATATATGTGAATATATATATATATATATATATGTATATATGTGTGTATATATATGTGTGCATATATATATATATGTGTGTGTGTGTGCATATATAGAAGAAGAAATGGAGGACGCATTTCGAGGACGTGGCAATTGGAAACAGACTGGAAAAAAACCATAATCAGAGGACGCATTGCTCGAATGCGTCCTCTTCATTCCCTGACGGAAAAAAAACTAACCGAGGACGCATTTGCCAAATGCGTCCTCACAAAATCAGAAAACAAAAAGTGTAAAACTAAGAGAGCGCATTCAAAAAATGCTCCCTCCACACTTGCATCCGTGTCAGGTTACTGTAGCCACAGTTATAGAATTTTTCCCCTACCCCACGTAACTACAGAAAATTAGGGTTTAGGGCAAGTATAGATATTTCATATTCTTTTAGTGTTTTTTTAACCTTTTCATAGATATAAAATCATCATTTTAATAAAAGTTGGCCTCAAGCTGTTGAAAAGGCTAAATTTGTACATATACTAATTATCTAAGATTATATTTACACTTTTAATTATCAAAAAATTATAATAGCACTTATATAATTTTGGTAAGGTTATATATGCATTTTTCTCTTAAACCCCGGTAATTTTTTCAGAGGTACTAATTTTTTAAAATTACCCTTCAACCCCGGTAGAAATTTTTTACTACTCTCAATTTTAAAAAAATTACTCTTCAGCCCCCATTAGAAATTTTCTAATGCTACCATTTAAAAAAAAATACCCTTCAACGTCCCCTATAAAATTAAATAAAATTACTTTTATCAAATATTATTTTATTCAAAATTAAGTAATTACCCTCTCCTCACACCCCCCCCCCCCCTATTTTGCGGACCAATTTTCCTATGCAAAAGGTTTGTCAAGATGCTTTCCAAGGATAGCATGAAGTCACATGTTGTGACCTTAATATCCGGCCAACTTTGTTACTCACTCTGTCCCAATCATTTTTATACTTTTTTTTAAAATGTGTTTCAGTCAAATCTACGTACTTTCTATATTCAAAAATTTTTAATGTGCCATAAGATAAAAATATCCTTAAACAATTAAAAATTACACATAAACCTAAACCATATCTCACCTACCCTCACTACTCCCAGCGCCTTTCTTATTTCTAGTCTTCATTTCCCCCTCCCCCCCCCCCACCCCACCCCACCCCACCCCACCCCACCCCACCCCACCTCACCTCACCCATCTCATCTCTCACATCTCCATCCCCACCCCACACATCCCATCTCTCCCATCTTCATCCCTTAATCTTCTTCTCTCATTTCTCCATATCATTATCTTCATCTGCTGTTGGGTCGCGCCGTCGAGGAGGGAAATTTGGGTGTAGGGACTGCAGTATTTCAGGCGAGAGAGGCTAGGGTTTAGGTTGCTCCGTCGTAGAGGGGGATTTGGGTGTGGTGGTTGTGATGCCTCAGTCGGGTGAGCTAGGGTCTGAGTCGCACCGCCGTGGAGGGAGATTTGGGTGTGGTGGTTATGACTCCATGGAGGAAGATTAGGGTGTAGTCATTGCGCCACCAAAAAGAGAGAGGGAGGTGTATTGATTACAACGTCTCAGGAGCGCAGGGGAGGGTAAGAGGTGGTGGTGGTGATAGGCAAGCAGGGGAGGGTGAGAGGTGGTGGTGGTGATAGGTGGGCAGTGGAGGGCGAGAGGTGGTGGTGGTGATAAGTTGGCAGGGAGGGCGTGGCGGCGGTGTCGGTGGTGGTGACAGAGGCGGGCAAGGGAGGGTATGGGAGGGATGGGAAGAAGAAAGGCACAAGCAATTTCACTTTTCCCAAATTAAAACATCACTTTTCCCTATCTGTAGTTGTGGCTGTGACAGATGGAGTAGTTTTCTTTAATAAATATGCACTATTGAATCGACCCATTCCACAAAAATACTTACAAATATTATCAATTGTACTACTATGTAATACTCCCTACATACCAACTCAAATTGAACACTTACTTTTTGGATTATATTCTCTATTAAAATTTAACTGCATATTGCAATAGATATAGCATATTGTAAGTAATAGATATATGAGTAAAAATATATTTGTATGTGATATAGTTGAATTCATGGCAACAAGTATTTTCCAAATATAAAATTTTATTTACCATTATTATAGTAGTTAAATATATTAAAAATTAAACATGTTTCTTGAATAATATGATAATAATTATCGTGCAATTTCACATGGGATTGATGGAGTATGTCTTCTAGTCCAAGTACTCTTAAACTACGGAGTATATAAAATTATTTTGTACAATGCATAATCAGTAACATATTATAATATGGCGTAGTCTTGAGATAGACGGTCTTTCTATATGCTTGTGGAAAGACGGGGTTTAATTAGAATAATAAAAGGTAAAAGGTCTAAGTTGCAATATTAAAAATTTGTTATGCAACGTGTAGTAGTAATAAAGTTTAGAACTCGATTCATGCAAGCCAAAAATTTTATCTTCATTTCTTCTAGTTTACACTTTAAACTTTGGTCTTTCAATAACTTATGGAAATATCGTCTTTCAAGAGACGGACTCACTTTATATTAAATATTGTTGTTATAAATTAATCATGTAATAAAACGTGATTGAATATGAAATATATAAGAAATATTATATTAAAAGATACAAAATTTAAATTAATAACTAAAATACTTAAACCAAAAAAATATAATATTTAGGTTAAGAAGGTATAAGTATTGCATAATTTAAAAACCATAGTTGTTCATCAAATTCGCTCCACTTTTCCCTTTTATATGAGATAGAAGAGGAGAAATTTTAAAAACATTGATAATGTTTGGTGAATGGCACACATATTAGGTAGAGAATCCAAAAATACAAGACTTTCTTGATCAAAATGAACTCATCCATTTGTCACGTATTTATCACATTTATTTGTATACGATATATGTTTACATCTTGCACCAAATAATTGAATTATTGAGTAGGAAGAATGATCGAATCAAACTGAAAGCACCCAATTAAGGAAAGTCGTATCGATTTACTAACCCCAACTTTGTTCGGCTGTTCTCATATTAGACCAAATGAATGAGACAAAGACAGGGGAAAATGATTATATTTTCGGACCTAATGTTATATTTATGATCCTCAATTGTAATGTTATATTTGCAATAATTATTATTGCAGTGTTATTTTCAGAACGTTTGTGTAATTCCATTTATAGTTCTAGGGGTCCCAATTCTATGGAATCAACCATCTTGCTGGATCACACATTTTATTTTTATTTTTTAAATTAAGGGAGTTTATGGGGTTATTATCCCTTTTATATTAAGATTAAATTTGCGCATTGTGTCATTACAGTATATGATATGGGATAAACCCATTAACATTGAAACGCTAGTTAGATGTTACAATTCTAATCTAAGATCTCAGTGTCATAAAGAGAGATATGCACATCGTTATTACAATATTGAGCAAAAGCTTATGTGGCAATGAGAGAACGGCTCGTGGAGGATAAGTGGTTCCCATCGTATTGCCATAGTGTAACCACAATAAATCAACCTAAGACTACTATCAGAACAGACACGGTGAAGTGTTAAACGATACACACGCAAAATGACTCATGAACACCTCTGGTCAAACATCTAAGGCAATCAAAACAAAATAAATAAAGCTCTCCAACTAAAGATCAAGTCTGTCTCCATTTAACCCGTAAAAACCATTTCCCTAATCTAGGAGACTTGGACCCATCATTTTAATTGCCAAAAATATTTTTCATCAGTATCTTGATATCACTTATAACATGTAGAATTATTCCTAACTTGACCCCAAAAGGATTTAAGGACCAACTTAATTGATTTATCAATAACATTGGGCTCAACATCCTTATGGACCAAGTCTACAAATCTAAATTATATCTTTAGAGAAAACAATATCGCCATAAGTTCGTATAATCTAACTTTGACTTGGATATCTTCTCACCGTCTCTTTAGATATCAGATCTGAAGTCAATCCAATTTTAACGACTCCGGCTGCCGAAAAAATATACATTGACGAAGAAAATTCCTTCTAACACTTTAATTCAAAAAACCAATTTAAAACTTCCCCTTTTAAAGCTGAAAATAGTTTAAAAAGAAAAACTAAATAAAAAGGCAAAAATAGCATAATTAAAAGCATCACACCCATAAATATATAAAAATAAAGAAAAGAGAATTACCCATCCTGAAAATCACTAAAGAAAGGCACCCATATCTGAAATATTTATACCAACATCTTGCCACTGTCATCGCGACATGGAACAACAGCAAAATTGCTTAATGTTTGGGTTGATCGAGTTACTAGAAACATCTACTATAGTCTTTGACCGAGTTTGACCGAGTCAAACTGATTTGAACCGAGCCTAAACCGAGTTGACTGAGTCAGTCCCTATAAACTGAGTTTGGATCTTGATTTGGGTAGAGGGTCGCCGCTCGCCACCTTACCAACACCCGAGTGACCAAGTTGGCCGATTCGGCCACTGTAGATGAACTTGACGGAGTGGAGCTTCGATGGGTAGGGACCTACAGGTGGCGGTAATCCACCAAAAATTGGAACATAGCCATCAGAACCACTGCCTTGGACTGGAGTTGAGCCACCAAGCCGTCGAGAGACACCACCTTGGACTTGAGCTGAACCACGATATCTAGCACTGGGTCAGCCTTAATGCACCAGAGCTGGAGTTTGCCACCGTGACGCCTCCATTTGCAACCGGAGTGATGCCGCCAAACAATGCTGGAAACGACGACCAAAAAAAGGTGCGAGCCCGGAGAGAGCTCAGATCTGCTGACGTCAAACATGCTCGACGTTTCTGGTGATGACGGTCAAGTTGGGAAATCGCGCTCTCAGCAAACGACCTCTTTTTTGTCATGGTAATCCTAGAGATGATGGGTATGGAGGTTAAGGGATAGGGATGGGTGGGAATGTGGTGGGGGCCACCGAAGGTAGTGGTTCACGGCGGCCCCCAAACGTTAGGGTTTAGTGGAAGGTTGGAGAGTAGAGAGAGTTCAGGGTCGGTGAATTCAAATGGTTAGTATGATCACGCATTTTATAATTACGTCATATTTATTTGGTTTCTCTATACAACAATTAATTAGATTAGATATGTTATGAAAAACTATTTTGTTTTGTCAATATATACTTTTTTTAAAATATTACATTTAACTTCTTCTGTTTTGATAAAATATAAAGGACTTTACTATGGCACATTGATATCATATCAATGTCACATCTCATTCAATGATGGAGGTTACAATATATAGGGATACAACAAACCAAAGTCTAACAAGAATAAGATTATAAGTCTTTAAGGAAACTACCATCTATAACAAATTTCATAAGGAAACTAATTATATAAGTTAACTAACATTTCTATTTCCTTAACACCCCCTCTGAAGTTGGAGCATGATGACAAGAATGCTAATTGTGCAAAGAATATTATAAAATTGCTAATCATTAAAAAAGAAATTTAAAAAAAATCTCAGTCGCGGTAGAAATAGTAGCAACAACAGTAACAGTAGCAGCTGGTAGAACAGTATTCAAATTCATTAGCAATAGTAACAACGACATCGGATTCGAAATTTGGCGTGTTGTAGATCGGTAGAAATCAGTCAGCGGTTACGTTGAACGAGTTGATCGGCAGGCTACGGCAACAGATAACGGCAAGCAGTGGATAACAGCAACAACGCAACAGAAGGAAAAGTCAGCGGGTTATGATAGAAAATTGTGGTGAGCAGCGGACGATGGAAATAACAAAACAACAATAACATTCGGGTGGCGACGACGTAAACCCGTGGTAAGCTACTGTAGCAAATAACAACAAAAAGTGACGATAAGGACATTGAATCTGGTCTTCAGGATTCAAATTCGGAGGTAGACATCGTAGTAGATTAGACTAGCAGTAGCTGTGGCAAATCGAATCAGATCAGTGGCTAACCAGGTCAAAATGCGACAGCGCATAGAGCAAGCGGCGACACGTGAAGGTTTGGTAAAATCACAGACGGATCGGCGAAAGCGAAAACTGGTGAACAACAGTGGCGGTGGTCGAAGATCTACAATGGTCGGTGAGCTTTGGACGGTGGCAATGGCGGCACATGGAAGAACGCGTGGACGTCAAATCGGCAGCAAAAGCTCGGAAAACTGGCAGCAAAATTTTCTTAGGGTTTCAGGATTTTAGGCTCTGATACCATGATAAAATATAAATGACATTTATGGTGCATTGATATCATATCAATGACACATCTCATTCAATGATGATGGTTATAATATATATGGCTACAACAAACCAAAGTCTAACAAGAATAAGATTCTAAGTCTATAAGGAAACTACCATCTATCACTAATTCCACAAGGAAACAAATTCTATAAGGTAACTACCTTTTATAACCTTTCCTACAAGGAAAAAGTTTCTATTTTCATGTTAAAATTCAATGTATTTTGGGCTTCCATCTTAAAACCAATTGGTACTAAGAGGAGGTAACTCATCATTTAGTATTTTAAGAAACCGATGTGTGATATATCTTTCATCACGCCCCCTCACGTGTCAGCGTGGAAACACTCCACAACCCATATCGGGCCAATTAAAGGAGATCCAGACATCGGCCCAATAAACACAACCTGGACTCTGATACTAGGTAAAATTTCAAGGTATCTTGAGGTTCCATCTTAAAACCAATTGGTACTAAGTGGAGGTGATCCAAGACGTTTTATGTAAGTCTTTTAGTTCTTAAGAAATTGATGTAGGATGTATCTTTCAACATCAGACCTATCTGTTACACGACATATTTATTTATATGAAAAGGACTTAGAATGGATCTTCCTTGTAAAATAAAATAAGACACTATTAAATTTTCGGACTTGGTGTAAAAATATAACATGTTATTAGAGTTTTTATATGTACAAAGTATTGTTTTAGGCGCTCTAAACTTTAGACCAAGGTTTATTGTGCAATTATAAGAAATTTCATTTGGGATGAAATTTAAAAAAAAATACGCTGATAAATTTAGGGACTTACAGTGCAATTATCAAAATACTATATATCACAAAAATTTTAGAATTTTCATTTTTCTTTTCTTCTCCTCTAATCGAAAACCGCCTCCTCCCACGAGAAATTGCCACCGGCCAATGGTTATTGTCGAATTTCAGTAGGATTTCTGCCAGAATTCGTTGCCGATGCCGATCTTCTCTGACCGTCGGCTTTCCGTCGGCAATTCCACCGCTGAGATCACCATTGCAATTCCGCCGGTGTTCTATTGCAATTTTGCCGGCAAGATCTCCATTTTTTACGCTGCTCGATGTCTGACGCTTCCGTTGATGCTGTGATCGACAAGATCAACGATTGCGCGATGTCCGACACTTCAGATGAGATCTTCGTTGATCGACGATTGCGCAATGTCCGACGCTTCAAATGAGATCTCTGTTGATCGATGATTGCGTGATGTACAACGCTTCAGATGAGATTTCCGTTGATCGACGATTGCGCGATGTCCGACAATTCAGATGATATCTCCGCTGATTGATGATTGCTCAATGTCCGACGCATCCCACGGCGTTGCTTGCTAGGTGTTTTTACCATTGCACCGCTAGGTTTCCACGATTGCTGCCGATCGTTGCTAGGTTTTCCAACGACAGACTGAAGTTTTCCGTCTTCCATTAAGCAGCAGCAGAGGCGAGGAGTAGCAAAGGCGGCTTCCGTCGGTGCGTGAGATCTAAAAGACTGGCTGGAGAAGATGGTGAACATGTCAACGTTTGCCAAATTTTGGCAGGTGGCCTTCACGCGCCTGCATGTAGATTTTTTAAATTTTTAAATGGTAATTTTTAAAATTTGTAATTTATGATTTTTTATGATTTTGAGTAGTTTTAATTGATATTTTATTATTTTTTGAGTAGTCGTAATTGATATTTTATGATTTTTTAATTGACGCTTTGAATTTGAAATTTAATTTAACAATTTAACCTTTTGTTGATGCTTATAATTTTAGTTGATGTTTATGATTTTCAATGACATTTTGAAATTGCTATAAAATTTAATCTTATTGATGTTTTATGATTTTAAAAAGTCATGGTAACCAAAACTCTCTTTCCTCTCTCCTTTAAAAACCAAACCCTAGCTATTTGGGGGGGTCGCCGCCGACACAACCACCACTCTCCAGTGGCCCCCAACCCAATCCTACCCTTCCCAACACCCTTACCCCCAGTAGCTTCCCTTCCCCCGAGATCTAAGCTGCTGAAGCTTTGGTTTCTAAGGTTTCAATTTTCAGCCGGCCAGTGCAGACACGACTCACGACGTCTTTAGGTTCTCGGCCTTCCTCTCTGTGATATGGAGGTTGTAGACCCAGATTGGCAAAGTTTTTCAGCGTTCTAGACTCTTAATGTTTTACCCGGCTCCCTCGACTCGGCGGTTTTCTCTGCTTTTAGAATCCCCCGCGCTCTCATTTTTTGCTTCCTGGGCTATCAGCGATTGTTTCTCGATGATGTTTTCTTTGCCGGACAAATGGATCGAATGGGTCGTGCGGTTCCGGCTTCTAGAGCCAGAAAAGGTCGCAACTTTTCTGGGGCCAAATAACCGTGTAGACTCAAATCGGAACCGATTCAGCCTGGTCAAGAGACTCAGGTGAACTCGTGTCATCACTCGAGCCAACTCAGATTTGGACTATGGCGCAACTCTGGCTGCAGTCGCTACGGCGAACAAAGTGTTTTTTGGTTTTTTAGTGACGCGATGACATCATTCCCACCACTAAACCCTCATCTGCAAGCAGAGTATGGAATTTCTTAGTGAAGTCTCAGGAAAGATCACCTGCTTTCCAAAGTCTTCCGACGAGTATTGGTGAATGGAAGGGGTCAACTAAGTGAACAGCTGCTCAACTCAGGCCATCAACAACCAAGTTTCGAGTTATATCCTGGAGGTATCAAAGTCATGACGGGTAATTCTCCATTTTTGTTTTTATTTCTTCAACCTTTTATTTTCTCTTTTCGGGTGAGAGGCTATTAATTTATGTCAGTAATTCATTTTATTTGTTCTGCTTTTCGTTTCTTTTTCATTTTTCAAATTGGGCAGTTTTTAAATGGTTTTTTGATTTAAAGTGTCGGGAGGAATTTTCTCTGTCAATGTTTATTTTTTCGGCAACCTGAGTCGTTAAAATATGGTTGACTTCAGATTTGATATCTTAAGAGACGGTGAGGAGAAATCCAAGTCAAAGTTGTAATATACAAACTTTTGGCAATACTGTCTTCAAGTAAATCAGATTTGTAGATTTTGATCCATAAGGGGGTTGAGGCCATTTTTATTGAGAAATTGATGAACTGGTCCCTAATACCTTTTGGAGTTAAATTAGAGATAATTCTACGCATAGAAGTGACTTCAGTATACCAATGAATTATATTTTTGGCAATTAAAATGACAGGTCTTAATCTCCTAGCGAGAAAATGGTCTTTACGGGTTAAATGGAAGCGGACTTGATCTTTAGTTGGGGAGCTTCATTTTTTTCGTTTTGATTGCCTTAGATGTTTGATCAAAGGTGTTCAGGGGTCATTTTGTGTGCGTATCTTTTGATACTTCACTGTGTTTGTTCTGATGGTAGTCTTGGGTCGATTAATTGTGACTACACTATGACAATACGATAGAAACCACTTATCCTCCACGTGCCCTTCTAATTGTCACATATGATTTTGCTCAGTATTGTAATATTCATTAGGGCTTAGTGTATACCAATCTCTATGTCACTGAGACCATAGATTATAAATATAATATTTAGCTAGCGTCTCAGAGTAAATGGGTTAATCCCATATCATATGTTGTAATGGCACATTGTGCTAATTTGAGCTTAATATAAAAGGGAGGGGAACCCTATAAACTCTCGTTTAAAAAATTATTTTAAAAAGAGGTTTTGTTAGTTTTTGGTTGATGTTTATGATTTTTTGGGTGAGCTTTAGATTATATATGTTGATGTTTGTAGTTTTTGGATGATATAGAAGTTGATGTTTGTATTATTATTTTTCTCATGCTGATGTTTTCATTTTCCGAATGAGGTTTAGCTGTTAAGAGTTAATGTTTGTTGTTTTCGGGTGATATAGGTTGATATTTGTAGTTTTTTAAAATAAAAAATTGTTGATGTTTTATGATTTTCAGAGTGAATAATTTATACTCTTTAGGTGCCATAGCTTTTTTTGGTTGATGTTTTTAGTGTTTTTCCTCTCATGTTGATATTTTTCATTTTCTGGGTGAGTTTTACTTAGTTGATATGGGTTTATATTTGTAGTTTTTTTGGTGATATGGTTGATTTTTTTGCAGTATTTTTTTCTTATGTTGATTTTTTTTCATTTTTTGGGCGAAGTTTAGATAATAATAATTGATGTTTTTAGCTTTTGGGTGATATATGTTGATGTTTGTAGTTTTTTAAAATTTTGATAATTAAAGATTTGTTGTTTATATTATTTTCAGTTGATTTTTTGTTAGTTGTAATCGATGATTTTTCAATGTCTTGTTAATTTTTATTTAATTTTTTATATATTTTTTGTTGCTGCATTTTGGTTGAAGTTTTATGATTTTTCATTGTTGTTTTGTTATTTTTTGCTGGTGTTTATAATTTTCAGTTCGCTTATCACATTGATTTTTTTTTTGCATTTTTTTAAAAAAAATTTTGCAGAATGCAGATGGTGGAAAAATGATGGGGGAAAATTGGATAAAAAAACCCTGGAAAGTTATTAGCAATAGGTCCCTGTAAAATAATTAGAGATCGATCCCTGTGAAATTATTATCGATAGATCCCTAGAGCTAGAATATTCTTAGAATTGTATAAAGACCCATACCTAAAGTTTAAGCTGGCTCACAGGGGATCATCTTTTTTATATGATAAAATTAAGGATAAAGTGCGAAAATGACCTTATGTTTTGGGTGAAAGTGCAGATATAACCTTGTATAATCTGAAAGTGCAGAACTAACCTTATCTTTTGATCAAATTGTGCAATTTTACCCATTTTATAATTTTCAGGCATTCACCGATGCAAGTCAGGCATTGACCATTAACCATTATTGGAAAGACAAAAATACCCCTAACCTAAAAACTAAAAATCTAATGACCATTATACCCTAAGCATCTTCATCAACCCTAAAATGCTTCTTCAACCTCAAACACTTGCGCCACCGTTGTACACCGCCGCCGCTGAGCGCCGCCTATCCATTGCCTGTCACCGCCCTAGAATCACCACTTCCGCCCTATCCACTGCCGCATTGCCGCCATCAGCCACCTCCCCACCTCCCTTGATTCACCCCCCTCTATTCACCACCCCTCTCTCCGCTTGCCCCCCGCACAGCCACCCCCACAGTTTTACGTCATCTCCGCCACCATTTTCAGTGTCGCTTAGCTAAGCGCCGGAAAATCAAGACCCACCTGTCAGTCCGCCGTCTCCAATTCGCCGCTCCAGCCAAATTTGGCCAAATTCGAAACCCTAGCTCCACTCCCTCAGTCCGCCGCTCTTAGAGAATAGGCGGGGAGAATTACCCTTACCCTTACTATAATTTTAGCACAACCATTCAATAGGATTACGATAGCTCTGCCTGATATGAATCTCTTTGCAAAGACTCTGGATTGCAGAATTTTAGATCTTTAACTAAACGAAGGATTTTGCAAACCCTAGTATAGTCGTACGAATTGATCAAAATTAACCGTCGGGATCTTGAACAACTCGAGATAAGTGAAGCTAACTAGCCTGCAAGATTAGTTCATAAATTGAAGGTATTGATACTTAATTAACCTGCAGGATTAAGCAACAATGAAAATGCTTGTAAGTAATGAATATAACTTAAAAATTCTGAATATATGATTGATAAAAAGGTGAAGAAATTTGTGGACAAGCGCCCCTCCCCCCCCCTCCCCTATTTATAAGGTTAGATCTTGCCCAAAACCCTAATCACAAATGTAAACTGAATCAACTTATGGAAGATTAAAGAAGCTAAAACCATATCTAACTAGAATACCTAAAATAAATGACTATATGTGGTCAAATTATTCAAGAAGTCATCTTGAAAAAATATTACCATATCTAATCTTACCAAATCTAATTCTAATCAAAATATAACTGAATATTTTTGAAACCCTAATGGTCTGTAATAGATTGGGTCGAAAATAAGCTCTTCAAAAGTCCACATGGCTGAGCTCTATACTAAGAAATTCAAAATGAAATAATTCTACAATAATTCGCAAGGATCAAACTACCTCATTAAAAACCCAGTGGGAAAAAAGTATAATGTTCTTCATGATGTTTTCGGTTCCTCGACACTCTTGAACAATAAATCCAAGATGTCGATGATGACTTTTTCTTCAATTCTTCATTATAAAGTTGATCCATCAAAGCATTTAAAGTAACATCCCTAAGTTTCATTCTTAACCTAGTCATAGGTCCATCCATGTCACTTAGATGATCTCGAACATAACCTTTAAATGTTTTATCAAGGTTTGGAATGTCATTATCTATGGTGGTAGTAGTCTTGACATTTGCATCATTCCCTCCAGGGTCAAATAGTTTTTTCCTCGAAATGGGAATCATATAACCTAGAAAGACGTCCTCGAATTCCTGTAACAACTTTAAAAACTGTGAAAGCATATTTACAGGAATATCTTTTTTGGCATAGTAACTTTCTTTGAAGTACAATATTAGAACAAAAGAATGATTAGTCAAAGCACGATTCACATCTCTTATTGAAGCATAAAACGATTTACCAGGGTCAATAGATAGTTCATGCCTCATTATATAAATAGAAGATAAAGGACTAAGATGTGAAGACAAGACTTTATGCAACTTTTAAGAATCAATGTACAATTTACCTATCTTACCCACCTTTATGTCAACCTGGAACTTGTGTACATTGACATTTAATGTTTTTTTGTCAGAATTGATAGTTTTTTTTTGTTGAAATCACTTGCTCCTTGTGAGGTAGTAATTTTGGAAACTTCTTTATCATCAATGATGATTTCTTCATCTACATGTTCTTCTTCGCTTTCATATCGTGCATTCATATCATCATCTCCTTCCTCCTCCATTGTTGTCATAATTCATTCATGGGGACAGTTATCACAAACATGTCCTCGTTCATTACAATGAAAACATGGAGGAGTGTTAGAAGAAACTATATTTGACGAAGTAGAAACTGACTTACCTGGAATTTGACTAGATGGTTGATCGGATGAAGTCATTCTTCGATTAGTGGGTTCAAATAGTGGAGTTGAGTATGGTTTGTCCAAACTAGGGTTTCCTTGTTCACCCATATTCAAATTTCTACCACCCCTGGTCGAATTAGGGCTTCTGAAATTGGAGACATGTCTTTACTGTCATAGCCACAATTAGAGTTTCATCTGGCCCTTAATGTCGACTCAACCAACCTGGCATTGACCAATAAATCTCGCATGGACACATGATGTTGGAGCATAACCGGAACTTGCATCTCTTAAACGTTCAATAAACCGATTCTTTATATAAGCATCATATTCTCTCATGCCAACTCCTCTCATAGCTAATTCAAGATCTTGCCGGTATTCATCTACACTGCAGTTTCCTTGCTTCATATTACTGAGATGTGAATGTTGCTCAACCAAATATGTTTGTGGAACATGATATAATTGAAGCTTGGTCTTCAATCTTCCCAGGTGGAGATAGGTCTTTTACCGGCAAGTTGTCTTGATTCTTTCAAATTCTCCCACCATTTTGTGGCATACTGAGTGAAAGAATATTGTGCAACCTTGATCTTCTCTTTCTCACGGTAGTTGTTAAGATCAAATAGGTTCTCGATCTATCTCTCCCAATCCAAGTATTTCACAGGATTGTGTCGACCATCAAACCTAGGAATATTATACTTCAAACCTTTAATGTCACACATAGATTCAACTTGTCTTGCAGAACGAGGTGGCGTAGGATTTGAAAACTCATCTACCTTCCTAGAAAATCTTTGAAACTCGCTCATTAATGCATTCATGAAATTCATTTTAGGTTTATTGTTGGGACTTTTAACAAAAGGCGAGACGAATGGATCGTCCGCCATCCCTGCTTAAAAGAAGCAACTGATTAGTAATAAACTTTCCCCCTTCCCTTTTGTTTAGTAAGGTCAATCCCCAACTGTATAACACTCACAACTCACAAGGCGAAGGCTAATATAAGGGCAATCGATCAATTCACCGCAATTTCAAAGCAAAATAGGAGATGAGTACTTCAGAACTTAATTCAAAAT
Organism: Rubia yunnanensis; assembly: GCA_037428765.1. Lineage (NCBI taxonomy): Eukaryota > Viridiplantae > Streptophyta > Magnoliopsida > Gentianales > Rubiaceae > Rubia > Rubia yunnanensis. The sequence continues at coordinate 89,168,449 of CM075068.1, forward strand.
TCAAAAATATATAATCTCAAAATTGGGCTCTCTAGAATTCCAAATTCTACAAATAATAAGGAACAAAACGCAGTTTGAATGGCTCGAATCAGAGCTGTAATGAAAAAGATATGATCAAAATAAGAGTACTTTATATAGGCGACAAATAAGTTCCGAAAATTGAATAAACTTTCTGAAACCAAATTGGAATAGAAAATCAACACCAAATCCCTTGAAAACAAGGATTTACTTCACTTACTTCCTGCCCAAGTCAAAAATTTAGATCAATTTCCCTCTCTAAAATGGCTATTAGTTCATTTTCCGCTTCCAATTAGAATTTTGACTTTTCTTTCCTTTTTTCGAAACGGATTTCCTTTTTTTCTTCTTTCTTTTTCAGCCACAAATTTTATTTTCCACTCTATATAACACTCACAATCAGAATCTTATTCCCCAAGCAATTCAAAACCGTGTACAATTCCCAAATTTTCAAATATTGTAAAACTGCCCCAAACTTTTGAAAATTATAAATCTGCCCTAATTTCTGATTTCAAAGCCCTAAATTCCGATTTTGAAACCCAAAAATCTGCTACCCTTTGTTTTTTTATTTTTGAAAAGTTTTGGAACAAAAATCGCCTATACAAAATTTGGAATAAGAAATCTACGACAACTTCCTCTCGATGGGGTGAGCAGCGGCGGATCGTAGATGGGGTGAGCACTGCCGGGGAGATGGGGTGAGCAGCGATTTTGCGAGGAAAATCTCAAGGTTAAGCTTGTTGTTTATGATTGAGTCGATGTCCATGGGGAAGAACTCAGTGGTGGAGAAGCAGGGAGGTAAAGACGGGGAAGAAATGGAACACAGTCGGATGGGAGCGGGGGAAAGAAAGGAAAGAAAGAGAGGTATTCTTGTTGCTTTGTTAAAAACTAAGGGTATTAGTGTCTTTTACAATTTTTTGGTTTTTCTAAAAATTTTAACAGAAGGGTAAAACGGCTATTTCAATGATTTCATGCCATTTCTGCCGCTGACATTTTGGTCAACGATTTCCAGAATTATTTTTGCACTTTCAAAAAATACAAAGTCATTTCACCACTTTCCCAAAACATAGGATTAAAAATGCACTTTTCTCTAAAATTATATAGTATTGATCTTTTTTTTTATCTTCATTAATATGGAACTCTTTACACTTGCACTTTACATTTCACGATATAGAAATCATTAATTTGGGATTAGAGTAACTAATTAGACAAGCCATTTTTTAAACACACAAACAAGATTTGAACTACGTACGGTGGAATTTACGTCCAAGCCAGATGCATCTAGGATGAGTTTGGCAAGGTTTATGAACTGTTTTGCTTATAATTTAAGTATATTTGGGCGTTTGATAAAGAAGTCCGTCTCTTGAAAGACGCTATTATCATAAGTAATGGAAAAATCAAGATTTAAAGTGTAAATTAGAAGAAATGAAGATAAAATTTTTGGGTTGCATGAATCGGGTTATAAACTTTAAAACTACTACACATTGCATAATAAATTATTAATATTGCAACTAAGACCTCTTACCATTCATTATTTTGATTAAATCCCATATTTCCATAAGTCTATGGAAAAACGGTCTTTCCCAAAACTTTGTCTTCATAGAGTGTTAAAAAATATCTTATCTTGAAAGGAGAAACTATTTTTGGAAGAAAAAATGAAAGCTGATTTCCTCTTTCTTTCAAAAAAGTCAGTTTTACTTATACATACAGTTCTACTAAACATACTTCTATTCATATATTTCATTCCTATTCACATATTTCACATTTCATGTTGTAAAGAAAAAGAAAATCCATTTCACTTAACTGATTAATTAGGAACAAAAAGAAATTTATTACAAAATCATAGCACTACAATGGAATGAATGTCTCTAAAATCAATATCTATAAAACTACACTAGTAAAAAAAAACCTTCACAAGAAAGGACCACAAAATTAAGAATAACTTGGAATTAAATCTTCAATTCTGATATCAAATTATCAGTCCAATTAGAGGAGATCCAAACACTGTGTTAATTTTTCCCTAACTTAATAACTGGAACCTAACTCCTCCATCACTTAGTTAACCGAAAACTGTTTACATGTATAAAAAAAACCATTCCTATGTTCATCACCATCAGCTTATAATCAAGCATCGAGCTCACATGAAAATATAGTTGATGCAAACGAATTATAGTCACCAAAAATATTGTCGTGCTCTTCCGGCAAGCTGCCGGAATCTTGGCAGTCAAAGAACGTCTGAATGTCGTCCGGGAAGCTCCTCCGCGGCGGCTCAGGCGGCGTCGACGGGCTGCTCACGGCGGATGTCCGCTCCAGCATTTCCTTAAACTTGGATGACTGTAGGAGATACCCTAAGGCGGAAGATGCGGTGTGGCCGCCATCGGAGCCTGTCGGCATCTCGGCGGTGGTGGAGGTGCTGGCGGTTTCGGCCGAGCTGGTGCTTTGCTGAGGTTGTTGGACTTGGAGGGGGTTCGTTTCCATTTCTGGACTGGGATTAGGGATGGGATCATCGTTGACTTCAACCTTGGTAGTAATGCATGGGTCAACGTTGACTGTTGGCGTTTGATCCGGTTTTAGCCACTTGATGTAACGGCTGAGGTCGAAGTTGGTGACGGCGTTAAGTCCTCTGTACTCTATTGCTGCCATATCATATGCAGTTGCTGCTTCTTCTTGGGTAGCTGCATGCACAAGTCAAAATTCCAATTCAATTAAAATTTTAAAATATATGTTGTATTGAATCTTGTTACTCACTTAATAGTATTTAAGCTCGTATATTAATTTAATTTTATGGTTAAAATTAAGAAGTTTTAACTAAATAAAATATTTTTTTCGTCTCAGTTACATTTGTACAGAATTTTTTTTACGGTCTCCAGTAAATACGTTTGACTGTAAAATTGTGTGATTACGGACAATAAAGACACATTAAAATTTGATATTTAATAATTTCATGATACGACGAATCTAATCATATCTCATACGATAAAATTGTTGTTCATATCTGTTTCTTGAAAGACGGTCATTCCATAAATTATGAAAATACCAAGGTTTAAAGTGTAAATTAGAAGAGATGAAGAAAAAAATTGGGTTACATTAATCGGGTTATAAACTTTATAACTACTACATGTTGCATAATAAATTATTAATATTGCAACTAAAACTTTTTACCTTTTATTATTATGATTAAACCTCATCTTTCCATAAGCCTATGAAAATACGGTCTTTCTCAAGATTTTGCCTTCAAATATATGGTCAAATTTTGATTATTTTAACTAAAAAAAGATTATGTATAGATTCGGTAGGACGAAAAAAGTAGTTAAATTGTTGGCTAAAATGAGATGAAGAAACAACTCTGTTTAAATACACAGTTAAAAAGTTCTCCATTTGTTTCTTTAATAGTGGCACATCACTTTTGGTGTTAGAATATAGGAGATGCTTAATGAGTGGATGAAATTGAATTGAAAGAAGAAAAAGTAAAATGAATTGATGTAAAAACCTTAAACTTGCCAAAAATAGAAAGTGTCAATATAAAAGAAACATTCAAAATTAGAAAGTGCCACTATTAAAGAAACGGAGGGAGTAATTCTATGCACTGGAAAGTAGTACTTGAAGAAAAGCATAAAATCTCACTGGATCCAAGAATTCAATTTGCATGAGAAATTTGGTGGCAATGAGCTGAAAATCAAGTCATAAATGTAATGAAAATGAATAGTAATTCTTAAATGGCAGACCTTTTTAGTTGGGAAAAGGTTTGGCCATCCATACACAACTACCAACCATATTTTGTTGCTTCTTTCACTTAATTTTCCCATTCTCTTCACCCAAATGGACTTTTACCAGCTACAAACATGCATGCATCTTGCTCCATTTAATTTCCATCTCCAATATTTTAAATTAATCACCACAGAAATTAAAATAAAAACAGCAGTAAAGCTATCTATATAGTCCAAATTATAATAGAGGATACTTAATTAATAAATCGAAATACATACGAAAGCATATAATATAGACGCTTTTAAAAAAACAGTATTTCATAATAATAGTTTTATTTTAAGTTATGATATAACTTTTGGACCATCTTAGGGGTTTTCTTTGTTTAAGGAAAAATTATAATCCGCCAAAACATTCATTAATAAAATACTCAATGACCAAAAAAACAAGTGGGCAAGTATTGCAAGTGTTTGTTTCCATTTGGAATGACTTGTGGAGGCTACAAATCTCACTGACATATGGCACAGGGGAGGCAGATTTTCCAAACCAAATATAGGTTGATAACGTGTTTGAAGAGAAATCAATTGGATGAAATTAATTAATTCGGTGGCTTATAAAACATGAAGATTAGAATTTTCAAAGCTGACAAGCAAGTTCAGTGAAGTTGGTGTGGTGGGCGACCAACATAGTAGTCCTTTCATTTATTTTTTTTCCCATCTATAATTGTACATTACCTCACAATTAGGTATATCGACAATTATAATATTGCAAAAAAATTGGCCTTATTTGTTATCTGTCACCCACTTAAGAGAGGAATGATTTAAATTATTATGGTCTACAAAATCTATTTCTCTCTCACGTTATTTGTCTAGCTGGTTTTTTAATAGAGGGTCCCGATTTTTTGAAGTACAACTTTTATACTTAGGAATATAGAATTGATGAATTAGTAAACTAGAGTGAGGAAGTAGTTGGGTATTTAATCATCGTATCATTCCTTTAGCATGGGACATATGCATCATTAATTTTTTATAATAACATAACTATGTTGTTTCTCTTGAAGTTTCACCCTTCAAAAAAGAATTAGGTGATATTTAGAAAAATTCATGTGAAATCGTATTATCATAATTTATGATGAGATGTGAGGGTTAATTAAGTTTTAATAATTATATATAGTACCCTATATCATTTTCCGTCTTTATACAATTATATTTAGATCAGTTGTCTCCCTCACCTAAAAATTAAGTGATACTGTCTAACTCAGATCTTTGTAAATAATATAAATGGATTCAGCAAATTCATACATAACATTCTTATTCTTTTTAATATCATATGTTAAAATGCAAAAACAGTGCAAAAAGAAAGAAGCACTTTTCGCGATGAAATGATGCAAGGGATGGAAAATATAAGGGCAAGAAGAAAGAAATGAAAGCGACGGAGTTACCTACCATATGTTCCAAGGTAGAGGTATTTGTTGCCAAAGACTCTTCCTATTCTGGCCTCCCACCTTCCATTATGATGGTGTCTGCCACGGCAGTTTTCAGTTAGTCAATTATACTGGTAACAGGCACTATATTTGTCACAAAATGTCAAATTGTATGGCTAAAAATATCAAAGGTTGCATCTGAATCCCACTCGATCAATCAGGTTTCATTATTATTCCACAGATGAGAAGAAATCGGGGGCTTTATGTCCTTTTCACATAATGCATGCAAGGGCAGAGCACAGGGAATAGGGTGATGCAAATTGAAACGGATTATAACAAATATTAAATTAATATTTGACCTCAAAACACAATAAAGTACATTAAAAGAATTAAAAGATGGTAGATTCTCAGGGGCCGTTTGGTTCAATCTGGGAAAGAGAAAAGAATCAAGAAAGGGATAGGAGAAAAGAGGAATGTAATAACTCTATTTTATAAAATTTGTTTGGTTCAATTTTGGAAAGGGAACCAAATTTCCCCCCACTCCCCTTGTTACCGTTTGGTTCATACTAGGGAAATAAATATTAATTTTTAAAATTATTTATAAAATGGCAAACTTTTAGGAAAGACCGTCTTTTCATATGGAAATACGGGGTTGAAGTTGAATTATAGAAAGGTAAAATATTTTAGTTGCAATATTAAAAATTTATCATTCAACATGTAGTAGTTATAAGTTTATGACCCGATTAATGCAACACGATAATTTTATCTTAATTTCTTCTAATTTACAATTTAAACTTTGGTCTTTTCATAACTTATGAAAATAACTTCTTTCAATAGAGAGACTCTTATAAAAAAATTATATATATATATATAAGTATAAATTATTTCAAAGGATCAAATCTGCTAAAAAAATAAGAGTATTTCATGAACAACTGTCATATATTTTTTAAATATATATAAATCACATACGATATATTAATTTAAAAATCTATAGTTTATCATATGTGCTAATAATGATGTTAAAAAATTTACATACGTAAATCTTTTAAAAACGAATGTTACAGAGGACATAAATACAAAGTCAATAGCTTTTAAAAAATATATAAAATTGATGTAAATTAAAAATATTACATAATGTATAATATCCACCGACACAAATAATTTTTAATTAAATAGTTAAAATTTAATAATTAAACATTGATTAAATAAATATTTTATCTTAAATTTATTTAAGTTAAAGTATAACATTCTAATACTTTTAAAACTAGAAAATAAAATTATAATATTTTTATTGGAATGATAATTATGAATATTAAATTTTATTTTGATAATAAATATAAATATAATCTTGTCTTGGAACTCAGAAAATATATATCAAAGATCGCTTGACAATAGAAAATGGTGGTGAAAGTGAAGGTTTAATGAACAAGGAATGATAGAAAAATGTGGAGAATGCGTGTGTTTTTCGTGGAGGGTGGAAGAAGAAAATTGGGGAATATCAATTCCAGTGTAGGACTAAAAATACATCCAAATGGAAGAGTGGTAAAACTAAAAGAGTTCGTCTCTTGAAAGACGGTCTTTCCATAAGTTATGGAAAGACCAAGGTTTAAAGTGTAAATTAGAAGAAATTAAGATAAAATTTTCGGGTTGCATGAACCGGGTTATAAATTTTATAACTACTACATGTTTCATACTAAAACTTTAATATTGCAACTAAGACCTTTTACTTTTTATTATTCTAATCAAACCCCGTCTTTCCATAAGCCTATGGAAAGACCGTCTTTCCCAAGACTTTGCCAAACTAAAAATAGAGAAAGGGAGTGATAAAAAATGTAAACCAAACACTAACTAAGATAATCAAATCCCAAATTTCTTTTCTCTTTCCCGCTTCACCCCAACCAAACACCCTTTTAATTTCCTTTTTTAATTCTTGTTTAACAAAAGTTAGACTCTCTCCCTTTTAACCTATTCCCTCTGGCCCAATATAATGACTCCACTCTAATCGCAAATGTTTTCATGACATGTTTAATCATTCATAACTTCTGTTGTAAAATTTTACAGTTTGTTATTATATACAATTAAAATTATTTGTGGATAAATATGTCTTGAAAAAATGTTAGAATATTGAGATCATAATTAACGAACAAGTGGAAATAAAACAGTTTTAATATTTAATTTATTCTACATAAAAAATTGTAGCAATATTTTAAAATTAAATATGAAAAATACAAATTATTTAATATATTTTTGAAATTATAATTATAATTAATAAATAAATCATTTAAAACATTAAAAATATAAATTATTTAACATAAAGTGTATAGCATTAATGGTTACTCCTGTAATAAAATTAATGTTTTGCCCTGAATGAATTGTGGCGATGGACCTGACGGTACACCATTAAAAGCTCAGAATTTCTAATTTCTCGACTCCAACATTGTTGGCTCGTAAATGCAAACAGCATTCCATTTCAAATCCCCCTTCTCACCCCTTTCTACTTTTGTCGTTATGAGTGGTTACATTATACGTACAGAAAATATGAGACTCGATACCACAATGAAGTAAAATAACTAGTCCGACACTCCTTGTATAAAATTATTTTGAAAGAATAATAAAATAGCAATAAGTAACTGGTATTATATGGTATTCCTGAAGTACCATCAAAACCGTATTTTCAGAGATATTTTGTGCATTTTATGTACATTATCACAATTTAACTTTAATTACTACATAAATACAGTATGCATAAATACAGTATGCATAAATAATAGTATTGAAATGCACATTTTATATAAGTATAATAAATACTCATGTTACTCCAAGAGTATGGTACAAGAATTGCAAATAAATAAGTAGATAATAAATTACCTTGCAACACCTCTATATTTGGAGACGCCTCTAGAAAAGCCGCTGCTTTTTCTGCCAAATTCATATTTACATAAGTTCACGATTTCTTTTCCAATTTCAGTAGACTTTAGTTTTAAGAGTACGTATCTTGAAAGACGGTATTTTCATAAATTATGAAAATGCTAAGCTTTAAAGTGTAAATTAGAAGAAATGGAGATAAAATTTTCAGATTGCTCGAATCGGCTTATAAATTTTATAATTACTACATGTTGCATAATAAAAATTTAATATTGCAAATAAGACCCTTTATGTTTTATTAATTTAATAAAAGTCCATCTTTTCATACACTATGGAAAGACGATCTTTCCCAAAACTTTACATTAAAACCAAAAAAAAATACTGACCTTCGAAGTGATCCAACGTACTCTTCTTTCGACTGGCCCTCCATTTCCTTAACTTCATTTTCATAAGTGGATAGCTACAAACATAATTTTAAAAATTAAGAAGTGTTTTTTCGAAAAGGAAATCTTTCCAGATTTCAAAAGGAAAAAGTCGGAAACAGAGAGAACATGTGGAGGAATAGATTTTTTACAGGAAAATTGAGAATCGTATCTTGACCCCAGTATTTCAATGCGGCCAAGTCATACGCATGTGCTGATGCTTCTTCATCGTCATACGCCCCTATCCATTTTTAAAATCAATATACCAATTTAAAATACCATTCAAAAAGCTCGGATAAGATTATACTCATGCTCATAGACACTTGTACTTGTTGCCTCGCCCACATGTCCCTCAACGCAGCATGAGTACAAATAATGTGATTGAGAACTAGTATCGTTAGCCGTTTAGGGTATAAGAGTGCATAAAAAAATTGAGCCGGACGGAATGGTTTCATTCCTAAATTTGATTTGATTTGAACTGAACAAATTAACAAGAGTTGATCGATCATAAAAATCATACCTCCTAAATTTTAATTTAAGTTGGATTGGATAGGTCGGTGAGATTATAATTCTACTCTGAACTAAAGTTCTAGTTTCAAACTACCTTAAAACTTTGATTTAAACATGATTTTTATACTACTTGTATATCCTCTGTCCTACTTTTATTTGCACATTTTTACATTTGGGACAATTTGCACTCTATACTCTATTTCTTTATTTAGCAAAATTTATCTATTATTTTAATTGGGTTGGTCCCTCTTTGTTTGAAATTCTCCACCTAACTAATTCGCCAATCCTAAAAACAATAATCCAACCCCATCTGCCACATCACCCTAACTCATTAATAATCTAAAACAATAAAAACCCCTCTTTCTCTCTTTATAAGTAGAGTTGAGATGGAGGAGTAGAATAATGACTTTTAATCGACTATACATAATTTAGTTTAGTAATAAAATTTATACAAAACAAAATCTTATTTTGTAAAGATCATTAGTGACTTGGTGACTCTTTCTCCAACCACTTAATTATCATACTAAGTTGTATGTTTCTATGACATTTTAAAAGTATTGTACTCTGTGTTCAAAACTCAAAGGTATATATATACCTAAATAAATTGTCAACTCTTTCTACTACAACAAAAATAATCAACATGCTCATAAACACCAAGCAATGGACAAAGCAAGGTTTTGTACTAATTGAAAATGAAAGGGCAGTAATAGTACCCGATGGTGATAAGATCAAAAAATAGTAACATGATTAGGACGCAGAGCATCAAATTTCAAACCAACTTAAACCAGCATTTTACTTACCAAGATAAACTGCAAATGCAAAACGCCGTTAATTTGTCCGTTAGCAGCCACCGCAACCGCCGGTTACGCAAAAAACACAACAGCATCAACGTCAATCCCGCCGGAAAACGCATATTATAACGTTCACCAATTGAAAGCAATTAATAATCAATGGATGAAAGGAAGGAGACCTTGTCTTCCTTTCTTATTCTGCGATTCGTTCCAGCAGTTTTTATCCCACAGATGAGCTTCGTATCTCCCGGTCCACCGGTGCCTGTGAAAAACACAAAACACAAATTTAAATTCAACCGATTATTTCAAACTTCCGATCGATCACGTTTATTTCGGAGCGGTTAATTCGTTGAATGACCTCGTGACGCCTCGGTAAATGGAGCTCCGCTGCTGCGGCGAGTCGCGGGGGACGCTCTTGCGCGTCCGCTTCGGTTTGGCGGGTTTGGCATCCACCGGAACGTTGCTGGTGCTGGTGCTGCTTCCGTCGTCGGCAATGCTGGAGGCGGCGGCGGCGCCGTGAGCGCGGTGGCTCTGCTTCGCGGTTTTCGCCATAAAAGGTTAATTAGCAGAGAAAATGGCAAGATTAGAGAGAAGATCCAGCTAATGACTCTGGATTTGGAGTGTGTTTAAATAATAGTTAATCTGAGGAGCCAATTGGAGAAAAGAGAGGAGAATTAAAATAGAAAAAAGATTCGGAAAAAAGACAGAGTGCGGAGGCGGCCGGCAGAAAACGGCCGTCTATGAGCGGCAGAAATGGGGTGGGATTGAGAGGGGGCTAAGCTAATGCATTTTTCCCTGTGTTTGAAATAGGAGTTTCTTTTGAAAAGGTTGGGAATTATTTGGTGGGATTTATACGGGTTTAACCTATCAGACTTTTGTGCCCAGTATTTATCACACACTCTCTTTTTCTGTTCTCTTTTTAATTTTGCCCCTCGGAACTCTTACGCATTCACGTCCCCTCCTTTGACCACCACGCACTCAGCCAACACAGATAATGCATGGCTCGTACTTGGGTGAATTTTTTCTGACTCATTAACTGACCATATTAAATTTTTTAAAAGTTGCAAAAAGTATTAAATTAGATATTGAAGTTCAACTTCTTTACCAGATTCTGGTGAAATATTTCGTAGCTTGTTCCAATGCAATGGAGTTACAGTGCAGCTAATGCTAATGTGGACATAACGTGCGTCTACATGGTTATTTAAATGGATAATTTGAATGCTAATAGAATCTTGGAGTACCTCTCTGTTTATTATTTTTGGAACTTGAATGTTTATTTTCGGAATAAGTATATTTTTTAAAATCTATTTTAACTAGTTAATGGATGGTGAGTTATTCTTTTTTCTATTATTCAAAGCGTTAGGGTTGTACCAAGTCTCTAAGATTTACCTTTTTCTAGCTAGGGAAAGTGTGACCGATAACATAACTTTTTACTTTATAATGTAACTTCTACTAACTCAAGGACCGGTATGTACAAGGACAAATAAAAGAGAGGAGGATACATTTTATGTCAATTATGTATCACTCTATTTTTTAGAAGTTTTAAAAATAGAGCGCCACTTAACAATTAAGATCAGTCATGAAAAGTAACGTTTTTATAACTTTTATACTCCCTCTGTCCCAGGGAAACCTGCAGAGGGAGAAAGTTTTCCTTTTAATATGAGAAGTGTGAAATGTCTTATATGCCCCCATTGTCTTCTTTGTCTTCTTCGTTCAAGTTCTTCTTCTTCATCTCTACCTCTCTCCACCCATCCGTATGTCTTCACCTTTCTCTGCCTCTCCCCATCTCTCCTCCTCTCTGCCTCTTTCCGTCTCTTCGACGCCAGGCCCATGACGGCGAACAACGAGAAACCCCTCCCTCCTCGACAAAAGTTCTCAACTTTCCCTATAACCTTACTAATGCAGACAACGGCGAGAAGCCCCTTTCTCCTCGCAACTGCCTCTAATCGGAGAGAAGCTCCAAATCGGTTTAAAGCCCTAAATCAACAATTTTGCAAGCCCTCCGATTGTGAGTTATTGAATGGGTGTTTTTCGTTGGTGAATTTGTGAGCAGAGGTTTTTGGGACTGGGTATTGGTGTGTTGATGACGAAGAAGAAGATGGAGTGAATGTTATGAATGGTTGTTGGGGTTTGAATGGATGTTGTGAGCAAAGGTTCTGGGGATTTGGGATCTGGTGCTCTGTAATGAGTCTATAAATGGAGTGAGTTTGTAAATAGGTTTGTTGTTGCTGTAAATTGAGTATGGTGGTGCTGTAAATCGAGTTTGAAAATGCAAAAAAAGAATGATGAAGAATAGCAAATTGACAAGTGGAGTTTGGTGGTGTTGTTAATGGAGTTTGGTAATACGAACATGGACCAACGAAGTGATTCAAATTGAAAAACAGCACATGCTAACCCAAATGGACCATCCCACAAACACTCAACTCCTATTTCTCCAGCTTTCAGCAGATGCTCTGTAAATAAGAGATGCAAATGGGTGGTTCAAATTGAAGAACGGGATGGTAGGTTTGAGACAGACCCAAGGATTGGTGTAAAATTTTAGTTTTGAAAGGGTAAATGTGTCTTCTGACATGTTAAATTTTTCTTAAAACATAAAGTGTGCAGATTTGCCTGGGACAGACATAAAAGAAAAGTGTGCAGATTTGCCTGGGACAGACATAAAAGAAAAGTGTACAGATTCGGCTGGGACGGAGGGAGTAGTTAGATTATTGAGTCCGTCTCTTGAAAGATGATTTTTTCATAAGTCATGGAAAAATCAAGGTTTAAAGTGCAATTTAGAAGAAATGAAGATAAAATTATCGGGTTGCATGAATCGGGTTATAAACTTTATAACTATTAAATATTGCATATTAAATTTTTAATATTGCAACTAAGATCTTTTATCTTTTATTATTCTAATTAAACGGCAGAGAAGAGGAGTGACATGGTGAAAAGTAGGTTTTTGTATATAGGAATAGACATGGGTAAAATAGTCCTCAAGTTTTTTTTAATATTATTTTTGTTCAACAGGGGTTAGATTGACACTATCATCTAAAACTCCGAGCTAGATTTGCATTTTCATATTTTATTGGGTCAGACTAAAATTTTCAACCAAAACATAAGATTATATAAACAAACTCTTTATAAAGTATACCCTCTGTTATGCCAAAGAAGATAATATTACATTTGAAAAGATAAACTGATGTACCAAGATATAAATGTAAAAAATAGGAGCATTTTGGGAAACTACGAGTCTCAAAAATTGTTTGAACTTAAAAAAGAACATAGTAGTAGGTATTTAATTTTTAAATTTTTAATAATTTTAGAATTATGCCTTATTAAAATGAATGAAAAAAATTGTGTCGATTTTACTTGATAGAGGAAGCATCGACTGACTTGTAAGGTAAAGTTTTGAGAAAAAATGTATTTCCATAAACTTATGAAAATGTGGATTTAATTAGAATATTAAATGATAAAAGGTTTTAGTTGTAATATTAAAATTTTATTATGTAACTATAAAGTTTATGATCTGATTAATGCAACCTAAAAATTTTATCTTGATTTCTTTTAATTTTTAATTTAAATCTTAATTTTTCTATAACTTATAAAAAATCGTCTTTTAAGAGACGGATTCGACTGGCCCCGGTGAACGGCGGCCGTAACTATAACGGTCCGTCCCCTTTTTTAATTAGAAAGAGGGGGGTCTTACTTATTCAGGGGGGTGAAAGATAAATAAAGGGATCATAGGGCTTTATGATCGGAGAAAGAGAAGGAGCTGTCTTTTCTGTATACTTTCCCCGGTTCCGTTGCACAGCAGGTTCGGCATCTACTACAAAAGAGAGAATCAAGTTTGATTTTTTATCGGATCATAAAAACCCACTTTGTACAGAGAAGAGTATAATAAAATTAAAACAAAATATTTAAATTCAACATTAGTTGAAAAGTGAGGTCATGTTGACTTTTTGAACTCCATCACTTGTCGATTTGTTTTTGTTTTTTCTCGAGATATCACTTGTCAAATTTGGAAAAGGCCTCTTAATCGACAAAGTTTATGCTCCATTTAAGTTTGCATTAAATTTGTTCCTTTTAACTGAAAACCAGATAACATCCGTGCTTGGATGGCACGAACATTAATTTAAATATCATTATATATATTTGATATAATTCTTTCACAAAGTTTTGTGTCAAAGATTAATGTGCAATTATGAAGTTTAATTAGAGATATGATTTTAAATATAATTTAAGAATGTTTTAAAGAGTAAGGAGGGATTTGGGTGCAAAACGCCACTTTTTGAGGGGCATTGGGCATAAATAATAGGGGTATTAATGATTCCAGGTCATAAGAATCTCGCGGGTTAAGAATCTGGGTCGGAGAAATTTGCGGATCAATTTTTCCCCTCATTTCCGCGCAATACGCGGGTTTGTACTACCAGACTTGATGTTTCATTTCTAGTACATGATATTTCAATCAAACTTGGTGATGTTTTATCAAAACTCCTTCTTTCATCTAAAATTATGTGTTTAAAAGTTAAATGTTGATCTTATAATTTAAAATCTCGTGTTTACATGTTACATTGTACATTTTAACACCACTTCCTAATATTTTATTTTTAAAATTTAAAATTTTAGTTAATTTATCCTTTTTAATGGACTATTCAATATATGCCTTGATGTTTCAATTGTGTGGATTCGTTTTTTTAATTTTAATATTGATGTTTTATATTTTTCCAATATTAGTATTTCATTTTTGTGTCCCAAAGTCGATGTGTGTTTTTACTTAATATTTAAATAATTTAATATATATTTTATTGTATTAATATAATTTTTAACTATAATAATTTAATGTGTAATGTATTTTAGTAGATTATTAGATGTATAACTATTTTAACGTGTATTTTTAATACTTTCATTTGATGTTTAATTATTTGATTAACCTTTTTTAAATTTTGATATATATATATATATATATATATATATATATTTAGTGTTTTTATTTGATGTTTAACCATTCTTATTCTATGTTTACTTATAGTATTTTTATTTGATGTTTGAACACTCTCATTTGATATTTGTATTTTATGTTTATATTTGATTTTTAACCATTTGAATTTTATTTTTGTTTTTAGTGTTTTAATTTGATTTTTAAATACTCACATTTGATCTTTATATTTTGTCTTTTTTATTTGATGTTTAGCCATTTGAATTTGATTTGTTTTTAATGAATTTTTAAACACTCACATTTGATCTTTATATTTTGCCTTTTTTATTTGATGTTTATCCATTTGAATTTGATGTGTTTTTAGTGTTTTTACTTGATGTTTAACTATTTCTATTATAATTTAATATTTTATTTGATGTTTTAATAGTTTAATATAGTATTTTTATTTAGTGTTTAAAATTTTTAATTTGATATGTATTTTTATTGTTTTAATAAGATACTTTACTATGGCAAAGTTCTGGGAAAGACAGTCTTTCCGTAGACTTATGGAAAGACGGTGTTTAGATAGAATAATAAAAGGTAAAAAGTCTTAGTTTTAATATTAAAAATTTATTATGCAATGTGTACAAAATTTGTAACCCGATTCATGCAACTTGAAAATTTTATCTTTATTTCTTTTAATTTGCTGTTTAAACCTTGGTCTTTCCATGTCTTATGGAAATATCGTCTCCATCCATCCCAGCCGAATGTGCGCACATTCTGGTCAACTTTCTTATGCTATGTTTGACCATCAATAACTTTGATTACGTATACTACTAGTGTATTAAAATTTGATATTTAGAAAATACATGATGCATAAAATATAACAATATTTCACATGATGATATTGGTGCCTATATACTAACTCAAATTTATGGTCAAATGTGTCTTGAGAAAGTTGACCAAAAAGTGTGTAAATTCGCGTGGAACGGAGGGAGTATTATAGTTTACATAGTCTTGTGAAAGACAGTCTAGCAGCAGACCAGGGATTAAATTGGTAAGAAAATATCATGGGGTTTGTAATTAAAGTTTTTAAAAGTGTAGGGGTTGGATGTGAAATTTTACTATTTTGCATTTGAGTCCAGGTATAAATAACAATATTTTCTCTTCTTCTCTCATTATTTTTTCACGCATTCTCTCTCCTCTCCTTTTCTCTCCTTCGCAACTGCTCCTTCTCTTCCTCTCAATTTCTCTTCCATTTTCCTTCAATTCAACCGCTTTTTTCTCCATTTTCTTCCATGTTTCTTGTGCAGGGGAAGAACCCAGTGACTCGAGGAAGATTCGCTTCATTCTCCAGTGAATTTTTCGCGAATTTTTTGGTTAAAGCTTCGATTTCCGGCTGCCGAACACAATACAACCTTCCTTTCATGTTTATCTTCGAAGGTAATGTCTTTACTCAGATTTATTATGCATATTTTGTTGGTTTCTTTTCGATTTTTGTTTGTTTTTTTTCATGTAATTTTTAGGGTTTAAGTTGTTCAATGTGTTAATATTTGGAGATTTCACTTTTTTTTTATGTTTTGTGAGTTGTTTTTACGAATTTATGCTAATATTTGTGTTGTTGCTGTTGTTTGTTAGATTTCTAAGGAGATTTGTATCATTGTTGCTGCAATCGAGCAGGAAGAATCGTTTGTAAGTTTCTGAGCTCTCGACCGTGATGTTTTAGCTACAGGTATTGATCTTTTAGGTTTTCAGTTTGATGTTTCAGGTTTCAGACTTTAAGTACTGTTATCAGTGTTGTTGTGATGTTTAAATTTCAATGCGTGATACTTGTGGTGTTTTCACGCTTAAGTGTACAATTGATGTTCATTTTGTTATTGTGTGTGATATCTTAGGGTTTTGTTACTATTTGTGCTATTTTTTTGTTGTTATTGATCTTCCTTAGATGTCTAAGAATGCTTTTGCCACTGTTGCTGCAATCGAGAAGGAAAGAGGATCGGTAAATTTTGCTATTTTGCAGATGTGACCTTTTAAATACTATTGTTGACCTTTCAGGTTTTTTTGTTTCATCTTTCATGTTTAGGTTTAAAGTATTGTTTATCTGTGTTGGTGTGATGATTTAATTTCAGTATTTGATACTTGTAGTGTTTTAAGTGTGCAATTGATGTGAGTTTTGTTTTTTTATTGTGTGTGATATCTTAGGGTTTTGTTACGATTTGTGCTAATTTTTGTGTTGTTGTTGCTATTTTTTAGATGTATAAGAGTGCATGCCCAATGTTGCTGCAATCAAGAAGGAAAGAGGATCTGTAAATTTTGTTATTTTGAAGATTTGACCATTTAAATACAGTTGTTGACCTTTCAGGTTTTATGTTTCATCTTTCATGTTTAGGTTTAAAGTACTGTTTATCTGTGTTGGTGTGATGATTTAATTTTAGTATTTGATGCTTGTAGTGTTTTAAGTGTGCATTTAATGTTCAGTTTTATTTCTTTGATTGTGGGTGTGATATCTTAGGGTTTTGTTACGAATTGTGCTACTTTTTTTGTTGTTGTTGTTGATCTTTCTTAGGTGTCTAAGAATGCTTTTGCCACCGTTGCTACAACCGAGAAAGAAAGATGATCTGTAAATTTTATTATTTTGCCGATGTGACCTTTTAAATACTATTGCTGACCTTTTAGGTTTTTTGTTTCATCTTTCATGTTTAGATTTAAAGTACTGTTTATCTGTGTTGGTGTGATGATTTAATTTGAGTATTTGATGCTTGTAGTGTTTAAGTGTGCAATTGATGTTGAGTTTTGTTTTTTGATTGTGTGTGTGATATCTTAGAGTTTTGTTACGATTTTTGCTAATTTTGGTGTTGTTGTTGCTATTTTTGAGATGTGTAAGAATGCATGCCCACTGTTGCTGCAATCGAGAAGGAAAAATGATTTGTAAATTTTGTTATTTTGCATATTTGACCTTTTAAATACAGTTGCTGACCTTTCAAGCTTTATGTTTCATCTTTCATGTTTAGGTTTAAAGTATTGTTTATCTTGGTTGGTGTGATGATTTAATTTTGGTATTTGATGCTTGTAGTGTTTTTAGTGTGCAATTGATTTTTAGTTTTGTTGCTTTGATTGTGGGTGTGATATCTTAGGGTTTTGTTATGATTTGTTCTAACTTTTTTTGTTGTTGTCGATCTTCCTTAGGTCTCTAAAAATGCTTTTGCCACTGTTGATGCAATCGAGAAGGAAATAGGATTTGTAAATTTTGTTATTTTGTAGATGTGAGCTTTTAAATACTATTGTTGACCTTTCTGGTTTTTTGTTTCATCTTTCATGTTTAGGCTTAAAGTACTATTTATCTGTGTTAGTGTGATAATTTCATTTCAGTATTTGATGTTTGTAGTGTTTTAAGTGTGCAATTGATGTTGAGTTTTGTTTTTTTATCATGTGTGTGATATCTTAGGGTTTTGTTACGATTTGTGCTAATTTTTGTGTTGTTGCTATTTTTTAGATGTGTAAGAATGCATGCCCATTGTTGCTGCAATCGAGAAGGGAAGAGGAACTGTAAGTTTCCTTTTATTTTAGCTGTGATGTTTTAGATACTGTAGTTGATATTTCTGATTTTATCTTTGAGCTTTCATGTTTAAGCTATAAGTATTATTATGTGTGTTGGTGTGTTTTTAATTTCACTATTTGATGTTTGTGGTGTTTTCACATTTAAGTATGCAACAGATGTTCAGTTTTGTTCTTTTGATAGTTTAGTATATACTGGTTGATATTTTTAAAATTTTGAGATTGATGATTTAAATAATGTATTTAATTTTCTCAATGTAGTTGTCAATGATGTTATTTGTGTTATTGTGATGTTTTAGTTACATATATTGATGTTTCAATTATTGTACGTGATTTTTAACATTATTTCATAGGAATACTTTCCAAGGTAGAGCTCTACGATGCCATTGATGAGTTAATAAAAAAATGGTATGAGGAACCATGATCTGAAGGTGTTCCTTTGAATAGAAAATCGTAGTCGACCTTTTATCTTTGCATTGATGGAGTAGAAGAGTCATCATCTTCAAAACCAGCAGGAGAGAAGGCTAGTCTGTGAACAAGCGACCAATGAAGGAAAATAAGTTTGGTGGGGGGGGGGGGGGGAGGGGGGGGTAGAATTTGATTGCTTTGGATGTATTGTTTAATATTGATTTTTCAGTTATGATGGTTGATTGTTAATGTTAGTGTTGAGGCGCTTGATTGTTTTACCTTGATGTGAATTTTTTCAATTTTTATGTTAGTGAGTTTTTAGAGCCTTTGAACCCATTTGTAATGAATGATGTTTGATGGTTCTATAGTATGGTGATTGACATTCACATGCTAACGTAAAATTTCAAATTAAAGTTTTCCACTTTCATATGCTTGTTTTATATCTTTTTGTTGTACCAGTGACAATTCATTTAATTATTTTGATTTCGAGTTATTAGTGTTTGATATTTTATGTCTTGCAAAAATTAAAATTAAAATTACTTGTTCATCCGTAATATACATTAAGTGATACGAATCACCAAACATATGTAAATTAGATTTTATTTTGATGTTTAATTTTGATTTCGAGTTATTAGTGTTTGATATTTTATGTCTTGCAAAAATTAAAATTAAAATTACTTGTTCATCCGTAATATACATTAAGTGATACGAATCACCAAACATATGTAAATTAGATTTTATTTTGATGTTTAATTATAATCAAGTGTATTTTTTGTGTTTTTATTTGATGTTTAACTATTTTAGCTTGATGTATATTTAAGTATAGTTATTTAATATGATGGTTTAGAGCTTTTATTTGATGTTATTTATTTTAAATTTTATGTTTTATCACTTACCCAAAATTTGGGCTTGATTTTAGCTCAAAATCAGATCCACATAGAAGCATACTGAAATCAATTTTTTCAGCAAGATTCAATGCTTGCTACCATCTTACTGGCTCCCAAAATCATATCCACATAGAAAGGAATCCCGCCGTCCTGGATCTTCCAGTTGACCAGATTAATGCTTGTTGCCTCCAATTTGAGCAGCATCTTGGAGTGATAAAACATTTAAGCATACTTGCTTGTTTTACTGGATAGTCATAAATGCTTGTTTTATCCAACTTGTAGAAGAGTTTATCAAATTTTAGTATGCTTTTACGACGGACCTGATTCGCTATGGATCTGGACCACGACACTCTCCTAAGCGATTTCAAGCACGAGCCTTCCATCGCGATTGAACCAGATCTGTCGCGGGGATGGCAAAGGAGAAACTCCAAGGCGACGGCTATGGAAGAATCTAGCGGACGAGGGAAGAAGGAACTTGATGACAATGAGAACGGCGCTGCTTTGCCGGAGCGAAACATCACCATCGCTGCCGGAGAAGGATGGAGGGAGTTAGGTTGAAGGTGGGAGGTGGATGAGGGAGGCAGTAACTAGGGTTTGCAGAAGAGGGAGGGAAAAAGATGAATGATGTGGTTTATTTTCTGAAATAGCATACTAGTCCTTGAGTTTCAGTGTTTTCTATAAAATATACCCGAGTCCAAATAATTTGTAAATTGACCTTCGAATTTGATTTGCCATTTACTTATTTTCACTCTAGTCCATGGCCTTGTGAGATGGTCTCGCAGGAGATAGACTCATTATAGTTTGATATTTTAACATTTTTATTTGATGTTTAGTATTTTTTATATGATGTGTTTTTTAAAGTTTTTTTTAACCAAACAGTCGGACTTTATATGATCATCATCATATTTTGGTGTACATAACCTCCACCTATTACATAACGAGCTAGATTGTGAGCATTCATTACAACCGATCTTGGGACCTTCATTATATGGGTTCCAGTGAAGACCATTGCTAACATTATAATATTTCTAATTAGTCCATGTAATCTTGGTGGTACGTTTGGGAAGTTGTTAATGTGGTTCAGAGCCATCTCACAGTCTGTCCGTAGACAGATGTGTGTTGTTCCTCGGTTCCTTGCATCTTCCATTGCTTCGTGGATTGCGATGAGTTCAGCTTGGACTCCAGATAGAACTTGGATGTTCCTCGCTCCATGCCACAAGTTTCCCCCTTCCTGCCGAGTCGCCTGCCAAGAAGTTGCTGCCTTCCCGTCCTGAGCACTGAATGTTGTGTCTGTGTCAATGCACGTCCAACTGGTATAAACTGAGTCTAGGTGATTTTCTTGTGAGAACCATAACAACTGAATCTCACCAACTATAGCCTTTGTTAGCTGACTGGCTTGTAATGAAAATGTTGCTTGTTCCAAGAATAATTGATTGTAGTTGGGATCACCCACATGCCTTGTACCTTGTTTATTCCTTGTATCTTTGTTTCTGACACACCATATTTCCAATATAATGATGCGTGTTAGGTTGATGTTTTCAATCTATGGTGCTATCTTGAACCAAGCTATAAGCCAGGCTTTAAGTTGAAATGGTTTCCCCTGCTGAAAATCAAAACCCAATCTTGACACTCACCAGATTCTTCTTGAGAATTCACACTCGAGTATCGTATGTTTTGGTGTTTCCCTTCCAGAGTGACACATTTGGCAGATAGACGAGACCTCCATACTCCTTTTTCTCAGGGCAGGTCCTGTTGGTGCCGCATTTTGGGCGAGTCTCCAAACTAGAAACTTTACTTTCTCTGGGACTGTAGAGTTCCACAGCCTCTTCCAAAGAAGTTGATCCGGTTCCTTATTTCCAACAGATGTTGAAACCAAAGGTTTATGTTTATCTCTTGAGTTCCATGACTCATGATAACCACTTTTGACTGTATATTTTCCAAGCCACTCTTTATCCCAATATTGGACATCCTTTTGTCCAAAAAGTTGGGCAGATAAATGAATCCATGCAATCTCGTTAACTATTTCTTGGCTGAAGAATAGTCTGAGTAATGGCAAACGCCATTGTTTGGCATTATCAATGAGATCGTTCACCTTGAATCTGAGTTGGTAGCATTTGCCTATCGTACCTTATAGGATTATTGTGGTTTGGGATCCACTCGTCCCGGATATTTATGGCGTGTCCATTCATCACCTGCCATTTGAGACCTGTCTTGAGTAGGTCCCTACCCCAAATGATTCCCCTCCATCCCCACGTTGCGCCTTGCTTGAGTTTGACCGTCTGAAAGTTTTCGTTCCTGCAGTACTTATTTAGGAATAACTTAGAGAAAAAGGATTGTTTGTCACGGACTAGCTTCCACGCTAGTTTTCCTAGTAGAGCTTGGTTCATTTGTTCTGTGGATCGCATCCCCAGTCCTCCTTGCAATTTTGAATGGCAGATTGATTCCCAGGACTTCCAATGTATCCTCTTCCCATCAATGTCCCCTGCCCAAATGAATCTGGCTAGGTGGCTATCAATTTTTTTTTGCAACAGTTGATGGTATTCGGAATGTACTAAGTGTGTATTGGGTTATTGATGCTAATACAAGTTTGCTGGGAGTGACTCTTCCTATTACGGACAGGTCCCCTGTCTTCCATATCGATGTCTTGGCTTTAACTCTCTTGTTGAGCTTGTTGAACATTCTGACTTTTGGCCCTGCAAAATTCATGTCGTGACCTAAGAACTTTTCATTGAGTAAGTCCCCAAAGATTCTGAAAGTCTGGCTTAGGTGCTCCTTAGTTCTCGGCCCTGTGTTTGGGCTGACTAGTAGTGCAGACTTTTGAAAGTTTATTCTTTGTCCGAAATATGTAGCGAAAAGATTAATTTTCTACGCCAATTTTGTTGATCCTTCCTCCGATATGTTGAAGAATAGGATGTAATCATCTACAAACATAAGATGTGAGACAGATTGTATAGAGTGTCCTATCCTGACCCTTGGGCAGACTGCTTGAAAGGCTTTAGAGGCTATCATCGATGAGAGAGCTTCTTGGCATAGAATGAATAGGAATGGTGAAAGTGGGCATCCTTGTTTGATTCCTTGTTTAGGCTGGAAGGATGTTGAAGCTAACTCATTTAGCTTTATAGAATATGAAACGGTTGTGACACATTCCATGACCCAGCCTATCCATTTGCTGGGGAACCCCATGTGTATAATTATCTTCTCCAGTAACTCCCATGATACCCGATCATAAGCCTTACTCATATCAATTTTCATAGTTGCCACCGCCTTCTTTCCTGTATTCTTCTTACGAATGTATTCGATGAGTTCATGTGCTATTAGTGAATTTTTTATGATTGATCTTCTTTGCACAAAAGCCGATTGATTTCCTGATATGAGAAACCCCATAACTTTTTTAATTCTGTTGGCAATGATCTTTGCAATGATCTTGTAAGTAACATTACACAAGCTTATCGATCTCAGGTTCGCTAGCCTTGTCGGACATTTGTTCTTTGGTATTAAAACAAAATTTTTATGATTCCACTCACTCGGCATGATTGAGGTATGAAAAAACCTTTGTACCGCTATTGTGACTTCATCCCCCACCTCTGACTAGTAATGTTGATAGAAACTTGGAGGTAAAACATCAGGTCCCGGAGCCTTCCATTTCCCCATCTGGAATATTGTTGTTTTAATCTCCTGTGAACTTACTGGATATTCTAGCTCCCTCTGCTGGAGCTGATCTACCCTCTTAGTGATGAGGTTTAGGATATCCTGCACATTTGAATCTCCAAATGCATCTTGGGGCATGACAGATTCAACGACAGAAACAGAGCTTACATGGTTGTAGACTAATTGTTGTAATTCTCCTGGCTTGGAGATCTATTCCCCATGTCAATCTTGAGTTGTAATATGTAGTTTCTTCCTTTTCTTTTTTACGACCATTGGTGGAATAATTTTGTATTTTTATCACCCTCTAAGCGCCACATTGCTTTGCTCTTTGTCTCCAGTAATCATCTTGCATGGTTAGAAGTTCCTCCAGCTCTTTTGTTTTCTAGAGCATGCCATTAGCATCTTTCTATTTTTGCTTTGCTCCTAATTGTTCTTTGTCCCTCCTTACTCTGTATTCCAGCTTGCCACGTTTTCCTTGGCCCAATTGTGTAGCCTTGTTGTGGTCTCCTTTAGCTTCCTTCTAAAGCAGGATGCACTATTACTTTCCGCTATTGCTGTAGATGATAATCCTTGTATTTGAGGTGACGTATGTTGGACTGGTCTCCAGACTCGATTGACCAATTCTGTGATTTGACGATATCGAACCCAAAAGGATTCAAAACGTCTTGTTGAAGAATCATTCCTAGGTATATTTCTAGGGTGTGTGTTGATGGTGAGGAGTCTGTGGTCTGATCTCATTAGGGTATGATTAGTCAGGCTGTGCCTTTGGAACATCCGAAGCCATTTAGTGTTAGCAAAAGCTTGGTCTAGACGTTTCATGATCAGCTCCATGTTTCTTCTTCCATTGGACCAGGTGAACCATTGTCCCTTGTGTCTAAGTTCACTTAAATTTTCCTCTCTCAGCAATCCTTTGAGATCCTTCGTGTCTTGTGAGTGAACTATCCTTCCACCAAATTTGTCTTCCTGATGTAAAACCTTATTGAAGTCACCCGTGAAGAGTACCGGAAGGTTTATATTCTGTAAAACCTCATACAGAGAATCCCACACTGGTTTCCTCTGGGGTTTATCAGGGGGCCCATACACAAGGATCAACATCCATTCGTCGCCCTGGGCGGTTGTAATATTGCAGCATATAAAATTTTGGCAGCTTTTAATTACCGATACTAAAATATCTAACGACCAGGCTACACAGAGCCCACCACTTGGACCTACTGAATCCATTATTTCCCAGCTAGTTATATAGGTTGTTCTTAGCCACTTATTAACTTTACTATAGGCACCCTTTGTTTCCTATTAAAAAAATAATATTGGGGTTATAATGATTGATGTTGCGATTTAAGAAATTTACTGTCAGAGGATGCGTCAGTCCTCTGCAGTTCCAAGAGAGTAGATTCATGTACCTCTGGGTGGTTGTTTTGGACCAATAACCGAAGTACCGCAGCAGTTTCCTTTAACTCCTTGCAACACTGTTTGTACCACCGCCTCAAAAGTTTTGGCTGTAACTATGACCATCTCCCCCCCTGTTCCTTCCCAATGCATTGGTCAATTTCTGGGAACATCAAAAGTATCTGGTGAAGCTCCTCCTCCTCCTGTTCCTCTGTGTGTCTTCTCTTGTGGAAGACGATTCCTCCTATCTCCTCTTGTAGTTGTCTCTTTCTCTTAATTCGGAGCCTTCTGCCACTGTCATGTATTCCCCCATTTCCCAATTGATAGCCTTCTTCCTTGTGTTCATTTGAGTCAGATTATCCATATGTGGTTGATTCGTGCAGGCCGGTGTAAATGTAGATTTTAGCCAGATTGTTGTTCCTCTGCCATTCCCCACCAAAACCTGTTGTATGTTATCAACAATATTCAAACTCCTTACTCTTTCCATGTTCTTCTCAATTAGGATTCTAGTATAAATTGTTAATTTTCTAGGAGCAAGTTTGATGTTCCCTCTCCTTCCAATGATACGAGTGATAATCCTTGAATCTTCTTGCCCGTGAACTGGTGAGGTGTTCTGTGTTTCGCTTTGTGACAATAGATCCAAAATAGATTCCCGGCCCATTAGCTGGCCCATAACCAAAAACCCACACTCATTCTTATTTATTGAAACGAGCAAAATCCCTTTCCTTTTTTCTCAAGTTTCATTTCTTCTTCGAGCAAAATGGGCTGATGAATGTCCACCGAAACCTCCGAAGTTGTGTCTGTACTGTCGCCCCTTATTTTCGGTCGGTGTGCTACCTCCAAAAACTCCTTGTTTCCCACAAACTATTCGAACTCCATGTGTGTCCCTTTTCCCTCTCAATGTTGTGTCATCTCCACCTCTTCCTCCAAAGTTTCTCCTAGCAACCGGAATCCTTCAAGATCCACATTGTTAGAAGTTCTCCCTATCGCCCTTTGTAGCTGTGATGATGACTCTGAGCTTGGAAGTTTTCCTCCGTTTGTGGCCAAATCGGGTGTTGGGACAAGGAAGTTTAAATGGGTTTGAAACTCTGCTCCACTAAAATTGGGGACTACAGGCAGCAAAGAATCGTCCGAAGGTACAAAACCTGTAATTGATCGGTTATTGGTGCCTCCAATTTGTGGATTTCCACTTACTCCCGCTTCATTTCCTGGACTGCTACCCCTGGAAGAAGAACTTGGTCGCTGTTGTCCCAAAGCTGATAAGGAAGAACGGTACCATCTCCTTTCCCTTCACTAATTCCCTTTTCTTTGTTGCTATGATTATGCAAAGGCTGACTTGGGAGTATAGTGTGGTTAGGGATATTGGGAATTTGTTGTGAGTTTCAGGTTCTGAGTTGGTAATGTATAATATGTGCTTAGGTAATGGAGGGGGCATTATGTGTTTATTCAAGACTGGGTAGTGTAGGCTTGGGGAGGTTGATTGATGTGGGCTTGAAAAGTCAGATTGTGTATTTTTATTGATATGGTTTGGGTTATTCTGTACACACTTTGAATTCGTTGGCCCGTTAGAAAACAGTTGAATGTTATTGGAGTTACCTGTGTTTTCATGGCTATCCAAAGGTATCACACCTGTAGTCAGCTTGAACTCATCACTTTTGGCCTCAACTAACTCCCTCCCACATCTCACATCAGCTTTGAATTCCTTCCTCTTCTTTCCAGCATAAATGCTCAGTTCACCCCATCTTTTCTTTCCAGATATCTTATCCCCTTCATCATTGTTGTCTAATCTTTAAACCTGCTGTGAGCCACTTGACTCTCCCTTCTCTCTTGTTGGAGCATCCTTTGTGTCAAGATCATCAAGCTCGGAATCCAAGCTTGAGTATTGTTGTGGAGAATTGTAGCTAGGCTCATTAATATGTATTCCACTTTGGCATCGCCAAATGCGTGCTTTGCTCCTCTCTGACTTGCTTAGTATGTAAGGTGATTTGACAAGCTTGCTCTTGCCTTATCCACACTCCTTTTTTTGTCTTTCTCCTTCACCTTGCCGTCCGTCAGTAAGCTATCATTTATGGCACTCTATATGCTTATGATGAGATCAGTCTCATCACCAACATCACCAAAATTAATGGTGATGGCCATGTCAAAATTGAGCCCATCCTTCTGGTCAGAGTTAACAAAATAGGATGGATATTCCAAAAATACTCCTTGGTAAGGAAGGGTTCAATTACTGTTCCGTCAGCCAATTTGAATTGTTTGAGTTGCACCATATTGTTGGTGGATTGTCCCGGAGCTTCTTCCTTGGCGAAAATGTACCTTCTCCCACCATTTACCATGTATTTCTCCTTGACTATGTCACCGTCATCACCTTCTACATGTCTTGTACTGATAGCGCCACTTTCCTGGTTATGTGTTTCCAATTGCTGCTGAGAATGTTGTGGGGGAGATGGCGGATTGAGATCCTGCATTTCTGTATCCGAGTGTCTAGTGGGTGAGTTGATTTCTTCTTCCTCCTTATAGTCATCCCAGAAGTCTGGGACATCTGGGAGGCTCAGCAGTCTTTCTCGGGCTTCTGCTATCCCCTGGATATAGATTTGATTAATCTCATTTTGATGCACCATTCTGCCACAACTTCTGTTGGCTCCTCTTGTTCTTCATGTAGTTGGTTTCTTTGTTGAGAACTCTCAGGATTGTACTCCTGTTCTTCCTCTCTCAGCTCCTCTGGGGTGGGGTAAATCTCCTCAACAAACTTAAAACCATCAGTGAAAGCCTCTTCCGGCATATGTAAGAACCTGTGTTCATTGGTATGAAAATAGTGTTGGGGGAACCTTGTGAACCTCCTCATCGGCATATTCCTGTGTACCCTGACATTTGGGGGATAGAGATCCTCCGATAAATCTCTATAGATATCAAGTTGTAAATCTTCCCCGAGAATTACAAATCTGTTATCAATGTGTTGCTCCAGTGCCTGGATATCTTGCCACTGACATTGTGGATAGGTATGGCCTAGTGCACCACAACGTCTACACATTTTATGAACTCGTTCGTATCCGATTGAAATCCAGACCATTCCACCTCACCTTAGCTTGAGCCAAAAATCGAAAACCAGAGGCATCTGGGCCGGTGTCCAAACTCGCACACCTGCATACTTTGCATGTTGTAGTAACCGTCCCCCAAAATCCACCTCTTCTGCTTCCCCTACCACTTTAGTGAATTTCATGATTGTGTTCCTGCCAAAGTATTCCAGTGGTAGACCATATATGCATACCCACATGATAACCTTGGTAACTCGCATGTGTTATAGAGCCATCTCTGGGATTAGTCTATGCAGGGCCATCAGACCTCCAACTATGTTTACAGGGCCATCGTGCAGCACTGCAAGTAGTTTGGATCTCTGATCGAACTGAATGACGTAGAATTTCCCATTTTTTGCTATAACATAAACCCCTTCTCCCCAATAATTTGAAATAAGGAGTTGCATTCTTATAAGTGCAAAGTGACGGTAGTCAAGAAAGTAACCCACAAGGCAATCCTCTAGTAGCCCCTATCCTCTGAGGTATTCGGCCTCCTCCGGCCTGAAGACGACGCCCATCCTTGGTGGTAAATGTACCTCTCTGGTAAGTTCATCCCCGAAGAGGACATCCCTCCTTTCCTCTGAGTTTTTGGATCCTTCTCTTTACCCTTCAGACCAATGTTCCTCAGGAACTCTGTTCGCCATTCTTCTCTTGAACTGCTATTACTTTGTTCTCCTTTATTGAACTAACTGAAAACAGGTATGTTGTGTGGTTATGAGGAATATAGGGTGTTGCTATATCCCGCCCTGTATTTTACTATCCTCGCCCTAATACGTATAAATACACGTATTTTTAATTAAAAAAAAAGGGAGAAGTAATATAAATCCTCCCTTCTCTCTTTTCTCTCCTCCCTTCTCTCTTTTTCTCTCCTCCCTTCTCTCTTTTTCTCTCCTTCTTCTTCTTCTTTCTCTCCTTCTTCTTCTTCTTTCTCTCCATTTCTCTCCCCCTTCCCTCTCTCCCTTTCTGCCGCCCAGCCAGCCAACGCCGCCGCCCGCCGCAGACCGCCGCAGCCCGCCGCCGCCGCCCGCCGCCGGAAACCCGCCGGAAAACGTAAGTTTTGGAGGAATTTTTTTTTACTTTTCGTACGAATTGTTGCCCGATCTATTCAAATTTTGTTGAACTTGTCGGAATTGTTAGAATTGGGGTTTGTTAGAATTTTGTTAAATGTAGAATGGATGTTCGGTTGGTGGTTAGATGTTGGGTTGGTGGTTAGTATAGGAGATTAAGATGTAGAATAATTTGGAGAAATCTAATATTAGGAATTTAATGAATTTTGGAATTAAAACGAAGAAATTGTGTTTTTTAGAAATTATTTAGTTTAAATTTGGACATAATATTTGAGAAATTGTATTTTTTAGAAATTGTGTTTTTAAGAAATCATTTATTTATGTGACATAATAGAAATTATTTAGAAATTATTTTTTAGAAATTGTGTTTTTTAGAAATTATTTAGTTATGTGACATAAATGGAATTAAAACGAAGAAATTGTGTTTTTTAGAAATTATTTAGTTTAAATTTGGACATAATATTTGAGAAATTGTATTTTTTAGAAATTGTGTTTTTTAGAAATTATTTAGTTATGTGACATAATAGAAATTATTTAGAAATTATTTTTTAGAAATTGTGTTTTCTAGAAACTATTTAGTTATGTGACATAAATGGAATTAAAACGAAGAAATTGTGTTTTTTAGAAATTATTTAGTTATGTGACATAATAGAAATTATTTAGAAATTATTTTTTAGAAATTGTGTTTTTTAGAAATTATTTAGTTATGTGACATAATAGAATATAGTTCTATTTAAATAAACTTTATTAATCCGATGTAAACAATTGTGTAGTAAACTATTATGATATGTTTTAACTATTGTTTCCTTGAATGTTAATAATAGTGTGATGTGGTAAAAAAATAAGATTATTTAGTAATGTAATTTCCAATTTGTAACTTAAAAAAATGTGTAGTTCGTTGTATGGGATTGTACGAGAATTAAATTTGCTGTTTGTGGAGGGGTTTTTTTATGTTATATCCACTTTTTCCTATGCATTATAGAATATGTAGTTTCCATTAGTAAATTGAAATTATGCACTGTTCAAAAATATTAGTTCACACGTTGTTGAAATGTATGTTAATTTATCTTATCATATCAGTTTGATTCAATTGTTGTTATACTAATTACATATCTTGTGTTGTAGATGAGCACTGCTGGTCAACCTGACGGCCATGGTCGTTCCATACGACGAAGAGGTGTTAGTGCCTCGGCGAGACAGGCTAGAGGCCGCGTGGTCGAGGATGAACCGTCGCCTCGCCCGCAGGAGTGTGATGTAGGAGCGGAGCGGCCTTCTCCACCGAGCGTTCGTGCATTCGATCCCATGCCAACATGGGACGGTCCGGAGATTAACATTCTCGCATCTGGTGGAATCCGTCACGATAGTGACTGGCAGTTGAATTATGACTTGCCGGCAGATGTCCCCCTGATGGGCCAACCTGGGACGAGTGTGCCATTGGATGCCGGGATCGAACGTTATGCTGCTGGAGGAGCCAGGCACACCGCGAGGAATAGAGCTGGTCAATTCGCACAGTCTTCTGGTGGATCGTGCAATGCCGGTGAGACTAGCACCGGAAGGGCACCGAGGAATAGCAGGAAGCGACCCGCCGATGAGACGTGGCTAGCGCGGGGACCGATGGCTGGTGGCCCGCAAGATGACCTCGTCATACCAAGCTTCGGAGGACACGTCGCTGTTGACGTTTGGAATGGTATAGAGCGAGGTGTGCTGAGATGCCATGCTCGGTCGCCGCTATGCAAGCAGCTAGTCGCCACGCTCCCCGAACTGAGCGATGTTGCACAGGCCCGGATACATGCGACCGGGTTGGCCCACCTGCCTGCGATTATGTTCCAGTTCCTTGACATGGCACTGATATCCGCTTTTGTCGAGAGGTGGCAGCCGGACACGAACACGTTTCACATGCCTTTTAGGGAGATGACCATCCTGATGCACGACGTTGAGATGATTCTTGGCATTCCCATCGTTGGTGGCGCTGTTGCGAGTACCATTTCGGCGGAGACTATTGAGGAAGCGTGCGCTGAACTGTTTGGGAAAGACGTGGAGTCCTTTGTCGCGGAAGACTGGAACGGGGGTAACATAGATGCCCAATCGTTGATGGCGAGGTGTGTAGCGGCGGGGCAGAGCGAGAACTTCCAATTTATGTGCTACATGCTGACCCTGTTTTCATCCACGCTTTTTGTGGATAAAACTGGGAATAAGGTTAGAGCCAACCTTCTACCCCTACTTGATTCGCAGTTGTCGTGGGGCTCGGCGACGTTGGCCAGTTTGTATCTGCAGTTGGGAATTGCGTCCCGGTCCAAGGCGCGCGGCCTATGCGGATGTTGCACGCTGCTTCAAGCATGGATATACGAGTACTTTTCGATGTTTCGGCCGAGACCGAGTACATTGCCAGCTCTTCCGGGCCGCGCCAGTCGGTGGCATACAGGGGATAAAACGGGGAGGGGTACGGGGAGGCTCGGTGCCATCAGGCGACAGTTGGATGCCTTACAGCCCGACCAGGTATGAATTCCATGCTTTTACTCTTATTCTGACAGTAGTAGGTAGATTGGATTCCATAGAAACGTAACATGTTTGTGAAACTTTTTGCAGGTGGATTGGTTGCCATATGGAGTGGACGTAGTTAGGGCTGCGAGGGGGAGGACTCACTGCCGCGGCGTGATTCGATACCTCGACGCAATGGAGGCGTACATGCCAGATCGCGTTGTGCGCCAGTTCGGTCTCGTACAGGGTATACCGCGGGGTCTTGCAATTGTGCCCGAGCCTTGTTAACCACAGGGGGCATGGGACAGTTTTCCTTCACGTGTACCCGGACGAAATGGCTTGCACTGCAAACGTATACAATGTGTAGCTCCCTACTTGTTCCATCCTCGCCCCCACCTGCCCTCAGTGGAAGGACCGTACAGCAATGGTCCGCCGACCCATTCTCTAAAATGTAATATAAAACTACAACCGTGTTGTAGTAGGTGGCGACAGGAAACATGTCTGCAATGACCGTAAACCAATGCTCTGGACCACATGGACCGCTGGTGTGGTGTATACGGGCTCTGGCGAATTCAACGTCATCTTGCGAACCGTATATGGGAACATAGTCAGGACAATGAGTTGATATCTCGTTAAATACTGCCCGACGCGCTGTAGACCATTCACCTTCACCGTCTACGTGGAACGCATCAGCAACGCATCTGAAGCCACAGTTTCCATCACTCACGACATCGTTCCAGCCTTCGATGTAACGCCGGACAATGTGGGGAACACTTTCGAGGAACGGGAATGTCGCTGCAGGAGAACACATTAAGATAAATATCTTGTGCAGGCGGCGTTCATTAGGAAGAATGGTGCTTGTACTTATCGTGCCGGCGACCGCTCCCTGAAGCACGCCCCGGGGACCTTGAACTACTCCCGTATCGCCTGTTCACGTGCTCGTGGTAGCTCGGTGAACGTCGGGTTGATCTTGATCGGGGGACCTGCTCGCTTGGTCTCCCACGTGCACTAGTACATCTATGTAGGATGAAACTCGTCGGCGGACCGAAGGGTCGCTGCGTGCCAGCTCCTCCAACAGAGTGTTGAACCGCGACTGATCTTGTTCGGCCCTCGCAATGTTTTCCGTGCTCCGCACGTGATCACCCAATGCTAGGCTCTTAAACAGCGGATGAATGTCGTCCAAGTACAAGGGGATTCCTTCAGCAACTGCCCCTGCCATGACGCATGCACACGGTATTCCGTGTGTCGAGCGCAGCACACAGCCACAGTAAGCATATACCTGTGCTCCGAGTGCATCAATCCTCCCGGACTCGACCGTCAATTTATCCAGACAGTATTTGGACACGTTGTTGATCAAGTTGCTGAAAAGGGCCCTACGGTGCAATCTTCCAATGCACGTTCTTGATTTCTCCAGGCCGGTCTTGATCATAGTAATCTGCTGGGCTATCTGCAGGTCGACACGCCTCCATACCGTGTCCAGTGAACCAGTCGACGTTTGTAACCACCCTTTCAATGACGAGTGTGCACTTTCGACCCTGCATGTAGTTGTGTTCCCGAAATGCAGAAATCTGTTCGTCCATGCCCTCACAAATTTCTCCTTATGGGGGGTGAGCCACGTCGTCTCAACGTAACTAATAACAGCCTCGCTCCAAGACCATCCAGCCCTCATATCTACCAAGGCGGTTTCGTACCCTGAAACGGTGGATGCATTGCAAACCCGGAACCATGCACCATTCTTGAACGCTGCCCCGTTCCTCTTATTCCCTGTCAGCACAGTAACACGTGCCTCCACATCCTTGTTAATATGCCAGGTGCAGAGCAAATGATTCGATTCTGGAAACACAGTCCGAAGTGGCCTAATCAGTCCCATCTCCCGATCGGTGACAACAACCTCAGGGAACGGTCCATCCATAAGCAAGTTCTTCAGCGCGTTCAGCACCCACTCATAGGTATCTGCCGTTTCGTCAACGACAATTGCGTAGGCAATCAGGAAGTTTGTGTTGCAAGGGGACATCCCAACCATCTCAATGAATGGCATGCCGTAGCGATTGGTCTTGTACGTTGAGTCGATGGCCACAACCCACGGAAACGTGTGAAATGCCACAACAGCATCGGGATTGGCCATGAATAAATGAGTCAAAGTACCATCACCTGCTGAGCGGTGACTAGTGACATACCCTTTCGCGGTGGCCAGATGCAAACAATTCTCCGCTGTGTTGCGCCCGCCTCGCCTTTCTGTTACATATGCCGATCTCTCATTGTACACCTGCCTAATGTTCTGATGCAGGTCCGGAAACGAATTACTGAGGCTGGCATTGATATGCCTTGGGGCTGTTTCTGAATCTGTCAAATCTCTGATCATTTGCTTCGCGTCCGCATGGAGCTTGCAGCTCTGTCTATGACCCTCGGGGTACACTGAGAACGAGTGGTTGTGCATCCCTCGTCTAGGATCCTTGCACGGCACTACATTCCAACCATCCCCTGTGATGCTCTGTTTCAAGACAATCGCGAATGGGCAGTCACAACTTCTGGTCGAGCTGCTACTCCGTCGGACTACATCAGATTCGCTCGTATCTACAACCTTATCCTTTCGGCCCCGATTGCAAATGCAATATAACCTCAGGGGACCATTCCTATTCTGTTTGTAGGACCCCGTGACAAGTTCAAATCCCACCTGCAGAGCAATCCGTTGCAGGTAGGAATAAGCCTCGGCAACACCTGGGAACACAGCTGAGGTGGCAAATGGAGAGTATCCATTCCGCCCTGCAGCAGCTTCACATGACTGATTATCATCCTTAAACAGCAATAAACATCAAGTAATTAGTTACACTCAACTGCTATACCAACGACAATGATGTCGTCAATTAACGTTTACATATGAACGAATAAAGATAAAATTACAGTCAAAACGTTAAAACATATACTTAAAGAAGAGAACATAAAGATAAAATTATAGTACATGAAATGCCATTACAGTTATAAAATTCCCGTACACAAATTAACTCCCTAAACTAAAATTACATTCATCCATTTCAAACTGTCCTCCTAATGGACTTAAGGGTGCACTCCGCCATTTCTCATTAACAGCTAAAACATACATGTAATGGAAAAAAAATGTGACAATTTTATTTGATGAAATAACATTGTGGCTAGAATTAATATTACATTCTTACAGTTCAACAAATTAAAATATCAAAATAACGTAAAAATACGTAACTTAACGGTACAATAATTAACAAAATTAACAAAACAACAAAATTAACGTTACAAAATTATTGTAGATAAATTAAAAACAGCATTACGTAACAAAATTAACAACAAAATTAATGTTACTGCTATTAATAGGAGATAAATTCATAGGAGATAAATGTGCAATAATTTCTACGTAACAGTTAATAAATTAAAACACAAAGACGAGCATAAATTTCTACGGAAAAAATTATTAAATTTAACAACTACTTATGGACAGAAAACTAATTAGTAAAATTACCTCCGAAGACATGGAATTTCTAACACCCTTTTTGGAGTAATTTTTGCTCGTCTTTGGATAGCAAAAATTTTGAGTGCCCTCAAAATAAGTAGAATTCGTGCTAATTTATAACAGTAGAAATTTGGGAGGCAGCCTGGCACGGCTCGCGCCCAGGCCACGGCGAGCGGAGGCGCGTCCGGCTCACGCCCGTGGCCTGGCGACCGGACTCCGTCGGGCTCGCGCCCAACGCGCGGCGAGCGGAGGGCCGTTCCGCTCGCGCCCAGGGCACGGCGAGCGGCGCCGGTCCGGCTCGCGCCCAGGGCACGGCGAGCGGCGCCGGTCCAGCTCGCGCCCAGACCGTGGCGAGCGGACCGGCGGCGGCTCGCGCCCAATCGGCGGCTCGCGGCCAGGCGGTGGCGAGCGGACCGGCGGCGGCTCGCGCCCAGGCCGTGGCGAACCGGGTCCGGCCGGTGGTCCGGCGGCGGCGGCCGGTGGTCCGGCGGCGGCGGCCGGTGGTCCGGCGGCGGCGGCCGGTGGTCCGGCGGCGGCGGCCGGTGGTCCGGCGGCGGCGGCCGGTGGTCCGGCGGCGGCGGCCGGTGGTCCGGCGGCGGCGGCCGGTGGTCCGGCGGCGGCGGAATTTCTTTTACATTAATTCAGTTAATATTAACTAACTACAATTATCTAAATTAATTTTAATTCAGTTATTGAAATTAAATTAAAAATATATACTGTATACGTATTAGGGCGAGGATAGTAAAATACAGGGCGTGGTATAGCAATCCACGGAATATATGATTTTCACGGATGTTTGTTTTTTGATGAATTTGATAGGTGAAAAAAGGGAAGCTGAATGTGGTTGGAATCAGGTTGATTGGAAGGCTTGGCACAAAGAAAGGAAGATTTGGTGCTGATTTTTCCGTAAGAGCTCCTTGTTTGGAGCTGATGAAACTAATCAAAGAAACTTTTGAGCTCTCAAAAAACCTAGAGAGAATTTTTTTATGACTCTGTTCTCGCATGCTTGATGTTCAACAACATAGATGCTACATAATAATCACTCAACATTGGTAGTTTACTTATTGTCTCTTCTAGTCATTTTATATGTGGGTGGATAGTGCTATTTTTAAGGTTTGAGTTTTAAGCCCAAACTGAAACCCCCAAATAATCAGCCCGGCTTTAACCTGAATTCTAGCTGGCCCGTCACCGGAATATCGCACCGGCAGTCATTTACCGGAAAACATTGCCAAAACACAAATCAAAACGATGCCAAGCCCAATTCGTCCACCGATTTCTGGCTGTGACTCCATCCAGCTAGGAGAACCTTACCGTAATGATTCTGATACCCCTAAATCGAACATCTCCTTAACCAGGCAATAACATCATTTAGGAGTTCAATCTTATCGTACGCTAGACAGTGGGAAACCTGGAGAATTTGTTGGGCAAGATGGTGTTCAACAATTATGGAGCAGGGAAGCATTACGAGAAGCATATTGAGTCGTAAATCAATTCAGCCGAAAATTCCAGCGAGGAGCCCGGCAAGAACTTATTTTCGACTGGATGAACTTTCGGTCTGAAATGCAAGAAGCGGCTGGACATTTGGAAGATGTGATGCGATACGATGGCGGAGAAGGAGATGCAAGGCGACGACGACCATCTCCGACCAGGGTTTCCCGGAGAAGAAAGGACCCTTTCCTCTTTACGAAACAGTAACTATATTTCTCTTCTTGTTTTTAAATTTACCCAGAAAATGAAATTATTATATTTCGACCCCCGAATTAAACAAACTTCTATTTAATGATTTTATATTAGTACATGTCTCACCATAAGACCGTATTGCAGGAGACGGACTATAATTCTTGAATTAGTTGATAAAAATGAATAAATATCACTTCAGTAAAAAACATTATCATTATCAACATTGCATGCATATGAATTCCTTTGAATATGAAAAATGATCAAAACTTTGAAGATTTGAATGTAGGAAAAATATATTTACTATCCCTTACATTTTAATATTTTTAAAAAATATTTAAATTAGTTGATAGTTTAACTAATTAAACTTTGTGCGATTGAGTTACAGATTATATTTTCTTCTTCTTCCAATAAATTTTTTAATATATTGTGATTAATTGATAATATTGGGCAATTTTCACTACCATGGACAATGAATCATTTTCGACCAAAAAATGACAAAAAAAATGAAACTTCCGTGTTCGTACATTATTTTCAAACAAAACCTAAAGTAAAATGTTGGACATTTTCGACAACAATTAGTGGCGCAACCAAGGTCAAATATAAGGAGGGGCTCATCTATAATGATAAAAAAAACTATGTATATTAGATCTAAAATTTTTTAATTAGGATATTGTCAATAATTCATGATTAGTTGATTGAAATAGAAAAAATCTAAATTCATCACCCTAGAGAAATAATATAAATTACATAGTATTAAAATGTCAATATTTTATGATTATTAATCATACAGATTAAAGAAAGTTAAAAATTATGATAATAAATATTTAATATTTAAAATATAATATAATATATCTTAATGCATTAAATTTTTAATATTACTTTTTTGGAAAAGTAATAACTTTGTTAATACCCTCAAAACTTTAAAGTCCAACTCATTTACAATAACTAAAGTTCACTACTCTATCTCAACCATTAGCTTTGCACATTTTTCCTTTAGCTTTGGATTAAGCCTTGCTATATACACATTACTCCCCAAAATCTTACTAACTATTTCATTCCCCGCCCCCTTCTTCAAAAAACTCATCTCATTTCACCACTTCCAAATTCAATAAACCGTCTTCGATATGGCAATCTTTAGGAACTGAACTCTCGTTCCCTTGCCTTCACAGTTTGCCAGAATCCAAGCCATCTCTTCATCTCGTTACCATTTCAAAACACATCTCTAAACCTGCCAAGTTTTACTGCACTTAAAGAAGAGATGCTGCACCGATTCATCATCATCACAAAATGAACATTTGCTATCAACATGTACACCAAATTTCCTCAATCTGTCACGCCGATCTCGCACCATTGTCATAAAATAATTTACTCCATACCTTAGCAGGCTTCTCAGATTTCAGACTTTTGTAAACCTTCCATGTGTAGAATTTCAAGTTTTCTATTTGCTCCAGCCATGCTGCATTGTGTAGCATGTTGTCCTTGCACTTACTCAACCTCTTGATCATCCACGACACACTAGCTGGGAATTGGACCCGCATTACATCCCTCCCACGTATGTAATAAGAATGAAGCCATTGAATGCACAACCGGTCGGATTTCCTGTTTAAGTTCCACAAAGTCTTGCTGATGCATGCCTCATTCCACTTCTGAAGCAATAACACATTCCATCCACCTTTATTCTTTGATTCACACATATTTTCCCACGAGACTGGAGATTTCTAGGATATAGCCTCATGACCTGTCCAAAGATATGACTAGCAAACAACCTCAATGTATTTCAAAACAGCTTTCGGCAAGGGGAAAGCTTGCATCCAATAATTCACCACCGCGAATAACACATTTTTGATTAATTGCATATGTACCGCATTACTGAGTAGCTTAGAGCTCCAATGTTTCACCATATCCACCATTTTCTTGCTAAGTGATTGACACATTTTAATGGTTAGCTTCTAGCTCGCTAATGGGACTCCCAAATACTTAAACGGTAACAAGCCTTCTTCAAAACCAGTTATGCCCATAATCTTATCCTTCTGTACAACATCAACCCCTCCAAAATAGACCCAACATTTCCCTTTACTAACTTGCAGGCATGTGGAATCCTCAAACCTCCTGAAAGCCTTCATTAGGATCTCCACAGAGTGCTCATCCCCTCTAGAAAACAGGAACACATCATTGGCGAAAGTTAAATTGAAAATCCCCAATGTATCACACTCAAGGTGAAATTTATACCGCTGATTCATACTGGCTCTTTGCAAACACCTCGTCAAATACTCCATCAAAAGTACAAACAACAATGGTGAAATCGGATCACCCTGTCTCAACCCCCATTTTGCTTGCAGAAACCTGGTTAAACTCTCGTTAACCATATACCTGAAGGAAACCGAAGATGTAAAGATCATGATCCATCGCACAAAGGTACAAGTAAATCCCAGTTCTAACAAAATGTGCTCCAATGCTGCCCAGTCAGCTATATCATACGCTTTCTGGATATCAACTTGAATAGTGCATCTAGGGCCACCAATCGTCCTATTATATCCACAGACCAATTCGTAGGCTAGCATGATATGGTCGTGGATGCATCTCCCCAGAACAAAATGCTGACTGGTTACTTTGTACAATCTCATCAATCACACATCGCGACCTGTTTGTCAAGACTTTAGAGATGATTTTGTACAAAGTAGAATAGCACGAGATAGCCAGGGAAAAAGTCTTTAACCTTTGCTGTAGTGGGGGATATCAGGATCAACGTGACTATAGTACTATTGACAGATTTATACAGCCTCCCGTTCTCAAAAAAATCCGGTACTGACCTCATGACATCAACGCCAATGATCTCCCAATTGGACTTAAAAAACTTTTTGTTAAAACCATCTCCACCGGGGGCTTTAAGATTGCCAATATTTTCAATGCTGTCTTAACCTCCACCTCCTGAACAGGTTTAACCAACATCCTTTTGCTATCATTGCACATCAATCTACCACTTCTTATAGCCTCAACATCAATACCCTCTGTGCGTTCCCCCTCCTTTCCCACCAAGTTCTAAAAAAAATTGACTACCTTCTTCTCCATACCATCCTAATATGCAATTACTTCCCCATTGTCAGCTTCCAGCTTCATAATACCTGCCACTTTATTTTTCCTTCTCATAGCTGCATGGAAGTATGCGTTAGTTCTGTCACCTAAACGCAGCTAGTCTACTTTCGATTTTTGTTTTGAAATATTTTCATCAATGCAGATCCACTTAAAGAACTCCTCAATGCATAATATTATCTGTTTTATGTTTGAACCATTCATCCTGTTCTGACTCGGATTCTTTTGTGCTATCTCCAAGTCCAACTTGGCTTTGTCAAGTTTTTGCTTCACACCACCCAGCTGTCTCATATAACTTCTAATATCAGCCTGCAATCTTAGTAGTTTTCTCCAAGTCACGTACATTGGTCTACCATACATAGGTCGTGCCCAACTCTCTTTAATAGACAACATGACCTCCTGATTTTCAAGCAAGTGATTCAGGAATCGAAATTGTTTAACCCGTTTTCCTGTCTCCACATAAAGATTCAACATTAATAACATGTGATCAGACTCTCCAGCCCCCAAATTCTCAACCACTCTCTCAGGAAATTTCAAGAACCATTGTGTGTTTCCCAGTGCTCTATCGATCCTAGAATAAATCACACTATTCACTTGTCTATTCGTCCAGGTAAAGAACTCACCCGAGTTTTCAAATTCACTCCGCCTGGCCCTCATCATCATTTGTTGGAGATCCCAAAATCTCCTACCTTAACCTTATTGCCACCAACTCTCTCCTCCTTACTCAAAACATTGTTAAAATCCCCGATAATGACCCACGGTCCCTGTATGATATTCGACACCTCTCAATTTCAGCCCATAAGTCCTTCCCCTGCTTCAGTAAATTCCTTGTATACAAAGCTGTAATTCAGAACATGATCTTACCCTTCTTGTCACATACCTCACACAATATTATCTGTTTTGTAGCTTTTTTCTTTCTCACTTCCACTTTATTTCAATCCCAAAGTACCCAGATTATGCCATAGGGATGAGCCTCATAATTGTCTTCTATTCTCCAACGACCGTAAAAGATTTTCCTTACCACCTCAGAACTCTCTTTTTCGACTTTTGTTTCTACTATCACAAGCAAGCATAAAATTTAGGCTTCTGAGACAGGAGTTAATCTCATGCTTTTTTGCTGCATTATTTATCCCCCTTACATTCCACGACACTATCATGTGACTTTACCATATTGCTTTGGAAGCATTAACTCACTCCCAAGAGACAACACAGTAAGTCCCTCTTCTCCATCAGCCTGTACCTTCACAACAGCTCCACAAACAGAAGTACCTGGTATGTTTTCCCTGCTATTCTTGGTATCCTGCAACACCATTTTCCCTTAGTCCTGACCACTATCCATTCTGCACATTTCAAATTTCCCATTAGATTCTCACGATCCCCATTACTTGATCACGACTCCCATTCTCAGCTAGGCCCTGGTTTTCCTCCTTGTTTTTCACCTGCAAGACCTGAGTAACCTTCTTTCTATCCTCAGTCTCCCTGCACTTATGACCCCCAATCTGGCATTTGTCACAAAATAGCGGTTTACCTTCCAACTCTACATTCTGCTTGATTTTATTGCCTTCTATGTCTTTAATAGTCACAAACTCAAGAGTCTGCTTTGAGATATCTATTTCCACTAGAACCCGGGCATAGGGCACTCTCAGTTTATTGGCAGTGCACTCGTTGGTAAAAAGCGGTTTCCCCATAGCACTACCTATTTTCCCAAGACTCTTTGGACCCCAAAGGTGCAGTGGCAGGTTTGGAAGTTTTACCTAGATCGGAAGGGTTTTGATCATGTTCTTTTCCAGCGAGAAATTAGGTTTCCACCTCTGCAAAAATAGACATCTGGTACAGTGGCGGAACCAGGATAAAAGTTGAGGGGGGGCTGAACAACACTGGAAAATAAATTTTTCCGAACAGTTAATTTACCATATTCAAACAAACAAATATTAGTAAATAAAGAAATATGAATAAAATTCTAAAAAATAAATTATTAAGCAAATGATACTTATAAATTAATTTGTACCTGATCAAATAAATTTATGTTTAATTACTAATGATTTAATTTAAATCAATAAATATCTAAAAATTAACCAAATAATTTAATAACTTAATCAAATAACAAAACAAATTAATTGAGAATATATATTTAATTGAGAATATAAATTGCCTTAACTCGAAGAAGGAAAAATATTGGGAAAGACATTTTTTTCACAGGTTTATGAAAAGATGAGGTTTAATTAGAATAATAAAAAGATAAATGATCTTAGTTGCAATATTAAAAGTTCATTAAGTAGTTGTAAAGTTTATGCCCACAATAAAAGCAACCTGAAAATTTTATCTTCAAATATATGTTCTTCTTTTTTTTATTTTGAAAAATCTTCATATATATAGCACATATATATATATATATATCTTCTAGTTTTCTGTTTAAACTTTGGTGTTTCCATGACTTGTGGAAACACCGTCTCTAAACGGAATCTTTGGAGAATTGAGTTGTCCGAATAAAAATAAAATTTCGTCAAACTCATACTTGGCTTCTTGATGAATTAATGCAAAAAATATACGCTAAAGTAGAGCTGCATGAGAGTCCTAACAAATTAAAATAAATGGTCCTAATAAATAAAAATAAAAATATCCTTAAAAGGTGGCTAAATGAGTAAAGTAGTAGGATAGGACTATATGAAGGGTCCGCTTTCCAATTTGAAAGGCACAGTAAAGGAGTAAAGTAGTACCCTAATAAGGCACACGACGTCGTTCCAATGAGCAAGTAGGTAAAAAATATTTAAAAATTAGCACTTAAACTGTAAGACAAAACAAAAAGAAAAAAAAACAGAGAAGTCGTCTTCTCCGGCAAGGGAGGCGGAAAGCAGCGGCCAAAACAAAAATTTCTGATCGACGGAGAGCTGCTACCTTCCTCACCAGATCCCAGAAATTCAGGTAGGGCTGGAGCCCTACTAAGCGTAACCGTAGATCCGCCCCTGATCTGGTACATGGTATAAGTACCCCTTCTCAGCACCTCATCTCTATCCTTCTCAAACTTAAACCTCAAAATAAAGTACCCTTCCTTATTAAACAATACTTTCAGTGCACTAACAAATTACCAGAACTTCAATATGAATCGTCTCCATTCACGGTAAGGTTACCCTTAATTACGTACATAATCAAAGACTTCCCCCAATAATCAAGCTCAGTTTTCACATCATCATAATCAATTTCAACCTCCAATTCTCCTTCCAATATTTTGGGGGATACATACTCTATACGCATACCATTGGCCTGAACTCGATTTCCAATGATTACATCTACCCAAAGTTTTCCCTTACTACTCCCATCCATACTGCTCTTAACAGTATCAATCTTAAAGCATCATCAATTTTTGAATCTAGGCTATCGGATCTTACCTCATTTTCCAACTGTGAACCCGCCTCCGACGACTCCACCATTTCCTTCGCACAATTGCCGTTCTCCTCCCGCTGATTGGCCGAATGAATACAATCCTCACGTATTGTTTTGCTCAACTCCACGACCAGCTGCGCCACCTTCTTCCGCGGCCGGCCTCGCCATTGTTTCATAGTTACTGCAATCACACACTTACCGTATGTGTTTCGCACATACAATCAACTTCCATTGATTTTACCTAGTAATTTTTATATATTAAATTGTATTAATATTATCACTAATCACATATTGATATATATTAAAATATGCCATTTCTAAAGATTAATTAACAAAAACTAAATAAAGTTGTGCAAAAGTTTGCAAATAAAATTTACAAAATATTAAATAAACAATTGAAAAGGATTTACAAATAAAATATTTTAGTATTATATTTAATATTTATTCAAAAACTATACTATTTTTTTTCAAAATTAAAATTTATTAGAAACACTTATGTAAATAAAATAATTTACTCCATCTATTATTATATATGTTTAACATAGTAATTTTGGATGTTTTGCAGGCAAATTAAATTGTATGGAAGGAATTCATTGCAGAGAGTAAAAAAAGAATAAGTAGACAAAAATGACTCACTTATAATCATTAAATAAAGTTTGATAATTTGAAAACGTTAAACCACAATGAAAAATGTATCTGTAAAGTCAAGGAATTATTTTATTGGCAATTTTGTGTGAATTATTTTTGAACTGATATACAGACCATGTTGGTACATGGTACTGGAGCAGCAGTTACGCCAAAGGATTTAACGGAATTCAAGCCGAAATATTGGAGTGTTTCAGAATTTATGGTAATTGTATATTTGGCTATATATTAGGTGTGTGAAGCATAATTGGTTTTATGGAAAATCCCTACTTATAAGGAGAAGATTGATTCGAATATATGGGATAGAATGATATAAGGTAAATCCCTTTATTTATGGGATTTGGATATGCTTCAAGAATCAGATTTGGAATAGGAATATTGTGGAGATAATCAAGGAGTATTCAAGTCTGATTCGTGGGTATAAATATGGGACAAACACGGCTGCATACTTACGGTTTTATAGAGCAAAATCTGCACCAAGATTTTGAGATCTTACGAAATTTGCAAGAGCCAATAAACTGTGTTCCAACACTGTCCTGCCGCACTAAGTTCAGAATCGTATACCTTAATTCCTCGGGAGGAGGAGATCCTGCGTCGACGGAGTTCAA
Source organism: Rubia yunnanensis (assembly GCA_037428765.1). Lineage (NCBI taxonomy): Eukaryota > Viridiplantae > Streptophyta > Magnoliopsida > Gentianales > Rubiaceae > Rubia > Rubia yunnanensis. Next base: position 89,212,459 of record CM075068.1, read on the forward strand.
GGTCAGAGGGGATCAAGGCGGATCGGTAGCTAGGGGAGCTAGCAGAGTCCACACGTCATAGTTAGTAAAGATAAGTATTTTGTAAACTGTACTCTGTACGCTATCTTTCTAATTAGTGGATTCATTCTGAACTGGGCCAGGCCCCGCAGATGTAGGTGATTTACACCGAACTGCGTAACCAAGTTGTGTGTCTTTTACGTTTCACATTTTTTACACTTGGTTAAACTAGGCATGTTGGAACACACTAGTAAAAACTAGAAAAAGTGGTAAAACTAAATTTCATTTGGTATCAGAGCTGAGTCACTTATCGTTCCCTTGGTTGTTTTCAAGGAAAGTGAGATCCGGTTTTACCACGACGACAAGAGAAGGAGCTTCAGTCTCTCGACCACCACTGTTAGAAGGAAACAACTACAACTATTGGAAGGCACGTATGAGGGTATTTATCAATTCACTGGACGAACTGGCGTGGTTTTATGTTGAGAATGAATGGAGTCATCCTACAGAAGATGCTACAAGTTCTAAGGTTGTGGAAGGGGAGTCAAGTCAACAACTCAAAGACAAGTCTAAATGGACTCCAGATGATCTTAAAGAATCACTGGCAAATTCGAAGGCACTGAATGCATCTTCACTGTTGTTGATGAAAACTAGTTTAAGCTTATATCTACATGCTACCAAGCAAAGAAAGCATGGGATATTTTACAGACCGTTCATGAAGGAACCAGTCGAGTGCGGGAATCCAAACTACAGATGCTGGCTACCAAGTTTGAAGAACTCAAAATGGAGGAGGATGACACCATTGCCATATTCAATGGAAAGCTCAGAGATATCTCCAACATGGATTACCAACTTGGAAAGGTGTAAAAAGAAACTAAGTTAGTAAAAAAGACATTGCGATCTCTCCCCAAAAGATTTGCAATGAAAGTAGCGGCAATAGAGGAAGTAAGAGACGTAGCCACCATGCGCCTAGATGAACTGATGGGTTCGCTACAAACTTATGAGATGACATTCCAGCAATCTACCAAGAGAATCTCCAAGGATTTAGCGTTCAAAGTTTCTCCAGACAAGGCGAGTCACGAGTCTGACAGTGATGATGAGTTTGAAAAACTGGCACTTATTACAAAGAATTTCTCAAAGATGCTAAAGAAGGTAGTTAACAAGAAATCCCAGGAGAGGTTTGGCGGAAACAGACAAAAGCAACAAGATTCGAACAACAATTGTGGGTTGAGATTTGAACAAGGAAATATGCAGTTTGGGAAAAATCAGAACAACGAACCAAAACATGCTGGACGAATTCAATGCAGAGAATGTGAAGGATTTGGTCATATTCAGGCCGAATGTGCTAACACCCGCAAGAAGCAAGGAAAATCATATGTCACCTCTTGGAGTGATGATGAAGATAATGAAAAAGATGAAGAAGAACTCACAAATAATTATGTAGCCTTTGGAGCAAAGGTCCATGATACACCAGAAGGTCAGTGTTCCAACACACTGAACAAAGAGAAAGTTGTATATTCCAACATCAATCTGGATGATGCTCACAGTGATGAAGATGATTTGTCTGTAAGTGATGAAGAGATTTATAGTACATACGAACAAATGTATGCCATGTGGGTTCAAGTAGCTGACAAGGACAAAGAGCTGATTGAAGAAAAAAGGAAGCTAATTGAAAGTGAAAAGGAATTATGATCCACAGTTGTAGAACTTGGAAAACAAAATGAAGAACTGAGTCAGAAATTGATAGCAGCAGTCAAGAGAGCCGAGATGTCTGAAGCAACTATTTCTAAATTGAATTCCGGGAAAGCAAAGCTTGATGATATTCTGGACATGGGAAAGAACTTTGGTGATAGACACGGGATTGGATACAGGAAAGAACCCGAGGTTGAAGTGCTCGAAAAACCAGTAACTCTCAAAGCAAGGATTCGAGAAGTAAAACGGAAGTATGGGAAACCTTATCAAAGAAAGCCTCTAATCTGCGAATACTGTACGTACCAAGGACATGCTAAACATCAGTGTAAAAAACTGATCAGAGATCAAATGACAGGAAGACAACTGTGTTCCAACACAGTCGATACTCATACAAGAATCAGGAAGATATGGGTTATTAAAAGGTCCAGTACGTGTATGGTGGCACACACTTCTTTATCAGCCTATTCCAGTGACTCATGGTATTTTGACAGTGGTTGTTCTCGTCACATGACTGGCACTCCAAAATACCTTACGAACCTTACTCCATATGATGGCGGATACGTAACTTTTGGTGATGGAAAAAGGAGCAGAGTGATTGGCAAGGTCGAATTAAAGATTGAAGGGTTTCCAGTTTTCACAAGTGTATTATTGGTTGAAGATCTAAAAGCAAACTTGCTAAGTATAAGCCAGCTGTGTGATGACAACATGATAGTGGAATTTCAGAAAGACAAGTGTGTAGTAAAGTATGGAGAAAATAAGGTTCTTTCTGGAATACGATCTTCAGACAATTGCTATTTGTTGGAACAAGAAGTTCGATGCATGCTTTCAAAGCAGGATGAAGGAATTCTTTGGCACAGGAAGCTCGGACACATCAACTATAAAACACTGGTGAAAATTGCTAACATGAAAGCTGTACGAGGAATGCCAATCTTGACCAGCAAGGATGAAATTGTGTGCGGACCATGTCAACAAGGTAAACAAACTCGTGCTCCTCATTCTTCAGTTCAGTTTTTTACTACTTCTAGAAATCTGGAATTACTGCATATGGACTTAATGGGGCCAGTTAATACACCTAGCATAGGAGGAAAGAAATATATTTTTGTATGTGTTGATGACTTCTCCAGATTTACATGGGTAGCTTTCTTGAAAGAGAAATCTGATACGATTGAGGTATTTCGAAGCCTTGTAGTAAAGTTACAAACTGAAAAGGGAAGTCCTGTAGGAAAGATAATCCGAATTCGAAGTGATCATGGAAGAGAATTTGAGAATGAACAATTCAGTTCCTTCTGCGATGAGCTAGGGATCCAACATGAGTTTTAGGCTCCTATCACTCCTCAACAGAATGGTATTGTCAAAGGAAAGAACAGAACTCTACAGGAGATGGCTCGAGTTATGTTGGCAGAAAAGGATATCCATAAGAAATGGTGGGCAGAGGCGATCAATACAGCGTGCTATACAATCAATAGGGTGTATCTTCGACCATTCACTAAAAAGACAGCCTATGAGATCTGGAAGGGCAGGAAACCAAACGTTTCGTATTTTCATGTATTCGGAAGTACTTGCTATATTCTCAGAGATAGAGAACAATTGACAAAATTTGATAATCGGAGTGATCCAGGAATTTTTCTCGGGTATTCCATCAACAGCCGTGCTTACAGAGTTTTTAATCATCGAACCAAAACTCTCATGGAATCCATAAACGTTATTGTGGATGATTCAGAAAAGGAACAACTACCAGAAGCTGTGGAGGAAGAATCGGCCAACTCTCAGGTTCCAACACAGTCTCAATCTTCTGACAAAGCAAAACCCTCAGTTGATCCTACTGAACCAAATGAGCACCAGAACCCGAACTCTACTGAAGACGACCATGTTCCAGCACAGTCCCTTCCTACGGACGACCATGTTCCAACACTCGACCGATCTGGCTCCACCTTGAGAAGCACTCGATCAGTACCTCGAGTTGATTATCGACGACTAGCTGGTCTATACTGTTTTGTGTCCCTAATTGAACCGAAGAACTATAAGGAAGCTTTACTTGATGAGTATTGGATTGCTGCAATGCAAGATGAACTCGGCCAGTTTACCAGGATGATGTTTGGTACCTTACTCCTCGTCCCAAAGGCATTAATGTAATTGGTACAAAATGGATCTTCAAGAACAAGTCCGATGCAGATGGCTTAGTCACCAGGAACAAAGCCAGACTTGTTGCTCAAGGATATACACAAGTGGAAGGTGTTGACTTTGATGAAACCTTTGCACCTGTTGCCAGGTTAGAATCTATCCATATTCTACTAGCTATTGCCTGCTCTTTGAACTTTACTTTGTATCAAATGGATGTTAAGAGTGCATTTTTAAATGGAGTGGTGAATGAGGAAGTTTATGTGGAACAACCTAAAGGTTTTGAAGATCCCCATTATCCGCATCATATATATCGTCTCAAGAAGGCCTTATACGGATTAAAACAGGCACCTCGAGCGTGGTATGAGCGACTTACTACCTTTCTACTTCAGAAAGGTTATCGTCGAGGGGGAGTAGATCGCACTTTATTTGTGCTTGACAAGTCCTCAAAGTTTCTAATTGCTCAAATATATGTTGATGACATAGTTTTTGGCTCTACTTCACCATCTATGGTACAGGAGTTTGTCACCACGATGCAATCTGAATTCAAGATGAGCATGGTTGGAGAATTGACTTACTTTCTGGGAATACAAGTCAAGCAAGGACGGGATGGTCTGTTCATAAATCAAAGTAAGTATGCCTTGAACTTGATTCAGAAATTTGGACTTAGTAATACTCGTGCAGTTCGAACCCCTATGGGAGTTTCTGATAAACTGGTGAAAGATGAAAAAGGAGTTTCAGTCGATCAGAAGTTATATAGAGGAATGATTGGAAGTTTGTTATACCTCACTGCCAGTAGACCAGATATATGTCTCAGTGTTGGAATATGTGCTAGATTTCAAGCTGATCCTAAGGAATCTCATCTTACTGCAGTCAAAAGAATTATCAGATATGTGAGTGGGACGTCAGAATATGGTGTTTGGTATTCAAAGAATCAAGATTAAGAGGTGATAGGATACAGTGATTTTGATTGAGCTGGAAATGCTGATGATCGAAAAAGTACCACTGGCGGATGCTTCTTTATTGGACCAAATTTGGTGTCCTGGTATAGCAAGAAACAGAACTCGATCTCTCTATCTACTGCAGAAGCAGAGTATCTTGCAGCAGGAAGTTGTTGTGCACAATTACTATGGATGAATCAAATGCTGAAAGATTATTGAATTCATCAAGGCCCCCTAAAGATTTAATGTGACAATACAAGCGCCATTGATATTTCGAAGAATCCAGTTCAACACTTAAGAACCAAACATATTGACATAAGGCATTATTTTATTAGAGATCTGGTTGAAAGAAAGGAAGTGGAAGTGGTCTATGTTCCAACACACGAGCAGTTTGCTGATATATTTACAAAGCCGCTTGATGCCACCACTTTTGAGAGCCTCCGACAACACTTAGGTGTTTGTCAAATCTGAGGTAATATTTACCTTAATCAGTTTTTGTTTTGTGTACATATTTGTGTTATTTACAGTTTACAAAAATTAGAAAAAGAACAAAAAATTGGAAGGAAGAAACGGCTTACTAAAATAGGAGAAGTTAAGTAAGGTGTGTTGGAAGTTAAATGAGGAATGACGTCTTGATGGGACAAGAAGAGAAAGGGGTATCATTACAATTTTTGGGAAATCTAAAAAGGCACTTCGTGGGAAAAGAGGTAAGTTCATGAAGAATTGAAAGTTGATTCAAACTCTAAAACCCCTTTCGCATTCTCTCTCTCTCTCGGCCAAATATTTGTCTTTTCAAAACTCTTGCCAAAAAATCTTCTACTCAACACTCCTCATCTCGGCATTGTGCAAAAGAATGTCAAGCCCAAATTCTCCAATAGAAGAAGCTTCGGTGCCAGAAATTATGGAGGAAGATCGGGGCTCTGTGAATTTGGAATTGGTGGTGATTAATGAGCCAAGAAGATACGTTGAATTGGGTGATGCACAAACTCAAGATTAGAACAAAAGAAATGCTAACCATGAGGAGAATGAGGAGATAGTTGGAGCAGAGCCTGATAAAGCTGAAGATGAAAAGGAAGAGGAAGAGGCATCTGTCAAGAAACAAAGTGGAGAGTCTAATGGTAAATCTGATGCCCGAGAAGAAGTGTCTGAAGGCAAGAAACAGAAAAAACCAAAGGTAACTGGTCCTGACCCTCGACCATTGAAATTCTTGGGTTTTGAAAGTAGAAGTGTGGATGATATTTTTGAATGGTTACAAGCAAATAGATATTCTGTGGATCTAAGCAAAATCAGGAGTATAAGAAAGGATTTGGAAGTGTTGCATGTCAAAATTAAGGAGATTGTTTCTGGTCACTTTCCTGATGTTTGGGATATTGAATATAAGAATGTGAAGTATCTGAGAGGAATGTATGGTCAGCTGAATGGAAAAGGAAAGGATAAATTTCACGTATTCTGTCGCATGTCTAGTCATAGCTATGTCTGGTTAAGGAACATTACTGATGAAGAAGCTGTTGGAATGGAGACAGTCAAGTATGGAGATAAACTTCAGGTGGGATTGTTTGATATGAATTCTGCAAGAAGAATGGAAGAATTAAGGGAACCTATTTTAATAGTTCTGTCTGATAGTGAAGGGAGTGTTCCAACACAGACAGATGAACCGGTGTACATGGACTTGGATTATGATGTAGATATGGGAGGAGAGAACACTGAGGAGTATGAAGGGAAGCTGGGGATTGAAGTATCTGATGGAGATCTGCCAGTTCAGGGTGATGATCCAGAAGAAGAATCAGCTGAAAAAGCAAATTGTGTTCCAACACAGGATGCCCCTGATCTGACATACTCCAGTGACGAAGTCTTGGATGATTTTTTTCAGAAGGCAAAAGGAAAAGGGAAGGTAGCCCTGCCATGGATGCTGGGGCAGCAAAAAGGAGTAAGAAGAGACGGGATAGCAACTCGAGGAAGATTCTGCCTCCTCCATCTGTCTCCCAGGCTTTTTCAGCAGTTTACTTTGATAAGAAAGGAGCAGAGATGGAAGGGTTCTTCTCTGAAAAGAAATTTCTAGCTGAGAGACCATTGGACCTACAAGCTTATCAGGAGAGCGGGTTTAAAGACTTCTTAAAGATGACAGGCATGACAGCTGCTGCAACCATTCAGCTACAGTACAACAGACAGGTTGTACTCGAGGTATATTCTAATCTCATGCCTGGAAATTTAGAAGTTAATTCCCCGTGGTTTGGTAGAGTATATGTGAGGGGGAAAATTATAGATGTATCTGCTGCCCGGATTAATAAGTTGTTAGGTCTGAGAACACCTGAGATAGGGGGAGTGTTTCCTGATGATATGGAGTTGACTGACAACGAGATTTTGGCGATTATATCTGGGGATATAAGGAGGAGTGGCCAGCTGTGGGGTACTCACAGGCATCATGTTTGACATCCAGATTCTTTGGCCTGTATCAAACAGCTGTACATTGCTGGTTGCCGTCAAGCAATACCACCGCATTGACTAGGGAGATGGCCAAGCTGCTTTACTGTGTTGGAACAAAGAAGGAAATCAATCTTGGACTGTTAATTCAGCAGCATCTGATTAGACAGGCCACAGCTCTGAAAGTTTATGATGCAGTTATCTATCAAGCTCTAATCTCTGCCCTAGCCAAGAGTGCTAAAGTGAAGGGGAAGGCCTCAGACTTGATAGTTGACACTGAGTTTTTGCGGCCTAACAAGAAGACTTTCGGGCTCAGACATGTACATGACCTTCCGTGGAAAGCTTCTGGGTCAGCCTCCTCATCAGCAGCGGTAGACAAGAAGGATCGACTGTTGGTTGTCAATGCCAGACTAGGAGCTTTGGGAATACAGATTACAGCCTTACAAGCAGAGCAAGCACGGTTGGAGGAAGAGAAGTCAAGGCTGGAAGGTTGATCTGAGTAGGATTAATTCAGGGGGAGTTCTAAAAATTAATTTTTTTTTGTTGATTTCGTGTGATGAAGTCCCTTTGGCCTATGTGTGGTCCCAGGGGGAGTGATTTTGGAGTTTGGATAATTGGTTTTTCAATTTGGTTGTATAATTTTGGATTTCTGGAATTCTGGATTTCGGCTTTCATTATGTGAGTTCTGGTATTATGATCATTATTCTGCTCGTTGTATGTTGTTGATTCTGTGCTTGCCATCCAAAATATTATGGGTCCACAAAAATACCAAAGGGGGAGATTGTAAAGTCAAGGAATTATTTTATTGGCAATTTTGTGTGAATTATTTTTGAACTGATATACAGACCATGTTGGAACATGGTACTGGAGCAGCAGTTACGCCAAAGGATTTAACGGAATTCAAGCCGAAATATTGGAGTGTTTCAGAATTTATGGTAATTGTATATTTGGCTATATATTAGGCGTGTGAAGCATAATTGGTTTTATGGAAAATCCCTACTTATAAGGAGAAGATTGATTCGAATATATGAGATAGAATGATATAAGGTAAATCCCTTTATTTATGGGATTTGGATATGCTTCAAGAATCAGATTTGGAATAGGAATATTGTGGAGATAATCAAGGAGTATTCAAGTCTGATTCGTGGATATAAATATGGGACAAACACGGCTGCATACTTACGGTTTTATAGAGCAAAATCTGCACCAAGATTTTGAGATCTTACGAAATTTGCAAGAGCCAATAAACTGTGTTCCAACACTGTCCTGCCGCACTAAGTTCAGAATCGTATACCTTAATTCCTCGGGAGGAGAAGATCCTGCGTCGACGGAGTTCGAGGTCAGAGGGAGTCTGATCAAGGCGGATCGGTAGCTAGGGGAGCTAGCAGAGTCCACACGTCATAGTTAGTAAAGATAAGTATTTTGTAAACTGTACTCTGTACGCTATATTTCTAATTAGTGGATTCATTCTGGACTGGGCCAGGCCCCGCAGATGTAGGTGGTTTACACCAAACTGCGTAACCAAGTTGTGTGTCTTTTACGTTTCACGTTTTTTACACTTGGTTAAACTAGGCATGTTGGAACATACTAGTAAAAACTAGAAAAAGTGGTAAAACTAAATTTCAGTATCAAATTTTAAATAATTATTGTAAAATATAAGTATTAGGAAAGAATTTCCATCAACTGAAAATCATTGAAGTATTAGAAGAGCATTAAAAATCTTGGGGGAAGAAGATAGGATGAAGTATTGGAAGGGTCATAAAGATGATGAATTAACGTGGTAGGAAAATAATTGATGAGGTTTGTTTTGAAAAATTGGGATTGACTTTAAAAATATTGCATTTTAAATTAATTTTTTTAAGATGACGTGAAATTTTGTGTGAATGATATGTGACAACAACGACCTCCTTTAATATATGTACTATAAATTAATTCAATAATGTTTTGGTTTTTGTTTTTCTATGAAAACTTTTGCCTATCAATTTTCCCCCTTTCTATGATATGGAAATGATACGTTTAGTTACTTTTCAGACCTTTAAAAACTTGTAATACTTACAAGTATAATTGATATAGCAAGATTACAAATAAATTTTTGACACCTGATCTGATATGATGACGAGAAGTCCCTCAAAATAATTTTTTTATTGAGGTGTTAAGGGAAAGATCATTCAATTCTTAAATTAGCACAAGGATTTTCTGTATGAAAATATTGAGAATATAATATTTTATTGAGTGGATCTCCTGAAAAGCGGTCTGTCTATAAGCTTATGGACATATTACTTATTTTTTATATACTGCATTAAATTACATACAAAATTTTGAAAATTTGAAAATAATTTCTATATCAAATATTTTTATATTTTCAACTTCAAATACATATTATTACTTTTTTTAATTAACAAAATACAATATTTAGATTTTATTAAAAATTACAACATTTAAAATAAAAGTTTCGGTGGACTGTCCATAAGCTTATGAAAATGTTGCATTTCTCAATACTTTCTCTATTTGAATAAAGGGTAAAATGCATTCATGCCCCCCATTTTCTTGGTTAGTGCACATATACCTCTCAATTTTTCAAAAGTATACATGTACCCCTAAATTAGGTGTGACTTAAAAACTCATACCCCACCTGCCTGATTCCAGTGTTGACATATTATTTTCTGGCGTTGGCCAATATTGAAATTACCAAAATAAACTTTATTAAAAAAAGCTAAGAACCACTTTACCCTCTATTGCAGTGGGATCCACCCTTCATCAACATCGATATAAAAATGATGTGTCAAAATTTTGAGTCAAAAAACAATGCGATTTGGACTAGGATTCGAAGCTCTTCATCCACGACATGCCCGGACGAGATTTAGTTGTTTCCAACCATAATTCCAGCAGATTTCCCTCATCAATGTTGTTCAAACAGATTCAAGATATGGGGCAAAATATGAAATTGGTTTATATTTTTTGGTTTTTTTCCTCAGGGGCATAACAATCATTTCTTTTGAGTTCAACAAAAATCAAAATTGATCAATTTTTTAGATGTCACCAGGGGTACAAATGGCCTTTAAAAAAACTGGGGGGTATATGTGCACAAAATAATGAATTTAGGGGTATAAATGCACATTTTTCTTGAATAAATCCTAAATGTATTACTCCCTTTGTCCGAATCTATTTTTTAATTTAATTTTGGAAAAATGACTAAAACAACCTTCTTCAACCTGCCATCACCAACATGCACCAACACTACAACTAACAACACCTATTGCCTCGGGTTTTAAGCCCTTTTTACCTTGGTTTTTTGCCCCTGAAAAACCAAAGTAAATGTGGTTGTAGTAAAAAGGTTAGTTTTTACCTCGGTTCAAAATTGAGGTAAAAACTCATATTTACCTCGGTTTTTCATGAAAATAACTAAGGTAAATAATACACAGCCGGCAACAATGATGAGGTGTGTGCAATATCGCTACACGTTTGAGGGTTATCGACTTCCCATTTAACAGCAAGGTCGCATAACACGATGCCGCACATAGTGTTTGCAATGTTGTTATTATTCATATTCGATGTCGCATCATGATGCTCCAAGTTCGTAGACCAAGAATTATTAACTTCGATTTTCAACCGCTGTAAATAAATTTTTTGACAATGATTTTTTGGTAGAATAACCGTAGTTATTTCTACAGCTTGGATTGTTGACGATTGACAAGATTGCGAAGTCGTGATGAGTGATGTCGCTTGATCCTAATTCACGACGTCATAGACAGTCACCAAATTTGCATATGTCATTAACCGACTTTGTAGACTTTACTTTTTAATTGCGGTCGTGAACCGCTGTAAATCAAATGTTTTTGCTTCGGATTTTTTAGAATAATATCCGCAGTTATAAAACATGGGACAAACAAAGTGTCAGCGACATCGTAATGAACCACTACAAGGTCGATCTATCTGCGATATCTAAGAATGCTTCGTGGTTCATTGTGCAATGTCTCCAGTTAGCCTGATCTGTCGGTAACCCAATCATAACTATATGCGACGTCGCAGAGTGTAGTTCTGCCATACCAAATTGTCTATTTAAGTGTGCGAAATCGCACCTCATATAAATAAAATAAATAAAAATTTCATAAATAGAATGCCCGGCGTCGAACGCCCCATCAGATTGAATCTAACCACACCATTCAACAAGGCATACAGACAAGAACGAGAAGCACTACACCATCCATACACTTAGTATGTTATCAAAATTCTCATAAAATGAACTATTCCATTGATACTCCTAGCTAGAGATTTATATCAAGGTGTCAAAAAATACCTTAGAAAGTATCAATGAACATTGTAGAGAATGATTCTCTCACAAAAAAAGTCAAACTATTCCAACTTCTTCATGTCGTTGTTAGGTTAAGTAAATGCTTCAAATCCCATACCATCATAAAGTTTTCCCTACAATCGCGTACTCCCTCTAATTGCTTGATGGTGTATGGTTCTTTGTCCTCGTTAAAATACTACAAGGTATAATGTCAAAAATTGTACATAGGTTGAGAAAAGTCAAATGATGTTATTGATTAGATTCAACATGTGAGAATAATGGATACCTTCTGTAGATCTAATTGATTCTCCCTCACTTACATAACCAATTCCTTCATCAACCACATGCAATAGTAACCGCTTTTCCATGCGGCCATTTGTTCTTATGCTAGTCGATTGGACAAATTGTTCACAAACACATTGATTAGTACTTATGACAATAGTAATTCCGCAATTCACTGTTGAATTTAATTCAAACCTTTAGGGACTTTCACGTGAATTCCATGTGCTTGTTGATTATGTGATCTGTCAAAACCTTGGTAATTGCCAACGAAATTGTTTCTGACGACATTTGATGTAGTTGATTGTACCAAAACACCGTTTTGGGCGGGAGAACAATGATGGAAACCATCCAATGTTTGCTACAAAAAAGAAGTCCCCATTACCTCAATACAATCACATAGTGATCAATAGAAACCAAACTGTTGTAATAAAGTAAGTATAGTTGATTCATCTCTCATAATAGGTGCAATATATATGAGATGGTCCTTTTGCATCAATGCTATTCCATCGCAACATGGTGTTGGATCTTCGTTGGGAAAAGAACCCCTATTCACCATTTCATTTTAGGAATGGATTGTACATGCTAGAGCCTGTAAACATGGTTAGTCTTGCTTGGTAGAAGCCAAATACAATAAGTATTATGTTAGCTTAGGTTAGGGTGACAGATTAATACTTACATGCAATTTAGTTGCATCATTGGAAGGGGCAGATTATGGAAATGGAACAATGATACCAAATCTTCCTTCCCGATAATTGCATCTACCTTGCACCCTTAAACACTGACTTCTTCCATGGGGATTTTGTACGAACATGTGATAGGGTGTGGTGTCATAATTGTGTGGATGTTCTTTAGGGAACCATCCTTTGTGGGATTGAACGGTGGTGGCCTGATTCTAGAGACACGGGACTTTGTTGGCTTTCGATCCCTACATATATTAAGCAATTTTGTAGGGCTACTCATAACCCCTGTCTCGATCTACATGAAATAAACCACAAATGTTAGTTTCTAAACATTTCTCACAACTCGGGACAGATATAGTATATAGACTCTCGATGTTATACACTGTTCTCCAAAATGTCAACCAAACGATGGGGGCCATTCCACAAACATTCCTAACGCCGTGTCTATTGTCGTGGCCTCGGGTTCTGGGATTGGAAGAGCAATACCATCTACAAGGCTCTTTGTGATATTTACCACAACGTTATCATTTACGACCGACTTATGGTGATACACTCGTAATGATGTGTACACTTTACCTTCTGCCACGATGTGGCTTTCTTCATTAACACGTTTGGAAAGTAGTACGCGCAATGAATTATCCTATAAATGAAGAGTCGACAATTAGTGTAAAATAATTTGGAACATGATTAGTTTAATATGTTTAATTATACCTTCATGTTGCGTTGGGTGGCCTCTACTAACTTCGTTCTTAGTTAATCAAACGATTGAGGTGTTGTAGAGGTCGGAGATGGGGGGGCGAGTCTACTGAAAGACTCCAGGATATCATGTGTTGATGTTGTTGGAGAAGAAGGGTGAGGTGGAGTTGAGCTTGTTGGTTTAGAACATGCAACTATTCTATCTAAGTTAAGTGATATTTTCCTCCCATTCGATTCTTGCGAGACATAAGCCACTAGTTGGTTCAAGGTGGATTTCAATGCATTAATCTTTCTTTGTTGACTAATTGATTCAATATCAACCTTAGGATTTTGGGGTTTGACAAAGATGTCCTTATTTGTAGCGAGCATTCCGACACCCCAAACTTTGCCCAGATGTCCTTTCTTGTTAAGCGCAACCCCTAGTATGTCCTTCTTTCCAACACCGATGAACTCGTCTAACTCTTGCTTCCTTTTTAAGTCCTCCTACAAATTACCAATAATAAATCTCATATAAATTTTACTTGAACAAATTCGTTCATATCATTCATCTAAAAAATATGCAAAACTTACAATTTTTTGGGCAACCACCTCCGCATCTTTGGTGTGGGACTTACCCTCCATTTTTTCCCACACTCTTTGTAGCCTTTTACCCAATTTTCAAATCGGGGAACCTCTTCGGGCATGGGATAATCAGTTGAAGTCCTTGCTTCCTCATCCTTCATTCCTAGCTCCACCTTGTCGAACACTCTAGCCTTGAACATTTCCTTCATGATTATTCTTGTAGCTAGTGCGAATCCTCCACGACTCATAGTGTGGTGCATCTTGTTCCTTCGTGCTAGTTCACTTTTTTATCCCTAACATCCTGTAAGATTGTTTACAACACATGGTTCATATTACAAACCAATATTTTTAACCTAGTTGGCAACACAATTCCCCTGCTCTGATTGACATCGGACACCCATCGGTCAGGACATCGCATTTTGCTGCAAGTGAATGTGCAATTTCACACAACTAGTCGGTCCTAAGCAGTGTCCAAACTAAGTGCAGCCACAATCTCGCAAAAGAGTCGACGACATCGACCAATAGCATGATTAGTAGTGTGCGACATCGCATGTTCAACAAATGCTACTATTTTCTAGACAAATGGCAGGCCTTTACCATTTCTAGAACCTAGCAATCATGCAAACACACACATTCTGACCTAACAACAAATATCTACCCAGGCACAATCAAGTTTATCCAATAATATAGTTAATGTGTACATTTATAAATGTGTGCACATAATGTATATACTTGTAAGCATGTCAATGTAAATTCCTTACCAATTTTTCGTCTGCCAGCTTCCTTGCAACAAAACCTTTCCAACTCAATTCACTTATGAATGGATGCTTAATCCTGGGGTTGCAATTCTTCTTCTTACCAAACACGTAATCCCTAGCCAATTTGGCTTTGAAATCTCTCCATCTGTCACCAAAGCGCCATATAGTTCTCTTCTTCAATTTTTCCATATTATCGCACTCGATTTCAAAGACATATTACATGGTGCTCCATAGTTTATCCTTGTAAGCATCATCGACACGATGCCACGACTCGTACAAGAAAATGTCTACCTTTGTCCTAGCAATCAAACTTCATAGGACATTTTGTACCATTCTCTACCATGTCTATCAATTTCTTGCGAATTACCCTACCCCGACCTTGCCTATGTCTCTTTGATCGATTCAAATCTTCTCCCTTCTTGGGGACGTTTCCTCTTATCATGGTTCATGACTAGAAGAACTAAATTTAGATTTTAATAAATGCAAAATTAATCATTGAAAGCAATATAATATTTCATATGAAATCTTTACTATGTATGGATGACAAAGAAACATAGCAATCTTAACCATACATGTCATTCCCTCGTTTGATGTTAACTCCATATCCAAATAACATCTAATAACTTGCTCCCACATGTATGTACACCATATTCACTTTAAAAAAACATCTTTAATGAAAATATGAAAACCCTACAAGGTTATTGTAGACAATGTTATAGTTAATGAATAAGAAGAAGAATGAATCATACCAATCTTAAACACCCATTCAATAAACGATCCAAAGGGATATGGGCATACATAATTTGATCAAGTAATGATAAAGATGAAAACTTACAACTTTTTTTATTCATAGAATCCCCCACCATGATAACCTCATCCTTATCCGTTTGTTTCTCCATTTGGGAGTGATAGGGTTGTGGTGGGTGTGGGTGTGTTTGGAGGTTGATTATTTGGTGGTGGAAGGAAACGAAGGATATGAATGTTGGGGACTTTGGGGGGTGGAAGGCACCAATTTTGGTAATAAATGCATTTTCAAAGTGTTTTGGGGGGTTTTTTTCCAAGTACGGCGCATAAATGTACCCTCCCACCACTCATGCGCTGCCGGACATATTTCGGGACATGTTGATCGATTTCACAATAATTCTCCGTTTGGGTCATAATCGGCACAATATGTGATCATCCTTGTTGACCGTGTGGCGTCGGGGATACATCGGCGCAACATCGGCATATAAGACAGATTTGCGATCTTGATAATACAAATTGTTTAACGCCTTGTTGTGGACCATTTGATGGACCAATTGGCACAATCCCCATAAATCCACGAGGTCGCTCTCTATTTGTACTATAGTCGCCACAGAAGAATATCTGAGCGACTTTGCATGTTAGGTTTCGATCTATTATTATTTTTATCTCTTTTATGTGAAGGGCAAAGAAATTCCTTACCCAGTGTAAGACAAATTTTTTTGGAAAAACCTGCTTTACATTAACTGTTTTAAAATTAACTCCGTGACAACATTACTGTTCATAATAACCAGTACATTCCTTAGCCATTGTACAAGGCCACTACTTACGTCTCCAACAACCGCCTATTTGATCTCCGAGGGTTTTTGCATTTTTCAATTAGAAAAAGCTATTATGTTTAAGCTTTAATTACGTGAGTCGTGAAGATAGATGCGGGTTTCAAATGAAGAACTAGTCTAATCCTAAATTATCGTAGTAGTCTACTATATGTACGTTAATTAGCCAATCGCATATTTGATATTGTTCTAGGCCAATTGTTAACACCTCTTTAAGTAACAAATAGGTATTCTGTTAGAGCACATGATATTCAACCATATCACACGACTAATGCTTTCAGAATATAGTTGTTTCTCGATACATGATGGTTTAAGGAAAGACATAGCCATTCATGTATGACATAACATAACCTTCATTGATTATATGTTGTCTTAATTTAAACAACACAAATAATGAACCACATTAAAAGTGTGAGACTAGTAGAATTCAGGGTTCTACTGTTCTAATATGTCAGTGGAATACAACTGGATTATTTTCATTCCAGGAAATTACGTTGGATTGTATATCAGGAGACCGATTAGTCAACCATGACAAACAAATCAGTGTTCAAAGAGAAGTTCCATCAATGATCGAAAGGATAACTGTACTTGTATAATCAGTTGGTAAAGTTTTCACTGATGAAGAACTTAAAGGCTAGAAAATTAACGTTTTGAATTTTCCATGGTTCTTGTACTGTTTCACACCCATTCCATACCATTCATGTTGGCTATGCCAAATGACCTTGCAGATGATGGGGATAGGCTGAAAACCCAAGCTTTGTGTGTGACCTCGTTGGAATGTCAGCAATGGATCGGTCATGCAGAAATCTATGCGAAATCAGTCCAGCAGTGTTATGCTCCCACCGCTAGCAAAGCCCACACGTTTTACGTTTGGGATGGTTGTAATATTTGGCCCAATTTCATGCTTTCCCAAAATTTCTTTCATGATGGTAACCCATCAGGGTAGTCAAAATCAAATGCGACACCGCTACATGACAAATCAATTCCCCCAACCAGTATCCTGCCAAAAATTGTTTTGGGCTCAGGTGAAACACTAGGCCCATTGTGTGCAATTTGCGGCATCAGCTTCTAATCGCCCCAATTTTCTGCATGAACGACAACATCTGCGATGTCGCAGATAGCTAAAAATGACACCATTTGGTTCGTGGTATATAACATGCTCTGCCCCAACCCCATCCTTATTCTTAACTTCAAACTCGCAAGTAGACATTCTCCACCTGGAAAAAACCACTAAAAAACCATCTGAATCCGTCAAATAACCGCATATATTGACATAAAATTGTCAAGAAATAGTCTAATTAGACGCATTCGACAAATCTTAGGCGGATTAAGTTCAACAACCACCAGTATTCAAACCCTAGCAAAGGTAACAATGTGTTTAGCACTTTTGTTAGCTTCTTAGAATGCTTTCATTTGGTAAACTATTAGAAATGTGTTGTGTTTAATTCAATGCTAAGTGGTTTGATGTTATTTTGGGTGTCTATGAATCGGTTTGGAATTGGTCAATCTATTTTAGGGGTTATTCAATCTCAGTTCATGCATGTTATGTATGTGTTCATGTCTTGCATCTTGAGTTTGGTTGCTTACATTTTTGTTTTAGAAAACTCATGAAACTCAATTCCATGTTGGTTTTTAGCTCGTTCTGTACAAATCAAACACAGATTGTCTTGGCCAATGGTTAATGCAATTTCACACATTCATACTTATGAATGTGCAATTTTGCATATGAATTATCAGCCATGGCGAAGTGACTATGGTACATGTTCGAACTCGGTATAAAATTGATCTCCAATGCACTTTCTACTCTATCTTACTGAGATTTCACAATTTGTTTGATCAACAAATGTTTCTAGTGAAGCAAACTGCAAAAAAGGGGAAAGAGCAACAACAGTGAAGTCGATTCATCATGCCCCAAAAAGGCAAGGAAAATGGATGCCCCTACCTTGCCAACATTTGATAAAAAGTGCTTCTTCAAAGAGGAGAACAATAAGCATTTCGAAACGTTGTTAGAGAGGAGGCTGAAAGAGGTTAGGATCATGAAGGCGGAGGATGTGGTAAGGCTCCACTTGGACATTTTCTTGGAGGAATTCAAATCATCGGGGATGGTAGGGTTGATTTGTCTTGATAAGCCAGCCTATTAAACAAAGGTGAGGCAGTTCTACGCCAACTTCACTCATCTTACCACTACAAACAATTCCACAAAAGTGAACAGAACAACCATGGTCCTGACATTTGCAGTGATCAATGAGGCAATTGGGGCTACATTTAGAGTAGATGATCAAGGGTAGCAGGTAGTGCCAATGCAAATTTACTGTAGGGATGCTTATCCTCCTAGACCAGACGAGAATGATACGATAGGAGCCCTCGACCCCAAACTTGCAGTGCAGAAGTACTTCAAGAAGAATGTGGGTAGCGTGACACTAGGGTTGAGGTAGGTCCGGTCTAATGTGCTAGATGTGGTGGAAAAGATGATGTACAATATGATTATACAAGCACTGGTCCCTGACAGACATCACCCCGAGTGCACTATGAACGAGACAGTATTATTTTATCACATTGCAGAGAAGAAAGCAATTGACCCTGGATTTACCATCATCAATGAGATGCACATGGTCTCCCTCGCTCCGAAGAGCTGGACTCTTCCCTACGACAACGTGATCACTGGCTTGTTGGAGAAGCAATATGTTAGGATCAAATCAAAACCTAATATTAAGCCAAAGTATTATAATAAGAATTACTTCAACAAGAACCACAAGCATTGGGAGGAGGGGGGCGTGGGTTTCTCGCAAATTCCCCAAGGAAGTTCCTCAACTGGCCGGCTCTGATTGTACTCCATCGATGTCTAAACCATCGCAAGCCCAAACCAATACTGCTATCTCAACCTCGGGTACAAATTTAATTTTATTTCCACTCATTCGTAATGAAATTATGAACTTGATATTAAATTCACAATTTATTTTCCTATGAAATGCCTTAAAAGTAATGCATGGGTGATGATTATGAGGGATATGGCTGTGATTTGGGCATCGCATCAGGTCTCAATGCACCTCACCCAACAGTTGGTTGACAACATGATAGAGGTGAAGGCGATGTTGGTTAGTGCTATCAATGCACCTCATTGGGAGAAACTGATGAAATGAAGAAGGATAGAGCTGAGATGGAGGAGGTTGATGCCCATGAGGATGAGGTAAGGGAGCAGAAAGGTAAGAATATTTTGGGGGACGATGGTAATAAAACAGACTCCAGCAATAGCGATAACAATAGCTCAACCGATGAGTCCGGTCATGCGAATGTGCCGTCGGACTATGGGAATAACTCATCCGAAGAAGATGTTGAACCTCATATTTCTCCATAAAGAAATTATGATGAATGTTTGTTAGATTTAAGCAAAGTTTGTTGGATAGTTGTCTGTGGATTATGTTGGATTTGATTTGTTTAGTTGCTTTTCATGAAGTTTCTATGTTTTAAACAAAGTTTGTTTTATGGTTGAATTTGGTTTCCATGCATAAGTGGTTGTTTTTCATCGCTTTTAATGTTTTTAATGCTTTCTTCACATATTGTTTGGATTGGATTATGAAATAAGTGGTTGGCTGTGGTAAACTTGGCATGGTTCCTTGATTTGAATAGTTCCTTGTTATGGTATAATTGGATTAGAAGTGATAATTTTAGAGCTTAGATTCACCACTACAACATAAAATCACACATACCTGGATCGGTTAGGACGATGGGTTACCGACAAGTAGGAAATTTCACATGTAACAATTAAATTAAGCTATTTTAAGCACTGACTCCGACCGATGAGTCAGTCTGAATGATTTGCAAACCCAAACTATGTCTTCTTCTTCAGCTTCTTTGGTTTGTGATGTCTTTCAATCCATGCACCTTCTTCATGGTCTCTCCTCAAAGATATGTCCACCCCACCTATTTCATCCTTCTCAACATTGTTGTTGGTTGAGGAACTGTGTACACTTATTTTGGACAGTGCAGATGGACAAGAGTCTCCCACATATTGACTTTTCCCATGAATGACCACTGATGTGGTAGAATCACTAAGATCAGCAACATAAAACACTTTTGTAGCCTGTGAAGCAAGAATGTAAGGATCGCAAGTAGAATGTGTCCTGCTCAAATTGATGACTGTAAAGCCTAAGTCATCCACTGATACATCGGCAGGGCTATCAACCCATTTACATTTGAAAAGTGGTACCCTGAAACTTATGTGGGCCAGTTCCCATATTTCCTCAATCAAACCATAATAAGGCATGTTCCCATACACAAGATTCTTATCCTTTGCATTGCTTACATATAAAGCTTCCACAACTACACTGACACCACTATTTTGTGTAGAGATGTGTGCGTCTCATTCTAGGGTTGAGAAGGTAAACCCATTCATGTCAAATCCCGTGAAGGAAATCGTAGTTGCAGAGGGCATGAATGCTAACCAATTCAAGGTGCCACCATGACAGTCTTCGACCACTGTTATGCATAACCAATCAATGAAACTGTGATTGTGTTCAGCAAGTACTTACTTCTCCGACCAACATGGGTGCCGCTTCTTGATAGTGGCCATGTGCATATCCACATATGGGTGAACCACATCCGAGTTTCGTAGGACATATAAATGTGTTTTCATCAACTCGTCGGGGGTTAATAACCTAGTAGTTCCTTTTTGCAAGCCTTTGCCGCCCACTCTATCTGCATGGAGCGATTTTGGTACACCAACCGACTCCTCAACCTTCATGAATTTAGTACAGTATTCTACTGCCTCCTCAGTCACATACCTCCGCACAATACTAGCATTCGGGTGATATTTATTTTTCAAATAACCCTTGAATATCTTCCTCTCAAAGGGATACATCCATTGAAGATAAATAGGACCACATATCAATATCTCTCGTACAACGTGAACCAACAAGTGCACCATGATGTCAAAGAAATAAGGAGAGAAATACATCTCTAACTCGCACAACACGATTACTATTTCCTCTGGAAGTTCTACGTATTTTCTATGCCTAATCTCCTTACAACAATTTTCCTTGAAGAAGCGACACAACCGGGTAATGCACTTTCTTACGTGAGTTGGCAAGATGGATTTGATCGCAACAGGTAGAAATTCTTGAATCAAACAATGTGAATCGTGCGATTTCATATTTCCCAATCTCAATCCTTCATCAGATACTAGATTGCTAACCCTCGAAGAGTAGTTCATCGGGACAACCATGCCTCTTAGGATGGAAAAAATCAACTCCTTCTCAAGCTTTAAATCAAGCTTTGAAAGTGTGTAACAAGCAACAGGCAAGTAAGCCTTCGATCCTCGGGCCTCGGGGGCCAATTTAGGTCTAATTCCCATTTCAACCATGTATTTCCTAGACTTCAAACCATCCTTTGTCTAACCGGGGATATTCAACAAAGTACTAACCAAACTATCACATACATTCTTTTCAATATGCATCACGTCCAAAAAATGTCGAACATTAAGACTCTCCCAATACGGTAGTTAAAAAAAATGGAACACTTCTTCCAACTACCAACAACCTTAGGTTTCCTCTTCCTCTTTCCAAAGCCATTTTTACAATTAAGCAACATGTTCGAGATTAATGCACCTGTTAAAATGGGTGGAGGGGGTGCCAACTCTACCTTCCCATCGAACTCAAACGTACGTTTCCTCCATGGATGAGTTGTTGGAAGCTATCCTCGGTGGCCAAGATACATCGCCTTACTTCTATGCCTCAACTAACAATAATATATTCCTTCCAGAAAAATAGGGACCTTTAACTGAATAGCCAGAAAAGTTTCCATATGTGGGGAAGTCATTAACAGTGCAAAACAACATGGATCAAAAGTCAAACTCCTCCTTCCGAAACCCATCATACATTTTCATTCTAGGATCCCACGACTTTTTTAGATCATCCACCAATGGGGATAGGTACACATCGATATCGTTCCCTGGGTCCTTAGGACCAGAGATCATTAGAGACAACATGATGTACTTCCTTTTCATGCACAACCATGGGGGAAAGTTGTAAATCATAACCATCACCGGCCACAAGCTACAATTGCTGGTCATATTACTGAATGGGTTTATTCCGTCCATGCACAAACCAAGCCTCAAGTTACATGGCTCATTCCCAAAGTCAGGAAATACAACATCTATCTTCTTCCACTGATCCCCATCAGCCAGATGACTAATGACATCAGGATCAACCATTGTTGGATCTGCATGCCTAGTTATATTCTTTGCATTCTCGAGATTGTCAAACACTCTTCTCAATCGAGGAATAAAAAGTAGAAACTAAACAGACTTGAAAGGAACCTTCTTCAACCGTCGAGTACCACCATCTCCATCAACAACCACCTCCTTCAATTTGAACCTTGGAGCATTGCATTTCAGGCATTCAACCTCATGTAAGTGATCACCCCTATACAAAATACAATCGTTCCAAAAAGCATGTATCTTTTCATAATCCATGTCCATTAGACATAGTACGTTCTTCGCTTCATATACCATTTTCGGTATTCTATTCCCATCTGGAAGCATTTCTTTCAACACTTTCAAAAAACCGGAGAACCCAACATCACTATAGGAATACTTGACTTTCACATTCATCAACTGCAATGTAGCCTTTAATACTACCATTCCTTCAGGGCATCCATGGTACAAAAGTGTTTCATAATATCCCTTTCAGGATTGCCACTATAGTTCTTCACAATCTCCTCAACCAACTTATCCATCCTACCATCCTTCTCGGCCCCTACTTCATTTAGGGTATGATCATCGACGTTCTCCCCATGCTAAGAACATATTTTATATGTTGGATCAAAACCATGTAGAAATAAATAATCCTTCAAACCGATTGCATCTTCATGAATAACAGTGTTTCGACACTGCAAGGACAATACACATACGACAAATTCTCCTTAGAAGCATTCGCTAATGCATATTTAATAAAGTTAGCAACAAAAGATTGATATTCCACACTCATTCGATCTTCATAAAAAAAATGGGTTTTATCCATAGACATTAATCCTACATATTACAAAAATAAGTACACAATATTGATTAACATTCTAGATATTAGCAAAAATTAATACAAACACTAACATTCATTCAATTCATGGATTCCTAAAATATATACACATATACGTGTCGATATATATGTAATCATTCGTATGTCATGCTCCTAAACACATATAAATCCACAGTTTATAAGAAATGCATATACATTCAATTCATGGATTCCTAAAATATATACACATATACATGTCGATATATATGTAATCCTTCGTATGCCATGCTCCTAAACACGTATAAACCCACAGTTTGTAAGAAATGCATATACATTCAATCAACCCATACTTAAAACACATCATATGCAATGCATACATTCAATCAACCCATAGTTAAACGCATCATATGAATTGAAGTACCTAGAACCAAATTTGAATATGAGAATACAAATTGAGGAATGGAATTCTTACTTCTTGAGTGTGGATTTTATTAAATTACAAGTTGACAACCACAACCATTTAGCCCTCCTTCAACAATGAGGAATTGAATTTGTAGTAACGAGGAAGAAAATTTAGGGAATTTTGATTGAAAATGGTCAAACGGTCAAAGTTTTACTGACCAAATCCCGACAAATGCGATGTCACATTTAAAAGCATTAGGGAATCGGTCAAACCGATTCCAAGTGTGATGTTGGTATTTGCATAAATGACTGCAACTGAATGAAAGACACATTCTACCAACTTTGCACTGACGTCGGTCAAACAAATTACTTCGTTTTTGAAAGACATTTACCTCGGCTACCTTACAACCGAGGTAAAAAACTTGTTATTTACCTCAGTTTTTTATAGCTGAGATAATTAATATTTTTACTTTGAAAAATTTTTTTTGAGGTAAAAGAACTTTTTACCCCAATTTTTTGGGCTAAGGCAAAAAAATCGAAGTAAAAAGCCCAAAGTAATACGTGTTGTTTCTGTAGTGCAACCACCTCTAGCCACGGCTTCCTACCATTTTCAACCCACTTACATCACGTCTGACATGAGCTCGAGCCGTCGAGTCTCTTTTAGAACTGGATTTCCACCGATTTCCACCAAGTTCATTGAGATATAGGCTTGATTTGCGGGCCTCTTTCCAGGTTGTTGAATTCGCCGATATCTGAGTTTGATTGGCGATTTTGATACAACTTGGGATGATAGTGGGGTGGGTATGGAAGTAGTTTTGGTGGGGGTGAGTGGGTATGTATATGAAAATGGTACCCACCACGGGTAGTAGGTCAGGCATGGATATTAGTTCATACCCATCCCTGCTCGCCCCCACTAGACCCACTATGTAAACACTAGTTTAATGTATAACAAATTATTATTTATCCATTCACTTATCTAACCTATAATATTTCATGCAAATAATTATTAAATTTTTAATATTAAAGTCATTGTTTTAAAGTAAATTTTAATGTGAATTGGGTATGAATATATACCCAAATGAGTGATGAGGCGGGGTGGATTTTAATGTTGTGTCAGTCATGGGTGATGCTGTGGGTATAGGTATGAAAATTTTAGGTGGACATGAGTATGAAGGTACCACAATCCAAGCCCACCCCGCCCCATTACCATATCTAGTTTTGATGCACCTAGGTGGATGAATGTTTGAACACAGAGGTGGGGATCGGAGGGAGAGATAACTTTTTAGTGAAGGGTCTAAAAGACGGGGAGTAGAATGATGGGTGAGGTAAAAATGAAGGCAAAGGGAGAAGAAATTCTAATTAGTGAAAAGTAGAGAGAAGACTTCTCTGAAAGAGAAGAAAGAGAAGACTTTCTTGAACAAATTTAAAATTTTATGAGAAGTTAGATTCATAATGCACGGTTAAGGTTTTAAATGAATGTTTTGAGGAATTTTACTGAGATTTTTTGAGGAGTTTTTTAAAGCATGGGAGTAGTTTAGGACCTTTAGGCAAGGTAATTAGAGTATGGAATTTTGTGAAAGATATATGGTGTGAGATTTAATTTTTCAAAGGTAATTATGTCATAAAACATATTGAATATTTTCTAAAAGAGAATGTGTGCATATTTTCCTAGGACAAAGTGAAACTGGGCAAATTCAATTGAGACGGAGGGAGTAGGATATTTAGGGGAGACACGACACAAAAATTGACTCAAATTGAATACAAATTTAAAGTGTTTAGGTCAACGAGAAACACAAAATGGGTCAACATTGGATCAAACATGAATGGCACGAAAAAAATTCAATTCTAACTCGGTAGTTGTGCCTTCTCTAATCCAGTCTCATCACCTTATGACTACTTGTTGCCGCATTGGTTCCATCACATCTAAGAAATTTTTGGATTATGACATCTCTGGGCTCTATGCTGCTCTACTTGCTTATACAAATCATCACATCTAATGTTTGGCTCTGAAGGATCTCAGTTAGTTTTTTTTGCTATGAATGCTGAAATGACAACTCTTCAGAATCAACAGACTTGAGTTTTGTTTCTCGTCATTCCCATGTCAATGTTGTTTGCTCTAAATAGGTGTACAATTTGAAGTGTCACTCAAATGGTTCTGTTGAACATTACAAAGTGTGCTTGGTTGCTCAGGGATTCTCTCAACTTCAAGATTGATTGTGATCACACTTTTAGAGTGGTTGGGAATGCATATATTTTTCTTATGGTCTTGTCTCTTGTTAATATGTGCAAGTCGCCTCTTTATCAGTTGGATGTCAAAAATGTTTTTCTGAATGGTGTTCTTGATTCACTTGTCTACATAGAACAATCGTCTAGTAATAAGGATCATTTGAATAAGGAAACTCTCACTAAGTAGAGATCTGTATTACGTAGAATACATATAGAGAATACAAGACCTAGACATACAACATATCTAGATATATCTTAATCAAATCATAATCATATCAAATATACGATCTCTTCTATCCTAACACCCTCTCAAGCGAAGCTTCGGGTGAGACAAAACGTAAAGTTTGGACCTGAAAAACTCAAACAAAAGACGAGAAAGACCCTTGGTGAAAATGTTGGCAATCTAGAGAGATGTTGGCATATGATGAACACACAGCTTCCCAGAGGCAACCAATTGCCGAACAAAATGATGGTCGATATTAATGTGCTTCGTGCGCTTGTGATCCACCAAATTCTGAGCAAGAAAAATTGTGTTCTTGTTGTCACACAGCAAAATAGGCGACTCGAAAAGCGGAAAATGTAGATCACGAAGCAAATGAAAAAGCCAAACAACTTCCCCTGCAGTGTTGGCCAAAGCATGGTACTCAGACTCTAAACTAGAGTGGGATACAGTAGGCTACTTCTTGGCACTCCAAGAAATGAGATTTGTCCTAAGAAAAACTGCATAGCCATAAGTCGAGCGCCGAGTCTCTAGACAGTGAGCCCAATCAGAATCACAATATCCTAACACATCCATGGAAGTAGAAGAATTGAAGGACAATCCAAAATGTAGAGTACCACTAACATATTCAAGAATCCTTGTGACTTCCGTAAAGTGATCATCAAGAGGATCCTGAAGAGACTGGCTAACAGAGTTCACAGCGAAAGCCAAATCGGGTCTTGTAGAGCACCAACCAATGACCTATATAAAGTGGGATTGCTGAAGCTTGCTTGAACTACTGAGAAGCTGAGAAGTGGGTAAAAAAATGAGAGGAGACCGGCACCGCATCAGATATCCCAGCACGATAAAGAATATCCCTAGCATACTTTGTCTGACCCAAAAAGAGACCAGAGCCTGGAGAAGAGACCTCAAGGCCAAGAGAGTAGCTGAGAGAGCCAAGGTCCTTTATGGAAAACTCCTGATTAGTGCGAGAGATGAACTGGTGAATGGCGGTACAATCATTACCAGTAAGGATGATATTATCTACACACACCAGCCGGTAGCCGGTAGAGAAGAAAAGTGCCTCAAGAAATAATAAATAGAGAAGTGTTAGAAGAGTTGCACTAAAACAAAACTAGCAAAGAAATGAACTAAATCGCTCACACCATGCCCTCGGTGCCTACTTATGCCCATAGATGGCTTTCCAAAAACGACAAACATAGTCAGGCAGAGTAGGTTTCTTGAAGCCAACGGGTTGCGCCGTACAAACTAGAGCATCAAGAACACCATTAAGGAAGGAATTCTTGACATCTAACTGATGCAAGGGCCATTTCCGCATGGTAGCAATGACAAGAACCATACAAACAATGGAAGCTTTGACCACAAGACTGAAAGTGTGATCAAAGTTAAAACTAGGTAGCTACAAGAATCCCTGAGCAACAAGTTGGGCCTTATGATGCTCAATAGTACCATCAGGAAGATATTTGAGATGAAAGACCCGACAACATTCACATCAGACGGCCAAGGTACTAAATCCCAAGTATGTTGCTGCCAAAGAGTAGTCATCTCGTCATCCATTGCAGCAACCCACTGAGGATCACAAAGTGCAGCCCGATAATCCCAAGGCTCAGAGTGGGAAAAGATTGTGGTTGTAAGACTTGCAACAACATAATCATCAAGATGAAGAGGATAGCGTAAACTAGTATGAGGTTGAATAGTCATGGGATGGGTCTGAGAAGGCGGCATACTAGGAGAATTATCAGAAGAGGCATCAGAAGAGGACCCAGAGTGTACCAAAGGAGAGTCAGGGGCTGAATCAGGGGCAACGGGAGTAGGAGCCGTTAGAGCAGGTGAGTCTGCCGAGCACAAGGAAAATGGTGCCAATGGAGATGGCGAGGGTGACCCAGGCACCGTATCAAGAAGAGCCAGATCAATAAAGGAGGAAACATCTAGGAAAGAGAAAGCTATAGAGCTCAAATTTGCAGTGGCATAGGGGTAGCAGGTTTCATCAAATCGTGCATGCTGATAATGTGTCTTTAGGCCAATCCAAGGTGGGAGTACTTGCTCCACAAGAAAATAAAACAGTTGTCCTACTTACCTACCTATATAAAGGCAAAAGGAAACCCTACAAACTCAACTATTCATTCCTAATTACACACTTGAAATTTTTTTTTCTTACTTGGCTGTCGCAGCCTCTTCCCCCCTAGACACCTCTAAGGGCTTTATTTTGTAGATTCAGATCACCTACGGTGGTGCAGCAGTGACCATAAATTAGGGTGCATCAAGTTGGCACGCCTAGTGGGACCGTTAGTCAGATCTACATTTTTCGTGTTGTTTATGTCCGCGTCTACGACAAGTGCCTTATGTAGGAGTGAACGGATAAAAGGCAAGGCTTTAGGCACCGGCGAATAAGTACAATTCCCTTTACCAGAGAAGGAGATGGCGTAGGTCCAATATGCAATCGGACCCCACCCCCTCTACCATCGGTAAGTTGGCCAAGGCGAGATCCCAGAAATAAGGGTTTTGGAAGCTTCTCGAATAAAAGCTGAGGTACCCCCAAGCTGAGGTCAACGTTGAGCCTTGGGTATGAGGCATTTAAGCCATTGGACTACAAATTCAGGCGCACCGACCCAGGGAGGATGAGCCGCAGTTCACAGAGGCTACAATGGATTCACAAATAGAAGCTACGAGAGGGGTTGCTAAGGCTACGAGGGGCACAAATAACACGTTTCCCCCTATGCAGAAGGACCTAGTGTTATGGGCTTAAGCCCTCAGATCTACTAGCCATCAGGTGGAGCCTCCAATGCTGTACCAAAGGATAGTTTAGCACCAGGTGGGGCCCCCTCCTTCGCCCCCTAGTGGTGCAGCTAAGGTTTCGGTTGTAGACCCCCCCAGGAGTATCTTATCAAGCGGACTTTGGGGCCCAAACACGGCCCCAACCAAAATCCCCAAACATGGCCCAAATGTTGGTATACTCCGCACCCATCTCGATGCCTCCTATTTTGACCCAAAAAATTCCTTATTGGATGGCAGAGTCGATGGGTTCTTTCCGGGACTTGAGAGCCAAATGTACTCAGGGCCCCGACCGAAGGTCCTCTCATACGATCCTTACCGCCCAGTCTCAACACCCCATTTTGGTTAGGTCAATACGAAGATTCGGTTATGGGAGGGGGGATAGAGCAACACCTTGATGAAAGAGCTCGATAGGCTAAATAGACCTTCGGGCCAAGTCACAACCTCCCTCTTTAGTTCTACGATAGTAGCCACCCGATGGCCTAGCGACGTGAAACCACCTGAAAGGCTCCCCCACATATAGTGGAGATTTGGACCCTCAGGAGTTCATGCAGACGTTTCTCAGTCTAATGAATTTGAGAGACTTCAATGAACAGCTGATATGCATAATGTTTGAAAGCTACCTTAAAAAAAGCACAAGAATGGTTTAACAATCTAGGCAGAGGGTCGCTACATTTATATAGAGACTTCGAAAGGGCCCATTTGGGACAGTTCTTCCCAAACAAAAGGTTTAAAAAAACCCTGATCGAGCTCCACTAAAACAACCAGAGGCTGGGTGAATCGGTGGAAGTGTTCTATCATCGATATGTGGACGAGAGCCTCAGTGTGATCAATCGAAGTGAGGATGGGGTGATCCTTAGTTTTATGAATGGGATGTCCAACCTCGACTTGTACAAGAAGGTGGTCTAAAAAAAGCAGAAACCTTGCAACAACTACAAAAGACCGTGGAACAATATTCGAAGATCAAAGAAGCCATGAAGAGGAAGTGGGAGGTTGAAGACCTCTAGGACCATCATTGATGTTCATAACGGTACCCTTTCCTTGATGGGATTAAAGTAGAGTTTAGCATAAATGACTCTATAAAGTATCCTTTTTATGAGTATTCTTGCTATGCTATTGATTTTGTTGACAATGTTGTGCAAGATATTTTTGAATTGAGTGGTGATGACTCCTTGTTAGTTTCTTTGGAAAATGATGTTGAAAATGCATGTCTTGTGTATTCCTCATACTAATTAATGCTAAACAACCAAACATAATACAAGAGAATTCAAAGATGAAAATGGAAGAAAATAGGGTTCTAAATAGTACCAAAAACGCAGATGGAGAAGTTATGAATGAGAGGAAAAAAAGTGCTATTTATAGTACAAAAATGATAAGGTTAAATTCTGGCCACCCGTTGGTTGCGACTCGTGATGGGCTTGTCGCGACTTGCGACGGTCTCGCAACAAGGCCATCGCAACTCACGAAGAGTGCCCGAATTTAATCCTGTTTTCTTTTCTTCTTGTGGTAAACATTTATTTTCATAGCAATTCCTCTCATTTTTCAAGTCTTCAATGTCTTCAAAAATGGTCTTCGATGGCCTCCGGTCCTCATGTCTTCGAAGCAACTCTTTAAAAGTCTTCGAAAATGTGATCTTTAATGGCCTCCCATCTTCATGCCTCTGTGTTCTTCCCTTGTCACGCAAAATCCACTTAGAAAAGGTAAAAGAGCGTAAAGTTGCTCTTACCCCTCCTAAGAGAATTTCAAGGTAAAACAGAAGCTCTTGATAATAAAAGAGCACAAAAGTGACCCAAAATAGTACTAAATTATGCACATAAAATTGACATATCAAACCTCCCCACACTTAAACCTTACTCGCTCTCGAGTAAAAAAGATCCAAGCATACGAAGGAAATGACGTATCCATATCCTAACTACTATTCCCCCAAATCAATACCTCACAAAACTCTCAATATCACACATCCCAATGTTAAGGTCAAATGAGAAGTTTCCCACAACCCCCATTTCTACCCAAATCATATCAACCCATCAATTCATTGATATCCCTAAAACATCTCCAAATCCCAAATTGATAATCCCAAACCCAATGATATAAGGTGAAGCTAAAGACATGTATAAGGTTCAAAACACATGCTCCACTTTATATCAATATATCAACCTAAAAACGAAGCATATTAACGATCGAGAGTTTCAAAACTTACTTTGTCTTCTCCCGCTAAATTTTCCAATCCCAAAAGGTCCTCAAGATGTCAAGCTACCCGATCCATCTGTATGGCCACCCCAACCTTATGACTCCAACGCTAGCAAATGAGTGAACACTTTACATTTTTCAATTTCTCTCATTTTTCCTAGGAGCCCTTTCGGGTTTTCATCCTAGCCACACGTCATATTTTTGTTTTTGGCTTACATCTCACCTTTTTTCACACATTTAGCCTCTCATTTTTCCTAGGTCGCCCTCTCGGGTTTTCGACCTATCCGGGCCCCGAATGTTGCCTAAGATGCCCTCTCGGGGTTTCAACTTAGCGAGATTCTTTTTATTTATTTATTTATTCATTTTATATTTATTTTTCAAAATTTTCAAAAATTTTCACATTTCTCCAATCCAAAAAGTAGCAAAGTGCTTTCCAACATTATCCAAGTACATCAAAAGAAAAACATCCCAAAACAGAAGGGAAAAATATCCAAAACAAAACAAAAGAGTTATCCAAAAGTATCTTCAACCCCAATCACCTCAAAGTAGATACCCATCCCTATACTTAGAACACTATATTTCCCTCAATGTGGACAATAGGGCAAAAATGTACAAAGCAAAGTATGGAAAGGGTAAAGATATGGTGCTCACACATCACTGATGTGAGGAAGAAGGGTCACTGCCAAAATAGCGCTGCTGGTAATGAGCCAGCCACTCCGTGCTCCTCTACCTCCTAGCTTTCCACCTCTCCACATTCGGATCGGGGTTCGAGACACCGCTTGCCTGGGGCTGCATCTCTTGGATGCGAGCTAACAGGTGATTAGTCTCCTCATCCATGTCGATCAAGGTCTGGGAGACAAACACATTATGCTCCAATATCATGCTGTCCAGGCAGCAGAATCCATCCTGTATAGTCTGCGTCATCCGCTCGTAGAAGTTTGGTGGAGGCTGGGAATAGTGAGATGGCACATCGTCCTCCTGCATCGGCTCGGTCTCTGGTGGAGGCTACGTAGAGTGTTGCTGCTGCTGTCGCTCAGAGAAAGGTAGAATGTTATCATCATGCTGGACAGGAGCTGGGCCAAGATCGTGGAGCTCTCGCTGGAATTCATCTCTGCATAAGGAGTCAGGTGAAATCACTAAGTCTTCTAGAGGTGTATAAAATTCCAGCTTCGTCTTGTTGGGCTGAGGAAGTGCTATAAATGTGACCTTCCTGGCGCCATACAACTAGTGGAACATCCCTGTGATCCGTGTGGCACTGAGCATCTCAAATCTAACTAACCTCTCAGTAGTGATAAGATAGGAAGTACACCTCCCTAAGCCCAGAAAGTCAGCCAAAGGAACCAATCCTAAGCACTCTGCTAAAAGGCCTATCATGCCTCCGACCATGATCTTCCCTTTTGGCTTTCCTGTCACCTCCACGTTCTCTTCATCCACAACTTATCCCACAACCCATATCCTGGTCCCTCACTCGTTAAGTGCCATAGAAAATGAATGTCATTGTCTAGCACATCCGTCGGCTCCACAGAGTAAAGTACTGTGCCAGCCAACGGTCGGTGCACATAACAGAGTGCAGGGTGGATAAAGACGCTACTCTTATCATGGGAGTTCTTTAGCCTCATGTTGATAACATTCCAAAATTGCTTGTCATCCTCGATCGATCACTCCTGGGCCTGTGGGTCCAGCCTGACCTGTATCTCCACAGTGTAAAATCTAAACGCCTCCTCAATCTGTGAGATGGTTATTTACCTAGATATATCATCCAAGTGGAAAGCAATGTACCTTTCGCATGGTTGATCTCCTCTCATGATGCTTATCCGGACCGTGGACAGGAGCTCTAGCGTGTATCTCCGGTAAGAGGGTGCACTCTGACTCATGAACCCTTCCATTTCCCCATTGGCGAAGAGGCATCTGACAGGCTGGGTGAGCCCAAGAGCATCTAGTGTGGGTACATCTACAAAGCTCATCTCCTTGAGTTGACAACTCGCCAAGGCTTCCCACATTTCAGTATAGGACCCGGGGATTTGGATCAAACCCATGTACCTATCCGACAGGGGAGGTACAGGGCTCGATTCTGGAGCCGGTAGAGGAGGAGGAGATGGAGTGGCAATGCACCTGCCTCGGGGAGAAGCCATGGGTCTCTTTGTGGGGGCTATATCTAAGAGCCACAACAAGCAAGTCAAATGCACAGGAATATGTGTATATGCAATATTGCAAATTCATACTCAACCTTAAACTAGTTCATCATCACAAGCCAAATCAAAATCAAGTCAACTAGTTCAAGTCCTAATCACAGTTGCACATACAATCCATATTATGTCCAACAAGCCCATATTCTCAAGTCCATGAAGTTCTCACATAGTTGAAATCAATATGCTATATCTCAAAACCACAGTTGTGCTCAACTAGTTTAGCCACCATTAGTACATTTACAATGTCAACATCCACGTCTCATGGCTAAACTACCCTAAGCAAAATAACATTGCAAAGCACAATAACATTTCATCCAAATAACAACTATGTTTAATCAAGGGCCAACATGCTTCATATCTAGCATAAGTCACAATCTATTCTTAGCCAAAGCAACACAAATGCACACAATTCAAAATCAAACAAGCACAATACAATCCAAACCGCAACCACAAAATATACAATCCAAACTGCAACCACAAAATATGCACACAATACCCATCAAATTGAATTGCAAGCACAATATATTCACCAAATTCAACCAAGGCCTAATAATTTAATTTCCTAAGGCATCACATATAATCTACACAATATCCAATAAATAGAGTATACATTCATAATCACAATGAAAACTCAATAAAGTGAAGAAGCGTACCATTTAGATGCTTATGGAAGAAGAAAGGAGGAAGCCCACAATCAATTCGAAAATGAATTTCCCAAAGTCACAAAATCCCAAAATTCTAGGGTTTGTGTTCTTCAAAGTTTTATGGTGATTTGTGGGTGGAGATTGGGAAGAAGGGATGGGGTATGGAGTGGTGGTTATGAGCGGCGGAGGGCGGCGGTCGCTTGGTGGAGGAAAGGCAGAGGAAGGTGAAGAGTGGCGGCGGAAGTGTGGATATGTTTGTGGCAAAAAGGGTTCTGCCCATTTTTTAAAGCAGAGCTGTATGCCCATCGCGACTCGCGATGTGTTCATCGCGACTCACGATGGGTAGGGAGGGCTCAGATCTGGCTAGGCTCGTGGATGAAAGATGACGTCTCAAGGGACTCAGGTCTGGCTGGGCTCGAGGATGAAAGATTTGGTCTCGAGGGGCTCGGGTCTGGCTAGGCTCGAGGATGAAAGATTTGGTCTTGAGGGGCTTGGGTCTGGCTAGTGGTTCTCGAGGGGTTAAAAGGTTTCACTGGTCTCAAGGGCTTCTAGCCTAGAGGACCCGAGGTCTCGAGAGGGTGACGTCTCAAGAGATGATGGACTTTCGGGTTCAGCTCGAGTCGAGGGCTTGCGGCCTCGAGGACCTGAGGTCTGGAGGACCTAAGGAACATAATTATTATTTGTGCTAAAATCAATAGAAGAAACGGAGGATAACATTGTAGAGGGAGGATGTCCAAGACGCTGATGCCATAAATCAGAAGAAGAAACAGAAGCAACTATCGAAAAAGACAGCAGGACAGGAGGACGGACATAAGTATACAGCAGACAAAACCAATAACCCCCCTCCCCCCATGTTGTTCACCCATGCCAATCACACTCCTTGTATTGATTTTCTATAAAATGCAATAATTTTCAGTAAACAAAGCTAAAATTTTTAATGCAGATAACAATCTAGATCATGATAATAAGTTGCATCGCAAAGTAAGTATGTAAAGCACATGATTAAGGGTGGCATCACCAAAGCAAATAGAAGCATATTGTGTAGTAGACAATACAGATCCATTAGGAAGTATAACATTCATAGAATCAATAGCAGTAGATATCAGTAAGAAAACCCTTGTCACCAGTAATGTGATATGAGGCTCCCGAATCAAGAATTCAAAGCAAAGAAGACATACCTGACCCATGGTCAGACGGATAATTAATCTAATTAAATAAATGCATGGTCATGCTCCATTGGTCATCCGGCCGAGCAAGGCCAAAACCAGAACGGGTAGGAGAACTACCGTTGGAGGCCCCCGCCAAAAACCTTGGCAGTGACACGACAGCGCCGGTGAACGACGGTGGAGGTGGACGGGCGATGGCAACGGGACCCCCCAGACCGGTGACAGCGATCGACTGAGTAGCTGATGCCATCTTCTTAGCGGCATTGGCTTTCTCTCTCATTTTTGTGTGCCATTCTGGATAGCCTGTGAGATGGAAGTATGAAGCTTTGTCGTGACCCTTGCGATAACAATGCGTACGGACGAGATTCTTGCAATCAGCTGAAGTAAGGACAGCTGTCAAAGAACCTATGTGTGGTGGGTATCGTGCAACATATGCTATGGAGCCAGAAAAAGGCTTGCGAGATTGAATGACAGCTCGGTGATTCTTTTCTTGAGCAGCAAGCGCATACACACGTATGACTGGTGGCAGTGGATCAAAACTCATGACATGTGATCGCAAGGTGTGATAGCCTTCATCAAGACCAGAGAGAAATTGATAGATCAAATAATTTTCTCTCTCGCGGAAGGCACGGGCAGCAAGGTTACAGGTGCACAACGGTTTGCAAGCTTTACAGGAGCAAACTAAAGGAGACCGCAAAGAGTTGTAGTCATCAAATAGTTTCTTCAGTTTGCCAAAATAAATGGCGGTGATCTGACCACACTATCGACAGTTCTGAATATCTTCACGCATATGCAGAATTTTCATACTATCACCAAGGGTAAATCGTGTATTTAGACCATCCCACAATTTCTTATGTGCAGCAAAGGCACTCGTAGAAAATCGCAATGCCAGATCTATGGTCTGTAAGATCCAGCAAACAAGGGTAGCATTAACTCCAGGGCAATCAACAACATCGGGATAATCGTCCGGGGATTTGGTAATGGATCCATCAATGAACCCAATCTTATGCTTAGCAAGCATAGCACTACAAATTCCAGTAGTCCATTCAAGGTAATTCTTTTCGCCCTTCAGGATGGTGGGTGCAATAATCAAACCAGGACTGTTAGAATGGCCACGAAAGTAGGGGTCATTCGGGAGGCGACCAAAAGGTACAGATGACTTTAGGGCCAGGTTGTAACTGCAGCTGGTTTAGTAAATCTGCAATGACCTCATAGCCATTCATATTATGTAGCTTGTTGGTCTCAGCTTCAACATCGATTCGAGCCTATTAAGCGGCATTGGGATTAACTCCAGAGGTAGACATAGTGCGAAATCAGGTATAGATCAGCGAAAAATTGATGGATCGGCGGTGCATCGGATCGGCTAGACGCGACAGCACGTTGGGCTCAGAATCGGAGTGTGAGCGACAACGCACAGGCCGATCGGAGCTGGAGCTGGAACGTAGGCGGACAGATTGCGGCAACTAGACGGAGGTACGGCG
Organism: Rubia yunnanensis; assembly: GCA_037428765.1. NCBI lineage: Eukaryota > Viridiplantae > Streptophyta > Magnoliopsida > Gentianales > Rubiaceae > Rubia > Rubia yunnanensis. The sequence goes on from CM075068.1 coordinate 89,248,767, forward strand.
GTCGGTGAGCGGTGGAAATGACAAGCGGCGACGGCGGCACGTGAGGACAACGCGTGGTTGATAGGTGGCGACAGAGGCTTGACAATGGCAGCAGAATTTTCTTTAGTGTTTCAGGATTTTAGTCTCTGATACCATGTAGAAAATAAGGGTAATAATGTCTGTTTTTATTTATTTTAGGGTACATTATATAGTGGTACAAAAGTCTTGTATAAACTAGGAAAAAGAAATAGAATCTAATTACAATTACAAGTAATATTTATATTCTTTAATAAACTTTTTTCTTTTGGTGAAAGTTAAGGACATTATTCCGATCGACAATGATCAGATTCTCTTCAGCAGTTCATTACTCGTGGTCATCGCGACTTAGACGTGTTGCAATATTCCCTCGTGCTGGAGGTTGTTCCTACGTCTGATGATTCATCTTTGAGCTAGGCCATATAATATATATATATATATATATATATATATATGCTCATGAAGTTATGAGTCGTGATATGTGGTAGGGGTGTTCATGGGTCGGAGTGGGTCAGCTGACCCCGTCCAAATTGACCCTAAATTTAGGGTCAAACAGATTGGGCCGGGTTGGGTTAAAATTTCCATAGTTTAGGGTCGGGTCAGCTGGGTCATGGGTAGACCCAAATCGACCCTAATTGACCAAAATCATGTAAAAATAGTAAACTTATTTTTAAATTTTTTTTTAGGTTTATGAATATATTTTTTCCAAGAATGTCAAAATTATTTATGAACTAAATTAATGATGGATATATTTTATTAAATTAATTTTTTAATATATTTTTTAAAAAATTGGATAAAATTACAAGTGGATCAAAATAGGTCAAAATCTGACTCAACCCGTTAGACCCATATAGGTCATTGATCCAACCCAACCCAATTCAAATGAACCAGGTAAAAATGGATCAGATTGAGTTAGACAATTTGAACACCCCTAACTTATGCGGGTACGTCTGTTGCAATTCATGTTTCCATTCATTTTGTGGCGTACTGTTTGTTAGTTTTACCGGTGCACCTTTTCATATTTCCATGCTTTACCAATTTTTAGTTGACGTTCTTCTATAGTTGACTACCGCTCGCCCAATTTATCATATGTTGTGAATGTAGCCAGTCAGTCTATGCAGATTCTTAAGTGAGAACTTTCTAAAGGAAATGCTGTGTTTTTCAAAGAAGGGGAATGGCCCAAAAGAACTACTCTCATTCTCAAGGGCTGGTTTTGGGCTATCACTTATAATTTCATGATATCCAGGTCCGAGTTTGATATTCAAGTTGACTACAACCGTTCTTGTTTTTGTGGGCTAATCTCCGCTTTCAAAACATCAATATTATTTATTTTGGTGATGCTAAGAGTAATTCGTAGTTGGCAAAATTTTGAAAAACACGGTCTTTCTATAAACATATGCAATGACGAGCTTTAATTAGAATTATAGAAATGTAAAAGGTCTAATTTACAATATTAAAAATTTATTATGCAACGTGTAATAGTTACAAAGTTTATATCCCGATTCATGCAACTTGAAATTTTTTTCATACACTTCTTCTAATTTACACTTTAAACATTGGTCTTTACATGACCCATGGAAAGACCGTCTTTCAAGAGACGGACTCGTAGTAGTATAAACATTAATCATTTAATAGTAGAGGAAAAGAAAAGTGTATTTCAAAGCGTAATAGTTATAAATTTCTTAGGCAATATTTTGAAAATACTGTCTTTTCATAGTTTATAAAAAAACGAGATTAAATTATGATATTCAAAAAAGTAAAAAGTTTAGTTGTAAAATGAAAATTTTATATGCAGCGTGCATTAGTTATAAATTTATGACCTCATTAATTTCACCAAAAAATTTTATCTTCATTTCTTCTAAATTACCGTTTAAACTTTAATTTTTTCATAATTTATGAAAAAACATCTAAAATTAATTTCCCCACCTTCCCAACACCGTGAATCCAATGAAAGTGGAGCTGCAACTCGACGGAATGCTGCAACCCGACAACAGACGTAGCATCGGTGGAGCTACGAAAATGATGACGAAATCAAGTTCGGGTTTGGCGACAACGAAATGGGGTTCAAATTGGAGGACACAAAATCAAGTGCGAATTGAACGACGACAATCGCTAATTGACAACACAAACTGGGAAGGAACGACGAAAAATGAACGATGGAGAAGGGTCGCGGTGGAATGACAGTTAAGGCATTTGGAAGTCTCGTCGGAGAAGGAGTTTTTCCAACAATTTGCAGGCTGGTCTCCGAAATTCTGTATGTTTCTAAAAGTTTGTATTTTAATCCACAAATTTCAAAATACATACTTTATGTTATTCCTATTTGTAACTTTATCATTTGTCTCATCGCGAGAGACCGTTTCTAAAATACTATTTATGTAAATTTTGATTTTTTTTAGATCGATCAGAGTTAATTTCGGGTGGGAGGCTTTTATTTTATTTTAGTATTTTATTTCTTTTCTTTTCTTTTTCAGATTTTAGAGTGGGCTGTTTTAATAGGGTTTTTTTATTTAAAGTGTTGGAGGATTTTTTTCTGCCAATGTATATTTTTCTTGCAGCCTAAGTCGATAAATATCATTGATTTCACATTTGACATACATAAGAGACGGTGAGGAGAAATTCAAGTCAAAGTTGTATTATAAGAACTTTTGGCGATACTGTTCTCTCCATGGAGGCAAATCATATTTGTAGACTTTGGTCCAAAAGGAGATTTAGGACATCTTTAAGTTGGTCCCTAATATATTTTGGAGTCAAGTTATGAAAAATTCTACGCATTATATGTGATTTCACTACACTGATGGAGGATATTTTTGGCAATTAAAATGACAGGTCTTAGTCTACATTAGAAGGGATGGAGGTGGACTCGACCTTTAGTTGAGGGACTTCATTTATTTCATTTTGATTGCATGGGTGTTTGATCAAAGGTGTTGGTGGCTCATTTTGGATGCGTATCTTGCAATACTTCACTGTGTTTGTTTCTGATGGTAACCTTGGGTCGATTTATTGTGGTTGCACTATGGAGACACGGTGGAAATCACTTACCTTACAATGCCCATACTATTGCCACATAGACTTTTACTCACTAAGATTTTACCTAAAGTTGATTAGACTTAAGAAAGTTCTTAAGAACTGGAACAGAGATACATTTGGTAACATTGACCTTAATGTTAAACAGGCTGAGGAGGCTTTAAGATTACAGGAAATTAATTTTGATCTGAACCCCTCAATTTCCGAAAGGGTAAAACTGAATGAGAAAAATGCCATACTTCTTAGGGCTTTAAAAGAAAAGGAAAAATATTGGAAGCAGAAGGCTAGACTTAAATGGCACAAGTTAGGTAATAACAACACTAATTTCTTTCATAAGGTAGTGCAGGAAAGACATTGTAAGTTGCAGATTACCAAAATAAAAAATGGAGCTGGACAATGGATTAACTTTCAGATTGAAATTCAAAATGCAGCTGTTGAATATTTTTCAGAACTGCTCACTGAACCAACTCAGGAAACTGATGACACCTACTACTCCCATTTCCTTAGTCAGATCCCAAACATCATTAAGGATAGAGATAATCAGATACTTGCCTGTCTGGTCACTGAATCTGAGCTGGAAACTGTCATTAAAGGGTTGAATAAGAAGAGTAGCCCAGGTCCGGATGGATTTTCCCCCAAATTTTACTCTAAGTGTTGGCCTATTATTAAATTAGACTTGATTTCTGCTGTTAATGATTTTATTGCTGGAACAACTATGCCAAGAGGAATCTCTAGCACCTGGATTACCTTGATTCCTAAAAAGCCTACCCCTTGCTCATTTGATGATTTTAGGCCAATTAGCCTCTCTAATGTGCTGAATAAAATATGCTCTAAAGTGTTAATGGAAAGGTTAAAACCTTATATAGAAATCCTGATTTCTCCCAACCAAACAGCCTTTATGAAGAATAGAGACATATCTGACAATATCTTATATTTACAAGAAATGATCAGATTCCTTGATAAGAAATACAGAACTCCTAACTGTATGCTGAAATTGGATTTAAGAAAGGCATTTGACAGAATTAATTGGAACTTCCTTAGACATATTTTGCTGAAATTTGGTTTTAATGGGAAGTTTTTAAATGTGGTTATGAACAATCTGTCACAAGCATATTTCTCTGTATTGGTAAATGGAAATTCTGTAGGTTTTTTCAAGGCATCAAGGGGAATAAAACAAGGTGATCCTCTCTCCCCCTTTCTATTTAACTTATTTTCTGAAGCTTTCTCCAGGAGTTTAGCTTATATATTCCAAAATAACAGAATGGCTAGCTTTCAATCACCTGCTTCTATTCCTTCTGTTTCTCACCTCATGTATGCGGATGACACGATAATTCTAATGCAAGCATCAAGGTCGAATTTAATCAAGATCAAAGCATTCCTTGAAATTTTTGAGTATACATCAAGCCAAAAATTTAACTTTGAAAAATCAGAATTTTATCTAAGCAAAAGAGCAAGTTCAGCTAAGCTTAATCAGGTTAAAACCGTTTTAAGAATGAAAAAAAGATCTTTTCCTTTCAAATATTTAGGCTGCCCAGTTTTTAGAGGAAGAACCTTAATGAGATATTATCATCCTTTGCTGGCTAACCTTGACCATAAGCTTCAAAATTGGAAAAATAAATGGCTTAGTGGAGGAGGGAAAATAGTCTTAATAAAATCTTGCCTCTATTCCATTCCTCAACATATTTGGATTGTAACTAATCCCCCTAAAGGTATCATTAAAGCTATTGAGAAAAGACTGTCTCATTTCTTTTGGGGTAAAGTTCAGGATAAAAATAATAGGGTTTGGAAAAAATGGTCAGACCTTGCTAAGCCAACTAAACTGAATGGATTGGGATTTAGATCTTTCAAGGCCATAGTTGAGACTTGCTCTGTTAAACTGTGGTGGAAGTGCCAACTAGGTACTTCCTTGTGGTCAAAATTGATATGGGCATTGCCACCATCTTACAGAAAATCAGTCACATGGAAGAGAATATGCCTTGTTAACTCCTTTGCTGAATCTAACTCAACTATCATTCATGGCAAAGGGAGTTGTAGTTTTTTGTTGGCCAATTGGTGCCCAAATGGCCCCCTTATAAACTACATTCCAGACAGTATCTCATCTTATATGCTTAACATATCAGTGGCTGATTTCATTACCAATAGGACCTCAGTTTTGGACCAGATTTCTTCCTTCTTGGGGCATGATACTCTTCTATTTTTGCAGGGGGCTCAAATCACAGATGAAAGTAATGACAGAATGATTTGGAAACCTGAGTTCTCAGGTAATTTTACTTTCAAGTCATGCTACAAGGCCTTAACATCAGAATCAGGTATCTCTCTAGCCAATACTGCTCTTTGGAAAATTCCTGTACAAAAAAAAATCACTGTTTTTATATGGAAATTACTGCATGCCTTCCTCCCATTTGATGAGGTGCTTATTTCTTGTGGTTTTAGTTTAGCATCTAAATGCCCTGCATGCAATCACTCTGACTCGATACAACACTTCTTTATAAATTGTCATATAGCTCAGGCACTGTGGTCTTACTTTGCATCTTTGATTCGTTTCAATCTGAATGCTCTTCATACCATTCCACAGAGGTTTTTCCTGTTCTGGAACTGTGATGATTTACCAAAGTTTGAGCGTATTTACTGTAGAATACTGCCTTCTCTAATTTGTTGGGGCCTCTGGAAAGCTAGGAATGGTTTCCTCTTTGACAATAAGCCCCTACTTTTTAGTTCTATCTGTAAAGAGGTGCAATACCTGATCACACTCTCACTCCAAGTGTGCCCCTCAAAACTACTCACCCCTAGCCCTATCCCACCAGCATTTAGACACCTATCACCTGTGCTTAGACCCCCTTCTAAGCCTAATATATCAAAGATTTGTTGGATAAGACCTAAGTCTGGTTATATTAAAATTAATGTTGATGCCTCCTGGTCTCATAACATAGCTTCTGTTGGTCTTATTGCTAGAGATTCCCACGGTTGTCCAATTTGCATCTGTTCTGCTGCTTCTTCAGCTGTGTCACCTTTATCAGCTGAAATTGATGTCATTATGCATGCTTGTCACATTTTCCCACAGCTTGACCAAACATTTGTAATTGAATCTGATTCAAAACTTGTGGTCTCTATGATAAATGACCCCTATTCAGCCAATTGGGAACTTTTCAACAAAGCTTATAAGGTGAAGGCTTCACTTGGTAGGGCTGATCTTCAACATGTGCTAAGAGAGGGCAACCTAGTTGCTGATGCCCTTTCTAAATACCATAAGGATTCTGGTCCTGTACTTTCTATTTCTAACATCCCTAGGCATATTAAAGGACTTATTACTTTGGATAAACACTCTGTACCTTCCATTCGAGTACACATAAATGATAGTGCATCTAAATAGATACTGCTGAGTTTGATTTTTTTTTTATTCAGGTTGGTTCTACTGATTAAGAGATGAGAGTGTTGCCGCTGCTTCTCGTCTGAAATAGCAAAGCAGGACTGCTCTTTGATACTCCTATCACACCACTTTGCCGAACTTGGATGAGTCCATTCGGATGGACCCTTACATCAACTTCACTGTCTTCTTCATTTGAATAGGTTTTGATTGAATATAGCTTACATCTAGGAGTTGCCTGGCCGAGGGAGAGAATTAACACAAGGGGTGGAGATTCTCTCCCTTGGATCGTAACTTCTTCACTAATTGGACTATCCTTGTATAGCTGTTAGGTTAACACTTTTGGAGGCAACATTGTTGCCTCAAGTCTAGCGATCTAGACATACTCATGTACCAACTGTTTATTTTTGCTATAGGGCATGGGGAACCCAATACTTAACTCCCTCACCTTCGGGTGTTTTGCATTAAAAAAATAGACTTTTACTCACTATTGTAATAGGGACTAGGGCCTATGTGTATAGGTTTGTTGATTTGTATTCCAATTTGCCACATAATCTAGATGTTAATGTTTTATTTTTCACGATTTCAGTGTAAAAGATCTTAGTGATCTTCAAGTGTACTGATGCAAGCCTATGGGCACTGCTTCATGTAAGTCTTCGGGCAACAATTCATTGTTAACAGAAAATGGTCGGAAACCCTATAAATTCGATTAAATTTTTTTTAAAACATGGGTAGTAGTATGTTAATTATACTCGCTCGAACAATGACATTAGGACAAAGTATACCATGCCAACTTGTCTTCAAAACAAGGTACAAATGGTGCAGTGGAATCTATGCATTGTGCTTCATTTGCCAACCTGTTTTTTCATACTTGATCTGTTTTTTTAACCGCGCCATACTTTTAATTCTTTTGTCCACTTCACTAACAGTGACATATTTCATTTGCAATAAATTTTCAATCACTTTCATCTATTACATTTTACTTTTCAGTAATTCTAATGTCAAAAGTAATTAATGTGGCATTGTTAGCAGAACAGAGGCATGCTTTCACAGTTACAGGCTCAGCACATACGCACACTTAGCACTTGTTTATCAAGAAAAGCTACAAGTTTCTTTAGCAAATCCCAAATAGCCCACCTTTGTATCATACACAACCCTAGTATTCCTCTGCTGAAAATTCCCAATAATCCCAACCTCATCTTCATAAGTAAGGCTGGCAAGAGCCAGGCAAACCTGAGAGCCATCACTCTTCGCAATGAACACCGTTCCGGCAACATCCACGACGAGCTCCGCGCCGCCTTCAAACTCCACCCTAATGGTCGGAACATCCACTTCATCGTACCCCGTGAGATTGAAGCAAGTGTCGAGGAGCGAAAACCCGGGCGCCATGGGGTACCCTGAGAACTGCTTCAAGAACTCACCCTTCACTGCCCTGTAAATCGACGGTGGAAGCCTCGTGATCACCGTTCCTGAATCAATCAGAATGCCTGATCTCCCGAAGCTCGGAGATGGGATTGGAACCCCGCCAATGCCGATTCCAGTGAGATTGAGGATGTAAAATGTAGGAAGCTGAGGGTTTGAGAGCATTTTCGTGTACGAAAATGGCGTCGAATTCTTGAAACCAGCTGAATCTGCATCCCCTAAGACTAATGAGCCCGAAGAACCAGGTTCAGTTGTCGGCAAACAGTAGGAGAAAACTCCATCGAATGCATCAGAAGTTTGCGAAATCATCGAAAGTTCGCTTCTTCCGAACCCCATTAGGCCTGAAGCGGATCCAAACAGCCCCCTATTGTTCTTCCCGCATCCAAACACGAAATTCATAAACGGGACTGTTCCAAGAAGTAGTCTTTCGCTTGCCAGTTCGCCCCTGGAGAACGAGCCATCACCGTAGTTGACAGCGTAGTTGCAGATTCCGGGAGGTCCGCAGAGGCCTGAGTTGCCCGTCGCAAATTGCAGAGAACGGCAGATGTGTGATCTACACGAGATTGCATGGTAAGAAGTGGACATCTTGGGATCAAACAGCGGTTCGGGTTGGGTGTAACATGAGGTACAAGGTTGGCATTGAACCCATGTTAGATCACTTCCTGTATCGATAATCACAGTCATGTTTCTTCCACCTAGTGTTGCTTGTACAACGTAGTTCAGAGTGTGGAGATTGAGGCCGGAAGCGATCGGAATTTGAGCTTGGGACTCGGCCTGCATTCGGGTCCTGATTCGAGCCTGGATTGATTGAACTCGAGTCACATCCGATTCCAGGTGTTTCTTGAACCTCTCATGAATGTCAACAATGGTTCCCGAGTAGTAATCTCTATGCTTCATTTCGAGTATAGCAGCACCATTTCTCGTCCCTGCAAATTAACACAATGTAAGCATTACACACGTACAAATTTCAATATGCAACAGTTTAATGGCGAAAGAAAGCTCGAGCCATACTTGATTTCTGAAATGATGAACTGGCTTCGCTACTACCGGATGACAGTTCGACTTTCTTCAGCAAAAGAACATCTTTTTCGCCGATGCAAAGCACAGTTAGGAGTAGAAAATGAATGATGCAAAGCATCAGCAACTTGTTGGAGAAAGCCATGGATTGATGAAAGGTGAAACCGTGAAAGAATGTTGACGGAGAGGATGAAGAACAGAATGAGAGATGATTGAGAGATTATATGGAGTTGTAGTTTGGGTTAAGAACAAGATGTGAGGCTGGATTGAGGTCCCACATTTGCATGAGAAATTATTGGGAGTTCACGTGCATAAACTTGGAAAAAACTCACAGTCACACACTCAACAGCCCAGTATACTGATCTTTTCTGTTTTGCGGGGGCTCAGTTTTCAAGTTTTAAATATCTTTGATTAGATTAGGATGATTTTGGGATGATAATGCATTGGGTCTTGTTGGTATTGGTTTCTGGGATGATAACAGATTGGGTTTTGTTGGTATTGGCTTCCATAGATAAGGACTTCCTTCACGGATTCAACTTACAGAACAAATAAAATGAGTGGCATACAAGTTGAGATGAATATTATGCTTGTCATCCTTTCTAATTTCACACCCTTCATTCTTCGGTCCTTTGTAAAGATCATATTTAGTTAATTGATAATTTATGGAAATTATATAAATATGGTATTATTATGTTAAAACATCAAAGAAGGTATATCTGGCGATATAAGGAAATTGGAGTTGTAATTTGAGAAGAAGAATATTTTGTCCAAGAGTTTTGTTTGAAGAATATTTCAATTCCTATATTTTATGGATTGATTTGAATTTATGGAAATTGAAATTGATTTATATTATCTTTCTCGAAAAGGATTTGGACGGAATATATTCTAATTCCTTTCTTCACTAGTGGAGGAAGGCCTATTAAAGACGGTTATTTCAATTGATAGAAGACACATTTGTAGTGTCTTCTATGGACGTGTCTTTGATCAATTTCGATCAAAGGCAGTTCTGAGAACCGCCTTCTATCAAGGTTAGAAGCAGTTTCAAATTCATAACTTGTTTCTGATGTCCAAAAAAATAGTCGCCGGAAACCAATTGGTTTCTGGCTGCGAATCAAACCTAGCTATGGTACCTACAACAGTAGTACAACAATAACATCACAAAAACACAGATCTGGAAACCCCCTGAAGCACATAACAAAAACAAAACAAACACATCTGTAAAACAAACAACACAGATCTCGGTTGAATTAAAAAAACACAATCTATAAGCACTTCCAGCGCTGTGGAGCGGAGGGCGTAGTGGCGGTGACGACACAGATCTGCTGTTGTGACAACGCGACCCATCTACGCAGCGGCGGATGAGATCTTCAGCGGCAGAGGCGAGCGGCAGATGCAAACTTCATCGACAGTAGAGGGAATCACCGGCGGGGAGATTCACACTGTGGAAGGATTCCAGCGGTGGAGGTAGATGCGTTCATCGGTGGATCTGAATCGACACGGAGGAGAACTTCATCGGCGGGAGGGAGAAGAGAGCAGTGGATGTGAGCGGCAGAGGGAAAGGAGGACGATTGAGGGTGAGAGGCGGAGGGTGAGAAGGACGGTGGGGGAAGAAGAGCGCGGTGGAGGGACAGGAATTGACAGGGTTTACTGTGTGGAGGGAGAGAGGAGACGGGACTAAGGCAAGAGAAGAGAGAAAATAGGTATTTATACTTAGGCCCAAAAATACTTCTAAGTCAGAACCACCTTATATTGATGTCAATCAAAGGCGGTTCCTCAAGAACTTCCCGCCTTTGATCATTTTTTAACCGCCTTCTATTGAGATTTGAAAGTAGTTCCAACTTCGGAACCTCAATTTCGATATCGAAACTCTTTGGATCTCAATAGAAGGCGGTTCCTCAAAAACTGTCTTTGATTGGGTGTCTTTAATGAAGGTTTCTTCACTAGTGCTTTAAGGGATTAGGTTTGGTAATTCCCATCTCCAATGGATTTGATTGTAATCAGAATATTATGTGGAGAAGTAATTATATTCGCACATGGATTGATGCATGTGATTGGTAAAAATAGAAGACATTCTGGCTGAGTTACTTACGTTTTTAATTGAAGAAAATAAGCACCCGGGTTTTTTGAGATTAAGAGAAGTAGTCGTGAGCTTTGTGCCTGTGTTCCAACATGATTAAAATATTTTGATCAAGTTCAAAATTGTATACCTTAATTTCTTGAGAGGAGAAGATCCAGTGTCGATGAGTTTCGAGGTCAGAGGGAGTCTGATCAAGGTGGATCAGTTGCAAGGGGAGCTTACAGAATTTACACGGTATAATTAGATAAGATAATTATATTTGTATGGTGTACTTTGTACTGTATTTTTCTGATTAGTGAATTCATTCTGAACTGAGCCACGCCCCATAAATGCCGGTGAAGTTCACCGAACTGCGTAACCAAGTCGCGTGTGTTTATGTTTTGCTTTATTGCTTACTTGGTTGGATATGCTATGTTGGAACACGGTAGTAATAATTGAATTAATTAGGTAAAACCAAATTTCAATTGGTATCAGATTTGAGTCACTCACTCTTGTCTTTGTTGTGTCAAGGAAATTAGGATCCATTTTTACCATGGCGACCAAAGAAGGAGCTTTAGTGTCTCGGCTTCAACTGCTGGAAGGAACGGACTACAACTATTGGAAGGCACACATGAGAGTTTTTATTAACTCATTTGATGAACTAGCATGACACTTTGTTAAACAAAATGGAGTCACCCAACTAAGCATGTTGAATCTAGCTCAAAAGAGAAAGAGGGAAAATCAAGCTCGATGAAACAAAAAGTCAAAGAGAAATCAACTTGGACTCTAGACGAGCTGAAGGCCTCAATGGCAAACTCCAAATCATTAAATGTCATTTTCACAACACTAGATGAAAGTTAATTCAAACTCATCTCAACATGTTAGCAGGCGAAGAAAGCATGGGAAACAGTGCATGAAGGAACATGCCGAGTACGTGAATCCAAATGACAGATGTTGACCACAAAATTCGAAGAACTGAAGATGGAGGAGGATTAGACTATTTTTGTGTTCACTGGAAAGCTAAGAGATATCTCCAAATGGCTTATCAACTTGGCAAAACCTATAAGGAGGCCAAATTGGTAAAAAAAAATACTTTGAGATCTCTTCCTCAAAGACTCTTCATGAAATTGCAACTGTTGAAGAAGCAAGAGATGTGTCCGCCATGACATTAGATGAACTGATGGGATCACTGCAAATATATGAGATGACATTGGAACAACCTACAAAGAAGATGCATAAAAAGTTGGCTTTCAAAGCTTTGTCATCAAAAAAACGATTATGAGGATGATAGTGATGATGGTATTGAAGAACTTGCATATATCACTAAGAATTTCTCAAGAATGTTGAAGAAGCTAGTGAATAAAAAATCACAAGAGAGATCTGGTCGAAATAGGCCCCAGGCGCAAGAGTTTGGAAATAATTGTGGAATACGAATAGAACAAACCAATCAGCAATTCTTAAGAAATTAGAGTAGTGGGACAGAGCAACCATAAAGAATTCAATACAAAGAATGTGAAGGGTATGGACACATCCAGGCTGAATGTGATAACACTCGAAAGAAGAAAGGAAGATCATGTGTAACCTTATGGAATGAAGATAAAGAAGAGGAACTTACCAGCAGTTATGTTACTTTTGGAGCAAAAGTTCATGACCTGGCTAGCATTGTTGGTGCATGTTCCTACACGTCAAAAGATGAAAGATCTATATGTTCCAACATTGAGAAATCTAGTGTTGACGATTCCTCAAGCGATAATGACAGTCGGGAAGTAAATGATGAAGACATCTACGAAGAGTATGAGAAAATGTATAAAATGTGGCTGAAAGTTGTTGACGCTAACACAACTTTGAAAATGGAGAAAATGCAACTTACTGAGAAGAGGGAGTTGTTGAATCTGGTTGAAAAACTCAAAGATGAGATTGATAGTTGAAACTGAATTTGAGTTTTGACAACAAAGAGAGCTGAGATAGCTGAAGCTGCAGTCATCAAATTGAATACTGGATAGGTGAAGCTTGATGATATATTGACTATAGGAAAGAATTTCATAAACATACCGGGTATAGGTTATAATCTAGCAACACTGTAGATTTCAAAGAAGAAATACAAGACATGAAGAAGAAAGTGATGAAAACTCGGCAACGAAAACCTATTGTGTGCTATTACTGCTCCTATCAAGGGAATATATAATAGCAATGCTTCAAGCTACTTAGAGACATTATAAATGGACAACAACTTTCGACATGTTCCAACATGGGCGAAGCTCAATGATCAAAATTGGTCAGAAAGGTATAAGTTCCTAAGCACACTACTACTTGTCTGGTTGCTCACACTTCTCTTATTGCACACTTCAGAGACTCGTGGTACTTTGATAGTGGATGCTCTCGACATATGACTGAAACTCAAGATTATTTGACAAAAGATTAAACTATATGATGGTGGCTTTATTACATTTGGTGATGGAAATAAGAGTCGAGTAGTTGGGAAAGGTGAACTACAGATCGAAGGATTTCCAATTTTTACTAGTGTTCTACTTGTAGAAGACTTGATGGAAAATTTATTGAGTATCAATTAGTTGTGTGATGATAACATGACAGTGGAGTTTCATAAAGATAAATAAATTGTGAAGATAAAGTACTTTCTGGAATCCGATCTTCAGATAATTGTTACCTATTGGAGCATGAAGTGAAGTATCTAAGCTCTAAGAAAGATGAAGGAACTATGTGGCACGGGAAGCTTGGACATATCAACTATAAAACCTTGGTAAAAATTGTAAACTCAAAAGTAGTACAAGGTATGCCTACTCTTACTAACAAAAAGGGAATTGTTTGTTGACCATGTCAACAAGGTAAGAAGATTCGATCACCTCATTCATCCGTTCATTATATTACCATGTCATGAAATCTTGAATTATTACACATCGATTTGATGGGTCCGGTCAATACACCTAGTATGACTAGAAAGAAGTACATTGTTGATGACTTTTCAAGATGCTCTTGGGTGGAATTTCTTAAAGAAAAATTGGATATAGTGGTTGTGTTCAAAAGTTTGGTGATTAAATTACAGATGGTAAAAAGAAGTCCATTTGGATAGATTATAAGAATTTGTAGTGATCATGGCCGAGAATTCAAAAACTCACATTCAACGACATCTGTGATGAACTTGATATTCAACACAAATTTCCTGCACCTATCACTCCTCAGCAGAATGGCATAGTTGAAAGGAAGAACATAACTCTCCAGGAGATGACTCGAGTTATGCTAGCTGCAAAAGGTATTCATAAGAAATGGTGGTCAAATGTGATCAATACAACGTGTTATACTATCAACAAAGTTTATATGCACCATTAACAAGCAAAATTCCATATGAAATCTGGACTGGCTGGAAGCCAAATGTCTCATATTTTCATGTGTTTGGTAGCAAACTCTGTATCTTCAGAGATAGAGAGCAACTGGCAAAGTTTGATAGCCATAGTGATACTAGAATTTTTCTTGAATGTTCTGTGAACAGTCGTGCTTATAGAGTGTTCAATCTTCGTACCAATACTCTTATGGAATCTATTAATTTCAATATAGATGATTCTAGTGACAAGAAGGTATCTAATGAAGGTGATGATGAACCATACTTAGATCATGTTCCAACATAGAACAGGTCTCCTAACAAGCCAGTCGATGTTGGAACATCAGAGTATTCGGATAATCCTGTTGAACATGAATAAATTGATCGTGTTGGAATATCAACTCCAGCTTCACCACCTCATGTTCCAACACAGGCTCAACCTAAACCGAGCATCAAAAGAATTTGTACACTACCACGAGTAAATTACAGAGAACTTGCAGGATTACAGTGCTTCATCTCACTGATTGAACTTGAAAACTATAAAGAAGCTCTGCTTGATGAATATTGGATTGCGGAAATGCAAGAAGAACTTGGAAAATTTTGACGGAACGATGTATGGTATCTCACTCCTTGTCCATAAGGGGTAAATGTTATTGGTACTAAGTGGAGTTTCAAGAATAAATTAGATGCTGATGAACAGATTACTCGAAATAAAGCAAGGTTGGTTGCTCAAGGATATACTCAGGTTGAAGGAGTTTACTTTGATGAGACATTTGTACCAGTTGCCCTGTTAGAATCTATTTGGATTTTACTTGCTATTGCTTGAATAATAAATTTTATTCTGTACCAGATGGATGTCAAAAGTGTGTTTCTGAATGGTGTGGTTAGTGAAGAAGTATATGTTGAACAACCTAAAGGATTTGAGGATCCTCATTACCCCCCATCATGTGTATCGACTCAAGGAGGCCTTATATGGTCTTAAGCAAGCTCCAATGACATGGTATGAACAACTTACTAACTTTCTTATTAAGAAAGGTTATCGTCAAAGAGAAGTAGATCACATTTTATTTGTGCTTGAAAAATTATCAAAATTTTGGATTGCTCAAATTTAAGTTGATGATATTGTATTCATCTCTACTTCACCATCTATGGTACGAGATTTTGTAACCTTAATACAGGCCGAGTTTGCGATGAGTATGGTTGGAGAACTCACATATTTTCTAGGGCTTCAAGAAAAGCAAGAAAAGAATGACCTGCTTATAAATGAGAGTAAGTATGTTTGGAATTTGGTGAAGAGATTTGAATTAATCAGTTCTCAAGTTGTTCAAACACATATGAGAGCTACTAGAAATTGGAGAAAGATAAGAAAGGCGTCGGATTTGATAAGAAATTGTACTAAAGTATAATTGGGAGTCTATTGTATCCGATAGCAAGTCGACCAGATACATGTTTTTTGCGTTGGAGTATGTGTAAGATTTCAGGCCGATCCTAAGGAATCTCACTTGACGGCAGTCAAAAGAATAGTTTGATATGTTAGTGGGACTTCTGAGTATGAAATCTGGTATTCTAAAAATCAAGACTCTAATCTGATTGGGTAAAGTGATTCTGATTGAGCCGGTAATGATGATCGTAAAAGCACCACAAGTGGATGTTTTTATTGGTACAAATTTGGTATCTTGGTAGTAAGAAAAAAAATTTGATCTCATTATCAACTACTGAAGTTGCGTATCTTGCTGCTGGAAGCTGTTGTGCACAATTATTATGGATGAGACAAATGATGGATGATTGGAATTCAAGGAGGACCTTTTAAGGTGTTATGTGACAACAAAAGTGCAACTGATATATCAAAAAATCCAGTTCAACATCTCAAACAAAATATATTGATAAAAGGCACCATTTTATTCGAGATCTAGTTGAAAGGAAGAGAGTTCAGATATTTTTACTAAGTCGTTGGAAGCCGCAGCATTTGAGCTCCTCAGAAAACACGTGTATGTCATATCTGAGGTATTTCTTTAAGCCTTTCATTTAGCTGTAGTATTTTCCTTTTTAGTTTGTGTACAGAAAATCAGAAAAACACAAATAAAATAGAAAGCAGAAAATTGACCAAAAAATATAGAATATGTAGTCATGTTGGAGTATGGTAAGCTAGTGGATTTAGGAGACACGATGGATTTGACGGCTGGTAGTTGAAAAGAATTAATTATTACCTTGGAAAGAGAAAATGTGGTGTTGTTATAGAGAAAAAGGAAAGTAATTTTTTTCAAAATTTTAACTTTCCATCATCCTCTGACTATTCCTTTTTCCCATAATCTCCCTCCCAAATTTCTTTCCATTTTCTTGATTTTGTGGGATAGTGTTCGGATTCTTCGTGATAAAACCTACCAAGAAGAGGCTACAACAAATTAAAACTCTCAAAGCTTAAGAGACCTTTATCGTTCAAAAATCCATCATATGTATTCATCAGTGGAGAAGAGCAAGGATTTCAAGAAGTTGTTTGGTGATGTTGACAAGAAGATCAATCTTACCAAAAGCACAATGTTGGATCTATGTGATGGTGTTCAGGAACCTGGAGTTGAAGTTGTATCATCAATTCAGCCAGAGCAGGCTCACTCCTCACCACCCCAGTGAAGTTATTCCAAGATAAATCTTTTATCTTCAATGGTCAGACTTTCAAGTATTTTAATGATTGCATTGAATACTATTTTAAGTATAATAAGAGGGTAGAGTTAAAGGGTTATATGTCTCTGTCCAAAAAGATAAATGGGCATGACCTTAGTCACTTGCTTAAGGGGATTATTGGGAATATTCGGTACATAGAGAAATGGAATCCCAAGTTGACTGAGTTATCATGCATAGATTATGGAAGTCAAAAGGTTATGTGTGTATAAACTAGAGCCTCTGGACCGGGGAGACTTAGCCTGAAGGGAATGAAGGAATGGCCTAAAAGATTTAGTGTTTTAAGTTCCTCTGTTTACATGAAAGTTCAAGTTTTTATCCCTAAAGTACCTAAGAATTTGGACAAACTTAGAAATTTACCCCTTGATGTTATTGAAATTATTATTAATGTTGATGAGGATGTGGGCATGGAGATTGATGAGTTAGATACTGGTGGTGCAACTGATGTTCAAACATCATTGCAGAATGAGGATTATGATCTGGGTGGTGGATCTGAACATGTTCCAACACCAGAGGAAGATGTAGTTATTGAAGTGGCTGAGGAAACAAAGGATGTGCATGAGTTCACCTCCGAGATGCAGATAGGGGGAGATTATTTGTTACTGAAGAATCTGCCCCTGTTGAAGTCCCTCACGATGTTCTAACATCAGATTAGCAGAATACTGTGGAACATGATTTTGAGGCAGCAGAACCCAACCTTGGTGATGTTCCAACATCAGGCCAACAGGATGATACAGAAGTTGAAGTTAGATTAGATGATGTCCCAACAAAATAAATTCATGTTGAAGATATTTTATACACCAGTGATGAGGTGCTGGATGAATTCATTCAGACTAGACCAAGGAGATAAAAGAGAAAGGCTGAAAAGGAGCCTCAGGATCAGTGCAAACTGAGAAGAGAAAGTTAAGAAGGAAATTGGCCAGAGTTCAAAGAAATCTCCATCTACAAAGGATGCTCTAAACTTAGATTTTTATAATGCAGATTGTTAGGATAGCTAGGAGATCATCAGTAGGAGGAACATTATATCAGAGAGGCCATTGGACTTAGAATCCTATAAGGGAAGTGGCTTTACAACTTTTCTTGATTATTTGGGGTATACAACTATTGCTACGGTAACAGAGAGTTGGTATAGGATTTTTATGCCATTGTCATGGCATAAAACTTAGATGTTGGTTTAGAGTGGTATGGCTGGGTGTATGTACGTGGCAAGGTGATTGTTTTTTCTGTTAAGAAGATCAAAAAGGTGATTGGTTTAGCTGATCATAAGTTTGTGACTCCCTGTGATGAGGATTTGGAGTTGAAAAATGGTCAGATTATGACAGAGATCACTGGAGGCTTAGAATGGCCGGAACGTGGGAATGTAGCTATATCTAGTCTGACCACCAGGTATGTTCTTCTATCACAAATTGCAATTAACTCCTGGATACCTTCCACAAATGCTTCAGATGTAACCAAAGAGATAGCCAAGCTGTTATACTGTGTTGGAAAGAAGATTCATGTGAACCTTAGGAGGATTATTCAGGAGAATATTGTCTTTCACGTTGTGTCTTCAAGGAACAAGAATTCTCTGTCACATCCCTGCATCATCAAAGCTCTAGCCAAAGCATGAAGATTAGAGGTTAAAGATGATGATATGATTGTTGCTACCACTCTTGTTAAAGCAAATTCCAGGGCTTTCTCTACCAGGAAGATACACGATATTCCCTTGACCACTACAGAAGCTAGAAACTCCTCTGGTGAAGCAGCAAAGACAGATAAGGAAGCAAAGAAAGTGGCTGTGAAAGCCAAGATTATTGCAATTCGTGTTTAGCTTGCTGCTTTGGAAGCTGGGTTGGCCCAGTTGGAAGCTGAGAATGAAGTCTGATGGCTGCTTCTATTTGTCTGATTTTTATCTCTGGAACTTGTTTAATTCTGACTTTGGCATATTTATGGCCCCAAGGGGGAGTATTTTGGGATTTTTGATGGATTTGATAGTCTTCTAAAATTTTTGGTTAGTAACTATTTGTTGATGTTCCAACATGGATGTTGAGGTTTTCTTGTTTTGGAGCTGTGAAATTTAGGGGGCGTTAAATTTAACTCATGTTCCAACATCCAGAGAGGATTTCAGTCGATTGATCTATTTGCACAGTGTTGCATTGAATGTCCAAAAAGGTAGATGGGTTAACAAAATGCCAAAGAGGGAGATTGTAAAGTCTATGTTTAGTTAATTGGCAATTTGTGAAAATTATGCAAATATGGTATTGTTATGTTGAAACATCAAAGAAGGTATATCCGGCGATATAAGGAAATTGGAGTTGTGATCCGAGAAGAAGAATATTTCGTCCAAGAATTTTGTTTGAAGAATATTTCAATTCCTATGTTTAGGGGATTGGTTTGGATTTATGGAAATTGTAAATTATTTGATATTGTCTTTCTCGAAAATGATTTGGACGGAATATATTCTAGTTCTTTCTTGAAGGGGTTAGATTTGGTGATTCATATATCTAAGGGATTTGATTGTAATCAGAATATTATATGGAGAAGAAATTATATTCACACATGGATGGATGCATGCGGTGGGAGTAAATAGAAGACATTCTGGCTGAACTACTTACGCTTTTAATTGTACAAAATCTGCATCCAAAGTTTTGAGATTCAGAGAAGTAGTCGAGAGCTTTGAGTCAGTGATCCAAAATGATTAAAATATTTTGACCAAGTTCAAAATTGTATACCTTAATTTCTCGGGAGGAGGAGATTCAGCGTCGACGAGTTTCAAGATCAGAGATCAAGGTGGATCGGTTGTAAAAGGAACTTGCAGAATTAACACGTTACAATTAGATAAGATAAATATAATTGTGTGCTGTACTTTGTACTGTATCTTTCTGATTAGTGGATTCATTCTGAATTGGGCCAGGCCCCACAGATATAGGTGGATTTCACCGAGCTGCGTAACCAAGTTACGTGTATTTATGTTTTACTTTATTGCTAACTTGGCTAGATAGGCTATGTTGTAACACGATTGTAATAATTAAATTAGTTAGGTAAAACCAAATTTCAGTCCTAAATATAAGCACATTTTTTTTGTGTGGAAATGAGTATGTATATTAAGATTAAAAAACTATCAAGTTTTGAGCCATCGATCTTAGCCCTTACAAATCATCTACTGCACTAACTTCTCTACTACAATGCAAAAAACATTACAACACTCTGTTGCACGCAAAAACACTACAACCCCTCTACTATTGCTTCTTTTAATTTCTCCTTCCATCTCATATGGTTTCTCCATTTGCACTCAGAATCTATCTGCAATGCTAATGTTTCTTCCTTCAGCTTTCTCTTTTTGAAATAACATGTTGTTTCTTTGAATATACATTTTATACAATACAGTAGTCCACTTCATCAGCTTCTGATTCTGTCTTCTACTGGCAGCCATCAATAGCGTCTTCCTTAAGGTTCTAGAATTTGCAACTTCTATAAAGCATAGCTTGCTCATTATCTTCCTTATATACATGCATTCAGTGAATATATGGTTTGTTGTTTCCTACTTCTGATCAAACATACATCAAAGAGGCTATGTACCAAGTATCCCAAACTCCTATAATCTGACCACAGTGGGAAGGCAATTCTTCAATAGCATCCACAAAAGCATTCTGTGTTTGGGCAAAATCTTCTTATACCAAATTACCCTTGCATACTCATCCTTTATTCTCTGCCCCTTCATCACATCATAAACCTTCTGATCACCAGCCTCTCTTTTGCATTTGTGCACTCCTTAAAGATCTGGAAATGCTTTTCTTTTAACCTGTATAAGACTTTCCATGTTCCACTGTTTCCATATTTGTAGTTACAATGCTTTAAGTCTATCTTCTTCATAGAATAAGTTTGTATCCATCTCACCCATAGCACATTATTCTTTGAGTTCATATCCCAAACATGTTTGCAAATTGCAGCCTTGTTCCACACCGAAGGATCTTTTAATCCCATTCCTCCTAAAGATTTTCTCCTGCTTTGAGTGCTCCAATCACAGGTGTAAATTCTCTCTTTCCTTCTTCTCTTCCCCATAAGAATCTCCTGCGTATCATGACTATTCTATCATGAACTCCTTCAGGGATGCTCATAATGCTTCTCCAATAACCTACTATGCTTAGAAATACATTATTTATGAGTTGTATCCTTCCTGCATTGGATAAGCTGCCAGTATTCCAACACCTTAGTTTTCCCCTTATCTTCTCTATCATCTATTCACAGTATTCCTTGTTCCATTTGGCCTGAGACAGTGGAAGTCCCAAATATTGAATTGGCAACTCCCTTTTCATACCCTTCAGTATACCAGCCAACGATACTTTTTATTTATCCTCCATTTTAGAAAAATATATGTTTGATTCCTGCCAACTTATAGTCACTTCCATGAAGTTTTCTAAACACCTTTTAACTCCTTCCATGGATTTCTGAGTGACTGCATAGAATATTAGCAAGTCATCTGCAAAAGGTAAGGTGTGAATACCTACTTTTCTGCATCTTTGATGATATTCTATACCTCTTTTTATGTATTCTCTCTCTATTAGCCTAGTTAGATATTCCATACAGATAACAAATAACAATGAGGAAAGGGGGTCGCCCTGTTTTACCCCCCCCCCCCCTCTTCCCCTCAAAAGATCCTGTGAATTTCCCATTTACAGCTAGACAAAAGGATGAACTCATAGTAGTCCTTTTAATCCAGTCAATCATAATATTGGGGAACTTCAAAAGCTGTAACCAGTTTAGCAGAAAATCCCAACTAACACAGTCAAATGCTTTACTGATGTCAACTTTTACCACACAACTTTGATTCATACTCTCTACATTATATTATGCAGCAATTCCTGAGTGAGCAGTATATTGTGTGCTATATGTCTCCCCTTGACAAAAGCACTTTGGTTTGGACTAATTATATCTGGCAGCTTATCATTTAGTCTAGCACATAGGATTTTAATTATCACTTTGTACACTATTGAACATTATGCAATTGGCCTGAATTCAGAGGCTACCTAAGGATTAGGTACCTTTGGTATGAGTGAGATCACAACTTCATTCATTATATCAGGTATTTTCTCCCCTTCAAATATTTTTTGAACTGCTTTTGTCACTCGTTCTCCAGTTATCTTCCATGTTTTTCTGAAAAACTAGCCGGTGTATTCTTCATTTCCTAGACTCTTGTTAGCATGTATCCCCCACATTGATTTTTTTAATCTCCCCCACAGTAACATGTTTGATCAAATCAGCTTGCTGCTTAATACTCAGTACTCCGCCATAGCTAGCCAGTTCAGGTTCCTGATTTAGTGTTTTTTTATCCCCAAGTGATTATAGAAGTGAGTTTTCCAGTACTCCTCAATTTTCCCCTGCTCATATATGATTTCTCCATCAAGCTTCATATTCACAATGTAGTTTTTGTACCGTCTTGTCCTCAATGCAACATAAAATATTTTTTGTTGGCCTATCTCTTTCCATGAGCCACCGCTGCAAAAAAACCCGGATTCTGAATCTTCTAGTACCTCTAGCTTCTTCCTAGCTTCCTCTTATTCATTCTATTTCCACTCACTTCCAGGTTCCTCATTTAATCTTTCATGAGCCTTAATCCATTCCTCCTTATCTTTGATAACTCTTTGTTCATTATTAGAGAAGTCTCTTCTGTTTAAAGCCTCCAATGGTTTCTCCAGTTTCTTCAAAACTTCAGCTAGATCTTTCATTGTCTCTACTTCTTTCTGATTTCCAAACACATTTAACTATATGCCTAAAACATTTCCACCCTCCCTAACTTATACCCTCAGTGGAGAATTAAAATCTCTTAGAATGATCCAAGGTTTATCATATCAGGGTCCAACATTTTTCAAGAACTCCCACATGGATTTCCTCCTTTCTATGGTATTGTAACCATACACAACAGCCATATATACTTTCATATTTGTTCTTTTTTATCACCATTCCACCCTCAATTCATTGTTCTCCCAAATGGATAATATTCATATCAAATATATCCTTCCTCCACCCTAATCATAGTTTTCCTCCTTTAACTAGCCCTCAATTCATTTCCAATTCCTAGCCAAGTCCAATATTCTCCACACATTGACCTTAGTTTCAAGTAAACACAAACATCCTATATTGTTCACCCCACAAAGTTTCCCAATTTTTCTGTGTTTCCCACACTTATTCAAACGTTTAATGTTCCAGCAAGCTATCTTATCATTTCTCAGGTGGATCAGAAAGAATTAAATATTTTTTACCTGAACTCTCAGCTTCCTCCTGATCCTTCAACACAATTGTTCTTCCACCTCTTTTCACGTTCTGGAAAATCCTCTTCATTTGCTTCTTGCACCTCTTTTTTAATTGTACTACTCTCTTTCCCTTTGCCTTTCAGTGATTGCTTTGACTTTGCACCAACTGTTATCTGTAAATTCTCCACATTTTTCCTATCTGGGATATACATCTATTTAGCTTTTAGCTACCTGCCTTCCTCCCTTTCTTTCTTCCTGCACTCAATCTCTTGATGCCCAAGCATATCACATTTAGAGCATTTTACAAGTTTCCATTCAAACTTCACCTCCTGGCTCATAATCACCTTTTTCTCATTCAAGTATAAAAGCTTTTCAGGCAACTCTTCACTAATCTTCACCTCCAGTTGAACCTTGGCAAAAGATAGTCTTTCCATCTCCAATGTCAGCCTACCTTAGACTCAGTGGCTTTCCCAATGGACTGACTATTTTGCTGATTATTTTTTGGATCCCAGTATGCCAATTGTTGTCTAGGTAACTAGATCCAAACATGTACTGTTTTAGGCTCTCTAACTTCTTCATTTTGATCCCAGGCTTTGATTATCACTGGTTTCCCATCAAAAAAATATGAACCCCCCTCTCCAGTATATAATCTCTATCTGTTTTGTTATGAAATTTCACCATAAACACCCCTGAATTCAATAGCCACAATTTACTATTTTTTCCCCAAATCCGATAAAATAAACCTTCAATCACTCTATAAGGAGGGTTACTTCCCATTACTCTACACATCACAGTCTCATCCCATTGTTTCATACTCTAATGTACCTCGTCTTCAATAATCTCCCCCATTATCATGCCCTCAATTTCAATAGGTTTGTAGTACTGTACCTTTTTTTCCTTCAGTATGGATTGAGCTCCATGTCCTTTGATTTTTGGCTTCATTTTCTTCTTCTTCACCCCATGTAAATTTCCTCCCCACCTTCGTTTCCATCTCCTTATTTGAGGTATCTTATTGAGTTTCCTTGATAGCCTTTATTTCAACATCTTTCTCCACCGTTTCTACATATCTACTGCTACCCAACACACATTTTAAACCCAACAATTCATCCATTTTTTTTCAACTGCCTTCAATTATCCTCTCTTTACTACTGCTACATCTTTTTGGGTCTGAGATGTTTGTAGTTTTTGTGGTTTCCGCCAATTTTTGTTACCAATTCTACCCATTAGATGGTGTTGTGCTTCATTTTGTTTGTGTTAACCATTGCATCCGGCATGGTTTTTATCATTTTTTGGCGGATTGCTAGTATTAGTTGAGTTTATGCGACAAGGGTTTAGACGGCCATGTTTGGTTTTCTTGTCTAAATTCTGCATTTTGTAGACTTAATTAGTACTAATGGACATCTTATATCCACGGGCTCCTAGACCTTCCATTTTATCATCTTTAGTGGATTGCCCATGGGTACTTTTTGTTTACATTCTATGTGAAGGCCGTTCATAAGGACGGTAGAAGATATTGAAGGCCGTCCAAAAGAATTGTAGAAGATATCAAAGGTCATTCACCTCTATAATGGTAGTAGAAGAAGGCCACAAATATCAATGCGTGGTAGAAGGATATTAGAGACAAAGATAGACGGCAACGGAGATCAAAGCGGCCAATGAAGAAATGGGAAATTGTTGTCCGATGAGTTGTGCCAAATTTTGAGAATGCTCCGACAAATATTATCCTTCAAGGGTGATTCCATTGGATTCTTCTTCTTAAGCACTACAAAATCGACTACTAGAACTCTAAAATCGAACTAACAGTTCACTCGTAACGAAGGAAACAAATTAGCTGGCCAAGGTACCACGGATCGGCACGGGCCGTTCATGGTTTGGCACCAACAGCCCACGCCAAAGAAGTCATCACATGCCAATAGTTCCAGAACGAGGCTCTAGCACAACCCATGCCATATCTCACAGCCTACGCAACACGAGTTCAAGACTTTACTCAAAATTGGCTAAGTACGGGTGCAGACCGTCCCATTCACGACGGCCCGCACCATTCCAAGATCAAGATGCTAAGACCATCCGATAGCCCACGCTAAAGTTCGTGCCTAGTGCCAAACTTCTAAGCAGACCAATGCTCCAGATGACAGCCCACACCAAGCTCCTGAGCAGATCGTGTCTCCAGATGGCTCCCCGCATCGAGACTTGTGCTCTTTGGTTCAGAAGTTCCAAATCTAGCCTACGGATAGCAGCCCACGTTAACGGCCATGGTCCTTGCCACACCTAGCACCACGACCCATGCCAGATTCCACACCTCACACCAGACAAGCAACATGGTTTGCGCCGGATCCAACGTCCCTCACTGGATGAAGGAATGTAGCCTACACGCGATTGTGCAACCCATGTCAAGTACATGGTGTGGACTGCGCCATCCGCGATGGCCCACGTCGGGCGGCGGCTGAACTAGGGTTTAAGCACTTTTGGCCTATTTTAGGCCTATTTTTGGGCCCAATCCCATTCTCCTATAAATATGACTTAGTCTACTAGGTTAAACATGTAAAAAGTAAATAGGCTATTAGGAGAGCAACATTTAGGGAGAGAAACACTCTCTCTTTTTATTTTGTTTCCTTTTATTTTCGTGTTCATCCTAGATGTGGAATTCAAATCCATATTTAAATTGCATGTCTATGGAGTAGTTTCCATATCTTGGGGATAAATTGTAGGCGCATGGTTTAACTTTTATTTTGTGAGATTCTATTGTTCATCCTACTTTTATGTTCATGATATTGTGGTAATTGTTCTTAATTGTTTGAATTGTATGAATATTAAACCACATTAAGCACACACTTTGGGTTGTATTCATGTATGGTGCAAATATTGATGCCCTCCTAGGAAGAGAAACCTGGATGTTAGAATGGGCAAGGGATTACGTTGCATCTGCGTGAGTGTGTGCATTAGAGACATTATAAATGCTCTGACTTATTTTCCATCGCACCAGTCTTAGTTGATACGTCAAGTTTTTTTATAGGTTGTGGGTAGAGATAATGCATAGTAGCAAGCTAGGGTTGTAAGAGGCCCTAACTGATAGGACTAGGGGAAATTAGTGCATTCATGGTGGAAGCCCAGTACGTAACCACATTGGGGAGAAACAGACCTACAACAATGGTCGGACCTTGTTGTACTCCCTTAATTATGATGGCAGTGTCGATGGAGGGTTGTTAGTGCACCGGACGTGATAGGTACAGGGAAATGTATGCCATCGACCACACCACATATTGTGAACTCTCTATTAGGCTGTCTAGTAAATCTTACATGTGAATGAATCGAGGATCAAAACATTAAATTAACCATGTAGCCCAATGATTCCCCAAGTGCTTAGTTTAATTAGATTACTTACTTTTTAACTTTATGCTTTGTAGTTGTTAATATGAAAATCCAATCCCCCCCATTTGTGTTTGTGTTTACTAGCTATTCCTTTCACTCGTACAGATTGACGACCCTTACGAGGTTGTGTTTTTAGTTGATACTTGAGCCCTAGCATCCCTAAGGACAAATCCAGGGCTAACCGCTAACTACCTTTTAGGTAGCGTAGCAGTGAGAACGGGTGCAGAACTATAAATTTATATCTTTGATCTCCTCTGCTCAGGTTAATTCTAAGTTACAATTTTAACGACCTTGGGTGGAGGCGGGTCAAATTTTGGCACCGCTTCCGAGGATGCTATCCAGCTTAAGTATCAATTAAGCAAAGGTTATTAGTATATAGTTAGTAATTGCTTTTATTTGAGTTTAGTTTTGGTAGTTTAGTTGTTGAGCTATTGTGATAGTTGTTTTGTTACCATTTGATCTATTTGCTAGTGTTGTATTCAGAAAGGTATTGTTAGCCCTAGTTTACGGTACACACCCTTGCCACTAATCTAGGTATCTTACATTGCCCGACTAAGAAAACAGGTGTTCGGAGGAGAAAGAGACGAAGAACTAGGGCAGAAGTTCAACTGAGACAAGCAGTGTTAGGGGAAGAACAATAAAGAATGGCGAACGATAATCGTACTTTACGGGAGCTCATGACACCCAACCTGGAGAATCAACCATTATGTATTACCTTCCCGCCATTACCAGCCAATGTTAGTTGTGAACTAAAAAGTGGCATTGATTCATTGCCTACCAAACTTCCATGGATTGGTGGGGGAGGACCTGAACAAGCATTTACCGAAGTTTCACTTGGTGTGTACTAATATGAAGCCATCAGGAGTTTCTGAAGACGATTACAACTTGAGAGTCTTCCCATTTTCTCTTCAAGACAGAGCTAAAGACTAACTATACTACTTGCCACCGGGATGAATTGGTTCTTGGATGGACATGCATCAGAGGTTCTAGGAGAAGTATTTTTTAGCATCCAAGTCGGCGGGGTGGGAGGTCGTTGTCGTGCCTCTCAAAGATAGTATTTATATGACCAAATTATGGGTAACTACTAAATAGTAACTAGTGGTAAGGCGGGGTCGTCCACGAGGAAAAAAGGGTTTTATCGAGTATTAGATGCAGTTAAAAACACACAGAGAATTCACTCTACGTGTGTGGTTACAAAGTGTGTGGGGTGGGGTTGGTTTGGAAAACACTACGACTACTTTAAATAACTAAGTTAACAAACTATTAAAGAGAACGATGCAAATACGATCACAAATAGCACAAATGATGTAAGATTATAGTGAGTCTTGGGCGCAATTTGTTTACATTTCTAGTTATCCTTTGATCATCGACTAATTATCCTATTTTTATACATTAACCACATATTGTGTGGAACTTGTCAACACCTTTCGAGTGAAGACATTTCTTACCCCTCCTCGGTTATAGTTAGAGTGGGCGATTGGCGCCACACAATAACCTTTACCCTCAGGTTACTCCAGACGATCGGCGTCATAGACTTCCCCTAGAATAGCAATACACATAGAGACCCAACACAACTACCATTATGTCCTACAAGCGAGAAATATATGTATAGCACAAATATACCTACTGATAATGACCACGAGTATCGGCCTTCATGATAATCGTTATTAGTGAGCCACGTTGATAATTAGTCAAACCCATTCAAATTCATCCCGAGTCTAAGAAATTTCATTAATCAACAATCATAATTAGTAATCACTCCTAATTATAACCTAGCATTGACCAACAATAATCACATTGACAAAAACTCAAAGTCTTCCGGGTTTGACCAAAAACCTAGCAAAGAATCACCTCATAATCATCAACTAGTTGATCATCGTAGTCTAAATTATGCATTAATCACATAGGAGAGCACAAAACATACTTGATAATCAAATCACAAAATAGATAAACCAAATATCACATATTCATATTAGAAATGCTTACCAATTGCTCTCAAGATGAAAACCCATAACAAATCTACAAGAATTCATGGAAGAGATGTAAAAACTAAGAAAACTAGGGTTTGGAGACCCCCCAAGTCGGGCTCTCAAAAATGGGGAAGAAGGGGGCTATTTACAATCCAAGAAAATGGTGAAAAAAGGCCAAAAATGTCAAATTTTTAGGCTGATTCCGAGGCCCGCACCGTGTCTTCAGCCCTCTTCTTATTTCATTCACTATGGGTGAACCGCTGATCCGTTTTGGAAGTTCTTATAGTTGTTTTGTAGTACTCGCTTACACGAATCCAATGATGTCATCCATGGACACCAATTCATCTAGGATAATTCTCATAAATTGGTTACAAAAAACCTGGATCATTACTACTCTCCTTCTTCAATCCATCTTCTACCACTTTGTAAGTGGCCTTCAATCTTCTACCATCCTTGTGAATGGTCAATCTTCTACCATCCTTGTGAATGGTCTTCACTAAACTACTCCAAAGTTATTATGAGCAATCTACAAAGTAAGCTCACAAAAAGGAATCTAGATGCTCGTAAGGACCAAAAATCCATTAGAATCAAAATAGATTACAAAATGAAGGATTTAGATACAAAAACCAAAAACAGTTATCTAAACCCCTTATAATGTAAACCTACCTAAATATAGAAATCTTCCAACAAAAAGATGATAAAAGAGATGTTAAATGCTTTGGAAAATACATGCATTTGACGTCTTATCACGGGGCTAAAGAAAAAACTGTCGAACATCGCCCAAGGGGCTACCGAGAACTTGTATGATTATTGAGAATGCTTCAAGAGACTTTTGGCGAGTTATCCCTACCATCCTTTCAAGGGGGAGATTTAGTGTATTATTTCTTTGAGGGGCTATGTGATAAAGATATTCGAAAGGTGAATGCCGCTTCCAATGGTTCGATAGCGAACAAGAGCCCTAAGGATGCAATGACTCTCTTTGAGGAAATGGCTAATGGTATGAACCAATTTGGCCCAAGTTCAAGAGTTAAGGTTTTGGATGGACCCAAACAATTGCCTAAGTTTAAGGAGCAAGTCCAAGCTCTTGCTTCTATGATGAAGGAGCTTTTGCAAGGAAAAGTGCATCAAGCCAAAGTGTGTGGAGTTTTCAAACTTAACCAAAACTCCAAAGAATGTCCCGAGGTCGTTGATGATTTGAAAGAAGTGAAGGCCATTGAGTACAACAATCGGGAGAGGCCACACTTTGCTAGGAGTCAACAACAAGGGTTCCGGGGGAACCAAGGACATGCAAGGCCGGATCCCTATGCAAAATTGTCAATCCAAGGTATCGAGATCATCCAAATGTTTGATGGAGGGAAGATAACCAGCCTCAAGAATACCGGGGTGGACAAGCCCCTCCTCAACCATACCCTCGAGGTGAAGGCCTTTCCAACAACCATGCGTTGATCTACAAGTCGGATTTAGAAGAGATCTTAAAAGACATCGGTCAATTGAGCAAGAAACATGAAGTCTTTGAGGAGAGGAAAATGTGTTAGATTGAAGACCTTGGCTATAGATCCTTCTCAAGTATAAAAAATGTTGAAGTTCAAGTCAGGCAACTTGTTACCTCGGTGATCCGACATGAAGCCAAGGAGTCTGGAAAAATCCCTTCCCAACCGAAGATTAATTCAAGGAACATGACTGCACTTAAGTTGAGAAGTGGGAAGGAAGTTCGTGAGCCCGATGAGAGGGTTATACAAGAGGATGATAGGGTATTGGAGGCTACAAAAGCACACTTCAAAGAAGAGAAGATTGTGGCCAAAGGGGAAACTTCCAAGGAGCTTCCACCTCATGAGGTACAAGCTACCATTACACCTCCATTTCCAAATGCTTTGAGGGGAAAGCCAAAGATGGTGATGCAAACATTCGAAAAGTCTTCGAGAAGGTCGAGGTAACCATCCATATCTTGGAATTGATTGAACATGTGCTATCATATGCTAAATTTCTTAAATTTGCATGTACAGAGAAAAGAAGTAGGCCAACTAAGAGGTTAGGACATTTAAAAATTGGGGGAGTCACCGCTTTGAATCATAAAACTTTTCCAAAGAAATGCGACGACCCTGGAATGTTTTCTATCCCTATCTCCTTAGGTGGTAAACTTGTTAAAAATGCCATGATAGATTTAGGCACATCCATCAATGTGATCCCATATAATCTATATGAATGCCTAGGAATAGGTGAGCTTATGGAAACTAGAGTAATGGTCCTACCCGCCGATCATTCCCAAGCTAGTCCTCGTGGACTAGTAAAGGATATGATTGTGTGAGTTGGCAAGTTGGTTTTTCTAGTGGACTTTTATGTCCTAGACGTGGCGCACGATATTAATGCACCCCCAATACTTTTGGGGAAACCTTTCCTTAAAACATCTAGGACTAAAATTAATGTCCACTTGGGAACCTTGACTCTAGAAGATGAGATGGATAAAGAATAATTTGATATCTATAAATCTAGGCATGAGTCAACAAATTCTTCTTTTATGTGAAATGGTGTAACACTATGTGATGAGCATGATGAAACATCTTGTGTTACCAATGAGCATGAACAGTTGGATAAATCATGCTTTGATGATATTGTTGATGAGTCTGATGAATTGTATGATGCTATGGATAATATGTCTGTGCTAGATTGTTTTTCCACGATAACTAAATTGCAATGAGAAGGGGAGAGTGTTGAGAGTTTAAAACCTCCTCGACCTCCCCCTAAGCCTAACTTAACATTCACGGACTCAATGCTAGCGAGACACGGAGATTTATTTCCCATCACGGACGAGAGGTCCGGAGGTAAGGATGACTCATTCTGGAAACCTCTTCACAATGATGCCATCGTGGGTGGGGTTGCCGATGGTGATTCTGGAGACCCCCAAGTAGTCTCTAACTAGACTTGCATGAAAAGAAATAAGTCGTGAGGACGACAATAAATATACGGTCTCTCTTTTTACTTTTGTACTTTGAGTAGTGATTAGATAGATTTTGTATGCTTTTATTTGAAGGATTTTTGAGATGAAACTCTTGTTGGTTTGAAAATTTGAGCTCGAGACTCGTGATTGTGTTTGGATGGAATTAGATTTGATGGGTGACATAGTTTTTTCGAAAAAGAGGGAAAAACTAAGGATAAGGTCAAATTTTTTTTGCAGTCTCGCTCCAAGACCTGACACGGTCCATGCCAAGGGGCTGGGTCCGTGCCAGGAGAGTTGGCGTGAGGGGATGTCTCGTGCCAAGGAGTTTGGCACGAGGGGTATTCGTGCCAAAATGTTTGACGCGGGGCTTTTTTTCGTGCCAGCATGTTTGGCGCGAGGCTTTGTTTCGTGCTTGAGATTTGGTGTGAGGTTTTGGTTCGTGCCAAGCACATTTTGCACTAAAAATCAATTTCCCTTTGGAAGTTGTTCCAAGAATGCGAATTTTTGAAAAGTCTGAATTTCTAACTCAAAAATGCATTTTTGGTTCAAAATTTTTGAAATTCCCTAATTCCTTAGGGTTTTATGTAAATAGTATTTCCTACATTCCTAGGAATTAATTTATTTGTACTATTGTCCACTAATATGCAATTTTGAAAATTTCATTCTTATCCTAATTGTACCTCTATCTCTTATCACCAAGGCTGAAATTCTAAATCCATAGTACACTTCTCTACCTAATTTCATCTTTTGACACATTCTTTCTTTTCAAGAACACTCACTCACGCACACTTGGTGAAACTAAAAAAAAATAAAGCTTTTTTCTTCAAAAAATTAGCAATTCTTGCTTCTTCTTGTGTTGATCTTGCAATTCTAAGCTTCAAATTCCGTGTAATCCATTGAACTCTTTGTTAATATACTTTATTGACATTGTGGTGGTGTTATGAAAAGCATGATTCTTGAATGAGTGTGTGTTTGTGAGATTAATGTTTGGGCTTGTATGTATGATCATGTGTTGAAGAAAGTTTTGGGTGTTTGATGTGCTATTGTGTTTGAATGATATATTCTTCATGTGTTGGGTAATTTGGGGGGTGATGAATCTTATTTGTATAGTTTTACTGATGGGTTGTTGATGAATTACATGAGATTATTGTTCAATGAGGATGTTCTTGTTTGAATTGCATTCATGCTTAAATGATCATGTTTTGAATGTCTAGGCTATTTGAGTATGATCTACTTGTTGAATGACAATGTGAGCCATGCCTTGTTTTGAAGATCACATTACCACTTTTTGCCTCACTTTGTTAGGATGCCACCCAAAAGGAATACTTCAGAGAAGGGAAAGTCCACTAGGGGTGAGAAGAGAAAGAAACTGGTGAATGGTGCAAACCATGAACTGGTAACTCCTACTCTTCGAAACCCCACCATAGTGACCGATAAGTTTATGAAACTATACAATATTTCTGTGACTGCAGCATAAAGGTGGAGGAATATGAGAGAACCAAAGAGGAGTATTCTAGAGATCGGCTTTGCATGTAAGGACACCTTGGTGGCTCTAGGCTTACTCGAGCTCGTGACCTATCTCTTGGGCCAAGTAGGTCTAGAGGGGTTCTTAGAAAAATATTCTAAGACGTACATCAGGTGGACCCTAGAGTTCCCAGCTACTCTTTGGTCGGTCACAGACGAGAATGGACACAAGGCGATCAAATTCAATCTTAACGACAAGGAGTATCATATGACACACCGGGAGATAGCCCGTGCCCACGGTTGGAGGTACGAGAAGGAGATACCTAGGAAACGCCATCAAGGGATGCCTTTTTCTCTCGAGAACTTTTGGAGGCAGCTGACAGGGACTGATTGGAAGGATGTGTGTAAGAGCACCGCTTTGGTTCATTCGACATTTCGTTATATTCACCGACTATTGGCAATGGGAGTTTTCTGCTACGATGAGCTAATTCAATGTCCGGGTTCAGATGTTCATCATCTTTGGGAAATGACTCCTGAAGGTAACTTCTACTCGAACCTAGTGGGAACTTTTTACACGAGTGCACGATGATGGGGGGAAAGAAAGAGTGGTAAGATAGCTATGGGAGGCATGGTAGGTCTACTGGCTCAACACTTAGGGCATCCAGTCACACAAAGAGCATTGGCTAACTTAGGATGATCAGGTACAAGGTATAATATCAAGAAGTTAGCCAAAGCATCCATGGTGGGACCTATGACATCAGAGGGTAGATATGTATGGCTTTATAGCGGAGCGAGCACTTGTAGTTTCATGGTACTTCCATAGCCGGAGCACACCGCCATCAACCATAACACATGCTTGGATGACCTATTTATTGAGCTGGACCAATGCTTTGAAAGAGAGTTCTATAGAGTCTTAGTCACCCTGGAGATAGACATTGAATAGTCCGAATGTGGGACATCCTCGAGAGCACATCATAGCCACTCTCGCCTATCCACGGGCATCATTGACCGATTTCAAGAACTTAGGAATCAACTTTCGAGCTCTACCCTAGTGTTGCAAGAGGTAGTCCAAGCGATGGGAGGAGTGTGGATGCAAGTGGAGGATATTAGTTCAAGGATGGATTGCATCGAGGGCGCGCTTCAAGCAACAGGATACCTTGATAGGAGCTTCCCTAGTTACGATGAGGAGGCATGCCTTTTGGAGCCACAAGAGTGAGTATCACTATTTCCCCCAACCTTACTTATATTTTGACATGATTTTTGTAGCATTGGAGACTATGCAACGGTTAAGTGTGAGGAAGGGAGTAGTGAGCACTTAGGGAGTTTCATTCTTGGATTTCCTCGGTGCATTTGCATGCTTTTGTTGGTATTTTTTCTTGATTGTTGGTGATTTTGTTTTTTTAGGGATGTTTTTTGGATGGATATTTGTTGGCATGACATGCTATACTAGAGTTTCTAGTTTGCATGGAGTAGGTTTTTTTAGAATATTGGTGGTGTATTTTTTGCGATTAATCTTATCTGTGTAGTATGAAGCCCACTTATGGGGCGATTTGTGCTACACCAAAAAAATTGAAAACCTTGAAAAAAGGAAAAAGGTATAAAAACTCGGGCAAGTTAAAAACCCGAGAGGGCGATTTAGGTAACATTGGAAAAAGTCTAGATAGGTCAAAAGATCTAGGTAAAAATGAGAGGCTAGGCCCGGCTAGGCTTACGAGCCTAGGCAAAACTGAGAGGCTATGTGGAAAAAGGTGAGAAGTGAGTACCCTTTGTGTGTTAAAATCTAGGATGAAAACCCGAAGGGGATGAGAGAAATTGAGAGAAAACAAAAAACTAGGTTGACAATATATTTGACTCCTTGGTTGTAACTAGGTTGAGAATCATGAATTATCCCAATGTTACAACGAAGTCGACGGCTCTTGGATTTCCTTGGTGGATTGTTTTTGGGAGACGACTCTTGGATTGCTTTAGGGATCATTTTGGGAAACGTAAGCTAGCTTTACACTTATCTTCTTGGCTTACCTTTTTCCACATTTTTATTTTGGGTGGTTAGACTTCTTATGTTCTTTGGGGAGTGTGAGAGTTGTGAGATTTTTACTTTTTTGGGGGGAAACAGTGTAATCTAGGAATAAGTGGGATGCCTCGGTTAACTTATGCTTGCACGCTATATTTCTCTTATTTCTTTGTACTGTCTATGTTTACTCGAGGACAATTAAAGGGTTAAGTGTAGGGAGTCTGATGTGCTTCATTTTGCGTGCGTTAACCGTTGCATCCGGCATAGTTTTTATAATGTTTTGTTTGGTTGAATGCTAGTATTAGTTGAGTTTACGTGACAAGGGGTTTAGACGGCAATGTTTGGTTTTCTTGTCTAAATCTCGCATTTTGTAGACTTAATTAATACTAATGAACATCTTGTATCCACTGGCTCTTAGATCTCCATTTGATCTTCTTTAGTGGGTCGCCCATGGGAACTTTTAGGTTACATTCTATGTGAAGGTCGTTCGTAAGGCCAGTAGAAGATATTGAAGGTCATCTGCAAGAATGGTAGAAGAGATCGAAGGCCATTCACCTCTAGAATGGTAGTACACAAACATCAATGTGTGGTAGAAGGAGATTGAAGCCAAAGATAGGCGGCAACGGAGATCAAAACGACCAATGAAGAAATGGGGAATCATGGTTCGATGAGTTGTGCCAAAGTCTGAGAATGATTCGAGAAAAATTAACCTTCAAGGCTGATTCCATTGGGTTTTTCTTCTCGAGCACTACAAAATTGCCTACTAGAACTATAAAATCGGACTAACGATAGTGAAGGAAACAAGTTCATCCGGTCGAGGTACCATAGGTCGATGCAGGCCATTCATGGTTTGGCATCAACGGCTTGCACCAAAGGAGTCGTCATGTACCAACGGTTCCAACACAAGGCTTTGACACGACCCGCACCATATCTCACGGCCCGTGCAGCACGAATTCTAGACTTTGCTCCATTTACAATAGCCCACACCGTTCCAAGACCAAGATGCCAAGGCCAGCCAATGGCCCGTGCTAAAGTCCATACCCCACGCAAAACTTCTGAGCAGACCAATGCTCCAGACGATGTCCTATGCCAAAGGCTATGTCACGAGCCAAGCTCCTGAGCAGACCGTGCCTACAGAAAGTGCCTCACACCTCGTGATTCGGAAGTTCCAAATTCAGCCTACAGATGGCGGCCCGGGTCAACAGCCACGGTTCGCGCCAGACCCCATGCCACGACCCGCGCTAGATCCCACGCTAGATAAGCGACGCAGCCCGCGCCAGATCCAATGCCCCATGCTAGCTGAAGGAACACGACCCGCATGCCATCATGCAGCCCATGTGAAGTACGTGGCGCAGCCCGCACCATCCATGATGGCCTACATCGGGTGGCGGCTGAACTAGGGTTTAACCACTTTTGGCCAATTTCGGGCTTATTTTTAGGCCCAACCCCATTCTCCTATAAATATGACCTTAGTCTACTAGGTTAAACATGTACAAAGTAGAATAGGCTATTAGGAGAAAAACTTTAAGGGAGAGAAACACTCTCTCCTTTTCTTTTCTTTCCTTTTATTTTCGTGTCATTCTAGATGTGGAATTCAAATCCATATTTGAATTCCATATCTATGGAGTAATTTCCATAACTTGGGGATAAATCGTAGGCGCATGGTTTAACTTTTATTTTGTGAGATTCTATCGTTCATCCTCATTTTGTGTTCATGATATTACTGTAATTGTTCTTGATTGTTTGAATTGCATGAATATTACACCACATTAAACACACACTTTGGGTTATATTCATGTATGGTGCAAATATTAATGTCCCCCCTCTGGGAAGAGAAACCTGGATGTTAGAATGGGTAAGGGAGTACGTTGCATTTGCGTGAGTGTGTGCACGAGAGACATGATAAATGCTCTGACTTATTTTCCATTGCACCAGTCTTACCTAATTATGTCAAGTTTTTCGATAGGTTGAGGGTAAAGATAATGCATAGTAGCAAGCTAGGGTTGTAAGAAGCCATAGTACCATAGATAAGGTGCCAACAACCCCTTGGGCTAATTGATAGGACCAAGGGAAAGTAGTGCATTCATTGTGGAAGCCCGGGACATAATCGTACGGGGGGAGAAACAGACCTACAACAATAGTTGGACCTTGTTGTACTGCCCTAGTTATGATGGCGGTGTCGATGAAGGATTGCGAGTGCACCCGATGTGACAGGTACGGGGAAGTGTATGCCATCGGCCACACTATGTGTTGTGAACACTCTATTAGGTTGTCTAGTAAATCTTACATGTGAATGAATCGAAGATCAAAATATTAGATTAATCATATAGCGCAATGATTCCCCAAGTGCTTAGTTTAATTAGATTACTTTTTTTTTAACCTTTATACTTTGTAGTTGTATTTACTAGCTATTCCTTTCCCTTGTACGGAGGTTGTGTTTTTTAGTTGATACTTGAGTCCTAGCATCTCTAAGGACAAACCCAGGGTTTACCGCTAACTACCCTTTAGGTAGCATAGCAGTGAGAATAGGATCAGAACTATAAATTTCTATCTTTGATCCCCTTTGCTCTGGTTAATTTTAAGCTACGATTTTAACGATCCCAGGTGGAGGCGGGTCAGGTGGCAAATTCAAGATTGAATCACCAAGACACGTTGAAGAAATCATATCGCAAAAGACACATAGTAAAGGTGTTTTTTTGCACCTAGTACTATAGGCACATTTGTTACTCAATCTATGAAACTATTTTAATCAGCACACTTTCTTTACTAGATTGTTTTCTTTTTAACATGCGGTATATTATTAGTTAAAAATATTCCTAAATAGAGGCACGTATGTTACTCAATATATGATTAGATTATGATGATTTTGGGATGATAACAGATTGGGTTTTGTTGGTATTGGCTTCCATGGTGGGACTCCCTTCATGGATTCAACTGACAAAACAAATAAAGAATGAAAGATACAAGTAACAAACAAATTGGTGGCGGAGAAAGATTAATATGTACTTCTCTGGTCCACTAATTATGGCTCTCTTTTTATAAATAGATGACTTTTTTATTTTATCTCCTTCCCTTTTTAGCAAATTTTAGATTATTTTCATCCATCCATTTTACTTTTTACACTTTCAATTAAACCTCCACCACTTTTTTTTCTTTTCAAAAAACTAAGTGTCCATTTAAAGAGGACCAGAGGGGGTACGTGTTTATTTATGACATACTTGACTGATTCCCTTTTTATATTGTGTACTCTCGCTAGCTCAATAATTATTAGTGTTCGAGTGATTTGTTGGATAGCCGTTACTCATATACTATTTTCGCTTATTAGATAAGACTTATTGGATAATGATCTATTGGGTTAATGGATATAATTGGGTTGTAATTATTGGGTTTAGTTGAGTTGGATAATGGATTATCCGTTGGATAATTTTGGGTGGGTCGAGTTGGGTTGGGTAACTGGTGACCCTTGGATAATTTCATATCATAAGATAACAAAATTTTCACAAGTTTGATTACGAATGATTTAATTTTTCCCTAACACATATAATCATTTTAGAAACGATCAAATTCTCGATTCATCATATTTATCGATTTTGGTTCATGTCTTAATCAATTTTAATTTGAACCAATTAAAAATTGATAAAAGATCTTGACGAAAGAAGTAGAAGTAATATTTAAGAAACTTTTACTAAATTTGAAAAATCTCCTCCATGAAATATGAAGATTTTTAAAAATATTTTCTTTTATTGAACATAATAAAATAATAAATAAAATTCTCACATTTAGCCACTCGAATAAATATTTCCTCTTTTGCAGTTATGTACACGATTCAGCCTATATCAAAAAAATGATTAGAGTTAATCGTAATTTTTCACTCCAAGTAAAATGTTACGTGACTTATTCATTTAAAGTTTAAATGGTTGAAAACACCAATTATCCATTAAGTATATACTGAATTATCCATTGGGTATATACTAATTATCCATTGGGTATATACTAATTATCCATTGGGTCGAACTAAATGACCCATTGGGTATAGGTCATTTATTTGGGTGAAACGTGAATTACCCATCAAGTCCGTGTTCTTTCTCAGTTCTCAGTTCGCAGTTCTCACTTCCCAGTCTGCGTCTTGTTTCATCAATCGATCTGCGTTTTGTTTCATCAATCGGTCTGCATTTTGTTCATCAATCGGTTTGCGTTTTGTTCATCAATCGGTCTGCGTTTTGTTCATCAATCGGCTTGCATTTTGTTCATATTCGAGTTCATAATATTATATTACGTAATATAATATTATGTACATTATATTATATTATATTTAATAAAATATATATATATATATAATATGTTGGCTTTGTAAACTCGACGAAACTAACGAACAATATTACTTGGGATCAAGCTCGAGCTCAAATACTGTACGAACTCGTATATTGTACGAGATTGAGCTCGAATACTGTACAAACTCGAATACTGTACGAGATTGAACTCGAATACTGTACGAACTCGAATATTGTACGAGATTGAACTCAAATACTGTACGAACTTGAATACTGTACGAGATTGAGCTCGAATATTGTACGAACTCGAATACTGTACGAGATTGAACTCGAATATTGTACGAACTTGAATACTGTACGAGATTGAGGTCGAATACTGTACGAACTCGAATACTGTACGAGATTGAACTCGAATACTGTACGAGATTGAACTCGAATACTGTACGAGATTGAACTCGAATACTGTACGAACTCGAATGCTGTACAAGATTGAGCTCGAATATGGTACGAACTCGAATGTTGTACAAGATTGAGCTAGAATATTGTACGGACTCGAATACTGTATGAGATTGAGCTCGAATATTGTACGAACTCGAATACTATACGAGATTGAACTCGAATATTGTTTGAACTTGAATATTGTACGAGATTGAGCTCGAATACTGTACGAGATTGAACTCGAATATTGTACGAACTCAAATGATGTACGAGATTGAGTGTGAATACTATACGAACTCGAATATTGTACGAGATTGAACTAGAATAATTTGTGAATTATAATTTGTGAATTATAGTGAATATTTATGTTAAATATTACACATGCATTTAATTGGGTAATTTTGGATATTTATTGGGTATTTGTTATGTTCCCATTGAGTTAACATAATATGGGATCCATTGAGATCAAAATTTCCTATTAACATAATTATTCTCATCCCAAATCCTAAAAAATAATGAGCATTTAAACCTGATCCCATTGGATAATGACAACTTGTAACCCAAATCGATAGAAAATGTTTAATGATAACTTATTGGGTTAATTATATAATGATTTTTGGATAATGACTTATTGGATAATATATTTTAACCCATTGGGTCATATGAATATCTCATGGGTTATCCATTTAATGACCCAACACATTTATGATCCAACACATTATGACCCATTTAATAAACGGGTTAATTGGATAATGACACATTGAATAATGATCCATTGAATTTAGATAATGAATTTATCAAATTAACCCATTTAACCACCTAGAGCTACCTAATTTCCTGGTGTTTAGCGGGCGAGTAGTACGAACTGATTTGATAGCTGTGAATGACATAAGTACTCATCCTGATTTAATAACAATGCCTTATCAACCCAAAATCATTCTTTGGTCCTAAATGTCATCCCACTCATGTCTTTCTCTGGCACTCATGTCTTAAATAAACACGTACATATTAATCTCTATGGTACCAATTTCATTCTTTCTTTGTTTTGTAAGTTGAATCTGTGAAGGGAATCCTTATCTATGGAAGTCAACACCAACAAAACCCAATGCATTATCATCCCAAAATCATCATAATCTAATAGTATATTGAGTAACAAATGTGCCTATATTTAGGACTATTTTAAATTAATAATATACCGCAACAATCTAATAAAGAAAGTGTACATATTAAAATAGATTCATAGTGTTCGTAACAAATGTGTCTATATTTAGGACTGAAATTTGGTTTTACCTAATTAATTCAATTATTACTTACGGTACGACATAGCTTATCTAACTAAGTAAGAAATAAAGCAAACTATAAATACACGCGAATTGGTTACGTAGTTCGGTGAAGTTCACCTATATTTACGGGACATGGCTCAGTTCAGAATTAATCCACTAATTAGAAAGATACAATACAAAGTACACCATACTATTATAGTTATCTTATTTAATTATAACGTTGATTAGTAATAAC
The DNA here is from genome assembly GCA_037428765.1 of Rubia yunnanensis. NCBI lineage: Eukaryota > Viridiplantae > Streptophyta > Magnoliopsida > Gentianales > Rubiaceae > Rubia > Rubia yunnanensis. The sequence goes on from CM075068.1 coordinate 89,289,881, forward strand.
AAATGTGCCACACATGTCTTTCATTCTTTGGTCATAAATATAGGCACATTTGTTACTCAATATATGAATAGATTATTATGATTTTGGGAAAATAATGCAATGGGTTTTGTTGGTATTCGATTCCATGGATAAAAAATCCCTTCACGGATTCAACTTACAAAAAAAAATAAAGTATGAAAGACATGAGTAGCATACAAATTAGGAGTGGCATACAAATTAGGAGTGGCATACAAGTGCCAGAAAAAGATTAATATGTACTTATTTATTTATGTCATGATTTACTGTTTCCTTTTTTTTTTATAGATTTTGTACTCCTACTAGCTTAATAATTATTGGGCATTACTATATCACGTCCTGTATTTTACTAGTTACGCCCTAATATGTATATATACATGTATATATATTTTTAATTAATTAATTTTATTGAATGAAAATTTGTATATAAAAGTGTGTGGGTTAAAAACTTTCACAAAACATTTGATAAAACTTGATAATTTTTTGCCTCTCCTCCATTTTAACCGCCGCCACTAGCGACCACCACCTGCCGCCGGAGACTGCCGCCGACCGCTGCCAACAACCACCGCCGGCCACCGCACGCCGCCTGAATCTCGCCAGAAATGTAAGTTTTCCAAAAAAAAGTTCGAATTCTGCACTTCGTATGATTTTCTGAATCTGACCGGATGGAAATTTTGGAATGGGTTTGATTTTTCTGCCCATCTGTTAGAATTTGTTAGAATTGTTAGAATTGGGCGAGATGGTGCGGGGCGAGAGATGGTGGTGGTGCGTCGGAATTTTCTGCCCATCTTGGAATTGGTAGTGTCGAAATGGAGCGGAGGGAGATGGTGGTGCATCGGAATGGTGGTGTCGGGCTGGAGGAGGAAGAAGAGAAGGTGGCGTCGGGCGTCGGGCGAGAGAGGTGGTGGCGTCGGGCGAGAGAAGAGGGAGACTGTGGTGGAGAAGAGAAGGCACGCCGGCGGAGGGAAGGACGGAGATCGCGGTGGAAAAGAAGAGGAGGTGGCGCCAGGCGAGAAGAGGAGGGAGAACGTGGTGGAGAAGAAGAGTCGGGCGCGGCGGCGGAGAAGAAGAGTCGGGCGCGGCGGCGGAGAAGAAGAGTCGGGCGCGGCGGCGGAGAAGAACATCGGCGGATGAGGACGTCGGCGGATGAGGACGTCGGCGGATGAGGACGTCGGCGGATGAGGACGTCGGCGGAGGAGGACAGCGGCGGAGAAGAAGGAGGATGGTGGCAGAGAAGAAGGAGGATGGCGGCGGTTGGCGGGTTTAGGGTTTAGGCTGAAAATGGAGGGATGAAGAAGATGAGGGGTCTAGGGTGCAATTTTAATATTTAAATTTTTAAATGAAAAATTAATATTTTAATCTGAAAATTGTAAATAAAATTGTAAATTAAACTTTGAAAAATTAAATATTATAAATTGAAAAAACTTTGGAATTAAAATGAAAAAATTGTAAATTTTAAAATTTGTTTAGTTTAAATTTTAAAATGAAAAATATTTTAAATATTTGAAAAGTAAATATAATATTATAGAATACAATATAATTTAAATTAATATTATGAAAATCTAATTTATGAATTTTAAAAAAATAAATGTGATGTAAATTATGATGATATGTTTAAATATTTATTTTAATAAATTATAATAATAATTTTATATAATAATTATGTGAATTATTATATAATGATTTAGTAAATTATTTTATAATTTGTAAATAATAAAAATAAATAGTTCTTTGTATCGGATTTGAAAAGAATCAAATGTTTTGTTTAGAATGTGGGTTTTACATTATATTTACATTTTTCTATGCATCAGTAAATATGTACTTTATTAGTAAAAATTTACGTGAGAAGTTGATAATGTATTTTATGTGCAATTAATTTTTTTTCATAAGTAGTTTGAAATTATGTAGTGTTTTTTTCATATCAGTTAACATTTTATTTATATTTATGTTATTTTATTTTCTCATACAATTAATCAATTGTTATGATAATAATTACTTGTATTATAGATGAGCACTGACGGCCGACCCAATGATGAAGGTCGTTGTATACGACAAAGAGGGATCAGTGCCTCGGCCAGACAGGCGAGAGGCCGTGTTATTGTGCAGGAACAGTTGTAGGAACCGTTGCATGAACAGTTGCAGGAACCTCCTCAAGAGCACGAGGTACTAGTTGAGCAGCCTTCTCCAAGGCCCAATGATGTTTTTGATCCCATGCCAACCTGGGATGGTCCGGAACTCAACATTCTCACTGCTGGTAGAGTGCATTCAATCCGTGAGGAAGTAGGCTGGCAATCAATGTTCAAATTACAGGTTGGGGATCAAGCACCAGTATGTAGCCCACTAGATGGTTGTGGTGTAGAGCCACTACTCGATGCCGAGGGCAGGCAGGGTACATGCAATGTTCCCCCTAGTGGCCAACCTGCGACGACTTTGCAGGTGGAGGTTGGAATTGCAGCACATGTTGGTGGAGGAGGTAGGCATACTTATAGGAATAGAGCTGGTCAATTTGCCCAATCTTCTGGTGGAACGTGCAATGTTGGTGAGACTGGCACTGGAAGGGGTCTTAGGAACAAGAGAAAGCATGTAGCCGATGAAACATGGCTTGTGCGTGGACCGATGGGTGGTGGCCCGCAAGATGACCTTGTTATACCCAGCTTTGGAGGCCATGTTGCAGTTGATGTTTGGAATGGTATAAAGCGAGGTGTGCTGAAATGCCACACTCGTGCAATTCTTTGCAAGCAGCTAATCACTACACTCCCGGAATGCAACGATGTAGTTCAGGCCAGGATACATACGACCGGGTTGTCGCACCTTCCCGTGATTATGTTCAAGTGCCTTGACATGGCATTGATATCTGCTTTTGTCGAGAGGTGGCAGCTGGACACGAACTCATTTCACATGCCTTTTGGGGAGAGGACCGTCCTATTGCACGATGTTGAGATAATTCTTGGAGGTAAATAGGTAAATAGTATAGACGATGGAACCCACGGTAGAGTCCTAAAAGAGCCCTACCAAATACAAAAATAATCCAACCCTAGGCTAAAACCTAGGGAAAAATGCCGTGGGGGGATACCCATATGGGTAACCCCCCCCCCCAAATTTTTTAAAGAAATGCAAACCCTAAGCTAGAGAGTGCTAAGCCTAGGGAAAAATAAATGCAAGTCCAAATGTGTGAATCTAGACCTATACATAGCAACCAGAAATGTGTACTGGCTCTTCATATGAAAACCTCATCGCAGCCGAGACTCGGGTCTCGAGTCTTGAAGAGAATAATGAAGAAGACGCCAGTGGTAGACAAAAAGAGCAGCCGAGTGTGGTGTACTCAGGTCTTGAATGGTCGCCATGGTGTGCTGGTGTTGCTGAATCCGAATGAAGCTAGGACCGCCAAAGGAGGACCAGCTTCTACCATATACACCCTTAAGGTGAGGAAAGAGGGGTGTTATTGGCCTTCAAACGTTCTCGTGATATGAACAGAGGCTAATTTAGAGGGCAAGAGTGCTCGTAGGCCGTGCCAAAAGCTATTGTGAACCCCTCTAAAAATATCCCTCCTAGGGATGGAGAGAACGGACACAACTTATACGGCGTGCGTCAAGCCTGGCGATTATGTAATCGCCCACTCCATTTTGAGCAAATAGACAGCTTTATGCTAATTTAACACAAAGTGTAGCGCGAGCATAGAGCGCGTAATGACCGTCAAGTCCAAGTAACAACTAGCAGTGGGTTAATTAAATTCGCGTACGCTAATTAATTAAACCACTACCCAACTCATATGGTTGTGCAACCAAATGTAGAAAGGATGCTCTCCGACCCTCCGAGGGAAAATGTGCAATTATCAACCCAATACAATTTTAGCCCAAAGAGAAGGCCAAAACTCAACAAAACCCATAAATTAGAGCCCAAAAATGAAGAAAAATCGGCCCAAGAATAATGCAAGGATGCTGAAAATTCACTAATTAATTAGGCCCAGCAGCACCAAATTTTCAGCCCACATGCGTGATTTTCACCAAATTGTCCTTAATTCAATCCATCCGTCCGTTTTCCATTTTTTGGCCCAGCAGCAGCGCCTTTTTTCAGCCCAGCAGCTTGGCCCAATTTCGTATCCGCGTGACCCGGCCGCCTTCTTCAACCGGGTTATAAGAGGACCCGGACCCCATTTAATATTTTGGCCCATCAGCTAGATGAAACAGCCCAGCAGCCTTGGTCCAGCAGCTAGGGTTTAAACCCATGGTCCGGTTGCCTCCATGTGGGGGTCATATGACCCGGCCGCCATCAATCGGGCCGAAACCCTAGGTTGCCTCTGCCCCATTTTATGTTGTTCGGGTATAATGACCAGGCGGCGCACAAATCGGGTCAAGCACCCAGGTCGCCGGACTCGCGATTTTTCGGCGTCGTAGAACAGCCGGATTCTGGAAAAATTCGCCGGAATCCGCCCGAAAATTGCCAAAACTTTCCACCTAAATCTGGGCACTCCTCCCTTATGACAGCGCTCCTTTATTCCTTTTTCCAGCCTTGAGATGCAACTCAAGCATGAAGAATTATGAATCCGAGTTTAGGGACAGAGAATCGAGGCTATTTCATGCTTTCCCTCCGCCGGAATGGCATTTTTCCGGCGACTTCCAATCGGAAAATCCAAAATTCCAACCTCTAAAATCCAAAAATTATCAGTTGCTTTTCCGATCGGATAATGCCTAACAGATGAAATCCAAATTTTTCAAGGCATAACAAGCATTATATCTCGCCGGAAAAAGTGTTTTTTCGGCGAATCCGATCGGAAAATTCAAACAATCAACATCCAAATAATCCATCCTTTATGAAAAATCTGCTCCTCCATTCATCTAGATCTGAACATTATCATGAGATTGATACAACGAGGAAAATACCTTGGGCCCACTGTCGTTACTGATTCTAATTAAACCAATATCTCCAAACATCTGTCTTGAATCCGACTAATCCCAAACCATCAACCCCATCGAACAATAACATTCAAACACCCAAAATCTTGAATCCCACATGAGTGTTCATCAGTCAAGAAAATAAATTTAAATTCTTGGCATAAAACATAGCAATCTGGTCGAAATTCCAATTAAAGCAAACAATCATGAACAGGGGGGCATCTGATCACATGAATGTCCTCTCATCAAATCCATCATGAGCACTTCCAAATACTAAAAAATTTATGCCTCAAATTCATCTCTATTTCCAATCCAACATGAACATCACATAAACTATCCACCATAAACAAAGAATCTTCCATACAAATCCACACAGATTCATCACAAATAAACCCCTCATCAATCATCCAGATTAGATCTATCAACGAAAGATTAAAACTTACTTGGAACAATGGTAGATCTTCATCTAATCCGCTCCATCAATAATTTCAAGATCGAAAAGTCTAATCTTCACCTAAAAACCCCAGATCTAAAGATCAAATCTTCAAATTCAAGCACAAATCATACACCGAAAGATGCCCAGTGAGGAATCCAACATTAATGTCAGATTCCTCGCCGGAAACTCTGAATCGTAGGAGAGAAACTGGAAGAAAATTGGCCCGGTATTTCGGAGAAGGACTGCGTCCTTTTTTCTCTCCAGAGAGGATTTTCTCACTTTGAGATGATTCTTGGAATTTCTATTATTGGTGGCTCTGTTGCTATTACCATTTCGGTGGAGGCCATTCAGGAAGCAAGTGCTGAACTGTTTGAGAAAGACGTGGAGTCCTTCCTCAGGGAAGAATGGAACGGGGGTAATATTGATGGCCAAGCATTGATGGCGAGGTGTGTAACGGTGGGTCAGAGTGATAACTTCCAATTTATGTGTTACATGTTGACCCTGTTTTCATCAACTCTCTTTGTTGATAAGATCGGGACTAAGGTAAGAGCCAACCTACTCCCTGTAGTTGATTCGCAGTTGTCCTAGGGCTCGGCGGTCTTGGCCAATTTGTATCTACAGTTGGGAATTGCCTCCCGGGCTAAGGCTCGCGGCCTATGTGGCTGTTGCACGCTGCTGCAAGCATGGATCTACGAGTTCTTTCCAATGTTTCAGCCGAGACTGAGTACATTGCCAGCTCTTCCGGGATGCGCCAACCAGTGGCACTCAGGGGAGAAAATGGGGAGGGATATTCAGAGACTGTTCACCATCAGGCATCAATTGGATGCTTTACAGGCTCACCAGGTATGACTTGAACTGTTTTAAAATGTATTCTTAGAATTGTAGGTAGATTGGATTCCATATGAATGTTACAATTTTTTGAAACAACTGTACGTGGATTGGTTGCCATATGGACCTGACGTGGTTAGGGATGCGATGGAGATGACTCATTACTGCAGTGTGATTCGATAATTTGAAGCAATGGAGGCGTACATGCATGACCGTGTTGTGCGCCAGTTCGGTCTCGTGCAGGGTATACCGTATAGCATTAGGATTGTGCCAGAACCCTGCTCCACGCCCGCTGATCCTTCTGGCTATTCAGTGACTTACTCAGGGATGATACAGTTGACTTTATGGGACATGGCACACGCGTGGCACAGGGGTCAGCTAGCCGAGTATCCTATTGCCACTAGTCAATCTGACTGTACCTTGGATTACGAGGATTGGTTCACGAATCATTCTCACCCATTGATCACAAATCCTGTACATGATGGTACTCGTTGCAGACCAGATATTACAAATCTTGATTTACTGGTAAGTTTTCTCTAACTGTTTGCTTTAATTAATTATATTAAATCTGATTGATTCGTTATGATAATATGTGTTTCCTATATATCAGTTGTTGAATGATATGATGAGCGACTTGGATCCGTTTGACTCTACAACCATTCATGAAATTATCGACCCGCGTATGAAGGAGTTGTTGACTACCTGGATTTGTCGTCGTGAGGAGTATCGCAGACGCCACGATTATGAACTCATTCCCTAGGTGATTGGTTCAGTTATGTATGAACTCACTGTTTGCTTTTAATTTGTTCATTTCTGTAACCGGAACTCTTTGCTAATCTACATTCATTTTTGTATGCCGAACTCTTTCGTATGGGAATATGCAATTCAATTCATTACAGTACGGGAATATATTAAAAAAGTATGGTACAACTATTAATTATGAGGCATGTATGCTTTGGTCCAAGCCACCGTCCTCCTACGGAAGGGTAACTCCCAACCAACAACATTAGACTTCCTCCATGTGGTCCACAGATTAACCACAGGGGGCATGGGGCAGTTTTCCTTCACATGTATCCTTACAAAATGGCTTGCACTGTGAACGTATACAATGTGTAGCACCCTCCTTGTTCCATCCTCGCTCTCACCCACTCTCAATGGCAGGACTGTACAGCAATAGTCTGCCGACCCATTCTCTAGAATGTAGTATAAAACTAAAACCGTGTTGTAGTAGGTGGCGACAGGAAACATATCTGCAATGATCGCAAATCAATGTTCTCGTCCACATGTATCTTTGGTGTGGTGTATATGGGTTCTAGCTAATTCAACGTCGTCCTTCGAACCGTATATGGGAACATAATCAGGCCAATGAGTCGATAACTCGTTAAATACTGCCCGATGCGCCCCAGACCATACACATTCACCATCTACATGGAAGGCATAAGCAACGCATCTGAAGCCACAGTTCTCATCACTCAAAACATCGTTCTAGCCTTTGATGTAACGCCTGATAATGTGGGGGACACTTTCAAGGTACGGGAATGTCGCTGCAAGAGAAAACATTAAGATTATTTTCATTCTAACGAAGTGGTCACTTGGATGAATAATCGATATACTTACCGTGTCAGCTACCTCTCCCTAATGTACCGCGCCCCAGGGACCTTGAACTACGCCCGCTTGGAGATGGCATGTACCGCCTGTTCACGTGCTCGTGGTAGCTTGGTGATCGCCTAGTTGATCTTGACCGGGGGACCTGCTCGATTGGTCTTCCACGTGCATTAGTAACATTGTCCGGCTCTCTAATACAGCTGTCTCTGGATGTAACTGCTCATCTATGTAGCTTGAAACCCGACGGAGAACCGATGGGTCGCTGCAGGCCAGCTCCTCCAATTGACTGTTGAACATTGCTTGGTCTTGTTCAACCCTAGAAATATTTTCCATGTTCTGCAAGTCACCACCCAATGTTAGTGTCTTAAAAAATGGATGAATGTCGTCCAAATACAAGGGGATTCTTTGTTCAACTGCCCTCCACATGACGCATGCACGTGGTATTCTGTGTGTCGAACACAGTACACAACCACAATATGCATAAACCTGTGCTCCAAGTGTATCAATCCTCCTGTACTCAGACATCAATTTATCCAGATAATATTTTGACACATTATTGAACAAGTTGTTGAAAAGGACTCTATGGTGCAATCTACCAATGCATGTTCTTGATTTCTCGAGGTTATCCTTGATCATAGTAATTTGCCCAGCTATCTGCAGGTCGACACGCCTCCATATCGTATCTAGGGAACCAGTTGATGTTTGTAACCACCCTTTCAATGACGAGTGTGCACTTTCGATCCTACATGTAGTTGTGTTCCCAAAATGCAGAAATCTATTCGTCCATGCCCGAACAAATTTCTCCTTATGGGGGTTGAGCCATGTGGTCCAACGTAACTAATAATAGCTTCGCTTCAAGACCAACCAGCCCTCAGATATACCAATGTGGCTTCGTAGGCAGTAACGGTGGAGGCATTGCAAACCTAAGACCAAGCACCATTCTTGAAGGATGCCCCATTCCTCTTATTCTCTGTTAACACTGTAACACGTGCCTCCACGTCCTTGTTAATATGCCAGGTGCAAAGAAAATACTTCGTGTCTGGAAACACTACCCGAATTGGCCTAATCAATCCCATCTCACGATCGGTGACCACAACCTCAGGGAACGGTCCATCGACAAGCAAGCTTCTAAGTGCGTTCAGAACCCACTCATAAGTATCTGTCGTTTCTTCGATGACAATTGCGTAGGCAATCGGAAAATTTGTGTTGCACAGAGACATACCAACCATCTCAATGAATGGCATGCCGTATCGATTAGTCTTGTACGTTGAATCGATGGCGACAATCCATGGATAAGTTCAAAATTTCACAACAGCTTCAGGATTAGCCATGAATAAATGAGTCAAAGTACCATCAAGTGCTGAGCGGTGACTAGTGCATACCCATTGGAGGTGGCAAGATGCAAACAATTCTTGGTTGTGTTGCGCCCGTCTCGCCTTTCTTTTCCATAGGCTGATCACTCATTGTACACCTGCCTAATGGTCGAATGCAAGTCTAGAAATGAATTATTGAGGCTCACATTGATATGCCTGGGGTCCGTTTCAGAATTCATCAAATCTCTTATCATTTGTTTCGCCTCTGCATGGAGCATGCTACTCTGTTTATGCCCCTCAGTGTAAAATGGAAATTGGTGGTTGTGCATCCCTCGTCGAGAATCCTTACACGGTACTACATTCCAACCCTCCCATGTGCTACTCTCTTTCATGACAATCATCAATGGGCAATCACAACTTCTAGTCGATGTGTTACTTCGTCGGACAACATCCGAATCGCTCATATCGACAACCTTATCTTTTCGGCCCCGATTGCAAATACAATATATCCTCAGGGGACCATTTTTATTTTTTTTGTACGACCCCATGACAATTTCAAATCCTACGTGACGAGCAGCCCGTTGCATGTAGGAATAAGCTTCGATGTGACTTGGAAACACATTTGTGGTTGCAAATGCTGAGTAACCATTCCCCCCTGCAATCGCTCCATATGACTCATTGTCATCCTTAAACAACAATAAATATCAAGTGATTATTTTCACTCAAATATTCTACCAAACACAATGATGTCATAAATCATTCTAATAACAAATAAAATATACAGGGCGTAATGTTTTTTAATAAGTGCATAAAAGATACATACACATATTTAAAGTATAATAATTATCACTACTAGTATGAAACCTATAACCACATTAAAAAAATACAAATTTAGCTATATCATCATTAGTAGTCCCAAATTATAATGTATATCATCATTAGAGCATCTCCAATGCACAGAAAGTCTTCCCTATTTATCGGGAACACGTGGTAAATTTTTATTGGAACTTGTACACACCTTCGGTATGATGTAATATTTAAACTTTTGACTGCAGGATTCTTTTAGAACTGTTCTCCAATCCAAACATCAAATGAATAAAATTTTTCTGACGTGTATACACACAAAGAGCGAAATTTGAGTCACCCGCCCAATTTTTGCGGTTGATTTGGCAAAGAGCGAGCGTCAATTTCACCTTCAGAGAAGAGAAGGTCACTTTGACAGGGTCGATGTAAATTTTGTCCACGTAATACTGACTCTGATATTTGACCCTTGGATTGGAGAGCAAATTTAGAGCTGGGGTCATTAAATCCTATGTGGCAATAGAATTTTAAAAGAAAGAAGGTTACATTGGAGATGCTCTTAGTAGTCCCAAATTATAACGTATTAGTAGTACCAAATGAACTAACGTATTAGTACAATCATTTTAAACTAAGAAAAATCACCTAACTAAGATAAATCATCTATCAAACGAACTAACGTATTTTATGTTCCAAATGAACTAACGTCTTAGTAGAACCAAATTATAACTAAGACAAATCATCTAACTAAGATAAATCATCTATGAAATTAACTAACGTATTTTATGTTCCGAACGAACTAACATATTAGTAAAACCAAATTATAACTAAGATAAATCATCTAACTTAGATAAATTAGTAGTAGCAAAAAAATTTTAAAAAAATAGTAGTACACGTAAATAAGTAGTACACGTAATTAGTTGTACACGTTAAAAAATTAGTAGTACACGTAAATAAGAATAATAAAATAAATAAACTTTAACTAAAATAAATCATATCAAAAAATTCACGTTCAACCAAGATGAAAAAATAATAACTATAATAAATAAATAAATAACTTATTCAATTTAACTATTAAAAAATTAAATTCACGTAACTACATTTACGTAAATAAAAATTAAATTTACGAACTGAAATTTAAATTTACGTAAATAAATTTAGGTAAATACAAATTTATGTAAAATTAAAAAATTAACGTAATTAAATTAAATAAAATTTAACTATCAAAATTTTTAAAAAAAAGTAACTAAATTTAACTAAAATACAAACTCAAAAAATATCCATGTAACTAAGATGAATAAAATTTAACTATAATAAATTATAGTATTAGATAGAATATAAGTCTCTATACTAATAACTATACTAAGATGAATAAATTAGTAAATTGCAATAACTAATAAATTACAGTTAATAATAACTATACTAAGATGAATATAAGTCTCTACTTAAAAAAACTAATAAATCATAAATTTAACTATTGATTATTACAATAAACAACACTATAATTAAAAAATTACCTCAAAAGACATGGAACTTCCAACACCCAAATTTAGAGTAAAAATTATGAGATTTCTACCCAATGATATTTACAGCATAATTTATAGAAAATATTTACACTTTTTCAAATTTAATGGAGTAAATGACATTAAATGTGGGTAGATGAGTAGATGGTAGTTAGGCAAAGGAGAACCGAAAATTTGAAAGAGAAGAAAGCTGGAAAAGGGAAAGAAGAACCGAAAATGAGAGGAAAGAAGAAGAAGATTAGGAATGAAAGGAGAACCGGAGGTAATATATGGGAAGGAGAACCGGGAAAGGGTTTGAGAAGATTACCGGGAAGGGGTTTGGGAAGAGAACCGGGAAGGGAGACCAGGTCCGGGTCAATGTAAGGCGAACCGGTCAAGGAGACCCAGTTCGCCTCTTACCAAGGAGAGCAGGACAGTCGAACTGAAGCGGAGAGAATTGGCGAGTCGGAGAAGAGAAAAAAATGGGAGAGCCGGAGACTCGAGCGGGAGCGGAGAAAACTGGCGCGCCGGAGAGGGAATGAGAACGGGCGGGAGAAGATATGGAGAGAACGGAGGCTGGAAAGGGAAGGAGAAGAAATGGAGAGAATGGACGCCGGAGAGGGAAGGAGAATGGCCGGGAGAAGAAAGGAGAAGGGCCGGAGAAGATGAGGAAGATTGTTGTTCCGCCACCGCCGGAGAAAACTAGTGCACCGCCGGTCCGCCGCCATTCACCATCTCCGTCGACCACCGTTGACTACCGCCGTCTGCCACTAACCACCACCACTTCCCAAAGCTGTTAATTAACATTGATTACACCATTAATTATCACTAATTGTTAATTAAATACTAATGTTAATAGCCTTAATTATCATTGATTTACAATTTCATTTAAATTAATGTTAAAATACATGAACATTTAAATTGTATAACATACAGGGTGTAATCAAGTAAAATATATGGCGTAATATAGCAATTCACTAATTATTAGTGGAGCTACCTAATCTTTCTGGTGTTTAACGGGTGAGTAGTACGAACTTAATAGCTGTGAAAGACACCCGCGGGTGTACCCCAGTGGTTGAGGGTTGAGTTCTCTTGGAGGAATCCACGGTTCGAGGCTCGGCAGCCACCGTGTGGGATGTCCTGCCAAAAGCTTGGTCTTCGGCCCAAGTGGCTGTGCAGGCTCCTGGTGGGCACCGAGTACGGGTCGGCCCAATGGTCCTGGTGCTGGGCTACCGTGACTTACCTCTCACATGATAGCTGTGGTGTGGGCTGATGAGGGTGAGTTGTGATCGCCTTTTAATAGCTGTGAAAGAAATGAGTACTCATCATGATTTAATAATAAAAAAATTTGGGATGAATATTTGGCTTCCATGGATAAGGACTCCCTTCACGGATTCAACTTACAAAGCAAATAAAGAAGGAAAGACATGAGTGGCATACAAATTGGGATGAATGTTATGCTTGTCATCTTCCCTAATTTTATGCCCTTCATTCTTTGGTCTTAAATATAGGCACATTTGTTACTCAATCTATGGATCTATTTTAATCTGCACACTTTCTTTATTAGATTGTTGCATTTTTAACGTGCGGTATATTATTAATTAAAAATAGTCCTAAATATAGGCACATTTGTTACTTAATATATGATTAGATTGTGATGATTTTGAGATGATAGTGCATTGGATTTTGTTGGTATTGGTTTCCATGGATAAGGACTCCCTTCATGGATTCAACTTACAACGCAAATAAAGAAGGAAAGACATGAGTGGCATACAAGTTAGGATGAATATTAGGCTTGTCTTCTTCTCTAATTTTATGCCTCTAATTTTATGCCCTTCATTCTTTGGTCCTATATATATAGGTACATTTGTTACTCAATCTATGGATCTATTTTAATCTGTCCACTTTCTTTATTAGATTGTTGAATTTTAAGTTGATGTTTCTTTTAAAAAGATAATCATGTATAAAGAAGGAAAGAAGTACATAAGTATCAATTTTTCCCCTCTCCTTAATATGCTTCTGAAATATTGAACATATATTAACAAGGACCAAGATTAGAAGGGATGGATGTTGGAATGACAATGAGCTGGGTTTAAGTTGGGTGGAGCATCATCCACGTCAATCACCCGTATAAGTACTCTTTCATGAACATGTAAACTTTTTGGGTTAAGGTTGAATAAAGTCAGCATCTTTTCTTCAAATGTGAGCTCATGAAGGTTGTATGGAGACGAGCTGGAAGGTAGATTGGATTGAGAAGATGCACTGACTCGATTATGAGTTCAAACAAGTGGATTAAGAGGCAAGTTTGAGGTTCAAAGTTGGGGTGGCACTAACTGGACTGGTTGTATTGGGTGGATTGTAGGGTTTTCTAGAGGCCAGTCGGGTCAGATAGGAAGCTAGCACAGCTAGGGTTACATATGTGTTATGGCAGTTGGGCCAACACAAGTTCAACGTAAGGAAACCACAAGTAACACACTTATGAACTTATCTAAAAAATTTTTTTGAAAAAAAGAGTCATTCTCATTCTCATTACCTGTAAAATCGTTATATGTTTGCGCCAGGTTTAGGTCGCACAACCCCTATCTAAAAACTATAACTAATCTGTTAAAAACGTTATAAAATCTTTTAGCTCACACACTATCAGGTGAGCCTCCCACTAATGGACCTATCATTAGGATCATGTGTCATATTGGCGATCTGCTACTCGACTCGCACCTCCAATCTTTGTCTTCATCGGGCTGAGACAACACTGTAGTTTGAAGAGGTTGCAGCTAGATTTTTCCAATCAGCGATGAAGAGGGTCTGTTGAATAAGTTTCAAGGGCAGGCCAGTTTTGTTTTGAAGCAATTTAGTACTGCATGCCTGCATGTTATTCATTGTTGGTTAGATTTATTCGCACTACCACAACTCCGTAGTTCTGATTTGTGAACCTATTTGGATGTTGCATTGGATTTCTCTAATGAGCACTGTGGGAGAGAATCTAAACTTGCCTGAGTCGCGAGAGTACTAACAGCACACCTAGAAACAAAGATCAAAAACAAACTAAAACAAAACTAACTTAATCCCTACCGTCATTGTCTTCCAAACTCTCTGAAGATATGGAACTACAGCTAGTGGAAGCTCCGTTGTGCTCTAGCAACCCTGTTCAACGAATATATACTACTACAGAAAGACCCATTTTTTGATTTTTCAGTGGGCCAGACCATATACCTTCCACCACAGGATAACCTATTCTAACTGTTGCCCACTACCTAGCACCACTAATGACAAAGTCATCCAATGCTTCTAATCGACTATCCATCGCAATCACCACGAGATTGTCGTGGCTACATCCAACCACGGTGAATATTTTTTAAGCGACTAGACAACACATTTGGGCGGGGATAAATTATTGGGATGCACTAGAAAAGATATTACGTTGGATGTGCTTTAGACCTAAATTTTTTACAGGGCCAAGTTGGGAAAGAACCATTCACTGTGTTATGCCGCCCGTGACCAATGTACTGTCATTGACCGCCTGACAACTTCGTTGAGCATAATCTGCTAGGCGGCCATTGACCAGTCTGGGAAGTTATTGACTTTGGTGGACGTCAGAAAGCTTGCCAGAAAGCTTTGCTGGAACGTCTGTGGCCTCGCTGGAGATGGTTCATTGGCCGACTCCTGCTCACCAGATCTTAGCATCGTTCGCCGGATGTGAGCTAACTAGCTGTTTGCAGGATGTGAGTCGGGGTGGCCTTGCCAGAAATGACTGCCCTGGACCACTTTCTTAGACCTCCGCTGGCCGGAGATGACCTCCCATGTCTTGTGTGCCCTCCAAATTTCTTCCTTATGTGTTTGCTGGAGTCACGATCTCCAAATAGTTCTTGCGGAGAAAGGATAGCATTCCTGGCGTCTGTCGGACACTATCAAGCTGTCGTCTCCAACCCCAAAGTCGGGTGGAGCTAGCCTCGACCGTCTGATGCTCGGATCTGGTTCCCGGCCGAATCTGCTTGGTCATCTCAGCTCATTCACCAGTGAAATGCTCGGCTCGTTCACCAGCGAAACTCCACTGGTCGCTTTTAGTTCTTTATTAGTTGGCACGTTCGCAGATCGGCGCCAGAGAGCTCCGGTGATGGCAGCGGAGGAGTAAGTAGTTCCCAGCCATCCCCTCTCGACCTACATGCTAAGAAAACTAGGAGTACTAAAATGAAACAAAAATAAAAGAAGGGCGGGGGAGGCTGCCGGCCGACCGATAGTGGTGGTAGCCTCCCTAAGGATTAGGGTTTGGAAAAGTTGAAGAGGGCTTTTGGCGAGAGCAAACTTTTTAGAGAGAGAAAGTCAATTCACCTTGACTTATCTACAAATTGAATAGGAGTTTGTTTGAGTTTGAAAGTTTTAGCTAGTTAAGCTCACTTAGACCTAGGGGAAACAATAATCAGTTCAAAACTTGAAAATCATTCCATCAAAAGGAATTGGAGGCTTTAGTTTATAACGATTTCTAGTGATATGAAATGAAATGTGTTTTTACATTTTTTTAAATTAAAAAAATGTTATATAGCACCTTTGATATAAAAGATGAGTATATCTCATCTTCAAAGGGATGAATATCTTTCGAACCACGTCATGATATCTGAACCCCATCATTCCGATGGTTCAATTAAAAAAATAAAATTGATGAGTCTCCAATATGTGCTCAGCTAGTTATATATACACATGAAATTATCAGCAGCGAAATCTAGTATCAACTCAACTAGCAACAACACCCACGGGTGTACCCCAGTGGTTGGGACATGGGTGGGAAAGCCAATAAACCTAGGTTCGATCCTCGGCAGCGGCAGTGTGGGGAGTTCTTGCTTTGCAAGGCTCCCTTGTGCGCACCGAGGCAATGCCAAGCCCATGGGTCCTGGTGCTGGGCTACCGTGATTTACCTCTCATACGATGGCCTGGGTGTGGGCTGGTATGGGCCGCTGAGGGCGAGCGGATGATCGCCTTTTGCCAACTCAACTAGCAACACATACCTATCACAAATTTATGATTAAAGATATCAAATTAAAGACAAAAGCTATTAAATTTTAAAAAAATTATCTTTTGTCCCAACTGTATTTATACATTTACATTTTTGGATAGTTCCTGCTAAATTTGCACTGCTTCATTTCTTTCCTATTTAGGATTTATTTATCCATCACCAATTTTACTTCAACTTACACTCTCTATTCATTTATCATTATGCCACCTTAAAATATTCAAAGCATAAAAAAAAAAGAAAAACTTCTTTTTTCTCACATGCAAGAACAATTGGAACATAACGAGTATTATAATTAATAAAAGTAAATCGGAGGTATGAAAGAAAAATTAAAACCCAACGTCTAGAATACTTCATATATACTCTCTGTTCCAATCAAATTGACATACTTATATTTAAATATATCTGTTGTAACATATAATTTTAAATATCATCTTTTTACGTTTCATTATTATACGTAATTACATATATTATGGTGTAAACCTTTAAATATATATGTTGTAACATGTAATTTTAAATATCATCTGGAATTGAATGTTAGCCTAGCGGTTGAAGTCTAGTGCTATTACCATGAGGTCATGGGTTCAATTTCCACCAGGGAGGGGAGGGATTTTATTGGGGGCTCATTTGAGTGAGTTATTACCCAATTTTAAAAAAAATGTAATTTTAAATATCATCTATGTGTCATTATTCTACATAATTACATATATTTAAGGTTAATATAATTTTTAGAATTATGGTGCAAATTTTTATGGGACAGACGATTGCCTTTCTTCAACTTGACTGCACCATCCACATTCCAAATCCACTTAAAATATTTCAAATTGACTGCACCATCCACATTCCAAATCCACTTAAAATATTTTAAACTTAAATCAAAATTCGTTGACTTCATTATATACAGAGAGATTACATCCCTTCAAAGATAATATTTCGATAATATTTCCATAAGTCAAGAAAGATTAAGATTTAAAGTTTAAATTAGAAGAAATAAAGATAAATTTTTGGAGTTGCATGAATCGGATTATAACTTTATTATTACTATACGTTGTATAATAAATTTTTAATATTACAACTTAGATCTTTTACCTTTTATTATTCTAGTTAAATCATGTGTTTGCATAAAACTGTGCAAAGAACATCTTTCCAAAAATTTTGCCAGAAACATCATTTATCTACCGGGGAGCAAATATATAACTGTAAGAAGAAACACTCTCATGTGGAAAAAACTTACTCCACTCTAACAATTTATCAAAACACTCCACATGAAAAAAGACAAATTCCTTCATCTTTACAAAATATTGTGAAATGAGATCATTACTGGAAAATCCGAAATAAGAAGATCGAGCGGTTCTACCAACGAAATCTAACTAGTAGTGACAGCTCAGTTAATTATTAAGCAAAAGAAACATTTTAATTCTGAATCATCTATAATTATAAAAATCTTTTAAAATAAAATTTAACAAATAAATAATTATAATTCAACTTTAAAAATTATAAAAAATAGTTTATTTAACAATTAATCTAACTGTTAATCGGTCTAATCAAAAACATTTTTTTCACTAATGAATTGTTGAGATACTCCCTCTATTTCTCTATTATTGGCACACTTTCCTTTTTGGGCTATTTTTTTTACACTGTCACACTTTACATTTTTGTAAAGATTCTTTCAATTTCATTCCCATATACTTTTTACTTTCTACATGCAATTTCATCCACTCATTTTTTACACATAAATTGAAGCATATAAACTTATTGAGACACTATTAGTGAAACGAATGGAGTATCATAGTTTATGGCCTTGAGACGAAAAATTTCCTAAGTGACAAATTTCGTTAAAAGATAATTAAATAATAACCATGGTTTTATAAATTACATGTGGTCATTAAAGTTTACGAAAAGTAGCTAACGTGATAAGGTTACATTGTCCTACAGGAAATGACGATAAGATTCATCGTAGTGAATGCTAATCTAACCAAGTGACAACTTTTTTAATTAACAATATCCACACTTTGCACATGCGGAGTACTAATGATAATGTTTGGTTGAAGTCAAGAGTGATGTGCTCTGGGATCTAAAGTTGATTCTTGTTTTTTAAATTGTAAAATACTATGAAGTTTGATTCACTCTCCACTCTTACCATTAAACTATTTTACATCTTAAAGGTTAACGTACACACTCCTCTCTTTTATCAACTTTAAATAGAGTGGAGTGTCAAAATAACTCTAACTTTAGTGGTAAGTGTCAATCTAATTCTGGGCACTATTGACTTTAATTATCAATGGTGGTCGGATTGAAATGACTATTTTACCCTTGAATTTAAAAACAAAGAGAGAGAAGATACATTTCTTTTTTCTTTCGAAGCGCCTCTGAACCAGCTCAATATTTTACCCCCTATTTGTTTTTTTTTAAAGAACGCCGATTTCATTATGCTTCAAACGAAAACACATACAAGCACATATCCATTATCCATTTCCAATTAAGTGTGGTCGTTACCGCCTGCCGGTGTCGAAGTCGCCTCCGAGGGTCATGTCCAGCACTAGTCTTGTGTGTCGCACTTGGCCTAGCAGTTCCAGTGGCAGATCCAATTGGGTGGAACCCCACTGTGCCTTCCACCGTGTTGATGACATGCGGCCTGTGCCATGGCCGGGCAATGCCAACATTTGGTGGCCTCCGGTCAGGGCCGGACCGAGTGTAGTGCTGGCGGGGCGACTGCACAGGCCCAATATTTGAAGTGGTCCAAAAATACTATATTTACCTATTATATATGTGAAAGTTTTTTTTTCATTTGATGAATGGAGGCTCAATTATTTTTATTTTTAGAGGTTGTACAAAATTGGATTAGACTTGTTTCATTTACATATAGGCCAATTTCTACCTTTCTTCGTTTATTTTCTTTTAAAATTTATAATTTCATTTTCTATTTATTACATTTGAGCCTTTTCTTGCCTCTTGAATCTTTTAATTAAAATGTATTGTTGATGGGGCGCTTTAAAACTAGCAACTCTTTCCTAATTTGGCCCATACCTAAACCAACCAAAATCAAATTTTAATGTTACATATCAATTCTCTCGTTACCTCCTTTCTCAGCTTTCCCTTTTGCACCAGCGCCGTAATCGCCGATTGCCTGTCATCTGCTCCCCTTTCTCAATTTTGCTCCATTGCAGAATTGATTTTCAAAATTTCAAGGCATTCTCCACTGCAGCAAAACATGAGAAAATTAGTGCACAAATATTTCTACCTAGATCGTACAACATGTGATCAATGTTTTTGAATTATAGCAATAGAGGATGATTCAAACAATGTAATATTCTTTAGGGCATTGGTTTATGTCCCCCTATTTTTACTTTTATTTTAAAAGTTTAATAAATATAAAACATGCGTGGGGTATGTCTCCTAGCATTGCACTTGGCTAGGTTCCAATCCAAAACAAATCTAGTCTGTATTTTAAATTGTTACAAATTTGTTTTATAAGGGTCCCAAAATAAATATTTTGCACAGGGACTCAAAATTCATTGGATCGGCTGATAATGTGCAAATCTGTATGGGCCCAAGTGCCTAATACAGCCGGCCATTGGACCATGGCATTACTCTCTTGGTATTTCCCTTTGGGCCGGCCCAAGTTGGGAGTACTTGCTCTACAAGCAAACAAAACAATTGTCTTACTTGCCTACCTATATAAAGGCTAAAGGTAACCCTAGACACTCAACTATTCATTCATAATTACACTCTTGTAATCTGTTTTCCTACTTTGCCATCATAGTCTCATCCCCTCGAAAACCTCTGGAGGCTTTGTCTTGCAGATTCTGATCACCTACGGCGGTGCAACGGTGGCAGTAAAAAGGGGGCGCATCAAGTTGGCACGCCCTGTGGGACCGTCAGACAAATCTGCATTAAGTATTGTTGTTAATGTCCACGTTAACCGCCTTTCTTAGGAGTGAACAACTAAAACGCAAAGTTTTAGGCACTGGTGAAGAAGTACAATCCCCTTACCAGAAAAGAAGATGGCGTAGGTCAAATATGAAATCGAACCCCGCCCCCTCTAGTGCTGGTAACAAGCCTCCAGAAGTCAGCCAGGACCAAATTCCAGAAGTGAGGGGTTTAGAAGCTTCTCTGGCAGAAGCCGATGCACCCCTAAGAGCCTTGGGTGGGAGGCGATGAAGCCCCTACTTCACAAAGACAGGCACATCGACCAAGGGAGAACGAGCCACAGTTTACGGAGGCTACGATGGATTTGCAAACAGAAGTCACAAGAGGGGATGCTCGAGCAACAAGGGGAATGAACTAAGCGGGCACCCCGTCACAGCAAGATCTAGCTACATGGGCTCAGGACCTCAGATCAGCTGGCTATCAGGATGAGCCTCCAATGCTCTACCGAAGGATAGCCCAGCGGTAGGTGGGGCCCCCACCTTCGGTGTCTCTAGTGGTGAAGCTGAGGTTCCAGTAGCAAACCCCTCCAGGAGTATCTTATCAAGAAGATGTTGGAGCCCTTACACGACCTAGACCAACACTCCTGAGGATTGCCCAAACAATGGTATACTTTGCACCTATCTCGATGCCTCCAGCTTCAATCCAAACCATTCCTTATTCGATGGCTGGGCCGGTGGGTTTCTTCCCAAGTTTTGAGAGCCAGATGTACTCAGGGCCCCGACCGGAGGTCCCCTCTACAACCCTCAGAACTGTATAACCACTCGGCAGTGAGAGAACCATGCTTGAGGTACATGGCTTCAAACCATATCCCTAATTTTGATGCTTCATTATGGCCAAGTCAATACGAAGAATCACGGATGGGAGGGGAATTGAGCGATGCCTTGACAAGAGAGCTACCTCCCCCTCCAGTCCTGCGATAGTGACCACTCGATGGCCCAGCAATGTGAAACCATCCGAAGGGCTCCCCACGTACAATGGAGATTTGGACCCCCATGAGTTCATACAGACATTTCTTAGTCTGATGAATTTGGGGGACTTCAACGAACAATTAACGTGCAAACTGGTTAAAAGCTACCTTCAAGGAAAATCACAAGAATGGTTCAACATGCTGGGCAGGGGGTCACTACACTTGTATAGAGACTTTGGAAGGGCCCTTCTGGGACAGTTCTTCCAAAAGAAAAGGTTTACGAAAACCTTTATCGAGCTTTACCAGAGCAAGCTAGGACCAGGCGAGTCGATAAAGGCATTTTACCATCGATATGTGGATGAGATTCTTAGCGTGATTAATCAAACTGAGAATGGGTTGATCCTTGGATACATGAACGGGATGTCCAACCTCGACGAGTACAAAAAGCTAGTATCGAAAAAGCCGGGGACCTTGCAACAACTGCAAGATATCATGGAGCAGTATCCGAAGATCGAAGAAGCCACAAAGAGAAAATGAGAGGGGGATAGATGGGCCGAGAAGGTTCCTAAACACTCAGAGTCATGGTCGAAGAGGTCCAACCCCCCGATGAAAGGTTTTAAGGGATATATTCCCTTGACCAAGTCCCTAATGGAGATACACTACATCCACAAGGATTGTTTCAGAACCCCCCTCCCGGAAGAGACTGCGTGGGAAAAAAAGACTCGCCCAAATTTTGTGACCATCATAAAGAACGAGGCCACGAAATGAATGAATGCACTCACTTGAGAAAAGAATTTGAAAGATGTGCAAGAGAGGGTTTACTCCTAGACTGCATCAAGGGACCGAGAGGAGAATCCACCTTGAGGGGATGAGAAAAATGCCATTGGACAGGCAAGAAAAGAGCTAATCAAGGTGGTAGAGAACAACATGCAAACGAAGAAGAGCCAATTGGAAATTGGGCAGGCATCTGATCCGATGTCAAAGCTCTGTTAGGTAGAAATCGGAGGGACTGGCTAAATTCGGTGATCAACTTCATCAATGGAGTTATAGGTGACCAAGCTTCGAACACTATCATCAAAACCCAATCCCGGTACGTGCCCCCGGGAGAACCCTGCCAAAAATGTTTCTGGCCCAAAGAAGCAATTACCTTCTCGGAAACTGACTCGGTGCCGAGTTGAACCCCTCATACTTACCCAATGGTGATCCATGCAACCATTGGAGATTGTTATGTCAAGAGGGTATTCGTAGATGATGACATCATGGTGGAAGTAATGTTTTCCAATTGCTTCGATCAACTAGGGCTCGGACGTAAAAGTTTGAGGAGAACAACCTCTCACTTATCCGGCTTCACTGGGAAAATGGTACTACCACTAGGGGTTATGACCCTCCCGGTTAAGGTAGCTAACGGAGACAATAAAGTCACAATCAACTGTAGTTTCGCAGTGATTGACGTTGTATCCCCATATAATGTGATAGTTAGAAGGCTATGGATGTGCCAGGCATGAGTTGTATGGTCCCTCTATCATTTTACCATGAAGTTCCCCCACCAAGCTGTGGATAGCAGTAATTACGAGAGATCATTCAGCAGCCATTAACTATTTGGCTATAGCTCTAAAATAAGTTAGAAGAAGGATATAGTGGCTTCGGTCAACAGAGAAATCAAACCCACAGACATGGGGCCAATGGCCATTCGAAACAAGGGAATGGTGCCTGTGGGGAAAATGATACCACCCACAACAAGAGAGAAGCTGAAGGACCTTTTGGATGATTACATCGACGTGTTTTCGTGGGACACCTTCTACCTCACTAGGGTATCTAAACAGCTGATGGTCTACAGATTGAATGTAGACCCCTCCCAGAAGCCAATCAAGCAACAACGGAGATCATTCGCCCCTAAAAGGGCGGGGGCTATTAAAGAAAAAGTTCAAAAGATGCTTTGAGTTGAGGTTATCGAAGAGGTCTTCTACCCCAAATGGATAGAAAATCCGGTGATGGTCCCCAAACATGATGGGGCTTGGAGAATGTGCATTGACTTCACAGATCTAAAAAAATGATACCCTAAGGATAGCTATCTTCTACCCTCCATTAATGTGCTGGTTGAAGCCATAGCAAGATACGAGGTACTAGCCTTCTTCGATGCTCATAAGGGCTATCACCAGATACTTATGGCAGAGGAAGATAAGAAAAAACATCAGTTGTAACAGATGTGGGTACATTTTGCCATAAGAAAATGACATTCGGGTTAAAGAATGCATGGGCCACCTACCAAAGGCTGGCCGACAAGCTCTTCAAAAAGCAGATCGGCAAAAACATCGAAATATATGTTGATGACATGGTGGTCAAAAGAAGAGGCTTCGACCAGGTTTTACTGGACCTCAAAGAAACCTTCTAGAAGCTTCGAGAAGCCAATTTGAAGCTAAACCCAGCTAAATGTGTTATTGGAGTCGGAGCCTATAAATTTCTGGGTTCATGGTTTCGAAGAGGGTGATCGATGTTAATCCTGAAATAGTTAAAGCGTTGATCAACATGAAGCCCCCCCCCCCAAACAGTCAAAGACGTTCAAAGAATTACAGGATTGCTGGCATCACTCAGCCGATTCCTTTCGAAGGAGGCTGAAAAACATTTTCCATTCTTTGATTTACTTCAAAAGGTAAAGAAATTCAAATGGATGAATGAATGTAATAAAGCCATCCAGGAGTTGAAAGAACACTTACGAAGTCTGCCCACCCTTGTGAAACCAGACAAGGGGGAAGATCTATATTTATACATCTCTGCATCCCCCTTGGTGCGATTCTGGTGAAGGAAAAAGACAGAGCCCAACATCTCATCAACTTCGTAAGCATGGTATTGCATGGCCCGTAGACTCGTTACTCTGCCCTTGAAAATCTAATATTGGCCTTTGTTCAAGTTGCAAGATGCCTCTGGCCATATTTCCAAAACCACAGGATTATCCTGCTCACCAGACATCCAATCAGGCAGGTGCTTCTAGAGTCGGGGGCCTCAGGAAGAATGATGAAATGGTCTATCAAACTGGGTGAGCATAACATCCAGTTCCACCCAAGAATAGCTATCAAGGTCTAAGTATTAGCGAATTTCATTATTGAAACTACATAACCAGTAGTGATCAAAGATGATAATGAACCCGAAGAGACGTGGTAGTTGTACGTCGATGGGTTATCTCACTTCGGAGGCAGTGGGGTTGGAGTTTAACTCATGAGCCCCAAACAGAAAATTTGTCCCTATGCCTTACACTTTGACTTCAAGGCCACAAACAATGAAGTGTAATATGAAGCGCTGATTACAGGAATTTGAATTTCCAAGGATTTAGGAGTTCAAAGGCTGGACATTCTTAGCGATCCCCAAATCGTGGTCCTTCAATTCAAGGGGGAATATGAGGCTAAAGAAAGAAGTTTGCAGCGTTATTTGGAAGTAGTGAAGCTCCTCCTCGAAGATTTCCACCATTATACCCTCACTTAGGTCTCTCGAGAGAAAACTACAAGGCGGATGCCTTGAGAAAATTGACCTAGTCGGACCTGGGCCTGCAATCACAGGGGAACTTAATGGTGGAGATGCTGAATAAGCGTAGCTTCGAGGAGGAAGCAACGATGATGGTAGTGGAAGAGAAACATTCGTGGATGATGCCAATTATTAGCTACTATCTAGATGGAACTCTCCCAGAAAATGCCATCGAAGCAATGAAGGTTAGGCTAAAGACTCCTAAATATGTGATCCACGAGGATGTCCTTTATCGCCGAAACCACCTCCAACCACTCCTCCGATGCGTAGCCCCTCACAAAGCTGACTACTTGGTCTGTGAAACCCACAATGGGGCCTACGTGAGTCACCAAGGGGCTCCATCAATAGCTAAAAAGCTCTTTCTAACTGGATACTATTGGCCAAAGATGTTTGATGAGGTAAACAAAAGCATCCAGGCCTGCCACCAATGCTAAAGCATTCCCTAATCACTCATGTTCCCCAGGAATAAATGATGAACATCAACAGTTCCTGGCCATTCGACAAATGTGGGATCGACCTGGGAGGTCATTTTCTAGAGGCCCCATACCACTTTCGGTACTTGATCGTGGCCATCGACTACTTTACAAAGTGGTTCGAGGCAAAGCCCTGACCAGCGTAAAAGGGAAAGTAGTGATTGGGTTTTGTTGGAAGAATATAATATGCCGATTCGGGATTCCTCAAATGACCATAAGTGACAATGGTGCTCAGTTTGTCAATGACCCATTCAAAAGCTGGTGTAAGTGGTACAAGATCCACCAAAGGGTCAGCAGTGTTTACCACCCCCAAGCCAATGGGTAAATGGAGGTCACTAATCAAACCATTGTCAACGACATCCGATCAAGGCTTAAATGGGCAGGCGGGAACTAGATTAATGAGTTACCCAATGTAATTTGGTCATTCCGAATAACGGAGCAATCTACCACGGGTGAAACTCCATATAGCATGGTCTATGGCTTAGAGGCAGTCATTCCAGCGGAGATAAAGCTTCCCACCTTTCAAAAGTTTGCTATAAGCAACGGACGAAAGGAGAAAAATGACGAGCAGCGCCACCTAGACTTGGACCTTCTCGAAGAGAAAAGAGAGAAAGCAAACCTCCGTGTATCCAAGGTCAAGGAAAGGGTTAAGCGGTATCGTGATCAGAGGATCTAAAACGTCCAGTTTTTCCCAGGAAACCTTTTAATGAGGAGAAATGAGAAAATCCATTTAGATTCGGAGGGGAAGCTATCGGCAAACTGGGAAGGACCCTACTGAGTCATTGAAGCTGGCTCGATAAGTAGCTACGTGTTAGAAACCCCCCAAGGTGAACCAATTCCACGCAGATGGAACGTCTCCAACCATATGAGGCATTATTCCCCCAAATCCCAATAGGCTTAAGGAGGTCTAAAAAGGGCTTGCCTCAAAGTACTTTGTGTAACACCCCAAACCCAACGTACAGTTCCGGGTCGGGTTTGGTCGTGCTACCAAAAATAATAACAGTAACAAGCAGATAGATTTTATGCGGAAGCGATTTAGATAAATTCAAAACCTAAATTACTATTACAGTGAAAGTGTTAATATAAGTGTTAAATGAAAGTTTCACCTAACTATTACAGATTCAAAATTCATATTAAAGTTCATCCAGGGTCTCTCTCAAAGTAAGTAAAGACATCAAAGGGCTTTTCTCTTACAATTCCTCTTCACCTGAAAAAGGGTTGTTTAACTAGGTAAGCTCCTTGCTTAGTGAGGTTTCATTGCCAGTATTTACCCAGTTGAATTTTAGTGATCACAGAATATTAAATAACATATAGCCACATGTGTCCTAGAACATAGTAAAAAAGATACGGGTGGTTAGTGCCAAGTTGCTTCCAAGTGCCTATGTGGCAACTCTGACTAACGTACAAGGCACAACCTTTCAGTAGTGCCCGAAGGCCATCAGTCAGTCCAGTATTTAGTCTCGTCAACCATGCCCAAACAGATGTTCAGTTACGAGCTCGTATCAGTACAGTACAGTGGGTAATGCTAGCATACCAGAAACTCCACGAGTAGCCGGTCTAACCAGACGGTTCGGTCAATACCGTTCCCCACTGACTTTGACCGAACTACAATTGCACCGGGGGCCCCAAAATCACAGATAGGTAATCATGTAGAGATATTTCAAGTTTGACAATGCAAGATAAAGTACAAGCCAGTCATCCACATAACAGATCAGAGCAGTATATGATTCAAGTTTGACACGGCAAGATAAAGTACAAGCCGGTCACTCACAGAAAAATATCGGAGCAGTTCATAACTCAGTTTCACGATAATTGAACACAGTAATATACACACTCAGTATATATATATTATCAATTTATTTTTGACAGGTATGTCCCTTTATAATGGAGTTCAAGTACAGATTCGAGTATGTATTTCGAGTACAGGGGTTCGAGTACAAGGGGTTCGAGTAGTTGGGTTCGGGTACAAGGGGTTCGAGTAGTTGGGTACGAGTACAAGGGGTTCGAGTAAAGAATTC
Organism: Rubia yunnanensis; assembly: GCA_037428765.1. Taxonomy (NCBI): domain Eukaryota; kingdom Viridiplantae; phylum Streptophyta; class Magnoliopsida; order Gentianales; family Rubiaceae; genus Rubia; species Rubia yunnanensis. Next base: position 89,317,116 of record CM075068.1, read on the forward strand.
GAGTAGAGAAGGTTCAAGCGGAACGGGTATTGGGTGGTGCTGGTTTAAGGGGTAAGGTTCGAGGGGTGAAGTTTTTCAGTAGTTCGAGGGGTGAAATTTTCAGTAGTTCGAGGGGTGAATTTTTTTCTTCAGTAGTTTGAGAGGTACTGTTTAGTAGAGGTTCGAGCACGAGGTTAAGAGGTTACTGTTTAACAGGAGTTCGAGATGTAGTTTTCAATAGGGATTCGAGGACATGGGTTTGAGAGGTTACTGTTTAGCAGGGGTTCGAGGACTGGGATTCGAGGGGTACTGTTTAGCAGGGGTTCGAGGGCAAAGGCAGGGGTTCGAGGGCAAAGGCAGAGGTTCGAGGGCAGAGCAGGGGTTCGAGGGCAGAGCAGGGATCCGAGGACAGAGCATGGGTTTAAGGGCAAAGGCAGAGGTTCGAGGGCAGAGCAGGGGTTCGAGGGCAAAGGCAGGGGTTCGAGGGCAAAGCAGGGGTTCGAGGGCAAAGCAGGGGTTCGAGGGCAACCTGTACCCATGCATGATAAATATATTTTTTACTTCAATTCATGCTAAGGCAATGAAAACACTCACTTTGGCTAGACTTGGGCTTGGGCACTTCCGTTTCCTACTTTATCACTGTTCACCACTCTCCCTTTTTGCCCAGAAATTTTTCTTAAGGCTGTGTGTGTGAGGAGGTAAGAACTGAGGTCCGATATTTATACTGGATAATAACCTAGGTTCTGACACCTACTAACCTAAAATTTTATCCTGTAATCCTACATCCACTTGTCCAAAAAAATTACTTTGGAAAACTCTCTCTCTCATGTCCACCGTTCATTTCCTTCTTCCCAGTAATTTCATTTGCCAAAATTACTTTGGATAAAATTTACTTACGTCCGCCGTCATTTCATCTTCCACTTGCTCCAAAAATTACATTGGATAATTATTCACATCCGTTGTCAGTTTTCCTTCATGGTAATTTCCTTGTTTTTAATCATTCCTTTACCTATTTATTTGTTTATTCGTTGCCAGCTTTCCCTTGTTCATTTACTTGTATTTAGTTATTCATTGCTCATTTCCTATTATTTTTACTATCGTCATATACTATGCATATATTTTCTTCTTGGCAATTCTATTATTTATTTATTTTCTTATTACATATATAGCTATTTTTATTATTATTAACTACAATTAGTCAATACATGTATAGTGATAATATACCGGCCATAAACAGTTATATTCTCAATGGTAATATAAGAGTTATAAACGGCTATATTTTATAGTATATATATACGAATTTACCCAACAATTTAAAATCACATTTTCTCTTCTATCTTATATCCTTCTCTCAATTTGCTGATAACATATTGAGACTAATGTCAGTCTTTGCTGCTGTAATTATCGTTGTACTACATGTTAGTATTCTCATTGGAGATCTTACGCCAGAAGAATTTCGTTATTCTTCAGTAATGATTGTATTTATTTATTACCTTTTATTTTTCACAATCCTCATAGACTTTTGTATTTTATAAATTATTTTATTTCCCTATTATACAATGACATCAATAAACTGTCAGTTTAGTAGACAAGGTTCACCCATTACGGTTGGGGTTTTCACAATCTCCTCTCCTTAATGAATTTCGTCCCCAAAACTCCCATTTCCCGTGAACAACTCTAGGTAAGTATCCCTCATGTCTGCTTCCAACTCCCAAGTTGCTTCCTCGACCTTATGATTCCTCCACAATACCAAAACCATAGGGATCTCCCTAGTTCGCAATGTCTTGATTTTCTAATCCAATATTTTTATGGAATTTTCCTCATACATCAGTTTTTCATTCACTTGTAAATCTTCATGGTTTATCACATGTTCGGGATCAGGGTGGTATTTCTTCAGAAGTGACACATGGAAAAAATCATGTAATTTCCCCAACTGGCTAGGTAGGTTAAGTTGATATGCAACTGGCCCGACTCGTTGTACGACTTCAAAAGTGTCAATGTATCTAAGGCTCAGTTTTCCTTTCTTACCATGCCGAACAAGACCCTTGTGAGGGGCTACCTTCAAGAATACTTGGTCACCTACTCCAAACTCCAAATCCCTCCTCCGATGATCCGCGTAACTCTTCTATCGACTTTGAGTCGTTAGTAAGCGCTGTTTTATCTGTTTGACCTTATCCATAGATTCCTCAACCCAAGGTATACTGGTAACTGGAAAAGTTTTTTTCTCTCCCACTTCATCCAAAAAGATGAGTGTTCGACACTTTCTACCATAGAGCACTTCCTAGGGAGCCATACCAATAGACGAATGGTAACTGTTGTTATAAGCGATTTCTACCAAAGGTAAATGAGCGTCCCACTTCCCCCAGAATCCATAACACAGCTTCGGAGCATGTCCTCCAAAGTTTGAATTGTTCTCTCTGACTGCCCGTCTGTCTATGGATGGGCACTTGTACTAAAGTTCAATTTGGTTCCCAATGCAACTTGCAGTTGCCTCCAGAAACGAGAAGTGAATCTTGGGTCCCTATCAGACACGATAGTTATCGGCACCCCATGAAATCTTATGATTTCCCGGATGTATAGGACAGTCAATCTTTCCAAGGAGTATTTAATGTTGATCGGTAGGAAATGAGCCGGCTTAGTCAACCTATCCACTACCACCCATATTGCATCAAGATTCTTCGATGTTTGAGGTAGTCCTGTCACGAAGTCCATCGTGATGTGATCCTATTACCACTCGGGAATTTCCAATGGTTGTAACAACCCAGATGGTTTCTGATGTTGGACCTTAACCTGTTGGCACATCAAACAACGTGCCACGTATTCTTCTATGTCCCTCCTCATATTATCCCAACAGTACCGTTGTTTCAGGTCTCAGTACATTTTGGTTCCTCCTGGGTGTATCGTATACTTGGATCGGTGGGCTTCCTCCAACACTCTTTGGGTAATTGCTGAATTCCGGGGTAGCCAAAACCTACCTTTACAGGTCAGCACTCCTTCACTGTCTACTTCAAAATCTAGCAATTTCTCTTTGGCAACAAGCTTTTTCTTCTTTACCAATGATTCATCTGACTCTTGAGCTTTCTTAATCTCTGTGGGTAACTCAGCTTGTACCCTTAGATTAAAGAATACAAGTCGGTCAGGTTTGGTCTCACATTCTTAATTCTCTGCTTGCGATAAAATCTCCGTCTTCTTTATCCAGATATGCGCCAAACTCACCTTTCGGCATAGTGCGTCCGCCACCACATTTGCCTTGTCAAGATGATAATTGATCACAAAGTCATAATCCCCTAAAAATTCCATCCACTAACGTTGGCGCATATTCAGGTCCTTTTGGGAGAATAGGTATTTCAGGTTCTTATGATCTGACATTACTTCGAACGTGATGCCATATAAGTAATGTCTCCATTTCTTTAAGGCAAACACTACTGCAGCTAGTTCTAGGTCATGGGTGGGGTAATTCTTTTCTTAAGGTTTCAACTTCCTGGATGCACAAGCAATCACGCGGCCCCTTTGCATCAATACGCACCCTAGACCTTCTCCTGAAGCATTGGTATACAATATGAATCCATCCCTTCCATCAGGTAGGGCAAGAATTGGGGCAGAGGTCAGACGCTTCTTCAATTCCTAAAAGCTGAATTCAGTCTCTCATTCCATTCGTACTTAACTCCTTTCTGAGTTAAGCAGAATAAAGGGGATGTAAGCTTAGAGAAGTCTTTAATAAAACGCCTATAGTACCCTGCTAGTTCAAGAAAACATCAAACTTCAATACTATTGTTTGGCACTCTTCAGTTTAGAACTGTCTTAACTTTAGATGGATCCACGGATATTCCTTCCATGCTAATCACGTGCCCCAAAAAGGTCACCTGGTTTAGCCAGAATTCACATTTGCTAAACTTGGCGTACAACTTGTGCTCCTTAAGCAGTTGTAATACTTTCCTTAGGTGCCCTTCGTGCTCCTGCTAAGATTTGGAATAGACCGGGATGTCATCAATTAAAATGATAACAAACTCATCTAAGTATGGCCAAAATACTCGATGCATGAGGTCCATAAAAGCAGCTGGTGCATTGGTCACCCCAAATGGCATTACTAGGAATTCATAATGACCATATCTAGTATTGAAAGCAGTCTTGGGTATGTTCTCCCCCTTCACTCGCAACTGGTAGTACCCTTGTCGTAAATCCAGTTTGGAAAATACAACTGCTCCTTGGAGTTGATCGAACAACTCCTCAATAATGGGAAGGGGGTATTTATTCTTAATTGTCACATTGTTTAAGCCTCGATAGTCAATACACATTCGAAGAGAGCCATCCTTCTTTATAACAAACAATACCAGGGCTCCCCAGGGAGAGGTACTCGGTTGAATGAATCCTCGAGTTAACAAGTCTTCAAGTTGTAGCTTCAACTCATGTAGCTCTAATGGCGCCATACAATATGGGGTTTGAGAAATAGGTACGGCCCCAGGTACCAGATCAATGGTAAACTCGGTTTCCCTTTCAGGGAAATAAAGGAGGCGGGATCCAGGCCCTTGGGCTCTAACACATACTAGAAAGCCAAAGGTTGGACCCCCAACACATTAATCCGCTCGAACGACAAGTTCAAATTTTCAACTTAGAAGGGACCTTCAATGCATCGTAGAAGCACCAAAATCGTAATCTTGGAGTGTCAAAGGATCTCGGAGGATGAACCCTCGCTTAATCATCAACTCGGACAGCCTCGTCAGGAGGTCGTAGCGACGAGGTTACGGACGTGAGCATGAATTTGAACCAGCGATCTCGAGACACTTTTAAAGGCCGAACCCTCAGTTTTCCAGGGTCTTACTGATAATGAGTAAATTGGTATAGGCCCAAGTGCCTACTACGGCCGACCATTAGACCATGGCATTATCCTCTTAGTATTGCCCTTTGGGCCAGCCCAAGTTGGGAGTACTTGCTCCACAATCAAACAAAACAATTGTCCTACTTTCCTACCTATATAAAGGCTAAAGGTATCCCTACACACTCAACTATTCATTCCTAATTACACTCTTGTAATATGTTTGCTTACTTGGCCGCCATAGCCTTTCCGGGGGCTTTGTCTTGTAGATTCCAATCACCTACTGTGGCGGTGAAAATGGGGGCACATCACTATCACTGGCCCTGCCTCCGGTTATATGTCCAGGAACGTTGGTGGTGGAATATGTGAACCCCTCTCTGTGGCTTTAGTGACGTGTTTCGCAACAACGTTATACTCACTCACCTCCTGCTTGTTCCACTCGTCTTGGTTGATCTTCTCCTCTTTTTTCTTCGTTGCCATGGCATTTTCTGTCAGGTGATCGGCTGAAATCCTCTCCACCTTCTATTAGACGGTGGCCTTGGTCTTGTCTATGCCGGATTTTGCCAAGGCGGCGACATTGACAGTTTTCTCCTTCATAGATTGCATTATTACTGTGATTTTATGTATAATTTGGCTTGGTATTTGCTTTTGAACTGGATATAATGGATTACTCCCTTCTTTCATTAGCCATGATCCGCCTCCGAACCAGCTCCATCTTTCATTAGCCATACGCTGGGCTGGGTGGCAGGAGGTGGTGGTGGAGAGAAGAATGGGAGGTGGTGGCAGGTGGTGGAGCGGTGGTTGTTGAGCTTCTACCATCTCATTGCAAGTATCTAAATATGCAGTCTAATAATAAATAATCAGACTTTCCCATATTAGAATTAGATCGCTTTGGATGTTGGGGTGCACCGATTCCGAATGGTAGAATTCATGTAAATCAAAATTTCCCAGATAATGCACATCAATATTTGATGTCCTCCACTGTAGAAGCTACAAGTATCCGTTGAGCAAGTCATTCCTGGAGGATTGAATTTGAGAAAAGTCAAAACTGAGTGCATTACAACGTCACGCTCTGGAACTAATATCACAGGTAGCAAATATATGGGGAGAAGACTCTTTATCCGCATGATAGACCTGGCATAACAAAGGCACTAATACTCTGTTAGACTAAATCAGACTCCTGATTAGATTATGATTTATTCTGATTAGAGTTCTTTCCTTATTATACCTCTATTGTACTTTCTATATATTCAGATATCAATAATACAATTAATTACGGCAAATCATTCTATCATGGTATCAGAGCAAGGTTCTGATCCTAAACTCTAAATTTTAAATTATTGTTCAGCGCCTCCTTCCGGCGTTCTCCGGCGTCCTCTCGGCAAAGGTTCTCCGGCGTCCTCTCGGTGAAGCTTCTTCGATTTTCCGGCGAGTTCTTTCAGCGCCGAAGTCGTCATCCGACGCTGCCGTCCTGTTCTCCGTCTCCGTCCGACCTCAAGAAGGTCGCCGTCCGTCTGAAGATCCTCCGCCGTGTGGATCCGCCGCTCAGCCGCGCCGCCGCTTCCGTGAAGGCTGGGTTGCGGAGTGACGCCACCACACCACCGCTCAGCTGCTCTACCGCTCGACGTCCACGCCTCGACGCCTCAACGTCCGACGCCTGATTTTTCAGAGCAAAAGCGAGATCCACGCGCCATCTTTAGTGCGTGAAGTCACGCTCCAGCTCAACCAAAGGAGAAGCCTCCAGCGCGTGAAGTCACGGCCCAGCGCGTGAAGAATCCTCCAGCGCGTGAAGAACTTCTCGCGCATCAAGTGAAATTATCGCGCTTCAATTTCCCGCGATATGAGCCTGCTTCTCGCGATATGAACCCATTTCTCGCGATATGAACGAGCTTCTCGCGATATAAACCTGTTTCTCGCGATATGAACCTATTCCTCGCGAGTTAAACTCATTTCTCGCGAATTGCTCAACTTCTCGTCAGCACCCAGTCAATTTCTGTACAATTCTTAGGCTTTTGCTATGGTTTATTTGGGTTCTACATCTCGGGAAGATTGCTCCAATAATTGGGTTGCGGACAAGTTATTGTTTCAGGCCAGTTTAATTGGTCACAACCGTCATTCTTCGTCGAATCAGTGGATCGTTGATTCAGGTGCTACAGCTCATATCACTGCTCACAACAGTCATCTTAATCAGGAGTCTGATTTAGTCTAACAATCAGACTCCTGATTTAGTCTAACATACTCCTCTTCTCTTAAGTTGATCCTGTGTTGGAAATGCATTACTCAGAATCTGCCATGTTAAAATTTGAATCTTGTTGGCAGATTAATTTTCCGAACTTTTCTGAATAGCTTAGGATCCTTGTAATTCCTTTATTTGACACTGTAATCAATTTCCAAGCATGTTTTGCTAACATAGCTTGATTCATTTCCTTGGATGATTTAAGCCTCATTCCTCACTGTTGCTTAGGTTTACGCAGGTCTTTCCAGGACTTCCAATGCATATTTCCTCGCTAACCTGTCGAGTTCATCACAGATTTTGTTTGGCAACCTGTCGATTGACATAGCATAATTTGCTACTATCTGGTGTGCAGACTTGGAAATTATTTTTCTTCCACGCACTAATATGCCGTGCGATCTCCACTTATTAACCTTCCTCTTTAGGTTAGCAGATTTTCAAACATTTGTGATCTTCTCATTTGTAAGGGTATACCAATCCCTAGGTTTTTATCCGGTAGGTATTGTCCGAATGTAAATAGCAAATGAATCCCAGATCCTCGGTTGTGTGGGTGTTTTCAGGCTGAATAACATTGATGACTTCTCAAACTTTACTGGCATAACTGTCCAATCTCTAATCTAATAGCCTCAAATTATCTTCTCTATTCTCTAGGAAAATTACACAATCATCAACATACATCAAGTGAGAAACCCCTTACTCCTGACATTTTTAATGAAATTCCTAGTTTAGTATGACTAGGACCCTGAAACTGCAAAGTTGATGATATTAGTTGCTGACTTAATATAAACATACAAGATGATAGGGGATATCCTTGTCTTAGACCTTTTGTAGGGTTGAAAAATTATGAGATTTGTCCATTTACTTTGATAGGAAACTGCAGTATCACACTGAAAAATCATCTGAATGTTCTTCAAATATAACCCTCAAGTAATTGAAAATCTACTACCTAGTTAAAGAAAGTGCCAAGATAACCTTGTGCTAGTACTTCCAGTGTTGACCTTGACAAAGACGGCATTGAACGCACATAAAATGACCAAAATGTCCTTTGGCATAAAATTTGGAAGTTTTAGGACCGTTTTGCCCTTAGTACAATGGACATCACTGCTGCACTGCCAGGCCACCACTGAGCTACCACCGTGCACCACCGGACCATCGTCGATGGGCTACAGCCACCGGCCACCACAACCCACCGGCTCCTAACTCGGCTCACCACCACATCCCACCCACCCACACCCCCAGCTCTACCGCCACCAGCCTTGCCCACCGCCACATCTCACCCATCCTAACCCCCAGCTCCAAAACTCAATGCTCGTCACCTCATTCGTCGCTCGCCACCTCAAGCGAATCAAAAACATCGCCACTGCTTCACTTTGCTTCCCCGCAGTGAAATCCTAAAATACCCGTCGTTGTTGCTTCACTTCGCTTTGCCGCCGCGTCGCTCAATCTGGGCATGAACTTCCCTTTGCCACTACCCACCCTAGCCCACCCGCCGCTCGCCACCCATCCCAGCCCACCTTGATGCCCAACCCTAAACTCGCCACCACTCCCATTGTTTGCCACCTCGACACCAAACCCCCGTCATTACCCATCTCAACCCACATCAACACCCAATCATAAACTCGCCGCCACCTTGCCTTCATCTTTACAACCTTCCGGAGGTGACGATAAAGCGTTGATGTGAGGAACGAGTTGACAGGGTGCCACTGGAAGGAGGATTCGTGGGAAGAAAAGAAGAAGATTATGGTTTAGGGTTATAATAGTAATTTCATTCATTTTTAATATTTTACTGGTGGATAAAATAGTTTTTTATTGAATTCCGGCTTAAATCTACCGGAATGCGGCAATGGATATGTTTGTACTTTCACTTACTTTCTAGAGTTATATTAACAATTTTAGTTATCAGAAAATTATATTAAGATCTAGTACTCCCTCTGTCCCAACCATTTCTGCAGAGAGAGAAATGGCTTGGACTTTTTTGCAAGAGGGAAAAAGTCCCAAATGCCTTTCACCTCTACCACTGGAACACCACTGCCTCTGAAAACTCCACCACCGCCTCTGTAACAACGGAGCCGACGACAAACCCAATGATAAACCCAAACTCAAAAAATAATCACAAACCCAATGATAAAGTAATTTCCCATAATGATGAAGAATATATATCGAGTACAAAGAAGACTAGTCTAAATATAACTCTAGTACTAGTCATCAACATGGAATAAAATATTATCTAATCATCTACTTGCTTTATTCTAATAACCCCCCTCAAGCGAAGTGTCGGATGCTCGCCGACGCAAAGCTTGGATCTGAAGAACTCGAACAACGGACGAGAGAGTCCCTTGGTGAAGATGTTAGCAATTTGAAAAGAAGTAGGAACATGAGCAACACACAGCTTGCCAGAAGTCACCAGCTCACGAACAAAATGATAATCAATATCGATATGCTTGGCCCGCTTGTGCGCCACCAGATTCTGAGCCAAGAAGATAGCACTACTGTTGTCACATAACAACAACGGCGAACCAGAAAATGGAACCCGGAGATCACGAAGCAAATGAGTGAGCCAAACAACCTCCGAAGTAGTGTTGGCAAGAGCATGATACTCATACTCTGTACTGGAATGAGAAACAGTGGGTTGTTTCTTGGCACTCCAAGAAATAAGATTCACACCCAGATAGACCGCATATCCATAAGTGGAATGATGAGTCTCCAGACAGCGAGCCCACTCAGCATCAGAATAGCCTAACACATCCGGAGTGCTCGCGGAATGAAAAATTAAACCAAAATGAAGAGTACCATAAACATAATGCAAAATCCGTGTAACTGCAGAAAAATGATCATCTCTAGGATCCTGAAGATATTGACTCACTGTGTTGACCGAGAAGGCCAAATCCGGACGAGTAATGGTGAGATACTGAAGCCCCTCGATAAGAGAGCGATAAAGAGTAGGATCCCTGAACGGCGGACTAGTGGAATTATGCAGCTGAGAACCGGCAACAAATGTCATAGAAACTGGCGCAGCATCGGATATACCAGCCTGGGTCAGAATGTCCCGAGCATACTTCGCCTGGTCGAGAAGTAACCCGGAAGAAGTAGGAGAAATCTCAAGACCAAGAAAGTAATTCAGAGAACCAAGATCCTTAATTGCAAACTCCTTGTGCGTCCGAGCAATGAACTGACGAAGAAGAGCCGAGTCATTCCCAGTAAGAATAATGCCATCCATATACACAAGAAGGTACAACAAGGAGGACCCCTACTCCAGAACGAATAAAAAAGTGTCAGCCAAGCTGCACCGAAAACCAAGCTGGGTAAGATAGCTGCTAAACCGCTGAAACCAAGCTCGAGGAGCCTGCTTAAGACCATAAATGGCCTTCCGAAGATGACAAACATAGTCCGGATGAGAAGAATCCTAATAACCAACTGGCTGCTTCATGTAGACCGGAGCATCCAGAACACCATTAAGAAAGGCGTTCTTGACATCCAGCTGATGAAGTGGCCAAGAATGCATGGTGGCAATAGCAAGAACCATCCGAACAGTGGAGGCTTTGACCACATGACTGAAAGTATAGTCAAAGTCAAAACTTGGAATCTGCAAAAAATCTTGCGCCACAAGTCTATCTTTGTGACGATCAATCGTCCCATCCGGACGATACTTGAGCCGATAGACCCATTTGGAGCCAACAATGTTTACATCTGAAGGCCGAGGCACCAAGTCCCAAGTGTGCTGACTACGAAGAGCAGTCATCTCATCGTCCATAGCTGAAACCCAGGCTGGATCCCGAAAAGCCGAGCGATAATCTTTGGGTTATGTCTGAGATAGCAGTGCAGCAGTAAGACCATGTGCAACGATGTCCGAATAATCTCGTCGCTGAATGGCACCAGTGGCTGATCGAGTGGCCATCCGATGAGGATGAGGCGGAGGCGGCGAGGCCTGAGGAGGAGAACTAGCGGATGACACCGGAGAAGACTCGAAAGAGCTGTTCGAGTGGTGAGCTACGGACAAGGTTAGAAAAGATGCGGCTGAGGCTAGCTGCGGGACCGTGACCGGCAGTAAAAAAGCTGGTTCCAGCGGCAGAGAAGCTGCATCTGGATCCGGCGAGCACATGGAGCATGGTGGCGCATGAGACAAAGCCGAAACTGGCACAAAGATCACATGGTCGCCATCATGATCAAGAAAAGTAGATACATCAATAGTGGATGCGAAAGATCCCGAAGACGTAGAAGGATCAAATGGGAAGTATGTCTCATCCAAACGAGCATAACGAGTGATGTAGACTCTGCCAGTAGAAGCATCAAGACATCGAAAACCTTTATACTGGGAACTGTAGCCAAGAAAAAGACATGGAATGCTGCGGGGAGATAACTTGTGATCAGCATACGGTCGAACAAATGGAAAAACCCGGCACCTAAAGGGATGAAAATTTGAGTAGCAAGGAGCATGACCATAAAGAAGATCATAAGGCGAAGAACCATGCAAAACTAGAGTAGGTAGTCGATTGATTGTATATGCAGCTGTAGCAAATGCATCATCCCAGTAAGAAACAGGCAGATGCAAATGAAAAAGCATAGTAAGAGCCATCTCGGCAACATGCCGATGTTTACGCTCCGCACGACCATTCTGTTCCGTAGTGTAAGGACATGAGATCTGATGATAAATGCCCTTAGTGGAAAAATGACCCCATAGGCGAGTGTTCAGGAATTCAGTACCACCATCACTTTGAAACACCTTAATTTTGGATGAAAACTTATTCTCCACAAAAGCCTCAAATTGTAAGTAAGCATCAAAGAAATCTGATTTGCAACTAAGTGGATAGAGCTAGGTGAAACGAGAATAGTCATCCAAAAATAAAGCATAGTATGAAAAACCATGTGTCGATAAAACAAGGGAAGATCCCCATAAGTCACAATGAATCAAATCCAGTACATGTGTAGCACGCTTATGGTTCTCAACAAACGCCAACCGTTGACCTTTCGCAATAATACATGGGACGCATGCAACATGTTTAGGCAACAAAGAAGACAAAGAAACTAAACCAGACTTCTGCAAACTAGAAATTACTGATGTCGAAGCATGACCCGAGCGAGCATGCCACAACTCATAAGATGCCCGTCCTTTATTCTGCTGCAAATGCGAGAAAAATGTTGAATCACCTTTTATCCAAAACATAGAGACCACCATCATTGTGGCCCCTGCCCATGACCACCTTGGAAACTTTGTTCTGAATGACAAAGTTTTGATCATTAAAAGTGACAAAAGCGTTTAAATCTTTGGTCAGTTTACTAATAGACAGCAGATTCTTAGTAATATTGGGAACAACCAGAAGATCATATAGGCATAAATCATCAGAAAGTTTAGCATCACCAACATGAGAGATTCAAATAGAAGCTCCATTACCAACAGAAACATGAGAATTACCAGAATATGGGGAGATAGACTCCAAGCCTGAGGCGGAGGATGCCATATGACTGGTGGCACCGAAGTCAACATACCAATCGGAGGATCGTGCAGTAGGCTCTAGCTGCAGTGATGACTGAAAATGCTCGGCCAGATGCGTGGAGTCTGTACGATTAGCTGGACCCTGAGAACCAGTCTGAGCAAGCATCTTGTAACAAGTCGCAGCATAGTGACCGGGATAACCACACCATGTACACAGCGGTCGACCACGACCAGCCCCTACCATGAATTGACCGCCGGACCTGCCACCTCGCCGTCCACTGAAATGGCCTCCCCTGGCGGCGCATGAACCGGACGCGCCGCCACCCTTTGCCGGCGCGTGATCCCACGCACTGCCGGCCGAGGGAAAAATGCCTGCTGTGACGGCGGCAGGCCCAGTGGCTAGGGCTGAATGGTCCTGTAAGTTTTTTAGAAAAGCTTCATGGTTTTTGGCATGAGATAAAACATCGGCATACAATGGAGTAGGTGATGAATTAATTAAAGGTGTAGAAAAATCCTTAAACTCAGTTCCAAGAGCAGTAAAAAAACCAAATAAGTTGATCATCATTTGATACAGGAGAACCCATCATAGACAACTGCTCAAAAATATCTTTAAATTGGAGATGGAGTTCATGAACTGTACCAGTCTTACGTATACCATGGGCAGCAGCACGAAGACAAAGGATGGATGATGCACTGCTGTTGTGATAAATCGACTGAAGATTGTCCCAAATTTCCTTTGAAGTGGCACAATCAGGCAAAACCTCCAAGGCCTCTGGGGTGAGAGAAGAAAAAAGAAGACTGCACATACGTTGATCTTCATCAACCCAAATCTCATAATCAGACTGGGCCTTCAAGTAAGCCTCCATGAGATCAATCTTGGTGGTGGAGCAGCGACTTGGAGTGGAACTAATGGCCCCAGCGTAGGAGACGAAAGAGGCGGCGGCCGGGGGGCGAGGACGAACAGTCGGACAGGGCCTGGAACCATCAAGAAAACCATACAGCTTCTGAGGTCGGAGAACATAACCAGCTTGACGCTTCCACAACAAATAATTGGATGATGACAATTTGATAGTCATCATGTGGAACAAGGTATTATAAGATAATTTCTTGTCAGACATGATGAGAGGAGAAAGATAAAAAAAATTGGCAAGGATGAGGGGGGAGAATTTTGCCAGCGACGGAAGCAAGGATAAGGGAGAGGCTGCGGCCGAAAAAGAGAGGAGGATTTTAGAACCTGGTTTGCTCTGATACCATGGTAAATTAATTTCCCATAATGAAATTGATTAATGATGAAGAATATATATAGAGTACAAAGAAGACTAGTCTAAATATAACTCTAGTACTAGTCATCAACATGGAATAAAATATTATCTAATCATCTACTTGCTTTATTCTAACATCAAACTCCATAAAAAATCATAAAATAAAAATAGGGGACATGATTTTCATAACCCAGAAATCCATCTCCCCCTCTGTCATCTCTGCCGTCCTTAGCCACATGGAAATGACGTTGCCGGTAATCAGAAACCCATAACCCATCTCCGCCGCCACTGCCATCTCCGTTGTGCCTTGGTCGTATGGAAACGTCGTCGTCGTGCGTTGACCCCCATCCTCGTCGTCTAATTCCTCTGTAGAAACGGTCCCTGCCGTGTGTGTGTGACATTGGGAAAATTGGAGGAGAGAAAAGTTGTGCGTATGTGTGAAATTGGAGAAACCAGAAGAGAGGAAAGTTGTGTGTGCAAGTGAAATAAGAGAAAACAGGGAGAAACCCAGAAAAAGTTGTGTATGAAGAGAGGGATGGGAGCGGATAGGGTGGAGTGTGGTGAGAGAGAAAAGAGGGGCGGATTAGGTTTTGTGTAATATTTTGTTATTATAAGGGTGTTTTTGTCTTATGACATATAGGACATTTCTAATTATGGAAAGTGTGCAGACTTGGCTGGGACACCTATAAAAGGAAAGTGTGCAGACTTGGCTGGGACAGATGGAGTATATCGAATTATATAAGCTTATATAATCACGACTAAATCATTTTTTTGTCCCCCAACATAGCATCTTATACCATATTTTGGTCTCCGATTGCAAAACAACCCTCATTTAATATCCCATAAATTCATAACGATTTGTTTGGTCCCCAAACTAGATTTCAGATGATTTTCAAGTAGACTAAATTATTTTTGATCCCCAAATCAAATTCCATCTTTTGGTCGCAAAACCCACCTGTAAATTATCTTGGGGACCAAATAAATCGTTTTGAATTTGTTGGGTATTGAATTATGGTTGTTTTATAATAGGAGATCAAAATATGTTATAAGATGTTATCTGATGGGAAAAAAATTTGGTCCGAATCACTTTTCTCGGAATAACTTACTGTCCACAAAATTCGTTTGCATATGGTTGATTGCTTGAGTTTTGTTAGTTGTGCAAGTGGTAGGTGGAACCATAGCGCGTGGAGTAAGTTGAAAGATTTTAACAGCCGCCGGACTGTAAGAACAAGTGCATAGAACGCGTGTTAGCTACGTAAGTTCAAGTTTCGGAACAAGACAAAGCATGTAATGATTCTTTTAACAACATTATCCATTTAAATTTGCTTAGCTGTCAGTCTTCTTTGCCCCAGATCCCTCCACGTGTCCCTAACGCATCCATCTCAACCGTCCCAGCCCCACCGCACCACCCAAGTGTAGAAGCCCCACCTCACACGGGACAACCAGAACCTTCCCGCCCTCTGGGACCCACACTTTATCCAACTCCTCACACGTGCCCCACTACTCCACTCTCGCCCAATTACTATTTTGCCCTTCTTAGTGCACCAATTCAGATAAATGTCTTTTTAATCTCTAATTTGATGAATACACCACTTATATTTACTTGGTTGTCTCAAATTTGCACTCTCATCATTATTCCACTATTTAAGAAGTATTTTTGATCGTTGATATATTTACATACGTATAATAACGGTAAATAAAAAGTTGATATAAAGAAACTACTTGTTACAACGAATTGAACAATATCATATACGATAATATTTTCATTCATATAACTATTAAAAAATGTGGTCAATTTGATAGAGAATAATGTCAAAAAAGTAAGAATGTAAATTCAGATGGGACAGAGGGAGTATAAGTTTTGAGTCTGTCTCTTGAAAGATGATTTTTTTAGAAGTCATGAAAAAATCAAGGTTTAAATTGCAAATTAAAAGAAATGAACATAGAATTTTCGGGTTGCATGAATTATGTTATAAACTTTATAACTACTACATGTTGCATACTAAAAATTTTTAGGGAAAGTCTCAGGAAAGCATTTCCATAAGTTTATGGACAGTCCTCAGGCGTATTTGCCTTAAATGTTGTCATTTTTTATAAAATTTAAATATTGCATTTTATAAGTTAAAACAAGTAATAATATGTATTTAAAGGTGAAAATATAAAAATATATGATCTAAAAAAATATTTTAAAAATTTTAAATTTTGTAATTTAAGAAATGCAGCATATAAGATAAGAAATAAGTGGCTTGCCCATAAGCTTATGGACAGGCCGCCTGTCAGGAGACCCACTCAATTTTTTATATTGCAACTAAAATATTTTACCTTTTATTAATCTATTAAACCTCGTCTTTCCATGTCTTTCCCAAGAATTTGCCATAAGTTTTACCATTTATTTTTATAATGTGAAATTTGTTAGATTTTCTCATATTAAATTTGACTAATACTTTAACTTAATATAAATAATGATTTTCACAATCTATGTTGCTTGCTAAATTTTGTAAACATAAAATGGGAATTTATTAAAAGTGAAAGTATACACAGTTTACAAAAGTTATCGGCATACTTAGAAGATTAGATTGTGTTTTTATTTTCATAGATATATATTAATTCTCATTCTTATCTGAAAAATGATCCTTGTAATTATTTTAAACCTCTGAAAATATTTATTTTTTATATCATTAGTTTTAAGATATTAACGCATTATCATCAAATTAAACAAGCACAAATTATTAAATTACATACTTCTAATTTTAATCAACATCATCATAAAATTTGTTTTTTTAAATTTCTTTTAAATATATGATTCCTGTAAAAAAATTGAGATATATTTCAAAAATTTTAAATTTTCAATTAAATACAATTCAATTCAATTTTAATTATTTAACAGTTATAAAAAATAAATTGCAAAAAAAATTTAGATCAATTTAAAATATTATAACTTCATCTAAATAAATAGAATCTCATGTTTGTAATTACACTCATGTGATTTTAAAAAATATGGGTAAGAATTTTAGATGGATAAGTGTTTTTGTAAACATGTACTTCTTCTAAAATTCAATCAATTTTTGTAAAAAATGCATTTATTTAATTTTCATAGTTTAATTCTCACACCATGACATAATGAAATTACAGAGCTGTGCTTATAAGTAAAGCTGACTTATTCTGAAAGCAGAGATAGACCCGTTTCTATTTTCCCCCATAAAAATAGCTTATGTTTTTCAAATAAGTTTTTTTTGTTGTTTACCAAATGTCAAACAGGTGCTTAACTTATAAGCAAGCACTCATAAGCCCTATCAAACAGAGCCATTATTGATTCGTAACAATAGGTAGCTTATGATATTATTTATTATATGATATTTTTATATGCAGTTAAAGAAATCAATAATCTACGTATTTTTAGAAAGCGTGAAAAAAACAATGCAATGTAGTTTTGGATAGAATCATAATATTCCCTTCTATGAAATTTGTTATGCTTTTTATTTTTTTATATTAATATTTTTTATCAAAATTCGTTCAAGTTCATCTATTCATTCTCTCTATTATTTATTTTAAATTCAATATTATCTTCTAAATCCATTCACCCTAAATCTAAACAACCAACATATTATTCCTCTGTTTCACTAAAGGTGGCACACTTGTCTTATCGGGATATATTTCTTTTAATGTCACACTTTCCATTTTTGACAAAATTACTACAATCTCATTCACTCATTCTACTTTTTAGTTTTTACACTCAATTTCAACCTCTCATTTTCTTCACATTAATTCAAGAGGCTAAACCCAATGTGCCACTCTCTCTATTCACTCATTCTCTCTATTTTTTTTTATTTTAAATTCAATATTATCTTCTAATTTCATTCACCCTAAAGCTAAACAACCAACATATTACTCCTATGTTTCACTATGAGTGTCACACTTGCCTTATTGGGATATTTTTTTTAATGTCACACTTTCCATTTTTGACAAGATTACTACAATCTCATTCACTCATTCTACTTTTTACTTTCTACACTCAATTTCAACCTCTCATTTTCTTCACATTAATCCAACATGCTAAACCTAGTGTGCCACAATGAAACAGAGGGAGTGCATGAAAAACACCCACACGATCGCCTAAGTGGTTGGGTGAATGACCTACGTCCTTGGGAGCATGAGTTCGAATTTCGGCAGCGGCAGTATAGGAGTTCTTCCAGTAGGAGGACTCCTTGTGCGCACCAAACACACTCGAGTACCATGTGCTTAATTACGAAAGTGCTGTGATTTATGTCTCCGGTGAGCCTGTGGTGTCGGGGCGGCTGAGGGAGTGCATGAAAAATATGATTTCTCTTTATTAATATAATGGTGGCAAGGGCAATAATGGGATTCGAAGACATCTCAAGTTGTCTGGCACGTGCGAGAGAGAGAGAGTGGCTCCGTACCAAATATTTATTTTCTTGTTTTTGGTTTATATTTTTGTAATCTTTGCATTGAAGGAACAAATTTCCATTCAAACTTCTCTCTCTAGGAAAAAATCATTTTCGCTTACTTTCTCTGGTGGTTTGGTTGAACACTCCGGTTCATTCATTAGATTTGACTCAGGGGGTTCGGTAGCGATTCGATTGCTATGGTTTACTTGATGAAGTTGCAGAGCGGCGGCGGAATGGCGGCGGTGAAGACGGAGATCGAAGACTCCCTGGAAGACGAACACGGCCCTCTCAACAAGCGATCCAAAAACTCGGTTCGTTTTTCGTCTTCTTTTTTTTTAGTGTGTGTTGATCTTTTCATTGATGGTTTTTTAGTTGCTGCAGCAAGAAGCGCCGGCGGCTCAGTACAACCCACTGGACGAGCCGAGCCCGTTGGGGCTGCGGCTGCGGAAAAGCCCGTCGTTGTTGGATTTGATTCAGATGAGGCTTTCGCAGGGGAGTTCGCCGAAGAAGGAGCAGAAAGCGGCGTCTTCATCCGGGCCGTCCACGGAGAAGCTCAAGGCCTCGAATTTCCCGGGGACTATTTTGAGAATTGGGACCTGGGAGGTATGATGATGTGTAATTCTGATCTGGGGTTTTAGAAGTGTGGAATATTTTTATTTTTTTAAAATTTAATTGATTGTTTCTGATTTGGTGTTTTTTGTGTCTTTGCAGTATAAGTCGAGGTATGAAGGCGATTTGGTTGCAAAATGCTATTTTGCGAAGCATAAGCTGGTGTGGGAGGTTCTTGATGGTGGTTTGAAGAATAAGATTGAGATTCAGTGGTCTGATATCATGGGGTTGAAGGCGAATTACCCCGAGGATGAGCAAGGGACTCTGGATGTTGTGGTAATCACACTGCTCTCTCTTATATGTGTTTATTCTTGTTATGTAGTGATTGTCATCTTGATTTGTTGGCTGATATGTGTCTTTTTCTTTTTTGTGTCCAGCTCGCGAGACAACCTCTTTTCTTTAGAGAGACCAACCCTCAGCCCAGGAAGCACACACTGTGGCAGGCGACATCTGATTTTACGGGTGGTCAGGCCAGCATTCAGAGGTACCATCATACTGTGCGAAATTGGGAGTACTCTTGTTCTGTTTCGTGTTTTCGACCTAATGTAGCGTGTATAGACAAGGAAGTCTCTGGCTGAATGTTACTGATTGTTTGTTTAGTAATTGCTAATCTTGAATTGTTTCATATTTTCCACCTGACATTGCATGTATAGATGATGGTATAGCTAAATGTTGTTTATAGGTTAGGTATTGCTGACCTTATTCTGTTTCATATTTTCAACCTGATATGGGATGTATAGATGGGTTCTTGCTAAATGTTGAAAATTGGTTTAGCTATTGGTAATGCTTCTATTACTCCGCATCTCTTTTCAATAGAGATTTTATTAACATTGCTCTTGAATTTTTGTTTCAGGCGCCATTTTCTGCAGTGCCCACTGGGCTTATTGGGGAAGCATTTTGAGAAACTTGTTCAATGTGACCCTCGGCTTAACTTCTTAAGCCACCAAAAGGAGATAGTCTTGGAGTCTCCATATTTTGAACCCAGGGTTTCTGTGTTTGATGACCTCAGTGAAAACAGAGCTGGCTTTGATTTGAACATTGCTGGAAGTCCAAGTTTCTTCAGTCTCAGGGATGCAGCATCTCCATCTGGTGGTGAATCATTCTCTTCGAGGAATGAAAACGATGTGGGCACATCTTGGGGCCCATTTCGACACGAGACACCATCACCCAGCTCAGGTATCGTGAAAGGTCAAAACAGGCTGTGTTTATAATTTCTTTGGATCAAGGTGATTGCCAATTTTGGCTAAGCAGGCACTGTTCTTGTTTTATTGAACTATGTTCTACTCCTTTTTTCTACCATCGTTTCGTTGTAAGAACAAAGTTAATTATGTTGGGGAAGCTGTACCTATAGGCATCATATCTAGGAGGTGAAAGATTAATTGGTTCTTGTTCATGGACCAAGTTGGCCAACCTTAGATATTCTTGCTGAAAACTAATTCTCTTTCCTAATCAGTGAGAGGAATATATAATTGGCATCTGTTATCATTCCTTACCGATTTTGGATGTGATGATTGCAAATATACATAAGAATAATTTGAGATTATTCTCTGAAATTTCTTGCTAGGTGAAGATGCCCAGTTATTCAATACCATCTGCTGATTTTTCTACGGTTTCTGCTACTGAAGATTATGTTTTATTTTTGGTTGGTTCAAATCTGACAATTTGTGTGCTGATTTGGCCTTTGTACTTGTGTCTGTATTTGGAACTTTTAATGTAGTTAACACTGTTTGGTTTCCATTCCATCTAGTGTTACTCCTGTGTGCTTGTATATCGTGTAGGAAAGTGTTGATAAATGCTTCTGCCAGAATGTTTGCATGTAAAAGTCCCGGTCTATTGTCTGGCCTGTTAGATGTCATTTCTTGAGTGTATGTGTTCCTTTTAAACCTAGAGCTTTCCTTTGATGGGTTTGTTGACTATGGATCATGATTTGTGTTTCAGTCATGGATACACACATAATGGAAGAGATAAAGAACAGTGGGGAACAGTGGAAGGAACTTAGTAACTGGGATCAGATCAAAGTGCCAGGCTTGCATAATTCCATGTCTATGAGTGATCTGGTGAGCCATCTGGAAACCCGGGTATCAGAGCAGCAGGGGTCTTCGAACAATTTTGTTCTCTCAAGTGAAGAAAGACATGGCCTAGAGATTCTTGATGAAATCAACCGATGCTTGTTTAGCGAGCCCCAGTACACACCCGCTTCTGATGAAAAATCTCTCATGACCAGGGTCAATTCTCTTTGCTGCCTTCTTCAGAGAGGCAAAAGCTATACTGATCTCTCATACATGGACAAGAATGCTGAGTCCTCCTTTGATTTCCCATCTCCGTATGCTGGTGGAAGCAAATTCGAGGACAAGTCTGGTGCAGAAGAAGGCAAAACAGAAGATGTATCGGGTTGCAAGCCATCGATGTCAAGAAAAGACTCTGTCGGTGAGCTGTTGATGAACCTCCCAAGGATAGCATCTCTGCCGCAGTTCTTGTTCAACATCTCTGAAGATGGTGAGAATCAGGCGCGGTAAAACAAGGGAATGTAAGTTGATGGATGGCTCAAGTTTGTGTATATTGTAATGTAGTCTGTTTTGTATGGATGAGGGATTTGGAAATTCTGATTGATGAAGAATCCCGATACCATTTTCTGTTTTTGTGCTCGTGGGACACCTGGTGTAAAGTGTGTAAAGTCCTTGCTGTATCAATCAATATGTAGTAAAAGGGTGGTAGACATGTTGAACTGAACTATAAAGGCATGGTTTGAATTCATCGTTTGTGATCAGGGTAAAATCTTTTCACCTTTTCGAATATGATATGCGACGTGCCTCTTTCATGTTTTACACGAGAAGCATCCACATCGAACTTGCTCTGGTGCTATGATCTGCAACAATGTTCAAGTTAAAACTACAAGTTGATCTTATGAGGTGAAAGAAACCTTGAAACATGCTCATATGCTACTGTGACAGAAATTGCAACAGTAATATATGCAAGAAACTGCAACAGTAATATATGCAGTATTTCATTCCAGTGTATCAAATAATATAAATGTGCTAAACCATTATTCAATGTATGGAAATTTACATATGCATCCTAAGCAGTCATTTTACACAGCATTACAACACAAGCACAATGCCAAGAACACGCAAATTATAGGAGCTTAGCGCTAAAAAGAGCGCCTATAGCTCTGTACATGCTGTATGAGTATATGTTTTGCAGAACGAGAAAAGGAGGAAACAGGTCAAGGCTCCTCTGCACCTCCATCATCGTCGTCTAGGTTTTCATTTTCCTGCAACATGTCCATGAGCATGTTAATCTGGTTCTGCAACATTGCATTCTGCCGCTCAACATCGGATCTCTTGCTCCTTTCCTCCAGAAGCTGGATCTGCAAATGTTCCAGGCACCGAGCATCCTCTTCCAACTGCTCAGTCAGACCGCCTATCTCCCTGTCCTGTAGACACAATATCAATTCTTTCTTACACAGCAGATTTTCACTAAGCAAGACTTAGGTCAGTTTCACCATTCACGCATTATCGCATATATAACCAAACGCTTCAGCTCATGCATATAGGAATATGAGAACAAAGATATGGTTCAAACATCACCTTTCTGTTCATTTCCTGGACAGCTATCCTTCGCATGCTTTCCACAACATCAACATTTACTAGCTTCCTTTTCTTCCCAATCAGCCAGCCTTTGGGATATGTCGCAGGATCGAAGTCAGGAGGGGGAAGCAACAATTCAGCAGAGTTTCTACGGCCATTTGTACTCGGCATTGGTTCTAGAGGCTCAAAAAGCGCCTTTCTTTTCTCCGAGAGAACCACAGGAGTGGTGCTGGAATCTTCCTGCATTGCCTCAGGGGTGGCTTCTTCTTGAGCTTCCTCTTCTTTCTGCCCACTATGATCTTCTAGCATCTCGGAATTCTTCACTCTAGCTGTAAGTTCACATAGATCAATCTATTACCAGAGGTGAAAAAAAGGCATTTCTTTTCCTCGAATTATCACTCTTTTGTAACAGTCCTCAACAAAAACGAAGCAACCAACTATATTACGAATGAATGAAATGAACTCTAGTCTACACAACTAATGATCATACATGCATCAAATTATTAACCGTGTTACAGAAAGATCTGGTAGTTACAAACTAGAAATGCTTTTTCCTACCAAAACGAGCAAATCACGAGCAGAGAAGTGACGTATGAGCAAAGTCAAACCAGGCCCCGTATGAATGAATGAATGGTTGCAACAACCAGCATCCAACTGATTTGAGGCCAAGTTTTAAAATTTAAACCACCATTTAATCCACCAAATCGACACATTTAGAGAATATTTAGATTGGGAGTGCATAAATCAAGAAACAGTGCGTAGACCGGAAAAACATCAAGTTATGATCTTTGAAATTTCCATTGCATGCAGAGATCTAAATTCATTTCCCTCAATTCACATAATACTAACAGTGGAAAAATCCCAGTAAAATTCGGCAAGAACTATCCCCCAACAATGAAGTGAAACAACATTCTGATCAGAAAAGAGGGAACTTTCTTAAAACAGAGAGAAAAAATTGTTGACCTGCCCTTTTCCTAGATTTCCAAAAGGCAGGGGAAGAAGAAACATGAGAAAACCCATTGAGTCCAACGGACTCCTCCTCCACTTTCTTCTTCTTCTTTGGCTCCTCCATTAATTGCCTCTCATCAAGCCGCTTTTCTTGACTGTACAAACTTGAAGCAACAGAGAGAAAAACTGTTTTCCTGTTTTTTTTTCCCTTCTTTTTCCGAGAGAATAGATAAAATAGCTTAAGCTGAGATGCAGTATTGGGAAGTTTGTTTTTGTTGGCGTAATATTGCAGAAGCCGAGGATAACGAAAAGGGGAATAAAGGAAGGAAAATAAAATGAAAAATCAGAGAAGAGTAGGAAAGGGAAAGATTTCTTACTGACACAAACAAGACCTTCGCATGATCCGAGGGGGGTGCTATTGCTGGCGGGATGATCAAGGAATTGGACGGCTCAGATTTGTCGTCACACGGTGGACCCTTGTCTTCACGGAATACTATA
This sequence comes from Rubia yunnanensis, assembly GCA_037428765.1. NCBI lineage: Eukaryota > Viridiplantae > Streptophyta > Magnoliopsida > Gentianales > Rubiaceae > Rubia > Rubia yunnanensis. The sequence continues at coordinate 89,340,882 of CM075068.1, forward strand.
TTGTTATCAGAGAATAATACTCTTATCTCCTCGTCCCAAATTAAATTGCCCACATATATTTTTTCACTATTCTCTATTATAGTTTGACCACATATTTAAATAGGTATATGTGTAATAATATTTTTATATAAAATATGATATTGTCGAATTCGTCGTAATAAGTACTTTCTAAATATCAACTTTTTATTTATCGTCATTATACGCAGGTAGATCAAATGAGTTCTTGAATAGCGTGATGATGATTGTTGTGCAATTTAAATTAGGCCAAATAGAGTATCCATTTATACAGTACATTGGAAATTTGTATTACAATAAATAAACTAGATTTTCAATCAAAATTAATAAATTCCTCATATTATTTAACTATGCATTTTCATCTTTCATACACACACAATTTATTTGAGAATATAGTTTTATTTTTTGAATAGGTTGGGGGTATATTGAAGGATCCTGTAACATATGAACGTGTGTTTTCATGGAGGGTACAAGGGTACAGTATATAGACAGCATTTACAGAGTCAAGTAAGGAAAAAAATTCTATCTAAGGTAGAATTCTATCTAAGAAATTCGGTCTAAGGTATAATAATATTGCAGAAGATATTTACAAAATATCTCATACACTCCTTCTCAAGTTGGAGCATGTGGATCTTGAATGCCCAACTTGCCAAGCAAAATCTGAAATGTCTGTCGTCCAAGTGCCTTCGTGAACAAATCTGCTAGCTGGCTAGCAGTCCGAATATGATAAGTAACCACAACACCAGACTGTATCAAATCACGAACAAAGTGACAATCAATCTCAATATGCTTCGTCCTCTCATGAAAAACTGGATTGATGGCAATATGAAGAGCAGTCTGACTATTGCAGTACAACGCATCGGAGCAGGATGTGTCACTCCCAACGAACGAAGAAAGGACTTGAGCCATAAAAATTCACAACATGCGACTGTCATAGCCCGGTATTTTGCTTCATCCGAAGACCGAGAAATAGTGGGTTGTTTCTTTGTCTTCCAAAAAATTGGAGATTCACCAATCATCACAAAATATCCAGTCAAAGATCTCCTGGTGATTGGGCAAGCGGCCCAATCGGAATCACAAAATGCTGTAAGCTAAAAAGAACTCTTAGTAGATATAAACAAACCTTAACCATGATGACTCTTCAAGTAATGCAAGACACGCAAAGCTACATGCCAATGCGCCAAACACGGTTTCTCCATGAACTGGGCCAAGGTATGGACTGGATAGCTAAGCTCAGGATGAGTGGATAAGTGATGGTAAGGTAAATGAGCTTCCCAATGAGTCTGTGATACTGTGCGGAATCATCAAATGAAGGACCATCATCTTGCACCAAATAGTGTAGTTGTTCCATGGGAAAATATGCGGGCTTAGCTACCAATAAGCCAGTATCTGACAAAATATCCAAGGCATATTTCCACTGAGACAGAAACATCCCATCAAGCCGACGAGCTATCTCAATGCCTAAGAAATACTTCAGAGTACCAAGATTCTTCATATGAAAACAAGAGCAAAAATACACTTTGAACTTGGTCACACCTCAGGAGAGGAACCAGCAATGATAAGATCGTTGACATAAACCAATACATGAAGAGAAACTCCACCCTTCAAGTAAGAAAACAAGGAGTAATCCACCTTACTTTGAATAAACCCAAAGAGACAAAGAGCCGCTGCAAGTTTAGCAAACCAATTCCGCGGAGCTTGGTGTAAACCGTAAATAGATTTACGAATCTTGTAAACTAAATCAGGTGGCGGAAGTATATAACTAGGAGGCGGACGCATGTACACCTCCTCCTCAAGATCTCCATGCAAAAATGCATTGTGAATGTCCATCTGATGAAGATCGCAATCACGAATAGCAGCAACAGCCAAGAAAAGACGAGCAAAACTCATCTTGGCAACAGGAGCAAATGTTTCAGTAAAGTCAGTCCCCTCAATCTGACGATTACCCAGAACAACCAAACGAGCCTTGTAATGCTCAATAGAACCATCAGACTTAAACTTAGTACGATAAACCCACTTATAATCAATAGCCTTCCTGCTAGGAAGAAGAGGAGCAAGAACCCATGTATTGTTACGCTCTAGGGCATTGATCTTGTCGTACTTAGCCTCACGCCAATGAGCATGGCAATAAGCATCAGAAAATGTAACTGGGTCAGCAGCATCTGCCACTGCAGCAAAAAATCTAGAATGCGAAATTGAAAATTTACTACAAGATACATAATCAGCGATAGGGTAACGCGTACTTGAGGATAGTGAATCCGAGGATGAGAGATCAATAGAGAGGGTTTTTTTTGAGCAAGTACCAGTGTAGATGTGGTCTTAAAATTTAGCTAGAGGCTGACGAAAATGAGTGATGGGAACACGTACAACAGATATAACAGTTGGAGGTGAAGTAGGCACCGTCCACCAGGAGCGGCCAAGGAAGGCCGCAGCTGGAGCTCGAGAAGAACTGACCGCCAGTCTGGGCGAGCGACCACAGACGGGCGTTACTGGTGGTCTGGCTGTAATTCTTCACCAGCAGCCACAGCCGACCGTGGATGGAGGGTTGGTCACGGTTTCAGGCGAGCGGCCACAGATGGCTGTGGGAGAATGACAGCCTCGGTCGGCCCCAGTCCATGGTGATTGGTCTTGGTTGGCCCCGGTCCGTGGCGATTTACCTCGTTCGGTCCCGATCCATGGCGATTAGCCTCGGTCGGCCCCGGTCCATGGTGATTGGCCTCAATCGGCCCCGGTCCATGGCGATTGGCCTCAGTCGGCCCCGGTTCGTGGTGAGCAGTCTCGGTCGGCTCAGTCTGTGGCGAGCGGTCTCGGTCGGCCCTAGTCGATCAGCCTCCGTCGGGCTCAGCTTTGCAGGTTGCCTCACATCAGGACTGGGCTGCTCCTCCGGGTTGAATGGCTCAGATGTAGAGTCGTAGAAGTTGGCAGGTGATGGAGATCGATCCGCTGATGGCAAGTTTGCAGAAGCAAGCGTAAACGGGAAACAGTCTTCATAAAAATTACATCTTGGCTGTCAAACACAGTTCGAGACTCCAAGTCATAAACACGCCAAGCTTTCTTGTCAACAGGGTAGCCAAGAAAGATTCACTTCCAACTTCTAGATGAAAACTTATCACGCAGCCATGGAAGCTGAGAGGCAAAGCACAATGAACCAAACACACGGAGATGGCTGTAATCTAGTGCGCGACCGTACAAGAAGTGATGAGGTGTTAGGCCATCTAACACATGTGTTAGCATGCGATTAATGAGGTAAGCTATTGTAAGAATGCATTCTCCCCAAAAGTCGATAGGCAAATGAGCTTGAAAACGAAGAGCACAGGCAATATTAAGGATATGTCTGTGCTTTCGTTCCACACGCCCATTTTTGCTGAGGTGTCTAGATCGTGGAGGTCTCATAACGAACACCTTTCTCCAGAAACAAATGATTTGAGAGAGAGGAATTCAGTTTCATTGTCTGCCCGAACTCATTCAATGAGACGGCAAAACTGTGTCTGACCAAACGCAAGGAACTCCTTCATCTTCTATGGTACTTGAGACTTAAAAACTAATAAATAAACCCAAATAGCTCGGGAATAGTCATCAACTATGATCAAAAATAAAAAATGCTCCACTAGAAGATGGTGAACCATAAGGTCCCCAAACATCACAATGAATAAGTTCAAACAAATGACTACCCTTAGAAGAATTGACAGGGAAACTATTTCTAGACTGTTTTGCATGATGACATACCGAGCAAAGAACATATTTATTATCATGTAAAGAAATGACTGGGGTAGAAGACAACACCGATGATAACGAATGCCCAAAAATGTTGATACCATAAAGCAGATGAAGACACTGAAGCAACAACAGATAAGAACGGCTGTGTAGAATCAGAATCTCCAATCTGTGCAACCAATAAACCCCTCCTCGGTGTTCACCAGAGCCAATCACTGTCCTCGTGTTGATATCCTGCAGTACACAAAATTTGTTGGTAAGCAAAACTAAACATTTTAAAGTAGCAGTTGACTTGGCAAACAATAGCAAATTGCATCGTAATGCCAGAATAAAAAGAACTTGATTCACAACAATATTTCCAAAACAAATCTTTCCATGTTCAACAGCAGTTGAAATAGAACAATCAGGGAGGATAACATTAACATTTGTAGCATGTTTAATATCATGAAGAAGATCAATGTCACCAGTCATATGATACGATGCACCGGTATCAAGAATCCAAGGTAAAGTAGTCTTACATGACAGATTGTAAGAAGAATTTAACTTAGAGAACATGTTTAAAACCGTACTCCATTGCTCCTTGGACAGTTCTGGGCCGAAGGCAAATCGATCGGAGGCCGAGACTACGACAACGGCAGCTCCTGCAAGAGGCAGAGTGGCGATGACCACTAGCTGAGCAGCTTCGACGAACGGCACACCGGGCGGGGCATATATCCTGGGTTTTGCAGCAGCCTTTGGCCTAATGCAAGGGGATGATTCTCAGTGAACCATTCCGGATAACCAATAATGCAGAAGCAAGTAGCGATATCATGACCCTTTCGGCCACAATGAGTGCAAATAAGACTCCAGCGATTAATGGTGGCGGCTGGAGTGGATCCTGGAGCAGTGGCAGGAGAATTCAGAGCGAAGAATTATGCCTGACTATGAGCAGCAAAGGTTATGGTGTCTGCCGAAGTGACAAAATCACGAGCTGAGATGACAGTCTTCTGACGCTCCTCCTGAGAGACAAGTGAGTAAACCTTGTCAAGCGAAGGCAATGGTTCTTGTGCAAGAATGTATGAGTGAAGAGTAGTATCATCCAGACTGGTGAGAAATTGATGAACTATCATCCAGACCGATGAGAAATTGATTAACCATTTCCTTCTCACGATCACTCTGAGTAATGGCGGCATTGGGACAAGACATACAAGTACGGGGAGGCATGGACGCAAGAAGATCATTCCACAACTTTTTAGAATGAGTAAAGTAGGCATTAACAGCCTGACCATTTTGACGACAGTTGTAAATGTCTGCACGAATCTGACACATGTGTGGGCCATTCCCAACTGAGTAACAGGGATGTAGATCTTCCCAAAGTTCTTTAACTGAGTCAAAATGAGTAAGATCAGAATGAACAGATAGATCAAGTGTATGAACGATCCAACCAGTAAGCATGAAATTTAAACTACTCCAAATATTAGCAAAAAGTTCACCAGGTAAAGGCTTGGTGATGGAACCATCCAAGAAACCAAGCTTATGTCTAGAATTAAAACCATGACGAATGGCAGCACTCCAATCACTATAATTATCAGTACCCTTCAAGGTCGTAGAGGAAATCAGCAAACATGTATGATCTAAGGGGTACGGATGCGAGAAAGGCAAGGAGCAGGGACTGGAAGAGGCCGAACCATCAGCGCCGAGCAGGAGCTGGCGGAGGGCTCGGCAGAGCAGGTCGGTGTCATCTGGCTGCGACTGGAGCGGAGCGGTCGACAGTAGGAATGACGGTAACGACAGGTTCCTCGGTCTCGGCATCAAGATTTTCAATCTCGACTTGATTAATCGGATCCATTTGGACATAGGCGATGGCGCGTGGAGGCGCAGAGCGGCGGCGTGCAGTGGAATGGAGCGGTGGTGCGAGTCTGGAGCGGAGCGGAGTGGTCCGGAGTGCGGAGCGAGGCGGCGGAGAGCGGTGGTGGGATGAAGTCAGAACCCGGCGGCGGAGGCGGTGACTAGCACAGCGTTGGCAGACGGAGAAGAGAGGGGGGGGGGGGCGGCGATGGTCTTTTATGAGTAAGGAAAATTTAGGGTCTCAGGCTTTAGACTCCGATACCATGTAAAATATGAACGTGTGTTTTCATTGATAGTACAAGAGTACAATATATGGACATCATTTACAGAGTCAAGTAAGGAAAATGATTCTATCTTAAGAATTCTATCCAAGGTATAATAATATTGCAGAAAATATTCACAAAATATCTCCTACGAGGGCCATAAACTGAAAAAGAAAAGAAAAAAAGAGAGAATAATTTAGAGATTCATTATATAGACCTAAAACTAAGAACCAAGAAATGCTCATTAGGAGATACAAAAACAGATCACAAAACACACAAAATCACAAAACACACAAAAACTATCATATGATTCCATTCATGTAAATTTCTATCCCTGGCGTTAGTTTGTAGTACTAAATTAAAAGGCAGAACCTTTCCTCTCTATGAAGGAAAACAACCCTTTCCTTGAAAAATTTCCAATCACCAGAATTTCAAACTGACACAATTCGTACCCAAATACACCAAATCGAGTAGCTAAAACTCAGATCTAATTGTAGGAAACTCGGACAGTGTGGCGGACAAAGCAATAACTGACGGCGGAAATCAATCCGCCCTAGAAGAATGGGAAAGTAGTTGGGCAGTGGAAAAGAAAGCAAAAAAGCCACGGAACAAGTTCCAAATTGCAAAGCTGAATCTGGATGTTTGCATGCAGAAGCGCTGATTGGTGAGACCAAGAGTTTTGACGGCGGAGTAATTATGGTGCATAAGGTAAAGTAATTTGTTTTGGGGTTATTTAGAAGATTCGATCTTGATCAAAGCATTTTGGGGGCCGGAGGTTATCATTAAGGGATTAATGAATTTCAGGAGTTCATCAAGAAGGTTCTCTCCTCAGTATAAAGGGGCACTAAAAGGGGAAGGCAAAGGGTAAAACCAAAATTGCTTTTCACAAACCCTGGTTCCCAAGCCAAACACACAAATCACCAAAAACCTCAGCTATACGTATCCAAATCGAAATAGTGTGGGAGAAAAGTTGACTGGTGCAGAGATGAATGGCAGAATCTCTGATGGCGAATTCGGTGACGCAATACACGGCGAGAGGTTTGGAGTATTGGAAGGAAAGGAGAGAGCCAGATGCCGGTCTGGTGAATCAAGCGCTGTTATATCGACATCACAGGCAGGGAGGGAAAGTCACAATCAACCAGGAGGATATCCAAGAATCGGGGCAACTCAATGACAACTGTGTTTCGGCCTTTTGGCTGGATCATAGGGATTATAGCCGTTGGAGAATGGATCTGTTTTTGCATGATCACTGGGGGGTTCTTGGCGCATGTGGTTCATAGAGACCAGAGTTTCTATGTCATCCGACTGGAATCAGCTACGACGAGATTAGCAGTGCTGCACAACTCTCCTTATGCTATTGCGGTGGAATGTTTGTTGTTCGCCGGTGGAACCCAACTATGTCGTTAAGCAGAGTAAAGGTAACAAAAATCATGGTAGGCATTAGATTGCATGGCTTGCCTTCACTATGCTTTAATAGTTGAGCAGCAAAAAAATTGTTAATTTTATTGGAGAAATAGTAGATGTGGAGCTATATCACATTCCGGTAAGAGACCTGAGATATCTTAGGGCTAGGATAATGGTAGATCCCGAGAATCCACTGATATTGGGGTTTTAAATAGAGATGTGAGACGGACATCAGTTTTGGATTGCATGCAGATATGAATGGGTTCATGAGTTCTGCAGAAGGTGTGGCAGAATTGGGGAGGTTTCTATTATTGTGGCTACATTAGCATACATTGGAGGGAGGACGCATTTGGCAAATGCATCCTCACGGTTTTTCTTTTTTTTTATTGTAATTTTCTGAGGACGCATTTGCCAAATGTGACCTCGTTAATTTTTTTTTTTTTTTGGTCTGGGATTGAAGAGGACACATTCCCCATATGTGTACTCGGTTTTCCCATTTTTTAAAAATATTTCAGTGTTAATGATGCGTCCTCCTATCCGGCGTTGATTTTCGTGCCGCCACGTCGACGAGGACACATTCGTTAAATGCATCCTCCAATCTGCACTGATTTTCGTGATGCCACGTCGACGAATGCGTCCTCCATTTCTTCATCTACTCGACCAGAAACCCAGATTTTTATACCTTGGTTTTCTCCTCTTGCCGGAATCCTCTCACCTTGCCGCTACTGTAATCCTTAGCTGACTGTTCCCCGCGCTCCATTTTCGACATTCTCATCGCCGGTTGTGGCTCCTAAAATTGCCGGGTGATTTTTTTGCTCTCTGTTTGGTTCTCCTTTTGCTGAATCAATCATTTATTTTTGCTCTCCATTTTGCTCTCCGTTTGGTGCAACCGGAGTCTTCTCCCGGCATTGCGTGGTAGATTTCACCCCCGGAGATCGATGTTGACCGCCACTGACCGCCGCCATTAACCGCCACCTCCTCCGAGAGTTTCAGAATTTTGTAAAGGTATTTGAAGAATTCATGATTCTACGAGTGTGTTGAATGATTATGTTCAATTTGTCCTCTAATATTTTTTTATTGAATTTGGTACAACACTGTTATTTCTGAAGTACTTGAAAAGATCTTGTTGATGTGAATGTGTTTAATGATTGTGTGTAGTTTGAGTGATTAAGTTTCTTGATTCTATGAAAGTGTTGAATGAGGATGCGTGAATATGCGTGAATTAATTATGTGTGATTTGTTTACTAATGTTTGTATTAAAGTTGTAGTAATAGTTTAATTAGTGTGGCGTGAGTGAGCACACATTTTAGGATTGTGTAATAGTTTGAAAATCGATAATAGTGTACGAGGTGGTTGTCCGACAATAATGGAATCATGTACGGTTCAGGGTTCGAGCAGTTGAATATAAGTTTCTGAATAATACCGTCATTTCAAATATCAAATTATATGTTACGTATTTGTATAATGCAGTTGTACAATATTTTTGAAGGTGTGCATGTATAAAGAGAGGTCAGATTAAGTTTGATTTGACTATGGGTGTATATTACGACCCTCCCATACCGGAGAGGAACGTGACTTTCGAAAGGAGGTTAAACCACTCCGAGTTAGTTCATTTAATTATCAGAAGGCTTGGTATTGCAAGTGTGAGGTTTCAGTTGAAAATATATTACCGTTGTCCTGAGCTGATTGGTTCGGCCGTATACTATCGGTGTTATAATGTGGAAGATGATGAGTCTACCGCGACCTTCTTCGACATTGTTGATCGAATGACCTTGTCCTCAGGAGATTTGTACATTAATGTGGAGAAGATGCCAAGTACCATTAACCGTGCAGGTGATCTTAGTTCGGGCACGTTCATGTCCTTGTTGAGGAACATGAAGAACTGTACACCTTTGCCAACCTTACCACCCCCTGCTGATTACTAAGGTTTTGCCGTTGGTGAGTCCAGCCAACCCAGTGCGTATGTTCACGTCGATTGCGCTCAGCCGTTCACAAGTGGTGGTATATATGGTGGGCATCATGAGGACCTGAATTTGTTCGATGATGATTATGTGGGTGAAATTGGCGAGCATGTTGGTCATGTTGGGAGCGATGGGGATGGTGAGAAAGGGGAACTTGATGAAGAAAGTGATGATCGTTCCTTATCAACTGATTCGAATCCAGAGGACGATGATGAAGAAGTGGTGTGCATGAACAGTGTAACCACATCAATCCGTATTTTGGCGAATCCTGATACAGAGGCCTACTTTAGGGATTATGGGGGCCCTGATGAGGATAACTATGACCCAACGAATTGTGGTAATGGATTTACTAGTTATGTTCAAGCGACTGGTGAAGTGGCATTGGGTATGCGATTTTGGACGAAGCCAGAATTGGTAAAAGCTATTTTGAGGTAGAGTTCCATGATGAATAAGGAACACAGGGTCGTGGAGAGCAGGTCATGCACATGGTATGCGAAATGCAAGGACGTTGTTGAAGGAACTAGTAATTTTCATTGGGTTGCTAGAGGCAGCAAAAAGGCTTCCATGGCATGTGGGAGATCACCAAATGGGCAAGTAGTAATTCTTTTGTTGGTGTTGGTCAATCGATGGGTAACACTAACCTGACATCGTTGATGATCGCCCGTGCAATTCGCCACCACATTAACGTTAACCCTTCTTACATGGTGAAAAATGTACAAGCGTATGTGAAAACAGTGTTAAACGTGACCATTTCCTATAAGAAGGCGTGGTATGCTCGAAAGAAGGCTATTGACTTAGTATTTGGAACTTGGGAGCAATCCTTTGAACCGTTGCCTACATATATGGATGAGCTAGTCAGGGAAAATTCGAGCACCGTTGTTGATTAGGCAGATGTACCTGATAGAATACATGGGCGTGGGTGTAGGAAATTTAAGTTCATTTTCTGGGCATTTGGTCAGGCTATCAATGCATTTTTCCACTGCAGGCCGATGATTAGTGTAGATAACACTCATTTGAGAGGTGCATACAAGGCCACAATGCTAGTTGTCGTGACGCATAACACGAACGACTACATACTCCCCATTGATTATGCAATTGTCGACGCTGAAACTAATGAGAGTTGGAACTGATTCATGCAGAGACTGCGTCTTCACATGGTTGGTGGTGATAGTAGGTCAATCTGTATTATATCTGATCGTCATGATGGAATTTTAAATGCAATGAGACGTATGGAGGAATGGATGGAGCCAGCAGGATACCACCGACTTTGCTTGCATCATTTTTAGTCCAACTTCCTCAGTGTAGAGAGTGGGAAGTTCAAGAATGCACTTATGAAGATTCTAGTTTGGCAGCTTGGTGGTGCCAGATGAGAGAGTAGGTGAAGGGAGTACAAGGAAGAGTTGGAGAGCATCGAACCATTTGCTTGGGATTGGTTGATACAACATGATACTAGTAAGTGGTGCCTTGCCTTTGATGAGGGTGATTGACGTTGGAGAATTCTAACCACCAATTTGTCAGAGAGTTACAACAACTATTTAAGGCACGCACGACATCTCTCGGTAACAGCGTGTGTTAAAGTGACCTTTAAGCGAACAGTTGAAATGTTTGCTAGAAGGGTAATAGATGCCACAAATTGGAGGTACTTTCCTGATTCATGACGGTTCTATTAGAGTTCATGGACTATTTTCTTGATTCTACATTGTTGTTCAATTGTGTAGGTCCGAGTTCCCTAGTAGGATTTGGAAAAAATTCCAGAAGCAAGGCACTTGAGCACGGGGACATATTGTCACCGTGTCTGGGCATGCGACACAGACTTATAGGGTTGTGAGAAGGACCATTGATGGCAGCATTGGTGAGAGCCAGTACACAGTCAAATATCTAAGAAAAGAGTGTACTTGTCGTGAATGACAATTTTTTTGGTTCCCATGTTTGCATGCATTGACCGTCTGTAGGCATAGGCGTGACGATTCAGCTACTCTATGTGACAGGGTATATCACACGACCACCTATGTGAAGCAATATAGTCAGAGTTTCATGCTTATAAGAGATCAATCACTATGACAATGTGCTAGTTGGAAGCTGAATCCCGATATTGAAAAGTTCTGCAATAGGAGGTGTGAACGGTTTGCGGAGAGAAAGATGAGGAATCGAATGGTTGAGAGGGTGTTGGGTGATTCCAGAGGCGTCCGTAGGTGAGGGCGTGATTAGAATTGTGTATGTAATATGAAAATTTTGAATATTTGGTTGACTATGTATGACATTATTTTATGTACCCGGTAATATTTTTTCAGAGTTTTTTAATTGCAATTAATTATGTGGATATATTTTATGTGTATGTGAAGCTAATGTACGATTGGGTTTGAATATTAGTACACATGTTATTGCATTACTTATTTGCAAATCTTTGACTGATCTGATTATCAGCAGGGATACACCATGTATTATCCTAGACCCATTGACGATGAACTGTTGTACCTGCACCAGGAGCATCGTGCACGTACTCTGTACAATGGTCATTTAGAAGATGAGGCACTGTAGGTGAGGCGGTTCGATGGAGCTTGTTGGATTGGTCGGATCCCTGATCCAGTCATGCGCTACGTGCGTGAAGATGGATTCCAGGGATTGTTGGATTCCGCCCCAATCCATATCGATCATTCTCTAGTCACAGCCTTAGTAGAGCATTAGAGACCTGAGATGCACATGTTTCACCTGCCAATGGGGGAGGCTACCGTAACTTTATAGGATGTTGGCATGCTATGAGCTCTACCGATCGATAGCATCCCAATTACTAGTGTGGACACTAGCCGACACACAGAGGACTGGCGGAGATTTTGCACAGACTACCCAGGGGCTACACCGAACGCGAGTGCTATCAGAGGAGGTCGCATAAGGGCCAGCTAGTTGGGAGACTTGTTACACAGTCCATTCCATATTGATGCTATTGAGGTAGATTTTCAACAACGGGCTAGGGTTTTCATTCTACTACTGGTCGGTACTGAGATAGACTCATCCTGTCGGTATTGAGGTAGACACACCCGGACTCCTTATCCATTTGCTCTATTTGTCGCTACTGATGGACCTCGGTGCAACACATCAGTATAGTTAGGGTGCTTCCATTTTGGCACACTTGTACAGGTGCTTATGTGACGTTGCCATCCCACAAGTTAAATCCATATGTGGACCACTTATCTTACTACAGGTAACATTGTTGGTTAATCTTATCAGTTGTACATACTTTCGATAGTGATCTCTTATATTATATTAATTTTTTTTTTCAGTTGTGGGCATGGGAGCGAATACCATCCATTTGTCCGGCCGGCCGACTACCAGTGACCGGCGCGATGAGTGCTGTTGGATCCAGGTACGTATTGAATTAGTCAGGAGATAACTGTTTAAACTTCAAAGAAATTACTAGGAATGACTAATATTAATCATTTTGTTCCTGATTGGTGGAGAGCCCGGTACGATTTATCACAATCACCTATGCATGTATTGAAAGTGTATCGCGATCAGCTGACATCTCTCCATGACAGAAAGATATATTGAAATTCAGATTACCTTTCATTGAACTAATGGATATAAAGGTTTTCCTCTCCTAACCACAACATATACCTATTATTGCAGTTTATTTGGCAGTCGTACACGGAGGATGTCGTGCAAAAACTCCCACAGTACTGTACGGCCGGTAGTAAAAACCAGCTATTGTCTGTTGAACTCATTAGCTGGCATGTCGTGGAGTACCACCCCGTACATCGTGTTCTCAGGCAGTTTGTCCTTATCCAGCCAATACCCATCCAGTTGGTCACTAGGGATGGATATAAACTGCTTCATACTAGAGATCATCGTGGGAGGTTAGGAATGGATTGGCGTGTAGAACTGAGAAGATATCTCGATGCTTGGGAACATCGAGCAGAGCAACAAGTTTATATGTGAGGGTTTGCAGATCTGTACACACCCAGTCGAGAATATATTAAGTGGTATTTTTGCAGAATAGTGACCCTAATTGATCAGCCAGTCCGAGCCGAAACAATTATGGAGGGTTTTCATGGAGACGGGGCTACTATGGAGTATACGGTATTTTCTAAATCTCTAATAGTGTTCATAAATAATACTATACGTTACCTCAATATTAAATATCTAACATATTTACCTCACTCGTGTAGTTGCAGGCAATGTCTCAGATGAGAATAATGTTGGATATAAATTTGGATGACTCTCCCCCACGTATCGCGAAAATGATCAGGGGGGTACACGATGTTGCCACACGTACTCCACAATATGCGCATGAGCCTTCCAGGCTGCAGTTTCATCAGCTATGTGTGCACTGTGAGGAACCTCCACCTGGTGTGAGTTACAATAACATCAGAAGCTAGCGTCCAGCTCCACCTGGTTGACGAGATGGCCAGCAACCGCATGCTCAGGGCTATACATACCACACTGGTTCATTACAAGCTTGACCCTAATATGCATGCCCGACGAATCCTGGAGCATCACATGGTGGACCCTCACAGTATGACGCTACTATGGCTGATTTCAATGCATATCATACTCCCACTGCTAGTCATGCTGGACTGTCACATAGTGGATCCTCACAGTTTGACACAACTACAACCGATTTCACGGCATATGTTACTCCCACTGCTAGTCATGCATACATGTTGCATCTTGCAGCCAGATGATGCCATACATATTTCTACTAAGATGGTCGTTCCATGACGCACATCTCGCACCATACGTCCTCCACCATATGGAACAGGTGGAAAGTTTTGCAGAGGCCGTCATTAGTACATTACATGACATTGAGCACATATTATTCATTACGTTTGACACGTCTTCTTCGGATATTGTACATTTTTGTTTAATTATATTCATTCATACTATATATTACTGCAATTTTTATAATAACATAAAACAAACACAAGTCTACTTATGCGCTATATTACCCAAAAAAAATGAAGAACAATAATTTATAAATTATATAATTTACTGATTAAAATCCTAGATTTTATATTGAGGATACATTCATAAAATGTTGGATTAAAAAAATCATATGTTATATTCAGTACCCGTTTTTAATAACACGCAAGTCAAAATATATTTCATAAATTCAAGAAAAAATAAAAGTTGAAAAAATAATTTTTTTAAAAAAATAATAACAATTCTGCAAAAATTAATGATACTCCATGAGGATGCATGAACATTACTTTAAAAAAAATATAAACTACGAGGACGCATTCATAGAATGCGTCCTCTAGAAAGTCAGCCGAAATTTTTTTTATTACAGCATGAGGATGCATTCTATGAATGCGTCCTCTGAACAGAAATTTTTAAAAAATATAAGAACAAAATCAAAATACTTTGAGGACGCATTCAGATAACGCGTCCTCCACCATTGCTTCCAACTTCCACAGGATGCACAATTGCAACCAAATTTTAAGGATTAAGCATACAAAAATAAAGCACTCGGCAGAAATGGACATTTTCTTACTAGATTTCCAATTGAAAATGATGGCGATCTCATTCATTTTTTGGACCAAAAGTTCTTTCAGCATAATCTAGCAAGAGGGACACATATTTACTATGATCCCGAGGTGGAGATACTCCCGTCGACTAAGCGTGCACAAGGACATATGCCACACAAGAGAAATACAACATTCCAAGCTGACTTTTTGGACTTCCAAAGGGTGTTCTTCCAACAGTTAAATGAAGATACCATTCCGGATGGGTTCGAATATACTGTTAGGATGGATGTTCACCATATGAATATGATGTCGGAGGAGAATTCGATGCAAGATGATGCTGGACCTAATTTACCGCCTGGATTTGCAGAGCATGTTTAGCAACAGCCAACTTAGGCGGCTGAACAGGGTGACATAGCAGAGCAACAACAACCGCAATTACCAAATCGCAACGTGGAACACGCCCACAGCAATATCCACAACTTGATCTGGAAGAACTTATGGCAATGGGGATTTAGCAGCCTCATCAGGAAGAGGATGGCCAATCAATGGTTACAGTGTCGGGTGGACATGTAGGAGTTGAGCAGCAAAACACTGAGATAGACCAGTCACAACAGGTGGAGGTGGTACACTTCCCACCAAATGATCCAACTTTTGTGATAACAAGCAGTGGCAACCACTGGTGCTTGATATGCCTATTGCCTAGGTAACCTGTAACAATGGAAATTTATTTGAGTCAACAATGGATGTGAATGATGAGGGGAAATGGAAAATTGCTAATAAACCAATAGAGGGGTTAATGTTAGTTAACCAAACTGACTGGCAAATAGTAGACTACCTTACTGAGCCATGTGTGGTTCATAAGTTCAAAGATTGCAACTATTTTGAGCCCCCAATAATTTTGGTACCACAAATCTATGAGATGAAAATAGTGCAAAATGCTGGTGGAAAAATCTATGATACAGGTAGAAGATTCGTTGGAGATGGAGAAGGTGGAGAAAAGCCTTAGCAATTATGAAGGGGAGCAATGTGGCACATAGATGAAGGACTCTCAACAAAGAAATAAGACAAAGGAAAATCAGTGGGCAATAAGTTTGAAGCTAGAGAAGAAAATTCAGAAGGCCAAGAGAGTTAAAAAAGGGAAAACAAGAGAGTGGTTGAGTAAAGGGACTGTAAAATGCAAGCAGAGGGTGGAGGCAGCCACGTCTGCGACTAACTCTCTCTCGTTAACTGAAGGAATTACTCAAAGCTGGGAGGATTATATGAAGGAATTGGGACTGGAGGATTCACACACTGCACCATTTCTAGAAGATAATCAATTTGATGCTAAAGTGGAAGTGAAACTTGAAGACAAAGCCGATCAGGAGATGGAGAAAAGTAGAAATCGTATAAGAGCAAAGATGGAGGAAACAAAGTCAATCAATACAGTTATTCTAGAATATTGAAGGGTGAACACAGTGGAAATGAAGAAGCGGAGAATCCATGATGATATTGTCACCAATCCAGTGATTAAATTAAGAGGAAATAAGAAGTCAGTTTCAAAAAGAAATTTTGCGGGTTCTAGCAGGGTTGTCCCATATCAGCCGGCCAATCAGATACGAGATCCCTGATCTGGAACTGTAGGGGCATCAACAACACCCCTATGAAGACTATTTTGGCCAAAATGTTAATAACACATCAGCCTCAGATTATTTGTCTGTTTGAAACAAAGGCAACAGAAATCATTGTCAGGTATAAAACCATAAAAGATATGTCATAAAAGACATGTCAGGTATAAGGCATTTTGGACTCATTGTGAACAGTCTCAAATCATTGTGAATATAATCTAGAAGGATCAAATTAATTACACAGATGGGGAGAGTAGTCTATCTCAAAATTTGAAGAGGACTCTACAAAAATTGGCCTCATAGAGCAGACAGACATACGAAAATATGGATGAGACAATCAAGGCAGTAACTAAGAATTTTGAGAAGGCATAAGCACAATTACAAATGCACTCGATTGATGGGGGTATAATAAGTTGGCAACTGAATGCCTTTAAGACAGTCACGTATATAAGAATCACTCTAGAAGACATGATTGCAAAACAATCAAACTATTGGTAACAACCCTAAACTCATGAGGGGAAAGATGAGAGATAGTAACACCGCATTCTATCACAAATGGGCCACATGGAAGAAGGCTAGAAACACTATTATAGCCCTAAGAAATGGTTAGGGATAGTGGTTAGATAGTGCAGAACAAATACAGAAGTTAATCACTACACATGTGGCAACCATATACACAGTTGTGCATGATTATCCGCCACTACTAGGATTTGAGGAAACATGTCATCAAGTGTTAGAACATAGCAATACATGCCTCCCAGAGAAACAAGTTTAGGCTTTAAACAAGCATTTTCAAGGAATTGAAGTGTGGCAAGCACTTAAGTCAATGAAGCCATGGAAAGCTCCGGGTTTGGATGAAATTCCAGCTAGATATTTCAAGCATCACTTGTCTCAGGTAGGGGAAACGGTTTTCATGGAAATTCTTAACGTTTTAAATGGGGCATAAATGCCAAAATACTGGAATGAGACTCTCATTAGCCTTATTCCTAAGAAAAAACCTCCAGAGATAGCAGTGGACTCAGGCCGATAGCCTTATGTAACGTAAAGTACAAGCTGGTGGCTGAGTTACTGTCAAGAAGAATGACGGAGTTCATGAACTCCTTGATTAATTTAGGGAAAGCATGATTTGTTAAAGACAGAAACATTGCGGAAAATGTACTCATTGCGGATGAAATGATGGATTTTCTGAAGAAGAAGAAATCTGGAAAGGTTGGACTAGCTACCATAAAGATTGACATGAGTAAAGCATACAACAGAGTATCATGGAACTTCTTACAATGGGCTTTAACTGCAATGGGATTCCTACGGAATTGGAGAAACCTACTAATGCAGTGTGTATCCTCTGTTAGAATGGTAGTAAAACTGAATGGCTGGCAATCAGGATTTTTCCAGCCAATGAGAAGACTAAAATAGGGATGTCCGTTATCCCCATACCTTTTCATTGTTTTTCAACAGTACTTATCGAGCTTGATTAAGCATAGATCAGAAGGATGGAGGGAGGCAAATTTAAGCCAGGGGCTAAGACACCAAAAATCTCACATTTGATATACTCGAATGATAGTATTATATTCATTGAGGTCAGAGAGCAGGTAATAAGACAGTTGGTGAGGGACTTGGATGCTTTTGCAAGATATTCCGAGCAGTGAATAGACTTTGGAAAATCAGCCATTGTGGTAAGTCCTAACACAATGGCTAAATTTACAGTCTGAACTTACATAGCTCTGGCATAGTGGGTAAGTATTTAAGACTTGATATCATGCTATGGCAGTCACAGAGGCAATGTAATTAAGGTATTATCAGAAAGATAAAGACTAAATTTGATAACTAGAAAAATAAGTGGTTTATCTTTAGTTGGAAGAATCACGCTGGCAAAGCATGCCATGACAGCTATGCCATTATACACAATAGGCATTTTTAATTTTCCAAAGACAGTAGCACGAGATTTTGACAAGATAATGACAGCTTTCTTTGATGGTGCATGATAACTCCAAGTCGGTTGCAACTGTGGTTGTTTCTTAAAATGGCTATCTTTGTGGAGGACGCATTCTCCGCTATTTTAAACCCCCATTTAGAGGATGCATTCAGCGAATGCATTCTCACTTTATGTTTTTTACAGCCATTTAGAGGACGCATTCGCTGAATGTGTTCTAAATATATTTTAATTTTTTTTTACCACCGGTGATGTCCTCTCGGTTTTATATAATTTTTTTACCTACATTTAGAGGACGCATTTGCTGAATGCGTCCTCAATATAAAAAATAATTTTTTAATCCAACATTCTCTGAATGCGTCCTCAATTTAAAATGAATTTTTTAATCAGTCTTCTATCTGATTTCCCAATTTATATTTTTTATATTTTCATTGTCCCTAATAGCGCATCAGTAGATTGAAGATAATGTAAAATTTGATCATGGGTATTGCAATTTTTTAAATAATCTTGAATATAGCGTAGGAATGAATTCTTAATTTTTTTTTGAAGTTAGTACATTATTTGAATCGTAATTTGGAAAATTCTTTTTTTTTGTTTAAATTTTACACTTTTTCCACTGTTAACTAATAAACCAAAATGTAAATGTAGATGCATTTAATGTTTACGAAATTAGAGATGAAAATGAAAACCAAATAAACATGAATTGATTCAGAAATACAATATTCAAAGAACACGTGTCAAACAGATAGGTACAAACGTAATGAAATGAATGCTCAACGGCATGTAATGTACTAATGATGCCCTCTGCAAAGCTTTCCACCCATTCCACACGAGGGAGGACGTATGGTGCAGGATGTGTGCTGTGGAACATCCATCTGAGTAGAAACATGTACGTCGTCATGCGGAGCTCCCTCTGCAAAATCCTCCTCTTTATTGTCGCCTGCGTCCTCATTCAAATCATATTGGACATGTTGAACACTACTTGTATCTAATGGAGTGGTAGGCGACATGTAAGCATGACTAGCAGTGGGAGTAAGATATACAGTGAAATTAATTGTAGTATATACAGTGAAATCAGTTGTAGTAGTGTCATAGTGTGAGGGTCCACCATGAGATGGCCTGGCATTCGTTGGACTCGCATGTGAAGGTCCAACTTCAGATGAACTAATGTGGTCTGTAGGGCCCTGAGCACGCAGTCGCTGACCACCCTGTTAACCAAGTGGAGCTGGACGGTGGCTTTTAATTTCATTACATCTCACACCAGGGGGGTTCCTCACAGTGCACATATGGCTGATAAAAATGCAGTCTGGAGGGCTAGTGTGCATATTGTAGAGTACGTGTGGAAACACCATGTACCCCAATGATAACGTCCGCAAAACATGGGAGACATTCGTCCAAATTAATATCTGACGTAAGGCAAATCTCGGACATTGCCTGCAACTACATAAAAGAGATAAATATGTTAGATATTAAAATTTGAGGGAATCTAAAGTATTATTTGTTAATACTAATAGAAATTTAGAAAATACAATGTACTTCATAGTAGCCCCGTCTCTATGAAAACCCTCTGTAACCGTTTTGGGTCGTCCTGGCTGATCAATTAGGGTTACTGTCCTGCGAAAATACCACTCTATGTATTCTCGACCGGGTGTATATGGATCCGCTGACCCAAGTGCATTAACTTGTTGCTCTGCTTGATGTTCCCATGCATCAAGATATCTTCTCAGTTCAGCACGTCAATCCATGACTGACCTCCCCCAACGGTCTCTAGTGTGAAGCAGTTTGTGTTCATCCTTAGTGACCAACTACGTGGGCATTGGATAGATAAGGCCAAACTGCCTGAGAACACGATGAACATGATGGTACTCCACGACGTGCCAGCAAATGAGGTCAACACACAGTAGCCAGTTGTTGCTACCAGTTGTACAATATTGTGGGAGTTGTTGTATGACATTCTCAGTGTATGACTGCCAAATAAACTGACATAACAGACAAGTGTTGTGGCTAGGAAAGAAACACCTTTTTTCCATTAGTTCAAAAAAGGAAATCCAAATTACATTATACCTGACTGTCATGGAGAGATGTCAGCTAATCGCGGTACACTTTCAGTACATGCATGGTGATTGTGATAAATCGTACCGGGCTCTCCACCCGTGAGGAACAAAATGAATAATATTAGCTATTCCTAGTAATTTCAAAGGTTTAAAAATTGTGTCCTTACTAATTGAAAACGAACTTGGACCCAAGAGCACTCATGGTGACGGTCACTGGAAGTCGTTCGACAGGACAAATGGTTGGTATTCGCTGCCCACTGCTGACAATAAATAAATTAAAATGTAATATAATGTAAGAGGTCATTATAGACAGTATGTACAACTAACAAGTTTAACCAACAATGTTACCTGTAGTAAGACCAGTGGCCCAGATATGGATTTGACTTATGGAATTGCAGCATCACATAAGCACCTGTACAAGTGTGCCAAAATCCACACAATCAATTGCACTAAAAAAATGAAAGAATTTAGCATAACAAGCTTACTGGATACATAATATAATGTTATACATATTGGTCTAAATCTATAAACTCCATATTACAAACACGACCCTAAGCACGCCCTTGCCTATGGGCACCTCTGCAATCACCTGTCACTCTCTCATCCATTTTATTCCATATACTTCTCTTCGCAAACTGACCACGCCTCCTATTACAAAAATTTTCAATAACGGGAATCAACCTTCAATTGGCATGTTGCCACAGTGATGGATCTCGAAGAGGCATGAAACCCTCACTGTATTGTTGCACATAGGTGGTCGTGTGATATACCCTGTCACATAGAGTAGATGGATCGTTATGCATATACCTACAGATAGCCAATGCATAGGAACAAGGGAAACAAAAATTTTGTCATTCGTGACAACTACACTCCTTTCTCCGGTATTTCACAGTGTACTGGCTCTCACAAATGCTTCCATCAATGGTCCTTGTCACAACCTTATAAGTCTATGATGCCTGACCATACACAGTGACAGTATGTCTCTATCCTCAAGTTTCCTGCTTCTGAAACTTTTTCCAAATCTTGCTAGGGAACTCGAACCTACACAATTCTACATCAATTTAGAATACATAAACTAGTCTGCGAACACATAATGAGCTGTAATGAATTATAAAAGTACCTTCAATTTGTGACGTCCATTAGCCTCCATGCAAACATTGAAATTGTTCATTCAAAAGTGGCTTTGACACACACTGTTATCGGGAGATGTCGTACGCGCCTTTAACAGTTGTTGTAACTCTCAAACAAATTAGTTGTAAGAATTCCCCAACGATGATCACCCTCATGCAAGACACCACTTACTACTATCATGTTGTCTCAGCCAATCCCAAGCAGATGGTTTGCTACTCTCTAACTTCTTCTTGTACTCCCTCCACCTACTCTCTTGCCCGACATGACCAAGCTACCAAACCAGAGTCTTTAGATGTGTATTCTTGAACTTCCCACACTCAGCACTAAGGAAGTTGGACTGAAAATGCCTCAAGCAAAACCGGTGGTAGCCTGCTGGCTCTATCCATTCATCCATATGTCTCATTGCATTCAAAATCCCATCATGACGATCTGATATAATACATATAGGCCTACTATCACCACCTACCACATGGAGTCACAGTTTTTGCATGAACCAGTTCCAACTCTCATTAGTCTCAGCATCAACTATTGCATATGCAATGGGGAGTATGTAATCATTTGCATCGTGCATCACCGTAACTAGCATTGTGGCCTTGTATGCGCCTCTCAAATCAGTCCCATCCACACTAATCACCGGCCTGCAGTGGAAAAATGCATCGATAGCCTGACCAAATGCCCAGAGTACAAACTTAAATTTCCTACACCCAAGACCGTGTATTGTATCAGGTACGTCTTTCCAATCAATAACGGTGCTCGGATTGGCCCTGATTAGCTCATCCATAAATGTTGGCAACATTTCAAAGGATTCCTCCCAAGTTTCGAATACCAAATCAATAGCATCCCGGCGAGCATACCACACTTTCTTGTAGGAAAAGGGTCACATTTAACACCGTCTTCACATGCACTTGGACATTCTTCACCGTGTAAGAAGGGTTCGCGTCAATCTAGTGGCGAATGGAACGGGTGATCATCAACAATGCCAGGTTATTGTTACCACTCGATCGACTAACACCTATACAACCATGACTACTTACCCATTTGGTGATCTCCCACATCCCATGGGAAGCCTTTTTGCTGGCTCTAACAATCCAATGACAATTATCACTTCCTTAAAAAATGTCCTTATACTTCGCATACTATATATGTGACATGCTCTCCACAACCCGGTGTTCCCTATTCATGATGGAACTCCATCTGGAAATAGCTGCTACCAATTCTGGCTTAGTCCGGAATCGCATACCCAATGCAACTTCACCAGTTTCTTGAACATAAGTAGAAAGTCTTTCACCACAATTAGTTGGGTCATAGTCATTCTCACCAGGGCCCCCATAATCCCTAAAGTAGGCCTCCATATTAGGATTTTCTATAAGATGGAATGTCGTGGCTGCATTATTCATGCACACCACTTGTTCATCATCGCCCTCTGGATTCGAATTAGTTGATAAGGAACGATCATATTTACTTTCTTCATCAAGTTCCATTTCCTCACCTTTATCATCGCTACCAACATGTTCACCATGACCAACAACATGCTCGCCAATTTCACCCACATAATCATCCGAAGACATTTAGCTCTTCATGATACACACTATATATACCACCACTTGTGAATAGCTGAGTTCAATCGACGTAAACCTTCACACTGGGTTGGCTCGACTCACCAATGACAAAACCTTGGCAATGAACAAGGAGTGGTAAGGTTGGCAAAGGTGTATAGTTCTGAATATTGCTCAACAACGACATGAATGTGCCCGAACTAACATCACCTGCACGGTCAATGGTGTTTGACATCTTCTCGATAATAATGTACAGATAAGCTAAGGATAAGGACATTCGATAAAAAATGTTGAAGAAGGTCGCGGTAGACTCATCATCTTCCACATTATAACATCGATAGCATACAAACGGACCAATCAGCTCAGGATAATGATAATACATTTTCAACAGCAACCCCTCACTTGCAATTCCAAGCCTTCTGAAAATTAAATCAACTAACTCGGAGTGGCTTAACCTCCGTTCGATAGTCACATTTTTCTCAGGTATGGGACGATCATATTACACACCCACAGTCAAATCAAACTTAATCTGACCCCCTTTGTACAAGTACTCTGTCAAAAACACCGTACAACTGCATTATACAAATATAGACAATATAATTCGATATTCGGAAATACAATATCATTCAGCAACTCATATTCAACTCCTCAAACCCTAAACCATACACTGTTCCATTATCATCGGGCAACCAAATCATACACTATTATCGATTATAATACTAATTGACATAGATAATTACTTCACAATATAAAATTTGAACTCAATTAAACCACACAAATTTAATCATTACTACAACTTCAATAAAAAAATAATGAACAATTCACACATAATCGCGCATCCTCATTCAACACATTCATATAATCAAACCAAACATAATCATTCAAACCACACGTAATCATTTAACACATTCATATCATCAAGATTTTTTCAAGTACCTCACAAATTACACTATTACTTCAAGTTCAATAAAATAATTAGTGAACAAATCACTCATAACCAAACCACACATCCTCATTCAACACATTCATATAATCATCTATTTTTCAGGTACCTCTCGAAGACAAAAAAAAAGGTGGCGATGAGTGAACTCCACGCTCGATGGCTGGCGGCTCGTGAGTCCCACGCGCGAACGTTTCAGCAGCACGTGAGGCATTCCTCTATAGGCGCAACGATCAGCAAAAGGCAGCCGGAAGCTCAAAGTGAAAATCCGCCAACAATTTAACACCAAACACAAACAAAAAAAGCAGATCTGATAAAATTAACAAATAAAAATACAAACTCAAACTTGGGGAGGCACGAACCCAAATATGACAATGGCAAAAACAAAAATGTGACCGGGAAAAGTGGACGGCGATGGCCTGGGCACGGTTAGGAGGGAGGATTCCAATGTCGGAGAAAAAAGGAGAGGGTGTGGTGCGGAGGAAACAAGAAAGAAAACTTGGTTTAAAACATGAATGTGTCCTCACAAAAAAGGTATTAAAAAAATCAAAACTTTTGCGGACGCATTTGGCAAATGAGTCCTCGTATAAACTGGGTTAAAAAAATAAAAATTCATGAGGACGCATTTGGCAAATGCGTCCTCGTATAAACTGCATTAAAAAATGCAAAATCCTGAGGACGCATTTAGGAAATGCGTCCTCATTTTTTCATGGACAAAAAAATATAAAATGCCAGAGAACGCATTTAGAAAATGCCAGAGAATGCATTTAGCAAATGCGTTCTCCACTGATGCATCCGTTGGCATCTACTGTAGCCACATTAAAAGAATTTTCTCTCGACATCACAGGCTGGGAGGGAAAGTCACAATCAACTAGGAGGATATCCAAGAATTGGTGGAACTCAATCACAACTGTGTTTTGGGATTTTGGCTAGATCATAGGGACTATAGCCGTTGGAGAATGGATTTGTATTTACATGATCAGTGGGGGTTCTCGGCACATGTGGTTCATAGACAACAGAGTTTCTATGTCATCCGAGTGGAACTAGCCACAACGAGATTAGCGGTGCTGCACAACTCTCCTTATGCTATTGCGGGTGGAATGTTTGTTGTTCGTCAGTGGAACCCAACTATGTCGTTAAGTAGAGTAAAGGTAACAAAAATCATGTGAGGCATTATATTTCATGGCTTGCCTTCAGTATGTTTTAATTGTTGAGCAGCAAAAAAATTGTTAATTTCATTGGAGAAATAGTAAATGTGGAGCTATATCAGATTTCGGTAAGAGACCTGATATATCTTAGGGCTAGGATAATGGTAGATTCTGAGAATTCACTGATATCGGGGTTTTATATAAAGATGTCAGATGGACATCCATTTTTGGTTGCATGCTAATATGAACGGATACATAAGTTCTGCAGAAGGTGTGGCAGAATTGGACATTTTCTTATCTCATTCATTTTTTGGACCAAAAGTTCTTTCAGTGTAATCTAGCAAGAGGGACACATATTTACTATGATCCCGAGGTGGAGATACTCCCGTCGACTATGCGTGCACAAGGACATATGCCACACAAGAGAAATACAACATTCCAAGCTAACTTTTTGGACTTCCAAAAAGTGTTCTTCCAACAGTTAAATGAAGATTCCATTCCGGATGGGTTCGAATATACTGTTAGGATGGATGTTCACCTTATGAATATGATGTTGGAGGAGGATTCAATGTAAGAGGATGTTGGAGGAGGATTCAATGTAAGAGGATGTTGGACCTGATTTGCCACCTGGATTTGCAGAGCATGTTCAGCAACAGCCGATTTAGGCAGCTGAACAGGGTGACACAGTAAAGCAACAACAACAGCAATTACCAAATGGCAATATGGAACACGCCCCACAACAATATCTACAACTTGATCTGGAAGAACTTATGGCAACAGGGAGTTAGCAACCTCATCAGGAAAAGGATGGCCAATCAATGGTTACAGCGTCGGGTGGACATGCAGAAGTGGAGCAGTATAACACTGAGATAGACCAACCATAAGAGGTGGAGGTGGAGATGGAGGTGATGCATTTCCCACCAATTGATCCAACTTTTGTGATTAATAACAAGCAGTGGCAGCAGGTGCTGGAGATACCTATTGCCTAGGTAACCTGTAACAATGAAAATTATTTGAGTCAGCAATGGATGTGAATGATGAGGGGAAATGGAAAATTGCTAATAAACCAATGGAGGGGTTAATGTTAGCTAACCAAAATGACTGGCAAATAGGAGATAACCCTACTGAGCCATGTATGGTTCATAAGTTCAAAAAATGCAACTTTTTTGAGCTCCCAATAATTGTGGTACCACAAATCTATGAGATGGAAATAGTGCAAAATGCCGGTGAGAAAATCTATGATACAGTTAGAAGATTCGTTGGAGATGGAGAAGGTGGAGAAAAGCCTTAGCAATTATGAAAGGGGGCAGTGTGGCACATAGATGAAGGACTCTCAACAAAGCAATAAGACAAAGGAAAATCAGCGGGCAATAAGTTTGAAGCCAAAGAAGAAAATTCATAAGGCCAAGAGAGTTAAAGGAGGGAAAACAAGAGAGTGGTTGAGTAAATGGATTGTAAAATGCAAGCAGAAGGTGGAGGCAACCACGTCCGCAGCTAACTCTCTCTCCTTAACTGAAGGAATGACTCAAAGCTGGAAGGATTATATGAAGGAAATTAGGACTGGGGGATTCACACACAGCACCATTTCTAGAAGACAATCAATTTGATGCTAAAGTTGAAGTGAAACTTGAAGACAAAGCTGGTCAGGAGATGGAGAAAAGTAGAAATCGTATAAGAGCCGAGATGGAGGAAACATAGCCAATCAATACAGTTATTCTGGAAAATTAGAGGGCGGACACAGTGGCAATGAAGAAGTGGAGGATCCATGATGATATTGTCACCAATCCAGTGATTAAATTTAGATAAAACAAGAAGTAAGTTTCAAAAGGAAATTTTGTGGGTTCTAGCAGGGCTGTCCCATATCAACCGACCAATCAGATATGAGATCCCTAATTTGGAACTGTAGGGGCATCAATAACACCCCTACGAAGACTGTGTTGGCCAAACTATTAAGAACACACCAGCCTCAGATTATTTGTTTGTTTGAAACAAAGGCAACAGTGGCAGTTATGGGAAAATGGCAACAAATGACGGGATTCTGGCATGGTTGGCATGTTTCAGCAGAAGGGTCAGTGGGGGGGGGGGGAATCTCATTACCATGAGCATATTTTGTTAACCTAGTAGTAGTTAAGTCTAGCAAGAACTATGTAGTAGCCAAATATGTAGGGCATCAAGGTGTTTGTTGGTACCAGTATTTTGTGTATGGTCACCCCGATGTAGCAAATAGAGTTGACACTTGGAACCAAATTAATGAAGCAGTGCCCAGTTCTTAGTATCTAATAGTGTTGTTAGGAAACTTTAATCAGATTCTGTCCTTCAAGGATAAGCTAGGGGGCCTAAAATTCAGAAGTACAGAAAGTTGACAAGCTTTAGCAACATTATTACAGAGGCATCCGTTCTCAGAACTTGAGAATAAAGGGCAGAGGTTTACATGGACGAACAAGAGACATGCTTCATATTGTATTTTCCAAAGATTGGATAGAGCTTTTGTGAATAAAGCATGGAATATGATATTTCCCAAAGCATTTCTCCAAAATCTACCAATGATACAGTTCTATCATGGGCCTTTTGTATTGCATTTGCAATAACAGAAAGGAAGCCATAAAATATATGTCAGGTATGAGGCATTTTGGACTCATTGTGAACAAACTCAAATCATTTTGAATACAATCTGGAAGGATTAAATTAATCACACATAGGGGGAAAGTAATCTATCTCAAAAGTTGAAGAGAACTCTACAGAAATTGGCCTCATAGAGAAGACAACATATAAATATTGAAGAGACAATCAAGGCAGTAACAAAGAATTTGGAGAACGCACAAGCACAATTAAAAGTGCACTAGATTGATGGGGGTCCAATAAGGTAGCAACTAAATGCCTTGAAGACAGTCATATACATAAGAATCACTCTAGAAGACATGATTTCAAAACAATCATACTATTGGCAACAACCATAAACTCATGAGGGGAAATTTGGGAGATTGTAACATGGCGTTCTATCACAAATGGGCCACAAGGAAGAAGGCTAGAAACACTATTGTGGCCCTAAGAAATGTTTAGGGAAAGTGGGTAGATTGTGCAGAACAAATCAGGAGTTAATCACTTCATATGTGGCAACCATATACACAACTTTGGATGATTATCCGCCACTATTGGGATTTGAGGAAACATGTCATCAAGTGTTAGAGCATAGCGATACATGCCTCCCAGAACAACAAGTTCAGGCTTTAAACATGGCTTTTCAAAGAATTGAAGTGTGGCAAGCACTTAAGTCAATGAAGCCATGGAAAGCTCTGGTTTGGATGAGATTCCAGCTGGATATTTCAAGCATCACTAGTCTCAGATAGGGGAAACAGGTGTCACAAAAATTCTCAATGTTTTAAATGGGGCATAAATGCCAAGAGACTAGAATGGGACTCTCATTACCCTTATTCCTAAGAAAAAACCTCCAGAGGTGGCAGGGGATTTCAGGCCAATAGCCTTATGTAACGTAAAGTACAAACTGGTGGCTAAGGGGCTCTTAAGAAGAATGGCGGAGTTCATGAACTCCTTGATTAATTCAGAGAAATCATGATTTATTAAAGATAGAAACATTGCAGAAAATGTACTCATTGCGGATGAAATAATGGATTTTCTGAAGAAGAAGAAATCTGGAAAGGTTGGGACTAGCTGCCTTAAAGATTGACATGAATAAAGCGTACGACAGAGTATCCTGGGACTTCATGCAACGTGCTTTAACTACAATGGGATTCCCACAGATTTGGAGAAACCTACTAATCCAGTGTGTATCCTCTATTAGAATGGTAGTAAAACTGAATGGCTGGCAATCAGGATTTTTCCAGCCAATAAGAAGACTAAGACTGGGATGTCTATTATTCCCATACCTTTTCATTATTTTTCAATAGTACTTATCGAGCTTGATTAAGCATAGAATCAGAAGGATGGAGGGATGAAAATTTAAGCCAGGGGATAAGGCACCGAAAATCTCGCATTTGATCTACACGGATGATAGCATCATATTCATCGAGGTCAGAGAGTAGATAATAAAACAGTTGGTGAGGGACTTAGATGCTTTTGCAAGATATTCTGGGCAGCGCATAAACTTTGGAAAATCAGCCATTGTGGTAAGTCCTAACCCAATGGCTAAATTTACAGTCTGAACTTACATAACTCTTGTATAGTGGGTAAGTATTTAGGTCATAATATCATGCTATGGTAGTTACATAGGCAATCACATTAAGGTATTATCATAAAGATAAGGGCTAAATTTGATCACTAGAAAAATAAATGGTTATCTTTAGCTGGAAGAATCACGTTGGCAAAGCACGTCATGACAGTTATGCCATTATACACAATGGGCATTTTAAAGTTGCCAAAGATAGTAGCACAGGAGTTTGACAAGATCACGACAAGATTCATTTGGACAAGAGAGCTGAATGACAGAGGTATACATTGGATGTCCATGGACAAGATGTGTAAGCCAACAACACAGGGTGGTTTAGGTTTAAGGTCGGCATGAGAGTTGAATCAGGCATTGTTAACAATATACGCATGGAAAATACTACAGGACAAGGAATCCTTATTTGTGAAGTAGTCAAACAGAAATATTGCTCAAAGATTCCATTTGTGCATTAGAAACCAAAGAATTGCCACTCCTGGGCATGGAAATCAATTTTGTGGGGGAAAAGAATTAATAGCCAGGAATGTCCAGTGGTCAGTTAGAACAGGTGAAACGATTCCAATAGGTGAACATTGGATTCCATGGGAATAAGGAAGGCATCCAATTCCTACAGCCCTGAACCAAACATTATTAAGAGTATAACACTTGATTGATCAACACAAGTAGTAGAAAATTCATCTACTTAGGAGCCTATTTCCTGAAAGCCTGGTACAACGGATTTTAACAATTCTGATTCCATCTCAACCAAGTCAGAATGACAAACAGGTTTGGCCATTTACAATAGATGGAGAATATTCCGTTAAATCGGGATATAATCTTTTGGTTTCTCACCTAAGTGGCAGCCAGCCTAATGCACAACTATAGACACAAGCTCAATGGAAGAAGCTATGGAAATAAAAACTTCCTCGGAAAATATTGGTACATGTCTGGCAGGCACTGCACAATGCTCTGCCAACCGCCAAAAATCTACACTACGGACACATTATGCTACATCCATACTGTTAAGAATGTGATCTAGATTTGCAGGAGGATGTGGAGCGTACCTTTATGTGTTGTGTTGGGGAAAATGGATATGGCGTAATTTCTCCCTGGGGTTTGACTTCTCAGTGGGCAATCCGATTCTATTTACTAAGTGGTTTTGGAACTGGTTCCAAAACTCTCTAGATCAGGAGGCAGTCAGTTTCTCATGTTGTCTGCTCTGGAAAATATGGAAATCACAAAATCAGAACTTTTTCAACAATCAAGTGGATAACCCAGAGGCAACAGTTAGTCAAGCAATGACAGATCTACAAGTACATTAAGTGATCATATTTATGACTGATATTGAGGAGACAGATACTTTACCTCAACAACAGTAGCAAATGGAGCAGCAGTACAGACGTTGAGACTCACAGATACCCATTTTGAAATCTAATGGAATATTCTGGGAAAACATTGGACACACTACGTAGCCTGGACAATCTTGTCTTGATCAAATGGAAGCACGCCTATGAAACAGAAGCATTTCCCATGTCAGTCACCGTTGACAGTAGAGGCAATTGGATGTCAGGAAGGATTAAAGATGACAATGGAATTAGGGTTGCAAAGACTAGATGTCTCATCGAATTGTGAGATGCTAATAAAACTATTGCAGGATAAAGATAGAAGATTGTCGTGGCAGGTGGAGGCGGTGATTCAGGAAGTAAGGGATTTGGGAAAGTGTTTCGACAATATTACTTTCGTCAAAGTTCTTCATTTTTAGTTAATACGGGATCATAATGTAGCAATCTTTCATAAATGTAATAGAATAGGTTGTGCTTAGTAACAAAGTCAACAAGTTATAAAAAAAATATAGTACTAAACCATACCCCAATGATATGATATTTTGTGGCTATTCTTATTATTCTGAATGTTTGGTTGATGTTGTTGCATTATTTGACTCTTGATTATTAGACTGTTATAGACTTCCAATTCATTTTATTTCTTTTTTCAAATGTTATTATTTTTACAATACTAAATTTAAGTTATTTAGTTAAAAGTTTTTTTTGACATTAACTTCAGGCTGAAAGTGCCAATAGAGCCCTGTAAAACTAAAATGTGCCAACCTAATCCAAACTTTATACTGAATTGTGCCGATATAACCTTCAGGCCACATTGCAGTGTTGACTCTCCAATTAGGCCGTTGATCGGACCTGAAATGACAAATATATTATAAGTCATTTCAGTTTAATTTTCTTCCTTTTTACCCCTTATACAACCACCACCCACTGCTAGCCATCGTCACCCTCCGGCCACTCAACCACCACCAAAAACCTCCTTTGCTGCCATCACCTCTAACACTACCAACCACCACCACCAGTCACCGTCTCTGCCACCACCACCAGCCACCACATCCGCCACCACAGCCAACCCAGAAACCACATAACCGCTGCTCACCCCCCCCCCCCCCCCCCGGCACTAGCTAGCCCTCCACCACCCATGTCTCGCCCGTCGCTACTCCAGCCCTCCGCCCCACTCCAAACCCTCCACTGGGCCTCAATTTTCCCTCCACCTCCAGCCCCCACCTCGCTCTGCTTAATTGTCCCTCAACCACCTCACTCCACCTGACTTGCCCTCCACAGCCCTGCTCCCCTTGATTTTTCCTCCATCTCCAGCCCTCTTCCCCATTCCATTCCTTCACCACCACGACTCTCATCGCCATCGATGCTCACCACTCCAGCCCTCCACCACCGTCGTTGTCTTCACTCACCACTCCAGCATCAGGCGCGCGCTCCGCAGTTGAGAAAGGCAACAACCATCGAGAGGGGGTGGGAGAAAATTAATGAAGAAGGAAGAAGATGAGGGTTAGAATTATCTTTTCAATTTTTAAAAATTTAGAGACAAAATGGTCAATTCCCTAATTTTTTTAATCAAAATTTTCATTAATAATCGAAGTCAATGCATCTCAGGGATATATTGGCACATACTTCATAAAGTTAAGGTTATTTTAGCACTTTCTAACTTTATAGGGTTATATTGACACTTTTAATCTAAAGTCAGAGTTATTTTTGGCACTTTACTCTAAATTGGAATATGATTGTAGTCGCCTTCCACAAGAAGCCCCGTCTACGCCATTATCTACTTGTTTAATCATTTTAATTTGAAACATACAGACTTTTCATCCTAAGTAATGGTTCTGTCCCGCTTCAAATTCATAAAGTTAAAATTAATTAGCTTTAATTGAATGTTTTTATTGATATAAGATAAATATTAATATGTAAAATTTTATTAGATTTGTAATCATTTAAAGTATATTTTCACATTATTAATATTTTATTACATAAGTAAGATAATTTTTTTTTTATTTCAGTCAATTTTGAAAAAATTGAACAATTTGTATAAGACAGTGAGTATATTGGAATAGTACTCCAATTAGAGTCATGAGTTTAAATCATAGAACAAAATGGTACCATATATAAGTGATCCATAACTTCACATATTCAGCTATAAACTTTTCAACCACCAATGTTGTCCCGAATAAAACTGTGGTAATATACGTTTATTGGGCTAACATTGGGCTCAAATACCATATTAAAATCCTCTGGATTAACTTTCAGCATGGTCTAAGAGTACTTCCTTTAGGAGAGCTAGACATGTCTTTGGGATGGATTGGATGAGGATGTTCAATCCCATTACATCTGATTTCAAGGACAAACACATCACGTTCTGGAGGAAGGGAGTAGATTGGATTGTGTATGGAACTGATGAAGATGTTATGCTGAAAGTGATCAGAAGCTATGAAGCTAAACAACTGGCTGATTATAAGTGATGGAAGTTTTTTCACGTCACCATGAAAAATAACTCTAATGAAGATATGTTGTTTTGTCATAAAATGCAGGTTCTAAGAGAAGAAGGCTTTGGCATGAGACTAGACAATACTCAGGAAAAATTGAAGGGAGATGAGCTAAGTTTTCCTAGGTAAATGCAACTTTTCTTGAACATGCATGCTGATGTTTTTGTGATGCTTAAAGGCCTTCCTCCTTGTAGAGATGTTGATCACGAGATTGTCCTCCTTGTACAGCCTCAAGCATACAAGGGTGAAATAGAAAGACAAGTGGATGAAATGCTAAGAGATAAAGTCATCCAAATCAGTGAAACCCCTTACTCTTCTCCTATGTTGTTAGTTGAAAAGAAAGATAATACTTGGTGATTGTGCATACACTAGAGGAAATTGAATGATCTCACTAGTTAGAGATAAATTTCACATAGCTATAATTGATGTACTCTTGGATGAGTTGCATGGTTTACAGTACTTCTCTAAGTTAGACATGAGAGCTGGTTATCATCAAATAAGGGTGAGAAAAGAGGATATTGCTAAGACAACTTTCTAAACACAGAATCAACGTTTTGAGGTCTTAGTTATGCCATTTGGATTGACTAATGCCCCTTCCACCTCCCATTCTTTAATGAACCAAATCCTTAATGATCATCTTAGGAGGTTTGTTTTGGTGTTTTTTTATGTTCTGTTAGTCTATAGCAGGACACTAGATTATCACATTCAACATCTGGTACAAGTGCTAAGCTTAATAAGGCAATATGAACTATTTGCTAAGTCCTCTAAGTTTATATTTTCTCAAAATAAGGTGGAATACTTGGGACACATCATTACTAGACCAGGGGTGCAAATAGATCCAAAGAAAATTAGCAGCATTATTGACTAGCCTCTTCCTAAAACTATTAAAGATACTGGAGGTTTTTCAGGATTAAAATGATACTACATAAGGTTTATTAAGTCTTATGGTTCAGTGTGCAAGCCGTTACATGATCTGTTAAGATAGGATGCCTTTTAGTGGCAGAAGATTCCACTAAAGCTTTTTAGAACCTGAAAAAAATCACCAGTACTGCTCCAATTTCGAATTGAAACTGATGCAAGTGATACTAGCATGGGAGCAGTCTTGATGCAAGATCATCATTCTCTTGCTTATCTCAGCAAGTCATTTTTCCAAAGAAACGGGGACATTCTACTTATGAAAATGAATTATTAGCCATAGTGATGACTATTGATATATGGAGACACTTGATAGGACACCATTTCATCATAAGATTGATCACTATTCCCTTGGATATCTACTGAATTGGAAGCTAAAAAATGCATTGCAACAATAATGGGATATCAAGTTGTTAGGACTCGGTTTTGAGATACAATATAAGAAAGAATGGAGCTACAAATGCATTGTCTAGGGTGTCAAATGCAAAAAAACTGATCCTCAGCTTCCTTAATATAATACTGATTAAAGCCAAGAATTTAATACTGAGATAAATTAAAAAAATTCAGATCATGATTGGTTTCAGTGGAATCAGGAAGTAGAATTGAGCACGAGAGGTCAAAATGCCTAGAACAATGAGCATAATTATCAAAAGAAGAGAATAGAAGTGGATTCGGGAAGATTTGCACCTAAACTAAGAGTGATCACTTCAGCACAGCCATCTTGGCTTTGTCAAATTTCAGAGAGTTACAAGAAAGATTATCAGGCTTAGGAATATATCTTGCAAGCCGCCTTAAATAAGTTTCAGATCCAGTACTGAATTTCAATACATCAATGAATATTGAAAAAGGAAAATAGGATATACATTGGTCATTCATCTAAAATTCATAGCTGGACCAAGGGCAGTGCGGGTCGTCCGCCCGCACAGGACCCAAAATTTTTAGTGGCCTACTTTTTAAAAAAGCTCTTTATATGTATTAATTTTATATTTAATGTATGTCTGACCTAACTCAACACCTAAATTTATTTGGTTGATCATTCAACTTTTAACTCAAAATTTGTAAGGGCTCGATTTAAAAAAAATATCCCTTTGTACATGGGCCCAAAATAAAATTTCTTCTAAGGGCTTTAAACTACATTGGACAGGCCCTACTGAGAATAGAAACACCATTCTTGAATCTTTGCATGTTTCTACCTTGGGTGGCCATTCTGGCCAAACTGCATTTGTAAGAAAATTTTAATCATTTTTTTTCTGACCTAACATGAGAAATGATATCATCCAGTTTGTCATGAATTGTTTAGTTTGTCAAAGGGCTAAACATAAGAATGTACATCCCCCAGGTTTGCTGCAACCTCTTCCAGTTCTTACAATGGCATTGTCACGTATTAATATAGACTTTGTTGAGATACTACCAAGATCTCAGGGATTTGACACTATCACGGTAGTAGTTGACGGATTGACAAAGTATGCCATTTCATTCCATTCACAGCCCTCCAGGTTTCTACAATTTATATGTTAGATATTAATAAGCTTCGTGGACTTCCAGAAACTATGACCAGTGATAGAGATAGAATATTCACAAGTCAATTCTAGAAGGAGCTTTTTAACAGGCTTAGAGTTTAGTTACGGTTTAGCAATGCCTAAATTGATGCGCATACTGAGAGGACTAATCAAATCTTGGATTTCTGATTAAGGTACTTATGTGGTGATAAAACTAACATGTGGAAGGAATGGATTGGCACAACTAAATGTTAGTATAACAATTCTTATCAAAACAGAATAAAAATGACCTCTTATGAGGCCTTGCATGTATTTAAGCCTCAACATCTTCCCGTGGGTGAGTTTTTCGATGTAATTATACCAGTTGCTCAGAACCTAGTTAAACAAAGGGAGTCAGTACAACTGTTATAATGAATCATCTCAAGACAACACAAGAAAGAATGAAATTCCATGCTGATAACAAGAGGGTTGATAGGT
This sequence comes from Rubia yunnanensis, assembly GCA_037428765.1. Taxonomy (NCBI): domain Eukaryota; kingdom Viridiplantae; phylum Streptophyta; class Magnoliopsida; order Gentianales; family Rubiaceae; genus Rubia; species Rubia yunnanensis. The sequence goes on from CM075068.1 coordinate 89,376,773, forward strand.
CATTCCAAGTAGGGAATCTGATTTACTTTAAATTACAAATGTAGAGACACATTTGTCTAGAACGAAGGAGCAACATATAGTTATCTCCTAAATTCTTTGGGCCCTATGTGATTCCGCAAAAGGTAGGATATGTAGAACATACACTACAACTACCCGTCACTTATAAAGTTCACCCTATCTTTCATGTCTCCTTGCTGAAGCTGTATCAAGGGCCCTACTAGCCATGTTCATTTACATTCCAAGCTCTGAGCAAGATGATCTATTCAATTCGGAACCAGATAGAATCCTATAGAGGAGACTTGTTGGCTCAAGATCACAACAAACTATCCAATGGCTTATAAAATAACATCTTCCAGTCATAGAAGCATCCTAGTAAGATAGTAAATTCATGATCAACCAGTTTCCTAGCTTTTAGTACAAATCATTTTCAACTTGTGGACAAGCTGATTTTCAAGAGGTGCATTCGTCACGTAGCACATCCAGACAAAGGGAAAATGGGACAATTTAGTTTAACTATACTAGCAAACATAAACTGAATGAAATGGGAGTTTATAACCGCAGGGGCTGGTAACTTAGTAGATGAAGAAAATTGGAGCACAACTGGTGAAGGGGCTAACTGCTTAGAAGTTAATTTTTTAAAGTAAATACCCCCTGTTATGGTGGGGGGTTTGGCAGACTTCTACCTGTTTATTAATATAAAAATAAAGGTACATAGAAAGGGGGACTTAATACCTTACCTCAAATAAGTCTGTGACTAATGAATCTATACATCACCTATTGTAACCTAATGATTCATCCGACCTACAATGTGAATAAAGAAAGCAAAATGGTTCAAATTTGTTTGATACATCATACAATACAAAAGATGCATAGAAAACAAAAACAAGGTACATTTAGATTCTTCTAAAGAATGGTAAGGCTTACTGATTAGCTCTTATCTTGGCTTTCAAATCCTTTGTCAAACATGCAAAACAGTTCAAATTATGTACCTGACTTTTGCTTCCCATTTTCGCAAGCAGATCGGCCACTCCATTAGCTTCCCTGTAGATGTGTTCAAATGATACTTCAAGTTGGTTGAGCAAATCCCAGATAATCCTGATTTCTTCTAGGGTTCTCCAAGGTGGCTTTTGATGTTTCTTCAAGACTTGAAACAACATTTTTTATCGCTTTCAATCTGTAAATATCCCATCTTCAACCAAGAACCATCTGCATTTAACTTTAAAAAATGATGGTAATGGGGTTTTCCAGGTTACTGGTGTAATTTTTGTTGGCTTTTTAGAACTGCAAACTAGTAACCTGGATATATCAAATGATGAATCCCATTTGAATCTCAAATAAAGCCAGCATAATATCATTAAAAAGATGTAAAGTTTTCCTGAACATAATGATTATGTTTGGCTTAACATTTTCATGCTAATATTTGTTTCTGAAGCACCAGATAGGTAATACTACAATACAAGGGATGATTCTAATTAGTTCCTTGTGTTCAGTATATTTATATTTCAAGTTCCAGTAGTATATGTATTTATCCCACGGGTATGGAGTATTTCTTGTGTGTATATCAAACACTGTGTCAATCCAAGTCCAGAGTTTAATAATTTCTTTACAAGAGTTAAAAGAAAAATCTTCTAGCACATCAAGTAAGGGCAGCAGTCTATTGAGCATTTTCCAGTTCATAAAACTGATTTTCCTTGGCATCAAAGAAGACCATAAATGATTAAAGGATGGAACCACTGCTCTATTTCTTGTGATAAGCTCATATGCATTTTTCAGTGAGAACCTGCCATTTTCAATTGGTTTCCAGATCATAGAGTCTTGATATTCAGGAAATGTTATGTGGTTCTTTTCCAGTACAACAATGATTGGTTCAGGTAGTTAGATTCTTAGAGAGTTTAGGAAGGATTGTTGATTAGCTAAGAATTCAGCCATTGTGAGATCTGGGAAAGGAATTTACTGGTTTACATCCCAAATGTTAATTAATGGACTATAAGTTGTCCAACTGGAATCCCAAAAAGATACATTGCATTTCCCTATTTATATCTGAGAATTAGCAATTGTTTTTTTCCTGAATTTCTTTAATTCGGACCCATGTTTTAGATATTTTATGCTTGTCTGGAATTGACCACATAAACCGAGCCCGAAGAGATTTACCCTGTTGAAGGTTCCACCATAGTTTAATGGAAAATCTTTGATCTAAATTGTTAAGATTTTTAAAAACCAAACAATTTTCATCAATTGGATGGAAGGGTTTTGGATAAGACTTCCAAACTCTTCTTTTGTGTCTTGAGTTTATCTTTGAGTTCCAGATAAAATTTCCAAGAAGTTTACGAATTACATCAATTGTGTGGTTTGTTGGTTTCAAAACGGTTATCTGATGGAGATGGATAGAAGTAAATACATGTTTGATTAGAGTTATTTTTCCAGCTTGAGTTAACAACTTGTTATGCCAATTGTTAATTTTGGCTTGTAGGGAGGAGATCATGCTTAAGAAGTACGCAATTTTTGTCCTTCCTATGTAAACAAGCCATCCTAGGTATTGGAATGGTAAGTTGCATTGTATCATCCCTGTTTCATTTTTAATTTCTACAATTGTGCTTTGGGGGCAGGGTTTAGAAATGTAAAATGAAGATTTTTCAAAATTCACTTTTTGCCCCGAGACCATTTCATGGGATTCCAAAAGGCCAACTACAGTTTTGAGCCCTGATTTTGTGTACTTCATCAGAATGACCGTGTCATCTGCAATTGACAGATGGGCAACCTTCTTGATGGGATCTGGAAGTTTATAGTGTTGAAGGTTTGAGTATTGAAACTAAAAATTTAAATTCTTTGAAAATACTTTTACCATTAAAATAAAAAAATCATGGGAGAGAGTCGATCTCCCTGCTTTAAGCCTCGGGATGCTTGAAAGAAACCAAGTGAAGAACCATTTATTAAAATGGAGAAGAAAGCAGACTTTAAATTTCCCATTATTAAGTCAATTATTTGGCTTGAAAAACCAAATTGACTTAGCAATTTAGCTAAGAATGTCCAAGACACTCTATCAAATTCCTTCATCATGTGTAACTTAATTATCATATTGTGACCTTTTGTTTTTAAGTTAAGGAGAAAAGCTAACTCTTGCATTAAAAGTATGTTGTCTGAGATTCCCCTGCCTAAAACAAAAACTGTTTGTTCAGGACTTATCAGAGAATTTATCAGAGGTTTTAGCCTTTCAGATAGGATTTTGGTGAAGACCTTATTGATGAAGTTGCAGAGACTGATGGGTCTATAATTCTTGAAGGATGAACATACTTCTTTTTTTTTGGATGAGAATTATCAATGTGAAAGATATTGCTTTTGGAATGTTATCTGATTGGAAGAAATCATGCACTGCATGTAGGACATCAGTATTTATTATGTGCCAACAATTCTGGAAAAAATATCCAAAAAAAGCCATCAGGCCCTACTGCAAAATGAACATCCATTACTTTGATTATCTTTGTGAGTTCTTTGTTAAATAAGAATCCATTTCATTAGTGATTAATCTTGGATTGTTTTCCAAGATCCAAGTTGTATTGATGCCTGTGGGGTCATTGTTTTCTTCCTTTAATAAGTTAGAAAAATAATTGACCCCTTCTTGTGTAATCTCATCTTGAATGTGCAAAAATGATCCTGAGCCAGTTTTGATTGATAATATTCCTTGCCTTTTGTGCTTAGAATTCACTGATTGGTGATAAAATTTGGTGTTTAAGTCTCCTTCTCTTAACCACTTGATTCTGAACTACTGTCTCTAATAAATTTCCTGATTTTTCAGTGCCTTAGTTAACTTTGCCTTTGCTATGTTTAGCTTTGTAAAATTTTCTAGGGTTTCATCATTTTGAAAATCAATTTCTGCTTGGAGAAAATCTTACTCACAAGCTTTAAAAGCATAAAAAATGTTACCAAATGTATGTTTGTTTAAGAATTTTAAGGCAGATTTTTAAAATTTTAGCTTAAAAGTTAATATGTCCATTCCAATTTTTTTTAAGATTCGATGCTCTTAGTATCTTCAACAAGTTTCATAAATGTTGGGTGATTAGTCCAACATTCTTAAAATCTGAATGAGATTGGCTTTGAGTTTTTTAAAACTTCAGATATTGTTAAGATTAAGGATTAAGGGAGCATGATCAGATTGCTCCCTTGCTAGAGTCTGGATATTATAGGATTTGAATATATCCCACTACAAATGATTGGATAAACCCCCTGTCTAATCTTTTCCAAACTCTGCCTTTGGTTCTCATGATTGTCCAGGTAAATAGAGAACCAGAGGTGGGAATGACAAACCTGTTAGCTCTAACCTGAAATTGATTAAAATTTTCCATGCTTCATTGGTCAGGTATAGAATGTCCTAGGTATTCATCATCAGAGCTGATGACATTAAAATCCCCTATTAAACATAGATGGGAATCTTTATGGGTTAGTATTTGTTTCCACAGTTAATTTCTTTCCCTGATTGAATGCTTTGCATGAATAAAACCTGTGAAACACTCATTCATTAAGGATTGGTTTTTAAATCTGGTTAATATCATTTGCTCATCCACGTAGATAATGTTCATCTTAACTGAATCATCCCACAAGATCCAAATTTTGCAATTAGGATCTGAGAAGAAGTGTTCAAAGTTTTTTTTTGAAAGGCTAAGTTTTGGATGGAGTTAGCGTCTAACATGGGTTAACTTATGGTGGAAATGTTAATTTTATGTTTCATTTTAATTTCTTTTATCCTAGTTTATGTGGCAGAATTGCCAACACCCCCGGCATGCCATACACATGTTCTTAGACCTATCATTGAGAAGATTTAGGATGTGTCGATGAGGAACGCGTTAAAACTGTTTTAGGGGTGTGAGTATAAGACATTTTATTATACCTCCTAGGTTTATTAATCCGATTTGATATTTCTAAGTTATCTGAGTTATCTTCTAAGTCCAGCAATTGATTGAATCTATTATGTGATTCTGTTAAGTTAGCTTTAGTCTCTACAAAGCTTATAGAATCCTGTGCAGAATTGGTTTCATTAACAAGGTTATTAGATTTCAGGTCTGAATCCTTGTTAGGTTTTGAGTTGGAGGTTAGAAGAGGGAAGTCTCCTCCATTTATCTCAATAAATTCTCCTTCTGTGTTACCTTATACATCCTTAACTGAATTAAAGATATCTTTTGCAGGGGAGGATGGTGTAGTGGAGGGGGTTTTCTCCTCATTTTGTGTTATTAAAAAGTTTGTGCCAGTGTTTAACTCATTTTGAGTGTTAACTTCTGAGGCTAAAAGTGTAGTAGAATCAGTCAGAACATTGAGAAGATTTGGGTCAAATCCTTTAACCTCTAAGTTTTTAGGCATAACTTTAGATATGGTTCCAGGCACAACAGAGGATTCAAATATGGTTCCATGCAGAATGGGGGATTCAGATATAGTTTCAGTACCTATTATTACTCCAGAATGAATCACATTTTAAGGCTTAGAAGAAACCAGGTTCCCCTGAACAGGGGATAGCAATCGAGAACTTGGTTTTTTTAGGCTTCTCCAAATCAACAATTAGAGCCTTCTGCAAATGATCAGTTGCATTTTCCACAATGCTACTTTGTTCCACCTTTTGCTCTCATTTCTTCAGGATTTGTACCTGCTTAGAAGGATTGTTATGCTGAATTGGTATATAGAATTTTTTTCTTTTATGATATACCAAAAGAAGTGCCAACCCCCTTACCTATGTTCCTTCCTTGTTCTTCCTTGGGGTTGGGCTTATACCTGAGGTTTGGAATTTTTCTTTGGGTCTCCATGATGTGAATTTTGGGGCATTTTTGTCAAACCTGCAAATAGAAGCTAGATGGCTTAGTTTTAGGCAATTAGTACAATAATTGGGGATTCCCTCATACTTAACATATTGACAGAATCCCACCTCCCTAAAACTTAACCAACCCCTTTCAATCAGTGGTTTTGTGACATCTAATTCGACATAAAATCTAGCAACGTGTGGTAAGCCATATAGTGATACCTAAACTAGAGCTATATGGGAATTAGCATTTGGATTGAAATCGGGTACCCATTTAGTGATTCTCGGTGAGTAGAAATCAAAATTCCAAATCTTATGTTACCATCTATAATAATCATCAATTAAAGTTAATTTGATCAAAACCTGACGATTATCAAGAAGAGAGATTTCAGAGTGGCCCTTGAATCTGGCAGTTTGGAAATCGCGTCTGAGCTTTTCTAGCTGAGGCCGACATCTGACAAATTTTCCAACCAGGGTCAGTTTGAGGAGTTCTTCAAGATGCTGGCACTCCAAATCGGTAAAGTGGAGACTCGGTTTGCCTAGATGCTCGATCTTGGGCTTTGGATTGAATGAAGTTCCATTGTTTTCAGGCTCAGGATCTTGGACTTTGAGAACTTTGTGCAATTCTTTGTTGAGCACTTGAATGTAAGAGAGTGAGGTCAATTTTGGCGACGGGACTACCATGACGGCATCGCCGGACGTGAAGAGGGAAGGAGAAAATGATAGTAGGGTTTGTCGCCAATCGCCTCAGAGCGAAAAGTCAACCGGATCGATATTACTAGAATTCTATAAGTTAGAGGATATTAATAGAGTAATCAATCATGAGAAAAGTATGTTTCTTATGATTCAAAGATTCATAAATCTTCTTCAACCTTTCCCATTCTTTCTTCTTTCTAGATCATTTCTGCCCGTTCTCTTATAAAATTCTATCCTTTTTTAAAATTAAAAATACCTATTTTGCAATAATCTAATTGCTTAGTTGTGAAGGACTTTCAGCCTCATCACCCATGAAGTGTTCTCAATCCCTCATTTAGTGGGCCAATTCCAATCTAATTGGGGGTAGGGGTGGGCGAAAAATCGAACCAAAAATTGGATAATCAAAATTTGAATAACCCGAACCAAATTTAATGGTTAAATATTCAAATATTTGAACCGACTAAACCGAATTATGAATATGGTTTATGGTTTGATTTTCAATTTCTAAACATAAATAAAAAATCGACCCGAAAACCGAATCATAATATATAAATTAATAAAATATAGACAAAGTCTTGGAAAAGACGGTCTTTTCGGCTTATGAAAAGACGGGGTTTAGTTAGAATAATAAAAGGTAAAATGTCTTAATTGCAATATTAAATATTTATTATGCAACGTGTAGTAGCTATAAAATTTATAACCCGATTCATGCAACCCAAAAATTTTATCTTCATTTCTTCCAATTTGCACTTTAAACCTTGGTCTTTCCATGGCTTATGGAAAGACTGTCTTTCAAGATACGGACTCTAAAATATATCAAATATATTCTAAAATTATAAAATGGAAATTTTCATGCAAATAGAGAAAATAAAGGGACGGACCACTTTTAGAAATATTAAACTAAAAGTGCCGAGCAAAGATGATACAATTTTGATACATACCTTTGTGCCCCAATGTATTTGGCTATATACTTTGGTTGTGAATTTACGAATTTCTTCTTGCTTAGCCATACTGCATTTTTAGCTTTCCTTGTTCTTTGATTTATGGATCAGTGTCTTTTTCTTAGTAAACAGTTTGAATGAATGTAGAAAATCAATGGCTGATACTAAAACATAGCATACTTGTTATCTGTTTGTTGGAAAGAAGAAAATAAGTGCCTTTTTCAAATTTTTTACACTTTTATTTGCTAGCTGTTATCTAATTTGGTTTATTCAAATACATACTCCCTCCGTTTTTTTTTCATTAGCACACATACTAAAAGTGGTATTTTTTTTAATTGGCACTTGCTATTTTGGGCAAGTTTAAGGTTTTTACATCCACTCATTTTACTTTCTCTTCTTTCAATTCAATTTCATCCACTCATTTAGCATCTCCTCAATTCTAACACCAAAAGAGAGTACCAATGAAAAAAAAATGGAGGGAGTATTTGAATTGAAATGAAAAACCGAATAAATAAATTCGAATAAACCGAGTTTGATTTTTCCATATAAGGTTTGATTTTCGGTTTTAACTTTGTAAAATGTCAATCTGAATAAACAGAACCAAATAAACCGAAACATTTAAAAATCGAACCGATGCCCACCCCCCTAGTGGGGGGTCAGGCATTTTGGATTCATGAAATTTCAGCATCCTCTATTTTTCATTTCCATTTCTATCCAAAATTCTCCTCTCTTCTAACTTCTTCAATATTAACCTAATTTCTTAACCCCGTTTTTGCCTAATTCTCAAATATTGAATATTCAACTAGCCTACTTTGCAGAATTGGACAACAAAATCACACAACACAACAAAAAGTGGAGGAATCATACATGAGTATGTATCATTATGAACTCCAATATAAAGGTAAATGAGGAGTTCTGAACAATGCACCCTTTCCAAAAACTACTTGGATTTCTATGCTCTTTTAATTTAAGGGAAGCTTTTCGGTAGGCAATTTGGTGATTAGTGATTACCCTCTATCCCTCGATCTATTTACATTTTACAGTTGTAAAAACTATACCTAATTTCCAACAACTATGCGAAAATTCTACCTTCCTTCTCCTATCGTTTCAGACTCCTCATATCCTTCTAAGCCCTACTACTACTGTTTTTCCAATCTAAATACAGTCTCCCCTTCTCAAACGCTCTGATGCTCTTCATGTTTCACCAATTGCACACGGGATACATGGAGGATCGTGTTTTTCATTGTCTGGGGTGATGAGTTGTAAACAATGGTCATGGAATGTATGGCCGCAGGGAAGAACTGCCACTGGAGGATTACTAGCCACGGGTGGCATGCGTTCTGGTTCATAAACGAGATCCAACTTACATAGCAGGCACCTGTGTCCATGAGGCTCAGGAAGGGGAGGCCTGTCAAACCCTGCAAGCCACTCTTAACAGTTACTTCCACTATCTACAGTAATCCTTGCAAAACTTAAAGAGCAATATAGTCTAGGAATTTTGTCGATCAATATGATCCAGGTGGTTCAAGAAATGTGTCGTTCCAGACAAAGACAAGCATTAACAAAGAGACTAGCATCCAAAGTAGGCCACAGACAAAAAGTTACATTATAAGCTTAGGTGTATGGTTAACTAATATTCCTGTGCTGGACAAGACCACAATGTCTAGGACCAAAACAAATGAGGACAGCGTGATGGTGGAAACATGTGTTGTACAGGTGAAACACACATCTCGAGGTTTATTATTGGGTGCACATATGGTCAGAGAGGCAATTACACTTCAACATACTGTGTGAAAGAATCGTAGCTTGGGTGACAAATATCAAAGAAATACCTGTCCATTTTATTTGAGGGAGAGTAGATGAAGCATCTGGCATGTCCTTGTCCCCCTTATGATACTGAGGAATAGTAAACCTCCTCCTGTGACCCCAAGAAGGTACTGCCGGGGATTCCTGTGCTTTTCTTTTTAGGGATTTTTGAGCACCACGGCTAGAAACTTGAGATGGCCCATCAGGGTTTCTGTTCGCAAGTTGTACTTGACCTGTAAATATTTCATAATCCCAATATGAAATTAAACCATTCAATCTCAGAGCAAGTGCAATATACTGGCTAAGAATATAGATACCTGAAGTGTGCACGACTCTAGCAAGCTCGCCTGAAATAGGCAGACCTTGTTGCATCTGGCCTAGTTTACACAGAGAAACAAGACCTTATGATGGTGGCAAAATCAGAAAAGCCCTACAACAATTCTCTACTAAATGAGTACATTGATACATACCAGTTGCAGTAGAGGGTGTCGGTATATTGGATTGAACGGGCATATGAGTTTGATGATGACCTAGGATCATCAGAAAGTCCAGACTCAGAAAAATATAATGTTGAATACACCATTATATGCAGCAAAATTTATTTGCATATTAGGGATAGTCTAATACCAGGAATAGGTCCAAGATATTGTGCAGCCGGAGGTGGCCTAGGACATTGATACTGATGCAAGTTGCCTAAAAAAACAAACAGGAAAGACAGCATTCATGTTTCCACAACCAACTTGATCATATCATCTGATGCCGATTTTTAGGCAAATTTCTTAATTGAGGTGATAAAATTTCCTTTGCCTCTAGTGAGATAAACAGTTTTGACTGTGCTAGATGGTATCTTACCTATGGTCTGTACTCCCACATCTATGGATGTGAAACTCTGATTAGAAGATTGAGTAGCAGCAGTTGCAACGGCTGAGGCATCGTTAATATGCACCCCCAGTCTCCTAGGATACAGAGCACCTGTCAAAGTCTTGTTAGAATTGCTTGACACTGGTTGGAGAAAGGTTTTGTCAGGAAAGTTTCTGTGTCCATGTGGATACATGGAGTGGGCCCCATCAGAAGATAATTGACCTGCACAGAAAGACGTACAACAGTTATCACCCACAACATCAAGTAAATACCTACAAAAGGTAGTCTGATCTGAACACTATAAAATTCAAGAATTAGGAAAATAATGATTATCCAGTCTATCACTCTATCTTTTATGTTTTTTTTCTAGACACATAGTAATATGTGCTCCCAAACTAAACATTAGGTATTCAAACATCTCGTCTCCAATATTTCAAATATAAAGTTCCAAAACAAGCCAGACATTATAGTTTTTGTTTTAAACAAAAGAGTAAGGATGGGCAGTACATAAGAATCCAGAGAGGAATGAAGTTTAGAGGAGGGAATGAACGCCATTAACAGGAATATAATACAAATCCTGACCTGACTCGAGCAATCAGTGCTATCTTTTGGAAACCCTAAACCATAAAATGTAAACATCATAGAGGCACAGGGAGGCCCATGCTATCTTCAGTGATTTGGTTCAAGAACAAGTTTATGAATCTGATCTCACTAGCATAAATTTGATGGCTCTTTCCTTCATCTTTCTTTACAGCAAGAAATTTACGAATCTATGTCAAACTCTTTTCTTAAATAAAAATGTACATCAGTATTAGTATTCATTTTGAAAAAGGAAAGTCAAATTAAACACTACTCAGTTCTAATTTTTCTCAAACCAACAATATCATCAGAGATTGGATTTTTCTTCAACGATGACTTAGTGAGTTTCAGCTAATACACAAGGTAACTCAGAAAATCTATAAGACAAAAAGTCTAGCATGAATGCTAACCTATTAAGAGCTTTCATTTAATTTAAGAAGCAGAGTTAACTATAACAAAGCCCACTGGATGATGAAACCATTTTCATGACTCACCAAGATAGTCCCTCGTGACAGAGGAATCAGTTGCCTTGCTTGAATTGGAAACAAAAGAAGCAGAGACATCACCATTATTTCTCGAATGAGAGATCCCCATTGCATCTCCAGATGGCTGACTAGTGATCCATGGCCTCGTGAATCCAGGTAGAGTCTGGTAAGAGTAAGCGTCCTTTAATTGAAGCAAGGTTGGAGGACCACCTTGAGAGTACGTACAAGACTGTGATAATGATTGTTTTCCAATAGACGTATCAAGAAAACCTAAGGTGCTGTCATCATTTTCAAAGTTAGCACGTTGCTGAAAGGGTTCTTCAAAGTGAAGACCACAATATGGATTAACAGGGGCAGTCTGCATAAGTCCATCACTCAGAGGGGACGTCCAAGTGCCCATATTACTAACAGGCTCTACAAATGCAACTGGATTACTGCTAAAAGTAGAAAAGCCATTGGTGAAATTGGGATATACACTTGTAGAAAGATGAGGGGAAGAGCTAATACTTCTGCGACCAACATCTTCCTCCAGATTACTAGCAATTTCTCGGTGATTGAACTTCATACAAGCAGTCCACTCTGAATTACTGTTAAAACTAGAGAAGTCATTACTCAAGTTGGGGAATGCATTTGTAGCAGGTTGACTATAGAAGTTGCTAGTTTTAGTGCGAGCAGCTTCCTCAAGTCTACTGGCAATTTGTCGGGGATCAAACTTCCATCTAGATCTAGCCTCTGGATTACTTCCTATACCGAGAGTCAGAAAACTTCCGTCAACTTTTCCTGCAAGAAGGAAGCCACTTAGATAATATCGCTACTCCATCTTAAACAATGTCTGTGTTCTGGTGTGAGATAGATGCACCGCAATCTGAATTTAAATTGTGTGTGACCTTCAACCAGTTTATGTTACTACCTTCTGTTTCTCCTATCTGATCATTCTTCTGATAGCCTCCAGCAGTATTACTTTGAACCGCCAAAGGAATTTCCCTAACAACCTCATTGTTCTGCAAGCCACTTGAACAAGCATCTAAATTTCTCAAACCACCTGCAACAAACACATTATTTTTATGAATTGATCGGCACATACTTCTCCTATCTTCCCTCATGATATCACATTTCCTATGCATTACCTCCATACGTACTGAAACTAGGGTCATACTGAGGGCTTTGTATATAGTTGTGCCTTGTAACACCAGTAATCGAGTTGTTACCGACTCTAGGATCATGTGCATAAGAATGATAGACTCCATCCATATTCAAACACGAGGAAATTGATGGACGCACATTTGTCGCGGGAGTGGGCATAAAGAGAGCTGCAGAGCTATTAAGATCGGGCCGAGATGCCTGGCTTCTATCAACTGCTCCTACATCCCTAATCTGGAAACCACCTTCACCAAAGTTCTGTGATGGTCCAGGTGGATCCCGCTCATCATTCAGCCTGTCATACCCCATCAATCGTTTTCAACCTGACAGTCGAGCCAAAAGAGGGATTACAAAACTAACTCTGCAATGCAAGAAGTAATAAAGTGTGACGCATATTCCTGACAGCAGCACAAGAATAAAAAAATGTGAAAATCTGTCACCTCTAGATAATAACTTTTCGCAAACATTACATCAGATAATATATGCGGAATCCACAGACCAAATGCACTTGTAGTAACTACTAACTACACTAAATACTTTATGTAACGGTACAGACCCTATGTTTCACGGTAAGGAAAGCCCTAAAACTCTGAACAAACAAAAAATAGCACCTTTCCTGAGCGATATAGTGGAAATAAATTCGAGTCCAAATACAAAACTAGGCTAACATTTCAACGAAACCTAGGTCCATTACACAACATTTTCAACCGACACACCCTAAAATTTCAATCATCCACGATCAACCACACACATAACCCCAAGAACACACACAAAGACACAAATACACAAACACGAGACCGAAATCTAAAATCATCCGAACAGTTAGCAAACGAAACACGATGAAATGTAACAGCTGAAAATCAAGCCAAAACACAAGGATAAAAAACAAATAAATTCAACAGATCCCTTCACACGTACCGAAGAATTCCGCAGAGAGTAAAAATGGGAGCTGCTCTCACTTTCTAGCGGGTTTTCGAAGTCGGGGGAAGTACAATCCGTGCTCTACAACATGATCGGGGCGAGATTTCAAAAATGGTGGTGGATTATTCTAGAGAGAGAAAGTAAGAGAGAGAGAGATGAGAGGTTTTTGGAGTGTTGGGGCTTTTGGTGGAGGGGGTGACGATGGGGAGGGGGTGTTCTTTTGGCGCTTTGGTCTCTGTGCGAGTTTTAAAGGGTTCGGTTAGGGGCCCACGCGAGGGCTCCTTCCACGCGCCACGTGTACCGAAGCAGCTGATTTTGCGCACCAGTTTCATCGAGCTGCGTGATGACGTGGAACCAGTGGAATGGCGCCCGTGTGGGAGACCTTCGAGTGTGTCACAGGCCTCTGAGGTTGGGACACGTGGATGAGGTAGTGGCGTTTTGGTCATTTCAAGGGGTTCGGATCCGGGTCGGCATAAACATGGCGTGATGAGGACGCGGGGCTTGCACATCGGGTCGGGGATGACCCGCCTGGCCGTGGCCGTTGGTTTCCCGCCTTGCTGAGGAGCTCCACTGTGCTGAGCGTCTTTTCTATGGAAATTAACGTGGATTTTGGATTTAATGCTGATTAATAGACTGAAAATTATACTACTGTGACAAAATAATATATTAGTAGCATGTATACTAAATTTGACGTGACAAAAATATTTTTGGGTAATATGCAAATATAACCCTATATGTTGGAGAAAGTACAGATATAACCTTGAATTGTTTTTTAATGCAAATATAACCCTAATTATTATACATAAGTGCAAATGTAACATTAAAGTCATTATTCCGGCATTGACTGGTCATTTTCGACCATTAACCGACCAGAAATGACCAAAATACCCTTTGGGCTAAGTACAAAAAGGAAAAGGACAAAAATACCCTTTTACTTCACCATTGTTCTGCACCGCTCCACCACATTCGCCGTCACATCAAGCTATGCCACCAAACTCACCACCATCCAATCCCCGCCACCCACTCCTGCCATCAGCTACCGGCCCTGCCACCTAGCCCCGACCACCCTGCCCTCTACCTCCCAACAATTCCAAAACATTACCTTTGGAATTGTATCTGGGTTTTGATTGAGACGGCCCTAAAGGCCCTGGCAATGAAGATTCTTGACCACCACCTCAGCTCAAATATGGACGGCTCTAACCACCGGCGACGACGCGCTCCATTCCACCGGCAACGATGCACCACCCCTCACCATAGCAAGAATCTGCCACGAGCCACCTCCTCTACCCTAGCCTCCTGTAACCCCATCCCAGTCCTCCACCAAAGCCCTAGCCTCACACCACCTTCGCCACCATCGACCACCATTTTCGGCGCCGCTCAGTCAAGCGCAGGAAAATCGAGACCCTAGCCCCGCCGCACCACAATCTCTGCCCCCCGTGCTGGATCTCATCCGTGCGCTCGCGATTGAGGTTGGAAACGGAGGAAAGCTCATGTCAATCAAACCTTGGAGACGGCGGAGACGACGAAAAAAATGTCAAAATTGGAGACACGATTGAGGTTGGACACGGAGGGAAAGCTCGCGTCAAAATTGGAGATGGCCGTGATGACGGAAAAATGTCAAAATTGGAGACGCGATTGAGGTTGGAGATGGAGGGAAAGCTCGGATCGAAAACCTTAGAGACAACGGAGCACGATTGAAAATGTCAAAATAATAATCAGTTTTCCTTTTTAATTTTTTCTTTTATTTTTGGAAGGGCAAATTTGTCTTTTCACCTAATTCTGGCATCAAATTGCCGGAAAAGCCTATATTTGCACATAACCTAAATATCTAGGGTTATATTTGCACTTTCAATTATCGCAAAGTTATATCTGCACTTTTATCAACTATGTAGGGTTATATATGTCCTTTCCTCTTTATTTTTATTTAACTATAAAAATATTATGAAGAAACTATTAAATCGCCAATTAGTTATAGAAATCTTGTGAAGGAACTATGAAGATTGAATAGGATTGAGATACAATGTATCGTATAGGGTTTTTTTTATGTAATCATCCAAATAAAGTTTTAGTTCGTTTGAAGACGATTATTCCATAAATCATGAAAATACAAAGATTTAAATTGTAAATTAGAGAAATGAAGATAAAATTTTTAGGTTTATGAATTGGATTATAAACTTTATAACTACTACACATTGAACAATAAACTTTTAATGTTGCAACTAAAACTTTTTTACCTTTTACTATTCTAATTAAACTACGGCTTTCCATAAGTTTATGGAAAGACGGCATTTCCCAAGATTTTCCCATAAAGTTTTGAATAAAAGAATGCAGTGAATTTAACAGATTTTTGCATTGAACACTTGTGCCATTCATGAATAACTGTTATTGTTATTATATCGAGTTATCTTATATTAATGAGATTTTTTCACCACTTGATTTGAATTAAATTGAAAAAAATTAAATAATTTGAAAGAGAGTTATGATAGAATTAGATTAAACTAAATTTTGTAAAATTGAGCTAAATAAACTAAATTTAAGTAGTTAGCTAGCTTCTTGATTCTTATACCATACCTCTATTATTCTCTCTTATACGGAGTGTTGAAATTTTGTGTTGATATATAAAATTGTACACTTGTAGTTAGTGTTGTAAGGGTAAGATTTATATGAACCGCTCAGTTTTGTTTTATATGCATCAACCGTAGTAATATGACATCAAGGTTTAGGTGTTTCTTTTTAAGTTGAGATGTACTGTATGAATAGAATATATAAGTTCAATGAATGATTGAGAATGATTCACATTTTAGCATAAAATAAAATATGACAATTTTAAAAAACATACAAAAATAAAAAAGTGTGTCAAATATTAGAGGGAGTACAAGTAATTTTTTATTTAATTGAGTTTGTGTTTAAAGCATTTCCATCGACCTTTCCTGGTATGTACTTCTTCACAAGTCTAATGTGAATGTGAATAGTCTGAACCAAAAGTAAAGTGAGAAATTAAAGACATCTACTCAGCAAATGGCAAACCAGCCTCATTAAGAAACCTTAAATTGCAAGGAAAAACTCCTCCACTAGTAAGTAATCAACAGTTCCGCAAAGTGGGATTTGAGTAGGATGCTCAACATACCATCTGTTTTCAGATAAACACCTGCTGCATCTCCAAAGATTACATGATCAAAATCTCGATCTCAACTTTACCATCCAACAATTCCAATATCCAAACCAACAAAAAAAACTATCATATACCTCGAGATCTCGATAAACGATGGAGGCATGGGTGCATAGAATACGAGAACTGACAAATTAAACCTGAAAATCAGTGCTCTCTCAGTTTTCAGTGCACTTTTAATAGCATTAGGCAAAAGGAAATAGTAAGGAGTGAAGAGGTGATCCAACTGAGATGAAACACCGAAACAAGAACGATGTAAACAATGCAACAGTTATATCAGAAAGGAAAACTGAAAAAAGAGAGGAAGATCTGGTAAAATGAAATCAAGCAAATACAAGTACTTAACAGCTTAGGACCAAAATACCAAGGAATTCATATAATCTTGAAAATCAAATTCTGGTTTAGATGAGAGAACATTGTCACAATCTCTTATCATGTGCTCCGCACTAGTCTTATGCCATGGATTGCATACATAACAACTATGTGCAATTGAGCCCAAATCAGAAAGTGAATATCACAAATATACTAGAATCCTAAAATGTAAAAACTTCATTTCCCATAGTTTCTCTACCCTCTGACAAAATGACTGCGAGAATAAGGCCTGTAATTTACCACGAGGAAGTTCACAAGGGTGAAACTGCACGGTGAGGAAGTTCACAAGGGTCTGATTAAAGGTGAATGAGGTTGTTACAAGTGCAGTAGGATCCAAACATATTTCCTCATATGTGAAAACATAGATCAAAACAAATTAACCCAGAATGCATCAAAAACAAAATACTACAAGAAACTATTCCAACGTACAAACAATTTTATAAAGTGGGATTTGTGTGGGATGCTAATGACCAGAGAGGAAAGGAAATAACAGTATCATCCTCCCATCCGCCATTGCATTTAGCCTTTGGAGTTTCCTTCTAACCGAAAGCTTCCAGAGAAACTCGCAGTCTCTCAGTGTGCATTTAATGTATAGCACCAAAGTCAAGTCTGGTGCTATCCAAGGCCCGAGTAAATGAATATTACCCATTGTTAGTCGCCTTTTACATGAACCCTGCGGTTGTGGATTACCACGAGACCAAACGAGGCCACCATTCCCACAAAGTACCCAGCTATGGCTCCAAAGGTTACACATATAGGCCAATCCTACAAATAAATAAAAACCCATGAGCAGAATATCAAAATTAAGCTTTTAAACTAACAAGGGCTTTCTGAAGATAGACAGAGGTTTAGCAATATTTAGCACTTGAATTACATCACAAAAGGCCGAAGGTCTGACATTATTGTGGAATATTCTATCCCTCATAAAACTAAACCTTTTAAGTTTATTTTCATGCTTTCAATATTTATTCTTAAAACGACAACTTAGAATCAGTCACACGAAAAAGATCAAGGGAAAACGGGTTGAATATGGGAGCAAAACAACAACATGAACATGAATGAAAGTCAGGGTACTATCCAGAAACTCAAGACTATTCTCACAAAATCCACAGCTCTTTGTTTTACAGTTCTTTAGAAATGCAGCGATGGCCACTAATGATCCTATATGGGATGACAATTTAATTTATCTTTGTTAACTTTCTAATAGATTTCTTACAGATAGTGTCTAAACAAACAAGAAAAGATGCCTAGAGCTTTTAATCTGTTGCCCCCAGGAGCTGTTTCTCCTCTCACCACTTACTACTAGCAAAAGTTCATCTGAAAGCATAACTTCTGAGAATTGAACAGGTTATAGATGTTCATTTCCAATAATTTCAATATACATACCCAAAAATATAACAGTACTTCGAGTGATGCTCTATTACTGAAATTTGAGGTTCAAATCTTCGAGAGTAAAAATAAGTTAAGAAAATATTCAGCCTGGGAAAGATGTACTGCATTAAAAGAAAAAGATTTCTGGAGTGTGAGATCGGAATCTCTTTAAAAGGCAACAGCCCACAAAAGGCTTCAAGTAGCAAACAAAGAAGGCGGCTGAAATTACATAAACAGCTTAGTGATAGAGATGGATCAAAGACAGTGTTACCTGCCAAAGCCTTTCCCAGTCAAGTGGCATAGGCCAAGCACCAAACCAGGCTCCAATCACAGCTCCATGCGCAGGCACGCAGATCATATATTCTAGAGGTTTATTTGGCCTACCATTATAAAGTAAAAAGAGTAATCTCAGTAAGTTAAATTGCTTCAAATACTTAGTATTTTAAAAACAAAGTTCAGTCACTTTTTTGTAGTAAAAAGCACAGCACATAGAATTTCATGGGAATAAGAAATCTAGTCTGATAGGCTTACTTTGTGTGAGCAAATATCCGGTGCCAGTCATTCCATGAGGATCCTAAAAGAGAAGCAGCTGGGACAAACTGCCAACAATGCATGACATATGTTTGCAATGATCAGGATATCCATGCTCATAAAAACACTAAAAGCAAGAGACTGACGATGTGATAGTATAAACTACTATGCAACTGGGACATGTAAAAAGCACCAAAACTTTGTAATTTACCGAACTACATCATCTATCAAAGATGTGGACACAAATTTCACAACATCAAGCATCAGAATGATATACTTACTGTTAGAACTGACATCAAAAGAGACCAGTGAATGGTCCTTCCAAAACTCCTGTGGATAAAATACATCAATCAGAACTCTAACCAAGAAGCAATGTCAAACATAAAACCTAAACTGGAAAAGGGAAGAAGAAAAAGAACATCTCCTAAGTTCTGCAAGGGCCCATCAACGTTGTCATCAAGTATCAACGTACACATGCGGCACATTTTTCGTCAAACCACAATTATGTTCAAATTTACCAACCAGCTAGTCAGCACACTGATACTTATAACTTAAAGTTACATGACATGGAAAGACTAATTTGTTTCATGGGACAGGGATCCCTACTGATACTCAGGTTCACTCCAATAATAAAGGACAAGCAAACTACAAAAACAGGAGGAATAAACATACTGAATCATCGGTGCTCCCAATACTATAGCTCCAAGAGCATTCACAACAGCCCCTAGAAATACACAAACAACCCAAAATTCAGTACTCCTTTACAATAATTTAGACGCCAAATTGAAGTTTGACTGAACAACTGACATCATGTAACTACTAGGACAGTTAATCAAGTAGTGGACTGACCAGCAGCAAGTCCCAGCAATCCTCGTACTAGGGCTTTCAAGTACTGTCAGAGAAATGACACATTGAAATAACATTAACAAATTTGAAAGTATTGGGAAACAGTAAGAGAAATGTAGTAAGATTACTTACATTTGGTGTGAAGAGAGTGTAAAGCAGGATCACCAGCGGGGCTTGGATCACCTGAAAAAAACAACAATTCACAAATTAATGTTGATCCCATTTAAATATCAAAATAAATGAACTGTGATTACCCAAAGCAAAAGGAGGGTTTGTTGTGGATTTTCAGTGAGGTTGATGGAGTAGACATTGTTGGCTGCATAGAATGCGCATCCTAACCCAATTCCACACATTGAATGGATTGTGAGGGCCTTCATCGGGCTCACATCTGACTCCAATACGCTGTCATTTTTCACGTCAGCAGTTGCACTACTCATCGTCTTTTTCTTCACCATGGGATTGCTGTCGTCACGATTCCTTTTGGGCCTTTGAGGTAGGAATTCTGAGATCTGATTTTATTGGTTTACATATTTCGGCAAAGAAATATTGACCTATTTTGCCGCTTTTGAGATCGCATATTACCCTCGTGCAACGTGCTAGTACTCCAGAGTTTCCATTCAGGCCTCCTCTGTGAATTCTGCTAAGAGGTTCAATATGCCATTCAAAACAGAGGATTAGTTGGTTTATGGGAACAATTGCTACACTTCAGTTTGCTGGGCTAATTCACCATGGTAACTTCTCCAGGTAATGCACGATACTGAGTCAATTTGCCTGAACCATTTCTAATTACCTTATTAGGCATGATTTACTGTATTTATTGTCCCCTTTGTTGTTGCATTTGGGCCTATTGCTTTGCAACTTAATTTTTTTGCAGTTATTGGTTGGTAGAGATTATGTTTCAGTTTAGCCATGGAAATTTAAGTGAATTGTGTGTTGTGTGTGTTCTAGACAGTGCTGTGTGTTGCCTGTGCTAGATGGTGTCCATATTATTTGAGTAATATTCAGAACTAGGGTTGCAAACAGGTGGGCGGATTGAATACGGGTTGGGTAATATGAATAATTAGGAAAAACAGGGCATGACCCAACTCGACCAGTTTTGTGAGTGGTCATAAATGGGTTGAGTCACTTGCGGGGCAGGTTACAACCCTTTGGTCATATTTTCTCAACCCGTCGGTCGAAAATATTCAACCTGCGGGTTTTAACCGATTAAAAAGATATTCATTTTTATTTACTTGTCTTGAGCTTTTCTTCTCTTTAACATCCACTTTGCTTCTCTGCCAAGGAGGAGTTGCAAAATAAGTATCCACTTTGCTTTTCTGCCAGCTCTGATTCTGTGATTTTTCTTACAGGTTACAGCATTATTTTGTTCTTAATTAAGGCTTGTTAAATTTGTATATGTATATGTACAAAAAATGCAACAGAAGCAAGCATCATATCCTTTTAGGAAATAAATCTCTAGTGTCTAACTTATACTGTTTCCTACATCTCATAATGTTTTCACATTCTTTTAAATCATTTTTGTTAAAAATAAAGTACATACAAACAATTCTATCACAAAGTTTGGGACGACCACCATACATTTTTTGCACTAAATATGAGCAAGCAATCAAAACTCATTCTCAGTCTGACTAACATGCAATGCATCTCATTCTCATACAAGGAAATGCCAATCTCATGCATGTACCCATTTAAATCATCGCTCCTTGTGTATCCTTATAAACATGTTCATTGCCATCATAATTATCTCCTTATTAATGATTCATTTGCTTGCATTTCAGCTTTTACCAGCTCACATGCATCATCATATCATACACAACAGCTCATCATTTAACACTATAATTTTCTCAAACATTCTTCTACAATGTCGTTTTTATCAAGTTTACACTGCACAAGGATATTTAAAGATTCACTGCATCCTAATAAATGATGATTTTAATCTGAGAGTGTTTCGGAGATACTGTCAGATGATTTTAATATGAAATTCAACAAATTCATAGAATCTCCATTTTTTATCTTTTAAAATCAATGCAGTCTAGCATCCTTTGGTCATTTTTTGAATTGCTTTTTAGCAGAATGGCAGCATAAAAACGCGTCAAAACACCAGCTAAAATGTAAAGGTAGTCGAAGAAATCAAAGTAAGCCTTACTTAAGACCGCATGAAGAAAGAACGGGATCACCAGAACTTCCAAATACACAGGTCCACATCAAATTCTCACTAACGATACTGCCAGCACTTAAATGTGTAGCTTTAAGGAGGTAAATCTAGAAAAGTCTAACCAGGTATAAATTCTACGTCTCGGGAAGTTACCAGCTGAGTGCAACATGACATGCCAAAATGTACTGATGTATGCAGAGAAAAGTCACAATAATATTACCATGACCAATTTTATATGAATAATCCAAATGTTCTGATACTGTCCAACAATCTTAAACCCGGACAGCAGTAAATTACTCAGAACTAATTCATAAAAACGAAAAGAGACAATTCTATGAACCAAAATAGAACAATTTGGCATGGCAGATACAAGTTCAAGCTGGTCAAAACTCAAATTGAAGGGTCGAGGAGGCATCTAAAGATGTCCTAAAACCAAACAAACAAAAAACCCTTATCATCTTTTAATCATGATATGGAGACTTACAAATTTTTGAAAGATGGTCTTTTCATAAACAATGGAAATACCATGATTTTAAAATGCAAATTTCATAAACAATGGCTGAGCTTATTTTCCCCCTTGTGGCTTTTGTAAGGGTGATTAATTGTTAGCTTGGGGCGGAATTTGATTTAAAAATCGTTCCTTTTGCTTGAATTGAAACTATGTTGCAGTTCTAGTTTCCCCCATTATTTCGTTTGCAACTTTGTTTCCCCTTGTCTGTGTTCTGTTTGTTTCCCTGTTTTTACTGCTTCTGCATTTAAATAATGAAAGATCATTTTCTGCAACTCATTGACAAGTTTTATTTGCTATTGAAGTTCTGGTTGCGAGTAGCTGTGTCCTCCAGTTTCCGTTGCTCATTGGCTTAGCATTTAGATGCATGAAAATTAAATTTGAAGCAGAGAGAGCTTTTAGTTGTTTTGAATGACATTATGTGTGAAACATGGATAACCCGCAACATTTGGCAATCAATTTGCTTGACCTAAGAAGCAAATTTTATTTGCAACCTTATTTCATCCTCTCAAAAGCAGTGTGAACCATGCAAATGTGATCGTTTTGTTCGTAAAGGATATCTTATGTCTTTCCTGGGGATGTACATTGTTTTGTGCTGTCTTCATAAATTTATTAAATTTTGACATCAAAACTAATACTGGGCAGCAAAGCTTATAAAAGAGAAACCTAGAAACATCAATGAAGAGGATATACCCTGCAAACATACAAGAGAAAATCCTTCAGATAAGGCTCTAGAGAGCAAGCGTAAGAGTGTGGGAATTTCATATGATACAAGCATTGATTATGTGATGAAGGTGGTTTGTTTACTACGTAAGTTAGTTTGTCACGTACAACTTCCTTGTTGCTCAACATGTATGAAGAGTTGGTGGTAACTTGACTGGTTTCTTGTAGCTTTTTGTATTGGAACAAGGTATAGCCACAGATTGGATTGGAACCATATGCACTAGATATTATTGTTTTATAGTATTGTCAGTTGAGGCTGCTTTGAGCTATGCAATTGGGGTTCTCTTCAGTTGCATATACCTGCACCTCTTGTGCCAACAAGCAAACAACATTTCAAAGAAAGATGTTTTGGGTATTTTAATGCAAAAGAAGTCAAAGAAAATTGGCTTAAGAAGCGAGGATCTTGAAGAATTTTTTGAGAAATCCACAAAGGCTTACGCCTGCAATGCTTGGAATATTTGCATATAAAGCTGCTACTACGGTACAAGTTTACAGAGACAATGAAGATCCACAGTTTATTTTCGTTGAGAATGAAGATATGTTGGGTGTTGCTATATTCCGCCCTGTATTTTACTATTCTCGCCCTAATACGTATAAATACACGTATTTTTAATTTAAAATAAAAAAATAAAAATTGGGAGAAGTAGTATAAATTGTGGATTGCTCTCCTTCCTTCTCTCCTCCCTTCTCTCTTTTTCTCTCCTTCTTCTTCTTCTTCTTTCTCTCCATTTCTCTCCCCCTTCCCTCTCTCCATTTCTGCCGCCCAGCCAGCGCCGCCCGCCGCCTCCGCCGCCCGCCGCCGCCGGAAACCCGCCGGAAAACGTAAGTTTTTGAGGAATTTTTTTTAACTTTTCGTGCGAATTGTTGCCCGATCTATTTGAATTTTGTTGAAGTTGTCGGAATTGTTAGAATTGGGGTTTGTTAGAATTTTGTTAAATGTAGAATGGATGTTGGGTTGGTGGTTAGATGTTGGGTTGGTGGTTAGTATAGGAGATTAAGATGTAGAATAATTTGGAGAAATCTAATATTAGGAATTTAATGAATTTTGGAATTAAAACGAAGAAATTGTGTTTTTTAGAAATTATTTAGTTTAAATTTGGAAATGATTACTATTTCCGTAATTTGGAAAGTATATGTGACATAATAGAATATAGTTCTATTTAAATAAACTTTATTAATTCGATGTAAACAATTGTGTAGTAAATTATTATGATATGTTTTAACAATTGTTTCCTTAAATGTTAATAATAGTGTGATGTGGTAAAAAAATAAGATTATTTAGTAATGTAATTTCCAATTTGTAACTTAAAAAAATGTGTAGTTCGTTGTATGGGATTGTACGAGAATTAAATTTGCTGTTTGTGGTGGGGTTTTTTTATGTTATATCCACTTTTTCCTATGCATTATAGAATATGTAGTTTCCATTAGTAAATTGAAATTATGCTCTGTTCGAAAATATTAGTTCACTCGTTGTTGAAATGTATGTTAATTTATCTTATCATATCAGTTTGATTCAATTGTTGTTATACTAATTATATATCTTGTGTTGTAGATGAGCACTGCTGGTCAACCTGACGGCCATGGTCGTTCCATACGCCGAAGAGGTGTTAGTGCCTCGGCGAAACAGGCTAGAGGCCGCGTGGTCGAGGATGAACCGTCGCCTCGGCCGCAGGAGTGTGATGTAGGAGCGGAGCGGCCTTCTCCACCGAGCGTTCGTGCATTCGATCCCATGCCAACATGGGACGGTCCGGAGATTAACATTCTCGCGTCTGGTGGAATCCGTCACGATAGTGACTGGCAGTTGAATTATGACTTGCCTGCAGATGTCCCCCTGATGGGCCAACCTGGGACGAGTGTGCCATTGGATGCTGGGATCGAACGTTATGCTGTTGGAGGAGCCAGGCACACCGTGAGGAATAGAGCTGGTCAATTCTCACAATCTTCTGGTGGATCGTACAATGCCGGTGAGACTGGCACCGGAAGGGCACCGAGGAATAGGAGGAAGCGACCCGCCGATGAGACGTGGCTAGTGCGGGAACCGATGGCTGGTGGCCCGCAAGATGACCTCGTCATACCAAGCTTCGGAGGACACGTCGCTGTTGACGTTTGGAATGGTATAGAGCGAGGTGTGCTGAGATGCCATGCTCGGTCGCCGCTATGCAAGCAGCTAGTCGCCACGCTCCCCGAACTGAGCGATGTTGCACAGGCCCGGATACGTGCGACCGGGTTGGCCCACCTGCCTGCGATTATGTTCCAGTTCCTTGACATGGCACTGATATCCACTTTTATCGAGAGGTGGCAGCCGGACACGAACACGTTTCACATGCCTTTTGGGGAGATGACCATCCTGATGCACGACGTTGAGATGATTCTTGGCATTCCCATCGTTGGTGACGCTGTTGCGAGTACCATTTCGGCGGAGACTATTCAGGAAGCGTGCGCTGAACTGTTTGGGAAAGACGTGGAGTCCTTTGTCGCGGAAGACTGGAACGGGGGTAACATAGATGCCCAATCATTGATGGCGAGGTGTGTAGCGGCGGGGCAGAGCGAGAACTTCCAATTTATGTGCTACATGCTGACCCTGTTTTCATCCACGCTTTTTGTGGATAAAACTGGGAATAAGGTTAGAGCCAACCTTCTACCCCTACTTGATTCGCAGTTGTCGTGGGGCTCGGCGACGTTGGCCAGTTTGTATCTGCAGTTGGGAATTGCGTCCCGGTCCAAGGCGCGCGGCCTATGCGGATGTTGCACGCTCATTCAAGCATGGATATACGAGTACTTTCCGATGTTTCGGCCGAGACCGAGTACATTGCCAGCTCTTCTGGGGCACGCCAACCGGTGGCACACAGGGGATAAAACAGGGAGGGATACTGGGAGGCTCAGTGCCATCAGGCGTCAGTTGGATGCCTTACAGCCCGACCAGGTATGAATTCCATGCTTTTACTCTTATTCTGACAGTAGTAGGTAGATCGGATTCCATAGAAACGTAACATGTCTGTGAAACTTTTTGCAGGTGGATTGGTTGCCATATGGAGTGGACGTGGTTAGGGCTGCGAGGGGGAGGACTCACTACCGCGGCGTGATTCGATACTTCGACGCAATGGAGGCGTACATGCCAGATCGCGTTGTGCGCCAGTTCGGTCTCGTACAGGGTATACCGCGGGGTCTTGCAATTGCGCCCGAGCCTTGTTCCCGCCCGGCTGATCCAGCCAGCTATTCAGTGACCTACCCAGGGAGGCTGCAGTTGACCCTATGAGAGATGACACACACTTAGCACGACGGTCAGCTTGCGGCGTTCCCGATAGCCACGAGCCAATCAGAGTGTACCATGGATTACGAGGACTGGTACGCGACTCATTCGCACCCATTGATCGCAAATCCTGAACATGCTGCCATGAGTGGACCGGACAGGACACATCATCAGTTATCGGTAAGTTTTCTCGAACTGTTTGCTTCGAGTAATTATATTACATTTTACTGTTTCGTTATTGTAAAATCTGTTTCCTGTGCAAAAGATGCTGAGTGACATGATGAGCGCCCTGGATCCGTTTGACTCGGCGACCGTTGATGGACTCGCCGACCCCTGCATGAGGGAGTTGATGATGACTTTTGTCAGTCATCGCGATGAGTATCGCAGGCTCGGTTATGGACCCATTCCTTAGTCGACTGTTTGCTTATGTATGAACCCACAGTTTTGCCATAGTTTGCTCATTTATGTAATCGGTAACTGTTTGTGCATATCAAATTTATAAGTCATCGATTTTTGCAACAGTAACGCTTTCAAAATAATTGTGACGCTTCGATAATAACTGTAACGGTTGCGTACATGCCGAAATGTTTAGCTGGGTTACAACAGTTAATTACTCTCAGAGTATGCTCTTCTCCAAGCCCTTATCCTCCTACGAAAGGGTAACTCCCAACCTACGATATCAGCCTTCCTCAATGTGGTCCACATATTAACCACGGGGGGCATGGGACAATTTTCCTTCACGTGTACACGGACGAAATGACTTGCACTGCGAACGTATACAATGTGTAGCTCCCTACTTGTTCCATCCTCGCCCCCACCTGCCCTCAGTGGAAGGACTGTACAGCAATGGTCCGCCGACCCATTCTCTAAAATGTAATATAAAACTACAACCGTGTTGTAGTAGGTGGCGACAGGAAACATATCTGCAATGACCGTAAACCAATGCTCTGGACCACATGGACCGCTGGTGTGGTGTATACGGGCTCTGGCGAATTCAACGTCATCTTGCGAACAGTATATGGGAACATAGTCAGGCCAATGAGTTGATATCTCGTTAAATACTGCCCGACGCGCTGTAGACCATTCACCTTCACCGTTTACGTGGAACGCATCAGCAACGCATCTGAAACCACAGTTTCCATCACTCACGACATCGTTCCAGCCTTCGATGTAACGCCGGACAATGTGGGGGACACTTTCGAGGAACGGGAATGTCGCTGCAGGAGAACACATTAAGATAAATATCTTGTGCAAGCGGCGTTCATTAAGAATGGTGCTTGTACTTACCGTGCCGGCGACCGCTCCCTGAAGCACGCCCCGGGGACCTTGAACTTCTCCCGTATCGCCTATTCACGTGCTCGTGGTAGCTCGGTGAACGTCGGGTTGATCTTGATCGGGGGACCTGCTCGCTTGATCTCCCACGTGCACTAGTACAATTGTCCGGCTCGCCAATGCCACTCTCCTCCGGACGCAACTGCGCATCTATGTAGGATGAAACTCGTCGGCGGACCGAAGGGTCGCTGCGTGCCAGCTCCTCCAACAGAGTGTTGAACCGCGACTGATCTTGTTCGGCCCTCGCAATGTTTTCCGTGCTCCGCACGTGATCACCCAATGCCAGGCTCTTAAACAGCGGATGAATGTCGTCCAAGTACAAGGGGATTCCTTCAGCAACTGCCCCTTCCATGACGCATGCACACGGTATTCCGTGTGTCGAGCGCAGCACACAGCCACAGTAAGCATATACCTGTGCTCCGAGTGCATCAATCCTCCCGGACTCGACCGTCAATTTATCCAGACAGTATTTGGACACATTGTTGATCAAGTTGCTGAAAAGGGCCCTACGGTGCAATCTTCCAATGCACGTTCTTGATTTCTCCAGGCCGGTCTTGATCATAGTAATCTGCTGGGCTATCTGCAGGTCGACACACCTCCATACCATGTCCAGTGAACCAGTCGACGTTTGTAACCACCCTTTCAATGACGAGTGTGCACTTTCGACCTTGCATGTAGTTGTGTTCCCGAAATGCAGAAATCTGTTCGTCCATGCCCTCACAAATTTCTCCTTATGGGGGGTGAGCCACGTCGTCTCAGCGTAACTAATAACAGCCTCGCTCCAAGACCATCCAGCCCTCATATCTACCAAGGCGGTTTCGTACTCTAAAACGGTGGACGCATTGCAAACCCGGAACCATGCACCATTCTTGAACGCTGCCCGTTCCTCTTATTCCCTGTCAGCACAGTAACACGTGCCTCCACATCCTTGTTAATATGCCAGGTGCAGAGCAAATGATTCGATTCTGGAAACACAGTCCGAAGTGGCCTAATCAGTCCCATCTCCCGATCGGTGACCACAACCTCAGGGAACGGTCCATCCACAAGCAAGTTCTTCAGCGCGTTCAGCACCCACTCATAGGTATCTGCCGTTTCGTCAACGACAATTGCGTAGGCAATTAGGAAGTTTGTGTTGCAAGGGGACATCCCAACCATCTCAATGAATGGCATGCCGTAGCGATTGGTCTTGTACGTTGAGTCGATGGCCACAACTCACGAAAACGTGCGAAATGCCACAACAGCATCGGGATTAGCTATGAATAAATGAGTCAAAGTACCATCACCTGCTGAGCGGTGACTAGTGACATACCCTTTCGCGGTGGCCAGATGCAAACAATTCTCCGCTGTGTTGCGCCCGCCTCGCCTTTCTGTTACATATGCCGATCTCTCATTGTACACCTGCCTAATGTTCTGATGCAGGTCTGGAAACGAATTACTGAGGCCGGCATTGATATGCCTTGGGGCTGTTTCTGAATCTGTCAAATCTCTGATCATTTGTTTCGCGTCCGCATGGAGCTTGCAGCTCTGTCTATGACCCTCGGGGTACACTGAGAAAGAGTGGTTGTGCATCCCTCGTCTAGGATCCTTGCACGGCACTACATTCCAACCATCCCCCGTGATTCTCTGTTTCAAGACAATCGCGAATGGGCAGTCACAACTTCCGGTAGAGGTGCTACTCCGTCGGACTACATCAGATTCGCTCGTATCTACAACCTTATCCTTTCGGCCCCGATTGCAAATGCAATATAACCTCAGGGGACCATTCCTATTCTGTTTGTAGGATCCCGTGACAAGTTCAAATCCCACCTGCAGAGCAATCCGTTGTAGGTAGGAATAAGCCTCGGCAACACCTGGAAACACAGCTGAGGTGGCAAATGGAGAGTATCCATTCCGCCCTGCAGCAGCTTCACATGTCTGATTGTCATCCTTAAACAGCAATAAACATCAAGTAATTAGTTACACTCAACTGCTATACCAACGACAATGATGTCGTCAATTAACGTTTACATATGAACGAATAAAGATAAAATTACAGTCAAAACGTTAAAACATATACTTAAAGAAGAGAACATAAAGATAAAATTATAGTACATGAAATGCCATTACAGTTATAAAATTCCCGTACACAAATTAACTCCCTAAACTAAAATTACATTCATCCATTTCATACTGTCCTCCTAATGGACTTAAGGGTGCACTCCGCCATTTCTCATTAACAGCTAAAACATACATGTAATGGAAAAAAATGAAATAACATTGTGGCTAGAATTAATATTACATTCTTACATTTCACATTAAGGTTTAAAATTAATTAACGTAACGAATTTAATGTTTACTAATGAACTTTTGGAATCCAAAATGCAAACGGGTCGTTTCAGATTAACTTTTAATACTTGCATTTGAATAATGTAAAATGAAACAAAGTAATTACATTTCAACAAATTAAAATAACAAAATAACGTAAAAAAACGTAAATTAACGTTACAATAATTAACAAAATAACAAAATTAACAAAACAACAAAATTAACGTTACAATAATTAACAAAATAACAAAATTAACAAAACAACAACATTAACGTTACAATAATTAACAAAATAACAAAATTAACAAAACAACAAAATTAACGTTACAATAATTAAAATTAACGTTACAATAATTTTTACGTTACAATTAATAAATTAAAATACTAAGATGAACATAAATTTAAAAACTAAGATGAGCATAAATTTCTACTTCAAAAAATAATAGATAATAAATTTAACTATTGCTTATGGACAGAAAACTTATTAGTAAAATTACCTCCGAAGACATGGAATTTCTAACACCCTTGCTTGGAGTACAAATTTGGAGAGTAAAAATTTGGAGAGTAAAAATTTGGAGTTCCACATATTTTTACAGCAGAAATGATCTTTTTATAGCAGAAAATTCAACTTTTTCGGGTGTGTGATAGAGTAAATGACATTAAATGTGGGTAGTTGGGGAGAGGAAGCCGTCCGGCTCGCGGCAAGCCCATGGCGAGCTGAGCCCGTCCGGCTCGCGCCCAGACCGTGGCGAGCGGAGGCTGCTCCGGCTCGCGCCCAGGTCGTGACGAGCGGACCGGCGGTGGCTCGCGCCCAGGAGGTGGCGAGCGGACCGGCGGCGGCTCGCGCCCAGACCGTGGCGAGCGGACCGGCGGCGGCTCGCGGCCAGGCGGTGGCGAGCGGAGACCGCTCCGGCTCGCGCCCAGGCCGTGGCGAGCGGACCGGCGGCGGCTCGCGACCAGGCCGTGGCGAACCGGAGCAGGCGGCGGCGCACGGTGGTCCGGCGGCTGCGCACGGTGGTCCGGCGGCGGCGGAATTTCTTTTAAATTAATTCAGTTAATATTAACTAACTACAATTATCTAAATTAATTTTAATTCAGTTATTGAAATTAAATTAAAAAATTATACTGTATACGTATTAGAGCGAGGATAGTAAAATACAGGGCGTGGTATAGCAATCCACGATATGTTCGACAATTGAATCTCAGGACAATGTAGATGTAGATGTTATTAAGTTGGGTTTGAACTTTGGCGCAAAATGCATAGTTCCTTTTGTGCAAACCCAACACAGTTGTTTATAATGTATACTCTGAGTTTAATTGGGAGTAGTTGGGGGTAGTGTTTATAATGTATACTCTGAGTTGTGTTTATAATGTATAAGTTGATAGTAGCGTTTATAATGTATAAGCTGAGTTTAAAAAAACCAACACAGTTGTCGATATGTAACTGTGCCATTTGAAGGAGTTGAGAGGAAGTTTTAATTTCATGCTGAAATTTTGAATCCAAAATATAAATAAATCATAATGCATTACTGTTATATGACTTCACAATGTGTGTCTGCTTTGAGTTTTTTTATCTATATTTTCTTCAAAAGCTAAGCACGACTTTAAATATAGTTAACTAGTTCTATTAGATCTTCTGTGTCCAACAAATAAACAATGATATTTGATTGATTTTCGATAGAGCAGTAACGGAAGTCAAACTCCCTCCGTGTCCAACAATGTAATACTCCATCCGTCCCACAATTAATTACTTAATTTGACTTTTGGAAGTCAAACTAACCCAACTTCAATCATTAAATTCTACTAGTATAGATAAGACTATTATCACATTATGTGTCGGTGGATTCATCATAAAATGTATTTTTATATTATATTTTTTCTGAAATTTTCTTACACACATAAATAAAAATATTAATAGTTAAAAATTGATGCAGTTGACTTTCAAAAGTCAAATTAAGAAATTAATGGTGGGACGAAGGGAGTATATGTTAGAGTTTGTCTCTTGAAAGACGGTATTGCCATAAATCATGGAAAATCCGAGATTATTTTTTAAGAAATACCACCTGTTATGGTGGGGATTTAGTAGATTCCTACTTGTTTATTAATAATAAAATTAAAAGTACAGAAAGAGGAGGACTTAATACGTTATCTCCAAAAAGTCCGTGACTCGTAAATCTATACATCACCTATTATAATCTAATGAGTCATTAGACACAGAACGTGAAATAAAATACCAACATTGTCTTATATAATAAACCATTTAAAACACTACAGATACACTTAAAGAAAAATAATACAATCAGATCCTTCTAAATGACGGAAAAGATTGGTCATCAATCCAAAATTTGTTTTTCAGCTCCTATGGCATACATGCAAGAGAATAAAAATTATTTACTTGTTTGATGCTTCTCATTTTTTCAAGAAAAATTGTCACTCCATTAGCTTCTCTTAGATGTGCTCTATTAAGGCTTCCATTATACTTAAAAGGCCCAGATGATCCTTATTTATTCAAGACTCCATGGAGGCTTCTGGTTTTATTTCAAAATCTGAACCAGCATGTCATTATCACTCTCAATCTGCAAACTCTCGTGGGACGTCATCGCCGTGCCTCTCAAAAAATAATATTTATATGCCTAAATTACGGCTAACTACTAAATAGCAGCTAGTGGTAAGATGAGGTCGTCCACGAGGAAAAAGGCATTCTATCGAGTGTTAAAGCGTAGTTAAAAAACACACAAAGAAGTCACTCTACGTGTGTGGTAACAAAGTTAGAGGGGGGGGGGGGGGGTTGGTCTTAGAAAACAGTACAACTACTTTAAGCAACTAAATTAACAAACTAATAAAGAGAACGATGCAAATACGATCACAAATAGCACATATGATGTAACTAAGATTATAGCGAGTTTTGGATGCAATTGGTTTACATTTATAGTCATCCTTTGATCATCGATTAATTATCATATTCTTATGCATTAATCACATATTGTGGAGAGCTTATCAACACATTTCAAGTGAAGATATTTCTCGCCTCTCCTCGGTTATAGTTAGAATAACCCTTACCCTCGGGTCACTCTAGATTGGCGTCATAGACTTCCCCAAGAATAACAATACACATGGAAACCCAACACAACTACCACACTGTCCTACAAACTAGAAACACACAGATAGCACAAGTATAATTACTAATAACGACTACGAGGATCGGCATTCATGCTAATCTTTATTAGTGAACTAAATTGATAATTAGTTAAACCCTTTCAAATTCATCCTAATTCTAAGCAATTTCATCAATCAAAAATCATAATTAGTTGTCACTCCTAATTATAACCTAGCATGGACCAACAATAATCACATTGACAAAAGTGAAAGTCTTCCGAGTTTGACAAAAAACCTAGCAAATAATCAACCCATAATTATCAACTAGTTGATCATCCTAGTCTAAATCATGCATTAATCACACAAGAAAGCACAAAACATACTTGATAATCAAAGCACAAAATAGGATAAATCAAATCTCACAAATTCATACTAGAAATATTTACCAATTGCTCCTAGGAGTATATGTAGACTAGATTAACAAAACCATAACATAGAACACAAATCCACAAAGAAACATGGAAGAAATCGAAAGATTAAAGTGAAAACTAGGTTTTTGGAGGCCCCGAGTTGGGCTTAGAGAAGTGGGGAAGAAGGGGGGCTATTTATAGTCTAATTTGGTCAAGAAAAAGTCAAAAACGTATCAGGGGTGTACGGCCGAGCACCCGAGCGCATGAGCTGCGCATTTTTCATCTGAAAGCTGCTTTGGCCCCTTGTTTTGGGCACGTAGGCTTGCGGCTAAGTGTGTTGGCCGTGCGCCAGTCGTTTTTTTTTCTTCAACTTCTTTGTGTTGCTACAGGTGCACCACTGATCCAATTTGGGAGACAAAAAAGATTACCGTCAAAGAAGATGATGAATGAGGCCCCAAGAGGTGTTGAAGCGGAATCAAATGCAATTACTGTTAAGCAGATTTCATTTTGAGCAAAATGCATGTATAACCCTACATACATAATTGACGAAAGTGCAAATATAACTCTGTGATAATTGAAACTGCAAATATAATCCTAACTATTTAGGTTATGTGCATATATAATCCTTTCCGATAACTTTTAGCCAGAATTTTGTTAAAAGACATTTTTTTCCTTCTTGAAAAAATATATAACCTAAAAAATAGGAAATGACTTTATTGCCCTTAACATCATTATACCGCTGGACCGCCGCCAGACTGCCGCCGAACTTGGTAGGGTTATATCAGCACATTATGAAATTTGATAGGGTTATATCTGCAAATTCCTAAAACTTATGAGGTTTTATCTGCACTTTTGTCAATTATGTAGGGGTTATACATGCACTTTGCTATAAACCCTATAAAACAAAGTGTCATATTAGTACAAAATTAACGCAAACCGCATGCAACCGCCATTTCAATCTCTTCTACCGATTGCCGATATTCCAGAGTGTGATTATGAAGAAAGAGATTTGGCGAGGTCGATGCAGCGGGCGTTGAAGTGGAAGTGTGGGAACCTTTCAAAAATGTTATCTTCATCCGATATTACTCTTAATTCACTAGATTAATGCAATATTGAGTTTGATTATGTGATTTTCTTTTGCTTCTTGTTACATGAATAGAGATAAGCGGTATATATGGTATTGAATATAAGGATTTTGAGACATTTTAAAATTTTGTTGAATTTAGTCTGTATTAATGATTTGATAACCTTTGACGTTGTGTGTGCAGTTGTTATTTTGTTGTATTTTTCGACTTAGGGTTTTTAATGTTGATGGGTTTTGCTTTTATAATATGTGTTAATATAACCCTACACTTTTAATGAATGTGCTGATATAACCCTATAAGTTTTAAGAATGTGCAAATATAACCCTATCAAATTCATAATGTGCTGATATAACCCTACCTGGTCCAGCGGTGGTGGTCCGGCATGTGTAAGGGTATTTTTGTCATTTTGAGGGGGTCAATGCCAGAAATGCCACCAGAAGGTTATATTTACACTTTTATTAAATAGTTAGGATTATATTTGCACTAAAATTTATCTCAAGTTTATATCTACATTTTCTCAATTATATAGGGTTATTATTGCATATTTCCCTTTCATTTTTATGTTCCTTCTTTTGCTTTTGCCTTTGTTTTCCCAGAAAACTTAATTCAAATTATGCAAGTTGCAACCAATCCTATAGTTTGATACAATTGCTTAATTAATCTTGAATCCACACTCGTTTTACAAGTAGCAAGATGAATTATTTTCACAGTGTAATTTGGACAAGTTACTACGAGTCTATCATTGATTCCAGTTTGACAAAGTTTTCTGTCCCTCCGTCCTAACTAATTCTGCACTTTTTAACTCAATTTTTTTAAATTATTAATATTTATGATTGTGTAAATACAACTTATGAAAATTGTATTTACACAATCATAAATAGTAATGATTATTTTTTTGAGTTAAAGTGTGCATAATTATTTAGGACGAAGGGAGCAGAAAACCAAATTTGATATTTTAAAAATACATGTTATTATGAATATAACAATATCACATACGACGAGATCGTAACTTATTTATCAGTTCAATTTTGAGATCAAAATTGTGCAATTTTGAATAAGCGAATATTTAAATTGCAAATTGAACTTGGACGGGGGAGTACAATAAGTACCTAGAAACATGATTTAAGAAAATAAGCGCAATATGTGTAATTCTCCCTACCGCAAATCCTACGGTGCCGCACGAACTCTTCTCTAAAAAGTCTCCTCTTCTTCAATCTTCTTTTTCTCATCTCCCCATGATCATGGGGAGATGGAAAACAATAGTTTTTTCAATTGATATATTTTTAATGTTACGTTATTGAATAAGTATGGATCTGTTTACATACATTAGTATTATTCTTCGACCTGATAGAATAGATTGATGTGCTCATGGTGATCATTTAATCTAATTGTTCATGTCGATGTATTTTGTCCAATATGATTTTACAGATCGTGTATTCGAGATTTCGTTTGTATTCTCTATTAGGTGTTTCATTCCCGATCTGTGTTTTCCAAGGTGTTTACAATTGAACAATATAAATAGTGTTTTGGATCAAGATCAAGTAATGTTACATCTGGTGTAGATCCATGTTTGGTATAATGATATTGATGCTGATACGCTCCTCTTTGCCATGTGGTTATAATTTTTGTGGAAGCGAGTTAATATCCCTGAGGGCGATGTTACAATTATTTATTGGATATCTGATCTGTAATAGTACAGACGATCAGTGTGGTTGACATGTAATTTGAATATCCTTGCAATAGATTGGTTAATGCTAGAGGCTAGTTTGGTTGGATGTCAGTTACATTTATTGTAATCGCCGCAGGGCATTTTTTCCAACATCTTGAAATGGCTGATTTTTTTTTAAAAAAATATGTAGAAACATACGAGGCCATTGTACAGGGCAAGAAACACACGAGGCTAGTAAGTCGAAACACACAAGGCCAAGAAATATACGAGGTCAACAAGGTGAAATATGTGAGGCCAATAAGGTGGATTTAGAATAACGATTTGCAGAACTTAGACAGTGATTAAGGTGGGTTTAAACAATAATTTGTAGAACTTTGATTATGATCAAATTTGTAGAACTTTGATAATAATTTATCGATTGTATATTGATGATAAGCAAACCCAAAGCTGGATCAAGAAGGGCTTTGGGCCGAGAGTACCTTGAGCCTGCGCCAGCCCAACAACCCTTCTTGGAGGAAGAATATTCGATCTCCCCATGATCATGGGGAGATGGAAAACAATAGTTTTTTCAATTGATATATTTTTAATGTTACGTTATTGAATAAGTATGGATCTGTTTACATACATTAGTATTATTCTTCGACCTGATAGAATAGATTGATGTGCTCATGGTGATCATTTAATCTAATTGTTCATGTCGATGTATTTTGTCCAATATGATTTTACAGATCGTGTATTCGAGATTTCGTTTGTATTCTCTATTAGGTGTTTCATTCCCGATCTGTGTTTTCCAAGGTGTTTACAATTGAACAATATAAATAGTGTTTTGGATCAAGATCAAGTAATGTTACATCTGGTGTAGATCCATGTTTGGTATAATGATATTGATGCTGATACGCTCCTCTTTGCCATGTGGTTATAATTTTTGTGGAAGCGAGTTAATATCCCTGAGCGCGATGTTACAATTTTTTATTGGATATCTGATCTGTAATAGTACAGACGATCAGTGTGGTTGACATGTAATTTGAATATCCTTGCAATAGATTGGTTAATGCTAGAGGCTAGTTTGGTTAGATGTCAGTTACATTTATTGTAATCGCCGCAGGGCATTTTTTCCAACATCTTGAAATGGCTGATTTTTTTAAAAAAAAATATGTAGAAACATACGAGGCCATTGTACAGGGCAAGAAACACACGAGGCTAGTAAGTCGAAACACACAAGGCCAAGAAATATACGAGGTCAACAAGGTGAAATATGTGAGGCCAATAAGGTGGATTTAGAATAACGATTTGCAGAACTTAGACAGTGATTAAGGTGGGTTTAAACAATAATTTGTAGAACTTTGATTATGATCAAATTTGTAGAACTTTGATAATAATTTATCGATTGTATATTGATGATAAGCAAACCCAAAGCTGGATCAAGAAGGGCTTTGGGCCGAGAGTACCTTGAGCCTGTGCCAGCCCAACAACCCTTCTTGGAGGAAGAATATTCGATCAATATAAATCAAGGCTTATAATCTGGACATACGGTATTCCCTGATACAGTATAAATAGGTAGGTATGTACTTACTATTGAGAACTTTTTGACAGCTATCTAAACACCTACTGACTTAAGAATCAGAGAGTTTACTCCTGGGATCTCTTGAGGCTTTTTTTATTTGCAGATTACGACCGAAGGACTCGATGGTACGAACTGATCGATTTCTAGATGCATCAATTGGCACACCCGGTGGGATCAATTTAGCCACGTTTAGGTTTCTTAGTTTATGTCCACCTCTACGAATACTCGGAGGAGTGAGAGGTTAAAGTTAAAAGGAACTAGGGCTACCGACGAAGTAAAACCTCCCTGTCGAGGAAGAAGAAGAAGGAAAATAATTAACCCTCCAGTATCTCAAGAGGTGTAGTGAGAGGCGATACAAGTCTCAGCCAAAGAGAAAGGGGGAGTATAAGGATCTATTGAGCCGAGTCCAGCAATAGCTGAAGCCCCTCAAGATACGGCTGAACCCTCGAGGCTTATTGTGAGTAATGGAGGTTAAGGAATAGGGCACACAAACCCTACACAAGATGTACACACCGGGCCATATGATGAAAAAGATGGCCGTTTCACGGAGGTTTCTGGTGATTCAAAAATGGAAGTTTACGAACTAATCTTGCTAGCAAATCAAGCAACGGGTGTGAATGTTTCACAATCTAACTTAGCCAGGGCAGTTCAGATGTTGGCAGGTGCTGGATATCAGGTCACACCTGTCTCAGTCCTAGTAGTCCCTTCGATTGTCATGGAAGTCCCAGCGAGCAACGCTACTCAACCCATGATGGCATTTCCTTACCTTGGGTATCCTTGAGAGGGGCACAACCTCATATTTCATTCCCTAAACCCTTGGGGCTAGCATATTTCAGACCCCCACAGTTCCAATAACCTTGACGAGTGTGTATCCCAAAGCAGAGATGGGATATGGGTCTCAAGGATATGGAAGCACAGGGATGATATGTCAACCAATCAATTATGGTTTGTACAAGCCTTATGGGCCGTATAATGCAAGTTCAGGAGTTGTGACGACCTGGGTGAATCCTGGGTAGATAGTTCAACCTCCACGGTATCATATGGCTTATGGAGACTCCCATAGAGGATTATCGATGCCTGGAGAGTAGAGGGGAGACACTGGAGATTCCCTCAAGAGAGAGTTAGACAGGCTGATCGAACCACTTGGTTAGGTGGCGTGATCTTCCTTTTTATTGCTAATAATCGTAGAGTGATGACCCGCAGATACTAAACCCCCGGAGGGGATCCTGATGTATAATGGAGAGTCAGATCCTTGGGAGTTCATTAAGACATTCCTCAGTCTCATGAACTCGAGGGATTTCGATGAAAAGCTAACAAGCAAGTTAGTGGAGAGCTATCTACGAGGAAAGGCTCAAGAATGGTACAACAAGTTACCGAAGGGGTCCTTGCATTCCTATATATATTTCAGTTCGGCATTGTTATTGCAAGTCAGTATGCCCAAAAGAATAAGTTTACCAAAACTCTATTGGAGTTATACCAGACAATGCAAAACCCTGGGAAGACGACAGAAGCCTTCTACCATCGCTATGTGGATGAAAGCTTAGGGTTGGTGAAGACCACAAAAAATGAAGTGATCCAAGGATACTTACTGGGGATGAGAGATATAAAGTTGTACAAGAAATTAAGCAATAATGTTCCTCGAACTCTACAGAAGCTCCATGATATAGTCGAGCAGCACTTGAAAGTGGAAGAGGCTAGCGGGAGAAAGAAAGAGAGTATGGTCGATAGGCCAGGAAGAAATAATAATCATCGAGGTAAGAAGCCAGTGGAGGCACCCAGGCCTAACATCGAGAGGTATACCCCTGCCAGTAGGCTCCCGGCACAGATTCTAAGTATTTATTAAGGGGTATTCATATAACCACAACCCTTGTCAAACGCGCCTGCAGAAGTAGAGGGGAGAAGAGCCATAAACTTATTGTGCGACTTTAACAATGATTATGGTTATGACACAAATGATTGCATCCATTTGAAGAGGGAGATAGAAAGGAATGAAAGTGAGTGGTGACTTCAGGGCCTCAGACCCAGGAGAGGAAATCAATGGGAACCTCCTCAACCCCGGGTGGATTGTTCACCATACATGAGATATCACCAAAATAATGAGGGTAGAGGGGATATAATGCATCAAGGTCAAGAACCTCGAGGCAAAGATCAGGCGAGAAGAGACGAGGGTCCACGAGAACAACCAGCTGGAAAACAGGATAACAGAAATGGGAGAAATCTGCCTATCTGTAGAGTGATCAACATGATAAGTGGGATAATAGGAGAGAGGTCTTCAAACATGGTCATGAAGGCTGATTCTCAAAAGGCCCCATAGAAGAGCCGAGTCATAAGAGATTCAGGCCGGATAAGACAATCACCTTATCAGAAGAAGATGTTGTCCCAAACCAAACTCCGCATGCAGATCCCATGGTGGTAACTGCAGTAATTGGAATGACTTTGGTGAAAAGGTTCTTTATCGATGATAGAATTAGGGCTGAGATGATGTTGGCTGAGTGTTTTGATCAGTTAGATATTGGAAGGAACAATCTGAAGAAATCAGCTACCCCTCTCCCAGGATTTACCAGAAACCCAATATATCTCATAGGGGAAGTCACCTTGTCAGTATATATATCCAAAGGGGGTAAGAGAGTAGCGATTAAGTGCACCTTTGCAGTGGTTGATGCATATTCTCCGTACAACGTGTTCCTGGGAAGGCCATGGATGTGCCAGGCTCGAGTAATATAGCCCCTATAGGGACCATATCATTTAATGATGAAGTTTCCAATGAGTAGAGGGATAGCTTCCATCCGAGGGGATCAAGCTGTGGCTAAGAGATGTAATCTCACAGCGGTAAAAGAAGCGAGGAAGATGAGGGATATAGCTTTGATTCATGGGAGAGTTAGCTTTTTTAAAACTTAACATATGCCAATCTTAGATAAGGGGACAGTGACTGTAGGAAAGCTTACCCTGGGGGATATAAAAGAGGAGCTGAAGAAGTTGATGGATGAATACGAAGATGTGTTTTCATAGAATACCTCAGATATTACAGGGGTTTCCCTAAAATTAGCAGTCCATAGGTTGAACATTGATTTAGGAGTTAGGCTCATCAAGCAAAAGATGAGAGTATTCACGCCGTAAAGGGCAGAAGCGATCAAGGTCGAGGTAGACAATTTGTTAAAGGCTGACATAATTGAGAAAGTGTTCTACTCATAATGGTTAGCTAACCCGGTGATGGTCCCAAAGTATGATGGTGCTTGGCGGATGTGTATAGACTTTACGGACTTAAACAAGTTTTGCCCAAAGGATAGTTATCCCTTACCCCCCATCGATAAGTTGGTGGAAGCAATTGCAGGGTATCAAGTATTGGCTTTCTTTGATGGCCACAAAGGTTATCACCATATATTAATAGCTGATGAGGATAAAGAGAAAACTTTGTTCATCATGGATATGGACACGTACTGCTACAAGAAGATGCCTTTTGGTTTGAAAAATGCAAGGGCGACATACAAGAGATCAGTAGACAATCTATTCAAAGAGAAAATTGGTAGGAACATGGAGATATATGGGGATGATATGGTTTTGAAAAGAAAGGGTTATGAGGAGTTCTTGATGGACCTGAAGAAGTTTTTCGAGAGATTCAGTGATACGATTTAGGTTTTCTTTATTTATTTTTATTAATTAGGGTTTTTAAAAGATAACACTATACTTTTTCTTTCCACTGGGTTTTTAATGAGGTAGTATGATCATTTATATTATTTTAGAATAAGACCCATCAATTCAGCCATGTTGACCTTAGAAGAATTAATGTTTCGGCCATGCTTTATTTTAGAGTTTAGAATATTTGGCTCTGGTTTGATTAGAATTAGATTTTGTAAGATTAGATAAGGAAATATTCATTCAATATTTATCTTGATGAATATATTTATTTATTTTAGGTATTCTAGTTAGATATGGTTTTAGTTTCTTAAAGCTTTTATAAGTCATTCCAGTTTCTATTTGTAGTGGTTGAATTATACCCTATAAATAGGGGAGGCCATTCAAGATTTTATTGCAACACTTTTATCAATCAAATATACAACATTTTGAGTTCATACTCTTTGCTTACAAACTATTCCATTGTTGCTTAACCCCGAGGGCTAGTTAAGTATCAATAAACCTTGTGATTTGATCCTGAGGGCTAGTTAGAGAGCAAGTTGAAGTTAGACCTACCCCGGGGGCTAGACTCCTGAATTTCGTGTGGTACAATAAGGGTTTGTGAGTTCCCTTGTTTTGTCAAAGATCTTAATTCCGTAAACTAGAGTCGTCGCAAGGAGATTCATATATGTTGGTATCAGAGCCAGTATAGTGCAAATCTAAAGCTGAATCCAGCTAAATGTGTCATAGGAGTAGGGGCAGGAAAATTCCTTTGATTTATAGTGTCTAAAAGAGGAGTCGACGTTAACCTAGAGAAGGTTGAGACCTTATTAAGGATAAAGAGCCCCCATAACATGAAAGATGTGTAGAAGCTTATTGGTTTCCTGGCGGCTTTGAGCAAATTCTATCAAAAGGGGATGAAAAATATTTTCCTTTCTTCAACGTGCTTCGAAAGGTGAAAAAGTTTGAGTGGACCGATAAGTGTGAACAAGATTTTCAGCAACTCAAGGAACATCTTCGAGGGTTACCAATGCTCATGAAACCCGAGAATGGGAGGTTCTATTTCTGTACATTTCTGCCTCGCCCCTGGCCATCAGTGCAGTACTTGTAAAAGAAAAAGATAAAGTTCAACATCATATATAATTTACAAGTCGAACCCTACAGGGCCCTGAGAAAGGTATACCACCCTCTAGAGACTCATACTAGCTCTGGTACATGTTGCACGAAGGCTGCAACCTTATTTTCAAGGGCACATAATCATCTTGCTCACTAACTATCCCCTCAGGAAAACCCTCTTGAAACCTGAAGCATTGGGGAGGATGATGAAATGGGCAATAAAGTTAGGTGAGCATGACATTCAATTTCAGCCTAGATTGGTGATTAAAGGTCAAGCCTTGGCAGATTTTATAGTTGAAACTACTGAGCCTATCGAGCCTATTGAGTTTGAGGAGGGGTCTTGAAGAAAAGAATTATGGAGGTTATATGCTAATGGTTTTTCGCATTCAAGAGGAAGTGGAGCAAGGGTTTTACTCACCAGTCCCAAAGGAAAAGATTACCCATACACACTACAATTTGCTTTCAAGGCAACAAATAATGAGGCTAAATATAAAGCCCTGGTTAGCTGCAAAACTGAATGTAGAAGACTTGGAAATCAATAGTGACTCTCAGATAGTGGTACAACAAGTAAAGGGGGGAATATAAGGCCAGGGAGCACAATTTGCAAAAGTATTTGGAGTTTGTAAAGCCCATACTCAAGAAGTTTAAAAGATATGCCTTTGAGAAGGTACCAAGAGAAGATAATTATAAGGCTGATGCCTCAAGCAATTTGACTTTGTTAAACTTGGGAGCAGAGTCCCGAGGCAGTTGCTCATGGAGACCCTTAATAATCGAAGCTTTCAGGAGCATATGGTAATGGCTGTGGAGGAAGAAATTTGTTGGATGACACTCATTGTAAAATATCTTCAAGGTGGAGCACTCCCGGAAGACTCTGTTGAATCCAAGAAGGTTAGGCTTAAAGCACCAAGATATGTGTTGCAAGAGGGAATTATGTATAAAATGGGGAATTTACAACCATTGCTTCAATGTGTGATCCCCCCACGAAGCCGAGTATTTGATAAGGGAAGCCCA
The DNA here is from genome assembly GCA_037428765.1 of Rubia yunnanensis. Lineage (NCBI taxonomy): Eukaryota > Viridiplantae > Streptophyta > Magnoliopsida > Gentianales > Rubiaceae > Rubia > Rubia yunnanensis. The sequence continues at coordinate 89,420,105 of CM075068.1, forward strand.
TGGGGGTATTGTGGGAGTCATCAAGGGGCTAGGTCGGTATCGAGGAAGCTTATCCAAGCAGGGTATTATTGGCCAATAATGTTTGAGGATGCAAACTAGTACATACAAGCTTTCCAGCAATGTAAAAAACACGCGCCGTTGAAGCACATTTTCCAGGAGGAGATGATAAATATTCACAGTTCATGGCTATTTGATAAGTGGGGTATCGACTTAGTCGGGCCATTTCCTAAGGCCCCGGGGAAGTTCAAATACTTGATTGTGGTGGTGAACTATTTCACAAAATGGGTGGAGGCCAAGCCATTGACTAATATTGCAGGCAAGTCGGTAATTGCCTTTTGTTGGAAAAATATCTTGTGTAGGTTTTGGATTCCAAAAATGATTATACCAGAGAATAGAAGGCAGTTCGCCAATGACTCCGTTAAGAAGTGGTGCGAGGAATATAAAATCTAGCAGAAGTTGACGGCTGTTTATCACCCACAGGCAAATGGCCAAGTAGAAGTCACCAACCGCACCATTGTTAATGGAATCAGAGCTAGGCTCAAGGAGGCAGTAGGAAATTGGATATAGGAATTTCCTAGTGTTTTATGGACATACAGAACTGCAGAGTCTTTAGCCACAAGGGAAACACCTTATAGCCTGGTCTATGGTTCTGAGGCTGTCATTCAAGTAGAAATTGGGCTGCCAAGCCCTATGATAATGTCGATGTCCGAGGATAATGCTAACAATATGAATCGGTGTTTTGATCTTGATATGGTCGAAAGAGCACGGGAGATAGCCTCGTTACATGAGGCTAAAGTGAAAGAAATGGTGAAACATTACTATGATCGAAGGTTTAGGAAAGTGCAGTTTACCCCTGGAGATTTAGTCATGATAAAGATAAAAGAAATAGGCAGGAGCTAAAGAGGAAGCTTGCGACTAATTGGGAAGGACCGTATAGAGTGGTAGAGGCATATCCTGGAGGAAGCTATACCCTCGAGACTATGGGAGAAACTCGGATCCCAAGGAGATGGAATATTGCCAATCACCAAAAATATCACCATCTATGATAAAGGCAAATAACGCCGATAAATCTTATGCTAAGCGCTAAGATCGAGCTACAATGCTCCTGTAGAATATTCCAGCTAAGACTGAAGGATCGAGCCCAAGGGCCCTTGTATAATATTCCAGCTAAGGCTGTAGACTAGAGCTATGAGCTCCTAAACTGTATTTCAGCTAAGGCTATAGACTAGGGCTATGAGGTCCTCAATGTTATTCCAGCTAAGTTTGTAGACTAGAGCCATGAGCTCCTTAATTGTATTCCAACTAAGGCTGTAGACCAGAGCCACGAGCTTCTAAGGCCAAAGAAAGGGGAATGAGTGTATAAGTAACATCCTTGATGCCCCTGCCGATTGTAGTTTTTTCTTGATGATTTAGTGGAAAGATTATTGTAGGATGTAGGTGAAAAACACTGAACCTGGGTAAAACATTGTTGTTTTTATGCTTCCCAATCGTTAATCAATTTTAGGTGCATGAAATTGTTGAAGTAGACGTATAAAAACTATATACACAAAAGGCAAAGGGAAATAAATAGTAGAAAGGTTATGCAGAAATTAATTACAATATTCAAAGAATCAAGAGGATGATTTCTTTAGCTCCTTTTCTACTCTTGCCACTTTCTTCGGTATCCTCATTATTTCTTTTGCCTTGGCACCAGAGGCACGTTAAGAGTTCTTCCCTTGTTCTCCTTTGGGACAATTATTGGTATTTATAGCCAATTTCGATCGAAGCCCTGGGGTACGAGTCCGCTTCCTTGCAGACTTTCAGACGCTATGGCTTGAGGAACTATCACATTTAGTCATCTCCTTTGAAGCTAACTTCGAAAACTCTTGGTTCTTAGGAGGAAGAGGAACATGTAGTTTCTTTATCCATTCAAGGATAGTTGTATAAGCTTCCTTCTGCTTAAAAGTCCCATGTGTCTCTACTCGGTTTTCTAAAAGCCAGTGATGGGAAGCCTCCAGAAGAAACTTGGGTAGAAGCTTATCCGTAATAATTTTAGGATAAGCAACATAATGAAATAGGCTATGAGCTTGAAGACTCTGGCTGTAAAGATGAACTTTCTTCTCCAATTTGGCTGTTTCCTTCCATAGAACGTGGTTCTCTGAGAATAACCTTGAAGTTTCATCTATAAGACACTCCACCAACAAGGGTTCATCGCCAACAACTGCATTGGACCCTGAGAGCGCTTCGTTCAACCTCGAGATCTCATTCTCTGCGACCTTATAGCATTCTGCTATGTCATTCCTCTGAGACACAAGCCTATAAATCCGACACCGAGCGACTGTAAGACAACCCTCGAGTACATACATCCTCTCAACATTTGAAAGACACCTTTGGAGAGAGCCAAATTGGTTGATTATAAGGTGAACGTTATCTTCAAAGTAAGCCTCATGGGGGGAGGCTTTGCATTGTTGACAACCTGGAGGGGACGACGCCCTTAAAATTTTTATGGTCGTGGTCCTTCAAGCGTGCAATAAAAATAGGGTGTTTTCCACTTTCCGAAGCTTTTAGATCCTCCTTAGCAAGATCAAGTTCCTTTTGGTAGGATCTTGTAGCTGCATTTAAACCAGAAATACTATCTTGAAGGCCAACTACAAAGGGGTGGGTCTTATTACACCATGGCTCCAGTTCTTTAGAACTTCTCTCCAAGGCTGTCAAAGCATTGGCTAAGTCCCCCCTAGCAGTTTCAAGCTCAGCCTTAACTTTGGAAAAGTTTTCGTGAATGAATTGAAGTTCCCATCGCAGTTCATTGAGCTACGAGAATAAATAATTTCAAACACATCAATGAGAGATATAAAATCTTCATATAAAAGATAAAAGAATTACATGGTGGCCTCAGGGGGGGAAATTACAAAGTGGTTCCTACATCATTAGGTTTATCCCCTACTTGGTCTTCCTGAGATGAAGCAGCTTCCACCTCTTCGTCCTTATTTTCTTCATCTGGGTCAAGTAAAGCGCGGATATCGTCACGAGTGATGTATTTCCCTGAGCCTTTTAGAATTTTCATCATGGACAAGCTCATGCCGCCCTTATTAACAACGCCTTCTCACTTGTGGTTTATCGCCTTCAGCCCATCGGACTTGGCCTCTTCCTTCAGCAATTTCATGTTGTCCTCGGACAAGGACGAGGCCATCCTGGGAATAATGGCTTCCTCAACCAAGCTGGAGCGCCCGACCCCTTGGGCAACGCTGAGAAGATCCAAAAAGAGATTGAACAACTCTAGGCTTTGTAAGACTTTATCCTTTAAAGCCTCCAGAATGGCCATCTAGGATATGGGCGGAACTACCAGGGTGCGAGGTAGGGCTCTAGCTCTACTTGAGATTCCGGCACCATGGTAGTAGTGGTGAGCAGCGCGTCCCGGCGGTTTGCACTTTCCCGGCGGCGAGAACTCTATTTTCTAGCAATTAGTGTCGTAGAATAAGGCTGCTCTCAGCTTTATTTTTTTGACCCAAACTTAACCAAAATGACATCATTTTAGTACAAGTCAAATGGCATCATTTTGGCTAGTATTGAACGAAAAAATGAAAAGTCAAGTTTTAAGTATTAGGTTTGTTTGGATTGGGTGAGAATAGCCCAATCCACAATCAGAAATTGACGGTGCTCCAGAATAGAAGTGGCACGCCTCCACTACTCTAGCCTTCAACCCTGCTTTTATGTCATCCTCACCTGAAAATAATTTCTGGTTCCAACACAGATCTAGGACTCAGGGTCTCAAGCTTGTTTTGCATCCTCGATAGCAGAGTTCTTCTTGAGGATGAGGTGCTCCTAGGTGCCCTGCAACTCAATAACTTTTTTTTTCTTTTTAGCCTCGAGCTCTGATTGCAACAAGGCTATCTTCTTGTCCTTTTCCTCGAAAGTAGAGGAAAGCTCTGAATCCAAGTTCTGAATGAACAAAGAAAGGGAAGAGGTCAGAGTGGCAGTTATTGTAGACCTTACACCATCCAATTCCTTGACGATCTGGAAAATAGGGAAAAATAAGCAATGGTCAAGTAAAACAAACACAGTGCATCATAACTTGCAATTAAATTATGGAGGATAAATGACCTTGGGATTCTTCAAAAAGGACCTAGAGAAGTCGTCCCCATGGCTAAGAGGATTGAAGAAGATGCTAGGCCATGTGTGCCAATTGCTATTTCTTAATTGAAGGTCTCAACATCAGACCTATCATGGGAAATCTTTTGACGACTCTCCTTGGTGGGATGATCGTTCCTGGGCTTACGCTTCATCGAGGTTTCAGTGGGAGCAATTGTTTGAACAGGGGTAGCAAGGGTAACCTTCTCCTTCAAGGGGACGGTATTCGTCCCCTTCCCGTTGATAGCACTTGCGAGACTCCAACCCACTAAAAAGAAAAAAAATGTTAGATCGTAAAGGAAAATTTTTAAAAACAAAATCTATATATATATGTATATAAAGTAATATATACAAAATATATACATTTGACACCTTCAGAACTAGGATAGATAAGGGAATTCTCGAGAAGGGGCTCTTGAATCACTAAGTCTCGAGAAGGTCGAGACTCATACTTCTTAATTAGCCTCCTCTGCTTTGGGCCTATCTTAGGCTCACCCTAGGGAGCCAAACGCTCCTGCCTTAGCAGATTCCTTTTCCTAGCAACCCCGAGTGGATATGTTTCAAGTATATAACCAATCTTCCATCGAGAGGATTGTCATAAGATCCTATCAGCCATAGCCCCTCTAATTCCACATCCGCGGGGATCCTCTGGCCTGGGGGGTAGCGATCGTAGGATCCCCGAGATAGTCCAAGATTTATTCGAGGTTGGGGGCTCTTGATCCCCTTCCTCCACAGGGGGCTCTTAACTGACATCGTCGAGAGGAACGACTGTGAACTCCCCTAAATGAATGCGGCCATCCACTTCCTCAAACACCCTTGATGAATCTCCCTCCTCATGAGAAGAGGGGCTATATTCGATATCCCCAACGTTGGAAGATTTCAGGACATACCCTTTCTCCCGGCCCGGAGGACAAACTCGAGGAAAGTTTTCCACGAGAAAGTCTGTAAGGGGTATATAGTTTGGATTTCTAATATTTTCGATGTTAGGGCTAGAATTCTTGGGAGACTGTCTCGAATCGCTAAATGTGGCCTCGGAATCCCCCCTAATGGGCGATTATGCCTCTAACCCCTTAAACCTACCTTCACCGGAGTGACCCCTCTCACCGGATCCCTTTCCAGAGGAAGCCATGAACAACAAAAAGGATAAAGGAAAAGAGATGAGGAAAGATGAAAATTGGTGGAACTTACTAAAGGAGGTTACTAAAGAGGAAGAAAAGGCGAGCAGAGGATAGATGAAGTGAGGAGCTTTGAGAGAACCCTTTTCAAGACACCTGCTGTTAAAATGAAGAGAACGTGGGAGAAATGGAAGTTCAGAAGTTTAAAAAACCCGCTGCTGAAATAATGATTAGAATTCGGAGAAGCAAAATTCTAAAAAGGCATGAAAAAGTTACACTTTTCAGAAACTGTTCCCATTCACGCGCCTTTTCAGCGCGGCCTAAACACGCGTGCGTCCTTTTGCATTCTATTAAAAAGAATAAATAGCAAATGATGAAGAAAATTAAATGGCGCCTCGAGCTTAGGGACCCCTTCTTCAAAGAAGACATAAGTAAAGATCTTTGAGACCCTCGAGACATTTGAGGATCTTTCCCTGGGAGCTGCCATTAAACTTTTCGGGAGCTGTTGATGATATGCAAACTCGAAGCTGGACCAAGAAGGGCTTTGGGCCGAGAGTACCTTGGGTTTTTTGTTTGCAGATTACAACCGAGGGTCTCGATAGTGCGGACTGATCGGTTCCCAGACGCATCATATATATTGTATTGACTCGATGAGTGAGGGAGTTAGCGATTATAATACATTATTCCTTAAAAAAACATTTTTTCTATAAAGCAGTTATAGAAAATAATACTCCCTTGTCCCACAACTATTGGTCACTCAAGTTTTCAAAGTCAATTTTAGTAAACTTTGACCACTAATATAAGTTTATATATGCATAATAAAAATATCACATGAGATATTGTTATATTCATCTTAGCATCTACTTTCTAAATATCAACTTTTTATACGAAATTGAGATATTGATGGTTAAAGATAATCACCGGAGACCTTGAAAAAGTAAAGTGACCAAAAGTAATGAAAGAGAGTAAGTACTACATTTTTGTTTGTGTTTGATGGGTACACTTACATTTTAGGATGTTTATACACTTTAATTTATTTGTTCTACTGTTTTAACATGAAGAACGTGGAATATCAGTTAAATTCAAACATAAGGAGAATGTGTGTTTTTAATTACTATCCACATGACTGTATGTTTGCATTCTATTTTAGCAGTTTGTATCACATAAGCGTAATTTTCGGAACAAATAAAAGTAACCATATAAGGCATGAATGATGAAACGATACAATGTTGATAGAAGCAATGGCGGAAGTCAACAGAACAACGACAAAATGGAATCATCATTTGCTACTGTATTATCTATTCATAGCAGCCCTTTTCCTCGACCAGCTTTGTTGCTTGCGATTATTGGCTTCGTTTGTGACTTTGTTTCAATTCATCTTGGCGGCTTCTTTGGGGTGATTACCTTTAAGGACCTGGAACCAGAATTCTTCGAAACTGCGACATTCTTACTGTTTCCCTTCCTCAGGTGTGCCAATGGTGTAAGGTGTTTATGAACGGAACGGAATTGAATTGAAATAAAATAAGTAAATTTTAAACTAAATTACATTAAAGAAATGAATTAAGTTGCTTTAAAATAAATTAAATTTATTTTAAGATCAAATGAACTGTACTTAAACAAATTGAATTTAACTATAGCAGTATAAGCCAAAGAAATTAATACTCCCTCCGTTCCACGTTAAACTTCACACTTTCTATTTTGGGCTGTCCATATTTAAATTGCACAAGATCAACTTTTACCATTTTTGGCCAAGTTGACTCGTACTGAAGACGAAATTGCCCCCAAGTCAATACATATTTACAACCTTAAAAATGACTGATTAATTTAGGCTGGAGGCGTGTTTTTTCTCTCCATTTAATTGCCTCAATTTTTGGGCTGGAGGCGTGTGAATTCGTTTTGAAAAAATGAACCCACGCCTGACAGCATCACATGCGCTTGCTCCATTATTACTCTTTCACTCTTCTCGTTGCTCCATTATTGCTCTCAACCATCAGGCTTGCTCTCTGCATTCTCGTTCTCAGCCATCTGAGACCTCTCATTTATTCCACAACACTTCTCTCCTTTCTCTCCCAATCCCTCAAACCCTAGCCGGTCCTCTCTCATTTCATTTCGTTTTTACCCCATTTTACCTCTATTTCTATTCATCTTGCTGTAATTCTACTTGTTCTTCACTATTTGGTGTTGATCGATTAGGTTTTAATTGTTTTTTGATGTTACGTTTCGTAAATGAGAGGAAATTTTCAAGATATGTTGTTTTTCATTCCGTGAAGTGGCTTTTGTCGCCTCTTTTTTCTGTTGTTCTTCATAATATTGTGTTTGTTCTTCATATGTCTGTGTTCATGGATTAGGGTACCAGTGATTTTTACTCTTGATTTTGCTTACTAATTGAAAAGGCATCTCAGATCTGTGGTTTCTGTTTTCAAAAATTAGGTTTAAGATTTTTCAAATTTTAGCTGAATCAAACTTTCGCTGCTGTTGTTTACAAGGCATGAGTAGAAGTCGATTGTTTCATGCATGATTTTGTCACGTGTTGATGTTTTAAAGTTAGATTTAATTGTACACTGTCCATTTCCTTGTTGTAATCTTTGAGATTTGTTAGGGTCTGTCTGGTAACTCCATTTTTCTAGTCAAATAAGTTTTAATCCCCATATTTATCGTTCTACAGTTGTGCATGTTCATCTCTGTTCTGGGATCTGTTACCCATACATTTCATGGTCTACGTGTGCTCCGTTGTAGATCTATGAAACTTGGCTACAGATATGTGTTTTTGCACAATAATTGTTGTGAAATTGTTATTAGCCCATTCGCTCATTGTAGTTTCTGAGTCTCTGTAGTTGTCATCAGCCCGTGTTCACCTATATTCATCAATTTCTGTCAATAGCCTCTTAGGAGTAGCCTATGTTCTCCTTTGTTGATAAGTCGTTGTTCGACAATGTTCATTAATTTCTCTCTAGTTGTCAATAGCCTCTGCCCTCTGTTTGTGCGTTTGAAAATGGCACATAGGGATAAGGATTTGGAGGGGCGGGAACCTTTAGCCCCGAGCCAACCCTTGAATTATGTTGACTCTAATGCACTAACAGTTCCCAGTCCTACTCTCAGTCCCAGTTTTATTAAATCATACCCCTCACTCGAACGTGTTCAGGAAAATGCTCTATTTTCTTGGACCGATTCTGAAACATGTTCGGAGGACTGGTCCATAGCTAAGCATTTCAGTCCAGTTAATTTATCACACATGGGCTGGACTGAGTCACAACCCCTATCTGATGAAGAATTAGATTATGTATATGTCATTTCGGAGTCACAGTCCCAGCCAGACCCAGAATCTAATTCTGAGTTACTTAATGCTAAGTCACAGCCCCATTTGGATCCCAGTTCTGCATCTAGGAATCCCAAACATGAGTTGCATTCTCTCTCAGGCATTGACTCAGAGTCTGATTCTGAGTTTGACCCACACCCCGCTGTTTACTTCAAAGGAAATGAGTTTCCCAAGCATGGGGAACCAGGATTCTTTGAAATAGGTGCAACCTTATACCCTGGTAATTGGCCTAAGTATGAACCACCTGAAACACCATGGATTAGGCAAGGCATTGCAACGTGTGCTGTGCGAGGTGAAATGTATGCCATGATGGAGAGGGCCAAAAAGTATTTGGCTGAAGTTGGGCCTGATTACTCAGAGAATGGGAAAAATGATCGTGGATATAAACTGTGCTAAAGTGTTGTTGTCTTGCCAGTTCCATCACTGCAATCAGGTTGTGTCTCTCCCGTTTCCTTATTTTGTTTTCTGTTTCATGAATCATTATGCTTACTCCGTGTGTTTTGGTGTGCATGATGGTGATGTTTGTTGCTGAGGCAGAAATCATGTTTTATACTGAATAACTAAATATGCAGCATTGCTTATGTGTGTTTATTTTGCACTTAACCTGGTTTGGCATGTTTCTCATTCAACTATGCAGCCTTGCTTATGTGTGTTTATTTTGCACTTAACCTGACTTGGCATTTTTCTGATTTAGCTATGCAACCTTGCTTATGTGTGTTTAATTTGCACTGAACCTGGCTTGGCATGTTTCTGGTTTAGGGCTGTGAATGGAGCAATAACATATGATTCTTTCTGATAAGTCATAGTTTGCATGTGAAATATGAGTCTCGTATGTGATGCTTGTCCCTTATTGATGATGAAGCTGTGATGAATGAATATTACATGCAACCATGCTTATTAGTCTATGAACTGATATGAAACTTGACGGGGCATGATAATGAATATAAACAGCGCTGAAATTATTTGAGTTTGTGATCCTACCTAGTTGACAGCCACTTATGATGACATTAATTATAATTAAACTCTTAGGATTCAACCATGTTTTGTTAAAAACATTAGGATGGCAGCCTATGATGTTTGTCCCGCGTTTGTTAATATTGATTATATGTGTCTTACCTGCCATGGTTTGTTACTTATGGACATGCTCCATTTTTTTCCTCACATCATCCTTAGTCTTTTAAATAAAGCTTGCATTCAAAAGGGATTTCAGCCATCTAAGCCTTTACAAGGTTGCCCTATAAACACACATTCACAAAATGCATTGTATGTTTACTCTAGAACTAATTTTAGAAGCACAACCCTACAAGAATAAGATGAAACTACCTTCATTGAGCTAGTTCCATACTTAGGATCAGATCCCTAACATTCCCGGTCCTTCCAATCCCAATCAGATGTTGTAAACAGTTTCTGAATCCACAATTAGGTTTTCTGGAAGTAATCCCAACCTCATTAGACGATCTTTTCCCATATGTGGCAGTTTTAATTCATTCCCACCCCTGCACTTCATGATTTCTACCATAACACATTGTAAACTCAATAAAATCTTGTCAATAACTTTAGGGTCCTCTCTTTCAAAAGCATTATTCACCGCATTTAATAAATCCTCTAGCGTTGTACTAGGGTTCTGGTATTGGAGGCTTTGTATTGAGGCAAAAAACCCTAAGTCCAGAATGTTAAGGTTGGGTGACTTGGTAGGTTGGCACACTAATTGGATACGAAACTTGTCTGAGGTGGCTGCATCTAAAAATTCAGGGTCATTAGCATAAATATAGGATGGGGCATTGTCTTGTTGTATGAATATATGTTTACTTGCCCAAGGTGGCCATTTTGCTTTTATGGCTGCTATGAGTTCATAAATCAGTTTCTGCCTAATGGTGTCTCTATTAATTGACTGAATGGGTGTTAGAACCAGTGTACCCTTTGGCATATTCACTGTTGTGTACTTCGTTGCTATGTACTACATATATGGAAAGATCCATATTTTACCATCGAAAAGAACATTACAATGCATATCTATTACTGGTCTACACACAACACACATAAACATTAGCTTCGGAATGTAATGCTTACTTTGAATAACTCTGTATGGTTCTGGTTCATTAGGGGCTAGAATAAACCTAGTTGTTGTCTTTGTGATGTAGAACCACTTTTCGTCAATGTGGATGACATTGTGCATGTCCATGAACATCATGTTGCATTCCAGCTTGGTTAGGCACCATTCCAACCTTGTTTCCTTGCATGCTTGTGTCAAGCATGGATGAACAGGGTTGGTGTGGCTCCGTATTTCTTTGTTTGCTATTGCTCTTTGGATTGTGCTCTTACCCACGTGTAAACCTGCTGCTGTGCTCCTACAGGTTTGCCTATCCCTCAATGGCAGCGTTACTAAGGCATCGAGATCGACCGGCTTCTTGTTTGGGCCACACCACCCATGTCTTCTTGAGCGGGCATTCACTGGTTCATCATTAACTAATTGTTGCTTCACTCGTGACCAAATGGTGCTGATGGTTCTAATTGACACACCCATCTTTTTGATGCCTCAACTCGTAAACTGTGTTTTATTTGTCCATTTTTTGTGTTTTGGAGAAGAAAATGGGCAACTTGTTGCCTCTGCTCATCCGTCAAATTTCTGCCCACCATCACAGCCTCAAGCTCAAGGATGAAAAAACAGAAGAAGAGGGTTAGGATCCTGGCCAGTTCTTCAAGAACTGGCCAAATGTTTTTCTGAGAGCTCTTTTTTGAGTTTTTAAGGGTTTGGAATGTATGGTACATTAAATGATGTATTTATAGGACCCAGTCTCTATTTTGGAGCAGTTGTGCGCATTAGAAAAAATTTTGCATTTTGGAAGCCAAAGATTAGTTTTGGTGGGAATTTTTAATCCTCAATTTTTTTTTGTTTAAACACATTTTCAGGCTTTCCTGCAATACTGTTCATATGGTATTATCATGAAATTCAAGGCTGCCAATTTCAGCTTTTGTTAATCAAATCAGTACCATTTTCACTGTTCCTTTTAGCCCCCAAAAACTCTCTCTCTGCAAATTAACTAGGGACAGAGAGAGTAAAAGAAATGCTAGTAACATGGAAGTGCAAATATATGCTCAATTTCGATCTTCAAAAAAAAGTTGAGGGAGTTTTTTCTGCTTTTCTTGCATTCAGTGGTGCTATTTGCCCTCAGTATTTTGCTTACTAAAATACATTATTTTATATGTAATGTATGCATTTTAAAATTTTATCCTTCATTCATCACCCCTGCCCTCTACAACCACCAGTGTCAATATTTCTAACAACCATCATTAAAGTCATTTTTTTCAGCAACCACTACCCAATGAAAAACTTCTAGTGAACATGCACCACGTGAAATTTCCAGCGACCAATTTCCATTAAACAAATTGCAACGCCACCGGTAGTAAACTCTTCAGGCCTGCAAGGAAAGTTCAGATTTCCAATGGCAACTAAGGTGAAATTGTGGAGTTCGTTGAGCGGTGCAAACATATTTCTGAAGAGAATGACAACTAATTAGATCGTTGAATTAGTTGGCCAATCACCGACGAGGACGACTATGGTAAAGTTGATTCATGTATCGGTTAGAGCTCTTTGTAGCTGTATCAATACTATTAGAGTTCGTCGAAATGGAAAAACTTTGCTCACGTGAGGATTTAGGTGCGTCGGGGAAAGTAAAAAGAATGGTCATGGCTCAATAGTTATGTAGTGACAGGCGCGGGCGGTCGTCGCGCCCGCGCGCCAAAAGATAATTTATAAGCCCTAAATGCTTACTTTCTACAGCTAGGTAGATAGTGGCAAATCGGGGTCGTCCAATGAGAAGAGGGATCTTCCTAAGCGTCTAAGCACACAAATGGTTGATATACTAGGCTAGGAGTAACTATATTTACACACACTTAAAAGCAATGTAAAGGGGGGGGGGTTGGTTGGTTGGTTGGTTCCTAAGTTACGAAAGTAAAAAGACAGGATAACTAGCAACGTCAAGTGACTATGCTAATCATCAAACGAAACTAAAGAAAAGGGGTTTTAAACTACAAAGATAAAATGCCTTGGGGGCAACGAATATCCACTTCCACATCTAATGTAGTTCATCGAATCATTCACGCATTCCATCATATAGCATTCATGACCCAACGCTCACACACCCATCTAGCAAGTCTCCACAACACACACACCACAAGGAGTTCTAAGTTCATGCTCGTGGATCTTCATGCAAAGGCGCTACAGAGTTCGTCACGTTCCTACACCTAAGAAATTCAACCACACAAGCACTCCCTATGCTCAAACCACTCATGGCACACATGCAGTGAAACACACCGTCAAGAATACATAAACGCCAAACAACAAATACTTCAAGAATGAGTTTAAATCACCTATTCAATACTTCAACTACTTGTCGTGGAGACTGAACTCCTATCCTTCTTAGTTCGTAGTTTGCGAGAGTGAGTTCGACATCTCTCGTCAAACCTCACCAATGACTCCCGAGTCGCGACCACGACTCAAGGTGTCATTGGTGGCATTTAGCACGAAGGACCAACAAGCTTGGCAATGCCTATGACCACTACACCGTGACTAGGCATTGAACCAATTCATGCAATTACACGAGATTGGATGAACGTGCAACGCACATTCATCCGCGAGCATATGACTCTCTCGTTTGCTACACAAACGAACATGACGAAGAGTTCGACATCAATCACATTCGCCTAGCACATTGTCAACACACTAACACAATCAAAAGCTCTAATTCACACTCATACATTACTAACAAGAACAGGGGGGAAATCAACCCAAATCCCCCAAACCCTAGCTAGCAATTCATACAAGCATTCATATCATCAAGCTCCCAACAACATCAATGCAATCAACAATTAACATTCAAAGCTCACTAATTGCACAATAGCAAAAACATCAAATAGATATATAGGAATGAGTTCTTGCTACATAGATAGTGGAAGCTTCAATCCTTTGCTCCCAAGAACAAGAACTACTCTAGAACAACAACAAAAGACATAATCAAACTAAGAGAAAGCTAAGAAAAGAAAGAAGAAGAAAAACCTAAAATTGGCGCCCAAAACCAGAGAAAACGCGGGCTGGAAAAGCTGGAGAAGAAGAGGGAAAGAGATGGTATTTATAGTGCAAAGAAAATAAGAATGATTTTTGGCCGCCCGTTGGTCACGACTCGCGACGGGGTTCGTCGCGACTCGCGACGGGGTTCGTCGCGACTCGCGACGGTGTCGCGACGGCAGCCACAGTTTTGCATTGTTTCTTTGTCTTCTTCATAGCCATCCCTCTCACTCTTCAAGTCTTCAACAGCTCCAAAATGGTCTTCAACGGCCTCCGGTCTTCATGTCTTCGAAGTGAGTATCCAAAAGTCTTCGAAAGTATAGTCTTCAATGTCTTCCGGTCTTCGTTGGTTCCATGTTCTTCCCTTGTCACACAAAATCCACTTAAAAGAGGTAAAAGAGTACAAAGTTGCTTTTACCTCTCCTAAGTGAATTTCAAGGTAAAACATAAGCTCTCGATAATAAAAGAGCACAAAAGTGATCCTAAATACTACTAAATAATGCGCCTAAAATGGACACATAAAACCTCCCCACACTTAAACCTTACTCGCCCTCGAGTAAGAAAAGATTTAAGCATACGGAGGAAATGGCATATCCACATCCTAAAACCCCCAAAATAACCACACAAAATGGACATATCAAATCTCCCCACACTTAAACCTTACTCGCCCTCGAGTAAGAAAAGATTCAAGCATGCGGAGTAAATGATATATCCCAAAACCTAAACTAATCCCCCAATCAAAGCCTCACCAAAACTCTCAATCTCAAAAATCCCAAAATAAAAGCTCACATGAGAATTTTGCACACACACATCCCCAATCCTAAATCTAACCAAACCTACCACTTATCAATTCACTACCCATAAAAATATTTCACAGCCCAGAATTGATATTCCCAGAATCCAATGACACAAAATGAAGCTAAAACCATAGAGGGAGTTTTAAACACATGCTTCACCTAATGCCAATATATCAACCAAAAACGAAGTAGAAAGAGATCAAGAATTTCATAACCATACTTCGTTTCCTAACCCACTAAGCTACCCAATCCCAAGAGGTCTAAAGATATTGAGCTACCCGATCCATCCATGTGACAACCGCAACCTTATGACTCCAACGCCGGCAAGTGAGTGAAATCATAGCATTTTTCAATTTCTCTCAATTTCTCTCATTTTACCTAGGAGCTCTTTCGAGTTTTCATCCTAGCCACACATCATGTTTCTTTAGCTCACATCTCACCTTTTCCCGCACATTTTAGCCTCTCATTTTTGCCTAGGCCGCCCTTTAAGGGTTTTCGACCTATCCGGGCCCCCAATGTTGCCTAAATTGCCCTCTCGGGTTTTCAACTTAGCGGGTTTTCTTTTTCTTTTTTTTTCTTTTTCTTTTTCCAATTTTTTTTCTTTTTGTTTTTCTATTTTTTTCTCATGTTTTTCCAATGAAAAGTAGCAAAAAGCATTCCAAAACAATCTAGCATGCATATGAGTCCTCTAACCCCTCCCCACACTTAAAACATTACATTGCCCTCAATGTAAACACGTAAGGCAAGAAGAATAAAAATCAAGGGAAGGGAGTTAGAGTGACACCCGTATCTCCGCAAATTCGCCGGTGATATGGCGATATCCAAGTACTTGGATGGTCCCGAGATAGGTTTCGGAACCGGAAGGGTGAGCAAAAATGCCGTAGAAGAACTCACCCCTCGAGAAAAGCATTGTCTCCATGGCGCCGTTTGATCAAGACTACACCACGAAGAACACATTAAACTCACAAGTACATAAGGATATGTAATACTAGGTTTAGCATCAAGAGTTAATAACCATAGTATTGTCAAAGAACAACCAATCAACCCTCAATCACCACTATAAGATTATGCATGAAAAATATCCAACATATATTGACATGTATACAAACATCATTATAGGCTAAGAACTTACGGTCACAATGATGTAGTCGGCATACTACAATCAACAAATGTACTATAAAGATGCAAGAATGTTCATATGCCAATATATGTAGGATGGTGGAAGAAATGAGAGGTAGGTGATGTTCTGGGGAGTGTTGGGTGGAGAAGAAGGAAGGATCATGCAATGTTTAAAATCATTTGGAAACTTGGAAGCTTGGAAACTTGAAATCTGGCTCAAAAAATTTTCGAAAGTTACTGAGCACGTCGCGACTCGCGACGAGCCTCGCGACGCGCGGAAAGTGGAGTCCGGGAGCTCGAAATGTTCTGAGCTCGTCGCGACTCGCGACAAAGGGCGTCGCGACTCGCGACGAGCCTCGCGACGCCATCGCGACTCGCGGAAAGTGGAGTCCGGAAGCTCAAAATTTTCTGAGCTCGTCGCGACTCGCGACGAAGGGTGTCGCGACTCGCGACGAGCCTCGCGAAGTCATCGCGACTCGCGGAAAGTTGGCGCTGGGAGTGGATTTTGCTCCCCTGTTCGTCGCGACTCGCGACGAAGCCCATCGCGACTCGCGACGGCAGGGTATCCCAGACTTAAAATTTTTTTCTTCTTCTTACCAACTGTCCAAGCTTTCTTCCCTCGTTCATTGATCTCGTTCCTTCATCTCCTTCATTGCAATGCACTTCACTTTGCCACAAAATCACAGAAAAACAAGCCATAAAAAGAACAAAACAAAACAACAACAAAAACAAACTAAGAAACACAAACTAAGAAACAAAAACTAAAAGAAATGCCGAATTTATTTAACGTCGTCGGCACGACGAAGCTCCGTATTTTTAAGGTCGTCGGCACGACCCTAATGTTATCCGTATGGTGAAGGCTTGAAGCTCTTCACCATGAGCATCCAAAATAAGAGAGGTGGGGGCACAAAACTTCCAAGAGGAAAGTCTTGTGGAGGTGGAGATGGTTCAAAGGGAATTAAGTGGTTAGGGAGCTTAGAATAGTCTTTTGGCTCCTCTCTCGTTTCCCTCAAAACTTCCGAAGATATTAGAGTTGGTTCACTAGGTGGGAGAAGGGGTGATAATGCTAATGGATAATGTAGCACTATCACCTCTTCCTCCATTTTTCTATCCTCTACAACCAACTCCTCATCCCTTTCAAACTCAAAATCATTTTTATTGGTGACTTCACTCATCGAATCATCGAGTTCAAGTTGGGATGGTGTGTTTTCGGAATCACGAGCTTCCATTCGGGCCAATACCTCTAATATGTTCCTCACATGCCCCTCAATGGCCTCAACACTAGAGGAGAGCTGGGTATCCGGCTCCTCACTGGTAAAGGAGTTCAAGTTTGCTATGGTATTTAAGACATCCTCACGTGTCAAACTTGAACTTCCTTGTTGGGTTTGGTTTTGGGGTATGGTATAGGGTGGTGATGGCCAACTAGGTTGCTCGTAATATTGGTTTTTCGGCTCATTCTCATACCACAAATCCGGACTACCATTCCATTCCGGATTGTAAGAGTTGTGGTATGGATAGCATTCCTGAGCTTCTTGCCCTTGAAAACCAATATCTCCTACCTCTGGATAGCACTCCTCATAGTACCCATGGTTTTGGAAACCAAGGGTTCTTTCTCGGTCATCGTGCTGTTCCCACAACAAATGGCAAGATTCGGTAGGATGGTCAAAATGACACATCCTACAAAACCTTGCTTGTTGAGCCTCTCTTCTCATCATGAGTTCCCTCAAGGTGAGACGCTCCATTAAAATTTTTTTTTTTTTTCAAAAGTTCAGAATCATAGTGCAAGGATTCTCGATAAAATAAATTACCAAGAACTCGAGCAATACCTACTCCGAACAAAAACAACCACCAAGTAGTGGAAAATAAAAACAACTAGCTAATACACAACCAAATACACCTAAATACTTAAGAATAAACGTCTCTTCCCCGGCAACGGCGCCATTTTGACAGGCGCGGGCGGTCGTCGCGCCCGCGCGCCAAAAGATAATTTATAAGCCCTAAATGCTTACTTTCTACAGCTAGGTAGATAGTGGCAAATCGGGGTCGTCCAATGAGAAGAGGGATCTTCCTAAGCGTCTAAGCACACAAATGGTTGATATACTAGGCTAGGAGTAACTATATTTACACACACTTAAAAGCAATGTAAAGGGGGGGGGTTGGTTGGTTGGTTGGTTCCTAAGTTACGAAAGTAAAAAGACAGGATAACTAGCAACGTCAAGTGACTATGCTAATCATCAAACGAAACTAAAGAAAAGGGGTTTTAAACTACAAAGATAAAATGCCTTGGGGGCAACGAATATCCACTTCCACATCTAATGTAGTTCATCGAATCATTCACGCATTCCATCATATAGCATTCATGACCCAACGCTCACACACCCATCTAGCAAGTCTCCACAACACACACACCACAAGGAGTTCTAAGTTCATGCTCGTGGATCTTCATGCAAAGGCGCTTCAGAGTTCGTCACGTTCCTACACCTAAGCAATTCAACCACACAAGCACTCCCTATGCTCAAACCACTCATGGCACACATGCAGTGAAACACACCGTCAAGAATACATAAACGCCAAACAACAAATGCTTCAAGAATGAGTTTAAATCACCTATTCAATACTTCAACTACTTGTCGTGGAGACTGAACTCCTATCCTTCTTAGTTCGTAGTTTGCGAGAGTGAGTTCGACATCTCTCGTCAAACCTCACCAATGACTCCCGAGTCGCGACCACGACTCAAGGTGTCATTGGTGGCATTTAGCACGAAGGACCAACAAGCTTGGCAATGCCTATGACCACTACACCGTGACTAGGCATTGAACCAATTCATGCAATTACACGAGATTGGATGAACGTGCAACGCACATTCATCCGCGAGCATATGACTCTCTCGTTTGCTACACAAACGAACATGACGAAGAGTTCGACATCAATCACATTCGCCTAGCACATTGTCAACACACTAACACAATCAAAAGCTCTAATTCACACTCATACATTACTAACAAGAACAGGGGGGAAATCAACCCAAATCCCCCAAACCCTAGCTAGCAATTCATACAAGCATTCATATCATCAAGCTCCCAACAACATCAATGCAATCAACAATTAACATTCAAAGCACACTAATTGCACAATAGCAAAAACATCAAATAGATATATAGGAATGAGTTCTTGCTACATAGATAGTGGAAGCTTCAATCCTTTGCTCCCAAGAACAAGAACTACTCTAGAACAACAACAAAAGACATAATCAAACTAAGAGAAAGCTAAGAAAAGAAAGAAGAAGAAAAACCTAAAATTGGTGCCCAAAACCAGAGAAAACGCGGGCTGGAAAAGCTGGAGAAGAAGAGGGAAAGAGATGGTATTTATAGTGCAAAGAAAATAAGAATGATTTCTGGCCGCCGGTTGGTCGCGACTCGCGACGGGGTTCGTCGTGACTCGCGACGGTGTCGCGACGGGATCGCGATGGTGTCGCGACGGGGTCGCGACGGCAGCCACAGTTTTGCATTGTTTCTTTGTCTTCTTCATAGCCATCCCTCTCACTCTTCAAGTCTTCAACAGCTCCAAAATGGTCTTCAACGGCCTCCGGTCTTCATGTCTTCGAAGTGAGTATCCAAAAGTCTTCGAAAGTATAGTCTTCAATGTCTTCCGGTCTTCGTTGGTTCCATGTTCTTCCCTTGTCACACAAAATCCACTTAAAAGAGGTAAAAGAGTACAAAGTTGCTTTTACCTCTCCTAAGTGAATTTCAAGGTAAAACATAAGCTCTCGATAATAAAAGAGCACAAAAGTGATCCTAAATACTACTAAATAATGCGCCTAAAATGGACACATCATGTAGCACATGTACTTTTTCTATGATAGAGAATCGGTTTTGGGCAACGGATACAAGACATGAAAGTTTAGTGACACCTCAGTCGTTCCTAAAAGTTCGGACACTGCTAACCGTTTATGAAGAGCTTTGACCAGTTTTTAAGGGTGACTCCACAACACCATTGGAGTACAACGCATGTACCTCTCCCTTTTGTTCCAAAAAACAATGTTATCACCACACCTTTTAATAACAGCTACCATTCTTTAGAAATTGGTGCAGTAGAGCATGTGCAATGAGGGATTTTTTTGTGTCACAAATAAAGCTCAAAGCCCTATATTGGGGGTTTCTTTGTTGTTTCTAAACAAAGAAATTTCCCATCAGTTTCATAAGTAGCAACACTCCCAATTAAATGCAACACCATGTGCCTAGGCCCGCGCATCAGCCCACGCCCTTGTTTATCCCATAGTGGGATACGTGGCAAGCTCTGGTAGGGCCACGTGCCCCACTTGTCTCTTAGCATTTTTTTATGAAAAAAATGCACTCGTATGGACACATGGCGACTCGAAATTGGGCCGTGTCCGAATGTGTGTTTTAAATTATTTTTTAAGTTAATATGTATTTTTTTTCAAAAAAATGAAATTAATTAAAAAATTATTTTTTTTAAAAAACGAAATTAATTTAAAAATTAAATTTTGAAAAATTAAATCAAATAATAAAAACTAAAACAGTATTATTAAATTTCACATTTCAATTTATTTTGGGTTGGTAAATTTATTTTAATTACATATTAGAGGTAAAATTCCTGAGTAAGATAGAGAAAATCAAGTGGAGCTTATGAAGTGTTTTCTTAGTGATTTCTACCATTGTGAAGGTAAAAATGGAGTGATTTCTTTGTAATTATTTTTGGTGAGATAGAAGAAAGAGATTGAGAGTTAAAACCAGGAAATGAAATGACAAAAATACCCCTAATGATAAACCTTATCTTTCTTCTTCAAAACCTATATTTCTTCTTTAGAACTCCATCGTCGCCGCCTCCACCAACCCCGCCCCCACCGCTACCACCCTCCTCCCTCTCTTCTCCCCTTCACAACTACCATTGCTACCTTCTTCTTCCCCAACCCCCAGGCCCCACCACCTCCAAACCATAACTCGCCCATCCCCTCACTGCCCTCCTTCTCTCTGAGACCACCACCCCAATTTACCACCCACCACCACGCCCGATTTTCCCCCATTCACTTAAACCTTACACCCCCAGCCCCATTCGTTGACCCTCGTTGTCATTGTCCCCCACAACCTCAATCTCCTCCTCCTGAACAACACTCGTCACTATCCACCTGAAACCTACCCCCACCCCCTCCATCTCCCCACCTCAACCACCCCTCTTCTTCGTGTCAAAAGAAAAGAAGGAGAAATGCATTGAGTCAAGGGTTTCATATTTTAATTTTTTTTTCTTTTTTGAAGGTAGAGAAAATTGGTCTTTTCAATAAAATCCAGCCATCAAACGATTGACTAAAAAGTCAGTGGTGTCAAAGATTAATCTGGCACTTTCTGAGATTGCAGAGTTATATTGGCATTTTCACTCTAAAATCAGAGTCGTTTTAACACCTAACTCTAGTAATATTTATGTGCATACATAAATAAATGTATTTTTAGAATTTCCCCCGTGAAATGATAGCATGCTCGTGTAGATATGTGGAGTACATACATGGGAATGAAAATTTTACACAAAAAAATTGTTGGCATCTAGAAACCAAAAATACCCACAGTGATGTTTTTAGGGCGATTTCTTAATAAGAAACTGCCCCTTCGTTTCTTGCTAAGAAATCGGTCAAAAAATCGATATGGGCCTTGTTTGTGCAGCACCAGCGGCCCCTTTCTTTGGTCCAAATTTGGGACACGTGTCAGTCATGCATTAGCCCACGTGTCCCACTAGCTGCTGCCCTTTTTTTTTATAAAAAATATAGGAGGGACATGTGGCATGCCCTGATTGGGCCACGTGTCACTACCTTTATTTTTTTAAAATATGATTTTTTAATTGTAAAATTTAATTTAAAAATTAGTAAAATAATTTTAAAAATCCATTTTTTTAATAAAAACCTAGAATGATTTTTGAGAAAATTATTGAAGAAAAATTATTGAAAAAATCTGGAATAACTATTGAAAAAAGTGAAGTTTAATTTTAAAAATTATAATGTATTATTAAATTTTACATTCTACTTATTTTGGGTAGGTAAATTTATTTAAATTAAATTTTACTAGTAAAATTAATGAGTAGGATAGAGAAAATCAAGTGGGGTACATGAATAGTAAAAAATGGTTTCTTACCATTGTGGAGAAGAAAATGTGTGGTTTCTTAAGCGATTTCTTAGAGTGAGGTGGAAGAGAGAGAATGAAAAAATAATATATTTAATTGATGAGAAACCGATAGCGATTTCTACCATTGCACTTGGTCTAAGCTGAATCAAATACTAAATTGTACTTCCATGTAGCCCCTTTTGTCTCTCTCTTACAACACTCTTTTCAAACCATCACCTCGGAATGTTGAAATCAGAAAATCATTTATATGTCTCTTTTCCTTCTCCTACCGCTGCAGCCAAAATTTGGTCCTCGCTTGCTGCCGCCGTACAAAATCAGTCTGCTGATTAAAATAATGTAATATGACAAACACACGATATAACTGTATGAACACATGAAATAACGTGATATAATTATGTTGGATAATTTGTCAAGATATAGAATTAGGTTGTATAAATTTTGTTGAGAAAATTTAGGTGTTTTAAAATTTTCTGGAATGTATAAAGTAACATACTAAATAAATGATGTAACTGCATTAACACATTAAGTGACATATTTGATCTTTGTTACATGATTCGTCAACATCTAGAATTCAATTACGTGCATTTTGTTAAGAATATTTTGGTGTTTTAAAATTTACCGTAGGTTAAGAAATAGTATGTTAAATACACGGTGTAATTCAATAAATACATGACTTATTGTGATGCTGAAGGTTTGAAATTTGATTAGATGGGTTTTTTCAAAAATATTTTGGTATTGTAAAATTTTCTTAAATGTCTGAAGTAATATATTAAATACAAAATCTTACCTCATGAACACATGAAATATAGTGTATAAAAATTGCTATATAATTCATCAAGGATTATGATATTTTCATAAAATGAATGCTATCGTGAATAAATCGAAGAAACTTGTTTTAGACACGAAGTAAACACTTAAACACATGAAGAAATGTGTGTACATATTTATCAATGGCTAAATAACTATTTTTAAAGGCCAAACTAGGTTGTACTATACACGAACTAATCGCAAAAATAGTTGACATTATTATTTCCTCTATTTGAATAATTTATACTTGGTTTGCATGTTCATCTTTGTGTAAGCAGGTTTCATAGCATGCTTCAGATATTACATTGTTTACACATGTCATTAATTCTTCATTTGCATGTTTAACTACAAAATGCTGGTAATTTCATATTTTAGAACTTTACATCGGATATTTATCTTATTAAATTTTATACGTGCATGGTTATCTTTTTATGCAAGGAATGCTTTTCTTTCATCGTATTAGAATATTGCACATCAATTTAGTCAGTTAGATACCACCACAATACATTCTGAAGCGATGGACAAGCGCTTGCTAAAATACTAGTATGGGACAAATTTAAAGCAGCACAAGAAAGTCAAGAACATGATAGAATCAAAGACAAAGTTCCATGGTGACACCAAATGTAAAGAAACTACTAAAATATATTCCTAAAATGTGAAGGCGACATAGAAACCCGGAAACTTCTTGAAGAAAGCTTAAAAAAAACAATGAAATGGTAAAGGAAATTCTTGTGTCAAAACTATTTGTTTGATGAATTCCGACCTGCCGATCCGTGACCGGCCAGCTCCACCCCAGCCATCGCCGGCCAATCCAAACCCCAGGACCATATCCTTCCCGACAACCTCAGCTGATTCATCCCCGGTGCCATCAGTGGCTCCATCTCCTTCGACTTCACCTCCTCATCCTCGTACCCACTGGATGGCTACTAGGTCATCTACTGGAGCTATTCAGCGTTACAATTATTCAGATATTGTTGCACATGGTCTTCTTGCTGCCTTACTTGCTCAGTCGAAGCCTACTGATTACCGCTCAGATCTTCATGACCCATTTTGGGCTGCTGCTATGGATGAGAAGATTGTTGCTCTTCGGGAACATCGCACTTGGGATCTTATTCCAATCCCATAGAATGTTAACATTGTTGGCACCAAATGGATATATCAGCTGAAGTATCAACCCGATGGCACAGTTGATCGTCATAAAGCTCGGCTTGCCGCACATGGGTTCTCTCAGATTCCGGGCTTTGATTTTGACCACACATTCAGCCCTGTGGTCAAAGCATCCACTGTTCAGACAGTTCTCGCTATTTCCATGATGCACTCTTGGCCACTCTATCAGCTAGATGTTAAGAATGCCTTTTTTGAATGGTGTTCTCGATACTCCTGTCTATATGGAAAATCCAGTCGGTTATAAGGACATGCTTCATCCGGATTACGTCTGTCACTTACGAAAGGCTATTTATGGTCTTAAGCAGCCGACCATGGTTTCAGTAGTTTAGCACTTACTTATCTCAGCTCAGGTTTCAGTGCAGTTAAGCCGATACTTCAGTCTTTGTTCTCTCTCGAGGATTTTTTTTGCTGTATCTTTTGGTCTTTGTTGATGATATCATCCTTACAAGAAGTGACTGATGCTTCTTTGGCAGTTTATTGATCAGACACATTGGGAGTTCGCTATCAAGGATTTGGGCACCTTTCACTACTTTCTTGGCTTAGAAGTACCACCCACTTCATCAGGATTACTTCTCGACCAAGCTAAGTATGCTTGGGATATTCTCACTCATGTCGGGATGTCTGAGGCTACTCTAGTATCTAACCCATATGTGCCTGGTTCACAGTTACACAGTTCTACCAGTCCTCCATTTTGAAATCTGACACTGCACTGATCCTTGCTTGGCGCCCTCCAGTATCTGATGATCACTCATCATGATATGTCCTTTTCAGTTCACACCGTTAATCAATTCCTTCAGGATCCTTGTGGCGACCATTTTGCTGCGGTTACACTGATTCTTTGTTATGTTTGAGGTACTTTTCATATCGAGCTCACCTTCTGTTCTGCTAGCTCTCCTAAGGTTTTGGGGTACTCTGATGCTGATTGGGCCTGTTAGCTGGAGACTCGTCGATCCATATATGGTTATACAGTTTTTCTTGCTAGAAACCTAGTTTCCTATAGTTCCAAGAAACAACCTACCGTCTCTCGCTCCAGCACTGAGTCTGAGTATCGGGCTCTCGCCAACATAGCTTCAGAGGTTTTCTGGATGACTCATTTGATTTGTGATCTTCGATTTCCGCTTTTGGGTTCACCGCTGCTATTATGCGACAAAAGTAGTGCCATTTTCTTGGCTCAGAATCTGGTTTTATTTGTGAGTTGGTTGCTTCCGAAAAGCTGCGAGTTGCTCATGTTTCCACTGGTCTTCAGATTGCTGACATCTTCACCAAAGGACTTTCTCACCCACTTTTTGAGTTCTTTAGGTCCAATCTTTTCGTCACTGAACATATGACGCTTTTCTTGAGGGGGGTGTTAGAGTAAATCACGTTTTCGCTTGAGAGGGGTCTTGTTGACTAGGCTAGAGTTCTACTAGCACTAGCTTTCTTTATTGCACTCTATGTATTCTTGTCAGCAATGCAATAATTGATTACGAGAAATACAATTCTACCAATACATAAATTCTAATCAATCTAGAAACAAACGGTCACAACCATAAGGCAAAATATAACATATTGCATATATTACTGGACATTAACTCTGCACGCTGGACATTACGGTTCTCATTGAATTCAATCCACAAACCACAAAAAACATGCAATCACACAATGAAAAAAATCTAAAACACACAAAATAGAACATGCTTAAAACAGAAATTGCTCAGAAACAAAAAATACACCAGTAATATCATCAATAAAATAGATGAAAAACACTAAAGACCCTAAATAAAAGCATAAATGAGCAAAATATTCATAAAAATACCTTGTAAAACATTTGTACAAAGAGCCGAAGAAGAAACAACAACAACATCCCCAATCGCTTCATCTTTACCAGAACTAGCTTCCATCGATGCCTTCAATTTTGTCATAATAACAACAAGTGTGCAAAATAATGATATAAAAGTGCTGTATATACGGCCTATCGATTAAAGGGCTGATGACCGCTAGGCCCAACCAAATGATGACCCACAATGAAATGAATGTGTTTTAGCCAAGGCAAGAATCAACAAGACGTGGAGCTTCTGTTCGTGGTAGAATATGTGGGCCAAAATATGCCGAGTAAGAAACGAACACGAAGGCCACAAATGAAGAACGTGGGGATCGTGGTATACCCACGATCTCAATCCCTAAAAGTAAGGAGCTACAACTGTGTTAGCCTATAAATACAGAAAGCTCTTGAAGAGCTAAGGTAAGCGTTACTATCTCTAAAAATTCTAGTTCTACAAAGAGAATACTGATTTGATCGTTAGAGCCCTTCTACTGGAGTCACTTCTGAGATAAGCTTTGCAGGTAAAGAAGCTCTTGGACTATTCAACCAGATTCTCTGAGTGGTCCCCCAAATCATTGGTGCCGACTGTGGGGACCAGAAATTTTCTTTTAGTTTTTAGGTCATTCAAGTGAAAAATGGTGTTCACCAGCATAGAGAGGAGCCATAACCACCAGTCACATGAAAAGACACTGGGACACGATAGAGAAATACATCATTACTAGGAACAAACCCCAAGTAAGAAGAAAGAGCACATCAAGGAGGAAACATAGGAGGAAGCAGAGTATCTGAACAATAACCATGATAAGGAAAAAGGTGTTCGCGGCATTCCTGGAAGCGAACAGAGAAAGCCTTTATGATCAATTCCTTTATACGCTCAAGCAAAATCCTACAAAACCAGAAAAGGGTAAATCAAGAGCGTGAAAACCTTAACTACGAAGAGGAATTGTGTGACATTGTCGCGGGAGATGATGCATATAAATTGCCTCTAGTTCTGCATCTGCATGATTTTAAAATGCCAAAAGAGTTTCAAGCTTCCTTTGCATGTCAAAATTTATGATGGGACGTCGGATCCAAAAGAGTTTCTACACTCGTACAGAAATAGCATTGGATTTCATTATGCAAACATCACATTGGTCTACAAGGCATTTCTCATATTTTTTTACCGGAACAACGATCACTTGGTATGAAGATCTTCCAAATGGGAATATCAAATCGTGGGCACAGTTATCTAACTTGTTCCTGGGCCGTTTCTACCAGAAACAGAAGTTCACCAAGACGATCGTAGATCTCAATAACGTAGCCCAACGAAGTGACAAAATCTTAGCAGAATAACATAACCGATTCGTTACAGAAATCTTGCAGGTTAATGACCTATCCTTCCAATCATCGTTAGGGGCGTTCATATGAGGCACGCGATCAGGAGAGTTTTACAAAGAATTAACAAAGAATATGCCTGAAAACCCAAGGGAGCTACAAAAGATGATTGAGCAGCTTGTGCAAACCGAAGAAGCAAACGATCGAAAGATAGAATGAGAAAGAGGCAAAAGGTGAATGATGGAAGCAGAGTATTTGCTAAAAGGATTCTTAAAAAAGTGAAAGGGAAACTTCCCTTTCAAAGGAAGAGAACCAAGTTCGTGGACTGTAACATTTCAAGATACACCTTTCACAAGGCAAAGGAAAGAAATATGGCAAGCACACAAGGATTTATTTCGAGAGCCGGCACCCATGCTCGCACCACCAAAAAAAGATCCAGGGAATTTTATTGTGCTTTCCACAAGGAACATAGCATTGACATCGAGTATTACAGAGACCCAAGAAGACAAATTGAGTAAAATTTAAGGAATGACTTCTTAGACCAATATAGGAAAGAAGGGGGAGGTCAATACGGTGAAAACAACAAAACAACGAATGCCTTAGAAAGGAGTCAAGGGACAACGTCCACAATGCCCAAGAATTAAAAGATGACAATGGCAATTGATTGCAGGGAAAATGAAGGAGATGAAATACCAGAGATAGTTATCTTGTCTATACATGGATTTACGAAGTTGTCCAGCAACGCTTGGAAAGCTAGAGAATGATACTCTCCCTCGCAAAAACCAGTTAACAAAAGATTTTGATTGGATGAAGCAATCAACTTCAGCAAATTGGATGCAGTGCCAAACGCTTCATCTCACAATGACCCTATGGTAATTATAGTAAAGGTCGAAAATGTCACTGTGCACATAGTGTTCGTAGAAGATGGAAGTGCAGTCAAAATACTATTTGTCGACTGCTTTGACATGCTGGGTTTCAAATGAACGGACCTCAAAAAAATTAACGAACTCACTGGTTGGATTCACAGGGCGATCAGAGATGCCTTTGGGCAATATACAACTACCGGTCACAATTGGGGAAAGCGGGAGAAATTGCACCATCTTATGTGACTTCGTAGTCATGGATGCTTCCCAGTACGTTTAATGCTATCATAGGAAGAATGTGGATGAACAGAGCAAAAGCCATATGGTCCCCTTATCACATGGTTATGAAATTCCCAACTCTGGCGGGAATTGCAACTGTAAGAGGAAACCATCAAGCTGCGAGGCAATGCATGGTCATCGCAATGAAGGTGAGATGATTAGAAGAAAAGGTGAAGATGGTTAACGTGATTTCAAGTGGAGAATTACTAAATCAACTAGAATCAACATTGTATCTAGGAGAAGAAACAAAAGTAGTTAACCTGGATAACGAAGACAACTCAAAGTGTGTAAGGGTCGGAAAAGATCTTCCCAATGAAGAGAAGAAAATAGTTATCAAAATCTGGCGAAGCCGCAAAGAAAATTTGCTTGGAGTGTTCATAACATGGGAGGGAGTAGACCCGCACATCGCTACACACTCTCTGATTATCAGTGAAATTGTAAAGCCAGTTATACAAAAGCAGTGCAGCTTCGCTGGCGATAGGAAGACAGCGATCAAAGAGGAGGTCACACCACTGCTTCAAGCGAGCATAGTAAAAGAAGTTATATATCTAAAATGGATCGCAAACCCAGTTATGGCGAAGAAGTCGGACGTAGGATGGAGGATGTGCATTGATTTTATAGATTTAAATAGAGTGTGTCCCAAGGATTGTTATCCTCTACCAAAAATAGATCAGCTAGTGGAGGCAATCTCAGGGTATCAGGTGCTAGCATTTTTGGACGCATACAAGTGATATCATCAGATATTAATGAATCCAGAAGATGCAGAGAAAATGGCCTTTATAACAAACTTGGAGACTTCGGGATGAAAAATGCAGAAGCAATATACCAACAAGTAGTGGATAACACATTTCGTGATCAAATAGGGCGGAAGGTCGAAGTATATGTCGATGACATGGTCATCAAAAGTAGGAAGGTGGATAGCTTCGCTGCGGATTTGCAAGAGACGTTGGATACACTAAGTTCTATAGGGATGAAGCTCAACCCTAAGAAGTGTGTGTTCAGGGTAGGCGCAGAAAAATTCTTAGGATACAAAGTGTCCTCAAAGGGAATTAAGGCCAACCCAGAGAAATTTCAAGCCATAGTCAATCTTCCTCAATCGCGAACTATCAAACAGGTACAAGTTTTAATGGGGTCCCTGGCAGCACTCAGCAGGTTTATCTCAAAAGATGAGGAAAAGCATTTTCCACTATTTGAAGTTCTAAAGGAGGCCAAGAAGTTTAGCTAGAGTCAATATTTCCAGATAGCATATGATGGTTTGAAAGAGAAGCTTCTGACACTGCCGATGCTGAAATCACCCATACCTGGAGAAACGTTATACTTGTATCTAGCAATTTTATAGAACGCGGTCAGCTCTGTCTTGGCTTGTCTTGAAGACCAGAAACAAGTACCAGTTTACTATATTAGTAGACTATTACAGAATGTAGAGAAAGCATATTTGCTAGTAGAGAAACTAACCCTAGCCTTAGTATACTCAGCACGAAGACTGCGAACATATTTCCATGTTTATCACATCGTGGTTTACACTGGTTTTCTGATCAAGATCATCCTCAAAAATCCTGAGGCATCAGGGAGATTAACGAAGTGGGCCCTGGAACTAGGTCAATTCAAAATACAATTCAAACCTAGAACAACAATCAAAGCTTAGGCGTTAGCAGACTTTATCGCAGATATGATGAGCGAAGAAGCTCAAAGAGCTAGCATGTATCAAAGCTTGAGGATCGATAAAAGAAAGTCAACATGGGAAGCAGTGGCTTGGACATTGTTCGTTGATGGTGTGTCAAGCAAAGAAGGTTGCAGGCGGGATTGTTGTTCATCGACCAAGATGGAGGTGAACACAGATACTCATTGCGGCTTGATTTCCTGCTCATCAACAACAAAGTAAAGTATGAGGCTTTGATATGCAGACTGGACCTTACTATCATATTAAAGATTAAGAGTGTTTGAGTATACAGTGATTTGCTAATTGTGGTCCAACAAGTACGAGGAGACTATGAGGTGCAAGAAGAACGATTGGTGAAATATCTGAGGAAAGTTCAACAGATCATAGCACAACTCAAGTACTTTAACATACAGCACATACCACGAAGTGAAAACATAAAGGCGGATACACTAAGCAAGCTAGCAACAACAAGGTTTGACTCTCTCAGCGAACATGGAGATGTGATAGTAGAAGCCATTCCAATAAGAAGCACAGTGTCAACAATTGTGTCGACAGTTCAAACATATGAAGTTAATTGGATGGCATCACTAATAGCTTTCTTCGCTAAGGGAACACTACTTGAAGATAAGGTGCATGCTAGGAAGTTGGAGTTACGTTCTACCAATTACACTTCATACTTAAATGTCGAAGTTTCCAAATCAATGCTTCATTGTCGCACAAGCCACAAGAACCTTTGACATGAATATATGGAGCATGTCCGTTTGATAAATGAGGGATTGACTTAGTCAGACAATTTCCAAGAGGCGAAAGCAACGCCAAATTCCTAGTTGTAGCAATTGACTACTTTACAAAGTGGGTAGAGGCGAAACCACTAGGGTGAGTCACAGCTGAAGCTAATTGGAAATTTGTATGGAAAAACACAGTCTATTGCTTCGGGATACCACATACCATTGTAACAGATAATGATACGCAGTTGACAAGCGGTGTGTTCACGGATTGGTGTTCCAAGCTCAAAATTCTGCAGAAGTTCACCTCTGTAGCGCACACTCAAGCCAATGACCAAGTGGAGGTAACGAACAGGACTATCGTTCAAGGAATCCAGAAGCGCCTGGAAGGAAAACAAACTAGATGGGTAGACAAATTACCAAATACCTTATGGTCGTATAGAACAACTATTCGTGAACCAACAGGGAAAACATCGTATAGTTTGGTTTACGGCCACAAAGTAGTTAAACCAATAGAAATTGGCAATGTAAGTATACGAGTATGTGACTACAAGGAAAAAAATAATCCGGACCTAATAAGGTTGGAACTAGACGAACTGGAAGAGAAAAGGGATTTGGAAACAATCAAATAAGCTAAGTACAAGGAATGGATGGAACGAGCTTATAATCAGAAAGTCAAGGCAATGTGATTTTAGATTGGCGACCTGGTGTTAAGAAAGAATGAAGCTAGCTTAGCGGGGGAAAGAGGAAAACTATGCCAAAGTGGGAAGGACCTTACAAAGTTACAAAAGATTACAAGTCCAACAACTATGAGTTAGAAAGGTTGGATGGTACCAGTGTCCCGAACACGTGAAATGTGATCAACTTAAAAAAGTTCTATGTCTAGTTTCAAGGAAAGTAGCAAACATTCACCTATATAGACATTGGGATATTATCCTTGGTTGATTTTCTTCCATTGTTTTCGAAGTGAAATTATTGTGGAAATATATTATCAGTACGAAAAACCACCTTGTTGGACCACAATCACATGTCTTATTCATTAGTTTTACACGATTGGAAACATCTATTCATAGCATATTACGATCCAAACACCCATAATTTTCAAGTCAAGAATTTTGACAAATATAAAGCTAAGGATTCTACATAATTAATGATTCTTGCAAGCTTTAGATCTTGCAACTTTTCCATCAAACAATTGCAAGCTATAGAACTTGCACAATTAGCAATCCTTACAAGCTTTGGATCTTGCAACTTCCTAAATCAAATTATTTCAAGCTATAGATCTTGCACAACTCACGATGCTTGCACGCTTTAGATCTTGTAACTTTTCCACATACACAAACACAAGCTATAGATCTTGCTGTTAGGCAAACATGCCTCAAATATAGCGACAAAAGCAAGTAATAGATCTTGCAGCCTCGAACACTACATACTCCAAACAAAGCAAGCAATACAAATAGTTGCGACCAAAGAAAGTCCTTGGATGATAGCTAATTCATTCACAATAACGATGCAAAATTCACGAAATCAAAACAATTTCATTAAGTCATTACGAGGAAAGGTAGGTGGTTAAAAAAATCTATCTACGCTTTGAAGTTTGCAAAGATCCATAAGATGATGATCCATCGCAACGATGACCATGCTAAAATTCGTGATGAGAATGCTCAGCCCTATGATGATTCTCCTCAGCAAACTCTTCTTCACTAACCATGTTCTCATAACTCCACTTCATGTGCAAATAAGTGGGATGGGTTATGAAACCTCTTCTCTCCATGTGCTCAAGATGTTTAGCATAGTACGCCTTGAAGTCAGTAATGAGGCCAAACTCTTCGTAATCCAATTGCATACTCATAACATTGACGGTTTCTTCGTACCTTTTCATCTCAGCTCTCAAGTCTTGTATTTCCTTTTCTAGAGATATGATGTATGACCGAATAGCCTCAGACAGGTTAATCCTCTGACCACCAACTTCCATTGTAACATCTCCACGACCAGTAACTCGTTGAAATGATGAAGGGAGAGCTTGGAGTTTGTCTTTATATTCAACACACGCTTGCTCAAGTTGATGCACATATCTATTAAGTCAGTTGCACTCAGTGCGAAGCTCCTCATTGTCAGTGCACATCTGTGTATTTATAGCTATCTGCTCATCAAACTTAGCTTGCCAACCACGAGCAGAAGTGGATAAGTGATCACAATCATCCTGCTTTTTCACCAACTTATTAAGCAGATCATCAATATAGGCACATTGTTTATCAATGATCAACGTCTTTTGATGAGCCTCGCGAGTCTTACTCGGACTATATGTTCTAGCTTCTACTTGTTGGCGGAGCATCTTTGCCATATTCAGTTGTTGATGATGAATAAGACTGTTTTGCTTGCCTAATATCCTACGAAAATCATTCAAAGCATCCTAACTATTCTTTACAGTCGTATTCCATTTCTTCTCAAGTTCGTTGATACTCAGTAACATATACTTCAAGCATATACCTAAACGCAATGCCCACTCCTGAACACGAACAAGGAGATTAAGCGATCGTAGTACTTACTGGCAGATTCAAGGTCAACTAAACCGCGAGCAATGTCCTTGTCATTTAACGTTATATCCATCAGGGATAAGCTTACTAGAAGGACAACTTGTGGCCAAAAAGGGCATTGAAGAAGACATAGGAAGTTTCCACCCAATGCCTAAGGGGAGCGATTCCATATGCGAAATAGTTCAGAAGAGACAACCCCTTCACACTCTGCGGTGAAAGATCAGGTAGCATGAAGTAAGCTAAGAGGCTCACGAAGAGAATCATTATGTCCCGTAAATTCAAGGCTTTTCAAGAATTTAAGGTTAACCAAAATATTGAAGACCTGCACATAAGTAAGGGCAATGAGAAAGCATAGAATAAGACAAATAGATCAACTTTCATTCTTAAGTCTCACAAATAGTACAAACACACATCAAAATATTGTTTTAAGTTTACAATCCATAATCCAAAAAAGCAAAAATATGCTAAGAATCAACTAACTTCGGAGTTTGAGTTAAGGGTAGGCTGAACAACGATTGCGGCTGCATCTTGGCTTGGTTGCTGACTAGCATTCTCCTCGCTTGGCTGCTAGATGGGAGTTTCAATGATCGTATTTACCTCACTAGCCACATTGGCATCCGGGTTAAGAGTGAGAGCTTCAGCGTTAAGCTTGAATGGAAGATCCTCGAAGTAATCCACATCACATTTCTTTAACTCAGCCACAGAAGGAAGGCATGGAAGGCTGGTAAGATGCAAGAGCAAGGCATATGGATGTCCCCCGTCGGCAATATTTTGGATAAACTCTTTGTTAAGACTCACCCTCTTCTTTTCCAGAGCATCGCTACACTTCTTCAAAGAAGGCAAACTTTTAAGATCACAAGAGGGATTCCCTTTGCGTTATTTCTTCACAGCCTCGCAATATCCAACGACGCAAGCATCTTTGGCAATGTCCTCAAAAAAAATATATAAAATGACTTGGTCTTGCAGAGTCAATCTACCAGCACTTGGGGATATTAAGGTGAGGCATACCCATATGTGTGCATTCCCTCTACGTCAAAACGAAGCTGAGTTGCCTCCACCAAGCCTAGCGTACTCCTCAACGGCACTCACTTTTTCCTCGGCAACCTTTTCCCTCTCCTCAACGGCTTTAACCAAACTCTCTAGTGTTGCACATATAATTTCCTGCGCTTTTTACTTCTCCAATAATGACTCATCAACAGAGGAAGACTTGGACAACCACTCGCTCGCAATTTGCAGGCCTTTACCCACCTTATAAAGCAACAACATATAAGACAAAACTATTCAACATTTTACAAACAAGAGATCAAGATATAAAGAAGGTGAAGTTCGGTTACATACTTACCATAGCCAGTGTATCCAGTAAGGAAATATTAGAAAACATGTCAGAGATCTTCCCCTCCACTAATGGATTTTTAGTTCGCGACACAATCTGCGAACCAATTTTGTTAATACGCCCCTTCTTAAAGGGAGGAACAGAATGTCCCAGAGGCTCACCACTCCTACCCCTCTTAATCTTCTTCTTCTCATTTGATACATTATCGGGGAGACGATCACTTGTCTCCCCTCCATCAGTATCTTTACCAAGGTCCTTAGTGTTCGCACCCGGAGGTGCGATGTTACTCCCTGCAGCATTGTCGGCTTGAACAATAGCCTCATTCACCTCCTCATCTTCACCGTAAAAAAATGATAGGTTAACCTCACCTTTGGATAGGTCCATATCTGGAACAAAATGAGTATCATAGATTAAAATGAACACAAATAAAAAATGAAGAAAATAATAGTTCGTTAAAATATGAAAGGGTATAGATCGAACACAACAAAAGCAAACAAAACACCTTCAGCATCAGAGTCAGCATGGCGAAGATGTTGTGTGTGCATACAAAGCTTGGCCATGATCTCCGTTTCTTCATTAAAACAGACACTCAGACTAGGAAGCTTAGACTTGGGAACGTTGTAATTCCAAGAAGGTGAAACAGCTTCAGGAACTTGTTTCACTTTTATAAAAAAAAGTATCGTGTACACCAATTATCGACATTACTAGGGAAACCTCTTACAAGCTCAACCCCAGGAATTACAGGATAAAAAGTAAATTTGTCTACGATGTTTTTAACTTTTCGGAGGTGATAGAAGTTGCGAAACAACTCAAGAGTGAAAGGAACGTTCACTTTCTCACACACCCAAAGAAACCCCATTATGATAGCGATGCCCTTGGGATGAAATTGGGATAACACAACTTTATACGAATGGAGGAGTTCAATCACATGTGCAGGGAGAGGGAAATAAAGGCCAAAGTTCAAGTAAGCTAAGTAACAGGAAATGTAGTCGTATATGCACTAAGAGTTCGCAGGTGAGTGAAGCTTAAAAGAAGTGAGGAAAGGGAAATAATTATTTAAATCATTCACATACAAACCAGTCAAAATACTGGGTATGATGGAAGATCCGGCGGGATGACCGGAATCCTCGTCGGAATGAGCACTTTCTACGGGAGACTTAACACGGTTAGAGGAAGACATTGGATCCTAGAGTTGGAAGTAAAACCTCAATTAGATTTAATCACTGCAAGCACAATTTTTGAAGAACATAATTTCATAGAAAACAAGCTGGAGAAAATGACCGGAAAACCGTTAGACTCAACCAGCAAAATCACTACAAGTTAGGGTACAATTCTACAATATCAAATCTGGAATATGGTGTAAGAGAATTAGAAATTAAATTCAGAACATAACTTACTCTTAAAAAAAATGGCAAAGAGTGGTACGCGGAAAATTTAGGGATACTCAGAGAGGATGAAAGCTTAAGTAACATAGAAGATGAACTGAAACAAAAGGAAGAAAAGATGCTTAAATATTAACAATATATAGCAAGCACAAGGAAGACGACCAGTTTAGAGAAATGCAATGATGATTTGACACAGAAAGCAAAGTACCTTTTACTTATATCGAGACGGCGGCGGTAGATGAAAAGACAACACATTGATGGAAGTCAATATTTAATTATTCGTTTCAAATTTCTCATTTAAGAGGTAATGCAAAACCAAACATCAGAAAAACAAAGACTGGAAGACCAAAGACTGAGGAGCATATCTCGGATTTTAGAAACATAATTACCCTAGAAATAGCCATGAGGAGTTCAAAATTCAAATATTCAAATTTCAAGAAGGATCAGGATAAGGATAAAGCCATGACGCTAATGTCACTTTGCAATAGTGACAAATGCAGTATTAAATGACAAATAGTCTGTTCACGAGTACCATCTATTTGCATTTAAACCACAAAACCATGCCATTACTCCGTTCCTTTTAGTCTTCATGGTTAGGGGGCTTATGGTGTATATACGGCCCAATGATCAAAGGGCTAATGATCGCTAGGCCCAGCCCAATGATGACCCACAACGAAATGAATGTGTTTCAACCCAAGGCAAGGATCGGCGAGCTGCGGAGCTTCTGTTTGTGGCAGAATACGTGGGCCAAAATATGCGGAGTAAGCAACGAACACGAAGGCCATAAACGAAGAATGTGGGGATCGTGGTATGCCCATGATTCAATCCCTAAAAGCAAGGAACTGCAACTGTGTTAGCCTATAAATACATCAAGCTCTTGAAGAGCTAAGGTAAGCATTACTATCTCTAGAAGTTTTATCTCTACAAAGAGAATACTGACTTGATCGTCGGAGCCCTTCTCCTGGAGTCACTTCCGGGATAAGTCTTGTAGGTAAAGAAGCTCTTAGAGAGGACGATCAGATTCCCCGCGTGGTTCCCCACATCAAAAAGTCACAAATGCACAATAAACAACCGACATTTAAGATGCATGGATTGAAATACAGATAAACCGTTGAAAACCCACTAAGAACATAAAACCCCAAAAATTGACCACAAAACTGAAGGAATGAAGCAACAAGTACCTCGATGACACCAGATTGTCAAATGCGATGCAATATATCCAATAGATTTGCAATTAAATACTGGTTTGGTATGTAATTTAAGAAATACTAAATTATTTTTTGGTCCCCGATATATATTATGTAATACCTTCTTTTTGTCCCCAAGACCAATATCGTGTTTGTTCAGCACTTAACATTCTGAAAATGATTTCTTTGGTCCCCAGCGGTGTTTTTAAGGTAAAATCAATGATTAAATTAGTCAAAATATGTAAAATGATCATTATACCCCTGGGTTAAAAAGAAAAATAAGAAAATCAGACTGGTGGCGCTGAAACGACCTTCCTCTTCTCCGTTTTGCTCTTCGCTGTGGTCAAAATTTGCTCACCGATTTTCTCACCATCGTGCTCTCCGCTCTGACTCCGTCTCTTTCGCCGCCACCGCTCTGACTCTGTCTCCAGAAGAGGGAACTCAATTTGATGTATGGAAGAGAGAAGAGGGAACTCAATTTGATGTCCTGAAGGGGAAGAGGAAACTCAATTTTTGCCACCGGCCTCCACTTGTTTAAGCGCCCGGCTCCATTTGAATCTAATCGCCGGACTCCATTTGACTCCGACCGCCACTCTGAATCTCACGTTCACTGCGGAACTCCATCTGGTTCAGCGCCTATCGCCAACGCCTCTGCGCTGCTCCACTCCGACTAGCCTTCTTCGTCCTTTTCACATGCGACGCCATTACCACCACCTTCACCCCGACCCCATCACGCCAACTTTGTCCCCAACCCAAAATTGATGGTGAAGCCATCGAATTCCTCCAACCTCCGCACATTCCACATTCGTCCCCAACCTCATCAACACCATTGAATTCCTCTTCTTCACCCACCCAACCTAAACCCTAAATTGAATCCTCCGGCGAGCCTCACGATGAACCAGTGAGCAGTGGCGACGGCGGTAGAATACGGGATCGGCCGAGTGACAAGGGTTTCAAGGGAAACCCTAAAAGAAAAAATTAAATTAAATTAAAAGGAAGGAAAGGAAAATTAAATAAAAAGAAAGGAAAAAGGAAATATTTTAAAATTAGAAATTGTTAATTGAAAATTTTTTAATTAGTAAAATTACTAAAATTCCCCTGGCTATATCAGAATACCATTCCGGTTTACCTGAAAACCACGTCTGAGGACCAAAGAAATCAATTTCAAAATGTTAAGTGCTGAAGAAACGCGGTATTGGTTTTGGGGACCAAAAGAAGGTATTACATAATATGTAGGAGACCAAAAAATGATTTAGTCTTTAAGAAATGCACTGTAAAATATAAAAAATATGTGAACTAATCATAAACTTATGGACAGATCGCGTGTTAAAAGACTCACTCTATGTTAAAAATACGATAATTACTTTGTAACAAAGATACTTTCTCTTTTTTCTAACCCAAAAGTTGTATTACTCCGTCCCAGCCGAATGTGCACACTTTTTGGTCAACTTTCTCAGGTCATGTTTGACCAACGATAACTTTAGTTACGTATATTAACGGTGTGTTAAAATTTGATATTTAGAAAATACAACATGCGGAGAATCCAACAATATCTCACATGATGATATTGGTATCTATATACTAGTTGAAATTTATGGTCAAGCGTGTCTTGAGAAAATTGACCAAAAAGTGTGCAGATTCGGCTGGGACGGAGGGAGTATATAATCTTAAAGTCCATAAATTTATAGACGTACTTTTACTTCAATAAACTTCTTGATAGACCGTGTATAAGGAAATCGACTCTAAGTTAAAAATAGGGCATTGCTATATCACGCCCTGTATTTTACTAGTTACGCCCTAATACGTATATATATGTATAATACTAATATTAAGATTTTAAAATAAAACAAAAATCAACAACAAAAATTTAAAATCAAAACAAAAATCAAAAATCAAAAATCAAAAATCAAAAATAAAAATCAAAAACAAAAAGAAACCACAGTGCACCACCGAGCCGCCGTGCGCCGCCGAGAGCCACCACGCGCTGCCGTACCCTGCGACGCCACCGCGCGCCGCCGTGCCCTGCGACGCCACCGCCGAGCCGCCGTGCGCCACCGTGCACCACCGCTGCGCCGCCGAGAGCCACCGCGCGCCGCCATGCCCTGCGACGCCACCGCGCGCGCGCCACGCCGCCGTGCGCCACCGCGCGCCACCTCTCCGGCCACCGCGCACCACCGCTGCGCCGCCGCGCACCACCGCTGCGCCGCCGTGCGCCCCCGAGAGCCACCGCGCACCACGCCGCCGTGCGCCACCGCCACGCCACCTCTCCGGCCACCGCGCGCCACGGCGCGCTCCAGCGCTACGTGCTCCAGCGCCACCGCCGTGCACAGCGCTGTGCCGCCGCCACCTATTTCTCTTCTTCTTCGTCTTCTCTGGCGGTTTCGTCTTCTTCTCCGCCACCGAGCAAAGCCCTAACCCCTCCATCTCTCCTCCTTCGTCGCCGTCGATCGAAGCCCACCGTCGATCGAAGCTCTCCGTCGTCGATCGGTTCGCGCCCGGTCCGTGGCGAACGGAAGGCGCCCGGTTCGCGCCCGGTCCGTGGCGAACGGAACGGCGCCCGATCGCGCCCAGGCCGTGGCGAACGGGACACCGTCTGGTTCGCGCCCAGGCCGTGGCGAACGGAAGGCGCCCGGTTCGCGCCCGGTCCGTGGCGAACGGAACGGCGTCCGCTCGCGCCCAGGCCGTGGCGAACGGGACACCGTCTGGTTCGCGCCCGGTCCGTGGCGAACGGAAGGCGGCCGGTTCGCGCCCAAACCGTGGAGAACGGAACACGGCGAACGGAGAACGGAGCCGCGGCGTCGCCGGAGAGGGAAGAGGAACGGCGGAGGAGAAGGAGGAGAAGGAGGAGAAGGAGAAGGAGAGCGGCGGCGGCGGCGGCCGGAGGAGAAGGAGAGCGGCGGCGGCGGCGGCCGGAGGAGAAGGAGAGCGGCGGCGGCGGTGGCCGGAGGAGAAGGAGAGCGGCGCGGCGGCGGTGGCGCTATGCACGGCGGCGGAGCAGTGGCGGCAGAGGCAGAACAATTACATAAATAAATAAATAATTTAATTTAAATAATTTAAATTATTTAAATTATTTAAATTATTTAAGTTATTTAAATTAAATTAAATTAAAAATACATATTGTATATAAAATAGTATAAATACAGGGCGTAACTAGTAAAATACAGGGCATGATATAGCAATCCACTCAAAATACGATAATTACTTCATAACAAGAAGCAGACTTTCTCTTCTTTCGAACCCAATGTTGTACATAATCTTAAACGTACTTTAATGCCATCACGTAATAAAGATGCTTGAAGAAAACAAAGGAACAAACTTGGTGTGGACGAAAAGCTAAAAACGGCCATAACATTGAGTATACAAGAAACAATATATTCCCTCAATCACATGGGAATTTACACATAATTTTTTTTACGATATTAAAAAAAATATTTAACTTTAAACATATGTAACTATGGACAATAACGATAGTATAAGAATTGATTGTTATAAACTACATTTTACGATGAATATAATAATATCTCATAAAATAATATTATTATTTATATATCTATCTAAATATGTGATCAAAGTAAAACAATTTTAAGTTCCAAATAATATGTGTGCAGAATCAGTTGGTACGAGTAGCTAGGTTTCCCTTTGAGGTTCTTTCTATTTATCTGCATGCACACACAATCTTATGATACTACCCGATATTCTTTAGTTTTCTATTAATGGAAAATACGAAGGCTAAAGTGCTGCATTTAAAAAAAAAAAATCGAATATGTGTTAGATTCTTCTTTAGAACAATGTTTATATGGCACATTCTTGTAAATAGAGACACAAATTCGTCAACAGGAATTCATTCCCATAATGACAATGTTCTTTTTTGGGAGGTGAATCCCTTATGGCTACTCTCTTGCTATCATCAATTGCCAGACTGGTTTTATGCTTGTTTTCTCATCTACTCAGAAGTTATAATGGTAAACATAACAAATTTAAACTAAACTAAATTTCATTAAATTAAATTTTACTGAACCAAAACAAAATGAAGTAATTAAAATTAACTGAACTAAAACAAAATGAAGTGTAGTTAAATTAAAAATAACTAAAGCTTATTTCCATATTCCAATTATTATTTATTTTGGTATTTTAAATTTACATTATATTCTCACATCATGTCATCGGTATCACTCGAATGAAGAACTTTTAGTAAACGGTTGTACATTTTTGTCATTCATGGTT
Source organism: Rubia yunnanensis (assembly GCA_037428765.1). Lineage (NCBI taxonomy): Eukaryota > Viridiplantae > Streptophyta > Magnoliopsida > Gentianales > Rubiaceae > Rubia > Rubia yunnanensis. The sequence goes on from CM075068.1 coordinate 89,461,034, forward strand.
TTATGTAAATTCCTTTTTATATGTTGCATTTGAATTTAACATATTCCATTTGTTTAAGAATAAATGTATATTTCAAAATCTCTCTTTCCCATTTTAAACTGTACTTCAACAATTGATTTACAATATGTTTAATTATTAATAACTTTTCTTAGGAATAATTAGAAATTGTAAAAAGTTAATATTTTGAAAAGAGTGGGTCTCCTGCGGCCGGTCCATAAGTTTATGGACATGCCACTTATTTCTTATCTTATACACTGCATTTCTTAAATTACATACAAATTTAAAATTTTTGAAAATATTTTTTATATCATATATTTTTATATTTTCACCTTCAAATACATATTATTACTTGTTTTAACTTATAAAATGCAATATTTAAATTTTATAAAAAATTACATCATTTAATACAAATGCCTCTGAGGACTGTCCATAAGCTTATGGAAAGGCCGCATTTCCTGAGACTTTCCCTTTTGAAAATATATGTTACAACGAATCTAACAAGGTATTACTCAATAGTATTTTTACTTATATACTAATTCAATTTATGGTAAAAAGTTAAAAAATGTTTAAGTTGCATCTGGGAATGAGACATAGAGAATACGGACAATGTAACTAAATCCTCAATTTAAATTTTAGTAACAAATTTTCTCTTTGCCTAATTAATGAGAATATTGAGCTTAATATTAAAAGTGATGAGAACCATATAAATCATTGATTTTTTTTTTAAAAAAATCTCTATGCCTGCAGTATAAGTTATTACACGTACCCTCTCCGTTTTACTAATACTGGCACCATACACTAGTGTAAGATGAGGCTATTGAAGGCGGTTATATTAGATTATTGGAGACCCTTTCATTGTACCTTTTCTGGCCCTTCCTTCCATTGTCCATCAGTAGAAGATGGTTTCAAAAACCGCCTTTAAATAGTTTCCGAGTTCGGAAACTATTTTTTAGCTTCCAAAAAAAAGTTGTCGGAAACTAAGACAGACAGATAGATCTCAGAAAGAAAATTTAAAACAATAATCATGAAATTATAAGCAATAACAACAAATGTACACATATCTGAAAATGAAAAATCTAAAACAAACATCGAACACACAATTCTGGAGAAAAAAACAAAAAAAAACAACACTGTTCGTTAACCAGATCCAGAGAGCCACGTCGACGCGATGCGGCGGGTTGAGGCGGAGGGAGGGGACGCTGGAGGCAACAGGTTGAGGCGGAGGCATCAGAGGGAACCCTAGGCGAGCGTCAGAGCTTAGAGCTAGCGGCAAGCCTGGAGCCTGGAGGCGGAGGCACGCAGGCCTAGTGTCGGCAGAGAGGTGGCGTGGGCTAGCGATGCTTAGGTGGGCGGAGGGTGGCGTGAAGCGGGGCTGAGCGGGGAAGGGATGGTGAGGCGGCGCAGGTGTGGTGTGAGGTGGGGAGAGAAGGCGAAAGAAAATTAATGCGGAAGAAATAGGGTTTGGGCGTAAGTAGGCCAGGGAGAAGAAATAAGTTTGGGAAAAAATGATTAAGTGTATGGGTCGAGCCCATTAAAGGCGGTTCTACCTTTAGAACCACCTTTAAAATGGAAAAAAATGACCTAGGAAAGCATTTCCAAACTCGAAAATTCATGCGGACCTCAATTAAAGGCGGTTCTAAAGGCAGAACCACTTTTAATTGATTATGAACCACCTTTAATTGCTTTTATACCTCAATTAAAGGCGGTTCTAATGTTATGGCCTTCTAATACTGCCTTTGGTAGAGCTTTCTCTACTAGTGATAGGTATAGGTGTTTGGATTTAGGTGAAGAAAATGAGTGGATGAAATTGAATGTAAAAAGTAAAATGAGTGGATGAAATTGAAGAAATTTTGCCTAAAATGAATATTGTGTCATTTAAAAAAATTTCATTAAAGTAAGTGTGTCACTAATAGAGAAACAGAGGGAATATCTATTATATTTTCAAAACGTCTAAAGCTAAATTTAGCTCTTTTTTTAGCGTTTCTCCCATTTTCCCATTCCATTACTCTTACATATTATTCACAGTGACATTTGGACTTCTTCCATTGCTAGCACTAATGGTTTTAAACATAATTTTTAAATTTTTGGATGATTACTCTAATTCCATTTGGGGTTTTCCCTTGAACATAAATATGACACCTATCACAAATTCGTTCTTTTTTACACCATGATCCAAACACAAATCCAAAGTAATATCAAAACCTTTCAATGTGATATGGGAGGCGAATTCGACAATCAGCCTTTTTGCACTTTTTGTGCACAAAAAGGGATACTCATGTGATTTGCTTGTCCCCAATATGGCCACATATCTTCACAACATCTTACCCTCCAAAGCCATTCATAACCTCACCCCCACATTTATCTTATATCAAAGGGAACCCACATACACTCATCTTCGGACATTCGGTTATTTGTGCAATCCTAACACTTCTGCCACTACTCCTCACAAGTTGGTTCCACTATCTGTCTCATGTGTCTATCTCGGTCCCTCTTCTGATCATAGGGGTTCTCTTCATTTGGTCCTAGGCTCCCATCGAGTCCTTACTTCCACACACACCGTATTTGACGGGATGACTTTCCCTTTCTCCAAACCAACTAGTCTCTGCTCACCATCCCACACTGATGTTCCCTCACCCGATCCCTCACCCCTTCTCCTTGATCTTTTCCACAATATATCTTCTTCTAGTGTTTCCTCAAGCTCACCCCTACCAAAAAACCAAACACCACCACTGCCTTCATCTCCAATGATCCGTGTTCCACCACCACCTACTCGTCAATCATGATGACTCGCAGTAAAGTCAGCATCATCAAACCCAAACCCCGTTACAACCTTTTGGTATCATTATCCTCCATCTCACCTATTCCTACCTCTCCATTTCGTGCCTTGCAGGAGTCCCACTGGCAAGCCGCCGTGAATGATGAATTTAGTGCTCTTATTAAAAATGGTACTTAGGACTTGGTTCCAAGGCCACCCGGTGCTATTATTATTCGTTGAATGTGGCTTTTTAAGCATAAATACATGTCTTATGGCACACTTGAGAGATATAAGACCCGTCTGGTTTTGAGAAAAAAGTCTGAACAGGTCAGAGTCGATTGTGATGAGACGTTTAGTCTGATGGTAAATTCGGTGACCATTCACCTTATTCTCAAAATTGTTGTATCCCGCTCATGGCCTATTCACCAGGTTATTCACCAGGTTATTCACCAGTTTGATGTGAAGAATGCTTTCTTGCATGGTGATTTGCATAAAACTGTGTATATCCATCAGCCACCAAATTTCTCTGACCAACACCGCCTAGACCATGTTTGTCTTCTGCGTAAGTCCCTTTATGGTCTAAAGCAAGTGCCTCGTGCTTGGCACCACTGTTTTGCTACATATCTTTCCAAGATTGGGTTCCGTGGCAGCCAGAGTGATCATTCACTGTTCATCTGTACATCACAGAGTGAGGCAGCCTACTTGCTCCTATATGTCGATGACATTATTTTCATAGCCTCCTCCACTGCTCTTCTCACTGTCTCACTGCCATGCTTGGAAATGAATTTGCTATGACAGATTTGGTCCATTGAGCTACTTTCTTGGCATTTGTGTTCACAATCTCAGTCGGGATCTTTCCTATCCCAATAGAAGTATGATAATGATATCATTGATCGTGCCAAGATGTCCTTGTGCAAGCAAGCTACTACGTCCGTCAACACCAAATCCAAGTTTTCCACCGAGGATGGGCTTTCTATGGCCGATCCTTTTGTAGACCGCAGTCTTACAGGTGCCCTTCAGTACCTCACATTCACGAGGTCAAACATTGCTTACACTGCGCAAAAGATTTGTCTTTTCATGCATGATCTGAGGGAACCACACTTCCAGGCTCTCAAACGGATCATCCGATACATCCAAGGCACTATTGATTTTGGTCTCCAGCTTTAGGCGTCCTCCATCTCAGCTCTTACTGCTTACTCTGATGCGGATTGGGCCGGCTACCCCAATACTTGTCGCTCTACCTCAGGATATTATGTGTATTTTGGCTACAATCTCATCTCGTGGTCTTCTAAGCGCCAACCCATTATCTTTAGGTCCAGTGTCGAGGCAGAATACATAGGTGTTGCTAATTTTGTTGCCAAGACCTGTTGGTTGTGCAGATTACTTTGTGTGTTGCGTGTCCCCCTTCAACGAGCTACTCTTGTGTATTGTGACAACATTTTGGCTGTGTATCTCTCGTCCAATCTAGTACAACATCAGTGCACCAAGCACGTAGAGATTGACCTCCACTTTGTTCGCGAGAATGTAGCTCTCTGCCAAGTTCGTGTTCTTCATGTTCTATCGGCTCACTAATATGCCGACATTTTCACGAAAGACCTACAATTTCCGTTGTTTCTGGATTTTCGGTCTAGTCTCTGCATTCCCTCAGCGCCCACTTCGACTAAGGGGGAGTGTTAGCAAATATGACTTAGTTAAATACTGTTAGAATAGAATATTTTATAGTGATCTTCTCCTTGATAGTCTCCTTGATTATCTCATACACTTGTAGACTTCTCTTATTAATACTGATGAATACAGAGAGCTCCGATGAACATTCAATCATTTTAGTAGACACACTTATTTAGAGGGTGCCTTATACTACAAATTTCTTTACCTTAGTTTTCTCATTCAAAATTTTTCATTAGTAAAATTTTAAATTAGAATGAGTGTTATAATAGATCGATATAAGAATTAATGTTCAGAAAAGATGAGTTTGAAAACTTCAAGCATCTTTCAAACATTTGGTTTCAACTCATTACAACAATTCTATTTTTTTTTTTATTTTTGATACCCTTAAATAAATGGCTCAAATTGCAATAGTGTACACATATGATTTTAAAGTGGGGAAAAAAAGGAGTATCAATTCTTGTACTATTAAAATGTCATTTCTAATAGTAACGGAAAACAGGGAACATAGAAGCTTGGACGGCTAAAGATATTGTGAGAATGATGGATTGATGGTGATAACAGGAATGTGGTAGGAGAGACCGTGGAGAAAACATTGAAAGAAAAGAAAATTTCAAAAACATCAATTTAAACTCAAAAATAGATAAAATATTATTGTGTAACCTTAATAATTAACCTTTATTCACTTAATGTTTTTTTAGCAAAACTTGCTCTATTTGATTAAAAAAAATTAAAATACCTTTCAATAACTATAAAATTTTGAAGACATATCTTAAAATTATTTGTATAATTTCACTAAAAATAACACCTAAACTATCGTTTTTCTCATTAAAAACTAAGAAAATATTAGTGATTGGAGGGGTGAAGCACAAACGATTAGGCCACACGAACATGTACAAAATGATGATATCCTTGAAAATGGTCCATTTTTTTGTCCATAAACAAAAGAATAGTGGAAGCATTATTTTGGTTGAGCAAAACCTCCCAAAAAATGGCATTAATTCAGTGGAGGAAATGCAATGCTTAAGTTATCATCACATTTGAGACATTTCAATTTTTTTGGTTTACATAGCATCCCATCAAATCCATCATCCACTTTATGTTTTATTCTTTCGTAGTATGCTTTCAAACAAAAGCCAAATACCGCCAGTGCCTCGATACAGCCATATGTTTGGCCAACATTTCATAATTTATGCGAGGCCATTTTCTTGTTGCCTCATTCTCTCGAGATCGATTAAGTGGGTTGGCACATTGCTTTACCTAATTGCCCTAAAATTAATTGCCTAATCTTAAAAATGAAATGGAAAAAATACTTGAGTAACTCCAGTTCCTTTCTAAATTATGATATGATTCCCATTTTTTTTTATAAAAGTGTAAATAAACTTAAAATGGGTGATGACTTTAGAAATTTTATATAATACTACCACCAACTGACGGCGATAAATTTTTTCCAATATCAAATTCATTTGTAAAGATGAAACTACCACAAGTAAGTTTCTGGATTTTTGCAAAGCGTTGGTGAAGGGGAGGGAAGATGAGAGAATGGAGAATAACTACAGTGATAATTTGTGAATATTAATACAGGGCAAATGAGTATTTAAAAAAATCAAAAATTTACTAAGGGTAACTTTGTCTCAACTAATCAAGACCAAAATCAGCGTCGGTAGCCGGTAATTTATACTTCCAAAAAAATAAATTAAAAGCTATATAAACACTCATCAATAAATTAAGGATTATATGAGCAATTTTTTCATAAAAATATTCTCTCTTAATAAACACATTTCCCTTTTTCACATAGCACACAAGCGCTCCAAATCTAAAATTAACATAACAGTTAATTCAGTTGGCCATCAGCATTTTTAAGTTCAGTGAAAGATATTTGTTCAAATTGAGCGACTTCTATTTTTTTGGGATGCAATTTGATTACTTTAGTGTGGGGTTCTCCTTTCCCTTTTAATAGTGTATCAATTATAATGAGGATGTATATATTAAAGGAATAATTAGTTACATTTTAATTTATTTTATAACAAACATGATGCATAATTGAAACTATAATGAAATGTATAGTGAAATAGCGACATCGCAGTTATTACATCATTGTTTTAAACTTTAATTAACGATGGACTTTAAATCTACTCCTTCTGTCCCATTTTAAACTGCATATTTTGACTTTTGTCAGTTGACTAAAAAATGTTTGACTTTAATACATTTTATTAAGGATAATTATTTTTTGTAAAAAATTGATATTTCAAAAATATATATATTATAACGAATCTAACGAGGTATCACTCAATAGTATTTAGAATTATACACTAATTTTATTTTATGGTCAAAGTTAAAAAATTTTAACTAAATAAATAGTTAAATTGCAACTTAAAATAGGGCCGAAGGAGTAATTAAGTTTGTTGCACTTCACGATTAATATTTCTCATATGACAATACTTTCATTTTATGCTCTGCGAGCTCCAATCAATCCAAATCACATGTGCTAGCTTGGTTTTATTGTTTCAAATTTCATCTCTCTCATATGAATGACATAATACTTTCATTTCTACGCTTTGAGAACCATAAATCATCCAAGTCACAAGCTAATTAATACCGTAACATATTGAAAAGTATTGCAAAAAATATCAAAATGTCAAACACAAGTAATTCATTCTATCCGGATCAAACTGCACATTTCCATTTATCTTATAGCCCATCCCTCACATGATACAACAATCAATAGATGTATACATAGACCTCACTTACACAAGTATTATACGCACATAAGAAAACCTACAAATAAGCACATGGGAGTCTCCTGGTGCCAATGTGTTTGACCTGTAAAGTAAAAGCCGTGTTTGTATGAGTTATGACCGATCGTCCACTTGACCGTTAATCCAGTTAAAAACACCATTCTTACATTACCTTCAAACAAACGCGGCCGTGTTTTCTTTCTTTCTTTCTTTCTTTCTTTTAATATATAAGTACATATATGCCTCCCCGTTTTATCAATCCCCTTTTCTTCCTTCCTTCCTTCCTTCCTTCCATCCACTTGTTCTTGGTGTTGAAAAAGCCCTAAATTCTCAGCATTCTTGTTTGAGTTAAGTAAAGAATAGGAAGAAAAAGGAATGAGTTGTTGTGAGAATATGAATATGATGATCGCGGAGAAGGAGAAGGAGAAGAAGCTGGGAGATGGGGTTGCATGGAAGCGTGGCGCAATGCTCGGGAAAGGGAGTTTCGGGACGGTTTTTTTGGCGACTTTGAAGAACCCCAGATCGAAATATGGGTACCTACCTGAAGTTATGGCCGTGAAATCAGCAGAGGTTTCTGTTTCGGGGTCAATTCAGAAGGAAAGAGAGGTTCTTGGGAATGTTAAGGGCTGCCCTAATGTAATCCAATGTTTTGGTGAAGAGACTACAACGGGGGACAATGGGGTGATGGTCTACAATTTGTTGCTCGAGTACGGGTCTGGAGGAACCCTAGCTCACAAGATCAGCAGATTTGGGGACAAGGGTTTGCCTGAATTCGAGGTAAAGGGTTATGCAAAGTCGATTTTAAGAGGGCTGAGTTTTATTCATCGTGTTGGTTATGTTCATTGTGATTTGAAGCCTGATAATATTCTGCTCGTGCCAAGAAATTGTGGTGTTGGTGCTGGTGCTGGTGGTTGTGATCAGTCTGAGTTTCGTGCCAAGATTGGCGACTTTGGATTGGCCAAAAGGGTTCCCAAAGAGTGCAGTAAGAAGAGGAAATTGGAGCCCTACTGGAGGGGTACTCCGATGTACTTGGCGCCCGAGTGTGTGGAGGATGGTGTTCAGGATTTTCCTAGTGATGTTTGGGCTCTGGGGTGCATTGTGCTGGAGATGTTGACAGGGAAGCCGCCATGGGGCGTGGGAGAGGAGATTGATTCGGAGGAGATAATGAAGAGGATTGGTAATCAGTTGCCTCAGATTCCCGGACGGCTGTCCAAGGAGGCTAGGGGGTTCTTGAAGGGGTGTTTTGTCAGGAAGTCTATGTTTAGACTCACTGCTGATATGCTCCTGAGCCATACATTTCTCGAAGGGCTGGCTGAGGTTGACGACGATGATGATGCCTTCGCAGCCACTGAGGCCATCGAAGATATTTCTGGGATCGAGTCCATATTTATGGCCTCTGGAAGTGATGATGATGGTGATGATGATTATGCATCTGATGATGAGAGCTTTGGTTCGGAAGATTGTTCGCAGTCTTATTTGTCTGATGAAGAGGATGATGCAGGGGAGCAGGAAGATGAAGTTGCATCCCATTGCAGGGATAAGAAGAAGCAGAAAATTGGAGACAGTGAAGGAGTAGGCGTAATCAGCAGCACGAATGCGGAGGCTGGATTTGATCATCCCATTCAAACACCAAAGCTGCAAGCACCATCACCAATTCCAGCAAAGGCGACGCAGGCAGCACAACTATATCCAGTTAGTCTTAGAATTCATGCAGGAATTTGATAACTGAGTTCTATGTTGGTTAGAGTCTACACATATAGGGTATAAATATGTAGGACCAATTTTTTCTAGATCATTAGTCTTCTTTGTTGATTCTTTGTAGGACATACTACAAGTCTACAACTTGTTGTTGTTGGTTTGTTGCATTTCCAGGATGTGAGAAGAATGACACATTGTCATTGTTTCTCTCCTCTCCTTTACTTTATGTTGATCAGTGTAGGAAGGAAGTTTATCATGATCAAACGTTGCCTTTATGATGTTCACTTTTTTAGCCTTTTGAAAATGTCAATATTACATCCTATTGAACAGGTGTTGTTTTACTAGGAAAGGTTAAGATGATTGATTTAGGTGTCTATTTTGATTCAAGCAGCCATTTCTTGCATTTGAAGGATCCCACTTACTGTTGTAGATGATTAAGCTGTTTCTTGCATACAGCTAAATCTTAGTATCCAGCTAGTTGTCAATCTAGTGGTTTACTCAGATTCTTGCTAGCTTTTTAATTCGAACAGCTCGCCCTTGCAAGAGTAAAAGAGAGCATATGAATATAGATCATTAGCTTGTTTTGACTCTGATGAGATGAGAGGCCTTTCTTGCTAGATATCGACTTCTTTAATTCTCCCTAGATCCACTGTCCCGGTTCATTGTACTGTCCATAACTACGATGAATGTTGATCATTTCTTGATATCCATTCTTTTTATCTGTTTCAGCAAATTCTCTCTTGTTTGTTGTGTTGATGTTGCATATAGATGTTTCTGAGGCATTTGACTGGGCGAATGGCCTGAAGGCTAGAGCCATGAAATGCTTCTGCATAATCATCATTTATTGCACTGGAAGTGAATAGCAGATCAGCTACCTGTTTCATTACTTTACTCCCTCTGCTGCATATTATGGCAACAAAATCTCAAGTTTTTGCTACTGCCATGTTTTGGAAAGGTAAAGACGTGCATTAAAGTTTTGACAATCTATATGTGAAGTAAAGAATTAAAGGCAAGCCTTGCATAATTAAGATGACTAATTAATAGATCTGTTTGTTCGAATGGATGCCTAATGCAGAGTGCAAAACGTGGAAAGATGGATGCCTCATTTTGCTTTTAGTTAATTTGGTTTGAGCACGAATAGGTTTACATTCTGGTTCTTCTTGCCGTCTTGGAGACTTGGACTAATCTGGTCTGCTACAACATTTGTGAATACAATCTTCGCGGTCATACCACAGCACTTACTAAACGTGTTCATGATGATTCGTGAGGCTTCTGTACCCATTTGGCCTGAGGAATTTGGAGCCGGAGAGAGGATTCTCGGGTTCAGGCGAACTCAATAGCCATGGAAATTGAGCGAAGGTCTCACTAAGATCCGCCGTACTGTCCATCCCTAGCACTCAAAAGCACCATTTCCGATCCACATTACGTGCCTAGAAGCACAAATTTTGGTATCTCAAGAATCAAGATTGATGAGGCGAGAATAACTTGAGAGTGGAAGTCAATATTTTTTTGATGAGCTTTTGTTGGGAAATGAATTAGATCCATCTAAAAATCAGCCAAGTGCAGCAATCCCAAAAGAACTTTCTAGTTTAATCTCCTCGCTTGTGGGATCTCAACAATTTGCGCACTTGTTAAGTAATATAAGAATCACTTGTAATTGTAATTGGATTATATTTCCTTTTCCTAACTTGCATAGCTATTTTGTAATACTATATAATGTACACCGAGGTCATGAATACAGACACACATTATTACCCTTATTTTCTACCTGGTATCAGAGACATTTTAAGGCAGATAACAATCTAGTACAAATCCTACTACTTATTCTGAGGCATCACAACATGCTCATTGGCGAGATGCTATGACTGAAGATCTCACCGCACTTGAGCGCAATAAGACTTGGACTATTGCCCCTCTACCTCTGGATAAGAAGGATATTGGATGCAAATGGTTTTACCAGACGAAGTTTAAGTCAGATGGTACCATTGAGCGTCATAAGGCGCGCCTAGTGGTTCTCGAGAATCGCCAGGTTGAAGGGATTGACTATACTGAGACATTTGCTCCGATTGCAATGTTCAGTTCACTTATTTTTATCTATTGCAGTGATTCGTGGTTGAGAACTGCATCATATGGATGTGCATAATGCTTTCCTGCATGGTGATCTGCATGAAAATGTTTTTATGCGACCTCCTTCGCGCTATGCTGTGCCCCCTGGTCAGGCGTGTCGCCTTAAGAAATCTCTTAATGGTCTTCGCCAGGCTCCTAGAAATTGGTTTGCCAAATTAGCACAGGCTTTACGAGCATTTGGATTTGTTCAAAGTAAAGCAGATTATTTTCTATTTGTTTTTTCTCGTGGATCGGTTTCTTTGCATGTTCTGGTTTATGTGGATGATTTGGTCATTGCTGGTAGCTCTTCTGCGCTTATCTCTGAATTCAAGAAATACTTGAATTCTTGTTTCCACATAAAATATTTTGGTTTGCTTAAGTATTTCTTGGGCATAGAGATTGCTAAAAGACCGGAGGGGATGTTTCTTTCACAACAGAAATATGCCCTGGATATTTTATCTGATGCGGATTTATCTGCCTCTAAATCGACTGACTTTCCGATGGAGCAGCAACACGATCTGGTGAGTGCTGAGGGCCCACTTTACCATGATCCTGAGCAGTACAGGCGACTGGTTGGGTTCCTGATATACCTTACCATCACATGTCCTGAGCTTAGTTATTTGGTTCACACGCTTGCTCAATTCATGAAGTCTCCCTGTGTTCCTCAATGGCAAGCTGTATTTCGTGTGCTGCACTACTTGAAAAGCCATTCTGGTCAAGGTTTATTTCTCTCTTCCCGTAGTGCGTTACAGTTGACTGCTTACTGTGATTCTGATTGGGCTGCTTGCCTTATTACCCATCGTTCTCTTTCCGGTTACTTTGTAATGATTGGTTATTCTCCGGTTTCTAGGAAGACCGAGAAGCAACCTACAGTTTCTCGGCCTTCTGCTGAAGCGGAGTATCGTGTTATGGTTGTTACCCGTTGTGAGCTGTTATGGCTTAAGTCTTTACTAAAAGACTTAGGGGTTGCGCATACTGCTCCTATGCGTTTGTTTTGTGACAGTTAATTTGCTCTTCAGCAAATCCAGTGTTCCATGAACGTACGAAGCATATTGAAGTTGATTATCATTTTGTTCGGGATCTTGTGCAGTCTGGTACTATAGTTACTCATCATATCCGCACTACAGATCAACCTGCGGACTTGTTTACCAAAGATCTCGGACATAACCAGTTTCATCCATTACTTGGCAAGTTGGACGTTTCTAATCCCCATGCTCCAACTTGATGGAGGATGTTTAAGAATATAAATATTTACTTATAATTGTAATTAGATTCTATTTCTTTTTCCTATCTTGTATAGATATTTTGTACTACTATATAATCTACCATGAGGTCATAAATACATATACACATTATTACCCTTATTTCTTGCTGCACTAGACATAAGTCCCTTTTAATCTCTTTTATCTTCATCATATAACAACAAATTTCCATAAAGTGAAATTAGGAGTGCTTTCCCCCCATTGAATTATATTGCTTCAAAAAACCAACAAATACCTTTTTTAAAAATATTTTAAATGCCAACATATACCTTGTCAGAGTGGATGAATTTGACTGGCTTTCTAATACAACTGATTTAGAGAAAAGTGCAAATATAACCCTATGTAATTGAAGAAAGTGCATATATAACCCTGCAATGTTTGAAAGTGCAGATATGACCCTATTTATTACGGTTATGTGCAAATGTAACCTTCTGAGCCGATTTGTGGTCGGAATTTAGTGAAATGATGAAATTGTCCCTGACGGATTCTTTTTAAAAAAACTGGAAATAGGACCATTTTCCCAGATGACAGTATTACCCCTGAACCACATTAATATCCCTTTGTGTCTTCGATTCCCGCCCTAACTCAACTTCTCGTCTTCCCCCCTGAACTCAGCGCCAAGAAGAACCCGAATCCAGACCCGCTCAACCCACCGTGCTGATTCACGCCGGTTGTGGCCTCCATTTGCAGTCCGGCGAAGGCGTGGATCTCCCACTGACGTCGGCGAAGGGAACCCGGTTGTCGTTGCGGGGGCGTCAAGGGAACTCGGAATTGCTATAGTAAAACCCCCGAAAAATGGTATGCCTTCGAAAATCCGTGGGAATGTGCATTTTTTTGCTGTTGAGGAGCATGTTTTTTGTGCGTTTAACCTTTTCATCATTCCGTACATATGGAGAGAGCGCAGAGCTGTAATGAAACCAGGGTTTTTAAACCCCTCTAGGTCGATTTCATTGCTTGTCATTTGGATTGGTGCTCTGAATATGTTTACTGATGTGTGTGTGGCTGTTAATCTGCTCTGCTTCCATGGCTAGGGTTGAAAATGTTGATGGTTGGGAAATTCGTTGAAGGGGTACTATTTTTACTGTTTCGATGTTGTGATGGTACTCCTGGGGGTAGGTTTCATGATGTTGGCTCTGTTTTGTTCTATGGTAGGGTGGACATGCACCATTCTGTTATGTTTGTTGAATGTGTGGAAATGCACTATTGTGTATGATGTTGAACATGTCTGTGATTTGTCACTTGTTCTGATTAATGCTTTGCTGTGTGATAATTTTGAATGTTTGTGATTCATCAGTCCTTACTGTAAATGTTGTTTGGTCCTTGTCTGTGAACTAGATTGAAGAATATATTGGTTGCCGTAGATGGGAAAGGTGGTGAAGTTTCTGGCCAAATGCCGAATGTTCAATGTTTCTGTGACTGAACCTTGACATGAGGCCCTGTTGACAGTAGATGAATCTGCTCTTTGAAAATTGTTTCCTGTTAGTGCATATATAACCCTGTGTGTATTTCATATGTGCATATATAACCCTGTATGTTTTTCATATGTGCATATATAACCCTGTATGATCTTTATATGTGCATATGTATTCCTGTATGATGAAGATATATGCATATATAACCCTTTTTGTTTCTGGTATGTGCATGTATGACCCTGGCCACTCAAGATATGTGTATATGTAACCCGTAGTTTTAACTGAATTGCAAAGTTACCCTCCTGACTGGGCAAATGTTACTTTGTGTGTATCTTACATGTTCCGATGTCACCCTGACTGTAATTGTATGCGTAGACATAACCCTTACATTATCTTCATTTATTCGTAATTTTTTATCTATCTTTTAATGTTTTAGGATGAAGTGTATATGATTATCCTCCGTCACGGTACCCGTTGGAAGAGGCTTGACGGTATTGACCCCGACAGATACTCTCTAGTCGTCCTCAAGTCAGATTGTGCCGAGCATTTCTTCGGGGACGCTGAGGCATGGAAATCGATGGATTTGATGTTCAGTTTTGGGGATGATCGGGTCAGCCTGCAATCCGAAGAGGATGTCACCAAAATTTTTTCCTCAAGCCGTGGAGGAAATAATTTAGAGGTGTATTGTCAGGTCCGTACCCCGACCGAAGGTGGTTCTCGGGGTGAGAGCAGCGGAACGGGAAAGCAGGAAAGAACGAGGAAGAAAGCTAGTGGAGAAGGTGGTGGAGCGACGGCCGAGGGCTTGGCGGAAGAACACAGCTGCGAAGATGAAGATTACGTGCAACCCAATCCTGAAGAAGGCCACAAACAACAAGACTGGGACTGGTTCCATCGGTACACTGAGGCAGGTTCCGAGATTGAGTCGGATGGGGATGGTGGCAGTGATGGAGGGAGGGGTTTAGACGTAGATACTGATTTGGATGATGATCCGATGAACAACTGCACGAACAAGGACAAGTTCGAAGTCAAAGCTGGGGATAAAATCCAACTATTTAAGGGGATGGATTTTCAGACCCAGAAAGATTTCAAGGCTGCTTTGCTCGACTACTCATTGCAAGAAGGATTTGTGTTCAAAACTGTGAAGAGCGAGAAGAGTAGAGTGACAGTGACTTGTGTGGCGGATAAATGCGGATGGAGGCTCCATAGCTCGACACTTCCCGACGGCCATACATTTAGAATTCGGTCAGTGGAAGGGAAACACACCTGTAGGCAAGAGGTGAAGGCACCGCAGGGATGGATATCGAAGAGGATTTCTAAACTTCTCCAGGCTGATCGGCAGGTGTCGAATGAGGTGCTGTTGGAACACCTGACATCTTTTGGAGTTCAGCCTAGCCGCTATAAGCTGATGAGAGCAAGGCAGTTGGCCGAGTTACTGCTGGATGGTAGCCACGGTGAATCATTCAAAGTACTGCCGCAGTACTGTGAGGAGCTGCGTAAGAGCAACCTCGGAAGTCAAGCAATGATACAGTACGGCCTGGGACAACCAGTTCCATTTGTGAAAAGGGTCTTCGTTGGCTTTGAAGCTGTGAAGAAGGGATTTCTTGCTGGATGCAAGCCCTTTCTGGGGTTTGATGGCTGTCATCTCAAGGGTCGGTACGGTGGGGTTCTGCTTAGTGCAATTGTCAATGACCCAGATGATGGCATATTCCCCCTCGCTTTTGCTTATGTGGAGTCTGAATCCAAAGACAGTTGGGTGTTTTTCTTCAAACAAATGGAGCTTTTGTTGGGAGGATTCGAAGAAAACAAGCTTTGGACATTCATGACCGACCGGCAGAAGGTGTGCTTTTCTATCATTCTCATTTTCGTAACTGTTTAGCTGTGGTCTGTGGTTGATCAATCAATGAGGTGTTGTTGTGGTAGCTGAAAAATTGAAACCCTATATGATTAAAATATGTGAACAGCTTGCCCTTACTGGTTGATTTACTTATGTGCATACGTAACCCTGTGTAATGACATTATGTGCACATGTAACCCTGTATGTTTAAATTATGTGCACATATAACCCTGTATGTTTAAATTATATGCACATATAACCCTGTATGTTTATATTATGTGGACATATAACCTTGTAGGTTTAAATTATGTTCATATAGAACCCTGTATAATTACCTTATGGCCATATATAACCAGCTTTGATTGATTGTGTTATGTGCACATGAAACCCTTTATGCATAAATTCCGTGTATATAGAACCTTGTACGATTAGCTGATGTGCATATGCAACACTGTATGATCAGCTTATGTTCCTACGTAACCCTCTCCGATTGATACAGTACATTTTCTCTTGTTCTTATCATCTCCGATCCCACCCTTTGTTGTTGTGAACTAGGGCCTGGATAAGGCAATTGCTGAAATCGTGCCGCACGCTACGCAGAGGAGATGCTGCCGTCACATCTATGCCAATTTCCGCAGAAAGCACCCAGCGGATATTTTCAAGAAGTTGTTCTGGAGAGCGGCAATGTCCTACAATAAAAAGGATTTCACCAAAGCAATGGACCCGATGAAGGAATTGAGTGACGAAGCTTATGTTTAGTTGAATGACATCGGTGATGATTTGTGGGCTAGATACACTTTCTCGACGGCCTTGAAGTGTGACAACGTCACTAACAATCCTGCAGAGTCTTTCAACAATTGGGTAGGAGGGTTGAGAAACCAGCCTGTACTGACTTTGATGGAGGGGTTGCGGAAGAAGGTAATGGCAAGGTTGGAAGAACGTTACAAGAAGTGTGTATCCTGGGATACTGTAATGTGTCCACGGACTGAAGAAATGTTGAAGCTTGTTTCAAGACAATCTCGCCGAGTTACCTTCACTCCATGTTCGGATACAAATTATGAAGTCGTACACGGTGATCTTCATTTCCAGGTGCGGCTAGATAAGCGGTCATGCGACTGTGGTGTTTGGGATCACACGGGTGTACCATGTAGACACGCGGCGGCGATACTATTGCACAAGAGGCACCCCCTCCACGAAGCTTGTGATCTGATGCTATCTAAAGACACTTTTTTGAGAGCCTATTCCCACATGATCGAGCCCTTGCCTCACAGGGCATTCTGGCCGAAAAGCTCCACTGCACAACCGTGCCAACCTCCAGAATTACAACGGCGGATTGGGAGACCAAGGACAAACAGAAAGAAAGAGGATTGGGAGGGAGAGGGAAGCGGGAAGAAAAGGAAGTGCAGCAAATGTGGGGAATTTGGCCACAATATAAGGGGATGTCAAGGTGGGCCTACGGCCAAAGAAAGAAAGGCCACCACTGCACGCACGTCACAGGCCACTACGGAACGCCCATCACAGGCCACTTCTGTACGCACTGCCGAGGGTACTTCACAAGCCACACAACATGCTGAAATCAAGAGAGGCAGACCGGTGGCCAAGAAAGTTTCTAAGCAACCACCAGTGCGGGGTATCCATGTGGCAAGTCGGGCATCTAAGCGAGGGAAAAAAACTGCTAATTCCACGAAATAGACAGAGGTCCAATTTGATGCGGAAGTGCGAATTCAAAATAGGGGCGAGGCTCCAGGGGATGGCTACCAGACCGGAGAGGTACATGTCTTATGAATATTCCAAACTTTTTTTGTGCGTTCTGGATTAAACATGTGTTACTGGTACATGCATATTCTGCTGACATGGTAATATTGTCTTCCAGACGACGGGTGCAATGCCTATCATTCAATAGGTGGAGAGTTATACCACTCTGCCAGAGGCACAACCAACGACTGTGCAAAAATACAGGAGGAAAAAGAAGAAGGTCAGGCGTAACATATCAGAGGACGAGGCTGAAACGGATGGTAACCAGGCTGTCGAGGTACATCTGAACTCACTTAAGTTATGTCTACATTTTAATGAACTCTCTAAAATTTTGTCGAGTCATAGTATAGATTTATGACATGAAGAAAATTTTGGTTTTACGGACTATAGGATAAAGCAGATGCTGATACATGGTTGCAATTTGATACGGAGAAGCAATTCCCGCCACCACGTTTGAGCGACACAGAAGTACAGTTCACTGTGTCATGCGAATTCATAGTTTTTCCTTTCGTCCACAATCAAACATGTCTTCCTCAAACGGAATTTCTCTCTTCACATGCTCATACTGCCTTGCAGATAATGGATGCGATCCCTATCATTCAACAAGTGGAGAGTGAAATCGCTATGCCAGAGCCACAGTCAGAGAATGTGCCGAAACACAGGAGGACAAAGCAGAAGGTTAAGCGTAATATATCAGAGGACGCTTCTGACTATGAGGTAATGCACTAAATCGAAATCAAATAATTATGATGAAATATTTGGAATCCTAACTTGACGTCTTCGTTAGGAGGAAGATGAGTTTCAATGTCAGGAAGGGGGTGAAAGGATGATGCAAGCAACACTAGATGCCGTCGAGCAGGAGTTCAGCATCCAAGATGTGACTGCCACATGCAATGTCCACAACATGAAGGGGATCCCAGTGCAAATTATCGTGAAGGAAACACCACCAGTGGTGATGGCAGGGCAGGCATCGTTGGAAGGGCAGCCATCGTTGGGGGAGCAAGTTCCGGGGGAGACTGTTGTGGAGGACGTCCAGACAGAAGAGGATGCGGACACCGGCACGAATGAGGGCATAAAACCAAGTGCTGGTACTCGGGCGTGTTTAACGCGCCAATTCAGTGCTGAGGTATTCCAATTTCCCCTGTACACATTTCTTCACCTCACAATGTTCATAGATCACAATTACAGCATAACAAATAATTCCCTCATGTTTTTTATGCTCAGGACTTCCCCCTTCCAGTCGTATTTCACACAATACCGGGTAACACTGTGATTGAAACTGTCAACCTTCTCGATCCATCTAACCCACAGGTAATTTATATATACAGGGTCAGCATTGCACTAGCATTCTAAAACATATGTTACTTCTGCACATATTACTATTATTCAGGGTTACTCCTGCACATATTCATATTACGTAGGGTTACTTCTGCACATATTGACATTACTTAGGGTTATATATGCACATATTGAAATTACACAGGGTCATATTTGCACATGTTGATAACATGTACGGTTATATCCGAATCCCCTAAAACTGAACATATTGGCATCTTCTTCTATTTGTAGCTACCTGGCACCCCCTCAACAACAGAGCTCCCCAAATTCGGTACTAATGTGGCGGCTACCCGTAACAACATTTGGGGAAGGACTTTTCTATACAGTCCGAGGACAGCGCGTTTGCTCGGCACAACTTTGGCTCCGTCGGTGAGCACCACCCCCAGAGCGGATGTCCCATGCTCCAGCTCACAGCCACCTCCTTCTGTCCCGCTTGACCCAGCGGAAGATAGATTAAGCCCAGGAAGAAGTGCGTCACAACCACCGCCAGATGACCGAGCTTGAACAAATGCACACACTAGACAACGTACTGTTTCAATAGTAGCAGCTTCCGTAGTCCTACGACTGTTGTAGGTTACCTGTTTTTGGTTATTTTGCGACCGATTCTTGGGCCAAAACACGTCCACAGGAACTACGTAGCACACTATACGTTGTGTGTTGATCACTTCGAATATTATATATTTGAACCTACGATTATGCAATGTCATGTGTTCGTAATTATCGCATGTGTAGGGGTAAGTGGTTTCTATGTATTGACAGCTTACCCGAACCGAAGGTTATATGATGAATAGTTCTACGGAATACCTACACCAAAAGAATATCTGCACGTTTACTGACTTAAGGTTAAATCAGCACTACTGCAACTCATGATCACATTCATAAGTCAACCAACAAATGATCAAATTTCTAAATCAGCAAACAAATGATCACAATCACAAATTAGCCAGAAAATGATCACATTCATAAATCAGTACTACTGCAACAAATGATCAATTCCAAGTGCTTGTACACCTCGAATAAATTGAAGACAAACGTTCGAGAAGTCTAAAAGATACATAAGCATAAACAGAATGCAAACCGAAGCAACAACTACAACATCCGATTTTAATGCCCAAAATTTTAATACCCCAACAACAGTATAGCCATGTTCGCACCGAGGAACACAAAATTCATTACGATCATAGCCTTCGGAATCAGTGAGAAGTTGCAACCATGCTGCGATGCGACCAACATTCACTTTCCAATCAACCCCACCAAGAACATGCCCATGTTCGCACCAAGCAAAACCAAGTTCATCACCACCAAAGCCTTCAGAATTAAGGAGCAGTTGCAACCATTCACCGGAGCAACATACGCTTCTCCGGGCACAACCACAACTTCTTCGACCTCAACATGGCCAGCAGTATTGCCTCCTGGAACTCGACAACGAAACTCGGGCTGGGGCAACGAACTTCCAGTACTTCCTCTTCCCGAATCAAACATGTCGGACACAACCCAACCCTGAAATCCGTGATTACGAGGGCACCGATAATAAGGTCTCCCCGGATTCTTGGCCGAGCGGGACACACAAACGATCGTTGCCTTCTGACAAACCCGGCATTCGAATCCCTCGCAAAGCACACCACTCCTACTGTAGCTAGACGAAGCCATTCTAATCCCTTGCCAAGAACATAGAAACAACTACTTCATTCAACACAGCACTCTAAACAAAATTAATCATCATATCCGAAGTTTCATCCACGGAGTTCAAGAAATCGCTACACCCAAATTAAAATCTAGGGTTACGTGGA
The DNA here is from genome assembly GCA_037428765.1 of Rubia yunnanensis. Lineage (NCBI taxonomy): Eukaryota > Viridiplantae > Streptophyta > Magnoliopsida > Gentianales > Rubiaceae > Rubia > Rubia yunnanensis. The sequence goes on from CM075068.1 coordinate 89,481,387, forward strand.
ATAAATGAGTTACCTTTCGCAGCGAACGAACGACCTGAATCTCCGAGAAGGGATGCTTGAACTGTTGCCGGGAGAAGGATGGGGGAAGAAGCCCTAGGCGACCGCGGCGGCGAAGTGGAGTCCGAACGTGGTGGCGCAACCTCCTGGACTATCCGCTTCATTCAGTGGAGAACGAACGGCCGTGTTTTTCAAAACCAACGAATTGGAGAATGGATTCTGATGGGGACCTACAATAATAAGGGCAAATTGGTCACTCTAGGTCAGGAGTTCCGAAATAAGGGTATTGAGGTCATTGCAAGTTGGTCAACTGCCGGATTTTGATGGTCAACGCCGGAAACATGGCACCAGGGTTATATTTGCACTTTCGCTCAACATTCAGGGTTATATTTGCACTTAAAAACAAATGAGGGTTATATTTGCACTTTCCTCAACATATAGGGTTATATCTGCATATTACCCACTGATTTATTCATCATATTAATAGTTGGTAATAGAATTACAAGAAAAATAAATCCTATTGAAATTGTATTTTAACTCATCTACTTTAACATACCTTCCATTTATTTGATTTCAAAACATTTTCTTTTCTTCTAAATAAAATGATCCGCTAGTTACTTTGCGAAAATTCACTTCGATAAAATTTGAATCTAAACTTCTAATAGATTATTAATTTGTCCGGCATTTAAGCATCTCAATTAGGGTGATTCAAATCCTCCGATGCGGTCCGACGTGACCTGATCCTACCCAAACTATTTAGATTGAGTTGGATCATGTCTTTTTCGGGTCAAGCGGGTCATTTTAATTTGGCTTCAATCGAGTACGGATACCGTTGGATTCTTATCAAAATTAACCCATTCAAACAATTCTGTCTCGATTAAAAAAATAATTCTGCACTTTAAGAATTATTGTATAAAATATAATAATTCAATGCAACTTATCCTACATTAATTTACTCCGTAAACAATTTTAATATTTTTGAATAATAACACAAACTAGATTAACACTGGTATGAGGCACGATTTAAAATAAATGACCATAGTTATATTTGTGAGTAAAAATTAAATATTCCCTCCATTCCAGCCCAAATTCCAGCCCAATCATTGCACACCTCTTTCGAGACACCTGTTTGACCGTTAATATGTTTAAATGCATATAATAACACAAAACAAGAAGTTACTTTTTAAAAACTATTTGTTACAACGAATTCAACAATATCACATAAGATAATATTATTTTTCATATATATTCAAATATGCGATCAAACTTTGATAGAGAATAGTGTTATAAAGTAGGTGGGTAATTTGGAATGAGACAAAGAGAGTATAATATAATTTTGAGTCCGTCTCCTACGAGCCCATCTTGTGGTGAGACCAAGGGCTCCTTATAATATAGAGTAAGGGAAAATTAAATTCAGGGTTAAATTCTCTAATATTTTAAATTCAGGGTTCATTTTAAAATAGGCAAAAAAGTGAAACATTGGATTGCAATTACGCAAAAAAATAGACCTGAACCCTTCACCACCTTTCCAGCGTCGTGATCGCCGGAGTTTTCGCCACCGTTCCAGTGCCATCTCCTCCACCATCGTCCCCATCCAATCATCGTGTGTGAATCATCGAAATGAAATCGAATTTCTCGCATCGAGTTCAAATTGGGTTTATAGAGTATGAGATCGGATTGAAATTGGGTTTGCTTCGCTATGGATTTCGTTTGAATCCGGCGTGTGGACGAATACATTGCGACTGAATCCGGATAGATTATGGGCGTCGACTAACTCCGGCGTGACGATCGGTCGTCTATGAAGTTAGCTAATCTCCGGGAAATCAATCAACGACGAGCATCGACGAAAGAGAAATGATTGTCGCTTGTTGGTTTCCGTCGGTTTAGAGCAGTTACCGTCGAATGCCGTTGGTTTTGCGCCGCCACTGAGAGGAAATTCGGACGTCTGTTTGGGGAAGATGACTACAATGGGCCGCTAACATTAAAAATAGTTAACACTAAATATGAACACAAAATTTAAATGGTTAAACGTCAAACAAAGAAAAAAAGGATAAGTGTCAATATAACCCTATCTACTTGAGTAATTGTCAATATAATCCTGTGATAATTTTTAGTGCAAATATAACCCTAACTAGTTAATAAAAGTGCCAATATAACCCTCAGACCCTATTTCCGGCATTGACCTCAATTTTCAGCGTTGACTCTATATAAATTGATCAAAATACCCTTTGGGCTACTTTGAAATTGGGTGGATAATTTTACCCTCATAGTTAGCCGGAACGCCATAGTTCGTTGAAATTAGGTAGGGTTATATCAGCACATTATGCAATCTTATTGGGTTATATCAGCACATTCCTAATGTTTGTAAGGTTATATCAGTACATTTCTAATATTTGTTGGGTTATATCAGCATATCCTTAAAATTTATAGGGTTATATGGGCACTTTCACTAACTATATAGGGTTATATTGGCACTTTCGAATATTGAAAGGTTATATTGGCACTTATGTCAACTAGGTAGGGTTATAAAAGCACTTTATTCAAAAACAAATTTACTAAAAACACATACTCCCTCGTTCCCTGCCTATTCTGCATGGATTTTTTTTACATTCAAAGATGCCGAACTTTGACCACATATTTGAATAGGTATATGAACAATAATTTTATCGTATGCGATATGAATAGATTCGTCATAACATGTAGTTTCTAAATATCAATTTTTTTGGGTGTTGCTATATCACGCCCTGTATTTTACTAAGTTACTTCCTAATACATACATACGTGTTTAATTTTTCAAAAAAAGGATAAAAAACAAAAAAGGTTCCGTCACCGTTCCCTGCCACCGCCGTTCCCCGCCTTCGTCCCCAACCATCCGTCCCCAGCCAACTTCATCCCCAGCTCCACCGTAGGCCACCGCCGTCCTTAGCCTGCCGTCCCCAGCCATCCTAAGTCGCCATGCCCGTCCCCAGCCACCCACCGCCGATTCCCCGCCGACGCTCCACCTTCGTCACTCGTCGAGCAAAACCTAGCCTGAGAAACTCTGATCCGACGAGAACGAGGGCTGGAAAATGAGAACGAGAACCGAAGAGGAGAAGGAAAATCAGGGCGGCTAGGACGGAGGAGAATCGAGATGGGTAAGGTGAAGGAGAACCGGGGTGGGAGAACCGGAGAGGAGAAGGAGAAGCCAGATTGGAGAAGGAGAGCGGGGAGAGGAGGAGAACAGGGAGAGAGGAAGGAGATCAGGACTGGAGAAGGAAAGCGGGGAGAGGAGATCGGGGCGACAAGAACCGGGCCGGGGGCGAGGAAAAGAGAACGAGCTAGTTGCCGGAGTCGCCAGAGAAGATGAACTTTCGTCGGAGAAGACGAACTCACCGCCGGCCGTCCTCTATCTCTATTGAAATCACTGCCTCCGTCCTCCACCACCGGAGAAGACGAACTCACCGATGGCCGTCCTCTATCTCCGTCGAAATCACCGCCTCCGTCCTCCACCGCCGAAGAAGACGAACTCATCGTCGTTCTCCACCTCCGGCGAAATCACCGCCGACCGCCGTGCACCACCACTGGGAAACACCTCCAGTAGTGGTGATAATCTGTTTAAATTAAAACTTTATTTAATATTATTTTTAACTTATTTTAATTATTTAAAGAGTTCGTCTCTTGAAAGACGGTTTTTCCATAAGTTATGGAAATACCAAGGTTTAAAGTGTAAATTAGAAGAAATTAAGATAAAATTTTCGGGTTGCATGACCCGGGTTATAAATTTTATAGCTACTAAATGTTGCATACTAAAATTTTAATATTGCAACTAAGACCTTTTAGCTTTTTAATATTCTAATCAAACCCCGTCTTTCCATAAGCCTATGGAAAGACCGTCTTTCCCAAGACTTTGCCTTATTTAAATTGAAAATACATATTGTATATTCAATAGTATAAATACACGGCGTAATCAAGTAAAATACAGGGCGTGATATAACGATTCACATTTTTTTGTGCCATCATTGTCCGTAGCTACACATTTTTACATTTTGGAGACCGTGAAAAGATTCTGTACAGAATGGGTTTGGACGGAGGGAGTATCAAAATTTAAATACTCCCTCTGTCCCAATCAATTCTGTACATTTTTTGGGCTATCCTAAGCAATTCTGCACACTTTTCATTTTGAGAAACATTCAACATGTCATATGACATAATACCTTAAAGATTTAAAATTTTACTTCACATTCCTCTCATGAAAATTCATTGATTTCTAAAGCCACACTAAATTTCCTTTTAACATTTTGGATTCTTCACCATCTCACCTCAAGAGTCCAAATCTAGATTCTTCACCAATTCTCCCAAAGTTTCCCATCTCACCTCCAAACCTCCGGCTCTTACAAATTTTCCCATCTCACCTTCTGCCTTCACTAGCTTCCCCCGACTCTCCATCCTGGCGAAGACCCTGAGAAAGTTTAAACCAATTTCATCATCCTCTCCTTCCCAGCCACCTCATCCGCTTGATTCATCGAGGGTTAACGCCTGATTCGTGACTCCTTCTCTCTTCCATAACCACCTCTTCGTCGGAGCCCATTCCGATTGAATTGGAAGCTTGAAGAAAGCCTCCGGCGTCGATGATTGATAGAACCAAATGGGCTAATCGGGGAAGATTTGCGCAAAGTGGCATGGAGGAACCAAAGGCCAGATTTGGTCACGTTTTCTATTTGAAATTCAGTTTTACCTAATTAATTCAATTATTACTACTGTGTTCCAACATAATCTATCTAACCAAGTATGCAATAAAGTAAAACATAAAGATACGAGACTTGGTTACACAGTTCGGTGAAATTCACCTACATTTGCGGGGCTTGGCCCAGTTCAGAATGAATCCACTAATCAGAAAGATACAGTACAAAGTACACCATACAATATACTTCTCTTAACTAATTATAACATGTGAATTTTGCAAGCTCCCCTTACTACCGATCCGCCTTGATTAGATTCCCTCTGACCTCGAAACTCGTCGGCGCTGGATCTCCTCCTCTCGAGGAATTAAGGTATACGATTTTGAACTTGAACAACAGGTTACGTATGTTGGAACATAGAATCCTGACTCTTGCAATACTCTCGAAAGATAAAAAAAATTTTATGCAAATTTTTTCTATTAAGTCTGTTAGATTAATGCAGCTGTGATGTCCTCTATATATAGTCCATGAGCAGATCGGAACTCTCCATAATATTCCTATTCCTTATCTGCTTTTGAAGCATATCCAAATCCCATAAATAAAAGGATTTTCCTTATCTCAAATATCCCATAAATCATTTTCCATAATTATAGGAATTTTCCATAAACCCGGTATATTTTTACCACACGCCTAAAATACCATATTGCAAAATCTCTTTTCTTCCATAAATAAATATCCACGCAATATTCAGTCATCAGTTAAAACCTTTTAGGCTTCAGTTTTCCATATGTTCCAACATGGGAAGTCATTGCACACATGAAGTTTATTCTATCTCCAATTTTGATACGCATGAAGTTATGTGCAAATATAATTCCTTCTTCACATAAATGTTCTGATTACAATCGAATTCCTTGAAGATAGAAATTACCAAATCTAAACCCTTAAAGAAATGAATTAATATATTCCGTCCAAATCCTTCCACAAAGGATAATTATCAAATCAATTCCAATTTTCATAAATCCAATCTAATCTCATAGAACTACATGGACGAAATATTTCCTTTTCAGATTTCTTCACAAACTTCCATAAATCTCAATCATTCATTCTTTGATATTTAAACACAACAATTCCATATTTGCATAATTTTCACAAATTGCCAACTAAATAAATCTAGGCTTTACAATTTCCCCCTTTGGCATTTTGTGGACCAATCACCTTTTGACATTTCATCACAAGAGCTTATGCAAATAAAGACATCAACCTTGAAAATCACTCTGGATGTTGGAACATAGAAACATAACATCTCCCCCTAAATTCCAAATTCCCTCAACATCCAAGAATAATGATCATTTTGGAACATCAACCCAACGGAGCCAATAAAGTTATCCAAGAAATCCAAAACATCTCCCCATTGAAACCATAAACATCCAAACACAATAGACACAGAAAACCAAAATATCCATTAAATGCAGCTCCCCCTGAAGCAAATATCTGGCCTATGTTGGAACATAGCCATAACAGAACCTTCAAACCTCTTCAGGAGCAGCTATCTGTGCCTCATCTAATCTGGCATTTTCTGCCTCCAAAACTTCCATCTGAGTGGCAAGAGCTCTCAACTTCGCATTAATGGCCACAAACTTGACCTTCTTCTCATCAACATCAGAAGTTGTAGCCTCAGAATTCCAGGGCAGACCATGCACATGCCTTAGATCAAATGTACTCATGTTTGGCTGTTTCTCGAGTAAGAGTTGTTGTACTGCAAGAGAGAATCCAACATTTTACAACAACCTAGAATAGACGGAAATACCTGGTATTCAAGCTAGATGCAGTAGTGTTCCCTTGAGTGTCCACTGAGACTGAAATCCTCCAGTAATTTCTTGCTTCTCATGTAAACTCTTTTATACCACTCAAAATATGGATCAATATTTCCTTCCATAGAATTCTTCTACAATCTCTCGGTTGTATCCCTAGTATATTGAGGCAGCAGTCTGGAGACCCAAGTAGTCCAGGTAGGCTATAAATCCACACTCCTCATATACACCCAGATTAGTTGTCCTTTCGGCTAAAATCCTCCTCTGACACACAATAACATATCTCTCATGGCTGTCCGCATCAAAGAATAAAGAATTGAGTGCATCCTTGATTGAGGGAGCTGCTCTTGAACGGTGTCCTCCTTCTGATTTAATCTTCTTCTTAGTGACTGTGCTTCTTCTTTCACTGATTCTGCAGTTTGATCAGCAGTGCCTTCAATAATCTGCTTACATTGTGTTGGAACATCAGTCACTGATGTTGAAACATAGCAGCTCTCAGCTTCACCCGCTTTTTCTGATGTTGGAACATCAGATCCCTTCATTGCTTCAGAATCAACACCTCCAGTCTGTATCAATGTTGGAATATCACATGCTCAACTTCCTTCACTCCATCAGTACTTTCTCCCCCTATCTCAATGTCTGGTGTTGGAACATAGACTTGATCACCACCCAGATCATGATCTTCTCCTTCCACATTTATCGATGCTTGAGCATATGAATCTTTAATCACGCCAGGCTCATTTATTTCCATGTCCACATCTTATCTACTTGTCTCCATATTCTGTGTTGGAACATGACCAACATCACTGCCTTCCAAACTCCTCATCATACTAAACTAGAATACCAGAAGTGGTCATTTCTCTAATCTACCCATCTCATTAATCACTATAATGTCTTCAAAACCAACTTCTAACATGTCCAACTATGGATCAATTTTTCTCCTTTTCAAAAATTTTTGTATTTTTTCTGAAGTATAAAAAAAATAAAATCACATAAAGCTTGAGAAAAATAATAAATACCTCAAATCAACAAACACCTGAGTGTTGTCTGAGGAGCTCAAAAGTTGCAGAGTCCAACCAGTTCAATGAAGGCTTAAAAGTGTCCGATGTTGGAACATAGTCAAATACTACTTCTTTCATCTCAACCAGTTCTCGAATACAATGAAGACTTATATCAATGAGCTTTGCCTAAGAACATTGTACTGGATTCTTTGAGATGTCAATAGAACTTTTGTTGTCACATAACACTATTAGAATCCCTTCCTTAATTCCATAATCACTCAACATTTTCTTCATCAATAATACTTGTGCACAACAACTTCCACCAATAAAGAAACATCCACATGTGGTGCTTTTATGATCATCTGCATTACCGCTCCAATCAGAATCACTATAACCAACTAGATGAGAGTCTTGATTCTTAGAATACCAGATTGCATACTCAGAAGTCCCACTAACATATAGAAATATCCTTTTGACTGCAATCATGTGAGATTCCTTAGGATTAGCCTGAAATCTTGCAAATACTCCCACCATACTCATCTAAAATTTGTCCTTCATTAAAGTCACATTATCTTGTACCAAGGATGGTGAAGTAGACCCAAAGATCATATCATCAATATAGATTTGAGCAATCAATGTATTTGATGATTCTCGAAAAACAAGCAAGGTGCGATCTTCTCCCCCTTGACGATAACCTTTCTGAATAGGAAAGGTAGTGAGTCGCTTATACCACGCCCTTGGTGCTTGTTTTGATCTATAAAAAACCTTCTTGAGTCGATTATACACTTCCTCATTAACCACACCATGTAGGGGAGCACTCTTGACAGCTTTTTGGTACATAGTAAAATTCATAGTGCAATCCATAACAAGGAGAATGCAAATAAATTCTAACCTGACAGCTGATCTGAATGTCTCGTAAAAATTAACTCCTTCATCCTGAGCAACTAACCTTGCTTTATTATCATTGAGTTTGAATTGCTCAATTTCTTCTTGCATTGCCGCAACCCAATACTCATCAAGCAGAGTCTCTTTGTAATCTTTGGGTTCAATGAGGGAGAGAAAATATTGTAGACCAGCAAGTTCCCTATCATTAATCCGAGGGGTCGATCGAGTCCTTTTTCTGCTTGATTCAACCTGCAGTGATGTTGGAACATGGGAGAGTTCTGGAGAGGACGATGTTCCCATGTTCCAACATTGCTGAAGTTATAAGAGTCATCAGCTTCATCTTTAAGATCGGCCTCATCTTTACGTCCCTGATCTGAGAAATCAACCGATGTTGGAACATGGTTAGCCGTACGTTCTACTTCATCATATTTGACACTCAAGAAATTCACTTCTTGTTCCAATAAGTAAAATTTGTCTGATGACCGAATACCAGTAAGCACTTTGTTGTTACCATGTTTCACTATGCACTTTTCCTTATGGAATTCCACGGTTATATTATCATCACATAGCTGGCTGATACTTAGGAGACTAGCCTTTAGATTTTCCACCAATAAAACACCAGTGAATACAGAGAATCCTTCAATATGCAGTTCACCTTTTCCAACCACTTAACTCTTCTTTCCATCACCAAACGTAACGAAACCACCATCATATGGATAGATGTTTATCAGTAATCCCCAAGTTCCAGTCATATGGCAAGAGAAATCACTATCAAAGTACCACGAGTCTCTAGAATGTACAATAAGAGACGTATGAGAAACAAGGCAAGTACTCATGCATTAACAGCCCATACCTTTCTGACCATTCTTGATCACTGGACCTCGTCTATGTTGGAACATACTGAGAGTTGTCGTCCTGTCATAACATCTCTGAGCAGTTTCCGGCATTGTTCCTCTGTATGACCTTGATACATGCAGTAGTTACAGATGTGAGGTTTCCTTTGATGTGTCTTGATAAAATTTCTTTTTACATCTTAAATCTTTGACTTGAGACTGACCTTGCTACCTGATGAATTATCAAACCCAATTCTGTGTCGATCTCCAAAGTTTTTTCCCATGGTCAGAATGTCATCAAGTTTCGCCTTTCCAGTGTTTAACTTGGTAATGGCTGCCTCGGCTATCTCAGCTCTCTCAGTTGTTGAGATTAGTTTCAAATTTAACTCATAAATCTCGTTTCTGAGTTTAACAACTATAACTAGTAACTCCTTCTCCTTCTCACCCAGGTGGGTTTTCTCTTCCTTCAACACTTTATTTGTATCAACAACTTGAAGCCACATGGCATACATCTTCTCATATGTACTGTAGATCTCTTCATCACTCACAACTAGTCCGCCATCATCACTGGACGTGTCATCAAAACCTGTGTTGGAACATACAGCTTCATCCTTCTCTGACATGTTGGAACATACCTCATCTGATCCACCGTGAAATTTTGCTCCAAATGCCACATAATTTCTTGTAAGTTCCTCTTTATTTTCTTCATCATCTTCACTCCATGAGGTGATGTATGATTTTCCTTGCTTCTTTAGGGTATTAGCACATTCAGCCTGGATGTGGCCGTATCCTCCACATTCTCTACATTGAATGCTTCTAGACTCATTTGCTTCACCACCTTGATTTCTAATGAGATGTTTTCCTTGTTCCAATCGTGTTCCATGAATATTACCAAGGTCTTGTGCTTGAGGTCTGTTTCTACAAAATCTTTCTGGTGATTTCTTGTTTACCGCCTTCTTTAGCATTCTTGAGAAATTTTTAGTGATAGTAGCAAGTTCTTCAATTCCATCATCACTTTCATATTCATAGATGGCCCTTGATGAAGAGGTTTTGAAGGCCAACTCCTTCTGGACTTTCTTTGCAGGTTGTTGCATTGCCATCTCATAGGTCTGTAGTGATCCCATTAGTTCATCTAAGGTCATGGTGGCTACATCTCTTGCTTCTTCTATTGCTGCTACTTTCATAGCAAATCTTTTAGGAAGAGATCTTAAAGTCTTTTTCATCAATTTTGCTTCCTTGTAAACTTTCTCAAGTTGATACGCCAAATTGGAGATGTCTCTAAGTTTCCCATTGAATGTAGCAATAATGTCATCCTCTTCCATCTTTAGTTCCTCAAACTTTGTAGCCAACATCTGTAGTTTGGATTCACGTACATGGCTTGTTCCTTCATGAACAATTTGCAGGATATCCCAAGATTTCTTTACTTGATGACAAGATGAGATGAGTTTCAACTGTTCTTCATACACCACTGTGAAAATAGCATTTAATGCCTTTGAATTTCCAATGATGCATTCAGCTCATCTGGAGACCAAGTAGACTTGTCTTTGAGTTTTTGCTTCTTCAAACTCAATACTCCTTCTTTCTCCTTTGAGCTAGTTTTGGCATCTTCAATCGGAGGATTTCATTCAGTTTCAACAAATCGCCAAGCCAGTTCATCCAGTGAATTTATAAACACGCGCATGCGAGCCTCCTAGTAGTTGTAATTCATTCCTTCCAGCAGTGGTGTCTGAGACACAAAAGCTCCTTCTCTAGTCGCTATTGGTAAAATTGGATCACACTTTCCTTGACACAACCAAGGCACAAATAAGTGACCCCACTCTGATACCAATTGAAATTTGGTTTTACCTAATTAATTCAATTATCACTACTGTGTACCAACATAACCTATCTAACCAAGCATGCAATAAAGTAAAGCATAAAGACACGAGACTTGGTTACGCAGTTCGGTGAAATTCACCTACACCCAGTTCAGAATGAATCCACTAATAAGAAAGATACAGTACAAAGTACACCATACAACATACTTATCTTAACTAATTATAATATGTGAATTCCGCAAGCTCCCATTACTCTCGATCCGCCTTGATTAGACTCCCTCTGACCTCGAAACTCGTCGACGCTGGATCTCCTCCTCTCGAGGAATTAAGGTATACGATTATGAATTTTGAACAACAGGTTAGGTATGTTGGAACATAAAATTCCAGCTCTTGCAATACTCTCGAAAGATATAAAATCTGTATGCAGATTTTTTCTATAAGTCAGTTAGATTAATGCAGCCGTGATGTCCTCTATATATAGTCCATGAGCAGATCAGAACTCTCCATAATTATCTCCATAATATTCCTATTCCTTATCTGCTTTTGAAGCATATCCAAATTCCATAAATAAAATCATTTTCCTTATCTCAAATATCTCATAGATCCTTTTCCATAATTGTAGGGATTTTTCATAAACCCGGTATGCTTCTACTACACGCCTAAAATACTATATTGCAAAATCTTGTTTCTTCCATGAATAAATATCCACGCAATATTCAGTCACCAGTTAAAACCTTTTAGGCTTCAGCTTTCCATATGTTCCAACATGGAAAGTCATTGTACACATGAAGTTTATTCCATCTCCAATTCTAATACGCATGAAGTCATGTGCAAATATGATTCCTTCTCCACATAAATATTTGGATTACAATCAAATCCCTTGAAGATAGAAATTACCAAATCTAATCCATTAAAGAAATGAATTAATATATTCCGTTCAAATCCTTCCACAAAGAATAATTATCAAATCAATTCCAATTTTCATAAATCCAATCTAATCTTTTTGGAATTGATATATTCTGAATTTAAACTATATGGACAAAATATTTCCTTCTCAGATTTCTTCGCAAACTTCCATAAATCTCAATCATTCATTATTTGATGTTTCAACGTAACAATTTCATATTTGCATAAATTCCACAAATTGCCAACTAGATAAATCTAGACTTTACAAAAGGTGATTGGTCCACAAAATGCCAAAGGGGTAGATTGTAAAGTCTAGATTTATCTAGTTGGCAATTTGTGGAAATTATGAAAATATGGAATTGTTGTGTTGAAACATCAAAGAATGAATGATTGAGATTTATGGAAGTTTGCGAAGAAATCTGAGAAGGAAATATTTTGTCCATATAGTTTAAATTCAGAATATATCAATTCCTATGAGATTAGATTGGATTTATGAAAATTAGAATTGATTTGATAATTATCCTTTGTGGAAGGATTTGGATGGAATATATTAATTCCTTTCTTTACGGGATTAGATTTGGTAATTTATATTTTCAAGGGATTTGATTGTAATCAGAATATTTATGTGGAGAAGGAATCATATTTGCAGATGACTTCATGCGTATCAGAATTGGAGATGGAATAAACTTCATGTATGCAATGACTTTCCATGTTGGAACATATGGAAAGCTGAAGGCTAAAATATTTTAACTGATGACTGAATATTGCGTGGATATTTATTTGTGGAAGAAATGAGATTTTGCAATATGGTATTTTAGGCATGTGGTAGAAGCATACCGGGTTTATGGAAAATCCCTATAATTATGGAAACGGATTTATGAGATATTTGAGATAAGGAAAATGCTTTTATTTATGAGATTTGGATATGCTACAAAAGCAGATAAGTAATAGGAATATTATGGAGATAATTATGGAGAGTTCCGATATGCTCATGAACTATATATAGATGATGTCACTGCTGCATTAATCTAACAGACTTAGTAGAAAAAATCTGCATACAGATTTTTTTATCTTTCGAGAGTATTGCAAGAACCAAAATTATATGTTCCAACTTACATAACTTGCTGTTCAAAGTTCAATTTCATATACCTTAATTCCTCGGGAGGGGGAGATCCAACGTCGACGAGTTTCGAGGTTAGAGGGAGTCTGATCAAGGCGGATCGGTAGCAAAGGGAGCTTGCAGAATTCACATGTTATAATTAGTTAAGATAAGTATATTGTATGGTGTACTTTGTACTGTATCTTTCTGATTAGTGGATTCATTTTGAATTGGGCCAGACCCCGCATATGTAGGTGGATTTCACTGAATTGCGTAACTAAATACCGTGTCTTTATGCTTTACTTTGTTGCATACTTGGTTAGATAGGTTATGTTGGAACACAGTAGTGATAATTGAATTAATTAGGTAAAATCAAATTTCACTGTTCAAAGGCCAAGGGGTAGGATGGCTTGAAACTGAGATGGCGAGTCAACCAGGCATATTTTTAGCACAAGAAACGGGCACTTTCTGGGTGGGTGATGAAAAAGAAGGAGGGCAGTGGTTTCTGGGTGGGTGAAGAAGAAGCAGGAGGGCAAAGGTTGATGACAAGGGTATTATAGACATTTCCCTCCATCAAAATTAAAACCACCCTTTCTCTCTCTGCAGAAAGGGCTGGGACATAGGGAGTAGTTAATATCAAATATAATAATTAATCGACAAATGAAACATTAAAAATATACATTAAAATATTTAAACATCAAATAAAATATTAAAATACACATCAAATTTAAAAAGTTAAAAAATATTAATACAAGAGTCCGTCTCTTGAAAGACGGTCTTTCCATAAGCAATGGAAAGACCAATGTTTAAAGTGCAAATTATAATAAATGAAGATAAAATTTGCGGGTTGTATGAATTGGGTTATAAACTTTATAACTACTACACATTGCATAATAAAATTTTAATACTCCCTCCATTTCATTAAGAGTGGCACACTTGCCTTATTGAGATTTTTTTTTAAATGACACACTTTCTATTTTTGGCAAGATTCCTACAATCTCATCCACTCATTCTACTTTTTTACTTTCTACACTCAATTTCAACCTCTCATTTTCTTCACATTAATCCAAGAGACTAAACCTAGTGTGCCACTCTTAGTGAAACGGAGGGAGTATTGCAACTAAGATCTTTTACTTTTATTACTTTAATTAAATCTCATTTTTCCATAAGCAAATGGAAAGACGGTTTTTTCCAAGATTTTGCCATAATACAATGAAAAAATATATTAAATTAAAATAGATAATTATCGAATAAAAGCATGCATAAATTTTAAAACATCAATGTATGCACCAAATCGTAACACTAATATCGAAAAAAAAATTAAACATCAATATTAGTAAAAAAAACTAAGTCACATTAATGAAACATCGAACAAAATTACAATAAATATTAAGACACCAAAGCATGCACCAAAATTTAACCTAACATTGGAAAAAATAAAACATCAATGATAACACTGTAAAAATACATCAAAAATAAATATAGATAAATATCAAACCAATCTACTAAAAACATATAAAAAAACTTAAATACACGTAAAATTTAAAAATCAATTGTCACATCAAAATGTGACAATGATATCAGAAAATATAAAACATAAGTATTAAAATTTTACAAATTAATTCACACCCTTGAAACATAAAAAAATACACAAAATAAAATTTAAATATTCAAGAAAAAAGAAACATCAATATCAAAATTTTAAAAAACTCGTTGAAAAATCAATACAACAATCAAAATGAAAGTATAAATTATAAATTATAAATTTAAAATATCACAAACTAGTGTCAACATGTATAAAATGTCAAAAAATTAACATGCAAACATGAGATTTACAATAAAAGAACAAGGTTTGGTTGAAACATCAAGTCTGGTAGTAAAATCCCACGCCTTGCACGAAAATTAGGAAAAAAAAATTGATCAATGAATTTCTTTGACCGTGAGTCTTATTACACGGAACCATTAATCCCCCCCCCCCAAAGTGATATCTGCACCCCAGATCACTCATTACTCTTCCAAACATTCTTAATTATAGTTGGAACTCCATATCTAATTAAACTTCATAATATTGCACATTAATTATTGGTCTCGTAGTGACACGTTCTCGCACAAGACTTTGTCTATAATTTAATATTTGTTGATAAATAATATAATATTTTAATATTTATTGGTAGAAATATACTCCCTCTATCCCAACTTAAATTACACACTTTGACTTTTGACAGTTGACTCAAAAAATAATTGACCATTAATATCTTTAATTATCTACAATGAAAAATGAAAAATAAATATTCAGAAAATAAACATTAAGGGAAACATAACATTATGACACATGATAATATCCCTGAGTATATCAATAGAATTTTATGGTTATATTTAATAAATTTTGACTAATTGAATAGAGCAGATGCAGTTTAAACTGGGACATGGCGAGAATGTATTTATAAAAATATAAAAAGATATAAAAATACTATCAACGAGAAAAATATATTTGATAACAAAAATTGAAATATATATTCATAATTAATCAATAATTATATAAATAGTTTTAATAGAAATATTCTTTCTTTAAACGAAATAGTAAAAGTATTCTAACTAAATAAAATGGAAATAATTGTATTTTCTTTACTAACTGAATATTTTCGTACATAAATAAAATATAAATTCTTATTTTAATTTTTTTAAAAAATATATCATAAATTTATTTATTTTTTAAATGTTAGTATGACTTAAAAGCTATTCATTTTATTTGAATAAATTGTATTATTTTTATTATTTTTAAAAAATATTTTGGATCGTTTTGATTTTTTTTACTCAACCTAATCCGAACCAAAATCATGGAAGTTAATGATTCAGATCATAAGGATTTCGTAAGTCAAAGAATTCAGCTCAAAGAAATTCTTAGGTCAAATTTTCTCCCCATTTTCATACAAGGCACGTCTTTTTACAACAAGATTTGATGTTTCAGTTCCAATACTTGATAATTTTACTAGATCTTGTTATGTGTTTTTAGATTTTTTTTTCTGCTATTAAAGTTAATTTTTGATGTTTTAAGGTAAACCTTGTGTTTACACGTTAAAATTTTGCCATTTTAGTCTTTTGACGCTAGTTAGTGATATTTTATTACCTTAACTTTTATATTTGTAATCTATTTTCATTTTCATTGATGTTTTAGTTTTTTATCACGTCGTTTAAAAAATTAATATTTATGCTCTTTTTTTTGCAATAATACTAGATTTTTATTTAAGTTATCCTTCATGTTTCAATAGCATGATTTTTATTTATTTATTTACGGTATCGATGTGTTTTTTTGATATAAGTGTCACATTTTGTTACGTAATTTGATGATTTAAAATTCATGTGTATTTTTATTTTATGTTTTAATATGATAATTTGATGTTTTTTTTTCAATGTATCATTTAATATAGAACTATTTAGTTTAATTTTTATTTTAGGGTTTTATTTGGTGTTTACTTAAGTATTTGAATTCGATGTGTATTTGAATTTGATGATTCATATTTTTTGTTTGATATGTATGTTTTAGTGCTTTATTTGATGTGTCTTTTATAGTATTTTTATTTGGCGTTTAAACATAGGATATATTCTCCTTCCTTGTACATAGGATATATTGTTGTATGAAGTTGAGAAAGTTTAGGAAATCTGTTGTTATTTTCCCTGTTCCCGTACACTACCTAAATCAATCAGAGAACCCAAACTTTGCCTCATATTTGTTTGTATTGTTTATATAGCATCATACTCGCCACTCAGTCCAAATATCATGGCTTCCAAAACTAATCAGGCCATTACCTCATCGGCCACTCAGATTCTTTTCACAGCGTCCGGCGGTGCCGCAACCAACCTCCAATTCTCGGAACTCACAATTTGCCTTGACCGCACCAGTTACTGTTTATGGCACGACATTGTATGCTCAGCTCTCAAAGCGTACAAGCTTAAGCACTTTCTTGTCGCCGGTGATGTCCCGTGGCCACCTTACCACCGGCTGAAAGCTCCTACACGCACCCCGAATCCAGAGTTCATCGCCTGAAAATGCAAGGATATGCTTGTTCTTTTGTGGTTTTACTCCACACTCACCAATCCCATGCTTGGTCACGTCGTTCGCACTACCACCACATCAGAGATCTGGACAATGCTAGAACAAATGTTTCAGTCTCAGACCGTGCGCGAAAGATGCACTTGAAACAACAGCTTCAATTGCTTTCCAAAGGCTTAATGTCGATCTTGGAATACGTTGAAAAGAAGAGGGTCATCTGGGATTCTCTAGCCGAATGTCTCACTGTTGTCTCTGACGATGACTTTGTTTCCTTTGTTTTGTTTGGTCTCGGGCCTGAGTACAGTGCCTTCAAGACCGCCTTGAGAATGCGGCTGGATCCTGTTTCTTCAAATGAATTTCTTGGATTGCTTCTCCAGGAGGAACAACATATCCTGGACTCTTGCGCCGAGTCTCACATTCCATTGACCAATGTTGCAAAGTCTATTTAAGTATAATTGGATTCGAGTAGGTGTGAGTTTGGGACGTTATAATAAGTTCGGTGGTGCGGAGTACACACCTCTATAAACTAGAGTAAAGTGCATATATAACCCTATATAATTGACGAAAGTGCAAATATAACCCTGCGATAATTGAAAGTGCAAATATAACCCTAGATAATTAGTTTATATGCAAATATAATCTTTTCCGGCAGTTTGAGATCGGATACAATGAAAAGACTATTTTACCCCTCTAAAAAACAAAAATAAAATAGAAAAATATGAAATGTCTTTATTACCTTTCTTTCTCCCTACATTTCTTTTTCCCTTTTCTTTATTATTCAATTCTAGTTCTCGAGGCTGCTGGGCTTCTTCTCCAATTTGGTCGGCCCATGGAAGAGTCTTCTCCGATTAGGTACCTCCTTCTCTCTTGCTGTTGAACTGGGTCGAGTCATAGGTTACCATTTCACGCATCTGCTTTGGAGCTCCGCCACCCAAAGCTCCTCCGTCGCGCGGGACATCATCGGGCTGCCGCCAGCCCGAGCCTATTTTTTGCTGAACTTGCTGACCAGTGGCAGGCCGACTCGCGAAAAGGCAGGGCATCGGAGTCGGTGTCGAGTAAGAGGCTGACGACATCGAGGAAGAGTCACATCGGCATCGAGGAAGGCTGACCAGATATAGAAAGATGGAGATGGTAGCGAGCAGTGGATGGCGGCGAGTGTCCTATGCTAGGTGGTGGCGGGTGTCCTATGTCAGTGCGACGGTGAAGGTCTCTACGCCAGTGTCGATTTGAAGACTAAGCACCGGCATTGGAAAACATTCGCAGCTTTGAACACCTTGGCTAGCATCGAGCCTCAAAGCAAGCACACATCTTGCTTAATTTAAGGGTTTTTTATTTCAATTGGGTGAATTTCAAGCAGAGACGCTGGTGCTCAGCGTGATGTTTGGTAGCTGTGGATTGGAAATAAATTTTGCATTGTTGAATCATAGTACCCTATATTTTGATACAGTTGTGGCATGGAATCTTGTTGTTTTCGGGTGGATTGAACGACACACCAGGGGTGGAAGACGACAGTTGAAGGCAGCGGTGGTGGGGCTCCATGGGTGGGTTGGTGGCGAGCCAGCGGCAAGTTGGCGGTGGCAGTTGTGGGCTAGTGACAGTGGTGGCTGGTGGTGGATTGGTGGTGGATTAGTGGTGAGATGGCAGGGCTGGTGGAAAAGTTGGGTGGGGGGCATTTTTATCTTTTAAAATTTTGTATTAGGTTAGAAGGGTATTTTGGTCAAATCCAGTCGATCAATGGATGAAAATGGCTGGTCAATGTTGGAATAATGACTTTAGGGTTATATTTGCACTTATGTATACTAGTTAGGGTTATATTTGCACTAAAAAACAACTCAGTGTTATATTTGCATTAAAAAACAACTCAGTGTTATATTTGCACTTTCTTCAACATATAGGGTTATATTTGCATATTACCCTATAAACTATCTACGAATTTACAATTTCAGGATAAGTATTAAACTTGTGTTAGTCTGAATATTGATGACTAACATGTTTTGTCCTGGTGTGGAAAGATTTATCATTTCAGAATTTATTATAACTTTGATGTGGTGGTGCGTATTGCCCAACTTCTCTTTGATGGAAAAGATAAGGACTATACATTGAATGTGGCATTGCAATGTGAAAAGATGTATCTGTATCATGTGAAAAATTACATCATTTCAGAATTTATAATTTTGACCGGAACATGGTTTAGTGTGGAATGATGAAGTGTTGTGTCTTTTCACGACATTTGTTTCCTATATATAGAAGCATACGCAAGCACAGAAGAGTGATAGGAAACTAAGAATTTTCCCAGACATATATATAACCAAAAACACATATACTCAATAGTATTCTGTTGATTCAAGCCTAGAACATGAGGGATTCTCAATTATTTTATCCTCGAAGGGAATTCGTGTAACCCAAGGTTGTAATAGGGTCGAATTACTCTTTAAGGAAAGTGTACGTAATGCGACTCACATCGATATCTAAGAAAAGTTTCACCACAATCATCCAAGCGTGATTTTGTCATTCCATTGGAATGCATTATTACAGCTTTTACCCCAACATAGGAGGGGTGGGCCAGCTCGCTTGGCTGTACCCGACTCTTCTCCAGCCAGTGATCATCCTCGCACTATCTGTCAAATATGCGAGAAGCCATTTCATGGTGCTAGAAACTGTCATAAACGTTTCAACACCCCCGCTGTTCCGGCCACCAATCGCCGGTCTGCTGATGGTAAAATTCTATATTTATGGCTACAGTGATTAGCCCTGGATGCAAGTGTGTAGGACGCATTGTTCTAATGCGTCCTCTTGTTTTTCTATTTTTTTTGGTTCTGAATTCCTGAGGACGCATTTGCCAAATGCGTCCTCGATGCATTATTCTTTTTTTTCGTCAGGGAAAGAAGAGGATGCATTGCCGGAATGCGTCCTCGGTTTTTTTATACAACTTTGCATGAGGACGTATTCTTGCAATGCGTCTGAGCAGTCAAATTTTTTTTTGCAGAGATTCCCTGCATGCACAGCACCTGGTTTGAAATTTTGCAATGCACAACCCATGACCTTGAGGACGCATTCTTGCAATGCGTCCTCGTTTTCTACATAAGCAAACCCATCCGTTTCTTCATTCTGCCATCCAAACGAAATCTTTACCGTTTCTTCATCTGCAATCGAAACCCGTTTCTTCATCTTGCTCCCTCGTTGGAAAATTGTTTCCCGTCCCCGTATCTTCATCTTGCTTCATCATTGGCCGAGTTTCGTCGTCGGTCTTCGTTTCCAAAGTTGTCGGGTAATTTTTCTTGCTTTCCTATTGTTGTTTTGGTTGTATGTTTTTTATTTATTGTGAAATGTTTCCGAACCTCGCAGCCCGAGCATTCTCGAACCGCCGTTAACAGCCGTTGACCGCCGTTGATAGCCATTGACCGCTGTTGACCCCTCTGCGAATTTTTTAAATCTTTTAAAGGTATTTAAAGAATTCATCATCATACAAATGTGTTGATTGATTATATGCGATTTGGTCTCTAATAATTTTTCGATCAAATTAGGCGTAAAATTATTATTTTTGAAGTACTTGTAAAGTTCTTGTTGATGAAAATGTTTTTAAAGATTGTATGTTGTTTGAGTGATTATGTATCTTGATTCTATGAAATAGTTGAAAGAGAGGATGCGTGAATATATGTGAATTGATTATGTGTGATTTGTTTATTATTGTTTGCATTAAAGTTGTAGTAATAGTTTAATTAGTGTGGTACTATTGTTTGGAAAATGATAAAAGCATAATAGTGTACTGTCGTTATGAATATCGAATTAAATGTTATTTATTTGTATAATGCAGTAGTTCGATGTTTTTGATTGTGTACCTGTATAGAGGGGGTCAAATTAAGTTTGATTTGATTGTGGGTGTGTATTAAGACCCTCTCATACCGGAGTGGAACGTGACTCTCGAAAGGAGGTTAAGCCACTCCGAGCTAGTTCATTTAATTTTTACAAGGTTTGGTATTGCAAGTGGGGGGTTTCAGTTGAAATTATATTACCGTTGTCCTGAGTTGATTGGTTCGGCCATATACTATCGGTGTTACAATGTGGAAGATGACGAGTCTACTACAACATTATTCAACATTGTTGATAGAATGTCCTTGTCCTCAGCAAAGTTGTATATCATTCTGGAGAATGTGTCAAGCACCACTGACCGTGCCGGTGATCTTAGTTCGGGCACTTTTGTGTCATTGTTGAGGAACATGCAGAACTGTACACCTTTCCCAACCTTACCATCCCCTGTTGATTGCCAAGGTTTTGTCGTTGGTGAGTCCAGCCAACCCAGTGCGTATGTTCACGTCGATTGCGCTCAGCCATCCACAAGTGGTGGTATATATGATGGCCATAATGGGGACCTGAATAAGTTTGATGATGATTATATGGGTGAAATTGGCGAGTATGTTGTCGGTCATGTTGGGAGCGATGAGGATGGTGGGGAAGGGGAACTTGGTCAAGGTAGTGAAGATGATCGTTCCTTATCAACTGATTTGAATCCAGGGGACGAAGATGAAGAAGTGGTGTGCACGAACATTGTAGCCCCGTCATTTCGTAATTTGGTGAATCTTGATACGGAGGGATACTTTAGGGATTATGGGGGCCCTGATGAGGATGACTATGACCCAACAAATTGTGGTGATGAATTTACTCGATATGTTCAAGCGACTGGCGAAGTGGAATTGGGTATACGATTCCGGACAAAGCCAGAATTGGTAGAAGCTATTTCGAGGTGGAGTTCCATGATGAAACGGGAACACCGTATTGTGGAGAGCTGGTCACGCACATGGTATGCAAAATGCAAGGATGTCGTTAAAGGAACTGGAAATTGTCAATGGGTTGCTAGAGCCAGCAAAAAGGCTTCGCATGGCATGTGGGAGATCACCGAATGGGAAAGTAGTTATGCTTGTGTTGGGGCTGGTCGATCGACGGGTAACACTAACCTGACATCGTTGATGATCGCCAGTGCAATTTGCCACCACATTGACGTTAACCCTTCTTACATGGTGAAAGATGTACAAGCGCATGTGAAGACGGATTTTAATGTGACCATTTCCTATAAGAAAGCGCGGTATGCTCGACAGAAGGCTATTGATTTGGTGTTCGGAACTTGGGAGGAATCCTTTGAATAGTTGCCGACATATATGGATGAGCTATTCAGGGCAAATCCTCAGGTTTTAAACAGAATTGTTTTTAAAAAAATCCTAGGACGCATTCATGGAATGCGTCCTCTAAACAGAATTCAGAAAAAAATATATAAAAGCTTGAGGACGCATTCTGTGAATGCGTCCTCCACAATTGTTTCCATATATCATACCATGCACAATTGCATCCGATTTTTTTTTTACCATGCTTTAAACAATCAAGTTCTCGTCTGCTGATCGCCACTGCCAGCATAATTCCGTTGAGAACTGCCTACACAACTAGTCCCTCCTACATCACTGATCCTTTGGTGGTCAATTCAGGAGTATCCAATCATATGACTGCTGATCTTGGCGGACTCAATCTTCATTCTGAGTACACTGGCGTCAATAACCTTATAGTTGGAAACGGTGAGTCCCTACCCATTACTCATACTGGTGTTTATACTTTATCTTCTCAGCATGCTACTAATTCTCTTGACCTTAAAAATGTGCTTGTTGTTCCAAAAATTTCCAAAAACCTACTCAGTGTGTCCTAATTATACAAAGATAACAATGTTTTTTGTTGAATTGCATGCTTATTATTGCTTCATTAAGAGTCTCCAATTCTCAAGGGAATAGTTGAAAATGGCTTGTACTGGCTTCCTATCTGTTCACACTCTTCTGGCCCTAGCATCTTTGTTAGTGAACGAGCCTCCGTTTCTTGCTTGCATCACCACTTTGCTCATCCTCATGAGTCTATTCTGCATCGACGGTTAGCTGATTTCAATTTGCATATTTCTTCAAATAAATCACTGCCTCTGTGTAATGCGTGTCAATTAGGGAAAAGTCATAGACTCAATTTACCTTCATGTTATGTTTTGTCTGAAAATCCTTTTGATTTGGTTTACTCCGATGTTTGGGGTTCTGCTTATATACCATCTTTTATGGAAATCGTTACTTTGTTCTTTTTATTGATGACTGCACCAAGTTTATTTGGATTCAATTATTAGGCACTAAATCTCAAGTCTACTCTGCCTTCACTTTTTTTTAAACATGGTTGAAACTCAACTTTCCACAAAAATTAAGGCTTTTCAATCTGATTGGGGTGGTGAGTATCGTAACATCTCCACTTTTCTTCAATCCCACGAAATCATGCACCGTGTCTCTTGCCCACATACTCCGAAACAAAATGGAGCTTCTGAGAGGCGAAATCTAGGTTTGGTTGAAAAAGGATTAGCACTTTTGGCTCATTCTATCTTCCAATAAAATTTTGGGAACAAGCCTTTCACACTGCTATCTATTTAAATAATCAAACCATAATCCCCACTCTCCAAAACAAGTCACCCTATGCATGTCTCTACAACTAACTACCTGAGTATTCTTTTTTAAAATAATTTGGTTGCTTACGTTTTCCATATCTTTGCCCCTACAATAATAGCAAGTTGGAATTTTGTTCTGTTGCATGCCTCTTCTTAGGGTACAGTGCTAAACACAAGGGTTACTTGGGCTATCACGTTCTGTTGTCTCGAACTTATATTTCTCGCGATGTTGTTTTTGATGAGTTCAACTTTCCTTATCCTCAACATAGTTTAGAATCTCATATGTCGGAAACTTCAGTTTTTGATCTCTCTCTCTCTCTCTACTTACCTTCATAATGCCTCCGTGGTTCCTACTCCAGCCATTCCAGCCCTGATTAGTTCACCATCGACCAGTCCACCACCCATTCCATCCTCTTCTGGCCTTACACCACTCTCTCCTTTGGTGGTGGCATCCTCGCCCATTGTCCCATATCAGCATGCTCCATCATATTTTTGCCCATCCAGCAGCTCTCAACACGGTATGACTACTCGAGCCGCCACACATTCCCTTAAACCAAAGGCTTACATTGCTACCAAACATACCATTCCTCGTGACCACTCTGATTTTAGTCAAAACATTTTTACAAGAAAAAAATACCACTAATTGGCAACATGTTATGTAGCTAGAGTATGATGCTTTATTAAATAATGAGACTTGGGACTTAGTTCCTAGGCCCTCTGCCAATCTTGTGGGTTGTAAGTGGGTTTTCAAGATAAAAAAAGAAGCCGGATGGTTCCATTGATTGATACAAGGCACATTTGGTTGCCAAGGGATTCAACCAAGAGGAAGGTGTGGACTACTTTGACACTTTTAGTCCGGTCATTAAGCCCACCACCATTCGAGTTGTTCTCAGCATTGCCATTACTCAGAATTGGCCACTCCGACAAGTTAACATCAGCAATTTCTTCCTCAATGGCGATTTAGCTAAGACAGTGTATATGGAGCAGCCACCCATTTTTGTTTTTTTTGACCGACCTTCTTTTATTGCAAGCTTAAAAAGGCTCTCTATGGCCTTAAAAAAGCCCCAAGGGCTTGGTTTTAGAAACTTAACCAAGCTCTTCTTCGTCATGGCCTCAGGTAATGCATCTCAAACACTTCTCTATTCATTAAAAGACATGGCTCAGATGTGGTATATGTGCCCATTTATGTGGACGATCTTATCATCACCGGTTCTAATCCCACTTTCATTGATGACTTTGTTTGGTATCTGAATCCAGTCTTCTTTTTAAAAGACTTGGGGGATCTCAACTTCTTCTAGGGTATTGAAGTTTAGCATAGTTTGGTTGGCCTTCTACTTTCTCAACACAAATATATTCTCAATATTCTTAATTGGAGCAAGATGATGGGTGCCAAGCTAGTAGGAGGTCCCTAGTTCTCGTTTACTTGTGTACGATGATCCTTTCCTAAACCTATACCTCTACCGAAGCATCGTTGGTGCCTTACAATATGCCACCATAACTCGACCTGAAATATCATACTCAGTGAACTGAGTATGTCAGTTTATGCATCGACCAACCGTCCTCCACTGGGATGCTGTAAAATGCATTTTGCATTATCTGAAGGGTACACTCAATGCTAGTTTATTTTTTGGCTATCTCGTGGTTCTCGGTTGTTTTGTTTTACTAATGCAAGTTGGGCGTTAGACCTCGATGATTTCTGGTCTCAACATAGCTTCTCCATCTACTTTGGCGACAACCTTGTCAGTTGGTCCTCGAGGAAGCAAAATGTTGTTGTCGTTCCAACACCAAAACTGAATATCGGGTGATTGCTTTTTCCTCGGCTGAGCTCATTTTGTTGCAGCAACTTCTTCAAGAGATGAGTACTTCACATGCTGGCCCTCCCGTTGTCCTTTGTGACAATCTAAGTGCCACCTTCCTCACCGCAAATCCGATGTTCCATCAACGCTCCAAGCATCTAAAGATAGACTACCACTTTGTACATTAGCAAATTCAAGCCGGAGAACTGGTTGTTCGGCATGTTCCATGTGTTGATCAAGTTGCCAACATCTTTACTAAGGTTGTTGGAACTTTCTAGTTCAGAAACTTGTGAAACAAGCTTCTCGTTTGTCTCCGATCATAAGCTTGTAGGAGGGTATTAAGGTGCACCTACGTTGTTGACCTCTTCCTAAACAAAGTTATAGACTTAGTTCTCAATACATTCTCCTCCATTGTACATAGGATATATTTTTGTACATAGTTGAAAATTTTTAGAAAATATGTAGTTATTTTCCCTATATAAGTACACTACCTAAATCAATTAGATGACTCAACCTTTACCTCATATTTATTTGTAAAGTGTATAAAAGTCGATGGTGAGCCATTAAGTTGATGCTGGTGACCTAACTCGGCAGAGGGGGATCCACCTGACGCCCGATGGTGGAGTGGGATGCACTTTGTGGCAGCGAGGTGGATCCCCGGTGAAGACATCGGAATCAATCCAGCAGGTTGTTTTATGGGCGCTCGTCCCATTAATATTTTCCCTAATTTTTCATTCTACTTATAATTAAGTAACTTGATTTTGCTGAAGTCTCATTTTCAGAATTAATCCTCACTAAAAACTAACCCAATAATTTCTTCCACCTGTCTGCAACATATCTTCAACTAATTGGCTCTCAGGTTAGGCTCCCAATCCTACTGACATTATCTCTACTGAAATTATCCCTTTAAAATAACCTCTGACACCAGTGAAGGCCTCACAATCGATAGCGCTAGAGTAGACAATGCAGGTCTGGCATATTTCAGATTCCCAAAACTGCCCATCGCGCCCAAATCAGCCTCGCCCCGCTGAGACCAGCGAAGACGCGAGCAACAATGATGAGAAAGATTTGACGATCTAATATTGTTGTAGGTTTAAACCGTGCGATGCGAGCAAGGGAAGAAAAACGGATGTGGGTGGAGCAATTAAAGGTTTCAGAGACTGTATTTTCAAGTGTTCAGACCTAGTTTTAAAGCCATATTTGTTGTTGTGTTATGTTGTTTGGCTACTGAATCAGTGATGGTTTTGGTTGTTTTTTAGTGAATAATGGGTGGTGTAAGGGGTGGTAAATGTTGGTGATAATGATAGTAGTTGTGAGCAGGGTGGTGGTGGTTTGGTTCATAGCAGTGGAGTGGTGGTGCTTGGCGGTGAATATTGGCGGTGAACATTGGCGGTGATCGGCGGTGATGATGTCGTTGAATATGAAGCTAGAGAAGAAGAAGAATTGGGGGTAAAATGGTCTTTATATTTTTCAGTTAGGAGTATTTATGACTTTTCATGTTTGGTCAATGGCTGACTTTTTAGTCAACACTGGAATTGAGCAAATTGGTATAATTGCACTCTTATACTAAAACATAGGGTTATTTCTGCACTTTCAGATTTTACAAGGTTGTTTCTGCACTTTCACCCAAAATATAGGGTTAAAAATGCACATTACCCTTTATTTCGGTTTTTCTAACGAGTGCCCATGGGCACTTGTTAACAACTTCAGATTCCATCGAAAATTGTGTTATTAAATGTAAATCCATCGAAAACTGTGTAATAGTACATAGGGAGTGTAAGTTTTTGAGGTATGTCATTAATCATTAACTCTATTTGCATTTAATAACACAGTTTTCGATGGAATCTGAAGTTGTTAACGAGTGCCCATGGGCACTCGTTAGAAAAACCATTAATATTTAGCTATTTTAGTTTGATGTTTAAATGTTAGTTTGATATTGGTGCAATCGCTACAACCATGGGGCAAGGTTGGCCATGGAGAAAGGTGGTAATGCCAACGAAGGAGTGGAGCAATTAGACACTGGAGGAATATGACAAAGTGAACAACCAGACCGGAAAAGAGGAGGTGATGGCAACAGAGATTGATGCATCATCAGAGGAAGAATTGGGGAGAAAGGAGGTAAGATCTTATTCTGGGTGTGCTGATAAAATTGAGTCTACTAATGCTGAATCTGTAACTGTGAAAGAGAAGTTGTAGGTAGATATTATTACTGGCAATAGAGTCCAATCAAATGGCATGCAAATTGACTCTGTAACGCCCAAAATTGTGAATAAGGATGTTGAAACTGAAATTGAATTGGAGGATGTGAGGACTGAGCTTGAGTATTGGGATAATGCACTGATAACGTATGATTTTGGAGGGAATTTGACTATGAATGCTGTTAAAAGGTTCATGAGTAAATTATGGGATTTTTTTAGTATGCCCGAGCTTCTATATAACGATGAGGGATACTTTGTTATAAGATTTGGCAAGAAAGAGGATAGGGATGCAGTGCTTAGAAAGGGACAATATACGATATATAGTATGGCTATGTATTTACAGCTATGGAAACCTAATTTTTCATTGAAAAATGATATGGCTAGAATGATACTCATTTGGGTAAATTTCCCTAGACTAGCAATTCATCTGTGTGGAGCGGAGAGGTTAGGGGAAATTCATTGTGTTCTAGGTAAGCCTCTATTCACTGATGAGTGTACGAAGAATAAGATGAGGATCTCTTATGCAAGAATTATGGTGGAAATAGACATCTCACAGAATATCCCTGAGAGTGTAAACATAAAGGATGTTGAAGGCAAGATACTAAAATAAGATATTGAAGTTGAAGGGATACCAATGTTCTGTGAAAAGTGTCATATAGGGGGACATGTTTGCAGTGCCAAAACAGTCCATAAATGGATGCCTAAAAATAGGGAGAAGGATGACAATCTGGATGGGGTATTTTAGAGGGTAGACAGTAGGGAAAGCAGTGGAAATCTTAAGCAGGCCGAGATTGAAAGTAATCTGTTGACCGTGGTTAAGACAAGAAGTAAGCAGGCTAGATTGCAAACTTAGGAGAACAGGAGGGAAAATTCTGAAACTGGGCAGGGCGAACATGAGGTAAGGTGATCGAAGAAAAGCATGAAAGTAGACATGCAGGGCCTTTAAGGATTTGGGATGATCCTGGAGGTGACCTTGGTTTTGTCACATGATAGTATCGTGGAATGTTAGGGGACTAAATAAATTAGCAAAGAAGATTGAGTGGCTTAAACTTAATGCTTGCTATATAATTGGAAACTAGGTCAAAAAAGAAAATGCGGAGGAGATCATGAAAAGGTTTGGAAGTAGATGGAAGTTTCTGGATAACTGTGACATGTATCCTAATGGAAGAATTTGGTTGATGTGGGATGGAAGTATAACTGGAGTTAATGTGGTGGCTAAAATGGATTAGATGTTGCTATGTGATATGAAGGATGAAGAAGGAAAACCGCTCTTCTGGTTTACGGCTATCTATGCTGGAAATTAATTGAAGATGATGAAGGCTTTGTGGAAGGATATTGAAAAGCATCACTCTAAGGTTCAGGGGCCGCGCTTATTGATTGGGGATTTCAACAACATTTTAAGACATGAGGACATAATTAGGGGCAATGATGTTCAAACTGTGGAATTCTGGGATTTGGAGGAGATGATGAGAAGGGTGGGACTGAGTGAATGTGATAGCACAAAAAGCTACTTCACTTGGTCTAATAGGCATACTGACTGAGTAATTTACTCAAGGATCGATAGAGCAATCGCGAATGTCCACTGGTTCACAAAATTCCTGGATATATGTGTTGAGAACATGGTACTGGGGTTTCTGACCATTCTATGCTGAGAATGAGGGTTTTTGAGGAGGAGAAAGGAGTCTATTAACAGTTCACATTTATGAAATACTTGCTAGAGAAAAAGGAGGTTATGGTGGATATAGATAAGGGCTAGAGAAAGCCTATGTCTGGGAAACTGATGGCCAGGCTATGGAAGAAACTTTTACGATTACAAGCAGACCTGCCTATGTCTGGGAAACTGATGGCCAGGCTATGGAAGAAACTTTTGCGATTACAAGCAGACCTGAGAAAGCATACGAAAGAGGTCAGGTGGACAGAGAAAATGGTAAGCAAGACAGGAGTTGGCAAAGGCTCAGAACACGCTAGAGAGATAATGACAGCAGTGATAAAATGCATTGAAATGTGCAGAAATGGAGTGAAGTGGATAAGAAATTGGCGAAGCAGAAATCTAAAATTGAATGTCTGAGACTCGATGATGGAAATAATTCATATTTCCATGCATAAGTCAAATATAAGAGCATAATGGCTGGAATGCAGAAAATCAAGAATGATAGGGGTGAAATTATTACAAGAGGTGATTAAATTTTATGGTATACTCATTGGGAAACAAATATAAGGACTGAAAGTGTGGATTTTCAAGTTTGAAAAGTGGAAGAGTGTTGAGTAATGTGGGGGAGACAATTTAATAGTAGATATTCAAGTACAATAAGTGAAAGAAGCCCCGAAAGACATAAGGAATCTCAAAGCACCAGGTTGTGATGGCTTTAGAGCAAAATTCTTCAACAACTGCTGGCATAAAATACATGAGAAGTTAATGAAGGCTATGAAAGAATTCTTTGAGCAGGGAAAAATCTTCCGAGATGTGAACTATACTACAGTTACGTTAATACCTAAACATCCTGCAGTAATGAAGATGAAGAATTCCAGGCCCATTTCTTGTTGTACCACATTTTACAAGCTTATATCCAAAGTCCTTATGAACAGGCTGAGGATAGTAATTCAGGAAATTATGCAGATCAATCAGGCAGCTTTTATCTCGGGTAGAAGCATACACGACCACATTTTGATGGCCTATGAGTTGATCAGGGGTTACAACTGGAAAGGTAGAGGATCAAGGTGCACGATCCAGATGGACATTTAAAAGGTGAATGATATGCTACACTGGGATGCTTTGGAGGATATTCTAAAGGGATTTGGGCTGCCAGAGAAATTTGTGAGGTGAGTTATGCTATGTGTGACTACTGTCTCATTTAAGTATGTTGTAAATGGTAAATCAACTGAACAAGTGCAGGCTAAACGAGGACTACAACAAGGGGATCCAATCTCACCCTTTTTGTTTGTGATAGTTATGGAATATATGACGAGATACGTGCAATGTATTAGTAGAGGTAAGGGGTTTCAGCACCATCCTAAATGTGATACTTTGAACATTGTGAGTTTGAATTTTGCAGACGACGTTCTACTATTTTCTACAGGTGAACCCAATTCATTCAGGATGATTATGAGGGCTTACAGGAGGTTTGAATTGTCTACAAGAGTGAGGGTTAGCCAAAACAAATGCCGGGTCTATTTTGAAGTTGTGGATGGGAATAACAAAGAGGAGATTTTACAGAGTACTGGGCTTCAAGAGGGATGCCTACTTTTCAAATACCTAGGAGTTCCACTGGTGAGCAAGAGGTTAAATGTGCAAATGTACCAACCTTTGGTGGAGAAAATAGTTGGCAGAATTAAGAACTGGAGTGCAAAGTTGCTGAGCTACGCAGGACGTTTGCAGCTCATCAAAAGTGTTTTGTTTTCTGTAAAAAAATTATTGGATGTAGGTGTTCCCACTTCCTAAGGCTGTTTTAAAACATATCGAGGCACTGTGCAGGTCCTACTTATGGATTGGAGGAGAGGAGATTACTATGAAGTCGCCAGTGTCGTGGGAGAAAATATGTGAGCCTAAAAACTCTAGTGGTCTGCAAGTGATAGGATTGTAAAACTGGCACACAACCTGCATGAGCAAAATCTTGTGGGACTTGAATAGAAAGTCGGATAGGCTCTAGATCAAATGGATATATGAATATTACATTAATGGCAGAGAGTTTATGGATGTTAAATTTCCTGCGAACTGCTCATGGATACTTAAAAATCTAATAAAGTGCAATAGTAAAGTGCAGACATTAACTGCATGGAAGGATCAACTACATGTGGGAAACTTCAAGATTCGGTCTGTATATATGGAGTTGAGGGGAGATTAGCCTAAGGTTCAGTGGGCAAAATTATTTTTCGGCAATCTAGCGAGACCAGGAGCCCAGTTTTGCTTATTTCTGGGATGCCACAGGAAGGATGGTAACGACGGATAAATCTAGGAAAGTGGGAATCCCAGTGGATAGTATGTGCGTGTTTTGTGAAAATGATGAGTCTATGCAACATGTCTTCCTTGAGTGCAGCAAAACCAGGAAAGTATGGAAGATTTTGAGATGGCTGCAAATAGCGAGTGAACCCGATGGCTGGAAGGAAGAGTTAGAATGGATCATACAAAAATGCAGAGGCAGAGGTTGGTGAGCACAACTCATGAAGATTGTTGCAGTTGAATCTGTATATGGGATATGGAAATGGAGATATGAGGCATGTTCTAAGAGGTATACGAAAATGATAGATGTAATTAAAAGAATTCTTGAATGTGTAGTGTATAGAAACTGGATGCGGCCGAAACTCAAAGAGCATTGTGCTAGGCCGATGGTAGAGTTTGTACATGATTGAGGAATGATTTGGTTACAGAGGTGATGTACTGAAACTTGGCGATTATTAATGAAGGATTCATACGTTCCAAAAAATGTTAATTTGATATTTTAATTTTTTTTAATTTGATCTATTATCACTTATTGTATCCTCATATTGAAAGGTTGAAAATAGGTTAAAAGGTGAATTAGGCTGGTGGAAGCCAGAACCCAGGCCCAGATTGCATCGTCATCTTCCCAAACCTCATTGTCCACAAACAGTGGCACATAATCAATGGAAATTGACAGGGGGCCATCATTACTTTTCCGTCCGCTCGCCGTTGACTTTTTTTTAAAAAAAAGATTTAGCTTGCTTCACAAAGATCAATTTATCAATCGACGCCGGATTCAGACGACACCCAGAATTGCCGATCGTAATCGATGCCCCAAATGCATCAATCGAGGAAGCTACACCAAATTTGTCAATTTGTTAATTCGTCAGTGCGTCGATTCAGATGAAACCTTGTGAGTCAAACCCAATTTAAACCCAATTTGAACTCGATGCCAGAAATTCAATTTCAATTTGATGATGCACACGTGATGGGCGGAAGTGCGACGGTGGTGGTGGTGAAGGTGTCATTTGAAAGATGGTGAAAACGACAACAAACGCATCACTTGAACTTAGGCGAATGGTGGTGAGCAAGTTCAGATCTATTTTCTTTTTACATAATTGCAACTAAGTTTATGCCTTTTTTCGCCTATTTAAAAAGGAATCTCGAGTCTAAAGTAATTGAGAAGTTAATCCAAAACTAAATTAAATTTTTTGGTTTTCTTATTGTCTTCGTCTCTCTATTTTTTATGATTAATACATTACTCAAATTATTTGAAAAAAATAACTAATCAAATAATTTTTATACAATGCCTCGGAAATACAATGTATACAGTACTTTTTGAACAGAAAATAGAGTTTTTGAGATAGATGCACTACTGGAAAACAGGTACATAGACACCGGTTGAAGTGTACAATTCAAGAATACCGGTGCTAGTTTCAACAATAGAACCCGTAAAAATACCAAAAAATAGCAATGTCGGCGACCTTGTTAACAAATGCATTGGTAAACATATATCGGTGCACAATACCAGTGCCTATGGGAGAAGGAGGAATTGAAATGAATATTTTTAGCATCTACAAGATGTTTACCGGTGCTAGAGGTAAATTACGTGGGAAATAGGAAATTTCAGCACTGGTAAACTATGTGCTACCGGTGTCGATGGAAAAAACACACGGGAAATGATATATACAGGCACTGGTTTGTGGGGTCATACGTAGCACCAGCTTGTTTACCAGTGCTATTTGGTGGAATATTGTGAGCAAAATATTTTTTCAGCAGCGACAGTATACCGGTGCTAGCTGATAAATACGCGTGAAAGAGGAAATTTCTGTACCGGTAAATACGTAGCCTGAGCACTTATGCCGGTTCTAGATTGTCAATGTTAACAATGACACCGGTATTAGTAGTTTAAAGTGGAAGATGGTGGTGTTTATGTTCATTAGTTGCAATTATTGGATGAAGAAGACATTGAAATCCAAGAAGACATTGAAAGCTCATCAATGAAAACCCTTGAAGGTACTAAATACCTTGCTTTAATATACCAATTATTTTGGCGTATGTGTGGAATGATAGGTTGGCATTTTTTTTTTGCAAGTTTGTACATTTTATCATTATAATGTAGGTTCACACCATGCAAAATGGGTTGATGTATTGATTGTCTTTTTCAAGCATGTGGTTTGATAAGGTGTGGTACTAATATGGTGTTGCATGTTGTGGTTTGTAACTTGATGTTTCATGAGTACAATTAGTTGAGGGGTAGAAGTGTATATATATTTGTGGAAGTTAAGTTGATGCACATTGATTTGATTGTAGATATGTACTGTGTAATCGAGAGGCGGAAACATGTGTATAACAACGTTAGTTTGGTGAGTGATGAATTTATTGCTTTTGTTAGAGAGTTTATGGAGCATGCATTTAGTTGTGAAAAGCGCATCTTATGTCCTTGTTGTGATTGTAAGAATCATAACCATATTAATGATCGAAACTTGTTGCAACTTCATTTGTACAAAAGAGGATTTGCTAAGGATTATTTGGTTTGGACCTTTCACGGTGAGAAACCACCACCAGTGGTGGTTTTCAGTAACAAGGGAGAATGTTTTGGGGATGTGTATTTGGATGGCATGTGTGAGAATGTGGTGGATAAAAATAGGGAGAGACCCGATGTACTGTCAAAATTTCTAAATGAGAAGGATAAACCATTGTTTCCCAGTTGCAAGAAGAATGACACTGCCATGTCGTGTTTGATGGAGTTGTTTAACATGAAAGGTGTTGGTTCATGGAGCGATACTAGAATGGATAAGTTGCTAAATTTTTTGAATGATAAGCTTCCCTCCAGAAATGGTTTACCGGACAACCTATCTGATGCGAAGAGAATTTTTTTCCAATGGGGATGGGGTACAAAATAAATACATGCACACCCCAATGATTGTGTTTTGTATAGTTGGAGAAAGAGGTGTCCTGCCCCGTATGCCACGTTCCTCGTTATAAGGAAATGAGAATTTAGGCTCTCGATGATGAGATTGAGGTGAAGGTAAGGAAATGTGTCCTCGCTAAAAACGTGTGGTACCTTCCTATTGTCTCGAGGTTGAAGAGGTTGTTTAAGAATGTTGAGGATGCGAAGAACATGGCATGGTACAGGGATATGGGGTTTCTTGATAATGACATTATGAGTCATTCTGCAGATGCAGATTAGTGAAAGAATTTTGACATGATGTATCATGCGTTTGCAGCTGAACTCAGGAATTTGAGGATGGCATTGTGTATTGATGGTATGAATCCCTTTGGTAACATGTCTTCAAAGCATAGTTCATGGCTGGTTATGCTTTCCATTTACAATCTTCCTCCTTATCTTTGCATGAAGAGGAAATATGTTTTGATGCCTTTGATGATTTCTGGTCTGAGAATACCTGGAAACGACATCGATACCTATCTAGCCCCTCTCATTGAATATTTGAAGCACTGTGGTCTGACTGTGTTGATGGGTTTGGCGGTTATTGTGGGATCAAGTTAAATTTGAAGGCCATGTTTTTTTGCACGATAAATGATTTTCCAGCTTATGGTAATCTTTCAGGTTATATGGTTAAGAGTCACAAGGCATGTCCTGTGTGTGAGAAACATACTGATTTCCAGCAGCTAAAGAATGGTAGGAATACCATGTATCTTGGCTATCAGAAATTTCTCCAAGAAAAGCACAAGTTACGATGTGAAACAATTCATTTTGTTGGTGGGAGGGAGAGAAGGAAGGTTCCAAGAACATTGAGTGGTTTTGCCATCCCCACAAAGCTGATCAAATTAAATGTTGTCTTTGGGAAAAATATTTCGAAGGTGGTTGCCTCTAACGATGGACTCTGGAAGAAAAGATCATTTTTCTTTGATTTTCCGTACAGGGAGAATTTGGAGGTTCGTCATTGTCTTGATGTGATGCATATAGAGAAGAATGTGTGTGAGAGATTAATTGGGACTCTACTAAACATTCCTAGCAATACGAAGGATAGCTTGAATGCACAAAATGACTTGGTTGGACTGGGTAAAAGATATGATTTTGCTCCGGAGGTGAAAGTTAAGCGGGCATACTTACCACCAGCCCTTTAAAGTCTTTCAATGAATGAGAGGAATTCGGTTTGTGAGTTTATTTAGGGGATCAAGGTACCGACTGGATATTGTTTCAATGTAAGTCGGTTTG
This sequence comes from Rubia yunnanensis, assembly GCA_037428765.1. Classification (NCBI taxonomy): domain Eukaryota; kingdom Viridiplantae; phylum Streptophyta; class Magnoliopsida; order Gentianales; family Rubiaceae; genus Rubia; species Rubia yunnanensis. The sequence goes on from CM075068.1 coordinate 89,516,989, forward strand.
TGACGATGAATTGAATCTGAATGCTTCGAAATCACATGATTGTCATGTCTTGGTGCAACTGATTTTGCCTGTTGCTATCTGGGGTGTCATGAGGGAGCAGGTGAGATTTTGCATCATGCGCATGTGTTTTTTCTTCAACTCCATTTGCCGTAAAAATATTAGCAGGAAACAACTTAATGATTTGGAACGTGAGGGGATTGTAGTGTTGTGTTTGTTTGAGAAGTACTTTCCCCCAACATTCTTTGACATTATGGTCCATCTCATTGTGCACGCGGTTAGGGAAATTAGAATATACGGTTTGGTGGGGATGCATTGGATTGGATGTACCCTTTTGAGCGCCACATGGGGGTCTTTAAGGCTTACGTACACAATCGAAGCCGAACGGATGCCAGCATTGTGCAGAGTTATGTCACAGAGGAGATAATTGAGTATTGCACTTCAAATTTGATAGGGACAATAAACATTGTGCAGAGGTATGTCACGAAGGAGTTCGTAATTCAAAACGAACGTTCAACAAAAAAGAGAAGAAAAAAAGTCATTCACAAAAGGTCATAGACAGTACAACTAACAAATACTCATTGAATACTAACATATAAGTAAACAAATGCAGCTCGTAATTCAAAAGGAACGATCAGCAAAAAAGTGAAGAAAAAAAGGACATTCACATTGAAACTATCAAATACATGTTGGATAATAACAAATGCAACATATAAATAAACGAATGCACCTCGTAGTTCAAAACGAATAATCAACAAAAAAGAGAAGAAATTAAAGGTCATTCACAGTACAACTAACAGGTACATGTTGGATAATAACGGTTGCAACATATATATGGATAATAATAGCTGCAACATATAAGTAAACATATGTAGTTCGTAATTCAAAACAAACGATCAACAAAAAAGAGAAGAAATAAAAGTCATTCACAAAAGGTCTATAGACTATACAACTAACAAGTACACATTGAATACTAACGTATGAAACATATAAGTAAATAGATGCAACTCGTAATTCAAAACGTACAATCAGCAAATGAATGAAAAAAGAAGTCATTCACGGTACAACTAACAGGTACACACTGAATAATAACAGCTGCAACACATAAGCAAGCTAATGCGTAACTAAAAATGAACAATCAGTAAAAAAAAGGGAAAAGGTCATTCAAATAACAACTAACAGGTACATATGGGATAATAACAGCTGCAACATATAAGTAAACAAATACAGCTTGTGATTCAAGACAAACAATCAACAAGTTTGTTATAACAACGAGAGGACAACTCAAAATAAGATTACAGAAAAAACACATAAATCAGCTCAAAACACTTTAAAATGATGGCTAACACACACCATACATACAAACACAGGTAAGCAGCAACTACAACCCACAATTACAACACATTCAAAAAGCTAGGCAAAAGCCAAAACACGATAATTGTAATTACTCTAAGCAGGAAAGCAGCAACACATACATCTATAGAAGATTCAAAATGAATTTCATATCAGACTCCTCCATCCAAAATAGAATGACATGCCTAACATGATTTCATACCAAAATCAATAGTTAAAGAAACAACTGAACCCTTGGTAAACCAATAGAATACACTTAACTATATATAGCTTGGTAAACCAACAGAAGACACTTAACTATATATAGCTTGGTAAACCAGCAGAAGATACCACCAAAAACTAGTTCTACACTTGCATTTATCCTCCTATTAACAAGACTTAAGTACGTTCACCCCTGAACCTCCTATCCATCTGAATATCCTTATACATGATGGTTACACGCTTGGCATGGATGGTGCACATGTTGGTGTCTTCAAATAGCCCAACCAGGTAAGCCTCAACAACCTCTTGTAGAGCAAGAACGGCATGGCTCTGGAAATGCAATTCAGTCTGCAACAACACACATTAGTAGAAATATTAATTATCTATTATAGTGTATAGATATGCAACAATGGAATTACTTCAATCCCCATTACCTTGAAGTCTTGGGAAATTTGACGAACAAGCCTCTGAAATGGAAGGTTCCTGATCAAGAGCTCAATACTCTTCTAGTACTTATGGATTTCACTGCAGCACACAATCAGGAATGAAGTAAGATAATATTTTAACTTGAAGTCAATCTGAGAGCATAATAGAACTATATACTGACCACAGAGCAACAGTTCCAGAGCGGTATCTGTAGGACTTCTTCACACACACACACTCTCACATACCACCGGCTTTTGTTCATCATTTCTCTCTCTCCACGTGAATAAAAAATCAGTAAAAATGCATGAAATTCTGCACATTTAGGGTGGCCAGTGCGGGAACCCGATCTGAGTTAATTTCTGGGAGGTGGTTTGTGTCGAGTAAGACATCGATTCCACCGGAAGGTACAAGGGCGGCAACGACTTGTAGTTGGATCGCGTGAAAGTCTACTTCACCACAAAGGTCTGTGATCCAATGGAACCGATGGTAGATTCTCTGGTGGTGGCGAGGAATGAGGTAGGGCCGACGATGAAGATGATGATGAAGGTGGAAGGTGTTTACTTTGGTGGTGGCAGGGAAGGGTTCTGAAGGTCTTTACTTGCCATTTCTATCTTCTTCTTCCCTTTTTAAATAAAGACCTAAATTTTTTTAATCACAAAAAAAACCCTATTTTGCAAATGAAGCTCTGGCCTGTCCATACGCTTATGGACAAGCTGTCTTTCCTGAGACTTTCCCATAATGGAATTGAAACGTTTTTTTTGGTAGGAAAGGGTATATATGTGAGAATCATATTTATATTAGACTATACTTTGTAACTGTATGTATTTAATCGTCACTGTTAATGAAATCAATGCACCATTAATTAATATAATTATATTTTAATATGATATCAGATCTTTTATATTTTACATTATACAATTTATAATCATATTAGGATTATCTGTATCCACAGAGGTTTTGGGGAAAATTTACCCTCTTTACTTTTGAATTCAACTTGGTTTGCGGCAAAGGTATAGTACGTGGATACCCTGTTCAAATATAACTACAGGCCACTTTTTTTTTTTACCTTTGATGCATTTGGAAACCATTAGGGTCATAACTTCGAGTCTCTCGGTGATAATCGGCAAACAAAAAGCCCCGGGAGGTCCCAGGGGTAAACTCTCTAATGCTTAAGTCAGTAAGTATCTTAGTAAAAATGTTCAAAAGTCCCCTCTAGTAAGTGCATACCTGTCTATTTATATTGTATCAAGGAATAACGTATCTCTAGATTATACACCTTGATGTACGCCTCTTTATTAAAGAGATTTATTGTGCTGACACGGCCATGAAGTGAACTCGGCCCAAGGCACTCTCGGCCCAAGGTATTCTTGGCCCAATTACGGGATTGCTTATTATCAAGAGCCCCCAGAAAATTTGAGGGTACTCTCGGGGTTAGGATCTTCGAGGAGTCTCAGGTTTATTCCCCGTTACTGAGCCCCTGGGTTCACGTGTTCTCGTAGAGGGTGTCGAGGATCTCCAGTTGTGTTATTTTGGAAGTAGGAATCCCTAACCCCGAGGTGTCATCTAATTTTCTTTATGAATATTATTTATTATTATTTTATTTTTAGTAGAATTCCAAGGGGTGCACGAACGCGTGTTGGTTATACAGGGAAGCACGTGTCAGGGAGCAGTTTATGAAAAGGCACGCCAACTTTTCACGCCTTTTTCAAATTTTCACTTCTCCCAAGTTAATCATTATTCTAGCCACCTTTTTTGGGCTTCTTAACTTCCATTTTCTCCACATTCTCTTCATTTTAACAGCATGTAATTTGGAAGGTTTTCTCAGTACTCTCTTCTCCCTCCGTTCCTTGCCTACATTTCCCTTCTTCTACTTTCATCAGTAAGTTATCCTAACCTTCATCTTTCTTTGCTTCATTTCCTTTATCCTTTATGTCCATGTCTGATTCAGGCAAGAAATCTTTAAGAGGGGGAATTCTGACAAAATTGAGTTTGAGAGATTTGAAGGGGAGTCTCCCAGAAGAGGATATTCCGAATCTACGCTTAGCAATCCGGGGCATTCTCCCCAGGTTTCCAACCCTAGCGATGATGAGATTGGTAATTCAAGGCATATACCAATTTTGAATTTTCCTGAGAGGGGTTTTCCCCGAGTTTGGCCTCCCGGCCGAGGGAAAGGATATATTCAGAAGTTTTTGCGTGTCAGGGACATTGAGTTTAGCTTCTTCTAAGGAGGGAGGCCCTTCGAGTATGTTAGAGGAGGATAGCGGGCTGCTCCACTTCAAAGTCTCCTCCACCGTTGAGCCCCTGGCCCCCCGTAGAAGAAGAAACATATGGGCCCCAGCCTCGGATAAGTCTTGGACTATATCGGGGGTTTTAAGATCGCTACCACCAGGTCAGAGGATTCTTGCTAATGTGAAATTAGAATGGTTAGGGGCTTCAGACTCTTACAAAAACCCCCCTGACAGAAGGTCCGTCATTTTCCTAAAGCGGATCCGGTCAGGGTTGTGTTTTCCCCTTCCTCCAATATTCTCGAGGGTGCTCAGAGATTTCCATGTAAGTCCTACCTAAGTCCATCCTAACGCCATAACCACCCTCATGTTATTTCTCTATCAATTCCATAACCTAGACATCAAACCGAAGTATAAGTTATTCCGTTCCCTTTTCATCGTGGCCTTCGGCGGAAACTCTTTTGAGAAGATCATTACTTTTTCTCCTCACCAAAGGAAATGCAAGGTTTTTACTTTCCCCGAGAAAGTGGGAAAGTGGAAGGAGGCTAAGAGGGATCTCACGTTTAAGTGCCTTAGATATAAGGTTCCTCGATGGAATCCCGATGTTAAAGTCGAATCACAGCTTCCTGACAAGTTTGTTTGCCCTCATCGCCTTGAGAGTGCTCGAGATTGTTTTCTATCCTCACCTCATTATTATAGCTCTTATACCAATTCTAACAACTTAGTTGGGGGTCAAGCCAGGCCTCCCGAGGTTTACAAAAAATTTGTCTACGATCTTGTTAAGAAAAGAAAATTGTTGAGACGATCCCACTTGGCCCCATCCGATGAGCCTCCAGTAGGTCCAAAGAGAAGGAAACTAGTTAAGGGGGTATAAGCCACGACCTTCTGAAGACTAAGTAATCCAAGAGCCCCAACTCAAGGATTCCCTTCTTTGTCCTGCCATATTTATACATATACTTTTTGTTGTACCTTGTCTAATATCTTCTTTCTCTTCAGTGGGTCGGAGTCTAGCGGGTGCTATGACCTAGAAGGGAGCAACCACCCTCTCCTCCAAGGAGAAGGTTACCCCTGCTACCCCCTTTCAGACATTTGCCCCCACCGACACATCGTTGAAGCAGAAAACCGAGGACAATCATTCCGTAAGGGGGGTGGGGGGTCGTCAAAAACTTTCTCATGAGAGGTCGGCTCCTAAGGCCTCTAATGAGGAGCTCGACCCTGCTACCTATGTTTTTGCGTCTTCGTCGAGCCTCTCGGCCTTAGGAACCACTTCCTTTTGTTCTTTTGTGAAAATTTCCAAGGTAAGTTATTTTATCAAAATTATTTTGGGAATGATTATGTGTGTTGTTTGTTTTCTCATTCCAGACACAATTTTTATTCAGGAAACTGCATAACTGCATCTAATAATCGTGTTATGTCCCTTGTCTTACCACGGGACGGCTCTAGAGATATTATTGAAACATAGCCCGTATTAGTGTTGAGGAATCTGGAAAACTCAATGGCCATGGAAACCGAGCCACTGTCCATCCCTTGGCACTCAAAAGCACCATTTCCGGAAACACAAATTTTGGTATCTCAAGCTTGATGGTGGTGACGAGAGTAACTTGAGAGTGGAAGTCAATAGTATTTTTTTTATGACCTTTTTATTAGGAAATGAATTAGATCCATTTAAAAATCAACCAAGTGCAGCAATCCCAAAAGATTTTTCAAGTTTAATCTCCTCATTTGTGGGATGGGATCTCAACAATTTGTGCACTGATTGATTTAAAAATAAATAAACAATTTCTGCTCTATACATAAATCTCTTTTATCTTTCATCATGTCCTAGATATAACAAATTTTCATAAAGTGAAATTGGGAGTGTTTTCCGCCATTGAATTATATTGCTTCCAAAACCCTATATATACCTTGTTTGGGTGGATGAATTTAACTAGGATCCTAATAGAATTGGTTTATTCATGATATTAATAGATGATAATAGAAGTACAAGAAAATTAAATTCTATTGAAATGTTATTCTAACTCATCTACTTTAACACTCCTTCCATTTACTTGATTTCAAAACATTTTCTTTTCTTTTAGAACTAGTTTGGTTACACCGCACGTTGCGCGGTGAGCTTGATAACAAATTATATAAATTCTATAGGAATGTTAAAAGAGCTGTAATTTAAGCTACAAATGTAGCAATTATACATGTAATTGAAGCGTGGAGATGACGAGAGGTGAAGGTTCGGGTGGAGAGGGTTCAAGTGGAAGGGTTCAAGAGGTACGGATTCGAGATGTGAAGGTTCTAGTGGAAGTTCAAGAGGTAGTTGGTTGGAGCGGAGGGTTCGAGAGGTAAGGATTCGAGTGGTGAAGGTTCCATAGTAGGTTCGAGAGGTGAAGGTTCCATCGGACAGTTCGAGAGGTGAAGGTTCCATCGGACAGTTCGAGAGGTGAAGGTTAGGGGTTCCATTGAAGGGGTTCGAGAGGTGGAGGTTAGGGGTTCCATTGGAGGGGTTTGAGAGGTGTAGGTTCCATTGGAAGGGTTCGCGAGGTACTGTTTCGAGAGGTGAAGGTTAGGGTTCCATTAGAGGGGTTCGAGAGGTACCAATTTGAGAGGTGAAGGATCCAGTGGAGATTTGAGAGGTGAGAGTTCGAGTGGAGGTTCGAGAGGTAATGGTTCGAGAGGTGAAGGTTGAGGTGGAGAGGTTCAAGTGGAGGGGTTCGAGAGGTACGGGTTTGAGAGGTGAAGGTTCTATTGGAGGTTCAAGAGATGAAGGTTCCAGTGGAGGTTCAAGAGGTAGTGGGTTCGAGAGGTACATATGAGAGTGGTGAAGGTTCCATAGTAGGTTCGAGAGGTGAAGGTTCCAGTGGAGGGGCTCGAGAGGTAGTGGATTCAAGAGGGGAAGGTTCCATTGGAGGTTCAAGAGGTGAAGGTTCCATTGGACGTGTTCGAGAGGTGTAGGTTCCATTGGAAGGGTTCGAGAGGCATCGATTCGAGAGGTGAAGTTTAGGGGGTTCCATTGGAGGGGTTCGAGAGGTGAAGGTTGCAGTAGAGGTTCGAAAGGTAGTGGGTTCGAGAGGTACGGATTCGAGTGGTGAAGGTTCCACTGCAGGGGTTCGAGAGGTAGTGGATTCGAGTGGTACAGGTTCACCTATCGAATGGGTACCTCTCGAGCCCATCCAATTGAACCCTCTACAACTGAACCTTCACCTCTCGAAGGGTTACCTCTCGAACCTCTCCACCTGGAGGGGTTTGAATGGAGGGGTTCGAGAGGAAGTGGTTCTAGTGGAGGGGTTCGATCCTCTCCACCTAAACCTTCACCTATCGAATCGGTAACTCTCAAAGCGGTAACTCTCGAACAATGACCTCTCGAACCCCCCAATCGAACTCTCACCTCTCGAATCTCCACTGGAACCTTCACCTCTCGAACCCCCCATTCAAACCATTAACTCTGGAAACCCTCCACTCGAACTCTCACATCTCGAATCTCCACTGGAACCTTCACCTCTCAAACCTCCAATGGAACTCTCACATCTCTAATTCTTACCTATCGAACCCATCCAATGGAATCCTCTCCACCTCAACTGTCACCTATCGAATGGGTATATCTCGAGCCCCTCCACTTGAACCCTCACCTCTCGAATCTCCACTGGAACCTTCACCTCTCGAGCCCCTCCAATGGAACCCCTCCACTCGAACACTCACCTCTCGAATCTCCACTGAAACCTTCACCTCTCGAATCCCCCATTCGAACTCTCACCTCTCGAACCATTACCTCACGAATGGGTACCTCTCGAGCCCCTCTAATGGAACCCCTCCACTTGAACGCTCTACAACTGAACCTTCACATCTCGAATGGTTACCTCTCAAACCTCCCCCCTGAACCTTCACGTATCGAATCAGTAACTCTCGAAGTGGTAACTCTCGAACCATTACCTCTCGAACCCCCCCCCCCCCCGCCACTCAAACTCTAACCTCTCGAATCTCCACTAGAACCTTCACCTCTCAAACTCCATTGGAACCTTCACATCTCGAATCCTTACCTCTCGAACCCCTCCAATGGAACCCTTCCACCCTGAACCTTCACCTCTCGAATGAGTACCTCTCGAGCCCCTCCAATGGAACCCTTCTCCACCAGAACCTTCACCTCTCGAATCAATACCTCTCGAACCCCTCCACCTGAACCTTCACCTATCGAATCGGTAACTCTCGAACCATTAACTCTCGAAACCCTCCACTCGATCTCTCACCTCTAGAATCTCCACTGGAACCTTCATCTCTCGAACCCCCCATTCGAACTCTCACCTCTCAAACCATTACCTCTCGAGCCCCTATAATGGAACCCCTCAACTTGAACCCTCTACATCTAAACCTTCACATCTCGAATGGTTACCTCTCGAACCTCTCCACCGGAACCATCACCTATCGAATCGGTAACTCTCGAAGTGGCCACTCTCAAACCATTACCTCTCGAACCCCCCCCACTTTTACTCTCACCTCTCGAATCTCCAATGGAACCTTCACCTCTCGAACTCCAATGGTACCTTCATATCTCGAATCCTTACCTCTCGAACCCCTCCAATGGAACCCTTTCCACCTGAACCTTCACCTCTCGAATGGGTACCTCTCGAGCCCCTCCAATGGAACCCCTCTACTTGAACCCTCTACAACTGAACCTTCACCTCTCGAAGGGTTACCTCTCGAACATCTCCACATGAACCTGAACCTATCGAATCGGTAACTCTCGAAGCGGTAACACTAAAACCATTACCTCTCGAACACCCCCACTCGAACTCTCACCCCTCAAATCTCCACCGGAACCTTCACCTCTCGAGCCCCTCAAATGGAACCCTCCACTTGAACCCTTTACAACCAATCCTTCACGCATCGAATCGGTAATTCTCAAACCATTACCTCTCGAATCTCTACTGGAACCTTCACCCCTCGAAGGGTTACCTCTTGAACATCTCAACCTGAACCTTCACCTAGCGAATCGATAACTCTTGAAGTGGGAACTCTCAAACCATTACCTCTTGAACACCCCCACTCAAACTCTCACCTCTCGAAGGGTGACCTCTTGAGCCCCTCAAATGGAACCCTTACACTTGAACCCTCTACAACTGAACCTTCACGTATCAAATTGGTAACTCTCCAAGTGGTAACTCTCCAAGTGGTAACTCTTAAACCATTACCTTTCGAACCCCCCACTCGAACACTCACACCTCGAATCTTCACTGGACCCCTCACCTCTCGAACCTCCAATGAAACCTTCACATCTCAAATCTCGAATCTCTACCTCTTGAACCCCTCCAATTGAACCCTCTCAACCCCCCCCCCCACTCGAACTCTCACCTCTCGAATCTCCACTGGAACCTTCACCTCTCGAACCTCCAATGGAACTATTACATCTCAAATCCTTACCTCTCGAAGCCATCCAATGGAACCCTCTCCACCTGAACCTTCACCTCTCGAATGGGTACCTCTCGAGCCCCTCGAATGGAACCCCTAACCTTCACCTCTTGAACCATTACCTCTCGAATGGGTACCTCTCAAGCCCCTCAAATGGAACCCCTCCACTTAAACCCTCTACAACTGAACCTTCACCTCTCGAATGGTTACCTCTCGAACCTCTCCACTTGAACCTTCACGTATCGAATTGGTAACTCTCAAATCGGTAACTCTCAAACCCCCCACTCGAACTCTCACCTCTCGAATCTCCACTGGAACCCTCACCTCTCAAACCTCCAATGGAACCTTCACAGCTTGAACCGTTACCTCTCGAACCTTCCAATGGAACCCTCTCCGCCAGAACCTTCACCTCTCAAATCTTTACCTCTTGAACCCCTCCAATTGAACCCTCTTCACCTGAACCCTCACATCTCGAATTGGTACCTCTCAAACCCCTCCACCTGAACCTTAACATATCGAATCGGTAACTCTCGAACCATTAACTCTCGAAACCCTCCACTCGAACTCTCACCTTTTGAATATCCACTATAACCTTCACCTTTCGTACCCCCCATTCAAACTCTTACATCTCAAACTATTACCTCTCGAATGGGTACCTCTCGAGCCCCTCAAATGAAACCCATCCACTTGAACCCTCTACAACTGAACCTTCACCTCTCGAACCTCTCCAACTGAACCTTCAGGTATCGAATCGGTAACTCTCAAAGCGGTAACTCTCGAACCATTACCTCTCAAACCCCCCACTCGAACTCTCACCGCTCGAATATCCACTGGAACCCTCACCTCTCGAACCTCCAATGGAACCTTCACATCTTAAATCGTTATCTCTTGAACCCTCCAATGGAACCCTCTCCACCAGAACCTCCAGCTCTCGAATCTCTACCTCTCGAACCCCTCCAATTGAACCCTCTCCACCTGAACCTTCACCTCTCAAATTGGTAACTCTTAAACCATTAACTCTTGAAACCCTCAGGAATACATACCTCTCAAACCCTTCACCTCTCGAATACGTACCTCTCGAACCCCTCCACTGGAACCTTCACCTCTTGAAGCGTTCAATGGCCCTAACAATGTCATTTTGGGCAGCCACCTGATAGCACATGTAGACGTACATGGCAGTGCCACAACTTTTGAAAAAGGAAATGCAAAAAATGACAAAAAAGATGGCCAAAACGACATCGTTTTGAGCAGCCACTTGGGAGCTTCTGTAGGGGCACATGTTAGGCAGCCCTGCAAAATAACCATCATACCCCTAACGACGGTTGTGTCAACCATTTGGTTTGGGAGGATTTCTTTAATATAGTTACCTAAGATGATCCACCGGTTACTTTGCTCTGGTTGATTATTAAAAAATAGAGAACTCCAAAATTTATAAGCAAAAAATTACTTCGATAAAATTTGAATCTAAATTCCTAATAGATCAAGAATTTGCCTGACATTTCTGCATCTTAATTAGGGCGGATCAAATTCTCTAACGCGACCAAACCTGGTCTAGTGCTAACCAGGCTATTTGGATCAAGTAGGGTCATGTCTTATTTGGGTCAAGAGAGTCATTTTAATTTGGATTCGGTCGAGTATGGATTGTGTTGGATTCTGATCCAAATTGACCATTCAAACAATTCTGCCCCCATTAAGAAAATAATTAAATAATTCCTCACTTAAAGAATCATTCTATAAAATATAATAATTTAATGCAACTTATCCGACATTCATTTACTCCATAAACAAGTTTAACATTCTTGAATAATAACACAAACTAAATAAACACTGATACGAGGCACGATTTAAAATAAATTATCATAGTTATTAATATTGTATTATATTTATTTGTGAGTAAAAATTAAAATATAATATAATTATATATTTTTTGATAAATAATAAAATAATTTAACATTTATAGGAAGAAATATACTCCATCTGTCCCAACTTAAACTGCATGAATTTTGACAGTTGGCTCCAAAATTACTTGACCATTAATATCTTTAATTATCTACAATTAAAAAAATAATAATATTCAGAAAATACACATTAAGACGATTATAACACAATCACTTGTGGAGGCAAGCCTATTACAGGTGGTTTTGGTAAAAAAAATGTGGAACCGCCTGGGTCAAGTGGTTCCAAACTCGGAACCTTTAGTCGGGACCAGCAACCTCATTTTAAAGGCGGTTATTTTCTATGTTAAGGCAGTTTTTAAATAGCCGCCTTTAATTAGCCCTAATTAAAGGCGGTAGTGTCTAACCGCCTTTAAAATAGGTTGGTTCCGAATTCGTAACAGGGGTCGATTCATCTTTCGAGTTCGTAACAGGGAGCCGATTCATCTTCCGAATTTGGAAGATGATCCATTATGCGTTTATAAAGAGACGGTCACTATTCTAAACTCATAATTTGATTGGGGGCATGTTTTTGAACTCAGAAAAGTCTTGCAGGGATAATGTTTTTTCTGAAGGTGGGTTCCAAGCTCGAACACCGTCGGTCATATAAAAAAATGGGCCATTTATTTTGAACTCAGAAAACAAAGACATTGTTAGGGTTTTGCCCCCTCTTACAATCCATTGATGAAGAAGTAAAGCCAATAAATAAATCAAAGAGAAGCAATTTCCATTGAAGAAGGAAAGAATTGTTTACAATTATGTTGGTGGAAATTATCTTGAAATTATGGTTTTACATATTATAATTAGGATTTAAGGTTTGTATTTAGATTAAATAGGGGTGGGTTATGATTAATGTTGTAATAATGATGTTAATGGGTTGCATTGTAATTGACTTGTAGGATAATGGATCGCAATGAACTTATTGGTAATGATCTTAGAAAATCACTCGATTACATGTCATTGATCGAAACATTTGTCATGTTTGCATTTGAGGATGCTTCTAAAAATGGTGTTGTACGAGCCTGGTGTCCATGTAAAGATTTTTAAAATGATGTGTATGTAGGGAGGAAGAAATTGCTGTCACATCTCATAATGAAGGGGTTTCAAACTAGCTACATTAGTTGGGTGTGGCATGGGGAGGTTGGAGAAACTGCTCTGGCAATTGATTTGAGTAAAAGGAATGGGGGAAGATGAATTAGATGATAATGCATAATTTGATGAAATGGTTGAGGATATTGCAAGAGAGTTCAAAGGTAAACTCGAAGTATTACAAGCTTTAATTGACGAGAAAGAAGCATCATTGTACAGTGGTTCCAAACCTTCGATATTTAGTGCAACTTTGAGGATAATGAGTTTGAAAGCCAAATTTGGGTGGACCGATAAGTCAATGAATGAAACTCTAGAATTGCTTAGGGATTTTCTCCCAGTGGGTAGCATGATGTCGGATAGGTTGTACGCGGAAAAAGAAGTTCTTTGTCCGATGGGATTGGAATTGAAAAAGATTCACGCTTGCCCGAATGATTGTAGGTTGTGCCGGGGGAAAAAGATGAAAATTGAGAAACATGTCAGGTATGTGGTGAGTCTCGCCACAAATTGAAGAGGGGTGCAATTTCGATGGTAGCGGAAGTGGTAACTAAAACAAAGAAAAAGACACCGGCAAAAGTGATGTGGTACCTCCCTATTGTTCCACGGTTGCAAAATTTGTTTACGTGTAAGGAAGATGAAAAATTGATGTGTTGGCATACAGGGAAAAATTATGTCTTGGAAGATGAAAAATTGATGTGTCGAAACATCATTTGGCTATATACTCTATTCATGACCATTAACATTCCGAGTCTGGAACGTCAAATCGGCCCTTTACCCAGTTCAAAACAAGTACCTTTACGAGTTTGGAACTTGATCGGCCCTATAAAATAAAGGACCGAATCGCTTCCGAGCTCGGAAGAGAGTTTTTTCTAAGTGGTAAAATTTTCCTTTTGCAATAGTTTCCAATTTCTTAACTAATGTAAGAAATTCAACAAATCTAATTTATAATGCAACGCAATGAAAAAAAAATTATGACTTAGCAAATCGGTCAAGACTCTAAACATAATTGAAACTCGATAATCCAAACACACTATTTTCTCAATGTCACTTCCAAAATAAGAACATGGTCTAATTCCATAAAAACTATTAATTTTTTTAACCATAACCCACCACAATAACATTGTCTACTCAAAGCCTAGCGTGAGCCGAACATGTGCCCATGCTCATAATCATTAGGATTGTCTTCGCCATCCACATCACTATTTATCATGACTGGATCAAAGTTTTGGGCCACATCATCCTCACTCAGTTTGAGTTGGATTCCTTTTGATTCCACGAATCTTTCTTGTTGTGCTTCTGCTCTGGCCAGCATTTCAGAAGTCTCTTCTGCATCGCCCCGGATGCAGTTGAAGTAACGCCCTATAGTGGCCTTCCACTTGCTTGTGGAACCTACCCAACAAAGATAAATACACAATTAGTAATAAGCGCAATGACAAGAGAAAATTACTGAAACTTAAACAAAAATATTTTTAATAAAATACTTACTAGATCCGGATGGCCTGTCTATTTCAGCTTCTGCCTCCTTGGCCCTTTTGGCATTCTTTACTACCTGTCCCGGCACAACCCTTGGTGCCCATTTACTGTCAGGACCTAGCGTTAGCCCCTTATGATAAAACCACGCCTCTTCATAAAACTCTGAGCGGAGTGGGAGGTCTTTCAGTTGAGTACCATCTTTCTTGATCATCGCGGTGACCAATCCACCACAAGGGAGGTCTTTCTTTTTTGCATTGGTGGCTTTGAGCATACACATCAAAATTGTATAACCAGGGTTAATTTTCACGCCCTCCGTGACATAGTAGAAAAATCATTAGATTACCAATCATCGGCTCATATGTGTGTCCACCGGTGGGAAACACATTCAAGCACACCCACTCATAAATTAGCATCTGCTTCACCATCAACTGTTGTATGTCATAGCTATCCACCGGGTCGGGGGCTCCACTCCTATGGAAGTATATTTGAGCCATTTCTACAGGATCAATCGGGGTCAGTTCGGTGACAGAGGGCCAAGATTGTTGGTGATATATTTCTAACGGTCTGTGGCCATCTTCGGGGTCACTTTCTCAGGGGAAGAGTACTCACTACCTAGGGCATACATTATTGTGTCCTTACTAACCAAAATTTCTTTTCCGTTAACCTTATTACAATCATGGTTGTTCAAGCTTTGTCCCAAATTTGCATAAAATTGGCAAACCTCATCTACGTAGACTTCTAAGCATAACAAATTGTCTAAATGTTGGACTTTGAAATGCTCCAAAAAATAACCTAGACACAAATCATTAACCGAACATGCACGAAAAGTTTTCGAATTGATAAATTTATGTTAGGAGAATTCGACATACCTCTCATCCACTCTTCCATTAAAAATTCGAGGGGATTTGTTGATTTGTGTGTAGGGTTCATAGTTTCGATCGCTCGCCGCCCCGGTATTCTTCTTGGTGTACCTTGGCCTTGACATTGTGCTCGGAAGGGTGAAAATTATGGGATTTGGGAAATTCGATCGGGGCTTTAAAATGTTGATTGATTTCTGTATTTTTTATATACCGAAACATGTTCCGAGTTCGGAAGTTGTTCTGCTCTATTTTGTAAAGAGCAAATTGGCTTCCAAGTTCGGAAGCCAATTTATTTTTGAAATAAATAAATAAATAAATAAATGCAGGTTTGTCAAAGTGTATTAAATACCCTAGGAAGCCCGCGTTTTCTCAGCATTTTCCCTCAAAAAAACCCATCTCTCCCCATTTCTTCCATAACCCTCCATCTCAAATCCTTTTTTTCTTCAAGAGTTGATTCAAGGTAAGATTACAACAATCCAACTCCAACATTCATCATCTTTACTTGTATCTTCTCATCTTCTCAATTTGTCTTTGTATAAAAGGGATGATTTAACATATGCTATGGGACTTGATGATGCTTGAGGTATTAAGGAAGTGATGTTCCAACTTGTTTGATGTAAAGGTAGGTGTTTAAAAACCCTAGATTATGTAGTGCACGCCCATTTCTTCTTGAATGGTTAGCCAAATTTAAGGGCTTTGATTGTTTTGAATGTTTAGTAATGTTATATAGTGGTGGAATTGTGATTATGAGTTTTGTATCATTATTTTTCCAATTTTTTATGAAAATAAATGTTTAAAACTGTTATTTAGTGATGAGATTGTGATTGTGAGTTTTGTCTCATTAATGTGCCAATTTCTTATGAAAATAAATGTTTTGTTGTTAGAGACATGATTTAGTGGATAATTTTTTTATGTTGGGTAACTTATGTCTAGAAAAAGGACTCACGACGACACGTCACTTTCACAAAATAGTCATCCCACGACATCGGAATATGGTTGTGATGATGAACATGATGGATCTGACGAGGTAGGAATAGGAAAAATACATTGTAGAACATTAGAACGTAGGATAGCTAGAAAAGGGTTCACTTCCTTGGTATTTAATAAGTCGGGCAAATGTTTGTCCAAAGAGCGCCCAAAATGGTCAAGTTAGGTAGTGAAAGTCGGTAGAACAAGGGTGGACATAAAATACGATAGTTGGCATGAGATTCCCCAAGGCTATAAGGAGACCCTATGGATGGAAGGCAAGGTACCATAATTAGACAAATTAACTATTATTGATATTCCCAATTTAGTAGAAAAATTAACTATAACTATTCCCATAGAGACCATTCGAAATCGATGCACCGGATATGACATTTATAAAAAAAAGAAGGCGATGACCATGATGTGCAAGAGTTGGCGAGAGCACAAGTACAATTTGTCTCGGGACTACATTTTTTCTACGGAAAAGGGCAATCGGATGTGGATAACTTACACACACATTCAATCGGAGAGTTGGGAGATCCACAAGAAAAGGGCTTTGGAGAATGCTTCTAACGTTAGTCTTTAATTTATTTATTTTAAAACTACTTAGATTTTAATGTCTTTAGTAATGTCATGACCCTAAACCAAGCTAACATAGGGTACAAGCTAAGAAAAACAAATCAATGCCGTTTTGAATGTGATTTCACATCGATTGAGCTGTGGGGGTATGAATTGGTGGCTCTTAAATACGTTGAGGAATGTTTTGAGATGGATATTTAAAATTCAATCGTGGTGGGTATGTCCAAAGAGGAGGCAAGGGCTACAATGCAACCCATGGATGTTGAAGACATAGATAGGTGTGATTTATTCTTCAAAGGCAGGCAAAATAAGAAGGGTGAGTACGAAAAGCCTGAAGAAAAAGAACTTGCGGAACGAGTGGTAATCCTAACTTCCCTACAACTCTTTTTTTACTTCCTCAATTTACATCTTAGCTTTTATTTGTGATCTAAAATTCCCGTACTTGCAATACGTACGTAGGATAAGTTAAATAATGAAGCATTGGAAGGGGAATTCATACCCACGTTTAAGAACAACATCATTTCTGCGGCTACCAATAAACCCGACCATGTGGGCCGTGTTAGGGGAGTGGGTGGGTACTTGAACTAAGGTGAGGAATTTGGAACTACTCGTTACTTTGGTCGTGCACAACCATAGCGTGCCCACACTTTGCAAAAACACGCCCTTCAACAAAGGAAACAAATAGAGCAACAAGACATTCTCATTCAGAAGTTGATCCAACATACCGGCCTTGTGCTTCCCAAGAATTTAGATGATTTGACACCCAATTGGACACCGCCATCAAGAGGTTCACACCATTCACCAAAAGATGTTGAGGTCAATCGGAGGCATTCATTGAAAGTCCGGCAAACGAAGACAACAACCACTACAAGGCCATCATTGCTTGTGATAAAAGGTAAACATTTCACATTTATCAAATCATTAATTCAAAGGTTTTTTTTCAAATTTAAAAAATGTAGTTGGTGTCGATTAGGGTTCACTTATGTGCGAGTTATACATAGATCGAGGCATATGTGATAGTCCACTCCATGTAGCCGATGGAGTTTTGCATTAGTTACTGAAACATCATCATAGCATACCAATTCCAGAAGGTTTGTCAAGAGTCTCTTTGGAGAAGGCACTGGTGAGGGGTGCCTCGTTGCCATTTCTGGACGGAGAGTACAAGAATGTTGGTTCCACTTGCAGCATGTTTTCATTGTGGCTGCATCGACTACTATATGCCAATCCCATAAAGGATAGCCGTTTGAAAGTTAAATGGCCGACAACGCCGAAAGCGCTCCAAAGTACATCAAAGGCAGTCAAGACTTCACCTAAACTCGTCCACACTACACCTAAACCGGTCCAAAGGGAACCAAAACCAGTTCAAACAACATCGGACAAGATGAGACAACTGCTTTCAAGGCCACAACTCCCGAATGAAGCACCTCAATTCGTAAGAGTGCTATACACCTGGCTTCAACCGCATCAATACAACTCAACTTACTCATTCGTGGGAAACAATGGCATATTTGGTGCCAAGAGAGACAACGTCGCGATGTGGAGTGATTTCGAGGACCTTTGGAAATGTGAGCAAGCTAATTAGACGATAATGTCCATATACATCTTGTGGGTAAAATTTATATTTACATATTGAATTCATGTTTACTATTTCATTTTCTCTAATTGTTTACGACTAATGCAAAATATTTCATAATTTCAAGGTACATGTATTATATGCACAATCAAAAGAAGGAGTGGGTCGGATACATGTGTCCGGTGATGACTCAAGAGATCGGTTGTACAAACCAAGAGAGAATTGACTACACTCACAAAAATCTTGGGAGAAAGGATAAGATATTATTCATTACGCCCTACATTGAAAGGTTATATTTAGAACCACCTCTATGTTCAACCACATCATTTACGCACTTTAATAAATTTACACTCTATTTTTGTATAGGGTCATTGAAGATTTATCATCATTGTTTCGGAAAAAAAAGTGTGTATTGGATGGATCCATTACACTTCCAACCATCAGACTCATTTGTCAAGATTTTGGAGTCCGCTATGGAGGGCAATAGCGAAGATGATGAAAATAAATTTCAGGTGGTCGAAATCAAGGTATAATATGAATAAATTGCTTCATTTTTCCAAGGAGATAACATTATGCTATTCTATAAATTACAAATTTTATATTGTTAAAATAGTACAAGAAACAAGCGCAAACATGGGAGTGCGGCTATTACTTAATGTTGTATGCAATAAAGTGCATAGAGGTCGTGAACTTGGATTTACTTGAGATTGACAAGATAATTGTACATTTGGTTGTAATAGACATTAGTAGTGTCTATGTGTCAATAGTAATATTTCAACCTACTCACTATGCAAATAGGTTTTCCCAAAGACAACAAGGTCGTATTTGAAACAAAATATCAACACCGCTAGGAACTGTTTGGCTAGGCATCTCATTCTCAACCGCTCACATCTTCTTGAGAACCCTAACTTGGTGGAGTAACACAATTTAGGTAATTAGTAGTGATGTAAAGTTTTGGAATAGAATTTGATTGATTTCTATTCCTATCTATAGATTATTGTTAACTCGTAGAACAATTGCGTGTATTGAATTACATTTGTGGTTGTTGAAAGAGACATGTTGTAAGCCGGGAATTGAATGAAAATTGTTTTTTTTCTATTGGTACCGAATTGAGTTCTGAACTCGTAAGCATAATTGGCCCTTCAGTAGTCAAAGGCCGAATCAGTTTACGAACTCGGAAGTAAAATAATACTAACAAAAAAAAGCCACGAAAATTACAGACGCGGCCCGAAAATTGGACCCTAACAAGGAACCACATCTTCAAACAGACGCCATTTTTACTTCCAAATGAGGAACCTATTAAATGTGGTTCAGTTCCAAACTCGGAAGGTTCAACTCGTCAATTATAATCCGCCTTTAATTGGAGTTCCGAGTTTGGAACCTTTGACAAGGCCGAGGGAAACCGTATAGGTTCCGAGCTCGGAACGTATTCAAGGCGGTTTCACCGGCCTATTCAAGGCAGTTCATACCCACCTTTAATCAATCGCGTTAAAGACACGACCAGAAAAGACACCTTTAAAGTGTCTTCTCAGGTAAAATAGAACTGCCTTTAATGACCCTTGCTCCACTGGTGAATGCTACATGATAATATCCTTAATTACATATCAATAGAATTTTATGGTTATACTTGGTGAATTTTGACTCCATTAATAGTGCAATTGCAGTATAAATTGGGATAAAGGGAGTATGTATTTATAAAAAATTAAAATAAATTTTGTATAAAGAGTAAAGTGCTAAAATAATTCTACATTTTGGTTGAAAGTGTCTATATAACCCTGCAATTTGAGAAAGTGTCAATCTAACCCTGGACTTGGTTGACTTTTTTATCAACAGCCGTTTGACAAAAAATGAGTGAAATGACAATTTTGCCCTTGATTTAAAAAAACATGAAAATACCGAATGCCCTCCCCTTTACCCCTATTTCCCATTTCCTTCATCTCCCCCAAAATCTGAAAGAGAAAAAAAAACAGATGAAGACGACGAAATTAACTCCGGGCAGCGTCAGAACTAATTTATGAAGACGACGGATACTCAGTCAACGGCAGGCGGGTTGTCGGGCTAGGGTGGCGGAGGCGGATGAGGCAGCATCGGTGGAGTTATGGTCGGGCTAGGCGGGGGAGGTGCATGAGGCAGCGATGGAGGGGTTAGGGTGGAAGGAGGTGGAGGGGTCGTTGATGAGAATCTGATTCGGCGACGGCGGGGTTGGTGGGCAGGATAGCGAGGAGGCAGCAGGGTCGTTGGTGAGCCGAAGGAAGCATCGGGATTATGGACTTTTCTACAAAACCTGGGGAACTAAAAAACTTTGGGCCACCTAATGGCTAATGCATATCCTATAAGCAGTTGAAAACAAGCCAAAGCCGTGAAGATGGCCGTCATTATTCGATCCAAACGATGAAACAAGCCAATAAATATTCAAAGCTTATAACACCTGCAATAATTATTGATATCTAGGCAGCGGCGGATCAGACAGTGGCGGCGGGGTTAGGGTAGGGCTTGGTTCCAGCGGCGGTGAAGATTTTCAGCAGGTTAGGGTTTAGGGTTGTGAAGAAGAAAAAAAATAGGGATTATAATGGGTACTATATTGTTAGCTTTGGTCTAAGGAATATTTTGGTAATTTTAGTTTTGGTTAATGTCTGAATTCTTTGGGTTAGTGTCGAAATTAGAAAGTTTGCCTATATTGGCACAGTTTGACTAATATTTAGGGTTAGATTAGCAAAATCGGTAATAAGTTAGGATTAGATTGACATTTTTTTAGATTGCAACGTTATATTGACACTCTTAGCTAAAAGTTAGGGTTATAATTTATAAATATATTTTTCCCTTGTATAAAAATACTATCAACGATTAAAATATATTTGATAAAAAATTTGAAATATATATTCATAATTAATCAATAATTATATAAAAATAGTTTTAATAGAAATATTCTTTTTTAAACAAAATAGTAAAACTATTCTAACTAAGTAGAATGGAAATAATTGTATTTTTCTTTACTAACTGGATATTTTTGTAAATAAATAAAATATAAAATTTTATTTTAAATTAGATGAAAATAAATTATTATTTTATTTACTATTTAAATGTTGAGTCTGTCTCTTGAAAGATGATCTTTCCATAAGTTATGGAAAGACCAAGGTTTAAACTGCAAATTATTATAAATTAAGCTAATTTTTTTGGGTTACATTAATCGGGGCATAAACTTTATAACTACTTCACGTTGCATAAACAAATTTTAATATTGCAACTTAAACCTTTTACTATTTTATTATTCTAATTAAACCCCATATTTCCTTAAACCTGTGGAAAGACGGTCTTTCCCAAGACTTTGCCTTAAATGTTAATATGATTTAAAAGTTATTCATTTTATTTGAATAAATTATATTCCTTTTATTATTTTAAAAATATATAATTTGGATCGTTATGGATTTTTTGAACCCAGCCCAATCCGATCCAAAATTATGGAAATTAATGATTCCAAATCATAAGGACTTTGCAAGTCTAAGAAATCGACTCAGAGAAATTCTCAGGTCAATTTTGTCCCAATTTCTACACAAGGCCCATTTTTTTACAACAAGATTTGATGTTTCAGTTCCAATACTTGATAATTCAACTAGATTTTGTGATTTTTTTCAGATTTTTTCCTCTATTGAAGTTAAGAGAAAAGTGTTTTAATAACCCTACCTAGTTGGCATAAGTGTCAATATAACCTTTTGATAATTGAAAGTAAATATAATCCCAAATAGTTGATGTAAGTGCAATTTTACATGTAATTTGGTTTTACCTAATTCTCTTAATCATTACTAGCATGTTCCAACATAATATAGTTAACCAAGTATGCAATAACGTAAAGCATTAAAGACACGACACTTGGTTACGCTGTTCGGTGAAATCCACCTACATATGCGGGGCATGGCCCAGTTCAGAATGAATCCACTAATCAGAAAGATACAGTACAAAGTACACCATACAATTATACTTATCTTTACTAATCAAACGTGTGAATTCTGCTAGCTCCACTAGCTACCGATCCGCCTTGATCAGACTCCCTCTGACCTCGAAACTCGTCGACGCTGAATCTCCTCCTCCTGAGGAATTAAGGAATACGATTCTGAACTTTGAACAGCAGGTCACGTATGTTGGAACATATAGATTAGACTCTTTGCAAGGCTCTCAAAAGGATGAAAATCTGTGTAAAGTTTCTCTATTAAAATTGTGAGATTAATGCAGTCATGGTGTCCCCTTTTAAAGCCATGAGCAGATCGAAACTCTTCATGATTATCTCTATAATATTCTTATTCCTTATCTTCTTCTTAAGCATATCCAAATCTCATAAATAAAGGAATTTTCCTTATCACAATATCTCACATATATTCGGTAATATCAATGTCATATTCATAAACCAACCATGCTTCTTCCAACGCCTATCATATAGCAGAATATTCTGATTTCCATATATCACAAATATCATAATATTCTGTGTCCTTTCTCTGTAAACTCTGATCCGCGTTATTGTGACTCCTTTGCATGTTCCAACATGGAAAGTTTTTCGTTTCCAAATATGTTCACAAATTGCCAATTAAAATATTCAATGAACACAAAGAAAAACAACTTCCAAATTAACCACATAAGACTTTCAAAAAACCATCTATGTTGGAACATATGCAAACAACTGAATCTGATCATAAAAGAATACCATTTGAAAACCAGAATACCAAAAACATTATTCAGATTTCAGTCATCCAAAATAATATCAAAAATCACCAAATATTCTCCCCACGGGGCTATGAATATGCCAAAGGCAATCAACCATAGAAATAGAGTTTGAAATAAACAGAAAACCAGCTCCCCCCTGAACATAACATGGGATCTATATTGGAACATAGATATTGCAAGAACATCAATCATGTTCAGGAGCAGCATCATGTGCCTTCGGCTGAGCCTTCTCTCCCTAAAGTTTGGCCTTCTCCGCATCAAGTGCCGCAGTTTGGGTGGCTATAGCCTCCAACCTTGCATTGAGCACCACTATCTTGGCCTTTTTTTCAACATCTGCAGAAGTAGAAGCTTCAGGGTTCCATGGAAGATCATGAACATGCCGCATGCCAAAATTCTTCTTGTTATGCCAGAGAAAGTCTGTATCAATGATCACATTCTTTGCTTTTCCCTTCACCTTAGCAGTCTTATCCAATACAGATATCAGATAGGGATACACCAGAGCATGTTTCGCCTTTGGGCCAGTAGGTTGCCTGACTAGACTCTGTTGTATAAACAACCCCAGATTGACTAATCTCTGTGTTCCAACAGAGTACAGCAACTTAGTCATTTCTCTAGTCAAGGTAGTAGTATTGGTGGATGGCATCCAGCAGTTCACAGTGACCTGGTATAGACCAAAAAATCTAGAGGACAGGTAGGAAGCATGTGAGTATCCAGTCTCAGGCCATTTGGTCTTGTACCCTCCTGAGACTACCTCCAGAATCTGATCATCAAACACTTCTAAATCATCTGGAAAGACTCTTTCAAATTCTGGAGTTTTCATCCCCAAAATCCTATTTATCCTGCCAGCAAAAAAATAAATAATCTTCCCTCTTACATAAACCCTCTCAAACCATGGGGAATCAGGCTCCAAGTTCCCAGCCATCAGATTGGAATATACTTCGGTGACCACCCGCTTATTGTACTGAAGTTGTACTGTAGCAGCCTTTTTCACTCCAATTTCTTCCAAAAATTCAGAAAAACCGCTCACTCTATATGCATCTAAGTCTACTGGTCTCTCGGAGATTATCTTCCTTTCATTAAATACATCTTCGATATTCTCATAGTTTATGTCACAGTAAGAAAAAGACAGTGTGTCACTTACAGGAGAAGGTGACAGCACTTTCTTCTTGGGAGCAGCTTGGGTTTTCTTGGCTTTCTTGGTTGGTGGGGAGTCCTTAGTGGCAACCATGTTTCTCTTGCCCCCTGCGGCTTGGAAGAATTCATCTAGCACTTCATCACTAGAATTTAAAAAACTCATGCTCCTATGTTGGAATATACTTAGTGTCTCCAGCATCTCCTTCTCCAGCAGTCTCTGCCCTACCCTGTGTTCCAACATGCTGATCCTTAACTGATTCACCTTGCCTCAAATCAGATCCTCCAGTTTGACCTCCGTCAGAATACTCCACATCAACATCAGCATTACCAGTGACATCAAACTGGTCTTGACCTCCCATGTCCTCATCATCAATCTCCATCTCTTCAGCATTTTCTAAATATTCCCTCTGTGTTGGAACATACCCAACAATGTCTCCTTCTTCACTGTCTGTGATCTCTATTATCACAGGTTTCTCAATTCCTCTATCCTCTGAGCAGCCTTAGCATCATAGAAACCTACAGGCATCCTATCTGTAGATTTAACCACTTCGAACCCTGCCGCCTCATCATCACCTATCTCCTTAATCTTAACACAGCTAAGGCCAGGAATAGATGAATAAACATGAAATCTATCCTTCCCTCTGTAAACTTCATATTTCCCCCTCAGAAATTTAACTTCATAATTTTCAATATCCCATAGATTACCAATATCACCAGACACAAGGTCCTTGACATTAACATTCAAAAATTATCCTTCTATACTCTTGAGTTTAGTCAAATCCGCCTTACTTCTATTGGCTTCAAGCCACTCAAAATATCCTCAACAGTTTTAAATTCCATACCAAGAACTTTGAGAGTAGGGGGATCAGGACCTGTTACTTTCTTATACGGACCCTTCCCTTTGCTTCTGGGTTCTTCACTTTGTCTGTCATCACAGGTCGTGTCAGCCTCCATATTTTCTTTCTTCTGCTCAGCATTGTCATCCTCTGGAGACTGAGGAATTTCTTGAGTTTATTTTTCCACCGTGGGAGAATTAGGGCTTGAAGACATGTTTTACGGCAGAGTTTTGTTGTGGGAAAAAAAATCTTGGCTAATTTTGGCAGAATCAGTAGAACACCAAAAATTGTGGGAGTGTAGGCAGAAAAGAGTGGGATATGGAGAGATGGAGACATTTTTAAACCAAACACAAACTCTTCACTTCCTTGCCTCTTATGCCGCGAAAACTTTTTCCCTTTCCAAGAAGTGCAATAATTCTTCTTTTCTCTCTTGTCAACTCAAGACATACCCTCTTTCAACATACCATAACTCTACTTTTGGTAGTTGTCTCTTTCTTCCCATAGACCATACCAAGCTTTTATTTTTGTAACGTTTTCTTCTTTCCATTTTTCTATTTTTCTATTTTCTCGAATAAACAATAAAGAAATAAAATATTTACAACTAGACAAAGGCAAGAATTACCCCAAATATGACAAACACCTAAGTGTTGTCTGAGAATTTCAAATGTGGCAGTGTCCAATGGTTTTTGTAAAAATATCAGCAAATTGCTCAGATATTGGAACATAGACTACCATAACTTCCTTCCATTCAACAAGATCTCTAATAAAATGATGCATGATGTCAATATGCTTGGTTCGAGAGTGTTAGACTGGATTTTTTTAAAGTATCAATAGCACTTGTGCTGTCACATAAAATATTCAAAAACCCTTGATGAATTCATGAATTCATCATTTGCTTCATCCATAACAATTGTGCACAAAAACTTCCAGCAGCAAGATATTCCGCTTCTGCAGTAGACAAAGAGATCAAATTTTGTTTCTTACTATACCAAGACACCAGATTCATACCAATAAAGAAAAATCCACATGTAGTGCATTTTCTATCATCAGCGTTACCAGCCCAATCAAAATCGATGTATCCCAATTATATCAGAATCTTGATTCTGAGAATACCAAACACCATATTCAAAAGTCCCACTTACATATCGAATAACTTTTTTGACTGCAGTGAGATGAGACTCCTTTGGATCAGCCTGAAATCTTGCACATATTCCTACGCTGAAACATATATCTGGGCTACTTGCTGTTAATAAAATAGACTCTCAATCATGCCCCTATATAACTTCTGATCAACTGAGACTCCTTTCTTATCCTTTACCAGTTTGTTAGAAACCCCATAGGTGTTCAAACTACTCGGACATTGCTTAAATCGAATCTCTTTACTAGATTCAGTGCATACTTACTCTGATTTATGAACATGCCATTTTTTCCTTGCTTAACTTGCAGTCCTAGAAAATATGTGAGTTCTCCAACCATGCTCATTTCAAATTCAGCCTTCATTATAGTGATAAAATCATGTACCGTAGATGGTAAAGTAGAGCCGAATACTATATCATCAACATAAATTTAAACAATCATTATTTTTTATGACTTTTCAAGCACAAATAAAGTGCGATCTACTCCCATCGGCGATAACATTTCTTAAGAATAAAGTTAGTAAGTCATTCATATCATGCCCTTGGTGTTTGCTTGAAGCCATATAAAGCCTTCTTAAGGTGATACACATGATGAGGGTAATGAGGATTCTCAAATCCTTTAGGTTGTTCCACATATACTTCTTCATTTACCACACCATTTAGAAATGCACTCTTAACATCCATTTAATACAGAGTAAAGTTCATAGAGCATGCAATAAAAAAATTCAAATTGACTCTAACCTGGCAACTGGTGCGAATGTCTCATCAAAGTCGACTCCTCCAACTTGTGTATATCCTTGAGCTACCAGTCTGGCCTTATTTCGAGTAATATTTCCATCAGCATCAGATTTATTCTTGATGATCCACTTCGCGCCAATCACATTTACACCTTTGGTACGAGGAGTGAGATACCATACGTCATTACGTGTAAATTGACCTAGTTCTTCTTGCATTACAGCAATCCAGCATTCATCCAGTACGGCTTCTTTGTAGTTCTTGGGTTCAATGAGAGAGATGAAACATTGTAATCCTACTAACTTCCTATAATAAACCCAATGAATTAATCGAGTACTTCTTGACATTGGTTCAGGTTGCTCCTGTGTTGTAACCTAGGGTAATGTTGTGGGGGTGATGTTCCAACATGCAAAGATTCAGCAGGGTATTCAATATCATCTGGCTCAGCAGGGTAATTAGCATGTTCAGATGTTCCAACATGCGATGGATCTAGCTTGTCGGGTTGACTAAGCTGTATTGGAACATGAGTTTTACTAGGTTCATCTTCTACAACATCTGACTTTTGTCCTTCTTGAGAATCATCCACAATAACATTTATAGATTCCATGAGTGTGTTTGTCTGACGGTTATAAACACGATAAGCTCGACTATTCACAGAATAACCAAGAAAGATTCCAGTATCACTGCGATTATCGAATTTTGCCAATTGCTCTCTGTCTTTGAGGATGTAGCACTTGCTTCCAAACACATGAAAGTATGAGACATTTGGTTTCCTACCCTTCCAAATCTCATAGGATGTTTTGCTGGTGAATGGACGCAGATATACTCGATTAATTGTATAGCAAGCTGTGTTAATAGCTTCTGCCCACCATTTTTTGTGAATTTCTTTTTCAGCCAACATAACTCGAGCCATCTCCTACAAGGTTCTATTTTTCTGTTCTACAACACCATTCTGCTGAGGAGTGATTGGTGCAGAAAACTCGTGTTGAATCCTGAGTTCATCATAGAAGTCACTGAATTGAGAATTTTGAAACTCTCTATCATGTTCACTACAAATTCGAACAATCTTCCCAACTGGACTTCCTTTGGCAGTCTGTAAATTTATCACCAGACTTCTAAACACTTCCACCGTATCATATTTTTCTTTTAGGAAAGCTACCCATGTAAATCTGGAAAAATCATCAACACATACAAAGATATACTTTTTTCCACCTATACTAGGTGTAATTCATATGTTATAATTCCATATTTCTTAAGGTGGTTATATATTGAACTGAAGAGTGGGGGGATCAAATTTGTTTACCTTGTTGACATGGTCCGCACACAATTTCTCCCTTGCTTGTTAAGGTAGGCATACCTCGTATAGCCTTTGAATTTGCAATTTTCACTAAGGTTTTGTAATTGATGTGACCGAGCTTCCTGTGCCACAGAAATACTTCATCCTGTTTCGAGATCCTACACCTTACTTCCTGTTCCAGTAAATAGCAATTATCTGATGATCGTATGCCTGAAAGAACCTTGGCTTCTCCGTGTTTCACTATGCATTTATCTTTCTGAAATTCCACAGTCATATTGTCATCACACAATTGACTTATGCCCAGCAAATTGGCCTTCAAGTCTTTAACAAACAACACACTAGTGAATACTGGAAATCTTTCAATATGTAGTTCACCTTTTCCAACCACTTTACTCTTCTTTCCATTGCCAAAAGTAACATAACCGCCATCATATGGTGTGATATTTGTGAGGAATTCTTGAGTGTCAGTCATGTGCCGAGAACAGCTGCTATCAAAGTACCACGAATCTCTGGAATATGATATAAGCAAAGTATGTGCGACAAAGCATATACCAGAAATTTTGACAACCCATACCTTTCTGACCATTTTTGCTTTCTGGACGTCATCTATGTTGGAACATGCCAAGAGTTGACGTCCCGCCATTAGGTCTCTGAGCAGTTTCTGGCATGGTTCCTCTAAGTAACCTTGATATGAACAGTAGCTGTAGATGATAGGTTTCCTTTGATAAGGCTTGCCTAACTTTCTCTTTACCTCTCAAATCTTTGTCTTGGGCATTATTGTATTATTAAGTAACTCTTGTGTCTCGGGCTTGAGTGTGACTGTGTTTTTGGGTGGGTTGTAATACTCAATTCTGTGTCGATCTCCAAAGTTCTTTCCCATGTCCAAAATATTATCGAGTTTTGCTTTTTCAGAGTTCAGCTTAGAAATTACTGCTTCATAAGTTTCAGCTCTCTCATTTGCTAAAAATAGCTTTTCATTCAACTCTTCATTCTCCTTTTTAAATTCGGCAACTTCCACATGCAACTCTTTTTCTATCTCCATCAAATGCATTTTTTCCCTTCAGCTCATTGTTTGTATCAACTACTTGGAGCCACATAGCATACATTTCTTCATCACTTACAACAAGTCCATCATCTTTATCACTGGATACTTCATACGAGTCTATGTTGGAACATAAGGCTTCGATTTTGTCTGATGTGTTGGAACATCCATCATCTGATGCATCATGAATTTTTTCTCCAAATGCCACATAGTTACTTTTGAGTTCCTCTTCATCTTCACTCCATGGGGTGACATATGATTTTCCTTGCTTTTTCCGAGTATTTGCACATCCAGCCTGAATATGACCATATCCTTCACATGCTCTGCATTGAATTCGTCCAGACTGCTAAGGTTTAACACTTTAATTTCTAGAGAACTGCTGATTTCCTTGTTCAAATCTCGTCCCACGATTGCCTCCAAATTCTTGTGGCCTTGGTCTATTTCCACCATACATTTGTTGAGATTTCTTGTTTACTACTTTCTTCAGCATTCTTGAGAAGTTTTTCATGATAAGTGCAAGTTTGTCAAACTCATCATCACTGTCGGATTCGTGATTATCCTTTGATGAGGATGTTTTGAATGCCAACTCATTTTGAACCCTTTTTGTAGCCTGCTGGAAAGTCATCTCATACGTCTCTAATGATCCCATTAATTCATCTAGGCTCATGGTGGCTACATCTCTTGCTTCTTCTATTGCTGCGACCATCATTGCAAACCTTTTTGGGGAGTGATCTCAAGGTCTTTTTCACAAATTTTTCCTCTTTGTAGACTTTTCCAAGTTGAAACGTCATATTGGAGATGTCCCTGAGTTTTCCGTTGAATATAGCAATAGTGTCATCTTCCTCCATCTTGAGTTCCTCGAACTTTGTAGCCAACATCTGTGGTTTAGATTCTCAAACTTGAATAGTTCCTTCATGAATAGTTTGCAGAATATCCTATGCTTTCTTGGCATGATGATATGTGGAGATGAGTGTGAACTGGTTTTCATCAACCGCAGTGAAGATAGCGTTTAGTGCTTTTGAATTTGCCTATGATGCCTTGAGGTCATTAGGAGACCAAGTAGATTTGTCTTTGAGTTTCTGCTCCCTTTGACTTGGCTCTCCTTCTTTCGCCTTAAAGCTTGTATCAGCATCTTCAGTAAGGTGATTCCATTCATTTTCAACATAGTACCACGCAAGTTCATCCAGTGAGTTGATGAAAACTCTCATGTGTGCCTTCCAATAATTGTAGTTGTTGCCTTCCAGCAGAGGTGGCCGAGACACTGAATCTCCTTCTTTGGTTGCCATGGTAAAACCGGATCACACTTTCCTTGCCACAACCAAGGGAAAAATAAGTGGCCAAGCTCTGATACCAATTATAATTTGGTTTTACCTAATTCTCTTAAATTATTACTAGTATATTCTAACATAATCTATCTAACCAAATTTGCAATAAAGTAAAGCATTAAGGACACGATACTTGGTTACGCAGTTCGGTGAAATCTACTCCTTCTAATGACTTCATGTTTGCAGCACAAAACAACAGGAGGTTCAGTAAAATGCAAAGTGTGAACTTCAGCTTTTTTACACCTTTGATGAAAGTCTATTTTCCCAGCTATGAAATTCCTGATCATACTTCTGGTCAGATACTTTATATAGATTACAAAAAGCAAGGGAGAGATGGGATCTCCCTTCTTAACCCCTCTTTTAGCTGTGAAACTCCTTGTATATTGTCCATTAACATTTAAGCATATATCAAACTCCATTGTACTTGCTGTTATCCACTTCACCATTTGCCCTGGGAACTTCAACTCTCTCAACCAATTTATCAGGAACTGCCAACTTAAGCTGTCAAATACCTTTGAGATGTCTATCTGTGCTACACAGCTGGACTTCATTTTCTCCACCCCATACCTGTGAAGCAACTCCTGGGCTACCATCATGTTGTGAGCAATAGACTTGTCCCTTACAAAAGCACTCTGATTGCAACTGATTATGTCTGGGAGCACATCCTTCAATCTATTGCTCAGCACTTTTGTTACAGTTTTGTAAATAACTGAACAACATGCTATTGGCTTTTAATCTGCTGGTTTCTGGGCTTGGCTGTGCTTTGGTATCAATGTTAGGACCACATTTTAAAAAATGTCTGGAATTTCCTCTCCCTGGAAGAAGTTTGTCACTGCATTTATAACATCTTCCCCAATATATGACCAGCAGTCCTTAAAGAACTTACTGGAATATCCATCTAGCCCTGGGCTTTTCCCTGACTGAATACTCCTTATGGCTTTAACAATCTCCTCTCTGGCTATAGGCTTTATCATCTTCGTCTGCTAATCAATGCTTAATACTCCACCATATTTCACCACTACTTTGTCTAGTCCTGAAACCTCAGATACAACTCCCACCTGCTTCTGAAAATGAGCTATTAGCTCAGATTCTATACCCTCATGATCCAGTATCATGTCTCCCATTTTCTGAGCGCCACAATATTGTTTTGGTATTGCTTGCTTCTGATTGGGGAGTAGAACATTCGTGTTGGCTTGTCTCCCTCGTCCATCCACCTCAGCTTTGACTTTTGCTTCAAAAAACTCTATTATGCACTTTTCAAGTTTTCAGCTTTCTGCCTTGCCTTCAATTCTAGTTCTTGCAGTTTTTGTGAAGTTGGCTCCCTATTCAGATCTTCTTGTGCTGATCTCCATTCTTCTAGAGCAAGTTCAAATTATTCACCAATGTTACTGAATTCCCTTATGTTAAGCTTACGTAGTGGTCTCTCCAGGATCCTCAATCTGTTCCCCGATTCTCTCATACTAGCAACTTTTGTCTGTTTCCATACACCTTGTACCAATCTATGAAAAATTTCAACCTTTGACCACATATTAAAATATCTAAAAGGTCTCTTCCTCCTTTTGGCTTTCCTATTTAGTTTGATTAATAGAGGAAGGTGATCAGACATTACTTCATTCTTGACTTCACATGCCCCTTCTGTTATATGTTTCAACCAATGATCATTTACCAAACCCCTGTTCAGTTTGCTCATCACTCTATCCTTACCAACCCTTCTGTTTGACCAGGTAAACTTTGCCCCCACAGTTTTGTTTTCTTCAAGTTCCAATAGCCTAACAGCTTCTTGGAAATCAGTTAGCTCCTTCTCCTCCACTTGATTCCCCCCTATTTTGTCATCAAAGTCAAGTGGAGAGTTAAAATCTCCACATATCAACCAAGGTTTATCTCTTTTCCCTTGTTTTTTTAGGTACTTCCACATTACCTCTCTTTGTTCTATGGTATTCTATCCATAGATTATTGTACAGGATAATGTCTCCTTCACCTCCTTTATCCCACACTGTACATCCATCCACTGTGTTCCAACATCAATCACAGTCATTTCATATAGATCCTCCCTCCAAGCCAGCCATATTCTTCCTTCTTTTATCACATCTCCATTTGTTAACAGTTTCCATCCTAATCCTATTCTTTCCCACACCTCCATTTCCTTCTCTTTTTGTATTTTTGTTTCAAGCATAGCCAAAAGTCCAATTTCATTCCTAAGACAAAATCCCCTAATCACCCCGTGTTTTTCACCTTTATTAATACCTCTCACATTCCACACTGCTAAATTATGATTAATCTGGAGGCTTATCCTTATGATACTCTAAGTCCCTCTGGCCCTGTGACCTCACATTCACCCCTTTTTGATAACCAGTTCCCCATTCCTATCTCCTCTCCTCATTCTTCATTGATCTCTCCA
This sequence comes from Rubia yunnanensis, assembly GCA_037428765.1. NCBI lineage: Eukaryota > Viridiplantae > Streptophyta > Magnoliopsida > Gentianales > Rubiaceae > Rubia > Rubia yunnanensis. The sequence goes on from CM075068.1 coordinate 89,549,669, forward strand.
GTACTTCATTATGCTCCTTCAATTTCTCATGTTTCTCAGTTTCCTAACCCATCCCATCGTTCTTTATCCTCACAGGCACATATATCTGTTTCGGATTAAATGCTTGTTTCACTGAGTCTGTTTTCCTCCTACACTATTTCACCTCGTGCCCATACATTTCACAATATCCACATTTTATAGGAACTCATTCATAAATCAGTTTCTGTTGTTCAACTACCTTCCTCTCATTTATATAGTTAATCTTTTCAGGCACAGATTTAACTATTTCTACCTCCACTTTCACCCTAGCAAAAGCTAGCCTATCCTTCTCTATTGTTGCCCTGTCCAGACAAATAGGTTTCCCCAATGGACTTATTATCTTGCAGATTATCCTAGGCGCCCCCAGTAGACTAAAGGTAAATCAAGCAATCTAATCCATGCTGGTATACGGTCAGGTTCCTCAAAGTCATAGTCCTTAGACCAAGCTTTGATAACCAAGGGTTTACCATCAAACATTAGAAGACCACTATCTACCAGCTCATTTTTGTAAGTAACAGTTGAGAGTTTAGCCAAGAACATACCTCTTTGCATCTGTCACACTTTCACCAGTTTTGATCCCCATAGTCGTTTTAGAAAACCTTCCAGCACCTTGTACGGGGGATTGCTTCCAAGGATTTTGCATACACAAGTTTCCCATTGCTTAGCACTCATTTCTACATCCTCCACAGTGATTTCTCCCATTTCAAGCCCTTCTATGTTCACAGTCTGATACTGTCGAACCTCTGGCTGAGCAAACAAAGAGCTCCAATTCATCTCATTCTCCTCCTTATCACCCAAGGATAGTTTTTTCCTCACTGTTTCAGAGATCTCCTCCATAGCTGGAATTTTTCCTTTGCTGTTCTGACTTATCTCACCATTTTCCATCACCTTACTACATTCACCACGTTCTTCACGATTATCCCTATCCCCTTTTCCCATATTTGATCCTCTAACACCATTGTTCGGTTCAATCACATTGTTTCCCTTCTGTTTACCCTTTTGTTCCACCTCTCCCGCCTTCACTACTGTTTTCCGCATCGCTCTCTTCTTGCCTGACTTGCCCATGGCAGCGCCGCTCCTTGAGCTCACCATATCTGGCCGGAAAAGTGTACGGAAATTTTACACATAGTGAGGTGTAATCGCACGTAGTGAAAACAGAGAGAAAAGTTTAAATCACATATTATTACTTATTTAAACTTATAAAATACAATATTTAAATTTTATAAAAAATTACAACATTTAAGGTAAAAGCCCCGTGGACTGTCCATAAATTTATAGAAATGTCGTCTTCCTACACTTTCTCATATATGATTATTGTGTATTTAAGTTCAGTTTCTTTATTACTACATTTTTTCTTGGTAATAAATTACGCATATATTTATTTTATATAAAAAAAACCATGGCAAAATTGTTCATAAACATCATGGTTATGACAATTTAATCAAAACTTCAATTAGATAAATTTATTTATTTCTCAACTCAAACACATGTAGCTAATTTGGCAAGGGGTAAAAGTAATTAAGCACAAATAAGTGTTAATTATAAAATATTTGGAAATTAAGTCTCTTGAATATTCAAGATTAAAAAACAAAGATGATATATATGAGCCTCGTTCCTAAAACCTTATAGTAATCAACCTAAGTTACATTAGTCTAACCATGATCAGACATGAACTTTCTATTTTCTGGACAGTCATGTTATAATCGCTTCGGCTATAGATTTTGATCGCAAAAAAGGGGGAAAATGGCGAAACAGGATACTACTGCAGATAGTAAAGCACAGTAGGATTCCCTGCAAATTTTAATATACATATTATTTTCTCTCACCTATGTATCAAACAAAAAGTTATATACTCCCTCCTGTCCACTAATAATGACTTGCTTTCCTTTTTTGGATGGTTTTTTTATATTGGCTCCTTCCCCTTTTAGTAAATCTTAGATTATTTTTATCCATACATTTTAGTTTTTATACTTTCAATACAATCTCTACCATTCATTTAATTTTTTGAAAAAGTTTGTACCCAAAAGTTGGGGCCATAATAAAAGAACCAGAAGTACTCAACATACCATAGTACTGATAACTAAGAACAACACACTACTCAACATATCAAAGTACTGATAACTAAGAACAACACACCCACGGGTGTACCCCTGCGGTTGGGACATGGGTGGGATTGCCATTACTCCAGGTTCGATTCTCGGCAGTAGCAGTGTGGGGAGTTCTTGCTTTGTAAGGCTCCCTTGTGCACACCGAAACAAGGCCGAGCCCATGGGTTTTGGCGCTGGACTACCGTGATTTACCTCTCATACGATGGCGTGGGTGTAGGCTGGTATGGGCCATGAGGGCGAGGGTATCGCCGTTTTGCCATAACTAAGAACAACATCATCATCAACTTGTACCAAAACAGCAGTTGCTTCATCATCATCTGTGATGGCCTCCTCATGCTCCCAGTCATCACCTATACATCTATGGAGTACTATACAACATAGAAGCTTGAGTATAAAATGAAAAAAGAAACCAGCCTCCGCCTTGCATAAAGGTTGGAAAATTAGACATCACAAATTTATATTTTAATGAGGACATTAACAAATTCACAGAGTGTACAAACAATCTAACATCTACAAACATTAAACAAGATTGCACACAAAATGTTGAGCTAAAATGGCACTGAAAATGAAAAAAACTCGGCCATTTCAGTATCATCATCTCCTCCTGGACGGCTGGACCTTCTTCATTATCTTCATCACCTTTTCTGCTGAGCCCCAAATATTTTCTTCCTTTCCGCCTCTTCATCTTCATCTTCATCTTCCTCACCTTCGTCAGATGCATTAGCACCTTCTTCATCTTCACTCTAGCTTTTGTCCCGCACGTCTTTCTTGTCATCAACATCTCCAGTTTCACAAAAAGCACACACACAAAAAGTACCTGATTGATCAGCATTAGATTTTCTTCTTAAATTTTCCACTAATATGGTTCATCCTCATCCCAAATAAGATCAAATTTACTGAGCTGCAGAGCCCGAGTATTGAAGTCCACACTTTCATAATCTATAGGCACCTAGAGACAAAAAAGAACAAAGCATAACAACCTCAATTCGCAAAACCCGCATTGTAAGCCAAAGAAGAACACATTCACCAAACAGTCAGTTACCTTATTCGCAACATCGTTGGGCGGGTGCTTGAACTCCATGGAATCCGGAATGCACCTCAAATCCAGCTTAGCACCTGATCTCTCAAGCTCCCCCGCATTACAATTCTAGTGTATGTAATCGACATTAGCCACGGAATCGAATATATAAATTCCATTGAAACTCGAGAACGATTTAAGAGGCATCCTGATGAGGTCCAATAAAAAACACAGCCTTGCACCTGAATAGAGATGGAATCAAGATAATAGATGCTGTTTTCATATTAACTGAGGTCATGCATGACATAAATGTTGGGGCAAATAAGTATCACTCATCCTGGTAAAAAAGCAATGATCAAGCTATAGTGGAAGAACCTAGTTTACAGTTACAAGACATTATTGTTTGATCAAAAGACATTAATGTATGTAGGAAACACAAAGGATAATTAAAAGCTCATATAATTGTCAGTTTATTACTACAGAAACCCTCTCTTAAGTCTCAATCATCTTGACCGAGTCTAATAGTTCCAAAAATCAATCCAAATATCCAGGCAGTAAAAAAATTAACCTACAAAGCCACAAAACTAATGTAGAGGCAATAAAAAATCAGGGGTATGTCATATAATGTAAGCAGTAAGCAGTTAGTTACTTGATGAAAACCATCATGACTTCTACAAAAGGCTTGAAATTAACAGGGGTAAGGGAAGAGTTTGTGTGTTTTAGTTATCTTAGTATTCAGATGTGTATGCAAAAATCAATCAAGGAGCGTCAGTTTTAGTTATTATCACTTCCTCCCTCCTTGATGAAGGAGAATAATTTAACCCACAGAACATATAAAAATTACATGAACTAAGATGACAGTAACTAAGATACCTAATATTCAAGTTAAAATACTAATTCGGTGCAAGAATTAAAAACTTCATTCAACAACACCCTAACAAGGCAATAATTCATAATTGCCAGTGGGATCGATATATCTAACAATAATTCGATATATACAATGGCCATCGTATTTCCACAACACTTGACCAGCTGAAATATTGACTAAAGAAAATCACCACCATCTGTGCCAAGAGCTACTAACCAAGTGACTGGCTGACTTCTGCGCTGCTATAGAATAGGATTCCCCGATCACCAACTCCAACATAAGAACTAAGAAGTGCACAGGTAAAGAAAGACAGGGTTCACTTAAACATCCATAATGTGCAATTTACCATCCCGCCAATAAAAACGCAAGCATTGCACGAGACTCTACCACCAGCCATCTCCTTCATTCCCTAGTTTGATTCCCATTATTTGCGTTCCAAACCTGCCAGATTGAAATGGTGTTCCTCTTATGATTATACATTACAAAATTTCACTTCACTAAAACTATTCATTCATGTTGAACCAGATTTACAATAATAAGAAGAAAAAAACTTAGCTTCATTTAATTCCAAGAATATTATTTGCTTAGTGAACCAAATCATACAATCTATTATCAACAAATATCCAATAATCTGGTTCTCAGGTAGCAACAGACAACATTTTTGCACCAACGAAAAAGCAAAAAGAAAATACCCATAAAAGAGCAAAAAATCAAACAGCTCAGCAGAAATTATATACAGCTAAACCTAACTATGAACACTCGATTGGAAGAAATAAATAGAAAACAAAGTAGACTCATCGTAATTTCAGAAGCATTTGGATTACCTAATGACTCCATCATCAGGGGAGAAAATTGCTAGGCAAGCCCCATCAGGGCTGAAAGCAGTGAGACAATAGCTAAACTTCTCCATCCCCATCACACCTACAAAAGCACATAGTCGTTCGAGTTTAGATGGAATGTTGGACATGACAAGATCAAGATGATTCAATTTAAGTAACTTATTACCCTTAGTTTGATTACTATCGCTGCTCTAAGAGGGGTCGTTAGAACAGTCGACGCTCTGGTTTCTGAGATCATCGGAGATGGTGGAGTAGCGCTGAAGGAGGAGGAGGGGTAAATAAAGAATCTATACGGGGATTTTAAGCAGAGATTGAATATGGAGGAGCAGGATGTGGGAGACACTGCTGAAGAGGAATAGGGATGAGGAGAAAGACAGACAAAGAAAGGTAGGAGAACGGAGGAAGAAGGCTGTGGAACGACGAAGAAGAGGAACAGAAAAGAACGCGGAATCAGAATGCAAAACGGTGTCGTTTTATCAAAGTAAGAAAGTCAAAATAGTTATGCAAATACCCCCGGTCCAGTAGCAAACAATCCTTATTCTAAGCTGCTTTACGATTATGGGGATATATTTTAAGAATTACAAATGATTTAGAACTTAAATTTTATAGTTAGAATCAAATCCTAAATGCATATTTAAAACTCCTAAATGTGGGTTTTAAAGATAATATAGTAAATTAAACATTAGAGATACTTGCACTTAGAAAATCTGTGCCTGCAAATAGATTTGCCCGTGTAAAATTTTAATTATTTAGGGATAACTATGTCTTGACATATTATTTTTTCCTTAAAAAAATGTGCATATTTACTTAGGATTGACTAAAAAGGAAAGTGTACATAAATGGTTTGGACGGAGGGAGTACTAAATTTAGAAATTGTTTTTTTATTTTTTCACATTCAAATACACTTTATTTTAAAAACAATATTCACCCAAAATTCTTAATTGGTTAAATCCTTCTAAGCTCCAACTTTCCATTTGGAAAGTTTTTTTTTTCAAATTAGTTCATAAATAACAATAAAATAATAAATACACATAATGTGACTTTACAAATAGAGTTTGTGGTAGAGATGGAAGGTGTGCTGTTTTTCGGTCTGAGAACGGATTTAGTGAGGGAATGTATAAATGTCTCTAATCCTTAATTAATGTAAGGGTTAAATACATTTATAACCCTGACTTTTGACTGAAATTATTAATATAGCCTTGCAATTATAGAATGTGTCAAAAATAATCCTAACTAATTATTGTATGTATCAATCTAACTCTAACTTTCAAAAACTTTGTGCCAATATAACCAAACTCACTAACTCCAGCGTTGACCCATAACATTCTCGCATTGACTATAAACTGGAATGACCAAAATATCCTCTCAGCCAAAGCTGAAATTTTAATACCTATTTTACCCTTATTCTCTTTAACCTTGAACCCCCACCTCCGGCAGCCCTGCCTCCTTCCACCTCCACCACTCTCCTTTCACCTCCTCCTTGAGACCTGTGAACCTCACCAGACCATCCTGCAACATCACAACCATTCTCAAAACAGTAGGGTACTATTAACTTCGTCATCATCATCATCATCTTAAATGATAAAATCAAATTACCTCATATCCTTCAAGATTTCCGACAAGGGTTTACTTTTTTTAAAAAAATATTACATATGATCTGCCTCCACCCGACCGTCATTAAAACGCACGCGGAGGACTTATGGGTCAAGAAGATGAAATTTATAATTCTGCACTCGTTCTCACTACTAAGCTACAAAGGGATAGTAAGCGCCAGGCCCTAGATTTGTCCACGAGGATGCTATGGCTCAAGTACTAGTTAGAAATACAACCTCGTGTGGGTCGTAAATGAACACGAGTAAAAGGAACAACTAGTAATGTAGAAAAGCAAAAGATGGGGGTTGGTATTTTCAACTATCAACTACAAAGCATAAAATGAACAAACGAGAAACTATTTATACTAGGCACTTGAGAATCATTTAGCAACATGGTAGTTCTAATGCTTCAATCCTCGATTCATTCACATAAAGACTTACAAAAGACCTATTAGTGTGTTCACAACACGTGATGTAGCCAATGGCATGCACTTCCTCATCCCTGTCATGGTGGGTGCGCTCGCAACCCTCCATCGGCACTGCCATTGTAATTAGGGGAGTACAATGAGGTCCAACCATTGTTGTAGGTCTGTTTCTCCCTCGTGCTATTGCATCTCAGGCTTCCACCACGAATGCAACTACCCCTCCCGGGTTTTATATACGCTAGGGTTTCAACACGACACCTAGCTTGCTACCATTAGCTATCTCTACCTGCAACCTCTCGGACAATAGTTACGAAGTCAGTTAAGACTGGTACGATAGAAAATAGGTCAGAGCATTCTCGAATCCTCTGTGCACACACCCACGCGGTCGCGTTATTCCCTACCCATTCTAACATCCAAGTTTCTCTTCCCAAGGGGGCATCAATAATTGCACCATACATGAATATAACCCAAAGTGTGTGCTTATATGTGGTGTAGTATTCATGCATTTATGACATTCAAGAACAATCACAATATCATAAACACAAAGATATGATGAATCTAATGAATCTCAATAAGCATTTAGAACATACCAAGTGCCAAAATGAATCCCAAGCTAAAAATATACTCTACAAAGGTTAGATTCATGGAAAATATTAGGTTAGATGCCATGGATCTAGAAAATAATATGAAAAGAAAAAGATAAGAAAAGAAGAAGGAAGGAGAAGAAGAATTCTCATCTTCCTTCTCTATAAACTAGAGAGAGAATCTACTATACACTATGCCTAGGTTGGGTTTAGTAAAAGACTAAGGCTCCTATATATGGTAGTAGGAGATTGAGCCTAAAAATAGGCCCAAAATAAGCCAAAAATGGCAAAACCCTAGGTTAACCGCCAAGGTTCACGGACCGGCATAGATGTCATGGTCCGTGAAGCATGCAAGCCTGAGGCGCCAGATCTGGCACAGTCTGTGAAGCATTCATAGCTGCAATCCGTGAGGCTTCTCTCGTGCCACGGTCCGTGAAAATTGTCATGGACCGCGAACAATACACAATTTTGCTCAGAGTTTTATCATGGTCTGTAGAGGTTTTCACGGACCGTGAAAAGTGCATGGTCTTGCTCAGGAATTTCTTCATGGTCTGTGAAGGTTTTCACGGCCCAGCTCTATACTTAGCCAAATCTTGATTCTCAATCTCCTTGTTTCATGGCCCAGTGTTTTTGTCACGGCCCGATGCCTTTGCCTCGTAAAGGTCTCGTGCAGGTATTCATGGAATCCTTGGAACTCTTGTGTAGTGTGGCTTGTGTGCTTTGTCACGGGTCGTTGGTGCTTGACCATGGGCGGTTTGTGACCGGTCGTTGGTGCTTCGTTGGCTGAACTTTATTTGCTTGCTACATGTGAACCGTTAGTACGAATCGAGAGTTCTAGTAGTTAATTTATTTAGTACTCAAGAAGGCGAATCCAATGGAACAAGCCTTGAAGGCTAATTATTCCTGGATTGTTCTCAGACTAAGGAAACACTCCTCGAACCACGATTCATTGTTTTCTCTTTTAGTCGTTTTGAACTCCAAAGCCGCCTATCTTTGGCTTCAATCTCATTCTACCACGCATTGATGTACGTGGCCTTCATATACTACCATTCAAATGCGAATGACCTTCGCCTCTTCTACCATCCTTGCGAACAACCTTCAATCTTCTACCGCCCTTGCGAACGGCCTTCGCATAGAATGTAACCAAAAAGTACCCATGGGTGACCTACTAAAGATGATCACAAAGAAGATCAAGAAGCCTGTGGATACAAGATGTCCATTAGTAATAATTAAGTCTACAAAATGCGGGGTTTAGACAAGAAAACCAAACATGGCCGTCTAAACTCCTTGTCATGTAAACTCAACTGATACTAGCAATCCACCAACTAAAACTAACTAAAAAGTTGCAACGGTTAACGTATGCAAAATGAAGCAGATCAACATACAAGCAACCACATTACATATTAACATCCTAATCTAGAACCTAACTAGGAGACACCACAATTGAATCTATTGAAACTCAATGGAGTGTGAAACTCCATCCATTTGAATAGCTAGGGACGCCCTCCTGAGAATACCCAAACGCTGCACCACCAACGAACCGTCGCCACAGAAATTAGAACCACCACGATCTCACCATCATCGACCACATGCAGGTTAGGAAACCACAGCGGGGACCACTGTGAGGTTGTTGTCGTACCTCTCAAAGTTAATATTTATACCCTAATGCTTCCTATATACAATTAAGTAGATAATGGCAAGTCGGGGTCGTCCACGAAGAAGAGGGATTTTTTTAAGTGTTTAAACATATAGAGTGGAAAACATACTAGGCATAGATATATATCGATACAAATAAAAGCATGTAAAAGGGGGGGGGGTTTGGTTGGTTTTTGGTCCTAAGTTATGATATTGAAAGACAAGTTAACTAATCAAGCAAGTTAAATATGCAAAGCATGCAACAACTAAAAGGGGATTAAACCAACAATTAACGGAACCTTGGGTGCAATTGACTTCCACTTCCAAGCCTCTTATCCATCATTGAACATGCTACCTATTTACTACTTTCACTACTTATTGTGAAAACTAAACTTCTATCCTTCTTAGATAGTAATTTGCAAGAGTGAATTCGACACCTCTTGCCAAACCTCACCGATGAATCCTTTAATCGAAACACAACTAAAAGTATCTCATCAATGGCGTTGAACCCGAAGAATCAATAAGCTTGGCAACACTTATAAACATTACACCGTGCCTAAACATTTAACCAATCTATGCATTTACACACTCTCGTTTGCTACAAGGAACAAACATGACAAAGAGTTCAAAATTATCATATTTATCTAGAAATTATCAATCCATCAACACAATTAAAAGCTCTAACTCATACTCTTGGATTTCCTATCAAGGAAAGGGGAAATAAACCTATTTCCCCAAACCCTAACAAGCATATCATACAAGTACTTCATATACCCAAGCTTTCAAGAACATTAATGACATTAACAAACACATTCAATGCTCTATAAATGCATAATAGTAAGAGTATTAAATAGGCTACAACTTGTTCTTAAGACATGGGCTTGTAAGCCTTAGTCAATTGCTCCCAAGAACTAGTTTAGCTAATACAAATCATACTAACCTTCATAGATGAATGCATACATAAACAAAGAGGGAAAATATGAAAGAAAATGGAGAATTAGGGTTCTTTGATGAGGAAGTCCGGCCAAAGGGATACAATAAGAATTGGGTGGGCAAAATTCCTTTTATAGTACAAGAGAGAGGAAAATAAAAGTAAAACGAAAAAGTGTAGTAGGATCCCACCTGGGCAGGAACGGCCTTGCCTGGGCGGGCTGCCCATTTTCACCCTTGTGTCGATTCCTCTTTGATTTGTCGACTTGCCTTCAAATACTCTATTCTTCTTGTCTTCAATCTTCAAAGCTAGTCTTCAAAAGGTGATCTTCAATGGCTTCCAGTCTTCAAGTCTTGATGTTCTTTCCTTGTCACACAAAATTCACTTAGAAAAGGTAAAAGAGCGTAAAAGTCGCTCTTACCTCTCCTAAGAGAATTTCAAGGTAAAACACAAGTTCTAGATGACAAAAGCACAAAAGTGATCCCAAAAAAGTCCCAAAATATGCATATAAAATGGCACATCAAACCTCCCTGCACTTAAACCTTACTCGCCCTCTAGTAAGAAAAGATTCAAGCACACGAAGGAATTCACGTATCCACATCCTAAGTAATATTCCCCCAAATCAATACCTCACACAACTCTCAATATCACACATCTCAAAGTTAGGATCAAACATCTCAATATCACACATTTCACTTGTTCATGTTCACACATCTTAATATCCTTCAGAGCTCATTCGCTCGAGCTTGGTGCAGCACCGATGCCACCGATCTTTGGATCTCCATTGTGCTCCAGATCATCATATCTTTGCTCCTCGCCATCGCTCGCCGTTGCCGTTTGAATCTAAAAACCCTAGCCTTGTCATCGTTTGAATCAGCCTTGTCGTTCTCTCGTCCTTGGATCGGCGCCATCGTCCTCGATCCCGCATCTTCGTCGTCTCCGTCATAATGCCATCATCGTCGCAGATCGAGCATCGTCGTCGTAGCTCAAGCATCACTAGAAAATGAATGAGCAGCACCAAAAATAGAGCATTGCCGGAAAAGGATTGCCAGCAGACACAGAAGACCGATAGAGAAGGTGGAAATCCGGCAGTAAACGCCAGCCAGGGGCAGTTTCCGGTGAGAGGAGCAATTTTCGATTGGGATTTAAAAAAAATGAAAATGAGAATTCTAGATATTTTGGTGATATGTATAGTATTTTGATAATTCCACAGTAGGTCTCTAGATTCATCAACATGTTTTTAAAAAAACCTCATCCCAAATGAAACTTCTTATAATTGCACAATAATCTCCGGCCTAAAGTTTAGGCTGCCTAAAGTAAGACTTTGTGATATATATACTCCATCTGTCCCAGCAGTAAAGGCATATTTGCTTTTTTACGGTCTTCAATGATTATGTTTGACCGTCAATATCTCTAGCTACATACACCAATTCCGCATAAAAAAAATTAATATTTAGAAAATATATGTTAAGATGAATTCAACAATATCTCTCATGATATTATATTATATATTTATTTATTTATTTATTTATAAATATGGTCAAAGTTTACCAACTTTAACTTTGAAAAAAAAAGTAAATATGTCATTACTGATGGACAGATGAAGTATATATATATATAAACACGTATTTTGGGGCCCATGAAAATTTTGGGCTCTGGATGGTCGCCCAGCCTTGCTCGCTCACATAACCGGCCCTGTCCAGTTCTATTTTTTTCTTACATAATTGCAACTGAGTGATTGACTTTTTTCGCTTATTTTAAAAGGAATTTTGAGTCTAAAATAATTGAGAAGTTAATCCCAAATTTAGGTTATATATTTTGGTTTTCTTAATGTCTTCGTCTCTCTATTTTTTATGATTACATCACTCAAATTATTTTTAAAAATAAATAATCAAATAATTTTTATACGGTGCATTGAAAATGCAATGTATACAGTACTTTTCGAACAAAAAAATAGAGTTGAGAGAACGGGAGGTGTGCTGTTTTTTTGGTCTGAACATTAATTTAGTGAGGTATATATAAATAGTTTCCTAAACGAATACATCGTATGTCTTTTACACGAGGTCCGCACTATATGTCTGAACCAAAGGGGCTAAATTGTTTGACTTATGAGCTTAACGAAAAGGGAAGGACACCCTCCAAACTCCGTTTACATTTGTTTGACTTTTTTGAAAAAATAAAAAAATCAAAGGGGCGAAATTGTTTCCCGGAAGCTAAACTAAGGTACGTACAAATACTCTAGACGCTCCCTCTCGACTTTGCCCCCAATCTAACAAACCCTAGCAAAACCAACTAAGGGGAGGCCGCCGCTGCTAATCTCCGGCAGCCTTCCCACCCCCATTATGTCCTTGTAGATTCTCCCTCCTTCTTCCTCCCCTTTATCTCGACCGAGACCTCTCTTTTTCTTTCATCTTCAACAGTATACCTTCCAAAATTACCTAGCTCAAATCCACCATCGTCAGCTTTCCTTCGAAAGGTTACCGTCGCTCTTTCATTTTATCGGTCAGTGAAGACCCTCCACTGTTGCCGACTGTAGCTACGGCAGCTACGTAGTGGCCGCGGCGGAGGACACACTGATATTAGAGCGCAACAGGTTTCCGAGCGACGACCTCGAGAAGGAGACGTACCAAACACACATATGGTGGAGTAGTTAACAACAATTGTGTTCAAGGAGAGGTAGTTTCGAAGGTTAAATGTGATTATGGAGGTACCAGACCTACAAATCCGACGGAAAAGGATGAAGATACCCTCAGATGAGACAGTCAGGAAAGACCACGCGCTACCGTGATGGTCATGAACGACTCGTTGTGGTCATGCGCCGCCACAACAAGCTCTGCCCACTGTTTGAGTCCGACAGGTTTCTACCTACTGCTCACGCTTTAACTTGGAACGCCTTCAGGCGAGGTTCAGAGAGGTCGATTCTCTATTCTTTTTTCCCTTTTCTTTTCCTTTTCTTTCTTCTTTCTTTTCCTTCTGGTTTATTCTGTCTGTGTTGTTCTATTTTTATGTTTTTCTGTTAGCTCAAGCTGATTACTCAATTCTAAAAAAGGTTTGATTTTAAAATGGTTTTTTGTTTTGAGCATCACATTAGGACTGTCTCTGTCAATGCAAGTTTTATGGGCGACTTTTTTTCGGTAAAACGGACCTGTAAAATTTGGTTGACTTTGAATCTGTTATTTAAAGACAGGTAGGATAAATCCAAGTCAAAGTCGTTTAAGCAATAGACTTGTGGCGATTCCATACTGAGGATTCAGATTTGTAGACTTTGGTTCGTTAGGATGACACTTGATTAATTGGTTTAATTGTATTTAGACCAATTTTTTAGTATCCTTCCGAGTTTGAATTAGAGATATTCCTGCGTACGATTAATTGATTACTATACACCTATGGAAAAACATTTTTGACAATTAAAATGACCGGTCTCGATCTCCTAGTTTAGTGAAAGGGTCTTAACAGGTTAAATGGAGATCGACCAGATCTCTAGTTGGGGAGATTTAATTTACTTCATTTTTATTGTCTTGATATTTGGCTAGAAGTGTAGATGAATTAATTTCGTTCGTTTAATTTGATGCTCATTGTTGTGTGACCGGTTTGAGGTGGAACCCTACCTCGAATTGATGATTTTTGTTTGGTGATTTCGAGTCGATGTTACTAAACAATTATACAGTTGGGACCACTCATCTTCATATATACCCTTCATGTTGTCACTTAGGCTTTTACTCAGAGTTGTAACATCTAGTTAGTGTCTTTGTGTATCTTCTTATTGCCACGTGGTCCTTTGATTATGAATGTAACATCTAGTTAGTGTCTTTGTGTATCTTCTTATTGCCACGTGGTCCTTTGATTATGAATGCAATATCTAGTTAGGGCCTTTGTGTAAATGGGATTACCCCATCGCTTGATGTAAGGATCACTTGAATATAGGCTATTCGATCAATATGATCAATATAAAGGGTTGGATTCCCAAACATCTCCGTCTTCGACGGTTTATAATTTTTTTAAAAAAAGGTACGTACAAATACAAATGGGGAAAACACTAAACAACGTTCTTTTTTTCTTTACAACCTAAATATTCCTGAAAACAAGAAACAAAAAAGTGATGATTTCATCAGCGGTCACAGGACCTACGTTACAACCTCACGTCGGCACAAAGGACAGGTACCATTAATGGGCAGCCACTTGTGAATACAATCAGAGTGAAACTTATGTTGGCATTCTGGAATAACCCTCCACTTACCTCTGCTGCCCACCAGGCATATCGCGCATTCATCCTCGTCTCCGGGCTGCGTCACCGGAAGAACATCGATCGCCACTTCCCTTCTCATGAAACCGCCGTCGAATTCCAGGGGCTCCATAACCACCGTCACCGGAATCGTGAAGACGGCGCGGTGATCAAGAAGGCAGTCTAGCACGCTTATGAGCAATAGGAAGGTAATAAATGGGAATAAAAGAACTCCCAAAACAAGCAGTATTGAGATCATTGATTAGCAGCAATATTGGTGTTTCATGAAGCAGTATGTGCTATGATTGGTGTAACATTTATAATCATGTTACGATAATCTGTATCCATAGAGGTTTTGGGTGAAAATGTACCCTCTTTGGTTTCGAATTCAACTTGGTTTTAGCCGCGATGGGATAGTACGTGGATACCCTGCCCAAATACAATTAGCATTTGGTACCAAAGGAAATATATACCGATCATGTTATACTCCCTTCCTCCTATGACTATTACTCAATTTACTTATTGAACACTTATGTTTCACCATCAATATCTTTAAATACATAATATAACATTTTAACATAAAAAATTAATATTTAAAAAAAAACGTGTCTCTTGAAAGACGGTCTTTCCATAAGTCGTGGAAAGACCAAGGTTTAAAGTGTAAATTATAAGAAATTAAGATAAAATTTTTGGATTGCATGAACCGGGTTATATATTTTATAACCACTACATGTTGCATAATAAATTTTTAATGTTGCAACTAAGACATTTTACCTTTTATTATTCGAATTAAACCCCGTCTTTCCATAAGCCTATGGAAAAACCGTCTTTCCCAAGACTTTGCCTATAAAATATAGATGTTAAGATAAATCTAACCATATTTTACATGATATTTTTATTACACATTTATTAATTTATATTTAGCATCTAGCTTGAGTTTGAAAAGGTAAGACTCTAATAGTTATGGAACGGAGGATGTGTACGATCTTAAATTTTGTATTGTAAATGTTCTGAAAATGCATTCTATTATTTGTGCTTGTGCATTGTAATGATTTTACTGTTTTTGAAAATAAGGGCATCGTAGTGATTTAAATATTCAAATAGTGCACATGACACTGAATTCGTCTAATACAGTATTTATAGAAATGCACATATAAAATCAATTACTCCCTCTGCCCCAATCTATTCTGCACATAATCATTTCACAATTTCTAATATATATGTTTGACTGTAAATATGTGTAGCTACGAAAAATTATGACACACAAAAAATTAATATTTAGAAACTACATGTTACGAATCTAACCATATCCCATACGATAAAATTATTGTTCATATACATATTCACATATGTGGTCAAAATTTGACATCTTTGACTCAAAAAAATTTCTGTGCAGAATATGCTGGGACAGGTCGAGTATTTTAAATTGCACATATATTTTTTAGGGTAAAGTTTGGGAACGACCATGTTTCACTACTGGAAAATACCCGCATAGGTACCGGTATTTCACCACATAGGCACCGATATATTTCAAGCATTTTCATACCGATACCTAAGTGACCCGGAGCAAAAAAATGTAGTTACATAGGCACCGGTAAGTGGTACCGGTACCACTTACTGGTGCCTATGAAACTATATTCTTGCACCGAATCACTTAGGCACCGATATGAAAATACTTGAAATACCGGTGCTAGTAAATAGGTGATCAATAAAAAAAATTGGCCACTGAGAATAAACTCACCGGCCGGAATACAAAACCTAGACATTCATAAAGAAAAATAGGATGAACAAAACACAAAATAACCAGAAGTTCATGTAAGAAAACTGAAAAATTCATAACCACATCTCAAAAGTTCATTACATACATCTGAAAATATACAACAACCGACAATTCATGAAACAAACTAGATCTAGGTTAACATCATCGATTATCATAAAAACTAGAACCTAATTTCCATAAACCCTAAATTACATCAACAAACCAGAACCGTGAAGGTGAGGTCGGATCTGAGCTGAACCAGTTGGTGGAGCTCACAACTACGACCAGCGACTAGAGCGCAGGGATATGGCGTCGGAGATGGTGCATCACGAGGAGATGGAGTCGAGGTTGGTCCGGGAGATGGCGTTGGACAGATGCGCCACGAGGAGGACAAAAAGGGGGTCGATGGCAACGGCATCGAAGTGGCGTAATCGGCGACGTCGAAGCAGAGAGGGGGTGCACCTCATTAGCGACGGCGGCTGAGAGGGACAGGTGGTGGGGAAGGAGGGAGAAGATGGAGAGGAGGTAAGGACAAGATAATGGGACGACAATGAGGGTGAGCAGGTTTAGTGTTTCATATTTAGTTTATATAGACAAATTTTAATGGTTAACATTCAATCAACAAAAGAAATCAATGGTTCAGATGAACAAGTTGGGCTTTTTTTAACACTCTAGCACCGGTACCGGTGCCCAAAATGCTCATACCGGTGCCGAAGTATATAAAAGACAGCTGCTTAGGGCTGCTTTAAATGGTTTTTTTTAAAAAAAAATTGACCCGAGAAAATTTTTCCAAGTATGGAGCACCGGTACAATTACTGGTGCCTAAAAGGCTCATACTGGTGCCTATTATATAAAAGCAGCTGCTTAGGGTTGCTTTGAATAGGGTACATTTATTATTTTTTGGACCCGAGAGCAAACCTGGGAAGTTTTTTCTAAGTATGGAGCACCGGTACACATACCAGTGCCTAAGTAACTAATAACGACGCTAATACCAAAATTTTAAAATTTTAAACAATCCCTACAAAATTTGGAAGGAAAATTCGGAATGTTCATATCCCGCCAAAACATAGCACCGGTATGTGAAAAACAATGTCAACGCTAGTATTATTTGATCTTTAAGTGAACTTTTAATTTTTACTATTAGGCCCATAGAAGAAATCTGGAGGCGGAAAATCAAGAAATTGAAGACACCAAAAAATGCAATTAAATAAGAAACGTTTGCGTCTTTAAAATTCGAGGTACAATGGGTGAACGGAAGCACCTTTAACATATTTTTGGAAAATTACGCTATGACCCAAAAATTTGTTACAACATTAAGATATCTGTCCAAAATATACGTATGAATTTTGTTATTCTTTCATAAATATAGAAATAGAAAATAAATTAATTTTTTATGATATTTTGAAAAGCGCTACTACATGTTCTATAGTAACATAGAATTGATTACTTAGAAGAAAGAAGGGGAAATCGGAAATAATTATGGATATGTTCTTGTGTCCAATTGTTGATAAATATTTTGTTATTGACTTGGAAAATACAATGAGGGTGTATAGGGTAGCATCACGTTCGAGTGGATTTCAATTTGGAGTTACGAGTAAAGTTTTTTACATTTTGCACTTAAATCTCTCCAAGAAAGTTGGAATCGTCGAATCACGAAATTGGCGGAACCAAAATACAATTCAATAATATATGATCGCAACTCTACAATTGCGTATGTATAGGTGAACAGAAGGGTGTCGGAAGTCAACATTGATTACTTCTATAAATTCTTGGAAAATTACACTGTGATCCAAAATTGTGTTATCCCATTACCCATTGCTCAAAAATACACGATTTTTGTTATTCTTGCCTGAATATAAAAGTATGAAATAAATTAATTTTTTGGTGAAATATTGAAAAACACTAGTATATGTTTTTGAGTAACTGAAACCATAAACTCATTTTCAAGAATAACTCATGCCATAAACCCATTTTAAAAAAATTTTTATGAGCACTGGTATTATTACTGGTGCAATTCCTTAACATACCGGTGCTAGCTATTTTTCCACCAAAATTTTACCCGCCAAAATTACTACTCCGATCATAGGCATCAGTATTAGAACCAGTATATGTCATTCATCCAAAAATGGTGCTGGAAATTATTAAATATAGACATTTTTTCTTCAAAAGTACCGGTTTCTGGCACCGGTATTCAATGTACTGGTACTGAATTTATTCATAGGCACTGATTTTTTCGTGTACCAGTACTGGATTTATTATAGGCACCGGTATTTTGATTTGGTAGCACCAGCAGCACTTACATATATGTGCTTGTGTACCTGTTTTCCAGTAGTGTTTTTATAGGGTTATGGAAAGACCGGGTTGATTAGATAATGAAAAGGTAAAAGGTTTTAGTTGAAATATTAAAAATTTATTATGCAATGAGTTGTAGTTATAAAGTTTATGACCCGATTAATGCAACCCAAAATTTTTATCTAATAAACCCGATTGCATACACCAAAATGTAATTAAATAAGAGACGATTGCGTCTTTAAAATTTGAGGTACAATGGGTGAACGGAAGCACCTCTAACATATTTTTGGAAAATTAAGCTATAACCCAAAAAATTGTTACGACATTATCCTTCTGTCCAAAATATATGAATTTTGTTATTCTTGCATAAATGTAGAAATACAAAATAAATTATTTTTTTATGATATTTTGTAAAGCGCTACTACATGTTCTGTAGTAACATAGAATTGATTACTCAGAAGAAAGAAATGGAAATCGGAAAGAATTATGGATATGTTCTTGTGCCCGATTGTTGACAAATATTTCATTATTGACTTGGAAAATACAATGAGGGTGTATATGGTAGCATCACGTTCGAGCGGATTTCAATTTGGAGTTACGAATAAAGTTTTTTACTTTTTGCACTTAAATCTCTCCAAGAAAGTTGGAGTCGTCGAATCACGAAATTGACGGAAACAAAATACAATTCAATAATATATGATCGCAACTCTGCAATTGGGTATGTATGGGTGAGCAGAAGGGTGTCGAAAGTCAACATTGACTACTTCTATAAGTTCTTGAAAAATTACACTGTGATCCAAAATTGTGTTATCCCATTACCCATTGCTCAAAAATACATTATTTTTGTTATCCTTGCATAAATATAAAAATATGAAATAAATTAATTTTATGGTGAAATATTGAAAAACACTAGTATATGTTTTTGAGTAACTCAAACCATAAACACATTTTCAAGAATAACTCATGCCATAAACCCATTTTACAAAAAATTCTTCGAGCACCGGTATTATTACTGGTGCAATTCCTTAACATACCGGTGCTAGCTATTTTTCCACCAAAATTTTACCCGCCAAAATTACTACTCCAATCATAGGCATCAGTATTAGAACTGGTATATGTCATTCATCCAAAACTGGTGTTGGAAATTATTAAATTCAGACATTTTTTCTTCAAAAGTACCAATTTCTGGCACCGGTATTCAATGTACTGGTACTGAATTTATTCATAGGCACCGTTTTTTTGTGTACCAGTGCTGAATTTATTATAGGCACCGGTATTTTGATTTGGTAGAACCGGTAGCACTTACATACCGGTGTCTATGAACCTGTTTTCCAGTAGTGTTTTTATAGGGTTATGGAAAGACCGGGTTTATTAGATAATGAAAAGATAAAAGGTTTTATTTTCAATATTAAAATTTTATTATGCAACGAGCTGTAGTTATAAAGTTTATGACCCGATTAATGCAACCCAAAAATTTTATTGTTATTTCTTCTAATTCGTAGTTTTAAACCTTGATCTTTCCATGCTTATGAAAAAAATCATTTTTCAAGAGACAAACTCATATTTTAGAACACCATACGGCATTAGGGTAATAACGTTATAATAGACTTTTCAATGTAAATATAAATCACATACAAAGATTGTCAAGACTTTTCAATTAAAATCATGATTTTTTTTCCAAAAATCTTGTCCAGACACACAAGCCTAAAATGGTGTTGCTAAGCGCCAACATAGGCATATTATTGAAATGGCTTGTAACGTGCAAATTCAATATGATTTTCCTGCTCAGTCTGGGTTGATACTGCTTTTCAAGCGGCGTTTACCATAAATCGCCTACTGAGCTTAGTTTTCACTACTGGAAAATACCCCTATAGGAACCGGTGTTTCGAGCCCTTGAAATAGGTGGAGATAGCGACCGAAGATGAAGTGGCAGAGAAGATGAAGGGCTCGAAGGTGAAGCGGCAGAGACAACGTGCTCGAAGGTGTGCAACCGGAGCGCGGCGGCAGCTTAATCAGAGACAGTGGCTATGGATCCAGAGAGAGGAGGAAGTGAGGGTTATTAGCAGAAGAGATTTTTATATGATTGGGGTTTTGGTGCTCTAACTTGGGCCAAATTGGATTTTTTTTAAAGTACCTAGCACTAGTATAAAATCGGTGCTTATGGTGATCATACCAGTGCTAGATACTTCAAACGCAGTTGCGTGACGCTGCTTGAAATGGGCATTTTATTTTATTTTCCACCCGAGAACAAAGAGAAGAAAAATATTCTAACTACCTGGCACCGGTATGGAACTGGTGCATATGGTGATCATACCAGTGCTAGAATATTATGCCCTATAAGTTAACTTTTTCATTTTTCCACTTATGTCCATGAGAATATATTTGGAGGGGGCGAATCACAAAATTGGAGAAATCAAAATGCAACTAAATAAAACAAAATTACATTGTTGAAAATAATGGGTGAACATAAGAGCTTGTAACATAATTCTCGAAATATTACACAGTGTCCCAAAATTGTTTCACCCAATTACCCGTTGCTCCAAAATACACGATTTTTGTTATTCTTACCTAAATATATAAAAATAAAATAAATTATTTTTTGGGGTGAACTAATGAAAAGCTCTAGTACGTGTTCTAAAGTAATTTATGGTTGATTACTTATTAATTACAAAGTGAAATCAGAAAGGATTATGGATATGTTATTCCGGCCAATTGTTTATAAATATTACCTTACGGACATGGAAAATACACCGGGGTGTATATGGTAGGATCATGTTCGAGCAAATTACAAGTAAAGTGTCTGTCTCGTCTCCTTCTACCATCTCTCCATAATCAGCTCCTAGTCATGTGTCGTATATTTCTCTTGGTTCAGCTTCCCCATCTCTTTTACCATCTGTTCTGAATGTTCATCATATGGTTATTTTCCTTAAAGATGGCATTTCCAAGCCTCATCGCCTATTGATTTTAAAAGAAGATGTCATAGAATTAGAACCCTCTAATTTTAAACAAACATCCAAAGATCCTTGTCGGCCACAGGCTATACTTGATGAGTATGCGAGTTTAAATACAAATGATACCCGGAAGTTGGTCATGACTACAATCATCATGTACTTGATTGTAAATTGGTATATACAATTAAATAAAATTATGATGGGTATGTGGAGCGGCTCAAGGCCATACTTGTTGTTTTCGACAATCACCAACACACATGTATTGGTTATTTTGAAACTTTTAGTCCCATTGTGAAACCTACTACCGTGCATTTAGTTCTTACTATTGTTGTCTCTCTTAATTGGATTGTTCGTTAATTAGATGTTTAAAATGCCTTCTTGCACATATTTTTTAATGAGAAAGTTTATATGCGCCAACCAGAGAGTTTCGCGCATCCCTTAAAGCCAAATTACATATATCGTTTGTGTAAATCCATGTAGGAGTTGAAACAACCTTCGCGAGCTTAGTTTTCTTGTTTCATCTTTTTTATTAATCACTTGGTTTTAAATGCAGCACCTCTATGTTTTAAAATTCGTCGCCAATTCCTTCAACTTTGAAACTGGTCATGTCTTGTAGCTCCTCTAGAGATAGCAAGCGGTGGTGAAACAACGACATTGAGTACTCGAAGGAAGATTATGGACTTGACAAAGATTCTGTTACCTCATATGTGATTGTTTGCGTTCTACTATTCAAATATGGGCTTACTCATATTCTGCTTCACATAATTCATATTTCATGGCTTGTTGAGCTATCTCTCACCGATTTCTTAAAAATAAAAGCTTAAGGATAATGTGAGCTCAATTTTATGGAAATGGTGACAGGTTAGTGATCCAGTGATAATATTCAGGAGAAGAATGATGATTTTTGCAAAGCTTTTAACATATTAAATTCGAGACCTTTTAGGCCATTTTAACATTGGATGGTCTTAATCGACGTTGACTGTGAGCTCATGCCAACTTGATGGGTATTCCGACACTTAAAAAAACACTCGGGGCTAATTATCACATATGAAATAATTGAATGTTACTTGAGCCATTTCCCCCTTTTTTTTACCAGAATAAGTTTTGAAAATTTTTGGTCATTTCACCATTGACCGACACTAATTGCAAGGTCAAAAGATTATTTCCACACTTTAGGGAAACTCAATTTTATATTGTAACACAGTAAGAAATTAGAGATTACGTGAAACATTTTTTGCCAAAAAAATTAAACAACACTAAAAAGAATTTATATATTTCTATTTATTAGATATTTAATCCTAGACAAAAAATTTTATTAGACCGACTAATGGTAAGGCCAACCATGAAAAACCTTATTTTAGTAACTTTTATGGTCAAATTATAATTATTTATACATTGCGATATATCTTAAAAGAATTTCAAAGTTATAGGAAGCTCGTTACAATAAATAAAATGAAACATCAAATCACCCTATAAGATACATCAATTATAAAAATATCCCATTACTTGATCTTTTTAAAAAGAAAATGCACCTTGAGGTGGGGGATATTTATTAGGTTCCCCAAACCTATTTAGAACCAAAGGATGTACAATAATGTTTTTGAAATATTACATCGATAAGGCAACCTCGTTGCCTTCAAAAGAAAGATCTAATACTAGTGGACTAGTGGTTCAAACATAGAGGAAGTAGTACTTGGTATGTTGAGGTCTCGAGGGGTCGAGGATCGATGGTTCGAGGTTCGAGGGATTGAGTGTTGATTGGTTCGAGTGCATGATGGCTCGAGGGTGGCAGGGCTGGAGATGTTCGAGGTATCCGGTGAGATGGGGGCTCCACGACTCGCTGGTACTAGGGTTCAAGTGCTTGGGTGCTCGAGAGCTTGAGTGCATGAGGACTCCAGTTCGAGGGCTGCTCTAGTGTTCGAGGGCTCCCATGCTTGATGGCTCCAGAGCTCGAGGGCTCCAGAGATCGAGGGATCCAGTGTCTTCAGTGCTCGAGGGATCCAGTGTCTTCAGAGCTCGAGGGCTTGGGCACTCGAGGGCTCGAGTGCACAAGAACTCCAGTTTGAGGGCTGCTCCAGTGCTCGAGGTCTCCAGTGCTCGATGGCTCCAGTGCTCGATGGCTTCAGTGCTCGATGGCTCCAGAGCTCGAGGGTTCTAGTGCTCGAGGGATCCAGTGTCTTCAGTGCTCAAGGGATCCAGTGTCTTCAGAGTTCGAATGCTTCAGTGGTCGAGGGCTCCAGTGCGCCAGTGTTCCGGTGCTCGAGGGTTCCAGTGCTCGAGGGCTCCAGTGCTCGAGGACTCCGGTGCTCGAGGGCTCCAGTGCTCGAGGGCTCTGGTGCTCGAAAGCTCCAGTACTCAAGTGCTCCAGTACTCATGGGCTCCAGTGCTCGAGGGCTCCAGTGCTCGAGGGTTACAGTGTTCGAGGGCTCCAGTGCTCGAGGGCTCGAGGTATACTATTCGAGACTCGACGGTTCGAGGGCTCGAGTGTTTGAGTGCTTGATGGTTCGAGTGTCTGATGGCTCGAGGGCAGCCGAGCTCGAGAGCTTGAGTGCTCGAGTGGGTCCAGTGCTTGAGGGCTCCTACGCTCGAGACCTCGAGTGCGCGAGAGCTCGAGGCCTCCAGTGTCCGAGGCTTGAGAAAGGTTTTGGTGCCAAAATAGTAGCTTTGGAAGCCATTCAATGAACCTGCAGGGAGTAAGAAGACTTTGTTAGCAGTATCAATCCTATGAAGAGCCATTTTTATGCATTCTAATATAGGGAGTATGCTCTTTATCTAAAGAAATTAGGCATTTAATATGTATTGGAACATTAGAAAGGGTAAGGCTCTGATTATGATTAGAGTGATGTTTGGCAATTGCATTTGCCACTGAATTTCATTCTCTAAAAACATGTTTAAGCTCAGCATTCCTTAAGAGGGAATGTATTTTCGAGGTTAGATCAAACAGGGGCCAATTTGCAGTATAGGGATCCTTAACCATTTTAACTGCCAACATGGAGTCAGATTCGATTGTGAAAGTTTGATCAAGTTGCAGAAAGGTTTGGCAGGCAAATAATATGGCTAAGATCTCAGCTTAGAGTGGGGAGGAAGCAGTAACTGTTGTTGATTTAATCAGGAGTGGTGATCTAGAACTATTCCTTGCAATTAGCCCTGCTGCAACATTGTTAGGGTACCAAGATGCATCTATGTTGATTTTTATTTAACCCCATTTAGGCCTTTCCCAGAGAACAGTAGAAATATTTAGCTTTGGGGGTGGTCTAATGTATGGAGCCAGATGCCTAATGCTGGCTGGAGAAGCTGGAAGGGAGACTAGGTGGGAAGATTTAGCATAGAGGGACAGTTTAATTTGATCATAAACATCCTTACATACAAGGTCTGAAGAAAAAGGCTTCTGATCAAATAAGAACCTATTTTGTGCCTTCCAAAGACACCAGCAAATCAGAGGAGGGAGAATATTACAAATCAGTTGGTGCCATTTAGGTAGATCATGACTATTCCAGAAGAGAAAGAATCTATCAATGATGGAATGTTGATGGTTAAGATGAAAGTCCAGTAAAGTTGCCAATTTAGTCCATACAGTTGAGCAAGAGGATAGGATATGAAGAAATGCTGAATGGAATCTGAATGATAACATGCTGGACATTTAAAAGCAAGGCTAAAACCACACTTAATTAGCACATCATTGAATGGTAGAAAAGAGTGTAGCATTTTCCATGTGAATATAGAGACATTTTTCTGTAGTGCAGTGTTCCAGATAAACTTGGAAGCTGGAAAATTACCTGATGTGAGTGTGAGTTCCTTATAAGCTGACTTGAAAGTGAGGGCCCCTGACTTTTCTGGTTTCCATATTAACCTATCCTTCCTATCTTGTTTAATTTCAACTTCCTGCAGAAAGGAAAGAGTATCATGTTCTAGGTATGGTGAAAACTGGGCTAAAATGAAAGCTTTGTTACTAATGAATTCTGCCACAGAACAATAGATCAGTGCAGAAGAGATGTGGCTGGGGATATAGTTAGAGAGGGGGCCATTGGGACACCAGTTAGCAGTTAAAAGATTGCAGTTGCCTTTGCCGTGGATGATGAGAGTATTATTTTCAGCAAAAGGGTTCATAGAACAGATTCTTTTCCAAGTAATTGATTTCCTATGTGATTGTGGTGAACCCCATATTAATTTTGCCCACATTGTAATACCTAACTGGCTCTTCCACCACAATTTAAGGGAACAGGAATCAATAATGGCTCGGATTGATCTGAAACCTAGACCATTCTGAGCTATTAGTACAGCTAAATCAGACCACTTTTTCCAACTCTTGTTCTTTTTACCATCTGTCTCTCCCCGGAAAAATATAGCCATTTTTCTCTCTAGGGTCTTTATTATGTGGTTTGGGGGTTTGGTAACAGTCCATAAATGCTGAGGCATGGAGTATAAACAAGAATTGATTAGAGTCAATTTACCCCCTGAACTTAGCCATTTATTTTTCCAGTTTTGTAACTTTTTATCAAAATTTTCCATCAAAGGTTGGAAGTATCTATTTAAAGTTCTGCCTTTGAAAATAGGGCAACCTAAGTATTTAAAGGGAAAGGATCCTTTTTTCATTTTCAAGATCATCTTCACCTGATTCCGTTTAGCTATTGTGGCCCTTTTACTTGAGTAGAAATCAGATTTGTCAAAATTAAATTTTTGACCTGAGGTATATTCAAAGATCTCTAGGAAAGCTTTAATCTTAATGAGGTTAGTCTTATAAGCTTGCATGAAAATGATTGTATCATCAGCATACATTAAATGAGAGGCAGCTGGAACTGAAGCAGGCAGTTGATAATATGAGAGGCTCTTATTCCAAAAAATAAAGGAGAGGCTCCTAGAAAAGGCCTCTGAGAAAATATTGAAGAGGAATGGAGAGAGGGGATCACCTTGTTTGATGCCTCTAGTGGCCCTGAAGAAGCCCATTGGATTGCCATTGATTAGGACTGAGAAATGAGCTTGTGAAAGATTGTTCATTACAGTGTTTAAGAAATGACCACTGAATCCAAACCCAGTCAAAACATTCCTAAGGAAATCCCAGTTTACTCTGTCAAAAGCCTTCCTTAGATCCAATTTGAGTATACAGTTTGGGACTCTACTCTTTTTGTCTAGATATCTTATCATTTCCTGCAAATAGAGAATGTTGTCTGAAATGTCTCTATCTTTCATAAAGACAGATTGGTTTGGGGATATTAGTTTTTCCATGTGAGGCCTTAATCTTTCCATTAATATCTTTGAGCATATTTTATTTATAACATTAGATAAACTAATTGGTATAAAATCATCAAAGGAGCAAGGTATAGCCTTCTTTGGAATTAGGGTTATCCAGGTACTAGCTATGCCCCTTGGCAAATCTACGCCTAAAATAAATTCATTCACAGCTTCAATTAGATCCTTTTTTATAATAGTCCAGCATTTACAATAGAATTTATTTGAAAACCCATTCGGGCCTGGACTACTATTTTTATTCAAACCCTTAATCACAGACTCCAGTTCAGCTTCTGAGACTGGTATGGATAAAGCCTGATTGTCCTGGTCTGTGGTGATGCTTGGGATTTGACTGAGGAAGTGAGGATAGTAGGTATCATTCGCTGTTTGGTTAGGCTCAGTTAACAGATCAGAAAAGTAGGTAATAACTTCCTTTTGAATGTCTGAATTTGAGTTTAGCCACTGCCCTTCCCTGTTTTTAATCTTAGTGATCTGAAGCTTACAGTTTCTCTCTTGAACAGTCTTGTGGAAAATTTGGGTGTATTATCTCCTAGTTTATGCCATTTAGATCTTGTTTTTTGCTTCCAAAATTTTTCCTTCTCTTTAAGGGCTCTAAGAAGTAAAGCTTTTTTCTCATTTAATTTGATAAGTTCAGAGTCTGAGGGGGTCGAATCAAAGACAAGTTCCTGAAGTCTTAAAGCTTCCTGTGCTGAAATTACATTAGCATCTATATTTCCAAAGCAATCTCTATTCCAGATTTTTATCACCTTCTTGAGTCTAACTAATTTTAGATAGAATCTAAGCATTCCAAACTCAGAAAGTGGTTTTTCCCAGTTTTCCTTAATTAGATTTGTGAATTCTGGCCCATTAAATCAAGTATTTATAAATCTAAAAGGTTTAGGTTGGGAATTAGTCAAGGTAGATACCTGAAGTAGGAGAGGGGAGTGATCTGAGGTTTGCCTATTCAGGATTTGGATAGAGGATGAAGGGAATTTATAGCTCCATAGCATTGCGCAAAGGCCTCTATCAAGTCTTTTGGAGGTAGGATTCCTAAGTCTCAAATTGCACCATGTGAAAAGATTTCCGACTGTGTTGATTTCTTGAACTCCGGAGGAACTAATCCAGCTATTAAAGTCTCTAATACTACCTAAAGAAGGGGAGCTAGGGCCTCTATATTCTGAGAGTGCGGTGATGGTATTGAAATCACCTATAAATATGGTTTCTCCTCTAGTGATGCTAGTCAGATGTTTCCATAAACACTTCCTACCCTCTCTGTTTCTAAGTGCATAAACAAAAACTGCCTCCATATCTAATTGTAGAGATTGGTGTGCTATCTTAACATGTAGAAACTGTTCATGGTGAGAGATGAGTGTGACAGAAACTGAATTAGTCCACATAAGCCATATTTTTCCATTATGGAGAGTCAAATTATGAGAGAACTTGAGCTTATCCATATATGTATGACATTGAGTGTTATCATGCACTGGTTCAATTATACAAAGGAGTTGAATTTTCTTAAGCTTAATTAGATTAAATAGCCTTAGTATAGAAGATTCTATACCCATAAGATTCCAGACAAAAAAATCGATAGTTAGAGTGTGTGTCATTGTTCACCAGTTTATGACTCTTTGTAGCTGATCTGAGCATCATCTTATTCAGCTGGCTAAACTAATTATTCTTTTTAATCTTAGACTTACCTTGTTGGGAGTTCTTACCATTGAGCTTCATCACATGAAAAGCTGTGATATCGGGGTGACTGACAGTAGCCTCATCCTCAGAATCCAGCACTTCCAGTTCTTCATTACCCTGTGGGAGATTGTCTAGATCCTGCAAAATAGAAAACCTATTTTCCATTTTATCCTGTAGGGAAAGTGGGGGGTTATTAGTGGGGGATTGGTTCAGGCTTAGCCTGAGTGAGCCAATTTGGATATCGTCTTTTGCATAGGCAATGGGGGTAGATTTGGACAGTGCCGTAGCTTTTAAAAGCTTTGAGATGGAGTTATCAGGGCTTTCCTGAGGTTGGATTCTGGGTAACTGAGCAGGTGATTGTAAGAAGTTATTTCTAGGCACTCTGTTGACCTCTGGGGAGGGGTTGGTGTCAAGGTTTAGGGGGGAGATTGTTGTAGCTCTCTGGTTAACAACACTGTCTTTTTTCTGGGAGGAGGCGTCAATCTGATTACCTAAGGAGATCAGAGGAGGATTGCTAAACTTGTTGCCAGTAGCCTGCCACTGGGAATGAATTCGACTCTGGGCAATGTGATTTTCCACTGATTTATCATTAGTATTTCCCACTGATTTTCCATTAATATTTTGTGGGATAGCTCTACATTGACTTAGAGAATGTCCTAACTTGGCACAGTGATCACAATAGAGGGGGACATCCTCAAATTCTATAGGATATTTCCTATTGTTTGAAACTGAACCCAGTCTAATATAATTACACATAGGCTTTTGAAGATCAATTTCAACACAAAATTTAATTGCAGATGTCCTAGTGAGCATATCAGTGGCTAAGTCATTCTTAATGAAGCTACCTATGCTATTCCCAATTGCTTCAATAGATGCTGAATTGTAATAGTACAAGGGTACTTCCCTGATCGTACACCAAATGGGTACAATTGGGGATTCTCTATGTGTTGAGAAATCTGGAGACCATTTAAGCCTCTTAAGGAGGATACCATTGAAATTCCAGATTCCTTTTATCCAACATCTTTGGTAATCATTGACAAGATCAAACCTAATCAGAACATGTTTGTAATCTAGGGAACCTAATTGATATTTACCTGCAAAACCAACCGTTTTGAAGGCCACTTCCAGTTGCTCCATTGTGAGTCTCCCTTTTGTGAACTTTCCGACCAGAGCATTCACATAGTGTGCTGAGAGTTTGGCAATTTGATCGTCAGAATAGAGACAAGCTGGATCGCCTAGATGTTCTGATTTAGGGATTAGTTCTGGGTTGCTGGGCAGTGATTTCGACAGGGGAGGGGATTTGTTTTAGAGAACAGCAGCAAAGGATTTGGGTGCATCAATTGGGATTGGTGTTTGGTTGGCGTTGCTTACCGACACAGCGAGCGGGTTAGCGGTGGCCATATCTGTCATGAATATTCAGCAGTGGGGTTAGCCGTTAACAGCGGGAATTAGCCATTACCGGCGAGCAGAAAAAAGAAGAAGAAGATGATGAGGTTCAGTTACTATAGCTAGAGGTTCAAAAGAGATGTTATGATTGCAACACTTTTGCCATTACTTGATCTAAAATAAGACTTTGCGTTTAATAATTCAAATCTACTAAAAAATAGTTCCATTTAATTACTCCGGAGTATGTTTTTACCTGTCTAACCATAGGTTGGCTTTAGATTAGAAAAAGAAAAAAGAAAAAAGGAAAAAAGAAAGGGAAAAAAAAGTAGGCTACCGGAGATCATTTTACCAACCCTGGAACTGGAAGTCATAACATACCAAGGCGATAAGGTTATAAACATAACATCTCAAATACTACGGGCGCTCCAATTTCAACTTTAAACCCTTTCCCTTCTTCGTAAGTTCTCAAATTCCATGGAGTTTATTCCCGTTTATGTTCTTTTTCTCACGAGTGTATGTTCCACGAATTGTGATACTTCTGGCTTTCTGAAATCTTGTGATTGTTCTGAGCCTAGTTGTTAGCTCAAGTGTCTATAACTGGAGAGTGGCTTGCTTTTTGAGTGATTTTCATTAGGGTTTTGCGATGAAGTTTCAATTTTGTTGCTTTGTGTTTATTTAAATTTGTCGATCTTGTTACAGTTGCTGAATGGCGGCGCTGTTGGGAAGAGAATGGGCTGGGATACAGCTGTTTCCTGCTGCCACTCAAACTAAATTGTATGATTTGTTGGGAAAATTGAAGCAGGAGGTTGGCCTTCCTGTCTCTTCTGTTTCTCTGTTACATTTTGGCCGGGTTTCGTATGCACCTGTATATTTAGAAATATCGAAGCTAGACAACATATCCAGGAGAAGAAAAGGCTGGCTTAATACATTACTGTTTTCAAAGTATGGTTTGGCTTGATATTGTGTTCGAGCTTAGCGACATTACTGTTTGTTAATGTTATTTTGAAGTTTATGTTGTAGCTTGAAACCAAAACTTGTACTAAGCTAAATTTCAAATAGAAGTCTGCACTTGAAACTGGGCCAGATTTTTAACAATGTGTACTGAACAATGGTTTAGAATTAAAATTGAATTAGAACGGAAGCGAAACTGGACTAATCAAACTGTTCCGAAATGTTTTTGGAAGTCTGCGGCTTCATTTTTTGACTCTGTAGGATGTGAAGGAGCTGACAATCCTTGTCATGGGAAAGGGCGGTGTTGGAAAATCTTCCCTTGTGAACTCAATTATTGGGGAAAGAGTAGTTCCTGTCAGTGCTTTCCAGGTATGTGTGTTTTTACCGTCAAATGAGCAGGACAATGTTAGTTAAGCTGAGGATAATGGTATTTACTTGGTTTTCCCTTTCTTGTATTGATTTTATAGTCAGAAACCCCCAGGCCGATGATGGTTTCTCGAACACGGGCTGAATTCACACTGAACGTTATTGATACTCCTGGCCTTGTTGAAGGAGGATATGTCAATGACCAAGCGCTTGAAATCATCAAAAAGTTAGTGACTTAGTGTTACTTCTGCATTATGTGTTAAATTAGTTGTTGGTGGTTGTGCATAGTTTAATCTTATAATTATGGGTTGGACTGTTTGAACAGTTTCCTTCTGAACAAGACCATTGATGTTTTGCTCTATGTGGATCGTCTGGATGCATATCGGGTCGATAATTTGGATAGACAAATTGTAAAGGCTATCTCCGATACTTTTGGGAAAGGAATATGGCAAAGAGGACTAGTGGTCCTTACGCATGCTCAGCTTTCACCTCCTGATGGATTGCTTTATGATGACTTCTTCTCCAGAAGATCTGAGGCTCTTCTTAAAGTTGTTCGCCTTGGTGCTAAGCTGAGGAAACAAGAAGTGCAGGTGTGTTGTGTCTCCTCTCCTTGTTCTCTTCTAAGTTGAATTTTTGTATAATCATATGTATGAGAAGAGTGGGGTGAGGGGAAGTAATAAGTTTATACCCAGGTTTGTTACTAAGAACTAGGAAACTAAGCTGAGGGAAACAATATTATGCCACTTATCCACGGGCTCTCTTGATCCTAATTTGTTGCCTGCAAAATCTCATTTAGAATAGTATGTTGTGTTTCCCATCCAATCTGAAGTTGCACTCAACCATCATTTCCACAAAATCGATCTTGTTGAGCTCGTGATACGTGATATGCGAGTGTTGACGTGTCCTTCTAGTGGTCTTACTCGTGTCAGGAATAGATAATTGGGGCAGCTTATAGTGCCTGATACAGCATACAGAGTGTTAAATAAGAATCATTCGGGGTAGAGATCAGTATAATGATGGTGACAAATTGTAACGTTATGATGATCTAGTTCTGCAGAGATTGAAGTGGAACACCAACTTCTACACTTGCAGGCTTTTGCAGTATTACTATTATCTAATGGTTTAGAAGCTCATGGGACTGCTGTATGTTATGCTAGGAAGTTTGAAGTAGGAATGTTATCTAAAATTTTGAGTTGATTATATAGGCCTATGTCTACTTGCTTACTTTATGTGTTGCACTATTCATGATGTAAATTGGGCCTTCTAGTATGATTGATTTTGGTGTATCTGTAAAGTTTTAGTTACTGTTTTGCACTTAACGAAGGACTGCTGAACTTTTTATACGTGATAGCTGGAAGGTATAATTTATTTGTGCTATTTATGTCTTTTTCTTCAGTAGATCACACAAGAATTATCGGATCCTTAAGGCTTGATCTATGAATTATCATTTATGAGTAGACTGACCAAGATTGCTATACTGAACTGCACACACACTCACACGCAGATTTATAACATATAAAAGCAAACACTCATTGTTACAAGGTGTGCTCACGCCTAAAATATTTCTCTGCTCTTTCCCTCAGATTTATATGTTCTTGTAGCAAATTAGACAATTTTCTTAAAAATCTCATTAATTAGTTACTTTTTACTTTCAGAATTCAAATATTCCTGTTGTCTTGGTTGAGAACAGCGGGAGATGCAACAAGAATGAAAATGATGAGAAGGTTTGTTTGATCAGTTGGTGCTTTTGTCATCTCATTTAATTCACGTAATGATGTGCTGAAACCGTCGATTTATTTGAATGACAGATTCTACCTGACGGTACTCCCTGGATTCCCAACTTAGTTAAAACTATCACTGATGTCTATTTGAGCGGAGGCAAGAGCATTGTTGTTGATAAACAGTTGATTGAGGGCCCGAACCCAAGTGCCAGGGGGAAGATGTTCATTCCTCTCATTTTAGCAGTCCAAGTAAGCATCTTTCTCACACTTATTTGGTTGCGTTTTCTGAAAATATCTGATTCCCGTTCCCCTTGTGTGCCTTGACAGTATTTCTTAGTGGTCGGTCAGATAAAGAAGTGGATTGGGAACGATATATCGGAAGAGATTTTGCCAGAATGGGCATAAGACAATCATAATCATGAACCTGTATTTTGTATCTGATTCTGCAGGTGGTGAAGTTGCGGCTTTTGAGTTGTTTTTGGTTTCAGAGCATTAGGTTGTGCACAGCAGTACTCTTTTGATTTAAGCTTTCAATTTTACGCTCACTTTGCAACTTTATATTGTATCTGCATATTAAGGCCTGACGTAAACTTGTTCGCAGAGAGACTAGTAGTCGAGACATTAAAGGAATATTATCAAATCATCTGGTTTTTGGTTTGGCTGCATTTCAAATCAAGAAATTTGAATTTAAAATTTACAATAAAAAAGTACAGTGCTTCACCTTACATATTCTCAATTTGTAGTGCTGATTCGTGTGTGCATTTGCCTTTAACCAAATGAGTCTACAAAGTCAAGAAAAACACTAAAAAAATTCTTCCTCCTTTCAAACAAACTCCAAAAACGTAAGATGAAATCCAAAAAGTCACTCAAATAATCATGTGAGGTAAACTTGAGAAGAAAGTACTTCCCCCGTCTCAGCTATTTTTACACTCTTTTCCTTTTGGAACGTCCCACCTATTTTTACACTCTTAACCTTATTTCCAATTTTGGCAAGGTTTTATTCATTTTAAAATTGGGATGACCCAATTGTAAGGTTGAAATAAAATACAAAAGAAAAATAAAATACAAGTACCCCACTAGCACATGAATCATTAAAAATACTTATTTTTCTCTCTCCGTAAAAATAGGTCGGACGGGGGAGCATCAAACAATGACTAGCACTAGGAGGCTTTAAGCAAGTGACCTCCCATCGCAAGTGCTTCATTGTTTTACATTATTGAGGATCTACTCATAGTCATGGCAATCACCACCACAACCTAAATGTTTAGCCCTACCATAAAATCATAGCACCATTGCAACTCTCTTGCAAACATCCTTTGTATCGCGGCAGAAGCTAAAGTGAGCGCGTTTACAGTGCCGGCGAAGTGGGCCCTAGTTTCGTCAATGTTGCGACACACATTTCACAAAAGACTAGCACAACATACTACGTCAAATAATCCTCACCTCATCTTTGTGTGAGACACAGGGGAGCCTCACCCCCTTTGTGTGAGGCAACTGAGATGTAGTAATAGAGTGTAGAGACTGTGTGTATTCCAAAAAAAAAAATAATAATTCTCTTCAACCTGAAACAATATTTCTCGATGATCTGTGGAACTAGAACATCTCCCCCTCTTCATCCTGTATAAAAGACAATATTACAACTTTTAGAGCCTTCCTTATCCTTATGTAAGCAGAAAACATAACAATAAAATCAGGGGAAAGGTCACGTTTTGGCATATTGGAGTAATGTAATATCACACTTGATATCTTGTGCTTTTCTAGCATCAAAAAGAAAGATTTTCGAGTTATAAAACTACTGCAATTTGCCGTTATGGCGGTCATTTTCTCCTAATGCAGTGCTAATAATCATATTGCCTAAGGTTAGGTACTTAAGCATTCTTATAAATATATTTAGAGCATCACTTCTTTTCTGAAATATTTTTTTCCATAGCCTGACGTCATTGATGGTAGTAGAGTGGTATATTTGTTAGAGCACCATTAAACCTTTTACACACGGGTTTAAATCGAACTAAACTGAACTGGATCAAAATTTATTAGAGTGCTTCAAAGGCATCAAGAACATCTTCGTTCTCTTCTATGAAGCTCCAATGAGAGAGATCAAATCCAACCTAGCACTCATAACTTCAGAAGAAGATACTTTATAAAGGCAACCAACCAATGACTAAGAGGCCTTGAGCACATCATTTCTCCAAGTGCTTCATTCTTTTCACACTATTGAGGATCTACTCACACTCATAGCAATCACCACATTCCAAATGGGAAAACCATTGTTTAGTCCCACCAAAACATCATACCACCACTGAACTGTTCACCACTGGAAGTTGAGCAAAAGGGCAAAAAAAAAAAACCCCACTTTCCGACTTTCAGAGCACGTACAAAGCACGTACAATGATACACACCACTCTTTTGGTTTCTTCCAATTAAATATTCAATATCTCATTTCCACCTCACCAAAATGAACCACAGACACCACTCAATTTTTGCCCTAACAATGGTAGAACCACTAAGAGACCACTCTATGGATCCCGCTTGATCTCTCTATCCTACTTATCAATTTTACCTTCAATATTTAATTTAAATAAATTTGTCATCTAAAATAAATTACTATGCATTTTAATTGGTATTAGGATTTTACTTTTGTAATGTATTTTCATCTTTCAAAAGAGACCTCGTTGCAGGTTCTTTGAGGTCACTTTATAGCCTCCTTTAAATAAGAGACCACAAAAGAGACCTCGTTGTACGTGCCCGTGTGCTCCATGACGGATTTAAAGCGGGGGCACTGAGCCCTTAAACACAGGAGCCGTTGTGAGACACATTTCACAGAAGTGTAGGTAACACCGGATAAGTAGTGGCTATGCCTATCACTAGACTATCTAGTCCTGCCATTGCTTATGTGATATTTAGTCCCCGTGCCATGAATCCAGTTTTGTCCATATTCGTACTGATCCTGCAATACCGTTTCTTGATGATCTATGGAACTGCAACAGCTCCTCCTGGTCACCATAGCCCTTTTCGCCATTCGTTGGGAACAGACAAAGCTGCCCTCCTGGCATTCGGGAGAGCTATGACTGATCCTGAGTCCATCCTCGTAAACTGGAATGAAACCACCCATGTATGCCACTTCACTGGAGTCATATGTGACGGCCGCCATCTTCATCGCGTGGTAGTACTTAATCTCAATGATTCTGGCCTTGTTGGTCCACTCCCGCCCTCCATTTCCAACCTCACGCAGCTCAGAAGGCTGGAGCTAGTAAACAACCATTTCTATGGCCCCATTCCACCCCAACTCTCCTCTCTTCGCAACCTTCGCGGCCTCAAGCTCGACAAGAACAGGTTTTCGGGGCCAATCCCGGATTCATTCGCCTCTTTAGCTAAGCTCATTTTAGTCAGCATGAGTGGCAACAACTTGACGGGCGCAATCCCTCCATCCCTGTTTTCCAACTGCTCATCGTTGCACAATGTGGATCTCTCTATGAACCAGCTCAATGGATCGATCCCGACAGAGATTGGGAGCTGTCCTGGTTTGTGGAATCTCAATCTGTACGGCAATCAGCTCACTGGAGAAATCCCCTTCTCTATAACCAATGCGACGCAGCTCGTTAACCTGGATGTCGAATACAACCTACTGTCAGGTCAACTCCCCGTGGCCATAGTTTCGCGCCTACCAGTCATCTACTATCTCCACTTATCATACAACAACATGGTCAGTTCTGATGGGAATACGAACCTAGAGCCATTCTTTAAAGCGCTGTCAAACTGCACGCAGCTTTTGGAGCTCGAATTGGCAGGCTTGGGACTGGGGGGCACCCTTCCTAGCTCCATTGCAGGAAATTTCTCCACTCTTCAGTACATGTTACTGCAAGAAAACCATATTCATGGACCAATTCCCCCTGAGATTGGTCGTTTGTCTCATCTCGCGGAGCTAAACTTGACGTTCAATCAGATGAATGGAACCATTGCAGCCGAAATGGGGCAGCTATCAAGACTGGAAAAGCTTGTTGCATCATATAATGATTTCTCAGGGGAAATCCCGGCGGAACTAGGCAAGTTGTCGAATCTGCTGCATCTTGATCTCTCAAACAACCAAATTTCAGGTGATATTCCTGAAACTTTAGGGGACCTAAAAGGGCTGAATTTGTTGTACCTCAATAACAACCTTCTGTCAGGACAAATAGCAGCAAGTCTGGGGAAATGCAAAAATCTATACTTTCTAGACCTGTCATACAACAGATTGAGAGGAATGATCCCACGAGAAATTATAGCAATAAGCGATATGAGAGGATTCTTGAATCTATCCCATAATCAGCTAGAAGGGAAGTTGCCATCAGACCTAGGCACTCTTAACAAGGTACAAGAGATTGATCTATCATCCAACCACCTCAACGGAAGCATTCCCAATGAGATTACTAGTTGCGCAGCTTTGCAGGTAATAAAATTCTCGAACAACCATCTTCAAGGGCTGCTTCCTCAATACATAGGTGACCTTCAGATCCTTGAAGTTCTAGATGTCTCGCATAACACGTTGTCGGGGCCTATTCCAACCAGCTTGAGCAAAATCAGGAGCCTGACATCCATCGATCTCTCTTTCAACAACTTCAGTGGAGTGATTCCTACTGGAGGCATATTTGATTTCGCCAAGAGTTCGTCATTCCAGGGCAACCCGAATCTTTGCGGGACTATTTCTGGTTTTCAAACATGCCATATGAAGAAGAAGCAGAAGCATTTCCACTCACCACTGTTCTTGATCATTTTGTGCACTGTCATTTTCGTGTCAGCTTTCTGTTTGACACTATGCTGTGTGATTGGCCATGGCCGCCTCAGAAGCATGATCCCCCGCGCCATCCATTCCGACACTAGATCCAACCTGCCCCCAGAACTCAATCAGAATTTTCCACGAATCACCTATAATGAACTTGCAGAGGCAACTGGAGGATTCGACGAACAAAGCCTGATTGGATCTGGCAGCTATGGGCGTGTGTACAAGGGAGCTCTACGCGACGGAACAACAATAGCTGTCAAGGTCCTTAGTCTACAAACAGGCAACTCTACAAAGAGTTTCAACAGAGAATGCCAAGTACTGAAAAGGATTCGGCACAGGAACCTGATTAGGATCATCACAGCTTGCAGTTTGCCGGATTTCAAGGCACTCGTTCTTCCATACATGGTAAATGGGAGCTTAGACAGCTGCCTGTACCCAGAAGCAGGAGCGTCAGGATCCTCAGACCTCAGTCTCTTGCAAAGGGTGAAGATATGCAGCGACATTGCAGAAGGGATGGCTTACTTGCACCATCATTCTCCTATAAAAGTCATACACTGCGATCTTAAGCCAAACAATGTTCTTCTCAATGAAGACATGACAGCTTTAGTCTCAGACTTTGGGTTAGCAAGATTGGTTATGACGGTTGGAGCAGCAAATGCTGGGGCGATGGAGAATATGGGCAGCCTTAACTCTGCCAACATGTTATGCGGATCCATAGGATACATTGCGCCAGGTACAGCTTCCTTCGACTTGCGCATCTGCTACAAATGTTATAAAAAGGCATAAAACCAGTTTTCTTTTACTTGTCAGAGTATGCATTCGGAGCAAGGTCATCGACAAAGGGAGATGTGTACAGCTTTGGCGTTTTGGTTCTAGAGATGGTGACCGGAAAGAGGCCAACAAATGAGATGTTTACAGGAGAGCTAAACCTGCCCAAGTATGTGAAAGAGCACTACCTTAGGCAGATTGAGAGATTAGTTGACCTGTCATTGATGAGAGCTCTGAAAGTTGAGGCCCCTGAAGTGAAGAGAATGTGGGAAGTTGCAATAGGAGAGCTGCTCGAGTTGGGCATTCTCTGCACCCAGGATTCCCCCTCGGCTAGGCCTACCATGCTGGACGCTGCGGATGATTTGGATCGCCTCAAGAAATACTTAAGTGGAGACACTACAGCAACATTTGCATCTTCTCTTGGCATCTCATCATCCAGTAGTAATCCATGATCATGTAAATTCAATTCAATGTAATTTCCCGCAACGGCTGCACAAGCAAAACACTATGTTGAAGCAGACTGGAAAGTACGAAAACTATAACCACTCTTTAAAATACCAAGAGAATCCCATCAAGTCTCTGCATTCAAACTAAAACTTACTGATTCACTTAGTCCAGTTATTACCATGTCTTGCATTTTAGCCATCATCAGTTTCAGCAAGTTTAGATGCATATCAAGCATCTTCCAGAAATGCGACACAACATTCATTACAAAATGAAGCATAGCACCACAAAGCAGCGAGCAACTCAAATTTCCAGTTTCCCAACAATCATCATCAATAGCTATACTTCATTGGTTTTTAGACTTCGGATTACTATTGCGAGTTGGAGGTTTAAACAGATGCACAACAGCCACGGCTGCTGCTACTACAAACCCTTAATCCCACTGCTCATGGCCCTAAATAATCCAAGTCGGGGAGTGTATGTTTAGCGTATAGTAAGACACAGACTTTGCTTCTCTATTACAAATCCCTTACATCATTTATATCCGCAGCTTACCAATCTATTCTTGTTATGTCAGTCCTAGTAAGATATCGCCAAGACCCTTTTTTGCATCCTACCGTCAGAGTTCGAGAGCTTTATCAATGAAATGTTGACAAACACAGGAAACATAATTCAATGTTCAACTTCAGTGATCCACAATCTGGCGCCAACTTTCCAACTACCAAAGATTATGTGGTGTATCAGTTTCATATTTGTAATCACCGCCCTGTATCTGCTCACCGTTGGCGAAAGAATTTCCTCCACATTCGCATCTCCAGCGGCGTTTTCCATGTTCTTGCGGTGGGCGTTGCCGTAGTGTTTTAAGAAACACAAGCTATTTAAGTATGAATGAATTCGATTAGTTGTGAGTTCGGGATGTTAAAACAAGTTTGGTGGTGCGGAGTGCACACTTTATAAACTGTCTACGAGCTTACCGTTCTGGGATATGTATTAAAATTGGTTGGCAAGACTAACATGTATTATCCTCTTTGTGGAAAGATGCATCATTCTAACTACATCTATATCTATACATCATTATTATAATGGTGGTGGTGTATAGTATCTGACTTCTTGATTGAAAGGATGATGATGAACTAAGGATTGTGTACGGGATGCAGTGTTGGCGGCATGCTCAACTTACTGTCACGTGGAAAAATGCAAAATTTAGAGTTTATTAAAATTCTGATAAGTACGATACACTGAAGGTGAAAAATGTAATCATTTACGTGAAAAGATGTGTTGTTTCAGAATTCATCCCCGACAACTTTCCACAATTCAGAGTTTATTAAAATTCTGATAATTACGATGCACTGGATGTGAAAAATGTAATCATTTACGTTGTTTCAGAATTCATCTCCGACAACTAGAATACATCGTATGTGGAAAATATAATCATCAGTGGAAAGATACATTGTATTACAATTGTATCAGAGTGGTGCATCATAAAAGGTGGTGACCTATAACCTACAAATTCCACGATAGGTAGTGTCTTTTCGGAACATCTCCTATATAAACTTGTGTATGCATGCACAGATTGACAAGTGAAAATTTTTAAAATTTTCAAATTTACTCAGTAACCAAAATTCTGCACTCAAAACCTTTTTCATATTTCAAGCCTAGATCAAGAGGGTATTTCCGATTGATTTATCCTCGAGGAGAATTCGTGTAACCCAAGACAATAACGCGACTCAAATCGATATCCAAGTTCCACTGCACCAACCTTTACCAGAATACAGTTTTATAAATTTACTTCTACTTCTTCCAAAAGCCAAATCATCATTTCTCTTTTCTAGCTTTTCATAACTGCTCTCAAATTCTACCAACCGGCATCGAGGGATAGAGTGTTTTATTGCCAAATTGTGAGCTGATGAGTGAATTATTGATATCTTCACCAGTAAATTCGGCCGACTCTTGATAAAGAGAATTTCTTGCTAGAAGGTGGAAAAAGAGAAGAGGTAGCAGCAGTTGAGAGTCGTGGCTATCCCTCCCCTGACTGTTAGTACATGTGTCTTGGTCAGATTTGGTAGTCAAAGTAGTTACATCTATGTACCGATTATTAGGCAGATAGTTAGTAGTATTTGGTCAAAGTAGTTAGAATCTTTAACAACCAAATCATGTACTTTGTATCATAAACTTGTCTATAAATACAGAGGAAGAGGACGGCACTATCAAGCCGATTCATGCCAAACAACATGGTATCAGAGCCTTTTATTTCTTCCTCATAAAATTATATTTTTCGATCCCCTGCAACCTGCAATTCTTCTAACAATGGCAGGGCCTCCTCCCCCTCCTCCTCCTCCTCCTCTCGACTCATCTTCCTCTTCCTCCACAACAACACAAACACAACAAAATCAATCAACCTTGAGTTTTCACTCGGCTCAGTCTGTTACGAACATTCGTAACCAAATCCCTCTCATCTTAGATCTTAACAAAGTACAATATCATACTTGGGCCGAGCTCTTTCAAATTATAGCTCGTGCACACAATGTATTACACCACATTGATGGTTCTCCTTCCCCGGATGATATCCCTGAAACTAAATGGAGACAATTAGATGCAATTGTTCTTAGTTGGATGTACGGCACAATCAGCGATGACCTTCTTCTTACCGTGATTCAAGCCGGTTCAACTGCTCGTGAAGCTTGGCTCCACGTGAAAAGGATTTTTCATGATAACTATACAGCTCGAGCAGCCGATCTTGAGAGTCGGTTCATTAACGCTCGCTTGGATTCTTTTCCTTCTGTATCGGCCTACTGTCAGCACCTCAAATCTTTGGCCGATCAACTTGGTGATGTACAAAGTTCAATCAGTGACCAACGACTTATTTTACAGCTCATCAACGGGCTCTCTGCCTCTTACGACACCGTGGGCAGCATCATTAGCCAAATGTCACCACTGCCATCCTTCTCAGTTGCCCGGAGTATGCTGACCCGGGAGGAATCACGCCGGAATCGAGTCACCGACCCGGCACAAGCACTTCTGGCCGGTACTGGACATACTGATGCCCTGCCGACCGCCCCAAGCTACAATAATTATCGCCACGGAAACAACCGTTACCGTGGCCGCGGCTGGTGAAACAACATTGGAGGGCACGGATCCAGCGATCGAAGATCGTACAATACCGCCGCCGCGCCTCAGCCCCAGCAGTGGTACCCACCGGCACCAAATCCCTACTAGCTAACCGGGTTCTCCCAGCCGCCGCCTCCCTGCCCTTATCCGACGGCCACACCGCCCAGGAATCCAATCAATTTGGCGCCTCCAGTCTCTCCCCGAGTCGGCAGCAGCTACGGAAATAATTTGGGTTTTGTAGCGTATGCCGATCAGCCTTCTTTTGGGTATTCCATTTTGGGCCCAGGGCCAAGTCTATCTGTTCCACAGCCTTATTATGGACCTAACTCACAGCAGCCATATTTCAGCCCTATGCCGTCCAATTCACAACAGTTTTCGGGTGATCTATCTTCGGCCTTCAATACTATGTCGCTGCAACAACCGTTCGACAACTGGTACATGGACTCCAGGGCCTCCTCTCACTTGACTGCGGATTCAGGTATCCTTCGTACCTATTTTAATTCGAGCACTTTATCACCTATCTATGTTGGTAATGGGAACACAATTCCCGTTGTTGGTAAAGGTTCTGCAATCCTAAACACATGCCCAAATTACTCTCTGAATAATGTTTTGCACACTCCTAATGTCGTCAAAAACTTGATTTCTGTTCGAAAGTTCACAAAAGACAATCATGTTAGTGTTGAGTTTGACCCTGTTGGTTTTTC
Source organism: Rubia yunnanensis (assembly GCA_037428765.1). Taxonomy (NCBI): domain Eukaryota; kingdom Viridiplantae; phylum Streptophyta; class Magnoliopsida; order Gentianales; family Rubiaceae; genus Rubia; species Rubia yunnanensis. Next base: position 89,592,033 of record CM075068.1, read on the forward strand.
TGTTAAGGATCTCACCACCGGGAAAATTAAAACAAGATGTGAGAGTACTGATGACGATTTATACCCAGTTACAAATTCTTCAGCTATTGCGTTTGTCGCCTCTCAACCAGAACCCTGGCATTCTCGACTCGGCCATCCCGGTGACCATGTCTTGGATATTCTCAAGCGTAGGGATTCTCTTCTTAATAAAGCCACTTGTTCGGCCACTTGTTCGGCCACTTGTTCTGCTTGTCAACTAGCCAAACACAAGCGTCTTCCTTTTTCACATTCTGTTAGTGTCACATTCAAACCATTTGACATTATTCATAGTGATATTTGGACGTCTCCGATTTCTAGCACATCTGGTTTTAAATACTACCTGCTATTTTTGGATGATTTTTCTCATTTTCTATGGATATTTCCCCTTAAACACAAATCTGATGCTTACTCCACCTTCGTGACTTTCCATACCATGGTCCGGACATAATTTCACATTAACATCAAGACTTTTCAATGTGACAATGGTGGTGAATTTGTAAATCAGCCCTTTCGCACTTTTTGTGAACAAACTGGCATGTTGATGCGCTTTGCTTGCCCTTACACTTCTCCACAAAATGGCAAGGCCGAGCGTGCACTGCGGACCCTTAATGTCATTACCAGAACTCTACTTACCCATGCCTCCCTACCACCTCGTTTTTGGGTTGAAGCACTCTAAATGGCATCATACCTCGACAATATTCTACCATCCAAAGCCATCCAGAACAACACTCCAACCTATATCCTATACCAACGTCATCCAACATATTCTCATCTCCGTACTTTTGGTTGCCTTTGTTACCCAAACACTTCCGCCACAGCTCCTCATAAGTTATCCCCTCGCTCAGTCAAATGTCTCTACCTCGGTCCGTCTTCCGATCATAGAGGGTCTCGATGCTTGGTTCTCAGCTCACACCAAGTTATCATCTCTAGACATGTCGTATTTGATGAAACGACATTCCCATTCGCCCAATCACATGGGTCCCCCCTTCCGACTACACAAAACATCCCATCCACCGATCCATCACCCCTTCTACTTGACATATTCCATCATATATCCCCATCTACTATTCAGTCTATCTCCACTACACCAGAGGCACACCCGCCTTCCCCTCCATCCACTACACCACCACCGCCACCACCACCTCCACCCCCTCGTCATTCAATGACCACTCGTCTTCGGGCAGGCATACAGAAGCCAAACCCTAAATTCAATCTTTTAGCCACATCTCCTTCTATCTCTCCTGTTCCGACGTCACCAATCAGGGCCATGCATGACCCTAACTGGCAAACCGCTATGAAAGATGAATTTAGTGCTCTTACCAAGTTATCTCTCTACAGCTTGAAACAAGCACCACGTGCTTGGTACCAACGGTTCGCTACATATCTTCACCAGCTTGGGTTTACCAGTAGTCAATGTGATCAATCTCTGTTTATCTTTAGTTCTGGTGGTGAGACTGCTTACTTGCTCCTATATGTTGATGACATCATCCTCACAGCTTCATCCACGGCTCTTCTTCAACGCCTCACCACCATGCTTGGCGCGGAATTTGCCATGACAGACCCCGGTCCCTTAAGTTACTTCCTTGGCGTATCTGTTACTAAGAATCCGTCGGGTCTCTTCTTGTCACAACAAAAGTATGCACAAGAAATCATTGATCACGCCAAGATGACTACATGCAAGCCAGCCACTACACCGGTTGACACCAAGTCCAAGCTGGCCGCCGGAGTTGGTCTACCGCTACCTGATCCATCTTTATACCACTGTCTTGCTGGTGCTCTTCAGTATTTGACATTCACTAGGCCAGACATTTCATATGCTGTGCAACAAATTTGTCTTTTCATGCATGATCCATGAGAGCCTCACTTCTAGGCACTCAAACGGATTATACAGTACCTCCAAGGCACCTCTGAATTCGGTCTGCAGCTTCAACCATCCTCGGCCTCAGCTCTCACTGCTTATTCCGATTCCGACTGGGCTGGGTGTCCTGATACCTGGCGTTCCACATCCGGGTACTGTGTCTATTTTGGTGACAATTTAATATCTTGGTCTTCCAAGCGTCAGCATACCATCTCCCGGTCCAGTGCAGAGGCAGAGTATCGTGGTGTCGCCAATGCAGTAGCTGAGACATGCTGGCTTCGAAACCTACTTTGTGAACTCTGTGTTTCCCTCCAGCGTGCCACTCTTGTCTACTGTGACAATGTCTCAGCGGTATATCTCTCATGTAATCCGGTGCAACATCAGCGCACCAAACATGTCGAGATTGATTTGCACTTTGTTCGTGAAAAGGTGGCTCTTGGTCAAGTTCGAGTTCTTCATGTTCCATCTGCTCACCAGTATGCTGACATATTCACTAAGGGGCTCCCATCTCCTCTATTCTTGGATTTTCGCTCTAGTCTCTGCATCCACCCTGCTCCCACTTCGACTACGGGGGTGTGTTAGTACATGTGTCTTGGTCAGATTTGGTAGTCAAAGTAGTTACATCTATGTACCGATTATTAGGCAGATAGTTAGTAGTATTTGGTCAAAGTAGTTAGAATCTTTAACAACCAAATCATGTACTTTGTATCATAAACTTGTCTATAAATACAGAGGAAGAAGACGGCACTATCAAACCGATTCATGCCAAACAACACTGACAACAGGGTTCATGGTGCCTCATTCAGCAAACACAAAACAATTGTTCATTTCCGTTTCCAGCCTATCAACAATGAATTAACAAAGCATTGATATGGTCAAAGGGATTTCTGAACATGAATAACAAAACAAGCTACCGTATCCAAAAATAATAACAGCCAAAATAACCAATTCAATCCAGATAGACTCAACAAAGTAGTTTAAAAAGCAGTTAGAGCCTAGTTTATCATTGAGAATACGTCACTAATCGCTATTCTTATCAATTAACTAAATACTAAAGTTAAACAGTTATGCTAAAAACTGCACAGACCAAAAGAACATCCGGTGGTCGCAAGCCTAAACCAAAAAACAAGAAGTTTATCAAGAAACAAAAACAATAATAATTACATCACAGCTCTCATTAGGCAGTATAAAATATAGTCAGAAAACGCAAGTCAAATGCATGTTCAAAGTACAGTATCTAAGCACCCTGTTAACCAAACTTGTGCAGCTGCTGGTAGGCCCGTCAAATGGATTGATTGGATAAATTCGTTATCCAAACTTAATGGGTCATTATTCAATGAGTCACTATCCAATTAACTCATTTATTAAATGGGTCATAATGGGTTGAGTCATAAATGAGTTGGTTCATTAAATGGATAACCCATTGGATAACCCATGATATATTAATATGACCCAGTGGGTTAAAATATATTGTCCAATAAGTCATTATCCAATAAGTCATTATATAATTAACCCAATAAGTTATCATTAAACATTTTCTATCGATTTGGGTTACAAGTTGTCATTATGTAATGGGACCAGGTTATTTTTTAGGATTTGAGATGAGAATAATTATGTTAATGGGAAATTTTGATCTCAATGGGTCCCATATTATGTTAACTCAATGGGAACATAATAAATACCCAATAAATATCCAAAATTACCCAATTAAATACATGTGTAATATTTAACATAAATATTCACTATAATTCACAAATTATACAAATTATAATTCACAAATTATTCGAATTCAATCTCGTACAATATTCGAGTTCGTACAGTATTCGAGCTCGTACAACATTCGAGTCCGTACAAAATTCGCACTCAATTTCGTACAGTATTTGAGTTCGTACAATATTCGAGCTCAATCTCGTACAATATTCAAGTTCAATCTCGTACAATATTCGAGTTCGTACAATATTCGAGATCAATCTCGTATAGTATTCGAGTTCGTACAATATTCTATCTCAATCTCGTACAGTATTCGAGTTCAATCTCGTACCGTATTCGAGTTCGTACGGTATTCGAGTTCGTACAGTATTTGAGCTCAATCTCGTACAATATTCGAGTTCGTACAGTATTCGAGTTCGTACAGTATTCGAGTTCGTACAATATTCGAGCTCGTACAGTATTTGAGCTCGAGCTCAATCCCAACTAATATTGTTCGTTAATTTCGTCGAGTTTACAAAATCCAATATATTATATATATTTTATTTTTATTAAATATAATATAATGTACATAATATTATATTACATAATATAATAAATGATTATATATTAGGAAAAAATTAAATCATTCGTAATCAAACTTGTGAAAATTTAGTTATCTTGTGATATGAAATTATCCACGGGTCACCCATTACCCAACCCAATTCAACCCACCCAAAATTATCCAACGGGTAACCCATTATCCAACCCAACTAAACCCAATAATTACGTTATGTTGTAAAATATCATGGTTTTGGACAAGAGTGAATTTTCATTCTTGATTCTGTGAGCTTCATCAATAATGATGCAGCGCCAATTAAAGCGATGTAAAGCAGTCTTCTCCTTATTTGCCATTTCAAAACTTGTCACACATACATCAAACTTTCCAGCAGCAACTCCTCACGAATACGTCTCTGCATCATAAGAGAGTAAGTTACAGGGCATCCTAGCAGCAGAAAGCTAAGTTAATCATAAAATTATCAACTTTCCTACTCATTATAAACTAAATTTCTGTTCAAATGCATGCTCCAAGTACATTACCTAGGCAACCTGTTAAGTGTTAACCAGCTTTTGTGGGGGATTTTGTTCACGCACTGACAATTTTCCTAGTTACTAAGGAAGTTCTTTCAAACAAAATGGCCTATACGAAGCCCATGATTATTAATTCAAATTATAGAATCGGCTTCGAAAATAGTGAGGGACTTTTTTTTCCAGATTAAACGAAACGAAAATATAGCTAAAGAAACTAGTGCTACATAAATTCTCTCGTCGGCTAAATGAACACTTAGCGGAGAAGAACATAAGAGAGAATCGTGCCTCTCGCACCAACTCCGGCACCACCGGTGCAGCAACGACGTTTATTCATGATAAAATATAAAGGACGGTACACTGATATTAATCAATGACACACTTCATCAATCACGAGGGTTGTGCAACAAATCAAAGTTTGACAGGAATAGAATTCTAAATCTCGAAACTACAATCTATAACTAATTCTATAAGGTAAATAGTTCTATATGGTAACTACCATCTATAACCTTTCCAACAAGGAAAGAGTTTCTATTTCCTTAACACCCTCCCTCAAGCTGGAGTATGATGACAAGAAGCCCAACTTGCAAAGAAAATTATAAAATTGCTAATCATTAAAAAAATATATTTCTCAGTAGGGGTAGAAGTAGCAGTAGCAACAGTAACAGTAGCAGCAACAACAGTAACAGTAGCAGCAGCAACAATAACAGTAGCAGCCGGTGGAGCAGTATTCAAATTCAGTAAGAGCAGTATTTGTAGGAGACCATTCAAGATATTTCTCTTAACCCTTCAGGATGGTGGGTGCAATAAAAAAACCAAGTCCGTCAGAAGGGCCAATGAAGTGGGGGCCAGTCGACAAACAACCAACTAGTACAGGTATCTTAGGGCTAGATTGCAACTGCAACTGTTTCAGTAAAGTCGCAATTACCTCATAGCCATTCATGTTCTCAAGTGCAGTAGCCTCAAAAGCAACATCAGTACAGGCCTGTTCTTCGGGATTACTTCCGGAGGCAGACATAGTGCAAAATCAGGTACGGATCAGCAGCAGGTGTAGCAACTAGCGGTGGATCGGATCGGCGGTGATGCGTTACGGGAACGCAGTGGCGCATGAGCTTCGAGATCGACGCGTGTGGCTTAACACAAAAACCGATCTGATCAGGAGAGGCGGCGCATGGATTACCACGGCCAAACAGTGGCGGTGACGATCGGCGAGCGGCGAAATGGAGCAGATGGCGGTGGCTGTGCGGCGTTGGTGGTTCGCAAAAGGGAGCGGAATATTTTCTTAGGGTTTTGGGATTTTAGGCTCTGATACCAAAATAAAATATGAAAGACTTTATTATGGTGAACTGATATTAATCAATGACACACCTCATCAATCATGAGGATTACAATATATAGGTACAACAAACCAAAGTCTGACAGGAATAGAATTCTAAGTCTATAAGGAAACTACAATCTATAACTAATTCTATAAGGTAATTAATTCTATATGGTAACTACCATGTATAACCTTTCCTATAAGGAAATGATTTCTATTTCCTTAACAAATCACAACTGAGGCAGGGCCGGTCGACAGTCCGGGTTCAAGTGAGGTGAGTTATGCAGGGGATAATCGACGAAGAAGAACATCAAAGAAGAAAGGGGAAGATAAAGGGACGCGGAAGGTGAAGAGAGAAAGGGGTGCCTCGATTGCGTGAATTACACGCGGTCGCTTTTGCTTTACGCCTTGGTCCACACTGTGTGCGTACAACCAACCGGGTGCGGCCACGTGAGATGCATTATTGATCTAAAATATTATCACTTCCTTTTTTGTTGAGAAATTTTTTTTATGTTAGGGAATGAATTATGTTAAGGTGATGGTCGAATGAAAATTTAACATGTGTTAAGTAAGTAGGGTCAAAAGTTAGATTTAAATATTTTTAAATTCTTTTTATTCAATTACTTGCTATATGTTAACATTTCACTGGTCAATCACCTTAACTTACTCTATCCCTAACATACATAATTTTCCCTTTTTTTGTGTTTTGCGGTGCCTTTGTTTTACTCAATTTTCAACCTATAAAAAAAATTCAGCCGCTCCAATTCCCTTCTTTTTTTCACTTTCACACTCCACCTGCTATCCCTCAAAATCCCACTGCGGGGAAGATCGATGCTTTTCCTCCGAGTATTTGACTCTGTAGCTCAATCTCAACTTTCAGACAATGTTGTTAATGTTCTTTAGGTGTTAAGGAAATGGTTTCTATTTCTTTAACACAAATGTTTACGTAAGGGTGATCATTGATTTGTTGAAGTCAAGTTTTAGTTATTAATAAATACTGGTTACTAGTGCTTATATGTAGAAAGTCAAGTAAGGATTGAACGTTGATTAGTTAAAGTCAATGTCCTTATTAGTATTTATATATAGAAAGTAAGTAAGGCTGATCGTTGATTTATTTATAAAGTCAAATTTTAGTTATTAATGTATATAAGAAATTAAGTTAGATTTGACCATTTAATATATAAAGTTAAATTCAGTACCAGTATTTAAAATATTCAAATCAAACCAAACATGTATATATTTACAATATCAATATGGCAAATCAAACCAAACCTGTATATACTTCATAATCAAAGCAATGTATTTTACCTCTAAATATTCCTTACAATTTACAGTGGATGTTGTATTCTACATCTCTAGAGCAATGAAGATGGGTAGAAGAGGCTCATGAATGCAAACCGTCTTTATTTATTTTCCAATATCAATGGATTTTATATCAGTTTTGTAGCAGCTAAATTGTAAATACCGCTGCTAAATGCAGTAATCTATCACATCAACATTTAATGCTACTACACAAAAAAATACTTTTTTAATAACAAATGCATTCATTTCCCTCCAAAAAAAATTGTAGCAGTTATATAGGAAACAACTGCTATGATTTCCCGCCAATACTAAAAATCTCACTCTAGACACGATTATTCAATAAAAATATTGCTATAATTGATATGAATCTCCTTGCAAATACTCACGATTGCGGAATAATATCTTTGATCTAGTGAAGGGATCTGCAAAACCTCAATATCTTGCACGAAATTCAGGAGTCTAGCCCCCGGTTAATGCCTAACTCCAACTTGCTCTCTAACTAGCCCACATGATCATATTACAAGGTTTATTGATACTTAACTAACCCTCGGGGTTAAGCAACAATGTGATAGTTCGCAAGCAAAGAGTATGAACTCAAAAGGTTGTATATTTAATTGATAAATGTGGTGAGAAATTCTTCCAAAGGCCTCCCCTATTTATAGGGTTACAATATCGCCCCAAACCCTAGTCACAAATGGAAACTGAATATACTTATGGAAGCTTTAAGAAGCTAAAACCATATCAAACTAAAATACCAAAAATAAATGGAAATCTATGGTAATCTGGTCGAATTCTTCAAGAATCAACCTTGAAGAATATTACCTTATCTAATCTTACCAAATCTAAGTCAAATCAGAATAAAAGCTCTTCAAAGCCCACATGGTTGAGCTCTACAGTCTAAAAAAAATCCAAAATGAAATAATTTTACAATATTTTACAGTGATCACACTCATTAAAAAACCCAATGGGAAAAAGAGTATAGTGTTCTTCATGATGTCTTCAGTTCTTCGACAGTCTTGAACAATAAATCCAAAATATCGATGATGACTCCTTCTTCAATTCTTCATCATAAAGGTGATCAATTAAAGCATTCAAAGCAGTTAAGCTTAGTCATTGCACTAGTCATAGGTCCTGCCATGTCACTTAAAGGATCCCAAACATATCCTTTAAATGTTCGATCAATTCGTAGAATGTCTTCATTTATGGTGGTAGTCATCTTAGCATCCCTATCATTCCCTCCGTGGTCGAAAGGTTTCGCCCTCGAAACTGGATCGACTTCAAAGGTAAATAGAGATAAATCAGCATCATTGAAGGTCACACTAACACCATAATGATCTGGTAACCAAATCTTGTAAGCATTGTCGTTCACACGACCAACACTTTAAAAGGACCATCTCCATGTGGACTCAGCTTAGATTTACAAGCATTTGGAAACCTCTCTTTCCGCAAATGAACCAAAACATAATCTCCCATGTTGAACTTCATCAACTTGCGACTTTGATTGGCTTTATCAGCATTCTGTGCATTAGTCCGTTCAATTTTCATGCACACCTTCTCATAGGTTTTCTTCACAAAATCAGCTTTCTTTTCCCCATTAAGGTTTTTAACCTATTTAAAATTCAAGGGAAGTGGATCAAGAGGTGTAATGGGTAGAAAACCATAAACAACTTCAAATGGAGATAAATAAGTAGTTGAATGAATAGTGCGATTGCAAGCAAACTCTGCAATCGAAAAGCATTTTCCCAATTATTTAAGTTCTTCTGAACTAGTGCACACAGGAGAGCCCCTAGGGTTCGATTGGTCACTTCTGTTTGTCCATCAGTCTGAGGATGACTGGCAGTTGAAAACAACAACTTTGTCCCTAGATGCGTCTCCGACAACCGACCGGTCGTGGGCTTGAGTTATTCTCGAATGGACCTGTAGCAAAACTGTCCCTGGGGTTCTAGGGGTCAACACTCTGATGCTTAAGTTAGCCCAAGCATTTGATATGATTAAGATAGAATGAATGATAAGTAAATGCATAACTTGTATTTATACTCCGTGTCCTAAATAATGTTCTCCTTAATTATCGCTCTTAATTACCCATGAACGCGGCAATTAAGTTAAAGTATTAAATATTCCCCTAATTGGGCTGCCACACATTTGGCCTAATGGTGTTCTTGGGCTTAACCTCTATCAAGAGCCCCCAAAAAAAGGCTCTCGACCTCTGAAGGCTGGAACGTCATGAAGGCTTGAATGCATGGGCAATTCGAGGACTTTGAAGACTCAAAATGAACCTTGCACTTCGTTGCTCTTGCCTTCAAGGGAGAGAACCTGGTTTTCCAACCAACTCTGTCGTTTAGGATTCCAAAAGGAGCGCGAGTGCTATACAACCGGGCGTGCCACTGCTCCCAAAAAAGTGCATTGTCAGAAGATTAAAAAAAACTTCATCTTTTCATAACTTTTTATATTTCCAAGGCAGTAACAATTATCCGCCGTTTTGCCCCTATAATTACCTCTTATCCGCTCTTCCTTATTCACTTTTCTCGTTTGCAGGCATCTTCTTACAAGCATTCTTTCTGTACTTTTCTCTCAAGCGATCTAATTTTCATCATCTTTCCCAAACAATCAGTAAGTTCTTTCATCCATATTCTTATTCTAATCTTTTCATTTCCTCCCCTTACAATCATGCCCTTCTCTAATGAGGGTTTTGCTTTCGAGAAATATTTTTGGTGAGATTAGGATAGGCGGGACAGGGGTTAGTACACCAGAGTGCCATTAGCGACTCAAAATGCACTCATTCCGAAGAACTCCAATACGATTCAGATGTTGGAGAAGGCATATTTGATCAGGTTGCTATCAGTTATGGGAAAGAGAGGGCTTTCCCCATAACTGATATGCCTCCTCGAGATGCCGTTGGGCAAGCCCTACACAAGGAGGTCCCCTACAAGTGGAAAAATTGGTTTATATCCTCATCTTAATCCAGAGCTTGAATTGGAAAGGGGGTCAAATACATATTTGGTCTGCAGGGAGACACCTCTCAAATCCATAGAGGATGAGGAGAACGCGTATACTTTGAGAGAGAGGACAATCCTCGAGGGGGAGGAAGCATTATTGAGAGTGCCTCAGGTATCTTCTTTGGCTAAACCCTCTCAAAAGAAGAAAAAGGGGACCTAACAAAGGTTAAGGCTAAGGGACTCAGAGAGGGAGTACCCCAGTTCCATTAGTGGGGACCGCTATTTCCAAAATTTTAGACTCGATCCCTCCTAGCCAACGAATAGCCCCGGATGGAGATTTTCAACCCTTTCGAGAGGGAGATATGCCCCATAACCTCCCCGAAGGAAGATTATCTATTTCTCTCAGACACCTTCACTGCGGGCTCACATTCCCTTTTTTCCAAACTTCTTAGATAATTCCAAGTGAGTCATGTGCAAGTCCATCCCAATGTCTTAGTGATTATCATGAAGTTCTTGACTAGATGTGACGAGTTCGGTATCAAGCCTAGGTATTAGCTGTTTCGCTGGCTATACTTTGTGTCCTATAGTGGGCGGTCTACCTACATGATTGTCACTTTTATCAGCCAAGAGGCACATCATAAGGTTTTTGCTATTCCTGGAAATTCGGGTGACTGGAGAAGCTGGAAGAAATAGGTTTTATTTGATAGCAGGAGGTATCGAGTTCCTCCGTGGAATTGGGGCATGTGAGTCGAGTCTCCCAAACCTGGGGAATATATCTGCATGGATGCCCTCGAGAGGGATAGATAAAAATGGTTGTCTAGCTCTCTCGACTACTGACTCTTCAACAACCCCAATTCCCAAATTGGCGACTTTGCATTCCTGCCCGTAATCTTTGAGGAGTGTGTATAAAATACCCTGGAAGGATATCAGGAAGCGGAGAAGAGAACTTGAGGGTCCCAGGAATCGTTAGTAGGCATTTGGGAGCCTCCGAAGGTGCCTTAATAGAAATCTACTTCTCCTGTTTGTTGTGTTGTTGTGTTTACTGTTACTGACTGACTCTCTCTCATTTTCTTTTCTAGTGGGTCTCACTAAGGGCTTAAAGAAGAAGAGGTCCACGAAGCAGGGTCATACTTCTCCCAAAGGGACCATTGCCTCCTCGAACCAGGCCTCCACTCCCCCGAATCAGGTGTCTCCAATCTTGAACTATGCCTCCCCTCTTGCAGTAGACAACGAAAGGCCTACATCAACCATTGGTGATGAGCAACCTCTTCACACCAGGAATGTTCGCCAGAAGACAAGGGTGCATAGCAACAATATCGGTAGCACCTCACCAAGACCATTGATAGGAGCATATGGCGGTGAGAATGTCCATCAACAGTTTCCACCCCGTTCAAATGATGCGGTGCCGCCTTATCCAGGATTGAGCATCACCTCTCGAAGATTGCCTCTTACCCTGAGGTTTTCCTCCGTTAAAAAAAATAATTTAGCATTTTCCTCCTAGAATCTATCTAAGTTGAACTATTTTGCTAGGTCTCACAATTTTTCCATTAAGCCACTGAGAGGATGGCGATCTTCGCCCCTGCTTGTTCCTCTAGCCTCGGTTCCCTCCGGGAGAAGCTCAGCAAATAGGATGCTGAGATTTTTGGGTTGAAGAAATCCCTCGAGGAATAGCAAGGTGCTCTCGAGGAGAAAGATAGGGTGCTCAAGGATAAACAAAGGATCCTGGAAGGGGAGAAGCAAGGTGTTGAAGCCGAGAAGTGTGAATGGACACTGGAGAAGGATGCCCTCGAAAAGAGGGTTCAGGCTGCTGAGGATCCGGCCGCACAGGTTCAACTGCTTGAAGCCTTCAAACACAAGCTCTTGAACAACCTTGAGCTGCTTCAACTGTTTTTGGATCTTCTGGGGGTGGCCAAGAAGATCGGTTGTAGCAAATTAGTCGAGGACTTTCTGAAGCCACAAGTGTCCATCTCTCTATCTGAAGATCTGGCTAAGCAGGTGGACGACCTAGTCAACCCAGAGCTCAAATACACTCTGGACGCAGAATGTGACTAGGCCATCAAGAACGACAACCTTCGTTTTACCCTGATGGATTTCATTAAGTCCAACAGGCAGCTCTTTACTGCTGAGGGGATTCGAATGATCCTCCTTCCAAAGGCTACGGACGCCTCTCCTGAGTGGAATTTGGCCACCATCTGAGTAGAAGAAATGATTGCTTCCACCTCAAAGGAAGATAACTCTAGGGTTCATCCCTGATTGTAACTTTTCCATTTAGGGCCTCCCAACTGTAACCCTTTTTTGTTTTGAGTATCAATAAAAATATGTCTTTTTCCATGACCTATTGATTTTTCCTTTGTTTTCTTTTCGTAGTATAATTCGTTGAAAAGGGTGTTAGAAGGCGCTTGTGAGGAGCTTTTGAGTGCCCAAAAAGAGTTTAATGAGACACACAAATAGCTACTGAAGGCCTCCCAAGATCTATCTAATCGTAATCAATAGAAAGAGTCCTTGAAGGACAAGCTCCATCAGCTCAAAGCTAAGATGAAGTTGTGGCAATCTAAAGACCATCCCACTTTTAAGGGGTTTGTTAAGGATTTCTTGAACAAATAATTTAATGGTATCTATCCCTGAGAAGTGGTCAAGGGTCGTTTTTCCGTAGATAAAGAACTAGAAGAGCTGATGCATCACATCTATTTGAAGTTTGGTTCTCTAAAGTCCCGCATTGCCACTGCGACTAGGCTTCAAGTAGTGGAAGGGTGCCTAGTTGGTTGCTTGGGAAAAAATCATAGATTGGTAGCCCATAGGGAGTTACTTGCCAAACGACATCTGCTAGCCCAGCACAAAGTGGCTAGCCTTGAAGAAGACTTGCTCGCTTGGAAGGTAGCCAGCAAGGATCCCCATTCTTCAAGCGAACCTCATCTATCCCCTAGAAGTAGCCCCTCGGTTGAAGATAGCTCTTTGGTAGAATCTCTTTTGTCTGAGAACACATGACTCGTAGGGGAGATCAAGGATTGGAAAGTATAGGGTAAAGAACTGGAGCAGCGTATTGCTGATTTTGAAGAAAAGAATCGATGCACATGGAGTAAGCCTCCATGACCACATGCCTTCTGTTGGCATTCCTCCCTCACACTTAATCAGTATTGATCAGCTCCCAAAGTTTCTACTCAAAGCTGCTCGGTACTGGATGGATGAAGTTAACGTTCATGAGAATGGAACTCCTCGGCAGAAAAAGGCTTTTGACCTTTATCTCGATTGGCTGGCAGAGCTGAAGGTGAAAGGATTTACTCCTTCGAGTTTTCGTTCTGCTCCTCGGACACAAAATTCTGCCACTAAAGGAGCTAACATACATCTTGTCCCTTCAAGCAAAGTTACCCTAGGATCTTCCTCAAAATGTCGTAAGAGCGATGGGTCCTCCTCGTAGGGCCCATTCGAACCTTACATGAAGAAATAGTGTAAGGCCATTGCTTCCCTTGATCCATCCAAATATCCCGTAGAGGAGCAAATGAAGGACGTTTGAAGGGCAGCTGGTATAAAGCTTGAAGAACTTGAAGAGATAGAGAAAATATTGAAGGGGCTAGGAAAACCTATCTCCACGGAAGATTTGTTCCAGGCGGGATTTCCTCCCACTAGATAGATACGTTTAGACGAATAAGGTTATGTACTTGTTAGTATCAATATTATACTTCTAATAATTGATGAAGTTTGAATAAATAGGTGGTTTTATCTAAATAGCCAGTTTTCTCTCTCTCCAATATTTTACCCCTCAAATATGAGCGCCATGCGCAACTTCCTAAGACAGAAAAAAGTACGAACATGTCTGGTAAGTAGAGATTAAAAAATTCAGAGACAAAAGCATTTTACCGAGGTTCGGTGTTTCCACCTACATCCTGCCAATCTTGTCTACTAGTTCATTATTCCAAGATTACAAAAGTAGCCCTCGAGTGCCGCTTAAAAGCATACCACCTGAACCTCAGCCTAGCTAGAAATATCATCTAGAGCACCACTCAAGAGTAAACCGCCCGAATATTAGCTAGAGTGCCGCTTTAGAGCAAACCACTCGTACATCAGCCTTGGCTAGAAATATCATTTAGAGCACCACTTATTTCTTTTAATTACTTGCAAAAAACAAGTACCAGGACAATTTCATAACATCTTGGTTAGTGAAATTTAAATCAAATTTTGAAAACAAATGAACAAAAGCACTCACAAGGTGTAGATCGACATCATTGCCTGATTAACTTGCTCACATCTACATAGGTCTTCAAAATCACTCCGTAACGCCACAATTTCACGTTTGCATCTGAATATACATTCATTTCCCGAGAATGTGAATGTAGAGTTTCGATCATGGGGTTGTAGAAAATTATGAAGAACACATACAAAGCCAGGTATGTCTCGAGGGACGTTCGATTTTGCCAATGGAGGTCTAACCCTAGTTGGTGTTGTTGGCACAGTTTTGGCCTTCGACTTGACCTATTTTGGTGTTGTCATCCCCGGTATGGGCGATGGAGCCATTGTTTCCTTCAAATGTCCATCCTTGATTGGATCGGCGTATATAAGTCTACGGGGCAAAGTAAGGAACATTCCCCTGCAAGGCCCAACTTTCTTGTATTCTCTGTCCAGGATTGGCAAAGGAGCGCCCAACATCAAAGGATTCTCCAAGGAAACCCTCGAAAGTCCTTACACAATTGGTATAGAGTGATGATGTTTCATTAACGGCTACATGTAGCGGCTTACCGTCTACGCCTTGATCAATGTATAGTTCACACGGACATGATTTCTAAAACATAGGAAAAATATATGTTAAATATAAAACTTAAATCAAATTGACATAATTTAGAAATGGATCATTCATACATTTTTTAATTGCTAGGGTGGCATTGTTGAGGTTGTCGGGTTGGAATAATTGTCTATCGATTCTTGGATTTGGCACAATTGCCCAGCCATTTACCTCAACATCCCCAGGTGAATGTCGTGAACCCCTAGATGGCGGAGTCCAATCCTGTGGATTATAAATTTTCCGGAAGAACTAGCCCGATATGTTGGACCAACTTGCGGATTATAATTTCTTGTTGCTCGATTCGTTTGTCTTGGACTTGGGCCTTTTTTTGCAATGAATAGACTCTCGAAGGTTCCGCTCCAACGTAGAACCGTAAGATCCCGAATGCTTGTCGGTGTGTCACGAAACACCCATTCCCCTAACCCAACCCAGATGGTCCGATTTTTCCATGGCTTCACAAAGGATGTCGTGTTTATCCCTTGGAATAAAAGTCCGTTGTAATTGATTGTTTAAACTTTTCCTAAGGATCGTTCATAAATAGATATACCATTGTTAATTTGATATAACATGTATATAGGTCAATTTAATGTATTATTTTCCAAAAAATTTACGTACCACTCTTTCCATAAGTAGCTTCTCTTCAGGCTTGACATATAGGCCCTTCTTGTTCTGTCGTCCTTTCAGAAATAGATCGCACCTTAATTTTTTTGACATAAATTGGTTGCATGGATGATCTTGCCTCATTCTCCGTCATGCCCCGATCTATTGCCTCTTTCACATCTTCTTCTAGATGTTCCTTTACCAGCTCCATTGCCGCTAAACAATAACTCCCATGACTCAATCGATGAGACATTTTATTCTCCCCAGCAACACATTGTTTTACTCCCCTTGTACCCTAGGCGAGATGTTAGGTTTTTGTTAACATTATAGACATTTCCATGTAACTATTCACAGTTCAATAAATTTTCATATTGTTTTACTTACGTTTTCACTATTCTCCGATTCCCTTTTCTTGTGAATCTCCCTACTTTTGGGTATTATATGCATATAAGTTACCCATGGTCGATCACCTTTCTTATCGCTAAATATGTAATCTCTGGACAACGTGTATTTATGTTCGCGCCAACTTTTTGATATCATGTTCATTGCTCTCTTTCTCAAAGAACTAACATCTTGTGCTTTGATTTCAAAAGGCCTCTACGGGGATTACGAAGCAAAGTGGTTTGAGGATAGGGAGTACATGTTAATATAAATAGAGGAAGAAATATGTAGGAAAAGTGATTCACTAGAGGTACCTTGCATTCCCTCCACAATGTGTCCTTGTATTCATTTGGGATATCGTGCCAAGTATCGTACTTGATATCTACCCTTGTTCTACCAACTTTTGCCACCCAACTTGACCATTTGGCACGTTGCTCCTATGCGCAATTCCCCAACTTGTCAAAAACCAACGACATTAACTCTCTTCTAGACATTATACGCTCTAATGTTCTACAATGAGTTTGGTGTTTTTCTACATCTTCTGTATCGTCATCGCCATCCCATGTCGTGTCCGTCGTTGTTGGGTTGACATTGCCGGATATTGACACATTGCCATGAGTCCGTTTTCTAGTTTCCATTTTATTGCTACATACACAAACAATTCCTAAAATACCTTAATCTTGGAATGAAATAAGTTACTAGCATTTATAGGAAAATATGTAGTAAACCTTAACAAAGTGAACATATTTGATAGAATTAAAATTTACCACTATAGTTTTACTAGAAAATAAATTGGGTGATTTGGAAAAATTTATCGACCACCACTACCAAGGCTACACCCTAATAGTATACACACTTTATTGTGTATTTTCAAACCCCGTTAATAATAGAAATCATAACAATCATAAAATTCAAACCCTAGGTATCAATGAGCATAAAAAATTTGTGCTGGCTCATTCATGATAGTGAACAACAACCCTAGCTAATCATTGAAGAGTATATTTACCTTATTTATCATACAAAGGGAATGAAATACCTCAACTCATATTAAAACTACATTACATTGAAAACCCTCGTGAACATTACAATTTTAAGTGAGAATTTGGACAAATAGAGTGGTAGACCTACCTCAAATCACAAAACCTTGATATAGAAGATTACAAGATGAAATGGAATGATGAAATGGGCTTGGGTGGTTTTTTGGAGGGGAGAAATGGAGGAAGGGTGGGTTTTCAAATGGGAGTAAATGTCATTTGAAAACCCTTCATGCCTTTTTTTTATTCCCGTCAGTATGGGTTTCCGAGTTTGAAAAGTATATTCCAAACTCGAAAATTGGTCTGCTGATTAATATATTGGAGCTGATGGGTTTCCGAACCCAGAATCCTTTTTCCCCAAAACAAATTTGAAAAACGGACAGAATAAAAAGCTGCAAATCCAAAAATCTCATTCATTCACCCAAAATCTCAATTGCAAAAAAAAATTCCCCAAATTCCCCAAATCAAATTCCCAAATCCAAAGCCTCTCCATTTGCAATGTCGAAGAAAAGCGCAGCCGCTAAGTTGAAGGCTAGTGATCGGAGCCATCGTCCTCACACCCAACCAGGTGCGTCCTCCAAGTTTTTTTGTAACACTATGTAGCTTTCTTGAAGAGAAAAGTTATAAATTCGAAAGCTATATTTGCGTCGGACATTGAGCCATTAGGATTAGGATATTTGATTAAGCGTTTCAAAAACCAACACCTCGAGAAATCGCTATGTATGGATGAGCCAGTATATTTTGATGAAGTTATACAATTTTATGCCAATTTGGGTCAAAATAGCAATAATATGGATATGACGGGGGTGAATGGGAAAGATGTATTTGTCACGGCGTACACAATTAATGCAACCCTAGATTGCCCTTACATCGCCGCCGATAAATTAAGGCCCGATGATCCCAATGGTCCACTTGACATCTATCACACTCATGTTTGGCTTGAGGTTAGCGATGCTACTCCTCTATGTCCCAGTGTTATGGCTAGAAAATATTTTAAGAGGTTGGGGCCGATGCCGATAAGGCGGAGAGTTTTGATATAGGTATGTTAAACGTAGAGCAATGCCTCATGTACGAGAGGATATGCCTTAACATTTTCCCCACGGGTGGCCACACTTGCGAGCCTACTATAGCTAACCTCATGATGTTTTACTACTTCATTGAGGCTAGAAAGGCAAAAGGGTTCCCTTTCATCTCGTTCATGTTGAAAGTCACGTAGACGAAAAAGAAAGATCTTCCCTACGGTGGTTTGATAATATATATGCTAAAGAAAGTGGGCATCATACCTAAAGATAAGCCTCTTCGTCAGGAGTACTACGACAAGAATTGGTTTTATCACAAAGGCCTGCATCTTGACGTTGACAGCAAGTGGCCATTACATCCCATACTTGGTAAGGTGGCTAAAATTGTAAAGAGGGCCCACAAAGCGGAAATTGAAAAAGAAGGGACATCGAACTCCCGTAAGTGTTGTTTGGTTTAATTAAATTCAATATTTAATATAGAATTTAATATTCATCACACTTTAATCAATGATCATTATCAATTTTTTCACGGGTAGCGGCAGCGATTGGAAAGCAAGATTGAGCAAATACTTTGATTGTATGTGTGCAGACATGACCGAGACGTATGCAATGTTGACCCGCCCCTATTCCCAGCAAGTAGCCTTCATTGAAGCTCAAGGCCTCCATTTGGAATTGAGCGAGGATGACGAGCCACATAACTACGAGCCGATCTTCTCAGAGAATGAAGATGAGGATGTGAACGAGGGTGATCATGGCGAGGATGTGGAGGAAGTGGAAGATCATGACGATGACGTCGAGGGGGGGATAAATTGATGCAATAGATATTGGGAGTTGAACTTTGAATTTGAAATTAGAATTTGGTCTTTGAATTTGAAATTAGGTTTTTGAAACTTGAATTTGGAATTTTGAATTTGCTATTTGCTATTTGGTATTTATGTTTGATTAAATTATCTATTAAAGTTTCTATGGTGTGTCAATGCCATTATATTGAATTTCTAGAATTTAATTTCAAATGTTTTCATTTGTGAATATGACCAAAAGAGAAGAGCTATTTTCTGAGTTCGGAAATGCCTTTTATCTTTGCATTTTTGGAGAAGATTCATTTTCGAACTCGCTAAAAGTATGAAATAGGAATACATGAACAAATGAATTGTTTCCAAGCTGAGAAATGTAGAGACAGATGTGTTTCTGAGCTTGGAAAGGAATATGGATGTTCGACACGATAGAGTTTTCAAGCTCGAAAATATAGTTTCCAAGCTCGTGTCCTGTTTCTGGACCTCCACTGGAAAACGATTAATTTTTTTTCCTAAGGTTAAACTATTTCTGAGTTTGAAAATAGCTCGTGCCTTATTATTTGAAGAAACGAATCATACATTGCGTACTTTCTGAGCTCGAAAATAGTTCCAAGCTCGTGTCCTGTTGCCAGACTCGCACTAGAAAACGACTATTTTTTAAGGTTAAACTATTTCTGAACTCGGAAATAGCTTGTGCCTTATTATTTGAAGGCAAGAATCATACTTTCTGAACTCGGAAAGTAAGCCCTATTTTAAAAAATAGGGCACCCCACCCATTTGTATCCCAATTCCCAAATCAACAAAACCTAATACATTTTCTGACATTGCAATCACCTTTCCATCTCCTAATTCTAGCAAATCTCACCAAAAAAATCCCACAAACATCTACTTCCATGCCTAGAGGAGGCTCGTCACGTGGCAGTTCTAGGGGCAGTGTTGCCGGGAACAACCAAGGGTTCGATAGTACAAGATTTGTTTCACAATTTGCTCAAAATAGGTATGATGCTTTACGTGAGAAAGGTTAGTTGTTAGATACATATCTTGTTGACTTTGATTCATACTTAGCTTTAGGGTTGGATGCTCCCCTTAAACCATTTAGTGAGGAATATGTTGAGAATGTGCTTTCTTGTGATGAAAAATCATATTTTAATTTGGTTTGCCAATTTTATGCTAATTTGCGAGATATTGGGAATGGGAACTATGCTACTAGAGTTAAGGGTAAAGCAATCATACTTAGCAATTGGATAGTTAATAAGGTTATTGATTGCCCATACTTGCACCCGGAAAATGTTTATCCGGAGTCCTCCGATGGTCCATTGGATGATTGCTACCATCGGAAGAAATGGCCTCCAGAAGTTGACCCCATACATTGACCCGGTTGATTGTAGTGTGAGGTACTTTGGGTGCGAGAGGATGAATTTAGGAAAACCCGAGACCTTTGATCTAAAGTGTTTTCCCGTGGATCAACGTATTACATATGAGATCATTAATAGGAGTTTAGTCCCCTCGGGCACACACTTGACTGAGCTGAATTATGCAACCCTTATGATGTTCTATTTAATCATAAAGGGTAGGAAGATAAACCTCGGGGCCTTCATTTTTTGGAATATGTTACATTTTGCAATGTTGACTAAGGTCTTGACTTGCTTGCCTTATGGGAGTTTAATTACTCGCATTTTGAGAAACGTTGAGGGGTTGACTGTAGAAAGGGGGGAAAAAGCTCCTAAGTATTATGGCAAGACCTACTTCGAGAACAGGGGTTGGATGTTATTTGATGGAAAGTGGTTTCCTAAGCCCAATTGAGAAGCAAAGCTGAGCAAGAGGCCACATATTGTGGAAGGTTAGTCACAAAATTGTTTACAACGTTCTATTTACATTGTTGTTTATCTTTAACTTACTGTTTGCATATATACTATGCAGTTTCAGAGAAGTCTTACTTGAAAGGCTTCAAGGACTGCTACAAATGGATGCACAAGGAATTTTTTGCTATGAAGGAGAAAATTCGGTTCATGGAAAAGTCGCAGCGAGC
Source organism: Rubia yunnanensis (assembly GCA_037428765.1). Classification (NCBI taxonomy): domain Eukaryota; kingdom Viridiplantae; phylum Streptophyta; class Magnoliopsida; order Gentianales; family Rubiaceae; genus Rubia; species Rubia yunnanensis. Next base: position 89,612,871 of record CM075068.1, read on the forward strand.
ATATGAGCAACATCTCGCATCAAGCTCTCAACAACGAATCGACCAATCGACTTCAACTACCGACATTGAAGATGTTAGAAGATTAAAATGTGTAGGCTTCATCAGGTTGATAGGATTTGACATTATCACTTTTAAGATTTATGGTATTTTGTATTAAACTTGTTTGATTTCTAAGTTTGTAGGATTTCTAAGTTTTTCTCATTTAAGTACTAAATTTGTTGGATTTCTTAGTTTTTATCGTTCAAGTATTTGTTCTTTTTACTTAAACTCATGAATTTATTGAATGTTTCAACAATATGAAAAGTACTTGTTATTCACTAACTTGCAATTTATGATTTCTTTTCTTGGTCGCCCCCTTCGTTGACTTATGCTTCCTGCGTATGATCTTCCCCTTACCATTAATACTCTGATCATCCTCCTCAAGCAACGTGACTTCTTCAGACCCACAACTTGTGGAATGAAATCCAAATCCAAGGCCTTCCTCTCTAACTCATTTTCTTCGAAAAAAGCCTGTTTTCCTTCAACAAGAATCTCCCACCTAGGATTAACAGGATCCCTCACATAGAAAACCCGGTGCGCTTGAGATGCCAATATGAAAGGATCAACAAGGGTGAAGCCCAGATCCTCGATGCGTTATTCATTTTTAATATTGACCCATTGACATTTAAAAACTGGGACATGCATACTGACATAGTCAAGTTCCCAAATCTCAGAGATCGTGCCAAAGTAGCACTTCAGAGCATACATAGGATATTTATCACCACCACTTCCAACATGAACAGACACTCCACTGTTTTGAGTGACACTCTTATCATCCATTAATTTTGTGGCAAACGTAAAACCATTGAGGTCCCACCCCCCGTATGAAAGCACTGTCCACAATGGTCTGTGAGCCAACCATTTAACTATCGCTAGATGTTCGCCATTATGTACGTGTTCCCGTAACCATGGCGTAAATGTTGAAGTGTGCAATTGAAGCACCTGAGCCTTATTGAAATTAGGGTGCCTCACTTGTATGAAATCCATATGAATCTCGATGTACAGAAATACATACTGGTGGTTGAGGAGAACATAAAGATCGGCAGCACATAAATCTTCCACAGTATGGCTAAATAATTTTCCCTGCCTAACCTCCACCTTCCAACCTCCCTTCATGTCTACTAATTGGAACCCCAAAATATTCAAATTAGTTCATATAATCAGTGAAAAACTCAATGGCCTCTTCTGTCACGTATCGTTGCACAATACTAGCATCTTGCCTGCAACAATTTTTCACAAAGTGCTTGAAAATTTTCATGTACCTCTCAAACGGTTACATCCATCGTAGAAATACTGGACCATGTTGCTTTATCTCACACACTAAATGGACGAATGTCAAAAAATGAGGGAGGGAAATACATTTCCATACGGCACAGAACTTCAACAATCATAAGTTGAAACCGATCCAACTTCGATACACTAATACTTTTGCGACAAATAGATTTGAAAAACAAACAGAGTTTTGTAATGCACGATCTTACGTGAGAATTTAATGAAGAATGAATGGCAATGGTGTTCAATTCTTGCATTAGGTTGTGACAATCGTGTGACTTCAACCTACCCAACCTCAACTCCTCGACGGACACGCAACTACTGATGTTGGACGAGTATACACCGGGCACTTTCACACTACTAAGGATCTCACAAAAAGATTTTTTATCCAATTGTGACATTGAATAGCATGTGGGGGGGAAAATAACAATTATCACCAGTGGTCGGTGGTGCAAGATTATTCCGAATACCCAGCTCAACCAAATCTAGCCTAGCCTTCAGTCCATCCTTCATTTTCCCAGGGTTATTTAGAAATGTCCCCACCAAAGAATCACAAAAAAATTTCTCGATGTGCATGACATCAAGACAATGTCTAAGTTCTAAATGCTCCCAATATGGTAGGTTGAAGAAAATTGCACATTTTTCCAACTTTCTTCAACTAAAGCTTTTCTTTTCTTCTTCCCGAAGTCATTGGGAAAATTCTTAACACTCTCATAAATCTGTGTACCTGACCATGACACTAGCGCAACTCGTGCATATATTTTTCAATTGAACCATTTTTGGGCCAAACACCATGGGTGCCCCTCGGGAAGAAACCGCCTGTGCCCCTGGTAAACCATCTTACAACCATGTTTTAATTGACAAAAATTAGTGTCTTTCTCACACACTGGAAAAGCAAAGTGGCCTTTCACAGAATACCCAGACAAATTCCTATAAGCAGGAAATCATTAATTGTGCAAAATAACAATGTTTTAAGAGTGAAAAAATCATCAACCAACCCATCAAACTCTCTAACACCATCATTAAACATCTTCAAAAAATCATCTACTAGAGGAGCAAGACACGCATCAATATCATTACCAGGTGCTTCGGCCTTGATATCATCAAAGATAGCAACACGTACTTATGTTTCATAGTCAACCAAGACGGGAGGTTGTATATAACCAACATAACATGCCAGGAGCTATATGTGCTACTCATATTACCAAAAGGATTCATACCATCCATACACAACCCTATCCTCAAATGCCGAGAATCTTTGCCAAACTCAAGGTACATAGCATTGATTTTCTTCCATTGTTCCCTGTCCGAAGTATATCTTCTGACATCATTCGCAGGTCGGCATCTATCTGCGTGTCAACGCAACAACTTGGCATCTTCCCTACAAGCATACGACTTCTTAAAATGGGGAATGATCGGGAGGCACCATAAAAATTTTGCAGGTGTCATTTTCTTCGAATTCAATGGAACTTCTACACCCACCGCAATTGCACCTCTCTTCAACTTGTACCGAGACTCCCCACATACCCGACAATTTTCTTGATCTTTATCTACTTCCCCTCTATACAACATACAGTTGTTCGGGCATGCATAATTTTTTTGCAGTTCCAATCTCATGGGGAATAGTATTTTTTTTGCAGCATGTAACAAATTGGGCATTAAATGACCCCCGGGAAGGAAATCCCTAAACAACTCGAGAGCCTTGGTCATAAATTTGTCTGTCCATCCAAATTTTGCCTTCAGGTTCATTGTCCGCAAAGTTGCATTCTGAACCGAGTTTTTCGAACCATTATACAAAGGCGTCCCTTTGTCATCAATAAAAGCTTGTAATGGCTTTGGTTTACCTTTGAATTCCCTCACAATATCTTCCCGTCAAACTCCACGTTACCATCTAATTCATCAATCGCCGTCGTGTTCTCCAATTCATTGGAATGAGAGGCTTCCACGACTTCCTCATGCCATACCCAATGAGTGTAGCTAGTTTGAAACCCTCTCATTATGAGGTGTTCCCGCAACTTTTTCCTCCCTAAATACGCATCATATTTACAATCCTTACAAGGGTATCTTTCCTGCGAAGAACCATTTTTAAAAGCATGTTCAAACGTAAACGAAACAAATGATGCAAGTGATTTCCTAAGATCATTACCAATTAATTCATCTCGATCCATTCTCCTAAAAGTCAATTAAAATGCAACACATGAGAATCCATTCAACAATAATCATAAACCTAGTACATCTCAAATCATATGGATATAGGAAGCATCAAATGGACCTTCAATTTTTTTCAAAAAATAGGTAAACCAAGATAATTTGGATTAAACTAACCTTTTCCAATCCGAATTTATAAATTCTCAAGCACCACAATAGATGATATAATGGGTACTGAATGAATGAGCTTCTTCTTTAAAGTTTTAGGGTTTTGTGGCATTTAATTGAAATGGGCTCTTTTTTTTAATACACGGTACATTCCAAACTCAGAAACATTGCCCCAAATTTTAAAGGACATGATCTATAGGTTTCCAAACTCAGAAATAAGGCACATAAATTTCTGAGTTCGTAATAAGTTTCCTCTCTTTGTAATCCATGAACAGTTGGTTTTCCAAACTCGGAAACCACATTGTTTCTTGTTTTCAATTTTGGAAACAATCAAATTTAAAGGTGGTTAGACATAACCACCTTTAATTAGGGCTAATTAAAGATGGTTATGCCTTGAACCGCCTTTAATTAAAGGCGATGGTTCACAAAAAACCGCCTTTAATAAAAAAATGCCGTGAAATTTTTAAATAGGACACAAAACCCAGTTTTTGAACTTGGAAATGGTGATTAAAGCCAGTTTTAGTTGAACTGCCTTCCCTTGCTGCCTTTAGTATGAGGCACTCTACTAGTCTCTGCTCAGTATACATTATTTGTAGGTGTTTTTTTATGTTATGAACAAACATGTTGAAAGATCTGTTGTACTCCAACGTGTATATTGATTTAGGGTAGAGTTATTGGTACTGTACTCCTTTGATTTAAGTGGATCTTTATTGTATTTTTTGGCACAAGTTAACCGAAAAGATGAACAAGCATGTTGTGTTAAAAAAATATGTGACACCCTTTTCGAATTCTGTTTCCCTATTTGATTTGCTCTTGTATTTACAGGGTGTTTTCGGAGGCGAGGAAGAACTAGTATTACGAGCTTAACCAATACGATCAATCTGTTGGGGAAAATATAGTTTCTCTCTTTGTGTGATTAGGATGATGAATGAAAAATAAGCAAGACACCAAATGTGGTTACGCGGAAAACCCAAAATGGGAAAAACCGCGGGACTAGGTAGTCCAACTCTTCCACTATATGATTAAAGTGGGGTTACAATGTCTCACCCAAAATGTGGATGGATTACAAAGGATTTCTCACACTATGGTGGATATCTATCAACTAGAGAAGATGAAGACTTCTCCCTACTACTCTCTCTTGGAGGATATCTAGAAGGAAAGGAAATGGTTTTTGGTTGGATGATCAAGTCCTCTCCAAGAGCACCCTATTTATAGATGAGCACTCAAGCTCTAGAATTCTCTTCTCCATCTCTCCAACTATCACAATTAATGCTTGGAGGCTTCTAGGAGGTATTTCTAGAATATGCTTCATGGTCTAGATACATCCCCCATCATACTAGAATCTTCTTCCAATTTTACCAAAGGAAAAATTCTAGAATTAGGGAGGAATACCCAACAAATCTCCCCCTTCCGACCTAATTGGAAGGGATCTCCACCCCAACGCCTTTGCAGCAATCATCGAATTTCTTACTTGGTAGTGCTTTAGTCATCATATCGGACCAATTATCATTGGTGTGAACCTTTTCAAGTTGTAGTCGCTTTTCTTCCAATACATCTCGAATCCAATGATAGCGAACATCAATATGTTTCGTTCGGGAGTGGTAGGCTGAATTCTTGGCTAAGTTGATGGCACTCTGATTGTCACAATAGAGGACGTACTTCTCTTGCTTTAGCCCCAATTCAAGTAGAAAATTCTTCATCCACAGCATCTCCTTACAAGCCTCGGTGGCAGCAATATACTCTGCCTCCGTCGTAGAAAGAGCAACACATTTTTGAAGTTTTGACTGCCAAGATACAGCTCCCCCTGCAAAAGTAGTCAGATATCCCGACGTTGATTTTCGAGATTCCAAGTCTCCGGCCATATCAGCATCTGTGTATCCCTCCAACACAGGTTTGGTTGTTTCAAAGCGCAAACACCTTTTGGTTGTTCCTCTGAGATATCGAAGTATCCATTTCACAGCAGCCCAATGCTCCTTCCCAGGATTTGACAAGTGCCTGCTCACAACTCCAACTGCATGCGCAATATCCGGCCGGGTACATATCATGGCGTACATGAGGCTACCAACAGCTGAAGAATATGGAACACCTCTCATTTCTTCATCCCTTCTTGGAATTTTCTTCTTATCAAACTTGAAATGTCCGGCAAGTGGTACGCTAACAGGTTTGGCTTGATGCATATTAAATCTCTCAAGAATCTTCTCAATATATCTCTCTTGAGATAGCCAAAGTAGCTTTTCATATCGATCCCGCGTGATCCGCATCCCAAGAATCTGCTTCGCTGGCCCCAAATCTTTCATTGCGAAAGAATTACTCAATGCTTTCTTAAGAGCAGCTATTTTCCTTTTATCCTGCCCGACAATCAGCATATCATCAACATAAATCATGAGTATGAGAAAGTCATCTCGATCGTACCTCTTCATGAAGACACAATGATCGGTGTGTGTCTTCTTGAATCCATGATGATTCATGAAGGATTCAACCTTCTTATACACGAGGTGCTTGCTTCAAACCATAGAGACTTCTTTTGAGACGGCACACTAAATGCTCTTTTCCCGGCTCTTTGAATCCTTCGGGTTGCTCCATGTAAATCTCCTCCTCAAGGTCTCCATGTAAGGAAGTTGTCTTAACATCGAGTTGCTCAGCCTCCAAATTCAAGCTAGCAGCGAGACCCAACAAAACTCGGATTGATGACATCTTTACCACGGGCGAGAAAATCTCATCAAAATCTATACCTTTCTTCTGGTTGCAACCTTTAACAACGATTCGAGCCTTATACCTGGGTTTGAGATTGTTTTCTTTGGTCTTGAGCTTAAACACCCATTTGCATTTTAGAGCTCGTTTCCCTTTTGGTAGCTCTACGAGATCATATGTATGATTCTCGTTCAAGGACTTCATCTCTTCTTGCATAGCCTTTTCCCAATCATCTTTATGATCATTTTCCATAGCTTCACCATAGTGTTGAGGTTCCCCATCATTAGTGAGTGTCACGTACTCATCTGGTGAATATCTGGTTGAAGGCTGTCTCTCTCTAGTTGAACGCCGAAGCATGGGTACTGCTGGGTCATTTGCTTCCTCCATTTCTTCGCCACTTGTTTGAGATTACTCCGTATCTTCTCTGGGATCACGGTTTTCAACTTCTTCATCGTGAACATCCTCCACTGATTCTCTTCTTGCGTTATCTTGCACCACGGGAGATGGCATGAACTCCAAAGGCTCTCTGGCCCGCCTGGTTTGAGCTTCTCGCGATTCGTTGTAATTACTAATGGTTTGGTCCTTAAAGAACACGACATCGCGGCTTCTCACGATCCTTTTCTGGGCTGGATCCCACAGCCGATAACCGAACTCATCCTTGGGTGAGCCAAGATAGATACACTCTCTTGTTTTTTAATCTAGCTTGGCCCGCTCATCCTTGGGAATGTGAACAAATGCTCGACATCCAAATACCTTTAGATGGTCATATGAAGCCTTTCTCCCTGACCAAACTTCCTCCGGTATGTCTCCATCCAAGGGAACTGAAGGGGTCAAGTTGATGATATCAACACCAGTCTTCACAGCTTCTCCCCAAAAACCTTTAGGGAGGTTTGCATGAGATAACATGCATCTAACTCGCTCTTCAATGGTGCGGTTCATCCTCTCTGCAACTCCATTCAACTGAGGTGTCTTCAGTGGTGTCTTCTCAAGTCGGATCCCGTACAACTTGCAATACTCTTCAAATGGGCTGCAATATTCTCCACCATTGTCAGCTCTGACAGACTTCAAATTTCTGCCTGTCTCATGTTCCACCCTTGCATGGAACTCCCTGAACGCCTCAAGTACCTGGTATTTAGTTTTCAACAAAGACACCCAAACCTTTCGAGAATGGTCATCAATAAAACTTACAAAATATTGTGCACCTCCAAGGGATCTTTCGGTCATTGAGCAAACATCAATATGCACTAAGTCGAGAATATTCTCTCTTCTACGGGGGTAAGCAGGCTTGAGGAAAGAAACTCTATGTTGTTTGCCGGCTAAACAATCAGTGCAAGGGTCAAGTGTTGTACCTTTTATGTCAGGGAGGATATGTTTCCGTGCGAGGATTTGAAATCCCTTCTCGCTCATGTGGCCAAGCCTCTTATGCCACAACTCCATGTTCGAGGTTTCATGTGCAACATTAGCCTCTCCCTTGCAGATTTGTCCTTGCATGACATATAAGGATCCATCCTTCTTTCCTCAACCAATCACCATATTTCCTTGAGTGATCTTTCATTTTCCATCTCCAAAGTGCCTTATAATTCCAGCATCGTCAAGCTTCCCCGCCGAGACAAGGTTGAGCCGCATTTCTGGGACATGTCGCACATCCTTCAACTCGAGCTTGTATCCCGTGTTTGTCTTCAAGATGATATCGCCTTTACCGACAATCTTGCTTGTGACTTGATTTCCCATCTTCACAACGCCGAAATCTCCATGCTGGTAGGACGAGCAGAGCCCTTCATGTGGGGTAACGTGGAAGGAAGCACCGGAATCACCTATCCATAAATTTTCATCGTAAGCAAGATTGACATAATCGTCAATGACAAAGATATCACCATGCTCCACGGATGCCACCGCCGTAGTGCTTTCTTCTTCCTTCTTCTTTGGATTGACTTGATTAGGTTTGACCGTGCCATTCTTCTGGTCTTTCTTGAGATTGCGACATTCATCTTTCTTGTGACCTGCTTTGCCACAATAGTAGCAAGTAACTCGGGAACGAGACTTTGACCGGCCTCGTGATCTGTCACGTCCACCATTTCTAAATCTTCCACGCGACTCATTTGTTCCACGATTCTCGATCACGTTTGCCTCCGCATAGGTTGTTGTGCCATGTTCTCTTCTCCGTGCTTCTTCATTTATCAAGCTATCGGCTACATCATCCATAGTAAGCTTTCCTATTGGAGCCGAGTGGCTAAACGTGACCACCAAAGTGTCCCAACTTTCAGGTAGTGAGCTTAGGAGCAACAAAGCTTGCAACTCATCATCGATCTTCATCTCGGTCTTTGCCAATTGGTTTACAAGCCCTTGAAGCTATTCAAGTGCTCGATCATATTTTGGCCATCCTTGCACTCCAATTTCACCAACCGCCTCACTAGGTGGGCTTTATTACGTGGTGTCTTCTTTTGAATCATAGACTCAAGTTTTGTCCATAGCTCAAAGGCATTGGTGTATGTAGAAACATGCTCAAATAAACTTCGATCTATGGACTTACGGATCATGGCGACCACCTTCCTATTTAGGATCTCCCACTCTTTGTCATCCTTTTCCTCCGGCTTGGTCTCATCCGTGATTGGTTCATACGAATCTTTGCAATATAAGTGGTCCTCCATCATGGGCTTCCAATATGCGTAATTTTCCACTGTGAGTTTGAACATATCTCCCGCCTCCATCTTGAATCACACAAGAATATGACGCCGATCAACCTTTCTCTGATACCACTGTTGGGGAAAAATATAGTTTCCCTCTTTGTGTGATTAGGATGATGAATGAAAAATAAGCAAGACACCAAATTTGGTTACGCGGAAAACCCAAAACGGGAAAAACTGCGGGACTAGGTAGTCCAACTCTTCCACTATATGATTAAAGTGGGGTTACAATGTCTCACCCAAAATGTGGATGGATTACAAAGGTTTTCTCACATTATGGTGGATATCTATCAACTAGAGAAGATGAAGACTTCTCCTTACTACTCTCTCTTGGAGGATATCTAGAAGGAAAGGAAATGGTTTTTGGTTGGATGATCAAATCCTCTCCAAGAGCACCCTATTTATAGATGAGCATTCAAACTCTAGAATTCTCTTCTCCCTCTCTCCAACTACCACAATTAATGCTTGGAGGCTTCTAGGAGGTATTTCTAAAATATACTTCATGGTCTAGATACATCCTCCATCATACTAAAATCTTCTTCCAATTTTACCAAAGGAAAAATTCTAAAATTAGGGAGGAATACCCAACACAAACAGTTTCAGGCTATTTTAATAATTATGCCTTATGACTATGAAACAGAGTATGCATTAGTGGTCATGGGATTTGGGTTAGGCATAACTTTAGTAATTGCTGTAATATTAAGGTTAATTGTTAGATATAGGGAGAGGGTTAAATTGGGAGTGGTAGAAAACACATTTCCATCAATCTGTCTCTTGAAAGACGTTTTTCCATAAGTTTTGGAAAGACCAAAGTTTAAAGTACAAATTAGAAAAAGTGAAGATAAAATTTGTGGGTTGCATAAATCGGATTATAACTTTATAACTATTACACGTTACATAAATTTTTAATATTAACTAAGATATTTTATTATCTATTATTATAATTAAATCATATCTTTCCCAAGACTTTGCCCAGTAATAATCTATACGTATATTGTATTTTGCCCTTTTTGTTTTTTTCTTTTTCCTGAGTGTTATATAAAAGCATTTTTCCTCACATAAGTTCGTCCAAATATCTTCCTTTTCCCGCGAAATCCAGAAATCTCTAGTAGCTCCTAAGCCTTTCCGGATCCCTCTAGTCTCTCGCTCTCGAACCCACTCCAAACTGCCACCCACCCGTATAAATATTCCCATTTTTACCTCCAAGAAAAACAAATCAAAGCGAAAAACAATCTCCAAATTCTCAGAGAAGTGTAATCCATCAACAAATTCCTGACCATCATCAACCATCAATGGCGGCAAAGGGAGAAGGCAAGGCGATCGGCATTGATCTGGGCACGACCTACAGTTGCGTCGGAGTATGGCTGAACGACCGAGTCGAGATCATCCCCAACGACCAGGGCAACCGGACGACGCCGTCTTACGTCGCCTTCACCGACACCGAGAGGCTCATCGGAGACGCGGCCAAGAATCAGGTCGCCATGAACCCATCCAACACTGTCTTCGACGCCAAGAGGCTCATTGGCCGCCGCTTCTCCGACCCCGCCGTCCAGTCCGACATGCGCCACTGGCCCTTTAAGGTCGTCTCCGGCGCCGGCGACAAGCCCATGATCGTGGTCCAGTATAAGGGAGAAGACAAACAGTTCTCGCCGGAGGAGATCTCGTCCATGGTGCTGACCAAGATGAAGGAGGTGGCGGAGTCTTTCTTGGGGCAGACTGTCAAAAACGCCGTCGTAACTGTCCCGGCGTACTTCAACGATTCTCAGAGACAGGCGACCAAGGACGCCGGCGCCATCTCCGGGATGAACGTGATGAGGATCATCAATGAGCCCACCGCCGCGGCGATAGCGTACGGATTGGACAAGAAGGCTTCCCGGAGCGGGGAGAAGAACGTCCTAATTTTCGACCTCGGCGGCGGGACTTTCGACGTGTCGATTTTAACGATCGAGGAGGGGATTTTCGAAGTAAAGGCCACCGCCGGAGACACCCATCTCGGAGGCGAGGATTTCGACAACCGGCTGGTGAACCATTTCGTGCAGGAGTTCAAACGGAAGCACAAGAAAGACATTGCCGGAAATGCCAGGGCGCTCCGGCGGCTGAGGACGGCATGCGAGAGGGCGAAAAGGACGCTTTCTTCCACCACGCAGACGACCATCGAGATCGATTCCTTATACGAAGGGATTGATTTCTACTCCACCATTACAAGGGCGCGATTTGAAGAGCTGAACATGGATTTATTCCGAAAATGCATGGAGCCGGTGGAGAAATGCCTCCGGGACGCCAAGATTGACAAGAACAGTATCCACGACGTCGTTTTGGTCGGCGGATCGACCCGGATACCCAAAGTCCAGCAGTTGCTGCAGGATTTCTTCAACGGGAAAGAGCTCTGTAAGAGCATCAACCCCGACGAGGCGGTGGCGTACGGCGCCGCCGTACAGGCGGCGATTCTTGGCGGCGAGAGTGATCAGAAGGTTCAGGATTTATTGCTCCTAGACGTCACTCCCCTGAGCCTTGGGATTGAGACCGCCGGCGGTGTTATGACGGCGTTGATTCCGAGGAACACCACGATCCCGACGAAGAAGGAGCAGATTTTCTCCACCTACTCCGATAATCAGCCCGGAGTGCTAATCCAGGTCTACGAAGGCGAGCGGCCGATGACGAAGGACAATAATCTGCTCGGGAAGTTCGAGCTGAAGGGCATCCCTCCGGCGCCGAGAGGGGTACCCCAGATCAACGTATGCTTCGACATCGACGCAAATGGGATTCTGAATGTCTCGGCGGAGGACAAAACCGCGGGAGTGAAGAACACGATCACGATCACCAACGACAAGGGGCGGCTGAGCAAGGCCGACATCGAGCGGCTGGTGCAGGAGGCGGAGCGGTACAAGGCGGAGGACGAGGCGGTGAGGAAGAAAGTGGAGGCGAAGAACTCTCTGGAGAACTACGCTTACGGCTTGAGGACGACCATCAGGGACGACAAGGTGGCCGGAAAGTTGGACGGCTCCGACAAGGGGAAGATTGAGAAGGCGGTGGATGAGGCGATCGAGTGGCTTGATCGGAATCAGCTGGCGGAGGTGGATGAGTTTGAGGATAAGCAGAAGGAGCTGGAGGCCATTTGTAATCCCATCATTGCTAAGATGTATCAGGGCGGCGCCGGGGATGCTCCCATGGCCGGCGGCGCGGAGATGCCCGGCGGTGGTTCTGGTCCCAAAATTGAGGAGGTGGATTAAGACCGATAAGGTTTTTGCAAAATTTGGTCTGTTCTTCTGTTACAAAATGATATAGTAGTAGCCAAGGGATTGTAATCTTGATTGTGATATTTTCATAATAAAAAAGTTGCTTCTTGTTTTAGATCCGTTAGCTGAGCATAAAATGGTCCAACCAACGTTGTAATCTGTTAGCTGAGCTTAAAATGGTCCAATCAATAAGAATATGAGATAAAAATAAACATCCAAATGAACAAGATCAAAGAGACTAAAGGAGGATTATCCAGTTTCCCTTATTACTTGGAAGGTCAAAAGTTGTAGCGTAGCATCTTGTAGGTGGTTGTGGAGCTTTTAAGATTGGAAGTAGGATATTACTGTTACTGATAGCACAAGTAGCATCTTGGATCAAAAGGTGAAAGAAAAAAAAACACCTAGCATCTTGAAAGTAGGATATTACTGATTCTAATAGCACAATAAGTAGCATCTTGGATCAAAAGGTGAGAGAAAAAAAACACCTAGCATCTTGTAGGTGGTTCAAAAGTATTAAGATATGAGAGATTTAAGAACTAGCATCACATTCCATTTCTTCATTGACTTGGTGATCAGTGATTTGAAATGAGTTGGTGATTAGAAGAGTAATAATAAGGTGAAGAAAAATAAACACTGAACATATAATTTTTTACCTAAATAAAATTATGGACTTTAAAATGAAACAAATCAAATAAGACCATGAACAATGGGTTCGGAATTAGAGTGTGAAGTGGAGAGAAAGGAGAGTGGAATTACTACAATAGGCTTGAGGTTGGTAGGTGAAGTGGAGTTGGAGAAATGGAAATAGCCGAGAGGGTGGCATTTCTTCCCTTTATTCTCATTCCATTTTGTTGTCCCCCTCTGTGGGATCACATGTTCCCTATTTTAACTTTTTTTGCATTTTTTTAAAGCCATATCGATCTCTGACCCAAGAGACCCGATTCGAATCGACTTGATCGAACTCAAGTCGAACTCGATTTTGACCTGCAAAATATTGACCTAAATTCAAACTCGACTCAAATCAAACTCAATCCAAAATTCGACTTTGATCCGATAATTGGGACACGAACCTGAACATGACTCAATCCAAACTCAACCCGAAAATTGAGTCAAACTCAATCCAAAATTCGACTTTGATCCGATAATTGGGACACGAACCTGAACATGACTCAATCCAAACTCAACCCGAAAATCGATTCTAACATGGTAAAGAATTTCTTTTTGTTTTATAAAAAAATTTAAATGCAGTCCTAGCACTGTTATATTATAACCTATACCTTGGCTAGCTATTTACCAACCACAATTTTATCCACCAAAATTACTACTCTAGGCATAAGCACTGGTATTAGCATTGGTGTATGTCATTCACCCAAAATCAGTGCTGAAAATTATTAAATTCAAACATTTTTTTCTCCAAAGGCACCGGTATCTGGCACCGGTATCTAGCACCGGTATTCAATGAACCAGTGCTGGATTTATTCATAAGCACCATTTTTTTGGTTCATTTGTTAGATTATTGGTGCCTATGAAATTCCTATTATTGCTCTTCCAACACTGACATATCAGTGCCTATATACTATTTTTCTAGTAAGGTAACCTAACCCATCCCGACAAGAGGAACATTACAGACCCGTCAGAACCTGACTTGACATTTATCGATTCGACCCGAAAAATAGGCTTCGACATTTTTCAACCCGAGCACATTTCGACCCAACCCGACCCATCCCAACTGACTTCAACCAGTTTCAACCCGACCCGACAAACAGATTTCGACTTGTTTCAACCCAAACACATTTCGACCCGACCCGACAAACATATATTGACCCGTTTCAACCTGAACATGTTTGACCTGAATCCAACCCGAATAACCGAATAGACAACTCTACATAATAGTGCAACTCTAGATTGAGGGGATTTAAATTTGAGATGCACAAGAATGTTGCCATGATCACTTGGACTAGCCCAAGTAATGTTTGTTTTTTCATTTTTTTTAATTTACCGATCACATCACTATTCAAATTATTTATTGGATTATATTTTAATCGGTATAATTTATATTCGTTCCAAAAATTGAAAGCATGCTATTAGATCGATTAATAGTCAGACCAATCACGAAACTTGTTTCTATAATTTTTAGGGTTCTATTATAATTATTTATATATTTAGATACATTTTAAAAGTTTTTTAAAACTATAAGAATCTCGTTGCAATACACAAAAATAAAAATAAAATTTTTTTACCAGTTATATTAATTATAAAATAATATCAATCTAATACAAGAACGTGTGTGAGGAAAAAAGGGCAAAATTCTTTAATATACAAAATAAAATTTACTGGTGAGAGAGTGTGTGTTAAGGATTTACTTTTATTTTTTTAAATGAAGGGGATAAAATGATGATGGATGCTGAAATAGAATAAAAGCAGACCAACATTCGTTTGATCACGCCTTTAACATTCCACATGGCAAAAAGATTACACATTTACACCATATCCAGGAAGAGTAATCAAGACGGGATCCTTTGTAGCTGTGGTGCAAAAATTCCCCAAGATCACATGTTTCAACAAGTAATGGTCATGTCCGATGGATTATTTCCTCCCCTTTACCCTTCCAATTCAGGGAATATAAATTTGGTAGTGGCTAAACTATTACTATTGTTTAGTTTGATCTTTTAATTATTTTTGTCATTTTAGTTACTAAATAAATAAGGCACCTATTATTTGTGCTAGGTGCTGTTGTAACTAAGGCACCTAATTTGGTAGTGGCTAAATTCTTTCTTGCAAAATGTTGCAGGAATCAGGACTTTCTGCACACGACGCAGAAACAGGGTGATTCTTACGGATGGAGGGGAATACTATGGGGCCTGGAACTACTCAAACCTCAGCTGAAGTGGAAGATTGTGACAGGGGAAACAGTGGACGTTCAACAAAATTGGATACCAAACCAGACTAATCCAATCAAATACGAAGCAACCACCCTTCCATTGCTACATTTTAAAGTCTCTGACCTTATTGGCGCAAACAAATCCTGGAGAATGCTGCTACTTACAACACTTTTCCCACCATACACTGTTAGGGAAATACAAAAAATTCATATTCCAACTCACTGTTTTGGGGGTGTAGACTACTTGGCATGGGACAAGGAAGTTCTAGGGAATTACTCTGTCAAAATAGGTTACCACATAGCAAAGAAAGCTAAGAATCGGGATAATCCATTATCCTCAACGTCGTCAGCATCAAAAGACCAACCAGAATAAAAAATGTGGAAGACTCTTTGGAATGCGAACATCCCAGAGAATATAAAATTCCTTATTTGGAGAATGATCAATGGTGCTTACCCAATAGCTCCTAATATTATGAAAAGAGGTATGTTACTGTCCACAAAATGTCAAATGTGTTCGAAGGCTGACGAATCAATAGAGCATACGATTTTCAAATATGATATAGCCAAGAAGTTGTGGAGGCATAGCAGATTGGGATTAGACTTCAGTGCAGATACCCCCGAGTTCTTTTAAGCTTTGGATACAAAGTTGGTTTAATATCGCCCCACAGAAGGAAGATCGGGAGCTTGCTTGCTTTATAATATGGGGTATTTGGTGTGCGAGATGTGCCGTTACGGTAGAATAAGTACCTATTTCTTTTCCTCATATAACGGATGAAATACATGGTTTGACCAACAGAGCTAGGATAAGGGATGTTAGTCGGTCAATGCACAGGTCAGAAACATATTTGGAGTTCTCGGATGAAGGAATCCATTATGTTACAGGAAACGAGCCATTCAAAGAGGTAAGGAAATTGGGAGACATCAACCTCATAGGGTTAAAGAATGATGGATGCATAGACCATCTTTTTCATAATTGCACAATCATCACTACTGATGCGGCCTTCTGTATTGGTAATGGAGAAGGAGTGGCGGCTTGGTGTGCAAAGCCACCCACACAGACAAGGTGGACAGGAAGAGATACCATCCATGCTTCCTCGGTAGTTCAAGCAGAGCTATTAGCCATCTACCATGCTATGAAGTACGCTACTTACAGAAGGACTTGGTATATAGTTATCAAAACAGACCGTGACAATGCACTATGTTATATCATTAATTACCCAGATGTTCCGCAAGATGTAAGGCACTTAGTTAAGGAAAAATTCTAGGGTTGTTGTTCCACCAATCATCAATAATAAAGGTGGATAGATCAGCAGTCGCAGAGGCTCATAGTCTAGCTCATGACAATGTAACATGTAATAACTTTCTTAGTAATCAATGACATGTACCCTTCGTTTGCAAAAAAAAAAAAACAAGAGGTGCTTGTATTTCTTTCTATATTTATGTCACCTTCTAAAACAAGCAATTACTAACTTGAGTAACTGGAATGAGATTATCAGTCCTTGACATGTACACCAGTGGAGATTTTCCTAATTTGTCTGGTAATATGTGAAACCGAACAATTAATGGGCTTGAACTTCTTGAACTGATCCGCAATAAAATTGACCCCGGAGATCCCATGCGCCAGTCCTCTGATGCTTAAGTCAGTCAAAGAGTATGTATACGGTTAAGACATAATGAATACATACATGATATTTATACTGTATGTTCTAAATAACAATATCCTTAATTATAACCATCAAATCACCATAAATGCGGTGAGCATTATAGCGCTTAATAATACCTTAATTGAGCCGCTATCAATGCAACCCAACATACCTTTTGAGCCCAACATCTATCAAGAGCCCCCAGATGATGGCACGAGGATTTCTGCATAAACGCGTTCGAGGCCTCGTTATTTCTCAGTGGTTCGAGGATGTTTACCCAAACGAGCTCGAGACCTTGCATTCCTTCAGTGTCTCGAGGATGTAGGGGTTCAACGTGAGTCCTGTAACCTAGGGTTCCAGATCTCGAGGGAGGGAATCTAGTTTTCTTATTTTTAATTTTTTATACTGTAATACCAAAAGGATCGCGCGTGTCTGGCAACCACGCATGTCACTGTACTCAAAGCGGCATGCAGAAAAAAGGTGAAAAGACAATCGCGTCTTTTCATAACTTTTAGTTTTTCAGAGCAGTTATTATTATGCCGTCATTTCAGATTTATTAACTGCTCTTTATTTCTTCATCTTCCATTTTCATTCATTTGCAGGTAGCTTCACAAGTGAGATTCGTATATCGGAGCCACTTTTTCTTTTTCCTTCCCATCAACAACCTGATCCTCACCCACTTTCTTCGAAAATTAGTCTTTCCCTCTTCTCCTTCTGTTATTCTCTTTCTTTCTTTGAAATAATGACCATCTCCAGCCAGGGTTCCACTGAGAGGGGGTTTTCCGACGAGGTTAGGATAGATGAGGAACAAATTTATTCACCCGAGATGGTAAGTATAAATTTCAAATTTAGCCCTTTTGATGGGTCGCAGTGTGATTCCGACTTAGTAGAAGATATTCTCA
This sequence comes from Rubia yunnanensis, assembly GCA_037428765.1. Classification (NCBI taxonomy): domain Eukaryota; kingdom Viridiplantae; phylum Streptophyta; class Magnoliopsida; order Gentianales; family Rubiaceae; genus Rubia; species Rubia yunnanensis. Next base: position 89,630,535 of record CM075068.1, read on the forward strand.
ACCGCACCAGCTATAACCCTGAGGATTTCCCTATCACAGATATGCCTTCTCAAGGATATACTGAGAATTGGCCCCCGGGAATGGGTAACCCTACTTTAGACGATCTCCCACTAGTGGTCAGGTCGGCTTCCACCCTTCATGAGACTTAACCCTCAGGGTCCAGGAGGAAGAAGATGTGTCTCCCCAAGGAGAGAAGATACCCCTCGAGAGGGTGAAGGTACCTCAAAAGGTCTTAAAGGTGTCTCTGGGGAAGAAAACAACTCAGAGGAAGAAGAAAGTATCTCGAGGGGTGAAAATTAGAACTTCTGTCAACAAGCCCTCATCCTCGAAGGTCGGAAAGGCTATCTCAAAGATCTTGACTTCAATTCTCCTTGGCCAACGATTATCTCCGAATGTATATTTCCAGTTTTTTCAAGAGGGATATACCTTAGACAACCTTCACGAAGGGAGATCAATTATTTCTCTTAGGCATTTAAACCACGAGCTTTGCTTCCCCTTTCCACCTATTTTCTCTAAACTTCTCAAAGAGTTCCAAGTGAGTCCCGCACAAGTCCATCCTCATGTCTTGGTAATTATTATGATATTTTTATCAAGATGCCACGAGTTTAGTATCACGCCGAGGTATAAGTTGCTTTGTTCACTGTATTACGTGTCTTACAGCGGCAAGTCCTCGGAGAGGATTATCACTTTCACTAGTCGAGAGGCGCACCATAAAGTCTTCACCATTCCTTTCCATTCGGGTGACTAAGGAATTTGAGAAAAGGAATCTCCTTTTACAGTAGAAGGTACCGGGTTCCCCAGTGGAGCTCAAATGTGCAGGTCGTGTCCCCTAACCCAGGGGAATATACCTGGCCAGAGACCCTTGAGGGGGATAGGTAATGCCTTTTATCCACCTCCCTTGATTATATCCTTTACTCTAATCCCAATTAGAATATTGGTGGTTTTGTCTGGTCTCCTGTGATTTACGAGAGGTATGTGTAAAAAAAACTTTTAAAAAGTGACAAGAAGAACAAAAGAGGAACTGAGGACCCTCTCGAGACCCCTGATAGTGGTTTTAGGCCCTCGGAAGTCTCCGCATGTGTTTTAATATAACTATATTATTGATTTCTTTCTTTACCTTTTCTCTTCCTTTAATGATCTCTTTTTTGTGTTTTTTCTCAACATGTTTTGGTGCAGCTTTAGGTCCTAAGAAAAATAACCCCAAGAAAAGTGATCCTACGGGGACCCCTGCCCCCCTCGAATCAGACTTCTACCCCTCTAATGGGTGGTGGAAGAACTATTTAAAACAAGAGGGATGGTCTGATATCTACTTCTAGGAATCTGCGCCAAAGGATGAAAGTTGAAGGTGGCAAACTTCAAACGTTTCCTAGCAACCAAACCCATAGTTTTCCTCCTTCAATATTGTGGTGGCTACACCAAGCATTCTGACTCTAAATGAGCAGGTTCTGGTGACTATGACCACCGATCCCCGGGTTAGATCATGCAAAGTTGTGAAGATTTTTTATGATTTTTCAGTATTCATCTAATTAAATTAATGGTTATTTGTTAACCATTTTCCAGGCTCCCCAACACCTCGGCTAAATGACCCAAAGCTTGTTGCTTTTGTACAAGCCATGACCTGATTGCCAGGGGCAAGACTGAGATGTAAAAGTATAACATCTCCTCCCTTTCAGGTTTCATGAGGGTAGGTAACATCCCCAAATGCTCCTTCATATTCTTGAATGCCTCCTCACATTTTTCCACCCACTCGAACCTCTTTTCTCTTTGAAGGACACCAAAAAAAGAGAGATGCTTCTCAGCCCCCTTCGAGAGGAATCTGTTCAATGCCGCTAAAGACCCTGTTAGATTTTGTACCTCTTTTTACGATTGTAGAGTTCTCATTCTTCTCAAGGCCTTCACTTTTTTGGGGTTCACATCAATACCCCTCTCAAAAGCCATAAATCCAAGAAATTTCCCTGCTCCTACACCAATAATACACTTGGACGGGTTTAACTTTAAGTTTTCCCCTCGAAGCCTGTTGAAAATTTCCTTTAAATCCATTAAGAATTCCTCATGGCTTCTCTTTTTTACTACCATATCGTCTACATAAATCTCCACATTCCTTCCAATTTGCATTTTAAACAATTTATCCACTAATCTCTGATAAGTTGCTCCAGCAGTCTTTAGCACAAATGGCATCTTTTTGTTACAATAAGTACCCCCCATCTGTAATGAATGATGTCTTCTCTTTATCGTCCTCTACCTTAAGTATTTGATGGAACCCTTTATGTGCATAAAAAAGGCCAAAACTTGATATCCAGTAATGGCTTCCACTAACTTGTCAATTAGTGGCAACGGGTAGCTGTCCTTGGGGCAACATCTATTCAAGTTAGTGAAATCTATACACATTCGCCAAGCCCCATCGTGTTTTGGGACCACAACAAGATTGGCTATCCACTCAGGGTAGAACACCTCTTCGATGATGTTTGCTTTCAATAACTTTTCAAATTCTTCTTTGATGGCCTCAACCCTCTCGAGGCTAAACATTCTCCTTATTTGCTTTATCGGCTTTATCGAAGGATCTATAGTCAACCTGTGTATTGCCAGGTTTGAGGGTACTCCTGTGAGGTCAGAAGTATCCCACGAGAATACATTCTCATATTTCTCAACAAATCTCTCAAATTCCCTTTAACGCCCCCCGAGAATCAATTTCCCAAAAACTACTTTTCCAGTGTCTCAAATGGGCATTTGTATTGTATCTATGGGTCCCACTTCTTCGTGTACTGATGCTACATTACTCCGTCTTCTGGCCTATCTCATGGTAGTAACATTGCGTATTCGAGCCATGGTTTGATCTCCTTGGATGGATGCTATCCCCTTTCAGTTGGAAACTTCATCATAAGATGGTAAAGTGACCAAACAGCTTGAGCCAGGCACATCCACGGCCTTCCAAGGATCACATTATAGGGGATGAGCCGTTAATGATAGCAAAACTACAGCTTATAGTTATCCTTGTATCACTATCTGCCACTCGAACCATCAGTGTTATCTCCCCTAGGGGAAATATTGGGTTCCACGTGAAACCAAATAGAGGTGAGGTTGACTTTTTCAAGTTACCATGCCCTATATCCAGCTGATCAAAATTGTTAACAAACATTACTTCTACTCCACTCTCATCGTCAATGAAAACCCTTTTTACTAGAGACGTTTCGATTATTGCTGAGACCACCATAGGGTCAGCATGGGGCATCTAGTCTGGAACTGCGAACTGCATCTCCTTCCGAGAACATTACCGTCTCATCCAGCCAAAATCTTTTATGATGGGGTTCTCTCGTCGAGACCCTTCGTGCATCTGCTCTTATCACGGCATTCAATGACCTTTCTCCTACAATACCATTGATACATTAATCACCCTTCAAACTGGTAGATTTTCCCCATTCCTGTTATGCTGATTACCCCCTTGTTGCTCCTGCGGTCTCTCTTGCCTGCCATCCTGCCCTCTATCTCGAACTATCTTCTCTCAAGGCCTTTTGTCTCCCCTACTCCCATTATTCTGATTATTCCTTCTGTTTGGCTATCATTAATTACCTCGAGGCCTTGGAGGCCCTGGACCTCGAAAATGTCCTTCCCTCTCATATCTCTCGATCTCCATCCTTAACTGCATGCAATCATTTGTGTCATGGTCATAATCTCTGTGATGATCACAATATCGTTTGTTTCCCTCCTGGCCATTACCATGACGTGAGAGCTCTGCAAAGGTATAGGTGGTCAAAACAGTCCTCTGTGTATACTCAGAATCTGTGCAGGGGTTCCTACTCAAAGTGTTAGTAACATGGGAGCATACCTCTCAAATGGGGTCTAGCCGGTTTCACCGGTCTTTTCCCTTGAGGGTCTATATTTCTTTCATTCTTCTCTGTGAGGATGTCTCTTTTCTTCCAAGTAGCTTCCTCTACTCTCAAGTACTGTTCTACTACTTCCTGAAGTTTTTGAAAGATATTGGGAGTATTTGTGCTTAACTTTTTTGTACAAATCCAAATCCCGCATCCCCAGCAAATACCCTTGAATCACTTCATTCTCTATGGTCTCTACTACTCCCAAACTCTCATCCACGTACCTATGATAAAGGCCTCTATGCTTTCTCTTGACTTTTTCTTTGTTTGATAGAGTTCTAACAGGGTTTTCGTGAACTTTTTCTTCCATACATATTGGCTTAATAATGCTCCACTAAAGTCTCGATAGGAGTGAAATGAGCCCCTTGGTAACTTGTTGAACCATTTTCGGGCCTTCCCTCGAAGATAGCTCCCAACCAACTTACACATCAGGTTTTCATCAAATTCCCTCGAATTCATTAAATCTAGGAACATTTGGGAGAACTCTCGAGGATCTGTCTCTCTGTTGTAGGTAGGGAGTCCCTCTGGGGGCTTTATTTCCATTGGCCTACGAACTCATGTTATCGCTGTGCTGAAAAGCGATCCCGCCGCCTGGCCCATCGGCCCAATCGGCGTAATCAACTCTTTTTGAGGGAATCACCTGCATCAACTCCCGACTCATGTTGCCTTCCAATTACATTCAGATCTTGTTTGTTACCCCCAAATTGCAAAGGGTAAGTAGGTTGAACTCCTGCGTACCCAGGACTTTCCCAAGGTTGCTCGAACCTCAGATAAGCCAACAATTGCCTGTAGGAGTTGTAAGTTCCCCGATTGGCCATCGCTCCATATAACCATACATTCCCGTATCCTTGAATACCAGAAGAAGTCACCATCTCGTATGTTGTCTCCAGTCCTGTAAGTGCAACGGTTGAAGTAAATGGGGCTAGGGGAGGCATCAAATACATTATTCCTAGTGGGTAATCCTAGAGAGAAGGTTGAGGCCTTTCATGTAATGTTTCTCCAACATACGTTGGGTAAGGATAAGCTACCATGGGCTGAGATGTCATCCCCACAATTATTCCCATAGGCAAGGGTGGCAACGCATCATATGGGACCCTTACACCCCTCGATGGGGGGTGTAACTCGATACCCTGCCGCAGCCAGAGCCTATGCTGCTTGCTCTAGATCTAGATTTGACCATGTTGCCTTTACATTCTGATATCCTTACATGGTTCGCTCATAAGCTTCCATATAGGAATCAGAAGAAACCTCAATGAACCTTCCACCCATGTTATCCCTCGAATTAGCTGGTCCACTCTGAGCAGGTCCAAGGTTTTCAACCTCCTGTCATGCAGTCACATCCGGGTGTCTCGAGCACCCCACAACATCCTCTCGTGTAGCTGCATCCATATTTGGATTAAATCTACTTGAGGTTTGTAACCTTTCGTGTTCCACGGCCAAAACGGGCTCTCCCCTTGACTCAATTGCTGATAGTCGAACATCCCCCATTGTGGTACCCTACATCTCCTGGGGGTTAACCATATCTATTCTCTCAAATTGTGCTTCGTTACCGACTCATGTACCTTTTAAACTTAACCTCTCACTCATTCGAGTGACCCTAGATATAAACTTCAGAAACTCAAATCTGGCTTAGTCATTCCCCACAATCGGCCCAAATTGATGCACCAGGGATAATCGAACAATCAATGGGCTTAAGCTTCTCGAACCGACCTGTAACAAAACTGCCACTGGGAATTGCAGGGGTCAGTCCTCCGATGCTTAAGTATGTCAAAGAGTATGTATACGGTTAAGACAGAATGAAAACATAAAATGAATACATACCTAATATTTATACTGCATGTTCTAAATAACAATATCCTTAATTATAGGCATTAATATCACATAAATGCGGTGAGCATTATAGCTTTAAATAATACCTTAGTTGAGCCGTTATTAATACGGCCTAACATACCTTTAGGCTAAACCTCTATCATCTGACAAGAAATGCACTGCATCCACTTTGTTAATCTACTAGTTTGGTAACCACGTGTGTTGCGCGGTGAGCTTGATAACAAACTATAGAAATACTATAGGAATGTTGCTACAAATTAGGAATGTTAAAAGAGTTGTAATTAAAGCTACAAATGTGCCGAGTTTACATGTAATTAAAGCTACTAATCCGTACCTCTCGAACCCCTTCACTGGAACCTCTCCACTTGAACCCTCTCCACCTGAACCTTCACTTCTCGAATCAGTACCTCTCGAACCCCTCCACTGTAACCCCTCCGCTTGAACCTCTGCACCTGAACCATCACCTCTCGATTTAGTACCTCTCGAAACTCTCTACTAGAACCCTTCCACTTGAACCTCTGCACCTGGACCATGACCTCTCGAACCCCTCCATTGTAACCCCTTCACTTGAACCTCTGCACCTGAACCTTCACATCTCGAATCAGTACCTCTCGAACCCCTCCATTGGAACCATCTTCACCTAAACCTTCACCTCTCGAATCCGTACCTCTCGAACCCCTCTACTTGAACCCTCTCCACCTAAACCTTCACCTCTCAAATCAGTACCTCTCGAACCCCTCCACTGTAACCCCTCCACTTGAACCTATGCACCTGAACCTTCACCTCTTGATTTAGTACCTCTCGAAACCCTCCACTAGAACCCTTCCACTTTAACCTCTACACCTGAACCATGACCTCTCGAACCCCTCCACTGTTACTCCTCCACTTGAACCTCTGCACCTGAACCTTCACCTCTCAATTCAGTACCTCTCGAACCCCTCCACTTGAACCTCTCCACTTGAACAATGACCTCTCGAATTCGTACATCTCGAACCCCTCTACTGGAACCCTCTTGACCTGAACATTCACCTCACAAACCCCTCCACTTGAACCCTCTCAACCTGAACCTTCACCTCTCAAATCAGTACCTCTAGAACCCCTCCACTTGAACCCTCTCCACCTAAACCATCACTTCTCAAATACGTACATCTTGAACCCCTCCGTTGGAACCCCTCCACTTGAACCCTCTCCACCTGAACCATGACCTCTCAAATTGGTACCTCTAGAACCCCTCCACTTGAACCCCTCCACTTGAACTCTCTTCACTTAAACCATCACCTCTCGAATCTGTACTGCTCGAATCTGTACCACTCGAACCTATCCATTGGAGAGAGAGAGAGGCGGATGAAACAAAGGTAAGAGGACACAAAACGATGCTGTTTTGAGCAGCCACTAGTGAGCACAGTAAAATCACCTCTCGAACCCCTTCAATGTAACCCCTCCACTTGAACATCTGCACCTGAACCTTCACCTCTCGAATCAGTACCTCTCAAACCCCTCCTCTTGAACCCTCTCCACCTGAACCATCACCTCTCGAACCCCTCCACTTGAACCCTTTCCACCTGAACCATCACCTCTCGAATCCGTACCTCTCGAATCCCTCCATTAGAACCCCTCCACTTGAACCTCTGCACCTGAACATTCACCTCTCGATTCAGTACCTCTCAAACCCCTCCACTGAAACCCCTCCACTTGAACCTCTGCACCCGAACCATGACCTCTAGAATCAGTAACTCTCGAACCCCTCCACTGAAACTCCTCAACTTGAACCTCTGCACCTGAACCTTCACCTCTCGATTCAGTATCTCTCGAACCCTTGCACTGGAACCCTTACACTTGAACCTATGTATCTGAACCATAACTTCTCGAATCCATACCTCTCGAACCCCTCCACTTGGACCCTCTCGACCTGAACCTTCACCTCATAAACCCCTCCGTTGGAACTCTTCTACTGGAACCTCTCCACTTGAACCCTCCTCACCTTAACCATCACCTCTCGAATGTGTACGGTGTACCTTTCGAACCCCTCCACTGTAACCCCTCCAATTGAACTGCACCTGAACCTTCACCTCTTGAATCAGTATCTCTCGAACCCCTCCACTGTAACCCCTCCATTTGAACATCTACACATGAACCTTCACCTCCCGATTCAGTACCTCTTGAACCCGTCCACTAGAACCCCTCCAATTGAACCTCTGCACTTGAACCATAACCACTCGAATCAGAACCTCTCGAACCCCTCCACTAGAACCCCTCAACTTGAACCCTCTCCACTTGAACCATCACCTCTCGAATCCGTATATCTTAAACCTCTCCACTGGAACCCCTCCACTTGAACCATCTTCACATGAACCATCACCTCTCGAATCAGTATGTCTCGAAACCCTCCATTGGAGAGAGAAAGAGAGAGACGGAAGAAACAAACGTAAGAGGACACAAAATGATGCCATTTTGAGTAGCACTCCATTGGAGAGAGAGAGAGAGACAGACAGATGAAACAAAGGTAAGAGGACACAAAATGATGCCGTTTTAAGCAGCTACTGGTGAGAATAGTAAAATCACCTCTCGAATCAGTACCTCTCGAACCCTCTCCACCTGAACCATCACCTCTCAAATCTGTACCTCTCGAACCCCTCCACTTGAACCTTCTTCACCTGAACCATGACCTCTCTAAACAGTACCTCTCGAACCCTTCCACTAGAACCCCTCCACTAGAACCCCTCCACTAGAACCCCTCCACTTGAACCTCTACACCTGAACCATGACCTCTCGAATCAGTACCTCTCGAACCCCTCCATTGGAACCCCTTTACTTGTACCATCTTCACTTGAGTCATCACCTCTCGAATCAGTACCTCTCGAACCCCTCCATTGGAGAAAGAGAGAGAGAGAGAGACAGGCGGATGAAACAAAGGTATGAAGACACAAAACATCGTCGTTTTGAGCAGCCACTGGGGAGCACAATAAAATCACATGGACTGGGAAAATAATGAGGAGTGGAACGTGCAAAAAACCAAATATGCCCCTAACGACCATTTGTGTCAGCCACTGGTGAGCACGGTAAAATCAGATGGGCTAGGAAAATAAGGAGGAGTGGAACGTGCAAAAAACCAAATATGCCCCTAACGACCATTTGTGTCAATCATGGGGCTGGGAGGATTTCTATTATATAGTAGGCTCAGATAAGGAGGAGTGGAATGTGCAAAAAACCAAATATGCCCCTGACGACCATTTGTGTCAACCTTGGGATTGAGAGCGTTTCTATTATATAGTACCCTCATAGGAGTGGAACGTGCAAACAACCAAATATGTCCCTGACGATCATTTGTGTCAACCATGGGGTTGAGAGGATTTCTATTATATAGTACCCTCAGATAAAAGTGGGAAAGGAATGTATTCTCCACAAATGCTGCTAATTAACTTGATAAGTGCAAAAGTAGAAGAAAAGAAAGAAGAAGTATATAAACTGTAGCAAAATCAGACCCTCACGTTTATAAATTCGACTGCCTTATCATCCATCAATTAAACAGCAACTCATAATCACACACATAAACCTCTCTCCCTTTCTTCTTCAAGAAACATGAACAAAGCTGCCATTCTCCTGTGCTTCTTCACCTTGCTCTATTGCTGCTCTCTTGGTGATCATCATACACTAGAAAACAATGTCTCGATGGCGCAACATGGTCAGTTTCCATAATGTCTTTTCTCCTTTTTTAATCAAACAAACTTGTTTTACGCGTATTTTAGTTATGAAAACATGTCTGCATTATGTATCTAGGAAAACACATCCATGGAGATGATCATGTCAGTGAATACTCGAAAACAGAGAACGGAACAGAGAATGCACAGAAAGGGACGGGATCCTATGGCGGAGCAAACGTAGTACACAAGAAGCCGGACGAAAAATCTGCAGCATCAACCACAAATCTCGATATTGCCTTATCTTTCCTCCTAATTCTTCTACCTTATGTCACACTGATTTCCTGAAGTAATGCTTGATTGTATGTTGTAAAACCTATTTAAGTCACTTATTCCACATGTTGCTACCTTGATCTGCTGTAACACTTATACGCCGCGTTACAAAAGATTTGATTCAGTTAGATGTTATTAGAAAAATATACCGTGCATTCAGTCAGAGTTCAGATTACAATTCAAATGTAATTAAGCAACAAATAGAAACGTTAAGTTGGCTCAAATGTCTTACAAGTAGCTTTGGAAAAGCTTCATGTGCTCCGTTTGGATAGAAATGGTGACCGATAAGCTACCGTCGTCGGTAGAGCTGGGCAAAATAAAGCTCAGACCTTCATACGCTATGCCGCCGGACCCCATGAAAATGGGGCGCCCCCCATCCGAAGTCGGCGTCGTGAATCAGCAGCCGGAACCAGCTGGTGATGCCGAGGTTCGGGCACTTGAACGTGTGCGCCCCCCGAACCAGTGCCTTAAGGTCCGGTTGCAATCCTCGCCAACGCCTTAATGCCGAGATTCATAGTCGAGCGCCGACCGCAAGTAATCGTTGTCCATCCTCGCCAACGCCTCGTGGATTTTGCTCGCGCCTTACCGTACCGGCTTCGACTCCAGGTCCCCTGCCACTGCCATCGGCGTCGCCGTGAAGATGACGTTCCCGGAGTACCTGAAACAGTGAAAACACGTGAGTTAAAGTGGCTCTAAAAAGTTACTCCCTTCGTCCCGGATTAAACTGCACACTTTACTATTTGATACTATTCACTGTTCAAGTTTGACCTCATATTTAAATAGGTATATAAGCAATAATATTATCGTATCTAATATTATTAATTCGTCATAACAAATATTTTCTAAAAAGTAACTTTTTGTTTGCTGATATTATACATAGTTAACATATTAACGGTCAAACATGTTTCTTGATAACTATGAAAAAAAATTTATGCAGTTTAATCTGGAGCAGAGGGAGTATCTTTTAACTTCCATCTTAAAATTAATTGGTATTAAATGAACTGACTCAATCGATGGCAGAACGAGGACAATACTTTTGAAGAGTGAAAAAGTGAGGAGTCGTTTGGTTTATGTGGTAATTTAATTCCTGCAGTAATTTCTATTTCATGGGAAGTTAAATCCATGATCAAATTTCTAGGATATACATAAAATGTGTTTGGTTGCACATGAAGGAATTTGTATTGACTAGGATTTAATTACCTGTATGTTGTTTGGTTTACGGAGGGAAGTGGAAATGCGTGTAATGGAGGGAAATGGAAAAATATATGCAAGATTTGTGGGATGAAAAGGTAATTACACAAATTTCATTTGACGAAGGGGGTCTCGGTAAGAAATTTCCCACATTGGGTGGGAAGTTAAATTTCCGCAGAATTACAAATTCCCACATTTTCTGTATTTTACGTCAACCAAACAACTCTATCTATTCTAAAATTCTCGAATTTTTTATTTACCACATATTCTACCGCATATCAAACAACTCATGAATTTCTCGTAATGATTCTAATATTACTGAATGGAATGAATAAGTAAAAAGATAAACTATGACTAAAATAACACTAGCCTAGTCAACAAGATAAACACTAATATAATCTAATCTAATCATCACATTGATTTATTCTACACCTTCCTCAAGCGAAACGTCGGATGCTCGCTGAAGCAAAGCTTGAATCGAAAAAACTCGAACAACGGACGAGAGAGACCTTTGGTGAAGATGTCTGCAATCTGAAGTGAAGTGAGAACATGAGAAACTCGCAGCTTTCCGGAAGCAACTAACTCTCGAACAAAGTGATAGTCAATGTCGATATACTTAGCCCGCTTGTGAGCAACTGGATTCTGCGCCAAGAATGTGGCACTCTTACTGTCCCATAACAGAACCGGAGGACCACACAAGGGAACTCGAAGAACTCGAAGATCTCGAAGCAAATGAGTAAGCCAAACAACTTTCTAGGCAGTGTTGGCAAGAGCACGATACTAGAACTCAGTGATGGAACGAGAAACTGTGGGTTGTGTCTTGGCACTCCAGAAAACAAGGTTTCCACCAAGAAAAATAGCATGACCATAAGTAGATCGACGAGTCTCCAAATAGCAAGCCCAATCCACGTCAGAGTACCCCAGCACCTCCGGAGAACTAGCAGACCGAAAAGTAAGACCAAAATGCAGATTACCCCGAACATACCGCGGTATCCAAGTAACTGCAGCAAAATGATCGTCTCTGGGATCCTTAAGAAACGGACTGAAAATATTGATCGAAAAAGCCAAATCAGGACTAGTGATGGTCAAGTACTGAAGGGCCTAAACTAGAGAACGATACAAGGTTGGATTCCGAAATGGTGGACTGGTCAAACTATGCAACTAAGAACCTGGCACAAATGGTATAGAGACTGGTGCAATATCAGACATCCCTACACGAGTGAATATGTCTCGAGCATACTTTGCTTGACCAAGAAGTAAACCCGATGAAATAGAAGAAACTTCCAGGCCAAGAAAGTAGTGAAGATCGCCAAGGTCCATAATAGCAAACTCCCGATGTGTTCGATCAATGAACTGCTGAAGGAGAGTCAAATCGTTCCATGTAAGAATGATGTCATCGACATACACCAAGAGATTTAGTAACAATGATCCTCCTGAAAGAACAAACAAAGAGGTGTCGTCCGAGCTGCACTGAAAATCAATATGAGTCAAATAAGTTCTGAAGCGCTGAAACCACGCCAAAGGAGCTTGCTTAAGTCCATAAATTGCCTTTTTCAAGTGACAAACATAATCTAGATGAGCAGGGTCCTTGTATCAAATGGGTTGGTTCATATAAACTGGAGCATCGAGGACGCAATTAAGAAAGGTGTTCTTGACATCCAACTAATGAAGCGGCCGGGAGCGCAATGTGGTAATGGCAAGAACTGTGTGAACACTGGAGGCTTTCACCACAGGACTGAAAGTGAGGTTAAAGTCAAAACCCAAAATCTGTGAGAAACCCTGCGCCACAAGTCTAGCCTTATGACGCTCGATAGTTCCATATAGTCGATACTTCAGCCAATAAACCCATTTGGAGCCAACAATGTTAGCGTAGACAGGGTGAGGCACCAAATCCCAGGTGTGCTGACCACGAAGAGCTGCCACTTGTCATCAATAGCAAAAAACCAAGTCGGATCCTAAAGGGCAATTGACATGCCCTCGACTCGGCCATCATTGAAACACAAGTCGAGGGGCTTATTGGACAAATATAGATATTTATATATTGCACCCGTTATTAGTGCTAAACTACCAAGGGGTAGTAAGCGGCAAACCCTAGGTTTGTCCATAGATATGCTAGGCTCAAGTACTAGTTAGAGCACAACCTTGTGTGGGTCATCAATCTGCACGAGTGAAAGGAATAGTTAGTAAAGCAAACGTGCAAAAGGGGGAGGGAATTTTGGTTTTTTCCAACTATCAACTACTACAAATAAAAATTAAATATGCAAGCAACTAATTGAACTATGCACTGGGAATCATTTAGCAACATGGTAGTTCTAATGCTTCAATCATCGATTCATTCACATAAAGACTTATAAAAAACCTATCAGTGTGTTCATAACACATGGTGTGGTCGATGGCACACACTTCCCCAACCCTGCCATGGTGGGTGCACTCACAACCCTTCATCGGCACTGCCATCTTAGTTAGGGGAGTACAGCGAGGTCCGACCATTGTTGTAGGTTGTTTCTCCCCCATGCTATTGCATCCCGAGCTTCCACCACGAATGCAACTACTCCCCCCGGTCCCATATACGCTAGGCCCAAGTTTCGTAGGCACCTTATTTGTGATACTGGGGTTTCATTACAACACCTAGCTTTCTACTATTCACTATCTCTACTCACAACCTCTCAGACAACAGTTACGAAGTTAGCTAAGACTGGTGCAATGGCAAATAGGTCAGAGCATTCTCAAATCCCCCGTGCACACTATCGCGGACGCGTTCTCCCCTACCCATTCTAACATCTAGGTTTCTATTACCAAGGGGGAATCAATAATTGCATCATACATGAGTATATCCCAAAGTGTGTTCTTATACATAGTGTACTACTCATGCATTTATAACATTCAAGAACAATCACAATAATATCATAAACACAAAGATATGATGAATCTAATGAATATCATAAAGCAAATATAACATACCAAGTGCCAAGATGAATCCCAAGGAAAAATAAACTCTATAAAGCTTAGATACATGACAAATATTAGGTTAGGTGCCATGGATCTAGAAAATAAGATGAAAGGAAAAAAGAAATGAAAAGAAAGGGAGAAGGAATGAGAAGAAGAACTCTTATCTTCCTTCTCTCTAAACTAGAGAGAATCTATTCTACATTATGCCTACTTCTATTCTACTTCCTAATTTACTTCTTCATGGTTTAGTAGAAGACTAAGGCTCCTATATATATAGTAGTAGGAGATTGGGCCTAAAAGTATGCCCAGAATTTGCCAAAAATGGCAAAGCCCAGGTCAGCCGCTAAGGGTTCACGGACCGGCATGAATTTCACGGCTCGTGAATCATTCAATCACGGGGCGTGGGATCTGATGCGGTCCATGAAAATTCAAGCCACGGGCCGTGAGATCAAGCGTGGTCCGAGAACATTCAAAGTCGTGGGCCATGGGATCTAGCGTTGTCCATGAAGCATGTCTGTGCCACGGTCCATGAAGATCACCACGGACCACAAACAGTTCATGGTTGTCACTTAGAAGTTCTCACAATCTGTGAATGTTTTTACGGCCTGGCACCATACTTAGCAAGATCTTCAATTCTTCATCTCTAAGCTCCACGGTCCGGGGTCATTGTCACGGCTCGACGCCCTTGCCTCGTGAAGGTCTCGTGCAGGTCTTTACGGATCCTTTAGTGTCTCTTATGTAGTGTGGGATGTGTGCTTTGTTATGGGCCACTGGTGCTTTACCATGCGCGGTTCGTGAAGTGACGTTGGTGCTTCATTGGCTGAACTTTGTTTCCTATCTATGGGTGAACTGTTAGTCCAAACTGGGAGTGCTAGTAGTCGATTTTGTAGTACACAAGAAGAAGAATCCAATGGAACCAATATTGAAAGCTAAATCTCTCTAGATTATTATTGGACTACGGCAACACTCCTCGAACCACGATTCACCATTTTCTCCTTTGGCCGTCTTGAACTTCAAAGTCACCTATCTTCTGCTTTAATCTCCTTCTACCATGCATTGATGTTAGTGGCCTTCACCTTCTATCATTCTAATGTGAATAGTCTTTGCCTCTTCTACCGTCCTTACGAACGGTCTTCGTTCTTCTACCGCCCTTGCGAACGGTCTTCACATAGAATGTAACAAGAAAGTACCCATGTGCGACCTAATTAAGATAATCACAAGGAATATCGAGTAGCTCATGGATACTAGATGTTCATTAGTATCAATTAAGCCTTCAAAATGCGGGATTTAGACAAGAAACCCAAACGTGGCCATCTAAACCCCTTGTCACGTAAACTTAACTAATACTAGCAATCCACCAACTAAAAACTATACAAAATGCATTGGTTAAATCATGTGTAGTGGTGCAGATCAGCAGTGCGATAATTTGTGAGCTCAGACCTTGGGCAACAATATCTAAAAACTCCCTGCGATGTATGTCCCAGTAGTCGACCTAGTATCCATCTAATGTATATGAGTTCGAGGAGGCGAAGTCGGAGGAGAAGCCGAATGAGTGAAGTTGGCTGAGGCAACTGGTGAAGAGACGACTGAATTGGGAGAAGGCTAGGCAGCCGGACTGGTTGCCAGAGATGTAGTTAGCATTGGCTGATGAACTGGTGTCGAATCTGTAGCAGAAATGGAGCAAGGGAACAAATGAGATGGAGTCAGCACAAGAGAAGCTGTAGGCCAAAGAGGGTCGAGTAAGAATTCGGATCAAAAAATGCAGAAACATCTAACACGGAAGGTGGATAACTGGTTACCGAAGGAATGGATGGGGCAAATGGAAAGCATGCCTCGTCAAAATGAGCATGTTGAGTGATATAGATTCTGCCAGTGGTGCAATTGAGACACCGAAAACCTTTATACTGTGAGTTGTAGCCAATAAATACACATGGAATACTGCGAGAAGACAACATGTGGTCGGTAAAAGGGTGAACAAATGGGAAGATCCAACAACCAAAAGTATGAAAATTGGTGTATATAGGAGCCCGACCATTAATAACTTCATATAGTGACTGTCCGCTTAGAATATGAGTGGGCAACCGATTTGTGGTATAAATGGTTGTAGCAAAGGTATCAGGCTAGTGGGAGAAAGGAACATGAGAGTGGTATAACATAGACAAGCCCATCTCAGCAATGTGGCAATGCTTGCGCTCAGCCCGACCATTCTGCTTAGGAGTATATGGGCAATAAATTTGATAATGAATGCCCTTTGTCAGAAAGTGAGAGCGTAAGCGACCATTTATGAACTCAGTCCCTCCATCACTCTGAAACACCTTGATGGTGGAAGAGAACTAGTTCTCCACAAAAGCCTCAAATTGGCGATAAACATCCCAAAAATCAGTTTTGTGGTGCAATGGGTAAAACCACGAGAGTCAGGAATGATCTTCAAGGAAAATAGCATAGTAGGAGAAACCATCAGGACAAAATAGGAGAGGGCCCATAAATCACAATGAATGAGATCAAGTACCCTAGCAGCACGTTTATCATTTGTATGAAAAGATAAAGGTTTCCCTTTAGCTTTTTCACACGCTTCACAAAGGGTGGGTTTAGGCAAAACTGATGAGCTAGCTAAGGATCCAGATTCATGAAAACTAGAAATAATGGGATGCGGAACATGACCAAGTATAGCATGCCAAGTTTCAAAACACGCACGCGACTTATTTGACTCCACGGTAGATAGTAGAACAAATGCACCATAGTCTAAAACATAAAGCTCATTTTCACTATGACCGTGACCCAAGGTTGCACTAGTAATTTTATGCCGAATAACAAATGAACGATCATCAAAGCAGACAACAGGGTTTAAATCTCGAATTAATTTGCCAATCGAAAGAAAATTTTTAGTGATATCAGACACAATAAGCACATCATAAAGAGATAGGGACTTAGAAACCCGAGAATCACAAACATAAGTAATAGGGAGTTGAGAACCATTACTAACAACGACACGGTGAGAACCATCAAAATGTTTCACATGATGAACGGCAGTAGGAGATGATGCCATATGTTTTGTAGCGCCGGAATCTAAAATCCACTTTGAACCATGGTTCTGAAAGTTGATACACCATGAAAATGCGCCATACTGGAAGGCAAAAATAGATTGTTGGGCAAGAAAACCGTGTGACGTGTGGGTTATAGGTGAGCAGTTTTTCGCACAGAGCGCTAGCCAAAGACAAAAGGTAGTCAGCAATGTATAAGCACGTGGACATGGGCGAGTGGATTCATGCTCCCTGGAGATAATCCACGTGCAGATGAGGGTTTTCTGAATCGAACTTCGCCGGAAACCAATTAGAGTCACTGCGCCTGAGAAGTAGAATTAGATGCTACCAAAGAAAAGCACGGAAACTGGAGAAGTTGAATCGGATGCCGGAGAGAGTGATGATACCGGAGGTGAAAACAACGCTAAATTGGACAGCTATCGGAGAGAGAACGATGTGGAATAGAAACTCGACCAAAGACGTTACCAGGGATGATGCCAGGAACTGCCACTGGGACGCGACGACGAAGGATCTGAAAAAAGCACCAAATTTGTCACCAAGGAAGAGGACCTGCTAAACTGGAGATTGATTGGAATTTGGCCGGAGAGTGATCAGAACTTGGGCGGAAAGAGAACGGTTGGAAGGTTGTGATAGTGATGAAAGGAAAAGAGAAGGAAAGGGGGGGAAATTTAGGTCTAAGGATCAGACTTGCTCTGATACCATGAAAGACTGAATTTTCCGTAATGATTCTGATATTACATAATGAAATAAATAGAGTACAAAATATGGATTATGACTAAAAAAAACTCTACCCTAGTCAACAAGATAAACACAAATAAAATCTAATCTTATCATCACATTGATTTATTCTAACAAAGAGGCGCTAAACTTTTTCAGGGAAGTAGGGGAGCGGAACCGGGGAATCTGGTAGCACACTAAGATAGGGCTAATATCCATGCCACCAGATGTTAGGGGTGGCGGTGGACTCTCGCTATCCCCTAGTTCCGCCAATGCTCAAGACCTTATATATGTTAGTCATTTAGGCCCTTACTCTAAAAATTATTTGTATTTTAGTTCAATTCAATCAGTTCAACTTAAATTCAGTGGTAAAATTTAAATTAATTTAGGCATGCATTATTATTTTTAACACAATTATTTTAAGTTCATTTCATTGTAGTTAAAACCAGTTCAGTTTAATCAGATCAGTTCCGATGCAAGAATTTTAACAAGAAAATAACATACCCTGGTGGGAGCTAGCGAAGGAGGTGGGTGCGGTCGTCGCTGGCGATGTAGAGCTTAATGCCTTGGTTGACAGCAAGGCTGCGGGCCTTGCAAACGCAGTGCCAGACGTGGCCGACAAGCATCTCGTAGGAGCTGTAGGGAACAGTGTTTCCGTTGTCCTTGGACTTGGCTTTCATAGTGCTGATTTGGTCCCTGGTGAGCTTGAAGATGGAGACCGTGGTGTCTGGGATGGAGTTGAGAGCCTTTTGATCAATAGTTTTGAGGGAGGGCGGCGGTTGGTACTCGATGTGGTGGAAGCGCAGTTGCAAGGGGTTGCGGGCGTGGAGGAGGGTGTGGTCGATGAAGGGTAGGAGGGTGAGGTTGGGTCCCTGAGCTATGTCAGACCATGTGTTGATGAATTGGAGCCGTGAGAAGCCATTTGCGGCATGGTGCTGCATGCCGACGCTAAGTGACACTCCACCACATTTGAAGTATGTCACATGCGACAACATTAGGCCATGGTTAATCGTATCAAAATGTGAAACACACTTATTTTGAAAATACAATTAAGAAAGGGCTAAAGATGTTACACGCAATTTATACAATTTTTAAATCCCTTGAAACTTTTTAGTTTTTATATTTTTGGTTCCCAATAAACTCAACTACAAATAATTTTGGTTCTATTTTAGATTGGGGCGTAGTCAGAAAATATACACGACGGAGCTGGTAGGAAAAAAACTAAAATTTCACAATTTTGTTTACCTATAACTGAGGGTTAATTGGAAAAATAATTTGTTACAATAAGTCAATGTGATGATTAAATTTGATTTAATTTGTGTTTATCGTATTGACTAGGTTAGATTTATTTTAGTCATAATCTATCTATTGTACTCTATTTATTCCATTTAGTAATATCATAATTGTTACATGAAATTATTCTTTCATGGTATCAGAACCTTATCGATCTTGACCCTGATCTCCTCCCCCTTCTCCCTTTCCTCTTCTTTTCCGTTACTGACACAACCATTCCCTCTGATTCCTTTTTGGTGAAATTCTGGCAACTTCAGGCAAACTTTCGGCAGACTTCCAGCAATCTTATGGTGGTTGTTTCTTCATGAATGTTCTTCGTTCAATCGGTCTTTCCAAATCGTCATCGTCTCTTCTCCAGCGTCTCTTCTTCATTCAATTAGACTTTTCACCCGCTCACGTCTTCATCTCTGGCGTCCCGGAAGTTTTTTTTCTCCAGAAGTGGCGACTTGGTTTCTCTCCAGTGGTGTATCAGATTTATACACGCAGCCCATCATCGACCCAGTCCGGCATCCTCGATTTCTAGAGCCCTCGCGGTCTCCAGTGAGTTCAAATTTTGGCATCCTCCTATTGCAGCGGTGACGACGACGTCTTCATTAGCAACTCATCAGGCGCATTTTGTTCACGCATGAGCAGCCCCTTCATGCATGTTAGATTCACTCTCCCAAATTATTCAGCGCGAGCAACCCTTCAGGCGTGTCCTTACACGCTCGACCCGAAGCAGATTTTCATAGTGTGACTTACACGCGCGGTCCAGGGCATATTTTTAGCATTATTTTCTGTGTACACGCTCAGCTTGGGTATTCGGCATTATGGCCCTTTTTGGTAGTATTTCAGATTTTAGGCACTGTGGATTCAAGTGGATTGTAGATTCTGGCGCTACAAAACACATGGCATCGTCCCCTACTATTGTTGATAATGTGAAATGTTTTGATGATTCTCATCGCATTACTATTGGTAATGGTTCTCAACTCCCTATTACTCATGTTGGTGATTCTCGAATTTCTAAGTCCATGTTTCTTTATGATGTGCTTATTGTGCCAGATATCACTAAAAATTTGGTTTCGATTAGAAAATTAACTCGAGATTTAAAATTTGTTATCTTCTTTGATGATCACTCATTTATTATTCGGCATAAAATCACTGGTGAAAAATTGGGTCACAGTTATAGTGAAAATGGGTTTTATGTTTTAGACTATGGTGCATCTGCTATATTGTCCATTGTGGAATCAAATAAGTCACGTGCGTCATTGGAAACTTGGCATGCTAGACTTGGTCATGTTCCGCATTCTGTTATTTCTGATATGTGTGCTTCTGGATGCTTATCTGTCTCATCGATTTTGCCCAAACCCACCCTTTGTGATGCGTGTGAAAAATCTAAAGGGAAACATTTATCTTTTCATACAAATGATAAACATGCTGCCATGGTTCTTGATTTGAACCATTATGATTTATGGGGTCCCTCTCCTATTTTATCTGCTGATGGTTTCTCCTACTATGCCAATTTCTTTGATGATCATTCCCGGCTCTTGTGGTTTTACCCACTGCGCCGCAAATCTTATTTTTGGATGTTTATCGCCAGTTTGAGTCTTTTATGGAGAACCGGTTCTCTTCCACCATTAAGGTGTTTCAGAGTGATGGAGGGACTGAGTTCGTAAAGGGTCCCTCACGCTTTCACTTTCAGACAAAGGGCATTCAAAGTCAAATTTCTTGCCCGTATACTCCTGAGCAGATTTGTAGGGCTGAGCACAAGCACCGCCATATTGTTGAAATGGGTTTGTTTATGCTGTATCACTCTCATATTTCTCTCTCTCACTGGCCTAACGCTTTTGCTATAGCCACTTATACCATAAATCGGTTGCCCACTCTTGTTCTTGGCGGACGATCACCATATGAAGTCATTAATGGTCGGCTCCTATATACACCAATTTTCATACTTTTGGTTGTTGGGTCTTCCCATTTGTTTGCCCTTTTTCCGACCACAAGCTGCTCCTTGCAGTATTTCATGTGTATTTATTGGCTACAGTTCGCAGTATAAAGGTTTTCGGTGTCTCGATCGCACTACTGGCAGAATCTATATCACTCAACATGCTCGTTTTGACGAGACGTGCTTTCCATTTGCCATATCCATTCCTTTGGCGACTGGTTCTCCACCTTCACTTTTAGATGTTTCTGCATTTCTTCATCTTGATTCTGAACTAGCACCTCTTTTACCTACAGTTTCTCCTAAGTGGACTCCATCTCCTTCGGCCCCTTGCTCCATTTGTGATACAGATTTGGCTCCAGTTTATCAGCCAGTGCCACCTGCATCTCAGGCAGCCAATCCGGCCACCCAGTCCCCGCCTAGTTCGGTTTCCCCTTCACCAGTTGCCTCAGCCAACTCTACTCCTTCGGCTTCTCCTCTGGTTTCTCCACCTGGACCTCGTACCCATAGGATGGCTACTAGGTCAGCTACTGGGGCCATACAGTGCAGGAATTATTCAGATATTGTCTCCCATGATCTTACTATTGCCTTACTTGCTCAGCCTGAGCCCACAGATTATCACACTGCCCTTCAAGACCCGGCTTGGGTTTCTACTATGGATGACGAGATGATAGCTCTTCGTGTCTTGCCCTTCAGAAGCTAACATTGTTGGCTCCAAATGGGTTTATCAACTGATGTATCAACCAGACAACACTATTGAGCGTTATAAAGCTAAACTTGTGGCACAGGGTTTCTCCAAGATTTTGGGTTTTGACTTTGACCACACTTTCAATCCTGTTGTCAAAGATTCCATTGTTTGGACAGTTATTACCATTTCCACGATGTGCTCATGGCCGCTTCATTGGCTGGATGTCAAGAACGCCTTTCTTAATTGGTTCTCTATGATCCGGTTTATATGAAGCAACCCGTTGGATACAAGAACCATGTTCATCTAGATTATGTTTATTACTTGCGGAAGGCCATTTATATACTTAAGCAAGCTCCTCGAGCGTGGTTTCAGTGCTTCAGCACTTGTCTGACTCAGCTTGGTTTTTAGTGTAGCTCGACTGACACCTCTCTATTTGTTTTTTTATGATGATCATCATTATTGTATCTCTTGGTGTATGTCGATGACATTATTCTTACAGGGAACAATTCAAATCTCATTCGGCAGTTCATTGATCAGATACATTGGGAGTTCGCGATTAAGGATATTGGCGCTCTTCATTACTTTCTTGGCCTGGAAGTTGCACCTACTTCATCAGGTTTACTTCTTGGTCAAGCAAAGTGTGCTCGGGAAATTCTCACTCGTGCAAGGATGTTTGATGTTGCACCAGTCTCTGCACCATTTGTGCCAGGTTCTCAGTTGCATAGTTCGACCAGTCTTCCATTCTGGAATCCGACTTTGTATCTTTCTCTAGTTGGGGCTCTTCATTACTTGACCATCACTCGTCCTGATTTGGCTTTCTTGGTCAATACTGTCAGCCAGTACCTTCAGGATCCTAAAGACGATCATTTTGTTGTTGTTACTCGGATACTGCGGTATGTTTAAGGCACTCTTCATTTTGGCCTTACATTTCGTTCTACTAGTTCTCCAAAGGTATTGGGGGTACTTGGATGCTGATTGGGCTCGATGTCTGGAGACTCGCCGATCCACTTATGGATATGGTGTTTTTCTTGGTGGGAACCTTGTTTCCTGGAGTGCCAAGAAACAGCCCACAGTTTTTCATTCCAGCACTGAGTATGAGTATCTTGCTCTTACCAACACTGCCTTAGAAGTTGTTTGGCTTACTCATTTGCTCCGAGATCTTCGAGTTCCATTGTCTGGTTTTCCGGTGTTGTTATGTGACAATAGCAGTGCTATCTTCTTAGCTCAGAATCTAGTTGCTCACAAGCGGGCAAAGCATATCAACATCGACTATCCCGTTATTCGTGAGTTGGTTGCTTCCGGCAAACTTCGAGTTGCTTATGTTCCTACTTCTCTTCAGATTGTGGACATCTTCCCCAAAGGGCTCTCTCGTCCGCTGTTTGAGTTCTTCAGAACAAAGCTTTGCATCGGCGATCATCCGATGCTTCGCTTGTTTGGGGGGGGGAGTGTTAGAATAAGTCAATGTGATGATTTGATTTGACTTGATTTGATTTGTGCTTATCTTAATTACCAGTGTAAAGTTAGTTTAGTCATAGTTTATCTCTTGTACTCTATTCATTCCATTCAGTAATATGATAATCATTACAGGAAATCATTCTTTCATAATGGCTTTGCCGTCCTAAAGCAAACAAACAATTTCAAAATAGTGTGAGAATTAAAAACAGGAGGTGCTTGTATTTCTTCCTATTTTTGTGTCACCTTCTAAAACCAGCCATTACTAACTTGACTGACCGGAATGAGATGATCAGTCCTTGACATGTCCACCAGTGGAGACTTTCCTAATTTGTCTGGCCAGAAATGCACCGCATCCACTTTGTTAATCTATAATAAAAGTGGGAAAGGAATGTATTCTCCACAAATGCTGCTAATTGACTTTGATAAGTGCAAAAGTAGAAGAGCAGAAAGAAAAAGTATACAAACTGTAGCAAAAACAGACCCTCGCGTTTATAAATTCCACTGCCATATCCTGAGAATCAAACAAATTAACCTCTCACTCTTCTTCAAAAAACATGAACAAAGCTGCTATTCTCTTGTGCTTCTTCACCTTGCTCTACTGCTGCTCTCTTGGTGATCATCAGACGCTGGAAACCAATGTCTCGATGGCGCAACGTGGTCAGTTCCATATTGTTTTCTCTCTTTTATTCTTAATCAGACAAACTTGTTTTACGCGTATTTTAGTTATAGAAACATGACTATTATTATTATAATCTAGGAAAAGACATCCCTGGAGATGATCGAGTCGATGAATACTCGAAAACAGAGAACCGAACAGAGAATGCGCAGAGAGGGAAGGGATCGTATGGCGGTGCAAATGTAGTGCACAAGAAGCCAGACGATGAATCTGCAGCATCAATCACAAATCTCCATATTGCCTTATCTTTGCCCCTTGTTTTACCTCACGTCACACTAATTGCCTAAACTAAAGTAATGCTTGATTGTATGTTGTGGATTCTCCGAGAAGAGTTGAGCTATGTAAAACCTATTTGAGATGCTAATTCCACATGTTGCTACACCTTCATCTGCTGTAACACTTGTGGAGTTGCAAAAGATTTGATTCAGTTAAGATGTTATTAAAAAAATATACTATGCATTCAGTCATTATAAAGAGTTCAGATTACAATTCAAATGTAATTAAGCAACAAATAGAAACGTTAAGTTGGCTCAAATGTCATACAAGTAGCTTTGGAAAAGCTTCATGTGCTCCGTTTGGAGAGAAATGGCGACCGACAAGCTACCGTCGTCGGTAGAGCTGGGCAAAATAAAGCTCAGACCTTCATACGCGATGCCGCCGGGGCCCATGAAAATGGGGCGCCCCCATCCGAAATCGGCGTCGTGGATCGGCAGCCGCACCCAGCTGGTGATGCCGAGGTTCGGGCACTTGAACGTGTGCGCCCCGCGAACCAGCGCCTTCAAGTCCGGCTGTAGCTCCAAATAGTCAAGCGCGGAACGCAAGTAATCGTTGTCCATCCTCGCCAGCGCCTCGTGGATTTTGCTCGCGCCGTACCACACCGGCTTCGACTCCAGGTCCCCTGCCACTGCCATCGGCGTCGCCGTGAATATGACGTTCCCGAAGTACCTGAGGCAGTGAAAACAAGTGAGTTAAGTGGCCCTACAAAGCTACTTTCTACTGCTATCTTAAAATCAATTGAAACTAAGTGAACTAACTTTTTTTTTTTTTTTTTTTAGGGGGCACTGAAATCAATCTCAAGATTTCTCCATACCAGAAACCATATATCCCCAAATTTTTATCTTTTCAGAACGAAATCTCACAGTTGTTTAAACCACACTATGCATCAGATCATTTCAAGTATGAACATGTAGCGCAAGTCTATGGTGAAGAAAGTTGTACTAGCCCTCAGCTCCGGTAGTAGTTCTATTCCGATGAGAAAAAGTAGTTGGTTTAGTACTAACTCAGTGAATTACGGGCTTCAAAGGATGAGCTCTCAGTTTGGATAAATCCAAGCTTGCATCTAACTCTTCATCCACTTCACCTACAATGCCAATGTTGTCACCCCTTATGATGTAGAGTCCCAAAACTAGTTGTTGAACACCCTCCTTAGTGGAATACACCCGCTCATGAGATTCATCAAGAATTATATTCGTAGCCTGGTCAAAACCTTTCAATACACCCACAATATTACGCCCATCA
The DNA here is from genome assembly GCA_037428765.1 of Rubia yunnanensis. Classification (NCBI taxonomy): domain Eukaryota; kingdom Viridiplantae; phylum Streptophyta; class Magnoliopsida; order Gentianales; family Rubiaceae; genus Rubia; species Rubia yunnanensis. The sequence goes on from CM075068.1 coordinate 89,655,654, forward strand.
TTTGTAATAACCGATATGGTCGACAAGAGTCTCAAGCCCAGGTCCAGCCGACATCTCTGATACTCCAACCGTCCAACACGATTCAGACACTAATTATACTAAAGTAATGAACCTTATATCTCCTACAAAAGTCTCGCCGCCGTGAAGTATAGCTTTCCAGTTGCACTCCGGTGATGCCTGGAGGATCGATGAGCAGTGAGTTTATCCCGGCACGAAGGCAAGTGAACTAACTCAATCAGAGGCAGAATGAGGACCATACTTTAGAAGAGGCGCTAAATTTTGTTCAGGGAAGCAGGGGAGCGGAACCAGGGAATCCGGTAGCACACTAAGATAGGACTAATATCCGGGCCACCAGATATTAGGGGTGGCGTCGGCAGATATCCCTGGTTCCGCCAATGCTCAAGACCTCATATATATTAGTCATTTAGGCCATTGTTTTCTTGAGGTTACCTGCAACTTAATTAGTCGTCCATTATTATTTTTCAACACTTTGTTTTTACTTCCCATTTCATTCCATTCAAATCAGATCAGATCAAATAAACGCCTTAGTGTTGAATAAACCGATGCATGAATTTCAACCAAAAAACAATAGCATACCCTGGTGGGAGCTGGGGGCGGAGGCGGGCGCGGCCATCGGTGGCGATGTAGAGCTTGGTGCCTTGGTCCTCCGCGAGGCCGCGGGCCTTGCAGACGCAGCGCCAGACGTGGCCGGCGAGCATCTCGTAGGAGCTGTAGGCGACGGTGTTGCCGTTGTCCTTGGATTTGGCTTTCAGAGAGCTGATTTGGTCCCTGGAGAGCTTGAAGATGGAGACTGTGGTGTCTGGGACGGAGTCGAGAGCCTTTTGGTCGACGATTTTGAGGGAGGGCGGGGGCTGGTACTCGATGTGGTGGAAGCGCGGTTGCGGGGGGTCGCGGGCGCGGAGGAGGGTGCGGTCGATGAAGGGCGGGAGGGTGAGGTCGAGGCCCCGAGCCATGTCGGACCATGCGTTGATGAAGTGGAGCCCCGAGAAGCCGTCCGCGGCGTGGTGCTGCATGCCGACTCCGAGAGATACTCCGCCGCATTTAAAGTATGTCACCTGCACCAAGATTAGGCCATGGTTTGTTAATCGTATGAAAATGTGAAACACACTTATTTTAAAAAACACAATTAAGAAAGGGATATTTAAAATTTCACAATTATTTTCACCTGTTACAAAGGGTTAATAAATAGGAAAAAATTTTAAAATTACTTCCATATTTTTGTTGCGGAAGCTGAAGGAAAATTTTCAAAATAATTCCCAATAATTTTCTCCTCGGCAAAGCTCCGTCCTTCATTTTGAGTATACTCACATGGGAAGGAAATGCTAGCGTAACATGAATTATTAAAAAATTTATATATGCAACATGTGGGGTGAGGAACAATTAACATTCATATTTTAGTTTTAGAGAAACAATTAACATTCATAGAATTTGTTTATTCAGAGAGAAAACTAAAATCCACATGTGCGAATCCAAAAGCAATGAATTAGCTACAATTGGTGGATAATGTTCAGATCCGCTCAACAATGTTGCGTGATTGATGATTTTCCATTAACGAACCAATAAGGTGGTGGGAATTGGTGTAGGCTTAACTAGTGGCCCCTTAATTAAACTGTTGTCAATTTCATATTTGTTGATGGTTAAGAGTTTGGAATATTAATCAAGCCAGCCCAAAGTACAAATCACGAATCTTTTTCTTCATTCTAACGTTCTTATGCAATCAAGGAAGACTTGCATTTATATTTGAAACGAAAGGGTTGAACTTAAAATTGACTCTTCCGTATGAATTATTTGCGGTCAAAGTTATCAAATTAAATGCTCAATATAATTAGCTAATAGTGAAAAAAATGTCAAGTTTAATTCTAAATGCTCAATATGTTTTGCTAACAGTGAAGAAAAAAATTACCATATTACGATGTGATATTGTTCAAGTTGAAAAAATATTTAAGCTACTCATTTTGCAATAAGTGACATTTAAAATATTATTTCTTTTAGAATACGTATTTTCAACTTAAAATACAATCCCTACAAACGTATTCTTAGTTTAACTTATTGCTCTTGCTTAATTATTTATTAAATAATGTTTTAAAAATCGTCCAATTTCAAATGCGAATAATAAAAATGGCAGATGAGGAACAACTCTTTGACCATGGAATCAATGTCGGTCCTACTAATGAAATCTACTAGGATTGCTAAAATACGTCCAATATTTGTCATTATTAATTACTAAAGTTATATTTGTTTTACCAAATCTAATTTCACAAATATGAAATTAACTCTTTGATATTTCTTTTACCAAACCTAATCTCATAAATCTAATAGTATTAACTCACAAAGACATCAACAACGACCAAGCATCCATCTATTTCACTATTTATTTTTGTCCTCATTTCAATTCATTTCTGTTTAAATTACTTCAAAATTAGATTCATTGTTAAACTAATTTTATACCAAACTGAATTGAAATTTTTAAAAATAAAAATAATTTAAGCTGATAAGGTGGAAAGAGTAAAGTGAACATTACATTGAAGTGCGTCGTTTTGATACAAAAATAATAATAATCACATTTTAAACATTTATTTTTGAAGGATTAAAACAAAAAAAATTGAAAACATGAAACAAAAGGTAGTATACATACCTGGAGGACGAGAAGAGCATAAGATTCAATCCCCAGAGAATAATCAACCGCCGGAATAAGGCGGCGGAGCTCCAAGGTGGGCGCAAAGTCGCCGTAATCATCAACCGTCCCATTCGACTCGGCCTCGACGAAAAGCACGCCTTCGCCGTTGCAGTCGATCTCAATGCGGCCGTCCTCGTCTCTCCTGAGGCGGCCGCCCATGGGATAGAACGCCACAAGCGCGCGGCTCAGCGCCTCCTTGAGCGCCGCCGCGTGGAAGAAGTTCGCCGATCCGTTCGGCCGGTAGAAGTAGACGCTCGGCGTGTGGAAATTCGGCACCACCAGGTCCACGTTCGAGTTCCACAAGCGCCGCCGAGGCGTCTCCGCCGCCGGCTTCACCATCGTCGAGTCTCTGATCACGATCTTCATCGCCGGAAACAGAAATGGGGAGATTTTTTGCTGGTGGTGTTGTTGAGTGGATTGTAGCTTTAGCATGAGGAATAAAGTGTTTGGGTGATATATAAAATGGAATTTGGGAGGCTTACCTACCGCGCCTAATGTTGATGCGCACTAATCAGTAACCATGACACGACAAACAGGTTGCATGTAACCAGCCAAGATTAATTTCAAAATAAATACCATAATAGTTTGGTTTTGACCAACCACTCTTATGGGGGGGAAAATCATGCTTTTATTACAGTAATACTATTTTGTTATAATGGCATGTTTATGAGATGGGATTATGGGAATATATAAATACATCATCTTATTAATTACTGGGTCAGTTTTTTTCAAAAAATAAAGATTTTTGGCTCTTTCATTTGATCTGAGAATTTAGAGAAACATTCGGAATGTTTTTCTTCTAATAAAAGGTTTGCCTTTATGAAAGATACAGACATTTCAGACAACATTCTCTATTTGCAGAAAATGATAAGATTTCTAGACAAAAGGAGTAGAGTCCCAAACTGTATACTCAAATTGGATCTTAGGAAGACCTTTGACAGAGTAAACTGGGATTTCCTTAGGAATGTTTTGACTAGGTTTGGATTTAGTGGTAATTTCTTAAATGCTGTAATGAACAATCTTTCACAAGCTCATTTCTCAGTTCTTATCAATGGCAATCCACTGGGCTTCTTCAGAGCCACTAGAGGCATCAAGGTGATCCCCTCTCTCCATTCCTCTTAAATATTTTCTCAGAGGCCTTTTCTAGGAACCTCTCCTTTATTTTTTGGAATAAGAGCCTCTCATATTATCAACTGCCTGCTTCAGTTCCAGCTGCCTCTCATTTAATGTATGCTGATGATACAATCATTTTCATGCAAGCCTTTAAGACTAACCTCATTAAGATTAAAGCTTTCCTAGAGATCTTTGAATATACCACAGGTCAAAATTTTAATTTTGACAAATCTGATTTCTACATAAGTAAAAGGGCCACGGTAGCTAAATGGAATCAGGTGAAGATGATCTTGAAAATGGAAAAAGGATCCATTCCCTTGAAATACTTAGGTTGCCCTATTTTCAAAGGCAGAACTTTGTATAGATACTTCCAACCTTTGATGGAAAATTTTGATAAAGAGTTACAAAACTGGAAAAATAAATGGCTAAGTTCAGGGGGTAAATTGACTCTAATCAATTCTTGTTTATACTCCATGCCTCAGCATTTATGGACTGTTACCAAACCACCTAACCACATAATGAAGACACTAGAGAGAAAAATGGCTAGATTCTTCTGGGGAGAAACAAATGGTAAAAAGAACAAGAGTTGGAAAACATGGTCTGATTTAGCTGTACCAATAGCTCAGAACGGCCTAGGTTTCAGATCAATCCGAGCCATTATTGATTCCTGCTCCCTCAAATTGTGGTGGAAGAGTCAGTTAGGTATTACAATGTGGGAAAAATTGTTATGGGGCTCACCACAATCACATAGGAAATCAATAACTTGGAGAAGAATCTGTTCTATGAACACTTTTGCTGAAAATAATACTCTCATCATCCATGGCAAAGGCAATTGCAATCTTTTAATTGCTAACTGGTGTCCCAATGGCCCTCTCTCTAACTATATCCCTAGCCACATCTCTTCTGCACTGATCTATTGTTCTGTGGCAGAATTCATTAGTAACAAAGCTGCCATTTTAGCCCAAATTTCACCATACCTAGAACATGATACTCTTTCCTTTCTTTAGGAAGCTGAAATTACACATGACAGGAAGGATAGGTTAATATGGAAACCAGAAAAGTCAGGGGCCTTCACTTTCAAGTCAGCTTATAAGGAACTCACACTCACATCAGGTAATTTTCCAGCTTCCAAGTTTATCTGGAACACTGCATTACAGAAAAAGGTCTCTATATTCACATGGAAAATGCTACACTCTTTTCTACCATTCGATGATGTGCTAATTAAGTGTGGTTTTAGCCTTGCTTCTAAATGTCCAGCATGTTATCATTTAGATTCCATTCAACATTTCTTCATATCCTGTCCTCTTGCTCAAACTGTATGGAATAACTTGGCAGCTTTACTGGACTTTCATCTTAATCATCAACATTCCATCATTGATAGATTCTTTTTCTTCTGGAATAGTCATGATCTACCTAAATGGCACCAACTGATTTGTAATATTCTCCCTCCTCTGATTTGCTGGTGTCTTTGGAATGCACGGAATAGGTTCTTATTTGATCAAAAGCTTTTTTCTTCAGACCTTGTATGTAAGGATGTTCATGATCAAATCAAACTGTCCCTCTATGCTAAATCTCCCCACCTAGTCTCCCTTCCAGCTTCTCCAACCAGCCTTAGGCATCTGGCTCCATACATTAGACCACCCCCAAAGCCAAAATTTTCTACTGTTTTCTGGGAAAGGCCTAAATTGGGTTCCATCAAAATCAACATAGATGCATCTTGGTACCCTAACAAAGCTGCAGTGGGGCTAATTGCAAGGAATAGTTCTGGATCACCACTCCTGATTAAATCAACAACAGTTACTGCTTCCTCCCCAGTCCAAGCCGAGATCTTAGCCATACTATTTTCCTGCTAAACCTTTCCGCAACTTGATCAAACTTTCACAATCGAATCTGACTCTATGTTGGCAGTTAAAATGGTTAAGGATCCATATACTGCAAATTGGCCCCTATTTGATCTAACCTCGAAAATACATTCCCTCTTAACGAATGCTGAGCTTAAACATGTTTTTAGAGAATGCAATTCAGTGGCAAATGCAATTGCCAAACATCACTTTACTCATAATCAGAGCCTTAGCCTTTCTAATGTTCCAATACATATCAAAGGTCTAATTTCCTTAGATAAGGAGCATACTCCCTATATTAGAATGCATAAAAATGGCTCTTCATAGGATTGATACTGCTGACAAAGTCTTCTTATCCCCTGCAGGTTCATTGAAAGGCTTCCAAGCTACTATTCTGGCACCAAACCTTTCTCGAGCCTCGAGCACTGGAGGCCTCAAGCTCTCGAGCTCTTGAGACCTCGAGCGGAGGCCTAGAGCACTGGACCCACTCGAGCACTAAAGCTCTCGAGCTCTGCCGCCCTCGAGCCATCGGGCACTTGAACCATCAAGCACTCAAGCACTCGAGCACTCGAGCCCTCGAACCATCGAGTCTCGAACACTGGATACCTGGAGCCCTCGAGCCCTGGAGTCCTCACTCGAGCCCTCGAGCACCGAAGCCCTCGAGCCCTAGTACCATCGAGCCGTGAAGCCCCCGTTTCACTGGATACCTCGAGCACTGGAACTCTCGAGCATTGGAGCCCTCGAGCACTGGAGCCCTCGAGCACTGGAGCCCTTGAGCACTGGAGCCCTTGAGCACTGGAGCCGTCAAGCATTGGAGCCCTCGAACTCTGGAGCCCTTGAGCACTGGAGCCCTCGAGCACTGGAGCCATCGAGCACTGGATCCCTCGTGCTGGAGTCCTTGAGCACTGGAGCCCTCGAACACTGGAGCCCTTGAGCACTGGAGTCCTCACTCGAGCCCTCGAGCACCCAAGCCCTCGAGTCCTAGTACCATCGAGCAGTGGAGCCCCCGTTTCACTGGATACCTCGAACTCTCAAGCTCTCGAGCCCTCGAGTATAGGAGGCCTCGAGCCCTGGATCCGTCGAACACAAAAACTCTCGAGCCCGGCCACCCTCGAGCCATCAAGCACTCGAACCAACGTGCACTCAAGCACTCGAACCATTCGAGTCTCGACTCCTCGAGACCTCGAGCTACCAAGTACTACTTCCTCTTCTTCAGAACCACTAGTCCACTAGTATTAGACTTTTCTTTTTGAGGGCAACAGGGTTGCCTTATCGATGTAATATTTCCAAAACATCATTGTACATCTTTTGGTTCTAAATAGGTTTGGGGAACCTAATAAATATCCCTCACCTTAGGGTGCATTTAATAAAAAAAATAATAAAAGGCTTGTAAGATTTAAAATTTTAAATTTCTTTTACATTTCTAAAGTGTTAGTAAATATGCATAACCCTTCCGTTATATCTCCTTCGCCCCTCTCTCAAAAAAATTCTACTTTCTTTTCAATTTTCTTTTCCTCATCTTCCCATCATGGGGAGATGGATGGAGAAACAATAATTTTTCAATAGATATTCTTTAAGTTTTATGTTATTGAACAAGTATGAATCTGTCTCCATACATTAGTATTGTTCTTCGACCTGATAGATTTGATTGTTGTGTTCGTGATGATCACTCTATTTAGTTGTTCGCGTAGAAGTTTTGTTCTCGATCTGATTGTACAAATCACATTTTTATAATTTTGTGTGTTGGTTAGGTTTTCCATTAATTTGGATGCTTCAGATCTATGTTTTTCAAGGTGTTTACAGTTTGAACAACATAAATCCGCATTTGGGTCAAGTGGTGTTTCCACTAGTGGAAAGTATGTAATTAAAGGCACCATTCAAAGGCAGTTATAAAATTTTCGGAAGGAACCGTCTTTGATAGAGGAACTTAACGGGTTCCGATACCGAAAGTAGTGTGGGCCCAATTAAAGGCGGTTCGAAATTGATCGAAGGCGGTTCTTGTGGAACTATTTTTTATGGACATCAATTAAAGGTGGTTCTACAATAGAACCGCCTTTAAGTGAGGTTTCGATACCGAAAGTGTTTCGGATCCACCTTTAATGTGCTGCACTTGGGCGTATTAATTGGTGTCTTTAATGGCCAAGCATAAAAGCAACAGCTAGGGTTTAATGTTTTACTTCATTTTTTCTAAGGCATAAGCTGGCGCCTTATGCTCTCTATCCCTTTGTTTTCTTTTTTCTTCCACCTATGTCAAACCACCTGACTCCACATGTGTGAACCCTATCGCCGCCTTCATTTTCCTCCCTTTTGTTTTCATTTCTCTATCCTACCACTCCATCTCCCCACCCAGAACCGGGCTGCGTCTCCTCATCTGCCCGACTGCGTCTCCTTTGCCTCCTCCGCTCGGTTTTGTCTCCTCCTCTGCCCCACGGCGTCTCCTCCCATACCCGTCTGCGTCTCTTTCTTTGTCGTGAGTCGATTTACAAATATGTAAAATTAATTTTGGTTATGTTTTTCATGTTCAGATATGTTTACAATCTGTGATTCTTGTTTAGATATGTTCGTTTAGGATTTATATACATACATATATATATATACATACATATATATATATATATATATATATATATATTTGTCGAACTAGTTCTATTGTTTGCTGCCAGAAACCTATGTTTTTGGCAACCTATTTTTTGTGACCTGAGTTATAGGTTCTGAATCCGGAACCTTTTTTTTTTTACAGCTGAAAGAGGTTCTGAATTCGGAACCTATTTTGCGTTAAGTAGAAGGTAATTCTCGGAACCGCCTTTGTTTAAGGGGGGATCAAAGGCGGTACCAGAGATGGCACCAAAAAAGTGTCTTCTCTGGTCCAATACAACCGCATTTAATCCCTCCCCCCTCCTACACTAGTGTGCAGTTCTTGAAAATCTTGCAAAAAGATTGATGTGTGATACGCTCCTCTCTGCCAAGTGGTCATGGTTTTTGCGAAAAACGAGTTAATATCCCGATGGTAATATTACAGTTTTTATCGGATCTTTAATTTGTAACAGCATAGACGATCAGTCTGGTTGACATATAATTTAGATATCTTTGCAATAGATTAATTATTGCTAGAGGGTAGTTAAATTGGATGTCAATTCCACTTATTGTTATCAATATTTGGCATTTTACCCTGCAACTATGAATGATTATTTTCAAAATATATATATATATATATATATATATATATATATATATTACATAGAAAATCACCATTGATTTATTCCAATTCATTCATAAAGTCGAGCGAATAAGTTATAAACAATTGTTAAAATTATATTTCTTTCTATCTGATTTGATCTGAACTAAATTAATTTGAACTAAAAGTAAATAAAATAATAAAAATAGTAATAACGGAACTAATTTAATATAAATTACATTGAATGAAAATAAATAAAATGAATAAATTAATATAAAATGAAATTCAGCTAAACTAAACCGCAAAAATAATTAAATAATCCAGATTAAAAATATAACAGCGAAACCATCCAACTTCCGAGCAAGTGAATCTGATGTTGTAGAAAATTCATTTGATATTTTTGTCGCAGTTCTTTTGAAATCTGATGGTTCCAATTTTTAATGCTCCCCTATCTTTTCTACACGGAATTTTTTTCACTGTCTCCAATAAATATATTTGACTATAAATATGTATAGTTACGGACAGGGGCAAAGTCGGGATACATGTGTGGCGAGGGCTAAAAATAATTTTCCTATATTGGAGGAGGCTGAAAAAAATTTCCCCAAATTTACTCCTTGTATTTTTCCGTAATTTTTGTCTCGGTGGGGGCTAGAGGGGGACAATAACGACATACAAAAATTTAATATTTAGAAACTGCGTATTATGACGAATTTAACCATATCACATACGATAAAATTATTGTTCATATACCTATTCAAATATGTGATCAAAGCTTGACATCTTTGACCAAAACAAAATTCTGTACAGAATATATTGAGACGGAGGGAGTATTCATTTTCTTAAAACGTCTATAAGATGCTATACTCCTAGATCAACTAACATACCCCCTCCGGTCATCTAATACTGATCTTCTTTTTTATACATTTTATAAGGCATGTTTGATCGCTGATAACTTTAGTTGCTTGCAACATTGAATTATACATGTTATGGAGAATTTAAAAATATCTCAAATAATGCTCGTTATTGTATAGAATAAAAGTTATCGATACTCAAATATAATATAAAAATAACTGCTGTCAAAGGAGGTTATTATTAGAGTACCGAGGAAGTAAATGAAGTGTAAATATAATATTACACATGGAAAGGGGAATTAGTATTAATATACTAATATGGGCGAGACAAGAAAGTTGGGATGTGAGGATAAAACTTGGTCTAGGATGAAGTTTGGTAAGGTGGAGGTTGGTGAGATGGTGACCTAAACTCCTTACCATGGTCAAGCGACTAATTATTTCAACACTCCAACACAGCCGTCAAACTTTCGTTTTTCTTTTACTTATCCTTTCACATCAACTTTATTTTTCTCCGCAAATAATTGAAAATAAATTTATTCTTAGTCCACTTCAAAATTTAATCTTTCACTATCGTTTTCTACTTTGAAAACAAAATAAAATATCAGTCCACCTTAGACCAAGTGTAATGGTAAAAATTATTATTAATTTTTTATCAATTAAATATATTATTTTTCTTATTCTCTCCTGTTTACCTCACTCTATGAAACCGCTTAAGAAACTACCAATTTTCTTCTCCATAATGATAAGAAATCTTTGATATTCACGTGTCCTACTTGATTTTCTCTATCTTACTCATTAATTTACTATTAACATTTAATTTAAATAAATTTATCTACCCAAAATAAGTTGAATTTAAAATTTAATAATACATTATAATTTTCAATAATTATTCCATATTTTTTCAATAATTATTCCATTTTTTCAATAATATTTTTTTGATAATTTTCTCAAAAATTATTCCAAATTTTATTTTTTTTAAATAATGGATTTTGACATTATTTTACTCATTTTAAAATTGAGTTTTACAATTAAAAAAATTACATATTCTTTTAAAAAAAACAAATGTAGAGACACGTGACCCCAATCACATACCACTGTCCCTCCTATATTAAAAAAAAAGCCAGCAACTAGTGAAACATATGGGCCAATGGCTGATATGTGTCCCAAATTTGGACAAGAAAAGGGGGTCACTTCCAGCAACCCCATGACCCATGTGCAAATAGCCCCAACTTGATTTCTTAAGTGGTTGCATCATAAGAAAATATTCGGATTGCACTAGCTAGAGCGATTTCTAATTTCTAGAGTGATTTCTAATTTCTAGAGCGATTTCTTACGTCATTGCACATGTTCATATATTCATCCGTTATACTAATTTACTCTCATTTTACATGAAGAATGGTGTTTTCTAGTAATGAAATAGTTACCCAAAGATACTACAAAACAAAACATTCGTCGTTTAACTTATTTTTTTTGAACAAAGATTTATTGCTCCCTCTATCCCTGTTTAAAGAATAAATTATTTTTTTACTCCCTTATATATTCATTAATACCTTTTTTAGTCCCCGAGATTAAAATCACGTTTAATCGATCAGTAACATTTTAAAATTGATTTTTTTGGTCCTCAGAGGTGATTTTCAGGTAGGAAAGATATGGTTTTCCGCTATAGATAGAGGTATTTTTGTAATTTCACTAATTAAAAAACCTCAAAAAATAACAATATAAAAAATGAGCCCTCAATCTGGTTTCCTCGTTGCCTGGTTTAAAAAAAAGGGAAAGTCTCAGGAAAGACGACATTTCCATAAGTTTATGGATAGTCCTCAGGGACATTTGACTTAAATGTTGCAATTTTTTAATAAAATTTAAATATTGGTGAAAATATAAAAATATATGATATAAAATAAATATTTTCAAAAATTTTAAATTATGTATGTAATTTAAGAAATGCAGTGTATAAGGTAAGAAATAAGTGGTCTGTCCATAAGCTCATGGACAGGCCGCCTGTCAGGAGACCCACTCTAAAAAATATATAGAAATTAATTAACTATACTTAAATTAAATAATGTTTTTCGGTGGTTTCATCGTTGTCTCAGCCCATCTACCATCGTCTCCCTCTTCAACTCAGTCGCACATGGCGGCACACACCCCACTCACCACTTTGCCCTCGTCCTCCTCCACCACCTCATCTCCGCCAACAACCGCCGACCACTGAGACCACCATCGTTGCAAAGAAGAGGAGAACAGTGTCGTCGCAGAGTCGTGGAGAACGCGAATCGCCATCGTCGCAAAGAAGAGGAGAATGCCTTGTCGTCGCCGTTGGTGGCGGTGCTCTTGATTGGTGAGACAGGTACGCTTCGGGTCCAGCTCTAGGTCGGGGTTTCCTCAAACTTTGTCGTCGCGTCGAACTGGTTTCAACTTCGCCGTTGCATAAGAATTTCCTCGCCGTATGCATCGCCGTCATCGTTAGCGGCGATGGAGGAATTCGATGGCGTGATAGGGTTGGGGATTCGAGGAATTTGAAGGTCGGGCTTCGATGAAGGCTTCGCCTGAATGGTTCATGGCAATGCTGCGCTGGAGGATTCGATGGCGCCGAAGGTCGGGCTTCGGATTCTGATTCTTCTTCATGGAGATTCGAGCGTCGAATTAGAATCAATTTTGATTCAGGCGTCAGAGATTATGGCAATCAAAGTCAGCGGCGGCCGACGTTGATCATTTTTCCGGCGTCGGGTTAACTGTGTCGGTGGTGGGAGACGAAGGAGACGATGAGATATGATTTTCTTTTTTTAAAACCTAGGGTATAATGGTCATTTTACAGGGTTTAAACAATTTTTACGGTTGACTTTACCTGAAAACCACCTCTTGGGACCAAAAAAATCAATTTTAAAATGTTACTGGCCAATTAAGCGTATTTTTGGTCTCGGAGACCAAAAAAAATGTATTGGTGAATATGTAAGGGACTAAAAAAATAATTTAGTCCAGTTTAAATTATCCACTTAGTTTATGACACTATTCTATATCAAAGTTTGACCGCATGTTTGAATAGATATAAGAGACATAATATTATCGTATGTGATATTATTGAACTACAAAGTAATTTTTTGTTTATCGTTATTATACGTAACTAAATATATTAACGGTCAAATATGTCTCTCAAAAGGTGTGCAATGATTAGGGTGTAATTTAAGGTAGGACGGGGAAGTGTGAAGGATATCGTCCGTGTGTCTTCAACACTGTCTTTGTTGAAGAGCTCTAGTTCTTACTTATTAATTGTTGTTGGCTGTAGGACCATAATTAGGTCCAAAATCAGACCGTAATTAGGTCCAAAAGCAGACCGTATTGAAATTGAAATTATAAGAAAACGATTATAATCGAAATATAAAAATTTGGATTGAAATTTGAACTTTTTTTATGTGTAAATAATCAATGTAAATAATCAATGGAGTCGGAACCAATAATGTGATCAAATGAAAGATGAAGTAGTAATAGTACACAATAGGCCCAAAACATTTATATTTTCGGCTCCTTTTCAGAGCCCTTTTCGTAAATATGCTGAATGGTACAGCAAAGATATTATATACTTCAGTGTAGTACAAGCAAATCAATTAGAAAGTTTTTTGCTCCTCCCTAAGCTCACAGGTTCAAGTTTCTTCATTGCCTTTTCTTCATTGCGTTTTCACTCAGCCCAAACAGTGCCAAAATTCAAGAGTTTTACATCTGAGCCTCCTCTGATGTCCACCAGAGGGCAAAGTTCCTCAATTTGTTGTCAATCTTGATTTCCCTACTAACAACCAATCACTTGTTTCTGCATTTCTTTCTCTCTCTTGTTCATTTATGTGGTGAAAAATGTGTCTGAACAAAGTCCTGGTGGAAGCTGCCCACATCCCTTTGCGGCTGATCAAGATCGCATTATCCTCGATATCTCCATTCAAGTTCTAAATGAAGGGAGGAGGAAACCTAAGTTCTCTTTCGAAATTCGGTCCCATGGACTGGAAGAAGCGGCTAACAACTTCATCTTCTGATCGTTTGGAGCATCATGTCCTCTGTTGCCTTCTAATATTCAGGAGACCTAAAGTAATCGACGGGAATACTCTTCCTTTTGTGTTCATCTTCAGGAAAGACTTCCTCACTTTCTTCACAAACTCTTCGACTATGATATCCAGCTCATGATTCGAGCAATTCTAACCTCTTTTGTGAGAACTTGATCCATATATGCATGGTCAACCAGAAAAAGGATGCATTTGTGCATGTTATTATATATGGATGCAAATATGGAGGACGCATTCACAGAATGCGTCCTCACTGGTTTTTAATTTTTTTCTGTATGTGAATTAGAGGACGCATTCCATGAATGCGTCCTCATATTTTTCTATTTTTTTAAACAAATTTAATTAGAGAACGCATTCCATGAATGCGTCCTCATATTTTTATATATTTTTTAAAACAAATTTAATTAGAGGATGCATTCCATGAATGCATCCTCATTTTTTATATATTTTTTAAATAAATATAATTAGAGGACGCATTCCATTTTATTTAATTTTTTTTAATATTTTTGTTAAAAAATATTTTTACAATTTTTAACAATTTATGTAACAATTTATTTTACAATTTTTGTGTCGAATTGTTAAAATTGTTAAAAAATAAGATATTCATCTCCATTTCGCATTCCAAACGGGTATTGAATTTGACAAAATAATACATTTCGCATTCCAAAATAGTATACCTTTTTTAAATCAGTGTTATTAAAAATGGGCATTGTATTTTACATGTATATTAGTACTGCCATCCCACATTTTATTAGTGAAATATATAAATTGTAATTTTAATCAGTGAAATATATAATTTGTAAATTATTCTTTATATTTGTTTTTGGGTGAATATAGTGCATTGGTAGAATTCGTCCTCAATTTTTTCAAAACTTTTTGTAACGAATTGTTTAGATGACGCATTACATGAATGCCTCCTCATGAATTTATTTTTTGAAATAAACAAATGTATTTAATTTTAATTTTTAATTTTTTTAAATATTGTTTGAATTATACCTGTTTTAAATCAGTGTTATTAAAAACGGGTATTGAATTTGACATGTATATTATTACCGTACACAATTTTTTTTAGTCCCACATTTTATTAGAAAAATATATAAATTGTAATTATAAGCAGTAAAATATCTAATTTGTAAATTATTCTTTATATTTTTATGTTATTCTTAAAATTACAGTAATATATAGTAGGAATGAATATAATTAAACATAAATGTACAATATGTGGAGGAGACGTGTCAAAACGTAAATAAATTAGTGCTAAATGTCATCATGTTATCAACTAACGATGGCCTCTGCAAAGCTTTCCACATGTTCCACATGGTGGAGGACGTATGGTGCGGGATGTGCGTCTTGGGACGACCATCTCAGGAGAAAAATGGATGGCGTCATCTGGCACTCCCTCTGTACAATCCTCCTGCATATCATCTTCTGTGTTCTGCCATGAACCCTGCTGGACATGTGCAACACCGCCAGTATCTAATGGAGCAGCATGCGACATGTATTGATGACTCATACTGGGAGTAACAGATGACGTGAAATCTGTTGCAGCCATATCGAACTGTGAGGATCCACCATGTGACAGTCCGGCATGACTAGGAAGGGGTGTAAGATATGCATTGAAATCAGCCGCAGTAGTGTCATACTGTGACGGTCCACCGTGTGATGCTCCAGCATCTGTCGGACACGCATTTAAAGTTCCAGCTTGTGATGAACCAATGCGGTCTGTATGGGCACGAGCACGCGATCGCCGACCACCCTGTCGACCAGGTGGAGCTGAACGGTGGCTTCTAATGCTAGTGTAGCTCACACCCGGTGGAGGTTCGTCACAGTGCACAAATGGCTGGCGGAATTGCAGTCTGGAGGGTTCATGTGCATACTGTAGAGTACGGGTGGTAACATCGCGTACCTCCCTGATCATGTTCGTGATACGTGGGGGACAGTCGTCCAAATTCGTATCCAACATGATTCTCATCTGAGACATTGCTTGCAACTACAACAATGAGGTGAATATGTTAGTTAAATAATATTGAGGAAACATATAGTATTAATTGTGAAAACTAGAGAACATGAAGGAAATACCGTATACTCCAGAGTAGTCCCATCTCCATGAAAACCCTCCGCAATTGTTTCGGCCTGGCCTGGCTGATCAACTAGGGTCACTGTTCTCCTGAAATACCACTCCATGTATTCTCGAGTGGGTGTGTACGGATCCGCTAGCCCTTGCACATAAACTTGTCGTTGTCCTCGATGTTCCCAAGCATCGATATATCTTCTCAGTTCCACATGCCAGTCCAATCCTGACCTCCCGCGACGGTCTCTAGTATGAAGTAGTTTTTGTTCATCCTTACTGACCAACTGGATGGGTATTGGCTGGATGAGGCCAAACTGCCTGAGAACACGATGTACGTGATGGTACTCTACGACATGCCAGCTAATGAGGTCAACAGACAATAGCCAGTTGTGGCTACCAGCCGTACAATACTGTGGGAGTTGTTGCATGACATCCTCTGTGTACGGCTGCCAAATAAACTGCAATAACAAGTAGGTCTTGTGGTTAGCTCTGAGAATCCCATATAACCATTAGTCGAAGTTCAGGAAATTCGAATGTCAATATACTTGTCTATCATGAAGAGATGTTAGCTGATCGCGGTACACTTTAAGTACATGCATATGGGATTAGGATAAATCGTGTCGCACTCTCCACCTGTTAGGAACATAGTGAATACTATAAGTCATTCCTAGTAATTGCCTTGTAGTTAAAAAAGTAACTGTCGACGAATTCAATACGTACCTGGAACCAACAACACTCATTGTAGCGATCACCGGGAGTCGTCCGGCCGGACGGATGCATGGGATTCGCTCCCAGGCCCACAACTAACAAAAAATGAAATAAAATTTAATATAATATACGGGGTCACGATCGACAGTATGTACAACTGACAAAATTAACCAACAATGTTACCTGTAGCAAGACTAGTGGTCCAGATATGGATTTCACTTGTGGGATGGCGGCGTCACATAAACACCTGTACAAGTGTGCCAAAATGGCACTACCCCAACTGTATTGATGTGGTGCACCGAGGTCCATCAGTGCAGACAAATACAACAAAGGGATAAGGTGTCCGAATGTGTCTGACAATAGCATTCCACCAACCAGCAGTAGAATGAAAACCCTAGTCCGTTGTTGACAATCTACCTCAGTAGCATCAACAGGGAATGAACTATGTAACAATTCTCCCAACCAGCTGGCCTTTATGCGACCTCCTCTGATAACACTCGAGTTCGGTGTAGCCCCTAGGTAGTCTCCGCATATTGTCTGCCAGTCCTCCATATGTCGGCTAGTGTCCACTCCAGTAAGCGGCATGCCATCAATCGGTAGACCCCATAACATGCCCACATCCTGCAAAGTTATCATAGCCTCCCCGATTGGTAGGTGAAACGTGTGAGTCTCAGGTCTCCAACGCTCCACTAAGGCTGTGACCAGAGAATGATCAATGTGAATTGGAGCAGAATCCAAAAGTCCTTGGAATCCAGCTTCACGCACGTAGCGCATGACTGGATCAGGGATTTGACCAGTCCAACAAGCTCCATCACACCGCCTCACCTGCAATGCCTCATCCTCTAATTGACCATTGTACAGAGCACGTGCACGGTGCTCCTGGTGCAGGTACAGTAATGTGTCGTCAATGGGACCCGGATGATACATGGTGTATACCTGCTGATAATCAGAATCACCTGGCAAATAAGCAGAATCAAGGTCTCCAAATAAGTAACAAAATTACAGGTCCACTGATATTCAAACCAAAGTTTGCAGTAGCTTCAATTTAGACAAGTACAAATAATCGTAAATATTCAAATGCGCCTAAAACACACAAATACCCAAACACAAAGTAACAAATACTGTAGCAAACAACTGACACTAGTCACGCCCTCTCCTACGACGTCCTCTGGAATCACCCAGCACCCTCTCATCCATTTGATTCTTTCTCCTTCTCTCTGCATACTGCCCACGCCTCCTGTTGCAGAACTTTTCAATATCGGGAATCAGCCTCCAACTAACACATTGCCACAGTGATGGATCTCGTAAGGGCATGAAACCCTGACTATATTGCTGTAAGTAGGTAGTCGTGTGATATACCTTGTCACATAGAGTAGCTGGGTCGTCACGCCTATGCCTACAGACAGCTAACGCATGTGAACATGGGAAGCGAAAAATTTGCCATTCACGACAAGTACACAACTTTCTCCAGTATTTGACCGTGTACTGGCTCTCACCGATGCTGCCATCAATGGTCCTTGTCACAACCCTATAAGTCTGTGATGCAATCCCAAAAACAGTGACAATATATCTCTGTGCCAACGTGTCTTGCTTCTGAAATTTTTTTCCAAATCATAGAAGGGAACACAGACCTAAACATTTGAACATCATTTCAGAGTTAAGAAACCAGGACAACAATCCATAAAGAACTGTAATGAATCTAGAAAGTACCTCCAATTCGTGGCATCCACTACCCTTTGAGCAAACATTTCAACTGTTCGCTCGAAGGTCGCTTTGACACACGCAGTTATCGGGAGATGTCGTGCGCGCCTTAAACAGTTGTTGAAGCTCTCTGACAAATTGGTTGTTAGAATTCCCCAACGTCGATCACCCTCATCAAATGCAAGGCACCACTTACTGGTATCATGTTTTACCAACCATTCCCAGGCAGACGGTTCGATGCTCTCCAACTCCTCCTTGTACCCCCTCCACATGCTCTCTCGTCTGGCACCACCAAGCTTCCAAACTAGAGTCTTCAGAGGCGCATTCTTGAACTTCCCACTGTCAGCACTAAGGAAGCTTGATTGAAAATGACGCAAACAAAACCGCTGGTATCCAGCTGGCTCCTTCCATTCGTCTGTCTGTCTCATTGCATTTAAAATTCCATCATGGCGATCAGATATAATACAGATTGGCCTATTATCACCACTTACCACGTGGATACGTAGTCTCCGCATGAACCAGTCCCAACTCCCATTGGTTTCAGCGTCAATAATGGCATAAGCAATGGGGAGAATGTAGTCGTTCGAGTCATGTGTCACGACAACTAGCATTGTGGCCTTGTATGCACCTCTCAAATGAGTGCCATCCATGCTAATCACCGGCCTGCAATGGCGAAATGCATCGATAGCCTGACCAAATGCCCAGAAAATGAACTTGAATTTCCGGCAACCACGCCCATGTATTCTATCGGGTACATCTGCCCACTCAACAACAGTGCTAGGATTTTCCCTGACTAGCTCATCCATATATGTGGGCAACTGTTCGAAGGATTCCTCCCAAGTTCCGAACACCAAATCAATAGCCTTCTGTCGAGCATACCACGTCTTTTTATAGGAAAGGGTCACATTAAAATCCGTCTTCACATGCGCTTGTACATCTTTCACCGTGTAAGAAGGGTTAACGTTAATGTGGTGGCGAATTGCACGAGCGATCATCAACGATGTCAGGTTAGTGTTACCCGTCGATCGCCCAGCCCTAACACAAGAATGACTGCTTGCCCATTTGGTGATCTCCCACATGCCATGCGAAGCTGTTTTGCTGCCTCTAGCAACCCATTGACAATTTCCGGTTCCTTCAACCACATCCTTACATTTTGCATACCATGTGCGTGACCGGCTCTCCACGACTCTGTGTTCCCTATTCATCATGGAACTCCACCTCGAAATAGCTTCTACCAATTCTGGCTTCGTCCAGAATCGCATACTGACATCCAATTCGCCAGTCACTGGAACATAATGAGTAAATTCATCTCCACAATTTGTTGGGTCATAGCCATCCTCATTAAGGCCCCCATAATCCCTAAAGCAGCCCACCGTTTCAGGCTTCGCCAAATTACGAAACGACGGAGGTACAATGTCTATGCACACCACTTCTTCATCTTCGTCCCCTGGATTCGAATCAGCTGACAAGGAACGATCATCTTCACTGCCTTGTCCAAGTTCCCCTTCATCACCATCCTCATCGCTCCCAACATGACCGACAACATACTCGCCAATTTCACCCACGTAATCATCATCGAACTCATTCAGGTCTACTTGATGGCCACCGTATATACCAACACTTGTGGACAGCTGGGCGCAATCGACGTGAACATACGCATTGGGTTGGCTAGACTCACCATCGACAAAACCTTGGCAATCAACAGGGGATGGTAAGGTTGGCAAAGGTGTACAGTTCTGCATGTTCCTCAACAATGACACGAAAGTGCCCGAACTAATATCACCCGCACGGTCAGTAGTGCTTCTCACATTATCCAGAATGATGTACAACTCTGCTGAGGACAAGGACATTCGCTCAACAATGTTGAAGAATGTCGCGGTTGACTCGTCATCCGCCATATTGTAACACCGATAGTATATGGCCGAACAAATCAGCTCCGGACAACGGTAATATAATTTCAACTAAAACCCCCCACTCGCAATACCAAGCCTTGTAAAAATTAAATTAACTAGCTCCGAGTGGCTTAACCTCCTTTCCAGAGTCACGTTCCACTCCGGTATAGGAGGGTCATAATACACACCCACAGTGGGGTCAATCTTAATTTGACCCCCTCTATACAGGTACACAAGCAAAACCATCGAACTACTGCATTATACAAATAAATAACATGTAACTTGATATTCATAACGACAGTACACTATTAAGCTTTTTTCATTTTCCAAACAATAGTACCACACTAATTAAACTATTACTACAACTTTAATGCAAACAGTAGTAAACAAATCACACATAATCAATGAACGCATACTCACTCTCTTTCAACAATTTAGTAGAATCAAGATACATAATCACTCAAACAACGTACAATCTTTAAAAACATTATCATCAACAAGAACTTTACAAGTACATCAAAAATAATAATTTCACGCCTAATTCGATCGAAAAAAATAGGACACCAAATCGCACATAATCAATAAACACATTCGTACGATAATGAATTTTTCAAATACCTTTACAAGATATCAAAAATTCGCAAAGGGGACAACAACGGTTAATGGCGGTCACCGGCGATCAACGGCGGTCACCGGCGGATCGAGAATGCTCGGGCTGCGAAGTTTGAAAAGCAATTACGATAAATAAAAAAACATACAACCAAACAACAATAGGAAAGCTAGAACAATTACCCGACAACTTTGGAAACGAAGCACGGCGACGAAACTCGACCAATGATTGAGCAAGAGGCCGAAACAGGTTTGGATTGCAGATGAAGAAAATGGTTTGAATTGCAAATGAAGAAAAGGGTTTGAATTGCATATGAAGAAGGATAAAACAGAGGAGTAAATAGCTGAATGAGAAACGGATGAAGAGCATTATATAGAAACCTCAAGGCACGGGTTCTACAGTTGTTTAATGCATGCAATGGCCAAATTTCGCATGCAATGGTCATAATGCATGCAATTGTCAAATCATTGGCATGCCTTCAATTAATTCGCGTCCAATATTTGACCAAGAAAGAGATTGCATGCAGTGAATCACATGCAATGGCCCATATGCAGAGATTGCATGCATATGCAATTGTCAAATCATGCATGCAAGGGTTAAATCATGCGCATGCAATATCTTTGGCCAAGGAGGACGCATGAGGACAATGCGTCCTCATGCCAAGTTAAATACTTCAGGCTGGACCAAACTTTTCAGGGAGGACGCATTAGCACAATGCGTCCTCATCCAACGTGGATTTGCAAAAACGAAATTAAATTGAGTACGCATTCTGGCAATGCGTCCTCTTCTTGCCAGGGGAAAAAAAATTTAAATGCATTGAGGATGCATTTGGCAAATGCGTCCTCAGGCAAAAAAATGGAAAATATAGAGGGCGCATTGTGAAAATGCGTCCTCCACAATTGTATCCATGGCCATGCACTGTAGCCATGGATATAGAATTTTGCCCCTCTTTTGTTGCCTAAACAATAGCCGCAAACGCCTGGAACTAAAACTGAAGATAAATGCCTAGTGTTTTGAACTTTTATATTTGGATCAATTTGAAATATAAAACATTGGGCATACGATAAATATTAGCAAAACATTTATATATGTTACAAGAATATTATTATGTAAGTATTTAAATATTATAAAGTAATTTTTTTCAAAATCTGGTCTTACATTATAAATTTTTCTAAATTATTGGTCCCTAAAATTTGTAGATTGGTCCCTGGGGGTTCTACCTATCTTATGACCTTGAATTAAAAGTATTTCTAAATTAATCCCAAAATATAAAACATTCTATTATATTTATTTTATTTATACGCTAGTCTATCAACTTCGCACTCTCTCTCTACTTCGCTCTCCCTTCTCTCTTACCTGCTCACCGAAAATGGCTACAATATAGTAATCTGACCAAAAAGCCACCGGAATCACCTGCCACACCCACCCGCTACTGGCTACGAATACCATCGCTGCCATGGCGGCTACCAAAAGTTTCGCCCAAGCTCTTGAAATAAAAAAATCCACCCATCTCAGAAACTCTTCCATCGCCGGCAAACATCGAAACAACCACTTTATTCAAAGGCGAACCTGTTGTGCTATACTCGACAGAACAAATCCAAACCCTAGCCAGGTACTATGCTAACACCTTGATTGGAAACTTCCCAAAAGGCAGACCAGCCATGGAACAGATTGAAACGGAATTCAAAACTATTGGTTTCACTGGAAAGTACCAAATCGGAGCTATTGATCATCGCAACATCATTATCCAATTTCAAGCAAAGGAGGACTTTCACAGGTGCTGGATCAAAGGAATTTGGTCTTTCAACAGAATCAATATGCACATCTTTCATTGGACGCCGGATTTCAAGCCGAAACTAGAAGCCATAATAGTTCCAGTATTGGTAACGCTCAGAAATGTTTCACTCTACTATTATAATACCTCTTCTATTGTTGCTATAGGGAATCAGATTAGTACTTATATAATGGATCTAGCCACATAGAAATTAACTAGACCTTCTGCTATGAAACTGTGTGTAGAAGTTGATCTGTTGAGTACCTTACCCACCTTCATTAGGATTGGTTCAATCACTGAGAATGAAAAATACCAGATTGAATATGATAACCTACCCATGTATTGTACCCACTATAAGAAACTAGGACATGAGCGCTCTAACTACAGAATGCTGAACCCAGAACTGAAACCAAAGCCTACTCCCAAACCAAAACCTAATTCCAAACTAATGCCAAACCAGAATAGGGACAAATGGATACGTACTACCTCTTGTGTTTCTATATCCTAGAAGCAATTAGAAGTCACTGATAAACTAACATATGGAATGGAAACAAAAACATCCAAGCCATAAACCCCTCCAATCATAAATTTGGATCCTGAGGTCAACAATGAGGCTAACCTAGCAAACAAGCTAAGTTTAGCAAACAAGAGACAGATCCAACCAAAGAGGATGCAGTACAATCTCCTCAAATCTGTCTACAACCTTCCACCAATACGGTCAAAGGAGTATCAGTTGATGACATCTTAGATATGATCCAAAACTCTCCACAAAGAGATAGTGATGTTGACCAGGAAGCCTCTACCTCACTCAGGAGAAGCCTAGAAAAGGAGAATAGATTCAAAATACTTCAAGACTATCAAGAAGGAGAAGAGGATACCAACCTTGAGAGTACTTGAGAGCTTCAACTAGATCAGGTAAGTCCCCTCAACTTTTTATCTTTCACAATTGGCACCCAAAAAACAAGGAAAAGAACATTGTTTAATAAATTAAACCACATGAATCTGAGATCTAGTTCAAAATGGAAAAAAAAGAATCTTTTAAATGATTAATAAGGCCCTAACAGTTAAATGACTTTTTTGGAATCTTAGAGGACTAGAAAAATCTTTTGATAGACTCAGGAAACTGATCAGGATTCATCACATTCAGTTTTTAGGCATACTGGAACCTAAACACAAGCATGATGACATTGACACATATAGGAGGAAACTTGGACTAGATAATTTTTTTAGCTCTACATGTAACAACATTTGGCTTATGTGGAATGATGTAGTTCAGCTATTTGTAGAGGTAGACACTGCACAATTCACACTAACTAAATTGAGCTCATCTAGCCTTAATCATGAAATGAGAGTAATCTTTGTACATGATGCCACTAATATGAAGGATAGGAAGACTCTATGGACTGATCTAGCTAGCATACCACACTCATCCAAGATAATTATAGGAGATTTTAATGTCATGACTTCAATCACTGATTATAAAGGACCTTCAACTCCTAATCCACGAAGCATTAAAGATTTCACTAATTACATTGCATCTGCACAGATGACACACTTGCACACTGTTGGTAATCACTTCATATGGAGTAATGGTAGGAAAAAACCAACTTTAGAAAGACTGGATAGGGCCTTAGTAGACTTGTAATGGTTTAATGATTTCCCAAATAATTCAGTGCATGTTTTAAACAGATGTACCACTGACCACAGCCCCATCTTACTCACATTTGGTTGCAACATCCCCTCTGCCCCAAAACCCTTCCGGTTCTTAGATGGCTGGCTAACTAGGAAGGAACTTAGTGACATAATAAAGACAAGCTGAAACTTGCATGTACAAGCTGGAGGAATGGACAAAGTGTTTCTTAAACGAAAAAGGTTTAAACCAGAACTCATGAAATGGAATAAAACATCCTTTGGAGACATAAACACCAACATTAAATTAGCAAAAGAAGTCATTAGGATTCAGGAACTAGCATATGAATCCTCTAATTCAAATCAGGATCTCATGTTATTGAAACAAAAAAATGCTTTGCTTCTAAAAGCTTTAAATGAAGAAAAATTACACTGGAAGAAAAAAGCAAAGATAAAATGGCTAGTGGAAGGTGATGAGAACACCAAGTTCTTCAATGCATCAGTTAAACAAAGAAGGGTCAGGCAAAACATAGTTAAAATTAGAGACAGTAATGGAATATGGACTGAATATCTTTCACAAATTGAATATAATGCCATACATTTCTACCAGGACCTACTAAGTGAAAAGCAGGACACACCTCACACACAACATCATTTCCATAGCCATTTTCTGAGCCAGATTCTCATATCATCTTACCACAGGATAGTGCTTCACTAATGGCCAAACCTTCTTTAGAGGAAATTAGGGAAGTTGTCTTTTCTATGAACAATAATAGCTTACCAGGCCCTGATGGCTATACCTCCACTTTTTTCACCTCCAACTGGGAGACTATAGGGCCATATCATCTTGAAACTGTAAATGAATTCTTGACAGGAAAGAAAATCCCAGCTGGCATTTCCAGTTCTTGGATTTGTCTCATACCTAAGATAGAAGTTCCTACAGTTTCTCTGACTATAGACCCATCAGCCTAACCAACTTTGTTAACAAACTGTTTACAAAACTGCTAATGAGTAGGATTACACCTCTGCTGCCTAAACTGGTTTCTGACAATCAATCTGCATTTATGAAAGGAAAAGAAATAGTAGATGATGTAATACATTTAAAGGAATTAACATGGTTTGTCGATAAAAAAGAGGTAGTCCTAACTGTATGCTGAAACTAGATTTTACTAAGGCTTTTGATAGAGTTAGGTGGTCCTTTTTAGCTGATATTCTCATGAAGTTTTGATTCTTCCATGCCTTCATTAAATGCATTATCACTAATCTGTCCTCAACCTTCTTCTCCATTATCATCAATGGAAAACCAGTGGAGATTTTCCAACCTTCAAGAGGCATCAAGCAGAGAGATCCCTTATCCCCTATTCTTTTTAATCTATGTTCAGAAGCATTCAGCAGAAGTCTAGATGCCTATTTTGATAGAGGAAAAATGAGACACTTTCAGCTGCCAAATGGTGTCATTCCAACTTCACACATTAGCTATGCAGATGACACAATGATTTTTTTTTCTCCAAGAAACCACTATGACACTCACTAGATTAAAAGCATTCCTAACTGTTTTTGAGAAAGTTGGTGGAAAAAAAATAAACAACAATAAAAGAACTTCTACTTAAGTGCATCTGCCACATACTCCCACCTTTGTGAAGTGAAACAAAGTAGGAATGAAACAGGGTACTTTTCCATTCACATATCTAGGATGCTCTATCTACCTAGGGAGGGCTAAACCTATCCATTTCCAGCCTTTACTAGAAAAATATGATAACATGCTTAATAGCTGGAAAAATATATGGCTAAGTCATGCAGGAAAACTTTCCCTAATCAAAACAGTCATGTACTCTATCCCTCAACACCTCTGGGCCATCATGAAAACTCCTGTCATAATCCTTAAAAAGCTTAGAGAATTACCAACTTCCTATTGGACAAAAAGGAATCAAATAATAGGAAAATTTGGATTAGCCTTAAGAAGGTTTGTTTCCCTGTAGAACAAAATGGACTGGGAC
Source organism: Rubia yunnanensis (assembly GCA_037428765.1). NCBI lineage: Eukaryota > Viridiplantae > Streptophyta > Magnoliopsida > Gentianales > Rubiaceae > Rubia > Rubia yunnanensis. The sequence goes on from CM075068.1 coordinate 89,681,757, forward strand.
TGAGGAACTTCAAGGACTTAAAAGACACATTTACACTTAAATTATGGTGGAAATTCCAACATGGAGTAACTCCTTGGTCACAACTTATATGGTCACTCCCTAATGCTTAAAGAAAATCTTAAACATGGAGGAGGAATATGAGTATTAACACCATAGCTGAACAGAACTCAAGAGTTCTACATGGAAATGGCATTGCTAATTTTTATTCTTCAAATTAGGCAGGATGTGGACATCTTACTGAATTATAATCATTTACATGACCTTTTACCACTGGAATCTATCATTGCAAATTTTATTATGAAGAAGGAGCAATTGCTGCCATACCTAACTAGTTTACCCTCTGATCTCCAAAGTTTTCTGCATAATGCACAAGTCTGTCACACAAGACCTGACAAGCTTATTTGGAAGGCCTCAACCAATGGAAAATTCACCTTCAAAGAGGCCTACAATGCTCTAGCATTGAGAAGAAGCTGCAGTAGAAGTATGAAGAAGATATGGCACAGGTATATTCTCAAGAAAATTAATTTCTTTATGTGGAGACTGTCTAATGCACTGCTTCCTTTTGATGACATTATCATCTTCTCCAATATAAACCTTGCCTCAAAATGTCCTATGTGTGACAGTTCTGATTCCCTGTCACATTTATTCAATGACTGTACACTTGCTACCTCCATCTGGAACCATTTTCAGGTTATTTTAGGCAATATACCACCATGTAAGTCCATATATGAAAAACTAACCTACTGTTGGACTAAACATGGCTCTACTCCTGTTCACAACAAGCTGCTATCAATTACCTCATCATTGATATGCTGGAACTTATGGAAGGTTAGAAATAGGTATATCCTTTACAACCAACTTCCAAACCTGAATACATGCATAGAAGATATAAAAAAGAACATCTTTGTGCCTTCTATGCACATCCAACCTCTAGCAACAAAAGGGAGGACAAAATCTGGATTCAACTTGGCCTAATCCATTCCCTCATCCAGCCAAAAAAGCTTAGAATACTTGCCATCCACTGGAAATTCCCTCACATGATTTCAAAATCAATGTTGATGCCTCGTGGCATCAAGCTGATGGCTCTTGTAGAATTGGTATAATCCTGAGGGACAAAAATAGATTTTTTGTTTCTGCTGTGACAAAAACTGAGGTAGCTACATCTGCTCTACAAGCAGAACTTATGGCCATTAAAGAAGAATATGGAGTAGCAACATCACTTAATATTCTCTCCTTCACTTTTGAGACTGATTGTAATCAAGCTTTAGCTTGCATTCAACGCCTAGCCAAAGCTCCTTGGATACTTTTTAATCTAGCATGAGAGCTGCATATGCTATTTAAACTTATACCGATCTCCCACACTATGAGGTAATAAGACCTAGTAGCTGACTATCTGTCAAAAAATGCAAAGCCTGATAGAATGCTTACAGATTTATCCCAACTTAATCAGAAACTTAAAGGGCTCTTACATTTTGATAGATTAAAAGTTCCATCACTAAGAATTAATTAAGAGTCAGATGCTGATAATCTTCTCTTTTTGCAAGGTACGCAGGCTCTCAAGGATGGTCTATACAACACATTTCAACAGAGGAGGCACCTTAAGAGACACTGCCGAGGATAGCCCCTCCACAGATGAACATCTTGAGCACTTCTGGAATTTGTTCTAGGAACCAACCGGAGCCAACACAGATGGGCAACATAACCTTCACACAACTACTCCCATTGGGATTACTTTTGCGAAATCCTTTCTTCTCTTTGAGGCACTTAGGGTCACCTTGGAAGTCCATCCATCCCACTACATTAACACATAGGGTGGAGGTGTAGGGGATAGAAACACTTCCAATGCCACCCTTTGTGCAATTTCTTTTTGTACAAAACTAGCATTAGGATTTTTTTAAGTTCAAGTTGACACTTGAACCAATATTGTAACACAAACCTTCTATTTCAAGGATTAGGGCCCCTAATACATAGCCCTCCCTCATTGGGGTTTATTTTTTTAAAAAAATTATAACTTACCCATGATTTCTTTTTACCACAAGACTGTCCTAGAAAACGGACTCAAATAAAATAATGGGCATGAGATTAATTTCACTGAGAACCAAAACTAGAACATCGCCGTACAATTTTAGCACTTCTATAAAATAACACATTCAAAAATTGTAGCAATGAATGTTTGACCATTTGACTTTATGTATCCATTATTTTACAAAATGCACTGACCAAGTGTTATTCCCTTGTCCGTTCTCTTTTATATTTCCAAACATTCATCATGTCATGGATAAGAAGGATAAATCAGTTCTTTTGCATCAAATAAACATCAAACAGTTGCAACAACCATAAACTGATACACTGAGCTTGAATACTGGGAATATAGTAGGTTCTAGATGGTTAATATATAGTCGGGTGGGTTGTTAATCTGTTAGGGATTGAGATTATAGAGCTCATAAATACAAAAAATATCTATAAAATAGCTATCAGTTAAGAAAACTGATCTCAAATTGTATTGTTGAAGTTGTATTATGCAGCAGTTCTTTCTCTTCACCATTTTAAGTAAAATAGTCTTTTTAGTTTTCTAGCTTGAATCCTAACATTTGGTATCAGAGTAGATCGCTCCTTGGCACCTATAACGGACAACACTCGCTCAAAACCATTGGAAAATCACATAAAAGATGCAGAAATTCACTTTGCCAACGCAACTAAAGAGCTGAGACGAAACCTAGAGCTCATTTGCAAGAACCAAGGCGAGTTGGAGGTCGCGATTAAGGAAATCAAGGCAGATGCAAAGAACACATGCATCAAGATTGAAGAAATTTGATCGATGGTTCTGGAGATGCAGAGGAACAAGGACAAAGGTGTGGAAGGAGAAAGCTCTAGCCAGAGTATTAACCAGAGAAAATCTGTGATGGAAAATCATTCAAATGCGCTGAGTTATCAGCCTAGAGGTGATGTTCATATAATTCACAATCCTAGAATTATGAACAATCCTAAGAAGATTGGTCCAAGTTCCAGAAATAATCAACTGAAGATAGAATGGAGTGTATTCAATGGGGGAAAACTGGTTGAAATGGTTGAGGAAATGAGGGGAGTTCTTTAACTACTATCAAATCTTTGATCTGCAATGAGTCAAAGCTATCAAAATTTACCTGGAGGGACGAGCCAAAGTTTGGTATCAAAATGAGAAGAGTATCAAAAGGATGATGACATGGGGTGAATTTTCTGAAGTTGTTCAAAGGTAGTTTTTGGAAATCGAGGGTTGAGACACAGTAGAAGAATTCAACAAGCTGTATCAAACCAGATCAGTGTGGGAATATCAATAAGTCTATGAAGATTTGAGATCATAAGTCATTGGTAAACATCCATATCTCTCAAAGCAATATTTTATGTCAAGTTTTGTGTGTGGCCTTAGGGAAGAATTGAAGCATATGATTAAACTCTTTAAAATGGAAATTTTGCAAGATACAATAGAAATAGCTTGTTTGCAAGAATTGAACATGGAAGTACATAATAGGAAACATAAGGGAGCTATACCTATTAGTCAGGTGGGGAACCCCAGTAAAATTGGGAATGATATGACTAAATGGAATTATATCAGTGGGGATAATAAACAAATCTTAGAGAAAACAACATGGAGAAATAATGCAAGAGATAAAAGAATGATAAATGACAAATTTCAAAAAATCTCACCTTAAGAGCTGCAGTTTATGAGAGATCATAACTTGTGTTTTAAATATGGTGAGAAATTTACGCTAGGGCATCACTGTAAGTATTGGCAAATACATCAAATTGTTTGTTGTAATTTGTGTTTTAAATGTGGTGAGAAATTTATGTTGGGACATCACTGTAAGTATTAGAAAATGCATCAAATTGTTGTTTGAAGCACTGGCTCCGAGCAAAATTTTAATTGAAAATCAGGTGATGTATCTATGAACAAATTGATTCGAAAGCTCAACCCAGACTCGCTAGCAACAACCTGTAATTTGCAAAATAAACCCCAGAAGTATTTGAGAGGAGAAGCTCTGATGTCAAAGTCAGTTAAAGACTGCTAATGGATGAACAATGAACAATCTAAAAGTAATGACATACCTTTCCATTTATACCTTTCTAAAGCTAATTAGGGCTACCTCCTTTTGTTCCTATATTGAGAAGCCCATTAAGGCTCCTTGACCCAGCCCCATGGTGGGCTAGGTCATTGGGTTGGAGGCCCAGATGTCATTCTCCATCAAGAGCCCCTGGAAAAGCCAAGTGATCTACTACCGAAGCCGAGTTAACAACCACCTTATCGAACTTCATCTAGGGTAAGCTTAATGTTGGGAGTTGCAATGGGGGTTTGATAGTGTCTGATGGGTTTTCTCCATATGGTCTTCTATTTTTCTTCATGTCCCTTTGAATTCTATGATTCGCGTGTGGATAAGGTAGAGCGGGAAAATCGAGCGCGTGAGGGGCGTTTCTTTTCCCACTTTCCAATTGTGTCTGAATTCTCCCTTATCTATGCAATTATCATTATTCAACCTTCATTTCTCTCTCCATTTTATTCTCTTTCACCCCATCACATTCTCCATTTAATTCTTTTTGTTTGCTTGCAAGTAGAATCATACCCGGCCAAGACCTCTTCTACACTTCCAACTCTTCTCGGTTCTTGCTTCCCTCTCTATCCTCACGAGTAAGCTCTTCTTTATTGTAAGGGTTTCCTCTTCTTTCAATCCCGATTCATTGTTTTCCAACATCCCCTTCCCTCAACTTTCCCCAAATCTCTCTCCCCCTTTGATTCTGGGAGTTAGATAGGGTCTCGGGGAGGTTCCTCAGAGAGAACCCTATCAGAGAAACTAGAATCTCCTCTAGCACACAGTACTCCCAATCTCGGTGGTATTCCGTCCAACTAGGACAATCCAGCGATGAGATCAGGGATCGGTTTTGTAGAATCCAGCTGGTATGTTATGTGTATTGAAGGAGAGATTGGGGTCCCATTTGTAAGTGAGATTGGGGGCCGTTGAGGCGATAAATTGAGCCCCCTCCCTGAAGAGACCCCTAGGGTTAATGGGGTGAGAAGGATTTGTTACGCCCCTTGTAAAAGGAAATTTGTTGTGCAAAGCATCGTTTGCTCGAACTATCGAATGAGAAAGATTCAGACTCTGAATATGTCATTCCAATAAAGTGGGGAAGATTATTGATGAGATTCCCATGTACCAACGGATTCCCTTGGATGCTAAAGTTAGATTTTTAGAAGAAGATGAACCCCCTTCTATCTTATTTGTAGGAAAGTCGATCACTTACGGCCATCAATTTCGTTCTGGATTGTGTTTCCCCTTCCCTCCCCTCTTAACAGACTTAACGGATGAGTTCCAGGTCAACTTGGGTCAGTTTCACCCTAACGTGATTGCTATAGTGATGGCTTTCATGGTTCGGTGTAAGGAAGTTAAGCTTGTTCCTCGTTATAAGCTATTTCGAGTGTTATTCACTTTGCGCTCTAATAGAAGGTTTTCAAGGGACATTCACCTTGACCAACAAGACTGCTGACGATCGGTTCATCATCCCCCTCTCCAATAACAAGGGATGGAAATGGAAAGAATTCACTTTCGACTGCTCCGGGGATTATTGAACCCCCCCAATGGAATCCCAAGGTAGACATGGAGGTCCGAAAATGGGACGGACACTCGATCCCCGATCACTTGCATGAAGATGCAGTACTTTTAAGGGAACCTAAGCCCTTAGACACCAAGCTCTACCGTCTTGAGGTGAAGGGGTAAGGAATGAAATACTTTATTTGGCCCTAGTGGCTATACAAAGATATTTACGCCTAGGCAACCCATTCAAACCCTAGCCAATTGAATCTAGCTCCCAACTTTACTATTCATCCTGAAAACTATCAGAATAGAATTACGGAAGGTCCCCTCTATTTATGAGATGATTCTTTGAAAGTTATGGGGATGGCGGTTCCAGATGCCCCAGAAGGTCTTTGGGGACAAAATTTGATTTCACTTATCCTAATTATATTATCGATGATTCTAACATATTTGTTGCTATGACATGTATGGGCATCCTTGACAACCTCAAGAAACATAATTTCATCATTACAGTGCAAGCCACCAAATTCTCGACGGAAGTTACTGTTACTCCGAAGGGCGGAGAAGCACAAATCTGGCGGAGACGCACAAATCTTGGACGAACGGACCAAGAAGAGGAAGTTTGAGGAGCTCCGTGAGGGAGCATCTCCGAGTGACAGTTTGGACTTATCTAATTCCTTTGGGTTCCTTGAAGAGATTGGCGAGGAGCATTCTGTGAGTACTCGTGACTTTTGCTCAACTATTTTTCGTTTGTTGGGCTCGTCTAATGATTCCTCTGAGGGTTGCTGCGGCTCTCGAGTCCAGCGTGCTTTCTGTCGGCATCTTCTCGATATGCATGCCCTCTCTGCTCAGGGGCCCACTTGAAGCGGTCATTGAGGTCGTTAAGAAGGAGCACGCCAAGCTCTAGAAAAAGTGTGCGGAGCTTCAGTCAAAAACCAACGTCCTGAGCAAGGATCAAAGAAACCTCATGGAAAAAGAGAAAAGGATGCTGAAGAAGTGTCAACCGGAGAGCCAACATGCCCTGATGGTGTGTTTCGCCAAGAAATTAATGGGTTCCAACAAGCTATACAACCTCTTCCTCAATCTTATGAGATCTTTAAGGAAATTGGGCATGTATGAATTGGTCGAGCATTTGATTACCCTTCTCTCTCCTGAAAATACTAAGGGGCTCTAAAAGCTTGTTAATGACAAAGCCGAGCAGGAGGTTCAGTCTCGATGGGATAAGGCCAGCGAGGGAGATGTTCCTTTCCAGTTGCTCGACTTCATCCAGGAGTCAAATAGGTTCCTCACTGCTAAGGAACATCAAGCATTTGACCCTAAGAACTCGGGAAAAACTATTGAGAACTCACAACCAACTCGCTCTTCAAAGAGCAAGGAGGGGACCTCGACCACTCAGGGCAATATTAACAAGGCCACCACTGAGAAAAGTAGCTTAGTTGAAACTGATGTGTGGATTTTCCTCTCTCGGTTGTACTTGCTTTTAATAAACAAATGAACTTGCTTTCAAAATTTTAACTACTCTCTTTTCCTAACTTTTATTGTAGTGTGTGTGTTCATTCTTGAAAAAATAGCTGAAGATAACTAAGCAAGAGCTGACTTTAACCAAGGCCGCATCATCAGAGGCTTGTAACAAAAAAAGCAGCTTACCTGGGATTTAACTTCCACAAATAGGGAGTTACATTCTTGGTACGAAAACAGCCAACCTTCGATCTAGAAACTCATAGAGGAGCCAAAAAGGAACATCTCCATCAAGGCTGCTATGGCCCTTGATGTTATTGAAGAATCCTGTAATGCCAACTAGATGAGACATCAGGAAGTTCTCCACAAAATGATGAAAGAGTATCCCGTCCTAGCGCATTGTCTTACCGACGCTAGGTTATATCTTGCTATAGGAAAAGGAAAGGACATTCAACGTCATTTAGAAGAGGTCACAAAGTATAAGGCTAAAGCCAACGAGCTGATTCTAAGGAATTATATTCTTAAAGCAGAGATATCCCAACTCCAAGAAGTCATCGAGGGTAACACTCAACTCTATGGTGAGTTAGCGACCCTAAACTCCCAGCTACAGAGTCAAGTGTTCGAGCAAGATTCTACCATATCGGCATATTCTGACAGTCTTCGAGCGTATGGTCTATCGCATGAACGTCTTGACTTGGGTCTTATTAGCGATATCTCCAAATTTCTCTACGAGATTGAGATGTCCATGACAAAACATGGCTTAGATAGGGATTTTGACCACATTGCAGTATTTGATGTTATTCATGACTGGCTTGTTCGGGTTTGTCCTAATATCCACCCAGGTTATAAGAACACGAGAACTTCAAAGAAGCAGTGTGGAAGCGCTGCAACTAAAAATCCTTTCGTTGATGTCAGTGCCTGAACCAAGAGGCTGTTTCCTAACGAACCTGTTCCTAAAGCCCAGATGTTTCTTCCAGGCAAACCAGTTGCTGCGAATGTTTGTCCTCAAAAGGGAAAACCCAAGGGACTGGCTGTGGGCACTAGTACTTTATCCAAGAAACGTAGCATTCCTCCAGCTGCGATGGTTAACTACGGGACTATCGAGAGTCCCGTTCAAATCCATGATGGGGAAGCTTCGCATTCTAGGGACTTAATTCTACGTCAGAGGTGTGTCCCTCAAGTCCCCCCATGCCACTGAAGATGAAGCTAATCATTTGTTCGAGATGGAAACAGACATCAAACCCAAAATAAAATAGACTGGCCATTGTTGCATTCTTAGGTGTATCATCGAATGTTATATCTTCGAACTTGGATAAATAAATTTCTTGTTACTGATATTATAATTGTAGTATCCATTAGTCTAGGTAAATGTTATTGTCTTATTATGATCACAGACCAATTTTAGGATTATTGGCATAAGCAAATACACTCAAACTGGTCGTCGTTCTGACGTAGGGAAAAGGCTTTATGGGCACATGCATATATGGTCGACCCGGTCGTTTTGATGCGGGAAACTATCAAATTAGGGCTTAAATCGGTTCAAGTAAATGTACTCAATTTGGTATATCCGACATAAGGAGGTTTATTGAACTTGGCCTTATCAGTGCAAGCAAATTTACTGACCATCATTTCGATGCAGGGAGATTATCGAACCTAGCCCTGTCAGCACAAGCGAATGTATTCGACTTGGTCTTTTTTTACACAAGGAAATATTGAACTTGGCCTTATCGGCACAAGAAAATTTGTTCGACCCGGTCATTTCAATGCGGGGAGATTATTAAACCCGGTCTTGTCGACACAGGCGAACATATTCAACTTGGTCCTTTCGGCGCAAGGAAATTTATCAAACTTGGCCTTATCCGTGCAAGTGAACATGCGTAAGGATGGACAACTTCATTCAACGAACTCTTCTTTGATTCATACAATTGTGTATGCCACAGGGGCATACAACTTAAAACTGATGATAAGGATGAAGGTTGGCTACATTCCACCACCAAGGTACCCTTGTTCCGTCCAACTCCTCTAAGACGTAACTCCCTCTAGGGTGTGCTTACAACACTATGTACGGACCTTCCCAGTTAGGGGCCATTTTTCCTTCTGGTAATCATTTTCTCTTCTCATTACTCTTCATGACCAAGTCACCCTTACTCAACTGCACCTTGCGTACCCTCCGATCATGGTATCGCTTGAACTGTTCCTTCACTTTGGCTTCTCGAACGCCAGCCAATGTCCTGCTTTCTTCTACTAAGTCCAAGTCTAATCGCCGTTTGTTATTGTTCTCCTTTTCAATATTTGACCCTATCATAGGGCTTGGTAAAATAACTTCTGCGAGAATGACCGACTCAGTGCCGTAAATCAGGATGTATGGTGTCTTGTTAGTAGCCCTTGATGGGGTTGTCCAATACGAACATAAAACGCTTGGGAGTTCATTGGCCCAATTTCCAGCCGCTCTTTCAAGTCTCTTCTTGATTCCATTAACGACGGTACGATTAGTAACTTCAACCTGCTCGTTAGCTTGTGGATGGTACACTACCATTAACTTCAACTGAATCTTTAACTCATCACACCAACTTTTGAAAGGATCATTAGCAAACTGCATGCCTTTGTCAGACACAATGGCCCTTAGAACTCCGAATCAAAAGATAATATTTTTACAGCAGAACGATACCACCGACTTCCCTTTTATATTGGACAATGGCTCAACCTCGACCCATTTGGTGAAATAATCCACAGCCACCAGAAGGTATTTAAGCCTACCTGGTGCTTCTGGAAATGGTCCCACCAAATCAATCCCCCACTTATCGAAAGGCCAAGTACTGTGTATGTTGATAATCTCCATTTGGGGCACATGTATCATGGGTGCGTGTTTCACTGAGAATAAGCTTAGATGTGCTTGTTTGTATCCTCAAACATAGTTGGCCAATAATACCCCGCAAGGATCATCCTTCTGGCCACCGAATGATCCCCCTGATGGTTTCCACATATTCTTTCATGGATTTCCCTGATTAAATAATTTGCATCACTAGGAGCAACACATAGTATTAAGTAATGTAAGTAACCCCTACAATATAAGTGGCCATCATGTATTACGTACATGTGCGCCGTCAGGTGAAGCTTTATTTCTTGGGTAGGTTCAAGGGAAAGAACACCCTCCTACAAATACTTGACAATATGGGTCATCCAAGAATCTGCCTCCTTGACTATCATCACACTTTTCTCCTCAATGCTCTAACTGCTCAATTCTTCGAACGGGATATGCCTTTGGAACAACCCCCTCCCCCCTCCAGGTCTAAAGAAGCTAGCTTGCTGAGGGCATCTACCTTCTAGTTTTTCTCTCGAGGTATTTGCGTTAGGGTGAACGATCAAAATCCCTTCAACATGGGTTTGATCAACTCTAAGTATCATTGCAGGTTGGACTCTCTAGCTTCATACTTTCCTTTGACCCACTGGACCACAATCTACGAGTCACTGAACACATCCATGCTTTCCACTTTCACCTCCCTAGCTAAACGAAACCCCCTGATTAGGCCTCGTATTCAGCCTCGTTATTAGTGGCCTGAAATTTGAAGTGTAACGCGTAGGGGTAGTCTTTACCATCGGGACTGGTAAGCAACACTCCAACCTAACTGCCTTCTGTATGCGAGGACCCATCGACGACTCTTTCACTACGCCTTCTTCCAATTTGATCGCTTCCATTGTTTCCACAATAAAATCAGTGAGGGCCTGACTCTAATCGCACTCTTTGGTTGAAACTGGATATCGTGCTTGCCCAATTCCATAGCCCATTTCAGCATTCTTCTTAAGGCTTCGGGTTTAAGGAGCACTTTCTTGATTGGGAAATTCGTTAGGATTACTTTGGTGTGACCTTGAAAATAGGGACGTAGTCAACAAGCAACATGAACCAATGCTAGAATTAACCTCTCGAGGAAAATATAACGCGTTTCAGGACTCTGCAAAGCCCGACTAATGAAGTATATGGGATGTTGCTGTCTCTCTTTCTCCTTGATCAAAACTGCACTGACTGCTAAAGTCAAAGCTGATATGTATAGATAAAGGACCTCCTCAGGATCAGGTTTCACCAAGGTTGGCAAGACTTGAAGATGTTCCTTCAAACTTACAAAAGCCTTCCTACACCCTCCGTCCACTCAAACTCTTCTTAATACACCGAAGAAAGGAAGATGTTTTTTGGCCCCCTTTTATAAGAACCGACTCAAAGAAACTAGGCATCATGTTAACTTCTGGACTTATTTTTACCAATCTTAGGCTTTTCATGTTCATCAAAGATTTCACCTTCTCAGGGTTCACTTCGATCACCCATTCGGATACCATAAAACCCAGAAACTTACCGCTCCCACTCCAAAGACACACTTCGCAGGATTCAACTTTAAATTGGCTATTTGCAACTCAACGAACATCTCTCTTAGGTCTTCCAAGAACTGTTCATAACTTCTGATCTTCACTACCATATCATCCACATATACTTCCAAGTTCCTTCCAATCTGATTTTTGAACAACTTGTCGACCAGTCTTTGGTAAGTTGTCTCTGCATTCTTTAAGACAAGCGACATCTTTTTGTAACAAAAAGTACCATTCTCCATTATGAATGAAGTATTTGCCTTATTCCTCTGCCATTGGTATCTAGTGATAGCCCTTATGTGCATAAAAAAAAGGCTAAAACCTGGTATCCTGCTATTGCCTCCACGAGCCTATCTATCGAATGAAGTGGATAACTATCTTTAGGACAACACTTGTTCAAATCAGTCAAGCACCATCATATTTTAGAACTATCACTGGGTTAGTGAGCCATTCTGGATAGAATACCTTATCGATAACATCAACTTCGAGAAGTTTCTCCACTTCCAATCTATAGCCTCAATTCTTTCTGGTGCAAACATTCTCCGTTTCTGCTTGATAGGCTTTATCGAAGGATAGATATTTAACTTATGGATAGCTAGCTCTGTCGGCACCTCTACTAAGCTTGAAAAAGTGCTCCAAGAAAACACATATGAATATTCATCAAGAAGAACCTGCACTCGACCCCTTATCTCCTTTGGCATCATCTTACCCATGGCAAAAAAACTCTTATCTTGAATTGGGATCTATTCTGTATCAGCTGGACCTGCTTCTTCATGTATCGATGCAATATCTCCCTTCTTTGCTCCTTTTACCGCTGACTGGTTGCAACTTTTTGCTACGATCTAAACTTCTCGAATGCAAGCTACCCCCATTTTAGTTGGGAATTTCATCATCAAGTGGTAAGGTGACCACACTGCTCGAGCCTGGCACATGTAAGGTCTCCCAAGTATCACGTTATAAGGGGAATATGTATCAATAATTGTGAAGTTGTAAAGTATCATTACCCCCTTGTCTCTATCTGCCACTCTGACTGGTAGAGTAATCTTGCCAAGGGGAGTGATAGTTTTTTCTATAAATCCTGACAACGGGCATAAGGATCTCTTCAAATCACCTTGACCAATGTCCAGCTGATCGAAACAATTTACAAACATGATTTCCATCTCGCTTCCATCATCCATGAAATTTATCTTAATAAAAAAGGTCTCGATCACTGGTGAAATCACCATCGATTCTGCATGCGGGGTCTGATTAGGAACTGAATCCGCCTCCAAAAATGTTATGGTCTCCTCAGGTTGTAACCTCTTATAGGAGGGCTCCCTCTCAGGTGTACGCTTAGACTTAACCTTCATCACAGTGTTCAAAGACCCCTAACCGGTAACTCCATTTATAATGTTAATCACCCTACGAATGGCTAGCTCATCGTTCTGGGGATTTCTTGCTGATTGGTTTTGATACCGCGGCTCCTGTCTAACTGGTGGGGTGGCTTGATCAACTCCGGGTGGGGTGGGGAGTTTCTCCTATATGGTTGATGATTACACTCATTTTTATGCCTTATCGGTCCCTCTTGAGGGTTTGACCGATAATTAGCCTCTCTTAGGAGTACCTTCTTTTCACATCTCTCAATATCTACCCTGAGGTAGGCATAATCATTCGTATAGTGGCCAAAGTCCATGTGGTGATCACAAAACTTGTTAGTCTCCCTCCTTCTTGCCACAGCTTCATCTGACCTATTAATCTGTCCAACTCTCTTCCGAGGGTATCTCCTGTTCTCCAACAAATGTCTCCCTATTTTGACTTGGGTGAAGACGATCTCCCATCGGTACTCCTGCTGGTGCAACCTGTCCCAGGTAGGGTCTCATCCCAGTGCATCCTGGGTAACCTAGCGAAACCATCCATGGATCACGGTAGTCATACCCCCCCCACTTGACTAGTCATAGCATTCTTGCCTTAAAACTTACGAATGGGGTCTCATGTACTATCTGTGCATTACCTCTAGGAACAAAGGATGCGGCCTAGGCACCGCAGCCTCATAATTCCCAAAGTATGGAATTCCCATTATCTGACTCGCCAAAGGCAAAGCTCTCATCTCTTCTCAAGTTACCGAAGACACCCTTGCTCCCAACGAACACGGAGCCACCACTTGGGGAACCACCTGATATCCCGCCGCTAACAATACTTGTGAGATTTACTCCAAACCCATGGCTGGCTTTCCACATTTTGATTCTGCCTAACCATCATTTCATACACTTTAATATGACAATCTTTACAACACTCTATGAAATAGCCATCAACTCTTAATGCCAAGTGAGTTCTAGGTGGCGTGATATCCATCCTGGGTTCAAGAGTTTTCTTTAAACCTTTAAAATCCTCATCGACCTCACGTGGCCTCTCGATTGGAGCCACTGGATCTAGTCCCAATCCAAGTTCCATCAGATCCACCCTCACACATTGTGTTGCTGGAGTGGCAGGCAACCAATCTTTACACACAGATTATATCTCGTCTCCTCATTCTGTTCCCTTTCGCCTGAGCCGTTCACTCCTCCGAATGGTAGAGGTGGACATATACCAACGAATCTAGATCTGACTTCAATCGGTACCACTAGGCGTGCCACTTGATGTATCTATAAACGAATCGATCTGAAAGCTCAACCTAGACCCGCTTGCAACAACCTAAACCTACAAAATAAACCTTGGAAGAATTCGAGGGGAGAAGCTATGATGCCAAAGTCAGTTAACAACCACTAATTGATGAACATTGAATAATCTAAAAGTAATGACATATCTTTCCATTTATACCTTTCTAAACCTAATTAGGGTTACCTCATTTAGTTCCTTTATTGAGAATCCCATTAAGGCTCCTTGACCCAGCCCCATGGTGGGCTAGGGAGTTAGGTCGGAGGTCCAACTGTCATTCTCCATCAACTGGAAAATATTGAAGAAGAAATAGGTGGTGAGGAACCCGAGCTGCTCTTTTTAAACACCATTGGTGGGGATATGAATTTCAGAACTAATACCCTGACTAATGATGGTCATATCAAGGATGTGAGAATCAGTATTTTGTTAAATACGCGGGCAACCTATAGTTTTATTGATCCAATTGTGATCGATGTTTTGAACCTTGAGATGATTAGGACACGACCTTTTCTAATTGATAAAGTAATTTTCCATAATAATTCTGATTAATGATGAAGAGTATATATAAAGTGCAAAGAAAACTAGTCTAAATATAACTCTTGGCCTAGTCAACATGGAATAAAATATTATCTAATCTTCTACTTACTTTATTCCAACACCCCCAAGAAAAGTGTCGGATGTTCACCGACGCACAGATTGGACCTGAAGAACTCGAACAGCGGACGAGAGATCCCCTTGGTGAAGATGTCTGCAATCTGTAGAGAAGTCAGAACATAGGCAACACGTAGATTTCCAGATGTCACCAACTAACGAACAAAATGGTAATTAATGTCTATATGCTTTGCCTCTTGTACGCCACCAGAATCTGAGCCAAGAAGATTGCATTGTTGCTGTAGCATAACAGCAAAGGCGAACCAGAAAGCGGAACCTAAAGATCACAAAGTAAATAAGTAAGCCAAACCACCTCTGAAGTAGTGTTGGAAAGAGCACGGTACTCAGGCTCGGTGCTATAACGAGAGACAATGGGCTATTTCTTGGCACTCCAAGAAACCAGATTCCCACCCAGATAAACTGCATAATTATAAGTGAACCGATGAGTCTCCAGACAGTGGGCCCAGTTAGTATCAGAATATCCTAAAACCTCTGGAGTACTAGCAGAACAAAAAACTAAACCAAAATGAAGAGTGCCATGAACATAACGCGAGATCCGTGTCACTGCAGCAAAACGGTCATCTCTGGGATCCTGAAGGTACTGACTCACTGTGTTGATCGAGAAAGCCACATCCGGATGAGTGATGGTGAGATACTGAAGTGTCCCAATAAGGGAGCAATAAAGGGTAGGATCCCAAAATGGCGGACTAGTGAAACTGTGCAGCTGAGAACTGGCAACAAATGGTGTAGAAACTGGTGCAGTATCAGTCATACTAGCCCGAGTCAGAATATCCCAAGTATACTTTTCTTGGCCAAGAAGTAATCCTGAGGAGGTAGGCGAAACTTCAAGACCAAGAAAGTAATGGAGAGCACCAAGATCGTTGATCGCAAAAAATGAACTGACAAAGAAGAGTCATTCCCTATAAGAATAGTACGTCCACATACACAATGAGATACAGTAATGACAACCCTCTCGATAGAACAAATAAGGGAGTATTAGTTGAGGTGCATTGAAATCCAAGCTGTGTAAGATAGCTTCAAAACCACTAGAACCAAGCTCGAGAAACCTGCTTAAGACCATAAATGGCCTTTCGCAAGCGACGAACAAAATCTGGATGGGAAGAATCTAGATAACCAACGGTCTGCTTCATATAGACCGGAGTATTAAGAACACCATTAAGAAAGGTGTTCTTGACATCCAGCTGATGAAGTGGCCAAGAACGTATGGTGGTAATGGCAAGAACTATCCGAATAGTAGAGGCTTTGACCACAGGACTGAAAGTATGGTCAAAGCCAAAGCCTAGATCTGCGAAAAACACGGTGCCACAAGTTAGGCTTTGTGATGCTCAATAGTACCATCTAGTCGATACTTGAGCTGATAGACCCATTTGGAGCCAACGATGTTAGCATCCAAAGGCCAAGGCACCAAGTCCCAAGTGTGCTGACTATGAAAAGCAGCTATCTCATCGTCCATAGCTAAAACCCAGGCTAGATCATGAAGGGCAGAGCAATAATCAGTGGGCTCTGTGTGAGAAAGAAGTGCAGCAGTAAGGCCATGCGCAATAATGTCTGAATAATCTCATCATTGAATGGTATAATTGGCTGACCGAGTGGCCATCCAATGAGTACGAGATGGTGGCAGTGAGGCTGGAGGAGTCAGACCAGTGGATGATGCCAGAGAAGACTTGGCCGAGCTGGCCGAGTGGTGATCGGTGGACGAGGCTGGAGAAGGAGCGGTTAAGACTGGCTGAGGCATCATGATCAGCGGCTGAGAAGGTGGGATCGGTGACTGAGAAGCTGATTTTTCATCGTGCAAATGGTGCATGGTGGTAAGGGAGATAATGCCAAAATGGGCATATGGGCCACAGAGTCGCCATCAGGATCAATAAAGGTAGAGACATCAAGAGTGGATGCTGGAGAGCCCGGGGTCGAAGAAGTAGCAAATGGAAAGTGTGTCTCATCAAATCTAGCATGGCAAGTGATGTAGACTCTACCTGTAGAAGAATCAAGACACTGAAAACCTTTGTATAGTGAACTGTAGCCAATGAAGAAACAAACAATGATTCGGGACGATTACTTATGATCAGCATATGGTCAAAAAAATAGGAAGACCCAACACCCGAAAGGATGAAAATTTGAGTAAATAGTATCACGACTATATAGAAGCTCATAAGGAGAAGAACCATGCAGTATATGAGTAGGAATCAGTTAATCGTGTATGCAGCTACGGCAAATGCATCATCACAGTAAGAAATAAATGGGAATGAAAGAGCATAGTAAGACCCATCTCAGCGACATGCCTATTTTTGTGCTCCGCACGACCATTCTGTTCCGGAGTGTAAGGACACGATATATGATGGTGGATGCCCTTAATGGCGAAATGGGTCTGTAAACGAGTGTTTAGAAACTTTGTACCACCATCACTCTGAAAAATCTTAATTTTGGATGAGAACTGATTCTCTACAAATACCTCAAACCGTAAGTATGCATAAAAAAGTTTGACTTGCGATGAATTGGATAAAGCCAGGCGAAACAAAAATAATCATTAAAAATAAGGCATAGTACAAAAAGCCATTCGACGATAAAATAGGGAAAGGTCTCCATAAGTCACAATGAATCAAATCTAGTACATGCATATCACATTTATGGTTCTCAACAAAAGACAACCGTTGACCTTTCGCCATAACACAGGGGGCGCAGGTCACAGGTTTAGGCAACAAAGAAGACAATGAAACTAGACCAGACTTCTGCAAACTAGAAATAACTGTTGTTGGTGCATGACCCAAGCGAGTGTGCCAAAGCTCGTAAGATGGTCGTCATTTATTTTGCTGTAAATGTGAAAAAAGTGATGCCTCGCCTCTATCCAAAACATAGAGACCACCCTCACTGTAGCCCCTGCCCACGACTTCCTTGGAAACTTTGTTCTGAATAACAAAGTTCTGATCATCAAAGGTGACAAGAGCATTTAAATCTCTGGTCAGTTTACTAATAGACAACAGATTTTTAGTAATATTAGGAACAACCAGAACATCATACAAGCATAAATCATCATAAATCTTAGTATCACCAACATGAGAAATTTGAATAGAAGCACTATTACCAATAGAGACATGAGAATTACCAGAATTTGGGGCTACAGACTCCAAGCCAGTGGCTGAGAATGCCATGGGACTAGTGGCGCCGGAGTCAATATACCAATCAGAAGATCGTGTAGTAGGCTCTAACTATAGAGATGACTAAAAACTTTCAGCTAGAGGAGTGGAGTATGTACGACGATTGGGACCCTGAGAACCAGTCTGAGTAAGCACCCTATAACAAGTCATAGCATAGTGACCAGGGCAACCACACCAAGTGCATTGCAGCCACCCACGGCCAGCCCAACCAAAAAGAGATCGTCGGGCCTGCCATCTCGCCGACCACCAAAATAGCCACCTTCAGCGGCACGTGAGTCGTACGTGCCACCACCACTCACCGGCATGTGATCCCACCCACAATTGGTCTAGGGGTTTTTGCCTGCTGTGAATGCGGCATGCCCATTAGTTAGGGCTGAATGGTCTTGTAAATTTTTCAAAAAAGCTTTGTGGTTTTTGGCACGAGATAAAACATCGGCATACAACAGAGTAGACGAGGAATTAATTGATGGTGAAGAAAAATCCTTAAACTCTATTCCAATGGGAGTCACAAACCAAATAATCCAATCATCATTTGACACAAGGGAACCCATCATAGACAACTGGTAAAAAATTTCCTTAAATTTAAGATGGAGTTCATGAACTGTACCAGTCTTACGTATACCGTGGGTAGAATCACGAAGACAAAGGATGGTTGATGCACTGCTGTCATGATAAATTGACTGTATCTCCTTGGAAGTAGTGCAGTCAGGTAAAACTGCCAAGGCCTCCGGCATGAGAGATGAAACAAGAAGACTGTACACACGTTAATCTTCATCAACCCAGAGATCATAATCATATTTGGCCTTCAAGTAGGTCTCCATGAGATCGGGCTTCGTGGTGGCACCGCCACTGGGGGTAGCACTGGCGACCTGAGTGTAGGTGATAGAGGAGTCACCGGCCAGAGGATGAGGAGGAACATTCGGGCAGGGCTTGGAACCATCAAGAAATCCATACAGCTTTTGGGGCTTAAAAACATAGCCAGCTTAACGCTTCCACAAAAGATAATTGGATGATGACAGTTTGATGGTCATCATGTGGGGCAAGGTATTGTAGAATAATTTCTCTTTAGACATGATGAGAGAAGAAAAAATTTCAAAGAGGGAGAGGAGAAGGTGGGAAGTCAGTGGCAGCAATAGGGAGAGGAGGGGGGGCATGTTGAAAAAAAGGGTTTAGAACCAGGTTTGCACTGATACCATGATAAAGTAATTTTTTGTAATGATTCTGATTAATGATGAAGAGTATATATAGAGTACAAAGAAGACTAGTCTAAATATAACTTTAGGCCTAGTCAACATGGAATAAAATATTATCTAATCTTCTACTTACTTTATTCTAACACTAATTACTGTTGCCGATGGTAGTAAGGCATATGAAACTGGCCTATGCCTAAAAGTAATTTGGAAAATTAGAGATTGTGAGTTTGCTTTTGATCTTAAAGTGATGGAATTAGGGGGATGTGGATATTATTTTGGGTGTTCATTGGATGAATCGCTATAGCCCGATTACATTTGATTTTGGTGCTCAAAATGTGTTTAATAATAGTGAGAGGTATCACTGGGTATTACAGGGATCTACCAAGCAATTGGATGTCAATCTGGTGAAACAAATTAAGAAGCAAGATTCTAGAAAACGGAAATTTTTCTTGGTACAACTGAAACTTGAAGAGGGAGGTGTGATCACACTAGGAAAGAGAAGTGAATACAAGGCAGGTACATGTAAGGGATTGCAAATGGTGGAAACAAAGGGGGCAAACTTAGAAAATGTTCCAGGCAACTTGTTGATGGTGAGATTAAGTAACGATAGGGTCAGTGGTTCCAAGATAATAAAAAATGATAAAGAAGCAGGTTCTGAACAAGGAGCAACATCAGGAAATATGAAAGTGGAAGGGGACCATGGGAGCAGGGGAATACTAGGACTGCTAATATCAACTGGTTAAAGATACCAACCAATATCAAGCAGGTTCTATTCCACTTCTAAGATGTTTTTTCTATTCCTACAGAATTACCACCACAGAGAACCATTGATCACTAAATCTTTTTAAAGCTTAACTCTCAGCCTTTTAAAAATAAAACCTTATAGGTATCCTCACGCTTACAAGGCCAAAATAGAGAAGCAAGCGAAAGAGATGTTGGATAACAAGGTGATCCAGTTAAGCAACAGCCCTTATGCATCCCCAGTAGTGTTAGAAAAAGGATTAGACATGGAGAATGTGCATAGACTATAAGAGAATGATTTGAATGTAAAAGATTGTTTTCCTATTCTAATAATTGATGAACTTTTGGATGAATTGGATGGAGCTAGATATTTTTCTAAGCTTGATTTAAGTGCGGGATATCACCAAATCCTAGCTAAAAGAGATGATATTGACAAGACTGCTTTTCAAACTCATCATGGCCATTTTAAGTTTATCGTGATGTCATTTGGTCTAACGAATGCTCCGACCACATTTCAAAGTTTGATGAATCAAATATTTTGGTGATTATCTCAGAAAATATGTGTTCGTGTTTTTTTATGACATCTTCGTTTACAACAAAACCTAGGAAGAACATGAAGAGCATCTGAGTATAGACTTGAGAATTCTCCAACATCACAGATTATATGCAAAGATTTATAAGTGTTTATTTTCCAAGAGCCAAGTAGAGTATTTGGGCCATATAATTTTGGGGAGCGGAGTAGAGATGAACAACAACAAAACTGAAAACATCTTGAAATGGTCAATTCCGCGAATAGTAAAGGAACTTAGAGGGAACCTAGGTTTTACCGGCTACTACAGGAGTGTCATAGCTCACTACGGAATTATATATAAGCCTCTTCATCAATTGTTGAAGAAGAATCATTTAACTAGGATGAAGCAGCTACAAGAGCATTTGATCAATTAAAGAAAACTATGACTTCAGCTCTAGTATTGAGTATGCCAAACTTCAAGGAACCTTTCATTATAGAAACAAATGCCTGTGATAAAGGTATGAGCGCTGTTTTGATGCAAGATCACAAGCATATTGCTTTCTTGAGTAAGGTATTTTTTCAAAAAATAAGGGACTATCCACCTACGAAAGGGAAATATTAGCAGTGGTAATGGCGGTGGACAAATTGAGGCATTACCTTGTCGGATATAATTTTATCATTCGAACTTATCACAAGAGCCTTAAATAATCAATTGAGCATAAGTTAACCCATGTTACAGCATAAATGGGTGAAAAAATTATTAGGAATGAGTTTTGAGATTAAGTGCAAATCGGGTTGTACTAATCGGGCTGCAGATGCATTATAAATTATGCCTTATGAAGATATCAGTCAAGAAAGCTGCATAATTAATAATGGTTCAACACTTGAGCAAGGTTGTAGTACAACTCATCGGGATCTAAATGTGCTTTCTGAGAAGTTGATCTGCATTCATGAAGTGAACTGATCATGCAATAAGGAAACGAAGCAAAATGAGAATAAAAGAGTGGTGGGTCGGGAATTAGAATATGCCCAAATTTTTTACAGTAAACAAAAGAATCAGACTCCAGGTATTCTAGTGGTACACTCAGTTCATCCAAAGTGGAATAGGAATTTAGGAGATAGGCAAGAGAAGTCAGGTTTAATGTTTGTGGAAATTTAAAGAGAATTAGACCAAAGGTATATATGCAGAGAACTAGTAACAATTAAGTCCAATTTGATCCTAACTCAACATCAATATTCAGAGCATCAGAGTTGAGTCTGTTTCAAGTTCAAAAATAGACTGATCTAGTTTCAGTGAGCTCAGGAATTTAACAAGAATAGAGGGGAGGAGGCTAAACCAAGTATTAGAGAATTATCCATGTTGCTTTTGTGGAGACAACCCAGATTTTGGAGTAGTTGGTTGGCATCAGCTGAATGGTGGTACAATACCTCCCATCAACCGAGCACAAAGATGACACGCTATGAAGTGTTGTATGGAGGAAAGTCATTGTATGTACCTTTGGAAAGTGTTAGGTAAAGTTTGATCCCAGCAGCAGCTAATGTGATGCACCAAAGGGATCAAGTCAACCAGTTATTGAAACAACATATCTAAGAGGCACAAATTTGGATGAAGGTTTTTGCTGATAAAAGAATATCAGAAGAAGTGTTGAAGGTTGGGGATTAGGTCATTTTAAAACTCTAGAAGTACAGGCAGAACTCAGTAGTCCAAAGGGACTCTATGAAATTAGCTCCAAAATTTTATGGTCTGTATAAACTGGTTCAGAAGATTGGGGAGGTTGCACATCTTTTAGAATTGCCGAGTTCTAGCCGTATACATCCTATTTTTCATATCTCTCTCCTTAAAAAGTATAGAGGGAACCAACATCAGTAGAGGACAAATATTCCCGACCAGAAAATGGATGAAGTAATAGTGTTTGAACCTAAGAGAATAGTACAACGTTGACTACAACAAAGAGGAGGAAACCAGGTAGTTCAGTGGCTAATTCAATGGAAGAACTTACCCATGGAAGGAAATTCTTGGGAGGATGCACAAGCCATCAAAACACAGTTTCCATAATGTTGAGCATGGGGACAAGCTCATTTTAAGGCAGGACTTTTGTCATGGATAAGAGAGGTAGATAATTCCTTTTGCATCAAATAAACATCAAACGGCTGCAACAGCCATAAACTGATACGTTGAGCTTGAATACTCGAATTGAGTAGCTTCTAGACGGTTAATAGATAGTTAAGTGGGTTGTTAATCTGTTAGGGAATAAGGTTAGAGAGCTCATAAATGAAACAACGATCCATAGCATAGCTATTGGTTAAGAGATCTGATCTTAAATTATATTGTTGAAGCTGTATTATGCAACAGTTATTTCTCTTCCCCATTCTGAGTAAACGGTCTTTTTTACTTTTTTAGCTTGAATCCTAACATGTCTTCTCAAATACAAGTGAGACCATTGGGCTCACTCAAACGAGCATGCACAAAGCCTTCAAGCCCATAATATCCAATTAAATATAAAAGATACCATGCTTCTTTGTTCATTTGAATACCTTACCTATACTAAAAGAAGTGGCAGAACTAAGAGGGCCAAGACTGTAGGGGTATTCATAAACCGGTTCATACCTATAAAATGGACTAAACTGAACCGGAATATAAAAAGGAGAATTGAATATATGGAATTTCAGTCCGTTCTTCAGTCTAACATTTTTTAGCATTCTGGGTTCCCGGTCCGGTCTGGTCTAAGATCGGATTTTTCCAGTCCGGACTGGAGGGACTGGTTACTTGCTCTTTATATATATATATATGTGTGTGTGTGTGTGTGTGTGTGTGTGTTTGTCTGTGTGTCTGTGTCTGTGTTTGTGTGTCTGTGTCTGTGTCTGTGTGTGTATTTATGATTTAAGTTATATTTTAGTTTAGATTTATTTCCAATGGGCTAGTATTCTTCCATACTTTGAAGTACAAATTTTCTAATAACTTCTAATGTACTATCTTTTAAAGGAAAAATTTTAATTAAATTCTTTCCAACACTAAATATTTTTTGTAAAAGAATAAATTTTACTAAAATCTTGTCCAACCGGTCCAAAACTGGAATAATTCTGGTTTGTTCCCGGTCCAAAATAATCACTAACCAATCCGGTTCTCGATCAAAGTTTTTTTAATGATTCTGATTCCGGTCTAATTCGGTTTGGTCTTGGATCGACGAACACTCCTAGATGAGAGGATGTGCTTGCCTCCCCTAAGTTCCTATGGACAAAGTATTTCTCGGTTATAAAATTTAGATGGAGAGCATAACGATTAGCTCCCCCCTCCCCTCTTTAAAATTTTGGAAGTTTCAAGTTTTCAAATTTGGTCTTGAGAGGAAGAGTTTTGGGATTTTAGATTACCTGGAGAGGACAATTGGTTTTGAGAGGAAGAAGATGATGATTTCATTTTCCTTCTTCAATGAGTGAAATTAAAATATTAAATGGCCTAAATGACATAAATGAAATTCTTATTTCATGGTTTTTTTAGCCATCTCTCAGTCTCTTTAAAAAAAATTTAATGGGCCTGAGCTCAATTGCATGAAAAGGGTGGTCAGTAAGTTTTTTTTTAAATAACTATATCTTCATATATGTTAAAAAGGATCACAAATGTATCTCCCGAAGCTTAGGCCAGATTCGTGTACATCATGTAACAGATTCCTTTTAAGAAAAGATATCCTATAACTAGAGAAGTTTAATTTTAGAAATCACATCATATCATAGAATATGTTCTTAATCTTTTAGGGTGTTGATTTTGGGTCATTTATGGAATTAACCAATAAACTGGAATCCAAAAAAATTCAGATATCATCCTATGTATCCTCGCTGCTGCTCGAACCGCTCTCCAGCATGATTGTGATTCTGTTTGCAGAGCCGATGAGATCACAAAGAAGCCTGATCCTATCAGGACTACTTCAGTTTGGTCCATCTCATTGATTTTGATACCTTTCCACGATCCTGCTCCCACTGATTTATGCTTGTGAAAGGACCCATCGAAATAAATTTCAACATTTTTGTTGTATCATCCCTATATTCCATGCAGTGTCCTCGTAACAGGAATTAAATATCATCGTCTGATTGGGAAGTTGGTCTATCTGACTATCACTAGGCCTGAGCTCTGCTTTGCAGTTCACACTCATTCTTAGTTCATGCACCAGCCAAATTTGGAGCATTGGACTGCAGCTCTGCGAGTTCTCCATTACGTCAAAGGCAGCATGCGTTAAGGTCTATTTCTTTCTCGAGATAGTAGCTTAGCTCTAACTGCTTATTGTGATTCAGACTGAGCCACCCATCCTATCACTCGTCGCTCTGTCACTGGCTATTTTATCACTCTAAGTGTGTCACCGGTCTATTGGAAGACCAAAAAGCAACACAGTGTGTCGTGCTTGCCAGTAGAGGCCAAGTACATAGCCGTGGCAAATGCATGTTGTAAGATTCTTTGACTTTTCTCTCTTCGCTGCTCTCTCGGTATTCATCATTCTGATCCAGCTTACCTTTATTGTGATAGTCAGGCTGCTCTCCATATCACAGCAAACATGGTCTTTCATGAGCGCACTAAGCATATCGAGATTAACTACCATCTTGTTTGTGATCTAGTGTCTTCGCGCATCATTTCTACCCACCATATTTCTGCTTCAGAACAGCCGGCAGACATGTTCACCAAGGCTCTCTGACAGACATCATTTCTTCATCTCAATTCCAAGCTGGGCATTCTCGACCTTCATGCTCCAACTTGAGAGGGAGTAATAGAGTACTAGTATTTGTGGTGTAATAGGTTACGTAGTTTACGTAATTACCTTAGTCATATCTTGTACATTTGGGTATATATTCCCATTACTCTATCAATATCAATCAGATCATTATTCCCAAAATATCTCAGTCTTCCTCGTTTCATAGTATTTCGATTTTAGGGATTAAGCTGTTGTTTTGGCAAAGCACGCGCCACATTTAAGAGATGGCAGTACTTGTGTTGCACCCTGCTTTTCTGCTGAAGGGTGTAGGCGTACGAGGTCTCGTGAAGGATACCATGTGCAACAAAATAATCCTTAAAACCAAAAAACTATGTACCATTATCCGATAATAAACGATGAACTGAGATCTGAAACGTAGTAACAGTCAGAGCACAGAAATCCAAAACTAACCGTGAAACTTTTGACTTAGATTTAACTAAATAAACCTAGGTAGCACGAGATTAATCATCAACAATAGTAACAAAGTAAGTAGCACCACAAGAAGCAGGGATTCTGTACGAACCCCAAATGTCGCAATGCACAAGTTCAAATATGTTTGTGGCTTTATTAGAACTTAACTGAAAAAATAGCTCTTGTTTGTTTGGAATGAAAAAAAATGTCACAAGGAGTAGTACTCCGTACAGAATCATAATAAACTGGTAAAAATGCTAAAACTGCAAATGAAGGATGCCCCAACCTTCTGTGCCACAACTCAGCCGAGGTCAACTTTTCAGACTGGAAGCAAGACAGGCATAGCTGCCGAGAAATTTTGCAACCAACAAACACCTTGCCTCTGCTCACCCACACCAATCACTGTCTTCGAAACACTTTCCTAAAGGACATATAACTTATTGGTTAAGAAAGAGAAACATCGGGCATTGAGAAGAAACCTAGCAACGGAGAGGAGATTGCATACCAAAGTCAGAAAATATAAAACACGGTCAATCATGGCATACTGAGAGAAAACCAAAGAACCTTCCTGAAAGGCTATAACAACATGATTGTCTGGAAGCTTGATAGGAACAAGTGCAATATCAATAATATCACGAAGTAAGGCCTGAGTACCTATTATATGAAAAGAGACACCAGTGTTAAGAATCTATAAAGAATGCTTACCAGTAGCATCAGTGGAAGGAGTGTTCATGGATTTGTACATCTGCAAGATAGCCTGTCATAGATCAAAATTGAGATTCGAACCACAAGCTGCCGACTTCAGAATGGAGACAATGTCCGCATTCTAGGATTACTGCAGGGCTGAGAGGGCAACACCACTACTCAGAGCTCCACGATCGTGACCACCTTCACGCTCGGATGAACGGTAGACAAAGCCTTTGGGGACACCGTGAATCTTCCAGCAGCGAGAAATGCCAAGGCCAAGCTTCTTGCAGTGAGTACACGATGAATGGCCGGTGGCAGACTTTTCCAACACCGATGGAGCTGACTAGTGCTACAGAAAACTGGGCTTAGCCTGAGCAACGAATGCCCTACCATTAGATTTGGTATCGCGTTCATGCATCAGAGTTTTTAACGTTCCTCCTGAACAACTAGATCATAAACCTTGTTGAGAGAGGGCAATGGTTCTTGCGCTATGATACTATAACGGAGAGTACCAAATGTGTCACTGAGACCCAGAAGAAATTGATGAAGACACTCGACATCACGTTCAGTCCAAAGCTTGGCTATGATGTTACAGGAACAGTTATCGCAGAGACAAGCCTGAAGAAGGACATAAGTAGTAACCTTGTCCCAAAGTTTCTTGAGTGCCCCATAGTATGATACAACAAATTTTCCACCCTGGCGGCAATTCACCAAATCCGCACGGAGTTGGAGCAGACGAGGGTCATTACCAATAAAAAAACGATAACGTAACTCCTCATAGGGTTCAAAGACAGTCTCTGGATGGGTGATATGGGATCGAAGTGATGGGTCAATAGGCTGAACGACCCAAAAAATCAACATAGAGTTGACACTGTACCAATCATCAAGATCTACAGAAGCAACCCCGGCCTGAGAGATACGATTGCAAATAAACCAAGCTTACGTTCTGCCTTAAGTGTGTTCTTCATCAAGGTTGTCCATTCCTGATAATTGTCACCCTCGAGAACGACCATATAGAGAGACAAGCCCAAAAAATCTGAAGGATGAATGTAGAATGGAGACAAGTGATACAGAGGACATGGAAGCGGCTGAGGACCGAGACCGTCACTGACCAGCGATGGAAGAAGAGGCGGTGGCGACAATGTGTTATCGCCGCTGGGGGGTTGACGGGGGGATAACCGTGCTTTTTTTGTTGCTCATACTGAGTTGGCGATGATGGAGTCACACGACGGTGGTGGTTTAGGGTTTGGTCGGAAAATATTTTAGTTTCAAGCAATAGGCAATGGTTCTTACGCCATGATGCTAGAATAGAGAAGGCCAAACATTTCATCGAGACCCAAAAGAAATTGATGAAGACACTCGACATCACGTTCAATCCCAAACTTGGCCGTGATGTTACAGAAACAGTTACTGCAAACACAAGACTGAAGAGGGACATATGTAGTGACCTCGTCCCAGATTTTCTTGAGTGCCCCAAAGTATGATGCGACAGATTTACTACCTTGGCGACAATTTGCCAAATTTGCATGGAGTTGGAGCAGAGGATGGCCATTGCTAACAGAAAAATGATGACGCAACTCCTCCCAGAGTTCAAAGACAATCTCTGGATAGGTAATAGAGGATCAAAGTGATGGGTCAATGGACTGAACAACCCAACCAATCAACATGGAGTTTACACTATATTAATCATCAAGATCCACAGAAGCAATATCGTCCTGAGAGATACGACCATCAATAAACCAAGCTTACGTTTTACCTTAAGTGCATTCTTTATCGAGGTTGTCCGTTTCTGATAATTGTCACCCTTGAGAACGATCAGACGGAGAGACAATCCCGGATGATCTGAAGGATGAATGTAGAATGGAGACGAGTGATCAAGAGTACTGGAAGCGACTAAGAACCAAGATCTTCATTGACCAGCAACGATGTATCGTCGCCTGTGGGGGGCTAACGGGAAGGATAATCGTGCTTTCCGTGTTTCTCACACTGAGTCAGCAACGGCAGAGTCACACTACGGTGGTGATTTAGGGTTTTGGTAAAAAAAGCTTGGCTTTAGACAGCAGGCAATGGTTCTTGGCCATGATGCTCGAACAGAGAGTGCCAAATGTGTCATTGAGACCCAAAAGAAAATAATGAAGACACTCGACATCACGTTCAGTCTGAAGCTTGGC
The DNA here is from genome assembly GCA_037428765.1 of Rubia yunnanensis. Lineage (NCBI taxonomy): Eukaryota > Viridiplantae > Streptophyta > Magnoliopsida > Gentianales > Rubiaceae > Rubia > Rubia yunnanensis. The sequence goes on from CM075068.1 coordinate 89,710,040, forward strand.
AGAGATGTTACAGGAATAGTTACTGGAGAGACAAGCCTGAAGAGGGATATATGTAGTGACCTCGTCCTAGATTTTCTTCAGTGCCCCATAGTTGATGCGACAGATTTTCCACCCTGGCAAAAATTTTCCAAATTTGCACAGAGTTGGAGCAGACGATGGCCATTGCCAACAAAAAAATGATGATGCAACTCTTCCCAGAGTTCAAAGATAGTCTCCGGATAGGTGATAGAGGATCGAAGTGATGGGTCAATGGACTGAACGACCCAACCAATCAACATGGAGTTGACATTGTACCAATCATCAAGATTTACATAAGCAACACCGGCCTGAGAGATACGGTCATCAATAAACCAAGCTTACGTTTTGCCTTGAGTGCATCTTCATCGAGGTTGTCCATTTCGATAATTGTCACCCTTGAGAACAAAGAGATAAGCTAGTATTATCTAAAAGATGAATGTAGAATGGAGATGAGTGATCAAGAGGACGTGGAAGTGGCTGAGGACCGAGATCGTCGTTGACTGGCAGCGGAGGAATGGGAGAAGGCGTCAGCGGTGTGTTGTCGCCCATGGGGGGTTGACGGGGGGATAATCGTGCTTTCTGTGTCGCTCATACTGAGTCGGCGGCAGCGGAGTCACACGGCGGCGGTGGTTTAGGGTTTTATCGGGAAAAACATTAGTTTCAGAGATTAGGCTCTAATACCATAAAATGAGAAAGACTGAGATATTTTGGGAATAATGATCTGATTAATATTAACAGAATGATGAGAATATATACCCAAATATACAATGTATGACTAAGGTAACTACGTAACCTATTACAGCACAAACACTAGTACTCTATTAGATTCTCCATCTTTATCAGTAGGGTTCGATGATCCGTCCAGTGGTCGTATGAATTTCCTGAATTTATGATCTGGAAATCAAAAGCATGTTTCACCACCACCCAACTCGTAATAGGATTTACCTCCTCCTTGTTAATCATCTTGTTATTCCTGTTTTTCCAGATTTCCCATTGTTAATGCCATAATTTGCTATCCTCATGTTCACGATCTCCTCCGGTCCTACTTGCCCCTGAACCTACAAGACAGACATACTAAGGTCAGGTAGGCAGTCGTAGGGTCGTATTGAATTCAAAATCACGATGGTTTCCTTTCCACGATGTAGCAAGTTGTAGAGAAACTAAATTTGAATGGAATTGATGGCACAATGCAACACAATAACAAAATAGAAGGGAACTGTTGAAAGCAGAAGAAGTGGTTGGAATGAAAGCACAGTAATAAAGAAGAAGTAATTGGAAATGAAAGAACAGTAATAAAGAAGAAGTAATTGGAAATGAAAGCACAGTAATAAAGAAGAAGTGATTGTAATTGAAAGCAAAGTAATAAAGAAATGAAATAAAGAAGAAGTGATAGAAAATGAAAGCACACTAATAAAGAAGAAGTGATTGGAAATGAAAACACAGTAATAAAGAAGAAGTGATTGGAAATAAAAGCAAAGTAATAAAGAAGAAGTGATTGTAAATGAAAGCAGAGTAATAAATAAATGAAATAAAGAAGAAGTTATTAGGAATAAAAGCACATTAATAAAGAAGAAATGATTGTAAATGGAAGCAAAGTAATAAGGAAATGAAATAAAGAAGAAGTAATTGGAAATGAAAGCACGGTAATAAAGAAGAAATGATTGTAAATGAAAATACAGTAATTGGAAGTGAAAACACATTAATAAAGAAGAGGTGATTAGAAATGAAAGTATAAAATGAAGTTAATGGCTCTCTTTCATTCTTCCTTCTCCATCAAACAATCAATATTTTCCCAAACTCCTAATTTACTCTACTACTACTTTCATTGCATAAGTGTGTGCATTGAAATGATGAAATAGACCAAAAGGAGCCCCAAATTCTAACATTTAATGCTACTTCAAAATATCGGCAAAATATGATACGGGGAAGGGCAAATTGTCCGAATACTGAAAAATGGAACACATATCAATATATAATTAGCTCGATAGGATCAAAGGATATCAATTTATGCTAAATGTCTCTTCAGACGTTCCTCCCTACCTTCAACCAAATGACAAAATTTGCTTCGCCGTCGCATCACGGCAGAGACAGCGGTTGTACACGGTAATCTTGCTTTGTTTACCGTAATCTTGGTCTGTTTTTTAGCTTTTCTGATGCATATGTGAACAAACCAAAAAATTGAGGGGCATAAATGCATTTTTTTCAAATTAAAATTACGGGCGTGCATTTTTTTATTTTTACACCCGCGGGTGTACTCCAGTGGTTGGGAGTTGGGTTCTCTTGGAGGCATCCTCGGTTCGAGGCTCGGCAGCCACCGTGTGGGAGTGACCTGGTTTATAAGCATGGCTCTCGGGCCATGTGGCGGACTGGGCCTCCTGGTGGGCACCGAGTACGGGCCGGCCCAATGGTCCTGGTGCTGGGCTACCGTGACTTACCTCTCACATGATGGCTGTGGTGTCGGCTGATGTGGTCGGCTGATGTGGTCGGCTGAGGGCGAGCAGTGATCGCCTTTTAGAACAATAAAAAAAAAATTAAAAAAAAACACTGGATGCTGACTCATCACTCGTCACCAGAAAAACAATCCTCCGATTAAAAACTGATTGCTCTCTATCACACACTCGAGCGCCCGCCGGATTCAATCGCTATCGGAAAGCCGGCCACTGGAATTTGTATGTCATTCTAATCCCGACTGCTTAGTTTTCATGCCCTTTCGCATCATTTTAGTGTATTACATTTTTTTCCTTGTGAATTTGTGACTGAGAATTTGAATTCCCCATCTTTCACGAGTCGTTTATGATTTGGTTTCTATTCTGTTTGTTCTGTTTCAGCATGTTTGATTTGATTTAGAAGATTCAAATATTCTTCTGCTAATTTGACTTTACTCTGAAAATACGGAAGTTTCACAATTTTATGCTCTATGGTCCTATATCTTATATGTTTAGGAGATCAACGGTAATTGTAATTGCAAATTAAGGTACTTAGATTTTTTTTGGACTCTTCAGCTTTCTGTTTTTCCTGATTGTATTTTTATTGTCATTTGAAATGCTAAGACTGTATAGTGTGTTAAAACTTGATTGTATTCTTTTTATGCACTGATTTGCAGCGGTAATATGGGCGTATATTTAAGCCACCCGAGAACTGAGAAGTCATCATCCGAGGGTGAGAATGGTAGACTTAAATACGGCGTGTCATCCATGCAAGGATGGCGTTCTTCCATGGAAGATGCGGTAAGTATCAATTCTTAGTGTAGAGAAACTAGTGCCTAATTGCAAGCCATTTGTCTAAAAATCTTATTTAGATTGTCTGTCCTTCAGTCGATGAGTTATCATTGGCTCTAGAGATTCAGAGAATGCGGATTATAAATACAGTTATCTGATGAAGAAATGCTTCAAGTTATATCATCATCCTCTTTTAATCTTCTCTTCTACGGTTGAATGATATTACCTACTGTTTCAAAGCTGTTTTAGACTTATTGTAGTTGATTTTCTTAGAAAATGTTTTAGCAGTAGTATAGCTACCCAACACACAATACTGAGATGGGTGGACTTCATTTGTCATTTTAAATTGAATATAATTAATTGAGCATTAGAGGTGGATACTTTTACTGATTCAAATTTGCAATTTTGTCTGAATTAGTTAATATTCTACATATTTTTTCTTGCCTCTTGCTATTTTTATGTTGCTCAATGAAAATAGCTACTCTCTTTTCTTTTCTTTTCTTTTCTTTTTTTGGATTCTGCTGATAAAAAAATGTCCTGTAGCATGCAGCTTATCCCAACTTGGACAATGGCACTTCTTTCTTTGGAGTTTATGATGGTCATGGAGGTAATAACTCAATCTCAAAAATTTTGTACCCTTAGCAAAAGCTGTGTGAATGTTAAAAATTTTGTTTTAACAGGGCTCTTGCTTTGGTCTGCTAGCATAGTTTAGAATACAGAGTCAAAGTTCAGAATAAGTAAATGTTAGTCCATCTTGTATTGTGAATTTTTTATTTGAATAATTTTTCTCGTGATTTAGAAACAAATGTGCCTTTCTAATTTAAGTAATCAATCAAAGTCATTGTGCTTTCATTTGGAATTGATAATTTCCTTTAGGTTAGTTTGTTGCTAATTGTTGCCTTGGTAGGAGATTCTTGTAAGGCTTGAATTGGAGCTGATTATATTTATGACGAAAAAATAGAAGCCTTTTATTGGGGTAAACCCACAAACCGCTTCTCAAAAGTTACATTATAGCGCATTTAGTGGCTTAAATTCATGTTTCAAAAACCAGCTAGCGGAAAAGTGGAATTAACATATGGCTATTACAAGGAAAAGAAACTTGGTTGGTTAATTAGGCTGATGTACTTTGTTGTGGATGATTATATTACCGCCATTCATATCAGCGCACACTGGACGAGTAACTTTGACAAGTAGGATGAATCAGATTACTGGCAGTTAGTAATCCTCAGTTCGTTTACTAGTTATTCCTCACCATTTAGGTTGTATTTGATATTTAAGTGATGATAAGTTGATCGTTAGGCTCCATTTAGGATTAGGGCAGTACCTAGCAATGAATATTATGATTTCATTTATTCAAAGGGAAATAGAGAAATAATTCGTTGTAGATTAGCAAATAAATGAAGATTTATGCTCTCAGCAAATTGTTGGATGGTTCCTTGTTAGCCTTTTTCATTAATAATTTCTCTCTGATACGATCCTATATACCTTTACAGGGAAAGCAGTTGCTAAATTTTGTGCCAAGTATCTTCACGAACAAGTGCTCAAGAGCGAAGCTTACACTGCTGGCGATTTAGGGGATTCATTGCAGAAATCTTTTCTAAGGTTACTCTGTCTTCTATATTCTTTTAGTTGATCAGTATTCCTTATGGATGCATTACATACTCATTAAAGTGCTCATGAGAAAGGAGATCGGCAGCCTATTTGATATTCTAGGTGATGGTTGGGGTGTTCTATATACATCGCTCCTTCAACATGTTTAGAAATTTTAATTAGTACGTCAAAGGCATAGAATTGAGTACGTGTTGATCTTATTTCATCTGAAGTTTTGGCACACAGTTGCATCTTTTTAAGCTGAATTCAGCATAAAATGCAAAGGGTGTCAAGCTTGAGAGGTTGTTGTCTTTCTTGCTGAATTGTTCTTGAAGACTGAAGTATTGAATTTTTAAAGCATTATAACTTATGGCTTATATGAAATGCTTAATACTTGTGCTGAGTCTAATACTTGCTTAACCTATATGCAGAATGGATGACATGATGTGTGGCCAAAGAGGTTCAAGAGAATTAGCAGCACTTGGGGATAAAATGCAAAGGGTCTCAAGTATGATTGAAGGTTTGATATGGAGTCCAAAGAATAATGAATCTAATGGACAGGCTGATGACTGGTCTACTGAGCAGGTGTACACACTGTCTTTTTGATTGGTAATATTATTATGACATGCTACATACACACTTTTTATGAAATTCATGTCTATTCCTTACACATGCTGTGTCCGTTTTCTTATTAAATTAAATGGAGTGTGTCATAAGTTAATGGAAATGATGAATGGAGTTTTATTGCTTAAAGAGCAGGAGGTGTCATCACTCTTTTAATTGTTCACATGAGCTTCTATAAATCGGGAGCATCATTTACCCCTCACTGGAATGCAAATCAGGGACTTCTGTTTTTCCTCTTCCTCATTTGATGATCTCTTATGTTAAATAAGCCAATCATTGTTTATTTTCAAATTCCACAAACCCATAGTTTTATACAGCTTCGAGAGTCATAATAATTCCTGTGGAACGTATTGTTTTTGAGAGTCATAATAATTCCTGTGGAACATATTGTTCAGTTTCTGTCATCGGGTACTGACCACCGTTGCTCAATTGTGGAGTATGTGATTTTTATATCCTCAGTTATGTGATGGTACGAAACTTGATCTGCATGCGTTTAAAATGACTAAGAGAATGTATTCTGCCTATACTCTAATTTAAATTCTATATGCATCAAACTTGTTTGTGTTTGAAGGAACCAGGCTCGGACTATATTGGACCAACTTCTGGTTGCACCGCTTGTGTTGCAATCATCCAGGAAAATAAACTTCTTGTTGCAAATGCTGGTGATTCTCGTTGTGTTCTATCTCGTGGTGGTCGGGTAAAGATTTTGTTCGTTTTTCATCTTGGCTGATATTACTTTTACTGTTCTACTTTATTATTGTTGATAGAAGTGTGATTTGTCTCAACAATTTATACAACACCCTCAATGTATGTGTTTGCTTAGGGTTTGGAGCTGAAACAACATGCTTATCATAATTGAAACCTTGAGTAGATTGCAAAGAAAAACTAAATTGCTCAAAAAAGAAAAAAATTGTGGGTTTTTTGCATGTGACTTGTTGCTTAGATTGACAATTAAGTAGCTTTGTAGAATTAGTTGAAAAAATATTGCGCTTTTCATTTCCTTCTGTAGTTCTTGATGCTATAAACACCACTCGCGAAACCTACTTTCCCAGGCATATGCTATGTCTAAAGATCACAAGCCTGATCATGAACTTGAAAAGGAGAGGATATTGAATGCTGGTGGTTATGTCCAATTTGGGCGTGTTAATGGGAGCTTAAACTTGTCAAGAGCAATAGGTAGTTCAAGTCTATTGAACTTTTTTATATATTAAGCAAACCCAGACGGCTTCTTTTGCTGTTCTAAGTAACCTCTGTTTAATATTTTCAGGTGACATGGAATTGAAACAAAATAAATCACTTCCTGCTGAAAGGCAAATTGTAACAGCTTATCCTGATGTTACTGCTGTATGTATCGCCAAGTACTTTTATTTTTAAACTTATTATGCACTGAATTTTATTAATATTGATGGGCTTTCTAAAGGTATCATTAATTAACTGTAGATTCCAATTCATATATTGCACTTGATTTCTTACTTGCAAATAACAAGCTTTCATCAGTTCTTAGGTTGATGTGATGCATCCTTTTTATCCTGTCTAGGTTGATCTTCGTGATGAGGATGAGTTTCTCATTCTAGCTTGTGATGGGATATGGTAAGCCAATTTCTCCTTGTCTTCATAGTCTCTGTTATTGTCCATTGCTTGTGCTTGGGAAACTTTACTTACAACTGTTCTGGATTTACAACTGATGTTTTGAATGATGTTGAGAGCTAAAAGTGTCAATAAAATGATGACTTGTATGTTATGATTTTGGTGTCTTGTGGTTTGCCCATAACGAGAGAAATATTTATTGTTGGAATGGCACATTGTTAGATCTTATTTTAGTCCTATTGGAGAGTCCCTATATTATTTATTTGTAGAGTTTGTTAAAATTAAGGTATTTTGGGCTTCCATCTTAAATTTAATTGGCACCTAGCGGAGTGACCCAATACCTTATATACTAGTCATTCAATCTTTTAAATAGCTATGTGGGATATTCAACAGAATTCCTAAAGAACCACATTATATGATTCTCTCTTGTTACTCTGTAAAACTAGTTCTGTAATTTTCTAAATTATACGGGTTGATTAAGTTATAATCAGTTTGCTATTGAAATCCTTCATTTTCAAATTTTGTGTGCTAGGGATTGTATGTCGAGCCAACAGGCTGTGGATTTTGTTCAGGAAAAGCTTGAATCTGTAAGTAATCTGTCGGTTTTTAGCAATGTGGTGAAGAGCTCGTGCAATTTTCATGCAGTGCTAAAATGACTGACTGGGCTGTTTTGACATGTTCATAGGAGTCTAAGCTTTCAGCAGTGTGTGAGAAGGTGTTTGACAAGTGTTTGGCACCAGCAGCCGGTGGGGAAGGTTGTGACAACATGACGATGATCCTAGTTCAGTTCAAGAAAAGTCCCAACCAAGGTACCGAGCCTTCTACAAATCAAGCTGGATCTGAAGAAGATCAAGAGTGCGTAGTACCGAGTGAACCACAGGCAAATACCAAATCTGAATCTCCCTCTAATAAGTCTTGAACTAACTTATTTTTACTAGTCTTTGTAAATGCATTTCAATATAACCAAATACAAAACAGTAGTCTTTCCAGTAAGCTCTATTTGGTTCCTACAAAATATCAGTTTGAGGTCAATTCTTTTCTTTTGAGATTTATACATATGGTGATGTGAATCTGGTCTGCTTGAGATACTTTGGTTAGTCTCTACTCACAACTTGCATCTAGTACATAATAGTTTTGACGCTTTCTATTGCCCGCGTCTGTATCTCTGTCAATATCATGATAGTGCAAATAATATTCAAATAAATAAAAATGGTCTATTTTCGTTGGCAAGGACAGTGGTTGATATTTGTGGATTGTTAGACTTTCCGATATTATAGTATTTATTTTGAAGAGCAAAACTTTCTGATATTTGTCAACTGTTTCCTCTTCCGGTGTTCTGATAAGGAGGCTGGGGTGTGTTATAAGTAGCTTTACTTACAAATTCAGCAGTTGGTGGTGGTGCTCAATGTAAAAAATAATTTTATTTAGAAGTTGAAGTTATGTTTGAAGGAAAAATATAAATTGATCTCTCTTTTAAATAAGCCAGTTTTATTTTTAAGTAGAGGTTCACCAAGCACAATACTATATCAACCATAATCAGTTTTATTTATAAGCATAGTAGTACTATGTCAACGCTAACTCATTAAACCTGATTATTACTCCCTCCATCTTATATCAAGCTGCACACTTTAACTTTTGACAGTTGAATTGAAAAATGTTTGATCCTTGATGTGCTTCATTAAGGGTAATTAAAACTTGGGAAAAGTTGATAGTTTAAAAATATATGTTATAACGAATTCAATAATGCATCACTAGTATTTATATTTATATAGCACTTCAATTTTAATGTCAAATTTAAGAAGTTTTGATTAAATGAATAGTTAAATTGCTGTTTTAAATGGGACAGTTGAATTCAACCACTAACGTGTGATGAGATCGAGCATTGGAGGTTGGAGAAAAATATTGGTTAGTGGTCAAGTTCACATCCTAGCTGCCATTAAGTATTAGCTTCGAGTTCCTTCACGGTCACGTTGGCATATCTTCTGAATCGTATTCGCATGACAATATTGATTAAAAACGACGCGGCTTACAACGAAGTGAGGTGTACGGTAGCTTCATCCGAGCTTGGCACAGGGGTCACATGCGGTTTTGGCGCTTAACTTTGTCAAATTTCTTCGTAAGCACCGAAATGAATAGTCATTGATGGTGTACTAAGTTCCGGTCGAATGGTCCGAGACGACTTGGAATGCTCAGTATCATTAGGGTGGTAAAATAGACACGCAATTTGTACGTTAAGAGAATTTTATATTGTTAAATTTGGGTGGATATGAGTAAAATCTGCAATGTGACAAATGGGTAATGAGTCAAATGGGTAGTTGAAAAATATGGGTTGAACGGGTTAGGTTTGTGAGTTGACCTCAGGTTGACCCATATGGATTGAAATCCATAATTTTTACTCATGAGTTAAATGATTTTTAACCCGCGGATTGAACGGATTTTAACCCAACCTGCTTTGACCCGACTCATTTGCAAAATTGGTCGTACCCATATTTTTTAATCACCCATTTTACCCAACTCATATTTGATTTATCCGCCCATTTGACATCCCTAAGTACCATATAGGGAGATAAAATAGATCACAATGCAAATAAGTAGCTGAATCTGAAGCAACAGGTGAGTAGAATATGTGGTTAAAGTCAGATAACATATTTTTAATAATATTAATTTTTTTTGTAGCTAGTAGAATATGTGGTTAAAGCCAGATAACATATTTTCAATAATATTATTTTTTATATATGGTCAAAATTATTAGTAGTTTGAATTGAGCCTGATCGTATTGAATCGACCAACTTTCATCATTTTAGATGTGTGAACTCTAATAAAAGGTACACAGCTAAGTTAGAAACTAAACAATTAAACATACATACAATTTTCATATGTATACATGCATTTTAAAACCTTTTTAAATATAAGTATAAACAGATTAGCACGTGGAAAATTAAAGCCCTAACTTCAACCCCTAGATAACCATGTCGTACTTCCATCTAGAGAAAGATTCCTATTTTTTGTCAACTTTCTCAAACCTTATTTGATCATAAATTTCAATTATTAACACTATCGTGTGAGATATTATTATATTTTATGTAAAATTTAATTTTTAAATATAAATTTTTTACCCATCATTTAAATATATAATAAAGTAATTGGTGGTTAAACACAATTCGAGAAAGTTGACCAGAAATAGAAAGCTTTCTCTGGTACGAAAGAGTATATTTTTATCGTTTGAACACTAACATCTTATCTTAGTAGTATTAGATTTATTAGAATAAATTTTACACTCTGCCCTAACATAATCTGAACTCACATTTAGATTGATAAATAAACAATTTTAATCAATTCTATTAATAATATGTATACTAGAAGAACTTATCATATACATAAAAATAATTATTTATCATATACTTAAATATTAATTGTTAAATATATACTCCCTTCGTTCCATAATTATTGGTTTATTTACTTTTTCATGATTTTCAATGATCATGTTTGACTGTTAATATTTCTAACTACGTATAATATTTATGTATATAAAATTGATATTTAGAAAATAAATATTAAGATGAATATAACAATATCTTACATTATATTTTTATTAGGAAAAGTCTTATGAAATACCGTCTTTTCATAGGCTTATGGGAAGATGGTGTTTAATTTGAATAATAAAAGGTAAAAGGTCTTAGCTGCAATATTAAAATTTTATTATGCAACATTTAGTAGTTATAAAGTTTGTAACCCAAAAATTTTACCTTCATTTCTTCTAATTTGCACTTTAAACCTTGGTATTTTCATGGCTTATGGAAAAACCGTCTCTCAAGAGACCGACTCTTTTTATTATACATGTATTAATTTATATTTAAGGTTAAAGCTTACCAAGTTTAAATTTAAAATGATAAATATACCAATAATTTTGTGACGGATGAAGTACAGTATTATTTATGATGCAAAATGGAACTTTCCACACCATGTTGGAACATATTTAGGATTATATCTTCATCTTATTTGACGGAGAAATTAAAGTTGATCACATCCACATTAATATCCTCATCATCCAAACGTGGGAAATTTCTTGACACTTTGTAGCTGGCTGGTGGCAGCTGGACGGATCGAGGTACACGTGTGGCATGCAGGATACGTGTCAGTCTTAGAGTGCTCCACGTACTCCAAAATGCAGCTGTTCCGGTGATGGCCGACGTGTCGCAACAACCGTCTCATTGACGGGTGCAGGCATTTATTTTTTAAGGTTGGTGCTCATCTTTCCTACCTTAAATTACAACCTAATCATTTTATACTATTCAAAAAAAATATTTGACTGTTTATGTGTTTAGATACGTATAATAACGGCAAACAAAAAAATTACTTTCTAGAAGCTACTTGTTACGATAAATTCAACTATATCACATACGATAATATTATGTCTCATATATCTATTCGAATATGCGATCAAACTTTGATAAACAATAACGTCATAAAGTAGTGAGTAAGGTGGGACGGAAGGAGTAATATTTTTTTAAAATATCTAGTTTTATTGAAACTAACTCTATTGTCCAAATGAAAATTTTAGGGGAAAAAAGTGAATATATCCTTTCTCCAATTTCATAACATTATCACTATATAAATTTACATACTCCCTCCGTCTATCCGAATCTGCACACTTTTTGATCAACTTTCTAAAGACATATTTGACCATAAATTTCAATTAGTATATAGACACTAATATCATTATGTGAGATTTTGTTGGATTCCCTGCATGATATATTTTCTAAATATCAAATTTTAACACACCGTTAATATAAGTAACTAAAGTTATCGTTGGTCATACATGACCCGAGAAAGTTGACCAAAAAGTGAGCACATTCGACTGGGACGGAGTGAGTGCATTAATTTAGATTGATAAAATCAATATAGAAAACTGAGTTGAAAAAAAATGAAAATTGAAAAAAAAATTTTGTAAAAAGACACTATCATTATTGATAATGGTTCTACAATTGTAAATAAATTAGAAAAAAAATACTTCCTCCACATTATTACAACAATATTTCTTTGTTTGTCAAAATTCTTCAATTTCATTTTTTTTATCATCTAGAATGCCACTATTGATGAAAAAGATAAATCATTTGGGCTTGTTAAAGTGGTCATAACTCTTCACTCGACTAAGTGCAAGCTGGGTTCAAAATCTCACCTCCTTTAAAATTGCATTATTATGACTTTTCAATTATATACGTTACAAATAATTTGAGTAGTTTGGTGTGGATTGCAGTGAGAGTCGCACTTCACTTTATTGCGTGAGCCACAATTGCACTGTAGATATAGATGTATAGTTTTGTGTGTGGGATGTACTAAGGGTGTGTTTCAGGGGCGGAGCCAGGAAATGTGTCTAGCGGGGGCTGGATCAATTAGTAGGAGAAAATAGAAAATTTTCAATCTTTTTTTTTATCTATTTAGAGGGGGCTGATAGGAAAAGAATTTTAAAACTACTCCAAAAAATTTTCTTTTTGGTGGGGTTGAAGAGGAATATTTCAAAATTACTTGATACGATGTCAAAATATCATTTATTTACCGTTATCTTAGTTTTTTTTTAGTAGGATAACACTATACTCTTTTTCTCATTGAGTTTTTTTAATGAGGTAGTGTGATCATTTGTAGTTTATTTCATTTTAGAATAAAGCTCATTAACTATGTCATGTTGGCGTTAGAAGAGTTTTGATGTTACAATATACCAAAACTCTTCTAACGCCAACATGGCAGAGTTAATGGGCTTTATTCTAAAATGAAATAAATTACAAATGATCACACTACCTCATTAAAAAACACAATGAAAAAAAGACTATAGTGTTATCCTACTAAAAAAATACTAAACTAAGATAATGGTAAATAAATGATATTTTGACATCGTATCATTCCCTCCGAGGTCGAAAAGTTTCGTCCTCGAAACGTGAACGATCTTCAAAAGTAAATAGAGATAAACGTCCACATGGCAGAGTTAATGACCTTTATTCTAAAATGAAATAAATTACAAATGATCACACTACCTCATTAAAAAACCCAATGGGAAAAAGAGTATATTGTTATCCTACTAAAAAAAACTAAACTAAGAAAACGATAAATAAATGATATTTTGACATCGCACCATTCCCTCCAAGGTCGAAAAGTTTCGTCCTCGAAATGTGAACAATCTTCAAAAGTAAATGGAGATAAACTGTGCGAAGACTAGGCACTGACTAGAATGCTGATGTGGCAAAGCTCCTTGAACTCACGTTAAAAAGAGAGCTGGCAAGAAAATGAACGGTGGCGTCGGATCTATGACGGATGGCGAGCAGAATGGTGAGGTTGTTTAGGTCGGACGGAGATGGAACAGGACGGTGGTGCGGCGGCGGAATTGTCAAAGTAGCTGAGTGGCAGCGGCAATGAGATGTCCTGGTGGCGGCGGATTCTGCTTTTTGATTTTTTTTAAAAAAAAAATTGTACTATAAAACACAGAACCAGAATCTTATTCCCCAAGAAAGTTTTCGGTCACAATTCCCAAAATTTTTGGAAATTGCAAATCTACCCCCAAACTTTTGAAAATTGCAAATCTGCCCTAAATTTCAGATTTCAAATCCTAAATTTCGATTTAGAAACACAAAAATCTGCTACCTTTTGTTTTTTATTTTTGAAAAGTTTTGGAACAAAAATCACCTATACAAAACTTGGAATAAAAAAACTTGATTCAAATGAACTTCGAGGTATTCAAGATCGTAAGGATCAAGAATATGACACTACATATATGGAAAATGACACAAGATTCTTCTTCTTTTTGTATTTTTTTGAATAAGGTGCAATCAAGAATCAAAGAACAATTCAAGATCACGAAATCAAAGAACGATAAAGAAACAAATAGGATTATGAGCATGCAATAATTTTCAGAAGAGTTGACGAAAATATCACAAGCACATAAACTGTTTAAGCTACCTAAAAACTACAAAACTGACTGGGAGGAAAAGGCGGATAATACTTGTTAATGCTCAGACCCTTCGACGTCCTCCTTACTCGATTGATGAAGGTGAAGGCGAATAGTAATACCGAAGTATTTAAACTCTCAGACCCTTCGACGTCCTTCGACTCTAGATTCAATCACCCTGGTAAGAAAGATTAAACAAACACAGTTAAAACACGACACGAAGGAGTTTATAATTTTTTTAAAAAAATCAAAAATAAATTCAACGAAAACTCGAAACCTTTTTTTTTTGTTTTTTTGGTCGCAGTAGATCTTTCGTTTCTAAGTCAATTCAGTTTTCAGTTGTGATTAGGGTTTGGGGCGAGATTGTAACCCTATAAATAGTACACTCAATTTCGACTCGCTCTCTAACTAGCCCTCAAGATCAGATTACAAGGTTTATTGATACTTAACTAGCCCTCGGGGTTAAGCAACAATGGAATAGCTCGCAAGAAAAGAGTATAAACTGAAAATGATTATGGCATATTTAAGAAACTAAAATCATATTTAACTAGACTACCTAAAATAAATGACCATATTCTTCAAGATAAATCTTGAATGAATATTGTCTTATCTAATCTTACCAAACCTAATTCTAATCAAATCAGAACTAAATATTCTAAACCCTAATTAAAATATACCAAAACTCTTCTAACGCTAACATGGCAGAGTTAATGGGCTTTATTCTAAAATGAAATAAATTACAAATGATCATACTAGCTCATTAAAAAAACCCCACTCGCAAACCCTTCAATGTCACACAAAATTCAAGGTCTAGCCCTTGGGGTACACTTAATTTCGACCCGCTCTCCAACTAGCCATCAGGTTCAGATTACAAGGTTTATTGATACTTAACTAGCCCTCAGAGTTAAGCAACAATGGAATAGCTCGCAAGCAAAGAGAATGAACTCAAAAGGTTGTATTTTGATTGATAAAAGTAGTATTTGGATTGATAAAAGTAGTATTTGGTAAAAAATAATGTTGAAAACCACCCCTATTTATAGTACATAGGTATGGTCTTCAAAAGTACAAACAAGAAACTGAAAAGGATTATGACAGCTTTAAGAAGCTAAAACCATGTTTAACTAGATTACCTAAAATAAATGACTATATTCTTCAAGATAAATCTTGAATGAATATTGTCTTATCTAATTTTACCAAATCTAATTCTAATCAAATCATAACTAAATATTCTAAACCCTAATTAAAATATACCAAAACTTTTCTAACGCCAACATGGCAGAGTTAATGGACTTTATTCTAAAATGAAATAAATTACAAATGATCACACTACCTGTTTTAGCTTCTTACAGCTGCCATAATCCTTTTCAGTTTCTTGTTTGTATACCTATGTATTATAAATAAGGATGGTTTTCAACATTATTGTTTTTACCAAATACAACTTTTATCAATCAAAATGCAACCTTTTAGTTCATACTCTTTGCTTGCGAGTTATCCCATTGTTGTCTAACCTCGAATGCTAGTTAAGTATCCATAAATAAACATTGTAATCTGATCCTGAGGGCTAGTTAGAGAGCAAGTCGAAATTGAGTGTACCCTAAGGGCTAGACCTTGAATTTTGTGAAGCATTGAAGGGTTTGCGAGTTCCCTTGTTTTGTCAAAAATCTTAATTCCGCAATCCAGATTCTTCGCAAGGGGATTCATATCAGTTGGTATCATAGCAAAGCAAAAGATCATTGGACGAGTTAATCAACAGGGATTTCAAGTTTTGTTTGAATTTATTTTTGAAAAAAAAATCAGAAAGCAGAATCCTCCGCCACCAGGACATCTCATTACCGCCGCCGCTCAGCATCTTCGACAATTCCGTCGCTGCATCGTCGTCCTGTTCTGTCTCCGCCCGACCTCAAGAACCTCGCCGTTTTGCTCGTCATTCATCGTAGATCTAATGCCATCGTTCTTCAGACTTGATCTCCGCCAATCAATTCAACGATCGGTCGACTGCTCCGTTCTTCTCTGATCAATTTTATCAGCGGAACTGTCGACCATTTGAATACTCATCAGCGATCTCCGGCGACTCTATTCTTCTTCATGTGCTAATTCAGATTACTCCGCCGTGGCTTATTCACTCTCAATCGTCGGCGAGCTCTACTTCAGCCGAAGAGAAGTCCGCGTAGAAAGTTTCAGCGAAGAAGAATATGTGTGTGGTCTTCACGCGCAAGCACCCACTCAGACGCATGAATCTCACGCGCACTGTGTTGTAAGGCGCGTGCTGGACACGCACGAGTCACAACTCACATCTTCATATCACGAGTTGCTGATTATATCGTGAGTTGATTAATATATCGCGAGTTATTTTGATTCTCTCGCCAGCTCTCTTTTTAATGTGAGTGCTTCTTAAATCTGCCATAATCCTTTTCAGTTTCTTGTTTGTATTTCCATACCTATGTACTATAAATAGGGGTGGTTTTCAATATTATATTTACCAAATACCACTTTTATCAATCACAATTCAACCTTTTGAGTTCATACTTTTTGCTTGCGAGCTATTCCATTGCTTAATTCCGATGGCTAGTTAAGTATCAATAAACCTTGTAATCTGATCCTGAGGGCTAGTTAGAGAGCAAGTCAAAATTGAGTGTACCCCGAGGGCTAGACCTTGAATTTTGTGCGGCATTGAAGGGTTTGCGAGTTCCCTTGTTTTGTCAAAGATCTTAATTCCGTAATCCAGATTCTTCGCAAGGGGATTTATATCATTACTCCTACTATTATTTTTTGGCAGGGGCTGGAACCCCTTCCAACCTCTATGTACATCCGCCAGTGATGTGTTTGACATGATTTAAAAGTGTTTTGGTTTATAAATTAAACACATTTTTAGTGTTTGGTAAACTGCTAAAATGTTTAAGAAGAAGAATCTATTTTCGTGGGACATAACATAAATTGATCTCCCATTACTTTCAAAATAAAGTAAAATAAGTCTTTTTTTTAAAAAAAATCAATATCTTTCAAAGATGTTGGTAAAAAGCTCAGCGACGATTACAATGAGTAGAATTGACGTCCAACCTAACTAGCCTCTAACTATGATATTGCAAGTATATCTAAATTACATGTCAACCACACTGATCATATGTACTATTACAGAAAAGAGATCCAATAATAAAAAACTGTAACATCGCCATCGGGGATATTAACTTGCTTCCCGCGAAAATCATGATCACTTGGCAAAGAGGAGCGTATCACGCATCAATATCACTGCGCCAAACATATATCTTCTACAACTGTAACACCACTTGATCCAACCACGATCTATGTTGTCCAAACTGTAAACACCTTGAAAAATACAAATCTGACGAACCCAAGTAAATGAAAACACAAAAATAAAACGAAATTGTGAACACACGATCTGTACAAGCAGATCGAGAATAAAACTTCAACGCGGGCAACTAAATTGAGTTATCATTATGAATAAAACGATATAATCAATCAGGTCGAAGAACAAAACTCATTAATCTCACACTCATTCAACAATAAAAATATAATTAAAATAAATTAGTTTCCCCATGATGGAAGATGGAAAAAAGAAAATTGAAGAAAATGTAGAGCATTTTGGGAGGGAGGCTGCGGCTGCCAGAGAGAAAAGAATTCCGAAGTGCTTATACTTTATTTACAAAAATAAGTCAATTTTCTTATAAGAAAACTAAAATGTCTCGTCCCACTTTATTTTTTGAGTCACTTGAAAATGAATGAATTTGTAAAAAGAAAATGAAAAATAGAACTGATGGACTATGAAACACGGTTGAGTGATGTAGCGTTGCGGATAAACCTCGGTGCATGGTTGCAGCTTTTACCGAGTGGCCCGAAAAATGATGCCACTCTGGTCCCACTAGACGTCGAATTACTCATCCTTTCTCCCGCTAGATATTGATTTTGGTCCCATGAATTCGATGTTCTGTAACTTGACCCCTGTATTTTTAGATTCTCTCGTTGTTGACACTGGACTGTTGCTTAACTACATTTAGACATGTGCACTTGAAAAGTATTGCTTTTGTGAAGTTGCTTTCACTTTTATTCTAGCATCATAAAATATTATAGGGGTCAATATAACCTTATCTACTTGAGTAAGTGTCAATATAATTCTATGATAATTTTTAGTGTAAATATAACCCTAACTAGTTAATGAGAGTGCCAATATAACCCTCAGACCCCATTTCCGACATTGACTTCAATTTTTCAGTGTTGACTCTATGTAAATTGACCAAAATAACTTTTGGGCTAACTCTGAAATTAGGTGGATACCCTCATAGTTCGCCGGACCACCGTCGGGCAGCCGTCGGAATCGGTAGGGTTATATCAGCACAATATGAAAATTGGTAGGGTTAAATCAGCACATTCCTAAACTTTATAGGGTTATATCAGCATATTAGTAAAAAATGTAGGGTCATATCAGCACATACTATAGAATATAGGGGTTGTAATGATATTTTGTTTATTATGTTGTGTTTAGTCCAGATTGATGATTGGATGACCTTTGGTGTTGTGTGTGATTGTTATTTTGCTGTGTTCTTCGACCTAAGATTTTTAATGTTGATAAGTTTTGAAATGAGGCTATGATATGTGATAATGGTGTTTAACATTAATGATGGTGTCATGATGTCAAATTTTATGTTGTATAAGATAATGTTATGATGTTATAATGGTGTATATGATAATATGGTCGCTCGTTAGGGCCAACCGAGTACCACACACTTAATACTTATAATATGTGCTGATATAACCCTATAAGTTTTAAGAATGTGCTGATATAATCCTACAAACATAAGATATGTGCTGATATAACCCTACAAACATTAGGAATGTGCTAATATAACCCAATAAGATTTCATAATGTGCTGATATAACCCAATAAGATTTCATCTGCCGACGGTCCGACAGCGAGTCTAAGG
This sequence comes from Rubia yunnanensis, assembly GCA_037428765.1. NCBI lineage: Eukaryota > Viridiplantae > Streptophyta > Magnoliopsida > Gentianales > Rubiaceae > Rubia > Rubia yunnanensis. The sequence continues at coordinate 89,728,951 of CM075068.1, forward strand.
GTAATAATGTCATTTCCTTTTTTGTATTTTAATTTTTTTCAGAAGGGCAAACATGTAATTTTATAAAATTCTGGCTAAAAAGTTACCGGAAAGGGTTATATTGGCACTTTCACTAACTAGATAGGGTTATATTGATATTTTCAAATATTGAAAGGTTGTATTGGCACTTATGTCAACTAGGTAGGGTTATAAAAACACTTTTTTCAAAATTCTACTAGTAGCATTTTATGATGATGTGGTACATAAACTATTTTAAATTAATTATGCTCAACTGAAAAAGTATACTCCTTCCGTCCTATATAAATTGGCTCACTTTTTATTTTCTTCTGTCCCAAATAAAATGACTAATTTTAATTCTTACCCAAAATGGTAAAGAATATAGACTAAATTATTTTTTTAGTCCCCAAAAAGTATCTTATGCCATGTTTTGGTCCCCTTTTGCAAATCAATCCTTAGACAGTAGCCTAAAAATTCAGAATGATTTGTTTGGTCCGCAAATGTGGTTTTCAGGTAAGACTAAATAGTTTTTTGGTACAGTAAGGGGTATAATGGTAATTGTACTAATAAAAAACATTTTCAATTAAAATTTTCTAATTTTATTTTTCTTTAGTTTTTACAGCCGCCGCAGCCTTCAATTTCCACCGCCTCCTTCGATATCGGCAAAGCTTCTGCTCTCGGACTCTTTTCGACCAAACCCTTCTTCGAACAATGTCGGCTTAGTCTTCTTAAGCACTCTCCACAACTCCGATCGACGGCAGATGAAAGAAAATGTCTCTCGGATCCCATCCAAATCCTTCTCCAGCGTGACGAATTTCCCGACGCCGAGATTCCCCCTCAGGACAATGACCGTGAGCAGTAAACACAGAACGGTGATCTTCCCGTTCTTACACAGCCTCTGCACTTACAGAGCTCGCTGTGGGCTCAGGCACCGCTCCATTCTCCTCCATCATGAATGAAGCGAAGAAGACAAAGCAAAGCTATGGCGGAGATAACGAGCAAAGAAGACGAAGCGAAGAAGACGAAGCGGTGGATTGGATGTAACCCCAGATTTGGTTCAAACAGCGGCGGCGGAGATCGCTCCAAAACCGATTCCAACGGTGGCGGTGGAGAAGACGAGTGCAACCAACGGCAGAGAAGATGAGAGCAACCAACGATGGAGAAGATGAGCGCAAAGACGAGCGCAACTAACGGTGGAGAATATGAGCGCAACCAACGGCGGAGAAGACGAATGCAACCTACGGCGGCGGTGGTGGAGACGACCGAGCGAAGAAGAGGAAGTTTTTTTAAACTCAGGTGTATAATGGTCATTTACATATTTTGACCAATTTTACCGTTAACTTTCCCTAAAAATCACCTTTGGGGACCAAACAAATCGTTCTGAATTTGTTTGGTATTGACTGAGGGTTGATTTGCAAATGAGGACCAAAACATGGTATAAAATACTTTGTAGGGGACTAAAAAAATAATTTAGTCAAGAATATATTGTGAAATTCCTACAGTATCATCTTTAACTTCAACAACTTTTTGACTGGGCCCACCATTTTCCCAAGATATCCCTATTTTTTCACAATTATTCTGTCACATTTGCTTGCATAAAATATCGAGCCAAAAGTAAATGAGTCAATTATGATGGGACAAGGGGAGTATAATTTAAAAAAGATAAAAGAGCTAAAATAACCATATCTTTTGGATGAAAGTGCCAATATAATCCTGCAATCTCATAAAGTGTCAATCTAACCTCTGACTCCATTGACTTTTTATTCAACATTTGTTTGGCCGGATTCTAGTGAAAAAATGATTTTTCCCTTGATTTATAAAAATAAAAATGAAAAAGAGAAAAACCTCTCTCTCGTCGTCTTTCCCCGTCGCCTTCCCCCATTTATTTCTCATTCAAAACCCTTTTCTTTCCCCATTTTTTCATCATCCCAGTTGGTAAAAGCATCGCCGGTAGCGACGGGGGTAGTGGTGGTAGGGGCAGATGGCTGTTGAGGGTGGTGGTGATGGTTGTGCTGTGAGTTAGTGTTCGGGGTGGTGGGGGTGGTGAACCACCACCGCAGATGAAGACGAGAAGCGGGATAAGTTCGAAGGTGATGGGAGTGGTTGTGTGGTGGTGAATCGTGGTGGTGGTGTGGTAAGGTTTCTGGCAACGACAACGGAGTGCGGCGGTAGCAGTGAGTTTTGAAGAAGAAAGAAACAAATTTCCGTGGCGATGTGGCGAGGTTTCTGGCGGCAGCGACGTGTTTTGAAGAAGAAAGAAATAGAGTAGCCACGTCAAAATAGATTTTTCCTAATGGGTATTTTTGTCATTTTAGTTTCTGGTCATGCCTGAATTCATTTGGTCAATGCCAAAATTGGGAAGTTTGGGTATATCGGCACAATTTGACCAATAGTTAGGGTTAGATTGGCACATTTAAAATTAGTTAGGGTTAAATTGGTACTTTATGAAATTGCGGGGTTATATTGGCACTTTCAACAAAAAATTAACGTTAGCTATGTATTTTATATCTCACTTTTATTCTACAACAGAGGTACTTGATAATGAATCTTATTGGTAAAGTCCAACTCTCTATGATAAAAAGTACCTAAAATTGGATCTACAATAAGGAGTGAGAAGTTTTTTGAGAATCTAAAACTTTATAAAAAATAATTGTATTGTCTAAAGTCATTACAGTTTGAGTGATATGTTACAATATGAGTGGGTTACACTTATTTACACATAGGTATTCAAAACAAAACATCATAATTTAAAGTATGTGTGGCGAACTAAAAGCTAAATTGGACTATTAAATAAACTAAAAGATTTATGAATGTTCTAAAACCCCACTCGTATCTACCTGACCCAAACAGGATCACCCAAATCCAACTTGTCAACCAAAACCTATCCAAATCTAACTATCCAATATAAGTAGATCCAACCCGACTAATATAGACTTCCTCATCAACAACCACAAATGAAGCTCAAACTTGTCAGTGTGTACATGTTTCCTTCATCTCTCATCATAGACATCGTGTTCTTAGAGAATTAAAATTCAAAATTTAAACCAAATATATTTGCTATCAGTTGGATTCTTCTTAGACCTGATAAAAAATTTATATCTGGCATTCCCATTATATTGTCAATTAACCATTCTTTTACTACATTGTATTCTAATAGTGTCATTAGGTTGTTATCGAAAGTGGATACCTTCACCGTGTGATACATTGAATTAGAAGAGATCCATCGCAAAACCTTTGCTGAAGTTTGTAACTTGATTCATCAATTTACCATTATCGATGAAGACTTTGACATGGTCAGAGAACCACCATGGACATTGCAACATAAGCCATGGACATTGCAACATAAGCCATGGACCCCAGTTGATTTCCAAAGAAGAGAGGACTGCCATAAAATTCAAACTTAAGTAAAAAAATAAAAATAAAGAAACAAAACATAGTAAAATAATAAGAGCAGGGATGATCTGCACCATTATGCATGCTTTAACCAATTGGCGTAGTTTTTATTTACTTTTGGTTGGCGGTTTGGCAACATTAGTTGATTTTACATGACAAGGGGTTTAGACAATCATGTTTGGTTTTCTATTCTAAATCCCACATTTTGTACACTTAATTAGTGATTATTGATATGTCGTGTTCACAGGCTCCTTGGTCTTCATTATAAGTACCTTTAGTAGGTCACCCATGAATTCTATTTGTTATATTACATTCTTGCGAAGGCCGTTTACTTTTAACGATAGAAGATTTGAAGGTCATTCACATTTAATAGTAGTAGATGAAGGCCACGAGCATCAATGCATGGTAGAAGGAGATTGAAGCCAAGGATAGGCGGCTTCGAAGTTCAAGACGACAAAAGGTGGAAACGGTGAATCGTGATCTAAGGAGTGTTACCTTAGTTGGAAAATGATCCAAGAAGAATCAGCCTTCAAGGCTCATTTCATTGGATTCGTCTTCTTGAGTACTACAAATTTGACTACTAGAACTCCTAATTCAGACTAACGGTTCACCCGTGGCAAGCAAATGAAGTTCAGCAGACGAAGGACCAGCGACCGGTGACAGCCTGTGCTACACGAAGCATCAGTGGCCCATGAAGATGCCCACGGTCCACCCTACATAAAGCAATAGTACCGGTCCATTACAATGAAGCCATGTCGTGAAGCATGGATGAGAAATTTGGCTAAGTATGGAAGTCGATCTTTGAAAACCTTCACGGACCGTGACGAGAGTTTTGAGCAAAAAAACCCATGCTGCTTGCGTTCTGTGAAAAGGAGGCTGAGTGGAAACCGTGGTGCTGCTCGCGATCCGTGAAAACCTTCATGGACTATGGCACGAGCCCAGCTTCATGGACTGTGGCTTCCTGCGGCCATGAATGTTCACAGACTACGCCAGATCTGGCGGTCCGTGCTTGAAGGCTTCACGGACTGTGGCATCTAAGCCGGTCCGTGAAAACTAGGCGGCTGACCTAGGGTTTTGGAAATATTGGCCTATGTTGAGCATATTTTTAGGCCCAATATCCTACTGCTATATATAGAATGGATCATACTCATTTTCATATACAATAGGAGAGGGAATTCATATCTGGTAACTTGGAGAGCATTTGGGAGAAGGAAGGAGTTCCTTAGTAGGTTTTGTACTTTTTCCTTTTCTTTCCTTCTTGTTTCATCCCAAAGATGTGGAATTCAAATCTATATTTGAATTCCATGTCTATGGAGTAGTTAGATTAAGCATGGGACATATTTAGCACATGTGTAGCTTTTGATGCTTTATGAGATTCCTTAAATTCTATTTATCTTTGTGTTTATGATATTATTGTGATTGTTCTTGAATGTAACAAATGTATGAACACTACACCACATATGAGCACACACTTTGGGCTATGTTCATGTATGGTGCACTTATTGATGCCCCATTGGGAAGAGAAACCTGGATGTTTGAATGGGTTGAGGGGAACGATTCTGCGTGAGTGTGTGCATGGGAGATTCGAGTTAACCCTAATCTGCATACCATCGCACCAGTCTTAGCTAATTACTTAACCATTTTTCAATAGGTTATGGGTAGAGATAGTTGATAGTGGCAAGCTAGGTGTTGTGTTGAAAACCTAGTATCGTAGATAAAGTGCCTATGAACTTAAGACCTCGCGTATAGAAGACCATTGGGAATTAATGCATTCGTAGTGGAAGCCCGAGATGTAATAGCACGGGGGAGAAATAGAACCACAACAACGGTCAGACCTTGTTGTGCTCCCCTAATTACGATGACGGTGTTGATGGAGGGTTGCAAGTGCACTCACCATGACAGGGATGTGGAAGTGTATGTTATCGGACACACCACGTATTGTGAACACACTGATAGGTCTTTTGTATGTCTATATGTGAATGAATCGATGATTGAAGCTTTAGAACTACCATATTTCTAAATTAGTCCCAAGTGCCTGGTATAAATAGTTTACTTGTTTGTTTATTTCATGCTTGTAGTTGTTAGTTGAAAATGCCAAACCACCCCTCCCAGTTTGCATGTTTACATTAGTAGCTATTTCTTTCACTCATGCAGATTGATGACCCGTACGAGGCCATGTTTTGATTTATACTTGAACCCTAGCAACTCTGTGGACAAACTCAGGGCTTACCGCTTACTACCCTTTAATAGCATTAGCAGCAAGAACATGTGCAGAATATAAATCTTAAATCTTATCTTTGACCATCGAGTTAATAGATTGCGCTACTGCGATTGTGTTAATAACCTTGGGTCGAGGCAGGTCAAATGAGAGAAAAGAGGGTTACCCCCTAGCACTTATGGAGGAGGGGCAGCGAAAGATGGGGCCAAGAGAGCGGCATTCGCGGACGTTTGGTTTTAAAATAGAGGTTTTGGTTCTGATATGTTCATGTTGTTTATTAAAAGAAAGAACATATTTGGGAGATTCACCAAGTACAACTTGCATTGGCCCATGTCGCACATGAGTTGAGATCCATTAATTTTGTCCAGTTTGTCACAAGGCCCGGTCACCTTAACCAAACAAACCTTTGGGTACCTTGTACCCCTAGCTACTTGACTTCTAAGTAATTAGTCTCTTGTGACAATTCTAGTCATACCAAAACTGATATTAATTCTTCTTTATATAAAGGGTTATCAAGGAACATTGCCATGTATACTTTCACCACTTAGTTTACTACAAACTCTCACAATCCTATACTGACTGAACTGTTAGAGTGTATACCTAATTCACATGTATGCCTTGCACAAGCAAGAAGGTCTTGAAGATACCTCCTAATCTCACATGGTACCCAAAAAACGAGAATGAAATGTATTCGAGAGTTTGGCCAAATATTTAACAAGACGAGATAGGCCAACTTCGTTGAGTTTAAATTCTATATGTAACACAATGTGATATGGTGTATCAGATTTCTCGCATCCTACTAGATAAAGAAATACATATCTCATATGGTTTAGTGGACCTGAGTGCTAAACAGCAAGATGTCTTCATTAACTATTTACTCATTTCTTGTCACCCCCTTTCTTCACACACACACACACATTATATATATATATATATATATATATATATATATTTCACACATACAATATCTCAACTTCATGATTTTTTTACATTTCCATATACCAATGTGTATCTAACCATTAAATGAAATGTGGTAGAAGAAAGTGATCATAGTCCAAATTGCACGGTCATAACCATCAACCCCCTTCGACACATGATCTATTATTGCTCCCACGTCTTATTATATAACGATCTAGGTCAAAGCACATGTTAGCGACACTGTCGGTATGATTCAAGTTCATTTGTAGAGAATATTTTAGATTTAGTTGGTGATTGGAGTATAATCTATGATATAATACAAATCCTTGAACACATTTTATTTGTAAACTCTTAATTTTGGTTGAGTATATATGGAATTCTAATGTTACTCCTCTTTTTTTACTTTCATTGTCATATTTTCATATTCGTTCTTTTATACGTTATTTAAGTATATACATATATGTGTATATACGTATGTATGAGCTTGTCATTGTTACTTCATACTATTTTCTTCCTAAACTATTTTTTCATAGTAGCAAGTTCAACTAGGTAGTGGATCTGAAGCAAAACAAAATAACGAAAGTCATAATTGAACCACAACCACAAATACCATTACCATTACTAACAATCCATGATAGCTGGCTTGATCTATTGTTATTCCCACTGGCACTCAAATTTGGGTAGAGGCTTCAGTCAAAACCTTTGATAATGGTCGATAATTTGCAACCACGTAACCTATTAAGTGATAACTAACACCCACTGATGATCGCAAATGATCAACAACAATCAATGATTATCAACCATCAAATCCTACCAATAACCAGTGAAACCATCAACAGTGGTCTACAAATAACAACTACCGACAATAGATTATAACCATTGAAACCGAACGACTACCATTGATACCTACCAATAAACATGGAGCATCAACTTATCAATGGCAATAAACCACTGAAGTGGTCGATGATAGGCGACCACTGACGTGACTGATGACCACCAATTCCATGTTATTTTTTTCCTTTTCATTTTTAGAATGACATTTTCCTTTATCCAAAACTTTATTGGATATTCCTTTCACTTCATTCTAATACAAAATTTATGCCCCTTATTGGAAATTATTTTACTCTTCAAACTATATTCTTTCTAAATATAATTATTTAGCAATCTTAGTTTATTATCTTTCCTTCTCCACTTATAACTATTTATAATGTTTTGTTTGCTTTAAGAATATCTACTACTCATGAAGTATAATTTAGTCTCGTTGTCCTCAGTCACAATATGCATCTAGCGACACCGTCATTGCACCTCAAATTGCTAATTATCATCAAACTTTCAAATTCACCAATCGCCGCCTAAGTTTCAACTCCAACACCATGCAGTCTTCTACCCTCCTAAGTCTTAACCCCTTACAACTTGATTCCAAAACCACAACGACCTCTTCATTCTAGGTCAATGCGAACAGTTGTCGCAGCCTCTTCCTACTGTCACCATTAATCTTTTCCAACGATTTTTATGGATGGTCTTTGCCGATGACATGCCTAGGTTTCTTGTGGAAGAGCACACTGGGGAACCGGCGGAGGTGGGTGGCAAATGGTGGGGGGGTCTGGTTGTTGAAGTTGAAAAATTAGACTAGGAAAAGAGATGGAAAAAAACACGAAAAAGTGTAAATTGGTCCTTTCTATATCCTGGAGTCGACCATCATCACCGATGAGTTTTAAGGATCAATCAGCACTTTAAGAGCCCAAATCATATAAACACATATCGAGTAACTGAAAGGTACGAGATCACGCTTTACTTGAAAAAATAAAAGATATATTGTATTACTATTATACTCTTGTAATCATTACTTGAAACATTGTCATTGCAAAAAGAGAACTGTGATAGGACAGCTAAAGACCTTTCTTTAAACACACTTAGAAGCTGTACTAAACTAAGATTGGGTTGAAGATAAAGAGATCCTACCAAAAGTCGAAATTGTAGCCAACCAAATCTCTAAAACAACACTAAATTAGGGCACAAAAGGAAATAGTAGAAAGATGTGGCATATCCCATTGAAAGACCCCAAAAAGGACCAAGACCACAAAAAGGGACGTGTTCCTCCTTCTCGGATAAGCTCGGTTTAACATCTCTCTCCTGTCCACACCACAAAATGGAAAACTTGGAAAACTTTCTTCCCTATTATTTTGAATAGTTGCAGGTGACACGTCACCCCCTCCATGGATAAGGACCGGTAGGCCGCTTTATCCCAAACACCCGCCTATTTATTACCCTTTATTCTCCTTCCTTTTCATTACTCCCAGCTCTCTCATCCCGTCCCATAATATATTGATATTATATTCATTTCATTCTTTTATCAACATTTGGTTCTGTTAATCTATTTGTAAGAAGACCCTTTGGATCTCTGGCTGAGGTAATGGCGGCTGCTATCGGGTTCGGGTCGGGTCGGGCATCGTCTCCTCCTTCTCCCTGGGATCTGTTGAAGAAGAATGGCGGGAGGAAGAACAGATTCAGAGTCTCCTGCGTGAGCTCCTCCGTGGCGGATCCGTACAGGACGCTGAGAATCCATAGAGGGGCTTCTGAATCTGAGGTCAAGAAAGCTTTCCGAAAGCTCGCTCTTCAGGTGGGATTTTTTTTTCCTTAAAATTTTTAATGATTCAGGTGGAATAAAATGATTTTGGCGGTGATTTGTTTATGGGTTTCTGTTTTTATGGCGTAAAAATCTGTTCTTTCTAGATTTTGAGCTGGGATTGAGATTTTGTTGGTTTTGTTTGATTGCAGTATCATCCGGATGTGTACAGAGGAAACAGTAATTCCGGGGTCCAGTTTCACCAGATCAATGAAGCATATGAAGTAAGTTTTCCATTGATTTTCCACTGATTTACCAACCAGTTCTCTGTTGGTGAATTGAATTTAACTTTAATGTGTTGGGATGAGTGCTGTGTTAGGTTGAGCATGAAGAATTTCAAGGGAACACTCATTTTATAATGCTTCGATATGACATCTGTGGACCCAGATTGGAAGTCATAAGAAACACAACTCTCAATCAATATGCATAGACCAATAATAGAGAATCCATCATTTTCCCACTCTAATCAGGATAAAGCCAATTCCATCACCCCAAAAAATAGATTTAAAAAATTCAGTGTATGAACAATGAACCCTTTGTGAGACACATCAATAAAAAGACAAGCTTTATTTATCATTCATTTAGCTATGTCCTCATCTGAATAGAACTCATAATCTAGGGGCCCTTTTGATCTTGGTTGTGAACTTTTATTGCAGCTTTAGTGTATGATCAATGGACCCTTTGCATGACACATCGCTAAAAAGATAATCTTTTGACTGATTCATCCAATTACACCTTGATCTTGAGCATAGTATCTGGAAATTACCATTTTGATTCTGATCTTCGTCGTCATCGATTTGCAGATGGTGATGAGTAATCTGAGGGCAGAAGCAGAGGAGCTGGAGGCAGCAGAAAGGGAGAGGTATGATGTGGGAACAGATGATACATTCAGAGGGATGAATGATCCAGATTGGGATATGTGGGAGGAATGGATGGGGTGGGAAGGAGCTGGAATTAGGGACTACTCTTCCCATATCAATCCTTACATTTGAACAAAATTTGCAGAGATTAAGTTAAGCATTTGGCCCAAAGTTGTAATGAAAAAACAAGGCCTTAAGTTTGTATATATGCTATTTCTCAGTCCATTGTAAATAGTTATGGTTCTGTTGTAAACATTGTTGATGGAAGGGAGCCCTATTTATGTACTCTCTTCCTGACTAATAAGATCAAAATTTGCTCATTTCAGTGATCGATTTTGCAGAATCAAACTTTGTTTATGCTCTGGTGTTATAAGTTATAACCAGAATAATTTCTGTATCCAAAGTTGTGTTCAATCAATCATATTTGAATTATTAAGCGGCAAATTTGAATTATAGAATCATAAAGTCTGGGGGAAGATGGTAAACAGGTTTAATTTATATATAAAAGGTAAAAGGTATTAGTTGAAGTGTAAAATACTGATATGATCTTATATTTTGGTGGTTTGTGCTAATATGGACTTGTGATATTGAAAAGTGCTATTATAGCCCCGTGTTTTGCATCAGAAGTGCCAATATAATCTTTTGGCACTATTCCGGCATTGACTTGGCATTTTTTGGTATTTTCTGGCATTGACCATAAGTAAAAAGACTAAAATAACCTTCGTCTTAAAACTAAAAATGTAAAGACAACATTACCCCTAGCTCTTCCTCTTTTCCATAACACAACCACCGCTCCGCCACCTCCACCTCCGCCACATCCGTCGTCGCCGCTCCGCCACCGGCAACACTCGTCCCAACCACCACCACCACTCGTCCCAGCACTCGTCCCAATCACCACCACCACCGCTCAACCCTTGTCCCACCACAACTCGTCCCTAGCCCCGCCACCACTGGTCCCAACCACAATCACCACCACCGCTTGTCCCTAGCCCCGCCACCACTCGTCCCAACCACCATTGCTCAACTCTAGCCCTGCCACTGCTCAACCCTAGCCCTACCACCGCTCAACCCTAGCCTCGTCACTGCCACCGCTCAACTCTAGCCTCGTCACCGCCACCGCTCAACCCTAGCCTCGTCACCGCCACCGCTCAACCCTAGCCTCGTCACCGCTACCGCTCAACCCTAACCTAGCCACGCCACCGTGCTTCCCCCTTGCCTATCCCCACCATCGCGCCGGAAAGTGGAGAATCCGAACAGAGCCAAATCAAACAAACCAAGAAAAATCCATCTCAAATAAACCCAAACCAACAAAACCCACCACGAATCCGAACAGAGCTAACCTAGAAAAACAAGAAAAATCTGGAAAAGAGATGTGATTGTGTACCTGAAAAGAAGAAAACGATAACAAGTTGAGAAATGGCGGACGACGACGGTGGTGAGTACGGTGAGTTTGAGAAGGAATCAGAACTAGGGTGGAACGGAGGTGGCGGAAAGAATGAGGAAACCAGGGCGCAATATTTGAGAAAACCAATTTGAGATTTCCAGTGGTTGCATTTCCTTCTCAGTGGTTGATTCAGAAATGAGGAAAAAGGAAATAAATGAATGAGGGCATAATTGTTATTTTACTTGTTTTGAATTTTTATTTTTTAAAACAGGGGTATAATAGTCATTTCATATATTTCGGCCAAATTCAGCCCTCCAGGGTTATATTAGCACATTCAAGTAAAACACGGGGTTACAATAGCACCTTCCAACTTCAGGGTCATATTAGCACAAACCACCAAAACATAGGGTTATATGAGCACTTAACTCTAAAAATTATTATGCAATATGTAGTAGTTATAAAGTTTATAACCCGATTCATGCAACCCAAAATTTTTATCTTCATTTTTTTAATTTGCACTTTAAACATTGGTATTTACATAAGAGTGGGTCTCCTGACAGGCGGTCTGTCCATAAGCTTATGGACAGACCACTTATTTATTACCTTATACACTGCATTTCTTAAATTACATACAAAATTTAAAAATTTTGAAAATATATTTTTATATTTTCACCTTCAAATACATATTATTACTTGTTTTAACTTATAAAATGCAATATTTAAATTTTATAAAAAATTACAACATTTAAGTCAAATACCCCTGGGGACTGTCCATAAACTTATGGAAATGCCGCCTTTCCTGAGACTTTTCCTTTACATAACTCATGAAAATACCGTCATTCAAGAGATGGAATCTATAGAATTAGGGAATCTTATCGAATAAAATACAAACACTATTGCTTTTTGGTCTTTAATGGACACGGGACCTATTCATAGAATTTAAAGCCCTCATTTTCCATCTTCAATTTTTAACGTCTGTAATTAGAGATGGCTACGGAACAGATATGGATAGGGTTCCAATAAATTTATATCTAAACCCACTTCCTTTTTTTACCTTCAATTCATATCCATATCTATATCCGTAAAATATATATAAATGTGAAATTCATATTAATAGTAGTTATTTAGCATTGGAAAAAGACTTTGGGGAATGACGGTCTTTTCATATGCTTATGGAAAGACGGAATTTAATTAGAATAATAAAATGTAAAATGTCTTAGTTGCAATATTAAAAGTTTAGTATATGCAACATGTAGTAGTTATAAAATTTACAACCCGGTTCATGCAACCCGAAAAATTTATCTTCATTTCTTCTAATTTACACTTTAAACCTTGGTCTTTCCATGACTTATGAAAAGACCGTTTTTCAAGAGACGGACTTTTGAAAAAAAAAGGTAGGAATATATTGTGAGAAAGTCTACTATTAGAACGACTAACATATATCTATATCCGTAAAGGGAAAGTTTTGGGAAAAAATATTTTTCCATAAGCCTATGAAAAGATGGGGTTTAATCATAGTAATAAAAGGTAAAATATTTTAGTCAGGGGCGGAACCATGATACATATATGGAGGGGGCTGATCTATAAATAAAAAGAATTGTCAATTTTTTTTATTATTGGAGGGGGCTGATAAATTTTTTTACTGCCCAAATTCCTCGTATTTTTCGTCTCGACGGGGGCTGGAGCTCCCTCCAGCCCCCTTGCGGATCCGCCCCTGGCCTTAGTTGCAATATTAATAATTTATTATTCAACATGTAGTAGTTATAAAGTTTGTAACAACCCAAAAATTTTATCTTCATTTCTTCTAATTTACACTTTAAACCTTGATTTTTCCATAACTTATGAAAAGACCGTCTTTCAAGAGACGGACTCATCCGTAAAAAAAAATAATATATATATATATATATATATATATATATAAGTGAAATTCATATTAATAGTAGTTATTTAGCATAGGAAAAAAGGTAGGATTATATTGTGAGAAAGTCTACTATTAGAACGAATAACAATTAGATCAATCATAAAAAATCTCTAATAGTTAGACCAATCATCAAAAATATTATTTCAATAACTTTTGAGGTCAAATTATAATTATATATATAACTATGCATTTTAAAAGTTTTTCAAAATTATAAGAATTTTGTTTCAATATAAAAAAATAAACGTCAAATCATTTCATTAATTACGTAACACAAATCAATTTGAAATTTCATTACTATCTTTAATTATAAGACGCATTCTCAAATCTGTTTCTATCGATGGGCTCAAACATTGAAGGCCAACCGTGGGCCGTGGCTTGGACTTTATGCCTTAAAGATCACATTGGTGAGGATTTAAATGTAAAATATACTCCCTCCGTCTCATCACTATTTGCATAGCAATCATTATCACATTGTTTAAAAAATTGCTTAATATATTTATCTACATATGATAACGATAAACATAAATTTGATATTTAGCAACTACTTGTTATGATGAATTGAACAATATCATATACGATAATATTGTTATTCATATATCTATTTAAACGTGCAATTAAACCTTGATAGGGAATAGTGTCAAAAAAAGTAGAAGTACAAATAGAGTTGAGATGGAGGAAGTATATTTCTTAGTATCACATAGTGACTGAAAATAAGTTGAAATATTACCTTTTCGAGTTCTAACAATAAAAGTGAGCGAAAATTTATCCAAAATTTTGTTAAGCGTAGTTTTCAAGTCTCTACAAAAAGTTATGTTATAATGGTACGTTAAGCCCGATTCGGCATGGATAATTTAGTCATTTTAATATTTTCCTTTCGTTTCCCTCCACTTTTTCCGTTCCTCCTTACCACACACTGCTGCTCTCCATTTCACCTCATCTCTCTCACTATCTCCACCGTCAGAAACTACTATCATTTCCTAGCACCATCGTTGGCGTTGTCATGGCTATATTTTCCGTTGCCTTTGAGATAACTGGGGCAAATCAGATCGGATAAACTGACACATGTAAAGTTTGTTTCACCGAGGCAGATTGGTTCGAAGTCGCTGATGCATATGAAGTTAGTCTCATCGGGGGCAAATTGAGATCTCTAACACCTATGAAGTCTATCATACGTAGGGAGTAGAATACTGAGGAAGGAGGGGAAAAGGAAAAAAAGAAGAAAAAGAGATTTTTTTTTTGAAAATGATTAAATTACTCTTGCGGAGTATGGTTTTAATGGTTGTTATGGCGGGACCTAAAAACTATATTTTAAAAAAGGTTGGAGAAAAATTATGTTGCCTTTTACGGCTCAAAAAGTAGAACATTTAGACTTTCTTAGAGTTAAAAAAAATAAATTTGATCTCACATCTTTTGTGAAAATACAAGAAAGTTTAACTCAAAACTTATGTAAAATCTTTCTTCTGGAACCAAGATGCATTAGTCCAAGGCATATCCATTATTAAAAACACACTTACCACACACGAGATGATTGAATGCATCATGAAAAGAGAAAAGGGTAAGAAAGTCCTTACGAGACTAAAAATCGACATGAGTAAGGCGTATGATAAGGTGTCCTGGAGCTTCTTATAATAAGCGATGCAACGAATGTGATTTCCATCACAGTACGTGTCATAGATCATTGGGTGTGTCCTGAATAGTAACATATTATATTAAGTTCAATGAAAATGTTAATAAATATTCGTGCCAAAGCGTGAATTGAAATAGGAGTGCCCACCTGTCATTGATTTGTTCATCATGTGCCAGGAAGCTTTCTCCCCAATACTAGCATCACCGTGGTTCCCACATATTTATACATGGATAAAGATGGAAAAAGCAGTGCCATGGGTATGTTATCTAATATTTTCAAAATATTTTATTCTTTTCTTCGAGCTCTCGAAGATGGAATAAGGAAACTGACCTCAACATTGAATATATTTGCATCCAACTTCCGGAAATCATTTCCCCTGGTAAGTCCAAATGCAGAAAATCATACAAAGGACATGGTTGGGTAAAATTTAAACTTGAAGGGAAATTTAGCCCAGGTGAGATACTTGGGCAACAAACTGAATTTTGAGTGTTAAAAGGTAAAAAATTTCAACTATATGCAACATGGGATGAGCATGGCTAGGTATGGATTGGGTCTTATGAGATTCCGATCCAATTTGATCCTAAAAAAATGTATTTAGATCAAGGCCCGACCTGGGCCAACAAAGTCTAAAGTGTTATATTCATTCTTATGTTTCACTGAAAAACATACAATGTTACAACAAAGGCTTAAAAATAATAAAATTTTGAATCAATCACTCATATGCATTACAAATTAAAATGCATATATTGAATTTAATAGAAACTTACTTTCCTAGTACATTCACTTTGGAATAATATACTATAAAAAAAACCCTACCTCTAATGTTCTACTACAGTTATTTTGATATTAATAAAATAATATTTCACCTTAAAGTTCCTGGGCCGACACACGGTACATGTCCAAAATGTTGTGGGCATCACCAATATTGAGAACAGGATATAGTTTGAGAAAGTAATGAAATTATGGCAAATAGATAATTTTGAGAAAAAAAAAACACACACACATAATAAACATTGCTCAGTTTGACTTTGAGAGTCAAAACTAAGCCAATTCGACCATGAAATTCTATTATTATATATGTAAGACCATTATCATGTTGTATATTTTTGGATTCATCATAACTTATATTCTTAAATCTTTTTTAAAAAATTGTACACACATATAAAGATATTAGTAGATAAGCATTAATGTTGTTAACTCCCAAAGTTGAATTAAACAATATTTACTGGGACGGGTGGAGTATATATCTTTTGGATTCATATGAGTCCATGGGTAGAGCTTGAGTCGGGCCTGAATTTCAATATTTTAGACCTAAATCTAGATTTGTTTTTATATGTAAACCCAAATTTGCTTGGTCTAAAAAATTATATCTAAACCTGACCCAGTGGATCTGGATCTTGTGGGTCAGGGTTGGGTTCCGGACACCTGTCCATCCTACCTAAAACAGCCATATGGGAGAAGAGTGAAATGTCGATAATGGGATATATAACTCTCTGCAAAAAAGGTACTCATAACCTTAAAGCAACATATAATTGAGATGTTAAGAATCCCATATATGGTATCAAAAGCGGTGGACAAATATATGGAAAGATTTATCTGGTCCGGGGGACTCCGAAGAGAGAGGTATATACCAAAAATCAAAGCAAAAATTATGCTTGTCCAAATGGACGGGAGATGGTATATACATAATTTACCCGGTATCAGTCAAGCAAAATATAGCATCTAATTAATCGCCCTATAGGAACATGCCTATTTTCTGAGCACTCATAATGCCTCACTCGAAAGCTATCAATCCCATGAATAATGGAAAAACACCACTCACCCCAAACACCCCTTATTAGGCCACTATCTAAGAGGGAGGTACACGATATGTGGGTCACGATCACACTAACCAAATCCTATAAATTGATAGGACTTCAAATGCAAGTATTTTCCAAAGTATTTAACATCTCTATTGTCATATTTTGTAGGAGGATTGCTAGATATAGGTAGGTTTATATCATAAGGGGTTTAGATGACCGTTTTTGGTTTTTATATCTAAATCCTTCATTTTGTAACCTATTTATAACCTAATGGATTTTTGGTCCTTACGAGCATCTGGATTTTGTAAGCATAATTTGGAGATTACTCGTAAGCACTTCGGATTGGTTTAGTGAAGGTC